>CM074577.1:22477500-24977500 GCA_037305975.1 Chrysolophus pictus | reverse complement strand
AAGGATTGCAATTACTTCCAATAATGTTTAATAAAAATACCATAGTACTGTGAAAATATTCAAAGTGAATACTGTTTCCTTATAATCACAAATTCACTGGGTTCTAATGCTGTGACTTTTCCTGTGCAGTTCTTGTAGTATTTGATACTGTCTCCCACAGCATCCTTATAACAAAGCTGAGGAAGTGCGGGATAGAGGAGTGGACAGTGAGGTGGGTTGAGAACTGGCTGACTGGCAGAGCGCAGAGGGTTGTTGTTGGCGGTGCAGAGTCCGGTTGGAGGCCTGTAACCAGCGGTGTTCCCCAGGGGTCGGTGCTGGGTCCGGTCTTGTTCAACATCTTCATCAATGACCTCGATGAGGGAACAGTGGCCACCCTCAGCAAGTTTGCTGATGATACGAAGTTGGGAGGATTGGCTGACACGCCTGAAGGCTGTGCTGCCATTCAGCAAGACCTGGACAGGCTGGAGAGCTGGGCAGAAGGAAACCAGAAGAGGTTTAACAAAAGCAAGTGTAGAGTCTTGCATCTGGGGAGGAATAATGGCATGCACCGGTACAGGCTGGGGGATGACCTGCTGGAGAGGAGCTCCTGCGGAGAGGGACCTGGGTGTCCTGGTGGACGACAGGTTGGCCATGAGCCAGCAGTGTGCCCTTGTGGCCAAAAAGGCCAATGGCATTCTGAGGTGCATTAAAAAGAGCATGGCCAGCAGGTCAAGGGAGGTGATCCTCCCCCTCTACTCTGCCCTGGTAAGGCCTCATCTGGAGTACTGTGTCCAGTTCTGGGCTCAGCAGGTTTGCCAATGACACCAAAGTGAGTGATGCAATCAATGCACTGGAGGGAAGGGATGCCACCCAGAAGGACCTGGAGAGGCTTGAGAGTCAGGCCTATTCAAACCTCATGAAGATAACAAGGCCAAGTGCAACATGCATCTGGGTTGGGGCAATCCCAAGCACAAATAGATGCTGGGCAAGAAGTGGACAGGAAGCAGTCCCAAGGAGGACTTGGGGGTACTGGCTGATGAGAAATACAGTATGAGCCGGCAATGTGTATTTGCAGCTTAGAATGCCAACCATATCCTAGACTGCATCAAAAGAAGCACAGCTAGTAGTTCAAGGGAGGTGATTCTCTCTCTGTTTTTTCTCCTGAGACTTCACCTGCAGCACAGTGTTCAGCCCTGTGGCCCCCAACATAAGAAGGACATGGAGCTTATGAAACAAATCACAAGAAGAGCTACAGTAATGATCCAAGGGATGGAACACCTCCCCTACAAGGACAGGCTGAGAGAGTGGGGGTTGTTCAGCCTGGAGAAGAAAAGGCTCTGAGAAGACCTCATTACAGTCTCCCAGTACCTAAAAGGTGCCTAAGGGATAGATAAGGAAGGATTCTTCATCAGGGAATGTAGTGATTAAACAAAGGGTAACAGTTTTAAACTGAAAAAGAGGAGATTTAGTTTAGATATAAGTAGGAAATTCTTCCCTCAGAAGGTAGTAAGGCCCTGGAACAGGCTGCCCAGCTAAGTTGTGGATGCCTCATCCCTGGAAGTGCTCAAGGCCAGGTTGGATTGGACCCTGAGTCTAGTGGAAGATATCCCCGCCCATGGCAAGAGGGATGAAATTAGATGGTCTATAACGTCCCTTCCAATCCAAACCATTTTTCTGGAATCTAAAAGCCTGAAAGGTAAAACTAGTAACTAAGTGCGAAACACTTCCCCATATTCAATTTAAGACCATATGTGGTCTGGACTCTTATCTAAACTTGGATGCCTTTTACAAACCACTACCATTTCCCGAACATTTCTACTGAGTTGTGACCTTATAGAATTATCCCACTGTAATTATTTCTTGGAAGAAACATTAAGAAGTATTTTAGCTATGTTGTAAAATTATGATCTACAAAAGACAGTTCAGTTAGCAGACAGTTCACCTTGGCTTAGCAGAAGGAAAAACAAAACAAACAGAGAAAGAAGTAGTAAGCTTTTAATCATAAAGGAAATAAAATGTAACAGTAACTTCCCAGAACCGTAATGGATTTTGCATCACTTCGTATTTTTAGATTGACTTTCTCTCTGACTCAGTAGAGCAGCCACAGGTTTGAGACGGATAATATGATTTATATGATTTTATGCCTGAAATCTTATGCCCACAAAATGCACTTGTTCTTCAAGTCTGTTACATCAAAATCTGAATTCACATGAAGATAGATAAATATAAATAAATACAAGTGGATAGCAGGACTAAGCAAATAGAAAAGCAGTTTTTCCTTCTCCTAAAACAGAAGGTGTGTGTCACCCTAATCATAAGATGAGATTGTTGCATGTGTTCTTGAAGGGGAATACCAATAGGCATTCATGTGAACAGTAGCTTTCTCATGGAAATGTGTGATCAGTTTCATCCAACGAGGAAACTGTGAAGATGTATTAGGTCTAGAAACAGAAAGTAAATCAGAAAAATATATTTGAATATTACCTCAAAAAGCAAATCTTAACTGACATTATCTTTAATATTATAGCCAATAGTAAATATCTTTAATGTCACATAATTAGAGTTGCAATGTATTTGCCAAAGATATGCAACGGTACGACATTTTCTTTCCTTTATTAGCAAAAGATGGTACACCATACACATTGAGTTATGTGACAAGCCTCCAACAACAGTTTTGTAGTTTCATCAGCACTGTTGAGTTCCCTCCTGTGGCACCCTTCCTACTTAAATCTATTCCCTGTTTTATATGTACCCTGGAGCCCAGATTATTTAATTAGCCAATAAACAATAATAGGAAAGGGTTTACCTATTGCTTCTTTTGGTTGTTCAACTGCATGTTATAAACCGATTACTTGTCGCCTGGTGCTGCAAACTGATTACCTGATTTAAAGCTCTTAATTAAATACCCATTCATTAAAGCCACAGTTAAATGGAAGATGTGATATTTTGTAATTAAAACAAATTGTTGTACACAATATATGACCTGTTAACAGTATATAAAGCTTGAGCACAAAAGAAACACTCACTGGGAAGAAATATACTGTAAATGGAAAATAACTATATGGCAATCAATAGGAATTTATTATTTATAATAGCTATTATCATTTTATATCAACTTTAAACAAGCTCCCAGGTATCTCACTGACCAGTCCCATACCTGTACTTACACCAGCTGTTTTATAAGAGGTGATCACTGCTCCCTCCACAAAATATTTGACTGGGGTTGCCATCTATTATTAGAATAAACCAATTCTTCTTCTCAGAATATATGCACAAAGTAATTCCAATTTGCATTAAAGAATTTGGAGTTGCTCCCCTTACCTGGCAAAACAGTTTCCTTCCCAGACTTTTCCCCAATACACTATTTGCTTTTGCAATTGTGGTACTATTCTTTGTCTTGCCTCCTGCCAGTAAGCACAGTAAGAGCACAGCTGCATTCTTTTCACCCAGGCACTGCAGTTTTCTTTCCTGAACTTCTCTGTTCCCTCATCCTTAGCCATCATGGCTAGTCAGTTCATACTTCCTTTTCAGAAAGGAAACTTCTTTCTTTTATGACTTCCAAGAAAGTACACTGACCACTGTGACTAGACATGGGATACGATATGTTAATGATTTTTACCACAGTAGCATTAGAAGTAAGATAAAATCAACTTATACAATACAATACAGTGAAAAGAAAATCACTGTGAAATACGTGCTTATATTTGGATATGTATGGATACATATGAAAAAAAATGGCATTTTTTTCAAGAAGTAGCAGTCATCTTTTAATCACAGTGTTTTTGCTGTATTATTCTTCAATAGCTCCTTCATTTTCCTGTTCCACAAAGTTACATTTTTTACCTTCTTACGGAATATACCAGCATCAGCAGCGCATTTTGTATAGATGAAGAAGGGGAAAAAAAAAAAAAAAAGAGAGAAAGAAAGTATAATAATTTACCTCTTCAAACTTGAACTCCACATTTCCACATTATGAAAAACAATGACCCAAAAGGTCAAAGTATGTTTCATATGAATTTTTCATGAGAGGGCTCCCCCCAAAAATAAATTGAATAAAGTTTTGCCCAGCATGCTCTCTGAGTGGAGTCCTTGGTTTTTTACATTTAAAGTAGACAAATAATTTCCTGGTTGGAAGATTCTGAATAATGGTGCTTTCTCATAGTTTGAGTTCTTCTATTTTTTTTCTTTTGTCGATTCAAAGACGCTCAATAAAAATAACTTTATAAAAAATAACTCTGCATAAGGCTTATATTTTAATCCTCTAATGAGAATTAGTACAGAATAACAACTTCATTCAAGTGCATTTCTAGCAGCTACTTGCTGCTAGAAATGAGTTATCTGAAAGTCAAGTCAATGTCAAGTAACTCACTTTTATCTTGCAGTGGTATGTTCATGAACATCATAACATCAACAAGATTGAGGCAGCATAACTAATAATGGGCACAAAAGAAAATCCACATTTGATTTTACTTTTGGTGCACTCTGTGCACCACAGAATCAGCCTTAACAAAAAGCTTCAGGATCCACCAGTACAGCTGTAATGCTAGGGTTAGAGCTCTAATAATGAAATACAGACCTCAGAAAAGCTACAACCCAAATCTGTTTGGCTGCCTGAGTTACATGACAGCACATATAAATATTTTTCCTCACTTCAGTAAAATTTAAGGCAATTCTCAGACAAAATAGTCCTAAAGAGTTACAGTCAAGAATGTGGACTTCTAAAATAATATTAATAGAGCATACACTTCATAATCCATCTTGACTACTGGCAACTGCTGCTAAGTTGCAAGCATAGTGCAACTCCAAACTTCATCAGTCATCACAAAACCTACCCTTTTCTCACCTTTAACTACAAGAATGAACCAAAAGGTCTTGCTTTTTATTTATGATACACCCAAGCAACCTTTCAGCCCTACTGGATTACATGCCGAGGAGATACAAATCTGTAGCAGAGCAACATTTGTCTGCCCAGGGATAGGACGTGAGGTGAAGACAAAAAAAATTGCACTAATTTAAGGGGTTTATGTATCTGTTTCTAAGCTGCAGTGCATATCTCCATACAAGAAGTAGTTCTGAGAATATCACTGTTCTGTTGGTAATGGTTTATATTATTTAATACTCCTTAAATAAGATTAAGTGCTATAGCACCGAGCTCATTTCTCAAATGAATCTATTCCTGCGTAAGGGCTATGTTAAAAAAATGAATATTTTCCATTAGTCAAAAATGCAGATCTAGTACCAATAACTACAGTTCCCCTCCTTCTTTTTCTCCTGGGAAAATTGCATGGAAAAAGAACAAGCCAAATGGTTAAGTGCCAGACCAGACGTGTCCTGACTCCCTGTTCCTTCTCTGTATCCACACATCTATCACCCTATGCTTTTTTCCCTTTTACTGCCATCTCTTTCTCTCCTCTCTGTTTGCCTACGTCCAGCTCCTTCCCCACCAAACAAGGCTTGTGAGACTGCCATGACCATCTCAGGTTTTACCTGCACAGTTGAGAAATCATTCTGCTTGTTCAGAACAGGCTCTGTTTTTGCCTAGACTGGGCTCTGCCCAATCCCCAGCATGGAAGCATTCATCCTTGTTTATCTACCAAATATCACTTGTTAGTGTAGGATTACATTTATACGCAGCTTACTGACCTCTGCTACAGCAGTGTCCCAGTACCTAACCACTTTTTATGTATATCACTGCCTACTCTATTAAGAAGGGGCTTGTGGGGATTTCAGGAGCTCAGAAATTAAGTGTAAAAACAACAGTAACTAGAAGAAAATCACGTAAGCTTCTAGCTCTGCACTATCCATAGCATCTCAGTCCCAAAATCCATGAGAATCATTATCTCTTTTCTCAGGATGAAATTTAACCTCTGTACCAACAATATCATGTTAAGTGTTCCAAATGGTCTTGCTTTCAATGCCACAGCTTCTAAAACTCTAAATACAGTATACTATATCAGCAACTACTCTGCCTCCAGCTATTTCAATAACTGTCACAGGGAATACGGAGACTAGCTGAATTGACCTGTATCAGTGCTCTCACACATAGTTAGTTTATTTTTACAGCTTTGGCACAAGGGTTTTGTTTGCTTTGTTTTAAACTTTTACTTTGCTAAAAGAGTGACAGTCTTTGTATTGTATTTTCACATGGAAAAAAAAACAGAGACCTCTGTTATCAACAAATGTTTTTAAAAATTTGCAGTGCATTAAGTTTCCATTCTTCTAGTCCGAAATATGAGTTGCTATTCATAGCTGAAACCCCTCTCTCCCTAGGTACATGAGGAAAACAGCTAATATTTCAGGGTATTAATCTCACTGGATAAATTATTCATTAGGAAAATATAGTAACCAACCAAAAGCAACTTCATTTGACATAAACTTGCCAGTATAAAGGAATAGCTGTAGTATAGCTGTAGTATTTTTATAATACAAGTACATTGGTTAAGAAAAAATTGCTGAGAAGATGAAAAAAATGAATGCCTTTAATGAAAAATTTTCTTCAGGCACTTGATTTTGAAAGGCATAGGAGGGCAAAAGTTCAAGAATACAAGATAGAACAGGGCTCCTCAGTAAGGTGAAGAAATGAAATACCATTATTTGAGCAGCACAATTGTAAAATGTTGCCCACTGTATTGTCAGAAAAATGCATATGTAAAGAACACAGATTTTGCTCTCCAGAAGCTGACACTGCAGAATCCAGTATGGACAAGAAACAGGACAGCAATATTGATGATGAGATACTTCTTTCAGAGGCAATAAACTTTATCTGTGATTAAGTTTCTGTTTCATTCAACCTACATTCTTCCAGTACCTGAAGAGGGCATATAAACAGGAGGGGAAAAAACTGTTTACATGAGTTGATAGTGATAGGACAAGAGGAAATGGTTTTGAATTAAGGGAGGTTTAGGTTAGATATTAGGAGGAAGTTTTTCACACAGAGGGTGGTGACACACTGGAACAGGTTGCCCAAGGAGGTTGTGGATGCCCCATCCCTGGAGGCATTCAAGGCCAGGCTGGATGTGTCTCTGGGCAGCCTGGTCTGGTGGTTGGGGACCCTGCACATAGCAGGGGGTTTGAAACTAGATGGTCATTGTGGTCCTTTTCAACCCAGGCCATTCTGTGATTCTATGACTCTAAATTACGGTAAAGTATATTAATATAATCAAAGCATGAACACTGGCAGAGATTTTTCAGGATCCAAAGGATCTGAGTTCCTATAGTAGGGCTGTGAATATATTTTGCTACTTCATGTATATTTTCCACTAGGCAAATTTGCAAGGGGAAAGCAGCAGAGATGTAACAGAAGAATGACTTAAAAACTGATGCTCTTTCAATCTGCACATACTCATGAAATGCCTTCTTTGCATTAAATAAAATTAGCTCAAAGCTTTAAAATCATTTAACTGAATGAGAAATTGTTTGGTCTTTGCCCCTGTTCACCAAACCAAGGATAACAAGTTTTGACAGATGTATTGCTGAACCTTGGTAATCTATGCTTTGCCAAAAATATTTGCTTTTATGAAGTAAGCAAAATGTGCACATTTGTGTCCCAGAATAGCTGAGCTTTGTACTTCACACTTCTGAAAATGAGTCATGAAAGGGTCAAAAACTTGTCTAGGCCAAGTGGACCTGCATTTTGACAGTCTGCTGACCACCACCTAAGCTGGTTATAGCGTTCAGAGATTTCTGACACAACACAGCCTAGAGGATCAGTAACGACCAAGAACTGAAGGGAGTCATGTTATCAAATGATTTTAAAAACTAATAAATCAGAATTTTCTTGAATTATCTCTCCAAAAATGCGTGTAATAATTTTAGGAGATTCGTATCTATAGCAAAAGCTACAAAAGTGTAAGAGAGACATTGATATAAAAGGAAAACCTAGGAGTGGGTAACTGCCCAGGCCAGCACATCCCAGCTTGGCTGCAAAGGATGATGACAACACCAATTAACGGGATCACTCTGTGCACTCTATTAGATAATTACCCAGATAAGGTCAAGGCTCGTATTCTCCTCAAGTGCTTTGATAATGGTTTATTACAGCAGCCCATTTCAAGTTACATTAGGCTGACAGTTGGTGTATGGAATACATTTCAGCACAGCTGCCATGAAACAATCTGGAGGTTAATGGAGGGGCCTGGCAGTGAGAAACACTGGGTTCTCCTCTGTGGGCTGCCTCTGCAAGGAGTGGAAAAGCGGCACAGCACTTTGTGTGATCCCCACAGCATGTGCACCCCAGTGTGCACTACTGCAGTTACAATAGCCCTGAGCACTGTACAGGCAGCTCATGCATTCATGGGATTTCTGCTGATGAATGTTTAAGACAAAACACCTCTTCTGGCAGTGAGGTCCCACCCTTGGGGTTCTTGTTATTTGCACGAACTCTGCATAGATACCACAGTCAAACCCTACATACTAAAGCAGTGTAATCATTTCAGTCAAGTCTTCTTTTCATCTATGCTTTATTTATAAATCTAACACTTCAGAAGCATATTTCAATGACTAAAAAGTACTTTAACGTTCTTATATACTTCAAAATTATTCAGTACAAATTTGCACATCATATAATCATAAAATGATTGGAGATGGAAGGAACCTCAAAGCCCACCCAGCCCCAACCTCGTGCCATGGGCAGGGCTGCCACCCACCAGCTCAGGCTGCCCAGGTTCCCATCCAACCTGGTCATTCAATGCCCCCAGGGATGGGGCACCACAGCTTCTATGTGCAGCTGCACCAGGGCCTCACTGCCCTCTGAGTAAAAAAATTCTACCTAACATCTAATATAAATCTCCCCACCTTTAATTTTAAACCATTCTGCCACTGACAGCTCTGGCTAAAACAGAGAACTTAATGAAGAGATACAACTTCTTCTTTCACTGCCTTCAAGGAATTTCAAATTCTACCTGTAGTATTTTAACTGCTTGGTGACACAAACTGCCTTTAAAACACCTGCTGTAGTTGCAGACTCTATTCATTTGATATTAAGTCCCGCTTACAAGAATTCACTTACGGATTAGAGAAGGCACATTATGACTTCCCCATATAATGAAAACCCTTCTTAAATTTTTTACTATTCTGAGAAGCCAAGATAACCAAAGTTACCTTCTTAAACCCATACTTGAAGCAGCTGTTTAAGTGACCTGATTAAAAAAAAAAAAAAAAAAGAAAGAAAGAAAGGAAAAAAAAGAAAACTTTGCACATTTTCTCTTGACTTCAATGAGAGCTGCTGAGTGCTCAGAACAGAAAATGAAGTCACATATTCAGCTGCCTTACTTTGATTTAATTCATCCTGCCACGGTTCAGAAATTATGGTCAGATAGACTTTAAATCAAATTTTCAAGTGCAAGCCGCAGAGGCTTTTCACTTCCAAAGGATTTCACTTCTAGATCAGAGAACGAATTTGGCTCTCTGACTTCAATGAGATTGCTCAGATTAAAAAAAAAAACAACAAAAACACAAATAGATGGTGTTCTCTCATGTCTTACATGTAACTATACTATAAACTCTCATATTTGAAACTTTTTCAAAGTATCTACTAGTTAATCCTTATAAAATGATGGGAAGAGAATACTCCATTTTACCACTGGGAGAAGAGAAGCTACAGCCACACTTACAGAAAGAAGCGTATAATAGAGGGAGTGTGATCTCAGAAGTTCTGTCCTCAGCCCACAACACCAGACCTGGGCATCCTGCTAGATGTGCACACTGTCCCTGTAGGCCTGTCCTGCTCGCTCGTTTATCAAAACAATATAGTAGGTAGTGGCAGTGCACATGCATCAACAGTCCTGCTGTTACTGCATAATCTTTTGATTACACCACTCTGCCAGTTGACTAAAAATGCTGTCTTGAGACAGCACACTATCTGGAAGCACACCTCTTGAGGTCTCATAGTAATTCCCCTTCTAACAAGAAAATCACTCTTAACTCTGGCAAAGGACGCTGTCACAACTAGTGAGCCAACGAAAGGGCTGACTTCAAATAGGTTCATCAGTCAACCTTCTCTTCCTGCTGGGAATTCATGACAGATCATGACTTTGACTTAACAGCACGCTTTACGGTTTTGTTTATGTGACTGGAATATTGGCCACCTAAATTGTGTGGATCGTGAAAAAAAGATTGTGCCCAATGCATCTTGTCCTGTCATGGGGCACCACTGAAAAGAGCCTGGCTCTGCCCCTCTTTGCACCCTCCCTTCAGATATTTACAGACATTGGTACTCTACCCCTTGATCCATCTCCAGGCTGGACAGGCCCAGCTCTCCCACAGTCTCCTCACAGCGCCCTCGCTCCATGCCCTTCACTTTCTTCATGGAATTTCCCTGAACTCTCTCCAATGTGCTCAGGTCTCTCTTGTACTGAGGCACTAGGACCTGGATCCAGCACACCAGGTATGGCCTCACCAGTGCTGAATAGAGGGGATGGACCACTTTCCTCTACCTTCTGGCAGCACTCCTAATGAAGCTCAGGATACCATCTGCCTTCTTTTCTGTGAGGCAGTATGTCCAACCCACAGCCTGGAACAGCTTGCAGTGCAGGCTGTCCACTGCTCCCAGTGGCTTTTTCCCATGAAGCAGCCATGGCTATGCACCCATCAACAACAACCAAACCATCAGTGCACTATTAACACTGTTTTAACTGAAACCAGGGCACAGGGAGGGCAGTGCTGTGCAGTACTGACTCAAATGGTGGCAAATAAGTTTGTGGATTTTGATACACTGGCTAAACCACAGTGCTCTGAAGAGAAAAGAATATGCAGCCATGCTTTCTGGTTTGATAAACAAAGTTGAGAATATGTTTCAAGATTGACAAAAAAATCATCAATTTACATTTGTCATACCATTTTCAGTTGATATAAATACATGATCTGCAAATTTTCAAAAGGCATGTATAGAGTTGCAAGCAGATATTCAACTTTAGAATTTGATCATGTTTCTTTACCGGAATTTCATAATCCCTTTCTTACCAGAGAAAAATATCCTTTGCCTTATTCGTGTCACTGCTTTTTGGCAGTACACACATTTGTGAACAACTGTCAAGGATGGAGTACAGGACGAGTAAAATTTCATCACTAATCTCTGAGAAACACCTTGAGAGCTCACTGAAAATTAAAACCACTGCCATCAATCCAGTTACATTAGTTGCACAAAAGCTTCGTTCACTCTAAATGCCTATACTTTAACCTCCAACAATACATAAAATATTAATAAAATATTAAAGTTTAGATAAGACATTGTATGTGTCCCATCCTCTGTCTTGAAGTAACTTTAGCAAATATCAGTTTACAAAGTTGGAGGCTAAAGTATAGGCATTTAGAGTGAATGAAGCATGAAGAGGTATTCCTGCATGCATTTATATCAAGCAGCAACATTCCTCTGGAAGCTAAAGTCACCTCTCCCATAACAGATTATTACTATTTTGTTTTGGTGTCCCCCTTTATATTTGTGACTGCTAAGCAATAATTTACAATATAAATTGAATACACCAGAAGAGCGATGCATGCTGCCTGTGTGAATTAAATGTTTTGAAAATACTTAAACAACCACTGTCTGGGATCTTATATGTGAAATATTTTACCCTTGCAATGACAGAAGAGCATGAAAGCGATCGTTTAGAACAAACCAAACTAAAATCCTTTAGCACACTTTATAAAACAAAGTACTTTTGCTCTACAGCACCCCTCCCATGACGTCTAACCTGCCACATATACACTACAGGAATTGTCCAATGCCTGCACACCCAGCTAATATGCGCAAGATGAACGAGCAATAAATACAGCTGCTCCCTATTCCAAACAAGATTTCTTAAGAAGAATGGTGTACAGCAAGCCAGCTTTCCTTTGAGACCTATTTTCTAGTAAGATTTCTTACAAAAATATTGTTATTTATTTTTGTTCCACCTTTGGGAGGAAGAAAACAGTACAAAAAGCAATAATTTTTTGCTCACAGTAAACCAGCTTAATGGAGCAGACATTAACCCTTATGGGAACACTGTATATACAATGTGTTAGAGATTATCTGAGTTTTGATTCATAAAACATTCACAGTAACAGTCAACACTATACATACTAGAAATGTAGTGAGAAATTTGTGTTGAATAATAAAGACAAGCTGAAAACACCATTGAATATTGCTAGTGTTTCTCTTTTAAAATAAAAATAAAGAAAAAAAATACACTACCAAGTCCGCCTAAAGCAGAGTCTTTCTCACTCAAATAATATTAATCTTTTGCAAAAGTCTGACTCATCAGGAAACAGTTACATAATATCATCTGTTGAAACTGTTAGCAAACCAACTAAGCAAGCAAATATAAGAATGATACTGAGTTAGCCTTGGACAACAGTGAAATAATTTATTTGCTTTTGGATGGACAAAATGTGACTTGAAGACACTGTTGCTAGGGAATGGTAGGATGGAAATAGCTGAGTAGAATTGTCTGTAAGTGTAAACAGAATGATTGTACTTCATATTGAAATAAATTAATTTTGCATAAAACTGTATGTTCTATATCACAGCTGATTACCATATTCTTGTGTTACGTAGTCAGGCAGTCTGTCAACATTAAGGTTTACTTCTTACTCCTTATTCCCTGGATGAAACATTTGCTATTGAAGCATACAACAAATTTACCTATACCTTGGCAAGGCCTTACATATAACAAATTCTCATATAACATTATGAAAAAGGCCAGTGCATATTTTACTTCACAAAAGTGGCATATTGCTGGATGAATAAAATCTGGTTATAAAACTAGACTGCAAGACTGATTTTCAGGCAAGAGTCCTGTGTGAATGAAGAGAGAAGGTCAACTTAACAACAAAAATCAGTCAACGTGTACAGCGACAAATATAGCTGCTAAAAATAAGAAAGGAAGAAAGGAAGAAAGGGAGGGAGGGAGGGAAGGAAGGAAGGGAAGGAAGGGAAGAAAGGGAAAAAAGAATTATGAAATGCTAGAATTAACTATTGTGTCTTCTGACTATTCTACCACAGTGGAGCCCTCATCAGCTTATGCAGGAATTGGAGGGATGCACAAGAATGATAAAGTAGCAGAGACTTTCCTTACAGTTCCTATTGCGGAAAGGAGGTAAGTCCATTTAAGTCAATTAAAGTTTTGTCAATGAGAACAGTAAAACACACAGAAAACACAGTTACTTAAAAGAAAATTACCACAGCATTACATACTAAAATATGAAAACTATATCTCATTATCCCATGCATCCTAAGGACAAAATTTTGCATCCGAATAGATTACTCTGTGTTAAAATGTCCTAACAAATACTTGTTTTCATCTAGATAGATGCGTACAGATCAAACATGCTACAAGTGTTACCACTTTTGTCAGTTCCGGTGGCATTTCCTCACTTTAAGTGCACAAAATAGAGAATATTTATTGAAGTGGTAATAATTATAAATTTGAGTGAACTTTTAAAGTGGAACCACTGCATAGATTATTGAAATGTTAAAGCAATTAGAACAGCCTTTTTTCAGCAGATTAATTCAGAACAGATTCCACACAATACTGAAGTAGCTCTTGGGAAATAATTACTAAAATAATAAATGAAGTTCATGATCAAAAAAGATGCTAAGTTAATGAAGCATGGCTTCCTCCTGAATAGATGATATATCATGTCACCCTGACCAAGATAGGATACAGGTCACTTGAAATCATATCTTCAAAAAAGAAAACAAACAGCCACAGGAAAGATGGCATACAAATCTCTCCTGATGGAACTTCTTCCATTTTGAGGGGCTGCAGCTACTCATCACTGTGACTTACCCTAACAACAACAAATAATGTAAATATAAAAGGAAGTAAAGACAGAATGAGTTCTAGTCTTGATAGCCATCCGTATATAGCTATGATAGCAATATCTTCGATAACTAATTCCATGAATTATAAAAAAAGCTCAAATTTGCTTCCAAACAAATGCACAGGCAAAATTTAAACAGTGAAAATTTGGGTCTTCTCTGTGGAATAAAGCTCAGAGAAGAGATACATGGTAGGTCATGTTTACTGCCTATGAGAAAAACTAGAATTTTTGGATCCATTTTGTGGTCTAGCTAACATCTGTTTTGTTGTAAATTAACAGATTGCCATATTGTTTAAAATCTGTTGTGGAATTTTTTGCTACCATCCAAATGCAGATTGGATCCTGCCATTCAGCTGCATGCTGCAGATAGTTTTGAATATCTTATTGCAACTAAAAAAGAGGAGCCCAAAGTGTAATGGCAAAAATGTCACATTTGAAAGCTAGGCTGCAGTATTTAGTTTGATACTACAGAAAGCACGGCCCGTGCTGGAAGTTCATCCCCCTCCAGCTGCGATGTGTGAAACAAGGTCACATTAGGAGTCAGCTTCAGTGTCTTCAGACAAGCTTCAGAGCCTTGCTCTACCTCAGCTGGATGCCACCAGCTGTGTCCTCAGCTGTCAGAGCTATACATGCAATGGTGGGGGACATCACTATTATGATTTAGTGAGAACTATTGGTGATAGGTGGATGGCTGGACTGGATGATCTTGTAGGTCTTTTCCAACCTTGGTGATTCTGTGATTCTGTGATCACGTTCCAAACATTGCTAATCCATTTAATGTTTTAACAATTTTTAAGTCTAAAAGAAAAACAACTGCTTTTCTCACCCTTTCAATGTTCCTCTGAGTCCTAAGACTGATAGTTTCAGTCTTCAAAATGCATGGAGAGCCAGAATGAGTTCTCAGTATTCCAGAGCACTGTGGTGTTCACGGTGGGGGTGTCTTCCTCTTCAGTCTTGGGTGCCCTTGAGGCTGCTTCCCTATGTTTTGCTACCCCAGCTTTCTTCCTCTTCATGAGCCAGGCCTGTGCCAGTGCCCTGCATGCTGTCCTTCAGGGACCACGCAAGGTGCTTGGCCTAGGCTTCCAGAATGACTATTGGACTACAGGATGGGAAAGAGAGTAGAGAATTCAGTTTCTGGTCCTACACCGTCTGCTTTTTGGGCTGTTAGCCAAAACAAGCATTTGAATATTGTGAAATAGAAGATCAGTCAGAGATGGGAAAAAGAGCAGTTTTATTACTACTTTTAATTTGATTAGAATGGCTAGCAGAAAAGGAAAGACTGCTCCCACAGCACTGTGACTCTTAAACTGAGGTCTCAGTAGGGTACAGCAGTTTAACTGGAACCTCTGGTGAGAATATTTTCTGAGGAGAAACCTAATGGATTGCCTAGGAAGCCTGCCTAATGGGACACAAAAAATTCAGAGCTAAGTGCAGAAAATGGCGTGGGCACTGGGCTGGGCTTTTTGTTGGCCACATGCATAGGAATATAGGGTACATTTCTGCATGGCCAGCTCTTCAATGGATGCTTTGTCAACATCCATTCTCAGTAGAATGAGCAATAGTGCTCAAGACGGGGTCTGCAGCTGCCACATAGGAGGCTCCAACACACAGAAGACTGGCAGATGACCATCTCTGATACACTTTAATACACTTCATAAGTGTTTGTATTGCTGTACAGTTTATCGAGACACTCATTTAACCCTTCCAAACATCTAAAGAGACAAAAGGCAGACAGAACAGGATGAAGAAGAAGGGTTGCAAAAGGAATCAAGGCAGAATGGCACGGGAAGAATAAAGCTCTAGTACCAATGAAAAAGACTTCTTGAAATCTCATGCTAATGAAATGGCTATTACTGAAAAGTTAACATATATTTACATATATTTTATCCTGTACTTACATGCTAGGAGTCAAGTTACCTGGAAATTTAAAGTCTCCTAAGAAAGTTAAATTCATAAAGACAATGATAGGAGTCCTAGTAAAAAGGTTTTAGGTCCTCTTAAGATTTTGGTATTTAAAACTCCATGAAGTTGTTGCCTTTGCTGTCAGTAAGCTCACTGATCCTGCCTTGCTTGTGCAACTTGTACTGTCATTCAGAACTCACATCAGAGCAGGTTGGTGCCTGGCACGTGACTGCTTATAATCCAAGCTGGATTGATCCAAGTGGCTATGGATGCTTGCCCACTCATTTGTGATGTTGTCATATTCCTAGAGATGGTCAAGCGTGCAGGGATGCACAATGCAGATGGTGCAGCCCAAGTCCAGTCAGTGCCCAGCAGTAAATTTTAGATGTGCGCCTGGTGTACTGTAAGTTTTGAGGAAAACAGGTTAAGGTTTCAAGGCACCTGGCAAACTACAACTCTTTCTCTTCCTCCAGCATCTTTCCTAACAAGCTAGAGAATGATGTTTCCTAACCAGGGCAGCACATCTGTACCTATCTAGTAATCATGCCTGGATTTCTTATGTTGTATGTTCATGACACCTTTTTGCTGAACTCCATAACCTTTACAGCTCAGCCACAGTTTCTCTTAACAATAAATTAGTTTTACTCACTTGCTAATTTGATTTAGAATTTGTTCCAATAGGAGTTTGGCTAAGTAAATTCAAGCAAAACAATCCTGTCACTGAAGGAAAGACATGATAGCTTGTGAAGCTCTAGGCAATTTAGGTTATTTCTTCCAGTGAACAAATACAAAAATGGGATTGGAGAAGGAGATAGACATTCCCATTTAATCTTTCTCATCTGCTTAATAGGAAAAAAGAAATAAAACATATCGGAAGAATGTGTGCTTTGGATCCTCCTTTCCATAATATGAAAACTTAAATCAACAGATGAATCAATGAAAGACAGTAAGAATAACCTCCTTAATAGAATACATAAGTCTGGCACACTTTGTCAAAACAAAAAAGAGACACACGGACAGTACTACTAGAATGTATCCTGTGGGATTACCTGGTTTCTTTTAGTGTTTCAAATACAGACATTATTTCCTGTTGGAAGAAAATGCCTGCACTGAAAAGTATCCAAAAAAGTCCTGCTGATTTCATGAAACTTTCATTGCAACAGTAATTGAAATGACTTATCTTAGCTGGAAAGACTAACGAACCTACTGCTCTGTTCATGAAAAAATTAGAAAGTTCATTCTAAATTGTTGTACACTTATTACTTATCTATGAATTTAACACAGGAATAAAGAGTGAGAAATATGAAAATATCTGTAGCTTAAGCCAGTCCTTTGAAATGATGAATGGAAAGATTTGTTTGTCGTTGTTTTTCTAAAGCAAACTGTTATGCTAGGAAAAAGTGACACCTGTACATTCAGCTCTCTAAACCGATATAAGAATTACACGTTTTTTTGAGAACAAACCCTATCATCTTCATTTATAAAGGTAATTGCATTCTTCGTAGCTAAGTCACTGCGACAGCTTTAATTGGGAATAAGGTATAAGACACAGCAAATAAACATGGTAGGAGCAGGCAGAAAGGCAGCATTTTCATTTCCTTTTGTGAGGAGACAGATTTAATTTACCATATAAATTTTCAGCTACCTTTTTAACACAGTTAAAAATTCATGACAGTTACTTTTTTCGTTCAAAAGCAATTGCAGCTGAACATTAACAACTGCAATAAAACTAATTTAAGCAGAAAGGAACTTTGTTGACACTTCTCAGTAAATCCTTTATGAAAACATATTTCTACTGCATAAAATACTTGTTTTGTGAAACCCAACGGCCTTCTAACAAAGTAAGAAATGAACCTATTATACATAAATTTAGGATCTAGTTTCAGAACAGAATTCTTTCTCATTGTTTTAACAGAAGTTTTTCAAAGGCATAATCTAATGATCAAACACATACCATGATCTAAATTCATTAGAAGCTTTCATTAATATTCATTCATTACATTTGAAGCACTCAGGTGGAGAAATGCAAATGACTGGAAAACAAAGAAGTTATACTTGTGCTATATTTCAACCGGATCAGATAGTTTTAAATTGCATTAAATATATTAGCTCACATTAACCCCTGCTGTTAAAAGAAATCATACCAGCCCCTCAGGAGATAGCTTCCCTGTGCTTACTGAAGTAAGCAGCTGCTATTCTGATGGTTTCTGACTGGAAGCCGACATAGACTGTAAATGATGAGAGCAAAAAGAGAGCATCACTGTAAACAACTGCTATTCTTTTAGCACTACCTGCAAAGCAGAGAAAGAAAAGTAAGGATCTTATCTGAATTTCAGCACTGGCAAAAAGCTTCTTTTCAATCTAATTCATTCTACTTCATTCCCAGAGAGGTTGTGGACTCTCATTCTCTGGAGATATACAGAACTTATCTGAACACTCTCCCGTGGAACCCACTCTAGCAAATGCCTTTGCAGGGAGTTTGACAAGATCTCCAGAGATCCCTTCCAACCCCTATGGATCCCATAATCCTGTGATTTTCCTTCAGAAAAAGGTAACATTCTCTGCATCTGATAAGGCTTATGATGCAATGTTAGGTTGCAGTTTAGGATATGAAAGCCATTAAATCATGGAAATGCTTACTCAAGCATTAGGTGAAAAAGTACTATTCTTGGTATTTTCATGTTAAGTAATATTACCACAATAACTCAGAAAATGTTGATTCCTTTGTTCCTTTAAAATATAGTAGCTTGTACGTTATTCCACTGTTTCCACCAAAAGAAATAAGACACTAGTATACATCTACAGATGTTCATAAGTGAGTTCACTGTCAGTTCCAAAGCTAAAGCACTGAAATTCCACCAAAACTGAAAATCTAATAGGAGCCCCTTTGTTCCCCATAGCTGAGGTCAGTTACTTAGCCAAAGTATCTGTACTGCCATTTAAAAATCCACAAAATAACTTTAAATAATAGACTGTAGAGAAGCATTATTACTGCAGGGAAGTACTTGCTTGGACTGGCAATACTCTGACCCCTTCTTGTATCAGTAAAGGGATCAGTTATCCTTGCTGCAATCATAGAATCATATAATGGTTTGAGTCGGAAGGGACCATTAAAGGTCATCTGGTCCAGCTCTCCTGAAATGAACAGAGACACCTGTGGTTAGATCAAGTGCTCAGAGGCCCATCCAGTCCGACCTCAAATATCTCCAGGGACAAGGCTTCCACCACTTCGCTGGGCATCCAGAGAAGTGCTTCACCACCCTCAGTGTAAAAAACTTCTTATGTCCAGTCTAAATCTTCTCTCTTCCAGTTTAAAACCATTTCCCCTCGTCCTATCACAACAGACCCTGCTGTCTGTCCCTTTCTTTTTTACCCCTCCCCCACCCTCCCGTTCAGAGAGACTGCATTCAGGTCTCCCAGGAGGCTTCTCTTCTCCAGCTTGAACAGCCCCAGCTCTCTCAGCATATGAAGATGCAAGGAGATGTGGCATACACTTATCTGAATGAAATCCCAAACTGCCAGCCATAAAATCAGCTTCCATGTTCTAGGCTAATAGGGAAATAAATGCTGATTGCTTTGTGTTGTGGTTTAACCCCGCAGGTGTCAGCACCACAGAGTCATTCACTCACCCCCCACTGTTTCCCAGAGGAGTGAGGGAGAGAATAAAAAACAAACCCTGAACAAAGTAGAACTCATGGGTTGAGATAAAACTATTTACTAAAACAGAGAAAAGGAAAAATAAAATAGTTATGATTATACATATGAATGTATATAACGAGTGATGCACAAGCAATTGCTCACCATCCCCTGACCAATGCCCAGCTAGCTCCTGAGCAGCAGAAGAGAGTGAGATGAACTCCCATTCCCTTCAAAACACCTCCCACATGATGTCATATGGTATGAAAAGTCCTTTTGGCCAGTTTAAGTCAACTGTCCTAATTCTGTTCCCTATCAGCTCCTTTGGCCCTTCACTACCCTTCACTATGAATGCCCTTCTCTCTGTACAGCACTGTTTAGCAGGAACTAGAAACATTGGTCTGTTATCAACATAGTTTCTCTCCTAGAAACAAAACATAGCATCATACCAGACACTCCAGAAAACAATTCTGTCCAAGCTGAAACTAGTACACTTTTGCACTCAGGTTTGTATTGCTAAACCTTGTAGCAGAACTGGAGAGATAGGAAGAACTGAAGTTCTTTTTGCATGGCTTGTTCCGATCAGAGAAACTTTCTGAGCACTCAGTCTGCCTCTATTTTGTCAGTCTTCACTGCAGTAAAGCATTTAAACACAGTTTAAATTGGCTTCATTGGGATTTAAGTGTAGTAACATAAACTAATGCTTCTAAACGTATTCTGAGTTAGCACCTTAGTGACTAAAAGATGAAGAATACTGTCTACTGTCATTACCAGGAATCTAAATGGACTTAAGGCAATAGTGTGGTTGGTCAGGAACTGAGAAATTGCTTCACAGCAGATCAGAAGACATTTCAAGTATGACATTTTAACTCAGTCAGTTAGGAGGAAGTTTTTCCACACAGAGGATGGTGACGCACCACCCAAGGAGGTTGTGGATGCCCCATCCCTGGAGGCATTCAAGGCCAGGCTGGATGTGGCTCTGGACAGCCTGGTCTGGTGGTTGGCGACCCTGCACATATAGCAGGGGGGTTGAAACTAGATGGTCACTGTGGTCCTTTTCAACCCAGGCCATTCTATGATTCCATGATTCTATGAAAAGTGGGGTTGTACGTACTAGGAAATCAACACATGCAGAAAGTTTCAGAGGCTTCTGAAATATCTTTTATGAAATAATTATTTTTTTCAAATCAAATCAGAAAATATATTACTGAAAACACCAGAGTAATTTTACACATACACAAGTTAATTACTGTCATGCTCCTGCAATTTATGAGAGCCTGTGTAAGAGAAAAATCACTAGACTTGGGTTTGAAAATATGCTTATGTTATAATCGCAAGTAGTAAGCAAAATAATTCTACTTGAAAGGGATTTGAGAAAGACTTCTGAAATGAAGATATGAAAGGAGTTTACAACTCGGTAGTTTCAGTTTCCTTGCAGGGGGACAGTTTTCTCTTACCAGGAAGGAAAGACTATTCCCACCTCACACAGAAATCCTTTTGTGTGTGAATGGAGAGAAAAATTAAAATTATTTTATTTACTTATTTATTTTAAGAAATTCAAACATAACCATCAGAGAATACTATTACAGGTAAGGATTGGCCAAGTCTCTGGCTTGATGCCAGAAAAAAGCACGAGACTTAAAATTATAATAACATTAAAAGTGCTTACAAGGCCTTTAAGGAAGAAATTCCCTTTTCCAGGTTTACAAGATACTCCAATTAAGAAATGCTCCCCAGGAAAACAAATATTATTATATAATGTTTTGACTTAATTCTTACTGCTTAGAAAAAAAATTTCTGTGAATGAGAGCTAATGAATCACAGCAGAGGCAGTGAGGCTGTTCTTCACCTGAGAGGGGGTACAGAAATGCTACAGAAGAATCCAAGACCGTTGTAATGACTTTTCATGTGAAATTACTCAGTATTGCAGTGATTAGGCCAAAGCAGCCCTGTCTTTGCTACTTACCTTAGTTACAGAAGTGTTATATATATAGAAAATATAAAAAAATATATATTTATAATATTATTCACTTATTTTTAAACATCGCTGCAGCCTCCATCTACACTATCTTCTGCAGGTGTAAAATTAGAATCCCTATTTTCAGGGCAAGCATGTAAGGCTCAGATTCAAGGAAGCACTTAAGTAAATGTTTTACTTCTAGCATGAGCTCAAAAGATTTACTGCAATTGCTAATGGGGGTCTGCAGAAGGTTTTAAAAATATCTTCTTGCTAAATGATAAAAAAAATACCATGTGGACATTAGCTAGCAGAAAATGAAATGCCCCTGTAGAGCGAGAACTGCTCCTATATTAAGCACAGCAGGGAAACTCTCAAGTTTCCTGGCTTTCTGGTACATTTCTCCCTTTCTGCCAATAAACCACATAGATTTGAAAAAATCTGACAAAAATACATCACCATTCCCAAAATAAAACACATTAAATTGATTCCCGTCACACATGCCCTTTGACTAGGCAAACAGTTAGGTAAATTTTGACCAACTTTTAGAATAATGGCCTTGGAAACAAGAAGAACCTTATGTATGAAAGATTATTGCAACAGAATCATGGAATCACAGAATTGCTTGGGTTGGAAAAGACCTTTAAGATCATCAAGTCCAACCACAACCTAACCATACTATCCTAACTCTAACAGCCCTTTGCTAAATCATGGCCCTGAGCACCACATCCAAATGGTTTCTAAACACATCCAGGGATGGTGACTCAACCAGCTCCCTGAGGAGCCTGTTCCAGTGTTTAACCACCCTTTCTGTATAGAAGTTTTTCCTGATAAAGCAAACCTTTTCTTCCCAACTACAGAAAAAGAGAACACTGATTCCAGTCATTTCAATATTTAGCAGCTAACAAAGTTTTCCCATGTAAATAAAACTCAGTTATTTAAATATTTGCACAAGCAGATGTAAGTAATAACAGAAATAAACTGAAAAAGAAATCCTTATTTAAACACTGATAGTGTCCTTGTGAAGTACACTACCAACAAAAAGTGAAGGCTTTGAAAAGAAGGTTATACAGATATTAATTTGATGAGTGCACTTCTCTCCAGAATTATAATAACAGTGGGCAGCAATGAGCACTGCAGGAACTGAACACAAGTAACCTATTGCAGAAGCTGCCAAGGTCTCTTCTATGGAGCTGGAGTGCAGTTACAAGCATGATTATTTCCTTCAGTTATACTGATTGTTGACAAATACGCTCTGTTCAGGGGTTTTATATGCATCCACACCACATTTTTTATTCAGCTGATCACCATGTGGATGCAAGCTTGTAATACCATTTTTGCTTCTTCTGAATGACTTTTTGCACATTTGAATTATGCACCACTGTTCACTGATTTTAATATCCACTATCTGAAGCCATGCTCATTTTTCTGCCTCCTACTTAATCTAGAGGTCCATTTCCCTTTCTTTTTCCAAAGATATGGAATTGTGGGTCCTACACAAATAAAGATGTTGTCAGCTAATTCATGAGGTGACGAAGGATAATATCATGTTTTTTTTCTATCAACAAAAAAAGAGAACATTGCATTACTGACATATTAATGTGGGTTTTTATTCTGTTGATTTTAAGATCTGGTCAGACTTTCTCATAAATGAGCGTATTGTGAAGTGATGCTTCAACCAATTGAGTACTGTCTAGTAATCACCTTTTTTTATTTATTCAATTTCCTTTTTTTAAGCAGTTGTAGCTCTTCATTCTAATGTTAGCCTTAGTTCTTCTTTTGCAGGGAAAGGAATAACATTCAATCAACTTCTTCCTAAAAATGTGTTTTGAAATAAATATCATCATTACACTTTCCTGAAATACGGAAAAATAATTTGAGTTCATGCTTCAGGCAGTCATTGAGCTAATCATTTTGTAAAATCAAAATTGGAAATGCTAAAAAAAAACAGTTTCCTTTTCAGTATTTGTAAAGATGTTCTCTATTAAAAAAAAAAAAGAAAAAAAGAAAAAACTTTATTTTCCAAAGGCTCCCTAGAGGCAAATACTCTTTTCAACCTCAGGAATAGTTTCTTTTATAACACAAAAATGTCATATCAATAAAATCTTCCTACTGCTCTCTCAGTTCCTATTTAAGTAGACATATTCCATCAAGGAGCCTCCAAAAATTGACTGGAGAAGATGGCTCTCTGAACCGACTGAAGGTTTCCAGCTCATCAGTTTCATTGCTAAAACTCATCAAGTCTAACCATTTTCCTTATTTATAAAAGAAAAAAGAAAGAAAGAAAGAAAACAAAACAAAACAAAACAAAAAAAAACAACCACAACCCACCAACCCCCTCTCTTTTTACTGCTTCATCCTTGAAGAGAGCTTTACTGTTTAAGCTTTAGTGTCTCAGCCCCATGGGCTGCCATCATCAACCCATGTAGAAAACAACAATAAAATGAAATCACCCATAGAGGTCATTCTTTTTGTCCTGTGATAATATGAAGAACCAGAGGACTAGCAATGAATTCCAGAACTTTAACAACCTGAATAAATTGTGAAGTAGAAAACAGAATGAATATGGGATGTGACATCCATTTCACATGAGTCATTGCACAGAGGTGCAGTCTGAATTCAGCAAAGATATCTTCCTGTCTTTACTGAAGAAAAATGACAAATAAGAAAAATTAGATGTTGTTTTTACATATTTTTCAGTACAGAAAAAATCCATCTTAGGATCTAGGTGCGGTATAAAGCAGTAAACTAAATAACATCTGTATGAAAACATTTGTGAATTGTAACTGAAGTCCATACTTTCTCCTTGGACCTCTTCTCTCCTCTCTCTCCCTAAGAAAACTAAATCCCACAAACCCTACCCTAAGGTCTGCTCGATAGTTAATTATTGAATAGACTTGCAATGACTCAAACTGGATGATTACTACAGACAAATCTATTTAACAGCCCTGTCTTCTGACTGAAGAAAAATAATTTAGCAAAGCCTGACTCATCAAAATGGTGATGTGACTGAAAATTTTCATTCACTGAGTTTAAACACTATAATACTGCTTCACATAAATACTACTTTTGCTCATGTGACAGCAAAGGACTCAATATTAAAAAAAAAAAAAAAAGTCACATACAAACCGTCAAAGCCCTCAAGATGATCTCTCAATGACTCAAAATGTCTTTGATGACCCAAGCATGACTGCTGCTTTAAAGCTTTTTAGATGAACATTTGCAAGACTGATGTTCCAATAAGTATGATCATATACATCATACATGAAAAGATTTAAAGATTACCAGGGTTAAATTTTATCAGCTTAACATTCTAAGACATTTTCTGCACACTCAGACACTTAATGCATTTGGAAATCTAATTCATGTTAGATTCCAGGTTTTTAAACAAATAACAAGTACTCCCATCATGGCAATTCTCTCTGCTTTTTTAATACAGTAATAATTCAAAATAACCATAACATCAGGAATTTCAGTTCCCTTGACTAAGATAACAGCAGACTACAAGATGGCAAAGGTAGAGGTATTTAAATATAGATGTGAACTTCAAGAACCATTCTATTAAGTTAAGGAAAAATTGGCAAGTATAGAATGGTCTAATCAGTGACCACAGCACAAAATTCCCTAGTGTACAATCCCACCTTTTCATGAAGGAGCTTGCTTGTGTAAGTCAGGATGGTTAGCAAGAACAAGAAAGAAGGCATTTGAATCAAATAAGTCCACAGGAGGTCCTCAAGAACGGAGTCTGGTGTCAAATACTGCTAAAATTGGACTTTTCTGAATGAAATAAGATTCATTCCATCCTGTTTAAAGCAATCTTTAGCCAGGTAATAAACAATAGGAAAGAGTGTACTTTATATATATATATGCATTTAAATATATATATATATATATACACACATACACAAGCATTCTACATGTTCTGTATATTTTCTATAAATTTGGAACCACTAACACTAGGGACTTCTGAAAAGGTTGACAGAGCCATTGTTGATCACTGTTCTCCAACAACATGTATGCAACTACAACTCGTTGCACCGAGTTTCATCTGTATCGCTTAAAAGTCAGTGGCATAACAAAAAGGATGAGATGTGACAGAATTATGGTCACATAACAGAAGCAGCTGGAAAATCAAATGTTATTTGGCAGCTAAACTTGAAATATATTATGAGAAGTCCAGTGAGGGAGCCCTCATAATACTTAACTGATTTATTCAGCCTCAGTGAATACTTTAAGTACCTGGCTGTATGTCCACTGAAGAATAACTGAAAAGTCTTATTTTCTATTTGAGACAGCCCCCAAAAAAAAACACATCAGATTTTGTATATTTA
The DNA here is from genome assembly GCA_037305975.1 of Chrysolophus pictus. Lineage (NCBI taxonomy): Eukaryota > Metazoa > Chordata > Aves > Galliformes > Phasianidae > Chrysolophus > Chrysolophus pictus. The sequence goes on along the minus strand of CM074577.1, from coordinate 24,951,892 downwards.
CTAACTACAGCATCTTCAAGTCTTTCAAATTCTTAATGCTTCCTTACAACTACAAGAATCCATGCCTGTATTTCTGGTTTTGTTTTTTTTTTTTTTTACTGTTTTTATAGAATCTCTCCCAAAATAGAACTCACTGCTAAGATAGAAGAACTATTTAAAAGCGATAACGCAAAAAATTTTCAGTAGAAGATATAAAGCAGATGTTAGTTAAAAGGAGGGCATCTGTGTCATTATATTTGAAGCTTCAAGGTGAATTTATTTGCATTCTCAAAACTGGTATCAACACAAGCAGCAATTAGATGAAATCAAGCTCCTAAGCAAGTAAAAAAATCCAAAAATACTCCATTTGATTTATGTTTTTATCTTCTGCTCATCTTTTACTGACATAATAATAGCACCGTAATAAACAATTTGTATTTTATGAAAGCCAGAGCACTTCAATTTAAATCAGAGTTTTAGATTGCCAGATTGAATTTAAAGTATGAACGAGAATCCTTTTCCTCTAAATGTTGCCATCCAAGGAGACTCACTGTAAGGGACAGCGACAGGGAAGGTGCAATATTCCTACTGAGTTAAACAAAACAGTGACTAACCATGAAAACACTAAATATACTGCTTTCTTCTGGCCAGTCCTGGGCTTCAGGGTAGAAGATGATGATGATGCAGTATTCAGTTTTTCTTTGGAAATAAGGATCAGTAACATATTCTTACTGTAGAACCTGAATGTGGTTATATCCCATTACTGTAGGTGAATTTATGCAAAGTATACAGGAAAAACAGGAGAAATAGCAATCAGAAAATGTGTTACTGTCTCTGTGAAACAAAAGTTGTTGTTTCCTCTTTCTTTAATACAGAAAAAACCCCCAAAAAACAAAAAAACATGTTTTTAGCAATGATTAATTATATAGCTCTTTCTAAATTTAGAGATGGTAATAATATCCATTTCAAAAACTGTGAAGAAGAGGTGCTACATCCCATTTTGGGAATCAGCAATAGCTGAAGTGATTTTCGTAACTCTCTACAGAACCACAGGATGTTTGAGGCTGGCAGGACCCTCTGGATCCATCTGTTCCAACCTGTGCTCTAGCAGGGACACTCAGAGCAGGAAGCCCAGGCCCACGTCCAGGCGGCTTTTAGAAATGTCTAAGGAGGAGACTCCACAGCCTCTCTGGGCAGCCTGTCCACTGCTCTGATCACCATCACAACACAAAAGTGTTATCCCCCTTGCAAAACAATACTATTAGATACAAATTAAGCATCATAGTTAACCGATTCAAGGAAAAGTTTCAAAAAATTCTGGTAGGAGAAATTAATGAGAAATGCTCCTGCTTACCCATTTTAGCATCTACTACTGCAATAGTTAATACTGCTTTAATGGAGAATTTTTGCATAAAGAAAAATAATCTGTGGCTTTTATCTAGATACCTGAATGAATAAATGAAGATCTTAAAGATTTCTGAGAATTTTTTTTACACATCTCTGTATGGGCCTCATTTGTGTATGAAAAAATTATCACAAAAAACCTCTGAAGTACTCAGTTCTCCATCTTCTTCAATTGAAAGCTTTTCTTACTCAAGATGACTACACTAATATGAAGAGGAATTAGTGTGATTTTTCCACAGTGGTTATTCACCATTCTGACAGGGAAAACAGAAGACTACTGCTGCTGTTCTGTATGCTACTTTCTTGCCTTGAGAAGGCTTCCATTCAGCCAATCTTACAAACAAAACCTTTTGCATTCCCTTATATACATGTGCCTATCAAAGTGAAGAAAAGAAAACCAAGGCCCAACTACACTCTGCTGCCCATACTATACAATTAGATGGCTTCATGAAAAGCTCAGCTTCAGTAAGATCCTGTCAGGGAAAGACATCACATTTTAAAAACAAAAACACAAACAAAACCGAAAAAACCTCTTTGGAATAAGCAAACTGGTTCCTTCTAGATCTGTCAGATCTAAGCATAACAACCCCTCTAAACAATCTAAGTAATTCTTTTTCTTCAAACTTCAGTTTAAGAAAACCAGGGAGCTTGAAAATGGTTTAAAGGGAATACTGCAACATAAATAATGTCAGTCAGAATTGGCCTTCATACAACATTTCTTCTAGATACTTCAACTGGTAACGTCAATAAGCTCTACTGGAAATTCTAATGACCAAAGATGGTGACTGACAGTATGAATGAAAGATACATCATCAAGAGACATCAATAAAAACATACTACATCATCTTTGTACCATATCTTGTATAGGCTCTGCTACACATAGAAAATAGACAGTAGTAATAGAAGTAACGGAATGAAGTAGTGACAGCAAGACACAAAGCTGGGCAAAGAAGAAAGTTGTGCTGTATCTCATTCAGCATCTCACAGAATCTATGTGAGACATCTTGTTCAGCTTGTGTATTGGATCTGGATCCAAAAGATAACAGTCCTCTAGCACAGCAAAGTGTCGTCTTTACTTGGTTTGGATTCTAGTGGAAATAGTCCAAAATGTCATAAATCCTTACATCTTTTCTGTATGCAATGGAAAAATCTTTTGAAAGCATACTGAAGTATGTAAGTTTCCTGACTTCTTTTAATCATACTCATAACTGTAAATTATTCTTGGGAGATCTTGAGGCAGTCAATATTGTAAATGGACTTCAGAATTGCACCTGGACAGTTAAAGTGGAACAGGCCTAGAACTTAACTCGATAGGGAAGAAAGGTAGGGAAAAAAACTGGATAGCATCAAACGTTAGGTCATGTAAAAAAAAACTGTATGAGGAATAGTTACAAGTACAGCAGCAGCTTCTAAGGAAAAAAAAATGGAATTCAGTTAAGGGAAAGAAAGAGGCTCTGGGGAAGACAGTGCAGTAAGACAATGCACACTAATCAGATAATGCCATCTAGATGTTGGAAGGCTCTGTACACTCCTGAACATTAGTATTTAATCCAACTGCCAGGAAATACTTAAGAAGTAACTATGTCCTTAGTATTGATCTATAAATAAAATTACATTAACCATCAGTTGCCTCCTTAGCTTCAATAACAGAAGCCTGCACAATGGATTGAACAGTTCCAGCTCTCTCACCTTATGAGAAATATACTCTCACATTTACTTTCAGAAAATTATGCCTTCTATACAGGAAGGACACATAACATGCCATTATTAAGATAAAAAGCATGTCATTCAAAATTGGGACTTTTAACCAAAAAACAAGTTCAATGAATTATAATAGTTTTGGTTTTTGCAAGCCAAATCTGTCTATTTCGAAGCATATGTTTGGCATATCCTTCATACATAAGTTGGTAATCAGTGAGATTATTTTCTTCTTACTTTGCTGAGGAAACTAGAATTTACACTCTTTTGGTTTAGACTTAATGCATGAATATGCAGCACACCTACATATTTGAGGCAGAGTGGCCTGCATAAACAGAAGTTGAGCTTTGAATATATAAAATACTTCGTAAAGTATATGTTCTAGGCATCTTCGTTAGTCATGTTCTAGGCACCTCAGATTGGTAATGCAAAATAAGCAGACACTTTTGACTGCAATTTTTCAGTACTTCAGTTTCCCATCACTGAAAAACTAAACACATGCTCATCCATTGTAGTACAGCATATGCTACTGAAGTGTCCTAGAAAAGCTAATGAGGAAATTAAAAAACCTGTTTCTACTTAGAATTTGAGTGATCTTGATCAGTAACACTCAAGGCTGAATTGAAGGTAAACCAAACCACTAGCCAGCTGAATAATAAACACTTTTTACATCAAATAAGCCAAATGCTCTGGAAAGTTGTCATATGACCACATAACAACAGATTTATATCCAGGCGTGAACACATTTAAGTTCCTGACAAATCTTTATTGTAATGATTAAACTTATGAGCAACTGATTTAAAAATTGAGTCACTTTTATTATCTTTCTTCAACCTTTTTAAAGATTAATAATATCATATTTGGTTCTATTGTCCAACTTTCATAAAACAGAATAATCAGAGGAATATCATTCAACTCAGTAATTCAAAGTTCTCATTTCCTTGCGTTAATACAATTTTCTACCAGCATCTTCCCTTACCTCCTACTCCAGAGTTCTCCATAGGCATTCATCTCTACTGCGAAGGCCTGTCATATTCTTTTTGAAATGTACAGATGCTACATTCTCTAATTTTTTCTTATCTACCCTACCATTAATATCTTCAAAGAACTCAAACAGATTAGTTCAGTATGACCTCTTCTGCCTGAATTCACGATGGTATCCTTTATCAAACTGTTCTACTAAGCGCTAGTCTGCATCTTTCTTTAAAAATAGATTTCCAATGCTTTTCTCAAAATGGGGGCTTTGGATGACTGTTACTTAATTTTTCCCTCCCTTCAGAAAATTATCTATGAAACCTTAAGCACTGTCCATTTATTTAATCTTCATACTATCATGAGAAAATCAAGAGGTTTTTTGCAACGTTAGATGCGTTGTGGACTACATGTGAATTTAATCGAGGCAGTATCTGTGCTCACTGTACTGCCCCTCAAGTCTCTGTGCAGAGTTTCCGTATTTGTTTCTTACATCTTTTGTTAGCACTGTGTACTTTCAGGCAGGAGGTTGGCCCATGTTCTCAGCAGACATGCATGCCCTCTGGCACATTTTCTGCACATGCAATTTTTATCCTATAGATGTGAGGTCACCTCACATCACACTCAGACTTAATACTACACATTTCAGCTTCTTTATTTGGTAACTAGCTTTTCTTTTCCTCAGCTTCTATTTTCAATTAGAAAATCTATATTTCATGGTTGCTGATGTCAGTTCTTTGTTCTCTGTATCATTCTTTAAACTTATTTCTATAACATTAGTACTAAATAGTAGTGATCAACATCTTTCCTTATTTCTCTGCATTTTAATGCTCACAGTATGTTCTTACCTCTACTAAGCCAAAGTTATTTCTGTTCCTCTTTCAGAGATCCTAGGTTTTCAGTATGACTTTCAAGTATGGATTATTCAGCTCTTTCAAGTATCTCTTTACCTTCCAGTGTTCATTTCTCAGAGATTACCTAGTTTTCCTCATCTCTTTTCATACTCTCTCACAGTCAGCACAGAGCCAGGACAGATCATTCACTGACATCACTAGAGCTAAGACTCAGACCAAACACTGAAGCTTGCTTATTCTCCCCTCACATGTTTTTCTCCTACATCTCTACTTTCCTGTTTTTTATTGCATCATTCTCTTTGCACACTCTGTTTCTTAATATTCTACTCCCATCTATTTAAAACCCAAACCCACTATTTCTGGCTGTGCCATTCTGCTCCAGAGGCTGTCCTCTCATGTCCCACACTGCAAGATGCTGTAACTCAGTGTTCTGCCTCAGGTTCCCTCAGGACATCTCAGGGTGAAATGGAAGGGGCAGGCACTGCCCTCACACGGCTTCTGGGGCTGCACATTCTTGGTACCAGCTGGATCCCACTGTGTGTACTGAGAGGCTCCTGCTAAGCTGTTGTGCTTCTGAGACCGTTTGTACAAACAGAATGAACAAAGCTCGCTTGTCTTTGTCCTTGTTCTGTGTTTTGTTGCCACAAATTTTTTTGCCAATTCTTCAGTGTTTTCAAAAACACTGCTCTTTTTTTTTTTCTGCATTTGTTTCCTGACATATTTCCCTGATTATTCTACTTGAATGACATTTTTACTGAACAGGTATAATGGACTAGTTTAAATTAGCAAGTCATCATACAATCCAAATGGCATAGAGCTATCAAACCTGACACGTGGGTTTAAGCTTGATTTTATAACAGTTTTAGTTACATTTGTTGATTATAATGCTTATATTTTATAGCATAAAAAAGAACTACAAAAACATCATAATAATATCTAACCTTTAAGAATGGAAGAATGGAATATGTTTTTTCAATTGAATTTAAATGTCTAAATCAAATGAATCTACTTTGCGCAATGAGCTTGACTGTAATGAAGCTGGATGCTTTCAGGAATAATGTTTGGTGTGTGTGTTTGTGATTTTTTATCTCCCTATTTGGAATGCAACTATAATGTCACAGCGTTTCTTGAATTGCTTGGTTGTTTTTTTTTTTCTGTGACAAAGTCCAAAATACTAAATGCTGCTTTACCAATTTGTATGATGTATAGGTTTACTATCGTTAATATAGTGTTTTATTCAAATAATAATCTTAAATCCTTCTGGACTGAAATATCAGAAATAAACATCTGATCTCATTAAATCTGTGGGAAAACAAAACCAAAATCAGATTTATATCAGAGAGAATCGGATTAAAAGAACAACCTGTACTCTGATTTCAATGATAAATATCAGCCCTCAGTTCAGCAGATGTGCCAAAAGTGTTTAAAAAAAAAACAACAAAATACAACTTTCCTCCCTATGTTAAATGCAGTTGGAACTCCTTCCTTGCAATTTCTTTTCTTTTACTAATTTTAAATACCTGTATTCCTTAGAAAAAAAATAATCAAAAATTCAAATATGGACAACGAATATGTTAACAAACCCAGAAAAATCTTATCCAGATTCCATTAAACATTATTTTGTTGCTAATCATATGAGAGGTAAGCTTATAAAAAGATAACAAATCTTTTCATGAAGAAAAGAGAAGCCTTCCTTGATTTGTCTTCTTCCTGAAGTGTCTTTCTTAATGGACAAAACTACTCTGATATTCAGACAATTCTGAGGAAAAATGAGAATTAAAATATCATTCTCAAGAAGACTTATTGGTCCTCTTGTGATTTATACTGTTTGAAATGTAAACTTGCTAATATTCTCACTGGTTCAAAAGCAAACAGTGTTTGTTTATTTGTTTCGTAATTTGTCTTGTTTTACAGGCACATTTGGGTTTGGTGGAATCCCTGAAGTGGTTTATGAATTATGCATGTAAAAAGCAAAATGCTGCTGTAATGGACATCCACACACAAACAAAACAGAACAGAACCCCTTCACATCAGGCTTATTACTTCTCTGCCGTTTGCCGTGGAAGATATAATTTTCACTTCTCTCAGCCAAGATCACCCACTCAGCTTATAAAATCTAAAACCAAACCCATCCTTGTTTGAAGTTCTAAAGAAATATTTAAATTGCCCTTATGTTCCCGGTTAGGCATTTTACATCTTTGAAACACCTTTATGCATAAATGTTGATCGTAGTAAACAAAGGATTCTTTTTATTCGAGGTGAGGCTTTTTTTTTTTTTAATCAAAATGAAATTAAGTCTCTAGTTTTAAAACTCATTTTCTATGTTAACTTTATATCCTTCAAAAGAGTTGACTTCCTTTAGTTGATAATCATGAAGATGTATTTCATTTTCATTTTAAAATTTCTAAATGAAGAAATGAACAGGGAAGATTTTAGACAGTGAGGTCCTGGACAAAATCAAAGCCAGTCTATAAAACTATATAAAAACTAGATTAGCAGTGCATTTCGTTTTTTGCAAGGGCAACTTAGCTTAGGTGGGAACAAAAGGAGGATGTTAAGGGGAACGAGGATATAAAAACAGAAGTGGCCATATCCAAACTAAAAAGAAACAGAGAGCTTTCTAAGCTCAAATCATAAGACAGCATAATGTCCACATCCAAATACTAATGCAACTGACATAAAGAATGCCGTTTAATGTTCAATGAAAAGTATCAACAAATGCATCAAATGACTGTAAAATAGAAAACACGGGCTTCAGAATGGAAAATACATGGTCAGTTGCAGATACATTGAACACATCTGCTCATGACAAAGACAAAGGGACATTTTGCACAGTGCTTTTGGTGGTTTGCCTTTTGTGTTTTATCTGTAGCTCTGCCCCCTTTCAGGGGGCCAGGGGAGTGTTTTCCAAAGTCTCCACTTCAATATTTTTTTCCCTCTGTTATTCCCATGGCCTTGTATCTGCAAACTTTAACAGCATTGTTACGGTAATTCTCAAGGGAAACAACTGCAGCTTGTCACTCCGTTCCCCTGTATTCCTAGTCCTTCATTGTAGCCCTTACTTTACATTTAGGGAAGCAATACATGCGTTCAGAGAGATCAACGCAATGTGCAGCACCTGTTGCCCTAGAGATGACACACAGTAACTATACTCAGTTTGGCTTCCAATATAAAAGAAGTTGTAAGGTTTCTCTGAGCCGAACACCTTCATTTTAAAATACACGTAGTAATCTTGATGGTATGTGTGACAGCCTACAATTGTTTTCCTAAACTTATTTCACTTTTTAAACTAATTTAACTTTTAACTTAATTTCATTAACTTATGTAACTATGAACTTTACCATTCGTTAATTCAGTTTGAACTTCTACAGCTTCCACTTCTAGGCAACTAAAGATGAAACCTATTACCGCAAATTTTCTTACTGGTTAGGTATTTCTCTATTCAGCCATTCCCTTGATAAGCTAAATAAATCATTTCCTAAATCTATCATCACAGAGAAAGTTTTCTTTGCCTTTGGTCACTATCATTCTCCGCATATTCCTAAATTCATCATCTTTCTTATACAACTGACAAACAAGAACTAATTAATATATTTCTATAGAAGTCATACTAAAAACAAGGGCTGCTCAAATAACACCAGGCCTCCAACTGATAGTTGCTTGGCTTCCAAGTCACAAGTAACTCTTGCATTGTAACTCCCCACCATTTTTTACAACACAGTTGACAATATTTAATTATCGGAATCACACAGAATCACAGAATGGCCAGGGTTGGAAGGGACCTCAAGGATCATGAATCTCCAACCCCCCCTGCCACATGCAGGGCCACCAACCTCCCCATTTAATACTAGACCAAGTTGCCCAGGGCCACATCCAACCCGGTCTTGAACACCTCCAGGGACGGGGCATCCACCACCTCTCTGGGCAGCCTGTTCCAGCACCTCACCACTCTCTCTGTAAAGAACTTCCCCCTGACATCCAACCTAAATCTTCCCTTCCTCAACTTAAAACCATTTCCCCTTGTTCTGCTGTTATCTACCCTTTCAAAGAGTTGATTCCCCTCCTGTTTGTAGGCTCCCTTAGGTACTTGGAGGCTGCAATGAGGTCGCCCTGCAGCCTTCTTTTCTCCAGGCTGAAGAAGACCAGCTCCTTCAGCCTGTCTTCATAGGGGAGGTGCTCCAGTCCCCTGATCATCTTTGTGGCCCTCCTCTGGACCATCTCCAACAGCTCCCTGTCTTTCTTGTACTGGAGGCTCCAGATCTGGATGCAGTACTCCAGATGGGTTCTCACAAGAGCAGAGTAGAGGGGAACAATCACCTCCCTGTCCTGCTGGCCACCTCTAATTATGTTCTGAAATCATTTTATATATACAATATACAAAAGTATATTTTTATCATATATATTTACATACACAACATACAGCATTTCTTTTGTCTGATCCAGTATAATACAGATTAACTCGTCAATAAATTAGCCGGTGATGACAGCTCATTTGCCAACAACTGCCTAAAAGTACCTGCAAATATCAAGTGCATGAGGAAAATATGTTCTACTATTGCTGTCCCTTCTATCAATTAATTTTGACTTTAACAACAAAAAGGTGTACAATCATTTTGCTTCTAAAATTCCTGATTAAATAGCAGTTATTCTTTTTCCTATTTGAGCTTTGTAATAGTACTAACAGTCTTCTTATTGGAAGTAACTTTCTGACTCCAAACTTTGCATAATATGAACTTCTATCATACTTAAAAAAAAAAAACACTTTTCTATTGTTTTTACTTAGCTAGTCTTACCTCCCACATCCCCTAAATCTCTCAGATTCCAATTGAATTTATAATATATATTAATATATTAATAGCTTGACATTTTTATCTGTTTGCTTACATATATGCATATACATAAATACATATGTATTTTAAGCTGCCTTTATACTGTATTTTTCTATCTACTGATCTCTTTCATTTTCTATCTATTAATTGTTAAAGCACATTATTTACCAGCTATCTTGAAAAGTAATTGCTTTCCTTTTATTGTAAATGTTTTCTTTTGGATAATGTACCTTATAATTGTTTTCACTGCTGTTTTCACAACACTGTTGTTTTCACAACAGCTGTTTAGAAAAAAGCACCTATCATTCCTGCTCACCTGGATTTTATCCCATTTCAATCCAATAATTAATAAGCCAGTATTTTATTCTGATCAATTTATTAACTTCTATTAAACAGGTCAGATTCAAAAAACATCTCTGAATCATCAATCTGAGTTCAAAAACATACTTCTTCACACCTACAGTCTGATATTTCCAAGTATATTCTTTCATTTTTGCTAGTCTACTGCTGCAAAGTGGGGATTTTTTAGTAGAAATTTACTGACTTATAACTCTGGAAGAGGACCATAAACAAAAGAAACCTTAAAGCTCACTGATTATTCAAATCTTTGCATTTCTTATGTGTGTCTCCCTCATATTGATAGACTTCATATTTTTGCTCTTAGCCACATGCACAGGAGGCCATTCTTTTTGTGCAGTCTCCCATGAAATTCTTATTTAACCCATCATGTAGGTAAGCTTGTTTTTACTGTTCTGAATTATTCAGAAGACTAAGGACTGGAAAAAGAATGGCATAATTGGGACTCTTCATTTTAATAAACATAGCTGATAGAAAACACATCCCTATTTGAAGCAGAATCTGCCATTAAGAATCAAACAAGTATAGTTGCAAGTTAATTACCTTGACAAATAATAAAAATTTCACTTCACTTTTACTACTTAAGAGAACAAATAGTTTGTGCACTCTTTTCACGCATAGTAATAAATATTGCAATTCCAGTGTATTTCACTTCAACTGATTAACATCATTATTCTTTAAGCAGTGCAGTCCCAGAAAAATTTAATTATTCTCAACTTTTACAGTTGAAACCATGTAAAATTTTCCAATTCTGTGCCTAGTCTGAGAAAAGAACGAGTAAGCTAAAATATGAGCAGCTTGATCTATATTCACATCAACTGAAGGGATTAGAGATGAAAAAAGTTGGAAAACAGTGTGGGATGAAAGAAAATCAATAAAGGCTGAAAAAGGATTTAATTAATTGCTACTGTAGTAAAATAGAGGTCAATTATGTAAATTACAAATAAATATACTTTTAATGTTAATATTAAGCATTTATTTAGTATTTATCTGAAAACACTTTGCAAACAAGTAATTAATCAGTACAAAGAAAAAAATGCCAAACAAATTACGCTGACTGAGAATAGTAAAGTTATGAAGGCTAGAATGCAGATTTAATTCCATCATTTCTTCCGTCTTTATTTTAGAGCAGCATTAGTTGCACTGTAATATTAAATGAATTAACTGGTTACATTAAAAGTCAACATTACAAAAAGTGAGAACCAGCTATGGTGCTGCAAATTTGAATTTTCATTTTAAAACACTGTTTTTCTCTCTTGATGACTAGCTTAGACACAACTTATTAAACAAATGGAGAAGCTCATATCTCAGAACAAAGATGTCAAAATAAATGAAGTAGCCTTTTAAGCCTGAAAATAAATATTTCATGTTTGTACAGCAACTGTAAACAAAAAAATAATGACAGATTTATGTAAATGTAGATTTTTAGTCATGCATGTTGTGATCTAAACTTGTGATTCAAATGTAATTCAAAGCTGTGTAAACCCATTAAACAGCTTAGTTTGCTGAAAACAATACAGCCAATGTAAGAGTAAAGGAAATAAAGCAATGCAAGGGTGTTGGAAGTCAAACACTTAAATAGGTATTCAACAAAAGTATTTGTATATATGCAAAACTTAATTAAACAGAGAGCGTTTTGTGTTTGGTTATAGGGTGGGTTGTTTTATTTTAGTTTGGTTTAGTTTACAAGAGGTAATTTCTCCATTCAACTCCATTCTATTTTTTCAACAGGCATTACTGATTACATTTGGACTGACTGCAGTTGCAAACAAAGTCTGATTTGCTTCACTGCATTTTCCTATACACTTGCTAGTTACATTTTGGAAGACTGCATTACTGCAAGAGTGTTTTACAACTTCAATGGGGATCATTAAGTCAAAACTGGCATACTGCTGCCATCATCACATACAATCCTAGCACCAGTAGCGGGTTATTAAACCATTACAAACATCAGGAGGCTCCTGCCAATATTTAACGTGACAAATTCTGTATCTTCCTATCTGCAAATCATAGCGGATACTTTGGAGAATCCTTCTTCACTCAGACACATCCATGGTCTGAAATCATTCCTTCTACTGCAATCTCTCCTTGTTAACTTTCTTTTTCACTACTGTAATTTGTTATATCTTTTTCCATTCTACTCTCTTCTGTCATATATCAATATCTCTTCCCACTCTTGGATAATCAGAGGTGTGACTTGATACCCCAACACTATGATACTATTTATGAATCTTACCCTCTCTGAGGATTGCAGTTTCCTTGAGCAGTAGCTTAGATTGGGTCAGCATCAGCTAGCTGCCAACTGCAGTTCTAATATGAGAGGAATGCTTTGTTAAACCAAAAATATTAAGCCAGGCTTCTTGAAAATCAGGGACAATAATCATACTTTGTGTTCACCAAGGTAGATGTCAATTTATTAAAAAAAAAAAAAAAAGGGCTAAAGATGGTATTATGTCAGTGAACCCTCCAGATTGTTTGAAGCACACCCCTGAGCTTTGCAAGTGCTTTGGACTCACACATTCAGGTTTGCTATGTGAGAGAATCTGGAAAGTCCACATTGTCCATGTCTGCTGAATCAGATTCCATGTGGGATAAGTGGCTGACAAAAAAGGCACGGGTCAAAATAGGTCAAAGGATCATCATGAGTTGGGAACAGCACGTTCACTCCATGAACAGCACTCTTCAGTCTCTAAACAGTAATAAGCACACAAGGGCAGGATTCTTAGCATGCTGATGAACAATGATAAGGTGAAAGAAGCACAGCCACTCATAGAAAGGAGGGGTAATATCTCCTGAGAGCTGGAATGAGTCAGTAAATAAGATAGAAACTCTTCTCTTACGGGGAAGAGGGAGAAGAAAAGACGGTTTTGTTGAAAAGGGGTCTTTTCAACAGGCAGATTTATTGGCTCTACTTTTAGTTTAGTCCTTATTAAGTTGTCCTCTCTCCCCTAGGATGTGGCCTAACGTTACAGAAATGTCAAAATACAGAAGAAATCATGCCATACACCGCTGACCACTATTTCTAAGTGTACACTTTCAAGTGTAACCTCAACCACAAACTGATTAGTAATCTGCATAAACCAAATGGCAACTGGAAAGAACTGTGTCAGAAGGGATACTGCATAATTACCAAGTATAATCGTGATAGATAATATAAATACGTTATCAAAAAATATAAAGTTTTGGACAAAAACGATCTTGTTGTTTTTAGTTTTATATTATAAGTATCAGGTATTGTTATTCGCAGAGAAAACTTTTCAAGTTGAAATTTTCTTTGTTACTAGATATTGTAAACACCAAGAATTCAACACAGAAGAGAACAGATGACAGCGACATAGAGACACTGATCTTACATAAAACTAATACACAGGAGATTTAAAACTGGAGTCTGTGATATGGCAGTGTGCTGCTACTGATGTGCCTACAGACAGATGAAATACAGTCTAAAATGAGACCCTGTATCACTGACTCTGAATGTCTGAAACAAAATGTGACAATGTGATTAATGAAAGAAAGAAAAGAAAGGGGGGGGGAGGGTGGAAGGGAGGGAGTAGGGAATGCAGTTAGCCCCAAGCCCCTTCCCTGAGTTACAATATCCAAAAGAATAATATCCTACATTGTCAGTAGGGTTCCCATTTGCACTCTCACACACATTTGAAGTGTGATTACATAAGAATACAGCCAAAAAGAAAACTGAGCAGCTCCTTCCTCATCCTTCCACCAACAATACTAATATTTATTCCTTTTTTTTTTTTTTTTTTTTATATTCTCTCTGGTACTACAAACCTCAGATAAGACAAAAACTGTTCCAGAAGATTTCTTCCTGAATTGACATAAACTCAAACTCACTGTTTAAGAAGTGCATATCTTTTGTTCAGCTAATCAAATATTTGAGCAGGGCAAGTTCAGGATCTGAAGTAGTTATAATTAATGACAATAATAATTTAATTATACAGTTACTTTTGCCTTTGGACTCAAAGGATGAACTAGATGACCTCACAGGTTTCCTCTAGCTCAGTTTGTAATAATGCTATGAAACAAACCAAACTAACAATGTGAAATGACAGAATATATTAGCCTTGAAATGAACAATAAAAACAATACTGTATGGCATTATCTTAATATTGAAAAAGACAAACTAAATACACCGTGAAAGCTTATACTATTAATCCCTCACCAACAGTAGTTTCCCTCTTACTATAATGAGCTACTGGCTTTATTGATAATAGATCTACCTATAGAATTCCTACATAAAGGGTTAAAGAAAAAATAATGATTTTGATAACAAGCTATCACACTGCATCATCCTACTTGGATACTGCAAATGAGTGTTGATGTTGGGTTCCCTAAAGCAATTCAACAGAAATAATCAAGCCTAATGCTGTGGAAATTCAAGACAAAAAAAGTTTGAAAAAAGACTGCAACCATCTGCAGTAGCTTGGGGGGAGCATTTCAACTATAAAAAAAAAAAAAAAAAGTGAGGAAAATATGTTATATTTTACATTAGTCATTTACCACCATTTTAAATTAGCTTCTTCCATTTAAAGTCATCAGTTTCAGCTTACAGTTCAACTGATCATCCTCTCTGCGTCTTCATGCCTTAAATTGTGATTTTTGAGACAATAAATGGAAATAAATGCTTTAATTTAGTATAGCTATTAGTCACTGTGGTTCCGATGAAATAAAATACATAAGCACATCCTATAAGCATCTGCTTGGCTAAACACACAATGCACAAAGTGGAATTTGGGGCATGTGCTTAATATGAAATCCACGCTTAAACTATGAAATTAAATGTGTGATTGATTGACATTTCTAACAAAGAATAGAAAGGATACAAGGAGTATTGGATAAGTGTGTGTGTATATATATATATATATATATATATACACATATGAGGAGTATATATGTTATTTACAAAAAGAGTTTCAAATTGCAATAAATTATTTAAAAAGAAAAGATTTGGGTGCGCCTCCTAACAGTGAAGAGGACTACATAATTCTGTCACTTAAGCAAACTTGAGGGAATTTAGACAGAACTGCAAAAGCAGTAAATAAGAACAAGAGAGCAATCAGGCTTTCTACAGTTTTCTACCATAGAAAACTGTCTTGAAAAGCACCTTGGGGAGTTTGTTCTCCCACAGACATTTTTCAAATAGATAGTCAGAGTGCTAGAAAGAGAACAAGTTTGTGTAATTCATTTCTACCTAACTTTGAGGTAAAGAGGATTAAAAGTATTAGAAAAAGTCATCAAAGTACATTTAAAATTGTATGATAGACTATCTTCTTGGTTAATTGCTTATATATTACCTTTTGTCTGAAATATCTTTTTTCCTACCCAATAATAAATTGAGTACAAATAATTGTACTTTCTCTCATACTTACACATTTCTGCATCCTCGTTTCATCTTTCCTATGACAAACGTGTTTGTGAAATGCTTATCAATACTGAAGTTGGATTGGAAATATAAAAGCAGTCTAACAGTATAAAAATTACTTTTTTTTTTAAAGAAATGGCAAAATTATATTTGGTCTTTTAGATACTGAGCTAAATCATAGCAAAGCATATTTCACACTTGTTTTCTGTATTAAATTGCTAACATCTTATGCTGAGACTCTGTACACATGGATAAGATCTTTTGTGCATGTCGTTCATTTTGACCACACTACTTATATACTGCCTTTGTTTGGTATAGAAGTAGAAATTATGTCATCTTGCTGAACTCACAGTCTATGCTAATCCATCCTGAAAAGGGCTTCTTTTTCTTAGTTGCCTCTTGATTACCCCCATAAGTGAACAACAAAAAAATAATGTTTGATTTGCAAAAAACAATCAAGCCATCCTCACACACGAGCTTTGAAGAACAGCTTGCTGGCCCCTGTGCAGGTAAATACCGTAATTATTGTCCCTGCCTTCCTACTGTTACTTTGTAATTCAGTAATAGACCATCTGTAGCTCACTGCTGGTGAATCATCTCGCATCTTAATGCATCATTTGAATTATCTACACACTATGTAGTGGAAATGATGTACACATTACAAAACAAAACATTTAAGAAAGCGTGCTGGGTGTCTGCGTAGCTGCTCCTTATGATGCTACAGGGAAATTTATAAAATATAATCTAAAGTAACTGTTTTGAGGCAAAGTGGCTTCCCACAAAATGTTTCTACACAGAATGTTTCTACATAGTTACACTACTACGCAAATGCAATGAGGTGATACTGATTTTTTCCTGTAGCACCCAGAATTTCAGAGATGTCCCTGCAAAGGAGATTTAACAGAGCAGACAACTACCTAAATTCTCAAAGGTGCTCACTGGCCCGATACCTGTATCAGTTATCAAGTTTAAACCAGCAAACCAAAAGTACTAGGAACAGCGCATTTCTTGGCAAGATATCAGCTTCTGGGGGGAAAAAAGGAAGAACACTAATTTCTTCCCATAATGATAGCATACACTGTTAAATGAAGGAGACACAGAAATGCAACACATCTACAATACTTTGGAGAAGTATTATATGTGGAATATAACCTGGGAAGAGAGCAAGAGACTAACAACAACTGTTTTTTGATAGAGGCTCAGGATACTCAAAATATACGTTACTGCACTTTGCATAACAGCTTTTCTTTCATACATGGCAGCAGCCTCCTCTTTCCATATCATTCCAGCCTTCCTGGGTCATAATTTCTATATGAGCAAGCAAATCCAGCAACAGGACTGAGTCTGATGTCTGCCTGAAGCTGTTGCAGAATTAGGGAACAAATTCTCTCTGTTTTGAGCTTTTGTAGCATGCTTTCCTCAAAACTACACTTACAAGTAGTTCAGATCAGCCATTAGGGGGGTCACAGAATAACAAATGGGAAGCAAGAGCTGCTGTAGATGTACTTAAGTTGGCTTTGCTAATGATCTAAAGTTACTGTATAATACAATTGGTACTTTTATAATTGGTACTGAACACGTTTTTGAGACTTCAAGTTTCTACTTCACCTGCATTAAAGAAATTTGTATCCTAAGAAAATTAAAGCACTTCTCTCATGTTACTTGGACACATAACAAAGTTGCAGGCTCTTAAACTTATTTTTTATTCCCAGGTGCACTCAAACAAACAAACAAACAAAACCCACATCCTTATCCGTACTTGGGGAAAAAAGTCTTCCATCATTTTTGCAGAATCCTAAGAATTGATACACATCTATACAAAAAGAACCTGAAGCAGCTGTATAAGGTACAACCCGACATTTATTGCTTTTAATCTGGCACTGTGAATATAGAAACCACCAATTCTTAATTTGTCTTTTTTTTTTTTTTTTTCCACTATGAAAATCAATTGGCAGCAGTTTCTAGAAGCCCTGCTAAGATGACACCAAGAATTGACAGCCATTTTCATGCAGAATTTCTGAAAGCCTTAATAAATTATAGCAGATCCAAGGCACTTCATGATTATCTACATGGGATTTGGAATTAGGCTTTTTTTTTTCTTTTTTTTTTCTTTTTTTTTTCTTTTTTCTGAGTCATTTTTTCAAGGTTTTCTCTTCCACAGCTGAAATTTAAGCTGTCTAAAAAGCACAGAGAATTAAAATTTTAAAAACTACATAATTTAAGTAGATTTTAATAAATCTGTGATCCTGAGATTTTTTTTGCCTCCCACTTTGATTTGACATCTTTCTTAGAGGTGATCTGAAAAGCTATGATTTTCTCTCTTTTGAAGCATTTTTGTTACCTTGTTCTATCAGTCTACTTAATCATTAGTAATTGTATTCAGCTCCTGCATGTGTTAACATTCTTAGATGCCACACATTCCTTGTATCTATTGAACCTCATTTCTCATCTTGCTTCTGTGCCAGTTTTTGCAATAATCTTTGCACTTAAAACTCTTTGGTTACTTCTCACAATGTCCCTATTTATGATTCCCATTGCAGTATATAAGCGAGGTGACAAGTTGATTTCAACACGCATTTAATTTGAAGCACTTAACTTGCAATAGGTAACTACATATTGAATCTATTTAAGTGTTGAAGATATTTAAGTATGAAGATAATTAATACCTAAGATATTAATTGTGCCAAATGATGTGAACCTAACATAGGAGCAGGAATCACAACACCTTCAACAGCTTTGTCAGCTGGTGCTCAGGAAAATTCAGGATAATATTTAACAATTGTAGAATCGTTTGAGTTAGAAAGGACCCTTAAAGCTCATCTAGTCCTGCAATGAACAGGAACACCTACAGCTAGATCAGGTTGCTCAGAGCCTCGTCCAGCCTGACCTTGAAGCCCCAAGGATGGGGCTTCCACCAACTCTCTGGGCAACCTGTGCCAGTGCCTCACAAACCTTACTGTAAAAAAAGCTCTTCCTCATATCCAGTAAGTTGAATGATGGAAAATTCAGGAAGATATACTGAGTTTAAGGTACTCAAAACATGTATGAGAGGTGTTAACTATGAGGCAGGGAAGCCAAAATTGAAGGAGTATTAACTGATCCCATCAGAAGTAATGTGGATGAAGGATGGAGGAAAACAAAGACCTGTAAACATAGATTGAATAAAACATTCTACCAAGAAGCTCCGAGATCTAAATTGGTCGATGCCTATAAAATACCATAAGAGAACCAATGGCAGCAAAAAAGTAAAAAACAAGAAAGCTACAAGATAAAGATGAGCAAGATAGGGAATAGTTTCAAGAAAAATAAAACATTGTTTTCAAGAAATCTAGGCAAATTCTAACTACAACAGGCATGGAAAAAAACCTTACACCACATTAAAACTGTAGTTCCACACATTTCTGGTAAAATCAAATCATTTAATTGTCAAAATATCAGAATATCTTTCAAAAAAGAGACAAAAAATAATGCCTCCTAAAGAGCTCATTTGCTTTTTCTTCACACTAAATGTTCTAGTTGAAAAAGTACAGATTAAGCAGACTTCTCAAGGTTGTTTTTTGTTTGTTTTTTTTTCCCACAATTTTCCAGGCTCCAGTCCTAGCATTATAAAAAATCTGTTATAGAATAAGCAGACAGACATGTTGAATTTCTCATTCATTAATTCCAAGTTTTGTTAATAGTGGTTAGCTCTTACGTTTACATTGTCACTTGCCTGCACATTATAAGCATAACAGTCTGTTTCATAATACCTCAGTATAATGCCATTAATATGGGTTACATAGTAGAATGACTGCAGCATGCTACTCCATTGTAAAACTTCAGCTATGTTCAACAGATCTTATTTATATTACTGTGATTAAAATAACTTTTACGTTCATTGTGTTTCATTGGACTACTGGAAAATACAGAAAGCCCTCTGCAAGCAGCAATACCATCCACACACAGGGTAACTAGAGAAACTTTTGTTTGTATGTAGGATGTTGCTGTTTTGTTGTTGTTGTTTTGAACACGATGATCACAGGAGAAATTCCTTCTCCTAACATGAAAAATATTGCCAAAGTTGCACTGAGCAGAGGAAGCTAAAACCCACTCAGGTGTCCTGCCAAACCAGAATCTTCCTCTGAACTTCTGTTTGAAGCTTGTCAGATTCCTTCCAGCTTGGTCCAATATAAAAGAGATTACTGGTGGGAAAAAGCAATCCAGTGAAAATGGGGCATACTCTTTAACCAGTTCTGGAAAAAAATGTAAAGCTGTTGGGAAGTAGTACTATTGAAGTCATGACAGAAAGAGAGATTGTGAAGATATCTCATTAAAATCAGTTCTAAGCAGGGCATGGAAAGCTGGCAAAGTGGTAAATACTACCAAGCACAAAAATAATAGAGAAAACCATCAATTTATTTTTTAATTTCTTCATTTCTCCTCTCTCTAAAACAGAGTATAAATTTAATTCTAGATAAGAAATCTTAGATAAGGTTTGAATAATCAAGCAAAAACTCCCCACTTTCTACTCGCACTGTCTACCACATGCTCTTAGACACCCAAGTTTACAAAGCTCAGTTTCTCATCCCCTGAGAATCACTAAGCAGTTGAATTTTCTTCATTTAGATAGATCTCATTTTGTATTAAAAAATTAAAAAAAAAAAAAAAAATCTTACAAGAGCTAGCTTTTCCATCCTAAAAAATATAGCTTAAATACCATATTGCTTAAATTACCAAAGTAAGAAAAATTGAGAAACCAAAGCATGGTTTTAAAATATCTACAATATTTGTAACTTGGTAAATATTGTCTATTCAAATGACCTTGACTTATCAATAGTTACAAATTTAATCTTTTTCAAAAACACTGTAAGCAAAGAAACAGTGTAGATTTTTATTCAGAATAAATGCATGTTCTCCCATACAAAGGTAATGATGAGAGAACTTTAGACTTCCCTGAAGCCTTTACTGCACATAGCAAAACCCCAAAAGTCAATAAAAACCAGATACGAGTCCTACAGTTTGGTGCTGCTTTATGCCATGGGTGTTTTGTTTCTTTTTTTTTTTTTTTAGTTCATCTTTCTGAATGAATGTAGTATCATCAGGTGAGAATAAAAGTATTGTGAAGGCATAATCATCCATACATTTTGACTCAGAATTAACACACAGCTTACATTGTTTCATTACTGTAAGCAGGACATAATGTATGGAGATGCACTTCACATAAATTATTGAAATGTGAAGAAGACAGAACTTCCTTCCTGCAACAAGTTTTTAAAGTTTATTGTATTTATTATGCTGTGCCTCAGGATACTGGCCTTTTCACTTCACAACTGATTTGACAAGGATAGAGTTTGTGATAATTAGATTTTCTTTTATTGATTTTGGCTGGTAAGTAACCAATGTAATCTTGTTACATTCTGCTCTAACTTTGAGCCCTCTCATGATTAACTGCTCTGGACACTATTTGAATTGAATCACAGCAGAAGTAAATGTGAGACATTCTGAAATGCAAGTCAGTGTAATAACTCACTTAGCCCAGTACATATGCTGAAAGAGTTGCTTTTAGCATATAGTATTTTTTTGCTGGTACATGAGGAGGGCAACTTGTACTAAAGAGGTTTCAGGAAATAATGAATATAATGCTTTTGCCCCAAAAGCCTTTTAGTATCATCCAACAGAACTTCACATGTCACACAATCTCTTAGGATACTCAGATACTCCAGGAGTAGAAAGAAAAACTATTAGCAGTATTAATTGCTGAAATATTTGGTAACATACAGAGCTTGCACAGTAAAGATTGGCCTTTTCCTACTTCAGACATGTAATTATTCTCTGTAAACACTGAGTATCAGGAGTCCAGATATAAGCTACTGGCAGCTACTAAGCTCCGTTGCATGAGATTCAAAATGATAGAAAAAAGGGACAAAATAGTGTACCAATTGCCAGCAACCCACACAGAAGGCTGCAGCCTCATTTTATTGGGGAGGATAGCAGGAGTATCTGTTACATCATTTTTTTCTTAATAAAGGGCAAAGCCACCTTAGCCTGGATGGGAAATCTGTGTGTCTCCCACTTGTAATGACATACTCTTGGGCCTGAGACTGCTAGTGATTAGTCAGGAAATGCTTAGTTTCTTCTGTGGCTGATATTGCAATTAAAGTTCAACAAATTATGTTATTTTACCATAAACTGAGAACCCATCAGAATCCTAATCAACAAAAGTTATTAACATAAGGAAGGGGCAAAAATCTGCTGAAATCATTGAAATATTTTCTGGAGCTGCTTAGGAAGACAAAAAAGCTGACGTCTCTGGCATGTTTCCTTAAGTTAAAAAGCCTCTCAGGAAAATAATATTCATCATGATTACATCATCACAGGGAAAAAAAAAATAAAGTGCTAAGAAGACAGTGAGAAGAAAAGAAGTTCTATTTTAATTAGCTTAAACCAGGAGAATTAAGAAAGGCACTGCTATGCAAATTCCCAAAGTTAAAAGAGTCAAGACTTTTCAAACCTAGGGTATTGAGAAAACGTGTCTATGTGAACTAAGCAATGCAAATTAATTTTTCAGCCTGGCTTCAAAACCATTCATATGAAAGCTTCCCGGCAGTTACTCTGAATCATTAGAAAACCGGTAAGGAAACTAATTTGAGGTGCAGATCTACAAGACAGATCAAAAGCCTCTTCCATATCCCTTGCTCAGGAACATTTGCAATAGCAGTTGATAGTAGACAATATTAAGTATTCTCAATTTATTAAACAGACAGTAGCTGAAACTTTGCAGGGACAGAAATTAGTTGCTGCTACCACTTTGCTGCAAAAAGATCAAAATTCATGTGAGAAAAATGAAGTGATTTCAATGAAGATATGAAAATAATAATCAACTGCTCATGAGCTTCATGTTCTTTGTTTTTCAATGTATTGTTTTGAAATTATATCAGTCGGAAACTAACATAGCTCAGCAAAAGCATAAGAATTACATTTCATTACTAAATATACTTTTAAACCCATTCTTTCAAGAGTAATCACATCTGAAGCAAATAAAAAAATCAAATCATGGTATCTTTAAAACCCAACTGTTTTCTCTTCTGAAAATCAGATTTGATTTTGATTCTGCTGCATTTGTTCAACAATCAATCCCAATAATCACGTCCTAAAAGACAGACTGACAAATGAATTAAAGCACTTCAATTGTTGCTTATTTTAAACTTAAGTCACTAAGATCCATAGCATGATAGTTTTAATATTCCTCAAGTTTGCAAATCAAATCAAAATACTTTACCAGTCTCCTTTAAATTCACCCCACATATCAGCTAATTCTCTACTGTTGAGTTAATTAACTTAAGAACACTTTTTCTGAACTATAGGGAACTGATAGTAATTTTTAATTTGCCATATACAAATAATTTAAATAAATGATTTTCCTAGGCAGCAAGTCAAAATGTAAATGTTCAGCGATAACAAACCTCAGATGGCACAGGTCAAAACACAACATAATATCAACTGTAGTGTGGTTTAAGCACAGCATTACTACTATAAGATCATGAAATAAAAAGAATATTGAGCAGGTATGGAGTATAGCTTCTAAGCAAATGCATTAATAAAGCAATGGGATTACAAGGTTAATGAAAATTAACAAATGATATATGTTTATTATTTCATTTCTGGAGTCCATGAAACACATGTCCTTTTAAGTTAAAACAACAACAAAACAATAACAAAACAAAAAAAAAGAAAACATTTAACGACCTGAGAGTTTTAATTGCAACTAAGATGCGTATAAACAATTCTGGAAGACAGATAATGTTACACTATTTTACGCCCTTAATACAAAGAAATGTTTCTCTTGAAACTATCTCCAATAAAAATATCTAGTATCATGATCATTGGATATATCATATTTACACACATTATATTGCTTACAACAAAGAACTTCAAGTTTCAAGCTCTTTATATGAAATAAATTTGTCACTTGCACAAACAAAGAAAAGGAATTATCATTCTACTTTTCAGCATCCTGAAGTATCAATGTCTCAGCCTTTAAACACAAGATTTTTAAGAATTACACAGGTACAAGAGTTATTTCAACTTTCCAGCTGAAAACACGTGTCCCTCTTTTTGACCACAAAACTAAATCTTCTTTGGTTGAGGGAGGTAAGCATTGATTAATTTATTAATATTTTATTAAAATTATATTAAAAAAAGATTTGTCCGTCAAGGAAGAACTATATAGGACAACAACTCTTTTCCTTACCCCTCACCTTGTTTCCCTATATTATGAAGCCAGCCAATCAGTGCTATAGAGGTAACTCTTTAATCCCATTTATTCCAAACAATCAATTGCAACTTTTTTTTATGGATTTAAATGTCTGATTCAAGAAACAAAATGGAACACCTTCTACATAAAATTTTGTGTTTTATCTTTCTAACAAGATATTTAAGTCTTCTATGAATACTTTCAAAGATGTTTGCTGGTTTACTGTAATTTATTTCTGGTGTGATTCACAGTATGTTGCTATAGAGATACTCTGATACAAAGTGGAATCTCTATGTACTTACTGCCCCAAAAAACACACCTGCATATTTATTGGGTTTTGTTACCGTTGCTGAATTGATTTTCTTTTGTTTGGTTGGTTTTTTTTGCATAAACCACATTTTTACTTCATGGTAAAACATGTTTCTACACATAAAATACAAAATGCAATATACGTGCATAGTTCTAGCCTCTTTCACTATTTTCAGTATTAGTTTTGGTATTAGATTTCCTTTGCAAATAGACTCAGCTACAGAACAGGAAGTCAGAAACTGTAAGAGGAACTAGGATATATACTACAAGGGTCATTTATATGGCTAGTGAACCTGAAAGGAACAGAGGTCAGTGGGGGATTTGAAGAGTATGTTTTATCCCAACATGCCTGTAGCTACGCAACAAGCACAACAAATTAAAAGAATCAGTATTTTCTTATACAGTTTTTAAAGCTTCAGACCTTGAGTAGGACTTGGCTGTCCTTACTCATTCACCAAGCATATAGCAGAGCACTTGCAGCTCCCAATAATTTCAATACTACTGTAGAGTTCAATAACTAAAAGCAACACCATCTTCATTATGTAAATATTTCATTGCACAGATCTTTAAAAATCAAGTTTGGAAATTCTATGTTTTCCTTCAGTTTACAAAAAGCAGCATTCTCAGTTACATGAAAGTTTCATTCTGCTTTCATTCATGTAGTTCTATTATTCTGAATATTCAAGCTATTTCTATTATGGATAACATATCTTGCTTTGGCAGAAGCATATGAAGAAAACTTACAAACTAAAGCAAATAACTCCTTGTCCAAGCCTCACTTATATGTAGACCAAACAACAAGTTTTAGCAGAAGCATGTAAAAGCAAATCTGAAATACGAATGTGGGTGTTTTAAGAGAGAGATGCCAAATTTACAGGCCAACATTATACTTCATATATTGACATAACCTGTCATGCAAACATGTTTTTACAATAATATTTTCCAATGTAGTTTCGTACTCCAATCAGCAATACAGGGACTAGATATCATATTCTGAAAAATAATACCACTGAAGAGTAATCTTTCCTGCAGCAAAAAAGGTTATACACCTTAGGCAGGACAGGATTCTGTATGGATAATCCCAGTGCACAAGGATAGGTGGGATGTAGGTAGTTAATTCCATAAAATATACTAAAAATCTGACAGATATAATTATGTTGTCATGTACCTCCAGCCATTTAACAAGTAATGCTGTCAGGTTAGACCTGCATTCTACATTTTCACAATCTAATGATTATCAATCAATATGAATAAACTTCAAAATCCACCAGGAAAATAAACCTGGCATCTTTTTGGGCTTCAAAATTAGAAACAGTTTCCTCTGTCTTTCTAACAGCAGACAGCTTGACAGCAAAGAATGAACTGATTTAGTTTCTGCACAGTATGACAGAGTTCAGGTGAATCAATTATCAGCTGAGTTTAAGATATTCTATGGTAGGTGTATAACTGATACATGCACGTCAAAAATATCGACATATGCACTTCAGCTATAACATAAATACAAGTAAATCCTAAGTGAATAGCTATGCCAAGGTCAGATCTACACAGTTGCTTCTGAGTCCACTTTTCCAATTAACCTCTACACACACACACACACACACACAAAAAAAAAAAAAAAAAAAAAAAAAAAAAAAAAAAAAAAAAAAAAACCACCAGTTTCACTTGATATCCCTTATCTATAGCAATCTATGAATTAGGTTAACAGTCTTAATTCACAAAGACATATTGTTACACATCTACTTGGGAGCTCAGGATTATCAGCAGTGACAATTGGCATTTTGGAACAATTAAGGACCACACGGTCACGCTTCAGGCCTTCCTTTAACTTGGATAACATCTGCCTAGCATTCAATAGGCACAGCTGGACAAATGCTCAGGCCTTTACTTTATGACATCTATTCTATTTCTGCAGTACTCTGGACACCTGCCCCAAACAGTGCTGGAAAGTATCACTCCGTCACACCTCTGGGGAGAATGTGGCACTAGAGCTTCTAGAAAAAATACAGGTTCATTTCTGCACAAACATGTATTTAATGTTTTAAGCTATGTTTTTAACTAACATTCTGTGAGCTCAGCTTGACTGAGCACACACAGAGATTGTGCTTCACCATCCAGCAGCCTGTAACAGTGTTCCCAAAGACCTACTCCTGCTGGCTGTAGATTAAGAACAGCAGTCAGGTTTCAATGACTGTCCTTAAAAGTATAAAGCAGAATACCTTTTATGATCTGTGGATGACAGAAACTTACTGAAACGTTTACAGTTATGTAATATCCAACTTCTAAGTCAGACATAAGCTTTGCCATACTAAAATAGAATTATTCCTGTGTCGAAATACATTCTGCAGTGAAAATTTCAGTGAAATGGAGCTGTGCATTTGAAAAGGAGCTGTGATAATGCAGTTACAGTTGTGTGGGTGTTGGTGAGAGGGCTGTTAAGGTTACATGGGTCCTCTAACTGTGCATTTTCACATCACAATATGGCTGGCTTAATTTTAGAAAAGGCAGAAATAGCTGAAACTTCATGTATCTATATGAGGCCTATATATATATCTTACCATATGTAATGGGTTCCATTAGATTTACAGAATAACTCTTCTAAATTACCACGTTACTACAGACCTTCATAGAAGTATGAATTTTAGAATACTCAACATCATTTATTGTCATCCATATTTCAAAAAAAATAAACAACATATTGGCTCTGTTGTGAGACACTATTAAAAAAAATTCATCATCATGTGGATTATAATTATAGTGATTATCACAAAACATTACTTGATCTAGAATAGAAATAACAGCTGTTTATTTAAGAAAAGAGTTACTGCAATGGCAGTCAAAGACATACTACGTACAACAAGTTACTAAATAAAACAACTGTGAATTCAAATATCTGGTATTTTTAGCATTCTTCTTATTTAATATAGTCAGTATCTTTAAGACATAGTTATTATATTGTGTATGCAACACCTGAGCGGCAGTTCTGAACAGTAAAACCCTTTACCATTTTCTACATAGGTTTTCCAGGTTACTAATATAGCCTTCCTTATAAAATATTTTCCACGTTACATTCTCAATACTTAAAACATTCTGGACTATGAGCTTTTTAATTGAAAGAATACTGAAAAAAAATAATTTTGCCCCGAATACTTCAACATCTCTATCAATACAAAATGTATGTATAGAAACTCTTATCAGCAATTCTGAGAGCAAAATAAAAATAACAAACAACACCCTCCCCCCAACGAAATCAAACCAAACAAAACAAAATCACCCAGAATACTCAATGTTTCTCCAGGACTGTTATCAGCAGTATGTTCCAAAAAGAGCCATGATTCTGAATAATTTTGTTGTCAACTGGAGTGCTAAAAGCACTAGTCAAACACTATAGTACTGCATCTACAAACAAATTTGGCCAAATTCCAGTCATTCAAGTGATGCTCAGGGTAAATGACGACAGAAAGCAAACATTTGACAGCGTGCATATCTTATTGTATGTACTGAAGCATTTAATATTGATTTTTCACATTGCACCCGTTATGCAGAAACTGATGAAAGAAAGCCCACCTACAAAACTCCTTTGCGCATGCAAAAAACACAAGCAGCTGCTGCTTCCCATTTACATCCAGCTTGCCAGCTTGCACAAAGCCAAGGCTAAATATTTGTAGAATTAAATTCCCTTTGCTGTCAGGAGATGGAAGCAGAGAAAATCTACAAAGGAGGAGTTTGAAAATACTGCTTCAGCACATCGGGATGGTCGTGGGAAAAGCTAAAACTCAACTAGAGATAAAACTTGCAAACAACACTGTGTACAACAGAAAGACTTTCTAAGTTTGTTACCAGTAAAGAGTAGAATAAGGGAAATGTGGGACCACAGGTGAATGGCACAGCTGATTTAATGATAGCAAATAGGGGTATGTGTTGAGGCACCTGGTGAGGCACTCTGCCTCAGTTTTCATTAACCAGAAAACCAGAATAGGGAACAGAGTAGGGTAGTTAATCAGCTTAAACTTAAGAGTTGTATCTTACAATTACTTTTCCCTACAGCTCTCTAAGCTCTTAAGAGTGAAATCAAAACTGACTTCGTTCACCATTACACCATCTGTGTAATTAGGATGAAACATTCCAGTTTCAGCCATTCCTACAGCAGTGCAAAGAAGCCCTTGGTGATTGTGTTCTCCTTGATTAACTCAACAACTCCAGGCTGAAATCTGCACTAGGCGATCAAGGCCAACAAAAATAAATACTTCTATTACATCTTATACTAATGAAGAGATATGTGGTTAATGTATATTTAAATTTGGCTTGTGCTATCTATGGTCTTTGCAAACCAAGTTCAATGAAACTCAAGTATTCAGAAATCTGACACTGAAGTTTCCCATCTGAGAAGCAGAAATATTCCCCTTCTCCAAAGACTGCTTTCAATCATTTACATTACAATTCTGCACTGAAATAACGACTGATTCAACCAGCTTGCCTTACATGAAGAAAATAATCTCCTCAGAGATAACTCAGCAATGTTTTCATTCTGAATAATGCATACAACGTATACATTGTTGTCTAACATAGTGTTTCTACTTATCCAGCATAAAACTTCAGCACCTCATTGCTAATGATCCCTAAGGAAAAGACTTGTATTTGAATTTTTAAAAATGATTTGGGAGAAAAATTCTATGCACAAATGTTTGTTGTGGTTTTACTTATTTGCTTCCCCCTGCTACTCCCCTCCAAAAAACTTTCATTTTTTTAGGTAACAAAAAGTTATTATGCATATAGTATTCTCCAAACAAAAAATAAAATAAAATATAAATTAAATATTGCTTTTAAAAAAGTAAAACTGAGCAAAGGAATGGCCTGATTTTTCCAGATGTAACCCAAAACGTGAGTCCTTGAAAGAGGTAAGTGCTGAGATGACGCTTTTCATTCACAAAAAAATTTTAGTACGTAAGATGTTATAGTTATGATGAGGCAGTTTTACATAACAAACTTTCAATAATCTAGAGGAAACAATTTTGAAAATATTAAATGAATACTTCTTTATCAATAAGCACAACCTTTGCTTTTCTAGCCTGCGTTTCTATAAAACTGAAATAACACAGTATTTATGAGTAAATGTAATCTGTATCTACTGCAAGTGCTTGAGTATAACTTCCTTTACAGCAAACTACTTCTGAATGAGATGGGTCAAAGTTAATGGAATCACAACTCTTCAATTTTATACTGGCATTTTCAGTTTGCCTGCTTTGCACAAAAGCATTTCAGCAGTCTTTCCTTTACATACAAATCAATGTAATGGTTACTGAGCTAATATCTTATAAAATACAGTGTTTTACAAGGAAAAGCCCAGAGTTATTGGATCAGTTTTATGTGATGATTATTGTTCAGGGGTCTAAACAGTCTATGAAACAGGGAAATTTTAAACAAATGCTTTATGTTTTTAGTACTGCAGTTTACAAGAAAAAAAGAAGTCTCTCTCCTGTAATTTAAAATAAAGATTACTGAAATTAAAAAATAAATAAATAAACTTAAAAATTAATGACCTCTAGTTGAAACAGAGTCTGGAATAATTTCAGCCTTCTAAAAACCACTTGAGGAAGTTACAAGCATTTAAAAATCTATGAGCTATGTAATGAAAACTGCATTTCAACGTGGCAGTTCCTTATTGGCACTGCCTGTTACCGTCTTTCAAAAACTGTTTAAGCACTGAGCTTTGTATCTGTTTACTGCTGACACACAAATCTTCCTCTGCTTCCTAACAACACAGCACAAACAACTAGACACACAGGTGAGATTTACAGCTGTATTCCTCAGGCCCTGGCAGCTGCAGAAGCCACCCATTGGCACTGCTCCTACTTGAGCAACAGCATAGACACCTAGGAGTGCAACACCTATGCCAGTGTGAGCACTAGTAAGAGGCTGTTAGCCATGTACTGCTAGGCTCCTGTTAATCACTAGCAAAAATGCACAGCTGATGGTGGTGACTATCCTGAAAAACACTGTTCTGTAGCTGAGAATTTTCTCTATCAAACAGTGTTATTGTGCTCTTTGTATCTGTTGTGGTTTCCATGGAAATAAATAGGAGGCATTACTTTTGGAGCAACTTGTGGCCCAAGACAATTCCTCTTTACTTAATGTGGCCCAGGCAAGACAAAATGGACACCCATGACATAAAGGCTTCATGATCAGTCCACCATCGGTATCCATAGTCTACACCATCCTGCCACACCTGGGAAAGCTCGCAGTTCCCATTCTAGGTTCCGTGCTGCTCTTTGGTGCATTGTCTCCTTTTGCTCAACCCCCAGGCTGTGAGTGGTGGTAAAACCTAGGGAAAATCACAGACTGACAAGCTATTTGTGCTTTCTTCTTGGATACTCTGTATCCAACAGAGCTCAAAAAATTCAGGAGACTTACTGTCAAATGTATTATTTCCTCCCCATCTCAGCACCAATAAGGAGATCATCTACATATTGCAGCAGTGTAGTTTCCAGATGGTTCATGCTACCATCCCTCCAGTTTCTAAGCAAGATGATTCCCAAGTATCAGGCAATTTTAAAGTCCTGAGGAAGTACAGTCCAACACAACCATGTTTTTCTTCCAATGCCAAGGTTTTCCCACTCAACTGCAAAGTCTGGCTTGCAGCGTCCAGTGGGATGCAAAAGAAAACATCCTGCATGGGATGGGGAGGCCGCAATGTGAACTGTGCTGAGCTACAAGTGGCCCAAGGGCCATAGCTTGGATGTGCCTGGCTCACAGTTAGAACCAAGAAGACAGTCAGCATATCAGTTGTCTGTGAGCAGGTTTAACTGCTTCTTTCAATGCTCACAGCACTGAGACAAGCTCAAGAGTAAGCTGAAAATCAAGGTGTCAGCTTTCTTGTACAAAGTCGTTCCTGCTTTGCTCACATATGGTCAACACAGAAACAAAGCCCACAAGGTGGCTTACAGCAAAGCTATAATTAACAAGTCAGGTGTCCATGCCATGAACTGAAGATTTTATAGACATTAATCAGAACAGTCACATACAGTTGCACATATAGAGGACCAATTCAGTCAGAATACTATGCCTGAGCAAATAAATTTTTCTGGTTCCTAGAGCATTCTTGAGCTTAATACAGAAACTACAGAGGAGTCACTTCTGAATTAGCCCACTTTTGCTGCCTTATTCCGTGCAGATCATGCCCTGGGCCCCACCCCTGGGCAGTTCCCTAGAGGTCTGTATGGGCACAAATTCCCTAGTGCCTGTTTCTGCAGGTGTTCCATAAGACCACTATGTGATCAAGGGCACTCAGACAATGCAGTCCCATGGCAGCTCAAGTAAATAGAAGCAGACTGCATTACGGAAAACTGAGTCCTCCAAAATACCTTTATTAAAGAGAGGTATCAAAACAGAACAAAGATGCACATGGGTTAAAATGTATAGGTCTTTACTGCCAGAGAAAACAATTTTTCTTCCTCCTTCCATGACCTGTGGTAACAGAGAACAACTACAGCTCCTAAGGACACTGATTTGGCTTTTGTATTTGAAATTGCCTATTTCCTTCAGTTAATATGGACATTTAGGAAGATTTTTAATAACACGACTGGCAGCATTTGATAAACGTAAAGCCTCACCTTAGGATAAGTAGATCATACAGTGAAGATCCAGATTATATAATTTTACTATGAGTAGGAGTTTCAGACAGGAATCAGTTAAGTGAAAAAATGCATTAAACATCTGTTGTGAACTTTTAGTGTTGACTCAACAGGGGTTAGTGAACGCAGAATCAAAGTATTAATTAAGAATGAGATGATGGCGAGCATTTCACATCCTCTGAGCTTCAGTTACCTACAGAGTTGGCTGTGGCTGGGGACTCTGAAATTGTAAATTGAATCATCAAATATCAACATGCATGTCTAAGGCAAGTAGCTTTATTGTAATACAACTCACATTAAACATGCAAGCTGAATTATGAAACTGCTCTCTATAATCAGTTCTAACTATGAGTTGACTATAGATACTAGCTAGAATTAATTTTCAACTTAGTCATTATCCTGTCATCAGAAATGCTATGTGGCAAAAAAAAAAAAAAAAAAAAAAAAAGGCACTTTTTCATCCTTACACAACTAATTCTTTTGCCAAACAATTTTTAGCACTTAAAGAACTTAAGACAGAGTCCTACGCAACTGGCTGCATTCTCCTAGCTCTCAGAAAGAGCTAACAGAGAGCTTCACAATTTCAGGTTTATCAGGGGATGAGGTGGGGAGGCCATGGGAACAACTATTCAGAAACTCAATACAACATTTTTCCATTAGGAAAGGTTACATTTTCTGTCTCTGTTTTCATGAATCTGTTTCCCCGGAACTACAAAATTTTCTGCTATCTTTGTAATGTTTCTTAAAGCAAAGGAAGTCTTTATGCCTCAGTATGGGTGCCAGTGCAGCTTGCACTGCAACTTAAAGCTGCATTTGAGTTACACCAAGTTATATAGGTAGCTGTTTTAGAGGACTGTGTTAGTCCTGCACATATTTCTGGTGTCAGTTTTTGTTCATTTACTAGTACTAAGTTACAGGTAGTTCGTATTTGATGCACTTGGGCAGTCCTTACCTCAGAAGGAACCGCTTTGTACTTGCTACTACCAAGGACCTTCCAGGTGCCTGGGTTTCTGGGGTGAAACATCATTTAGCAACATCTGTGCACCTTGCTGTAGGGAGCCTGCTTTGGCAGGGGGGCTGGACTCAAAGGTCTCTAGAGGTCCCTTCCAGCGCCTATAATTCTGTGCTTCTGTGAATACAAATTACTGTTAAGCTGATTTTTATTGTAAAAAGAACTCAAGCTCTTTGCTTTTAGTGACATTCAAAGAACTTCCCAGTCTTTATAGAAATGCTCAACTTTGGACAGACTGGCATCTATTATTTCTCTGGAAAACAAAACTGAAGTAAATTGGTTGTCTTGGCAAAACCTACTGGTACTCATTATCATCTTCCTTAATTATTTTCTACTCTTAACTGAACAGTTGTCATGCTATTTTTATTTTCTGCCCAAATAAAATCCTGCTGTTCATGACATTGCATTCAGCTTCTGAGGCTTTTACACAAGCACAGCAGCATTTAGAAAAGTAGATTAAATACGGTACCTGTGCTGGCCTGTCAACATTTCTAATAAGGTTGTTATTTAAATTTAGCTTTGACAGCAAGTTAAATATTAGTTTAATTGCAAATTACACTCTAAACCTGATTTTCTAGTAAGAGCACTGAATGTTTGCTATTGAGTGATGGTTTAATTTATTTCTAACGGGAACTTAAAAGACTTCTCTCACAACTGTAACTCAAAACAAAAAGGAAAGGACAGAACGTAAAAAAGTACAAATTTGTAGATTATAAGTTTAAATGGAATTTGTGACATTATAAAAATACCAACCAAATTTTCTAAAACTCAGAAACAATTTCTTAATCTACTCAAGAAAAGGAAAAAAGCTAATTGAGTGGGAAAAAAAAATTGGGAGTTGGGCGAAGATTGCCTTTCCATTTTAAGTAATGCCCTGAATCTTGTAAAGAACCTTTGTGAATCACTTTTGGAGCGAGTTGGAGGGCAATTCTCCCAGAAGCTCCATATTGCTACTATTACAAAAGACTGGATTTCCCCAAACATTAAAGTACAGATTTCTGATTTTCATTGATTGTTAAATGCTTAATATGGCTAGTTTCAATATGACTCACCACTCTTGGATATTAGACATTAAATTTATGCATCCAAACATTAATTTAGTCAAGAAATACTAAACCTGAAGAAAAAGAAAAAAGGATACATATAACTTAGCCTAAAACAAGGAATACTACTAAAATTAATATACTTCACAGTACCACATGTGAAAGCAATAATGGTTCATTCTTGTGTTCTCTAAAAGTCAAAATCATTTATCATGTATGTGCCACTGCATCAAAAAAAAAAAGAACAGAAAACCAAACGTAGTATCCATAGAAATGCTTCATTCATTAACTGAGATAAGGTCTTAGATTTATTTGAATCTAAACTAGGAGTTATTTCTTGTACAGAGCATAATTATTTGAGTTATGAGGAATTATTTTACAAAGATAAAAAATGAACATTACTTCTGGCAGAGATTTAATGATATTTCATCGTTCGTTACTCAGTGTTAACTGAAATAAATGGTAATTTTATCCTTTGGGTTTAATCTAGAGAAGTAAAATTTCTAGCTGTATTTACACCTGTACAACTTATCTGTATTGTGGCTCTTACATGAACTACAAAGTGTTTTATTTACACCTAGATAATACTCAGCCTCAACTTCAAAGAGATAATTTTAGTGAATTCAAACACACACATTAATAGACTGAATAAAATAAGAAGTATCTGCCTAGTAAACAGTTATTCTAAAAATGTTAATACTTGAACAAAAAATTGCTCAACAATGTTTTCTGATTTTAGCTATTTCCCAGTTTAAGATTCTATAATGAACCCCGAGGAGTGATTTCCTCTGTAAATAAGAATTCTTTATAAAGAACTCTGAAGAATAATGTGAGATCCTTCTGTTAACGTTTCTAGAGAGACACTTCTTTGCTATGTTCTATATCCCTACCAACTGCAAAAGGTTGGTCAAAGTGGAAGTCTTCAAGTCATTTTCTACTACATTCCCTGAAAGCTTTGCCTTTTTGTTCTCTGATAGTTCCAAGAAAATCTCATTTCCTATCAAAAAAGACATACCTATGTCATATGCTTATGAAGAAGTTTGAAAATGTGAATCCTTGAGTTCACCTACCACCAATATTTCTCCATTAACCCATGTCCCTTAGAACAACATCTAAACATTTCTTGAACACCTCCAGGGATGGTGACTGTACCACCTCCCTGGGCAGCCCATTCCAGTGCCTGACCACTCTTTCAGAGAAGAAATTTTTGCTAATGTGCAACCTGAATCTTGCCTGGCATAACCTGAGGTCCTGTTCTAGTTACAATGGAAGAGAGTCCTATATCCACCTTGGCACAACCTCCTCTCATGTAGTTGTAGTGAGCTGTAAGATCTGCCCTGAGCCTCCTCTTCTCTAAATTAAATAATCCCAGTTCCGTCAGCTGCTCTCCATAAAACTTGTGCTCCAGGCTCACTAGCTTCTCTGGACACCCTCCAGGGCCTCAATGTCTTTCTTGTAGCGAGGAGCTGAACACAGTACTTGAAGTGTGGATTCATCAGAGCTGAGTACAACAATTTGTGTAACATCAAGTCAGCAGCATCTGTATGCTGTCTTGCTCCCTTTTCCTGGATAGCTTGTAAGAGGCAGGGAAGTATGGGCTGTTCCCAGTTTTAATCCATTTACTGTCATACAGCATTAGCAAAAGAGGGAAAAAGGATTCGCTAACAGACCTGCCAACTGTATTAGGAAGTCACACAGGAATCCAACTAGAATCACAGAATCATTAAGGTTGGAAAAGACCACTAAGATCTTGTCCAACTATCAACTCATCACCACTACACCCACTAAACTATGTTACACAGGGCCACATCCATCCACACATTTCTTGAACACCTTCAGTTATATTGACTCCACTACCTCTCTGGGCAGCCTGTTCCAATGCACTGCCACTCTTTCTGAGAAGAAATTGTTCCTAATATCCAACCCAAACCTCCCCTGATGCATCTTGAAGCCATTAACTCTCATCCTAATATAACTTACTCAGGGATTTGAAATAAAGAGTAAAATTCTGAATTAAAATGAAATCAAAGTGCAGAAATGTCTTCTCCTGTTGAGACAATCACATTAAATCTTACATTTTTTACTTATATATTCATATAGGCAAGAAATAAATTTATCTTACTTTCCAAGAAAGTGAATAAAACAACTTTATCCTACAGTGGAGTAATTTCTTCATCCAACAAAAACAAAAGATTGATTCTAGCAACTGAAAGCTTTCACTATATTAAAATTTGACAGGTGGGAGGAAAGTGTTTTTAAAACTGTTGGCAGGTTTTCTTGGAGGATAAACAGGCATATCAGACAAGAACATACAAAAATGGCAATCAAATCAGGAAAATATAATTTGAATTCTCATGTTTCACTAAGAGCAAAGATAAAATATTTAGATGTTATTTTGAAGTGTCTCTTTTGTTTATTACTACATTTGCTCGTTTCATTGAAGCCAATACTAGGCAGATGAGATATAAATACATGCAAGAACAAAATAATCCATTACAAATTACTGAAAAGATTTGTATGTCAGGTACAGTTCCTTCTGAGCTCTCCTCTAGTTTCAAAATCTGTCAGAAAACATTAACTGAGAGGAAAAGAAGTAAACAAATAGCTGCTCAAATTTGAGAAAAAGCACTACAGAAAGAAATACCAACTTAATTACCTTCCACATTAAAGACCAAATAATACATGGCTAGTAGTTCTTTTCTTTATAAAGAGCCTCATAATTGAATATTGTTGAATTTGATCCTTTGCAGCCTTCTGGGAATTGTAATGCAAAAATTCAAAAGGTGTGCTCAAAAAACATCTTGAGTTCTACTTAGCCAAAAACATGAAGAAATAGTGCTGCAATAAGTATGCCAGAGGGACGAATTCCAAATTTTTTGCTTGCTAATGCACTTTACTGTGTGTGTTCCTAAAATTATTTTCCCAATTTTCAATTTTATTTTATCAGATTAAAACAAGTGCATTTGTTTTAGTGTGTGAGAGCAAGAAAAGAAGCCTGTTGGTGAAATTATAACCAGGGCGATATCAGTATACTTTTTTGTATGTTATGCAGTCATAATCCAGCAAGATATTTTTGAATAGTAATACTTTTGCATTACATGAAAAGCAATA
The DNA here is from genome assembly GCA_037305975.1 of Chrysolophus pictus. Classification (NCBI taxonomy): domain Eukaryota; kingdom Metazoa; phylum Chordata; class Aves; order Galliformes; family Phasianidae; genus Chrysolophus; species Chrysolophus pictus. Next base: position 24,915,086 of record CM074577.1, on the reverse strand, counting down.
GCTGAGGAAGAAAATTCATAAATTTACAAATCAAACTAGCATACTTTTAAAACTAAGTATTGCTTAATACTGACCAAGCATTAAACTTAAAAATCATGAATTTTAAGCTTTAAAGACTTCATAATCTCTTTCTGACAGGTAAAGTCTATGTTTATAAAACTTCTTTTAGAACGGATAAACAGCCTTGCATTACCTTTGATCTATAACAGCTCTGCAGTAAGAGTATCCAATGTTGGTTGTTTTTTTTTTTTTGTTTGTTTGTTTGTTTTTGAGTCTACACAAACTAGTCAGTCATTCCTGGCTATATAAAGATAGGCAACTGTACTTAAAGGCAAGTAACCAGTTCCATCACTTTCTTCAATGTATTTGTCCTTTTGCGTGTCCTTAAGCTATTTGCAAAGCCTGAAGCCTCACCTGCTTTTGTGACTGCTCTGGTGTAACAAGGTTTGCAACTCAGTATTCCCACTCCCTCAAAACTCCTTCCACATGATGTCATGCGGTATGGAATATCTCTTTGGCCAGTTTAAGTCAGCTGTCCTGATTCTGTCCCTTCCCAGGACCTTGGGCCCTTTGATGCAAATGCCCTTATCTCTGTACAACACTGCTCAGCAGTAACTATAAACACTGGTGCATTATCTGCATTGTTTTTCTCCCAGAACTAAAACATAGCATCATACCAGACACTCTAAAGAAAACAATTTCACCCGAGCTAAAACTAAGACACACATATAAGAATACCTGTCTTTTGAGCTCTTAAAAGTCATGCCATTCTCAGAAGACATACTACTTCCTCCAGTATGCAATACAACTTGATCAATGCTATGCTTAAATTAGCCTCCCAGAGCAAACCAGCTTGAAGTTTTGAGATGTGGTTTTGTACAATCTATGAGCAGAAAACGCAGAAAAATGATTTACTAAACAAACACACAGAAGTGTCTTAAATGGATGGGATTCTTTTCTTAAGAGGAAATGTAAATGTAAAGTTTAGTAGTTGCCTACACTAAATATGATTACAAGCAGTAATTCAACAGGTATAACCTTGATGGATAGATGATGTCCCTTTATCCCAGACATCACACCTGCTGCAGTGCTCTGGAATTACTTAGCAGTACAGTGCAAGAGCACTTGTTCTTGACCTTAAATTATAAGTTGCTATATACACAAAAATAAATGGTGTTATTTTGGTATCCAGCATCAATTGTCAGCCACAGCTATTTCTGTCATAATTACAGAGGGACAACATAAATGCATTAAGATACACTTCTGTTCAGTCAGGTAACTGAAATACCAATAAGCTCTCTGTATACTGCTCCATTTTTTGACAGACAGTGAGAACCTGCCCTTCTCATTAATTTAGAGGGCAAAGAATGTTCATTATTGGTGTGGAAAAAAATACCATGTTTGCTGTTCTGTTTTTTTGTTTTGTTTTGTTTTTACTTTTTTGTTTGCTTGTTTTCTGAATTAATTGTTTGGTGTTTTTTTTTTTCTTATTTTTCTTCCAGTTTTTAAGATTCCGAGTTGAAAAAAGTTCAGTTTTGAGAAAATTATTTGTTTATCATCTCTGGCAAAGTTCCCAAGATCTATAAAGATCTATAATCTTTTTTTTTTTCTCCACTGTGCATATTACTGCGAGTAAGGATGATGCAGTTTAGACACCACAGCTGTGCAACTCCTTTTATTTTGTTTGGCTTGCAGTGATAACCAATAAAATTCAATGAGCTTGTAAAGGAGAGAGTGAAGACAGAATGCAAACACTCAGAACATACAGATAAGAGAGCAGATGCATGAGAATAGAAGTAATTTTGTTCGCTCTTTTGCAATGTTACTATGCTACCATGGCTAAAATAACCTTGAAGCTTTCACTAAATGCATCAAATTTCAAAATACATTTAATGATTAAGATCCTTAAAAATAATGTCATCTTTTTGCTAAATAAGCAAGCATAACTTCTTCTGTATCAGTAGTATTTACAATACTAATCGTGCATATATTGCACTTACTAATCATATCATTATTGAGTTGCTGAAGTGGTCTAAATTTACTTCTGCATAGTGATTAGGTAGTCATAAAAGTTTAGCATTCATCATTGGATCTGCTTTAGAATACCCCACTGAAATATTTTCTTGCTATATGTAATTCTGATAATATTAGCTTTGCGTACATGTTGCACCAATTTTTCTAAGTCATCAAGCATACATAAACTAACTTTGTTCATACAAATGTATTTTAATAACTCTCGGGAGTAGAATAAATTTATAGCATATTAACATTTTATAATTATTACTCTGGATGCTTAACTAATCACTTTCTTTCAGATGGTTCTTTCTAGTCATTGTGTAGAAACAAAACCAAAATTATTTCTTCAGCAGAAGACAAGTAAAGATTGCTCATTTTCAAAACATTGTTGAGTCACTGATTTAATTTTTCTCTCTTTAGGTTTTGTCAAACTTAGATCAGCCTTTCCACATTTTACAAACCTTCTACAATCTTTTAAATTACAGAAAGAGTTAATTTCATATTCCTTACAAGCCTAACAAATGTACAGGTAACTAAACACTGGAATCCACCTTAAGTATGAAACACAGAAAACTAAACAAGAGCTCTTTGAAACCTAACAAAATATACTACCATAAAGTATTTCTCACAGGAATTATCATTAAAATTTTTTACAAATATGTTATTTATAAAATTATGTTAAAGAGATACAAAAAAGTCACAGGATTTGGATATTACATCATTCACATTTGGAAATTTATGTTAAAATTGCTGTTATACTTTCATGCAAGGATTCACTTTTATAATTAACTTTATCAGCATTTGATTCCAAGTCTTCAAAGATGAATCTTTCAAGTTAAAACCAGGATTCAACTCAAATCTCTAAGCCTCTGACTTGCATATAACCCATATTACAGCTAATGAAGTCATTCATACGATATTCATGCGAGTATAGTTATGTTCATGGATTAGACCTCTTTTCCACTTATATTTATACAGAAACAGGTTGAAAATTCAGCTTTTAGTTAGTCAAATGAAAACAGCTGTTCGTTCAACAGCTCCATCAGTCTGTCTGTCCTCCATTAGCCTCTGTGGTAAGGAGCTCATGAGAAACAAGTTCCCAGATACACAGGTATAGTGCAGTTATGACAGGGAGCTCAATCCAATTCTTTCCTACTGAAGAAAAGGTAAAATCATTTCTTATTTTCCATAACCCACACAACTAACATGCTTTATGATCTCCTTCTGTACTATTGTTGTTTTTTGTTCCATTTCCTCTTCAGACATCACTGTTGCTGGAAACATTTAGTACGTTTCACGGGCCGGACTTTGGAGTATGGAGAAAAGACATGTTTTGGGGAAAAGAATCCCAGGAGACAGAAACACAACAAGACAAATTCTTGCAGATAAGGAACTTTGAAAGGATGAGTGGTCAAGAAGACCCTTTGGAATTTATTAGTTCATATACAGCACCAAGCTGGGATTACACACCTAATGAGATCTAGAAGGAGCGCAGTTCTTTAGTTTCTTTACTTTTTGAACTTAAGGGCCTCACTCAGCTTACCAACACAAGCAGAGTGTTGCCTTCCCAGACACTAACCATCTGCCAAGGCTCTGAGGGCCATAAACCCATGTTACGTGTCCGAGTAGCTAGTGCACACAGATAATGAAGTTCTGCTTAAACAACTTACTTCAGGAGATTCTGATAAATGACTATTAAAGCATATTCTGAAAATCAAGTTATTCTGATTTGGAAATCACATGACAGGATCCAGAGGTACCAGCAACAGGCAATGAAGTTACTGTTCTGAGCAAAAAAAATGCTAATAGAGAACGGCAATCTTTTTACACAACACATGTTCTATCCACAAAATTCAGTGAAATAAATCTCACTTAAGAAACAAAATTAAGATAGATATTGCAAATTGTTCTGCAGAACTGTGTTTTCTTTGGGACTAAAATTCAAAAGTGCACAAGAGACCAGATCATATCAACCAACAAGCTTAAAAAAAATCTAACCTTGAGAAAAAATGTTTAACAAGCCTTTACTCAATTATCTTAGAATGTATTCAGAACAGTACAACATACTGAGAAAAAAAAAATAATAAAAAAAGCCCAACCACCAAACTCACACTGTCAAATACTACCTTTAATCCAAATGTAGACAGTATCCTAGACAGTATCTAAGGAAGAAAGCATACTTGTTCACGTAGTAACCAAGAAACCTTACTGGAAAGCAAAGCAGTCAAAATTATGTAAATTCACTGAAGTCAATACAGCTTTGCAATCGTTAGAAAAAGCAGAACACACTTCAGTTTTATTGACAGTGATGCAACAGAAGGAAATTGGGAAAGTAAACCAACTGCTAACAGGTTTTTTGTTTTGTTTTGTTTTTTGAAAACACTGATATATAGTTTATGAGACAATGTAAGCTGCAACTTTATTATTATACTCCCTTTCTGGGCACTGTTTAAACACTCAGAATCACAGAATGGTTTGGGTTGGAAAGAACATTTAAGATCATCTAGGTTCCAGCCCTCTGCTACAGGCAGCAACAACTCCATCTACACCAGGTTGTTCAAAGCCCCATCCAGCCTGGTCTTAAATGCATCCAGGGAGGGGGCATCCACAACCTTACTGGAAACCTTTTCCAGTGTCTCACAACTCTCATAGTAAAGAATTTCTTCCTAATATCTGGTCTAACTCTAACCTCTTCCAGTTTAAAGCCATTTCTTCCCATCCTGTCACTACCCGCCCTTATGAAAACTCCCTCCTCAGCTTTCCTGTAGGCTCCCTTCAGGTACGGAAAGGCTGCTTTAAGGTCCCCCCGGTACCTTCTCTTCTGGCTGAAGAGCCTGTGGAGAGTCAAGAAGGAGCAGAACAGAACTGAAAAACTAAGAAATCCACTGAATCCACAAAAACTAGAACAGTGTTGTTGAATAGCATTTCAGTAAACTACACGATACCAACTCAAAGCAGCTCAAGTACGGATTTTCTTTAAAGGACCACATACTTCTCGGGATTTAACCTTTAAGGAAGGGGAGGAAGGGATCTGGTATTGGCCTATGACTACTGCATCAACAGTCAGATAACAGATACAAACAGGTCACAGTCTTGCTCGTGTTGCATGAAATACTAATCTGGCATTTTGGCACTGGAATTTCTTCTAAATAGGCCCTAAGGGAACAAGAATTGTCTTCAAAGTGAGCAGTCTTTATTTTCACAGCAACCACTTAAGCATGATAGAGATAACAATCATTGTACAATATCCTAAAGTTACATTACTACAACTATTACATTGTATTTCTCCTGCAGCTTTAGAAATAGCTGAACAAGTACCTGGCAATACTTTGGCGAAGCCCAGGATTAATCCTGCAGACCTGACCGTGCATTCAGGAATTGTTTGACTGCTCTCTTTACCACTGAGACCAAGCTGGTCAGCAAGCCGGTCAGCAAGCCGGTCAGCAAGCCGGTCAGCAAGCCAGCTTATTGCAGCAGCTTGAGTGGCCACTCACTTTCATTTAGGAATATCTTGCCCTGATTTCCTGTTTACTTGCTTATATGCTATACACAGACTATATCATGATTAATTTTCTTACTGAAGTCATATCTTACTTGCCTCACTTCATTTTATGCAACATGATGTGCAAGTCATATAGGTAGATGCAGAACAAGTTCTGAATCGTCTGATGGGATGGCTGAGCTATTACAATATAGCAATCTTCATCACAGAGCATACAGCACAGTTTTTGTACCTATTCTACTATTTGCCAGCTATTCATCTAACACAAGCAAATGACTGAAAAAAGCATTCTGTCTCCCTTAAGGGACCTAACCTGTTCTCTTCATGTACATACACATGCAACTTATCTGAAATTTAGAAAAAAATTACTATTCCCAACTCAAAAATAAAAAATAAAAAAAAAATCAGAGATGAATACAAACCATGGAACAAAGAGACTGTGAAGAGAATAGATCAGTTATATAAAGTTAGACAAAGAAGGATGTCAAATTTAAATCTGAGGCTACAACTACTCTTTTACATTATTAACTTTAGGAAAAGTTATTTTTTTCCATGTTGCTCTCCTGTAAGCATTTAGATATGGCTGAGTTTGAGAAGTAATAGCTTTGCCTCTAAAACCTGCTTAAAAAGTGAAAACATCATGTAAATGGAGGATATGGCTAGGAAAAGGAAAAAAAGTAGATTTTACCCAAAATTTCCAATGTTCCATTCTGCATTCACAAGTCTTCTCCTTCATCCACCCATCCTGTTTCTGGATTTATTATTTCATGTCTTACCACTTAACACAAACATTAAACATTTATGAGATTATTCTTCAATAATCAGTCAACCCCAGTCTCAAATCTTGTTTCTCAAACTGTTAAAAACGAAGCAATCACATTGGTGGAATTATTAAGCCACACCATCCTCAAGCAAAGTGCGTCTTCCACTGTCTAGGTACACGGGTATAAATTAAAGTTTCAGAAAAAATCTGCATTATTATTGAATTAATCATCACAAAACATAAAAAATCACCTACTCCCACTTACCCCTAAAAATATGATCATTTCCAAAACCAGATTGAGGCTGAAAAATTATAAAGCTCAGAGCCTCTCTACATCACCTGTTCCAGTACTATAGTAGCCTCTACATTAAATTTTTGCTGTATGTACTCTGAACTGCCCAAGCTGCCATCTACAGATGTTGTTGCTGGCTAAACTGTATGTCGCTACTGAGAACAGCTTAGTGCCATCATCTTTGCCATTCCATGTTTTTATGAGCTAACATAAGATCATCCTTTAGCCTATCTTTGTTAGCCTAGCTTCCTAAAAATGACAGTTCCCTAAAATCTCCAATCACATCATGTGGTTTCTGACCATTCTGGCATCCCCTCACTGGACTATTTCCAGATTCTCAACATCCCTTTTATGTTGCTAATTACCAATAACAAGACATAGCTGTCCAGAAGCAGCTTCATCAGCTCCAAGCAGTGGTGGTAACAGCCTTCTCTGGCCCACTAGTCATGGTGGTCATTTCTGCTAATGTAGCCCAGAACACAGTTAGTCTTTTCTTCAGTGAAAACATACCATTGGCTCAAATTCAGATTGATGTTCATAATGACCCAAGGTGTTTTTCATCAGGGCTATCACTCAGCCTGATACTTCCCAACTTAGACTGATGTATGGGATCATTCAACCTCAGATGCAGAATTTCAGTCATCTCACTTTTAAATAGATGAAATTCCTGTGACTGAGTCCTCCGGTTTCTCAAGGTATCAAGATGCTTTAAGGCTTAAAGACCTACTTCAGCTGTCCAGGCATCATTCACAAATTTGCTGAGAGTGTATTCTGTTCAGTTCTGTCATCCAAGTCACTAAATTAAATTACACAAGTACAAGAATCAACCCTTTAGGAATTCCATTTATTAGTTTGCTAATGAGTCAAGCTACTGATGACTATCCTTTCAGACCAGTAATCTATCCAATTTTCAGCCCACTTAATACCTAGCTTGTGCCTCCTCAGCTTACTATTGACAGTAATGTGGGAGAAGCTAACAGGAGCATTAGAAAAGTTCCAGTCACATCCATCACCTATTTCCCCCCTCACTCACATTGCCAGTCCTTTACCCTACAGGGCACTAAGATTAGCAAGACTTTAATTGCACTTAAGAAATCTGTGTTGACTTTCCATTTACCCTTTTGTCAGTTCCATGCCTGGAAACAATTGTGAAGTAAATGTGTGTCATGATCTTTGCGGAGAAAGATTGACCTGACATAGCCTATAGATCCCTCCCTCCATCCTTCTCCTCGTCTTAAGGGCTGGTATAGCAATAGCCTTCACCTGGTTCTCAGGACTTTACTCAATTGCCATTTCACTGCTGCTTTGCAATCCTATCACCAGAAAAACCTCTTGATAATCTTGGCACAGAGTCCAAAGAAGCTGAACACATTCACATTGTCTAAGGAGCCTCTGAAATGTGGCTCCTCCATGTTACTGTCCCTTGTCTGGAAACAGTTAAAAAATGTGAAATTTCTGCCTTCTCCATGTCTTCCATCATTATATTCCTTCCAGCATTCATCTACAGACACACATTTCCCTTCTGCTACTCATCTAATTTTACTTTATGCTCAGAAATTTAGCTCAAAATAGGCTTTGGTCTTCCTGATTTTATTAGTATAGTTTCCCAAGAAGTAAAGAACAAAATAAAGTTAACATGTAAAACAGATTACTCAGCTTCTAGATCAGCATGCATGTAAGAGTAGAAATTATTACCTATATTATTTGAAAGACTGATGTAGGCTTTGCACATTGAAACTTTTATCCTGAAGGGAATGTGGACGTCAAAGTTCTGAAAAGTCCCAGGAAGTTTTGTAGGAAAAGAAGAAAACATACCACACAAAACCTGGTTTTTCCCTTTAATAAAATAATTGCTGCACCATTAAAAAAATAAAAGAACAAAACTGCTGTTGATCTTGTTAATTCATTCACTAAGATAAATGGAACTGAATCTGTCTCATACTATGCTGTTGAGCAATGAGCAGAATATCTTGCAAACTGCACAGTATTTATACGTATATAAACGAAATAATATTGAACTCTCCAAAAAAAGAAAAGCAAGCAATTTTAGAACACAACTGCAAGGATACATTACCTCCATAATTTCATGAGTCTTACATACTGAAAAAGGAAAGATAAAGAGTAAAAATGACCAACAAGGAAGGCATATGTCAATAATATTCACATTTTAAAGAATTAGATTTATTTCACTAACTGCTGCTTCTTTGTAAATGCTAATCCTATCCTTGTAAATGTTAACCTGAAGCTTTTCAGTATTCTTATGTCAGCCCATTCACTCCTGGCTTACTGAGAAGAGGTAAAACCTCTATCTGCAGTTCTAGTTTTTGAGGTAGGACAGTGTAATGATTAAAAAAGAAGAAAATAAACATTCAAGTCCAAGTCTGATAAAATAGAAATTTTAACAAATTACTTAAGATGTTGATCAAAAAAGACACAAATGAATATGATTTATTAAGAGACCTTCCTTCTCTGTATGTACACAGATGCGTTATCACAATAAAAGGATCCACCAAAGTGCACGAACTTTGCAAACAGTAGTCATTACAATAATATTGAAGTATATTATCACAGCAAGATCCATGATTTTCTCTTTTTTAAAAACATTTTTTTTAATATTGAGTCAGAAAATGAGAAAGAAAAATTAAAACACCTTTCATCATATGACACCTTCATAACAAGGAAGGCTGTTAATGAAAAGGATATGCTATCGGAATGGGCTAACACTGAAAAAAAAGAAATACAAGGTCAAGTATTCAGATGACAGATGCATAAAAGCTTGTATATCCTTTTCCTTTAACAGTTGGCATTATAAACTATATCACCTATACCAGTAAATCTTGTATTCTAACTAAAGACTAAGGGCCTACCTTGTTAATGAAAAGGCAATAAAAATTCTTAAAGGACACGAATTATGTATCACACAAATTTACAGAAAGAAATCGTAAAATAATCCTTTGCATGACCACAGATGAATTGAGAGGGAGAAGATACAGTAGTCAACACAAGAAAATCAGAAGTCAGAAACAGTCATAAGAATGAGCTCAACATGTATTTTGCTATGGTTGAAAAGGGGAAGGAGCACATTGGTTCTCTTCAGATTGAATAGAAGACAACCAGACATTTATTCCCAGTGCATTCAGGAATTCATGACTTGCTATGATCTTTAGAAACCAGCAAAGTGAATCAGAAAACACGACAATGAAAATTCTTATCCTCTCTCAAACATTCTATCAAAAACTATTGGATACTTTTTTATGCCATATAAAGGAATACAGTTGCATACTACATGCATTCCACTCTGCCATGAAGTACTTTTTAATTTATATGAATTCTTACAGATTCACTGAATTCATTGAATAAATTCACTGAATTTACAGAATAAACTGTAGTTCACTTTCTAAAAGTGCATTAATTTGAGTCATTAACTTAGCTCAGCTCTTCTGCATTTAAGTAGGCACTGCCGTGGCAAATACTACCAATGAATTTATGTGCCTGAGAATGAATCTCTCACATAGAAGTACAGCACAAGTAGCAGTGCCAACTCAGTGTCAGCAAACAGGCACTGTGTCAAACCTCACTGTGTGGCTATCAAATTTATTATGGACAACTGTCCGCTTTCTACAGTCCATCATTCAGCCTCAGCATGAGAAATCTCTAAAGAAGATGTCAGTGCAGCAAATAAACTGTGGGTTGCTTAGAAATCTTTATAGACTGCAGTGGGAAAAAGTACACCTTTTATGATGCTTTTCAAACCCAATATGCATGACTGTGGTACATCCAGTCCTTCTTTTAGGGGCAGAAGAACTGACCTAGTGTTATACCCGGATTTTGCAATGCATTTGTTCTGCACACAGAAAGGGCATTGGATGAACCCACATTATTAATTTCATCCTAAGAATTTAAGCACTATTTAAATGAGGTTCCAGAATTCACAGATGAATGAGAAAGCAGGAATACGATGTTCAGTCAAAGTCCTCAAAGAGAAAGGAGTTCGTTCCAATGCTGAAACCAGAGATGCACCTAAGTCCCTTTCTGCAGTTGTAGCCATGCAGAAAATGCAACCTATCATAGGTTTAACAGTACCAGAAGGTTGCCTTAAATTGTGGCTGGAACGCATGGTTTGTCCTTGCCACAATTTGCCATAAACAAACAACAAACCAACCTAATGAAAGAAATATCTATTTTTACAACACATGCTACTAAAACATATGGACACAGTCACAGCATCCTCAATTTCCTGTGACTTGAAATAAACAGAATGGCATAAGCTGTGTTGTAGTAGGTTCTCATATAAAAGCACAGCTCTGTGAAATAAAAACTGAAGTTTAAATAGTTTGAAGGGTCTGTTTTCCGCCTGCAAACAAAACTAGCATGTTCCTATGTTAGTTGGGAATTATTCAGTTGTAGAATGTCAAAGCTTTGAAGATTTCAATTCATTAAAAATTGTTATGCTACTGGTTGACAAAAGAATGAGGTAAGGCTTCCAGTTTATCAAGCTAAGTATAAACTCGAGGATTTTCAAGTGTATTTGCTGACTTACTACGAAGAATGAAGTCTATTTATAACATCAGATGCAGTTACCATCAAGTGCTCTGTCAACAAAATCTTCAAATAACAGTCTACACTGACAATGAAGTGAACAAAGATGGGCATAACCATACACAGGAAAGTCTGTATCCAAAAATAAATAAACCCTCAACTATTTTGAAAGAGGAAAATATTACTCTTTCTATGGCTAGCAGTTGAAAAACCTGAACACATATGTATTTTAGTAAATATACAATAAAAAAAAAAAAAGATTTGTACCAAGATGTATTGCTATGCTGGAATGAGATAGATGGTGAAAACAGGATACTTAGTTTCAGGACAGGATAGAGTGCACCTCTTAAATCTACCCATATACATCAGGATTCTGAAGACTATGAAATACATTCAAATGAACAGACAATGTCAGGATTTTTTTTCTTTTCTATTCTTTTCCTCTAAAGAAAAAACTCGTTGAAAAACACTTTTCAGCGTGAACAAAAACTGGGAGAATTCCTAGATAAAGAGTCTTGTGACAGTATACAAAAGGCTTGATTTAAAACTTAATTACACAGCCAGACATGTAATTACAGTGTTACTGTCAGGACGGATATATAATTGTGACCAAGTGATAACACTGCCAGGTTAGTGTGCTAGAATACCTCATTAACAAGCAAAATGCCATTCCAGATTAAACAAACAATTATTTTGGAAGGTGCTACACAGCTGAGGAAGAAAGGCTCAATACAGGCAGGTACTAGTTATAGGAAATATCTGAAAAAATGCAAAGAAAAATGTTTTGTGAGGACTCAAGGAGAGACAGACATGGAAAATGAATGAACACAGATGAAATCTAAGAAACAAGGCTCATGTTTTGGAATAACCAAGGAAACAGATGACAAGCAACTATTTGCTGTGTGACGATCCAGACTGAAGAAATTGAGAGAATACTAATGGAAATAGAAATACTTCTTCATATGCTGTCAAGCAGATAACCGTTAGCCATTTTTCACTTTAAAAAGTTGCAGTCATGAGATATTACTCAAAAAGGTAAATTCTGACACATCAAAAAAAAATCATACTATCTATGTAAGATAAGTGCACAAAGGGCTGTGTCTAATCCAAGAATCCCCCCCCCATTCCCACTCCCTACAGATCCACATCCACCAAGAAAGAGTGCTCTGAAGAGATAAGTGAATATACAAGGCCCTAAGGCTCAAGAGAGAATAATGAAATGATTGATCACAGCTGTTGAAAATGAAGCCAAACTCATCTCAATGTGAAAGGGAATGCAGAGGTAACTCTATTTTAGATGGACATGCTATCCCAGAAAAGCATTTCAATTGTTTGCATAACTACTGGTCCCTTACAGAAATGCAGGCCCAGAACTAAACAAAACTAATTTCATGTGTGCTACTAGTCAAAATAGCATAGCTTCTATAACCATTATATTTCTTTGTATGCTGTGATCCTTTGACTCTAATTAACAGTATCTTTCATCCATGCACCTGCAATAGGTACTCAGCATATTGTTCTATGCTATTCTGTAGATCTCAGCTATTCCCTCAGCCTGCTCAACTTCTAACTATAGTTAGTGGCTGATGAAGTATCAATGCAACAGCACTGCCACAAGCCAGCAGAGCTAAGTTACGCTGCCTGCCTTGTCCTCCAGGCCTGTACAACAGCTCACCCTGTCGGACTCAGAGGAAGGAGTGTGTTTCCCATTGCAGAGCTTTCCAGACAGCTTTATGTGAGCCAAGTAATGAACCAATTAATGGCTCAGCTTTGTACCAAGACTGCAAGTCCTCAGGACTAATCCCTGCCAGGCTTTCTCCATCTGAACTTTACTTGACCTGACTGCAGCTTTGTTATTACTTCGTCTTGCTGTAGCAGCAATTTTTGTAATTGAACAGGTGTCTATGGTAATTTGTTATGACCATAGTTTGTACGAATGGCAGTGTCAAGCAGTTATTCTCTGTAGAGTGAGATATTTAATGCCACTAAAATGATGAAGTGCAGGCCTGATACAACAGCAGTGGCCTACAAAAGTGAAGAAGTTCAGTGCAGGCTCAAAAGAGATAAGAGATGGGCGGCTGGTTTGGAATTGGAGATCCCTTGACTGTAACAACAGACGAGCACTGGGAGGGTGTGTATGTGATTAAGATTAACATCAGGTTTAAAATCAAACAGCCTCTGAAGAGAGCTATGGTCTTCAGCTAGCCCCAACCCACATATTCCTTTCTGGTGACCAGGGGATGTTCGGAGTCATGGTGGTAAGCATATTTTGGATAACAAAATTCATATTTATATGTTATCTGTATTGCAATTGCTATACTTTGCTAAGTATAGATTCTAATTAAATAATGATTTGAGTGCACTGCTGCATCACTGTGCTAAACCAAAATCCTCCATAATTGCAAGTAACTTCAAATTAATAAAGTTCTATAGTGTATATTAAGCCCTCAACATATAGAATATCCAGAAGAACACAGCTAGAGAGTACTGCTCATGATAAGGTTTCAACAGCAACAACAGAAAGATATCCTAGAAGAGAGGTTTCTGAATGTAAGTAGCTAAAACCTTTTCTCATCTACCCCTTCAAAAAATAAAACTTTCAACAAAGTTTTTAAGAAGAAAAACAGGAGAAAAAAAACTCTCTCGAGCCACAGAATGTGGATTTGCTGTTTGCATAGAAGAGGAAAGTGTCTGCATAAAGAGTAGCAGTAAACACGTACAAGGAACTGTGGCTGCACTCTTACATGTTATAGGTTACGCATGTAAAACCTCTCTACAAAACAGAGTGATCTTTGACCAAACCTACAATTTTATCTTGAGGAAGAGAATTTACGAATTAAGCAATTATTTTTTTCTAGAATTTTAAAAATAATTGAAGATATTTAGTAAAATTTCAAATCTTCTGTTAGCCTTTTACCCCTCCAAAATGGAAAGGTTCCAATCAAGGGTATCTATAGAATAAGTTTCTGTCACCATAAATTTTAAAGGCATACTTCATTTCCACCACAAAGGAGGAAAAGGGTAAGTATATATCAAATACTGTTAGGTTAGTTTATTGTGTTATTCTAAAACATTTTAATATAACTCATAAATAAAGTTAAACTTATTTGAGTAGTGATGCATCTTAAATCTCAGGTATAGATTCATTACAAGTTCAAACTTTGCTTAGCATTTGTTGAGTTCTGGTTTCTAACATGTGGGGATAAACAGAATTGTATCATTTTATCCAAGTATAACATGCATAGTATTCAACTACGCATTAAGTATTTTTTTTTCTTAGAGTACAAAAGATTTAAATTGCCCACAGAAAGATACAGTTCCATAGCTCCATTTAGCAGTAAATGCATCCAAGAGTAGAAAACACACAGAAACAGATGGAAAAACACAATAGAATTACTCAAGTTTTCAAAATGACAGAAAGGAACAAAAATCACCAAAACAATGATGAAAATTTAATTGCCTTCAAAAATCCTTCACAAAGCTCTAGTTACAAAAGCAAGCTGCCTGAAAAGTACTGGCAAGACAAGTGGAAGAGGGGTCACTGTGAAATCCAGAGAATGCTTTTACTGTTTCCCTTTCATTTCCAAAGAAAACAACAACAACAAAAAAACAATAAAAAGAAGAAATAAAACCAATTACTAACCAAAGCATTCAGTTTAGTCTTTTAATAGCACTTTATTTTCTCTCTAGAATAGGTATGCTGTTTTGAAAAAGCCATGGGCCTCAGAAACTCTTTTGATATGCAAATAAACGTAGCTGTCGATTGATCCTGCTTAATTCAAGCAATTCAAGCTCCTCTCAAGCAGGAGAGGAATAGGAATACTGAAAACAGGAAAATCAAATATACAGAAACACGACGCTGACAACTTCTTGATAAGAAGTAGGGAAGGCACACCCAACTCCTCTCCCATTTTTCAATATCTATGCATTTAAACAGGGTCATCATATTAGACTTTCTGAATCATTCTAAAAACTACTAATGAAGTTGACCCATGAGTTGAAGCATATTTTATAGCAGCTTTGCTAGAAGACCAACCCTTGAAAATATGTAGACAAACTGATACAATACAATTCCTCAAAAAGGAAAAGAAAATACTCACCATTCAACCTTCCTTATCACAAAGCTGCCTTCTAATCTTTAAGGGGGCTTATTTTTAACTTACTCAGCTAACTCATTAGCTGCTCCTAAACATTTTAAGCTCACCTGGGTCCTCTCAAGTGATTTCAAATTAAGATTGAGAACCAATTCCACTAAGCAGGTTAAAAGACATGAATTTAGATGCGAAAATATTTTAGATTTTAAAAAGCCCCATGAATGACAACAGAGAGAAAGATCAGCAGTGTTAAACTGTTACAAATTTTATACATTAAAATTCCAATTCAGAGTTTATTATTACTTTCTTAGGGTATCATTATTCCAAGCTCTAAACTCTTCTGCTAATGACAAAAAAATAGTTGAGAGAGAAGTGCTGGTGGATCAGTAGAAACATGTTCACATCCTGGCTGCGGGATAACAAAGAATATTTTTATCTTTCTTTATGATACCCTTTAACAGTGCTTCAAATTAGCATTAGACTGAACTGCCAGTAAGTGGTATTCTACCCAGCTTCTCTAAAAATTATTGGCTCAAAATTACAAAATTTTGAACACTTCCAACGTTAAAATAGAAAACTTGTAACTGCAATTTTATTCTCATAATCAGTATTTCCTTCCTTCTCTTCAAAGATGGTTTTGCTGAGAGATTATATTCTCTCAATATTGTTCCATCACACTAAATCTTCATAGAAGATTTTCCAAACCTAGCTCATTCCAAACAATATACAAGATACGTATTTTGGGTTATCACTCCATTCTTTTTTCAGTGAAAGAGTTTTCACTTTCTTCATACTCAATCCATAGATATAATAGCTGTAGATGATGACTTACAGAATACAGGTTTCTGAAACAGAATGACTTGTCTAGGTGTCTTCTCTCAAACGCTGCGATTTTCAGAGAAGCCCGTGAATATACTCATGGCTGTGTCACAGAGCTCTATGAAAACAGACCCAGAGTAAATCAAGAACTCAAGAATCCTGTAGAGCAGAGCATAAAGTATATTTATGATTTTCTTCCTCACCAGCCACTGCGATCTCTCTTTACAAAACTCCGGTATTAGGAATCACACATCTCAGAAACAATCCCATCAGCTTGAGAAAGCATCTGAGAAGCAATAGCTCTACTCACACAGCCTTGTATTTTAATAGTATGTTGGTCCATTCTGCTCCCTTAGAATAAGGCTATCCAACACACTTGTGGTATTCAAAATATATAATGCAGTCAAGTTCCTGTTACAGTGCATTAATATCTAAAATAAATATATTAATGAAAAGAAAGATGATACAAGGAAGAAGGATCTCTTTGAAATATTTTAAAACCTCACTGGAAAAAAAGAGAACTCTATAACTAAGGAAGTGAATATATTGGCACACAACCGAGATGGTGAAAAAAATATATAAATTGAATATAATTAACCTGGGCCTGAAACAGAGATGCCAAAATACACAAAGGCAAAGATAGTGCCTGATGTGTGAGGATGAGCAGACTATGAATGTATCATAATTGAACCTATTTAGAAAAATCCACAGAACACTTCAGGTTATTACACTAATTATTGGTTCCTACAAGGAAACAATGAGATTTTATTTATTTTGGTGAATATCACACAATATAGCATTCAGTTTAATCGGAAAAATAGGGGCAGAAATCATTCTGTGAACAGATTCACGGCTAGGTACTTGGAGGACAGTATGAAATGCAGTGACTAAATGATTTCCTAAGCCTTTCCTGTCCTTATAACATTAGAAAACTAGCCTGGATTGAAACATTAACCTAAATTTATGATTTTCTGAAACCTCAAGGATGATATATAGATGTAGAAAGAACAATCTGACAGATTGAAGAAAAGAAATGAAATCTTTCATCTTACAGCGTCATTTTCATCTATAGTTTTACTTACAGATATAAAATGTGCACAACATACATACATTTGTCTCCAGGAAGTATGAATACCTAACAAATAAGTTCACAAAAGTCATGCACATGTATTACCCTCATTTAAGAATGACACACGTTACAAATTAATAATGAATACATGTTGTGTGTGCTTTTAGACTAGTTTTAACTGAAATTTCTGTAAAAAACAGTTTGATAGTGATAATACTAGTTATTTTTTAAAAGTATCTTTGTTTAGACAAAAAATATGTTAGTCTTATAAAGCTGGAACAAATTTAACAACTGAGATCACTCTTAACTTTTTCTGTTAAAACAAGGATATCAGCAACCATCTCAAATCCAGAGACTTCTGTTTTCTCTGGAATCAGTACTGTGACTTAAAGAACATGTTAATCAACCATTTCTTTAAATGGAGAGAGAAATGTTCCAGCAGTGTAAGAGACTAGAGGTTTTTGTTTTGTTTTTAAAGGGAAGTGAAGACAAGCACCTGAAAAATAGTAACTTGATTTGAAATAGGTAGATTTCAAAGCAATTCAGAAGAAATATTAAATGTTACACAACTTCTTTGCATAAGCTTTATGAAAGAGAGGAGAGCTGTTCTCTGGAATAGGCAACTACTCGGTGAAAAAACTGAACATGAGTCACAAAATCTAACAGAAATGTATGATACTATTTCTGCATTAAACATAATTGTCAGTGCTTCAAGAGCTCTCTCGCTCTTAGAAAATTATTTTATCTCATGTTCTCCAAGCATTTTCACTAAAAAAAAACCAACCCTGCCAAAACAGCCTTTACTAGATCACTGTCACTACATCCATCCTCAGCTTCCAAGAGAGCTGTTTCTGCATGCCAAGAACTGAACTACTATGAACCACATGTCTATAGGTTCCCAGTAAAAGCATCAGCTTTACTATGTATTTACTCAAAAGGCTCTCCAGCAGCTATTTCTACCTTCAAAACAGCATTATGAATGGCTCTCTTCCCAGGAACCTTTTAACACTGAGTAGGATCAAAAGTCTCTTGCACACAGATGAGAATTCTTAATCAAAAACATACAGCACTTTTTGCAGAAGAAACATGAGAGATGCAATAGGAGAATTCGTGTCCTCAGAAATCATGATTTCTGTTGGTTGAAATTTTTTTCCAATTTTTACAGATACAAAAGTAGATGACAATCAACAAAACAAAAAGCAGCTTTCACTTTAGAGAAGTTGATAACCCCTCCTCCTGATGAGGACAGCTTGAAAATATCAAAGGTAAAGTTCACTGTCTGGCATCCCAAGATCTCTTAAAAATATGGTGTGTGATTCTGACATCACCTTCAGTCGTGCCTATGAACTGGAAGAAGAAGCTAGAAACAGGAAAAAAAAACTGGCTTTACACCTCTTACCCATCACTTCTTCTCAATTGCATCTCAAAGGTCTGAAACATGAGCATTATTCAGTATGCCTGAGTTGTTAAGCACAAACAAAATGTCTAATATGTTAAAGCAAGTAGTTTAGGATTCCTTAAAATAAATATAACTCCTCAGCAACAAAATATAGGCTTCCATTTCTATTTTGTCACAAATCCCCACCTTGAAAAGCATGTAGCTTAATTCACAACAGTATGAGTGCCACTTCACGTTAAAGGCAAAATTGTTTTTAGATCCCATAAATCTGTTCCTCAAAGTAAGAGACAGCACATAGATCTTCAAATGCAAAGCTTCAGATTTTTCCAATAAATCATTTATGTTTCACATAAAAATTAAAATAAACAAATATCACATCTATGACTTCTCTGTGCCTTCTTCCATCTATCCTCTTCAAAGAAAAAAATACTCATTACAGTACTCAGTATCATAAATCCCAGTTTACTCTCATGCAGTCACATAACATGTGAACACAGGCAATTCTCAAAAACTCCAAGTTTCCTTCTGGGCTACAGTGAATAATAAAGAAAAGACCCATACCAAGTAGTGATACTATTCATTCATTCATCCTTCTAAAAAGCAAGGGCTAGACATCTCAACAGGTAGAGGCAGATAGAAACTTAATCTATTTTCCTAGCGCTGAATTGATGTAATACATTTCATCTGCTTTAAGTATGGCATGAGCACCTAGAATTGTTCCAACAAAACACTATCTAATGGAAGCTTATCAAAATATACATTATTATGGGGAACAGAAAACAGGAATAGAAAGCCAAATCAATTTGCTATTTCAAACCTTTACTACAAAATAATAATTAAAAATATTAAATTACATGTCTTTCCCAGCAGCATGGCCGAACACAAATGTGTGTCATAAACTGACTTTCCTAAAGTCACCATATATTCTAAGAAATGCACTGAGACACCCCCCAAAACAAGTCTAACTTTTGAGCTTAGTACACACAAATCACCTGTCAAGAAACAAATTTGCTGGAGAGAACACCAATAAAATTTTTACATTTTTATCCTGTACCACAATGATACAATCAATTATCTTTTTAGACAGCAGTAGCGTAGGTTAGCTGGTTATTCACAGGAATCACAAATAAATTTGCTAATCTTTTCCATTTAAAATCCTTTTTGGCTTGTGGTTTCAGTGCCAAGTTCCTCTAGTACTCTTTGATTTATTCATAATTTTTTTTTTTGGGGGGGGAGGAATTTTTTTTATTTTGATTTATTTTTGTGCAGTTGCAAATTACATGACTAAGCACATTCTAGCAGAATGATCACAAAATTCAGCAATAGAAAAGCAACTTCTCACTACTCAATACTGTGTTTCACATTCCAACAGATAAGTACATGCATTTTCTACCAATTTGATGCCTATGTCTATTTTTTCAACATCAGAAAGCCAATAGCTAAGACAGATATTTTTCACGGTAATAATATAGTAACACGGTCTGAAACACATGGCTGAAGTCAAAACAATGATACAAGCTCAGGCAACACTACTGCCATGGAAGAAAACATGCAAACAAACAATCTGTGGGTAAATCTGATACAACATCATGCCATAAATCCTAAGACACAACTCCATTTTACTACCTTTCTTCCTTGCACTCATCTTTACAAAAAGAGAAAATATGAATAACCTCTAACACTCAAAAGAACGAAATGATACGTACCAAACATAAAACAATAAGCACAAGATCCCTTTATTTTTTTATTAAATGCCCAATGATTCAGCAGCTATTATTGCAAAGGTATTAGATACCATAAACCAAATTCATGTTAATTTCACGAAAGAAGCAGTGAAAATCTTATGCTGCTAAGAACACTACTTTATAATGGGAGGAACAAACTAGATGTCTAACAGTAAGAAGAAATCTGACCAAAAGCAAACATCTGTGTCTCTTTCCAGAATACCTGCTGCTACAGCTGAAGCAAGTGAGGCAGCAGTGGAGACTAGGTGTTTCTACAATCCAGAATACAAACCATCTCTTGAGGTACAAAGAGGCATTAAGCAAAATCTAAGATAATCAGCCCACCAAAATTGACATAAAAACATCCAAAGCTGTCTTTTTAGAATCATGCAGATCACTCAAAAGGTCTTTTTCCTTCTAAGATTTCTAATGCTTCTGATTTTAACTCCAAGGCCAAAAACTTCTATCTCTGCCCAATTTTGCTCTACAATAATCTCATGCCACGTTGTGCATACAATAAGAATAAAAACAAGCATATGATGATCTTTAAAATCTTGGTATACTTTAAATCTTTTAACTAAAATGTCTGTAATAACAAACTTTTCTCAAAGCTACTCTTTGTCAGTAGTTCTTAAATGCCATGATGGAACTCCACATGTAAGTCACCAACAAGAAAAGGAGACATCTTTCAAAACTAAAGTCCACAATAAAGACTAAATGTGAAAGAGAAAATCAACACTTTAATTACACTGAAGCTATTCCTAGGACAGTACATAGAAGCATACTGACTCAAATAAATATTTTATGCTCTCTACAACTTGCATCTGCTAATGAAATTATTCATGTACTGCCTACTAAACCTTGGTGAAACCATCAAATCATACTGTTCTATTCTAACTTGCAGACACATCTCTTGCATACCTGTTCTTTAACTGATGCTAGAATGGCAGACGTTGTCTCAGTTTCAGAGCCATCACCGTTGGATGTGTTCAGCACAGGACTGAGGGAGCTTGTCTTATCAGAAGACGAGGGCTGGTCTGGAACAGGCATAGCTTCTGCAGTTTATGGAGAAACAACAACAAAAAGATTTATTTCAGACTATGAATAATTTTTAAAATTCATTTCAAAGCAAAATATATCTCCCAGTCTTACTCTAAAATATTCACCACAGTACATTTGGAGAGGATTCAAATCATTTACAGCTGTGATTTTCATAAAGTATTCCAGTGGCAGCATCCAACACTAAATTACAGTATCATGAAAGTAATGAATCATGAAGTGCTTTGCAAACAGTAAACCAACTAATAATACGAGAGAAATATAACACTTCCAGTGCTGGCTTCCTAATTCAATTGACTATTTAGTATCTATTGTATTTTAAGCCTTGGTGACTATGCCTTTATTCCAGTCTAGAGAGTGATTTTGAAATATTTTATCATAGTATTCTTGAACAAACAAACAAAAAACTCAGCACACCAGTTGTTAAACCTTTTTTGAGATCCGCTACAGAAGAAGACTCGTACTACTTGCAGGAATTACTAGTATTCATTCCTTCTTTGAAAAGGACAATACATTTTTTTCTGAAGGCTAAGCTATATTGTAATACCTCCACTTAAACACCACAGCATTCACCATTCACATCAATGGCAAAACCTTATGCCTTGGCTCCATCCCACTTTACATAACTCAGGTTTTTATGAAGACACATGTTATTTATTTATTTTAATGGAAAGAAATGCGAAGTCTGAAGAGAAGGAAAGGGGATTTGGCTAACAGTAACATACAAAATTCTGGTCACAGAGTAAAAATCAGCACATTGCTCTGACAGGGAAAGCAGGGCTCTAAAAGAAGGGAGATTACATTCTCTAAAAACAAGGATCTAAGCTTCAGTACTGCCCAGGAACACTCATCAGTCTAGATGGGGAGTCTTTTTCAAAAGCTTCCTGAAGTTCAGAAGATTAGCTTTCTTACATACAGTAAAAACATGAAAAAGCAGATTATTCATAAAAAAAGGTCAGTTATTCTCCAAAGTGAAATTTCCATATATTTCAGACTAGATTAGTTGACATGTTGAAGCAGAAGATTACTATCATAAAACATTACTTTTAATTAAAGCAGTTACATATTTTCATATAGCTCCCTTTTTGTAAGTAAATAAACAGAAGTGATAAAACTTGATCTTAATTCCGGTAACATTCTTGCTCTAGGTGCTTAACTATTTGAAGTCAGTATGTGTTTTAAAAAACAGAACAAAAGTCATTACTGGCTTGTAAAGTACCACAGAAAACACTCATACAAATAACACAGAATCATATCAGAATCATAGAATGGCCCGGGTTGGAAGGGACCTCAAGGATCATGAAGCTCCAACGCCCCCCCCATCGCAGGCAGGTTCACCAACCTCCCCATTTAATACTAGACCAGGCTGCCCAGGGCGCCATCCAATCTGGTCTTGAACACCTCCAGGGATGGGGCATCCACAACCTCTCTGGGCAGCCTGTTCCAGCACCGATCAGAAGTCAAGAGTACCCTAGTCCCACTCCCAGCTCTTCAATGAATTGCCATTTGATGCCCAGTTTCCCTCTTCATTTGACAAACCAAAAGGAGTTGCGTGCTCTGCCGCCAGCTCCCTACCACAGCACATCATTCATGACTGAGCCTGGCTGGGAAGAAGCAAACACCACCTGAAGGCTTCTGGCTACAGCCAGAGACACACTCGTTATGTACTGCAGCTCTCCATACTGGACAACATTTAACTGGCAGAGTTTTCTGTGGGGAGAAAGAGGAGAAACACATGGTGACCTGTGTGGGAAGAGCTCACCCATCACCTCACCAAAGGGAAAGAGTATAACATGGAGGAAGAATTGTAGAATTGCTCAGGCTGGAAAAGACATTAAAGATCATCGAGTCCAAACACTACCTAACCATACTACCCTAACTCTAACAACCCATGCTAAATCATGGCCCTGAGCACCACATCCAAATGATTTTTAAACGCATCCAGGGATGGTGACTCAACCATCTCCCTGGGGAGCCTATTCCAGTGCTTAACAGCCCTTTCTGTAAAGAAGTTTTACCTGATATTCAACCTAAACTTACTCTGGCACAACTTAAGGCCATTTCCCCTTGTCCTCTCACCTGTCACCAGTGAGAAGATACCAACCGTGCTCTCACTGTAAGTATCTTTCAGGTATTTGAAGAGAGCAATAAGGTCTCTCCTCAGCCTTCTTTTCCACAGACTAAACAGCCCCAGTTCCTTCAGTCGCTCCTCATAGGGCATAATCTCCAAGCCCTTCACAAGCCTTGTTGCCTTTCTTTGGACCTGCTCCAGCACCTCAATGTCCTTTCTGTATTGAGGTGCCCAAAACTGAACACAGTACTCAAGTTGAAGCCTCACCAGTTCTGAGTACAGGGACAGATTACTTTCCTAGTCCTGCTCACCACACCATTCCTGATACAAGTGAGGATGCCATTGGCCTTCTTGGCCACCTGGGCACACTGCTGGCTCATATTCAGCCAACTGTCATCAGGATGGGCAGAGACGTGCCTTTTGTTCATTTAGTTGGATGGGAGGAGATAAGTCTTTTCCTTGTGTTCATTTAATTGGTTGTTTTCTTCGTTTCTCATTACTAGAATCAATAATTTTAGATTTATGTTAATTGGAAATATATCTAATTAAGCATAATTCCTGAACTCAAGGCTGTTTTTTGTCCGTGAGATGCTCTGAGAGCAAATCCAAATGAGGCCCACTGAGGCACAGCTGTTTCCTATTGCTGTTACATTTTCAGGAAGATGGAAGAAAATAAGCCTCCATGAGTTACTGGAAAACATGTGCCTCCTACACAAAATACTCACTTCAGCACAAACCTTCCAAAATACATAAAGTGTATTTGTGAGGAACTGTAAGGGTCAATTGGGAAGCCTTTGTGATCATAAGAGGCGCTACTGATATGACAACACCAAGTTCTCTATGCTCAGAATGAGTAATATCAGTATGACACACTGCCTCTTGCTATCCCAAACTTGTTTTGGAACTGCATTAAACTTATTACATTTTAATTTTCAGACGCCTTTTGTAAACATCTTGTTTCAATAAAAAGGCACGGTATATCGCTACAGCAGTATTTGAAATTTTGCAAAAATCAATTTAAATAGAAAACAAATCTGATAACACAACCAACTGTATTTGCTTCAATAAAATAGGCTCAATATTTGGACTGAGCAGTGCTAATATTCTACAGTCAACTCACGTTCCCATGATTTTTGGCTTTTTCTTGTTTGTCTTTTGTCCTTTAATATATAGCTTAAAGTGATGAGTAAAAGAAAAGGCATTCTGCCTTTAAAAGTAATGTGTTATGCACCCATTAAAATATTTCTTCTGGACAAAATACAATTTCTATCTCATTAGTTCAGTTTATTATTACAATTCTTTGAGGGTGCAAGATTGTAACAAATTGCATTTAATAACATGACACTGAATCTCAGCGTGACTTTAGCCAGCTGAGCCTTTAATGTAATGTGCTTTAATGTCTTTGCATTATGCAAATTCATATGAGAAAAATCACATACAAAGAAAGCAGAGAATTGAGGTTGCAATATGACAGAGAAGCTACTGTACTGAAGGCAGTTATGTTCAAAAAGAATCATACATGAATCAGGAATAGTATTGCTCAACACTAACGGAGCAGCCAGCATTTCAATTGAAGTAGTCCATTTGATCAGATTAGGAATACATTTTAATTCAGTCTGGTCTTCAGTATAAGAAGTCAGGCACTCTCAAGTCTTAACGGGGCTTAAAACTGCTGGTACTTAAGAACTACAGAAGATGGGGCTGAAAAGGGCCTGCAAGTTCCCCATCTCCCTACAAAACTCCCCAGTGATGCAGATTCTTTTTTTTTCCTAAGTCACTTGGAGCATTTAACATGAATAATCAACTCCTTACATCATCCCTCTCTGAAGCCTCCCATGGCCTCCTCTGCCTGTTTTGGGTTTCTACCCGCCTTACTGGCAGAGAGCTTGCTTTACTAGTTAACATGCTTTTCCCAGTACCACCTCAGCATGTCCTGTACCATCCGAAACACACACTGAAATCAAATTACTTCATCACTAGCACACGTGATCACAACATTCCTTTGCTCTGAGCTCTCTTTTCTAGAAAAAGCTACTCCAATTATTTTCATCTTCTCACAAATTACGCTTGATGATAAGCTTTTAACGCAAGGGAGCTTAGCCCTAAATTCAAATGGAAAATTATGGCAAGTAGAAGAAAAATAAAAATGAAGAAATGAAACAGAGTACACAGTGGCTGTGTATGTAACTGTAACACAATCTGTTGTATTTGATTCTCACAGTTTCCTGCTATTTCATACCAGCATCAGAGAAAAACAAAGGAGATTCTGTAAGTCAGAGCATATACATGCTACTGAGAGAAGCAAATTTAAATCTTAGATGATCATTCATAGATGAACAGGAAAAATACTACCAGCCTGTTGGGAACATACTGAAAGTTTGACATAAATAATTCATGTATTCCCATACTTAATATCACTGGCAAAATTCTATGTGGAGTTTGATTTTTTTTTTTTCTTCTCCCCAGTTGTCTTTCTAAGAGAATCCGAAAAATTCACCTCATTTTGGGGAAAAAGAAGGAGAAATAAGGTTATAGATACAAAATAAAATGCCCTCTCCCCTATGCGTGTGAGGTGAAGCCAGGGCAGCCCCGTGCCAGACACAGCCAGCTCCAAAGGCCCCACCACAAGGCATGGTTGGGCGACTCAGGGAGACCTTGGGAAGGGCTAACATTTTATACTACATATCAATCCTTAGGTAAAACAAAGAAGTATATATGCTATTTATCCTCACATATGGAAACAGCAATGTCACATGCTATAGTTTCACTTGAAAATTTAATTTTGAAAGTGCACTTTTATATGGACTTTAATCATACTGGACATGGATCTACAACGGTGTAGCCATTTAGACATCACTGACAAAGGCATTCTGGTGGCAGAATTCACTGATGACGTTGTCACTCTTTGTCAGTTGCCGTGGCTGCATCACCTTTCAGTGAACTTATTCTCCTCCACAACAAAAATGCCATGCCTCATTCAGCACATTTACGCAGAAAAAGCCCTAGAACTGGAAAAGCCGCATGCTCTTCTGTAAACCAAGCAGTTAATTCCTTTCCCAACTTTAACTGCATTGTTTTAATAGATTCTGGTTCTTTTGTAATTTGTGTTTAGATAAGAAGAAATCCAGTTTAAAGAGGTAGATTTTTTTAAATATTAGCTTGACATTCCTTTAAAGGTCACTTCATTAATGTTGCTTGCATAGTCTACTGTTGCATTATCCCTTTCTGAGTAGAATGTACAGATGTGTTAAAATAGCTCCAGAATGTCTGAAAGTCTATAGTGAAAGAACTACCAACTACGCTGGCAGTTGCATCATATCAGTGGAATCAGAAAATCCAAATAAGTTTCTTCAATTAAAAGGTATTACGGTAAAGAATATGTACTCCCCAGTGGGTTTTCCCCATACAGTGAATCATTAATCAGCGAGAACATTCATCATAAAAGTGTAGGTCATGATGTCTTACAGCACAGAAATCAAATTTGGCTCAAAGATCTAATCTGGAGAACCATAAAATGACATGGAAGTAGCCCTGGATAAGAACCAATCAGTTAAAAACAATTCAATATGCAGTTATGCATCTAGAAATAATTTTTGCTTCCTATAACAACAATATCCTGTTACAGACTGCAGCATGACTACTATTTAATAACATGCATTTCAAATATTCCTATTAAAATATATATAAAAAATAGCCAAAAAATCATTTCCACTAACTTACACTAGTTAAGCCAATTCAACTATTTGAGACTTTGCTTAGTCTGCTTATCACATACATATTACTGTTAGAGACTAACCAATACATTTTTACTGCTTGAGGATTCAGGCATGCAAGGAATTATCAGCAGAAAGATGACCTATTTGCACCCTTTTGGTAAAATCAAACTGGAGATGTGATCAATGATTGAGACAGCACTGGCTCTAGGCAGCAATGTATGTACCTACTAATACTGCAATAAACTTTTCAGCATTATAGCTCAAATACTTACTGTCTCATCACATCTGTAAGGAAAGTAAATCTTTCAGCTGTGCGACAGAGAAACAGGACAGGAAGCACATAAAGATGCACAGAGAACAAGTGAAACTGTAGATTCCTTTTACAGAGGGATCACTGTGTTCTGTCTTTGCTGACAGTTTGATACAATTTATGTCTGGGTAAGGATTATTAAAAAAAAAAAAGTTCATTCATGAACTCAGGAGATTATCAAGGGGCAGAAAGTCTTCCAGATCTTGGCAAATATCTCAAAGAAGAAAATTTCTCCTGATTGCTTAAGTAGTTATCATAACATCCTAAAGCATATACCTCCTATGTAGAAATGACTAAATGGGATAACAGGTTAGTTAAAAAGGATGTTATATTCTAAACACCTTTGCAAAGACTTAAGCTCAATCAGGGGTCAGGGATATGAGGGATAGAGTCAGTATTCTATCTATTCTAGCTCATCACAGAGACTTTCCAAAGAGCAGAGGCTCTATACTCTTTCTGGGATTTTTCTTTGCATGTAGACCCAATTAAGTTGTTTATTAACTAAGAAAGGGGCTCCTCCTTTCTTCTTGTGTGACGAACTGTTGTATTCTCAATTAATTTGACCACAGTATTTAATGTCTCCAAATGGATTGGAAAGAATCCTCTGGTTTTAAAAGTGGATGAAAAACAATCTCCTGATTGCAGATTTCAGATGAAGTATAAATTCAGGTTCTTAAAACCATAAACTTTCCATTTGCCCCCTTCTCTTAGCAAAATTGGTATAGAAGACATAAAAGATGTCACAGTAAAGGATTAAAACAGCTATACTGTAAAACAAGAGATTTATTGGAAAATCTTCCCCAACACCCTCCTTGTCTATCCTTCCTTAAAATCCTACAGATAAACATATAACACCTAAAATGGAAATGACAAATATTGGCACATACGCAGGCCACATTTATATAATTCTCCTCCCTTCTCTTTCATAGATACTTGACTCAAAAAGGCATTTCCTGCAACAATCCAAAGATCACAGCTTGAAGTTTCTTCCTTAGACTCTCCACTCCTGCCAAAGTCTGATCAAAATATCCCCCATTCTCCAACAAAAAAAGCAAAATGAATGATCTTATACAGACAGTAGTCAATACGAGGTCTCTTCCTAAGGCTGCATAAGATATTTTCACTGTCTGCATTAACAATGACAGAATGCCAGAAGCCAAACCTGAAGTCTTGCTTAGAGCTTCAGCTATCTATGATGCTTACAGATATTTTACTTCAATATGATCTTCTAGGTACTGTTTGCTCATGTAATATGTCATAAAATAAGGTAGTTTTGTTTCTGTAATAATTTGAATTTCAAGTATTTCAGGTCACTATCCAGCCTTCCTTCATAAAAATCAAACAAAAATTCTCACAAAATTTCCAGTGATTTTAGCAGTATAACTCAGAAGGAGTGCATGAGAGAAGAGCTTCAGCATTTGGCTCAAAGGGCTCCTGAAAAAAGGCAAAGAAAAGATGCCCAATGTATGTCACTTGCTTTTTTTCCTCTTTAACTTGAGTCAGCATCCACACGGGCTCTATAAATATTCAAATAATCAAACCCAGGAAGACTGACTACTCTCCAGTTAAATGCTCCTAACCCCCATTTCTATTGACATATTATTGCAATTAAGTGAATAATTAGGAGAGATAAAACAGGCTGGCTTGGAACATGTTCCAACATCATTGGCACTGAAACCACCTACTAAATCCATAAGAGTTTTCCCATACCAGTTAGCATACACCATTTGAGAACTGTGCAACCTCCTAAAAAATTTATGAAAATATTTCACAGCTGAAGTCAGCAATGTGATCACAAAGAAAAACCAACATAAAAATTCATACTCCTGCCAATATTTTACAGATCTCAGCATGAGAATTTACAATAATTGATTTCAGTTTTGCTGAAAAGTCTATTCACAAATCTAGCAAAATTGTCCTATTTGTGGAACCCAGTAAATGAATATTGTGTTACTAAGGGAATGAGAGCTCTTATTTCAGCAACAATGCCAATACCCTCAGGCATCCAGAACAAAATGCACAATTAAAAACAAAATTCGAAAGCACTTCTACAGTGAATTCTTAAAATTTTGTTTTATCTACACATCATGAGAGAAGGTGATACTAAAAAATTATGGAATGTTTGCTTTGTATTTCTTTTCATTCATGGTTATTGACTGTTGGAGGTGACACCATGCACTGTGTCTGGTTGGGATGAAGTTAATTTTCTTCACAGTTGTTCACACAGAAGTGCTGTGCTTTAGATTTGTTACCTAAACAGTGGGCTGAGCTACTGCTGAACAGTGTCAAGATCTCTTTTTTATTACAAGAAGGCTAAGGGTGAGCAAGAGGCTGGGAGCAAGAACAGCTGCCATGAAACAACCAAAGGGAAATGCCTTACCATATCATATCACATTCAGCAATACAACTGAGGGGAATTTCTCCAAGGTAGCTGTTACTTGGGGGCTGGCTGGCGATGAGTGATTGCTTTCACATTATTTGGTTTTCCCGCTTTTGCCTGATTCTCTTCATTCCACTGGGGGTGGTGTTGTGTAAACGACTGAGCAGGGGCTTAGCTGCTAGCTGGGGTCAATCCACCAGAAACCATTAGTAGGTAATTCCCCTCAACATCAACAACAGTAACGAGAAAAATAAAAACATATTTTGTAGTTCAAGAGATGGGATTGATGACAGCCATCCGAGGACACCTGTTCCAAAACAGAAATAACAAGACAAAAGCACAGCCTTCCAAGTCTGTATTCACTAAGGTTTCATGCCAAAATAGACTGTTTATTACTCCTACTTAAATTTAAATTGCTAGCTGATTCACACTGAGTACTCTTAACGTCTCCCATGGCTCTGAACCTGAAGTAGGATAGACAGTTCTGTTACTGGTGTAATCTCAGGACTAATCTACTTCCTCACTAATTCCTACAGTTAAGGAGCTTACTTATATATATCATACTAAATTGCACAGATCCTCTTTACCTCATGTCTCACTCTTTTATAAGAGCTGGAGTGCAGAATAAATACTTACAGCACTCATACAACAATACAGTGCATCTCCAGAATCATAGAATCACCAAGGTTGAAAAAGACCTCTGAGATCATTCAGTCCAACCGTCCACCTACCACCAATATTTCCTCACTAAACCAAGTCCCTTAGTACAACATCTGAACACTTCTTGAACATCTCCAGGGCCAGTAACTCAAAACCTTCAAAGCCGCAAACAATGTCCAGCAGCTAGGACTGCACTATGGAACTAGCATAGCTCTCCCTCTGGGACTCCTTTCACAGCTGTATTTGAGAGATACAGCTGTGAAAGGAGAGCTGGTGGAAGAGCACAAAGTCTCCTCATTCACTCAGTCAACACACCTGGACATCTCTGAAGATCTGCGGAAATCATAAATTGCCTGCTTGTTAAACCCTTTTGAATCTTCCATTGGAAGCTTGTTACACACCATGCTTGCTTTCTCATGCTATTCCTCTTTACACTCGGTTTGAGCCCAGCTTCATCCATTCTCTCCAAGACTTCCCAATTTGTCCCTCATCTCCTTGCTTCTAAGGAACATGTAATAAAATGATGGACTTTGAGCTCATTTGCACATGTGAAGCTGGGATGTTTTAATCCTCCCTCCCTGCCCCCTCCCCCGCTTCTTCTCTGTAAATGCATCATTTTACATTAATCCACATGGATTTTTATCCAAGTGCTCAACTTTGCTGATCCTTCTGCAGATTTTCACACACTTTGTATTTTCCTATCTCGAATAGCTTAGCATCTTCACAAAACTATGTCATTCGACTATTCACTTCCTTTTCCAAGTCATTTAAGGATGTGTTGAACAACACATGCCCACTGCTATATATCACTTTGATGAGCTATCTCTACAATAAACTCATTAAACAGTAAACTCACTAATTACTGATGTTACCTGTTTCTTATATTTTTAAGCAGCTTTTTCAACATGCAGTAACTTCCCTCATATCCCAATTGTCTTTAAAAGCTCTAGGAAATGGAAATTATTAAAATCTTTAGTAAAATTCAGCAAATATCAACCAGAAACACACAAGCTCCTCCCAGGAATTCTAACAAAATTACGATGAATTACTTCCCTTTAAAATGAGCCAAATATCAGAAAACACTATTTATTTTTATAATATTTTACATAGTTTCAAATGAACTGCCTAGCAAATACTTCTGGTCTGTAGCTCATGAACATCCCCAACAGCCCTTACAAATCTGGCAGAATGACTGGGTGCTTTCCAGCCTTCTAGCACTCATAGTTCAAGAGGTTACACGCAACAACATCCTTAGTTATTCAGGTACTTAATTCCTGAGTTACCTAAGAGCCCTCAAGTGAATATCACCTTTTCCTGGCAATTTGTCTATATATATATATTGGTGTTGTTGATTTTTTTGCTTCATCGCCTCTTTACAGATTTTGAGACCCCAAGAAATCCCCACAAAGAACAGTTTCAGCATGGGAAGACACACTAGCCAAGATTAAAAAAATTGTTCCTTTACTTCACTCTCAGTAGCAGCTAGCATGAGTTATGCCTAGATAAGATAGCTGTTAACATATGTCTGTGAATATTAACTCTTTGCTGAGGCAGAGCAGATGAAATATAGTTAACCACCTGGCCCAAGGAACAAAACAGGTTTTGTGTGCTAAAGAAAACCTACGCAAACAACCTGTAGATTATCAGAAAGTGCAAATACATCAAGAAGCATCTGGAACAAGCAGATTGTGAGCAACAGCAGCAAATCAGAATTTGAAAGGACTAATCATCAATAAGGTATTCCCTGCTCAATTCTACAACAAAGGACACTTCATTTTGTGGGTAGACAGAGTATCATAAAAACAGAGAAGAGAATCCTATCGTGCTCCATCAGAATTTGGGACCATCTGGGCATACCAACAGTCTGAGAGCACTTCAGCGCACCAAAGGGACCCCATGATTCCACATCCTGATTACACACAAAAGAGCTGGAAGCATTCTGACCCATGTGGTTTCTCTCCAGGACTACATTCTTTGCTCCATTCACAGAGAAGTTGTATAAGGAATCAGTATGGCTTCTCATAGAAGAGGGAAGTCATGTCATTCTTAAAATTGTATAGATCAGTGATAAAAATGTTTTGTTATCCAATCCGCTAAACCTTCATACTGTCATTTGGTCTTAGATGACAGCAATCTCTAACTGTTCTATTAACCCCTACACACTCACTGTCAAGCCTCCTGTACCAGATATTAAGAAGTTTTCATTTTTTTATTTCCTTTTATTATTTCTTAACTTTTTATATTCTTTTAATTATATTTTTACATTCATTTTTACCAAATGGCAAAATCCTCCCTATTTCTTACATTGGAACTTCACCACAGTACTCAGCTCAGCTTTGCTGGATAGCCATGCCAGCCACTTCTTTTTGCTTTGTTGCGTTATTCCACTCCACTGATGTCCTTCAAGCAATTTCCATGCCTTCTTCAAGAATAAGTCTTAACTGACCAAATTTCCCATGACCTTCTTGGTCATTTGTGGTAAACATATAATAAGGATAGAAAATACTTTGCCAATTTCATAATCAGTGGAAAAAGTAGAATAAAACAGGTAGGCTAGAATCTACTTTCCTGCTAATGAGTTTTATTATACATATTTTTAACATACATTTTAATACTGAGCATTTTCTTTTTCCCAATATTGTGCTTCTAAAATTATATCTGTACAGCTCTGCGTTATGCCATACTGATAGAATACTTTCTTTCTGTTAGAATTCTTTCTTTCTCTGTCCCTTAATCAGCAGGTTAATAGTCACACTTAGAAGTGGTGAGTGAAGATGTTTTAGTTAAAGACAATAAGGAGGAAAACAAAGCATAAATTATAATTTAAAAAAATACACAGCTTCTAGATCTGAAGACATCTGAGAAGACAAAGTAAAATCTTATCCACACAACTTTGTGTTTTAGGATATAGACGGACTTGGTACCAATGTCATAGTTCTTACTGTGTAACTGCTTGAAAGCTATAATACTTAAAATACTGAAAAAATAAGGAAAACATATAGCTGAGTTGTAAAGTTTACCAAAAAAAAAAAAAAAAAAAGAATAAAGATAAGAATTTCTCAGGTATATGAATATTTGAAAAAAAAACTTTTTTGCTACCAAAAAATCCTCACCCCACACCATTAATGAGATGACAGGTTTGTAAGGATCAGTCTAGTTCTTCTACAATTATAGAAGAACTGAAAGCACTTTATGTGCTCTCATGTCATTTTATAGTATAGGAAGTATTACTGTTACCAGTGATGCCAAAACTTCCGAGAAAAGAAAATGCTACTATTCTCTTTCCAAAGAGTGCAGAGATCCCCCGACCCCCAGATTGCATACATTGAAAACATTGTTCCTGACCCTGGAATCTGGATTTCTGTAGAAGTAAATAAGAAAATAAATGATACATCAACTACATCAACTTGAATTAGGATCACCATTAAAAAAAGTCAGAACAACAGAAAACTCTGTTTCTCTGCCTACCATAAAGTAGAGGCAGAAATCCTTGCATTTTTGCAAAGCATATTTTACATACACAAAACAAGCTTGAAAGTTTAGATTCAACTTGAATATATTTCAATCAACAATAACAATAATTGTGAGCGTGTGATGACAACTCCTTCAAATTCAGTTTGTTGAAAATCTACAGCCAGATACTGTGAAACTCACTGAGCAATCTACAATAAATTACCTAAAGAGATTATATGTCTACTTGTAAGTTGTGTCGTGTGATTTAGAGAAGGTAGCTGTCCACATTTTTATTTCAGCCAACCTGAAATTACTGACCCTTCCCACAGTGGCTCAACCAAGCCCAGTGTTCTTGTACAATTCAGATCTTCTATTTTGGTTTCTTTCTAGCCAAAATGATATCCAGGATAGAGCTAATTGATGGAAAATGATAAAAATATGTACATTCAAGACTGTCTAATAGTTTCAATCTTCAATCTCTCACACTAAAACAGTGTCAAGTTACAGTTCTATCTATAAACACTGCATGTTGAGTACATTCTTAAACTACATCAGCTAGGAATCCATGACTTGTAAGACTTATTATGTCTTTCCTATTCCTGTTTTCAATACATCAAAATGGATATGCTAAATGATAGCAAAAATCAATTGGAGAAAAATACCCACAAATCTGAAACCTTGCATAATTGCTTCAGAGCAAACTTTTCTGTGTGTCATTTAAAATATTCTGTCTACCTTCACCAGCAGCTTGGAATTTCTCATCCTTGTACCTTGATCCACTCAGATAAGGAACTTCAAAGCTTTGTTAATTTAACAAGTTGATTGATCTGGGATGTATAAAGTAAAATCTTATGAATATGCTAAAATTTAGAAAGACTACAAGGTGTATATAAGACCAAACAGTGCAACACAACATAAAACATCCCAGATGTTGACAGGGACACTCAATCAGACAAAGTCTTAAGTGTGAGGGGGTCAGGCTGATAGTGTGAACTGTATTTGTGAAACGACTTGCTTATCCATAGCTATTTTGCTTAGAAAATCACAAGC
Organism: Chrysolophus pictus; assembly: GCA_037305975.1. Classification (NCBI taxonomy): domain Eukaryota; kingdom Metazoa; phylum Chordata; class Aves; order Galliformes; family Phasianidae; genus Chrysolophus; species Chrysolophus pictus. The sequence continues at coordinate 24,880,170 of CM074577.1, read as the reverse complement.
TGAACGTCACCAATTGCTCTCCCTCAGTATCAATAGACTACTCAGGTGATCTTTAAGAGCCAAGCAACTCATGTAAAGGAATGGTGCCACAGCACTATCTGAACCTCACCAAATCTCTCACTTTGTTGTCAGTGTTGCCTGAAAATCCACAAGTTTTCCTTGAAAGGAGACACTAGACTCTACTCTCAGTAAGGATGAAAAATGGAACTAGTTTAGTACCATTACACTGGCCTTTAATTTTGATTACTTTTGTTGTTGTTGTTGTTGTTGTTAACTCTACCTATAAGCATTCCAAGGCAAGTGAATTTGCAACAATTTTCTCAAAAAGCCTAGAACTAGAGCCTGCTTTTACAATATTGTATCATTACAATCTTCTCTTAGGGGCCCGTTTACTTTACAGGACTTACCAAGAACACATCAGTACAGAATCTGATTCTTAAACAATAACCTTGTGATAAAAAGGTACATTAAGATATATGAAACAATAATGAAGTGGTAGCAGAAATTGGCGTAGGAAGCAAGTTGGTTATCCCCTCAGTGAGCTGGATTTAAACCAACTAAACTGGCTGCACAGAAATGAAAATTGCCCATGACTGATCTGCTGTAGAATTTTACTGATCACCGTGTAGCTCTATTTTACTACATCAAACTTATTAATGGTAACAGAAAAAAAAATCAGTGTAAGTAATTCTGTATATTTTCTAGCATCTACTCCTTCCATTTATTGTAACCCTTCTAATGCTTCCTTTTAAATATATATACATTTATTTTTCTTTTAGCTATCCCTTCGTTTCAGATTATAATCAAAGCTATTGTCCAAGTTTTCAACTGAATTAATGCCAAATTACTATAATGAGTAAATACTGAAGATCCTGGAAACTACCTTGCTGGCTGCTATTAAACACAAAACACTTTAAATTAGAGCGGTATAACAACTGCTGTCCTCCCTTTCTACTGCAAGATTGATTTAAGATGCCACTGAGCTCCTTTGCAAAGTCAAGTGGCTGGAACAGAAGCGACACCCGTCCTAAGCAGATACATTTCACCACATATGCAAAGTCACACAATAATTGCTTTAAGTTATACATGTTTTCCAGCATCTGTTTCAGCTATCTGTATTACCCAGCTTTAACCACCTACATGAATATATGAATGTATTTAGAGATTGCTCCAATCTTCTCCTATCTACAGTATCTAAAATGATTTTATTTACAAACTCCTTTTGTGAAATCACACATCACTGCAGATAATCCAGTTTCTGTACTTTAAAAGTTTGTACAAACTCCTGCACATGTTCAGGCACATACTACCAGAGGTGCAGCAAAAGGCCCTAGAGATGAGGCTGACAATCTGTGAGGAAGTCAGAAAGGCAGGTGCCACCCCTCCCATTCCTCCAGCAAGGGGCTGCAGGCTGCCTCCTGAACATGAATCACTGTGCAGAAGGAAGATAAGTGCAGTTCTAAGGCTTTCTAGGAACTTTTTCTGTCAGCAACTGCAAGGAGTCAAGCCTGCTGAGAGCAGTTTTTAAACAGCTCTGATGGAATCCACTTATTTCACAAACCTAAAGCTGCTATGGAAGTTTCACAACCTTCTTTCTAGCTTTCTCTTTTAATTACAGGCAGAGCTAGTAGTGCTTAGCATTTCTCAAGTTTAAGATCCTATTTTGAGCCACTTACTCTTTCAGCAAGCTGACTACTTGGGCCAAAACACTCCATCCAAGCAGCTGTGTCATAATTAAGCGCCTTCCAGTCTTAAAACACTTGAGGCATTTCCAAGAATTATATTTTTGAAAAGCGTCTTTTGCATCATGAAAAAAGGTATTAAAAAAAAGTGGAAACTGTGGGAGTATTTATGTTGTACAAGGTATAGCTACAAAATTTTTATTTGTATTATAGGAGCCTTCAACTGCAATTGGACCCACTGCTCTGAGGACCACAAAAACTAAGAAAAGGCAGCCCTGGAAAGTTTAAAGCCTAGATGGATAAAATAAAGAATGAAAGGAAAATGTCCATAGAGAAATAGTGATCTATTCAAGATAGAGGAAAGGATATGGCAAGTCAGTAAAACTGCTCAGGAAGAAAGACCAAAAATGAGTTCTGGCCTCGTCCTCTGTCCTCTAGACTCTGCTGTTGCTTCTCCTAGAGAAAGACTTGCAGAGGAAGCTGTCAGCCCACATTACTTGCAGTCTGAAATGTACTTTCAAATAGAGCCCTGCAAAGAAAGCAATGCAAGCATCCAGTCCCTGTACTCTGAAAGCAGGGCACATTATAAAAAGGATGGTGTGTCCTACAAGACTGTTCACTGTGCAGCTTATCGGTTTACCATGAACATGAATCATCTCTCAGAACTTGATTAAGATTGATAATGTAGTCACCACAAATCAGAAATTTTTGAGAGTACAAATGAGAACAGTGAAGGAAAAATCAGAATAGAAATTGTATGGACACATTTTTCATACACTAAAACAGAAAGGAAGGCTGGCAGACAGGGCACTAGAATTGGTAAATATCTAAATATTAAAGACCTTCCTATAAGCTTATTTCCATGCTATGTAATCTTATTTGCCTTACTGAATTCCTGTCATTTCAATTTACTACAGTATTTTTTCCCTCCTCAGTTCTATGTAGGTAGGCTTTTTACATGCATGCACATAATACACAATCTTATAAAATTATACACACCCATACATAAAACATACATTGCCATGCCCTATATACATAGAGAACTGCAATAAGTAGTTATAGAAAGCACAAAGTAGAACATAAGTAAAAGGAAAGTGACTATCAATTTAGTCTCTTAGGTTTCTTCCAAAACAAAAATATCATAAAAGTATCATAATGCACAGTGGTAAGATATTTAGCTAGATTGCAGAAATTCACATCTCACTACTGAATTCAACACATTCAAAAAAGCAAACATAGAATTCAACATAAGTGATTATTTTCTGACTACAAAATTAATAGTTCAAATGCATCATTTATAAGTTTCTTGACACTATGAAGAGATGGCTTGTTATGGCTTGTTATTTTAAGTATGCACAGGATAAAGAAATTCAGCTACAAATTCACTAACCTGCAACAAAGCCAGATAGAAGCTGAAGATACTCATGGCTTTGAGGTCCCTGTTATAATTTACAAAAACATAAAGCTGAAACAGCCCAGACTTAATAATCTCTACAACCACTGAATGATAAAGATTTCTTTTCCCCCTTCCCTCGCCTCTCAAAAACTAAATAAGTAAAATCCCTGCACGCTTCTTTAATATTGTAAAGAAACATTTAAAATGTGCATCAAGTCATTATTTTATGATCCTCAAACATCTACAAGATTTAACAAATGAACACAAAGACTGTACAAGGCTAGAAACAACTATTCATTTGCTGTATTCGTGACTACCCATTTCCTTTATTTACCTAGTCGAAATTTGCTAGCAACATTTTGATAAACAACACAAAATGAAGTTATTCAATGAATCCTCCTGACTTAACATTAACTGTATTTACAACTGACAAAGATAAATCTTGATAATGAAGATGTTTGTTTCCTTTCCTGTCCTATACATTAAGTCATCAAATACATTCTATTTATTGAGCTAATTATTAAGCACCAAACAATCTTGGACAGCTATGCATTGTTACTGTTACCTTTAGCTCACCAATTCAAGCTGTGCTTTTATAGGCATCTGTGAATTGATGAGGGTTTCTCTTATCAAGTGTGCTTAATTCTGCTTACTAGACTGCAGTATTTTCTTTCAATTATTTTTTTAAAGAAAAAAAATCACTTCATCTGATTTAATCTGTAGTGTATATATGCTCATGTATCTGACCGGTCCTGAAGAGGACTCACATATTACAAAGGTGGAAGAAAAGAAGCACAGGATCAATCTGTTGTGTCAAGATTCTAAGCAGAAGAAGAAGCAAAAGAAAAGGCAATTGCAGAACACATTCAGAGAATTATCTTGCACATGTCGCTTCTGCAGTTTCCAGAGTGTCTCACTGATATTAGTTATATATATTTTTGTCCCATACAGATACAGGTATTGCATTGAATAAGCCAACATAATTTACCATAGATTAGAAGAAAAAAAAAAAAAAAAAAAAGATGGAAGCAAGCTTAATGGAGGTATGAGCATTTCCAGTGTTCTCTTTGTATATTGGAAAAATTCTGTTACCCAAGATGAAGTTCTGTCCCACTGCCTTATGTTGGCAACTCTGAGATTGCCAATAGACCCTAGTATTAAAGTAAGAAGGGAAATCTCCAGAGGAGGAGGTTAAAAAACACACCAAACAAGAATTAGTCTGGATGTTGAATTCTGCAAAATGATCATATGAAACTAGCCCTTGTGTAAGAGTTTGCTGCCCATATTCTCTTCCTAGTTTGTTGGGAAGAATATGTGGTTCCAGAGTGATTAATTCCATCGCAAGCTTCTAAGGCAGACAGGTTGATTTATGTTTAGGGGAGAAGGAGTCATCTCTATTACCTGTAGTAAGTGCTTAGACAACTATTTTAAACTCCATGACTACATTTTCAGGTAGCTAAAATCAGGTAAGATGCATTGTATCTGAGACGCAGAATAAATTTACCAACAAATAAGCTCATTAGGAAAACGTTATCTAATCAAAAGGTTATTCAAAACTTATGGAAAGATGAGTAAAAATACCCAGTGCTAGCAATTGTCTCTGACATGTAAACTCCAAAGATTTTCTTACACCTTTTCTGTTACCTACACAGAATTATGTAGCATGGGAATTTGGGTTCTTTTTTTCATACGTTTTAAACATAAATATATATGCATGCAAATTCACTACTAAAATAATTACGCAGTGTACACTGCATTTATGACAGAATTGACAATTATTTACCTTTTGAAAAGGAGATAATATAATACTCTTCCAGTGCAGATGAGGAAAATTCATTCCTAACAAGGAGTGCTTAGAAAAATGATATTATTTTAACTGTTCTTTAGTTATGTCTGCATTAAAATTTAAGAATTCAGTCAAGTGAATGCTGACAGACAATACAAATAAATTTATTCTCCACAATATCATTAATTTTTTAAAAACTCTCTTCTGTTTTCAGCTAAGTTGTTGAATATGAATAAATATGGAATTATCAGAAAATCAGTAATAGAGAATGAATTATTCAGTCTAGAACAGACCTCAGGAAGTTATCTTATCCAACATCTTTATCAAAGCAGATCAACATTAAACTCAGACCAAGTTGTTCAGTGCTTTGTCCACTTGGCTCATTAAAAAAATTCAAGAATCAAGACCCTACTGCTTTTCCAGACATTTTCTTGCAGTGGTTAATTACTTTCACTGTGAACATTTTGTTCTCCCTCAAGTAAGCAAAAACATCCCCCTCAAAAAGGGTCTAACTCCATCTCAACAAATAAGCCTGCCTCAGTCTTCTTGGAACCTCCTCTTAGGTATGAGGAAGCTGCTGGAAGGTCCCCCAAAGCCACCTCTTCTCCAGGCTGAACAAGCCTCATTTTCTCAGTCTCTTTTCACAAAGCAAGTTTTCCTGGTACACACCAGCCTCTCAGCCTTCTCCTGAATTGGGGCGCCCCAAAACCTGAGCACAGTATTCTGTGTAGGCACTTCTCAATGGCAGACCAGTCTCTGGGTGCTACAACTATACCTCCCAATTTGTTGTCGGCCACTTGATGAGAACACCTTTCATCACTGGCTGATTTATTCTGATGAAGAACTAAACAAGACAAGGACACAGGACAGATCCCTTAAGGTAGAACTCTCATGCCTGGATTGATAGCCCAACTAGTTTTCATCCATTTAGTGAGCTACTCAGCTAGGATGTAACATGCAAACTTAAATACAAGGATGCTGCAGCAGACTGCATCAAAGCTTTTCTCAAGTCCTTCATCAAAAGTTTTTGGGTAACCTAGAGAGGTATCACATAGGATGGAAGGTCCCTCCATAAGTAACTAATTATGTAAGAGGCTTAAAAAACAAAAACAACAACAAAAAAAAAAAAGAAAAGAAAAAAAAAAAAAGAGTAAGCTCTTCATGAGGAGAAAAAACACTGATAAATTCCCAGAGAAAGCTATATTGTGATCTGTGCTGTTTAGTATATTCATACTACTCACTTGTCCTGGTGCACAGGAGACAATGAAATTCGCTAATGTACTAGATTGAAAGTATTATAGAAAATGCTCAATTAGGGAGAAATGTGGAGGACCGTACAAGACTAAACAACTGAGTAATAAAATAGCTATAGTTCACTGGCCTCTTGAATATCGTGAGACAGTTCTGGTTTCCTTTCATTAAAAAGATACAGCAGATCTGGAAAGGCAGAAAAGGGCAATAAAAACAACCAAAGGCATGAAATGGCTTCTGTTTAGGGAACAACGAAGCATGCCAGAACTCTTTGGTCCAGAAAAGACAGGGCTGAGGGGATGAGTGAAAAAAGCTTTATAAAATCCTAGGTAGCACAGGCAGGGTGAGTAGGGAATAAGAATAAATAGGGAGAGCAAATGAAGTGAGCATGTGATAAGTTCCGAGCAAACAAAAGGAAGTGGTTATTTATCCATCACTGAGCTGTTGAAGTCCTTGTGAAATGAACTTGCAAGTTGTATATATATACTGAAAGTATACATGGCTGCATGCAAAAAGAAAAAAAGAAAAAAGACTTAGATTTCTAAATAAACACAGAACCACACTTCTTAAAAAGTCTGAGACTATGCTAAACAGCGTGCATAACGCACACTTGCCTTGTTCTGATCATTTGTCTTTGGCCATTTTTAGCAACACAACAGTGGACAGATATTCTTAATCATTGATGTCAGCTTCTCAGCCAACATGACTGGTTAAGTGAAATATAACCAAACTAAAGCTTATTTAGGTGTGTGCTGTCTTTGAGTAATCTCGTCTGAACTCTAGATGTAGATTCCAGAAGGAGTGAGTTCTGTACCATATCTGCCATGCCGGGTATTCAGAGCATCTCAGAAGGCATTAGGCTTTTATGTCAAGGTAACTGAATTGAGCCCTACATTCCTAGAACAAAATGAAATTAGAAAAATGCCATATGAAGAGCTTAGTAAGAGGATTACATACATATTTTTCACAGAAAATGCTTTTTTGTTGTTGTTGTTGGTTTTTTGTTTTGTTTTGTTTTTACAGCACAAAATCAAATTCAGATAAAATTTATTACCCCAGAGTTTGCTATGGAAAGAAAACACTTACTTTGACAGCATGCTGAGGAGACATGGAATAACTTTGTGCATAACAAAAGGACTACTGCAGCTCCTTGGTGCTTTCAAGCTTACGCAAGTTTTAAGCAAACTTCAGAAAGCTGCAAAGGCTCAAAACCAAATGGACAAAAACAACGAGTTCATGAAGAGAAGTAAAATTAAGCTGTATTAGTAAGAAAAAAATGAAAAGTAAATACAGGTAAGCATTTGTGACATCTTCAGGACTATACTAATGATACACTGATCTATTGTGAGCAAGAGGACAAATATTTATTTAAAGACAAACTGACACACTGGTGTCTCTCCTTTCTTAAAGGGTCTGACAGAAAATTTGAATATCATTTTGGAAACATCCCTCACAGCTCTACAGTTTGCAACATTACTAATTTAAAATTACCTTTAATACAAATCACTTTGCTTAAACAAAAGCAGAACATTTCTAAATTCAAGAATACTAGGACAAATACTGTTTCAATATTGCACCTGATTTCCTAAATTATGTTACCAAGGTTTTATAATTTAAAAAGAACTTAAGTTTTTCACTATACCATTTGGTTAATTTATTTCTTTTCTTTCTCATTCATGTATGCAACATAACCAACATACAGGATTCATGATCTGCCAACAAATGCTAGGTGTTGCAAGGGCACAAACGGAAGCTAAAAAGATTCCCAAATACCCTGAGCCCCAAGGATTTCACAAGTGGCCTGCAAAATATTGTCAGGAAGCATGCCTGGAGCATATCCTGAGTGAATCAGAGTTGCCTTCTTAAGACAGATCGGCGTTCAGCATTTACAAGGCAAAATACATTAGTCTATCACATTAGACAAACGCACCAGCTGTAACAATCACACATTATTAAGCTCTGTTTGAGTGGTGAATATGAATTGAGCTGTTCAACAAATTCAGTATGAAGGAAGCATCCTTATCCACTTAGCAGGAAAACAGATCTGTATATATACTGAACCGTAGACCTCTTTAACAAGGCAGTAGGAGAGGTACATGAGCCAGCAGTGTGCTCTTGCAGCTCAAAAAGCAAATGGTATCCTGGGCTCCATCAAAAGAGGGGTGGCCAGCAGGGACGGGGATGTGATTGTTCCCCTCTACTCTGCTTTTGTGGGGCCCCATCTGGAGTACTGCATCCAGATCTGGAGCCCCCAATACACGAAAGACAGGGAGCTGTTGGAGAGGGTCCAGAGGAGAGCCATAAAGATGATCAGGAGACTGGAGCACCCCCCCTGTGAAGACAGGCTGAGGGAGCTGGGATTATTAAGTCTGGATAAGAGAAGGCTGCGGGGCGGCCTCATTGCAGCCTTTCAGTACCTAAGGGAGCCTACAAACAGGAAGGGACTCAACTCTTTGAAAGTGTTGATAACTGCAGGACAAGGGAAAATGGTTTTAAGTTGAAGGAGGGAAGATTTAGGTTGGATGTCAAAGGGAAGTTCTTTACTTTATGAGAGTGGTGAGGTACTGGAACAGGCTGCCCAGAGAGGCTGTGGATGCCCCGTCCCTGGAGGTGTTCAAGGCCAGGTTGGATGGGGCCCTGGGCAGCCTGGTCTAGTATTAAATGGCGAGGTTGGCGGTCCTGCCTGTGATGGGGGGGTTGGAGCTTCGTGATCCTTGAGGTACCTTCCAACCCAGGCCATTCTGTGATTCTGTGATCAACGGTGGTGCACAATATGCTGCCTGCTCCTTTACCAGCACTGCACATATATTAGTCACCGATCTGCCAACTGATAAATGATGGTCAACTAGATCCAGACTGTCAGACTGAAAATAAGACTGCTTTATTTTCAGAGCTTTGAATAATTGCATTTCTTATGAAATCCTTCTCATGCCCACATTTCAAGCATCTCAAAATAAGAAAAAGTCATCTATTGGAGAGAGGTGATACTGGGATGATTTACACAGCTACGGAACTGGTACTTTATTAACTCTGTCTTCTAAACTGACCACTCATAAATAGTTTGGAGCATGAAAACAGTATAGTAGAAGTCATTTACCAAAGCTGACTGCATTTATTCATCTGTTATATATTAAGTCCTATTGTGAAGCTGTTTTACAAAAGTCTACATACATTCTTTGCAGTACATTTAAGGAGATGTAATATCTTTTCATAATCAAATACAATTTACAACATAATACCACTATTTAAAGTTGTGTGTTTCTGTGTCTTCTTTAAGAAAAAGACAAAAAGCATTATTTTTCCATGCTTATTACTTGCTTAGTGGGATTGGCGGAGCTTCCTTATGCTTTACAACTACAAACCTTGAGATCAGCTCTGTGGGTAGACTACATTGAATATATAAATGCATTTTAGTAAATACAAATAAAAATTGGTATATGGGGAAAAAAAAAAAAAAAACCACTGATTTTAGAGTGTATTCTCTAATACTGAGCCCAAAATCAAATATCAGATTTTGCTGTAAAATTTATGATTATGCACTTTTAGTTGGGTGCTGGGCTAAATTCTCTGCTGTAGTGAACTGACAAAGCACTTCGAAACCACAGATCTGCATTTTTTAAAAATACCCTTTATCAAGTATTCTATGTAGCAGAAATTTTTCCAGGCCAGTTAAGGAAAGACTGTGTTACATGCAGAGTTGTAATTTGTACAAATAACATCTGAACTTAAAACCTCATATTTCTGCACTGATTTTAAATTGTGCATTATATTTAATAGCACATAATGATCCAGAAGATGTTGGTGTTCACAGCCCCAAGCATATGGCTAATCTCTCCCATAAGTAACAGCAACTAGATCCAAGGGAAACATGTCAGGAAATCAGTGTCATTAGAGAACATGGAAAACAACATATAGCTCTCTTGAAATAGGTAATGTAAAATATCAATTAGCAAAGAGCGGGATAATAACTTATGAATTCTAAAAAGTCAACAGCTATACTGAATTTCTTCTACGTATAATAAGACAAAAAAAATATTGCACATAAATCCATATTCTTCTTTATGTTGAAACTGTACTTCAGGAACCTAAAGCAAGTTCACAATCAATCCAGAGATTAGAGAACTGTAAAGGAATGCACCTGGGAAGTTTGTCAAGTCTACTTGGACTTCTTATGCCAAATAAAACCACTTACTAAAGTAATACAGTACTTATTAGCTCTGTGAAGTTACTTGCACTTAGCACAGTCAACAGATTGTCAGATGCCAGAGAAATAATGAAATTACTAACGACAGCAGCCAGTCACTTTGAAAGTGAATAGTCAGACCAGGCAGCCAGCAGGACTCATTAGAGAAATAAACAATTTAAGATTTCTACCAGAGCTGACAAATACAGGCCCTCAAAGGTGCTTTCCCATTGAAGACAGAGTAGAGGCAGGATCCTGTGAGGAAATGAGCACCCAAAAAACAGTTTTAGATTGTTAACCAAGAGGCTCACACCAGAAGAGGAACAGGAAGCCACAGAAATGGCCTTGGTACACTGGGTTAGGTCCTTTCATTGCAAAGGATCTATACATTCATATCAGAGAAAACCACTGAAGAAGAGGGATTTGTCTGTGTCTCTCCAACAGAAAACAAGATCCGTTTTCATAAAAGCTCTGGGATTTAATTTGATTCCAAAGCATTTGTTATGTTAAATTTTTCAAGGAAATGCTTGGAAATGCGTTATGTTGGGTAGACACCATTGTTACACCTATTCAGCAAGTACCTCCTTCATCTTTATTAACAGCATACTAGTTTTCATGCATTCATTTATAAAAACTCCATGAGAATAGTTAATGTATATTCTCCATGAAAAGAGTTAACTTATATGGAGTCTAATGCTTTAATTTGATCTCTTGCAACACTTAGTAGATACAGTCATAGGGCAGATCTGGTTAAATACACTGTATCACAATACGATTTCAGATATCTAAAAGAATTACATTTCTGGCTTATTTTTCTTTCTTCCATCTTTAAGACTGACATAAAGAAAACTTTTATTCACCCTGTTTCTCCACACCCAGGGGATATAGATGAGTCATTTGTAATTTGCACAGAATTTTCCAAGGTATCCTGTAGGTAATTCACCAGTAAAGAGTCCTGGCTGGGAGAGAAATAGTTTTGGCTTTTTCGGTCTTTAATTATCACCACAGAATTATAGTTGTTTCCTAAAATAAGAATTCATTAATTCTTTATTTTACACTTTACAAAAATAATTTCCTCTTTCCAAAGAGGCTTCACTATTGCCATTTCTTGGTTCGTATTTCTCGGAGTTTGGCTTTTTGTTTCCTTTGGGACTACCACATTTGCACTTTCTCATGATTTAGCTGCACCGCTGTCAGCAGGTAATTTGCTTCATGAAGAAGTCCATTATTACCCTGGGTTAATAGTCCCTAGTTGGTTCCATGATTCCCTTTTATGATCTCCATTGTCTTGGCTGTTTTGTGTTTTGTAAATCTGATAAATTTTTCCCTTCAACTAAAATTATATATTTAGAGAACAGAGATATCCTTAACACAGGAGATTAATTTGATTTGCTATAATTAGCATTTTTTCAGATGTCACAGCCATCTCAAACTCAACCCAGAGAACAAAGAAGTTCTACAAGGACTTTCACATCAAACTTCCCTCTAGGTTTTCCGCAATGGAGATGTCTACTTGGACCTTTACTAAAGTAATTTCAACTACACTGTCCCAAAAGTTAATATTCAAATGGCAACACCTTAAGCAAGGCTCCTTTTCAGAAGCATAAGCAAATGGAAGAGGGGGAAAAAAAAAAGAAAAAAAAAAGGAAGTTATCTTTGAAGATAATCTCAAAAGAAGTAGAATAAGTCGGTGATTTCACTTTCATTTCCCACTCTGTGCAACTCCAAGCCTCTTTACTGTCCTTGTCCAAACTTCAATGAACATTATGCTTTGATTTCTGCATAATTTCTTATTTCTATGGAAATTCTCAAATAATCAGACACATAATTTGGTTTACTGATGTACAAGATGTTCTGTTTCTAGAAAAGCCCTCAAATTTGCTTTACTAAGCTAGTTTGAATTAATCTGTATTTCAGCTTTTATGAAACTGTCTGTGGTTTTATTGCATGAGATTAGAAACCCTGTGCTCAGTGGATAACAGCCAATACATTCTCTACTAGAGGATAAAAATCTTATGAATCTACAGGTAAAAGATACAAATAAATGTTAGCACACAGTATTGCTATATACTGAATTGCTTTCTCAAAAATGCTGAATTTGAGAGACTGCCTAAGTAATTTGAACTACATTACCAAAATATCCATACAATTGTAATGTAATTTTTGCACAAATTAAAATAATAAATCCCTACCCTCTAATGAGGAGTATACAGTCTTCTGTTTCTTTTTCATTTCTGCTTACAGCTGTGGACTTGTTCTCTGCAGTTGAGCAGATATCTAGTAACCTCCATTTCTCAAGCACTTAGACTACTAAGATACATTTAATGCATATTTACAATAAAGGTTTTCTAGTACTATAACTTAAATCACAATGAGGCAAGGCTCCTGACAAGCTGAAGTATGTTCCAGGCAAGAAAATTACTGGGATGCTGGTTAAGCTGTTAATGTCTAGAAGGTCATGGTGAGGATCACCTCCAAACATGAGATTGTGACACATTTTAGGCAGATACAGTAATAATTTCCTTAAATTGATGCGAAACAGTGCTCACAGTGGGCACTGTTATTTTAACATCCACTTGTAGAATAAAATTCAGTGTAGCTTTTCCGACGCATCGCTGAGTACACTGAAATGTAGTTGTTAGAAATTACAATTATATTAGGAAAAAAAAACAACAAAGTCTACAGTATGAAGCACAAGTGAAAAATGTTCTTGAATACTGCTGCCTAAGGTACAGAAGAGGTACCGAATGTCCCAAATTGAATATATATCAACTTAAAACTAGGGAGAAAGAAAAACAATAAAAACAAACCAAAAGGAAATATGAAACTATTTACTGCATCCAGCTTTGGCAAATGAACTCCAAATTTTGTACATGAATTATCATGATGCATCTTTTCTGCAAATCAAAGTATGCCTTAAGATCTTGCACAGAACTCCAATAAAGAAAATTCAAACATCAATGTCAGATTTTCATATATTTTAAGAGTAAAATGCTTCATGCAAATTGCTGCCCAAGAAGAGACGTTTACCTACAAAGACTGGACAAACAAATCTCTCTTACAATGAGAGTAGCCATACTGGGTTCTCAAAGTTGTCTGTACCTTGGGTATAATGCAAACATGCAAGACACAGCCACATTTCCTCCAAGAAAATATGCAACAGAAACTACCATCAGAGCAGCAGGAAGAAAATCCCCCAAGCAGCCAGGTTTCCTTTCTGATCACATAGGGAAAGCAGTTTTTAGGCTCCATAGGGCTGTGCTGTCTGGTGACTCCTGTCTCAGAGAACACACAAAGGAGGTGTGCAGTTCACACGCTGCTAAAATAGAGTCATGCACCTGGCTGTATGTCTCATGCCAGTAACATTCAAATGTCCACACAGAAACAGTTTACCTCCAGTTAAACATTTGCCCAGTTTATCTGCTTTTAGTAGATAGACTCAACACAGGTGAAGAAATCACCTGACAGTGGAGAAGGGAAAATACACATATCACCAAAGTAAGTTGAGTAGTGGGAGCTACAGCTAGCAACACAGGGTATTTTGGGCTAATTCCATGTAGATGAGTCAATAACCTCAATGGAGATGGCTGCTCTGACTGGTAAGATAGCAAGAGCAGAGCTCTCTGACTGGGCATGCAGGTACAAGTAAGCAGCTCAATAAAGGATCCCCAAGTATGACTGAAGAAGAACAGAATCAAAGCTCAGGCAAAAGCTGGTTTAGGATGAACCCTGAATCAGAAGTGTGTGTGGAAGAGTACACAGACAAATACCTTTCTAAAGAAAAAAAAAGGTGCATGTAAATATACAGTATTTAAACCAATCAAGTCAGTTTAACAAGAAAAAGACATCCCCCTTTGTGACTACCCCTAAAGAGTTTGATGAAATTTGGAATAAAGTATTAGGAAAGTTACAGCACTTACTGTTAGCAACTGCTTGGGGGTAAAAATAAAATCTCAAGCACACTTTGTTCCTACAGCATTCTGACCAGAGGCAAAAGCTCTCAGCTGTACAACTGCTGCTACAGGGTAAGCCTAGCATGAAGGATAGGACCGCCACCATCTACAGTGCTCAGAAGACCTGACTTGATGCTCAAGGTACATTTGGCTTTTTATTAATTTCTTTCATTATTTCATCTGCTAACATTCCTTGACTACCAAACTCCATGGTTACATACAGTTACATGCAGCAATATCAGAAGAATGCCTTGCTAAGGCACAGAGATTTTATTACAACCTAGAGTACAATATTTTTTTACCCTTTTACACTTCTCCAAATGCAAAAATAATTCAGTCAGATTTCACTCTGATCTTGGCAACAGCTATTACAGTTAATATCATAAACAAATTAGAAAGAAAGTCATCGTTTAAATATCTTCATACAAACAAATATATTCAGTACTCTGTTATGTATCTGGTTTATCTTGCCAGTCCCTTTTGTTAATAATATAAATCAAGAAGTTAAATTAGCTATAGAGTTCTTTATAAATATGCACTTACTTCAAGTAATTACTTTGGTTTTTTTGCTTTTTAAAAAGATATCCCACTGATATTACTCCAATACATCATTTGGAAAGTGCTTTTTTTTTTTTTTTAATACAGAAAATCCTTCAATCTAAAAAATGTGTATAAAAATTATATGGGATCATAGATTTTGTATCTGAAAGTTTTTTGTTTGTTTTTTTAAGAAGAAATTAAACTTGGTAGAGTTGATGAGCTATATGTATGTGCATATATATACACACATACACTCAAGTGCAGACTAACTTTGACAAGCTAATCGGTTCTGACATCAATTCTCAAACCTTTGGCTCTGAGAGTCCTCCAAGAGAAGAGCATACCCTGCAGCCTTGTCCCCCTTTCCTAGTGTCACTTAAAATGAAAAAATAAAAAGTCAACATCCTGAACTTGCCCCTCAATCTGCAAGTTTCTAGGTTCAGTCAATACCTTCAGGTAGCAGACAAGCACCACAGCCTTTGCTCTTCATAGTAAATTTTTATTTAAAGTAGAAATTTAAACAGTTCATTCTTTGCAAACTACCTCATTCCTCCTCTTGCGTTGCAGTTAAGACAAGAGGTGCAATTGCTCCTGCTCTTCTTAGCATCTACACAGCACTCCAGTAAGATCATCACCACACATTTTATAACAGTTGCAATGGCCCTCTGCCACCTCCCATCATTTCATCTTTCCAGTAATCCAAAAAAGTAAATTATGTTCAGAGTAAGCTGAATCCAGAATGCAGTCTTTTAGGACTAGCAACAATATCTAGAACAAGAGCAAAACAAATGCCATACTAAGAAGCATAGTCACAGAGTAGTATGGAAAAAGCATCAACAGAGGAACAAAGTTTCCTAATCTGATGCCCTCATACATAACCCTTTGAATTGCTAAGGCAAAAAGAATATATATATACATATATATACACATACACACATACTGTTCATTTGCCTTTCTAGGAACTCGATCCCTCACATTAAAGATGCAGTGTTTTCCACCATAGATATTCTAAAATGGGGACTGTTTTTTCCCTAAAATTCTACAGGATAGCACGCCTTGACCCATCCCATGAAACACGCAAGGATGATGACATGAGTAGCACTTCATACCTCATTCTCTCTACATCACATTAAAGGAAACGGCAACATACAAATAACTATTAATTATAAGACAACTGCTACACATAGGAAGATAAAAAAAAATATTGACAATGAACTGAAAATGCTCATCACCAGCAGATTCAGCCAGCTGAAGAATGAGATCACCTGCAGCTCAACTTTTGGAGAGAGTGGTGATAGAAAAGACAACCAAATAAAAGCTAAAAAGAAATTTAAAAAAATAAATCAATAACAACAAGCCACCAGTTATGCCTCAAAGGACTGCCCATCTAGACTCAGCCTATTCTGAGCAGACAGAGACAAAAAAAAAAGAATCATAAGAGAAAAAGCAGTACAGTCACCCATGAGAAATACCACAGAGTATGAATGGTTTCCTTTCTGAGATGCCTTATAGGAGGGCGAAACAAATGAAGATGAAGAAAAGAAATGTTAGCAGTATTTCACCAGCTGGCATTTCACAATAAAATTATTCTCAAAAATATACTACACTAGGCTTTGTCAGTATATATGGCAGAAAAAGAAAGGCATTTAGAGCTGCATGCAAAAGAACAGTGATTTTGCCAATCCTTTTCAAAATAGTCAATTGAAATAAAGAATTTTTTTTTACCCTTGGGAAAACCATCATTCTTTCCCCAACTGGAAACAAACAGCTCTCCCCACACAAGACTGTTGAATGTTTCCAATATACACTGTATATATACAAGTACGTAAAAAAAAAAAATATAATATATAATATTAAATGTACAGCTGAAATATAGGATACAAGACACTGGCTGATCATTCTCAATAGATCTCACCAAAACCAAAAGTTCTCACTGAATATACAGTTTTGCCTGGTGCTCTTGAAAGTGAACTCAGTAACAAACTTATTGATCACCTTTGTACAAAGGCAACAGGTAAAACAAAGTCTTACTGAAGCTGAGGTTCTCTCTAAAATCAAAATTTCCCATAGAAAAATGTATAAACGAAGATCCTTATAAAATAAGAATTACAGAAGTTCATACCTCAATTCTGAAGACTGAGCGAGGAGTCTCACTTTTATTCCTGCTCAAAGTTCAAACTTCTGACTCCAACAAGACTTCCTCCTAATCAAAATCATTTCCTATTCAAGATGTCTTCCTGAGCATGCCTATCTATGATCAGTCTTATTCTTTTTTCTAAGCTCTAATACCACATAACTCATTTTGATTGGTTTTGTGCTTTCTTTCAAAAGAGGATTTGCTATACTTGGTACAGAAGAGGAATTTTTGCCAAAGAACGGATAATATATTGTTTGCATAAAGGCATTGAGACTAAGCAAACAATGCTGTTCCTGTTAAAGAAATGCTTATAAACAAATTAACTTCTCATTCTTATGAGATATTTCCAGATTTATGCATTTAATTTACAAGGAAAATCATGTGTAATTTGTATTGCATAGCTTTTTTTTTTTTTTTTTCGCTATATTGCTTTCTAAAAACTCCATAGAACATGTTTGAGGGTTCCACAAATTCCAAAATCAAGTCTCCAAAACAAGAATACTTAAAATGCAACTCAACTCCTTTAAAATAAAGGAAAGCCTAAGGGATACAGAAATCAGATTCAAAACAAAGACCAGCACCTATGGAATTGTGCATGGTGTGAAATTATTACAGACAAGATCAGTTCAACTTCATACTGTTTTGAGTTTATTTGCATTACTTACTGATGTATAAAAAAAAAATTGGTCTATTTTAATACAGGCTTTAAAAATAGTACTGCCTATTGATGCATATAGAAGCACTTCATTAGTGTATCCTTGAAACAGTTTATAAGCACTGCACTTACAAAAGCAATGTCTGGCATCTGAGAAAAGTGACCAACCCCTCTTGCTGCAGCCCCAGTTCCCACAGCTGCTCCTCACAACTCATTTTCCAGTCCTGCCACCAGGTTCATTGCTCTTCTCTGCACACACTCAAGCAAATTAATGTCCTTCGCATAGTGATGGGCCCAAAACATGCCTGCCCAGCTAGCACAGTCACAATAACACCAGGTTATACACTAGACATTGACCTCGGGGAACAAGAACATAGGAAAAATTATTTTGAAGGTATAAGTGAACCAAAGCAAAGCATAGGCTTTCGGGAAACAGTTTAAGATCAGATGAGATTGGCGAGGGCTGTCTTGCCAGGCTAGCTTGAGAACAAATCAATCAACCAACAAAAAGAAACACTGTGTAAATAACTTACGTTGGTTCGCATGCAAATCTCAAGGAAATCCAAATTGTCCCTTCTTTTTCTTACAGGGCCTAGGATTCTTTTTTACTTACAAGCTGGGTGACTTAGCTGGGCTGCATTCTGTTTTCTGTGGGACAAAACTTGTAGGCTCCACAGTCCTTACCTCTCCCATAAGCACTAACATCTCTCTCTGACAATGTACTGCTGTCACCTACATAAAACTGAGTTGAGCTGTGCACAGAATCGCTCATTGCAAATAAAGGGCAGTTTGCAAGTTCTATCATGAGAACAGTAGGGCAGCACATAAGTAAAAATATCATTCACTATCCAACCTAAGCTGAACAAAAGATGAAGTTCAGTCAGCTTATGCAAACACACATTGTTTACTGAAAGAGCCCAGCAGTGATAATGATATCTGAATTTTATTTACTTTTAGTCTTAATGCCAAGGTGTTTAGATTTTACTTATCGTACACAATCCACGATCTCCTTATCTACAGGAATGCTAGATATGCTGCTTTTTACTATAAACAACATCTACTTAATAAATAACTCAGGCGCTATTTAACAAGATAACATTTCTATGACAAATGAGGAAACAGAAACACTATCTCAAGTCAACTGTGCAAAGCTGCTCACTACCACTTCTGAATATAAAACTATGTTACTTTGTTACTATGGAAGGCATTTAAGGAGTAGTCCAAGCCCATAACCATACATTATATTCATGCCTAAAATGTTATGTTCAGAAATGTTTAACACAGCTTTTTGAATAATGATTAAATGCAGCAGCTAAATTTACTGTAAAAAGCATTGCGCCAACATAATGAAAGCTTAGGAAATATCAAAGCACTAATTTACTGTTTTTGAAAGCTTCCAGGTACTGCTTTTATACTTCATGTGTTTTCCTCCGCTTGTTAAAACCAATCCTGTCCTCCATACTTCGGAAAAGAAAGCAAATGAAAAAGCAAGCACCACTCCATCCTTGGTGAGTACTACTCAAGGATCCTGGACTTCACAGCATTCATGATTGATAAGGACATCCAATACACATCTGTCACTCATTATTTAGAATGGTAAAATGCTGAGAGGAATACAAATTTGTTCAGCCCAGATCTATACATATATAAAAAAAAAAGGGGGGGGAGGGGGGGGTAAAATGAAACAGACAACACGATACGTGAGTATTGGGGAGGACTTTTTTTTTTTTTATAAATATACACATAAGTCACTACAATGTGACTTCTGATGTTCTGGCCTGGGACTTCATAGTAAAGTACGTATCAGCCTATCTACAACAACATATGTTTGAGAGGATAAATCTAACAGGTGTTTCATTCTATGCCTTTGCCCTGTGACACCTGGCAGTACACGTTCTGTGTGATGCAGTCAGTGCTGGACTGCTGACAGCATCGTGTAGAGCTCAGTGCAGCAGGAGTGCTGGGATGCCAAGGCCAAGCACTGATCCTTCAACCCTGACACAAAGTGTTTGGCTGCCTCCAAGCACTGCATTTTCAACAGCCAAAAGGCTGCTGAAATTCTTGGCAAATGATACATATCTCCGGTATTTGCTGCTGGCAGAAATGAATTCAAGAACAAAACTTGGCTATAATCAGAACAAATTACAAGACTTCTCTTCAATGGGTTTCCCTCGACTACAGGCTATGAAATCCTGCAGCTACACAAATGCCATTCATCTCCCAGTCTTTAAAGCTACAGGCAACATGGATTTTCTTTTTTCATAGAAAACATAAACATCTCAAATTTATACTACTAAAAAGTATACACAAACAACATGGCAATTGTTATTTTCTAAACATTTCCAATACATTACAATTCATAATATATTAATTATTAAGAACTGTCCTCCAATGTGTTACTATTTGTTTTCTTCATAAATTGAGAAGGCTTAGAAGCAAATAAGTTACAGCAAATAAGTTTCTTAAGTTAAACAATGCCTCCACAGGAAATAGATACATATTTTAAAGTTACTAAATAAATAATCACTAAAGTGGCTATTGGGGAGGGAAAGAAAAGGGGTAGGGAGGGAACCAGCTAAATTAGATGATAAACTAGTTTTCACTTTATTTGTTTATTGTTTTTATTTAAAGGAGACAAAAGCCAAATTCTGGATACTTAATTCTACACAGCAACATCATCCAACAAATACTATGCTCAGGGAAATCAAATATCTACCTAGTCAATCACAATCTTTTTGAAACTGATCAATGATGCTGTAAACTAAAGTCCTATAAAATACTCTGTACATAAATCATTCACAAATAATGGCTAAGAAAACTCTTAATGCTGTTTTTTTCCTTGAAACTGCATGAAGATCTCTGAAAATATTTTAGTGAACTAGTAGAAAATAAAGTTGGTTTGCTAGGAAGACAATCTTTGCCTCAGAATGTCACATATTTAAGAAGGACAGAACATTAAAAATATGAAAGTCACCTTCTGAAGAAAGACTTTTCTCCCTTTTACTCACATTTGGCAGATTATGAAACTACTGGAGTTAATCTAAATTCTTTTTCAACCAAGATAGTCAGTTCTGTACAACTATCATTTCAAACAGTACTTTGTAATGCATATCAACAGTGAAATACCATTACAGAGACACGGAAACCACAAGCAACCAACTTTCAGTCAAATCTCTGACCTTCAAGACAACTGCTCATCACCCACAACCTTTCTCTTTTCCTGTTGGCTTGGCTGGATGCTGTTGTAAAAGGAAGATGCATGCTGTTATGATAGGCTTATTTTGTTCTATTTGCACTGCATTTTAAGCATGACTCTGAGCCTACGTACAAATCTAAGGTCCTTCATCACGTATGTAGTGTGAATGCAAAGTTGTGCTGTACAGAGATACGAATGGGACGCACAACTTTTGTCACAAAGGAAAACAGAGAAATGAACACTTCCAAGTAACCACCATTGAAACCTTAATGCTACTGCAAAAATAAGCACTTCCCACACTTACCAAATAAGAATTTACTGAATCAACATTTATGTCATGAGGCTCAACATTTGTTTTTCCAGAATGTCTCATTCTCAAATTCCATTTATTTAGCAGCATCGTTACCTATAGTAGTACCTTTCCCTAGCTCATAGAGAAAGGAACATGGAAAAATGATAAGAAAAAGATATCCCTGAAGGGCAGAAAATGGCCTACCTTTATGCTTTGCAGAAAAAAAAGTTAGACAGCAAATTAAGCATAGTTCTTCAAGATTTTAGCTTAATAAATCTTACCAGTGCAGTAAGTCAGAGTATATTTAATTCAGTAAAAGATCTGAAGTATCAGGAATGCCTTATATGATTTTATCAAAATCCAGCAAGAAAGAACAATGCAGCAAACACTAAGCAGTACTTGTGAGCTTACTGCTAAGGTAAGTTCAACTTTTTAAGAATCTTTTGTCCCAAACACTTCTTTTTTATCATCATCGATGACTTCTAGTTTCACATCCACTAACGATATATAAGTTTAGTTAAAACAGTAAGAGAGATTGAATTAATCTTAACTAGCCATTTTTTTGTTGCTGGAAAACATCGAGTTTATCAGTCACTATCGCAAACAAAAATTATTACAGGCAACTGACATAAACTTCATGGGAGTAACAACTGACTTTATCAGGCAAAATGTAAACAGTTATGCTCAGAACAGCATCTAATTCATTGCTCAGGAAGCATTTTCAATTACACTTAAAACAAGTTGAAGGACTTGGTGAGATTTCATGTTTAGTTTGCTATATACTTCAGCTGAATTTCTGAGTATGTAGGTTCATCATTACAACACATCTTTGAAGAAAAAGATAGCAGATGATGTTTTGTTTTGCTTTTTTCCCCTCCATAGGAAGCAATCTCTCAAGATGGTCTCTTAACAAATGCCTACATAACATCCGTGATGTTGTCAGGAGCTCAAAATTCCAATTAAGTGTTAAGAAAAAGTAGGATAAATGCAAAACCACAATATGTATATTGTCACCTCTCCTGAGAAAAGCTTGTGTTGTTTAATGCTTTCCTATGAAAACACCAAATATTTTCTGTTCCTTATTCTGATCTTTAAGCAAGTATGAGGCTAATTAATGCACAAAGAGTACTGTTATTGAAGATACCAGTAGAATTCATAATTTTACTTTCCTCATTTAATTACATAACACTGAGGTGTCACATTTACCAGTGCGTAGATCACAAATGTCCTGTAGGCTGCAATTACCATTTTTCAATGTTACAACACTGAGACTGCATCTGTGGTAAGATGCGATTATAGCACACACAAAAAGGCAGGACTGTTAAAATCATTTGAAGAAACCTAACAGCTTAATATATTAACAGAAAATGACTAAGCAACTCAAGAACACATCTGAGTGATCACACTCTGAATTAAGTACCAAATTATCATTAAGTGACATTTTCTTTGAGGCTTGTTTCAAAACGCATTAGTTTTACTTATCACGCTTTAAAAAAAGATCAAATTCATCACAAAAATGTAATGCTGTAAAGCTGAAAAGCTACTGAAAGAAATCAAAGATAGCTGCTGCTAGATTTCAAATGAGCATTTTTAGGAAGTTTGGGCAGGGGAGGGGAAGAGCTTGGCCGGTAGACAAAGGACATTTTACCCTCCAGCTTTCAAATGAGCAATAAACTAAAGGCTATTCACTTTCATCTCTCACTTAGCATAGCCACAGTCAAAGCAATGATTTCTTTACTCAGATGAAGTGCCCCTTAAGCATGCCCTAGATTTTCGATGAATTCAGTGTGATTTTAGCTGCACAGCTTCCACTGAATTAAATGGAAACTACGTGACAAAAAGGCCAAGCAATTTTATATAGAACTTGAAATGATCGGTATATTCATATGTCAGACTAGAGAAACCTTAAGATATTTTTTTTCAGTTCATACCACAAGCAAATATTAACACAGAAAGAATTTAAGTGCGTGCCTATAAATAATTACAGTAGCTGTACTTTCACTCTACAATAAATTACATCCATTTAGATGATTAAGTTACTTCCCTTCACTAGCCTATTAGTTTGCTCAATTTATTATGTAGTAGTACTCCTAGAGCAAAATCAGCATCCCTTTTTATATTTAATTATATAGAAATATAAAATAAAGTACATATTTCTATACTTGCAGCGCACTATTTCTCTCTTGTGTAGATCCCAAGACAGAAGCTTTCAAAGTCAGTTTTAGCAGCAAACATCATGTTGATAAAAGGCTTCTGCATTAGTTTCTTTACCTGTCTGATTTTCTGAAAAAGGGATTGCAATTCTTTTATTTACAGGTTCCTTATTTTCAGGTAACTACAGTGGTAAAGCAGGAAAAGTGAGGGGGTCGTGTGGGATTTTTGTTTGTTTGTTTTAAATAACACAGGAAAGATTATATTCACTAATATGAATGGTTTTGTGCTGTTCAGCTAAAGGTGAAAACAACTTTGATGAGAAACACCAATGAAAGCCAATCAAACTATGGGCATGAATGAGGGAACTACAATCAGTCAGTTGAATTAGAGCCTCTGTTATAATTTTTAATACTTTTGTATAAGGTCATAGACTAATTCTGATTTTTAAATTTAAATACTAACATCAATTACTAAATTTTATTTTCAAAGCCACTGTCTCAGTGGAAGACATCTGATAAAAAGTCTTTGTTCATTGCTGAAGCATTAAGAAAACCTAGACTTCTCATAAGTTGTTTATCTTTTACAGAGCTTCCCGTCAGAAATGAAAACGCCTGAAAACAGAGCAAAACCATAGCCACAGATGAAGAATAACTGTCCATAGGTATTACACAGACCAATGCATAAAGAACTGTTTTACATCATTTTTTTTTAAGTGAGCTGGACTGAAAATAATAACAGGAGAAAGCAACAGTAGACAAAATAACAGAAAACTTTACAATAGCACAGTTCTGCAGGTCAGCACCTCAGTGTTGTGGGCAAGGCTATCACTCTTACCTTTGAATTTCTAATAACAGAAAATCATAGAATCATAGAATGGCCTGGGCTGAAAAGGACATGACCATCTAGTTTCAACCCCCTGCTATGTGCAGGGTTGCCAACCACCAGACCAGGCTGCCCAGAGCCACATCCAGCCTGGTCTTGAATGCCTCCAGGGATGGGGCATCCACAACCTCCTTGGGAAACCCGTTCCAGTGTATCCCTCTGTGTGAAAAACTTCCTCCTAATATCTAACCGTCCCTGTCTTAGATTAAAACCATTTCCCCTTGTCCTATCACTATTTATCCATGCAAACAGAATCTAAACTAAACCTAATGTGTGGGAAGGAAGTGATGGGAACATTATTTTCATATGTTAGAATATGGGATAATGTAATGAGACATGATTTCTTCTTTTTCATTACTTCAGTTACATAGTACAGCTTGTATCTCGATATATTAATGAATGCAAATGTACAATCGTTCAGAGAAAAAGTAGATAACTGAGGACAGACATATGTATGTATATGCTGTGCAAGAAGGTTTTAACTTTAAACAAGGGCAATCATGTATAAACATGTGAACCACCCTACATATTACATGCATGTGGATAGTTAGATAGATGTGTGTATATACATATACTTAATTTTAAACCCTTGTTACATTATGAATCCATGCCCCGGAAGTCCTTTACTGCAGGCTGCTTATGCCTGCAGTGAAAAAATTCAAATATGTATATTTTAGTATGCACAAAGCTTTTTGAATTCCAGTGTTTTACAGAAAGGAAGAGATGGCAGGAGAGGACTACCAGGGATTTGCCACACTTCAGGTTCAGAGAGCCACCTGCTATGAGGGACTGCAAGTTAAAAAAGATAGTAGGTTGGGAAATTGAAGTATTGGCTTCCTATTTCTTACCAACATCTTGACAGCCTGCAGTTCATTTTCATGAATCTGCATCTGTTGTCAGGATCAAGAGACCATGAACACCTTAGAGATTGGTCTCAAAAGAAACACCTGTTTAAGTTTTGAGAAAAGCACTGAGGCATCAGTTCCCTGCTACCGGCACAAGAAGATGGGGAGAATGCTTCAAGTGTACTTTCCTGAGTAGAGTAATGGAAAATAAATGGCTTCCAGTGGCAAAACATTGTAGTGAATTAGAGTTAAGACCCTTATCTCCTACATCTTTCTCCGGTGTCATGCTTTTTGAGCTAGATGCTTAGCCCATCTGGATGAATGGATGCCGACTGGAAAAAAACTTGCCAAGACAAAGATATGGCATCCTCAGCTCCTGAAAGAATGGAACTTTCCTATTATCAATGTACTGTGGAAGACTGGGTCACTGCATGCTTCAATCTAATTCTCTAGTCACACCATAGACCGTTTTTTTGCCTGCAGACAGGACTTTGCATTTCTACCTAGAAAGCAGTGAAGCTGCTGACACTTCTTCCTAAAGGCACGAGCTCAAGAGCAGCTATATGGACACCTGAGAGCTCATCCTTTATCTGCATTAACAACTCCCATATGCTACTGGTGCAACTCTGATAATGAGAGTTGCTTCATACAGAGTACTGAAACCAAACACATTAAAATTCTGAAAAATACGGGAAGAGTCTAAAACCATTTCTGCCTTTTTTAACCACACACTTGTAATTTTTGCAGTTTCTGATGGGAAGACAAGAGCCCCATGCCTCCATCCAGGAGCCACAGTGCAGCTGCTGTTTCACACTCAACTCTTCTCACAATGTAGGGCTGAAGTTGTCACTCAGAATACATTTTGTTTACGTCACTTTTAGGGAGGGCTGAAATTGTTGTATCTCATTTCATATCACTTTGTTAGATTTTAGTGGATGTGTGACGAGCACACATCACTTCTTAGAAATGAATGATGCAATATAGAAGGGTGCCTCTTAAATAAAGCCAACTTTGAGAAAGCAGACATTAAAGGGTAATGAAGGGAAAGAAAAGGTGGTACATCTCTTCCTAAAGCACAATGCTAAAGCAAATGTTAGAAAAGGGGCTTTGATTTGGATTTAAGCACGCACCAAGAGTAACTGGAAACACATAGGGCTTACCACAACCTGCTTGGATTTGAGCTGATAGCTTTCTCTTCCTCCCCAGCTCAGTGTAGTCTTGATGGAGAAAAAAAAAACGATGGCAAGTGCTCATACCCCAGATTACCAAAGACATAAGATAAATGCCTCCAAACAAGAGGCTCTGCAGAGGGGGCACGTGGTGAGGAGCAGCAGATGAAAGCTGTTTTATCCCCTCTGGGAACAGGGAATAAACTGGCCGGGGATGAAGCGTATCAGTAAAACTGCCTAACAAAGATAGCACTTGCTGTGCTTGGTCTCTGGAGAAAAACAAACCAAAGGAAAAACAAGCCGATCCACTTCCAGGGCACAGCCTCTGTCCTCTGCCTGGCAGAAGATTAAGTCAGGTGGAAAAGTAACTTCAAAAGAAATTAAGGAAAAAGCTTTAGCTTTAGTTCCTTCATAAACTTCACAGAGACTACAGGGAACTTGGGATTTCTGCTTAATGCCCACCTTGCCATTACCTCCCAGCACTTGTAGCTTTCCATTAGCATTACTTAAAAAAAGAAAAAAAAAGTCTCAATGCTGGAGCACAGCTCCTACTCCTGTGAGTGTTATGAAGATATAGTGGACGTCAATTAGTCATCCCAACACACATGCACACGCTGCAAATTTTAAAACCCTGCATAATTAAAAAGATTACTTTAAAATGCTTTCATATGTTGCTTCAGAAGGAGAAGTCCAGTTTTTCAACTGCCTGGTCTTAAACAGCCTTACATCATTAGATGTGTTGCTCTTAGAAGCTGTGGTGCCCCATCCCTGAAGGTGCTCAAGGCCAGGTCAGATGGGGCCCTGGGCAGCCTGAGCCGGTGGGTGGCAGCCCTGCCCATGGCATGGGGTTGGGGCTGAGTGAGCTTTGGGTTTCTTTCCAACCCAAACCATCCTGTGATTCTATAACTGTGGCTTCCCCTCTATCCAATACACAAAAAGAGGCACTCCCACAGAAGCATGCCATACTGTGAACTGGTGCTAGTCCTCTATGCCTCATTATGTTTGAGCAAGAAACAAATTAAGAAAAGAACCCAAAAAGTACAGTATCACAAAGTCAAATCTGCTGAGTACTTCAGTATCATAATCATGTTATTTTATTATTAAAAGAAAGCATCTGAATGTTTATTTTCTAACTCATCCAAATGCTAGTTTCCATGTAGGTCACAATATCCATTTAAAAACATGTCAAATACTGTATCTAAAACAATTATTTCCACACAATTAAAACTGTTTTCTTGTTTTCAGGCCTCAAGAATATTTTGAGGTTTTGACTTTTTAAATTTTTATTTAGTTAGTTAGTTAGTTTGAGGAGCACCTCTAGAATAAGCTGAACATTTTTGTATTTCAGAAGAGTTCAGTAGAAAACAGCAATTTTAACAATTAAATAATCTGGAACATGAAATTAAGTTATGGTTCATAACCAGAATTTCAAGTCCTGCTGAAGGAACTCTGACATCCTTTTCCCATCTCCCTAGTTTCTAAATGGTACCTTAATGATGCTTAGAGATAGGACTAGTGTCATTTAATTAAAACTAACATTGCTGGAAATGGTATTCAATTAGGAATAAGGAAAAGCATATGATGGGGGCTAAACAGATCTGGCTCTTATCACTGCCCTTCTTAATGCCCCACAAGTGAATCATTCTCTCTTCTCCTCTCACTTTCCCTATCCGTAAACCTGGGAAATACAGGGAAAAAAAAAAAAAAAAAGAAAAAGAAAAAAAGTGTACCTCTATTATTATATCTGAATGCTAAAAATACATTAATTTTTTTTTTAAATAAAGCTACAGACATTTTGGATAACTAATCATCAGAATGGATTTTTGACATCAATTTGCACATCTAACTACTTACATATGCACTAACATATAGAACCTTTAGATCCATGTTAGCAGCAACAACAGCGTGAGGTTAACTGCGTTTAAGAGCAAGTTCAAAGTCATTCCAATAATTTTAAAAGAGGTTTCCTCATTCCTAACAAAGATCATGTTATGCACTAATTGCACTATGCATGCTAGTCAAATGCATCTTCTGTCTTCTACAAAGAATTTTCCTCCCACTTGAAGATTTTTTCTTTAATTGGAGGTGCACGTGACACTTTGCCCAACCTGGAGGAAGAAAACAACCACCTTCCTACTTTCTTTTTAACATATGGATGGAAGACTCCTGAAAATAGAGCTTTGTTTACAGTGAAAACATAAAGAACTGCGAGAGAATGCAGACTGATGAAAGCAACAAGATGCATCAACTTTGTCAGCATGAAAATATCATCTAATTAGAAAGTGAGTTGTGTTAAAGTAGACATTAACCCATTCCACTGCAGTCATCTGGCAAGGCCCAAGACATGTCAACTTTTTTTTTAGTTAAAAAAATAAGATAGAGGGGGAAATTTATTTAATTTTCATAAACAGCATGAAGTTCTTAAAATATACATAGGCTTTGTTTTAAAAATAAAGGCAGTAAAACATTCTCAACTGTACATAATTATTAAAACCACTACAGCATTGAAGATTACCATCCTTCAGACAACGCATTCTGCTGATCTACTCTACACAACCATAAAACCCGATTCACGTTGCTTTTGGCAACTGAAGTTTTGTACCACGTAAAATCTGACAATTAATGTTTGGCTTTAAGTTCTGGGAAATTTATCAGTTGATTTGTCAAACTAGCACAAATACTGTAATTTAACACAGTGTTTAACATCCATTAAGACCCAGTAAGACCACTGAAAACTTTATAGTACTGAAGAGACAATACAGGCAGATACTTCTATTATAAAATCTCCTAAACAATATCATGTAAAATTATATTTGTTCTCTCACTCAAAACCCTTATCTGAGTGTTCACCACTTTATGGAAGACACTACACAGCCAACTCTGTGCTACGCGT
This sequence comes from Chrysolophus pictus, assembly GCA_037305975.1. Taxonomy (NCBI): domain Eukaryota; kingdom Metazoa; phylum Chordata; class Aves; order Galliformes; family Phasianidae; genus Chrysolophus; species Chrysolophus pictus. The sequence continues at coordinate 24,851,156 of CM074577.1, read as the reverse complement.
CATAAGAATTGCAGCAGAAGAATATCAAAATTTAATACGTGAAAGTCTTTAAAGTTCACTCTTCAAGGTCACCTTCACAAAAATAGCACACACTTGCTTCAATCCATATCATTTTTCTGTTAAGATTCTAAATTGATTCCATAATCATATAAAAACAAGCTCAATACACAATTAGAGCTAACTGTTGCTTTTGCCACTGAAAAGCACAAAGCAATCTGTGAAGACATTTTTTTTCCTTTCTGAGGTTCACTGCTTAAAAAAGTATTTTCCATAGTAAGTGGCATTTCTTAGCATAATTCTGAGAACTAATCAGATCGTTTTCAAGAAAATGTCAAACCATCGCCCCAGGCAATGTTCTGAAAATTAAACTGACATTGCATTCAATTCAAAAGAAATGAATTACTTTTTTTCTAATGAATGCTTTTTTTGTATGTTAAAAATGAAAATATTTACCATTTAATACAATTATGATTTCAATTACTGTCAGCTTTAGTGTCTTGAATAACTTCAATATGAGAACTAGCAACTTTGATTCTAATGTTCCATGTAACAGGCAAGAAACAAATATTTCTGATGCTTTTGCATTTTTAGTGCTCTTTTGCTTGACAGACATTTTTGCCTGAACTAGTTTTCATATAAATGCAAATTTTTTTTCTGCAGACTTCTTCACCGCACTTCTGAAGTACAGGACTGGGAGCAAAAGCCACATGTTTTGAGCAACCAAATGAGCTAAAGGTCTCGGTATCATTATCATCAGTATCGGTACAGCAACCCAAAAAAGGTGCTTGATTTTCCACTTAGAAATCAGTATGTTCATAACAGACCTTTGCATTATCAGAACACAACAATCCCTCCATCATCTCATATAATCATAAAATAACCTCAACATACTCTTGATAGATAAATTTAAAAAGTAAAATAAACATAAGGAAACTTAAAATATTAAATTGTTAATAAAACATTCCTGAAATAGTCATTGATGGTGACCATCACAAGAGGAAGATATTTTGAATGCAATTCCCAATAATCGGATCTGAAATTATTCCCAACACCTAGATGGTTGACTGTGGTTACCATACCTTCAAACTGCGTGATGGAACACAAGCAGAATGAAAATGGAATTAAAGAATTAATATTCAATACAGAGTGGGGAGGAGGGATAGGACCAGGTGCCATACAGACAACTAGAAGGATTGGTCCTCATAAGAGCAATGCTCCAGACTTCTAACCATCTTTGCATTTCTCTGCTGCCACTTCTCTAGTATCTCCATGCATCTTGAACGGCATTGGACCCTTACCAGGACAGAGGGGAGGGAATAGATCGTCTCCCTTGACCTACTAGCAATGCTCTTCCTAATGCAGCTCAGGATACCAATGGTCTTCTTGATCACCAGGGCATGTTGCTGGCTCATGGTTAACCTGTTGTCCACCAGGTCCTTACCCATAGAGTTACTACACAACAGTGAAAAATCAGCACCAGTAAGGAAAGGTATCCTGCAGATAAAGACTAAATGGCTACCAGGTAAACTTGTATACAAACTCATGAAAAAACCACACTGACATGTACAAACAGCAGCAAGGCTATATCACTTGGCCCTCAGTGTTGTAAGGACCACAACTAGCAGCACGCTCATCAACAATCACCTCACCCTGTTCCCTTCTCCAGCAGATCAGGATGAAGGTCCTCTAGCAGGAAACACACGCTGTGCATCCCTTCAGTAACTGTCCTGAAATACTCTGTATCTGTGCAGTGAAAGGTCTGTTTGTAAAAGGCCTCTGTACCCTCTTTTTTCAGTAGTTTCACACAGAGAACCCCTCTCACCTCTCTAAAACCTACTGACTTTCTGGACCCTCTGGTCTCTTCAGTGGGGTCTCAGAAGCTCATTACAAATGTACCTGGCTCCCAAAGCACTGAACCAACTCACAGGCTAGTGCCATCCTGAAACACTACTCCCCTGCAACCCATCATGTGTCTGTACCCTCAGGCACTGAATCCCTCCACACTCACTCCAAAGGGTGCTCCAGAAAGCTGCTCCCATTGACTCCTGGTGATAGGCAACAGCTGCAGGCCATGGGGTAATGTCCCTCCGGAGACAGCCCACAGAAAGGCCAGGGAAAGGGTTCACTTCCCAGAGGTATTAGGGCTTGCCATTTGCCATCACGCCTCCCCTGTTCCTGCATGCATGAGGAGATGTGCCTTCTTCATATAACTTCACAGTTCAAAAACGTCATTAAATTAAAAAAAGCTCATGTTTATTACAGTATTTATAAGACAAATATGGAACAACAAGAAAATAACCTGAAATCATAGAAATCAGTTACACGTATATAATCAAATTGAAGATGTGGGAGTATAGAGAGGAGAGAATTTAGTGACAAAGCCTACTAATCTATTCCTTGGGAGATATTTTAAGTTGGTGTTCAGTTATTCATCACTTAAAGCTAAGTAGGTGGTTAAAAGAAACTGTTGCCCTTTATTCCATATTTAACAGTTTATAAATATCTAATCTATTGCTTCTTCCAGTGAGTCAATCTACTGATCTAGGAAAAAAAAACTGTTTTCAAGGTTTCCCTGTTCATACTTGTCTAAATCTGAACCTAAGGCTTTTTCATTCCGAAGATATTGGTTGCTCCTATGTACTTGGTCTCTCTCTAGCTTTCCAAGAACAAAATATTTCACTGTCCAGAGGCATGTGTATTACTCCACCTACCCCTTAACTTGCTTTCTGGGACTTTATGGAATGATTGTGCCATACTTTCAAAAAAAAATGTGAAGGAAAAAAGCTAAATTGTAGCTTCTCACCTTCACATCCCAGGGCCTCATTCACAATCCCCAAGGAATTGTGTTAAAGAAGATGAGTGCAGCTACCTTTACGTTCCTTTCCAGCAGAATATCCATCCAGCATTTACTAACAGGAGCAGATAATAAGCTACAAACAAATTTTGCTCATTCAGATTCCCTGTGCATCTATACTTGAAGACTCTGCCCATTTGACTTTAAACACCTGAAGTGTTTAAAATGTTACGATGCTTCTCAACAAATTCTTTTTACATGACTCGGAATCAACCAATTGAAAGTCAATCTCCCTCATGTGCTCTAAGAAAATCATTCACTTATTTTGTGAGAAACTTGAAAATCTTTTCCTGAAACTGTCAGGGAACTCTAGCCAAAGCTTCTGTGATGTGTGACATGACACGAAGAAAATTCAGCTTTTAGAAAAATTTAATAACAAATGTAAATTTACGTTTTCAGAGCAGTGGTATTTTATTTCTTTTTAATAGGCAACAGATAACTCACAAACACCTAATATTTTGCCATCACGGTAAAGGTTTGCACAAGTTACAATTTTAAGAAGTTATTTTCTTCTACTTGCAAAGGACAGCACATTAGAGATCATATCAGACCTTTTTTTAAACAAATAGACGAGGCTGTTCTTACCTTCAGAAGCACGTATAAAACAGAGTAAAGTATCTTAGCCTACCTGATAGATCTTAATGTTTCAGATGGTAAAATATTCTGAAAAGCCTCTGGCAGGTATATAATGTGGTGAAAATATCAAGGTCCTTAAAAAGTATAAACACAAACTAACACTGAGCAACAGAAGTGAAGCCTGAGCAAAGACTCAGACTAGATGTCAAGATGACTACAGCACAGTTTGTTTATTCTGTAATAACAAAGAATTTCTGTGGTAGTTTCATCTACTCAGAAATACAAAATCTATTTAAAAATACATATATACACATATCTATTTCTCCCCCTCTTGCAAATGAGTCAGCTTTATTACCTACAATATAGGTATGAGATTATAAAGGAGATTAATGAAAACACAAGTCTCTGCAACATCAAGGGTCTCTCTACAGTAAAGCCCACAGGCACCAGTTACATCATGGAGAGAACCAAGGGGCAGCGCAACACAAGATGCCAGTAGCAGTGCTATCTCCCACACTATCAAGAGACCACGAAACCAGCACAGCTCTACCTAGCTGTAGGGATTTGTTCTAAGGTCACCACTCCTACTGACAGAAAGCTCCTAGTGCCCTCAACAGAGGTCAGAAGAAAATCAAGGCATCCTTTTACCTTCCTGTAAGTGTTTTATATCCTACTAGACTGGACCTATCACAGACATTTAATCTGCAATAAAAATAAGAGAACAGTGACTGAGAGAACAACAAACAATGGGAAAAAGGAAAAGAAAATGCACTCTGGAAATTCTTCATTGTGTATACAAGCGTTAGGCATTTAAAATAATGAAAACCATTTTCGTTATTCATTTATATGGCATCCTTGACAAAGGAAATTCAGTAATAATTTTACACAATTCTAAATAAATTCTATACCCTGGATTCCAGATGCTCCCTGTTAACAAGAGAAATGCTTAGAGAGTGCAGCTAATAAAAGTAAGCTACGAACACTGCATACAAGGAAAACAGAATTTGAAAATTTTGGAAAGAAAGCACTGTGTGCTGAAGAGTAAGTTCACTGATTTTCTAGGCCTTTTCTCCTCCTTTGGTTTCCGGGATAGCATTCTGCAGGAAGATCTCTGAATTCGGTACTGCTCTTCCTATTACCTAGAAACCTATCAACTTCCTCCTCCAGATGTATCGTAATTCGTCTTTGTTTCAACTTCAGCAGATGTTTTTTCAGCAGAAGACTGCAGGGGTATAGGAACGTGAACACCATTTTCCTCATTCTCTTACTTCCTCAGTTTGTAATACTCTATTAAATAGCTGCTGGTTAACTTTTCCATAGTAAACTAACCCAGCAGTTGTCTGTAGTCTTAAAATAGAAAATACAGACATTTTAAATGACTTTAAATCTGACAAGCACAAACATGGGTTAAAAGAACAAAATATAATACAAATAGTATTGTGAAAAACAAGCTGCAATAGCCCACATAATATCATGGGGATTTTAACATCTTTGCTATACTCAAGTAACCAGGGGAAAAAAAGCAAAAAAAAAGAAAAAGAAAAAAGCAATTCTATGTTTACAGACATCATTCTTCATTTAGGTATTCTAAACATGAGCTCCTCCATAGTGAGAGCAATATATCAAGCTACACTTCCATACTGGAAGTATAACATTTACAGTCTCTGTAAACGAGGACTAACCACTTTTGCAAAAACATTAATTACATTCAAATCGATATTTACAAGAGAGTTAAAATGGCCCGACAGGATACTACTGTCTGTATCACAGTTAAAAATAATCACCAAATGAGGGCACATAAGTCAAGAGAGATGAAAAAAGGTCTTTAGGAAATACTTTTAAGAGGTTATCTTTCACATTCATAGACCACAAAGATACATATTTACAAGCTTAGCTTTTTATATAGCAAGGTACTGTATAACTCACTCCTCCTTCTAAACGACACCCTTAGCACTGTCTCACTTTGATCATCTAACACATCTTTTCACAATTCAATCATGAATAAACTCCTTGAATTTGCCCGCTACACAGCAAAATTGCGGGGCTAACGAAACTACCTTACTTCAGAAGGCATCTTAAAAGATCTAAATGTTCAGTGATTAAAGGTTTTGGGCACTAAGCACCATGCGTTGTTTTCTTTTGCTTTCCCATGATTCTATTTCTTCTTGTAGCTCTACCAATACTTATGTTATCTCATAGAAGATTGAACTGACTGAAAAAGAGCTATATACATGCCACTCTTCTTTTACTTTCAGTAGCTGCAGGTGATGTAGTCTGAATTTCATTGAGCCACTGGATGAATGACATTGGGAGGGCCCCAGATATATAGGTCAGCTTCCTTGCTCAACAGGGCCACTATGAGATCAGACCAGGTGTCTTGGGAATTTATCCATCTGCATCTTGAAAAATTACATGGTTTGAGGCTACTCAATCTCTCTAAGCAACCTGATCCATTTCTGACTGTTTTTATTTCAAATTTCTTCCAGTTGAGATAAAAACAAAAAAAACCTAAACTGTATGCATGACACTGGATTCATTCGAGGATGACATTCATACAATGATAATTATTACTCTCAGACAAGAAAATTAATCTTTAAGTAGAAAAGTTTTTTGGAAATGTTTGCTTTAGTCAGTTTTAAACAGTGTTTTAACCTTCAGTATTTAAGGCTATAGTTAAAAATGCTGCCACATTAAGAAGTTCTCGTTGAAATAGTTACCAGTTGCTATCACATTATTATATTATTGAAAGTTTATAGCAACACCAAATGTAAGGGTAGTTGGAAGAAAGAGATCCAATGTAACAATGTTTTATCAGGTGGATTCCACCCTGCTAGCTAGCACCATATCAACAAGCCTGAAAAACAGTTTAATATATGGCTCACCAGGAACCTACAGCAACAGCCTAACTAGACCAACAGCTGGAAAAGCTGGAAAGTGTCCAGCCAAAGCTGAAATTGCTACAGCTGTAGTGAGAGAAGCAGCACTTCCAAAGTAAATAAATAAATAAATAAAATTCAACAGTTTAAAGAAAAAAAGTGAAGGTAAAAGAACACACTTCTGTCTGGGAGATGCAGAAATCTCAGTGTAGACTATATGCTAGCACTAGTTAAAGTTACCTGTTTCAACAGATTTCAACAACATTCAGAGGACCTTCCTTACAGAGTAATTAGTTTTTGAACAGAAAGTATGAATAGTGATAACTTTTATGAACACAGTAATTCCAGTTTACAAATAAAACAATGCATTTTTTAATAAAATATCAACACCTGAGTTTTGTATTGATTTACATCTCACAGATATAATCTGTCAAATTTATGCAAGACTAGGATACATCAAATAATAAAGGTATACAACTGGCACTGGAATGGGCTGCCAAGGGAGGTGGTGGAGTCACCGACCCTGGAGGTGTCCAAGGAACATTTGGATTTTGTGTTGATAGATACGGTTCAGTGAGCACTACTGGTGATAGGTGGATAGTTGGACTGGATGATCTTGTGTGTCTTTTTCAACCTTGGTGATTCTGTGACTCTATGAGCATATGAAGATTGAAGAAACAGCTTTACTTTTTCTAGTATGTTAGAGGAAATGTTGATCTTTATCAACACAGGAAAACAGATTAAACAGAACAGAAATTGTATTATATTTTAGATTAACAGATGGATATCAAAAATAGTCAAACTGATATCCATTTCAAGCTTTTAGCATAGAGACTTATCATCCATAGCAGCGTAACGATGATACTGGTTTGCCAATAGATATTTTCGCTTTAAAGTGTTAATATTGTAAATCAGAATTTTCCTGAATGTTTCAGGTGAAGATAACTGCACGAAGTATGCCAAGCTGCTTCTTTGCTGACACCCTGTCTCCCACAAAACGTTTTTCCAGCATGGATTGCTTTTTTACTATACTGCTGCACTGAAGAAAAGTAAAAGAAAAATAAATAAATAAAATTTAACTAGGCTACAGAACACACCAGTATTTTTGCTTTAAGGTCTTTCAGAATAATTTGCATTATAGAAAAACTTCCTAAGTGAGGATATTCCCAAAGCTAGAACAATTTAAGGCGTTTATAGCACCCCTGTAAAAATTAGAATGCATGTATCCACCTCTTCTTGAGCAAGTTTCTCTCTTCTTGGGCATAAGTGAATCGTAGTAAAGGATGACACTATCATTCAAGCTCAAGTAATTTTTCCTCCAAGACACAACAAATAAAAATTTAGTAAACAGTTCTCTTTTTGTACTGAACAGTAATATCAGAAATATAATATTTCAGAATTATATTTCAGATTATATAATTCAGATTATGAAATAAAACCAGAAGCATTTCACAAAGTTGTTGCTTTTTTTTTTTAAATAAAGAAAAATAAAGCAAAAAATGACTACATTTAAATCTTTTTATTTTACATTTGCAATATGTTCTACAATACCACGAAGGCACAGTCTGAAAGAGATCCGAGCTGCTGGTTAAAATGCAGTTTCTGTGGTCTGAGAGATTTACTGTTGCTAGGTTTGAGCTTGTTGATTTTTTTTTCTTTTAAGCAAACATATCTTAGTATATTGATGCTGATTTAGATAATAGCAGCAATTAATAAACATATGTCAGTTTCACCTATACCTCCCACCTGAAAAGAACAATCCATTACCCTGAGAACAAGTATTTGGGGGTTATTTACCCACTCAAGTGTACATAAAAATAATTTGTGCACCAAAAAAAGTAGATTAGGAAAAGGCATTCTACTCTATCATAAAACAGACAAATCTATGCAACCAGCACTGGGTCTTTTTAAGTAGAGATTCCTGAAGCAGTGCAGATGTTTCAGATAATTTACTGATTTAAAAGTGTGTTTTCAAACAGTATTGCAATTCATATTCTAACAAATTATAGCCATCTAATCTGCTTAGATGGATGCAAGTTAACCAAATACAGTAATGAACGAAAATGCTCACCTCAGAAACTAGAAGGAAGAAAAAAGAAAAAAATATCAGCAAAACCTAAAAGGTATAGATTTCTCATTAACTGAAAAACCAAGGTTTTTTTGCTGGAATTTGCACATATATTGGGAAGGTTTCTTTGTTTTGTTTTTTTAAATTTAAGTGTATTTTAAGGAAGAAAGGTGCACCTAGTCATATTTTTGTTTCTTTTAACGATGAATTTTAAGTCAAACCCTCTTCAAGATGTCAGAAAACATCCCAAGGAATTATTTGAAGTACATATCATATTAGTCTTAAACCCGTTGAATCACAGTCAATCTAAACATTTAAAAAATATCATATTCAGATCAAGATATTTGTGCTTGTAGTCTTTTCTACTCCTTAGCTTTAATCAATAACAGGAAACGATGTAGATCAACACCACAAATGCTTAATGTCTCTCATTCCATCAGATCATAGCAGATGATGTAAACTACCATGCAGGTCAGTTGGAATGTTCCTAGTATATCTTGTAGTTTCCTAGTATATCTTGTAGTGTGCTGAATGGTTTATGAATCTCAACCTCTCATGCACTTCTCCAAGGAGCTCATTCTAGGAGGGTTCTGCTAACACCCACACATCCATTTGGCCTGCCTGGCCCCTCCTCCCCAGCCTTTAACTCAAACCAGAACATCCACTGAATGAACCCGTGACATCACTCATTTTCTATTCTTTTTTTTTCCCCCTGTAAGTGCAAACCTATTACAAGTGTGAGGCTTTCATATTGTTCTGTTTTAAGGTAAGTATAACAGAGGTTCAGAAATTGTTCTAATGCGTAACGCATTCTTTATTAACCTGTCAGTGGTAAAGACACACCTTTGTTTTTCACGTGATGAATACCACATCTTAAAAAAAAATGAAAACAGAAAAAAATTGGTGCTGACCCAGTGAAACAGCAGATACAGCCTAAAATAGTTGTCTAACTATCATATATGCCTACTCATAAAAATTAAGAATTAATAATTTTTCTAACTTAAAATTCTTCTGCTTATATAGTCAAATACACAATTGGCTTCAACTGCAGAGTGGGGCAAGATATAAGAGAAAAAATCCACATATATTTCTGTTTGTGATTGAGAATATTATCCTGGTTATAAAACTAGAGTGAGCATGCGTTCCACCCACTACTGCCAGCAACTGATAGAGGCACAGATTCAAAATATGGAACACAACATTTTGCCTGAAGAAATCAGTGTCAGACTTCGCAACCATTTTACCGCAATTTAGTCAGCAATGGGGGTGGGGAATAAAGTTCTGAAACTAAAACGTTCCAAGTGCAACAGAAGAAGGAATAAAAAAGGAAGAAGAATGTACAAGATTAAAGTTGGCTCTATCAGCAACCTACACTTAGAATTCAAATCTTCTTCACATAAAAGCAAGGTCTGGAAAGTTTTATCTTTTATATAGATTCATTCCTGTCATCTTGTAATTATCCTCCAGACTGCCTTTATATTTTCAAGTTCCTTGAATTGGCGACATTATTTTATTCTTTATTTCTATCTCCATCATCATCATCCACAATTCTTTTAACATTTTCTTTGAAAGAAAGAGTTCTGAAAATACTGAAGCATTGTCCTAAAAGCATTCATAATAATAGGTTTTCAAAGTCATCCCCCCAAAACTAGAGTCTCTATTCCTTTTTTTTCCCCCGTTCAGAGCTAGATAGCCCTCAACACTGCATTGTAACATATTCTTCTTACACTTTCATTATTCACTGTCAATTTGACTTATAATGAAACATTTTGTCTTCTTTGCTCCTGTTCTCCTTGCTCTGGTCTCTCCATTTCTTAAAGGAAATTGAATTTGTTTCATCATAGCAATGCTGCAGTAACACACAATTCTCTTCTGGTAGTACAATGTGATAAAGTTATTGTTTTTATTACCACAGTAAAGCTCCAAGATGACAGAGTTTCTGGAAATTAGTAACAAAATTCTCATGCCACTAATTCAGTTATCTGAAAATAAACAACAAAACAAATGCAAACAAAATACATTGTTTAGGTTAACTTTCAGGTATTCAGGAATATGATTAGCACGGACAAAGAATCACAGAATGGCTGAGGGTGGGGAGGGTCCTCTGGATCCATTCAGGTCCAACTCCTGCTCAAGTTGGGATACTCAGAGCCGCTCTCTGAGGCCCATGTCCAGGCAGCTTTTGAAGATCTCCAAGAATAAGATTTCACCACCTCTTTGGGCAAATTGTCTATGCTTCATCACCCTCAAAGGACAGAAATTCTTCCTGGTGTCCTGATGGAACAGGTGCTGAGAATAGAGTTCAAGAGGATAGACTTCAAGTTAAGCACATGCTTAACTTCTCAGCTGCTGCCATACTTCAGCCAGTTCTGCTTAATTTTCACAAAAAAAATTAGGCTGCCCATACACATACAAACTTGTTAGACTTGCACTGGTATCTGTTTCTCCTTGTATTGTTTTTCTCCATACTAATTACATCCTTCCAGCTGCTTTCATACTTACATGTATGTTAACAAAAGTAGAAGAAATTTTCTCAATCAACAGGGTGGAAAATGCGATCACTATGAACCAAGATGTAGAAAAATAGACATGCCACTAAATACTATCTGTAGAGAATGCATCAGTGTTCAAAGCAAAACAGTTTCATACCACCCCAAAAGAATTTACAGGATTTGTCACAGCAGATCATATTGCTGCTCTGAAACCTGGCAGGCTGCCTCCAGCACTGGCCAACACCTGATGCTACACAGAGAAGGGAGTAGCAGCATATTGCACCTGGCTAATCTTGAGAGATTTGCTCTTTAATTGCTAAGCAGAGCAGAAAAGAAACACACTGGGGCTTCTCCTGGGCTATGTAAGTCATTTTACTTATTTTTAAATTTAGCAATATAGACACTTTTAGGTGACACTGCATTAAATGCAGTCTATTAGAATTAATTTATTGAATTGAATTGATAGAATCAATTTAGAAAAAAGTTTGATTGGCTACAAGTTTGATAGAGCTATGTCTCCCACAAAAGCTAGCATATCCTTAGCATATGAAGAACTAATACAATGGTTTCAGGTCCTTTTTTCCCCCCCCCCCTTCCTTCTTAGGCAAAGCATATTCACACAGAACACATACTAAAATCCTGCTCTGCAGTTGTATACAACCACTATCTTCAGTAACAAGGAGGCTGGTTTCCTTTAGAAACTCTGGGATATTCCCATGGTACAGAAAGCAGCAAAGAAAAAAATTGAGTTAACATGTCTGGTTGTGAACAATCTTTCCCACCTGTTCATAGTCCTCCACTCCCTTCAATCCTCCTATCTCAGGTTTCTGGATCTCCCGGAGGAATCTTTCACAACAGATAAATTTCCACACAAAATATTCCTTATTATACCAGAAGATAATACTCAGGCACTGAAAAGAAACTATTAGAGCAGATGAGTGATATTTTTGTAGTTAATGGTTACAACAACTATCTTTGACAACATGATATGAAAGTCATTTATTCAACCCAACACCAACACAATGATTTGGTGGAAAAAAAAATGAGATCTCTTCATAAATTACTTCTTACGACAAAATTATGCTATATTCCACTCATATTTTTCTCAAGTTATCTCATTTACTTTATAGATTGATGATGGTCTTCATGCCCAAGCCTCCTTATACTACAGGATAAACATTTTCAACCTACTCATCAGTCTATCACATCCCTCACTTTTTATGACCGTCTTCAATTTAGTCAAACTACTTTTGCTGGCAGAGTAGGATAAAGCGCAATTAGATTTCTCCCAGTTTGAGATAAACAAGATGGACTTTACATTCCCTTCCACCATTGTTTCAAGCAGTTTTGTACAAATGCAATACCATATATGGTCTTGGTAACACTATTTTTAAAAAACTAATTTTGATCATTTTTAAAAGACCAAGGACTGAGTTTGAAGTCAGAAGGAAACATTTATTATTTAACAGTTTTGGGGCACTCTTACTAAATATTCCTTGATGCAATTAGCATTTCACTATAAGCAAAGGAAGAACATTAAGAGCACCTGCTTGCTTAGGATGATTCCACTTTACATGATTTTCCCAGTAAGTTGGTGACAGATGGTATGCATCCAAATAAAGATGTATTGCCATTCAGCATTAGCAGCTTCATTTTTATTACTGTAACCATTTAATTTTTTGTCAAATCACTATCTACCTTTTCCATCATATGGATTTGAAAAAGCCATTTATTGTTCAGCATATTATTTATGCAGTAAACACCTGATCCTTTTAGATGTCTGTAATCAACAGAAAACTTGATATCTATCCTATTACAGAAAATAAAGAGCTATTTCCAGTTCAGCACTTGTCCCTTCCCACCTCTGCAACCTACTTTGTTTACTAAAGCTTTCATTTGCAAATGCTTTTATCTACTAAATGTCGCACCAAGAGATAAAAAGCTACTTGACTACACAGAAAACACCTGAAGAATTGCCAGGAACCTCTCACTCAACCTCTCTGATATGGGGAATTTGAAAGGAGGATATGTTCCTTAGCCAAATCAGAACAGTTTCAATAATTTATAACATCTTCAGCTAGGCTACACTTATGCGTCTGTATTTAACACATAAAAGAAGAAGATGAAAAGTTCTGTAGTACATCTTGAGAAATAAGAATTACATACGAAATTTGAGCCAAAATAAGTCATAATTGCATCACAATTGGTAACAACTAATCCTCATATCTTCATAGAAATAATACATCGTGTTCTTCTCTGTGATTTATTAGCTAGAAGACTGGCTCACAAGCAAGGAAAGTTAATGAAGAACCTTTTAATGAAGAACCTTTTCAAATTCATGTCCAACCAATATAGTTTGAAACTATTTAAATGTTTATGTTCAAAGTGGAATAAAATAACATCTTTGTGTGTGCTTACAGTGTATGTGGTTTTTTTGGTTTATGCAAATCTCAGATATTTTAAGCCAATATGAGTAGTCAAATTCTTGTGCCTACATATAATCAACAAGCCTTGTGTGAAAGCTCAGTCCTACATAGTGCTATGCTAGTGCTATGCAGAAATGTACAGATTAATCTGGCAGGATTATATCAAAGACCACAATTATTATACAGACAAAAACTCCAAAAGACTACATTTCAGTGCAGCATTCAGGCTGGTTCAGTTTGGGTTCAATAGGATCAGGAAAATTGAGCTCTGTGCCATTGAGTTTTTATCTACTCCTACATTCCTCCAGAACCTTCAAAAAGAAGAGAATCAACTCAAAAACAAAAAAGACAAGCCTGTTACATTTCCAGCAAGCTCAACTCCCTACCATCAGTATTCTGGTTCCCATTTCCCTTTACAGTTATGCCTATCTTCTTAAGCTGTTGTCCATTCGATTGTGAGCTCTGATTACATCAGACACTCCAGAAAAAAAAAAAAGCATGAAAAAAGTAATGTTGCAAGATAGAACAGTGAAAAGGAACAGGTTGTGTTATGCTTATTTTCCAGAAAATAGCATCCTGAAGTATTCAAAAATTGCTGCTGGAGCTGCAATGACTCAGACCTCAAACAAGCATCATACTTTGCATTTCAAGGTATGCCTCGCCCTTCAGTAGAGTCAAAATAATAACTAGATAGGCAGCAATAGCTATCTTGCCTCTGCGGTGGGAAGCCACCAAATTACAGCATTTCCAAGAAGGTATTCTCTTTTTAGATTAAGAAGTTACTCGAGGCTTGAGTCTGATATCTTGAACTTTTGGTGCAGAAGTGAGAATGAGTGAACACATGCAACAGTGCTGTTTACAGCCTGTTCACCAGGAGCCAGGTTTTGTCAAATTGCTGAATCCAGGATGCCTATCCCAGACTTACATTTCTTCTTCATTGCAAATCTGTACTAGTTTCAGTGGGGCTATGCTTTTTACAGACTAAGCTGCACAAATAAGGCAACATTAACTTCTACAGCAACGTGCAACTCAACATGACACATACCAATAAAAATTTAGAATTTCAGTCTACTGAGCTTTAGAATTCTAAAGACTTCTACACATCCTTCAGGAAGCTTATTTGCTTTCTAGTTACATGTCTAGTCACACGTAGTTCTTCATATACAAAACAAAGCAGAGATCCAAGAAAAACAGTCTCTACCCTAAGCATTCCTGCCATCTGGGGACATAGGCTTGCCATACTCTAGCAGCTCTGCAGCTGTACAACTATCAAGGAACAACCACTGCTGGCATTAGCTGCAGCAGCTGGAAGGCCGCACAAAACTGATTCAAGGCCAAAACCCAACTGCAATACAGATGGGTAGCAGAGACAACAGTGCCATTTTCTCATGTTTCCTCACCTCTCCTCACCACCCCACCTCGCAGGTGCTCTCAGCCTTGGAAGCACTCACATTTAGGGCAAATGGCAGCCAGACTTCCTCATTTCAAATCAGTTTGCACAAGTAACTACAGGGCACGCTTTGTGCAACCAGGATTCACCACCATGTGTGGGCAGCTTCTCAGCTGCTTCTGGATTCAAACCATCAGTCTCAAACTTAACTTGCCATTTTCAAACTACCTATCCGTTTCATTTCTCTAGCGTCTTTTCCCACTAAAGAATACATGGTTTTTCATACCAGGGTTATTCAAGACTTCAACAGAAAGTTTAGGATTAAGTAATCCTCCTTTTCACATTAAAAGGCAGTGTCAGTGCAAAAGAATTTATAAGTTCAGATAATCAACACTTCAAAATAGTGACTTCATCATTAAATTCCACACATAAGCTTCCTTAATCTCTGTAATAAATTTCCTACAGGTAACAGTACTCTCATGGGAGAACTGGGGAAGTAGAAGAGAATTGCTTTTCCTCATCTCAAATGCAATGTCTTAAGTAACTCTCCAAGGGTGGTCTCCAATTTAGTGCTGACAGTACAAAAACATTTGATATTTGATTGCATTGAATCTGCTACCACTACAGCTGCTATGGATCAGACTGGTAGCCAAACTGGAAAAGGGAAAATGTAATTTCTTTTCTTCTGGGCAATCAATTCTTGCTCAAGTGAGGTCTCAGTGAAAGCATGCACGAATTGGTCAATGTTCTGTCATAATCTCACTAATCTCAGCTGAAAGTCTTGCTAGATATACATCAGAGTACCATAGGGTATACATTGTGTTACTTTCTCCAAAACTTAATCCTATTTCACTACCAGGATACAAATTTCTAAGTCAAATCAGAGCACATTTATGCTAACATACTTTACCTCCAATTACCTCCACTAGCTGACAGAGCTGAAACAACCAGATCCCTCAATGGTAGAAGCAGTTATGCAGGCAGAGTTGCCAGTTTGCCAACATAATTTACTCCACAAAGGAATATGAAATTAAATTTCAGTCCACAGCAGATTTACCAACCCTATTCCACTGCCATCATCACATCAAAGTTTCTGTATTTTAGGCATATCCTTAGTAGCCTTTTCAACTCCAAAGTCATAGAAATAGGTGTCAGTATTTACACCTGAGCCTCTTAGAAACTCTATACTTGAAAGAATCATCGCCTTCTAAAAACACAACTATATGCACTTTGTTCAATGTTTTTTCATAGAAGCCAGTTCAGTGAAACTAACACGCTGACCTTTGTGATATAAATATGCAAAGTGATCCATCTAACAGCTAGGAAGCCTTAAGGAAAGTTGATAAAAACATATACTTTTGATGACCTCCCACTGAAGGGAATGCTATGCCTAAGGCTAAGTGCTACCTTCTGATGCATTTGCTGAACACTGACAGGCTTTCTTACAAAATGTTTTGCTGCAAGGCTATATTAAAACATTTCATTTTGAGCTTCTCATTGCTAAAATATATCATTGTTTTTACTCTAAAATAAATACAGAATATCTTTTGTATCAGTAATAGATACCCCTGCCTTCCCTTTTTCTTTCCTTCCTCCCAACATGAAGGCTCTGAACTTTGATTTATTTTTGATAGCTCATTGACATAAATTTTGCAAATTACATTGTAACACAGTTAAATTTTTTACTTGATGGCAGATAAGCTCTTCCAGCCTCATGCTTTGGGGCACAATGAGGAGGTACAGAGGAAGAAAATACAAAAGGATAAAGATTATAAAACAGGCTACACCAGTAACACCAATAGTTCAGGAATATGCACTACTGATTTGATAAAACAATTTTTGTATCCAGTTTTGGCTTTGAGATCCTAAAGAATATCTGATACTATAGAGAAATAAGCTGAAAACTAAAAGTTATTCACACAAAGCATACTTTACAAGTGAAAGCTCTACGCCTAAGGCATATGTGAAATAGGCAAAGACTTGATTTCTTAAAGCACTTAGAGTTATTCTAATAGAACCAGTTGTGAGGCTATGACTGGAAAATAATTTTCCAACACATTTACAGATGTTCATTAACTCTCTCAATCAGCACATGAGTACTTTTTTCTTTAATTGAAATGTTTAAGCACCAACCCCTCTGACAATTCTCATTATTACCCATTATATTAGCAAGGTTTTACTCTCTGAAAAATAAAGGTTAAAATATAATTTCTAACCTTTTTTCAACAATTTTTCCCCTTAGAAGAAATGATTGGTTG
Organism: Chrysolophus pictus; assembly: GCA_037305975.1. Lineage (NCBI taxonomy): Eukaryota > Metazoa > Chordata > Aves > Galliformes > Phasianidae > Chrysolophus > Chrysolophus pictus. Next base: position 24,834,216 of record CM074577.1, on the reverse strand, counting down.
TAAGCACATGTTCTACAGTTATAGTTGTCATGCATGCACAGAAACAATCCAATTCCTGAGATAGCAAGTTATTTTTCTTAATGTTCACAAGCCATACAATGATTGGATTAAAGAAAATGGACTAGGACACATCCCTTGCAGAAGTTAGAGTAATTTCTTGGATGAAAGAAAAGTGGTGATGATTATACTCTCTTGCTACATAACGCTGGTTTCATTGACTCCCTGGGGGGTGGGAATGAGCTTAAGATGTTTCAAGATTCCACATGACTAAGAGACTTTAAATTAAGGACTTAAAGAACACATAAGATTGTCATTCTGCCTTTTTGTTTATTTAAATGAAAAGATTTATCTAAACTGAATAACTGTTGAGTGCTAGTTAACTTAGGTAATTATTCCACTTGCATAAAGTAATGTAAATACTCATTCGATAAGTGTAATTTGAAATATAAAGTTATTCATTTACAAATTTACTGGCTAATTTGTGGTTAAATGGTGAACTAATTAAAGTAAAGCTTCTATCCTCTTTCAAAGAACAGTAGTTTCCAAGTCAGAATGATATAGCAATCTGGGATGGGAGCTAATTAGATTCAGCATATTAATCACACTTGTTACTTCAGAAGAAGAAAAAAAAAGTCTAGCTGGTTTCTTTTTGGTTGTTGTTTGTTTGTTTGTTTGGGGGGGGGGGGGGGGGGGAGGGAGGGGAGGATAGGAAGGAGAGGAGTGGCAGAAAATAGGTAGGAGAGCTATACGTCATATGAACTAAATTCCTGCTGTGACATATTTGAACCTTTTACACTATAATAACTATACAACTGCATAGGAAAAGATACCCAGATAGATATGTGCATAATCAATAAATACACAGATGTTATAATTATGAAATATACAAGAGAGTTTGGCTAAGCAAGTTATTATAACAAAAGAGAATAGATAGAGTGCTTACCCTTGTCCTGGACTCGCTGTAAAAACTCCAAAGGAGTGTTCTCCAGAAGAGATCCTTTCCTACTGGCAATCAGCTCTTAAATGGGTTTAGGAGAGGTGGAGCCAGGCTTCACCCCTTCCAGCAGCACAGGTGAATTGCCTTCACCTGTGCTCCCGTGGCTGACTCATTGCTCACCTCAGGTGATCAATACGAGGTTCAGGCTGTGATTCAGCAGTTCCCATACAATACGGGCTGCCAAACCTATTGCCAAGCCCCAAAACAGAGCAGAAGCAAGCCAAAATCCATGGGGTGGCCTTGTATTTAACCATCACCTACACATGAACTGTTAGCATGTGGAAGATGGGGCCAGAGTTGGCACTAATTTTTGCACTGGTCACTCACAACTAACAGCTCCATAGGTTGCTGCAGCACCTGCCCTGAACAGCACCACCTAAGCAAGCCTCAGGAGTTCTTGCTGCTGGCTGGTACAGTTAGCTGCTATTCCAGCTACTGTCTGCTTAAGCCTAAGTGATCTACTTCTCTTCTTTCTGACTGTGTTAACACACGCTGACGGTGATGTCCTGCTACATATCATAGCTCACAGATAAAAACTTACACTGAAAGCCATGCTACTGCTGTGCTCGTAAAATGACACAACAACAAAAGAGATGTTCATTATCAATAAAATGATGCATTTCCTTAATTGATGCCATATCTACTATGTATCTACCTCAGAATTGAGCTTACCTTCCAAGAGGATTGGTACAGAACGAGCCCTGAACTTACAGCAGAGATAATCCTTGTCCGAAGAGATACAGTCATTTCCTTGAAAACTGTGAAACAGAACAGTTCTGCAGGGAGGAGAGATGCACAGAAGCAACAGCAGCACAGCCGCCTCATTGCACAAGGCTCAGTGATTATACAATATTGAGCGGTGCTTATGTTCATCAGCCAGAGACATATCGCTATATTAGGCAACAACACAGCAACATACCACGACTCCTCTCAATCTCTCATTTTCACAGACCTGTTAAAATGGAGAGGGGGAACTGTTTTCAACTGGCCCCTTTCCAATAAAATTGGAAAACAGATAGAGAATAGCTGATACAGAGGCTTTGTCAGGCTACTTGAAGAGAACTTGAATATGAGTTATACAGCAAAGACGACTTATGATATTGAAAAATTTAAAAAAATAAAAAATAACTAAATAATCATCACAGTCTTAAAGTAATCTTGATTTTTAAAGAAATATTTGAGTGAGGGCACTGTCTCATTTTCATGGTTCAAATGGACAGGCTTCTGCCCTAACTTGACAAATGAGAAAACAACACAACTTTATCGGGTTTTCATCATTTATTGAAGTAAATAATTCTAACCATGAGTAATAGATTCAGTCTCCTGAATCAAGCTTGTTACGTGAGGATACACTGACAGACATTTTGAAGGAAAAAAACACAATTGTTAACGCTTGATTATCCTCTTACTGTAAGCTATGCTTACTTAGGGAAATAAGCTTAGATACAAACTTGGTTATACTGCTTTTCAGAAATTTTGAATAAATTTACTTTTATCTCTCAAAGAAGAAATATTTACCAATAGTAAGTCAAAACATTAAGAAACCTATAACATTTATTTCTATCACATTTGTACAGAGCTGCAGTTCAAGTCATATTCAAGCAAAATATCTCATTGAGTTATTCCTCACTATAAAACCTATTTCTGTTCTGCATCCCTGATTAAGTCCAAATTTATAAGACTGGAAAGAATACAAAACAAGAAATAAGCATAATTCCTTAACAACAGATCTTCTGGGGGAAAGGAGGGATGAAGTAAGAGAGAGCAAGCACAATTCTGAAGTACATTACAAGGCTTTTAATGAAAATCAATGACATTTTAAAGGTAAAGGTTTAGAATGCGATCAAAGATTTTAAACACCAAAACCAGTGTGTGCTTCAAACTTTGATTTTCTTTTGTGTGCCCAAATTGGCCTTGTCCATTCATCACCTTAAGGCAAAGAAGTGACTTTGAAATGCCAGTGAGAGGTCCAGGCTAACAAAGAGTTCCCATAAGCCATGATGTGTAACACTGGATGACATATTCTGGCAGATTATCTATCCTCTATTTGAAGACTCATTTTCTTTGCATTTGCCCTTCAGCAGCCTCTCCCTAGCCAGCAAGCTGACTTGCAGGGTGCCACTGGTCTCCTTTCCTCAGTAACTGCTGCCCAGGGCATGCTTCCCAACTCTTGCCTCAGGGCTGGCTAGGGAACATTGTAGATGTCACAGATCTTCATTAGCTGTAACCACAAATATCAATAATGGTCAGGACTGGGTAGGAGGGTTATTTCCTGTAGCTGAACACCGACTCTGCAGTGACCTACTTTCTTCAACTCAGTAATACCTTACTTTTCTACATCTTAATGCTGACTCTGCAAAGATTTGCATTAACTGTATGTGATAAAGGTCCAAGTGCAACAAGTCCTCTTGCAGTTACATGGTGGCAAAAGAAAGTAACAGTGAGCCATTTAGAAAAAATAGCATCTAAAAAGAGCATTTACAAACAAACACATGAGAACAGCCCCCAGCAGAGCCTACACTTCTTTCTCACACACATCATTTCAAGGCACCCCTAGAGAAGAGCTAAGAAGTCCAGCACTTTTCCACACTATTGCCCTTGAGGAGAGCAGACACTACCAGCCTCAGAGCACAGAGAGGCTGCATGAGTAAGCATGATACAAGCCGTGCTAAGTATGGGAGAAGAACGTCTGGCTGCACTGTGTTTGATACATCCTAAAATGTGGTTTTGCCTGGTTTGGCTACCAGGGCACACTGCTGGCTCATGCTGAGCTGCTGTCATCAGCAATCTCAGGTCCCTTCCTCCTGAGCTGTTCTCCAACCACTCGTCTCCCATCTGTGTCTGGCATCACCCTGTCCTAAGTGCAGCAGCCTTTCTTGTAGTTCATGCCCTTGCTAATCAATCAGTGCTCCATCTATCTAGACTCCACTTCAATGCGTCTTCTCCTTCCATGGAGTCAACAGTACCTCCCAGTTTAGTGTCATCAAACATGCTGAGCATGCACAGCACTTTTGTATCCAAACCACAGATAAAAATGTTACACAGGACTGGCCCTAGAACTGAGCCCTGAGGAACACCACCGGTGACTGTCCACTAGCCAGATGTAGCTCCATTTACTACAGCCTTCAAGCTCTACTGTCAAGTCACTTCATCATTCAGCATAGTGTGAACCTGCTCATCTCATGGTTGGACAATTTGTCCAGAAGGATGTTAGTAGTGGTCCCTTGCCACTTTTTCAAATCACTCATCTACCACACCCAGAGCCTTGCACCTATTCAGCAGCAGAAGCTGAGGGGGCAGTCAAGGGCTTGCATCTTTAATCTTCATGCAGAAACTTGCTTCCACCCTTCGGTCTCCCTCAAGTTGCTCTCTTTATCCAGGTCAGATCAGAGTTCTCTCAGCCTCCCCATCTCCACTGGAAGTCTGGCCAGCAGACAGAGCAGCTCACCTGCCTGGCACACTCCACACAGTGTATGTGAGGTAGAGCAGAGCTCTACCTCAGTGAGTAGCTCCAGACACAGACTGGGGATTGCCTGCAGTCCCATGGTAGGGACTGCCTGCACATCCATCTGTGTGTACTGGGCAAGAGTAACAGAAGCAGAGGGCATACGTATTGCAACATTGTTCACTTCTGACCATGACTAGGAGGCTTCTTTCCATATTCAAAGACCCTTCAAAGGGTTATTACCATGCTATCCCTTCAAAGTGGCAGAGTAACTGGCACAGCAGAATCAGTATCCCCTGCGCCAGACAGGCAAAACCCAACAAAATACTACAAAACCAAAAAGACCACTACAAAATGTTCTTTCAGCCTGAGCTAGCATGAACGGTGATCCCAAAGTGCTGCCCAACTAAACTCTACTGGGGAGGGGAAGTAAATATGCTACTGATGCCAAATGTAATATAGGGATGTACAAACACTAAAGATGCTTTTATGCATTCACTGTACTGAAAATGTGTATGTTGGCCTACGGTGGACAAACATTTTAACTGCTAAACAATTTTCCATAATTTTGAATGCATGAACACTAAGATGAATTACAAAAACTAAGAACATATTGAAAATCAACTTTCAGGAATCATCTTTATGTCAGCATTTTTTATGCAGCATTCTTTGGAGTTTCCTATACAGAATTACAAAATTAAAAGATCAAGTAAACTGTATGTTAGATTAGAAAAGTAATTCCCTCCTGTACTGTAGAAAGTCAGTACAGCCTGCCAAACAAGTGATTTTTAATCTCTATCAGATTTCTTGTCTATAGAAACCATTTTTTACTTTTCTACCACAGATTTGAGTTTATGTGAACTAACTGATCCTTCTGTGTATTAACTAATAATTGTCTTCCATTCTTAACTGTTTAATGAATAAAAATGTTACTTCATATAGTGTGCATATCTACTACCAAAGAGTACCACTGAAATAAGTTAATTTCTTCAACTCATTCAGCCTGTGCATATACATGCACTGACTTTACTCTCTTCTTATCTATAAATAATAAAGAGTAGCAAATATTAAAATTCTGGTCTTCACCTGCCAAACAGCAGTCCATCAAATAAACAGTACAGAGAAATTTCAATAACACTTAAGTATTTTTTCTGATAGATTGTGAAGCTAGAGGGCTGTTCTGGAAAATGTGAACAATCTAGACAATTTACAACACTGTCATAAAGGAAAATACTCAGTTGACATCTCTGAATGACAAGTTCAGTTTTTTGTTTTTTGTTTTTTTTTCCAATTCTATAGACAGCAAACAGCAAAAATTAAGAATTAGTATTTGTTAATGGGAGTATTTCACACAGCATCAAGCAGAACCCCAAAGATGTAGTGCCCTGTCATGGGACTTAGGAAGTAACCTGAAATTTGGTATGTTGTAATACATCAAAGAATGGACTCCCCTACACATTTCCAGTTCCTATTATAACAGGAGATGCATCTACCCTTTTCACTTGCTGTGACAAAAGGCCTACTTTGAGAACAGCGAGTTCTTCCAAATTCACTGAACAACTACACGTTAACCTATAAATACCTTGCAGCTAGATCACACCAACACCAAAGAGCCAACCACCTGAAATTTCATTTGCTCAATAAAGTCATTTGTATACGCATAAAATATGGACAGCATATGCTTACAGAAGAAGCGACAAATCCTGAAGCACTTTCAAAGCTGTTCTCATCCATGAAGACTCTTATGAAAAATTCAAGTAATGAAAACAACTGCCAGGAGAAATGGAGACAGCAGAGAGCTGGCGAATGCACTCCATGGAACCCAAAGGCCTACGAAAGCACTGACCATACCCAACCCAGCCTCTCCACTAGAAAAAGTAAAACAGAGAAAATAAAGGCAATAAGACACAGACACAGCTAGTGGACTTCTAATTAGGTGTCAAGTATTTTATCTACCCTCCCCCAGCACCTTCCCCAGGTGTGGGTGATTAGCAGGAGAAGATTACCTTTACTATGGCAAGTCACATTCCCATTTAATATTTTTCCAGCCATAATCTACTGGCCATTGACCACACTGACATAATAAAACAGTTATATGGGATAAGGATACCTCAATTCAGCCAACCAAACCACAGACTCACTTGTATCCTACTTTAAAGGAAAGACAGAAATACTGTCTATTGTAAACATCATACAAAAATTTGAAATCATTTTTCCCCTAAACATCTCAGTGTTGTACAACTGTGATCAAAACCTGTAGTTTTTCACTACTTAATTTACAAGCTCTATCTTGCTTTAGTGTTGTGATCAATTAACAAGCCTGTGTGAGATAGCAAGGAAACAGTATAAAGATAATTGTATGCTATTGCACATTGTGAAACTAACTGAAGTCCAAACTACTAGGATTTATTTCTAAATGCATTTTTCCTTGAAGAGTAGCAAATAGCCTTTTCCTTGGACACAGCTTGAGGCAAATCAGCAAGTACTTCCTTCTTCTCTTTTGAAATGAAATCTTAAATAGAGATTATCATCCTTTAATATAAATCCATCACTATGGCATAGACTGAGCAGCTCACAATGCTGCAGGAACGGCTACAGGAGACAAGCTCATATCAACTCCTCCATTATGCTGCTCTCATCTCTTGAAGTGATGGGAGAAATTAGCAGTGATAGTTCTCTCTGTTGACATCATTACTGGTAAATGTGTTGAAGGGAGTGACACAAATATTGACAACAGTTGTCTTCCAGCCATGCTGCTGGAACTCAGAGGAAAGCTCTGTGATTCAGGGATTCACCCAGAGTACCCTTGTATTTTCACTTCTGGAAACAGCCATGAACAATAAATTAACTTTTTTTAATGAAGGAGTATGTAAAAACAGTGACTGCATGAAACACAGCATAGCCAGTCAAAAGAATTCTTCCATTATATTTAGCATTAGTGCAGCCTCACCTTGAACACTGCATGCAGTTCTGGTCTCCACAATATAAAAGGGCTGTTAAGGTCCCCAAAAGCATCCAGAGGAGGGCAACCAAACCTAACAGGGCTGAAGGCATGGCTTCTGAGGAGAGGCTCAGAACTCAGAATATCTCTTCTAACTGAGCTATTCTAAATATTGCAGTGGCCTTAAAAACTTGTTAACTTCAACAGTTTGTTCCTCCTCCCTCATTCCCATTTTTGTCTGCTTTTTATTCCCAGCTGCAATAACATAAGCATTTATACTTTCAAATTCACTCAGGGATGCTACACAGAACAATTTAATTGAAGAAAGGAAGTCCTTAAAGTAAATAAATGCATTCATCTCACAAAACAGGATAAGAGGAAAAATCTTGACCTTGAAAATCATCTGGAGGATTCTATCCACTTAAAACAAGCCAAAAAAAAAAAAGGTGAGGTCTGCAGCACACAGCTTCTTCCTGTTCATACTGCAGGCAGCTGACACTCAGGGACCAAACTTGAGGATTCCCTCACTGTTCTGAACAGTGAATCTCTGCATTAACAGATTCTGCTTGGAGTGCTGTTTTCTGGGAGGCCTGTTTTTTCCTCTTCCTTACCATACTAGTAATTCAATAGAAATACAAGAATGGTGGGTTTTTTGTTTGTTTGTTTTTTAAAAAAATCTCTGTAATGAGGACTACCTTATTAACAAAAGTAAATTGAGCTTACACATAACTTAAACATATAAATGCTTTGCGTTTGTACATTGGTTGCTCTGAAAGTAATGCCTCCTATTTCCATGAAAATAACACTTTGTTAGAAGAAAGTTTCAGATACAAAGCACTATTTTGATACACAGTCACCACCATTAGCTGTAACCAGGAATGAACTTGCTGCACTGATGAAAATCTGCACCATCAGGTGACCCACTGTTTCATGAACCCCTCACTGTGCTCACATCCACTGTTTGGTCTCCATAAATACTCAGCAAATGCTGACAGAAGCCAATAGGTGTCTTTTTTCCACATGGAGGAATTCAATGATACACCTTTGCTTCATACACTATTCTGCGCCAGATGCCATTCTGTCAGACTATCCCTCTGTTATTTGTTTCACAACAACAAAATGTAATGGAATATTGGTGGGAAGTTCAACCTCTACTGCTGTACCACTGCCTCTGACATCTTGGGCCAACATCACAAAGTACAAGGCATTACTTTCAGAGCAACCCTCATCCATAAGACAGCCCTAAATTCTTCCCTACAAAAGAGAGAGATAGTACGGAGAGAGAAAACTTTAGAGCTTACATTACATCTACTATGAACTTAACCATGAAGTAGAACATTTTCAGTGTTGCACATCTGCCTTCAAAACAGAAACATGCAGTACAATCTGCTTATTTCTAATGACAGATGAATGTGCTGTTTTGTTCATTTTTGTTTCTGCATATAAAGCTAACATTTAAGAAAATTATTCTCAATCATGTAGGATAATTCTGGAAAGTTTAGGTTTGGAGTACAGACTTTCAGTGCATTTACAGATAGAGTTTGCAATCAGCAAGTAAATTAGAAGCACATACTTGCTCTTGGATTTGAGAACATATTGAAAAAGTCTTGTAGTTTTGCTCTTCTCATCTTCCCTTTTGTTCCTCTTTATTCCCATCTGTCCCTCCGTCCCACTGAAGAGAGCTTTTTTAAAAAATTCTCCTTTTATTTCATCAGTTCTTGGAAGTGGAGGTGAGTGATAACCTGTTTAGCTCTCTACTTCTTTCCCCAGGGATGTGCTGACTCCTATTGCCATTTCAAGAACAGAAGAAATGGACCAAACACCACTGTAATGGTCCTCCTCGAAAGAGGTAGTCTCTGCTCGTACATCTTTTCTAAATAACACCTCCCAGAACCAAGGAACAAAGAAGAAAGGGATGTTCCAAGGACAATCTTCCCCAAAAGTTTATTCACTAGTAAAATGACGTGTATTTGCATTTTCTCAAAAATCTAATCAACTCTATGCAGATTGTTTTAGGAAATGCAACTGTATTAGACTAAGACATTTGGTAATAGCTTGTTGTTGTATTTTTTTCTAGTGTGTCTCCTTACTAGAAACATCCCTCTTGTTCACCAAATAGGCTACCAAGTTAAGTGGAAATCGCTCATAAATGCTCAGGCTGCCAGTCCTACAGCTCTGCATTTTCTCCACAGCTACATTTTGCAGAGGAAATTCTTTGTTTTACCATTTCATTTCTATTATAGCAGCAACAAGGAAGCGTTAATTATATACTCACTTCCCAGCTATGAAATCCAAGCTCTTCTATTCTTTCACAGAAAAATACTCTTTTCCAGGTAGAGAAAACACTTCCTTTAACTGTTATACAAACTGATATTACTAGAACAAGTGGCTCAGCTTTGGCTTTAAAAGAACAAAAGGAAAAGTCCCCTAGTCATTGTGCAGCTTTTCCTGGGCTCTGAAAAGTTTGAGTCAGCTCAAAAACAGTAATTACTGAAGGATTTCTGAAACTAGGCCTTTGCTGAAAGGTGTGACTGTTCCGCTAACTATGCCTTCTCTCTGCTTACTATATCACTATGTCTGTCACCCTGTATCTGTCAAACGGATGAAAACACACAAATCCACAGATCAGCTTTAGTCATACATGTGCAGTAGCTGGCTGTTCAGAAATAGAAATTTCTGATTAAGATACAAGCCCCACAGAAGCACAGTACACATATAAGAAAATACCTGATGATAATTATCCAGGTAATAGGAACAACTGAAGAATAGCAGTAAATGCTGACCCCTGAAAAAAGACCAAGAATTTTGCCTGATACACAGTAAGGTCAACTAGACAACAGTGAGAAGCCAACTACATTTGAAATATTAATTTCAACTTAATTCTACTAATTAATTCAAATTAATTTCTATTTAAAAGGTCTGTTCCTGCAAGTCTTTCTCATGCCAGTAACTCCAGACATTTTTTCTTGAAATGTCTCAGTTAATAAAATCAATTAATAAAACTGATATTCTGGTTTAACAAAGTATGGAACAAAGAAACACCGGGGGGAAAAAAAACACCAAGAGAAACAAAGATAGGAAGAAGGAAACACATTGTATGCAAACTATACTGAAAGTGAAGGTAACTGAGGAGTGCAATGTTTGAGGTTCTTCAGGAGGTATAGCCGGAGAGCTGATCTGATGCCACTTTTGAGTACCAGTTAGTCAGGATGCTTCTTATTGCAAGAGTAAGTAATCCAGCAAGATCAAGACAGGAGTTACAGAAAATTGAGCAAAATTACCACTTCCATTGTTGGGATGAGTTAAGAATTATGCAGGATTGTGCGTAGTCCCTGAACCACATTTCTGCAGTCTCTACAAGTCATTGCTTTCACAGTCAAATTTGACATCAAGGAGAATGCTGAAGAGTAAATGGAAGCCCTGATCTGACGGCAACTTTCACATGAGGTCAACCATGAATATTGTTGTGTGCACAGATTTGAAGTGTCAGAAAGATATAGGATGAGATATTGTGTTCAGCTGTGATTTTTTTTATATTACTTTTATCAGCTTTTTTTCAGCAGCTGGTTGTACCTACCCTATTGAAGAGGTAACAAAAGAATTTTCAAGACCCACCCACCTTCAACTCTTTTGAAGTTCCTCTTCCAAAACAGCATTAAAAACATCCATTAACCAGCTGAAGTCCTGGCAGAAGCATGCAAGTAGCAGATAAGGTCCTCACCTCCTTGTGACCAACATATGCCATGCTATTATAAGCAAGCAATACTATGTATGGGCTTCAAAATAACTTACAAATATCAACTGTTTTTGTTCAAAACTAGATTTCCACAAAGTCCTCTGGCAACTAATTTCTAAATGCACAAAAAAAGTGTTTAATGAATGCCCCTGTATCTACTGTTTATCTTTCATCATTGAAACATTTGCAGAAATAATTAAAAGAAAAAAAGGTCATAGGCTCTCAAAGTGAATTATTTCTTCTGGCACCTGTGATTTTCACTAAATCACTGATACCTGCCAGATTTTTGACAATCAGCACATACAGAACTGTTACATCAGCAAACATCTTCTTCAAGCTTCTGTGTTCTTTCTCTTGTATTCCAGAGCAGCACTCATTAGCTAGGGCTGCTTTAACATAAACTAGTAGACACTAACATGAAACCATATTTACTTTAGTTACAAGTCATTTTTCCGTGCAAAGTGATGCCATTTTGATGATCATTTATATATTGTGCTAAAAGTATTTTTATTATCAGATATATATATGATTCCTGTCATCAAGCTTAACCTGATAACATATCGGTAACACAAGAGTTCATCACCCACTTTTCTATTTAATATGCACATAACATGAGCAGGTTCATAAAAATGAGTCACTAAGCACATCTTCATCTGACATCTCATTAACTGCACTGGTAAGAATATTTAATTATCTCCAAAAATATTTTAAAACAGGCCTGTAATTTTTAAATAGAAAGAGTTTTTGTATATGAAAGATAAAGAAAAGGGTATATCTTTCTCCAAATGGTTTCAAAGTATTCCTACAAAATTCCTATTAATCTATTTCAGGTGATTCCATTCAATTCATATTTCTGCTTTTATATTGATAAAACCAATCCTAAATAGGACACACAAGGAAAATAATAATCATTGAGCTGAACCACATGTCATTATATATAGATGTTAGGAATCACTAAGAATAGAAAATTGCATAGAAGCTGGAAAAAAAACAACCAGAACAAAGCACTATATATGGTAATGTGGAATGGAGATCTCCAATGTAGAGATAGAAAAAAGTCATCTAAGTCTTCAATACATTTTCTATACATACACAGTTGCATAAAGAATGCTAAAATTAGAAATCAATAGAATGTTTTCTAGTTGATTAGTCACCACTGAACACAAACCTCTAATGTTTCAGCTGTGGGAAACTGTGTTTATACAAATTTCTCCCCTATTTGTAAAAGCTGGTTTGATACACTTTCTAATTTTCAACCTCTTATTTCACTGCAAGTGTTTTCAAGTAGAAAGCATAAAGTGAAACAATGGGATAAATACATTTAGCTGTATATGAAGCTTAAACTTCATTTTTACAAATTTGTGATTCATTAATAGACAATCCTCCACCACTGACTAGTTTTGTGGAGTTTGTTTTTTTTATTGTTTATTTCTTGTTTGGTTGTTTTTTGCATTTTTAGTTTTGTTTTGCTTTTAAATGAATAATTAAATATTTAAGACTAAAAACAGCTGAGTCAAAAAGTATGTTTGCTTAATTGCATCACATCTTTGGATTTACAGTATGCCGATGGGCACTTGATTTCCTGCAAGATAACACTGGCTTGAAACATGTTTAACATCACTTTTCACAAGGCCACGTAAAGACTGTACTAACAATAGCCTTGATGATCATTTAAAACTTCAGTGTTTATGTTTTACAGGGATATAAAACTTGGCAGGACTTATAAGCATCTTCAAACATGGTCTCTGAGTGTTTAAGTGGACAAAGACAATGAACAAATACAGAAAAGACTTCATTTAAACAGCAGACATGTATGCATACATTTCTGGCTTCATGTATAGCCAGTGCAAATGACAGAGAGGGAGACAGCCATCTTGCAGCCATAGCCATAACATGGTGATTACTAGCATTTGGTTATGAACTGAAGGGAAGATAGCAATCATGTTAAATACTGACAGAAGTATATAGTAAAGCAGCCTATCTTCACTTAGAAAGCTTTTTTATGGAATACAGTCTATAAAAATGCTTCTGGCAGATGAAGTCAGCTCCATACATCCATTTCATTGTCCTCTTTACTCCACCTGTTTTCAAGAGAACTCTGCTGGATGCCATACCCACAGATCAAGTTTGATACATAATGAACCAGGATTGGAAAGAAGTGCATAAAAACTCTGGAAGATCATTAATGGAGTTCTGCTCCTACATCTCTGGCAGTCATCACATATTTGTTATTAACAGTAATGTATTCAAATAAAAAGAAGCTGCTACAGCAGTTCTCTATCTGTAGTTTTTGAAACATGTTGTGAGAATTAGAAATCCCACGCACACTGAAAAAACTTACAGCAAATAAGTTTGTTACAATACTCTGATGCCCTATGTGCTAACTTGCTGCATTCAAAGCATATGACATTAAATTACATGCCCTTGATTATGTACTGGATATTTTCTATGGGCTATTACAAACTGCTACCAATCATGCAAGACAAAGCTTTGCTAATCTAAAGAGCTTGATTTCTTGATATGATTATTGGAAAGGAATTTGGACTTCATATGTATATTGGATCTTGAATATTTTTGAATTAAATACTAAATACATTGTACTCAGATACTCGTGCCTGAAAAGTCCAAAGGATAAACTAGTCTAAGCATTTTTTTTGCAGTCTGAAAACAAGCTTCCTTCTGATCTTAATATGTAAAAATATGTATGTATGTAATAAAGTCACTGAACTAAATAGCTCTCTATATATGATATGCCCATTGACAATATTAAAAGGACTATTTTTCTTTTCCAAAAAAAGGTAAGCTCACAACAGGATACAAGTTTGGTAGTCAAGAAATGATGACAAAACTTTTTGCCAGAGGGAATGAACTATCACTGGAAGTCAACAAAACCACCAGCATGGGGGAAATCCTCTGCACCCTCTTCCAGTAAAAAGATGTTTTTATTTCATGTCTTCATGATCACTTCAGGATCTCAGACCACTCGTGTGACTCAATCAACAATTGATCATTGATTGCTTGTCAGACTATGACAGCAGATAATTTCAAGGTTCGCAAGGGTGACAAATCCTGAGTAGATACAACTCATGTTTCCATAATAAGCAGATCCTTGAACAAGAATATGTCAGTATCAATAGCCAGAGTTCCATCTTCTGTCTCCAGTGGTAGCCAAAAACAGGTGCACTCTCATACTCTTCCCAAATCCACCGGTAAAGTCACTATATTTAACAGCTCTCAGTGGATGTTTTCTTCCATTATCCTTCCCAAATCTCTTCTTAACAGAAGGATTATTTTTATTGTAATCATTAATACTTTTTTTTTTTTAATTTACAACTGCAGCAAGCTGTTCCACCTACCTACCTCTTTGAAGGTTAAAACTATTTTCTTACTATTTCATTGTGTTCCTTAGTTCCATCATTCAGTGACCACTTGATTGCAAATAGTTATAATATAGATATAACATAGATGTAATAGTTGTGCTTTCTCTAGGCTTTGCTGGTCCTAACCACTCACCACCCCTCGAAGAGGTGCTGTCCCAAACTCTAAAAATTATTCCCATTTTCTATACATATTTCCATCACTACAATAATTTCAGAACTTTGCATAATTCTATGATTGGGTAGATAATTCTCAGAAATCCGAGATGTGGCCTCAAAACTATTTCATCTTTTTCTTGATCACCTACAAGGAAGTTAGTGATTTGTAAAACCATGAACTCTTGCAGAAAATATTCAGTTCACTTCCTGCTTCTCTGGATCTTCCTTGGTTCTCAAAACCATAGCATACTTCATGTAGCCATAGACTTTAGAGGCCACCCAGCTTCTGCTGAAAGCATGGTCAATACTGAACTCATAGCAGAGTGCTCAGGGCTTAGCCAGGCAAGACTTGAAAACCCTCATGGACAAAAACTACACAGACTTAGGCAACCTTCTCCAATGCCTAATTATCCCATTTCCTTTAAGTCAGAGCCTCTTGATTTATGTACATAAATCTCGTTTCCCTTGATTTACGGGCATTGGTTCTCATCTGCCAGTCAAACACTTCATTAAACAGTCTTGGCCATGTTTCTTGATTACAACCTCATAGGTATTGGAACCATTAGGTTCTCCCACCCACCACTCTTCCCTAGTCAGAACAAGCTCCCTTTTCCTTAGCTTCTCCTCAGAGAACACGTGCTTCAGCCTTCAACTATTTTGGTGGTCCTGAATGAAAATGTTTTAGTCCCATGATGTCTCTTACACTGGATAAGGGGAATGGGGGTATCCAAAGCTGGACATGATATTCTAGGTGTGGTCTAACGAGGACTGAGTAAAAGGGGAATTAAATACTTCCATTAATGTAGTAATAACCCAGGATGGATGCTGTTGACTCTCAATACTGCCAGGGTACACTGCATGATCATAGGCTAAAAGGCCTACTTAATTTTAAAAACAGTTTACTCATCTCTTGCCTACCTCCAACGAGAAGCTTCACAGAACTCCTTAGAGAGTCTGCACTTTTTCTTTCATGTTTGTAAAACTGTCCTCAATTAGATTCTCTATAGGTGCTACTGCAGAAGGAATTGCTATTATAAAGACGAAGGTAGGAGGAAATTTTCATTCATATGACTTAACAAAATTCAAATTCAGATGAGAAATAAGTTACTTTCTCAGTTCAGTTTCCATAAGCATGCTTAAACAAGTGAAGAGCAACTGAACATGTTGACAACAGGCAGGTGGAGAAATCACAGCCATAAACACCTCTGTCTCACCATGAAACAAATATCCTTGTTTTACCTACAGCAATGGGAGAGCAATTCTCTCCTGTTCACACAACTGAAGAATATAGAGACTGTAGAAATTTGATTCTGGCTATGACAGGTATTTGATTAGGGAGATTATAGGCTCTAAAATGTTTGGAATAGAGATTGTACTTGAGTACTGCCTGTTTAGGGAATACATTTGCCAGACAGACAGTAAACAGTGTGGAAGAAGAAAATCTCAGCTAAATAGAATAATAATTTAAACAGCAGAGATGCTTAACTTAAATTTAGACAAAAAACGCAATTGCTCGCTGTAGTCTGACATGTTAGAGGCTAGGTTCTTTTGCTTGAACTGTTTTTTGACAGATTTTAATGTTAATTGGTCTGGGGAACATGCCAGGCAACCTAAAACGTTTTCTGCAAAACAAATGTGAAGGAAATATGGCTCAGGATGGAGAGCTTCACAATTCACAAGAGCACAAAACAAGTACCATTCTTTACAGGGAATAACAGAGTGAGCTGAAGAAAAGATATTTTTTAAAAGTGGCAAGCAACTAGCAACTCTGCCACAGAATTCACTTTCTGTACATTAAGCAGCAATAAAACATTAATTTCACTATAGTAAAAACGCTGACCATAAACTACAGCAAGGTCTCAGCAGCAATACAAAGCAGTTGCAGTCAGCAGGATCTTACTGTACACAAATTACCATTTACAGCTAGTCTCAAAGGCTCTTAAGAAAAGAAAGCAAGGAAAAACAAGTTGCAAAGGAGAAAAGGCAGCACTGGTCATCTCATCCCACAGACCTGGACACTCACCCTTATGGTCATTCCCCACGTTACAGCTGCCAGATTCAGCTGAAGAATGCAGCTAGAGAATAACAGCTGCCACCATGGGATCATCGTGGCACTGTACCTTACCAGATTTAACAAACCAGCGGCAGCCACAGGACTGTTGATCAAGTCAGAGACATTGATTCTGAAGGAAGAGAGCCTGAACACCTGCATGCAGCACAGCTTACGCTAGCTGTACAGCCAGCAGTATTTCAGACTTTTTAACACATGCTCAAACAAATCCGCAGCACTAGCAAAAGCCTTCATCACATGTGGCAAGCATCTTCCAATTTGTGAAAGCATACATTATGATATGAAAGGGAGGTGGAACTTCTAAACTTTTAAATCCTACGTGCCCAATTCTCATTAAATTTTCCTTAAAACCACAGGCACTTGTATTTAACAAACTTGCAAACTGTCAAAAAGTTGAAAGGACACCTTTGAGTAAAGCTGCACAGACATGGATGTCACTCCAGGAGACTGTCTCTTTGGAAAGAGTCTTGGCTCTCAGTCCTGAAAAGGACACATTAGAGCACACGCTTCACTCTAAGATTGTGATTTTGCACAATTTTTCCATTTACTATCCTGTCCTTACAAATCAGGAGGAATGCAGACTCTTTAAACTGAAGGTGTAAAATACCTACAAATATAACAGGCTGGGAGAGAGGAGGAGAGAGGAAAGCAAGAATCTTCATGTTTGTACTTCAGAGCAAAAGCCAAACAAATTCTGTTCCTCCAATGAAGAATCAATATATTGACATTAAGAGGATTCTGGCCAAAAGAAGAAAGAATCTCATTCATGCATATGTAGCAGCAGGGACAATAAATTGGCCCAAGCTGTTTAACCCTTCAAAAAGAAAAGCAGCAGTGAAACACAGACACAACAAACTGCTGAACTACACTGACTGACTGTCTCTCTACTATTTAGAAAAACAAAACAGCTATTTACCCAAACAAAAAAGGCTCCAATGCTAACACAGTCCACCATTGAGCAGGAAGATGAAATAA
This sequence comes from Chrysolophus pictus, assembly GCA_037305975.1. NCBI lineage: Eukaryota > Metazoa > Chordata > Aves > Galliformes > Phasianidae > Chrysolophus > Chrysolophus pictus. The sequence continues at coordinate 24,816,515 of CM074577.1, read as the reverse complement.
AGCAATGAAAGAGAACCTACAAGAATTCTGTAAAGGCAGACAACGAAAACAAAAGTGAAAAGCTTTATTTCTCTCAAATACATTAGCTAAACACCCGCAGATAAATAAGGGCTTTCTTTCACCTGAAAGCGCTGAGAAGTTTCCCTCTGGTACAAGTAGTTTATAGCAATCAACTGATTAATTCATCTCCTGTGTATATACTTCTCACATTTTGTTGAAAGCTAAAATTCATATTTGAAATGTTTTTCTTTTGTATTCTCTGAAATATTTCCATTTTTAGCATCAGGTTAATTTTTAAATAAGATTAGATTTAGATGTAAATACTTGTACTAAATGAAAAAAAGCAATTAAAGATTTTCACATAAAACATTTACCATCATGTCATCGGTACTTTAAAAATATTTACTTAAGAAATTGTACAGCAATGTGCACCATTTTCTAAAGATTGTTACAGCACATTGCTTTGTAATTTACTCTTTAAATATCACCAATAAAAAAATAACATTTTCATAGCAAAATTGTATTCAAATACTATAAGATGATCTTTTTATCACAGGAATAGAAGTTTTAAATGCAGCTTACTTCTTGAGACTGCCATTACTGAACAGTTATAAACAACCGAGAATTCACTCCTGGTATGAATCCCCCCAGCCCTTCAATACAGTAGCACAGAGAGACATATGGCCTTCCTTTCAGAATTATGTCCCAAGAAATGACGCCTTCCCATTTATAACAGAATCCCTCCAATGGACAAATTGCTGAGGCGGTGTGCTCTTCCAAAGAAATCTCCACTTCACTACCTCCAGTCCCAGGCTGATTTGCAGGAATTGCTTTGATTAAGGTAAGCGAGCTTTCTTTTCTTATCCAAATACTACATATAGTGATTATTTACTCTATATTTTCTTTAAAAGAATATTTCAAAGAAATATGTTGTGGAGATGTAAACAGGATGCATTCAAACAGGATGCATTCTGCTCATAACTTGTCAGGAGGGAAACTGGAAAATATGGTCATGGATTTAATGATTTTTCTTTGATATAGTTGCCACACAGCTGCTACAGAAACTTGAATGGAGGGAGATAATACAGATTTACAAAGTAAATTCTGCTTGGATACCACATCTGCATAGGAGATTAAAAACTTATAAAGAAACCAAGAAAAACAACCAGCTGAAATAGAACTCTCATGCATTTCAGATGATTTATTTTTAACACATTGGAATATAACCCTTAGCTGTCTTTACAAAATTTGAAATAAAAGACTCTGTGTTGAAGCTGTTATTGTATTTGGAAGATCAAAAGCGATCTTTTATGGTCATATACTTTCAAAGAAATTAGAACATAGCATATAAAAGCCTTGATGTCCAGCCTCCTGAGCGAGCAGCACAAGACCCTCTTATGATTCCTTTAGTTCAAGACAGAGATATGAAGTTAATTTCATTATTTCTAGCAAAAATCCAGTGCAGAGATACTCTTTGCAGGCAGACAGTTCAGTCTGTCAAGGTTGACCAAGTTCTGCCACCCCTAATTTTCAGTAAAGAAAATGTTGACTCCACATAGTCAGTCCTATGCCAGTCTCTACCACCAAGTTTAAGTGACTGCAGCTTAAGGCACACCCTACACAGCAGTAATATTATACACCCTTTTAAAAGTAATCTACTGGTAGCCGCAGAACTCCAGCACAACATCGCATGCACTCATACTACATCTTCTTACTCTGTCCTAAGTTCTGCCACTCAGAAAATGATAACGTTTTATGATACTGTTTCTCTTAGCAGCTCCAGTATGATAAAAGCACATTTCCCGTTGCTCAGCATCTACGAAGATCAAGGAGACATTCGGCTTCTAAGAAGAACAGCTCCTAGTGCATCATTTGTGTTGTGAGGATCGTGCTTTCTCAAGCTTTGCTGCTTTCTGTTTTGTTTAAACTTCCAAGCTGTTTAAACAGGAACCTAACAGAGCTGTAGCAACCACTTCTCCAACCTCCATTAGTGATGGCCAGCCAAGGGATTTAACTCCTGTCATTTGGGACATGACATGATCAGGGCTTCTTTCTTAGCTTTGATCTACCAGATTTCCCATTTTAGAGAGGGCCTGTGTTAATTGATCTGCAGAAGATTCAAGAGAAAACTCCTCACAGGGCCTTACTATAATAAGAAATACTACATTGGATAGATGTCTGATAGGACTCCAAAGTTTCTTTAGCACTAGACAAAAACGTTATCTTGCGTCCTATATTGATAAGTTGTATGTTCAGCTTCTCAGTATTGAGACAACATGCCCCCCTTAAGAATCAATTCAAAGCTTGATTGAAGCATAGCTCCACAACTAATTAGTCCGCACGAAATAAGACAGTACCATCGAATAGCATGAAAGCTATATTAATTCACACATCACGTAACATTCTTAAACACACATTTGTATAGAAAGGCATGGGCATCATACTATTTTCAAAGACAAACTCTGTAAAGTTAAGACCTCGAAAAATTACATTTCAGTAATTATTTCAAAACAGACAACAGAAAAAGAATTCTTAGCATTTGTTGTTTATTTTAGACAATAAATGGAAAAGATGATTGGGTTGGTTTTTTTTTCCTAAATACCAACTGTGACTCAGGCAATTTACAAACATTTAGATTGCTTTAAAATGAAATGACCTAAAATTTGCCAGATTTCCAGCATTAGAAAAAAAAGATTATATGCAAAAAGGTTTGAGAGATTATTAAAGCTCTCAACATTCATAGCATTAAAAGAGCCCCAACAGAGCTCAGTGTTGTGCAACACAGAATTAAAAAACAAATGGAATCATTCAGATATCACATATCAACAGAGACTCTACTACAGCTTTCCACCTCTGCAGGCACTTCAGATATTCTGGCCTTCGTAATACCGCTTAACAAAATAGGTGCTCTACAAAAAAGATAAAACACTGATAATGAACGACTAAAGATTTCTACATAAAGTAGAAGACCAATTCAACCCCCACAGCCACCTGCTATATCCAAACTCAGCAGCCATGAACTCAGCAGATGAATCTGAGCTTCCGACACAGAAATCAGAATGTATTACAAAGGCAGTGTCTATAGAACATATGGCTACTACTCAGACTTCACCAATAGTTCCCTAGAGCATACAAAACAAAAACAACAGTTAGTAGAAGAATCAAAAGTGGGAGTGAGATATCATTATATATAGATATGTTCATAAACATAAAACTTTTACAAGCACAAATGGCTTATATACTTCAAATACCAAAAATATATTATTTTAAGTAGTATCTGTGATACAATCCTGCTCCAGTTAAGAAAGCCAAAGCTGTTCTTGTCTGATCAAAGCAAGCCCAAGAATTATGTTCTTGTTTTTGTAGAAATATTCTCCAAAAATCCAAAGTCATTTTATGACTATCAACATTTCGGCTCAGATGTACACCTCTATGTAATTAGAATAAGGAAAAGCACCTCAAGGGGTAAAACCATTGGCAAAGCAACACAGTACCACATATTCTTTGTACTAGTTGCCTTTTATCTTTATTACAAAATTCATTTCTTACATGTATTTGTACAGTTACTTCAGCTTTTACAGCATAGAAATAGATTGACGATTCAGTGTCCTCCTTGAATGCCACCAGTAGAGCCACTCTCCTAGAAAAGCTTTCACTGCTTCAAAGTTAAAAACAAAAAAAAAAGAAAAAAAAGCAAGAAACTGCAGTACATACAACCAGTACTGAGATTCTTTTTTGTTTCCAGAATATAGTTTTAAATATGATCTCATTAAGTTTTGTCACAGCTCACTAGCCATTCACTTCATTTTTTCATAGTTAGTCTAACTCTGAAAAGGCAGCCCTCCTGGTGCAGGAGCACAGAGCTACTTCCAGAGTAATAAATAATTATCCTGATGTATTAGTTCCCATCCATCTTGAAGCAAACTTTGTCTTAAAAGAATTTAAAATGCGATCCTACATTTTAGCAAGAAAATAGAATACCTGAAAGAATAAGCAAAAAACTAAAAAAACAAAGCTTAGGCTAATATGGTGGATTGCTTTACTGCTACATGGGACACTATGAAAGTAATGCCTCCTATTTATTTCCATGGAAACTCCAACAGATACAATAACGCTATTTGATGGAATAAATTCTCAGTTACAAAACACCATTTTGCAACACAATCATCACCATTAGCTGTGCATTTTCTCCAGGGATGAACAAGATACTCTGCTAACAGTCTGCACCATCCGAGGTATCTCACTGTCACAAGTGCTGAAACACACCACCCGTTGCCTCACTGTACTTACATCCACAGTTTGATCACCATAAACATTAAGTTTTGACAGATGTCAACAGGTACCATTTTCCCTGCACGGAGAAATTCAGTGACACACATTTGTTCCATTTGCGCTTCCATGTCAGACACCATTCTGTCAGACTGCCCCTCTACTGCCATCTGTCACACGGCAACAACATGAAATAGTAGTGGCAGGAAGGTTCAGCCTCTACTGCCATAACACCAACATGCGCTTCTGATGCCATGGGCCAACACAATCAACTAGGAGGCATTTCAAAGCAGCCCTCACACGTTGTTCATTCACCTTTCATAATCTTTACATCTTAAATTAAGTGTAATTTGGGATGGACTATCCATATATCTTTTGGACAACTGAATTTCTTCAGCACGACTAGGACAAATCTTGGATGGAATTACTTAAAAAATGACTGCTCTCTTCCTGAAGAAGTCTTCAAATCTCTGCAGCTAGAAGAGAAGGTAACAAGGCTCTGGATAACAAGTGATCAGTTTACTGCTGGTGAAGATATATGTAATACTTCAAGGGAATTATCTTGAAAATTCAATTTCAGATAATTTTCTCATACCAAAGCAACTCATTATTTATGTGAACAGAATTTTTTCCTTGTTCCTTATTTACTTCGTTAAATTCTGCTCACCCACTGTATGATGCAAACCAATATTCTAAGTTTGTGTTCACATCTCACAGCCCACCCAAACCCATCACAGCACCATCCGTGCAAGCAGCACTCCAAGACCTAAGGCTGAAGCATAACAAATGCCTTAGTGGTTGTCATGGTTTAACCCAGCGAGAAACTAAACACCACACAGCATTTCGCTCACTCATCTGCTCCCAGGAGGACAGGGGAGAGAACTGAAACTCATACCTTGAAACCAGGACAGCAGTTGATGGTGGTTCTTCATTTTCAGAATGTTTTTTTTCAGTACTTAACTGCTCACAGATGGAGCATTTGTGGAGAATGCATTTTATACCCCATAAACACCCATCCTACAGATTCCCCTAAGCTTTAGTGCTATCATGAGACAGCAGATTACGACAGTCTGGAGGAGATGATGTGACATTACTACAGTAATACTAGAGCAAGTTTTTAGACAAAGCTGACTCCTCTCTGGAAGTCACAAGTGCTCTGGATATGTTTCCTGCCGCCTTCAGGAGCTACCTGACGGCCTTCCCACCCAGAGGGCCTTGATCATCATCCTTCACCCACATCTCTAAAAGCCTGTGCTTGGATCCATTTGTCCCTAGGGCTCCTTTCCTGCAATGTTTTCCTTCTGGTGCTTCCAAATCCATATGTTCACAATCAGATCAACTTTAAGACTGCTTTTGCAGTCATCTACATACACAATAGGAGGGATTAGAATGTACTGACTAAATTAATTTACTCCTGTTTCTTCCAAATCCGTGGCTTGGACAGCACTATGGAAGGGTACCCTTTGAAAAAATAATAATACCCATTCTGGGTGAGCATGCAACAAACAGCCGTTTACACATCTCTGTTCCCCCCCCTCCCCACTAGTCTGCTAAATACAAAAGGATATCTGAAAGTGTAAGGGTAAATTTTCTGTTTTAATCCTGTCTGAGGCATCATTTCCTTTAGAGTTTTTAAGGCTTGGTAATCTTTTTGCCCTCCAAACCTGATTTTCTATACACATTTACCACCAATTAATTATGCCTCATTGAAATAAGTTAATCAGCCTTTGTTGCAAGAAAGGATTGATAGAATTTACCAACATTTGGTTGTCCATCATTTCATCCCAGACAGACATCATGTGGGCACAAGAGAGCAGAGGATACATTTCCACAGCCCTCCACTCACTCCTCACAGCCTTTCTATTTCATTGCTTTTACCTCTCATCACATATTAGGAGAGTAAAGAGACAAATTCCAGACAGAGGAAGAAGCAGCTTTATATTGTTTTATTACCATCTGCAAATTTACAATGCCTTATCATATAGGTACTTTGGTTAGCTTGATTCTTTTCTCCAAGCATTCCTTAATATAACTCAGAATCAGCCTTCCAACTGAACTGGTTTCTTGTGCAGCTAGCTGATGCATTTATTCATTAGCTTTAGTGAAGCCCTAGGCACAGTGACAGTATGAATAACATTAAGAAGCCAAGCCCAACATGCCCAAGAAACACCATTGTTTATTAAGGAAAGTAAACAACTTTTTTTCCTCCTGTCTTTAAGAATTGCATATAGTCTTCAGAGATAGGATAAGCAAGCTCATGATTTTTCTATAAACATAGGCAGGTCTGGTCATAAATCAGCTCAAAATATGTGGCACATCCTATTCAAACACTCTTGAAAAAAAATGCATATACTTAAATTGGTATAGATTCAGAGACATAAACTACTCGCATTTTAGAACTTAAGTTTATTCACTTTTGTTATCTCAGCTACTTTTGCTCATAGCTCAAAGGGGAGAGGGGTCACACTAAACCAGTCAAAACAAAATTGGATACAACACTCTGAATTCATTATCCTATAAAATTTGACTTAAATACTACAATACATAAGCAGTAACAAATGTAGGTTTGGGATTTTTTGTTTTTGTTTTTAAATCAAGCTGAACCATCACAAAAATTTTCAGCACATTTTATGTGATGATCACCATCCATCCATGCTAGATAAAAAGAAACTAACTTATACCTTCCCTCTCCCCTCCTTATTTAAATCTTTGTTTAAACTAAAAGAGGGTAGATTTAGATTAGATATTTGAAATAAATTTAAAAATACGAGTGCGGAGAGGCACTGGAACAGGTTGTCCAGAGAAGTTGTGGAAGCATTCAAGGCCAGGCTGGATGTGCTTTTGGCAGCCCAGTCAAGTGGAAGGTAACCCTGCCCATGGCAGAGCAGTTGAAACGAGGTGATCTTTAAAAGGTACCTTCTAATGAAGCTACTCTGTGATTCTATGATTCTTACTCCCTTCCCCAGCATTTTAAAGGAATTAAATGTCTTTTCTCCTAGCAGAACTTGATGCTTTCTTAATGTCAAAGTCCTCCAGTATTCTCTAGGTTCTGCTAAGAAAAGAAGGCCTAGTCAACTCAGAACCGCATGGCAACAGAATCACATTCCTTAAACTCTGAATGTTTTCCATCCTCTTTTCATTCCACATGCAGAAACAGTGAGTCAATGACATTTAGGTTTATCACAGACAGCAGCATAATAACAGGTCTGATTTACTTTTTTGTGTGTGTTGGAACTACAAGCAGAAACAGCTTTTACCACCAGCAAACACCTGGTATTTCATGTAGGCAAGATTCTATTTTACACTTCAGCAATATTTGTGGTAGAATAGGAGATGCAATGGGAAAGTCACTCACAGCAGACACAGTACTTGCAAAACCTGCATGATGCTTAGATTACCTAACCAGCTCAGAGAAAAGCTGACTTTATCCCATCCTGAAGTGAGAAAGTACAGACCAATGGGGTTTAATGAGCAAGGAAGACAAAAGGCTTACTCTCTTCTGCTGAAACAAGTGCTACTGTGTTGGGAATGAAAATACAGCAAGTTCAGTTTGCATGGAATATCTGCATTCATCAACAGGACAATTTCATATATAGCTTAAAAATAAAATAAATATATATAAAACACCTTGTATAGAGTACATCTCAACCAGTAGCCCAGCACAGAGCCTGCGCTTGACATAAGACTTCAAAATATTAGTGAGTTGTGATTTGTGTAAGCCACAGACTTTCTGCTGAATATAAAAAAGGGCATATTTCACACCTACAGCAGAAATCCAAGCTCCACACATCAGCAAAATGTCCAACAAAACACAAAAATGCAGAGCCAGCCTTTGCTTGCTGACTTCAGCTAAGACTCCTAACTGCATTGATGGACCATGTAATAGGCTTGCTACTTCAATGAATATTCATCCTTACAGGCCTTTTCTTCACCTTCTCAAAAAGTTTCCAAAGTACTGTAAGTTGTTTGCAGCACTGTTATGCCAGGCAAAAATTATTTGCCAGAACACTAACACATGGTTTAATTTTTAGCATGGAGAAAAGTCTGGAAATATCATGTCCAAAAGAGAAGCACAGAAAACTTCTGAAATATTTTTTAAATAAAAATTTAATCATTAAAGTGTAATGCTGCTTTTATTGAAACAATGTTTCATTTAACATTAATGAACTCTACAACTCAAAAGTTTGCCCCTAAAATAAATTTCATTTCCTTTTCAGCACCTGTAATATGCAAGCCTACTGAAATATATGTTAATATCTGTTAAAGATCATTCCAATTTATGAAAGGTTGAAGTTTGCGAATGAGTGAACTTAAGTATACACTTGAAAATTTATACTGACATTTGAACATCACAGGTTTACTCTGTGCACACCAAAATAGCGTGGCTCTGTCACCCAGACACCTGAGAAATCATACTCTCCTAATTAACAGCAAGCAGATGGATTTTTATTTTCCAAAAATTAGCTTCAGTACCTTACTTAAGTTCGTACTAACATGTAACTTCATTTCCTTCCCCAAACTTCAATATAAATATGACATTAAGTGAAAGGATACATTTCAATTTAACATTTACAAATTAATTTTGACTAATTTTAACTGACTTCTGAATAGTGTCTGAACTGGATGCAAATGAAAAATAGCTGGCATTTATCTACCAAGTGTTGTTCCTGTATCACAGATACTCTCATGTGAGACTGGAAAAATACACTCCATATCCTCACAAATTGGAAGCAGCTGCAATGACAACTGATTTTTGGCAACTGCAGTCTCTATCTACTTGTAGGTACCAGAAGTAGTCTCAATCCCATATTAAAACTAATTAACAAGCCTAATAATATCATTACTGAAAACACAAATGCCAGTTTCATTAGCTAAAAAACACACCAAAAAACCCCACTCACTCTTATGCTACATTTCCACTTTCAAAGTACTTTATGGAAAGAGATAATACTTTATGGAAAGAGATAAGCAGGTATCTTTCCCTTCATCTACTGCAGTGAAATACTCATCTTATTGCAATGGCAGGTAACCTGAGCTGTGGACTTAAAGATACGGTACTAAAACAAAACTAGTACAGGAGCATCACAGCTCAGCAGATCTTACAGCATTGAAAATTAGATCCCACCTTTCTGCAGTGATGCAGAATGGGAAGATTTATACATTTTCTTCCAGAACTTCACACACAAGTGGTTAATTTTCTGTTGTCATGACAGGAGAGCACACTGATCAAGTCCCCAAAACAGGAGCAAGAATAGTGAAGTGTTAGAACAGCACTAAAACAGTAAAACAAGCTGCAATGGGAAATAAAATCCTCTTCACAGGACTTCCTTGTTCCAGGACTTGACATCTATAATTCAAGTACTTGAGATGAACTGGTTTGAATGGGTCCTGGTTCATAAGGAGTTTAAAAAAAATCTTTTAAGCATTTCTGAAACAGATCACATCCTGAAATATCTGAATATGGTGACTTCTGGTCAGTCAGCACAGAGCACTTCAAAAGCACAGTAAAAATGGTGAAGCCTCAGTACAGTGAGACTTTCACTAATAGCAGCAAAAAAAATGAAGAGACTTTTCTTTTGTACCCTTTCTCCCACTGAGGAAGGGAATATGCCACAAGAGGGACAGGAGATGAAGGCATGGCCACAACACATCTGGAAACATTAGCAAGAGCTAATTCAGCAGCACAGGTCACCATGTGCAGGAGAACACAGAGCTGGATCTGAGAAAGAGCAACTAGATTTCTTACAAGGAGGGACAAAAAGACTGCATCCTTACTCAGTGACACAACTGAGGAAGACAGCAATCAGTTTTCCTTTCCTATCAGCAACAGCATGTTGCTCACTACTAGAAAAAAAGCCATTCATAGGAATGTTTAGGTTAAGGAAATGAGGCTGAGTTGCAGGTCTAGCTTTTTCCTAAATCCCAATCTGAGAGTGGCTTATTATCAGTGCTACCACTAAAAGCAGGCACTCTCCTGGTAGAGTCAAGCAAAATACACTGATCAGAGTGCATCACACAAAGGTTCTTAAATTGATATTTTACTTCACTAATTAGTAAGGGATGGTGTCTCCTAAAACAAGTTAAGAAGCCTGACAGCTTTTCTGTGCCAAATTAGTTCTAAAAATACTAAATCCCACCACATCATATAAAAGAAAACCTAAGCTTCCTAATGCCAAGTGCTGTAATGCTATCCCAAGTCAGCAGACAGAAAGCTGCATTAATCTCTCCCCTTACACACAGGCCTGTTAAATGGTGGCAGAGGGAAAACACAAGGAGTGTATTGTTATCACTCAGCCCTGCCACCGGGAGCCCAGTGGGGAGGCTACGGCACCTAGCAGGAGCCACGCTCCATTTGCAGCTCTGCCATTGGCAAGGCCCCGCAAAGAGCATAGCAGTGCTGTTATTCACGAGCTAAGCGGGTGCCAGACACACTGTGCAGAAGGTAAAGGGATGGCAAAGGAAACTCGCACCTCTCTGTTCTTCTGACAGGGCTAGCAGGTGAAAGACAGAGCTGTTACTCTCAATTCTGATGTCTGCACCAGCAGAGAAGTTTTGGCCAAGCCAGAAAAAGGCTCTGCTCTCACATTCACCATAAAATTGGGCTTGAAAACACAAAGCCCTCACACTGCCAGGAGAGGAGAAGATGAGCTAAGGACTTTTCCTGCACTTCCACAGATCAGCATGTATCCTCTAGTCTCTGGAAGAGAAGCAGTACAGGCTGGAAAAAAGGCATTTAAAGGAGATGTTCGTACAGCATGTATACATCATGAAGAAACTCCCTGTAACTGTGACCTAGACAGATATTAAAGTGGCAGGTGTTCAGCATACAACTGGGAGACAGACAAAGCACTGTTAATCTCAAAGAAAAATAATGCAGCGTGGTAACGTGACATCTGGCCGTACACAATAAAACACAAACATTTCCTCTCCCCTATTTGATAAGCAAGCAATAAATCTCTTAATTATCCACATCATAACCAAGTTCAAAAAATGACAATGAACATGCTTGTAACATCTGGATGGGCAGCATTTTTTTGCTAAGTGAAAAAGGACTCTATTGCTTGTGGATCTGATTCTGTCCATCAAGCTCACCCCTTAAGTCAATGGCTATCTATGCACAGAAGAGAACACATTTGTGTAAGATGTGAGATTCTGTAAGGAAATACAGAAGTTCTAACATTTCATGTTGTCTTTGAATTTGTTTTTATCCTGCCATTCCCCTCCTGAGCATTTCTGTAGCCTTTTTGTGAAATATTTTGCCAATTCTTAATCCATTTAAACAAGAGGTAATCTTAACAGGCCTTTGAAAAAATAAAGACATCTGATGACTGCAACAGCACACAGCAATCACTTATTTTCAAATAGGTGTCTTTGGACACCAAGGACACAAGTATTAATTATTCTGAAGGCAGTAAGTTTTTCTTAGGCTGAGTTAGAAAATAAATTTAGTTAAAATTATCATTTCACACTTTTATGAGGGTATTTTTGAGAGATGCATATTTTATTTGTTAAAATTGTTAGGAGTAGTATTTCACTAAATGTACTAAAGCCTTTAACCACTACATCCACCACCTACCCATTAATTTTAGTAGATTTACCATAAGGAAGGATGCAGAAGGCAAACTGTCAGCAAACTGGACTGAATCTTGTCCTGATTACTTCAGCTTGGAGATGTTTCAAGACCCCTTACATAATGCTATTTATTTCACCTGACATTGCAATTGCTCTTTCAAGCATGATTTGTATAAATCAGGAAAGCATCTTCAGTTCCCCTTTCTGAAATCCTTATCTTCAACACAGCGGCTTCCCCTCCAGAATGACAGTTCTAGAGCCAAACTGCAGTGCAAAGCCGATCCTTGCACATTTCAGAGGATGCGGCTCTGCCAGACCATACAGCCCAACAGCAGCAAAAACGACACATCTTTCCTGGCACTGCACAACCTGGCTCCAGACCTCCACACTGTTTAAAAGCTTCACAATTTAGTCACTACCAAAGAGGAAAACATTGATGCTTTACTCAAAGACTGGTGTAAGAGGCAACAGAAAGCAAGAGTTTGTCTCCTCAACTCGTAGGTCTGCCAGTATTGAGCCCTTCAGAAGACTGTGCAAATTGTTCCCGGTCCTTGAGACTTCACTCTTCCTAGAGGAGACCACAGTCACAGTCTCTTCTGAATTCTACAAAAAAAACCCACAACACTTATTTGGTGTATAAACACTAGAATACAAAAAACATCCACAAATAAAGAGCTTATTTAAGTGGCCTTAATGGAGTGATTACACGACCATCTTGGCATCCCATTAAAAAAAATCCTATGAAAAAGCACCTAACTGAAATGCAACAGAAGGCAAGGGCACATCTCTCCACGAAAATGTGGAGCACTCATGCACTGGAATTCTGTTTACAGTATGGAAGAAGAAGTCCAGAGGGAAAAAGTGACTCTCAGACATTTATTCTGTTGATAAATAGCCAAGTATACTATTTAAAACCCCAGCAGCAGTACAGCCTTTAATATAGGCTTCTAATTACCCACGTCATTGAACTATGCTGCTATTAAAAGTATAAAAATAAGAACCATCTTCTATTTGTACATGTATTTCTTGATTAGTTATGAGATATTCTATTTCTGAACTCCTTGTTCATTGAAGAGCTGCATCACATAACTGAGGAAAAATTGCTGAAGCTTCATTTTTATCTGATCCATTAAACAAGTGTAAATGATTGAAAAAACACAGCAAATGACATCTTTGGTCATTTGGTCATCTGTTAGGAGAATTGTACATTCTTCTAAACCATGTCATCTTACAGCACATAATTTTTGCATCATTTAAAGGTGTTTAAAGTTATGTTGATCATTACTCTTCAGAAACAAAGTAATTGCCACTGTATTTGGGGAAACAGAATATAAAATGTCAGTGTACGCCGTTTTGTAATAAACTGGACAGACGCACTCAAACTGTCCACATAATTCCTTTACTTAGGAAGCAAAACAAAGAAGCACTACAAGCTACAAAAATAATTTTTTGAAAGCTCCCCATTATTCATTACACGTACTACAATTTCCAAAGAAACATATCTAACTATTGGATTTAAAGAACTAGAAATATCAATCCATTACCTCTCACGCCGTCTCCCATCCTTTAAAATAAAGAAAAGCCCTCTTGCTTTCATAACATGCTTAAGATGTTCAAAATTAGTGAAGTTTAATTAGCACTCCCTAAATTAAGCATCAGAAGTACCAGTTAGATAAGCTGTTATAGTTGCAGAACAGACATGCTTTTAAAATGCAAAACCCCATATCATCTCACAATAAGGTTGTTCAAAACCTGTGTCCTGTAGAGTTAGCCACTCTTATACCTTATTGGTGCATGAAAGAACCTAAACCATGTTTATATTAAGAAATGAATCAGTATGCATCATCTTAAATATTTGGATATTCAGGTATTGCCAAGTATCAATATATTTATTAAAACCATACTTAAGAAAACTATAATCAAGTATACAGAAGAACACTGGTGAGCAAACTGAGAGCAAAATACTAACTTCTAAAGTGCATCAGTAAAACAAAGAATTCATAAATTCAAAAACATCATACACAACTGAATCTGATATCCAAGACAGAATCATTTACCAATCTGACTATACATAAATATACGTAGTGTTCAAGCAAATGAATTAAAGATGCTGTCATTTGAACATTTCTATGATGAATTACAATTAGTATGAAAATTCTAAACCTATTTCTGAAATCAATCACTTTAATCTTAGACACCAATTCCAAATCTCATTGATTTATTTGCTACAGAATTAAGAAGTCCTCCATCAGGAGTCACTTAAGCTTCATCTTCCCCAGGTGTTTCCGAGATCATGAGTCACTCAAAGCTTTAAGGCCCTTTTCACTCCACCTGCAATGTCTCAGCTGATTACACTAAAGGGTAAGGATCCTCAAATCTGGTTGTTTTAGACCATTCAATTAATTTTGCTCCAATGCATATCCAATAGGACAGATTCTTCTTTTGCTCCCCCCCCCCCTCACACATACACGCACTCCTTTTTTTCTTCCCTAGAAAGACAAAAGGATTTCAAATCTCAGCATTCTTAAAGACCAGTAGCACAAGTAAGATTACCTTAATGTTTTGGTAAACCCAGCTGATATTGTTTGATGCTGTGTCCCTTAGTCTTGCTACACTAAGATGTCTGTACACTTAATTGGGACAATTATTTATCTACCTAGTCCTCTCTCGCTATTTTCATGTGTCCCCAGCATTCTGTTAAAAATGAGCATTATTAACTAACGTTATATCAACTATTTTTTTTCAGTATAAGGTTTGTTTGTTTGTTTTCTCCCCAGGCAGTTAGTTTTGCAATATTCTTCAAGTCTCTTTAAGGGGTCATGTAATTATTTTATACACAGTACAAGTCCTGAAGACTAAACAAGAATTTGGATCATGAACCACTATAAATGCTCTGTTAATACATGTAAATTAACAAATTCATTAGGAGATTATACAGTTTGAGACAAATCCCAGTGGTTACTACTCATGTAATAGTCCAACTGATGTCAACAGGATTTTGAGAATAAATACGAACAGGATTTGGTTATGCTGATGAGAATACAAAGATTCTCTATACCTTGATACAGGGCAGGGAGTCATATAAGAAATTCTTAAACAACCAACTCATAGCAGATGCTTCCAAATACCTACAGAACCCCTTAAGAACCTTCTTTCCCCAGTTTTTAATACTATGATAATTTCATCTTTTATATACTATCTGTAAGGATAGGCAGCAGATATAACTGCCTTTGACCAGTTTTTGGGTCACTCAAGAAAGGTATCAGTCGCAGGCCAGCAACAAGGAGGAATCACTTACCCCTTTCCAAGGATCGGGGCTTGCTGTAAACTCCCAAAGGAAGCAGTCTCCAATTAGTAATGCTTCTTTTTCAGTTGCCAACCATTAAATGAGGCTGGGTGAATTATTTGCACCTGTAGTCTCAGGGCTGGTCACACTCCTTCACCAGGTGCTCAATCACTGGTTCAGGCAATGACCTAACAGTTCCCATACACCATCTTTTTTTTTTATGCATGTCATTACTGCCTGCAGCCACTTCAAGCCCGGTGCAGTTGTGCAAAAAGCTGCAGTTGAGTAAAATTCCTAGGAGTACTTCAAACTACAAATATGAGAACATGTCCAGATATTTTTGATACACATCTAAAAGAAGAAAAATGCAAATTCCAGCCCCTGACAAGGTGCAGGATGAACAATTTATAGCCCTCTAAAAAGCTGTGCTTCTGATGGTGCCCTCTTCACCACTATCTGCAGCTGATTGGCAGTGACAATGCTTAATAGTCCAGTGTGTTAAAGCTACCTGAGGCTTTTTACACATTTGGCAACAAATTGCACAGTCTTGTGCAAGATTAAAAGGAATTGGTAACTTTAGTAATCTAGCCTCAGCTGTCATACCAAGTCATGGTAAAAAAGAAATTGTATTTATCTTAATGTATGCTCTAAAGTCACACAGAGCATTGTGCATTTTCCCAGTTCGGAGAACTTATGAATAAAGATTAAATGTTTTAAAAAATCTAAAACCAGACCTGTCAGTCATACAGATAGTGCCTAGTATCAAAAGACACATACACACACACTCAAAGGTAACTTATCACTAAGTAGAAAGACTTCAGAAGCAAAATTGAAGAAGTCCTTTTTAAGGCATCTGAATTACTGAGAACTGTAAGACCTATCAGGAACTGAACCTTAACATGCAATTGTGCACTTTTGACACCAATGAGAGAAGACCTACCAGTTTCCTTAACCCAAAAGCAACTTCTTGGCACCCCCTAGAGGTTTTCCTCCCACAGAGAAACAGTTCAGAAGAAACAATTTTCTGTACAACTTGAGAGAACTGAAGATCCAGAATTCCAACGTGAAACCAATGCAGACATATGAAAATATTCATTTCAGACTGCAAATCTAAACCATCACATGTACAATTGTTTTCAGTCTGTGATTAAACTGCTTGTCCTACTCAATTAGCCCGAGACTGCTGGGTCTATAGCTAGGATCAACAACTAGAAACAATACATGAATAATAGTACTTCTCTTCTGGAAATCAGAGAACCTAGTTTTCACCACACAAAACTTTCTAACACTCCAGAGTTCCTCTTAGTTTATAAGGAGAGAAAGCAAAGACAGTTAGCAAAACACTAGATCACCCATCTATGCAGTGCTCAAACAACAGCTCAAGCCTCTGGCATGACAGATTTGTTTTTTTATGCTTTTTATTTCTTACCAAATGGAATTCAAATTTGATTTGTGCTCTCTGAATAAAAGAAAAAATAATCATTTGATCTGCCATCATTTGTCCTGTTTCTACCCCCTCCCCCCCCCCCCCCCCCCCCCACACACACTTCCCCAAAACCTATCCACATCAAATATGAAAGTTCTTACTTTAAGTTTTACTTAATGCCTCCTGACTTTTTGATCAAGTAGGAAGTTGCATTCTAGCTCCAAAAACACATAACGATGAACTACCTGTTTGGATCTTGTTGGATCATACTCCCCTGGGTTCAAGACAAACGTGCTCAAACATTAAGCATTAATTTTCTGTTATAACCATCCTACATGCCTGAAAATACAGGGCCTTCCAAGCAGTTACGTGACTTCGAGCAACTTCCTCAAAACAAAGCAGAAAACAATAGCTCATTTAAGATGCTTCATTATGAATGAAAAAAAGAAGAATGCATTTAACTATCTGAATATTAAAAGGCATTTCCTGTCAATGATACCATAAAAATGTAAATTCCAACTGTGAAGTGTTTATTTTTAGAATAGTTTGAAACTGCAAGCCATTAATCTAAAGCTTTCCAACTCAGAGAGCGCTGATGCTTTGCTGCAAATTTTCTTGCTTTTGTTAGAAAAGCAAATAAAACCACTTGGATTAGAGTGCCAAGGGTATCTCAAAAGCAACAGGAAAAAAAGAGAGCATGCAATACACTTCTCCAGTTGCACTGTCAGAGTAATCTAAGACATACCTATTGCTTTATTCAAATCAGCCTGCCCTATCAGTGACTGGTGAAATCAAATGAAAACCAATCTCTAATAAAATCATAGAGTATCTTCGTCAGAGAAAACTGTAATGAGACTCTTGGAGTATCTTGATGATGCCTCCTCAGGGGATCCAGCTCTAGCTATTGTGAATTTTGAATTTCAGGAAACTAATTACTGAACGCAGAAAAGCTGGTCTTAAAGCTGAATGATGCTACACATCCCTATCACAGGCATATAAGCCCTTCTAGAAACCGTGCAAAACTTTGAGTTCCTTTACAAACTGCTACACCCAAGTTCTCAGATAGCATCAGAACATTAACTTGTCACCTGCCTGCAAAGAAATTTTTCCTGCACACAGGACAAGCCACAGTAAACAACTGACATCCTTGGGATGATTAATGCATTTGAGGTTGAATTTGAAGATCACACGTGGACTCTGGTTTGCAAAGAAATGAGTTATCTGCTACATTGAAATCAAGTGTCATCTGGAGCCTGCCAGCCTCCCTTGTCCCAAACTGCTTCTGCCCCCCGTTTAAAGCTTTGTTCATTTGAAATTAATTAACAGTTCAGCAGATGTTATAGCTCACTAGAATCTGATTTTTGTTTTGTCCGAAATCAAAGAACAGTTAAAAATTATTTAAATACCCAATAGAATTGGGCACAGCTCTCCACAAGTGGCCTTATCAGACTGAAGTGGAAGGAAAGAATCACTCCTCTCCCTGTCCTGGTGATAACTTTACTAATACAGACAAGGAGGCTGTTGCTCTTCTTCACCCAGGCTGTTTTTCCCAGCCAGTTGGCACCCAGCATGTAGTGGTACAAGATGTTACTCCTACCCAGGTGCAGAGCTTGACATTTTGCCTTCGCTTAAACATCATGAGGTTCCTGTCAGCTTATTTCTCTACCCTGTCAACATCTCTCAGAATGGCAGCACAGTCCTCTGGTATATAAATCACTTCTCCCAGTTTTGTATCATTTGCAAACTTGCAGACAACATCTCTATGTCCCATAACACAGACCACTAACAACAATTTTAGGCAATACAGGATCCAGTATCAACTCTGAGGTACATCATTAGTAGCTGGCCTCCTACTGGATTTCACACTGCCAATTATAACTCAGCCCAACTAGTTTTCAGTACATGTTATCATCCATTTATCTAACCCACACTTCAAGAGCTTGTCTAACATGATGATATGTGGTACTGTCAAAAGCCCTACTAAAGCTGAGATAAATAACAGTCAGTGCTCTCCTTTCATCCACCACACTTCTCACTGTAGAAGGCTATCAGTTTGGTCAAGCATGTTATCTGTTTCACAAACCAATGCTGATTGCTTCCAATCACTTTCTTTGTCCTTCATGTGTTTGAAAATGATTTATAGGAAGATTTGCTCCATCACCTTCCCAGAGACTGACGTGAGGCTGGCTGGCCTGTAGCTCTCCAGATGTTTGTTTTCCTTGAAGTCTTCAGGAACCTCCTCTGATTGCCATGACCTTTCAAAGGTAATTGTTAGAGAGTTTCATCTCCTACAACTAGTATAAAAGTAGAAGTTTAAGTGAAGGTGATGGTCAGATACAATGATGAGATCCATAAATACTGACTCCTTCTCCATGCAGTGGAGAAATATACTGTTGCCTACAAGCTAATTCTGAAACACAAACCAGCTGTTCATTAGCATTTGGTCAGGCACATTCTTGCACTGTTTCCTTTTCTCCAGCACAGACTGTGTTGAAGTCCTACTGGAGTCCTCCAGAGATAGCTGTATAGTCTCACAGCAAAATAATGCAATGCCAAATAATTTCATGTTGCTACAGGCATGACAAGTGAACTCAGATTCTCAGTCACTAAGAACAGCCTAAGCCTAACTCAGCAAAAGACAGAATCAAAAACAAGTAAGTTAATAACTGAAAATACAAATAATGAATCCTGGAGCAAAGCTTATGAGAACAAGATACTGAATGATGTCAAGGAAGGATATCCAGCTGTAGAACAGTCTTCTGGAAGAAAGAAAATAAAAAGGAATAAAAAAAGAATTGAAATCCATCCACCTTCTGAGGACATAAAATAATTAGTATCTCAACCATGAATTAAGGAGATAATATATTCTACAATATCCTACCAGTAAGCCAATTTATCTCCTAGAAACTGTAATTTTTGAAATGAAATTTCTTTTCAGATTACATCTTTAGGAAATATTGTCATTTATATGATATTTTCCCTTTTGTCATGTATGCAGTTTACTAACCTCACACTTTGCAGACTGTAATCTGTCAATCTAGAAGAATAATGGATAGGAAAAAGAATATATACTTTGAGCAGTTTACAAAATAGAAGTGTATAGAACTTAAGAGCATAAGGAATAGTCATCCTAGATGCATGCAATTAGAATAGTGATATTTAGAATTATTAAAAAGCAAATGTTCAAAAAGGCCAGACTTTCAAGGCTGACCACAAGTATATCAATGGATTAGAGCTGTTAAATAGTCATAGAAAATATGTTTTGCTAAGCAAAATGTTTTGAGTTGTTGTTTTTATTGTTTAGTTTGCTTTTAATAAAATTGTTGTTTGGTGTTTTTTTAAACCAAAGCAGCATCAGCTACAAAGCTACAACTAATTTTTTTCATTGAATTAAGAAGTTTACCAAGTTTTATTTTTCAAAATGAATATTGCATCAAATAGATTTTTTATTGTGTATTACATTATCTTCTACACTATTACAGAACAATGCAGTCTACTAGCCACATTAAAAAGCACCGTTATACATTCTTGCCAAAGTCCAAATCCATACTTGTCAAGACATTTTATTTCATTTTAAATACCTGAAATGATAAAGGCAGCTGCTACCCAATACACCAACTGCATTTTACTTTTTCAGTGTCATTCTGACACTGATTCAGAAAAAACATGTACTTTCTTATTGAGGAAACAGTTATTTTTAGTAACTATGCCAACCTTGAAATATTTTCCTTCTCCCATCCCCACTATCTTTCCATTTTATTTCTGTATGTTGTTGTTGCAGGGGCACAGCTTAAGCATAGTCCTCAGATCCTTACTGAAGCTGATACTGGCCTAAGTTTCTTCTGAGTAACACATACTAATGGAGGGGAGAAGTAAGTCAGTGGTTACCTTCTGATCCACTGAGTTAGGTTAAAGTAGCTATAACGTGCTCTACTATTTTGCCTTACAAGATAGATACTGACAAAAAATTCTCAGAAAAGACTACTTCCAGGATATTTTAAAGCTTTGACACTATTTTTGACAAAACATTAGAATAGCATTTAATGCTTTGCATTATTACCTACTTGCAAAAGTGTCCATATGAAGTCAAACAAAAATTTTACGCTATCCATGCACTGATAGCAGCAGAACTAGAAACAACTCTGCCTGAACAACACTGAAAGAGCTGCATGTTCTAGGAAACAGAGCGCATAAGAAACCAAGATCCTGTTTTCATGCTTGTACCTGACCTGTACAACTTCTCTATGCATGTTTTCCCTTAAGCAGTTGTGTTAGCTGGGTTTTTGAACTCTTCAGCACAGAACCATCTGTGAGAACGTTTTGGACAGCACCAGTTCAACAGGGTTGTGTTCTGAATTCAGTTGTCAAAACACTGATATAGTACAAAATAAAAAGCCACAGCTATGTTTGCTCGCTTAGATGAGTGATAAATTAGCGCTGCAGTTTGTTACTTCATTCGTTCTTACATATGGGTCTTTACATATGGAACACCAAGGAACCTACAGCGCATGGTTTTTCAAGCATGCTAGAAAGGAGATGGTCACATGCCTGTACAAAGATACTGCTGAATCTTATTTCTGACTGAAGTTTTGTGTGTGGGTTTTTTTTTAAATGGATTGTAAGAGGTCTGGGATTAATTCAGAGGTGTTGAGCTCTCACAGTAGCTCAAGATGTGAAATGCTGGGATATTCATGACTAGCTCTGAGCTCCTTTTGTAACTTACATTTATCTCAGGTACAGTTTCATAACAAAATTAGCAGTGATGAGTAAATATACTTCCACTCAAACTTTGAAAACTTTGGTTCCACATCAGAATATTTAAGGAAAAAAAGTTTGAAACAAGAGCTGCAAACACAGTGACTGAAGGAATTTTCTTGGTTTCTACCACAAGCTAGCCTACATCTAAAGGAAGGTGCCTAGGTGCCTCAGGCCCTTAGCAATATCTTAGCAATAGCAGTTATCAGCTATAAAACCTTAATTCTGTTAAACAGTATGAAGAACTATTAGAATATAACACACATTTGTGAACAAGTGAAAAAACTCACATTCTATCAGACAGCATGAGATCCCAGATGGCAACAAGATCTTCCATAAGCCTTCTATTTAAGCCATTAATGACTGTTTCAAGACAACCATAACAAAAATCTGTACGAAAGAGGTAGCCTGAAACAAAAAGAACTACAGAAATAAAAAGTTGAGAAAGGCCATACTGTTTTATATGTTTCTTATGCTTTGGGTAATATCTGAATGTCTTATTTAAGTTTTACTAAAAATTCTTAGAAACAGACAAATATTCGAACTTCAAAAGTTTTGGACTCAGAAAGACTCAGACCTTACATTACAAGTCCCTTTTTGTTTTTCTCCTCCACACATATATGACAGAAAGAGATTAAAACATCAGAAGCATTGTTTAAGCCACAGTTTTTTGTAGAAGCTCTATAAAGGGATTCATGTGCACAGAAGAAAGGGCTTTGTGCTGGCTTTCCTTTCTCTGACGGTTCTTGTGAAATGCAGATATATAGCTATGATTCAGAAATATACTTTATATCTAGAACCTGGTATTGAGAAATAAATCACAAGTCCCTAACCCTTCCACATAAACTACTGTAAATTGCACACTGAAGGGAACAGAATAGAAAACTAAGATTATTTTCACTATTGTCAAATTCCATTGAGGTAGTAGAGGATTTATCACACTGATATTGCCTCCTTTCACTGATCCAAAACAAAAAATAAAGTCTCAACTCATGCTATTTTGCAGGTAAGAGTCTTGATCTATTACACAGGCAATCTGAAATGTTTTAGCTACCACCCATTACTGCTGAGGTTGATTTCCCATCTGAATTGGAGCGGTCTCTGAAAGCCCTTACTATAATTCTAGGTACATATTTTTACCTTTACATATATTCCATCACCTTGATCTAGATCGTAAAATATGATTTTACTCTTTTGCCTATCTCTTATTCCATCCACTTAACTTAGTTGTGTCAAAACTGTTAATTACATTCTAGCCTTATTTAGTTGTTACACTGTGGGAAAACTAAGTTTTGCCTCAGAAAAAATTAAACAACTTCACTGACATAAAATCCAAAAGCTACCCTAATTCTGTGGCAGCAACCACAGAAAGGACTGCAATTCTTGCTCAGATAATGAAAACAGCTACTGACTCTTTTAAAAGTCTACTTATAACCTTTTCATGCTACTTACTAAACTTGAGTGCAAGCTGATAATATTCATGAAGATTTCTAAAATATTCATTTCAGGAAACATCCTGATTCAGAAAGGAAAAAAAACTAAAATAAAATCTTGTTTCTATTTTAGTTTAGTTATATGACATTGGTTTCTCTGATTCCTAGAAAGTAAGATTGATCCAGCTGAAACATGATTATAATTTTGATCTTGCTCTGCGAATTTCACACAGCATGCTGGTGTGAAAGGGTCAGAAAACCAACCAAATTTAAAATAACCACCAAAGAAGCAGAGCTGTTTTTAAAAATATCATAGCAAAATTAATGTTCTGTATAGATGAAAAAGTCTTACTAGCCTGAGTTTCAGAGGGCTACCATATTTCCTAGTGAGAAAATGGAAATCTAAAGGTTCTCTTTTTTCTTTTTTAAAGCTTTATTCAAAAAGCAATAGCCCACATTAATATGCATTCAGCAACATGTGTTCAGTATTCAAACATATTCTCAGTATTCAAAGCTTGTGCTCTTATCTTATCTTTCAGATGAAAGTTGAACCTGAAGTCCAACAGCTTATTCAAGATCAGAATAATAAATCACATAATTAAAACGTGGAACAAACTCATTAATCCTATTTTCACTGTCAACCCCAATTTAACTTCCTTGCAGAGTGACAGCATCCTAACCTGTAATAAGTTTACCAACACAGGGAGCAGTTTTGCTAGTTAGGTAGACAAGTATGAAAGAATGGAACCCGGAAGAGTATAAACTAAAACCTCCTTCAACATGCACAGGGAAAGAATCCATACATGCTTTTCCAAAGGAACATCAAGAGTCTATAGTAAGGATTCCCCTGATCCTTACAGTCCATAGTGTAGGACTAACGCATTTCAGAAAGTTCGACAAAGATACATAGTCTTACTCTATAATCTCAAGAGGAATCATTACTCCTTCCCATTCTCCATCTGACTTCAGTTTTAGGGACAGCTTCAATTATCCCATTTGTATATTCCTCCTAGCCAATTCATCTTTTTCATACTAGCCACTTGTTCTCATTCGTAAGTAAAAAACATGACTATATAGCACAGCAATATAAATTACACACTTAAATGAAACCATGTGACAACACAACCATTTTTTGGCCACCTGCCAATATACTCCAGTAATTAAACTGAAAAAGGAACCAGAAGACCATATTTAAATAAAGATTTGAAAGAAATATGAACAAATATGGATATTTAAACATTATAAGAATATTAAGCCCTTCACAGTCAGGACCCCCTGGTATTTTACTGTAAGCATATGAAATAGAACACTGTATAAGGAAGCTTTAAAATGAATTGTGGGGGAGAAATAATTGCTTCATTCCCTCAAAGAACACATCTTCATAGGAAGTAATATCACTTATTGGTAAGCACAAAACAGTATCAGCTAAACAAGCCTTATGCATCCAGAACTTAACTGTTATGGATGTGGAAGGATCACAAAATTGCAGGGGTTGGAATGGACCTCGAGAGATCATCAAGTCCAACCACCTTCTACAGCAGGTACCCTACAATAAGTCACACAGGCAGGTGTCTAGAAGAATCTTGATTAACTCTAGAGAAGGAGACTCCACAACCTCTCTGGGCAACCTGTTCCAGTGCTCTTTTACCCCTACCATAAAGTTCTTCTACGTTAGTTCAGAACTTCCTTCATACAAGTTCAAGGCCATTACTCCTTGCCTACACACCACAGAGAAGTGCCTGGCCTTATCCATTTGCCTCCCACCTTCCTTTAGGTATTTATTTATTGATGAACAGGGGAGCCCAGGACTGGACACAGCAATTTAAATGTGGCCTCACTAAGGCAGAGTAGAGGAGGAGGACTTCCCTTAACCTGCTGATCACACTTTTTTACTGCATCCCAAGATACCACTGGTCTTCTTGGCTACAGGGCACACTGCTGACTAATAGCCAACCTGTGCCATCTGGCCATCAGGACCCCCCGGTCTTTCTCTGCAGAGCTCATCTCCAGCAGGTCACCTCTTAATCTGTATTGATGCATGCAATTATTCTTCCCCAGGTGCAAGACTCTACACTTGTTCTTCTTACACCTCATCAGTTTCCTTCCTGACCAACTACTCAAGTCTGTCCAGGTTTTATTGAACGGTAGCACAGCCTTCCAGCGTGTCAGCCACTCCTCCCAGCTTTGTGTCATCACCAAACTTGCTGAGGGTGGACTCTATCCCTTCATCCAGGTCGCCGATGAAGATGCTGAACAGGACCCCCTGAGGAACACCGCTATTTACAGGATCTCCTTGTAGAGAAAGTTAGCTAAACAAACTACCACTGATTTTCCTTCCTCCACTCCTTTTCCCCTCCATCTGGAATTCATACATTCAAAGTTGGAAAAAGTGTAGCAAAACTTACAAATTCTAGATTTTAGGAAAAAAATATGAACTAGTACAGAGGTTATTCACTCTGCCTGTTTGATGATACCACTGAGATGCCTGCGGTTTTCTCTAAATCAAAGAACACATGTTTTTTGCATCATGACAAGCATTAGATTATGGAGTCATCGAAGACCCAAGTAAGTGAAAAAAATGCTAATTTAAGAGAAAATATTTTTGACCAAGGTTCATCTTGTAAAGCATACATCTTCCATTGAACCAGTTGGATTTCTGTTACTTAATTGAGAATATGACTGAGTTTTGCTCAGAGAAGAAAAAGCCACAAAATTATACAGCTTTGGAGCTTAGCATGTCAAGTTGTATGATATAGATGCACTTGACACAGATGCAGCTAGTTCCATCTTGCTTATAGCATTCAAATAGCACACACAGAAGCATTTCATAAGCAGGTTCAAACTGGTTTATTTGTTGAATCTGTGCAAGACATCCTGTTACAACTTGTATAATTTTTCAAATAAAGTATTCCTGAAAATGTATATCTGAAAACATTTATTAGAAATCAGATTATCTCAACTATCTATTAAAAGACTGACTCAGCATCGTTTTATTTTGCTGACAGTACAGCTATCCTGACTTTCAGCCTCTCTCCCAGTCCCCGCCCTTTTTTGTGACACAGTGAAAAATGCAAAAAGCAATTTATAGTGCTGAGAGTCTTTGGCTCCTTGACAAACATCACCGCTCCCAGTCTGCTCTGTCAATAGATCACCAACAATCTGTCATCCAGGGACCTGAAATATTGTCATCACCACTAATCAAAAGCCAAGCAGCTCCTCACTGGAAGTTTTTTTTTTTTTTCCAGAATGGAGACCATGCTGAGGGAGCCTCAAAAAGCAATCCATCAGCCATGAAGACTCTGGAGCAGCACTGTAGAGAAAAGTCCTTCTCCTTGGAGGCCCGCTGAGACAAGACTCTGCTTGCAGTGCCATTCTGCTGAGACAAACCAGAGCCTGCCTTCAGGTGTCTGTACCCTGGCACTACACAGTAAACAGAACCTGCAAAAATATAGGTGGCCATACACACACAAAAGGGAAGATCAAGTTCTCTGAAGTGACTTTGCCTACTCTTTCCAATGACACCAGCATATTCAGGAGGTCAGAGATGCTAGGTCTTAAAAATCCAAGACATCCCAAAGTTCTCAATGTAGGTCAGGATTATCTGGCATTTAGCTGGAATTAAGTATCAGATATACTATATTCCTCAAACCCTAATGCTGCACCTATATATGTATGTAAAATACATAATAAAAAGAAAATCTTACCCTGGAAATCAAATCAAATTCCCCTAATCTAACTATGCAAAGCTTTATTCTGAACTAAAGCAAAGGCCTAAAACATGAATAAAGTATAGAATTTTGTTTTTAACACTCAAAGCGAGGTGTCTTCTGTGTTTAAATCTTTTTATACTAATATATATGAGCTAAAAGAAATAATTATTTTTCACTACCAAAAAATCATGCATCTTCAAATAGAGTAGGAAAAAAAAAGGCAGATAAAGTTACACATGCATTGTATCTCCTAGACAGACAGAGAAGTAACAGTTATAAAGCTGATTAGAAGTCAACCTCTAATTAAAAGCTATTCACAGAGAGGGAGCATTTAAAACAGTTGCTCAGAACTCCACCTCAGAGAGGCAAAGAAGAGATGCCAAAGTTGTTTTATATCATAGTTTCACATTTCATCCACTGAACATGACTGCTGCTAGGTTATACGAGGTGACACAATATAAGGAAGTGTTTATTTCTTTTTGAAATGAGGAGCATTATCCATCCTTTGATAGCTCATTATGACAGTCAGCACTGAGAATTAAGTGTGCAGTATCCCAGTGGAAGCACACAGAGGCTAACGAACTTCCCTAATTTGACCAGAAATGCATGCCTCAGTATTTGATTTTAATGCACAAAACGTAATGGCACATTTTAAATACTTATTTACCTGAATATATTAAGTAGTTGCTCCGTAGAATAGTGCACTAAGCTTTTCAAATACATGATGGCTTCTATTCAATCCTGATATTCATATGTAAGATTCCTTCATACCATGACTGTTTCTAATGTCAGGTTTTTTTAATCTGCAATTCTAAACTTACTCCTTCATTAGACATGCACGTTTCTAATTAAGTTCAACCTGCCCACCCTTCTTTGAAGAGATTAAAGTCAGAGACCACCAAGACCCTTGAGGCTTTGTGCAGATAAATGTAGTTGTTCTTGGTACAGAAGTCAGAAGTGGCAAACAAGCACAAGAAGCTGCCAACCTTCTAGGAAATACTTGTAACCAAAAATACATACTTTAGCAGAAATCTTTATCTATCATATGTATACAGGTGAAAAAGAGGAAGTGTTGTTATGTATCTAATATGCATTTAATTATAGGATGTTATATGCCATTGGTAAAATTAAAGCACATGTACTAGTCAATCACTAATGAGATCTGTGCCAGATCACAGGTCCTGTTTTTCCCACAATGAACCAAAGTTTACCATCCAAAAAAACAAATTCACAAACAGCAGAGAGGCATGTGGGAATTAATGCGGTGATCCCTGTGCAGGGCTTTTAATCCTGTTACTCAACATCCTTGTATTGGGATAAATACTATAAACCTGGTTTAACAAGAAATAGAGAAAATAAATGCCAAGTATCTTCAATTATTCTTTTCATAATGATCACTCTGAGAATGCACTCGCCTTCTATATGATAGATACTTACAGAGATGAGGCATGCTTTCATATTTATTCTGTGATTCTGTGACTTCAGCACCATGATAGAAATCCACACATAAAGCTACATGATTCTTATAACTCAAGCTTCAAAAACATTATTAGCAGTAAGAATAGCAAGAACAGGATTCTTTAATTACTGTCAACTTCTTTCACAAATACGCAGGATATGGTTGATTTTTTTTTTTTTTTGAATACCCAAAGCTTGTTCACTTATTCACTGCATTTATAAGCACAACTGGTCAGACAAGGTTAGACAGAATTGAAGGTCCAGTTACCCAGGACACAGGTACTTCATTAGAAACGCTCAGCTTAACAAAATGAATCATCCTACTTGTCAGTTTGTTAAAATCGTTGTAGACTGACAGGGACTTCAATTCTATTCTCACCAAATCACCTATCTGGAAGACCCATTTTAGCATCAACAGTGTTTTGAAACCGAAGCCCCACTTTTTGTGAGAATTCAGCTTCCAGATCACACAATCTCCCTGTCAAAGGCCCCAAGCCATCCTGAAGTGAGATGCTACCATTGGACATATTCAAAAGCCGTAGCAGAGCTTAGCTACTATAAGAAACTTGAGACAGATTATTTCAAAAATGCTTTCAGGTCTCAGCTTGCTTAAAGAGCTCAATGTCTCTGAAAACACTTGCAACAACAGGGCTTCCTCTGCCTGGGTTTCTCTAACCTTTACTCGTTTGCATTGTTGAAGACGTTCAAGCCATTGTTTCTACAGACAACAACTCTGATCCAGACTTCTGGGTCATTCTAGTTTTCAGACACCTTCTGTATAGTCAATGAATATGAAGACGCTATAATTATGAAATAAACAAAAGAGTTTGGCAAAGCAGATTATAATAACAAAAAGAGAATAGATAGAAAGCTTACCCACACTCTGGGCTCACTGCAAAACTCCAGAAGAGGGTTCTCCAGAAGAGATCCTTTCCTACTGGCAGTCAGCTCTTAAATGGGGTCTAGGAGAGGTGGAGCCAGGCTCCACCCCTTCCGGCAGCACAGGTGAATTGCCTGCACCTGTGCCCTCAGGGCTGACTCATTGCTCGCCTCAAGTGATCAATCAGAGGTTCAGGCCATGATTCAGCAGTTCCCATACACCTTCATATTCAACATCACATAATTCCTCATGCCAAAAAATCAGCACAAAAAGGTTTTTGCCTTTCCATATGCCAAACAAGTAAGGTAACAGTAAAACCTTTGGCAAGGAGGAGGATTATTTTTAAGCATGCAAGCTTGACTGGGACAACAACCTACTTTCTGTGAAAGAGCAAACAATGTGCGTGTTCAAGAATTACTTACTTACTACCCAGAGAGGTACAACATTAAAAGAAGAATGCCAGAAGACACCTCATTGTAACTTGCTTCTAATTATTTCCCTAAACACTTCAGTAATTTAAAAGAAGTTAACTTTTACATATTAATTTATCTCAGGTCAAGTCTAATCCAGTGTGTTTAAAACAATTAAGAAGCTCATAAAAAAATTCTTATTTATGCTACATGCCCAATTTCATTCAGCTCTGTTGAAAAAAATTCAGCCTTAAAGGGATATTTTGGAGATGCTTAATTGAACAATAATTTACTGTGTTAGAAAAGAAAAACATACCTGTGGCTGAAAGAGAAGAATATATGAAGAAAGGTATTTATGAAGAAAGGTTGATGGAACTGGGCTTATTTAGCTTGGTGAAGAGAAGGCTCCAGGGAGACCTCATTGTGGCCTTCCAGTACTTAAAGGAAGTGTATAAACAGGAGGGGGAACGGCTGTTTACAAGGGTGGATAGTAATAGGACAAGGGGGAATGGTTTTAAACTGAAACAGGGGAGATTTAGGTTAGATATTAGGAGGAAGTTTTTCACTCAGAGACAGGCCAGAACAGATTGCCCAAGGAGGCTGTGGATGCCCCACCCAAGAAGACATTCAAGGCCAGGCTGGATGTGGCTCTGGGCAGCCTGGTCTGGTGGTTGGTGACCCTGCACATAGCAGGGAGTTATAACTAGATGAACATTGTGGTCCTTTTTCAACCCAGGCCATTCTATAATTCTCCTACGCTAATATTGTCTGCTTAGTATATATATTTAAGTTTTACGATCTGTTTCCAAAAGAAGTTTTCTTGACTGTTAACAGTTTGAGTGATTAAGTCAACTGCAAACTTGGCAAAAAGAGAAAAAAGGGGTGGGGAACAATAAATAAATAAATAAATAAAATTTAAAAAAAAAAAAATTTAAAAAAAATCTTCCCTTAAAGAGCATTTGATGTAGAACTTCTTTGGCTCTTAGATGCTCTTACTTTATGTTAGCACTCAGTGTCAACTCTGCATATTTCTGCCTTCTCAAAATGAATGTAAGCAGGTGGAAAAACATGGTTTGTTATGTTTTGAACTAGAATGGCTAAAGCAACAAAATAATCAAGTATAATACCGAATATTGTCATTACAAATATGGCTTTTTAATGTCTGCAGTTTTCTTGGTAGGTTTGAGAAATACAAAGTTTCATTAGAAGATTTTTTTTTTTTTTCTCTCCAAAAAACTTCAACAAAATAGAGTGCCCTTTCAATCAAGATAATACATATTCTTCCATATTTTGTGTCTCCTGAAGTAACTGCTTATTCCTATAACTGATGAAAGAACAGGGAGATTAAGAGCCAGTAGGATGCACCAGAAGTTAGCATGCCAAGAACAACTTAAACATTAAATGCTTGCTGTCACAAATAATGAGATGTTTCCCTCTTAGTTTTACAATAAACAAGCATCTCATATGAGAAAAAAAAAATCTATTAGTATAGCTATCAGTATCCCTATAGCAGATAACATATTTCCTTTACATTTATAATGACCAGAATATTGCCAGGGAATCTGGTCAGACAATCTGCTTTTACAGCCCATTCATGATACCACATTAGCACATCCCAAGGGAACAGAAGAAATCACTTCATTGTGTCCTGCTCCATTCAGACTTCTTTCCAAGTACCCTAACTATAAACCAAATGCATTGGTTCTGCAGTTCATGAGCAGAGGATTAGAATCGTTTGAGTTGGAAGGGACCCTTAAAAGTCATCTGGTCCAACTCTCCTGCAATGAATATGGATACCTACAGCTAGATCAGACTGCTCAGAGGCTAGCCTAACCTGACCTTGAATGTCTCCAGGGACAGGGCATCCACCACCTCTCTGGGCAACCTATTTTCTTATTTCCAATATTGCGTAGCTGTCCTATGTCTTCCCCCTTAAAATCAGAAAAAAAAATAATGCTTCTGTAAATGCACTTTTGTGAGCAATCTCTTATTTAAAAGCAAAGGCATTTTAGTCTTATTCAAGAGTCATTCTGTCTTTCTAAAAAAAATGCATTATATTTAAAAATCCTGCCTCCATTGCAATGTATTACTTATGTTGTATATAAGCATACTACTAAACTTTACACTGTGCAGTTAAATAATCACCCAAAATTCATCCTGTAATAAGACCGTACTGAGACCTTCAAAAGGAGAAAAACAATCCATTTCATTTTTGACAGATAAAGCTGTAACTGGAAATATCAAACTTCATGACTTACAAGTGCAATCAATAAGAATCAAAACCACAAGTTCTTATTTAAGTAAGGAGTGCCATAATGATGTGTTTTCCTTATCTTACTGACAATCGTGAACACAGCTGCTTCTAGGAATACTTGAAATGTACGTCTGGAATCCTAACAAAGATATGCAGGAATTGCCACAAGTGATAGGCTCTAAAAATCGTATCACACTGAACCATGAAATAGAAAACGTATCTGAAGTTTAGTAAAAATTTAACAGTCGTGAGTTCTGCTGATTTTGTTATCTGCTCAATTTACATGCCAATCTACAGCCCTACTTAAAAACAGATTTCTTAAAACCCTTAAAATAAACTGCTCCATCCCTTCCTTTGTGGCATAAGTTGATGTTACACATCTCGAGAAACAAACACATTACAACAGATCGCAGTCATTAAATCGATACCATCCATCAGCAGAGGTAAATTATGCAAACAAGAATTATGCAAACACTTTTTTTTTTTTTAGTTGATACTATTTCTATTTTGTGCAGCTGTCTGTCAGAGTTCACTATGTGAGGATGAAATAATTTTAGGAGCATTATTAAAAAAAAAAAAAGTGAAAATCAGAAGCTAGAGCCATTGATGAGCCATTTATCTCTGCTTGGCATCAGCTAAGGGATCTGACAAGCAGAACTCAGCACAGTAGCTGGAGTTCCCTCCCCATAGCATCCTTCTCACAAACCAGAAACCCTCATGGAACTGAAATCCAGAAATAAACACTTTGCTTCCTACCAGAAGCTTTAGGAGGTATTTCCTTTGGTATGTACACGCAGCACAGCCCGCTCCTCTTTTTTCAAAGCCTCTCTTATATAACAGGCTGCAAAAACCATCTCTGAGCACCGCGACCAAGATGCAATCTCCCATTTCTGTACTGCAGCTCTCAATAAAGTCTCATCCAACACATCCCCGAGCCATTAATCAACTTCTTACTAATAAGAATGATCTATTGCAAGTTCAGTGCAGCTTTGCAGCATGCAGACTGATGATATTCCATCACAGCTCCCTAAAGGGAAAGGCATTTCCAGACGAGGGGCAGCTTCACACATGGAACTGGTCTTATAGGGATGTTTGATCACCACAGAATGCACAAGTTCTTAATTACTGCACTATTCCCTGGTGGTTGGCTTTGGGGTTTCTCCCCATGCCCACAGTACCAACCAGCTGACAGGGTCTCCAAAACCGTGTGGGCCTGAGGCCCCCCTCAGGGCACACAGCAGCCCTCTCCACAGACCTGCACCGACTCCCTCACACCACGTCACTTCTGCACTGACCAACTAGCTGAGCTGCCTGGACAACATCAGCCCAGCCCAGCCAGGTAACTTCCTGAGCTCAAGATAAGAGGAGTACATCCTGAGACACAGGATGACACACATTATTTCCCTCATCTTGATTGAGAAGTCCACAGCAGACTTACATAAAACCTGCACAGCTCTGGGGTATGCCCTAACTCCCCAAAGGTGCGGCTGTGAGTGTGGCACAGCCCACAGAACAGTTGGCTCCCAACTACAGCTCAGGATTTCCACTTTACGCGCAGACCACAAAAAAAGCCCGCAACATGAAGTTTTTATTTCATCGTGTTATTACCAATAAAAGAGGCAAACGTGGTTTTAGGTGCACTGATATATTCTGCTACAGCCAATAAAGTTAACAGCTGGCTGTTTAATGGAGGCCTATTGCTTCCTACATATTTTTCTCTAAGTTCGGGCTATTTTCCTGTAACACAGGAGGTTAATCGTGACACCCTGACTCAGAACAAAGCACACACCAACACTTAAACTGTGAGAAAGAAAACGTCTGAGCACAAGATGCTCTATTCCCATCTTCCACGTATCCGTGCCTTCAGTCCCTACAGGGGAAATTTAACATGGTTCCCCAAATGATTTCAGTTTGGGGTTTTCTCATTCCTCTCTGATCTTTCTGGCCAGACGGGCTGGTGTGCTACAAGCACCGCTCGTGCTGCTTCACCTCCTCCGTGTGCCCTCACCCAGCCACGGCTCCACGCTGCCCGATCGATGCGAACACATTACACACCAGCAATAGAGTAAGGGAAGGGTACAGCGAAGAAGAGCATCTTTCCTTTCAGCCATTAAAAATAGATCAGCGAGCGCTTCGCAGCCCCTTCCCCACCCCCTCCCCGAGCGCAGCGTTTTGCCGGGGGGGCTTCAAAGGAAGGACACCCCTCAGAGCCGCGCAGACACGCAGAGCAGCCCCGGGCCCGACCGCCTTCCTCCTCCTCGCCCCGGCCCATGACTTCACCGCCGTAACGAGAGCATCGGCGCGGGGCGGCGGGCGGCACGGAGCCGCCGCTGTGCCCTACATAGGCGGCGTATGAAAAAAGGGAGGAAAGACACAGGGGGTTGGGGGGGGGGGAAGAAGAGGCGGGAGGAAGGAACGAGGCACTTTGTTACCTCCCGTCTGCAGGCACAAACGCGGCTCCCGGCCGCCTCTCCGAGGGGAGCAGCGCCGAGCCCGCACCGAGAAGCCGGAGAGGAAGGGAGGAAGGGAGAAAGGGAGGGAGGCGGGGGACCTAGCACCATGACGGTGCCCGCCGTACTCACCGATCGGCGCCGCTCCAGCCTGTTTCCTCCCGAGCATCCACCAAACCCCAGCGACAAATCCTCACTCCGGTGGGCAAGGATGAAAAGGGCCGGGGAGGGAGGGGGGGGGGTGCGCCAGCCCCGGGCTTCACCGCAAGGTCCTGACCTTGCCCAGCACCAGCTGCAGCATCTTCGGCTTCCCCCCCCCCCGGGCGCGCCCGTGCGTGTGCGCTCCGGAGCGCTCAGGACGGCCGGCAGCCGGGGCGAGGCGCGCTCGGCACCCACCGCCCCGAGGGCGTGGGGCTGCGGCTGGAGCCGGGCTGCGCGGCCGCGCCGTAGCGCTGCGCGCCAGGCGGGCGCAGGATGTAGCCGGAGGATACGCGGCCGCCGCCGCAGCATCTGCCGCCGCCGCCGCCGCGCTGCCTGCCTCTCTCGCCGCCGCGCTGCCTGCCTCCCGCCCTGCCTCCGCCCCTCCCTCCCGTCCCCTCCCCAGCAGGAGCGCGCCCGCCGCGGCCGAGCAGCCGGCGCTGGCTGGGGGAGGAGGAGGGAGAAGGGAGAAGGGCGGGCGGCCCCGCGCCCGATGAGGCGCCGCCGCTGCCTGCGCCGGGCGGGGCCGCGCCGAGGCCTCAAAGCGGGAAGAGAGCGGCGCTGCGGGAGGGGACGCGGGGATGCCCTCACGGCAGCTCTCCTCGCTGGGGAAAGCAGCGAAGAGATGGGATCCGGGTGACGCCCGCTCTCGTTATCCCGCAGCTTTCTCACTGCGTCCTTGGTGGGAAACCTACCGTGTTTGCAGAAGTCTTTTCGCGAGCGAAGAGCGCGAGGAATATGGAAGTCGTATTTACTTATGTATGCGCTTAACCCTTTAGCGAGAAACTTGCGTGCGACGCAATGACAGCGCGCGCCCGAAAGTTCCCATTCCACCGCTCCGTTTAAGCGCCGTTGCGGCGCTGCGCCCGAGTTGAACAGCGGGTTCCGATCTCCTCGGGCGGACGCCGCTCAGCCCGCGTGCCGGGAGCGGTCGGGGCATCGCGCGCCGCGCGGGTACCGCCTGCGCTCCGGGCTGGAGCAGCGCGGCTGAAGTCGGGCGGGGGCCGAGGCGGGCTGCTCCGCCCCCGGGGCAGCGCGAGGGACTTAGCGCTAACGGGTGTTTGACTAGCAGGGAATTTGGGAGAGGTGTCCGTCACCGGACTGAGCTGATTCGGTGAGAAGGACCGCCACCGCCAGGTTTGAGAGCAACTCGCTGCTGCCACCTTTCGCTCAGCGGCTCCCCGCTAAGCAGGGCCTGCTCTGCGACCTCCAGCAGGTGCCTGCCCTGCCCTGCCGCCCGCGCAGGGGACTGAAGGGTGAGGAAGAAGGAGCAGCGGGAGCAGGGGGTCAACCCGGCCCTCCACGAGTGTCTTTCTGCTCCCGTTCTGTGATACGGAGGAAGAGAAAACGAGATAAGAAAGTACAAAGGAGTAAGGGCAGCTCCTGGAAGGGGTTGCTTCTTCCATCGCAGCTCCTATGTGCCCCTTTCCTTCCCGATGACTCAGCCGCTTTCCCAGACAGGTGCAGGCTGCTCCCTTCTCGGTCCCCGCAGCCCTCTCAGCCGTAGGCAGCCTGTGATGCCAGGCTCACTTAAACTGTGCCTGGGGAGTGGTGTATCCAGCCTAATCCTTGCTTAACTTCATCGACTTCTATGTTTCCTTTCTAATTAGAAGGGAAAAAAGATATGGAATTGATGGCTGCATCAAAGCAGAGATTTTCGAGCATAGAAGCTTTAAAGAGTCTTTGTCACTTATACTTAATATATTCAATATATAATGAATATATACTATACTTAATATTTTCAAATGTGCTTGAGGCCTTAAGTTTCTATTTGCAGAAGATAAGGGCAAGTGAAATTTCTGCCAAAAAAAAAAAAAAAGTCATAACGAGTAGATTTAAGTCCAGTAATACTTTTTTTTCCAGACAATTTCCTATCCGAACGGCAACAACTACAAATTGTTTAAACTTATGTGGAAGGGTTGTGAATTACTATTGTTAGTTGGTAGCAATTTTTTTTTTTTTTCCTGTTGTTAACTAAAAATCTAACCAAGGAGAACAGGAAAATATCCTTTGTCCCAAAATTAGACAACCTGTCTAAAACATGGGTTACATGGACACAAGCACTAATGGTATCTGCATGTTCTGTCTCAAAATATATTTACTCTTGGATTAATCCTTCTTAGAACAAGGCATGGGCATTTGTTTTCTGGGTTTCTGGGCAGAAAGGAAAACGCTGGATTTACTTGCATTTAGATAATGTTTAAAATTAAATGTATACTTCATCTGAAGATTATTGGGATCACAGAATCTCAATTGGAAGGTTGGAAGGGACCTCAAGGATCATGAATCTCCAACCCCCCTGCCACATGCAGGGCCACCAACCTCCCCAAATCCAGATCCTTTGTTGGGGGGTGGAGGGGTGGGCAGCACCTTTCTTTGTCACACTGATGTCACTGGGAACTCTGCATACTAAGAATGTAACTGAATTAAAACTAGGACTAGGAAACAGATTCATATTGCAGATAACCTTTAGCAATCCTGGAATCAGTAGAACTTTTTTTTTTTTTTTTTGCCTTTTTTAATTAACTGAAAAATCAGCTAAACGTAACTAATATTTCATATTTGGAGCAATACTTTAAAGCGGTTATTGTTTTGCTGTTTTATCACTTTCTAAGAATCATTTAAAAGTGGAATTATTAAAAAGAAATAGATGACATCCATAGAAATAAACATTTCCAATAGGAAGAATGTATTTCTTGAGACACGCAGTATGTTGCCTTAATGAAAACAAAGTTGGAGAGTATTGAAACAGCTGATTCAAATTTCTTCTCTCCCATTTGACTATGATATTATCTTAATAAGCTAAATCAACATTGGATTATAATATTTTTATTTTCTATTATTTTTTCCTAAGTTGTTATGCAGTATTATGTACACAATTGCATACTTAACAGTAAAGTACATGTAAATCCTAGAATGAGAATGGTGTCCTATAAGACAAAGAGAAAATAGCAAGAGAAGGTTTGCATGATTGCATTTGCATAAGCTTGTGGTCCCATGGAAATATTTTTTTTTAGCAGCAGTCTTTTAAAGAAGTATATGGTGTTTTGAATTCTGAGACACAGCTGGTTTTGACTCAGTCTTGTTATGAGCAGATTATTGTTTAAGTGCTAAGCTTGGCTGGCAAAAGGAAGATACAATTGAATTTATAACACCTGCAGATTTTGTAAATGAATGTATATTTGCACTGGGAAAGTTGAATTGTATGTACTGTACTGAAGACAACTCTCAGTTCCCTGAGACTTGACCGGGATTTTCTCCTTCCTAACTTTGTCCATGGATGATCAAATTGATGATTGTGAACAAAACCTCTATAAAACAGATGGATTGAAGTCTTTTTGTTGGTTTGTTGTTTTTTGTTTGTATTTCGATCTGCTGAATTTTAAAAAATCACTAAAAAAGTGAATATTAGCTAATAGTTTCCATTTGTCTCCTAAGCAATTTGACATTTTCAGCATATCAGATTTTCATGTACAATGATACAAAAAGGTCAAAAACTCAATTGAGCACATCACAAATAAACAGCAGTCTTGTTCAATAACAATTATTTCATAACAGAACTTTATCTAAGAGTTCTTTGTTAATGGGACAGTAGGAATTTCATATAGCTCAGAGAAAGAATGCACAGGAAATATTTAAGAAGACATAGAGAATATGAACAATTATTCCAATTAATGGCACACATCTGAATGCTCCTATTAATTGCACACATCTGAACTAAAGGAGATTTGAGTTGTTTTGTTTTTGTTTTTAATTGAAATATAGTTTTAAAACTTTTTGGTATCTTGTACAGAATACCAGAAGTTCAAACAAAAACCTGTGTAATATAAAAATTCTTCTTCCCAACATGGTAAGAATAAACTTTGCTGTTGGAAATTCATATATTATATTGCACACAGTTTATACAAAGACGTGAATGTTCAGGAACAATTTCTGCACCCTAATTCCATGGAAGAAAGTAATCTCAATCTATCTGCTTGTGAACCAGTTTTATGAAAACTAAGCTGTCAACTCAGCTGAAAATCACAGTCTAGTTTTAATAGTTCAAAACAAGTTTATCCCTATTAGTGTCAATTGAAATGCCAAGCTATTCTCAGAATATATTCCTTTGTGCACTTAAAGCTAAAAAAGCATTTAGGATTAAGGTATAACACTTAGAAAATGGTATTGTGCTTTTTGGATTCTTTTTTTCCTTTCCACTGTACTTGTTTACATTTTGTGCTGATTTTGTCCATCTCAACAGTAGAGGCCATGCTGCAAAAGGCCAAGTAGAAATATTGCCAGAAATTCGGATAGGAATGGTTTGAATAACAGTTAGCAAAATGTCATTACATGGACTATCCTTTTATTTAATCCAATTATGTGTGAGTTTTAGCTCATATTTTTTCATGGTGTGAATGGCTGCCAGAGTTTAAAGAACCAGTAGATTCTAAGTCTATTTAGACCTCAGTGAAAGCTGAGGTACTGCTTACTCTGAAAAAGAAATGAATTACTTGGCATATCTTGCAATTATGTAGTGTATTTTTTAAACTATTCTCTATCACATTCAGGCAACAACAGGAAAAATGAAGCTAAATTTGTCTATTAACACTGTGAGTAACACCCTCCAAAAGTCATATGCTTTTCTTTTTTTCCATCCAGTACGGCTTTCTATTCTCAGAGACAGCTGATCTGGTTTCTTGCTGCACAGGAGATTAGCATCTCACCTGATGCCTATCCAGACTCATGCTCTCAGTTTCATTTAGTAATCACACTAGCAGCCTTTGTGAAATATGGAACCACTGAACGTCCTTGAGTTAGCAAGTAATTCCTGCAAGATTTTCTCTGTTTCACACAAATTTTTAAACATATCATGCACATTTGTCTTCTTGCATAACATGTACTTTAACCTTTAGTGTACAGAAAGGCTCATTACAATATTCCTTACACATCCAGATTGGAGTTTGGTGTTTTCAAAGTGTTTGCCCCAC
Organism: Chrysolophus pictus; assembly: GCA_037305975.1. NCBI lineage: Eukaryota > Metazoa > Chordata > Aves > Galliformes > Phasianidae > Chrysolophus > Chrysolophus pictus. Next base: position 24,777,444 of record CM074577.1, on the reverse strand, counting down.
TAGTGGAACCAAGGCTGATATCACAGCTGGATTCCATTCTAGAGTGCACCAATTCCAACAAGGACTCAAGGTTCTCTAGCGAGCTTTGTATGCACTGAGGCCTGGCAGCAACTGTGGATTTTGTTGATGATATAGGTGCAATATGGACATAGAGTCTTGTAACATTAAAAGATCTCAGAAAACTGAGACCCACTTTTCCCTTCTTTGCACTGCACCAGTGAGTCATGTCAATATTTCCTGTTGGAAGAAAAAACATTTCAGCCAAATGGATCAAGAACCAAAACTCCACCATTTCCTGTCTTTCCTTAGCTGAGCACTTTTTTACTTCATAGTTGTGAAACAGATGCCTGATTGTCTCCCACTTTGACCTGATAACTCCTTCAGTCAGTCACCAGAATTTGTCTCAGAAAAATGTTGGAGTGCATCAGATTATCTGTTTCATGCAGATTGCTAGGTCTTGCACTTTTGTTAGAGATTCTCTTGTGTAATTGGGTATCTGTAGCCCTATATGTAATTTGTAGTGGAGAGACATGTTTGTCAGCATTCCATAGAGTCTTCAGACCCAATCCCATTTCAGTGAACTCAATTTTTTTAGTATAATAATTTTAGCAAGGAAGAAACTGCTTCCTTGATTGCTACAGTTTAAAAGACCATTCACCAAGAGTGAAATGGATGAGTAGGGGATTACTTGCTTATGGATGATAAGTAAAACACTGAATTTTACTTATGCAAGTTTTCAAAATCATGGTTTTCTCCTGGAAAATTAGATTTTTACAATAATCTTCTAAAAATGGAAATAATAAAAACTTGATTGAAACATTTAAACAAATATAAATTATTCAGCTTTTTACCTTTATCAAAGATATTTAAAGTTAATGCTGAAAACTACATTGGGAAAATATGTGGAACACATGGGGAAGGATTTTTTTCTAACTTTCTGTTCTGTTTCTGCTCTTCCAGTTTCAGGGTAACACGAAGAGAAATATGAGTTTATTATCCTGTGCAATTTCAGCAGAAAAAGTATCTGCTTATTTTGGTCTAATCCTGTTATTTAAATCTCTGTACTACTGCAAACCTGGCCACCTTGTGTTATTTTTAACTTAATGGAAAATAGAAATATGTATTTCATCAGTACCACCTGCTTCGATTAAAAAAGAAAAGATAACCGAATTTACTCTTCATGCAAGAAGAAAAAAAATGAAAGTAATATTATGTAATACATAGTACTAAGAGGGAAATAATAAGATAGTGCCAACTCCAAATATTAAGATTTTTACTATTATTATTTTTAATCAGGATCTTATGAAAAATTTATCTGCATTAAATTTATTTAGCCAGTGTTTGGGGCTGGAGTTTGGATTTCCCAGAGCTTCTGTGGCTACATGCTACAAAACAGCTGTAGATGTTCAAAAGTAGCGTAGTTTGTGCCAGAATCAGTCCTTTCGGAGACAAGTTAAAAGTATTCTGTGACAGCTCTGATAAACCCAACAGTAAGAAGAACTTTAAACTGGTTAAACCTTTTAACTGAAGTTCAAAAAATCTTTGACATTTCCCATGTCAACTGTATCCCTTAAGTAAGTTACCTTTGCCACATACAGAATTCAGATGGCAATTTGCTTCTTTTTTTTTTTCCAGTCTAGGACATCAGTTCAGAAAATCATATTAGATTCAGTGACCTTTGGTGATGTTTATGTTACTTTGTGATGCTTGGCAGATTTTTCAGCTGTTATAAAGCAGCAGAGAGTAGTACAGTGCTTTTGGTTGTTTGAACATCTTCTGCAGAAAAAATGTTGGTAAGCAACTATCTGGCTTCGGATTCTTTATCCTATTATTTATTCCAGTGAGCAACTGACATGATGGTTGCCAGTTTAATACTGCGTCAAGGAATTTTGTGACACAGCATAAACTCTGGTCTTCATGTATGATTATGAATTTTTAAGTTTAGATAGCCAAGAAAAATCTATGAAGTCACAAGATTATAGTATAAAGTATCTCATCTTGCTGTCTTGTCATTGCAGTAATCCACAGTGTCATCTAAAATAAAGTTTTGAATAGTTGCAATTTTTGTTTTCATACACTGAGTTCAAAAGAAAAAGCAAATGCCTCTTTAAACAATGCATTATATGCTTAAAAGTATTTAAAATGCAAGTGTTAATGTGAACAATATGTAAATTTTATCTTGCACTTAAAGTTCATACATAGAAGTAATGGCCACTGTATTATGGTGAAGAAAAATACTTATTTCATCAGTTTAGTGATTTATTCTTTTGGTGCAATATTGTTTCAGTCTGCTATAAGAAATCTGACCTGTAATTCTAACAAATTAACTAACAATCTCAAGACTGTTGTAGTGGTAGGAATAGTGAACCTTTAGTATGTTCCACTATATATGTGTATGTATGATGCAGTCATTGTAACAGGTGATTGAGGGTCAAGATGCTCTGTTATAGATCTTCATAGAGTTCATGATGATTTCTATATGCCTGTTTTCTACTTTTTCAATTATAAAATGGAGATCTGTGGAGAAGGGACACCATGTAAGCATGCAGGATACAAAAACATCTCTTAGCACAGCCAGTGTACTTGAGTGGCTGAGAACAAAAAGCCATCCCAACACAATATATAGTGAAAGGTAGATGCACAGAATATGGTTGCCTGTTTGGCAGGCTTCTCCCACTGGTTTGTTTGGTGTTCTCTGCTTTCCTTCTTGTAAGTAACTAGCAAAGAATGTTACAGGAAGAAATAAGAGATATGGTTGCCAACCATATACTGTAAATTGCTGTATTTGATTGTGGAGAATGGACAAAATGATGTAGTCATGACCATGTACTGCCTACACTTTCAGATGAGTGGAGCTTTAATAAAAATTTCACTTGCTGTATCACAGGTGCGTCCTTTGCTCTCAACTTCTTGTCTCTGTAGATATATCATCATGTGATTTCTTTTCACTGTTACTGTCTACTACAGCCAGCTCTGTCATCCCTCAAACTCTTTTTGTCTGTGCTACTGACCCTGTACAGATCTGTTGCTACTTTTAGGTCAAATTCCATTTACAGTACCCAATTGACTGTAAGACATACTCCTTTATCCTAACAGACTATAGAGGCTTTCACATTTACTCTTAGAGACCCTGTTTTTCTTCTCTGTCCATCACCACATTCCTATTTTTCTTAAGCAGGTGTAGGAAACTATGACTGCTTAGTCATATATATATATATTTTTTGCTATTCATTTAGATTTGTCTCTTTTTTCCCCTTGACAATCATTTGATCCATTGTCTATACCTAATCTTCAGTGGCTTAATGGAAACTAGATATAATTACAAGGTGAGAACGAAAGAAGATTACACATCTAGGACTGCAGAACTATTTTCTCCTCCTCATCATCATTCTTGAACAGGAGTTATAGTATAGCTATTACTTGAAGAATTCCTGGGTGCGTACAAAGGTTTGGCAAACCCACTGGAGTTTAAGGCTGAACAGATTTCTCCTATCCAGTCTGTTTTCTGCTCCTGTTAGGATCATTCATTTGTGAGGCTGTGTGCATTCCCAGTAGAGGGGTACAGCACACGTCTGGCCATCCATATGGATGTGGTGTGCAGTGTTTTTGCTTGCACCTGCATAAGCACTCACAGCATTTATGTGGAAATGAACAACACAGCTGAACACCCTGTTCTCCCTCTCCAGATGATCAATTTGCTAGTGGTTATTAACACACCATTACTGTTCATTGGTAGTTACTCCTGCATTCAAGAGTCCCTAGATAAGATGGGTCTGCCCTCAGTCCATACCCTGTTTAACACATCTCCATCTCCAAATTTGAATTTTTCCAGATTCTCATCTCCTCCAACTTGCTGTCTAGCATAGCCTGAAGCTTGCTGATGAGTCACCTCTGCTTACCTGCACAGAGAAAAGTCACGTAGAAAAGGTAACAGGGTCAAGAATATTGTATAGACTGCAGTGATCGGGTGCAGAGCTCAGGTGGGCAAGAGTTTTGATCCCTTCCATGGCTTCGTTCTTCTCCTAAACACACTGTAATAAACACCTTATAGACCCTCAGACCAAGTTTGCATTTTCTTGTAAGGTCTGTGATACTATTTCCTACCCCAACTCTTGTTATCAATTAGGAAAAGCTAGTTTAACCTTTCCAAGACTTTGAGTGACTCATCCAGTTGTATTATATTAATAAGCAATCTGAAATATCTAATCTTTGTAATTGCCTCTGTTATATCTTGTTCCTTAGTGTCTGTGAACCTTGGTGGGTTTTTTACTTTTACTTCTGTCTCTTCCTTTTATTTTTATGCAGAGTAGCCATTACCTTGTCCTTATGAAGTATCCTTACATTGCAAGTATGTACATATCCTCTACAATTCACATAGCTTTACCTTTTCTACATATCCTTACAGTACTTATTTGTATTCTTCAATCTTCAGGCAAGTAAAGCTCACCTGCCTAAGAAAATTGATCTAAGATAAGAAAACAAGACCTCTTACTTAAGGACATTTATTAACAAGATTCTGAGGAAAGCATCACTCAACTTCTAAGAAATGCAGCCTTTGCAGACACAAGAGTGCAACTACAGAAATAGACTTTGATTTTACAGGTACTTTACTGGCAGAAGAAATACACTGATATAAAAAGAAGAAAAAAGCTTTCGTAACAACAAATTACTAGACACTTGCATTATAACATAATAAGAAGAATCAAGACAGACAGCAGGCCTATGGGCTTTTAAAACACCCACTTTTAAAACACAGTAATCTTCAGAGCCTTTAGAGCTGTTTTGGCAGCTTTTCTACAACAGCAGCCAAGAGAGTCAGACTATTCTGCAGAGAGCTACTAGTATTCAGTAAAAAAAAAAAATCAAAACTCAGAATATTTTAGCTGCATCACTCTGTTTCCTAGGGTATCTTCTCTAGCAGTTTCTTGGCAATTTCACTGCTATATTGCCTAATGTGAGAAGAAAATGCGCATGAAACTTCATTTTGTGTCATGTTCTTCAGCTGTGAAACTGAAATCATTGAATAAGTCCATTTTCAATCTTTTTTTTTCCCAACAGAAAGAGGATACATACCCTGAACATACCCTGTTATATGAATGAAAACAAAACAAAACAAAGCAAACACGAATAAATTTGTCTTAATCTGCAGTGAAAATTTTTGGCCTGTTCTAGAAAGCCAGTTCATTATCTGTCCAGATATTCCATAGACCTGAGCCCTCCCCAGGGACAGCTTACCCTTCCCTTTTCCATCTTTGTGTGACACAAACCAAAGCTGTTCCCTCACTTTGAAGCAATCACAATTCACACTATGGAATTGAAGGAGTCCTTAGATGTAGAGCTTATAGTAGCAAAAGAGTAGGGAGGTGGGATTTAGAGTCATTTTTCCTTTTGCAAGGATTACATGAGAGAAGCAGAAGCTTTTCTATATATAGGGAAATGCATGGATGAATAATAAATAGTTTCTGAATTCAATGGCATAGACTTTTACAACCTACAAACCTGAAAAATTCCTGCAGAGAGGACTGGTGCTACATCTTTCATTGTGCGATACAAAAGAACATATCTTCCAAGAAATTTTTGATGATTTCATTGTAAATTCCTAAGAGTTTACATATTAAGGTGATTCCCCTCTAAACTCAATAAAGATCTTTTTATTTTTTCCTCTCCCTCTCTCCCCTTTCCCTCCCTCCCTCCCTCCCTCCCTCCCTTCCTCCCTCCCTCCCTTCCTTCCTTCCTTCCTTCCTTCCTTCCTTCCTTCCTTCCTTCCTTCCTTCCTTCCTTCCTTCCTTCCTTCCTTCCTTCCTTCCTTCCTTCCTTCCTTCCTTCCTTCCTTCCTTCCTTCCTTCCTTCCTTCCTTCCTTCCTTCCTTCCTTCTTTCTTTCTTTCTTTCTTTCTTTCTTTCTTTCTTTCTTTCTTTCTTTCTTTCTTTCTTTCTTTTCTTTCTTTCTTTCTTTCTTTCTTTCTTTCTTTCTTTCTCTTTCTCTCTTTCTTTCTCTCTCTTTCTTTCTTTCTTTCTTTTTTTTCTTTCTTTCTTTCTCTCTCTCTCTCTCTTTCTTTCTCTCTTTTTTTCTCTCTTTCGCTCTTTCTTTCCTTTTCATGGTGATACAGACAGTTAATCTAGAAATCAAGATGTCCACCAGGTATACTGTAGTTCCACATTGAAAAATACCATTTTAAAAAGTACGTGTCTCTTACAAATTTTCAAAATCCTAATAATTGTTCTTTTCCCAATAAATATTCTAGCATCTTCTGGGGTCAATTTTCTGTAGGATAGATCTCACACTTTTCCCTGTGTATCTAGATTCAAGTAAATACTCCAAATTAGATCTTAACTTGCCTAAGTTAATTACCCTAGCTATTCAGTGTACACATTCAGTTGATATTACATTTTCTCATTCTTTCCTGGAATATGTAGGACAATGCTAGATAACAGGTGCACAGTAGGGCCACATAGATGGCTTAGAAGAGCTCTATCTCTCAAAAACAGTCCTCTGAGAGTAGCCTTTACATGCTCACATTCTTTACTTCTTCCCACAAGACTAATTTCTAACAGGTTTCTTTTCACCTTTTACTTGCACAACTGCACACTGCATTTTTCACTGCTAACTTTCTTGTTTCGTCAGGTTATTTTTGCAATTTATCAAAGTCATTTTGAATTCTTATGTTATGTTTCAGCATGCTTTCAGCTTCATCTGGTTTTCCATCATTTGTACATTTAATAATCTTGCATTTTATTTCAGTATCAAATCCATTAATGACAAAGTTTAAGTAAAAATGGATTCTGAGCAGACCTCTTCTACTGTGGGCAGTAACTTGTTGATAGCTACCCATGATTATGGTTTTCCAACAAGATTTACACCCACACTGTAGCAGGTTTTATCTGGATTTTCCTGTAATAAATTGCATGTAGATCATATCTCCCTAACCTGTTTACCAAAGTATCACGTGAGACATCATTAATACTTAACATTAGTGTCATGATATGAAGTATGTTTTTACTGTTTCTGTGTTTCCATTCTACCCCCCGAGTCTTGTCACCCTGCCACAGAATATAATTATATTGATTTGACACTTGGTCTTTTATAAATCCATATAAGTTGATATCAATATCGTAATCTTTTAGTATCTTCACTACTCACAAATGGTTTACTTATTTGCATCAAGGTTATTCAGGGTTAACAATGGAGCAAAAAAATGTGCAAAATCCACATCAAATCCTCCAGCTTTTACCATTCTCAGGTTTCGCCTGCAATTTTGCTGCTTTTTTTCTACACGAATTTTCAAAAATAACTGCTGGAGACTGTGTTTATTTCAGTTCCATAAGCATTTTAGAATGAAATTTATTGGAGTTAGCTGGTATCAAAGTAATTATCTTACCTGAATGCATTCATACCTGTTTTCTCTTTGCTCAAGGCTGAGATCTTATCCCACTATTGTGAACTGATCAATTGTGGAAGACAAATGGTGATGGATGGGGAATTTGGGAGAGGCAAGACTCAAAAAGATAAGAAATACTGTTTTTTTTCTAGCTGATGGTAGTTTTATTCTCTACTGGATAACGAGCTACTATTTTTTTCTATTCTGCTAGCTTGCTAAGCATTTATTACTGTGATATGTCTTCCTGTTTTCAGGACGTTTAGCTTTGGTCATTTGTTTCCACATGCTTGCCTATGTTATTCTACACTCATCCTTTGCAATCTGATTCAGACTTCACTTCCTGTATTCTTCTTTTGGTTGGAGTAATTGAAGAATTCATTAGTTAAATCAATTGCTTCTTATCCTTCCTCTTCACTGCACTGTCAGACTGTGAAAATGTGGCCCTGGCTAAAAAGTCCTACATAACCTGAAATTCTTTTGGAAAAGATGATGCTAAACAAAGTAGATGTGAAAGATAAAAAATTATCAGAAAATATACACCTAATAAAATACATACTTAGTTGGCTTTTTCTTAATCAGCCATACATCTCATTTAAATAGTATGCAGTATTCAGTAGAATTGTTTGGATTTATCAATTAAATATTTTGATATAATAAATGCGGTTTTTTTAGGAGATAGCCTTTTTTTTTCCTCTCAATTGTTTTCAGAAAGTCTGTTTTATAACCCTACAAATAGATCATTAACTCTGTTTTGCAAACAGTGCTAATACCAGTCAGTCATACTAGCTAGCATTTAACAAGACCTAGAAACATCTCACAGATTATGAAGAATCACTACATGAGCAGAAATTTACAGATATGAACAATGCTGACAATTCAATTTGTGTTTCTGACTGTTTTTGTTTTGATTACTTACACACACACAGCACACAAGTGGGAGTCAGCAGCTCATCGTGGCTGTAAAGCTGACTCAGTCTGGCAACTGATGCATCTACAGCTTCAGCTGTTATTAGAAGCTGTCACTGTGGCCTGTAAAAATTATTGTTATTAACTTTGCAGAATTCAGTTTTGCTGAAAAACAATGGGTCCTTTTATGCTGAAAGCATTTAATAGTCTCAGTTTTTACACAGTAAGTGATGTTTGGCAAGGTACAGTATCTTATTTCTTGGTAATTAATAATCTTCTGTATTAATGTTGCAAATTTCTCTCCATCAAAAATAGATTTAACAAATGGTATACAAGGAAAATAAAAGATCTGAAGTTCTTGTCGTCACACATGCAAACAATGATCAAGGAAGGAATATATCACATGTCACATATTGCCACATTTTATCTTAGAAATAAGCTCATCACACCTCCTTGTCCTGAGCTTCACTTGCAATAACACTATACCATTTGCTTAGAGCCAACAATTTTTTACTGTATCTTTAGTCTCAACATCTGTTATAGCATTTTTGTCCTATTGGATCCACCTCTAATGTACCTGACTCAGAAGTACAGTTACTTGTATAGAGAACTTCCCTGAGAACAAGCCATTGCACAAAACAGCTCCCCATCAGTCCCTAGAATATTCTTCATGCAGCTTTCTTTATGCTGAAAAGAACATAAAAACCCTCATATTACTCAAGCTTGAATATCTATTTGAAACATGCAGAGCTTAGCTCTATGTAGCTTCCAGAGGTGTTAACTAAGAGTAAAATGGGCAAGGTTTAATTTCTATTGTTTTTAGCCATACTTTCAAAGAATCTGCAGGGAAAACTAACCACTAGCTAGTCACTGGTTTGCCTTCAGGAAATTCACCAGAAGTGGTGCTCCACTCTTCATTTTGGCCATATTATCTGTCACTCTTCTTTCTGCTCTGTCAAAATTGACTAGGAGGATCCACCTTGTTTTCACATGATGGAGGAAAAGGGGAGAAAGGTAAAAATTGTTCATTAGCTTAGCAGGTATTTGTGCACTTCAGAAACCTCTTCTGTCCTATTGGTGATGAGGTTCTCCCATTACTTGAATGACAAGATAGAGGTTTGGAAACCCATATCTCAATGAAAGAGAAGGAGGGTGGCATTTCCAGAAATGTGCCTCCATTCAGCAAGTGAAAATTTTCTAAACATACCACCCTCCAAATTCCTGAAAAGTACATCCATCCTTTCCTTCACCTTTGAAGCCAGGGCTGCCCAGACTCATCTACTGGTAGAGAGTAGATCCTCCTTCTCTACTCCGCCCTGGTAAGACCTCATCTGGAGTACTGTGTCCAGTTCTGGGCTCCCCAGTACAAAAAAGACAGGGATCTCTTGGAAAGAGTCCAGCGGAGGGCCACAAAGATGGTGAAGGGCCTGGAGCGTCTTTCCTATGAGGAAAGGCTGAGTGAGCTGGGTCTGTTTAGCCTTGAGAAGAGAAGACTTAGAGGAGACCTGATCCAGGTCTATAAATATCTAAGGTGTGGGGGGCAAAGTGGCGAGGCCAGACTGTTTTCATCTGTATGTGGAGACAGGACAAGGGGAAACGGCTGAAAACTGGAGCATAGGAAGTTCCGCACAAATGTGCACAAGGACTTCTTTACGGTGAGGGTGACAGAGCACTGGAACAGGCTGCCCAGGGAGGTTGTGGGCTCTCCTTCTCTGGACATATTCAAGACCTGCCTGGACACCTACTTGTGTGACCTGGTGTAGGGAACCTGCTTTGGCAGGGGGGTTGGACTCAATGATCTCTGGAGGTCCCTTCCAACCCCTATGATTCTGTGATTCTGTGATTCTGATTCTGTATCTCAAGGTCCTGGACCACCATGTTATGTAGATGCTCATAAGGCAGTATAAGACTACAACTGGAAGAAGGTAAATGAGCTAGGAGTAGGCAGCAAAGGTACTGGGATAGAAAATATGGGCCGTATGTTCTCTGGACACAGTCAAACAGTGGAGAGTTGGTGGCCTGTACAATAGCTGCTATCATTTCTGCTGAAGAGCTTTTATCTCCTCTTGCCTACCTAATTTTCAATGCCAGTGACAGTATTTGCTTCTGACTACACTGGAACAGACATTTGTGTGTTGTAAGATTCTAGAAGACAAATGAGGATCTTAAAATCTAGATAAAAATAAAGCTAGTTTATTTTCAAGGGAAAAATGCTGAAATGGTTCTCATTTTATATTTGCAAATCATTTTATCAGAATGTGCCAGTAGTTAATTTTCCTAACAATTATGTGTGCAACACAAAAGGATCAATAAAAAATTGGGAAAGGTAAAAACAATCATAGATTGTTAGGTGTACCATCTGGTGAGGGCAGACCTTGAAGAACAATAAAGTCATCATCTTCTGGCCTTTAACATTCATTTGTTTTCCCGTTTGTTTTTAGTACGCCCTGTGGCAACACTGTAAATCTTCTCCATGTGTAATAACTCTTATTACTTTTTTTTTCTTGCGATTACAAAAGGTGTTTTATGTTTATCAACCATTTCAGACAACACAAATTCTAATATATATCTGGAGCAGTAAAAAGATTGAGTGTATCAGTGCCTCAGATAGTGTGGTACATAAAATCAAACATTAATAAAGGCTTTTGACAATCTCCATCTGTTTGTTCTTCACACTTCTCTTTCTGCTTTTTTAGTAGATAAAGTCTTGAAATATTTCGGCTTGTCCTCTAAATCATCTAGTCTTCTAGTTTTTTTGTGTAGATCAGAAAATCTCAATTTATGAGTCACTTAGTCCTATGACCAGAGCAGAGAACAGTGTTTTTCTGGGGTCATGGGTGTTACTTTTGTGTTTCTGAGAAACAGTCTGAAAATATTCTGGAGCACTTCTGAATTTGGGGATGAGTTGCTGCAAGGAGTTGACTATAGGGTCATGGAAAGCTGTGGAAAGTGTGATTACATATACTGAGATGCAGGAGGAAAAAAGATTGAGAAACTTGTGAATAGAATATCCAGCTATAAGGCTGGTGAAAATAGCATTGCCATTTCACAGCTATGAGCATAAAATGTCAGTGCAACTTTTCTTGATGTAATTTGTTGATGTCCATCTTAGCAGCTAAAACACATCAATTCTCTCTTCACACTTATAGCCTTCCTTAACATAGGTTAAAAACTACAGTTATGAAAATAAATGAAAATTGTCTTTGTATTAAGATCTGTGACCTAGACACGAAATTTGCTGATTATATTGTCTCCCAGTTCAAAACTAAAATCAGAATTTACCAGATTGAAAGTACAGAAAACAGAAAGTATAAGTGTAGAGGCTGAAAATGATCAAATTTTCCTCAGTTCTAACTCCTAGTTGTTTTCCACACATCATTTATTGCTCTGTGGAAGCACAAGACTTAGGCTACAGTTTCATGCTTTCAATGAGTTTAACGTAGAGGAAACAGATTTAAGTTCATATAGGCAAAAAATTTTAAAACAGTATATTTTGGTACGTGAGGAAATGGCACTACAATTAAACATATGTCAAGAATTGCCATGTGAAACTGAAATTCTTAAAATAATTCTACCTTTTTCTTAAATTCTTCTTTATATATGTCATTATTTTTTTTCCATTTGCTTAAAATAGTGTTAATCTTGTATTTGGCAAGACGAAAAAGCAGTAACCTGAAGTGGTTACATCATGTTATGAACAACAATTTAGCCTTGGTTACGTTTTTTTTCTTTGTGAAGTAATCTCATCTCCCACAGAGAAGAAAAATCTCTTAAATCATTAAGTTCTATTCTTATAGGTGGTGACATATGTGTCACAAAGAAAGCTTTCTTACAATATTTTTAAAATAGATTTTTATGACAGTTTTTAGCAAGGGGAAATGTATTTTAACAATGGATTATGTAATTCCCAGAAAGTAACTATCGTAGAATAAATGTATTTCTTAAGCACATCAAAGCTAAACAGTATCAAAACAAGCATCTGTCTGCTCTTTATGAAGGAGGATCAAGCAATTATATTTTTGTTAATTTCCTTAATTAAAAAATTGTTTCCCTAAAACTGTAGGTAGCCTAAATTTGAACCAACAGAACAGCTTATCAAAATACTCAGCAACAGACTATAGGTTCATGTCAGTGTAGGAAGCATGTTTTTCTAAGATAGAAGCTATGGGTATTTATGTAATTCATAAGCCAGCCCCACTAAAAACTCTAGAAATCATCTCTAACAGAATCTTATTTCTCCTCGCCAAATCCAGTGTCTTCAACACTGGTTCATAAATGCAGACGGTAGGACTGGGTAGCCTATTCAAATTTCCTGGGTTGCAAAAGTATCATTGCAGTTCTGCTACAACAATATCCCCTAGAAAATTCTTTAACTTCCTTATTAAAATAGCTCTGAGGTAATCTTTTTTGAATCAGTTCAGAATGAAATGTCCAAACAACTCTCACTTGTTTTATTCATTTCAAAGAATTCTCAAACTAGCTCCAAGGAGGTTTCCAAGACTCGGCTGGACAAAGCCCAAAGCAGTGTGACCTATACTGAATTTTGACCCTGATATGAGAATGATGTTGGACTAGGTGGTCTCCCAAGATTCTTTCCTAACTGAATATATCTATGTCTATGTGACCTCTGTCTGATTTTTAAAATGCTTATTTACAATGAAAAATCTAACCATAAGTGTGATGAGGTTTTGTGGATCAAAACCTGTTGTAGGAACCTGCAGCATTATGTGCATTTAGCATGGTCCAAAAGGGTCTTTTGGTTCAGATTTGGTTTATGGGAGTACTGTGGCTGATTGCTCCTCAGCTAGAGAAAAGTCAGCAACAGTTCAAGAAATCAACGTCTCCTAAGCATTCAAACACCTTCATTTGTATTTCAACTCTCTGTTGTATAGTAGTTCATCTCTATTTTTTATATGCGATCTTCTAAGAATTCTTTTGTTCTCAAGATATAGATTTCTTCCATATATCCCACTAGGTCAAATTGAATTTCCATGTTCTTCTACTTTTATTCTCCAATGATGGGAAAAAAAAAAAAAAAAAAGTAATTACCATTCTATCTTAGAAACTGCATTACACTAAATTTCCTTTAAATTTACATAGCTTTTCCCATATCTGTTGAGAAAAAAAATCTTACAGTAAACTTACAGCTAAAAGAAAAAAGGTGGAGTCACTTGCTCTCACGGACCAGACAAAAATGTTATGCAAATTGTGATTTTCTTTCCTTCTATTCACAATTTTGGTTATGATATTAAAAAATGTGGGTTCCTATTGGAGAGAAGCTAAGATGCAAGGAAGAGGACATATGCTAAACTATTGGCCTGAATTCTGGTATTGAAGCTAACATCCCTTTTCCATGCATACACTAGAAATGATCAAACTACAATATTTTCTTTCTGATTTATGTGTTCTAGCACCTGTGTTTTAGCACCTGTATTTAGCCCAAGGAATTCCGATAGCAGCAAGATCATTTCTTCAAAAGACAACCAAACTACTTACGTATTTTTGTCTCTGGATTGCTTTTGTCCATCACCCTCCTGGATATTCCTGACCAATGAAAAGAGGCAATTCTTCCATTGTTTTGCAGGCTCTTCAGTGAGAGTAAATGCACATAAAAACTCATCAAGGGGACACTGATTCTGCCATCTTTGACACTTTCACTATCATGCTTTAGTATAGGGCTCACTAGAGGGCTTCATTTACCCAGTACTCATTATTTCTTTCCCTCTCATCTCTGTAGGTCTCATTATCTATGACCCCTAAACAGTACTGTACCTATATTCTTCCTTCCAGGCTTTTCCCAATAGATTATACAAGATAACTCTAGATGTTTTCCTTAGCCTTCTTTAAACAAAGTAAAGATCTTCTCCACTGTTTTTCTCTTATTTTCTTGCAATATCTAATTTCAGTGCTTCTCAGATGATGTCATTTGTACTACCAGTCCCCAAAGTGCTTAGAATATGAGTAAGAATAGTCTAAGTACTAGTTACATGAGTATTGCTTAATATGAAATTATCACAGGCTGATAAACATAAACAGATGTGTGTGCATGTGTGTGCATGCATGCAAACATCTGTGTATTGTAGGCACAACAAAAAACAGTTCCTGTTCTTATGTGAACAACAATACTTCAAGTTTCTTGAAAGTAGAGAAAACAGGAAGACTTTTTTATGTATAAATACTACCTTTGGTCGAGAAATCTTGCCTGCAACATGATAGTCCCTCTCTTCCTAACTGCAAAACTTCTCTTTCTTATTTCTAAACTAATGCAAAGAATGAAACCAGTAGCTGTCACAGTACGGTTTTTCTAGGTGAATGGTTTCTGTCAGCTTCCTATGTGTTTTCCAGACTAAGATGAGCTTAGCAGTCATTTTCTGAAGGTATGGTGTGAACTGCTATAAACACTGCATCCACAATCAGTTGTTTGATGTTTTATCTTTTTTTTCCAAAAGGTCCATTATAACAGTCATTTCAGCCAAAAGGATAAAAGTCTGGGGATCCCCATCCATGAATGAGTGTGTTCCTATAGAACTATTATGAGAGTGCAGTCCTGAATCAAATGCCAGAATTCTTGTAGAAAATCAATATGATGTTTAATTTGAACTGAAATATCATCTTGTCTTACATTTATGTAAACATCAGTGTTCACCGGAGATTACTTTGCACAGATTTTATTTCAGAATATAATGAAAAATTAATTCAAATTGGCTAAGCATTGTTAGGAACCAAAATCTAGTTAAAGTGTTTATATAGAGGAGATAATAATGATGATAAATGGAAGGCATGAGAGTGCAGAGAAGGATTTCATATACTTTTAGTTTAGTTATTTAACTCCATCATAACTTGTGAGTATTGGGTACAGAAGAACAATAGTTTAAAAATAATAAACTTAGATCTAACATAAAGCACTGAATAAGGAGTTGGCATCTTACAGCTTGTTTCTTGCTATTAAGAAAAAATGTATATTTTGAAAATTAGAGGATGAAAAAAATAAAACCTTTTCATTTAGGCAACTTTCATGATGATCGAAAAACACTAAGAAATGGAAGAACCATGGCAAGTTATTACTTGTATTATACAGAAGTACATACTTTCAGGAATATGATACCAAATTGCCTCGTGAGTTTCAAAATACAAAACATACTACCAACTAAATATATCATAGTGTCAGCTGGTAAGGAAATATTGTGCATCCAGCTCGTTGAAGGTCCGATAATGAATGAATATCAATGCTGTTTCACGGTGATGAATGACAATTAAATAACTGGCCGACTGCTCTCCATCCAACAGCAAAACAAGCTGTCATAAATCAGATATGTTTACTTAAACCCTGATTAATGCAGACTTTAAATAGTTTCCTCTAAGGAGGACACACACAGTTTAGTCAATGAACAAAATATATGAAATACAATCAGTGTATTAATATAAACTGATATGAATATTACACTGGGTGATATTAAAAAAAAAACCAAAACAGCAAACAACATGACATTTACTCAGTGATGCATCTGACTCAAAACTCTTAAACAGTACCTGTGTAAACAATCAAATACTTAAGTTGAATAATATGCCCCAGGATGCATTTTATCTAAGACGAAAATATATGAATAAATGGTTAAATGACATAAGACTGTGTAAAGAAAAAGTGTAAAGACATGGCCCTGGGAAGTGCATGGTAATGTTAAGGGAAGGTGAGATAACCTGAGTCATATATTTAACAGGCATTGGGAAGCCTGTTAGAGGAACAGATTCGTAAATAATTCATGGAGAAATTACCTAAGCATTAAAATGATCATATAATTTCAGAATAATTTCACTTGGTGCTATTTGTGCTAGAAACCTGCTAAATATTAAATGAAGAGGCATTTTTGGTAGACCACAGTAAACTTTTATGCTGAAAGTTCCTTTAATCTATAGGAACTACTATTCAGACGCGATTGGAAAGATTCGCATTATTTTGTACTATTCATACAAATGTAGATATACAGTGTATACTACACCATAAATCTCCCATCTCTTTTCAAGTTATCTTATTACAGGGATACTTAAGATAACATATTTCAGTTAAATTCTCCATCAGTCACCATAGGGGGAAGCCTAGTGTTTATTCTGAGCAGCTTTCATCAGCCAGCCACAGCTGTATTCTGGCAAGGAAAACAAGAGCAAAAACTTTTCCAGGAATTGGCAAAAGTGAATCAGATAATGGTTGCTGTGGTCTGAACACTGACTTTTTTCACTGTGAAATGGTCTGATGTCCTCCTATTTCTCAACCAAATCTCTGCCATAGCCCACGAAGAGTGATTTGTTCAATGGCATGATTTGGCAGATCTGGAGTCATACTGAATTGCTCAGTTATACATGTGCTCCCATAAATCTACCTTTTAGAATTAAAGGATAAATGAGCCCAATGAATTACCAAGATTCATATACTGACTGTTCCATTTTAATGTTGTATGCAATGATTTTTAGTAATGGGATGTTAAAATGGTTTTAAGTAGAGATACCTCCACTTAGCATTTCACAGGATAAGAAATGATTATTTCAAAAAAATACACCATCAATAAAACACTAAAAGAGTGAAATCTGATTGCAAAACAGAAAATGATGGTCAAAGAACCACCAAGATCTTTTTTTTAATGTAATAAGTCATTAATTAAAATCTAATGTGTTGTCATATGTAAATATGTCATGTGGAAAAAAGTATTCCTTTTCAGATTTTGGCAGACAGCCATTGTCCTATTTTCTAAGTAAAAAAAAAGTATGGAAAGATAATGAAATCAAAATGATAGGAGAAATGTGACTTTTTGGCTTACTTTTTAGCCAACGTCTGGAGCTCAGTTGCAGTAGTTTTTATTAAAAGTCTTTCCTCTGGATCCTGGGAAGATAAGAGAGAAGGAAGACACATTAACCATGAGGGGGTCTTTGCTGGCTTTATAATGAGCTAGTCTGATAGTGTCCATATTAAGGTGAAAAAAAGTTACTGTCTTTCGCCTCAAACAATCTTTTTAGAAACCATAAGAAAGGCAGTGGCTAAGGGCAGGTATTTCCAGTACACCAGTTTGGGTTCATTCATTTCTGTTTTGCTGTTGTTTGCCAAAAGTTATTTCATTCCTGTCTTTTTATGGTGTCTATGGTCTGGTATAATATTCTTTTAGGTATTTTCTCTCTCTTGCCTCTGTCTTTTGAACTTTCTCCTATCAGTACATGTTAGTAGGAGCCAGGGAACATTTTGTGAACTTTCAATGACTTTGCAGAACTTGAGCTTACAACTGGGATAAGACCTCATCAGTCTCAGTTATTACAGTTGTCATAAATAGATCTGTTATTTTCTCAGTGTAAAGCTGATTCAACACTACAGTTAACAATGTTTTAAAAAAAAAGAAAGCACTTGCTGCTACATCTCTGGGCTTGACATTTCTAAATAATCTTAGAGTTTCCCTTGTCATTTCCACAGTTGCTAAAAGGCCCTATCTCTGGGAAGCTTAGTCAGGAAATTATTACATTATGTAGGAGACTGAAATGCTACAAGGGGTGAATGGTCAAATCTGAACTAAAAGGTGCTTCTCATAAAAAGAGAAGGTAGTTGGTTATCTTTATGGTGTTGAATAAATACAAAACAGTATTATATCCAATGAATCTAAACGTCTATGTTTGTTAATGATTAAGCTCTTGAGTTAGAAATAGGATTTTAGGGAAACTCTGAAGTAATGCCTGACAAAGTAAATTCATTAGCAATTAGCGGATAATGGCTTCATTCCTCCTTGAAAAAGAACTTACAGTAGTTCAGTGGTTTAGTCAGCATGTTTATTTTGTAGAGAATCCCAGATCACAAGCAGGTTGTTTAACAGGTTTTAATAGGGATACAAAAGAGAGGGAATAGGGTTGTCAGACCATGCTTTCTTTTTTTATCTCTAGTGCCCAATCATGAAGTCTAGAAGGGTAAAACTTGGAGAAAAGTCAGTTTAAGAACTCAGCAGGAGTCTTGCTTGACAATGGTTTGCACATTTAAGCCCAAAATTGTTAGTTAAATAAGAGGCTAATTCCAAGATGGATTGCCTGACTGATAGGAGCTAAAAAGAATATGGAGCCTTCTGGGACTCTGTCCAGTTGTAACTTCACTCTGGCTGAAATTTCCCATGTTTCCCTCTCCACTACTGAGTGAAGACTCAAATCACTAATTCACTTGGCAAACCACAAGATTATGAGGAATAAGTCTATCAGTTCCGTTACGAAAAACTTTGTTGTAGTGGAGAGCTGAGAATAAAGTCAGGTAGAAAATAATATGATAAGGAGAAAGAAGACTTTTTCTAGCAGGAAGAAATGGAGGCAGCGAGGGGTAGGAATGTAAAAAAAAAATAAGGTCAATGATACTAAAGAGAAAATTGAAATCAGAATACTCAGGAAATAACAGACTCTCACAAACATCACAACTCTGTGTTTTTCCTAGTGGGGACTGCTGTTAATGAATTGACAGTCCTGAAGCCAAAGCAGAACTGGAGAATGGAAAATGAACTGGCTGCCAGACAGAAAATAAAACTTGTAGACATAAGAAAAAGAAAATCTGATGGGAACAAAGAAAAATTTATTAATTGTTTTTATCAAGGAGAAATATTCCCGCTGAAGTGGGTGAAGTATGACTAAGGGATACATTAAAAGGAGACATATTAGTCAAAATAATTTTGGGTAAAGATTAAAATATAAACAGTACTGGTGCAATATTAAAAATATTCTACATATTCCAAAAATTTTATTCTGTAGTTCTTTGTATTATAAATACTATAAGTATTTGGATTTGTGTACTTACTGGATATTTAATTTCCTACATGTGGATGACAGAAAAATTGTTAGTCAGAATAGCATTTGTTTGGGATAGCTGAGAGATATATAATTTAAGAATTAAGATATACTGAGAAGAAATAAAGCTATTCCAGAAGGAAATAGTAGATACATGATTAAATGCCTTGAGAAGGATCAAGTTAAAAGAAATGATAAACAAGCAGTTCCTAACTAATGTTGTCTAGATCAAAATCACTGATTTGAGGCATGCAAAGAAATTTAGGGAGGTCAGGCCAAAAAGATCTGTGTATCAAAGGTTCTGTAAAGGGAAAAAACACAACATATTTTGATTTTGTTGATGTAATTAAAATAGGAGAGGGCACTAAATATATCTGAATATCTAGGCAGTTAAGATAGGATACTAAAATGGAAAAATGGAAAAAAATGGAAAAAAATATGAAAACCAGTAAGGATGAAGAAAAAAGAAAAAATGATTAATCCTCAATGAAGTAAGGAATCTGGTGAAGGAGATAGGAAAGACAGTAATTAGCCAAAGTTGAGCTCCTCCTGATCAAGTTCAGAATTAATCTGAGTATAGCTCCAGGTTGAATTAGTACTCTGCTTCTGTTTTCAGAAAGTGGGGTGTCGCTGAATATATGACAGGAATAAGACAGCTCGGATAATAATGGTATGGAACAGTAAACCAACACACTTGAAATTACAAGAAAAATCGAGGTGATCAGTATCTCTTCAGCACCCTAATAAGTGGATTACCTGATCGGACAGATTACCTTCAGCTTTTAAATTGCTGACTACAGAAGTATAGGAAATCACAAATAAGTCTTGAGTGATTATTTTGACTAAAAGTTCATTGTTGTGCATGGAAAATAGTTCATAAAGTAATGGCTTTTCAGAAGAAGTGAGTTATCTGGACAGCTGCAGATAAATTACTTTGACCCTTGCAGTGAGCAAAACTTAGAATGCATCGGCAAAGAAAAAGTATTTAAGGCTAAGGAAGCAAGTAGAAATTCATCTAAAATGCAAGAACAAGACGTTCTTGTTAATAAGGATTGATAAAAGAATATTCTTCTAAAAATGAAAGGTTTATGAGAATGAAATGAGAGTGGAGCAGAAAAATTTGAGTTCATAAATATGGGTTAAGTTATCAGTGTGATGTTGCCAAGAGAAAGAAAATGCAATTAAACATATCAGAAGAAAACTTGCAGGAGAGTAAGAAAAATTAATGCAGGACCCTAGAAAATTATCTTGGGTACTACGTATACTATGTATATAGCAATCATCCACTTTTAAGAACACTAAATTTATACCATAAGAAATACAGAGACTGTTCAGAGAAAGAGTAGATATTTCTGTGAACAGTGACTAAGAGATTATGATTTAGTAGTGTAACTAATCAGAGACTGAAGGGCATACACTTGAGTTCTTTGTGAGAGACTTCCATTTCCCTCTCCACTTTTCTAGGGCAAAAATTGTAGAGGAGTTTCTAAAAACTGAAACATAACATTAGGACAAGTTAAAAATGTCTAAGTTAGAACTGAGAAAGTATATATATTTATATTTTAAAGAGACTTTGAATGATACGTTCACACAAGTGTCAGCGTGCTATTGTTTTATTTTATTTATTTTTTTATGACTCCATCCCTTTCTGATTTAGATAACTAGCAATGCTACACCGCAAAGGCTATTTTCTGTGCCTTGAATAGCCTCTCTGTACCACCTCCACAGATGTACCTTAAAGATTGAATCTGGCCTGCAATAATGTAGCTTACAGAGCCTCAGTTTTCACAGTTGATAAAATTAGAACGGTCTCTATGCTAAATTAAATCTTTTTAACTTTTACTGCTTCTGTTTTTTTACTGTGTTGCATGTTGGGGTGTCTAATTTTAATTTAACACATTTACCCAAAACAAAGAGTAGCATAAATAATTCCAAAAAGAGTAGCATAAATAATTCCGAAAAGCATAAATAATTCCAAAATTGCTGAATCCCTGCTAAATATCATCAACCTGAAACAACTAAATCATAAATAATTGATATTTCTTGTAATACAACTTCATGTTATGTGTGTTTTCTTGATAATTATCAAAAATCATTATTGACTCCAGCTCTTCACTAAAGCATTGCATCTACCATTCATCAGGAAAATAAGTTACTTCTATGTTTCACCTACAGGTGGTACTCCAAATTTCTATATACCTTAAAATATTAATATTGCATGGTTCTTGGGGATACTACTTACAAATTCTTTTTGTTTGTTTATAACCTTAAAGGCTTTTTAGTGAAAAAAAAATTCCCCATATATATAATGGTTCTGAAGATATAATGACTTGGCTCCCAAAATAAAGATCAGAGGGCTGGAGCACCTCTCCTGTGAAGAAAGGTTGAGGGAACTGGGCTTATTTAGCTTAGAGAAGGCTCCAGGGAGACCTAATTGTGGCCTTCCAGTACTTGAAGGGAGCATATAAACAGGAGGGGGAACGGCTGTTTATGAGGGTGGATAGTGATAGGACAAGGGGGAATGGTTTTAAACTGAGACAGGGGAGGTTTAGGCTAGATATTAGGAGGAAGTTTTTCACACAGTGGTGATGCACTGGAACAGGTTGCTCAAGGAGGTTGTGGATGCCCCATCCCTGGAGGCATTCAAGGCCAGGCTGGATGTGGCTCTGGGCAGCCTGGTCTGGTGGTTGGCGACCCTGTACATAGCAGGGGGTTGAAACTAGATGATCACTGTGGTCCTTTTCATCCTAGGCCATTCTGTGATTCCATGATTTTTGCATACCATGAAGTGCAGCTAGGTACTTCAGAAGCAGCTAGCCATGTAAACTATTAGTATATAATTTTAATGTCATCTCTTTTTCTCTCACAATCACAACAATCTATAGTGCATTTTCTGCCAAAATCACATAGATTCTGAGCCGTTCCCACTTTATGCAGTTATAAGGTACCCACTGATTGTAAGTATCAGAATATTAAGAAGTAAAAGAATAAATTATAGCCCAGCTTAAAACTCACATCTTATACTCTCTTTAAGTACAACATACACTGAGAAATGACAAATAAGAAAGTAGGAAACAGAATATTAAGTAAAGGGTGATGGTAAAAATAAGCTGAATTTTAGTTTTGATTCAAATTTACAGTAAAGAGCAAAACATTCTGATGATGATTCTCTGGAACATCTTCCAAGTTTTGTGTTACAAATTATGGAGGATTTGAAAATGCCAACAGTAGTAAAATTATGCATATACTGATAGCCTTATGCTGACGGATCACTTATGAGGAAAAAATAACTTAAATGGGCCTTGTCCAAAATAAAATTCTTATAATTCAGGAAAGGAACTCATATAATTTATCACATGTAAATTGAAAACCTATTGTACTCCCTTGGTTCGATAGATTTCAGGATTAGAAAGACAGGTAGATTTTTACTGATTCCTGCTTCCTTAGTCTGTAAGAATTCAGATTATTCACAGCCACAGAACATTGAATCTCACAGCTTTTTCCAGCCTTTCTGGCCCCAAAACATCTTTTGGTTGAAATTGCCTCATATATTAGAAGTGAAAAGACCAGGACGGAGAGAAATGAATGAAAAAATAAATCACACCTTGTAGCATTACACTTTTGGTTTATTGCTATATTTAAAGACCATAGCATGTCTTATAAGTCATAATGTCACTGAGTAAATGATTGAAAATAATTCTCAGTAGTTTTCCAAGACTTCCTCTTTCACTTCAGTGAGTCATAGTAGTTTAGAGATTCTACCATTGATTTTAGTGTATAAAATGTATCTGTGCAAGAAATTCCTTTTTAAACATGTATTGGACACAATAGTCTTGTTGTACAAAGCAGTAATTATTATGAAGCTTTGGTGCAACTGGTAGGTTCACCTTCAGCACAATTATAAGAGCTTTCAGCCTTTGAATTCAATGGGCTCTCTGTTCAGTGTATGTGTACTCACTGGGAACAGGATGCTTGTGCCTAAAGTTACATCACAATTATTTAATTTGAATGCTTACTTTTATTTCTTTTATTTCAGAAAGGGAATCTTGTTATGCTAGAGCTCCATGAATCTTTCAGAGATTAAAACTGAGAGGTGTTTAAATGTTTTGTTCTTTTGGGATTTCACTGAGACAGCAAATCAGGAAAACCTGTTCCACACTTTTGAGTGTTAAAGAAGCTAGTATAACTTTGGGGCAACCTGAACTTTTTTATTTCTGATGCACTCATCGTAAACTTAAATCTTAGACTTTTACACTATCCAAAGCATCTTCCTGTAGTGTGTTTTAGAAAAGTTCATAGTCTGAAGAACACATGATTTTAGAAAATTGTTTCCTTGCATCATGGAGGCATTCCTTTTCTTGTTTGATTTTTTTGACATGAGTGTTCCATGGGATACCAATGCAATCTCTAAATAACACTAAGAAAACAGTTGTAAAAAAATACATGAATATCATATCATACAACATGGATACTTCAATGAGCAGGGAAAATTCAAATATCTGTTAGTTCACGTTCTTTCTTTTTGTATTTATTTCCTCTGTTCAAAATAGACTCTCTTTAAATATGTCATAGATTAAAAAAATTAACAGCTAGGTCTGCCCTATTGATCTGAAGACATACAGTGATAGGAGATGGCTACTATTGTTTCCTTCCCTGATCACCACTTCTAGCTATGCATAATACTGAACCTACCTCAAATTAGGTTTCTTTTTAGAAGGCATTTAATTCTTTTCATCACATCTACTACGTGCCTTCTGCTAACATGTATACACTGGAAAAGGTTACACTGGAATAGGCTCCCCAGGGAGGTGATTGAGTCACCATCCCTGGATGTGTTTAAAAACCATTTGAATGTGGTGCTCAGGGACATGATTTAGTGGAGAGTTCTTAGAGTTAGGGTAAATTGGTTAGGTTGTGTTTGGACTTGTTGATCTTTAAAGTCTTTTCCAACCTGAGCGATTCTATGATTTTATGATTCATTATTTTTCAAAATAATGTGGAAAATCATTCACCAAAAATGTCCATGATAGTTCACTTCAACACTGGCTATTGTATTAGAGATGATCTTGAATAGTGACTACGAACAGAGACAAACACAATTATCCCAATTATCAGCAAGTTTTTAGTAAAGATAGACTGTAAGATCAATGTGTCTTTAGAAATTAAGTAAGCCTGACTTCTCACAGAAGGGATCAAATCCAGGTGATGTCACAGATCAAGATTTAAGTTAATCATTTAATACATGGCTCCTGTAGAATTATAAAACAAGGTGAGGATTAGACTTTGCCAGCCAATTGTGAGGTTGCTAAAAAAACTGTCAAAGGAGGGAGTTTAATAGCTGTGAGAAAGGAGGGAGATTGTTTCTGCTCGTCATCACAGGAACCAATCCGATTTAACAGATGCAGAAGCCAGCAGGAGTAGACATGGGTTCATTTAATTGTGGAAAACAGGAAGCTGCAGAGTCTTGTCGCTAAACCAGGGAGCAGCACAAACAGTGTGATATTAAACAATGAAAAGTCAGGCACTGAGGGAGGCTGAAACAACTGCCACAATCTGCTTAGTTATCCAAATGGAAATGTGGGAGGGGAAATCTGAGTTGAGTATGGTCATCTGGAGAAGATTATTCAGCTGCCAGCATAGGAAAGGTGCAAGATATTCTAATGACAAAGCAGAAAAACAGAGTTTTCTGACAGACATAGACCATTACCAGAATTGCTCTTTGAGACATTGGCAGGACCTCATCTGTAATATCACATACAGCTTTGGCAAGCGTTTGTACAGAAGCAAAAATCTGATCTGCAGACAGACGGTGGTTTATTAGATTAATTAAAGGGAGAGGAGTATCTATCTTATGAAGTGAAATTAAAAGTGATTGCCTTCTTTATCTTAGCTAAACAGGAATTTTAGACAGATTATGGATCTATTGTAGTTTGTAAGTCACACTGGTGAAGTTGCACATCTTTGTTTCATAAGTGCGAAAGAACTGGTGATGCTATAAATTTTTCTTTGGTAATGGTGGGGAATCATTAGAAATATTTATTCTAATTGGATTTTCAGTATATTGTAAGAAAAGTTATGTGTCTAATACTCTGAAGATTTCCAGTACTACAGTTTTATGATACAATATGAATATGAAATACTTTTATTGTTCAATGTGGATCACTTCTCTAATACAAAATAAAACACCAGAGAAAAATTGCTAAGTCACTGGAAAATTTCAGCAACAACAACTAGAGTAAATGCAAAGTCCCCTGAAAAGGAGCAGTCAGATTTAAAATTCTTTCTTCTATTCTGTAGCATTTAGATATTTATACCTGTATTAACGCATCTCTGTTCTTGCAGCTGCCCTTAGCAATTTAGATAATTTTCCATGCTAGATATAGTTGTTTTCATTATACTATGGTCACTTTTATTACTTTATTGAATCATCTTTTAATATTCAGCTTATTTTTATTCTCAGTTTCATGCCACTCTACAGAACACTGTTTTTACCCATTTTCTTGACTTCTCACATTGTGGTGAAAAAAATATCAATCCAGAATATATTGTTAGTCTTTTCTACATCTTCGAACTGCCAAGATATTATTCTATTATATCCCCTTTTCCATGTTTCCTTGCTCTGTTCTTACTTTTCATCTCATCTTCATTTTTGTGAAATGCAAGCAGCAAGTGATGCAAGTAATTGGGATTCTGCATCCTCCTCGAGCTCAAATTCTTGAACTCAAAATTCTAGGGAATCTTGTTAGAAAATTTCAAGTATTTCTTGAAGTTTTCAATATTTTCAAAGTTCTCAAAATTTTATGAAGTTCTAACTATATAAAACCCCTGACTTATTAAGGTGAAGGTTCCTATTGCTTTTGCATTATTTTCTCTCACTAAAAATAAAACTAGCATCATTTCTTTTTATTATAACCTTGCTGCTTTGTAAAGGATTCTGGTGTTTTTTATCTTAACAATGAATGTGGTATCTGCTGCTTCTGGTGCATTCATTTGTCTAGGTCTAGCACTAAGAAATTAAAATTGCTTATAATGCCTCAATTTTCACTGTTAATTACTTGTCTTATAACCTTATAAATAATTCTATTCATTCCAAGACTTAGTCCTCTTTATTGTACCCCATACACCAACTTTTGGGACATTTCCAACACTTTCCTCTGTTTCATCAAAAAGACTTGTTCTGTTCAAGCTGTAAATTCTTTACAATCATCAATTTAACTAAAATGTCCCTTTGTTTCTACTTCCATTTATGTCTTTTCAGAACAGCTATGTCCTATAATTCAATCATGGTTAATGCCACTGGTCTTTCTTTTATTATTCCTGTAACATTCTCTTTGATATCTTGCATGGGAGTTTTTTCCTCCATTTTACTGCCCAGACTCCTGATTTTTCTGAGTGAGATTTCAAAAAAAGTCATATTAGTGCTTCCAGCTAAAAAACATTTTGTTTATGTATGCTTTCTTCTGCAAGTCTAACATGTTTGACTTTTTGTTTTGCTGTTCTAAAAACCTGAATGTTGTTCCCATCAACATTTACATATGGAGACTAGGCATATCTAATTTTTCTCACCCACTTCTCTAGTCTCAAGCTTGTTTTACTGTCCATGCCATTATCTGTATCTGGGTTTAGACCATATCTCAAGACAAACGAGTGTGTGATTTCTTCTGGGTAGTCAAACTTTCTTATCTTGACAGCATCACTTTTTGATTCATCTGATAGCCAGAATCTTACTGTATCTGCACCTTACTTCTCTAGAGAGAATGATCATTCCACTGAGACCTCAGTGCTCTTCCTCCATTTAATTTGTTTGATTTTCTGAAGACTTCCATGTCTCGTAAAATGTTCCCATGTACTGTATCGGTGGCAAGATCAATTGCATAATATAGATTTCTATATAGGTATATGTTTCCAATATGCTGATATGCAGGTCTGTTTTCTGATTCTTTGTCCTGTCTTGGCTTGTTGCAAAAGTATAAAATTTGTCAACACTATTTATTTAGAATTATCTTTGAATAGTACAGTAAGGTGCAAGAGCTTGAAATAGAGCTCTCATAACAACTAGTGATATTAAGCTAAAATAAGGTTTAAAAATCATTAAAAATTACATTTTTATTTCCTTATTTTGATCTCCATTTTTTAACTTAGTTGTGAGTTTATTTATATGTTTATTAAAACTCAGTCTCAAATACTTAGAAATTCCTGGTTTTGCAGTGGCCAAAGCTACATAATTTTAGCTATTGAGAACAATGTTAAGGTAATTATATTCAGTATGTAGTCATTTATCTGTCTAATCTATCTGTCGTAACACTGCGCTCAGGTTTCTTTGTCCCTGCATTCATATCTCCTTTGCCATTGCTTCACTCATAAAATTTCCCTTCTACTGCTTTCCTATTCTATCTGTACCTGCTGTTTATTCTCATATAAATCCACTGACTTAGTCGACCCCTGCTTTGTTCCATGGTCTCCAATGTAATCCAAATATATCTTTCTCTTCCCTCACAAACTCTCAGCATTCGACAGCTATCAGACTGCATGCAGCATGAATCTAGTGCTCACAGTAAACATCTGAAAAACATTAAGAAGGAACACTTCATTATTTTG
The DNA here is from genome assembly GCA_037305975.1 of Chrysolophus pictus. Taxonomy (NCBI): domain Eukaryota; kingdom Metazoa; phylum Chordata; class Aves; order Galliformes; family Phasianidae; genus Chrysolophus; species Chrysolophus pictus. Next base: position 24,749,772 of record CM074577.1, on the reverse strand, counting down.
CCACACTTCAAATTAAAAAAGCTAGCAATATTAACATCATTAAAATTTTCTAATTGACTCTTCCGAAGCAAGAGAGGCTGGACTCTAATGTCTTTCTCCTTTAAGATGCACATTCTATAGCACATTAATACTGTAGGTCCTTGTGTGCTTCATGATGTACCTAAGGAGGGGTAAAAGTTAATTATTCAGCAAACTAAAAGCATTTTAACAGAACTGAAAGACGGGAGAGGAAATTATAAGTAATTCCTTATAGCTTTCTATAACAAGAAGGGTTTTAACTCTAATGGACAGATAGAATTCAACTGACAAAAACCTATCGCTATAATTTATACAACTAATAAATAAGTGCATGACTAAATAAAGATGCACAAGAATACAGAATATATATATACTAAAAAATTTTGTATTCTAAACAAAATGTATGTGAGATCTAATGCACATAGAAAGCATACAGTGATAACAGGGACTTAAAATAATTTTACACAGTGCAAATGTAAAATTTGGAGAGAAATTGGTCTTACTGTTAAAGGAAGTCTATGCCAGCCAGAAAAAAAAGAAAAGAGATGAGACAGATAGAAAGTAAATCATTCGATTTACTGGGAATATGATATAGAGTCAGAGGAACTGTGGGTTTTGTTTTCCAGTTTCTTCAACTGTCAACTGGAATTTTCAGTTATTAAAAAAAGAAGTTTTTGTATACTTAATCTTCATGCAGCGCACATGCAGAAAACAAGGACTATGTTCATCTCTTTTAAAAATTGTATTCTATTTGTGTCTAGCTTCATATTCATTGATAATATTATCAATATTATATGAAGCTTCTGTACATAATTTGTCAATGACTCTCTAGTTTAGTGTATTATTCCTGTATAACTCCACTATTTGAAAAGTAGAATGAATTAAAAATAAACTACACATTTGAGAAAGGCGTAATTTTTCCCTTATTTCTTTATACATATGTGTGCATGTATATATACAATGAATATTATATCCATTATATTCTGGATGATTGGCAGGGAATGGGACCACTGAAGATAAGGAAAAGGCTGAGGTTCTCAATGCCTTCTTTACGTCTGTCTTTAAAGGTGATACTAATTATTCTTGGGGTATTCTATCCTCTGATCTGGAAGTCTCAAATGGGGAGCAGAATAAACCTACCCTGACTCAGGTAGAAACGTTTAGAGACCTATTACTCCACCTGGACAGTAATAAGTTCATGGGTCAATTGCTGTAAATCACAGATAAGTTCCTGTGGTTACACATTCACCAGATGCATAAGATAAAATATCTACATAATCAAAAATACCAGCCTTGCCACTGAATCTGGAAGTCTGAAACCTTCTGTTCTGTTTATTCATGCCTAGTCCTTCCCTAATATATTCACACAATAAAGTGCAAAAGCCACTGCATGCTGCAACTTTTGACTACTGCTTGCTGCTGTGTCTGTCGCCTCTTGTCTCATATCACAGTACTCTTTCCCAGAGTGCATACAGATTGGGCATATTTAAATAATTAAACTTCTTCTGTTCTTGTATTTCCATAGAGGAAAAAGGATTCCTGCAACACAATGAAAGCAGAAGCAAAAATGAGAAAAATAAGCAACATAGATCAAATTGGTGAAAAAATAATTTTAAAAGACCACATCATTATCTAGGATGAGGAAATAATGGAGAAAGTTGTGGTTAATCTCTGCACACAACCAGTCTTAAGTAACCTGCAAGCAGTTTAGAAAGAATCTGTTATCTTATGCAGGTGGTCACCAGTCTGATGTGACAGCAGAGGCTAACCTGTCAAACTATGGACCGCCCTTTTAGACAAAGTTAACATTCACAGACTAGTTTCTGTGCCCTCCATGAAAGATTTCTTGTTGAATCTTGGGAGCCAGAATCCTAGACATCACCTTCATGCATGCACACTCTGTGATAAAGAGAATGAGGAACCAGGGAGGCAGAAGTTGGGACTGGCGAGCAGATGAGGAAGTCAAAGTGATGCAGTGGGGATGGAATGAAAATCCGGGGTAGCCAAGTTCTTCCCAGGGAGTTCAGGCAATGCATGCTCCTTTCTCTCACCTGGTGAAACAAAACCATGAACTGTGCATTTGATGGACCATTCTGGGTGACCCCTCTGTGAAGCAAGGAACTTATGTTCTGTTACTTTAGGAAAGATGAAACATTAAATTCTTAATGATTTCCTTTTAAAAGGTACAAAATAATCAATTGGCATGTGATCAGTTTTGGTGCTCACAGACAGCATTTAGATTTATTGAATTGATTTTTTTTTCCCCCTATTTTTTCATGTAAGAAACAAGGAATTGTTTAGGTATCTGAATGTAGGTTTCTGTGCCATTTTAACATATGGTATCCTATTTAGCTTATTAGGAAAAAAAAACAGGCTCTGTGCTTATACCTGTGTTTCCAGTGCATATTTCTAAGACACCTCTGGGCACAATATGTTTAAGCACAGAATGTTTACAGTCACTGTCTTTAAGCACTTAGTTGCCTGATGATTTGTTATACCCCACAGTACTTTGTCAAACAAAATGTGGATTTATTCAGTGTTAATTTTGCTTAGGTCAAGAATCAGGATTTTGATGTGAGGGTTTCTCTTACATTCTGTACCGACCAGTACTTAGTTCCATCACAAAACTGTATATATGTGCAAGTGTACCTATTTCACCCTGAGGTGACATCCAATATGGTTAGTCTACTGTGAAATAAGGAGGACCAATATCCTTTACAGGTCATGTAAATGTCAGGCTCAGCAGTTCCTTCTGTAATGAAATATACTGGGCTAGATTTACTGCTCCAGTGGGATACCTCTACAATGCTCAGCTAGTGCAAAATAATCTACTACAAGCGATGTATCTGCAGATAACCTGGAGTGGGAAATCTTCAACTTGTCCATTCTCAGTTTTGTAGGGTACTTTTCCACTTTCCTGTTTCTGCATTCATATAAGAATTCTTCAGGATTTACAGAATTAAAAAAATTCATCTGCCTCATATGGAGAACTCTCCCTTGAGCCTCTTCCACACTATGCAGGGTGGGACAAATTCCTCCCTCTGCTGGGTAAATCTCAAGTGGTGCAGCATGTATGTCACACAGATCTTTGGATTGTTCTAGGAATCTGTTCCCAGCAAGCCAATCCTCTAGTCTAACTAAAAATACAACATAGAATAAGATGAACAACCTGGCCGCAGCCTTCTTTTGCTGCCAGCTTTCATTTCTTAATGAGATATTCATTTGAAAAAATTTGCTTTTCTTTCTCCCTATCACCTCTTCATTTGTAGAAAGGAATCTTTTCCTTCTGAAGGGGTGTATTTTTACAAATCTTTCTGCCTCTTTTTTTTATAGATACTGTCAAATTTGGCTTCTAAAGACATTGATCAATGAAATAATTCAGCAGAATTTTTCATGTCAGCACTTGCTTTCTGGCATTTTGTATTTCTTCATTCAGAATATTACAGTTTAATCAGTGTGTTTGCTTGGAAGCAGTAATAAAAATGTCTGTTTCCTCAATTTTATTCTTGGATGTACTGAGCTAAAGTTGTTACCTTTTCCATGTCGCAGTTCCTTTTCCATCTAACAAGACTCAAAGCATTATCCGAGAAGAGGAATACACATATGATGGAATTAAAAGTTGATGGAAAGGAACAGGTAGAACAAATCTATAAGCAATACATACCCACTTATATTGTGAAATAAGAAATATACATGAGAGGGGGCTTCTAATCTTATTACATTAGTTATACTCTATAACTGCAATGAAGCGATTTACTGTGAAATCAGGCTCATGCTCTACAGATCATAGGATTATAGTCTCTGAAGCTTATTAATGCTAATGCAGCATTTTACATTTACTTAGTTGGCTTTGAATGAATCCAGAAGCATCAGTTCAACCATTCGCTCAGGCACATGCTTCATTCTTAAGAGTCTCAAAAAAGTGTGTTGCTACATGTAGTAAGTGTACATGGAGAATGAGCCTATGTTTCTGTGCTTTGCTACTTGAGGGCAGAGATATATTGAGCTGGCTACCATTGCTAGTCACCTAACCAAGTTGCTTTTCCTTTAGGAGCTACACAGCCATGAGTTCTCCTCAGTGCTGGTCAGAAAATGTGCAGGGATTATTAATGCTGCTCTGAGACTCTCTTTGCACGCTGGGAGGTTTTAGCCTGAGATGTGCTATACAAAAGCTCATCTTTCTAATTCAGTCTCTTGTAATTCCTGCAGGTTAGCAAAAGCCTGACACAGCTGCAAGTTGGTTGCAAGACTCATTTCCGTAGTTTTGCAGAGATTGAAACAGAAATAGAGTTGCTATTTCTTCCCTTCCACGTACCCTTGCCAAGTTTCACCAGCTTTAGCTTTAATTTGCCAAGAAAAGGAATAAGTTAATTCTCTATTTGTGAAATACAGCTAAATACAGAACTGGCAAAACAACATGGAAACATGTACTTTTTGAAAGACGTCTTTCTTTCATTAAACAATGCTCACACCATTTTGAACATTCTTTTGATGCAGCATCTAAAGATAAGCAGACCAGAAGAAAAGACTGAAAAGATGCTCATCAAAGCATCTGCCAGTTCAAGAAAATACTGCACGTAAAAGGATGATGTGGAATGTTGGAAGGTTTGGTGGGAGGCTGAACAGCTGTTAATTTTCAGAAGTATGTCTCCCAGTATTATGATACGATTGTTTACCTAAAGAGGAAAATTCATAAACATGGCAGCGTGAAGACTGTTTGTAGGATATAACAAACAAACAAAATTCCTTACTCCATGTCAAGCAAATTGCTGCTAGTTGGTTACAGGAGTTAGGTATGTTCTCTCCAGAAAGGTTTCTTTGAGTTCTGAATACATTATGGAACAATTTTTTAGAACACGAGCAACCTGGTCTAGAGGGGTTGGAATAGCAGGGAGTTGGAACTAGATGATCTTAAAGTTCCCTTCCAACCCAAACTATTCTATGTTTTTATGATATTAGATATTGAAACAACAGTATAAGTAGAGAAAAGAGCATGACTGACAGTATTATGGCAAGCTAACAAGCTCCTACGGACCTTGATGTAGAGTTGATTGGATCACATTTCAAAAATAACACTTGAAAAAGATGTTAATTTTCAGTTTCCATTTGCTATTCACTTGGGTTGTGATTTAAAAATTCCTCAGTATGACTTTGAATGCTATGATATAATTTTAAGATGGACTGATTTTCCTTGTCCTTGTCTAATTCTTATTTCTATTTCCTGTATAGAAACCTAATTCTTTTCTTTTACTTAAAACATTTATTTAAATAAGTAAAAATTAACTTTTCTGGGGTAAGTTGTGATAGATGCTTAAAATCAGTATTTGGAGACAATCCCAGGAAAATTATCATTAGTTAAATATTTGTAAGGAGTGATCATAGTTTGCTGTAAGAAGGGTTCAATTATTATAAAAAACAATGCTCAGAAGAGCATTCAAAAAATGGGGACTAAGCAGTTATCTCTTCCTGCCTTCACTACAGGAATATAAAACAAAATTTTGCAAAGTGATGTCTTTTCCAAACTGAAAAGAAAATTCAATATCACAGACCTCATGGCTAATTTTTAAGTTATAGTCTTTTTTCACTACATAGCACTTCTCCTGAAAACCAATGGCCTTGATCTTCTAAAAATTATAATACATTATCCCTACTTATGTATTTTATGCTAAATGCATTAAAGGGGTATAATTAGTGCCTCTCATTAGACTAATTCTATATGATTATAAATCTGAAATTAATTCTGCTATTTTACTCACTTTGAAAAAAAAGCAACATAATTGTGACTCCACACATTACCTTTCAACCTGTTACTTTTATTATTCTTTTTAGATATTACCCCTATTTGTTCTGGATACAGATATAAGAGTGAAAAAAGTAATTTGTGGAGAAAAACAGGAGATGAAAACACTGTGCAGTGAAGGTGTTAACACCAAGAACAAACTGTCCTTTTGCTCTGGAACCAGAGATGCCATTATATTCTAAAAAAGTCTTAAAATGAGTAAAACTATGTTGGAATAAGGCTTTCTGCTATGTCACATGAGCTTAGCTGTTTGACTTCTGACCTATCCTATCTGAGATTCTCTCCTTTCCTCACATAAATCTGAAACCCCAGAGTGTGAATCTAGGGCTGTGAATCCCAAAGTTGGGTATTAATGTGAATCAAGAATTAGATGAAGGATGAAAGAATGCCAAACTTTTTGAAAACTTGGCAACCAAAGTTGTTGAAGTTGAAATTAGTGGTTTAAAGTACCACATTTGCTTTACAGTGAAAGAGTATACATTATTTGACTTATTTTAAAAAGTGTGTGTACAATCATAAAAAGTCTACTCATCTGATCCTTGAAGTATTCTTTTTTTTGCTACCAGAAGCAAAAACACCTCTGCATTTCCAACAGAGAGGATAAAAAGCAATTTCCCATCCAATGCGTTTAAAGACATGGGAATAAAAAGAATAAAAAAGACACCTGGTTACTCTGAAGTAATCAGACCAAAAAGAAATCATAGACAAAGGATCATAGGAGCTCTAATCTTCTGCAAAAAGAAAAAGAAAAAAAAAAAAAAAAAAAAGAAAAGAAAGAACAACCCAAAAAATAGAACATCAGTAGAAAACTTGGAATTTCAGCTTCTGTCAGCTAGAAACAACAGCAACAATAAAAATTAACATTTTTTTCTCATAGCTTCTCAAGTATAAGGATTACAGGACTCCTGGGTTATATCAGCTTAGATTTTTTTATTTGCCCCTTTACTTTTGTGGGGTTCATTTCTTAAAATGTGAAAATGTGTTTGCCACTTTTTCCCGTCATTTCTGCATTCTATGTGTCCTTGCATTATTCACACATTAAGGATCTACCTAAGTGGAAAAGCTGTTCATAGTTCTGCACTGATTTCACCAGGGCATCTTTCCTTCTGCCCCTACTTATCTGCTGTCTTAGTGCTTTATTGTTTTGTAAGAAGAATGTGTTCTGTCACATTCATGAATTGCAGATCAGTTTCTTATGAACTGGCAGGACTGATAGCAGTAGTTTTTCTTCTCAGCAGTCTATAATTCTACTTCTTTCTTATTGTTTGTAATTTATGTTTCTACCTTACCTGTTTCTTTCTCGAGATAGCTAGGAAAGCTGCCTGGAATACTAGTTGGCAATTACATACTGCAGATGATTTCAGTAAATTGGTCTACTTTTCAAACACTTTAAAGCAAATTTATTTTATCTGAGTGGAGATCAACTTAAGAAAGGAAGAAGAAAAGTATGCAACATTTACATGGCTGAATATACACACTCCAGATTCGATAGCATAAGTGCCATTTATATATTCCAGCTAGCATTCATTGGTTTTATTCCTGAGAAGTATATTTTAACACCCGTATTCTTTCAAAGAATATTTTTCTAGCTAATCTATATATATTTTAAATCTAGTTGTTGTCTGCATGTTTGATATGCATTAAGTAATCTCATTTTTCCTCTCTTTTAGTCTCAACATGATAATGTATGACAAGTAGGATTTTAAACTTAAATTAGTCTGATAAAACTGAGAAAGGTTAGACAAAATAGAGCAATTCAGGAAATCTCATTATTTATAATGCTGCTCTGTGTTTTATCCTAATCTAAAAGTTACTGTGTTACAAACTAATATAATCATCACTTTACAAATCACTGAAATGTAGCCACAGCAGAATGGAATAAAATTAGGAGAAATTACTATAGTCAATTGTAGCCAATTGAAATTATAGCGGTATTTCTAATAATCACTATGACCAATACATATGTTGAATGCTTTTGGATTTTTGGAAGGTAAAATAAAGAAGAATTATGTTTTAAGTCAATTCAAAAGCTGGAAACTCATTAACACAGTTCATCAAAGATTTGCATTCTGTAGGTCTGTATCTTTGGTCTTTAAAAATTGCTAGAACTTTTTCTTAGATTTCAAAATGGCAATTTCTGAAGAATTTCACAACAGTTTCAGAGCTGTGAATGTCTCATTCTTTCATAAAGAGACAAAGAAATCAATTTCTTACCAAATCTAAATTAATTTCAAGTTCTTAAATGTTACAATAAAGAAAGATAGTTGAGCTGTTTCCTAACAACTGTTATCTTGCTATATTGTCCAGGTGTTTAGTAAGATATCTAGTATATCTATTATAAATTTTGATGCCTTAATACATATTCACAGAAATTGCTTTGCAATCCTAACTTCAGGAAATTTATAAGTTATCTACTTTTAAGGATATATATTTGAAATATTGTATAGATATCTATTTTGATGAATCAGCATTTTCTTACACTAATAAAATCACAGAATCACAGAATCATAGAATGGTTTGAGTTGGAAGGGACCTTTAAGATCACTTAGTTCCACCCTCCCTGCTATAGGCAGGGACACCTCCCTCTAGACCAGGTTGTTCACAGCCCCATCCAGCCTGACCTTGCAGAAAGGGGGCATCCACAAGATCACTGGACAACCTGTTCCAGTGTTTCACCACTCTCACAGTAAATATTTTATTCCAAATATCTAGTCTAAATCTACCCTCTTCCAGATTAAAGCCATTTCTTCTTGTCCTGTCACTACATGCCCTTTAAATGTTCCTCCCCAGCTTTCCTGCAGGGCCCTTCCAGGTACTGGAAGCCCACAACAAGGTCTCCCTGGAGCGTTCTCTTCTCCAGGCTGAATAGCTTCAGCTATCTCACCCTGTCCTCATAGGGGAGGTTCTCCAGCCCTCTGGTCATCTTTGTAGCCCTCCTCTAAACCTGCTCCAGCAACTCCATGTCCTTGTGTTGGAGGCCCCAGAACTGGATGCAGTACTTCATGTGGAGCCTCATGAGAACAGAGCAGAGGGGCAGAATCACCTTCCTTGATATGCTGGTCATACTTCTCTTGATGCAACCTAGGTTATGATTGTCCTTCTGGGCTGCAAGAAAACACTGCTGCCTCCTGATGAATCTTTCATCAATCGACACTCCCAAATCGTTCTCCTCAGGGCTGCTCACAAGCCATTCTTCGTCCAACCTGTATCTGTGCTTGGGATTGCCCCAGTCCAGGTGCAGGACCCTGAACTTGGCCTTGCTGAACTTCATGAGGATGGCATGGGCCTCATACATTCATTGTATAATGTGAAAGTGAAAGGAAAACATATTTGGAGACATATGGTTAATAGTTGATATGTAATAGGCTTTAGCAGAAATACAGAACAACTTCTCGAAGGCTGCATAGACTTTCCAGTGGGAGCCAGAATTTATGTTGTCTAACACATCATTTTCCTGTTGATCAAAGGACTCTGCCCTCACCAACCTTGAGTGAAACTCTCAGCTAGCTATGAGACAGATGTTCCCATCCCACGATGCTCAGCAGTTTTCATGAATGATCCATGGCAAAAACGACAGCCTATCAGAATAGAAAGAGATTGACGATCATCAGAACTACATGCTAATTGTGTCAGTGCCTAGATTTGTTGATACTGCTGTTAGGAGTGGTTATGTCTTGCACAGGTTTGCTACTTGCCTAGACACCAATTACTGTGAGGCAATATATATCCCAGGAATACTGCAAATGATACACAGCAAGGTAAATCTGTGATAGTTTAAGCCTTGCATAATGCTATGGTGCCACAATCTGAACTCAACCAGGAACTTGACTGAAAGAGAGTTAAGCTCTTGAGACACAGATGTATGATGTGTTAAACAACTTTACTGTTGAATATACACTGTAGGAAAGTTACACCCAGGGGAGATGAAAGCCTTCTGAAGGTGGTTTTGTGTCAATATCTCGGTCTCCCTGACTTCTTGCCTTATGAATACAAAAATATCTAAAAGCTCCAATTCAGATACAGACAGGAAGGAAGCAGTACGTGAGCATTTTCATAGAAAGAGTAAAACTGCAAAACAAAAAACAAACAAAAAAACTATGGGATGCAGAAGAAAAAGATGAAGGCTGTATAATTTCATAGAATCAAGGTATGGCTTGGATTGGAAGGAACCTTTAAGACCATCTAGTTCCACTCTCTCTTCAGCGAGCAGGTTTTTCACGCATCAGATCAGGCTATTGATCACCTGGCCTTCAACTCTTCCAAGGATGGGACATTAACAGCTTTCTCTGTGCAACCTGTTTCAGTGACTGACCACTCTCTGAGTCAAAAACTTCCTTGTAACATCTAATTTAAATCTCTCCTCTTCAGTTTAAAAAATTTCCCCCTTTCCTATCACTATCAGAACATGTAAATAATTTGTCGTCTTCTTTTTTATAAGCTCCCTTTAATTACTGGAAGACTGCAATCATTTTTCCCCAGAGCCTTCTCTTCTCCAGGCTGAACAAGCACATCTCCCTCAGCCTTTCTTCACAGGAGAAGTGCTCCATCCCTCTGGCCCTCCATCCTGGCCATCCTCTGAACTCCCTCCAACAGCACCACTTTCTTCTTGTCCTGAGGGCCCCAGGCCTGGACACAGTACTCCATATGCAACCTCACAAGGGCAGATGCAGCCCAGGATATGGTTGGCCTTCTACACTGCAAGAGCATACTGCTGGCTCATATCCAGCTTTTCGTCCATCAGGACCCCCAAGTCCTTCTCTGTAGGCTTTCTCCCAGTGGATTCTCTTCCCAGTCTGTAATATATCTGAGATCGCCTAAACCCAAGTGCAGCATTTTGCATTTGGCCTTGTAGAACTTCATTAGGTTTATGTGGGCCCATTTTTCAAGCTTGTTCATGCCTTCGGATGGCATCCCTTCCTTCTGTAATATCAACTGCACCACTCAGCTTGGTGTCATTTGCAAACTTGCTGAGAGTGCACTTAATCCCAATATTTATGTCACTTACAAAGATAATGAGGAGCATCAGTTCCAAGACGGACCCCTGAAGGACAGCATTTATCACCAGCCTCCACTTGGACATAGAGCTATTGATTGTAACTGTTTGCTGCAGACACATCCTATGTCATTAGTCATTCTTAGCAGTATATAAAGATTATAATAATTAATAAAAAATATCACCTATACCCTTTTAATAAAAGTAATACATTAAAATGGGTCTGCAGGTTGGTAGCTCTGCCTGTGGCAAGGGAACTTGATGTTCCTTGAGGTCCATCCTGACCCAAGCCATTCTATGATTCTGTGATTCTAAATCTTACATAATAAATATTGTTCTGGAAAATTCCCTAATGTATTTTATATTACACCAGATATTTGGCTTTGTTTTACAATGGAGTATCAGAAATTGAAATGAAACTGTTGTCAAAGGGAAGCTGGAAAATTAGGCATTAATAATGGATGGATGGATGGATGGATGGATGGATGGACGGACGGACGGATGGATGGTTTGAACAGATATTTTTTCTGACAACTTCTAAGGGCAACTTTGTTGGGGAGAGATTTCAGAGCCATCTGAAAATTAGGAGAGGAAAAGCCATAAGAAGTTTTAATATCTAGATAGGCCAGCTTTTTTCTCTTCCCCCCTCCCAGCCTTTTCAAGTGATATAATTCATAATTCTCATTATTAGAAAATTGGCATTAATTTCTTTTTTCCCTCTTTGAAATAGAGACAATACATTTGATTCGACAGCTTGTTTTTTTATACTGTCCCTTCATTACGTTCCATGCAGCCTGTGCTAAGCAGCACAAGTTGGAAAGGATTGTTGCTCCTGATGTGTGGCAGAGGGTGCAGAATGAAGGAGGTCAGGTCTCCAGTGTTCTTTCTGGAACTGAGGCAGGATGACCCCCATGCCCACCCTGCTGCTTGCTATCCATATATTCTACATGTCTGGGACAGCACACTCCAACTAATCATCTGCTGACCTCTCCAAGTATTTGATCATCTCCCTGCACAGGGGCAACTCAGTCTCTTCCTTGCCCTCCGCAGTGCACAGCCATAGCAAAGCTGATGGAGATAGAGGGTCATGTAGGCTGCATTGTCCCAGCTGTGCCCACAGATGGGCCAGGTACAGTCCAATGTCATCCATGGCCTCGGGCTGTGCGGTGGGCTAGGGAGAGCTGAGGTCAGGAAGCTGCTCGCCTCACTGGCATTGCAGAGGACAGGAGATGTCACAAATTGCAAAAGAGGCATCCATTTTCATCTGAAGATTTCTCCTAAGACTTTGCTCTCATGCCGTTTTCTTTTTCTGTCAGTGGTGACTATTCTTGATGGAGCTGTGCCTGAGAAACTGGCAGCAGGTTGGATTCTGTGCTGACACCAATGCTGGTGCAGATCCACATGTTTCTCATGCTTGCAGGACTTGCCTGGGATGTGGGACTGGGGCTTTTTAAGCTGGCCTAGACAGGTAGTATTTTTTAAAAAAGATACCAGATGGATTATTCACATGTATAACTAGAAAAAAATTAATAGCTATAAATTTACATAGATAGATTTGGTCTAATAGAACAGAAATCATGTTTCAATTTAGTCTGTTTGGTCCAAACCTGAAAACCTCCTGTAAGGGAAGCATATCTGTACACACAGAGGTGCAATTGGTAGATACTCATTCTGAAGCAAAGCCGTAATTCGGAGAGTTTGTAAGGTTTCTGTTTTTTTCTGAAACTGATCGATGATGTCAATTTTGTTAATTCAAGTTCCATGTGGTTTACTTTATCAAAAAGTGAGTTAAAGCATAAAGGTGATAGATTTATGTTTTTTTTCTGTATACTCGTCCACCATTTTGTCACCTGTCAGTCACTAATATGAAGTACTTTTGCATTTTTCACAGGCATTTCTCATATATATTGTCTCAAATGACTTGGTAATATTGCTAGATTTTTTCACCTCACTGTTCAGCTTCTTTTCAAGATTGCTGATGATTAAGTTAAAATCATGGAATCAAGTGCAAACCTGCAAGAGATGAGAGATTCTTCCAGTAACTCTCCTCCACCCTGCAAACTAACCATTTCAGCAACTTGTTTACTCTAAATCAGAAATGTCTTTACCTATTTAAGTCCCCTTTTCCACAGTCATCTTCATCTCTTTTAGGTGCACACAAATTCTATTTTTCAGACAGTTTTAACTACTTAACTTGCTGCAGATGTTGAGATACTGGCCAGCCCTAGGATCCCCCTACAGCCCTCCAAAATAATTGGTACTGTGTTAGGCATGTGTCAGTCTTCTGTCTCCACACTGTCTGAGGGAGAGGTCTGCAATTTATTGTTTCATCCACAACTTTCCCTGGAGCCCAAATGTAAACACCATTCAGTCTTGTTGATTTTATTTTACTATTCATTTTACCTATAGCCTTTCTTCTCTCCTGTAGTCTCTTTTTCTCTGTGCTCCTTTCACTCCTTCATTCATTTCCTTTTGCTACAGACACCCAAGAAGGCTTATTCCTCATGTTTGAAAATAGATTTATTAATTTATTTATTTTAGATATCTGCACCTTGTTTTTCCAACTCTTTCTTTGGCCTTGCCATTTTGTATATTTATATATGACTAGTTTATCAGTGATTATCATTCCTTCTATTTTTCACATTTCAACATGGCTTAAGGTTTTTAATGAATCTCCCTTTCTAATGAAAGCAGTTGAATTCTGTCAGATCCTTCCTGACAGGCTGCATTCTTTTACTTGGAGATGCCATATGATAGTTTAAATACTCCCTACTGGGAATGATTAATCTCTTTAACCTTTTTTTTAACAACTTTTCTAATTTATGTGGTTTCTTTCCTTAAAATCAATCATCAGTAGACCTTTTGATTTAGTAGCTACAGGATTTTGTAATCTAAGTGTCTTATGTTTATTCATGACACAGTGACTCCTAATGATATAATCTGAACAGATTTTAGCACACTGGTTTGGAACAAACCTCAGTCACAGCGTCTAGATATTTAATCTAGACACAGATATGATATTCACCCAGACTACCACTTGACGTTGCCCTTACTTCAGTAAGATTTATTTCTCCCACTCATCTTAGCAGCCTTCTTTTTCAAAAACTTCAATAAGTTTTAAGATTTACGAAAAAGTCATCAATTTTTTGGAATATTTGCGACTTCATTTTCATTCAACATGAATACATTACCTATGAATTTTCAAATTGAATGTACAGAGTTGCAGTCAGACATTGAACTCAAAGAAAAAACTTATCACATCTCTCTACCAGACCTTTGTAAGATCTCTCTTACCAGAGAAATATATCCCTCTCTTTGCTATCACACCTTATTCACATTATCACTTTTTGGCAGTACATACATTTGTGAACAAACCTTTTCAAGGATAAAGTACAGAAAGAGTGAAATTATATTAAAAATCTCTAATGAACACCTTCAGAACTAACTAGTAATTGCAACCACTTCCATCAAACCGGGCTGATACATTAGTTTCAAAGAAAAAAGAGTAAATATCCCACTAGTTTTATATTTTTGATGCACTCTTTAAAAAATAATAATGAAAAATATTTTTTAAATATTTTGTTGCTTCTATAATTAACTAAATTATAGTCCCTCTTCAGTGAGTGTGGCCCAGGGAAGCTCTAAGGTTGGACACCTATGGACTAGATGATTTCAGAGGTCTTTTCCAAGCATAATGATTCCATGATTCTTTGATTCTATAATGAGCAGCTTGGCTTACTTCAAATCCAATATTCTATCAACATTTATCAGGATCTATACGCTGATTATAATGGCAGAACTCTGCCCGGTTCACCTATGACTTCATGACTTGGACCTAATAGAAAGAATTCAGAGGGGGGCCATCAAGAAGGTCAGGTGACAGGAGCACCTCTCCTATGAAGAAGAGACTGAGAGCTTGGATTGTTCAGCCTGGTGAAGAGGATCAGCAGGGATCTTATCAATGTATATAAAAACCTGAACAGAGAATGCAGAGTTTGGATTCAGGCTCTTTTTGGTGGTGCCCAATGATAGGACAAGAGGCAGTGGACATGAATTGAAAGGCAGATTCTCTTTGAACATCACGAAGTACTTCTGTGCTGTGCAGGTGACAGCATTGATGCAAGCTGCTCAGAGAGGCTGTAGAGTCTCCTTGGGGATCTTCAAAAGTCTGCTTGACATTGTCCTGGACAACCTACACAGGGTGTCCCTGCTGGGACTAAAAGTGTTGGGACCAGATGGAGCCAGAGGTCCCTGCCAACCTCAACAATTCTGTGATTCTGTAATTCACATCTTTCTGCTTTCATAGTATATATGCCTGCATAAGTTTCCAAAAGGTGAGTCGTGACTATTAAACAAAAAGTGATACAATATACAACTATTTCAAGTTTTCTTAATTAAAATTATTCTTTTGTTCTGTGTTTCTTACTTCAGTAAATCTGTGTTTTACATGCTTGACTTTTTCAGGTATTTTCAAAGTATTCCAAGGATCCTTACATTTTGTTGTTTTTTCCAGACAATGAAATGACTATATGCCAGAAGATTCTTCCAGACATTTTTTTAAGAAAATATCATTCAGATCTACATGTTAGTACTTGCTTACTCTAATCCCAAAGAAGATATATTCATTCTGTTAGTCCTAAAACACATTTTGAAATTTGTATGCATGACAGTGAAAATTTGTCGTATTGAACAATTAATTAATGCACAAGACAGTATTCATACATGTATGGATAGGAATTGTCCATTTATTTTTAAATATTTACCAAATTTGATAAATCAGTTTTCCCATCATCTTTTGCATGTTTTTGTTTATTTCTTAGATTTTCTTTTGTTCAGTCAAAAAATAGTTTTTATTTTTGCTATTACACATCAGTCCAACTTTTTAATAGCAATAGGACTAGAATAATGTTATTTAAACAAAACCAAACACTTGGAAAAAGTAGTATCTAGGTTTTGTGTAGTTTTACAGGGATTGTCCACAGTGGCTTAAGTCTTAGGATTCCATTATAACAAAACTAGACTTGTTTTCTAATTTAGGTACCTGGAAAGCTTTCAGCAGCCCTACCTTCTTAACTTTCTTTGTGAGGTACAAATATGGGATTGACAACATCTGCTATAATCCTATTCAAGCATTAATAAATTCATGGTGATGCAGAGTGAATGCTTTTCTTTTTTACTCTTCCAGCTGTGTTTTTTATTCATTCGCTCGTTTCAGATGAATAATCTTTCAGCTCTTCTCTCTGTGAAGTTTACAGGAAATTTACAACTCTCAAAGGGTGACTGTTAGAACAACATCGGATACCCTATTAATAATTCTTTTTTCCTTCTTTCCGTCTTTTATGTTACGCTGTTTGTACCTGAGTTGGCAATATATTTCATTCTTATTTCGCCACTTGCTTCAGGACCTAGATTTTACTCCTAAATGGAGAAAACGAAGTTGAGATGGGGCACTGCACTGACAGACACAGCCTTTCTGGAGCTTTAAGTATCCACTGTGCTTCAGCAGAGAGCTATAAACTCCACCAACAAATGATTAATGTGTATTCTCTGGTTTATAATTACAAGAATAAAGCAGAGATGGTATTTCATGCCATCTCCACAGGATTTTCCATGCTTGTTATTATTTTTTGGTATTTGATCATAAGGATAGCTACTTTTGTAGCTCAAGATTTTGATAGAAGTTTATGTGAAAATAGAAATTCACTGTAGATATAAAAAACATTTTAAAAATCATTTTAGTTTTCCTCTTCTCTTCTTCTAAAGCAAAAGATCTTGGCCATCTATGAAGTCAGGGAGCTCCAGAAGAGACAGTGCCAGTGTTAAGATGACATTCAGCATCATTTAGTGCTGTAGCATACTTTTAATTAATTTCAGTTAATAAGCTCTAGCAAGTGGATAAAAAGTTCTGTTTCAAGATCTCTATTCTACAACACTCTCAGGCTTCTTATTAAAGAATGATCAAAGCTGCTCAGTCCAGCCTTGACCAGCACCATATTCTGGGGGAGCATGACACCATTCTAACTTGTTGACTTGTCAATCACATGTAATGGCTCCATCTTAGACTCAGTCTTCCTCACAGTGTCATGTATCTATGTATTGAGTTCCCCTTTCCTCCCCAAAGCTCCTCCCGAGGGGACCACTGTTTTCATTATTTACTGCATTCTGAATTAGATTTGTTAATCACAGAATCACAGGATGGCCAGGATTGGAAGGGACCTCAAGGATCATGAATCTCCAGCCCCCCTGCCACATGCAGGACCACCAGTCTCTTCATTTAATGCTAGACCAGGTTGCCCAGGGCCCCATCCAACCTGGCCTTGAACACTTTCAGGTATGGGGCATCCACAACCTCTCTGGGCAGCCTGTTCCAGTACCTCACCACTCTCTCTGTAAAGAATTTCCCCCTGACATCCAACCTAAATCTCCCCTCCCTCAACTTAAAATCATTTCCCCTCGTCCTGCAGTTATCTACCCTTTCAAAGAGTTGATTCCCCTCCCTTCTGTAGGCTCCCTTTAGATATTGAAATGCTGCAATGAGGTCACCCCGCAGCCTTCTTTTCTGCAGGCTGAACAAGCCCAGTTCCCTCAGCCTGTCTTCATAGGGGAGGTGCTCCAGTCCCCTGATCATCTTCATGGCTCTCCTCTGGACCCTCTCCAACAGCTCCCTGTCTTTTTTGTACTGGGGGCTCCACACTTGGACGCAGTACTCCAGATGGGGCCTCACAAGAGCAGAGTAGAGGGGAACAATCACATCCCCGTCCCTGCTGGCCACCCCTCTTTTGATGAAGACCAGGATACCATTTGCCTTCCGAGCCGCAAGGGCACACTGCTGGCTCATATTAAGTTTTTCATCTATCAAGACATCTATCAAGAGGTCCTTCTCCACAGGGCTGCTCTCAAGGACCGCTCCTTCCAGTCTGTATGGATGCCCGGGATTCCTCTGGCCCAAGTGCAAAACTCTGCACTTTGCCATGTTGAACCTCATCAGGTTCACCCGGGCCCACCTTTCTAGCCTCTTGAGGTCCCTTTGAATGGCATCCCTTCCTTCAACTGTGTCGATCGCACCACTTCACTTGGTGTCGTCAGCAAACTTGCTGAGGGTGAACTCGATTCTGTCATCGATGTCATTGATAAAGATGTTAAAGAGAACCAGTCCCAAGACAGACCCCTGCGGGATGCCACTCAATTTTTTTAACTTTCTGCATAAGGAAAGCCAATTAGTGTGTTTATCTGGATTTCTGTTGCATTATGTGTTCACCTGTCCCCAAATAGGTTGCAAGAGTGTGAAGTTGCAAACATTAATATGGAATTTTATCTGTCTTTTATGATTTCTCAACATATACTAGATAAATCTTGTCAGTTATCTATATCTATCTCTCTCTATATATATACATACATCTACATTCCAGATTTCATGTATCTGAGCAATCTTTTCAGGTAAGCTTTACCCCACACACATATTCTGAGGAATGTGAATTGCTGGTTTTGGAATGAGGAGGGATTTTTCTTCCAGTTCAGACTGGCTGAGATATTGGGTTTATTTTCATGTTCCACTGACAGAAGTTGTCCAAGACCAGCATCTTAGCCTAACTTTCTCAAAATGCTTCCTTTCATTCTTGGACTATCAGACAAGAATGCCCTCCCATTTTTGCCTATCCTTTCCACAGATCTGGGACTGAAACAACCTCTAGACACCTCTTTTATCTGAGACATAGTAGTCTACACTGCTTAGATTAGGGAAAGAACTGGAAATTTTTCATATGTTTGAAAAACACTTAGCCAGAGGACATATGGCAGAAAGTTCCCAGAAACTTAGGATAAGAAATATTGGACTGTAATTCAGAACAATATACTAAATGCAAATAAGCTTATTTGCTTATCCAACTGAAAATAGTTAATTCAAAAAAAGAAAGGCTATTGCAGATATGACAACTCCTCTGATGGTAAAATAGCAAATAACCCTAGTAAAAATCAATTTGGCAAGGCTATAAAACCCAAAACTGCATTTCTTGTTTAATTTTTTTATTATTACTGAAGTCTTCTCCCTTAACTATACTGTCACTTAAAATATCACTGTAATATGGGAAACTAATAAGGCTTTTCTATTCCACTGATTGTGCTCTGCACAAGTGTAAATGGTGTCACCAGATGGAAGGCAGATCAATAGGTCAGAACTCTCAGATATAAAAAATTCCACTAGGTTTCAAAATAAATACATCAAGTCTTTCAACTGCGTGTTTAAAAAACTGCCCATTTTCTTTTTACAAGTTATCTTTAAGAACTAGAAAACAGTTACTTACCTTGCAGTCTATTCTGCTGTGGCAGTTTTACTGTCTTCATTTTGGCATGTGATGCCAAGGGTATATATTTTCAGCATGGGAAGGTTAAGATATAAGAATTATAAGCTCACAGTGGCCCTTCATCAAAAAGAAAATCTCACCTCCAAGATCTTTTAAGAGAAACAGAACATTAGGATGCCATTGGAGCAAATGGCAAATACACACAGGAGATAATTTTTTTTTATTATATATTTTTTTTAAAGATTAAACAAGTTGTCATGAAAAATTTCTTGAGTCTAGGATTTCATCTTGTATTTACACTCAACAGTAGATTCATTCAGAAACTGAACTAAGTTATTATGAGAAATAAGAATACATAAAATGCCTCTATAACTGGGCAAGCCAATGTAATGACAGATATTAACAGCTGGCTTCAGATGCCATGGAATCATCTGGGTTGGAAGGAACCATTAAAGGCCATATAGCCCAGCTCCTCTGCAATGAACAGGAATTGCCTACAGCTAGATCAAGTTGCTCAGGGCCCTGTCCAGCCTGACCTTGAATGTCTCCTGGGATGGGGTATCCACTGCCTCTCTGGGCTACGCAGTGCCTCACCACCCTTATCATACAAAACTTTTTCCTTGTAGCCAGTCTAAATCTCCCCTCTTTCAGTTTGAAACCATTTCCTCTTGTCATATTATGGCATAACCTGCTTAAGAGTCTGTCCCCTGTCTGTCAGCTCAGCTGTAGATTTTGCCCAGAGAGGTTCATTATGGTACAATAAGGCTTCTTCCCTGATGTAAAATAACATTGTTTAATATTCCATCTCGCTGTGTGTTACATGAGAGAAATGATACAGACATTGAATTCTACATTATTCTGGGGTACAATTGCAATGCTAATGAATGAAAAATAATACAATATAAAATCAGTAAGTACAAATGGTCAACACTATTTTAGCTAAATTGAGAATTTGATTAGTGAAATAATCCTTTTTCAATATATGTATATTTTTATTTCTCTCCACTACTTTCTTCACAGCTCATCTTTGCCATTCCTGACAATAAAAAGACAAAAGAAAACAACCTCAGGCATGGACAGCTTCTACTGATGGCAGCAGGAGTACCTTGATAAGCATAATGAACAGGACCTGGTGTTTTTGCAGCTTATGGACATACTACTTGATATAACTGAGAGAAAACTCAATTGTCATTACTCAATATTTAATCAAACATTAGTTCAGGGCTAAGCTGCATTAACATAAACTCTGTTTGGTCTGAGGGGACCCGAATTGTAATGTTCATGACAGTGATGCATCACCTCAGTTTAGTTTGGAACTTACAGTAGAGGTTTCTGTTCCCTGACAAAACACTAGACAAACCCACATTAGTGTGAGTTGTCACAGACCTTTCTTTTCACATAATAAATAATTAAATCAGGCTAAGTGTTTAGCATTTTCCAGAAAGGCGATTTGCCCTTGTTGAATGCTGCATACATTATAGCTTTCATAATGTCACCGGAATGGGTTATTTTTACAGGTAAATGTTCTTCTGCCTCTAGATAAGTGCCAATCTATTTACTGAAAATAGCAATTGGAATGCAGCAAAGATGAATTTTAAAAATTGCAGTCATTGAAGTAAGCCACTTCAAAATATGAATAAATATTCATTTGGGGAGTGTAGTTTACTTTAATGACTTTTTGTATTCTACTGAATAACAAAAAGGCCTCAGCTTTCCTCATGTACTTCAGAATCAAATATTTACTTGATTCTCAAAAGACCACATCATGAAATTATTTCAAGTGACTGGTCTTATGAGAGCTTTCCTGCAGGAGTTCAATTCTTTCGGATTGAACTTTACCTACACAGCTCATAAGGGCTCATCATATTCTCAGCTGAGTAAACTAGAGTTGTGTACCAGTAGATCTTACAGAAGATAGTCCTAAATGAGTATTGAGATTCTTGTTTTGTCTTGCCTTTTGTTTTCTTCCAGTTTCTGTCAGTTGATACACATATTCAATAATAAGAATTGTTAAACAGCTATTATATATGAGTGACATGCAGCAATTTTACAGGTAGACATAGAAGAATAACTCTTATAACCATTATTATACTTTCAAGTAGCCTCAGGAGTATAGTACTGTAATTATGGCAGTTTTCTTATGAGCAACACTGAAAGTCTACTGGGTGTTATAATAATGTGAGTTTATTTTTATCTTGCTTTCCTTAGAAGAAAAATTTTATGCCATCATAAAACTGTCCATGTTCAGTTACCTGTCTGCCAGTCACTCAGTCAAGATCCTCAACAACTTTTGAACTTGATATCAGATTTTAATAGATGTGGCATTGAGCAACCTGGTCTAGTGGAACAAACCCTTCCCCACCACCACTAGCAGAGGTGCTAGATGATGTTCAAGGTCCCTTCAACTCACAACTTCTTGTGCTTCAACTAGAATTGGAAGTGCAGCCAAGGACTCAAAGCTACCAAGCTCCAATGAGCTTCATGAAATTGTATAGAAGTTGAAGGTGTTAATTCATGTTCCCTTAAGTGAAAGATTATATTCTGAGCACAAGAGGGTTATCTTTTCTGTTTGACTGACAGTGTATTTATACAAACCAGCAGTACGGGCGCATGGTGCCTTTGGTCTGGATCACATTGTTTTAGTGAGGGAAAGAGAACATAGAACGATCTGACACTTATATACAAAAATTCTCTCTTTGTTCCTCCCCCCCCCCTCCAAAATATAAAACAAAACAAAACAAAATTTGTTAAATGTACTGCTTTTGATGGCCACAAAGGAGCCTACTTCATTTCCTCTGTGTTTGGTCTAGAATTTAATGCAGAATTCCTATTGTTTTCCTGTGTCATCAATTCCTATTGATGAGTTTGCAGCAGTATTTTCTCTCATTTAAAATTATTTCTGCAAAAATATATTGATTTTTGCAACAAGCTTTTTATGCACTAATTAATTCTCACAGCATCTTTATGAAACAGCTACATATTATTATCTGTATTTCATAGAGATTGAATTCCAATACAACATCACACTGAATTTATTTTAAAGAGCGAGGTTAGACCATAACTGCTCATATTTGTCAAAAAGCAAAAGAAAACTTCCAGAAGGTACTATCCTTCACACAACTATGCTTCACAGTTCTAGCATGATCTTTATCTGCATTTTCCATATATTTGAATAAACTGGCAAATCAGCAATTAAAGGTTTTTTGTTTGTTTAATTGTTTTTCCCATGGTAAATTTTTTTTTTTCAACAATTACAACTCATGGAATTTTCTTTGCTTATTTCTTTTCAGAACTTTTCTTCTTAAATATATTTCAAAACCATATTTTAGGACTATTCATTTATCCCTCTGTAGTAGTTAATAATTCATTCTCATTTCTGACACATTTGATTAAAAAAATATATACTAGTGTGTTAAAAATACTTCCAGAATTTGGGACAGAATAAAACATTATTACTAGAACAGATTTTTTTTCATGTGATTGTTGTAGAAAAATTTAATGTGTAATTACATTACTGGAGGAATTGATACGATTTCACATTATCAGAAACAAGTTAACAAATCAGAGGAGTGGTTGTCAACCATTACTAATTAACTATAGTACCAACCATAATCTGGTAAAACTGTGTGAAATTATCCAGAAAAATAGAGTCTGGAAAAACTAACACGTGACTAAAGTATCTTTGGTGCTGAAGATATTTCTGCTTTTTAACTCTGCAAAGAATTTAACTACAAAAACACCAAGCATGAAAACACAAAATTTCCTTTCTATTTCTATTAAAAACTTAGTCCCAGAGGCATTTTGTGGCAAAGAGTTATTTCACTGAATTACATGCAGTAGTGCTAAATTAAATGCACTCTTTTCTCTTCTAAAGGAAATGACAAAGGAATTTATTCTTTCTTTTCTTCTCTGTAGTATTCATTGCTTTGTTTCAAAGTATTACATGTTTTTATTCTTCATTAAAGAAAGGTGACAAATTTCAGAAAAAAATGTCTATAAATATTTTCACTACTTCCAGTGATTAACATTAACTCTTACTGAATCATATAAAGTTGTTCCATTTTAATTAAGAGGACCAAAACTGAATACTATGTGGAAGCTGATCCATGTAACTCCTGAATAGCTCCTCCCAGACAGTGGCGTGCACTCAGGAGTATGCACAACCAATCTATCCTAAGCCTTGAAGTATGCATCACTTCATATCTGGAAACATTATCTTCCCATGGCAAATACTTCACAATCTCTTGTCTTCAGCTTTTCTAAGAGTCTTTAGAACATAGTCATAGAATCATAGAATCATAGAATGGCCTGGGCTGAAAAGGACCGCAGTAATCATCTAGTTTCAACCCCCTGCTATGTGCAGGGTCACCAACCACCAGACCAGGCTGCCCAGAGCCACATCCAGCCTGGCCTTGAATGCCTCCAGGGATGGGGCATCCACAACCTCCTTGGGCAACCTGTTCCAGTACGTCACCACCCTCTGTGTGGAAAAACTTCCTCCTAATATCTAACCTAAACCTCCCCTGTCTCAGTTTAAGACAGTTTAAGACCACTCCCCCTTGTATTCTACTATTCTATTCTATTCTATTCTATTCTATTCTATTCTATTCTATTCTATTCTATTCTATTCTATTCTATTCTATTCTATTCTATTCTATTCTATTCTATTCTATTCTATTCTATATTCTACCACTGCAGGACCAAAGCCTTTTTAATTATTAGAGGTATGATTCTTACCTGCATACATTCAGTTCTAAATCATTAATTAACTGCACTGAATTCTTCTACTTTTACCTTGAAAACTCATTTGTATCTTTCCACTGATAGAAAACATTATAAATGTTTAGCAATACTTTTCTTTCTTCTACATTGAATTTATGCACCTAGTTATTAGATAATTAGAGTGAATTATTTAAATTAGAGCTCACAAAAATTACATTAAATCAACCTTACATTTAAGAGCAAGAATGTAATAGTGAGATGGAACCACAAAGAACTATGCTGCTAGGACCCTACAGCAGTTGCAAGGCTTCCAAAACTCTGTATTCATCCTGCATTGAAGTGCAGTGGGCAAAAGAAGGTGTCACTGTACTTTACTGACAAAATGTATTAACTGAGATTTACAGCCATTGCCTCCATAGCCTTTACTCCTGTTCAGTGGGTGTACCCTGAGATCCTGATCTGGCATGCCCTGCTACTTTTTTTGACGTATAGGAATGTGTTGTGAGCTCTGTTCCATTATTGGAGTTCATATTGATAAAACTTGAGCTAAATTGCCCTACCAACCATAGTGATCAGGACACTACAATGTGGTATACAAATACTGCTCAGTTAGGTAACTTCAAATGCAGCAAAGTCAACTACATTTCATGAAGATCATTACACTCACTAATTTAGAATTGGATACATCTCACTGACCTTTACTTAAATACCAGTTTTTATCTTGCACATCTCATGGGGAAAGGTGGGATCCTCCAAAAAATGATTAATTTATTATTAAATTATATATCTAAAATTTAGAGTTTATATATTAATTGATACCCATCCTCCAGAATTCTTCATTCCAGTCCTAAACTCTCATCTATTACAGTGTTATCTGCTTTGGCCAATAAACGATGCTTCCTTCCATCTAACTCCCTGCATTTGGAATTTTCTTCTGAAATCCACATCTGATAATATGCAAAGAAATATCACTTTTCCCATCTAATAAATTACCCCTTCCTCACCTCTCCCTCCCCCCCCCCCCCCCCCAAACAAAAAAAAAAAAAAAAGCAGGGAAATAATGTAAGAAAGAGAGTAATTTCGTGAGTGTGGAGCAAAACAAGATCCCACTGGAATCCTTTGTGAGAATAATCAGCCATAAAGTTAAGTAACGATATTAACATGCAGTATAAATATCAAGATATAGATTTTAATATACAGTTTTTGTTAGCTTTCTCAGTTGTGCATGCAAGTGGCTTAGACTGGAGGAATTTGTCAAAACCACTGAGACCTTATCTAATTTTAGGGTGCAAGCCTTTCTGTTAGTTGTCCTTTTCAACTTAGTTAAAATATGTAGAGAACTGTATTTATGGTTTCTTTTAAAATAAATACAGCCAAGAGAAATGACATTTACAGTTTTATGTACTGTTCCCCATCTTTTTGTGTCAGTTGAAATACCTCCCATGTTGTTGAAGTTCCTCCTCTCCATGACACCTAACTATATATTTCTGCATGTACCCCTTTTATCAATAACAACAAAAAATATATATATTTACATAAAAGATTTTTTATTATTAAAGTTGTATTCTTCTCCATAGAAAATTTTATTTGTTTTAAACTTAAACATCTCTTTAAAGCATCTGAATCTTTCTGGCACCTTTTCCTTAAAAATGCCTGTGGGCAGTCAAGTTAAAAACTTGTGAATTACAATGCAGTTAATATTAAATTTACTTATACTTTTCTTTGTATTTTCTACAGGAATAGAAAAATATATGAAGTTTCTTGAATTCTTTTGAAAAATTGAAGGTTTTTTTAAAAGAAGAATTTCAAAGAATTACTGTTCCCCCAGCTGCCCTCTCCTTCCTCAGTTAGTTTTGATGACAAAACAAGATATATTTAAGAGTTTTCTAAGTTTTGAGATGTTAGTTAATGTCACCATTCTGGAGATGAGGTTTCATATTTGCTCTGAATTCATGTGATTTATTCAAGAAGAAGAAGAAAAATGTAGAAACCTACAGATTTACATATCTCATCAAAATCTTTCCATCAATAAATGGAGAATTCCAAAGAGATGACAAAATAATTAAACGGTTTAGAAAAGATGAATTATGAAAAAAAAATTAATTCAGTATGTACGTGCTGAAAAAAAGTTTTATTCTAGTTGTCTCATACATTTAAAAACCTACTGGCAATAGGTTTGAAAAATCTGTTGACAATAGTGGAAAAGAATCGGAATGCTAAGTGCTAAATAGCTTTCTGTGTGAAAGAGTTGAGGTATGAAATTGTTTTATTTTCTTTTTTTTTCCGTAAGGTAACTTGTTATCTGACTCATTGTTCCACCTGATATAGAGAAAATGCTCCCTAGATGTCCTAAGATCTGCCTTTGTATTCTGATAGGAAACCTTAAGAAGAAGTTCATTTGGGATAATTTCTTGACTCCTGAGGAGAACACAGTTGCTTTAGATAATTCTAAATCATCCTTATTAGAGACTAAACCCAAGGAAAGACTACTTTCTGGAAGCTACTTACTTACTTGGAAAATATCAAATAAACAAACGTTCAACAGCAAAAACAAAATCTTGATATCCTGTAACTCTTGATATCATACATTTACTTGTAGGAACCCTCCTTAAAAAAAAAAATAATATTAATAATCCTTGTTAATTGGCATGTGCCTTGCAGAATTTTTCCCATTTGAGAGATTGATAAACAAGACAACATAAATAGGAATGGACATGGAAGAGGAAGCTAAAACTATATTTTACAATTTGCTCACTGAGACAAACAAATAGCACTTGAAGAAAAATAAATTTACATGTATATTTGTTTAGTAACCAGCATAAATAGAAGTGTTAACACCGTAGCCCTTGAAGAGTGTATGACATCAGCTTGTCCTTGGAAAAGATGACATAAATATTTCCTTAAATACAGACTAGAGGAAAAAGGTAAAAGGCAATCCTTTACTCAACAAGCAGCCAAACAAAACCAACCAAGAAACAATAAGCATCATTGAAGTTTTTACCTGTTTCCAAGCACTAATATATGTGTATTTGGTACCTATGTACCTGTCTTCCAAGTAAAGGAAGTATTTACAAAGAAAGGAGATAGAATTTGCATTTTACTTTCTTTTAATCTTAAATTTTCTCCCATTATTTAAAAAAAAAAGTATTTTTGCTTAAAGAAGCTAGAAGCATGAGGAAGTATTGAAGCAGACTGATTACTACTGTGAATGACTGCTTTCCAAGTTGGGCAAGAATACTGAAAATACATGAATATCTATATCCTTTGGTCACATAATTAGAACAGCATTTGTAAAGGTTTCACTTTTTGTATATGGCTGAGGTAGTACAGGTGTTTTCAGTGTGTTCTATTAGTTCCTGTGTATCCAAATAAACCCTCTTAAAATACTGTATAAATTTTAAGTAAATGTGTAGGGATGAAAAATTAAATGTGAAAGAATAGTTGAAAATAAATGATTCCATGCATTAATTGAATCACTGAAATCCTTTTCTCCAAAAGGATTTGGATGCAGCAAAGACATCAACTTGTATTTGACAGAATTGTCTCTATACTAGGTGTATGACATGTACTTATGCACAAGTTCTGCCAGATGTATTCTGTGAAGATAGATCCAGTATTATTTAAACTCTATTTTAGTATGTGGGGAGGGAAATGAAAAAGCCTTGCAGAGCATACATAAATAGTGTTTATCTGAAGCACAGATAACTTTACAAGAAAACATGCAGAAGGTTAGCTAAAGTTAGTTTGTGTGGGCAGAAATTAAATAATTGCTCAGAAAATTATACCTTATTTCTGAACTTAATTAATCAGTAGTGTGTTATCCAGATCATCGTGGTCTGAATGAGACTGCTGAAAATTGAATATATTCATTTCATACTCAGGCAACCATAAAGAACTCTGTGGAAATGGTACTTAGCATCAGCGTTGATAAGCAGGGTATTATATCTACATAAAAATATTCCTCACTTCAGAAATCATGTCATGTCTCTGTTCCTGATACTGCTAATATGTGAACAGTTTATTGTGTTTTACCTTCACTTGTTCATAAAATGTTTTCCTGTTTTGACATCTGGCCCTGGAGAAGGACAGACACACTGACCTCAGGTAAGACAACCACCTATATCAGTCCTGCTTACACCTAACTGTGTTACCTGCAGTTGTTTCAGAGCAGTCAGATTAAAAGCAGCACAGCTGCACTTGGTTATTACACTGGAAAAACACACACACAAATCTGTTTTACAAATCTAATTTACCTTGATATTTGCTCTTATTAGTGGACAAGTGAGACAGCTATTTTTTCTAAGCATTTGCCTCAAGTGTAGTTTAGTGGAATAAGCCATTAATTACTTTCAGAATCTGTAAGCTTGTATTTTCAACACATTTCCATAAGACTAGTTCTTATTTAACTTTATCTTCAAATTTCTGGTTAAGTAATTTTACCACAGTTTTTCCCTCAAAGTTACCTCTTTTTTTTTTCTGGTTTGTTATCATACATCTACTGTAGTGACCCAGACCAGCTTGACGTTTGGATAATTCCTTAGCAGATCATCAAGGGAGAAATGCTTCATGATGCTTTCTCTGTAATATATCATTAGGCAGAAAAGCAGAAATCTGCAAGGATATAAGATATAAGAAATAAAAGAGCTAATCTCCAAATCCCTGAATCTGTCAGTGCATAGACTACTCTAAAATATACCAGTGCTTCATGCAAATGTGAAGGCCTGGCTTCCTTTGCATCTGCTACTGCCTCTACAGAACCAAGCCAAAAACCAATCTGACTCAGTAGTCTTTCTGGGCAGTGTTCTGTAGAGTTGGACTGGGAAGAGCATAAAGGCAGAGCTATCCTGCAACGGTATTTTTCTATCATACCGTCCTAGACCAAACAGTTTGAAACTCAGTGACACCACTGAGGGCTTTTGAAACTTCTTTGTGAAGCGAGAAAATTATTCATTGTACTTCAACTGCGAAGTATCAAAAAGAATGTAGAAAACTGGTTTTGATATATAATTTCATGTCAATTTTCTGTCTTCCTATTATGGCTCATTAGGAACTGATTCAGTTTGAATATCTTCTTACCTTCAAAAGTGTTCCGTCTGAAACAGCTTGAAGGCCATAGGATAAAACATCTCCCCTATATTTTGTTCCAGGCTTTTAACCACGTGTTTCTTACAGCCAAACTGGCAGTGTGCTGGGAGGCTGAGAGGACGGTTCTGGTGTCATGCAGCCCAAAGGGAGTACTAGCAAAATATCCTAGGAGGCTTGCTCTGTCCATCCCAGGGATTCCTCTGCTAGCGTGTGAAGGCAGCTGGACCACTTGTGTATACCTAAGGATAGAGGCAAGCGCAGAATATTCTGTAGGTGAGAGCAACAGGTCTGCTTTGCCATCCTACCCAGCTGTGGTAATCAAGTACCAAGACAGTCTGGCAGCTCTACATAGATAGCTCCGATCAGCTCCTCTGCTGCTTTTTGTTCTATTTTTCTTCTCCCATTTTTTTTTCCCATTTATCACCCTACCAAATAAACAACCTGCCCCCAATTATTTTTCCCCTATTAATTCTGGGTTTGGTACATTTTTGCCTTAATTTCTTATTTCTGATAGTGTTTTTCTTTAGGTGATAGTATTTCTGATAGGTGATTTCAATCATATATGGTATTGCTTATATGGTTTTCTAGATTTTCTAGGCCTATGCAAGATTCCTCTTCCCAAAGGCCCCCAGTACTAACCATCTATGAAGTTTGACTGTTTCTTACATGTGTACACCGGAATCATGTGTGAAAGCCTTCCTTTGTGGCACTTCTGTAGCTTTCATTGGATTCTCATTCATCATTCTGTTACATCAAGAGGTTTCTCAGATTTAGTAGTTTTCCATATCTCATTCAGCTAACATAACTCCAAGCCAAGTCCTAGACAACTGTTAGCCTGCAACCCCAGCAAAGTGTGAATAGTCTAAATGAAGAACAATCAGCAGAACACTGTACGTTTCATACACGTAAAACATCATTTTCAGAAAAAAAATATGCTTAAGAAAAATGCAAATACATGTTTCAACAAGAAGTATGGCAATATATTTTAAAACTTAGTCTTGCTCCAAACAGTAAGAAAAAATCTATTTTGTACTCCACTCACAAGATCAATCCCTACTGATGGCATAAACAGCCTACAGAGGAATGGTGCAGATGTCCTTGCTTACTTGAAAGAGAGGATAAAAGAAATGTGCTCCATTGCCTTATTCATGATGCATCACTGCCTCATGAATAATAACCTCTGTGATTTAGTAATTAAATATCTTTTACTACTTCCCACCTTATGTAATCACATTTACTTTTAGGACTCTACAGCTCAAAAAGACCTTCTGACCCATGAAATCCACTCAGCTGTGATTACAGTGAGCCATTTAATAAATATATCATCTAGAAAGGGCTATACTGACATGCACTGTGTCGCAAAGCACTTCAGTGCCTTAGAAATTAAGATCTTTAGTGTAAAAGATCACAAAAAGAGGAGGAACAATCAAGTGTATCAGCAATCCTCATGTCAGTAGGATGGCAGATAACTTTTCTAGGTGAATATGCTTTGATGAGCCTGGGAAACAGATGACATATGAAGATGCAGAGGAAGATAAAAATAACTTGGTCAACACAGCAGCAAAAAATACAACCTCATCAGGATGATGAGCTTTTCCATCACGTTGTATCCATGTAGATGACTGCACAAAGATATAACAATACTGTGGAAAATGACAGTATGTGCCCTAAGGAGCAGAAGTAAAATTGTGTGAGGATTTTTAACTTGCAATTCATTTTCTTTTAAACTTATAGCATGATCTTTTTACTGTTTCTTTTAAGTCTCACTTTTTATTAAAAATTATGATGTTCGACTTTCTGCCAAAAGGCATTAGATCATTCAGTCCTCAGTGAGGGCATCTTAATGAAGGTAAATGTTTTTGAGCTTCTTTCAGGGAAGCTTTAAATACGGCAAGCATTATGTGAAAATATATTTGGATTTTCAAAAGAAATTCAGCAATTACTTAGTTCTCTTGAAAGGCATATACAACTTGGATGTGAGTTAAAATAATATATATATATTTGATTTTCTCTGCACTTTTCTTAGACATTTTGTATTGAAAATAATAATTATGTTGACATTACACTTAAAGAACAGTTAGATACAGTATGCCAGGAATGCAGTGAATTATAGTAAATGACAGCATCATCAAAAGAGCACAAAAAAGAGATATAGTTTTATCAATAAATAATTACTAATTACTTAAGTGGTTACTATTACTCTATTCAGCACTGGTAAGGCTGCATCTGCAGTACTGTGTCCAGTTCTGAGTCCTCTAATAAAAGGAAGACACAGACTTAATGGAAAGTGTCCAATGGACTGTCACAAATGATGAAGTGACTGTGAGAAGAGGCTGAAGCATCTAGGACTGCTCAGCCTGATGAAGAGAAGTCTTGGGGGGGCATCTCATCCATGTGCATAAATACCTGAAGGGAGTATGCAAACAGGAAGGAACTACTCTCTTTGGTGGTGCACTATATCAGGACATGAGACAGTGGGCACAAACTGGGACACTAAAAATTCCTTCTGAAAGCCAGGAAACACGTATTTCCTGTGAGGGTGATGAAGCCCTAGGTTGCCAGAAAGGTTATGGAGTCTCCTCACTCGAGATTTTCGAAAACCAAATGGACATGGTCCTGGGCAGCCTGTTTAAGCAGGAGATTTGGCCAGGTGATCTCCAGAAGCTCCTGCCAACCTCAACCAATCTGTGATTCTGTAAAGTATGTTCTTTTACATATGATTTTGATGAGACTTTACTGCATGCATATATCAGTGCAGTTTTCTAAAGCAGCTTCTATACTGTATATTATACAATTTGAATGCAGAATTGACAATTCATTATTAATCGTTAAATAAATCTATTAGAAATGAAACAAAATGTGTTTGTTTCAATTATGTTTGTTGAAATAATGAAAAACCTTTCCATATGTTTATACGTATCAGATAATTTCTGATAGGAACCTTCTTACAGGACCAGTAACTTTTCAACACTCAAAAGCAATGCTGTTTCATAATATTTATGCAGTATGTAGATAACAGATGTTAACCATAAGGAACAGGATAATGATATATTAATTTGTAATGGTATTGTATGCTGTCTATTATTTAACGTTCCTTCAACTAGATGCATTTCTGGGCATCTTAAAAACTATCCGGCCTCATCTGACTTTAATTATGCATTTGAATTATTCTGAAGAATTATCAATTAAACGTATTTTGTGGGAAAATTATTCAGCTCCCACTTTTCTCATTTAAGTATCCTGAAATTGTTTTCAGCATTGATTTTATCTATCTTGAATGTATTTACAGGACAAATTGTAAGTTACCCGTTTCCTGAGTTTCTTACTGAGGCCTGTGAAGTTGTGGGCCAACGTAGTAAATTAGGAGGCGTTATTTTTTGAGCAGCACTCATATAACAGACTTCCACTGCTTCTTCTGTAATTTATCTTCAAATATTTTTAAATAATTCATTTAATAATGACAGAAATGCTGTAATGTAAAATATGAAAATATTGTACAAATCATGATATGTAGCATTTAAAATGTAGACATACCAGCTGTTGTAGCTGTCTTTAGGAAGAAAAAAATCAGAGGTCTCAGTTTTGCAAGTTTGTAGAATATATCCAAGTCTCCAACCAAAGTATCTGAAAGAGTAAATAAGAATTCCCCTTATCCTCTCAGCCTGATAGTTCTGATGGATCGAATCATTTGCAAACCCACACAGTCAGAGTAGCTAAAGAAAACATCTGAAGAATTAGATAAAAAAGCTTTGTTATTAATCTAAAGGTCTAGCTCATTACATCTGATATAGATATATATCCATTATGCATCGGACACTGACAAGCATGTCAAACTTACCCATCTCGTCTAACCGAAGTCTTCCAGATATTTAAAGATGATAACATAAAAAGGCACTAAACATTATATTCATAAGTGTATGTGCTCTCTAAATCATAATAGATACATCATTGCCGTGACAAAGAGAGTCACAGCTTGAGCATGATGCTCTGAGAATAATAAATGTCAGAAGGCTTAGTAAAAGATTATTTCCATGTAATTATGCTGATAGTACAAAGTGGCAACTCAGGCAAGGAGTGATGAATGTTCACGAGGATCAGAAATTGGACTGTGATGCTTTCCTGTATCAAGGGTTAACTTACAACTCCCAGCACAAGATATTGCCTACAGCACAAATATTTAGATTCAAAAGAACTGTTTTTCTTTATTTCATCTATTGAGGTTCACTTTTCAAGTACATTAGATCTCTGATGTTTTAAGAAAATCTGCCGCCATACTTAAGAGAGGATTGTATAAATACAAATTAGGTAGATCTAGATAGATTACTTTATTCTCTTGAGAAATAAGTTTTAAACAAGGAAAGAAGCAAAATATTATCTGGTAACAGTCAAACCTACTAAAAAGTATTCTAAACAACTATAAAGATGCATTTTGAAAAGGAAACAAGGCTATGTTTTATATATTATTTACTTTCAGTTCATTGTGTTTTTGTTTTGTTTGTCTGTATTTACTTTCAATTGAATGTCTATGCTTACAAAATGTAAGCGTAAGATAGATTTTACAGTAAAAGAGGAAATAAAACTGGAAAGTTACACCTTGGTAGGACATTTTTTTTTCTCTCTGATGAGATGAGACAATTATAGAATTGGCTAAATTTTGATGATCATGCTTAGGAAGTAAACAACCCAAATATTTCTATGTCAAATATATATTTTTTTGTTATTTGTTTGTTTCTTTGATCAGACTTTCACCACATACAGAAAGAATGTGAAAATGCTACAGTATATTCTTTCTAAATTCTTTTCTTTCAAATCACTGGTGTTTTAGAGAAGCAAACTAGGAAGTAAGGTATCACAGAATTGGCCTTCACTAAATTGTTAGAGAAACATTCATGAAATGAACTTGCCACTGAACTTGTCACTGTATTTTGATTACTATGTACTTCCAGTTCTTGGTGAGACAGAGGTGACTTCTGGAACTGCAGAATACCAGACATAAGCAGCCTATTGAACATCAATTCATTTCTAAAATATTATTTAATGCAACACTGACGATTCATTACAGCATATCAGTACGGGCTTCCTTAGTGTTAAGAAAGTAATGTAAAGTTCATTACTACACATGTGTTCAGAAGAATGAGCAGGGAATGTTACACTGCCAAAAAGATCTGTCATGCTTTCATAATCCATCTTGGCTTACCACTGAAAGATATTTTCTGTTTCATAGTAGACTTAATTTACTTTGTCTGCTTAGAGTTTTGCAGAGAAGCCATTATCCACTCATATTCTTAAAATAAAAATTTTCCATTAAAGAAGTTGAGAAGTCTTTTCTACACATCTCAGGAGAGGTGTCCAAAGTAAAAAAGGTGAGAAGCTAAGTTATTTTTCTTCATAAAAATATAGTAAGTTTTTGAAACAGTGTATTACGTTTCATATTTTTGGTTCGAAGGGACATGATTAAAAGAGACAAGTAGCATTCTAAAACTCTCTGCAGTGACTCCAGCATTTCCCCTCCACCTCACTTAAGTTTGGAATTTAAATAAATGCTATGCAGTGCAAAGGAGGATTGAAATTAAGCTAAGGTGGTTTTTTTGTTTGTTTTTGTTTTTTTTTTTTGTTAACAATTAATTG
Organism: Chrysolophus pictus; assembly: GCA_037305975.1. Taxonomy (NCBI): domain Eukaryota; kingdom Metazoa; phylum Chordata; class Aves; order Galliformes; family Phasianidae; genus Chrysolophus; species Chrysolophus pictus. The sequence goes on along the minus strand of CM074577.1, from coordinate 24,715,226 downwards.
GCTCCAGGGAAGAATTCAACTTTCTTGACTTTACCCTGTAGTTCAGACCCAGATCTAATTATTATTTTTTGATTTAATTTTCTTCTCCAACTAAGATCTCTCAAGTATTCATAACTTTTCCCCTATTCCAGGAGTATGCCTAACTTTGGCATGTTTTCAGTGCTATGGTAAGTGGAAATGAGCTCAGGACAAATTCCACTAGAAATGATCCTTGCACTGGTCATCCAAGAGCAACCAGCATGAGGTTGTTATGCAGAAGAAGTCAAGACCTCACTGACGTGGGGCACAGTCCCACAGTACCTGTGCATGACAAGTGTAGACCAAGAACCACCAGACATGTGTGTAATTAGAAGAGAGAGTAAAGCCAAAAAGTTAAGAAGGTAGATGGCATGACACAGCATTTTCACTCTGGAGATTAGACAGAGGCCAAAGGTCTGAGCTTATATGCAAATTTTAGGCCACTTTCAAAAAGAGTGTATGAATGGAAACCACAAATGAGGCAGGTCAGGGTATTTGGAGCCTGTAGGTATGTATACGTATGGTCCAAACACTGACAGTGAATGCTTGATAATCACTTTGCAATTTTTGCAACTGATAAATAATATATTTCATATTAGACTCTTCCAGAATGTATTTCTATATTTAGTCCCATCAAAAAGTAATTGAAATGAAGTATCATAGTTGTCATTCCTACCATCCAGCAAAGCAATTATTCTGGCAATGAAGGGAATTGAATCTCAGCACATTCATTGTCTGTGTTTCTTACACTCTTGTCGTTACATATGTGTATCGTAACTGTTTAATTAGTGCTGGTATCTTACAAGATTTAAAACTCAATAGTCTAAAACATGCATTTTAAATTCCCCTGTTTGAAATATAAATACTGTGTTTTAGACTCCCACCTCTGAGATCATATCTGCATTCCTGTTATTCCTGAAGTTAAATGACAGAAAGATTTAGTTGATGGACTCTTAAAAAACTGAAATCTGACAGCGTTTGATTTATCTAAGTTATAAACATATTCTTTCTCTGTGTTGTTACTGTTTCTGTTGTCTTTTCACTGCTGATTGTTCAAAATTTTTGGTCCTAAATACTAAATGTGAGTAGTGAAGAAGAAAGGCATTAAGATTTTTAAGAAAAAAACGTTGGTCTATGTCATTGTAGAAAAAGAAAGGAATAGCTCATTGTTCTAATGAAAAGCTATCTATAATTCTGATAGCTTCTGACATAGGTTCTCAAATTAGAAACTATTACCTCCTGGTTTGAATGAACACCACATGAAGCATTAAAGTATAAGCTTTTAGCTTGCTACATTAATGAATTCAACAGGTATGTAAAATTTTAAGTAACTTACACTGGTTTAAAGATGCATGGGTAAAATACAGAGGAATCTAAAATAACATTTGATACATTTTCTGTATACTATTAATTTTTTAATATTTCCAGTAAGACACAATTCTTCCTGCTTTTTTTTTGCAGATATATAAACTCAGATGCGAAGATCTGATCTTTTATAGAACTTCAAAGTGATCTAAACAAGATGCCTTTGTAATGATCTCTGAAATATAACAAAAAATGGATTTTCACCCCAGGGAAGAGTGAATGGAAGAAAGTAGAAATTGAAGCATTATTAACTGGAATTAAAGAACAATCTCCTACTTGTAAATTAACTCTGAACAAGTGAAAAAATGCCACTCTGAAGGAGATGCCTCTACAACAGCATAGAAGAATTTGAAAATAGCCCCACATAGGTATGATTAAAATCATCCTATGTCTCATTTAATATTGAGTTAATCCATTTAATTGACCACAAACCACTCTATACGGCTTGTATTAAAACAGGACAGTAATGTTTCATGTAAAAAATCCTGTAAAAATTGTACAAGAATCTAATTTATCTGCTTTTCACTTATATCTCTACATCAGCTGCATAAACCTAAATAGGAGGGAAAATGATGTAGCTAACAAGACATCCATGGGAAACAAGCAAAATGCATTCTATTCTGTAAAAAATACTTTAAAGAATATAACTTTCATAATAAGATCATTAAAAAAGAATAGACAAAAAGTAACATTTTGATGATATCAGGGTTTTCATGGCACAGACCATCTAAGGTTATTTTTCAGTGATTTCTTTAACAGATGTGCTCACTTGAAATTAATTTTCAGCTTTCTGAAAAAGAGTTGAATCAGAGAAAGAACAGAAGAAAACCATTCTATCCTGAAACAGTCCATGAAATAAATCCTCTTCTCTGACTGTACTGTTGTACAGCCATAAGCATATATCAATAATGCTAAGGGCTTTGTGAAATCTAGTTTCTCTGGAGCCACTCTCCTTAACATCTTTCATGACTGATAGAAAAGTCACCAGGATAATGCAAATTTCATGGAGATTTCTAGTCTGACTTCCTTGTCTCCTTTTTGTCATAGAAAAATGGTCTACAAAAGAATACAAAACAGACTTTTTCCTTAATCTTAGAGTATGTGCTTTTGAAGAAGTATGTAAATTAAAACACTTTCAGCTTAGAATATTGTTTCTTTGCTCTTAGTGGGAGACAGCAAATTGAATCCACTCTCTTCCATACAACAATTTTTATTCCTTTTATTTTTCTAGTCAAGACCTAATTTACTGGGCCCTGGAGCTATGGGTGCCTCTGAAGCCCTCTCTATTTGGTTGGATAGGCTGAGAACAAAGAATCCTTTTGTATGTGAGTCTCTAATATAATTCAAACTAAAATAGCTTCAAGACTCAGTGAGCAAGCAAACCAACTGTCTGAATAGAAAACCAAGTCCATAATTCTAACACAAATAGTTGTGGAGTTGAATAAACAGACATGTAAACAGTTATCTGAGCACTGCCAATAATACGTTCTAATATTATTTAATAATATAGCAATGAGTGCAGAAAAGAATCCCTCAAGATATAAAGAGCTTCAAATAATTTTTATCTTATATCCTGTTTGGTTGTTGAAAGTTTGTGATCTTAATCATTTTGATATTTCAAGGCTTCTCAGCTTCCACAAACTCTCAAACAAGTAGAAATATAAGGAAAACACATAGTAATCATACAGAATGGTGAAAATGTTAAATTCTAATTAAGCATTTCTGATAACATATTTTTGTATCATGTTTTTAAATGAAGACAAAGTAATATCTGTTTCTGTGAATTTAATATGGACGTTAGCAAGATAGCTAGGTTAAAAGTTATCAGCATTGCCTGGATGGTTTTATGTTTGTGAAGTCATTTGAGAAATATCAATGGAGATAAGAGGTAATATGACAAATATTCTGTTCTTAATTCTGTGCAAAGATGTGACAGATTGAGTAACAAGATGAACCACATTTATAAAATGATATTCTGTATATGACATCAATAATTCTGAGGTTCTTGTACATTTCAGGCCATCATTGTCACTGCTTAAAATTATTTGTATGTAGAGAGCGCTGCAATACGTAGCATGCTATGCAGACAAGTAATTTTTCATAGTCAATAATGACTTAACACTCTCCTAGAATGTCAGAAATGAATGGAAAGCCAATGTCAGCAAAAATTAGTCTCTCTTGATGGCTCAGGGGACAGGAGAACTGCACAAGATTAGTTCTGACTCTGATAATGGAATGAAAATCTCATGTTAAATCTAAAGTGCTGGAGTTCAGTTCCTTCAATTCAGAAAAATTCTGCTATACTGAAGTAAAATTCAAAGTCAGGCCTATCTTTAGTTCTGAACCCCAAGAGAAAGAACTTACAAACATGAAGGGACACATTTTTAAGCAGCTGACATCTCATATAGGTGTTCAAATGAATGGTCTAGTTGGCAAATAGCCTAATATGTCATGCACTTAAATTATTGTGAAAAATCTGATCTGACAGTCTCAGTGGGTAATAAGTACTACAAAGAAAATGACTGTATTTAATTATCTGAAAGTTTTACCGGTCTTTTTGAAAACTTGCTTCAAATGTGAATCTTCAGCATGCTAGAAGCCATTGCTTGGCCCATATTCATATTCAGCCATTCAGTATCTAAACGGGGGCTATAAGAAAGGACAACTCTTAAGCAGAGTATGCTGCAACAGGGCAAGTGGAAGTGGTTTCAAACTAAAGAACTGGAGATTTAGATTGGATATAAGGAAGTTTTTTATGGTAAGAGTGGTGAGGCACAGTAACAGGTTGTCCAGAGAGGTGGTGGATGCCCTGCCCCTGTAAGCATTCAAGGTCAGGCTGGATGGGGCTCTGAGCAATCTGATCTCTCTGTAGGTGTCCCTGTTCATTGCAGAGGAGTTGGGCTAGATGGCTTTTAAAGGTCCCTTCATACATAGAACTGTATGGTTCTATGTATGGTTCTATGATATTATACTTGGCCTCAGAATTAAAAATGTAACAAATCTATTTATAACAGAATATGCTCTTCATGCCCACTTCCTCCTTAGAAAAAAACACTTATATATAGAAAGCATTAAGCTATGCCTTTTTTAATGCTATCCTCTTTTAGCTCAAGAAGTAGTTCAATATACTCCAGAAGCTGACAGGCGACATTGCTACATGCAGTAACTAGATTAGATAGTTTTGCTGCAGCTTCTGGAGATGAATTCTTAATGGCTTCTGATGAACACCACATTAATGGGAAAATAAATATAGTATTGAATACTATGTAGCTGATATTTTGTCCCAGTAAAAATATTTTTAATCTTTATTACAAAAGTTTTAAAATGTAAATGAGGTTCTATGTTTTTTTAAGTAACTTATGTAGAGCAAGTGTGTATTCCTAAAGAGAATAGCTTATTGGAAAATAAATGTAAAAAAAAAAATTAAACATTTTATAATTGCACAATAACTTATAAATAAATATTAATAGAAATAAATATTAATATACAATATTAATATAATTTGATTGTATGCATATTTATACAATTGATGTGAATAATACATTAATATAAATATTAATGAATAAAGAGATTAATAACTCTATCTTTTACCTCCAAGTCATGTAAGGGAGTAAGAGAGATTGCCACTCTCTTTTTATCTTGCAGAAGATATGAGAAGTACAGTGTAAGGTATGGCTAATAATCTATATCTGTGACTTAGTGCTTTTTTAAAAAATGAAGTTTTTAGCTTTGTGTTGGGTCATAATTCAAAGCAAATCATAGCAATTATGCTGGTAGTAGTATCACCACTGATTGAAAATGGCATATACCTTTGGCAGTGCCAAATTCTAGTCTGTTCTACATTTCTTGGCGTGACATACTGGTTTCACAGAAGTTTATATTTACTAAAAGCATCAGCCTTTAATTTTTAATATTATTAAGTTTTATTCTGCTGACATAACAAAGGAAAGATATGATAGAGTACTGATATTTACTATTAAAGTGATAGCAAATAAACTTCTTATTGAAGGGGCATACAAAACAAACTTTTTTGGTATATTAATTGTTAAATTAACAGATTTAATATGTAAAATAAAAACATAACCTTAATTACAACACTCAAAGAGTACAAAAATAAAGGGAAGATAAAAAAGATTAATTTTTTCAAATGGAGTTTTCCAGCATGATCTCAAGAAGAAATTTCTGTAATCCTATGTGTGACTTTGTGTTAAGGAAGTAGAAACAAGATAGCCCTGTTTTCTTTTGACTGAGCAAATTTAAACTGGTAACCTGTATATAATGGTAACGTTCCTACAGTAATGACAATGTAAGAATGCTAGCTAGACAAAGTTTACAGATGGCAGTAATGCTTCTTTTATTACATCCGCTGTCACATGTAGGAAAATTCAAGCAAAGTTTCAGGTATACAAAAGACAAAGTTTCAGACACACTAATCCTTCCTCAGGTCAGTGAACAGAAAAAACAACCTCCAAAACCAGAAGGAAATTTGGAAGATGTGATTGAAATTTAGTTAGATATGTATCTGTTAGTCTATTTCCGAAAGATAAGGCAGCTGGTACTGATGAAGTGGAAAGGATTTTTGGGAGGTGACTTCTATTTCTGAAAAAGCCATTTCTGAGAGCTGATAAGCTATCAATTTCTAAAGAGAAGGAGAGAGACAAGGAGTTTATAGTCTTTGCAATGTTGAGAAATGAGGGAGGGGAAAAAGATGACAACACGCTGTAAACCCAGTATCTACAATGAATTTGTGGTTTTAGGTATCCAATAGAACTATGAAACTTAGTATCTTAGGACAAATTTCTACAGCAGGCCGCAAAATATATGTTGCTCATTAATTATATTTTTCAATGATTTATTGTTGCTGATCTTCAATCCAGTTTGTTTCTTATTTTGTAATGTAACTACTAATCGTAGGATGTTCTGTAGTATGTATCTATATTCCAGATAGTCCTTGAGTTTAATTCAAATTCAAAGAATTTTCAAAATAAAAGTATTCATCATATTGTTCGTAACTTAATAAAAATAGAAATATTTTGGGGAAAAATCAACAGAAAAATTTTGAGGAGAAAACCACTATAAAAAAAACTTTCTTATTAAATAAAAGAGAAAAAAAAAAAAAGGTTTATTGAACTGGTGGAGAGGCTGGGCCCAAAGAGTTGTGGTGAATGGAATAAAATCCAGTTCAAGACCAGTCACAAGGGACGTCCGCAGGGCTCAATATTGTTCTTTTTAATACTTTTATCAGTGATCTAGGCAAGAGGATTGAGTGTACCCCCAGTAAATATGCAGACAGTGCAAATTTAGGTGGAATGTTGAAGGCTCTGCAGGGATATCATCTGGATAGACTGGATTGATTGGCTGAGGTCAACTGTATGATGTTCCGCAAAACCAAATGCTGGGTCCTGCACTTAGGTCACAAAAGCCCAGTGCAGTGTTATAGGTTGGGGAAAGAATGGCTGGAAATCTGCCTGGCGGAAAAAGAACTGGAAGAATTGGTTGATATCTAGCTGAATATAAGACAGCAGTGTACCCAAGTGGCCAAGAAGGCAATGGCATCCAAGTTTGTAACAGAAATAGTGTGGCCAGCAGAATCAGGAAAGTGATTACCTCCTGTACTTGGCTCTGGTGAATGCTGAACCTCAAATTCTGTATTTGGTTTTCAGTCCCCCACTACACAAAACACATAGAGGTGCTGGGAAGGAACACAAGTCTTACAGGCAGCAGCTGGCAGAACTGAGATTATTTAGCCTGGAGAAAAGGAGGCTTGGGAGAAGAGTCCTTATCACCCTCTACAACTATCTGAAAGGAGATTGTAATGAGGTGGGGGGCTGCTTTCTTCTCTCAGGCAGCAAGAAATAATAGGTTATAGGTTAATAGAAAATAGGTTCAGGAGGTTTAGGTTTGATAACAGGAAAAAATTCTCCACTAAACGGGTTGTGAAGCATTGGAAGAGGCTGCCAGGGAAGTAGTTGAATTATCATTCCTGGGTGCAGTTATGATGTTTAGGAACATAGAGTAGTGGTAGATGTGGCAGTTCTTGGCTTATGTTTGAATCTGATGATCTGAAAGGTCTGTTCTAACATAAATGATTCTATGATGCTATGAAACTACTATAAAATAAATAAAGTTAATATACTGAAAAAGTCTTCTCAAGTCAAAATTTTCAAAAATGACTTGCAGATTATATACCATGGAATAAGGTTCTTTGTTTTACTGTTTGAAAAATAAGAAAGGGAATTAGGTCTAAAATTTTAATTTTCATGAAGTCCTTTCTGTTTTCTTTTCCAGTTTCTGTGCAGTGATGCTTTTTGAATTCTTCTTCTTTTTTTTTTTTTTCCACAAAGAAGAAAGAAATAAACTGTGTTGCAATTTCATTGTAAAGAACACACAGAAAATAATATAGATTTTGAATTGTAGGAGAAAGTAGGAGTAAAACACAGACATTTACAAACACAGACATAAAAAAGTTAGCTGTACTAACACATCAGTAAATTTTCTGAGGAAGGTGACAAATTGGCAAAGAATTAGGAATTGTTAAGAAAAAGATTGATAGGCATTTGTTAGGAAGAGATGGACATGTCTGTCCTCTCCATCGATCTTTTATTTTACCCTCTTATTTTCACTTCATGTGCTATGGTTTATTGTTTTACTACTAGTGCTCTGCTGGACTGCTTCTCTCCATTGTTCAGGTGAAAGAACTGTCATCGTCAGGAAGTAAGAAACAAGACATGCAAGAAAGAGCTTTCTACAGTCTTTGAAGTACCTACTTAGAAAAATTGAATAGCTAATCCAAACACAAAGCTGAGTAAGTTTGACACAAGTTCATACACTATATTTCATGCTCTTTACCTTTAGGTTTTCTTTCCTACATTTCATGTTTCACTTCTAATAACAGCCTTTTCCCTTTCACGCCTTTCCAAAGTCTATCACTGGTTTAATTTATCACTTAAGAGGATATAAAGTGTGCTTTGTCAGATTGCAACAGTAATGTAAACATGTCTTCTTGACTTCCAGATAAATGTTTGATTTGTTACCGTCATGTAAAAAGGTAGAAGTTCACAAGCAGTGTAATCCTTAATATGATAGCTCACAATAAATCAATACAAATATATTTTTGAGCAATCAAGGTCTGGAACCTCTGATTCTTTAGGCGCTTTTCCCGTGTTAATGTTGGCAGAAGTAATGTTAAGCATAAGAATTAAACGGCTACTTAAATTAGCCAGTTCAAGTTTGGGTTATGAAGAATTTTAAAGCTATCTACTCACAGAAAATGAAAACCTGCTAAAATAATATAAAGCTTAGTGCAATATGTGGTAAAATTTTAGGTACTGAAAAACGTCCTTTGTGCTTGGGTGCCTCACTCCCAATAGAGCTCCACAGGGGGCTACAGGGAATATCAGGGAACTTTCCCTGGTGCTGGGGATCTCTCTTGTAGGAGACATAGGAATTCTGTGTCACTGAGACATCCAGTGAAGGAAGAGGTGAATAAGCTGTCATCATCAGAGAATCATAGAACCGCCTAGGTTGGAAAACACCTTCAAGATCATCCAGTCCAATCTTCCACCTACCACCAATATTTCCCACTAAACCATGATTCTTAGTACAACATCTAAATGTTTCTTGAACACCTCCAGGGATGGTGACTGCACCACCCCCCTGGGCAGCTTATTCCAGTGCCTCACTCCTCTTTCAGAAAGAAAACTTTTCCTAATGTCCAACTTGAATCTCCCTTGGCACAACTTGAAGCCATTCCCTCTGGTCCTATTGCTAGTTATGTGGGAGAAGAGGTCAATCTCCACCCCACAACAACCTCATTTCAGGTAGTTGTAGAGAGTGATAAGGTCTCCCCTCATTGTCCTCTTCTCCAGACTGAACAATCCCAATTCTCTCAGCTGCTTCCCATGAGACTTGTGCTCCAGAAATCCATCAGGGAGGATGAAGAGGAGATTGACTGGACAGAAAATGGGCAGAGATTAGAGCCTGAGCCATATAAGGCAAAAAAGGACTGACATCCAAAGGCCATGGTCAAACAAACTGTGGAGACTGACAAGATGAAGAAAATTGGTGATTTATAACTTCTGGTACCTGTTTCACTTCTGGATCTGCAACTGCAGAATAGGTATTGGTGAGGTCTTCCCAATTGTGCCAGTGAGGAGGAAAGGCTTTGAGTAGAAGCAGGCTCATCCAACAGATCAACAACAGGCTGTGTGGGCTGTGATGCAGGCAGGGTTTTGGCCTGCTTATTGTGGGATGGGAGTTGTTACCCAACAGCATTCATGTACTTTACATCTGGATGTATGGAAATAATGTAAAGTATTTTTGGCTGTAGGAAAATATTGAAGCTGCAGGCTGGTTTCATGCAAAATGGCAATATGAAACAAGATTTAACATTCCAGTTGACTGGGATGTGGTAACATACTACTTCTCAAGTACAGCTGTACTACACAGAGAGCTCTGTGGGAAAGTGAGGGAAGGTAACCAATTGTCAGGAATCACAATTCTACCTTTTGATCCTAGTTTTATGCTTAAAAGTGATCTTGATTTGGCTTTCAGTTTCAATTAATTTTTGTTACTTCTTCTTTGTTTTGTTTTGTCTGCTTATGTTTTCTCTTTTTTTAAAAGAAAGAATATATGTGAAATTTAATTACAAGATCGACATTTTAAGCTCTTAGTTTTAATTAGCTACAGTTAGAAATTTTTTGTTAGTAAGAAATGGCATTTTTCATTATGTTCTACTCTGCAAATTCATAATGGAACCTTAAGATCAAGTGTCACCTTTCCTTCACTCTGTAAACTTGCCAGTGATTTAAATAAGGAGGTGTTTCTCCATTTACTCTATGACCATTGAACTGATTTACAAATTTATGGAGTCTGTTACTGGAATTCATTAAGATGTTCCCTTGATGCAGGAAAGAGTAACTCCTTAGCCTCAAAGGCTAAGAAGAGTCAACAGATAGAAGTTCATAGAGGTAAACCTGTCAATCTGGCTAGCCATTAACTTTACACACTGTATTTCACACTGTGCTATAGTGTTGAAAAATACTTGTCAGGGCTCAACAGTGAGAATCTTAAAAAATAGATGTGAATAGCTATCCCTGGTCAGACCCAGCACCTGTCTAGCCAAATAGTCTGCCTCCGAAGAGTCAAGGAAAAAAAAAAGATAAAAATTAGATAGGCATACATTCTCCTCGGAGAATAAATCACTAAAGGCTGAGTGTGAGTGAGGGACTTCTTGAGGCAAATCTAGCACTTCAGAAGGTAAGTATTTGTCAGGAAATAAAAAATATTAAAAACATGTCCTGTTTTGGACGTAGGAGTGAGATAGTGACCTCAGTTTTTTTAATTAAACAACTAGACTGCAATTTAGAAATATTAGAAATGGTGCAGCAGTCATCACTAAAATAAAAGAAAATTTCACTTCCTCCTGAGATTTCTTTTCTAAATTATTAATGAAATAAGAACGGAGCAGAGCACTTGACTAATTTGTTTAGTGCAAAAATTTTTATAAATTCTTTTTTCATGTAAGAGGCTAAATAGAAAATACCTTTCATTTAATAATAATTTTATGATACCTATCCACAAAAGGTATCTCATTTTCTCATTTTCCTTTCCTCCTTTAAAGATCTTTCTGCCTCAGATTTGTTTTGACTTCTGTTCCCTTCGTATACATTGCAGCTATTTAGAAATGGAATAAAAATATATTTTGTAGTGCAACAAAAATAAATTCTGCAGGGTGTTTACAAACACAGAGCAAATCTGAGCAACTTGCTACAAGTTGGCAAATGCAATCTGAGTGCCAGCCAAGAAAGATTTCAAATACTTTCATGGTGAGAAGCAAATTACTCAGATTGTTCTGATAATGCTGCCAGTTGTTCTTTTGAATTTTAAGTCTGAGTGTAACTGCTATATTGTGGTACCTTGTACAGAATGATTGCAGGTTACCACAGGGCTCCCCCTTTTGTACTAATGTAAGGTTTTTGTTCTAGATAGCTCTGCTACTAAAAATCTCAAATTGCTCACGCTATCATTGCTGGTTGTTTCACCTATCTGTTTTGAAATCAGTTCTTCAGACTTCAATGGCTCAGTACCAGCTGCTCACCAAGCCAGTCTACCCTTGCTTTAAAATTTAAGGAGAAGAAAAGACAAAGGGAGAGATCTCAACCAAAGTTACTGGGGAAGGCAGGCTTGTTTTCAGACTAGCAGTGTAATTTCCATTATTTTTAATCACTTCAGTGTCACCAGAACTGGTTATTCTTATTCAAAACAATGTATGCATGCTTCCCTAGCTTTCTTTATTCAGTTTTCCTCTCTCCAGTTTCTCTCACCATTATGTGTGTGGGCACCGAATATGTTGTTGTAGATTGCTACGTTGTTCTGTCTGGATAGGTTTTGGAAAGTTGAAAACAGTTCTGGGAACTACCTATTGTAGTAATGCCTCTTCTTTCTCCCATACATTTCTACCTGTAAAATGTACTCCATATTGTCTACATTCCATAAGTTGTATTTCTTATAATTCTTTTTTTTTTTTTTTAAATTTAGTAACAACTTATCTTATGTTGCCTCTAGCTTAAAAAATGGTGTTTTACCCAGTTTTGATTTAGACATCATTAATTTAAACATATGATTTGGCTAACATATGTAATAGCTTTAGAAATCTGGAAATATGTTTACATACTATATAATAGACTTAACTAATCCTACATCGTATTTATAATCCTCCTCTAGGCTCATAAATCCTACCTTCTATATGTAATTCCTATGATTAATTTACAAAGCATCCCAATAAATCCTAAATTAAAATAAGTAGATTTGTAAATCCTTTATTAGCACTTGAAGTTTGAGATAATGTTTGAGGTCTTCAAAGCTAGACAATTACAGTTAAACCTATACCTAGTCTTCTTCTTCTTCTTTCTCTATCTTTCCAATTTTGTCTGCAAATTATGATCCTCATTCTCTTTCATGAAATTAAGGTTTGGTTAAACAAAAAGAAATTCCATGAACTTTTATTTGCTTCAGTTGAATTAACCACACAATAATAGTCAAACTAGCTTGAACCCTCCCAGCCTGACTGCACTGGATATAACTCATTGAACCAAAGATTTACAAGAATGTGCAGGATGTGTCAGGAAGTGATGCTGGAAATTCAGTTGGAAGTATTTTCTTCTGAAAAATAGCAACTGCAGCATGCTCTGTCATGATGTTTGATTTTTCTATGACATTCCAGGATTCTTTTTAATGGTTTCCCAAAGCATTATTCCTCAAAAGCTTTTGGGCCAGTAATTGTGGCTTTAGAGACAGTTAAAATTCACTTCATTTATGAACTCAAAGCAAGAGAATCTTACTTCTGCTGAAAGCTACAGAGTAGCTGAGAAACCAGGATGACAGCCTCTTTTCGTGCCTCTGAAAGCCTCAAATCTATTATCCAAATCCCTTTCATACGTTCTTCGGGCCCACAGATAAGAAGCAACATCTTTAATATGGTGTAACTGTAACACGAATCTAAATACAAGAAATACTGGACCACCTGTAGCAGATTTATCCCAATTCTTTTTTACTGTTTAGTTAACACATTTCCATATAGAGCAAATATGGCATCTTTGTAATTGTGTCTGAAATTCTGTAATGCTTTTAGTATTGCATTAGTAGATCTTTTGGGTGCTATTTTTATTACCAAATGAAGCTCTAATTCATGTCAAAAGGTAAATTAATTTAAACTCAGTTGAGTGTCCTGTTGACAGTAATGCCATTCCAAGCTACTGAAGAACCAATCTTGGTCTCCCAGAGCTTCCAAAGACACACTGGGCCAGCTCAGTTTTATTATGAAATTGCTGTTATCAAAATCACAGCTCATAATTTATTTTAAGGTTCATTATCCCTGTGCTTGTTAAAGAACTTCATAATTGTTATAATTCTTTCAACTCAGTCTGTGATATTAATGGTGATGCGGGGAATCTCATTCCTCACGTTGTAATGACTTTGTATTTCCTTTGACAGAAGACAGATATACATTTTATTAAAAGATATGTGAAGAAAACAGTCCATTAGGGCAAAGAATACTTCAGACAGACATAAGAGGATTTTTACAACAGAATTGGAAAACTTGCCCTCTTTCTCCACTCTCCATCTGTCAAAATTACTCTTTTATACAGAATCAGGACTGTAGAGGTTGTGAAAATATTATATCAAGCCTAGATACTTTTTGATTTTCAGTCTGAAAAAATTTGTAGGATATGTAAGCTCAGCATTGAAGCTTACAGAAAATAATATTTCAAAATATTTCCAGGAAATAGAAGACATTCATTAGCCTATTACAGAATCTGTGGATACAAATTTAGAAGTTCACTGCAAAGAGTAGCAAACAAAAAGAAGCAGTTAAGTAAACACTCAGATTTTGAGAAAATTAACAGATTTTGAAAATAAAAGGATGAAAAATAAGTAGAAGAAAAATAATTTGCCATAATCTGAAAGAAGAATTAAGTTCTTTACTTTTTCCAAAGGAGAGAGGCAGCACTACCAGCAGCAGTAGGAGTTTGACATTGTTTAATACAGTGAGAAACTGGACCCAGACCCTGTTGCTTTTTCCATTATGTTATGTAGCACTGTGGTAAGTACCTGAGCACAACCTCTTGCCTATGGGTTTGGCAGCCAGGGCTCAAGGCCAGCTCAGAGGCAGTGCCATTGAGAGCTTCCCCCTTCCATCTTGTCTCCTTGGGGAGCTTTTTCAGCCAATGGACCATTCATGTCTGCCATCTAACATCCCTCTTGCCTTTGGCTCATCCATGTCCCTAGGGACAGCACTGTTTCATGGTGTGGTATTATTTCATGTCCTTTACTTGGGTAAAACAACAGCACAGGTTGCAGGAGAAAGTTGCTAATACTAAAAGTAAATAAAGCTTATGTCTTATTAGCAGCCGTTGGTGTGAGAAGTAATTTCCATCTTTTTTTACCAATCTTTTGAAACACTTCCTGAGGCTCAACATATATAATCATTAAAGTATGAAACACTTACTTCCCCCAAAAATTAATAAATTGCTTAATGTCTTCATATAGGCAAAATTTGAAGTTTTGCAAGAAGATTCGTTTGCAGATACTATTGTACTTTTCTGGAATGCTTAAGCAAAAACATGCCGGAGGAACTAGGAGTGAAATCTATTCACCTGGAAAGTGACTTACCACAAACAGAAACAACACAGTGAACTCTTCCTAACTCAGAATTAGGCCATGGTGTTCCTGAGGCATTTTGTTTTTCCTACTGTCTTTTTAGCATTCTGTTTCTGAAGGTTTCTATTGAAGAAAGGGAAAGCGCACTGACAACACTATGGAGCCTGTATTTCCTCAGCCATTTTCAGCTCAGCTAGACCCTTTTTCTGATTAGCCATTTCACATTCCATTAATCTCTACCCAAATTAGCTACCACTGGTCACTTTTGGAATAGTCTTACCAGTTTTATGTTGGTTGCTCTGGACACTTTTTATGTTCTCCACTTTGATTTTTGGCTTGTTTTCCATATGTGCAGGTGTCAGCAGAGCAAAAGTAAAGTGTTTAAGGAGCAAGCTGGAACAGCAACTTCCTATTTCTTTCCTAAAAAATCAAAATATTCTGTTTGTCATTCTTAGCGTCAGGGGAAATTGGACAGATTATCAAATGGAAAATCTCCAACAGCAAAGTAAAGGTGTCACATTATGTTTACAGAAATTTACATCCATTGAAGCAAAAGCTGTCATTTCATCATGTCACAAAACACTAACACTGTGTTTATGATCCTTCTGTCACAGGCAAGAATTTGCATTAGCCCGGAATACTGTTAATAAATTCAAATATACACTGCCTAGTAAACATGTTAATGTAATAAATCACAGTTCTTGAAGGTCTCGGGAATATTTACAGTTCTCTTTGAAAGCAAGCAGACCTTCAGAACACTTTACACTACTTCTTATCTTACAAAATTACATGTCACGTAAAAAATACAGCACTTCAAAATTTCATTGAACAGTGCATTCAGGACATACGGTTGTAGAGTGTGTTTATACTTTTACATAAAAATAAAATGAGGAATCCATTCAGTACTTTAATGCCCAGTCTCAAATGAATAAAAGAGAAACAGATGTAACTAGAGAGCAGAAAGCTAAATTTACCTCATTTTCTCAAGAAGGCAAATAGTTATCTAAAGAAATGAGATACACAGATAACAAAAATTATAGCTCTCACACCCACATCTGTGTTCAACATCAGGTACCAGTCTCTTTGCATCTAAAAAGCTAAGTCCCTGGCAGTAGCCAGGGAATTGTGGTTGGAAATAATGGGCATGTATTAAGCCACAAAAACCAAGAGAATAGAAAGATCTCATCTGATTTCACTTATACTGATGAGCTAGCAGCAAAACATTAAGCAGTCTTACTTTTTAGGCATAAACTTTTCATTATAACAAGAAAGAAGTATTCAGCTTACCCTCCAGTTGCCTCCTTATTATACCCAGAGATGGCCATTTCCCTTTCCTTCTTCCTTACATTCCTTCTTCCCTTTCCTTCTCATCAAAAGCTATTCTAATTTTTGAAAACCAAAACCCTAGCTTTTATTCTACTCATATGAATCATTTTAAGAACTGACTGATATGAATTCAAATTTACTGAGAAAGAAGTTTAATGATTCCACAGATGCTGCTTATTTTGAAGCTGAGGGAATATCATCCAGCTCATGGAGAGTATCATGTCTCAAGCAACATAGAATAGCATAACTGGTAGCCAGTCAATTCTGTCAGTAGGTAAGCAGCTCTGTATACACAGCACCAAAAATTTAGGTGTTCAATTCGTGACTGGAAGAAACAGGCAGCCGATTACTTTAAGATTTATATTTGACACAAAGCTTAAAACAGACAAGAATCAGTCTTATGAATGGAGATAAGTCCACATATGCCAAATGTCTACTGGGAAGAGTTCTTGATCAATACCATCCCTTATAGTGTGCATTGTCTGAAGTAGTACTGGCTGGCACAGGCCAAAACTGTGCCAAAGAACATTCTAGGAATTAAATGGTAAAAGTTATGTCATTCTTCTGGCTTTTTCCTTTGCCCTCTTTAGATTACTGGTATAAATACAGATGGGGAACAACAGCTGGGATTCTGAAGCTTCCAGGAGTGCCTAATTTCAGAAACCAGATATTAGAGCACCATTAGGGTTGACTCACACACATCATTTTGTTCAAAGAATGAAAGAGGTCTCTCAATTACACTGATTTCTAATGCCATCAAATGTTACTTATGCCAATCTTGTGGGTGCAGATTGTTAAGACTCAATTATTTTCTCTAAGTGAGAACGTAAGCCTACACATCCTTTTTCCAACATATACTTTAACTATACGACTATTCTTTTTTTCTGGAGCTATTTTCCAGCAATCATATGAAAGCTTTGCCATTGTGCAGATAATCCAAGGTCTTTCGGTCTGAAATCAGACACAAAGAAATCATTAATACAAGTGTTACACATGTAGGAAAGGAAATCTTTGACAGTTTTCTGCATGAGGAACTACTTTTCTTTCATGTATTTATCCTTTTGCTCTTTGTCATTCATTCATACTGAAGTATGACATAGATCCTGAACAGTTTAACCACATGCACCTGAGGTGTTTTATTACACATGCAGTGAAATTCATTAACTGTGCAGTCTACCATAAGAAAAAGTTTCTGAATTGTCAAATCAAATGAACACATAAACGATGATATATACGTATGAAAGTTTTTTCTGTGATTAACAATTCAATAGGGTTTTCAAACAAATAAAACTTTGGACTTGTATATTAACAATTTTGGATACTTAAATTCTTTTCTAATAAGAGTCTTATCCTCTGCTAATATTCTCATCTAGTGATATTCTTCACACACCAAATCCAACACTGTTGAAACTGTTGTGCAGTTCCTATAACTTTGTACAAAAGCAGTGATTTGGTCTATTTATTACAAAAAACAAGCATAAAAGAAACCACAATGCAGATCATCACTGGTCCTACTGCTAAAAACAGTAATCTATATACTGGACTGCGCTGTGGGATGCCTCAACAATAATAAATGTTATGTATGGTAAAGTGCTTTATCTTTCAATTTTATTTTCAGTATAAACTCTTCTAAGAAGTCATTAGGTGAGACATAAAATAAAATGACTCCAAACTAAACCTATTAATAAAATTCTAATCAGCTTATTAAAAAAAATTTTCATCAGACAACTTCTTGGCTAAATTCCTTTGTTTGGTTTTACACATTGGTGAATTACTTCTGGATTCCTCAGAACAGCTGTTAATTCTGGCTTATCTCATCCAAAATTATTAGAAGAAGGGAAAAAAAAATAACACTAATAAAAAACAAGCAAACAAACAGTAAAAAAATAGAGAGCTTAGGAAAAGCTGAGAGTCTTCTGGAAAGCTACTGTAGTTAAGAGTCCTTAACTAGCAGTCTTGGATATTAATTAAGCTTTTTCTTTATATATATATAGAGAGAGAGAGATACAGAATCACAGAATTGTAGGGATTAGAAGGGACTCCCAGAGGTTCATTGAGTCCAATCCTGATGCAAAGAAACTTCTACAGCAGGCTGCAAAGGTAGGCATCCAGACAGGTCTTGAATATCTTCAGAGAAGGAGAATCCACAGCCTCCCTGGGCAGTCTATTTCAGTGCTCCATCACCCTCACTGTGCAGAATTTCCTTTGCATATTTGTGCAGAGCTTCCTATGTTCCATTTATGGCCATTTCCCCTTGTTCTGTCTCCACAGACCACTGAAAAGAGGTTGGCCATGTGTGTTTGACTCCCACACTTAAGATATTTATAAACATTAATAAGATCACCTCTAAGTCTTCTTTTCTCAAGGCTAAACAGACCCAGCTCACTCAGCCTTTCCTTATAAGAGAGGTGCTCCAGGCCCTTTATCATCTTTGTGGCCCTCCACTGGACTCATTCCAGGAGATCCTTGTCTTTCTTGTACCAGGGAGCCCAGAACTGGATACAGTACTCCAGTTGAGGCCTGACCAGAGCAGAGAATAGGGGGAGAATCACCTCCCTTGACCTGCTGGCCACGCACCCCAGGATCCCATTGGCTTATGGCCAACCTATTGTCCACCAGGACCCCCAGGTCCACAGAGCAGAGAGCAAATCTATCTTAATTATGTCACATACACTTGCTTGATTTTGCATTTGTTTTTGCTTCTGTTTGAACACATCAAATCAAGGATTCAGTCCCCTTTGTACAGGCTAATCTGATATGAATACGCTAAAACTTATCACTTCAGTAATTCATGACATGTCTAACTGACACCTTCCCCAACTTGTAACTCATGTCCATGATCAATGCAATTACTTTGCTGGGGGCAAGTGCTCATCCTTCCTCACCAGCCATGCTGCAAGTGTCCTCTGCACACCACAGGAAGGTCTCATCAGTCCTGCTACTGTTAGATCTGCTCAAAAGCGTTTTGGGTCAACTAACATGTTAATAATATCTTATTCAGTGGATTCCGAAGAAATTGCCAGGCAATGAACATGCAAAGATACAGGAGACAATGGTTTCAGGAGACAGTAAGCTGCAGGTACTAGCTGCATAGTGATCTTTATCACTGTATCCTCTCCGTGTCTTGCCTACATGCTGCTCTAGCTTTGACCTAATGGCACTGCTCCCAGAATACACCAGGCCTCAGCATGAGCTGTGCGTTAGCCAAAACCAGGGCATGAATTGAGTGAGCAGCCACAGATAAGACATTTAGATTTCTATTTCCTTTGGGATAAGAATAGACATCTCAGCAAGAGAGGCGTTTCCATTTTATTTTCATTATAATGTAACTGCCCTGAGTAAACAGTGCTTTTTTTTTGCTGAGGGCTGGCTGCTGATTACTTAAACATACTGCTTGTACAACAAATGAAGAGAGCAAATACTGACCTGGTCACACAGGTTGAGATAATTATGGTATACAGAAGGAGAAACATAAACCATGCATTTCCTTCCTTTTCTATCTCAAAGGCTGACCCCAGCTATTATAGAGATATATAATGTCAGCTCTGATTTAGAATGCTCACTATGATCTTATTTCTTCACATTTCTGATGTCATCTGATCGTGCTCTGGCCCTCTGTGCCTCTGATTAGAGATCACATGCAATCAGCCTTTTTGGCTGGTGAACACTTTGGAGATACCCAGCAAAGAGTCATTGAGGCACATGCACTCTGCATCTGCATGCCAAAGTCTGTATTTGAGTGTGTGAGGGTAAGTTTGAAGAACTGAAATGAGGTTGTTCTGTTTTTATTTCTTGTTGTTGCTGTTTGTTTTTGAACATGTGCACTCCAGCCGTAGCTATGAAGATTAGAAAGCTTTTTGACTACTTACAAAAGCAACCAAATTCTCCTACCATGATAAACATCCTTGATAGGACTAGTGGGTATGGCCTCAAGTTGCACTAGGGGTTGTTCAGATTGGACATTAGAGAAGAGTGGTTAGGTTCTGGAGTGGGCAGCCCAGGGCACAGTCGATTAAGCCACTGTTCCTAGAGGTGTTCAAGAAATGTTGTATTAAAGGACATGGTGTAGTGTAGGTGGATGGTTGGACTAGGTGATCTTGAAGGTCTTTTCCAACCTTGCTGATTATAAAATTCTATGTCTCTATGATCCCCTAGCCAGATGGTGTCCCTATAGCCAGTGTAGAGACAGGAAATCAAAGCAACAGTATCTTAAAAAATACTTTATCCAATAAATATTAACAGCTCTATTGTAGCTAAGTTTTGCTATTGCAATCGTTTTGCTGTGTTATAGACTATGTTATATTATCAACAATGTCTTTAATTTTAAGGCTTGAGGGCATGACAAATCAGATCTCAATACTATTTATCTGATGTTTTTTGTGTTGTCTAGCAGAGCATTAACTCCTTATACATCCTTACCCAATATTCTAGTTCTTGTATCCAAATTTCAATTAAATGCCTTTCCTTTTTTTTTTTTTTTCTCATTCCCCAGAACATGTAAATTTTTCCTTACATGCATTACTTAATTATGGAGCTGTTTAATCATAACAATGGCGATAGTTCACAGTATTGATACGCTATAGCACTGGTAAGTTACCACGCTATTTTTTTTTTCTTTTTACTCTTAGAATTTGCAGTATATTTCAATAATTGCATTTCAAATATGCAGTTTTAGTAACTGTGTTGGCACAAGGGACTTCTTTCTAAAGAAAAATTTTCTCTCCTATTACAGTACATCTTTCTTTATATACTTTTTTTTATTGCATTAGATTTTATTGGACTGAATGGTCTTACAAGTGAGTTCACCTGGGCTAGGTCCAAACTAAATACTAGTGCATCGACTGAAGCTGCTGTAACAAAATTCCAGACATAAATAATACAAAGCTACTTTCCTCATCTTCTAACTGAACAATCTTTTCCCTTCTAGGTACCCCCTAAAGAGCCACTTTTAGAATTGATTCCTACAGGTTGTCTAGCAACCAATTTCAACATTTATATGAAATTAGATATTTTATGGTGGAATGGGATTGAGGAAAAAAAAATACGGAAAGTTGTGGGAAGAACAGTTTTGTTAGAAATCCAAAATATTCCCGAGCCTAATAATCAATCAACAATGTAATTAAAATCAAAACAAAGTCACAAAACATCATTCACAAATAAAATAAATTATGCTGCACTTGGAAAAAAAAATACTTACACACTTGTCTGGTTTTATTATAAAAAAAATGGGAGGGTTAAAACAGCCCTCTGTAGGCAAAGCATTAATAAGAACCCATGCAATCCATCCAATGGTATCAGTACTAGTAGAACATTAGAAAATAGAATTAGAAAATAGCACTAAAATAAAAACTTCTCATTTTTTGGCTGTATGTACTTGTAAGAAATGTTACTTCATTGTCTGTAATGAGATGAGAATACCAGCTGGTTCAATTCTGAATTTAGAAGAAAATGGTTTAGATAGAAGAGGAAATAGCATAGGGCAAAACACAAGAAATAAAGGACAAGGCTAAGAAGAATTTTGAGAAGAAACTGCATAGAAGGTTATGCATTTAGGAGAAACACATAGCAGTGCAAAAGGTGCAGGAAAAAACGTGTTCCTGTAAAGAGTGGTGTTGAAGATGAGGCAAGAATTGGCTTCATTTTGTTCAGTCCTGTTGCACAGTTGAGTTTTTATTCACTTAGGCTTTACGTATGAACAATATAACCATTCAAAGCCTCATCAATTGGCTGAAAAAAAACATTATACATGTATACCTCTCCAATAATCTTTTGTGTTGCAGTTTGTAAAATAAGCCTTTGGATAACACAGTGTTCAGCAGCAGGATATCAGGCCATGAAGTGAGAAAGTGAGAATAGGAAAGGGAGTTGATGCAGGAAAACAAAAAGGGAAGTAGAGGAGATGATAGCTCTAAGTGGAAAATAACAGTGCTGGCAAGAACCTGCTTTAGAAAGAAATATTACAAATATGCAATCCCATCAATATTCCTTCAGCCAGTGATCAGCTTCCAGAAGTTTCCTAGTCAGTAAGAGGTGTTGGTTGCTGTGAATTTCTTAGAAAACATTTCATTTGTGAGGTAAATGAAGTGTCACTTCTAAAACAACACTTTTGTCACGTTTACCAGTTATTGAGAGGAATTCTCCAAACAGAAATCCAGACCAAGAAAAAGTCTGATTTTTAAGTACAGCTAGTATACAGAATAGGATTTCCACATAACCCCTGACTCTCCTTTTGTTTTGCCTAAGAACAGAGTTTATTCCAGCTTATCCTGGGCTTTGTGTTGTGCTAATTAAATATACATGCCTTATTTATGTGTTGAATTTAGCTATTAGAGAATTTAAACAGGGTATTTGAAAGAGAGAGAAGCTAAGTGCATCTAACTACTCTCAGAAGGAAAGCAGCTCCCTTTTTCAGAAGCTGATGTGTATGGTAGGTGTATGGACAAATCTATGTATTTTAATCCCTCACAAGAATAGCCTTGTGAAGTAAACATTTGGACTAGATCCTCTATCAACAGAAAATTACAGTCCATAAAAATGCATTGATTTATATGAACTAAGCACAAAAGTTATTTATTTCATTTAGGATCCTTAAAGACAGTAATTATACAATAATGCAGCATATATATGTATGTATCAAACCAATTAAGCTGAAATTAAGTGTACAATTCAAATTCTGGAAGACAAAACAAGAAATTTACATTAAAAATAAAGTTTTTTAAAAAGCCTTTAAAATATTTGTGACTTCACTCAGCCTTCAGTCATAATGGTCATTGCATAAAGACCCAGAAAATGTCCTGGGTGACTGTTTAAGGATAGAGGATTAAATAGCTTGCAACTGCTTGATTCAGTGAGACCCACAACTTATTTAGCTGTTTACATCAATCTGCTCACAAGTCTCTCTATGGAATTGCCCAGAGGTAATGAAAAATTTATAGACTTCTTTGAATGAAAAAAAAGTGTGGATGAAAATCTAACTCTGCTTAACCATACATGCAACATTATGAAGAGATACTCAGTACAATGGTAATATTGACTTTAGCCTTCCTTTTCCTATAGAGACTTATGGAATGGGAGTGTGGCAGACATCTCTAGTGCCCCTCCATTGTTTTGTAACAGGTATATTAAACAGATCCTTTAATCTTCAAGTACCATTTTACAGACAAAGATTTGTTGTGAAATAAAGGACCAATAATGTTTTGTTGCTTTCAATGTCTTCCCTAAGTACTATAGAGTTTTTCTGGGACACCTGAACAGAGCTTGGAAGTTGCCAGCACAGCAAACAGTCTAAGTGACCATCTCTCACAAGAATCATGTGCCACAGGGAGATGCAGAATGATATAGCTACTGGTGCAAAGGAATTCAGATAGACTATCCTTATACAATCGGTAGCAAAACCAGAATCCTGTTTATATGGTATGTTCTTTAAACAGATATAATTTGGGTGAAAAGTCTTTGAATTCACAGGGCTACAGTGAATGTTGGAAGTAAAGCTAAATGGTTCCCTGTATGCTTGCAGGTTGGGGCTTTTTGTTTGCGGTAACATAACAGCAATGGAAGTTTTTTGCAGCCCCAAAACCGTCTGGCTTACACTCTGCAACTTAAAATGTCAAGTTGCTGTAAGAGATTATTCTTTTACATCATTGTCTCAAAACTTGCTGGGGACACAAGCAAGTCCTGGGCAAGGGTTGAGAAATCCTTTGTCTGGAGACCTTTGATGGACAAGTCCTGGGCAAGGGTTGTGAAATCCTTTGTCTGAGGGATGGACAGATGGACAAGGCCGGGGGCAATGAGAGAAAGATAAGCTGCAGCTTAATGGCTTTGAAGCGGTCTTTTGTGTGGGCTTATCTTGAGGAAGATGGCCATCTCAGGAGGTGCTGCACATGACTTTTATCTAAGTGCCCAGGAACGCCACGCTGGAAGAAGAATAAGAAGGGGACCTACAATAATGAGGTTAGTTTTCTGGCAACAGATTCCTCATGAAGAAGAAGAGGTTTCTGACATCAGAAGCCTCAGGACCTGCCCCTCTCTCTCCTGGACTTGCTCTGCGCTCTACCATGATGCTGAAGAACAAAGGTGTCTGCCATCAGATTCCTCACTACGGAATTCCTGCATGCTGAAGGACTCTCCTGGGCTTGCTACCTGAATCCTGCTGCTTCCTCCTGGATTGGCTCTGCAACTTCTTCCTGCTATCTGCTTGCTGCCCAAGGTCGGCCACGCTGCTGCTCTCCCCCCCTGCTGCTTCTGCCTCAGACCTTTGAAACGTCGTGCAGCAGGACCGCTGCTGGATCCTGGTGGTGACTATCCCCAATTATGCGATTCTTGCTTCTTTCCTATCTTTTCTATCGCCCTCCTTCCCTTCCTCATCTCCCTGATTAGGATTTATAATAAACTGGTTGGACCAACATTTGAACCATTGTTTCTTAATCTCATAACGGGTATATGGATATTAATATATGGCTGCAATGTTGCTGCCATAAATGAAATTAATCAGTAAGGAAATTCCTGCTATCTTTCCAAATTCATTTGTTAATTTTCTTTTCTCTTAGACCATGAAATTCATATCTTGAAAGATAATGTTCTAATTTTGTCTTTTTATTTCCCACTACCCAAATTAAGCATTTAGATATTTCATTTATTTGGCAACAATTCAATTTTCTCCAAAGTGAGACTGTTTTGCCTGCAGTAACATCTAGCGATCTCTGTCATCTAGCAGTCTCCCTGTCTGTAACTCATGAGCTTTCTCTCCCTGTGCTGCTGGGTGGGTGTTCAACTGCCATGTGGGCCCAATCCATCACTCTGGTGAATACTAGGAAAGGTAACCATCTTCCTTGTAGAGTCATTACTGAAACTCCCAGCAGCTGTCATGGCACCTAAGTTTCACACCAATCATTTATAAAAACCATTCTACTTCCTTCTCTTGATTTCTTTTGTAAAGAATGTTCTCAACCTCAAATGCTTCAAGGAGAGAGTTTATTATGTGCATCTGACAAATAGACTGGGAGAGATCTAGATGCTCCAAGATGGGAACGAGAAATTTAACTTCCTATTTGGTGCTTCTAAATGGTTTTTATGGTTTTTAATATGCTGTTTTTCATCCTGCCTACTGACTTACAGGATACTTATTATGATGTAGTGTTTCATGTCTTTTTGTCTAAAGTTATAAGTCTTTTTTTAAGGGACACCGTGAAGGACAGTTATTTGACAGGTAAACCTATACCAGTGATTTTTCCAAAATAAAACTGAAGACACACAGCAAGTCCCTCTGTGATACCTTGCCCTGGCCCTTGTCCAAGTAACAGGACTTCCCTCACGGCTAGCTAGCATCTGTCCTCTTGCCCAACAGGTCCATATGCTTGGATCCCCAAGGCTCCCAGGCTGCTGGCAACTTTGGGTGCTGAAGGACAAGCAAAGCACGCAGGCTCTGCTGTGGCACTTTACCACTGCTTGCACAGCAGACTGGCAGACAGCAAACACAGCCTGGAGGAAGGACTAGTTTAGATGCCTGAGGCTATATGACAGCAGCACAAAAAGACCTAAGCAGTCAGCACCTCTAGGACCTGGTCCTGCTTCTCTTTGTTCAGGAGCAAAGCTGAGACCTTGGAAAGAATGAGACTGGAGGTACTCACTATTGATTTAGCTCATTAGCTCTCCTCTCCACTCCTATGGTAGAAAAGAGCTTTCCTCTGCATTAATCCTAACTGACAGCTCATTTTATTTGTAGAAGGGGTTAAATTTGTGGTTTAATGCATCTGACAAGACATCTTGAGGTGACAAAACTGAAAAGTAATTTTTCTTCCAATATTCTCACAGGTTAGTTTCAGCAGCCAGCGATAATCAGCCATTAAGAGTCCTTGGTAGATCTCATGTAGAATTCACAGGAATGGAAAGAAATCTATACTTGATACTTGATTTGAGTTTGATTTTGCTTTGCAAAACACTTAATGGCTGAAAGACATCCTAAGTGTTGCAAGAACAGGAGATATAGCTAGTACACTGGCTCACAAAATCAGAAATATTTTGTGAGATTATGGCTTGTAAGGCTGAATTTCCATTATTATGTGTAGCATTATATCTTTTCTGCCACAGCAAATCAGGTTTCAAGTGCCAAAATATCAGATTCTCCCATATGCTTGCCTTGTATTTGTTGGGACAAGCAAAACACTGAGTCCTGCAAAGGTAAGTGCAAAGCTTGCCTTGCCAGTTCTCATTGCTTTCTGTTTTCAAATGCCAGCACAGAACAGAATTATAGACCAATACTGATGATATTCATGACGATTCATCTGTCTTTTCAAACATATCACGTGCTTCTTATCAGTAACAAAACACTGTTTTTGACAGCTTTCCTATAGCTGACCATTTGAGAAATTAATGTGCTAGAAATGAAAAGAAAAAAAAAAACTTCAGAAGATCTTCTGATTTCTTCAGTTGTAACTAAGTATATAAGTTTCAAGCTAGTGGAAACATAGACTAACCAGCCATTAAAACTTCATTATTTAGGAAATTTTGTTAGAGAAAACAAGTCCTGTTGAATTTAATTTCTGATATTACATTGCTTTTAAATAATAATAAAATGCAATACAAGGCGGCATCTGAGAGCAGGTGGGTTTTCATCCCTGTTTTCCTATATGTATATCTGAAGTTCTTTTTGCATATGGGATATAATCAAAGGCTGACCTCAAGCATTCAAATATCTAAAAAGCAGAGAATGCTCTTCCTTTGAAATTTATTTGCAAAGCATAATAAATCTACTGGTTGGTTTTATGCTATGGAAAGTATGTCCTTATGAACAATAGAAGGAACAATGGCATCTCTGAATGTGTGGAATCCTAAGATACTACATGAATAAAGTGTATGCAAAAAGATTACTTCAAATACTCACCAAATAAATTTTATAACAGACACAGTTTTTCTTGTTTTGACCACAGAAAGCTGAAGTCAGAAGTTAGAATAATATGCTAATAACTTAAAAGAAAAACTCAGATCTAAATGTAGAATGTGGAAGGGTAAATTTTAGAATGGAACAATGAAATCCAAAGGTATGAAAATATAACCATATATTCTTGTAAAAAGAATTGTATCCTTGCACTGGAAAACAGTAATGCAATGACAGCAGCTAGGAAAAGAGAAGAACATTCTCTCATCTTTGGAAAAAAATATGTGAGAAGAAAAGGGTTTCAAGGTGTCAGGTTGAGTGATTTCACTCCAAATGAAGTCCGTTGATGTAATTATGTTTAACTGCAGCATTAGGTCACATATTTATACAAGTCTTTCCATCTACAACTTGATATTTCCAAATTTTCTGACAAATAAAAAATAACAAGACAGTGATGGAAAATAAAGCAAGAAGAAAAAAGTATTTACAAGAAATAGGGAAGTAATCAAAGCACTAAATGAACAAAAAGCAGATAGCAAATCAGCAAAAGCTCTTTAAATATCCCTATAGTAAAGCTGTAATCAAGTTGAAATTGTTTAAATATATGAAGAAAACAGCAAGACTATTTAATGTTCAAACTTACCACCTCTTCTACATCCCAACTTTTCAGCAGCACTTTCTGGAAGCTGGCTTTATGACTTTGTCCCACACTTTTTAGAGAAGAAATGAAGAACTGTACAGATAAAAATCACATTGTTATGGTTGTATTCTGTCTTGAGAGAATTTGATGACTTATTCTTGTACATGTCATTGTTTTGATGTACTGGATCTTTAGTGGTGAGAAAACTGTTCTTCACTATTAAATTAGTTATTTCCTAAATATTCCAAAGAATAAAATGAAGGCAGAAATTCAAAAGCGATTCTAACTTGCACATATTTTGTAAAGCATGAGATATTAGCAAAGCTATACTAACACATGAACATTTTCAACAGTTGTGATTTCAAGACTGTTATGAGATGTGCTCAGAATGAAATTTAGTTTTCAACTTTTCTAGTTTAAAACTCAGCATATCTCTACCCAGAAAGCCATAGACTTAATCATAGAGTCACAGAATCGTTTGAGTTGGAAGGGACATTTGAAGGTCATGATGCTCCTTCTCTCTATAGTGACTACGGTAAGCTTTTGTGCTCCAAGTGTGCAGTTTTTAAGGATAAAATATGTCTAGATGTGTATTCTGTTAGGATGAGGTGACTCATCTTCAGTATGCTTACATCACTTCCAGATACTTAAGAAAATTAGGCTATCTTCAACATCCGTAACCACTATAGAGAAAATTCATTTCAAGAATAGGTCTCTTCCCAAAGACATCATATGTACTCACTGTTTTGCTATTTAGATATTTTTTCATTTCAGACAAGGTGAAGTACAAAAAAATTTACTCCATAGTGGAGTAAATAACAATTTTATGGGGCATTGAGTCTGGAGTTCATAAGCCTGAAGTGCAAGTTATTGTGACCAGAGTGTAATCATCATGTAAGGATGAACTGAGGTATTTTTGTGAATATGTAAGCGTAACTGCCACAGTAGGACTTACTACCATTTCTGTGGAAGATGTTTCTCCACTGCTTGTCAGAATGTTAACTTGGATCAATAAGCCAGTTACAGTGAAGCTTCTTCCAACTGCTTTTTTTCCTCTGTTAAAACAGAAACAACAAAAGTCAATCAAAATAATAAATAACTGATAATAAAATAATAAATTATATTATTTTATATATACCTGCAGCTAAAATGCAATCTTTTGGTGGGACGATGTATTAACTTCTCTTTTATTTAAGAAGAACAAACTCTTAAATGAAAATAATTTTTTTTCATGCTGCTACAATCTAAGGAAATATTGTTATATTTCTGATAGTTACTCATTAGTATGTTGTCGAAAAAAGGAATAAACTCTTTCCTGTATGATTGTATAGTGAATAAAATTTAAACTCCGTTAAGAATACTTGACAAAAAAAGATTCGCCACAGTAAAATTGTATGAAGCTAAACACATTGCCTTTATCTGTCAGTAATTCATTTTTGATTTCCTGAGATGTCTGTAATAAATTAATGAAAAACAAAAATAACCATTTTGTTTCTGTCTATCTTTCCACGCAAAATCACAAAACAAATTCCAGGAGAGTCATCATTTAGAGGCTCATTTGAAGATCGCAAGAAAGTTAGGGAATTTGAGAGAACTTTTTTCTGGTATTTCTTCACTTCTATCAAACCATAAGTGTATTTTCAAAAAATTTGGTGATACTGCCTTTATCTGCCTGAGCACAATACCTTCTCAAAGCTGTCTTAAAACACTGAGATACAAAGACCTTTGAAATAGTTTCCAGTTTCTTAAACATAGACTTGTACTGTAATTCATAGCAAGCCTAGCCAGATATTAAAAAATCTGTGTGCACACTACAGGTGATCAAAAGGTTGTTCATAAAGAAAATATGACAATTTATTTCACAATACCAAGTACTTTCATATTCTAATTTTAAAATTCTTTGCAATATATTTCTTGAAATTGAAGTTTATGGTGCAAAACTTTAAATAGGATGAACTTTGTGACTTAAAAAGACATAAACTACTTGAAAGCACACAGGAAAAGTAATCGGAAGCGAAGGACTTTGTTGCTGTTATAATTATTATGTCTTAAATATGTAAATTTTCATCCCAGTTTGATTACTTCCTACTGGAGGTTTGTTGTTGGATTTCTTTTTCAGAAAAAACACAAATCACAATTAAAATTTGAAATTAAAAAACATCAACCAAAAAAGCAGCACACAACCTCTCTGGGCAACTTGTTTCAGCACATCATCACTCTCTCACTGAAAAATTTTCCCCTGCCATCTAATCTAAATTTTCCACTCTTTGAATTTAAAACTCTTCCCCCTTGTCCTATCACTATCTACCCTTGTAAGCTGTCAGTCTGCCCTTGTATCTGTCCTTGTATCTACCAGGTAACAATAAATGCATCTGCCGACTGACTGGTGCCCTTCCAGCAACACAAAATTTCACCTTCCACCAACAGATACCCCGCAACCCATGGGCAAGGGCCAGCCCCCAGCCAACTTCAAACAGCTTTATAGCCTTCTGTGTAATGTCATGTGGTATGGAATAACCTCTGGCCTAACTCTGGCCATCTGCCCTCTGGTCATCTGGCTCTGCCCCACTAAATGCTGTCGTGCCATAAAGGAAGTGGCTCTTCCCCACTGAGTGACCTGTTCTAGTCCAGTCCCTAGCCATTTTCCCGTTATCATCACTCAGCAACAATGAAAACATTGGCCTGCCATTAACATTGTTCTAGTTGAAATAAGGATCAAAACTTTGCATGTCTGATTTCTGTAATTATATATAGGCTCTTTTCCATCTGTTTCTTGCAGAAAACTTTATGACAATACAAGGCAGTTCAAGAATTTTTTCTTTTTTCTTTTCCAAAAATATTTGTGCAGTGCTTAAAGTTTTAAATAACAAGTATTTTAAGACTATGATTTTTTTTAAAAAGGGAAGATTTATCTGAGGAAGTTATAGACATACACTTAAGAGAAAAGTAAGTATTATTCTAAAGGAAAATAGTACTGCTTTCTGAAACACTGAAAACGAATCCGAATCCTTGTGTTTCATTTTTCATTTTATCCATTGTTTCCTCGCAAGAAGACTGGTATCTTAAATCCTTATCACTTCCTATTAAGTTCAATCTATCGTTTACTTCTATAGGTGAGGACAAAAGACTGAGAGGTGAATGAGAAAATACATGTAACTTTTAAGGTTTGGAAGTGATTTCACTATCTGAATAAGAGCACTTCAGGAGAAATTCCCTTTGACCAAGGGAATGGATTTATAGAGCTTGTTGTAAGCAGGCCTCATGCAGGTCTTCCGTGATTTGTGCATGACCTCACTGTTCTGTTTTTCAGTTAATGTGAAGCTTATTCTCATTCTGCAAGCAGATGAGATGTTCAGGTAAGCTCTGCAACCCATGACAAGAGGGTGTGCAAGACACTGCTAATGACATCCTTCAAGCATGGCTCAGCTTTTCCTCCTTCCTAGACTCTACTCTTTTCTACTGCTTTTTTCCAGTAGAAAAGAGCAATAATATCCAAAGCAATTCTCCTCCTCAAATTAAGTAGTTATTTGTAACGGAACAATAAGTAGAAAATGGCAAAGAATACTCTGTGTATAAGTAGGTTAAATTTCTAACAATCTTAGAGGCTTAAGCTTATGAGGTTTAAGATTATGATGATAATTATCATAGCTTGTCTCCTTTACAGAGAAATATTTTAATCCCAGCCATAACAATGTGATGGATATAATGATTTAGGAGAGTAAGAGAATAACAACAAAGAATAGAAGTGATTGCCATTGCAACTGGCTCTCCAATTTAAAAGGAAGCTTAACAAGATTCTCTGGAAACAAAAATTAACTTCAAAGGTTGCTTGTTTGAAGCAGATGTTTGACATAACATTAGACTCATGTAGGGAAATAAAATATCCATTTATTCAGAAGAAATAACATGCTGATTCTATTGAGAATGAACAAAACCAGCCTTGAAAAAAGGGAAATGAAAGTTATCTATCTTCTTCATAATAAAATGCAGAAAGAATCTATATAGTTGCTGATTTCGGGATAGTAAATCAGGGAAACTATGCAACATGCTACTAAGACCTTCTAAAGAAACCCTGTGTTTGAGGATATTTCTTTATCCTGATGAACAATCTTAAAATATCTCTTAACCTATGTTATCGGAATTACAATCTGAATGCTTCTGTATACGAGAATGTCCCCAGAATTGACTTTAAAACAACTTCTTCTATGATGATCTGACTGCAGCACAATACAGAGTTTTCATCCAGGCTGAAAAGAAAGGAGAAGTCTAAAAGAATGTTGAATAAATATATCTCTGTCCTGTGTAAAGTAAAATAAATATTTAACACACTTCCTGTGGAGGAACTCTTATTCCTGTTTATAATTATCCTTGACCATGGAAAAGAATCTGAAAGGAGGTTGTAGGGAGGTGGAGGTCAGCTTTTTCTCCCAGGTAACAGTGATAGAATGAGAGGGAAAGGCCTCAAATTATAACAGGAGAGGTTCAGGTTGGATATTAGTAAAAACTCAGAAAGAGCAGTGAGGCATTGTAACAGGCTGCCCAGGGAAGTGTTCAAGAAATGTGTGGATGATGAAGTGAGGGACATCAGTTAGAGGGCATGGTGGTAGTGAGCTGACAGTTGAACTAGATGATCTTAGAGTTCTTTTCCTGTCTTAATGATTCTGTGATTCTGATTCTTCTTCAAAAAATAAACTAAAAACATCTTTCTTCTCCTTTTTTTTTTTTTTTTAATGAGCATTCTTTGGAAAAAATATTAATAGAGAAATCACTCAAGGCATCTGCAGCAATTTTTGCTCCAGTGGATTATATTTTTATCACTTTGATTGGTAAAGGAAATGTGCTTGGGTATAAGGTATTTTAACATGGCCTCTGATGCAGTTACTCCTTGTGCAGAGATTTCTAGCTATTGACCCAAACAGTCCCTGGGGTTTTCAGAACAGTCATCTCCTTAGCAGTGGGAAGTAACCACTGTTTGATACCTATTACCTGCAATCAGGCACTAACCTTTTCCTGACAAAGGAAGACTAAACCACAAACTCTTGTCCAAATCAGATGTTTATATTGAAAAAAAAAAAAGAGACTTGTGCAGACTGTAACTTATTTCTCAGTTATTGGCTACAACATTCTATTATTACAGTCCCTTCTTGCTGGTTTTTTTAGACAAATTCAAATAATTTTTCTTGTGCTCCTTACTTAAAAAAATTTCGTTCATGTTAGGTACAAGAACTGATTCTCTTTAGCAAGCTTTGTTCTGCTCTGTTGAATTATCTGCTGAATTCATAGTATAAACTATTGGACACAAATTGTACTCTAATCATCCAGTCCAAGAATCATGAGAAAAACCTCAGTGGCTTATTTCTATTCTGACAAAAACATTGTCTACATTGTTTTCTCATTTCATGTAAGCACAATTTTTGCAAAAGACACTCAAAAAACAAGTTTGAAATTTATTACAGTGAGACTGGAGATTGAGATACTCAACAAAACAAAAATGACTTAAGTTTGGTAAAGCTAGGAAGAAGAAAAGCTTTAATGCCCTGATCCTGTCAGATCTGGATTAGAATCAAGCCAGTTTCTTCACCTTAGTTAGAACCTGTGGTAAATTCTGAGAGAGATCTAATTCACAGAGAAAAAAATCTAAGAGGTAGTGATTACCACCATGTGAATCTCCTACTTCATCACAGAAGGAATCACCACCCAAAAAAAAAAAAATTAAAAAAATACTGTTTTCATATACAGAAAGAGTAATGAACAATTTCCAAATTTGAGGAGTAAGCAATTTAAATTCTGTGAAAAAATATAGTTTCTCATTAGCAGGAACAGTTCACAAATATTTAATAATCCAGGGAGAATAGCTATGAAACAAAATGAGGAAGAAAGACAGGAAAAGGAAATATCTGAATTTAAGACTTTTTCTCTTAACTTGATTTTAGGACCAGGAATCAAAGCTCTGTGCCAATCAGCAGGTCATACTAGCTAACAAGCATCAATAAAACATACTATGGCAGTGATCTACTGGAGTTCTTCCTCCTTGCCTGTTCAGAAACCAGGTATTGCAGTTGAGATTTAAAGGTTCTAACTTGATATTGTGTTCAGTTTTATAATAAAGTTCCTCTGGAAACTGTGGCGTTGTGTTCTCAATAACAGTGAAAAACTCAATTAAGTCTGTAGTTACACAGCTCTACTGCTAAACCAAACTGACAATTCTCTTTGACAGTGAAGTTCCTCTCAGCAAAAAAACATGTCCTATAACAGTTGTTGCTACTGTGGGAAACTGCGCTTAGTATGTTCATTCTCCCCTACCAGAGATGTAGACAACAAACTATGCTAGTATTCTCTTTTCAGATCAGACACAGAAGTCATAAAAAAGCATGTGTGTAGGAGAAGTCACAACAATATTTATGGTTAACCAGTAATTTGAATCCTTACTTAGCTAAGTAGAGAGAAGGCTGAGGAATCCATCAATTTTTGCCTCAGTCTTTACTATAAACTGCTCTACACATAACCCTTGAGTGGATGGTTCAAAAGAAGGGAACTGGAGGAGTGATGCTCCTCCCACTTTAAATGAAGATCAGATTCACGACAGCCTGAGGAACCTGAATATACTTTAGACTATGGGTCCTGATGTGGTGCATCCTAGACTCCTGAGGGAGTTGTCTGATGTGGTCAAGTGAATTCCCTGGTGGTTGGAAAAAGAGCAGTCTCACATACATTT
This sequence comes from Chrysolophus pictus, assembly GCA_037305975.1. NCBI lineage: Eukaryota > Metazoa > Chordata > Aves > Galliformes > Phasianidae > Chrysolophus > Chrysolophus pictus. Next base: position 24,681,128 of record CM074577.1, on the reverse strand, counting down.
TTAAGAAGAAAAGAAAGGATGACCCAAGGAACTACTGACCCATTAGCCTCACCTAATTGCTGGGGAAAAAATGGGACAGATCCTCCTGGAAGCTATGTTAAGACATATGGATGAGAAAGAGGTGATATGGGGTAATCAGCATGCCTTCATTAAGGACAGGTCCTGCCTGACCAGCCTTGTCCCTTTTTATGATGTGTGTCAGTGGACAAAGAAAGAGCCACTGATGTCATCTCTCTGGACTTCATTAAGGCCTTTGACATGGTCCCCCAAAACATCTTTCTCTTCAGATTGGAAAGATATGGATATGATGGGTGGATTTTTTGATAGATGAGGTTGTGAGATAATACCCAGAGAATCATGGTCAATGGCTCAATGTCTGGATAGTAACTGGTGACAAATGGTGTCCCCCAGGGGTCAATACTGAGATTGTTGCTCAAAAATGATTCAAGAGATCAAACACCTCCACTACCAGGACAGGTTACCCAGACAGGTACCAGGCCTTGTCCTTGGAGACATTCATGGTTAGGTCGAATCTAGAGCACTTGGTCTAACTGTAGATGTCTCTGTTCACTGCACAGGAGTTAGACTATTTGGCCTTTAAAATTCCCTTACAAGAAAGATCCTATGATTCTATTATTCTAAGATAAGAAGGATCGCACACTCAGAGATCTCTGGTCTTTTCTTCGAACTTCTACTGATTCATGAACATTTTACTTACCTGTGACATTATGAAAGTGGTAAAAAGCAAATATACAGATAAATATTCATTGTTCCCGCAAAAGGCACATACTTATGGCTCACTATCCGTTATATTAAGAGTCGGAGCTTGGTAGCTGCTGAATATTAGATTCTTAAGCACTATGTTAATGAGGAGTATTATTTTATCTCCAGTAAAAATGCGAAGGATAGCCTTGTGAGTGAGTTGGCTCTGTACCTTATTTTAATGGAGTGGGAAAGAAACAGATACTCTGTTTCCTAAGATTTGAGATATGTTCAGGTGATTGTATGAGGCTTGGGACTCCTTCTTTCCAGTAAGGGGTACCAAGTTTCGACTCTGAGCAACCCTTTACAGTGGTGTTAAATAACACAGACAACCCACTGGAAGTGTGAAAAATGCAAACTTATTACATACGCACTTATTTCTGTTTTGCTTTCAAAAATTATAGTCCAATTCTGGAGCCCAAACATGGTTCTATTGTGGCACTGAAATGTAATTTTGTGACAAAAATCTGTCTCAGTCAAACAGCCTTGAAATCTGCATTCCTCAAGATCTCAAAAAAATATAAAATATAGCTTGCCTTTGTGGAGTGAAGAAACTCTAGTACTTTTTAAAGACACCGCTCCTACTGGAGGCAGCCCTGAAAAAAGAAGGTAAGACTTCATGTCTCAGAAAAACATAGTTTCTTATGCTGAAGAGATGAGTTTTAATCACTTGGAATCAAGAAGAAAGAAAAAATATTTTCTTTTAGATATTCTGTATCTGAGTTTCTAAGGTAGTCACTGTCGCTGCATCTGGGGTTGGCATTGAGAACATTGGCAAGGTTGTCCCATCATTGGCAGGGACTTGTTCTCACTGTTCTTGCATTCACAGACAAACCTGTGTGCAGAAATTTATTGGGTCCACTGTGTACTGCAGAGCAGAATGTTTTCTCTCTGATGAATTAACTGATTTCTCCTTCCTAACTTATTGTTTTTGATATATTTTCATCTTGTGAATATCAAACCATTTTCCCAATTAATTAATGCATTCTAAATTCTCATATCGTTCTTTGAAATCGTGACTTCTCTTAGACCGGCATTTCCTACAATATTATACATTTTTTCTTGATTCCTCCTTTCAAGCCATGAATGAAAATACCGATTAGAACTTGGCCCACGACAGATCCTGAAAGTATCTACCTGACATATATTCTCAATCAATCATTGTTTATAATTATTATCATTATTATCTATTTGAAGAGTTAGGAATTGTGCTTATGGTTATAATGTAAACCATTGTAAACCAAATCTTCCTAATGTTATGTATGTCATGTAGGACAGCAACAGAAAGCTTACTAAGGTTAAAATACATCACATGTACTGCTTCATTCTTATTTACTAGGCTAGTTATGTTGTTATTAACAAATACAGTGACTGAGAACCATATATATTCTTTTCTGCTGTTGTCATTCAGTTGTTTATAAGTTGGTTATTCAATTTGAGAAAGAAAGATAAAGCAATATATTTGTTAGTCATCAGCTACTTTTTTTTTTTTTTTTTTTTCCATTGATAAAGTTTCTTTTTGGATGGTAAAGTTCTTGAAAATTTATACTTTAAGCATTTCTCCAAATATAATTGCAAATGGTTCAGATACGATCTTGATAATTTTTCAGGTACTCCAGGATGAATTTTAACATAGTCTGCACAACCGAATCTCTCAGATTTACCCTATCCAAAGTCTCTCTCCATACATTTTGTAGGACTGTGCCCTACATACTGTTTTCCAATAAATAATTAGATACTTAGTCCCTTCTTGCTGTCATCCTTTGGTTGCTGCTGTTGTGTGATCAAAAATATTCATCTACAGCTTCTTTCTGATAAGGACATTTCTTTTGTTCTTTCTCCTTTTATCTTCACCCAGAGAAATGCAACAAATTTTCCTCTCACCTCTTGTTCAACTTCAGAGAGTGACTTCAAAGTGTTCTTGATCTATAGCGTAATATTGGCTTCCTTTTTTTTTTCTGTTCGTGCTTCCTGAATAAACTATTTCTATTTTACCAGCCTTCCAGTTCTACTGGCTTTTTTCACCAGTTCTCTATGATGATGATTAACCAAGTTTTTTGGTTGTAAAGCAAGATTTCAGATACTTTCTTGTCATTTCCTATACTTTTTCAATTTGTATTTAAGGTATGTATTCAAACTGACTCTTCTTGGCTTAAAGATGACTGAAGAAAGTATATTCATACCTCAATAAAAGATCAGTGGCATGGAATAAGACATATATCTTCCATGAGGCTGCATGGTCACTAATGCTGAGACTCATGAGCAAGTTACCATTTATGAAGGTTTGTACTCAGAAGGCAGCCTCCTTTTCAAAGATGATATTTCAGGATGGGAGGTGGTGGGGATTATGAGACAAGTTCTCATACATATGAGAGTTTCACTCTCAAGCCAGCTGATCTGTACTGTTTTATTTTCTCCTTTCTGCCCATTCACTGAATCTTATCATTCTTCTTCGTGAAATGACCTACTCAGAGAATCCAACTGTGAATTTTTTTTTTAATTATATCACAGAATCATAGAATCGTTTGAGTTGGAAGGGACCTTTAAAGGTCATCTAGTCCAATACTCTGGCAATGAACAGGGACACCTACACCTAGATCAGGGTACTCAGATCCCCATCCAACCTGACCTTGAATGTCTCCAGGGACAGGGCTTCCACCACATTCCTGGGCATCCTGTTCCAGTGCCTCACCACCCTCACTGTAATTGACATTTCCCTTATATACAACATAAATCTCCTCTCTTTTATTTTGAAAACATTTCCCCTTGTCCTAACATCACAGACCCTTCTAAAGAGTCTGTCCCCTTCTTTCTCTTTAGATACTGAAAGTCTGCTGTCAGGTCACCTAGAAACCTCTTCTCCAGGCTGAAAAGCCTCAGCATTCTCAGCCTGTCCTTGTAGGAGAAATGTTCCATCCCTTGGATCATTTCTGTGGCACTCCTCTGGATGTGCTCCTGCAGGCCTATGTCTCTCCTGTACTGAGGACTCCACATCCTACATGAGCTTCTTCTGGTTACTTCATAAAATTCTGATCACCTTCAGCATTAACTTTCTCAAATATGGTATTCAGTCAGCCAGCAGCAATGCTGGATATACTTTCATTGTACTCAAAATCCTGTTACAGTCAGGAGGGAACAATCCATATGCATTAAGACAAAGATTCACTGCAAACCTAATAAAAATCTTGATAGTGTAATCAAAATATTTCAAACATATTTATCATTAGAGTAGTTACAGTACTACTAACATAATCCAAATTAATAGTGTAAAGCCTCATTAAGAATAATATCCCTAAAATTGTTAAATGAGAAAATTTCCAATTATCATTTTCTTTGGTGATATGCTCACTCATGGAATGTCCTTGTGGGTACTAGCATCATGACCACCTTCCTCAAACAGGGCGACCATGAGACACTGTGAGCAGTCATCATCTCAAATTCTTCACCAAAAGATGTACAGTGTTGATGGGGTATGTCTGTTACTCTTTAGCTCCAAAGTCTACCTGCACAGTGGCTATTCTTCTCCCATTTATTTAATCTGAGCCTGGAGCAAAGAAAATACAGGGAAAACAACAGACCACTAGGAAATTGCTGTCATGATAATATCCAGCTCTTGCCAAGGAATGCTGAGATGGCTGCGAATCAAGTCTGTGCTTACTAGTAAACATGACGACTCTTTTATTGGTCTGTTAATTATCCTCTGCAGTTTGCTAGCAAATTCCTAACAGAACACTAAAGATTTGATTTCCTGCTCGTAATCTACTAAAATTTATCTGGTCAACTTCTTTTTTAGCACAAGGAGGAACTGGCTTCAACCTGAATGACATATCTAAAACGTTTGTTCTTTAAAGTAATTTTGATGCTTTCACTGAGTATTGCAAAACATAAAGATACAGATGAAATCCAAACTGATGGTGGGTTTAAGGAAAGTGATCCCTTGTTGTAAGATCAGGATCTAAGTTTTCCAAGGAAATCATAACTTTAAATTTAGGCAGATAGTCTTATTGTCATATAAAAATGATATGATTGTCTAAAATCTTTATTCCTCTATCATGAATCAAAGTGTCCTTAACTGTCTCCATCTAAAAAGTGTAGTGCTAAGCATACAACACATTTTACCACATTAATATGTGTCTTTAATATATATATTTTTTTATGATTGCATGGACTGTGGTGGGTTTTTTTTTGGGGTGGGGAGTTCTTAGCATATTTTTTAACTTTTATAAAACACCACTTGGGAAGTTTTTTTCAGAACTGAATGTGAATAGTGAAGATATAGAGATATGTGCGCATCTCAACTGAAGCTCTAAATATCTTTGGTGCTAGAATATAAACAGAAAACCTAGAGTGCTTCAAACAGATAAAGAAATCCTTCAGTTTGTACTGAAATGAAAGTAAAATCCATTTAAGAAAACAGTGGTCAATTAAATTTTAAGGTCTGTGTAGGACAAAGTTCAATTTTATGACTGCTCTGAATAATGAGTTATTTTAATATGTTTATGCTTTTCCTTGTCACATGCTAAGTAGAAAAACAAATAAACACAAACAGATTGTTTTGACTTTAGAAATAAAATCATTTACTTCAAGCTGATTCTATTCAGGTTTAACTTCATGAATTTTACTGATGTAAACAGCAATAAAGCTTGTGTGTAACTATTTGCATGACCAAGGACTGATAAAGCTATGTGTAAATTGTAGCTTACCCTGTGGCAAAGCCACACATCCCTCTTTCTCTCTAGTGAAAGCAATTAAAAAAATTGCCTTGGAGTTAAAGAAACCCGTGTCTAATGCCTAGTTTAGATATCATATGTAAAATCACATGAATGTTCTGCTTGTCTTAAAAGTTTGCTGTGTTGGTCTTTCTCATTCTACATACTGCCTGCTAATGATGGGTTGCCACATCATTTCCTGTCTTTGCCACATATGAAGGCAAGTGGAGAACCAGTGAGGCCCTGGACCAAGAATAGAAACATAGATTTGATGCAAACTCACATATAGATTTCCCTATAAATGTGATTAGAACAACTCATTTAAAACTGTTGGAAGAAAACTTTACAGTGGCTATAGTATTTGCCATAGGCTTATGCTCATCTAAAACTGAGGTGGTTTGAGCTTACACTTCCCCCCAAAATTTCATGTTGTTCCTTGAGCTGCTTCACAATGGTACCTGCACGACTGCTGAGGAAGCTCTGTGAAGTACTCTTTCAAGATTAATGGTGTCAGAAAGAACAAGAATGATCATGAAAGTCTCTGTCTGCAATGTAATAATGAAGCAACTTGCTTTTGCAATTTGCATTAATTAATTACTGGATAAAAATGAAAGTAAATTAAAGGAATGCTCCTGAGATACATGAAATATTTGGTTTGAATCCTGGGTGGTACAGAAAGGAACATTCAAATAATGTTATGAAGAATAGGCAAATGCAATCAGGCCTTCTCTGTGTGCTCCTTAAGGAAAAAAAATCCGTTCAGTTACATTTTCCAGGCTATGAGCTGTGATACAGTTGTGTTTTAAATTACACAGTAGGATTTAAAAATTAGGTGTTGCAGCTCTATCAAGAATGTGGAAGTTTCTTATGACTACTGCTCTGTTTGTACCAAATATTAGCAAATATCTCTGTATCTTGTGTACAAATTATCTTTCATGGTACAACATGTTGCTACTGAACATACGTGTTCATATATATTACATATATGTGTACGTATACCATGAATATGTATATATATGTATGCATTATTGAATTGCTATTTCTGTCATATGACTTTTACAAGAACAGCAAATCAGGTCAGATCTAGATTGTACACCAGAATATTTACCTAATCATTCACAATTGCTAACGGTCAGATTTTATTATTAGCTATCATCGATACATATGCAAAAAGATTTGACTTTAACAGCTGTATTCTAAATTAACTGCAAGTGTAACTGCACCATGGAGCAGATGGCGCATGTTTAGTACTGACAAATTCAGTCCTTTGTGAGCCTAAAGTGCAGAGATCCCAGTGATTGGATTTAAGAGTGCATCAACAAGAGAAGCCAGGAATTAAGTCTTGCTTTCCTTCAGGTCCCTCAGGTCTTCAGTTCTCTAATTCTCCTGTCTTGTGCCTGATATTTTTATGCTACCATTTTCTCCCACCAAGAGCATCGGTGGGATGGAGGACCTCCTGCACTCTAATACTGTATATCATTTTCTCTTTTTCTTTCCAGTCCTCCTTCTTGTGTATTTGGAAAGACATCTTGCCCATTTTCAGTCTCATGTGCTTATCTCGTTCTCTGCGTGTAAACTTTAATTATCTGGATGCCTTTTGTATGCAAATAAACATAACTTTGCCTCTTTGGTTATCACATACTTAAATTGTGTCTGACTGTGTCATCATAGTGTTATAAATACATACAGCTGTGAAGTGTAGTATTTAATAGTTGAATTGTTTAGTAATTATAGTGTAGCTTGTGTTAATTATACTCTGATTATTTCATTTAGAATTTATTGGCATCACAGGCTTCTGCACTGGCTAAAATCTCCTTATCTCCTTATTTGTCTTGAATTAATTATTTTCTTCATTTGTTTCTTCAGTCTACTGCAAAAAAAAAAAAAAAAAATTAAAAAAAACACCCAATACTATGGCACAAATCTTTTGCAAGGGAAAGCACGTATGAATGGAGAACTCTATTTTTTTTTCTGACTGTCAGCAGAGATGACTCAGCCTCTTTCACCCAGTGAGCTGGCCATAAAAAAATTGCTTCGCTTTGGAGCAGACTCATCTGACATTAGTTACGGTATGATTCCTGAAAATGAAGATGCCATTTCCCATCTGCTAAGTGATTGTATCACTATCTGTATGGAAGGAAGTATTAAGTTTCCACCAGACTCAGCATGTACGTTATTAAAGCCTCTAGTACTGAAGTAGTTTAGATCTTTCTTTAATCAAACAGAGAAAATATAATTACATAGTACTATTTTGAAAGACAAATTAATCAAACCTCTTTCAAGTTCTTATTTTGCAGCTGGAACGTTGCCTGCTATAGTTTATAAGCATTTTGCCAAGTACTTAAGGTGCTCAGAATGTATGAAATGGGAAGTATTTGTATTTACCTGGCAAATGTCAACTGGATCTACTTCAGCTATTTATTTCTTAACTGTCACTCCATAGGAACTCTATTTTCATAGTTTTCAAAATAAAGTCTTTTCTACTAGAGAGGAAGAAATGCAGTTGGTTATTTCTGGGTAGAGCTGCATTTTGTCCTTACGTGTTCTGAGTTGTTAAATCATGGATAAGTTTACCCTAAACAAGGCCTCAGTAGATGCTGAAAAGTAAATCAAAGTTTGCTTGAGTTCTATTTTTGGTTAGTCAGTAAGAATCGGGAAAAAAATCACTTTCATAAATATTACCCAGTTATTCAAGTGTAGCTTTGTCACAGCTCCCTGTGACCATGGCACACAAACCAACTGAAAAGTTGTTGCAGAACAGCAGATCACATGCACTTACTGGTACCCCAAGGTTGGATACCTAGTTACCTAGTTTACTTTAACAGAAGTTCTACACTGGGAAAGAATGAGTGGCTCTGAGGAGATAATTTTAATCACCAGCCCTGCATGCCCAAGTAAACAAAGCAAATGTGAACAAAATGCCATCAACAATTTAGTTCCTCCCCAGCCCATCTTCTCTGTTATGATGGAATAGAGAGTGTGCCTGCATCAGAGTGGAGAATTAGCCAGGATAGACTCTTTTGTGGCCACAATTTTAATAATAGTTAGAAATAGTTTGTTCTTAATAGTTAGAAACTAGCTTGGACACTTACCCACTGCTGCCTGCAGAATGAGACAACAGATGTCTGTTCTCTTCCCTTTCCTCCTCATTGCATTCAGTGTTTAGGTTGAAAGACAGAATCTGTTGTCTGCATAAGTTTTCAGATGCCTTGCTCATTTTAGAATTGCCCTTTTTCTTGGTTTGCCTGTCTGTGCTCAGGGACAGATAGAAGAAACTAAAAACAAATCAGACAAACCTCAACTGTATTAATCTGAAGGAAATAAATATTTTTGTTATACTGCAAGAAAATGATACAAATTTAGATTTGAAATCCATTATGTACGGCACTCAATGTAGTCAGTCATTATACAAATACCTTGGAATTTTTTTATGCATTTGACTCTTTCTTACATAGATAGAAAATGCAGAGAAAGAAAGCACTAATAATTTTATTTTATTAAATTATTTATTATCATTTATTAAATTAAAAAAAATATTGTTTGACAAGGTGCAAGCTTGCACAGGCTAACATGGAAGTACTAGAAGATCAATCTGATTGGTGAGCTAATACTGTTAGAACGAAAATTTGGAAGAAAAATATCCTTAACTTCTATCTATTAAAGAAGATTTGGTCAAAATAATTCCGATTAGACTCAAGCAAAATGTTTCCTGAAATGAATATTTCAGATGAATATGTTTCATACAAATGCATAAAGTCAGATGGGACTTGAGAAGTAATCTATTGCATTAGAGAGCTCATGCTGGGATGGCAAGAGAAAATAGAAGTTTATTTCATGGACAACATACATTAATTTTTCCAGAAAAGCAGGAGTTTCAGAGCTATAACAAGAAAAATGTAATCAAAGGAAGCCATCCATAGGATTTCCAAACATTGAGGCTCTCATTAAAGTTTGAATGAATGGAATTCCACCTGCACAAAAATATTCTCAACTATTTGGAGATGAAGTGTTTTCCTAGTCAAGATAATACAAAAATAAATAGATAGATAGATAGATAGATAGATAGATAGATAGATAGATAGATAAAAAATCAAGCAGCAGAACCCCTCCCTCCCTGCTCAAACCATATCCATATTATCCAATTGAAATCCTTAAAATTTCTGCATAAAAACTCAGACAACAGAAGTGTTATTTTACTTCCAGTGATACATGTACAAGGGCACTCCTATCTGTGCTTGCTGTATCTTTGATAATTAAGCCTCAGATGTAAGTTTTTCACAGTTAATCTTTCAACACTCAGCCAGACATGGGAGGTGTGAGATCTTTTGAATTGAGGGAGTTACAAAATGCAAATAGCAGAAGACCTCCATGCGGCAATAAAATCTTTGTGTGGCGGTGAGAAGTGAACGGGCAGTACAGACCATCTGGAAACTCATGGAAATGTAACAGTTGCAGAAATAATTCAAAGAATATAGTATTTTAGATAATGATCAGACACTCAAAGATACAAACACACACATAATTATTTCAAAACAGTGCTTACCTCTTTGAAAGAAAGTGATACATTGAAAGAAATCCAGGAATTTCATTTTCTGCTATGTTACCAACAAAGTCTAAGCCAGTAGAGATAAGAACTGGAATCATCTCCCAGCACTGGTGTCCAGCTTCACAACAAATTGGCATTGTGTACTATGGAAAATGGCTGGCTTGAGAGAAGGAATCTGTAAACATTAGGAGAAAGCTGAACTCAGAAAGGTTATTAAGTAGCAGAGTTTCTTCTTTCCAAGTATTTGTCAATTTCTTACAGCTTAGGTAATACTGGAGAGTTCTGGCAATGAAATATTTTTTATAAATAATTTTATGTTCAACGTGACTAGTGACAGAAAGAAAAGATGATAATATTTTTCCAGGGCCCAGAAATGGTCATCTTACACCCTTAGAGCATTGTAAAATATGAAGAATGGGAAGAAAGCCATAGCCTGTAGTGAGATCATCCTCATTAACTGTAGGTATGTGAACTATAGAGACTTCCTTCTGCAGAGCTCAGGGAGCCTGTACATGTCTTATCATGAATAAAAAACAGTATTAAAAAATCTAAGACTTAGCAAAAATTCAGGATCTTTCTTTTTCAGATGGTCTGTGTCGTATCTTACTGTCAGTATTGTGCAGTAAAACACAGGATCAAGATTTGAGTTATGTCGAGAAAACTTAGGTGCCTCATTCTGTGATCCTCTTTTAGGACATTTCAGTGGCTGAAAAATAATTTTGCCTAGAGTGAGGAGTGATAGAACAGGACAACAAACTTGTGCAGTGCTTGCAAATCTGGCGCAAAGCCTAGCTCTGCTTTCTGCAGTACATTTGTCACTGCTAAGATACCTTTTCACAACTGAGGTGAAACAAAACTAGGTCTCCCTATCACCTTTTGCAATCTCATTGAAATAAACACAATGCCTTCTTACACACACACAAAAAATATAACAATTGTTTTAGTCAGGCAGCACAATGCAATCATATTCCTGTAAAAAAACTGTATAACTACAGTAGGGAAATAAACTTTTCATTATTTACATAACACCAAAGACATTTATTTGTATCTTCCATTCATCTATTATACTCTCTCATTGAATAAATGACTAAATCAAATTTCTCTTCTTCTAATCGTAGTGAAATGGTTTTAAGTTGAGGGAAAGGAGATTTAGGTTGGACGTCAGGGGGAAATTCTTTACCAAGAGAGTGGTGAGGTACTGGAACAGGCTGCCCAGAGAGGTTGTGGATGCCCCATCCCTGGAGGTGTTCAAGGCCAAATTGGATGGGGTCCTGGGCAGCCTGGTCTAGCATTAGGTGGGAAGGTTGGTGGCCCTGCATGTGGCAGGGGGGCTGGAGATTCATGATCCTTGAGGTCCCTTCCAACCCTGGCAATTCTGTGATTCTGTGATTCTGTGAAAAAATAAAACAACAACAAACATAAAGGATATCTTCACTGAGGGATTTGATGAGATTTAACTTTACTCTGTGGTTATCTTGAATGCATGCAGTACAATCTTACTTGAAGCAGTTGGACACCTCAGAAACTTGCATTTTGTTTACCAGAAAAGCTTTAGAGTTAGACAAATGTAAGTGTATATTTACATAGGTCAGTTAAAAACTAATGTCTCCTACGTATTTCCATGGAAACTACAGCAGCTACAAGGAGCACAATAATACTATTTGATAGAGCAAATTCTCAGCCACAAAGAAATAATTTTCAACGTAGTCACTACCATTTGCTATGAATTTTTGCCAGCCATGAGCAAGGATCTGCATGTTGCACTCATAAAAATCTGCACCAGCAAAGGTGGCCCACTGCTATTGTCACCACAGCTGAAACACACCAGCACCACCTCACTGAGCTCACATTCACTGTTTGGCATTCGCAGACATACAGCAAGTGTCACTGGGTGCCATTTTTTCTTCATGGAGGAATTCAGCATCTCAAGAAGTGATGTCCATGCATCCCGACAAAGAAAGATTGCAGTTAAATAGGAATCAGCAGCAAAGAACTTACATGCAGGACGAGTAGTATCCTAACAAAGCACCAAGTTAAACTGTAAAAATCCTTTTGATGTGCTTCCCTTTGTTTTTGGAAACTCTGAACAAAAAGAAGTAAACTGTGTCATATTGTAAGAGAAGAAACTGCTACAGCATTCTCAGACTGCAAAATTGTCTGAATTGGATGCACACAATCCTAAGGAGAAATTTGACAAAGGAGCCTTTCCAATTCTCTATTGCAGGTGTTCAGACTAAGCCTTCCAGTATCCTATTACAATGTAATTAAGCCCTTTTGTTAAAAAATATCCTAATATCCTCCTCATTTAGAGTTCATTAGCACTTGCTGGGGCTTAAAAAAAACATTTGAAAGTAAAAGGTACTTTTAAAGATATTCAGTTTTTCTGTTTGTCTCCATGTTTATATGAGTGATATAAAAGGGTCACACATAATCAATATTTCCTGGAAGAGAGTGTTTACTTGTTTGTTATCAGAGGAGGTTTGCATTTTATCTTGAAATTCAGTCACAAAATATTCTCCCTAAAATTAAATTTCTTACAGTGTGTATATAAAATCGCTAGTAAATTTAGATTAATAAGAATTTCTCCATGACTAATAGCTGTATTTTAAATAGATATTTTAAGAAATATGTGGCTTGTGGTCAGAATATTTTGTTTTTCTGGATGATAACAAGGGAATTATAGACACAGCTGAACTTGTTACACAGAGCAATGTAATTAAATAACAGAGAATATGTTCAGTGAAAAGAGGGAAGAAAATAAAAACTTTGCTATGATATGAATTGCATATGTAAAAAAATGTGGATTTGTTCTCGTTAGAAAGAATTCTGCAAATTGTTATTTTATTTGTATTTTTGTTGATCTGAAGAAGTTTGCAACAACTCTGAAGAATTATTTAACTTAATATATGCATTTATGTTAAAATCTAGTAGATAAGGTTGTAACTATTCTGAATAACTTGGAAAACTAAGTCTTAAGTTTTGAAAATGTCAAAATCCGCTGTTCATGATGAAATTTCTAAATGTTAACACATTCCTAAAAGGGCATTTATCCCTTTTTATTTCACTTCACTGCCAAATCAGTTCATAAAGAACATGTAGAATGATTGATTGACCTGAACTCTAACCTTCACTGACAATTCAGTGACTTTAGTGACTCACAGTTTTTCACTTTCTATCTAGCTACAGCTAACAGCTTTTTTTCTTTTTTCTTTTCCTGACTTGTTTTATTGGGTGAGAAGTAGCAGATATATAGTTTATTTATTTAAAAAGAAATGATAAACAGTTTTTAAAACGTGGCAAAGAATTATTATTGGTTACAGCTTGTATTTTACAGATCCTTACATAGTAACTCATTTTGACGTAAAAAAATGTCATGGAGTTGCAACACGTCTCTTCAGAAGCTGAGATATGAAATCTCAAGGCAAAACTGTCTGGCAGTTTACAGTAATTTGAGAAGAGACTAGTGTAGTGTCACTTTCAGTCTCTCCTCTTTCCTCATCATGTGTTGCCTTTCCTTCCATTACAATCTAGCAGTTTTAATCACTTAGTTGCAAAGTAATTTTAATATATATTTATATATATATATAAATTGGTTTCATTTTGGAGGTAGTTCTGGATGGATGGCTTTAACCAACCCTTTCCTGAACACATGGCAGAGAGGACAGGATTTTTTTATACATTTCTGAGAATAACGTTTTGTCTGCTGTGAAATAATATCCAAAATATAGTCAGCTGTAAAAATTTTTTGAGCAGACTATGTTGAATTGCTCTTAGTAATGCACATAAACTAGCTCAAAAATTACAGAGAAAGCTTGAGTAAACTTTTTCTAAGAAATATAGCACAAAATAGATTCCATTCAATGTTCCTGCAGTCATAAAAGTCAAGGATGACATAACCAAGATATGTGTTCCTTTCCTGCAGTTTCTGAAAACAAAGCTGAAGGTATGTTCACTCCATATAGCACAACATTCATTCTAATCTTACAACTATTACACAAAAGTATGAGAAGATTTAAATGTGGTTCCTAATTAAAATATTCACATCAGTATTGTGAATGTTCTCTAAATATATTTCGTAAAACTAAAGTAGACTGTCAAATACTATTGTTTTCTAAGCCAGTAAAATAACATAATTTGTATTTGAAATTTGTATAATGAAAATTGAAGTTAAGATTAGCTAAATGTAAGTTTATTAATCAAACCATATGTGTATATTTTGTATACCTGCACTTAAAATTAATATCCAATAAAATTTGTAATTCAAATTGTCCTGATTTTTTATCTTATCTCAATATGCATTTATATTATAATATTTCAGAGAAGCTGTTCACATTTTAAGTATCTTCAGAAATTTGTGCTCTGCTAGCATAAATTTTTTTCCTCTAAGAAGGTCTGGTATTTATACGCTAATAATAATTTTAGTTTCAGAAATCCTTTCAACTCTCCTCACCACAAAAACTTAGACATGGAGAAATTAAAAAAAAAAGTACATTCCTCATTATTACGTTGCACTTGGTCAGATAAAATAGTTACATTTTTTTCTTAGCTATTCTTTATTAAGCTAACTTAATAAAAAGAATATCTGCTTATCTACTTATAAAAGGAATATCTAAATAATATCCTGAGGGAAAGTTGTAAAAAATACAAATACAAGTGGAAAAATACATTCCACATTAGGAAAATCTGCAAGTCTTTTTCTTTTTCTTTTTCTTTTTCTTTTTCTTTTTCTTTTTCTTTTTCTTTTTCTTTTTCTTTTTCTTTTTCTTTTTCTTTTTCTTTTTCTTTTTCTTTTTCTTTTTCTTTTTCTTTTTCTTTTTCTTTTTCTTTTTCTTTCTTTTTCTTTTTCTTTTTCTTTTTCTTTTTCTTTTTCTTTTTCTTTTTCTTTTTCTTTTTCTTTTTCTTTTTCTTTTTCTTTTCCTTTTCCTTTTCCTTTTTCTTTTTAAATACGGTGTAAATGAGCATATTGACAATATTCTTTTTGCTCTCTGTTGTTTGATTTTGGACCACTGCATATGAGATAGTAATAAAATACAAAATCATATTTTTATTATGTTTAGCACTGAAAAAGAGAGTACAAATTGATTAGAAACATGACAAATAAATGTTAAATTTGATGTTTCAACATTTTTGGACTTTTTACACTTATTTTGAAATTCAATTGACCTGAATTAATCTGATACATTGAACAATCTTCAGCAGGCCTTTATTAAAGTTATGTCTTCATCCATATTTTGCACTTCCTTTGGCACACGTCAGGATTCTTGACCTCCCCCTAGATTCCCTACGGGAAGATACAAGTTAGAAACAGCTAACTTTTCTACTGGCATGCTTAGCATGTTTTCCATGCTTTTCAGTTTAATGTTATTTCCCACCTTCTTTCTGCCTGACTGGTTCTTGTATTGCCATTGCAAAAGATGTGATTCGATATCTGATGCTTCCTGTCAATTCCTGCTAGTGTTGATATCCTATGAATAAGTTTCTTGAATATGAAACATAACACTGTTTGGTTTTTGGCTACTTCTAGTAACCAAAGACCTCCTCATACTTCCAGTAGTACAAAAGTAGGAATCAGTAAGAAAAAATTCCTAAATTATTCTTTTTGAAACATTTATTTATATCCATCTGTTTTCTGACTTGCAAACTGCCAACATCTATTAATTCGACAGATATGTTTGAGGAAAAATATTGGGTTTTTTTTTCAATATAGAATTCTGACCCCATGTAGAAAGTGAAAATTTTCAGTTGAAATTTACTGAGGAGTAAATATGGAGTACTTTTCTTGAAAGAAGGAATTAAATTAGATAAAAATATGATATAGCCTTTAAAAATGTGTAATTGTGTAAAAAAATTGTGTATGCGTTTTTAATAAAGCAGGAAGATTAAACATCCTCCCCCTAAAAATAATAATGGGTATGTAATAAATGATAGAAATATTATCAAATATTATCATGTTTATGATCTTTTCTTGTCCTCTTTTTTTTTTTTTTTTTTTTCTTGAAGAAAACAATTTATTCTGTGATTCACTTATGTAAATCCTTTTCCATTGATGTTGATGGAAGGCAACTTTATAAATACGTTAATTCTCTAAAAATGCTAACTTCAATATTTTACAACATGACCTTGTATTTTTTATATATTTTGGAAACAATGAATTCGCAATGTTATGTGCGCTCATCTTTACTTGATAGTTTGTTTATGAATTCCATAATTCAAAAGTGAACTGAATTAAGTAGTGAGAAAGATGAACTTAGGAAAAACGGCATCTCCAGAAATAGGCCTGAATTTAATTTGACATCAACTCTGAATAACGCTGAAGAAAGCCTTGGTGTCACATTTTACTTTATTTTTAAAGATTTTTTGTTTCTCATGAACTTCATGCATCCCTATAGTTTTTCAATAGTTTTTCATAACTCTCACTTGCCCAACAATTCCACTTTTCTACCTCCTCCCCTTCATTAAAATTAATATCATGTCTGCAAAATACTGGTGTGTCTGTTAACATTAGAATATATGTCTGTTTTTATCAGTAACATCAGCTGAGCTAATAAGTACTACTCAGCAAATCTGTTTGTATTCAACTGTAAAAAAAAGACACAGCTGCAGAGGATGAAAGACTTGCAATTAATTTTAAAAATATATATATATATTTGTAAAATTTTTCTAATTACTGTATTTAAAATTAACATTTCTATCAATAAACTTTACATAATTTAAATTACCAGGTTATTCTGTATCATAGCCACCACGATCTGAGGTCTAAATATTTTGGAAATCTACAACATGAATGTTTTTAAGGTCATACAGGATTCAAAGTCATCTTTTAATATCTGAGATCTTCTACAACAACTTCATTCAAACTGACTTTCATGTTTTGAAAGCATAATTAATATTTCTTCCCTCTAGAAAGACTTCTCATAACTAATCACTGCAGTAAATATGAAATGTAAAGATTCAGTTATGCAGAAAGGCAAGATAAACAACTTCACCATAACAGTAAATACTCTCAAATAATGCATTTTGAATATTGAAATGTTTTATAGA
The DNA here is from genome assembly GCA_037305975.1 of Chrysolophus pictus. Taxonomy (NCBI): domain Eukaryota; kingdom Metazoa; phylum Chordata; class Aves; order Galliformes; family Phasianidae; genus Chrysolophus; species Chrysolophus pictus. Next base: position 24,664,070 of record CM074577.1, on the reverse strand, counting down.
TTAGTTTGGGTAGTGGAACATGTGAGGTTGTTCCCAGACAGAACTGACTATTCACTTACAGTGGCCCCTGCTTCTTACAGCCAAGTTAGATTAAAAAATGCATAGTAGTACATAACGCTACCTATTATATCAACTGCCGAATGGAGAAAACTTAAGGCTGTCCAGATTATACATATAATGATGGAAATGGCTTTATTGGATATTGAAAAATTCTAAGGAAAATTCTTCAGTTGATAGAAGGTCTTGTGGCTGTTCTTCAGACATAGTCACGTTCATTCAGGAGGAGCGAGCTTGAATAAGTAAAATTAGGCATGAGTAAAATCGTGCATATCTGGCACTTAGCAAACTTTTCTTCCCTGCTTCAAACTATAAAATAATGATAGCTAAAAATAAAACTGTGTAAAATAATTTTATTTTCCTTTAACATGGGTGTATGTACAAGGTTTCCTAGTATCCCTATCAGTTTTATCCTATGCGTAACTATTTTGTGGTATGGAAGAAATAGAATGTTTAGAAGATTTTGTTTCAATCAAACTCTTAAGTGCTAAGGTATTTCTATTTTCACCATAATTTTACCATTATTTATGTTAGACAAGTTTCCCAGAGTCCAGATTTATCCTTCCCCCCCTAAGTGTCCCTAAACAGCATCACTAAAATTGGAAATTACAATCCTTTTAGTGTTAACTTCAGGTATTATGAGATAAGACAGCTACTTGCCAACCACTGTCAGATGAAGTCTCTGTTTTTACAGAAACATCAAACCAGATATTTGCTACTGGCAAAGTACTGAGTTTGTCTCATTATAAATATGCTGTGCTGTACATCAAGTATAGTGGAGTACTATAAAAAGTAATTCTGTTACTGCGTCTTACTGATAACCCAGCTGCCATGATTTCTGGATGAGCATCAAAACTCTTTGAAATTCCACATTGTTTTGTCATTGTTTTGCTTTGACAGCTGGGATAGCATCTGTACTAGATTGAAAGAGCCACCTTTTCAGAATTTCAGATGTTTTCTGTGCTCTTATCTGAAATAAAGCTGCTTCTCTGCTGCATGGATATGAAACAGTTCAGTCAGGAGTGCTCAGGGATTGTGGGTGACTCAAAGGAGTTGTGACTCCTTAAAAAGTGTTCTTCTCACACATTCATGCAAACATTAAGCATGCAGAAATCAGAGCATCATCAAAACATGTAGTGCCAAATCTGCTTGAAGCCACTGCCAGAGCTTCTTGCCAGTACTAGCATTTTCAGTGCATCACTGTATTCTGGTTGTTAAACAAGATTTGAAATCAACTACAATATTTCCATGTTCTAAACAATTCTGAAATACTACGACTTAAAAAAATGATTGCTTCAATTAATTTATTTTTTCTGTAGTAATTGTCTACTGTCATGTATTGTAGAAGGCCCTAAAACATGCCCTACTCTCAACTTTTTCAAGGGGCATTTTTTTGCACCTCACTAGAAACTTGCTGTGTGTTTTATTTCATGGAGACCACATATCACAGAGTCATACAATATCTTGGAAAGAACCCACCAGAATTACTGAGTCCAACTCTTGGTTTCACACAGTATTACTTAAAAGATTACTACATGTCTGAAAGTGTTGTCCAAATGCTTCTTGAATTCAGTCAGACTTGGTATTGTGACCACATCCCTTTTCCAGTGCCTTTAAGGAAAGGACCTTTTCCTAACACCCAACTTGACCTTGCCCTGACACACGTTCATGCCATTCCCTTGGGTCCTGCCTCTGATCACCTCATAGATCACCTAGTCAAAATCATCACAGACCACATATCACTGTCTCCACAGTGTTGTCCTATTACTTTTATCATTGAAGATTTGTAGCAATCTTTCTTTTCTAGAAGAAGGGCTACCCCCATACTGTCTCCACAGTCTGCAATATAAATAATTCTTTGAAATGGGCAACCAGATAGAAGGTACTATGAGTAAATTCTTTAGTGTAAAGCTTAGTAAATGCTGTTCTGTATTTTTTAAGACAATCTATTTATCCAATCATGCCTCCTTACTTTACTATTTGATAGAAATCCCAATAATGTTTTAACAAAATCAAATAGTACGGGAAATAAAAAAATTACTGCAAACTATAGCATTTACTAACTCATTTGATATCAGCGTCATTTCAAGTTTTACTGCAATAATAATACACTTTTTTTTTTTTTTTTGAGAAATCCCAATAGTTCCATGTAAAGTTTCTGTGCCTCTGTTGCTGAAAAATGTAACATCATTTATTAAAACCATCTTCTCTGAAGAATACTGTTTTACTGCTGATAATTTTGTTTCAGTTTGATTCTCCTGTATCTCTTGTGTGATTTTACAATGTTAGTTATTTGGATTAGCTTTTCCCAATTTTAACTTGTCCATTGGAAAATGTACTGAGGAATGGCACCTAAGTTACTTAGACTATTTATTACCCAATAACCCACATTGCATGCATCACATGCTAGAGAGGGAAAATTGCACAAAACCCCACATTCTTACCACACTAAAAAGTAAAAAAACGTATGAGAGGATACACTGATTTGCACATCACTCTCCACAGAATATACTCATACAGCCTGCCACTTCCCACCTTCCTTTGCTCCTCAATAACTGTAATGTCTTCTTACAGCATTTGTTGCAATCTAGCAATTTATAGCTTCAAACAGCTATAAAAAATCCAGTCTCAAAAGCTGGGAAACAACCATTTCAGCATTTGGTCCTGGAGTGCATTTAAATACTTCTTCCAGCTGCTACTCAAGAAAAAGAAGATGTTTAATCCCAGTCTTAGCAGCACAGAAGGATAACCTGGGGATTGGAATAAATTGAGTTTCTGGTCTGATTGTGCTGGAAGAAGAGTTGCTGTCTGGAGAATTTCCCAGTAGGAACACATGGAGGTGCATGGTTGAGTAACTTCTGACAGATTTATAGAATAGTTTTGTTTCAAGAAGATGAAATCTGGTTGAATGAAGGTTGCAGAAAACAACCAGTGGCCAAGAAGATTTCATCTGAAGTACTTGTAATGTAATGAGCTGACTCAAAATTTTATTTGAAAAAACATCAGTGTACGACACATGATTCACAATTCACTGGTTATTTTGAAGCTTATGAAGATGATCTGCACTCTGGGCTAGCATTAAAACATGAAGTCTAGCACAGTAAAGTGAACAAGGGACCATATTCCAGGGAGTGTGTTGAATTTTCATGCCTCCCTTCCCTGCCTATTTGGCAGTTCTTATCATAGCAACCTAATGTATAGAAATACCTTACTCAGAGAAAACATGCCAACAAACAAAAAAACAAAGAAACTATATTACTTCTTCTGGAAAACTAAACTAAACTAAAAACTGGCCCTTAGAAGAAATCTGTACCCAACTATATACGCACAAACCCCACACTCTTACCATCACTGTCATGTTGCAGACTTTGTGGTGCTACAATTGAAATAGGCCAGATGGAGTGCAAGATGGTACCAAAGGGAGTGACATGTCAGAATGACATTTCACACCTTTTCCTCAAGCTGCAGAGAGCAATGCAATAGCCAAAATTAATTTCACAGGTGTAAAATTTCCATTTCAATATACAGAGATTCATCTTAGCCACAGGCCACACAATGCATCTGGTATTGTGTATGGAGTACCAGCTGCCCACCTTGTTAGTATTTCCACAGACCAGTAAGCATTTGACCTCGAGTCATAATAGCAGCTAGATTTTCATATTCAGACATGTTCTCTCAAAGGAGGCTGTTATGGTTCACAGAGCAAGAACAGAAGAAATGAGATAAGAAGTGATGGACAAAATGTTCTCAGAAGACATTGCACACACAGTAAGATAAAATTTCCGGAAAATCCATTTTCCATTGTAGCTTCTGGTGCAAAGACATAATTGCACAACTATAGAACAACGAGGAGAAACTTTCATGTGATTGCAATGGCTGTCATCATTAACTTGAGTGGGAATTTATGCAGTTTAACAACGACTATCAGTTCAGCCCAGTGACTTGATTTAAAACACGTAATCATAGCCTACTTTTCATCTTAATTTCCAGTGGCTGTTATCAACGTCATTAAACATTGTTAGCAATTTTTTCCCCAAGCCACTTCTTTAGGTTTTCAGTTCTAAATTTCCCTAAATGTAGTCATTTCTTGAAATAATCCACGTGATACACATTTCACATGTTTAACACTATGTATTTCTCTTTCACACTCAATCTAAAAATAAATGAATAAACAAATAAATGATCCAGAACAGGATTCATTTTTCAAATATATTCCCAGCTAGAATACTAAGTGGTATTATGCTCTTAGATATTAGGAGTATATAAATATTATACCTGCCACTGAAGATCCAGCAAACTTTAGAAACTGTGAGAGTAGAGTGGGAAGAAAGAATCTGTTTCCAGGAGGATGTTCACAAAATATTTACTCTTAATTTTAACACTGCATTGTGAAATTAATATTTTCTTTTAATCACTGCTATACTATAGAATAAAATCCTAATGATTCTCTCCAAGCCTTCCTATCTGCTATCTTTTGTATCAGCAGGATATCTCTACATCTCTGAGTTTCCATGGGTCTAGAAACAGCTGGAATGGAAATAAGAAGTCTCTGAGAAGTAAGGACATGATAGATTGGAAATGATTTAGAAATGCAAAACAGTTCCCTGTAGCTTATTGGCAACTACTGAAAAGGTAAAGCAGCTCTAAAGGTTGTAATCTTTATCATCCACTGGAACACTATTGGATTTTTTCAGGACAATAATTGATAGGAGAAAATAGCCTTGTATTATTAAATCAGTATAAATCATGTGGTAGTGTCAAAAAAAGTTGTCATCAAGTAACTAGCTGATTTTTCAGATGATTTCTGAATCACTATTTCTCTTTAGTATATCCAGAATATCACTGTTTAATAATGGAATAGTGTAAGAAAGATCCTAACTGCTAATTACTATGATCTCTGAAATCAGAGCAGGAAAAAAGCATGAAAAGCTCTGTATTGAGCATCTACCTCATTTACTTATAATTGCATGAACAAATGTTTAAGAATTGTTGACATAAGACAAAGTTTACCCCATAACTTGTACTAGTTATCGCAGTAGGGAAATGAAATCTTCTGCTAATGTACACATTAAAGGCAGTGTTTCCATGAATGTCGTTTAAATATTCATATACATATAAGAATATAAAGTAGTAAAGAAATAAACTTTATTACATCCATTCTGATGGCTATAGCTAATGTATCTTTTTTGCTCAACAGCATAATATTTTCAGTAACTGAACCTCATAACTACCACTAGAGAATTTTAAAAACTGTCAGATAGGATAGCAGAACACAGCAATTACCAATATAGATTTTTATTTTCTAAGACAAGATAAAACTTTTCAAGTCAATCAAGCTTTTTAGGGCTTGCCCTAAACTGGAGTATTTGGAGTAATTCAGTATAGAGTTGCAAGTTAAGTTAGATGGAACTTTTCAATTCCAGTTCAAAGCTTTTAAAATATTGAATAGGATCAGAATCTGTATTGACCCCTGGGATACAACACTAATCAGTGGCCCCAACTAGACTTTGTACCACTGATTATCACCCACTGTAGCTGGCCATTCAGCCACTTTTCTCTCCACTTCACTATCTGCTCATCCAGCCCTTACTTCATCGGCTTCTCTATTAGGATATTATGGGAGGCAATTGAAAGCATAACTGAAGTCTAGGTAGACAAGATCCACTGCTCATCTGATAAGTCAGTCATTTCATCAGTCATCAAGTTGGTCAAGCACTGCTTCCCCTTGCTGAATGCATGCTAATTATTCCTGGTAAGTTGCTGATAACTCCTGCTTGTGTTTGGAAATTTTTTCTGGAACTAGTTGCTCAATCACTGTCCTAGGCATGGAGGTGAGGCTGACTGGCCTATACTTCCTTGGGTCCTCTTGCATACTGTTCTTGAAGACAGCAGTGGCATTTACTTTCCTCCAGTCCTTAGACACTTCCACCAGTAGCCATAGTCATTCAAAAATTACCAAGAGTGGTCTCTCAATATCATTAGGCAGCTCCCTTAGCTGTTGTAGCATCCCATCAGGGCATATAAGTTTATGTATGTTGAGTTTTTTTAAGTATTCCATGACCTCATCCTTTTCCACCAGTGATCTATCTTCAGACAGAAAGATCTTTCAACGTTTCCACCACTCTCTAAGAGAAAGCCCTATCCTTCTCTTATTTAAAATTGTATATGTGATAAGACAACCGCCATGTTCCTTGAACACAGATATTTGTAATCATAGTTTTATACATTTCAGATAAAGATTCTCAGTCGAGATTGAGATCTCAGTCCACAATGAAGAAATTTTGTGTGAAACTATGATTTGAAACACTTGTTCAAACATTTGCATTTTTTTCACACAATAACTGAACACTATAAGTTTGTTTACAAAAATGACCCAAATTTATCACTCATTTCATCAATCAGGATGCAACTGTTAACAGTACTGCTACAGTTACTCTGGTAAAGCAGATCAAGTACTGTCTCCTTTCAATAAATTAGGAATAACTGCTTATTTATTATGAAATTATATTGTATACTGATTAATTATTAAGTAATCTGACCTTATCAGATTATTTTGCAAGACTGCATGCATTATTTGTTCTGAACTTACATGCACATTAGATAAGGCATTCTGTTCTGGGTTGACAATATACATATAAGTCAGGAAAATTAAAAGCAACATGTGAGTTACTTTTAAAACATCATTTGCACATTACTTCAGTACAGTGAGACAGGACTTCTAGAAAGAGGGCTCTGACAGTGGAGAATAAAGTGGAAACAGTGGTTGAAGAGTACTGTCTTAATTTGCAAAGTATGTCTGGAAAAACTTCTTTCTTTCCAAGAGAAGAATAGCAAAGCAAAGCTTTACTGTCTTGCTTCATCACTGCTTTGTCTGTGTATCACTGAACTCTGAGAGAAAATGTGCTGCTGTCAGACATCCTCATTGGAATATATTGTGCTTTATGGAGAGCTTCAGAGTCAATTAGCCCGTATGGAGCCCAGTGATATACAAGGCCACTGTTTCTTGCGCTGATATTCTCATAGCTCAAGATTCAATTTCCATTACCCTTCTTTCCTCATTCTGTGACTTAATATTAACAAAAAGTTCCCATTGTTCATCAGACTACTTTTTTTCTTGCTGTCATTTTGCCATCAAAATACTGTGGGTCCTACACAGGTCAATCAAATTTTTATCTGTTTTATTCAGTGAAAATTGTAATAGAAAAGGTAAAGAAATAGGCTAGCCTGGGATTTTTCTTCTCCCATGCTTTTGATCTTTTTTTTTTTTTTAAGATAAATTATTACATTGTTCCCTGTCTCTCTTCTGGAAGCTTTCCTGCCAATGTAGCTTGCCCTTTCTCAACAGAATTTGAGGAAGTCTTCAACTTCTTTCATAGCTAGGCATTATGATGAAACTCGGCTTTTTTTCCCAGAAGCTCCTAGTGACACTCTGGGGATGGATGGGGAAGGAAGGGGAAAAGAGAAGTTCAGAATAGATCCAGGTTTACTTATTAGAGTGGAGATGAAAAAAGCAAGCTTAAAAAAGGAAGTTGGACAAATTCTGAAAATTCTTTACCCTAATTTGAAGGCTATACAACATATAAGTTGAGGATGAAGGGGTAAAGTTGAGCATAGGAACAAGAAGGGATGTTTTATTTTTGTATGTATTTATGTACATATATATGTATGTATGCATTTTGTGTGTTTTTTTTTTTTTCTTCTCAATCTCCAAATCTATTTTAATTTGCAAGAAATTAAATGAATTTTCCTCAACTTGAGTCTGTTTTGGTCATGATTTTTAATTGTGATCTCCCTGTCATTATCCTCCTCTATAACCTTTTTTATCTAATTTTGCCCCCTTGTCCTATTGAGAAGGAGAAGTGAGAGAACTAGGTTGGTCTGGCAGTCAGCCACACCAGAAAAATGAAGTAGTCAACTTTCTACAATTGATCTTTGATAATCTGATACACTACAGTAATTCTTACACCAAAGTTCCAAGTAACATATCCTCTTTCAACTGAATTTCAGAAAAGGATATTTCAGAAGGATATAACTCAGCTATCCTTCTGGTATGACTTAATCTGGTATTCAGTGGGTTAGAGAACATCAGAGAAGAAAGTAAGTAATTCCTTGTACTGTTCATACTATATACATACTGCTCTATATTGTTTTATGATATCCCTCAGTTTTCTGATGTCTACATAGAAGCATTACAATCAGTTTCTTATCTTAAGATCCTGATGTAGCTGTTCAGAGTCAGTTTGAGTTTGGACTTAAGGATTTTCATTTTTCACATCAACTTTTATTATGTTGTTACCCAGCCTGTTTATCAAGAACTTATGAATAGTATAATGGAACCATTTCTTTCTACACCCTCTCTATTATTGTCTCTGCCAGAAGCCACCTTTGCTGCTTAGCCAGTGCAAATAGTTTCTTCAAAAAAGGTGATAAAATATGCAATGTATAACACTGTTTTTTGTGAAACACTTTTCTTCCCTTTTCTTCCCTTTTCTTCCCTTTTCTTCCCTTCCCTTCTCTTTTTCCAGAGCCTATTTTGTAATAATTCTGAGAAAAATATGGAAAATAATACACTTTTTGGATACATTAGTACAAATACATATAGTCATTAAGAGACATAACAGTATTTTTAACCCAAAGGAAGTCCAAACACATTAGCATCAAAACATGAAAATCAATTAATAGAATTAAAATACAGAACTTAAGCACATATAGACATTATATATATATATATATATATATATATATATATATATATAAATATTCTACTGGTATTAACTGAATAAAACCACCTGAAGTAAATACATTCAAATACTCAGCCACAGAACTGTAATTTATGCAGGAAAAGGATTTGAGTTAACAGCTCTCCTTCTTACAAGACTGTCTCTGTTAGTTTAAACCCTGCTCTCTGAGATTCTCTGAATATCAGCTCTACAGACTCCAGAAATCCTCCTTCAAAGAAAACCTAAGGGCTGTTTTTAAATCCCAAGAAAACCCCAGGAGATTGCTGCATATCTTTTCTAGGTAGAACCAAAGAATTGCAAGAAGAATCTGTTCATACTGTAGAATCTCTTCACACAGCAGAAGAAGCTCCACGTTTGGATGAATAAATATTAATAGAAGTATATTCTGAGTTACTTAATAGGCTCATTACTTTATCATGTTGTTGCAAGTAATGCTGTGCTGCATGCCTTGGTTAAAGTGAGTACCATTCAGTGTAGGACTCAAAAAATGTGTTTCTCCTTTTTTACCTTCCTCTCTTAACCCCTGGGATTTGATCACAAAATATAGCGTTTGTTCTTTGTTTAAACAGAGTTGTTTTGAAGTAAATGAGGCTTTCCACAGATTCCTGGACATTTTACATCTAGGACAGTTCTTGGTCAAAACATTTCCAACATGAGTATGCTGCACATATTTTACATTAATATTTTAGCAAAGAAAAAATTTCCATTCCTACTGTCAATTTCCAAAGCCCTTTTAATGTTCCCTGTTACACCCTTTGTCTGAATTCCATAGCAAAATAACCATATTAATAATCTTTATAGCATAACTCAGTAAATAGAAAAATTGATGGGCTTTTAAAAAGTTGGAGGAAACACTTAGCAAGAATGATGAATGCAAAAAATAATATGAAGTACAGGAACATGAAGTTGAAATATTTCAAATTTACGATATAATAATTTGGACTCTGATGAATGGCATACACTTTGGTGAAGCATGCTATGAAGATCTATCGTTATGGTAACTTGGCTCACAGTGAGAATCCATGGTTTTCAAGCTGCTAATCAAATAGCACATTTTAGTAATCTTAAAGAACTATTTACAAGGAGATTTCTAAAAACAAGATGTCAAATTAACTGGAGAATACTACATGGAGAATACTACATGGAGCTCTTTAGGTATCTGAAAAAATCTGGTCAGTTACTATGTCTTTAAACCCAATTATTTAAGGAGAAAAAAAAGCATAAAGAAACAGTGATGTTTTACAGTACATAATTGATCTCAAGGGCTTTTCTTTGTATTAGACCAGTAATGCCATCTGTAAACTCAGCATTCTTACTCTAAAATATTTTTCCATCTTTGTGGTCTGGGTAATAGCTCACAGATTTTATTTTATTTTCCATAATAAATCCTATACATTTCTAGCACTAGAGATATTCTTGTTAACAAAATATATTCATCCATATCTAGCCAATTACTGGCAGAAACAAGCATAACTAAACATGTATATGATTATATGAAATCTGTTTAAGAATATTTCAAGAGCTTTAGTGAAACTGTTGAATTATGTGGTGAAGAAATAATGCCAATATTAGAAGCACATTAAAAAAAAATGGCACCTTAGCCTTGGGACAGTATGGTGACATGAAAGATAAAAGTAAACTTATGAACTGTTCATCAAAATTCATCCAATTTCAACTGCTTTTGTAAGGAAAAAATAAAAATGGCACCATATAGTGCATATTGTATTTTAATCTCTAAGAATACTAAAATAATATTCCACTACTCACTTACCTGAGTTAATCACCCTCAGAAATTCAGTGGGGAAGTTAAAATGCCCTTTGGATACCCGCATTTGGAAGAGGTTGCTACTCATTTAATCTTGGTTGCTACTCATTTAATCTGTAGCACTGTAATGTGGCATGATAGTATAAGTAGTTAATCTATCTTCTTTACCAACTGGAAAACATGTCCATCATGCAAATGACTTTTTTTTGAATTTCAGTTCCCAATTCTTAGCCATAATGAATCAGAGTGTTATGGATGTATTCATCTGTATACTTAGGGAATAAAATACAAAAAATTAGGCTTAAACACTGAAGCAGATATTTTTATCATGAAAAATGAGCAGTTGCAAGTGTTGTTTGGTTTTTTTTAAACCAGAAATGAAAATTTTATTTGAAGATCTCCTATTAAGTCATTTGAAGTTAGAAAACATTGAAATTTTCAAAGAAAAGTACAAGCAATTATCAGGCAAATGTTCCAGAAGCTATCAAATCTGGGTATTTTTCTTATTTTATTATCATTTTGCAGTATTGCCTGGCTACACATTAAATTTTCTAGCAGGCTCCAGGAAATAAAATTTTCCAGGAAGAAATTTTCTTCTTCTTTTTGTAAACAGGACACCTGTTTTCTGAACGCATCTGAATCACCTCAGATACACCTACACATAGGATTCAACTCTTTTGAGAAAATAATCTCATCCAAAAGCTGACTGGAATCGATAGTATTATTGTTTCAGTGGTATAAACAAGAAAATCTGAACTTGTCAAGTCACCAGATCACCAATGTTTGCACAAGTGCAGCATGCCCATAAAAATCTTCAATATTAGCTGTTTATGTCTCTATGATGCATGTTCATTGAATCACAAATCCTGGCAAAAAGTACAGCGCCCAAACCTGGTATGTAAAAAAAAATCCAAAGTAAATGAAACATGGACTTTCATTCATTGCCATGTCACTGAAGCCTGAGCTACTGCTCCCACAATTAGCACTGAAAGAACCTACAATGGAAATTACTTATTCAAAAGTTAGAGTGATTACTAAATCACTTGTAACTCCTATCTACAGCTTCAAGTCCTGATCAGAATGCATATAAAAGGTTAATAGTTTTCTCACAAGATGATTATATTTTCTGCTGATCTTACTAAATTAGAAAATTTTGTTGATTAAATCCTAAAATATCACAAAATAATATTGTCTTATTCAAAATAGCTTCTCTGAGAGGAGAAGAGAGGAGAGCTGTTTAAAAAGTTATGAGTTAGAACTCTCAACTTCTGGATAAGGGGAAAAAAATGGAGACCAGTTTCTGGCAGTGGCACAAGTTACAAGTGTAGGATCTTCTATGCAAAAACTGAACAGAAGGAAATGATGAGAGCTCACGACGTGCTTGAGCAACGGGTTAAGTTTGCATGTGGTACTCAGACATCTACAGTATAACGTCAAACTATTGCAGAGCCAGCTCACTTCAGCTTTTTTCTTTCGGTCTTTTTTTCTGTCTTTAAAGCAGAATACTTCCTTCTTCCCAAATCTGTTTCACACACAGTCATAGTTTTTCTCAAAGGTTCATAATCAAGAAACAAATCATAAATTAAGTGAACCAAAATATCAACTTACTGGAATACGAAATTGGAAAGCATGTAACTTATGTTCTGTTTTATCCTTGAAGGAACAAAAGACCTGGTGATTTAAAAACAAATTATTTGTCCAATTGACATTAAAGGACTCACTGCCATACTGGTTCTCACCTACTGCAGCCATATTCTCTGTGTAAAATGGTGAAGTGATGTTAATGGTGAAAAATGGGGTTGAAGTGGCAAAAACTGAGAAAGTAGATCAGTAGTAGATCAGTAGTAACAGCTTGGGAAATTTGCATGCATTCTAAAACTGCCTTGTAGTTCATATTTCTCCTGGTCATTGTCTTGCACTCCTGACTAGGTTAAAATTACTATAAGTATATGCATTTCCTGTTAACTGGTTGTCTTGCCTTTAGTTCTAAAAAATGCCTTAGCTTTTCCTTGATTTTCTTTTAAAGGACAGAGATTTAGCTACTGTAATCTGATTTTCATATATTATAAATTGCAGAGCCCAAATAAATAAGAAAGTCTAAGGATATTACTCTGAAGTTTAAGCAGGTTTGTGTTGCTGACATCCTGATTGTGAAGTTCTGTTCAGTCTGTTTACTTTTGCTGCCAATTTCTAAAAGGCTATATGCTAAAAAAAAAAAAAAAAAAAATTAAAAAAGAAAGAAAAAGAATTGGCATAAGATCTCATCTACTAATCATATCTTTTCATTACTTGATCTGAACTGAGAGTTGAAAAGGTTCAACTACATGCTCTAAGGTGTTTGGGACCCAAAGACCATCATGAGACTGTGCAACATAACCTAGACAAGACCTAGACTATAATTTAAAAAAATGTGTATGCATTTGATATTCAAGACAATAAGCATGTCTCCTGTCCTCTCTGCGTACCATATCACTTCAGAATTTTTTCTCATAATAAGTATTTGATGAGACCTTGAAAACACTTTCATTTCAATCTGAAGTGCCACTCCTAACACTGATTTGATAAACTTTTTCTCAAGTATCAACAAAAATACATGATAGCAACTTGAATTTTTCTGACTATATAAATATTTCTAAAATGATGAAAGTAAAAAATGTATTCTTCTCAGACTCTTTAAACATAAACAGAGAGAATATATATGAGTATGTATACAAATATATTATATTATACATGGCGCACACAGCAAAATTGTGAGATATATGTTGTACCCTTACAAGGAGGGCTGTTCTGAAAGTAACGCCTCCTACGTTAAGATGTTGGTACACGACATCAGAGGTAGATGTTGGTGGTATGGCAGTAGAGGTTGAACTTTCCCACCAATATTTTTACATTTTGTTGCCATGCAACAGAAGGCAGCAGAGGGGCAGTCTCACAGAATGGCAGCTGACATGGAAGAACAAATGAAGCAAAGGTGTGAAAATGAATTCCTCCATGTGTCCAAAAAATGACACCTACTCACATTTATTGACACTTGGTGAACATTTATGGGGACCAAACCGTGGATGTGAACATAGTGAGGCCATGATGGAGTGTTACAGCAGTGGTGATAGTGAAAGTGGGTCACCTCCACTGGTGTAGATATTGACAAGCATGGCATTCATGCTTACTTTTATCTTATCATGCTCTTCTTCATTCCTGGCAAAAATGCATAGCTAATTGTGATCACTATGTTGAAAAATAGTGACTTGCAGCTGACAATTTGCTCTATCAATTACTGTTATTATGCTCTTGGTATCAGTTGTAATTTCTGTGGCAAGAAATAGGAGGCATTACTTCCAGAGTGACCTACGTTTATATACATCCATTACAAACATCTATCATTTTAAAACTACAGTTTCAATTTTTAATAAAATTAAAAATAATGCAACATGTAAATATATTTTGTTTTCCAGTCTAATTGTTCAACATGCAATTGGTGTAAGCTTTATTTTTATTTCTAATATGTATGTTAATTCACAGTTATTTTTGACAAGAACTTTCAGAAGGTAATTAATTTGGTATACAGAGTAAAAGAAATTTTAGTAAATTTAAATGTTAATTGAAAGTTAATACCACAATTGATATTCTTGTTGATTTTCTATCTGATAGTTCTTTTTCTCATTAGTTTTTCTAATTCACCATTTATAATAGCTATTGTAACAAGAATTGCAATTAAAAATATAGTATTCATTTTTAATATAAATACAAGAGAAATTCAATACAGCATTTCATAATATGGTCTCATTTTTTTTCTGTTAATGAAATTTATTTACCATTATTTTTTGTTCTCCTATGAAGAGTAAGAGATAAATTGTTTAAAGGGATGTAGGACACTCCATGTCATTCAGACTCTCATTGAATAAAATAATCATAGAAAGGCTTGGGTTGGAAGGGACCTTAAACATCACCTAATTCTACCCCCTTGACAAGAGTGGGGTCGCCCAGGGCCCCACCCAACCTGCTTCAAGTGCCTTGAATATGGCCTTGAACATTCTTAGGGAAGGGGCATCCACAGTTTCCCGTTTCAGTGTCTTACAACTTTCTGCATAAAATGTTTCAAATAATAACATTAGAAAAATATTGAAGAAAAACCACCCACCACTCATCAGTGAGAATGAATGTCAAGTGTTGGACCCTCAGTTTCAAGAGAATACCAAATTTGGAGGGATAAGGCCCTTGAACATTCTTGGGAAACTTATCTAAATTTCTATGTGAATAAACATTCATGGGGATACAAATCTGCAAGGGAAACAATGCAATCTAATCCTCTCTACATATGGTTGTGACTTTGGCTTTGCAACTCACGCAACTCACTCTCCTGTGTTTCCAGGTATTAATCAAGCCTTTCATATATCTCCTCCCAGAAACATAAAATTCATCAGCATCAGCTTCAAAGAGACTGAACATCCCCTCATGTTTATTACGCTGTGTGCTGGACAGAAAAGGAAGTGGAGAACTTCTTACCATAGGGTGGAATTCATTTACTGGGGCCAAAACTATTACCAGGAACACACACAGGAAGAACTCTGATCCAAAAGACAGGATTTTTCAGTGTAGTAATTATTAAAGTAGATAGTGAGTAAGACTGATATCTCCTCTGGCAAGGGTTGGCTCCAACACCCGTTTATAGGAGAAGGTGGCTCTGCTGTCCTTCTATATTTTTCTTATCTTTTTAAAAAAAATATGTAGAATCTAAAATTGATGCATATTTCATCAAGATCAGAATATTAAATGAAATGAAATTTGAAATGAAAATTAGTATTGACAGTAACTTTGATTCTTGCTGTTAATATAGGAATTCATGATTTATTCTAGGATCCTAGCCTCTGTATAATGTGTGTAATGTATAATCCTGAGATTATGAACCAAATTTAGGAAAAAATGGGACCCTGGAAACAGTGTTTTTAAAAGGCTAAACTAGGTTTGAAAGGAGGCATGCTCTGTGCCAGAAGACTGGATGTATGGGGAAAGAAGCAAGTTGTGGTCTGACACTTTACAAACAAGGAGGGACAAGCAGGAAGTAAAGCAGGCTGATCTTTGTTTTTTGTTTTTGTGTATGTTTTTTTGGTTCTGTGGTCAGACAATTTAGCAAGTACAGTGATTGGGAAGACCTCACAGAGTTTGACGTCTGGCATTGCTAACCATAGGCAGATGTGAGTGGAGTCAGGCTGTGCTTAGCAGTGCCAGAGAGCCCACTCCCACAGAGAAAGCTGCAGCAGCTTCCATGCACAGTTTGTACAAGGTCTTGGAGGATGCAATTCTTTTTCAGTACAATGGCATGTGGCAAGTCCTGCAGGATTCTTCCTCTTGTGTCCAGCTGGCCCAGTGAAGTAACGACTCCACAAGGATTCAGTGACAAAGCAAGGAGACATGTCACGCATCAGAGCATAAGTGCTGTATCCAGCATTATTGACTTGCACTTGACTCTACTCTCCTTTGGGAGAGTGGAAATAGAGTGCTACTGTTAGTAGTACCAGCTAGAGTTACATAAAGTGAAATGCTCATCACTTTCTGCTGTATCCTCATCCATTTATGGGAAGGATATTTCCTACAGAATGACAAAATTTCCACACAGTGAAAAAAATAAGTTGGACTCATCACAGAGCCTGAGGCAATTCCAGAAACACATCTCAGATGGTGAGAATACTTCTCAGTGGCAGAAGAAGCAGAAACAAGAGCTTATTCTACCAAAAAGAGCTACACAGGGTCTGCATCCAAAAAAACCAAACCAAAACAAAAAAAAACCTGACAGACTAAAATACATCTCTTATTCTCTAAGATCATGGTAAATGTACCTCGTGGACTTATGTTCACCTCTCTCTTTAAATTCTCTCTAGATTGATTTCGTTTTAGAATGGTGAACTTCAAGCCCTTGGTTTTATTACAAATAGATGCCATTTTGATGCTTTCATCACAGTCCCTTCTACATCTTTTCACTTTATAAAGACAAATTTGCTTACACTTTAAAATTAAAGCAGTTGAGTGTAGTAGTGTTGAACATAAATAAGCACTACAGAAGTACATCTGTCACCATATCTATCTCTGTCAATCTTTTGCCAGTTCAGTTTGTGTATCAGTTGGAATAAAAAATTCAGAGCACCTGAATCTGACTTGAAATCTTTAAATGGGCTGTGACAATGCGTCTGAGAGGTCAGTCATAATTTTTTAAGTACATCCCATTGCTCATCTTGGTCACAACAAGTCTTCATTACCATGTAGAATGCAATATCCAGATCCCAAAGGGGGCAGCAGATTTCATTTATCTAGCATGCAAAGTGTATAGATAACTTCATACTGGAAATAATGTAAAAAAAAAAACACGTGTAAAAGTCAAAGGAATCAGTGTTTAGCTTTATGACTGAACCAGTTTCACAGGAACAGCTTTGTTTCTCTTGGGAATATTCAGAGAAAACAATTTTAAAAAATGTGCCTGAAAAAAGAGTCTTAGAGAAAATAGAATTTGCTTGTAATTTTTTTTTTCTTTTTCTTGTTTCTTCTTCTGTACATTTTGGAAGGCTTAGTGGCATTTCGAGTGTTATACATTCAGGCTTGAATAAAATGATTTCTTTATACTGAAAGATCAATGGCATTTTTCTATAATTAACCAGATAGCTCAATGTTTTCAGTAAATAAAATGATGTACTGCTGTTTTCATGTACCTAGATTACTATGAAGAAAGCATTGAAAAATTGTATAAAATAGTTGCATTAAATTACAGCCAAGAAATAATTTTCATTGCTTATATAGTAAAGAAATGGCTAAGGTGTAGTATTATAACAGGGTCTTTTTTTCAGTGTAGCATAATCTCATTTATGCTTATACTGAAGAACAATGCAATCCCATGGAGATAAGGTAAAAGACTTGCAGGTAACAGGAAGAACAGTTCATAACTGTTAAGGTGAGAACAGAGGGTACAGTCTTCAGGATTAGTAGTCCTGAGGAATTTGTATCAGAAAAAGCATATTAATATTGAATAAATTTAAGACATCTGAGTTCTTAAAGACCTATTCTGCTTCATATATGCTTATCTCTCAATATATACTTAGATCTCAACCTTATGTCATACCAAAATGAAGATAAGACACATTCAGAGAAAATTCTAATTGTCAGGAAAAAAATCTCTCATCTGAGAAGTAGCAAATAGAGATTTGTTCTAGATCTTTAAAAAATCTCAATGAACCATAATTAGCAGATACAAAGTCCCAGTTCTCATTCCCTTAAAGTGAACAGAATTTTGCCTTTGACTACTGTATATGTTATATTTTACTCTAAGATAGGGTCACAGAAAATATTTTGGATCCTTTATTAAGGAAAATTCTTAGTAGGAATTTAATTTGCTGCAAGATCATTTCCAAAAAATAGATAGAAATATTTATTAAAGAAATAATTTCTTGCATCTCACTTGCCTCTCATATTTATGCTGCCTTTTTAAGAGTTTCTGGTGTTAGCTGAAATATTCTTTCACAGACCTCCTTTTATGCTGCCTGTCATCAAGGTATTTGCCACATACTTCAATTTTTAAGAATCCTGTAGATACAGAATATATATATATATTTTAGGCCCAGATCTCATTTGCACATTACACTACATCTGTCCAGCATGCTGAGAGGAGGGAAGTGACATTTCCATGTAGCTTAAAGGAGAACTGTTCTCATTTCATGAAGTCCAGCTTTCCAAAAGTTCACACATTAGGAATCATTTGTCCACTGAGATACAGGATGGCATTAAAAAAGTGTTTAATATTAGTTGGCATTTTGTAGGGAAGCAATCTCAGTGCAAGAAACTATGTAAAATTTTCCAGCACTATTTTGCTTATGACTTTAGTGAAGAAAATGTAGTAATTCTCTAAGTGCTTTTTTTTTTCCCCCCCTAGGAAATTTCAGTGCATAGTAATATGCTGTGAAATTTTTATACATTCTTTAGAAGCAGCGATGTAAACAATGTGCTGGATTAGACAACCGCTTGATACCATTTAGACTCATCTCCTCTTACATTTGTATGTATGTATTTTTTTATTATTTCCTAAGAAAAGATCAGGATCAAAAGAATGATGTTACATACATCATTATGTTGATACTGTGTAAAGAAATAAGATAACATTATAGAAAATTTGTGATGCTTTATCAGTAAGGATGATGGAATGAAAGTTTTGAAAATATTGAGATTCAAGCGATTTAATTTCATTTTAATTGAGAAAATTGTCTGTCCTAAGAGCAAGAATAAATTATGAGGTATCTTGAAATCTGATTTCATGTGATTTTTTGGTCATAATTCTTTTACCAAATTTTACCAGACTTTTTTTTTCACCAAATTCATAATCACTTCCTCTTTATACTTTTGATACATGAGGATTACAAGTATTTTAATTCATCTGATGTAAAGTAACCACTTGAAAAGTAGAACCCACCTAAGATATACAAAGTATATATCACAGAATCACAGAATCATAGAATGATTTGGGTTGGAAGGGACGTTTAAGATCACCTACTTCAAATCCCCCTGCCATTGGCAGGGACATCTGCCCCTAGACCAGATTACTCAAAGCCCCACCCAGCCTGTTCCAATGTCTCACCACCCTCACATTTCTTCTTAATAATTAGTTTAAGTATACTCTCTTCCACTTTAAAACCATTTTCTGTTTCCCTGGTTCCTACATGACCTTATAAAAAGTCCCTCCCCAGCTTTCATGTAGGCTCCCTTTAGGTACTGGAAAGCTGCTAATAAGATCTCCTCACAGCCTTCTCTTCTCCAGGCTGAAGAGCCCCAGTTCTCTCAGCCTGTCCACACAAGGGGAGGTGCTCCAGCCCTCTGATCATCTTCATAGCTCTTATCTGGATCTGCTCCAACAGCTCCATGCTCTTTTTGTGTTGGGGGCCCCAGAACTGGACACAGTACTCCAGGTGGTGTCTCCTGAAAACTGATTTGAGGGGCAGAATCACTTCCCTCGACCTGCTGTCACATCTCCCTTGCTGTAACCCAGGATACAGTTGGCCAGGACTGCAAGCGCACACTGCTGATTCATGTTGAATCTTTCATTAACCGACAGCCCCAAATCCTTCTCCTCAGAGCTGCTCTCAAGCCATTCTCTGCCCAGCCTGTTTTTGTGCTTGGGATTGCTCTGACCCAGGTGCCGGACCTTGCACTTTGCTTTGTTGAACTTCATGATATTGGCATGGGCCCACTTCTTGAGCCTGTCCAGGTCCATCTGGATAGTATCCCTTTCCTGTAGTGTGTTACCTGCACTGCTCAACTTGTTATTTGCAAACTTGTTGAGTCTGCCCTCAATTCCACTCTCTCTGTGTCCCCTACATAGATGTTAAATAGCACCAATTCCAGTATTGATCCCTGAGGAACACCACTTGTCACCAGTCTCCACTTGAACATTGAACCATTCACCACAACTACCTGAGTGCAACCATCCAGCCAATTCCTTATCCAGCAAGTGGCCCATCCATCGAATCATTTTTCTCTAATTTGGTGACCAGGATGTTGCGTGGGATGGTATGAAACACTTTTCACAAGTCCATGTAGATGATGCCAGTTGTTCTTCCTTCATCTGCTGATTCTGTATATATGTACAGATTACATTTTATTTTTGGACATTACTGCTACAGAGAATATTGAAAATAGATTAACTGGAAAAAATGAAATTATTTTATAAGGGCATAGACAGATTTATGTTTCTCTTTAAACTGCCTGGAGAACAAGTATGCTTTTTAAATTATGCATTTAATCACACATTTAAGTTTTTTTGATTTTAAAACTTTAACCCTAATTAATTTATTTATTTTGGTTCAAGAACATAAATTAAGGAGACAAAGTAAGGTATTTTGGAAAAATAGATTAACAAGATACTGTCCTTGGGCGGAAAAGAAAGGATGAAATCTCTAGGAAAGGAATCTATGAAAGAGAAATGCAGTGTAAAAGTTAAAAGTGTAATCTGTGGAAGATTGATGTGGGTAAATGAAACAAAGTTGTCAGCACTGATTAGCAAGATGTGAACCAAAGAAATATCAGATTAAAAATCAGGTAGGAAACTGAGCTTGTAAGCACCTTCACATGGAGAATGAACACAGGGATAACAGAGCAATGACTCTGGCAAGGTATAATTTATCCCTAAATCTACAAATCTGTTTCTCCTGTTGAAGACTGTTTTCATTTTTACATTACTGTGAACAAACACTCCTCAAAAATTTTTGGTGAGCCATTCAAAAATTTTCTGTTGCTAAATATTTGACAAAGAAAAAAAAAAAAAATTATTTAATTCACTGGTAAAGATTTTGCCCTCCTCTAAAACAGTTCATGACTATTAATTGACATTTTTATGAAAGGCTATATTCTTCTAGAATGTGCTACTGCTTTGAAAACTACTCTGCTTTACCAGCCACAGTCAGCATTTTCAGAGATGACTTTCTCCAGACAGTACTTACATTTTGATTGTTTTGAATTTCTGCCTGAAAATAGCAACATTTTAAATGCAGATATAGACACACATGTATGCAAATATATGCATTATCATGTTTACAGATACAATATAATAGTAGATACAGATAGTATAGCTATAATAATGTAAGTTCTATTTGCATACTTAAAACTCAGCTGTGATCTATGAGAAACAGGCACTTGATTTCTGATTATCTGTTTATTTTATTTTATTTTTTATTAAAATGAATAATACTTAAATACAGCATTTTTCATCCATGTTTTGAGTACCTTTCAGCACTATTTACACAAGTATTATAATGTCTATGCTGCATATAGAGTAGACGATTTGGTTTTAAATGATGGTGTCTTATAGACAGGAATTGGAAGTGTTTAAGTAGGTCGGACAAAAATCATTCCATTTTGACAGATAAACTACCTGGAAGAAGCCTGCAGATATTTGGGTAATCCTGAGGACCCACTCTACAGATTAAGGCAATACTGTTGAAAGACACAACGCTATGGATGGACAATAAATGCTTAGTGGTTCAGTCTTTAATATTTTATATCTAACATTTTGAAATAAAATATAATTTAATGGCATTCAGGATGTATGGAGAAAATAGAAGGCAGTAACACTGTGAGGAATAGATTTCTGTTAAGTGGCAGAAGTTTACTGTCTGCTTTCTAATCAGAACTGAATGACTGCTACCAGACAAAATACAATTTCTTGGAAGAATTTATATTGTGTCCTTTTGCTAAGGGAACTTTAAATGGGCTTCTACCTTGTCTGTGCCTTTGCACTTCTCAGAAAATATTAATGGTATTGTATTTCAGCCAGTTCTCTGCTTTTTCTCTGCTGAGGTTTCAGAACATGCCTCAACTATTTTTCAAAAACAAGACTGTGAGTAACGAAGCATTCCTAAGACATTTGACTGAACTCAGACACTGAACACTATGGAAGAGCTGAAAAATATATCTGTCAAATTTTGCTTCCATATCTGATATCTACATGAGCAGTTTGTCTCTGGAAGCTCCCTTTCCCTGTTATTTTGCAACATCCTGAACAAAAAGAAAGAGACAACAGAAAGTTGACCTCGCCCTATTTCTTTTTGTTTTGGTGAAGTACATGTGAAAGACTACTGTAACAAACTTAAACCACAGATGTGTATTCATTAATACAATTCTTGGAACAGTTCTAAAGATCAACACTGCACAGATTGAGATATTCACTTTAAAACTGAATGAATTCTTTGGTGCATCTCTTCCAAAAGAGGTTCATATTAGTAAATGAACAAAGTGTCCTGGGAATTATTCAAAATCAAAGTCTTAACAGTATTTGTTACATATGGATCATTGTCAGTTTACTAAAAAAGATTATGTAATGGAAAATTGTGATTGATAAAAGAAACCTTGCAAGTACACATCAGATCTTGCATTGTTTGTCTTTCAGTATACAGACTTCAGAAAACAACTACTCAGTGCAAAATTATAGTCTACAAAAAATAATCTTGCCTACAGTGTAAAATGACAGATACCTGACAATATTGGAAATGCAGTAATTTATTCACTAGTCTGACAAGCTGCAGTATTCTGGCTGCAGCTTGGTGATCTGTGCGAAGCCTGCTTCAAAAATAATGCCTTCTATTTTATTGAGTTGGCTCACTTTTTCAGAGGTAATTCTTGATAGTGTGGCAGAAGAGATTAAACCTTTCCACCAATATTCAATTTCACTCTGTTGTTGTATGACAGATGGCAGCAGAGGGACAGTCTGACAAAACAGCATCTGACGTCAATGTGGATGTAGTAAGGATGTGTCATTAATTTCCCTCATAAAGAAAAAATGGCACTCATTGACACAGACCTTGCTGAACATACATGCGGATCAAACAGTGGATGTGAGCACAGTGTGGCAGTGGGTAGTTTGTTTCAGCAGTAGTGACAGCAGTGGGTCACCTCCACTGATGCAGATATTCACAAACACAGCATTCGGGCTCTTGTTCAACACTGGTGAAAAAGCATATCTAATGGTAGTGACTGTGTTGAAAAATATTTTTTTTCTAGCTGAGAATTTACCAAGTAATGTCACCATAGTCTTTGTACCCACTGTAATTTTGATGGAAAAAAAACAGGAGGCATTACTTTCAGAACAACCTATGTACCTTCTGGATTTTAATGTGCAATTAACTTGAAATTTAGACAGAGCATTGCATATTAGTTTAAAAATCCTTGTCTGTGTATCCCTTAAAAAATTCCATACTTCTTCTGAAATTTTATATTCTACCCCTTAATTTAGCATATTGGTAGAATGGAATAGAAAACTTTAGCATCCAGCTCTGATAAACTAAAACATCTTACAAAGTAAAGCTAGAAAAAGTTCAAAGAATAATGTTTATCACAGCATAGTAATGTTGAACATCAAAAGCTGGTGTTGAACATCAATGCATAGGAAAAAAATGTGGAAATGAAAGAATATGAAAGGCATTCTTAGGTTTCTTCAGAATCAAAACCAGCATGAAGTACATTACATGTAAGTAAAGAGAATCATTTAAAATCAGTGTAGCTCAAAGTGAATTAGTCAAATCATACAGCAGCTGACTGTAGTTCTGCATTTTTTTTTCCATATGATGCCACAATGGTACCTTATTTAGCAGTCAGACAACCCACTCAGAACCTTCAATCACAAATTCCAAGCTACATCCCCTCATAATATAGCATTAGGAGGCAGTAGGAAAGAAGGGGAAAGACTCTTTAGCAGGTTCTGTTGTAATAGGACAAGGGGAAATGGTTTCAAAATAAAAGAGTGGAGATTTAGATTGGATATAAGGAAAAAGTTTTTTTTATGAGAAGGGTAGTGAAGCATTGGAACAGGTTGCCCAGAGATGTGGGGGAAGCCCTATTCCTGGAGAGAGTCAAGATCAAGCTGGACTGGGCTCTGAGCACCTGATCTATCTGTAGCTGTCTCTGTTCATTGCCGGGGTGTTGTTCTAGGTGATCTTTAAGGATCCCTTCCAAATCAAACAATTCTATGATTCTATGATAATACTGTTATAATGCCCTCTTAAAATAGATTTTTTTCTCCTTTCCTCTGATAGAGATTTTTTTTTTTTTCCCCAGAATTCCTTTCTTTGGATTGTCAGGCATCTTGTAACATCTGAGCTAAATGTAATTATAGTCAGCCTATTCACATTTGTGCTTTCCCTAACAATGAGACTTAGTTTTAGCTGCTTTGTTTTCTAACATCTTCCGTTATGTCAGATTTAGAGAGTAACCATACCTCTTCTCAACATTTATTTTACTCATACAAACAAGCTGTTCTTTTCTACCAGAATCCTGGTAGAATATGGTGGACTAGAACTTCATAGTTTTCCAGATGTGTTCTGACTCGGCTCTTATAAAATAGCACAGATACTTCTCTACTTCTTTTGGAAATGTTTAGCCTGGAGCATCCTATGATTGGATTTGTCTTTTTCACAGATGCATCTCATTATTTGAGGAATTTGATTTCACTGGAAGGAACAATTATATTAAAATGACATTGAAATAAACTCATTCCCACCCTGTTGCTATGTGGACTCATAAACAGAGTACATTTCTCACAGACATCTTTTCTTCATTATGTATAAGATTTCAGCTTTTTGTCATAAAAGTAGACTTTTCTGTTTAACAGTTTTATTTTCTTCAATAGATTTAACATGATATCCTCCATATGTGAAATTCAAATGTAGTTTAAAGAAAAACATTTAGGAAGTCCAGAATAAATTTTATGTGACCACAGAGTCTGTTTTGAACCATTACATATTGTATGCAACCACTCAATAAAGTACAGTTTTCAGAAACATATAGAAAATCACTTTAGATAGATGAGAACATATTGAAAAATTAAGGGAATTTTCAATATATCAATAATATTATTAGTGAAAAATAAGAATAGAATGTGAGTGTATACTTCGCAAGCACATAAGTAAGCAAGTATCAAATATATATTTTTAAATTACAATAAACATTTTAAAAAGAATATTGATCTATATTAACATTTAAAAGCACACACTTATCTATCAAAATCAATTAAAATTCCACTGACTGTGAAAGAAAAACAATACACTAAATGAATCCTTGTAATAAAACTGAAGGATGAACAAAGCATTTAAGTGCAAACTCCATGAAGAAAGATAAAAATAACTGCAGGCTGAAAGGCCAATGTTTCTTTTTAATGTTCATTGTAAAAAAACACCCTTCCTTCTCCCCATCCCAAATAACAAATCTTGTTTCCACAGATTTTAGAGGAAAATAGTATCAGGAGGAAAATATGGTTTTACACAATAATATGGCTACACAAATACTTTGGGTTATTCAGGAACACTGACGGCAGAGGAATCTGAAATAATACTGGGATTGGAGTCTAAACAGCTGCATCTGTCTTCACAGTATGAAAGACTGCTTTTAGTGATTAGTAGAGGGTAAATTCACTATGTCTTCCTCCTGAAATATTCTGGTGTCTGCTAATTTTATTACAACATTTTATGACTAAAAGACTTATGAAAACAATCATGGTAATAAATTTAAGAGAGAAGTGAGTATAGGCATGAAACAACACAGAGAGAAAGAATAACTGTAGATAAATGCACAGTATTACTAAGACATTCATGGATAAAAAATTGTATCTTTGTTAGATTATAAAAGATAGTACAGATGGAATACAATGTGTCAGGCTATTCAAATTTTATTGAAATATTAGAGAATGTCCTCTCACCAATTTGACTGAGACAAATCTATGTCTTTTATGAAAATACTGAAATCTTGTTGACAGTTCAAAACAAAGCGTAATGTTACAGAACAGTGGACTGAGATGGAAGACTTCACTAGAGGCTGAATATGTTATTTTTTCATTTGAAGCTTATCCAAAAATAAAATACAATGAGAGCTAGAAAGATGGAATTATCATTAAAATTAGTGAAACAGGAGATCTAACTATAAAGATAAAGAAATGGAAAGGAAACATGCTTGAGCAAAGAAAGCAATACTGAAAATAAGAAGAAGGAAATGGTGAAAGAATGGTGTATATCATATATTGAAACTCAAATATGCCAACAACATACTCTGTCTGAATGACGGAATTAATATGTTAAATAGTGCTAAGTCCAACAAACCCAAATTAAACCAAAATCAAAACCAAATACCAATCAAAACGAAACCTGACCGTCCAAAACCAGTTTTTGTTAGATATAAGTATGAGATAACAGCAAAGTTTTATATATAATAATGGCAATTTTTAAATACAAACTTGAAATTAATGTTGAAAATTTCTAGACAATTTTTTGTGTGTCAATATTTCATCTGTTTATTTGAATAAACTTATTAGCTCTTAGGTCCAGGACGTATTTTATATTTATCAGTTCACTTTATCATTGTGCATTAATTTGTTACTTTTAGTACAGTAGTAATCCTGTTAATTCTTTAACCTGTGATTCAGTTGATACTAATGTCAAAAGATAGTTAAGATAGATATGAAAAAAAGATAAATAATTATTTTATTACTTGCTGTAAATTAAGTGGGCATTTTTCTTCACCTGCTCCTGAACTAGAGATGAAATGTTAAATTTATAACAACAGAATTTGCAACTCCATTATATGCAATAGAAAGTGTCTGTGTAACTTAAGCTGGCTTTTTAAAGAATTATAAATTATTGTTGCAACTGCACAAGAAAGAAACAGAGATGACAGAGAAGAAGAAAGTGAGCAGAGTGGTGACTGAAAACAATCTTTTTTGAAGATGTTGAGCTACATCTCCTATCAGGAAAGCAGCTTAGGTTGCAGTGCTTTTAATTCAGATTCTCTCACTGTTATACTCGCTTATGATTTTATAAACTTACTCATAGTAAATAAAGACTTGCAGTCAAAAGAATGAAATATTTAATACCAAAATAGTAATATTAAAAAAAAATAAATACATCTAATTTGTGACTAACTAAACTTTTTATTGAAGTATGTTCAGTTTGTGAAACAAATGCCTAAGAATATATTTAGTGTCAGCATGATTTGATATAAAACACTGTCATCTTTAAAAAAGCAGATCATAATTACCTGGTAATACTGAATGATCAAATACCTCAATGGTGTAAATGAAGGTAAAGGTTATGAAGTGAAGTATTAAGGTTCCATTGTTTTTTAACTTTATAAGATATGTCATGTTTTTTGTTTGTTTGTTTGTTTGTTTGTTTGTTTTGGTGGAAATAAATGAAAAGAGCTGAGCCTGTTGAGTCATTGAAATATTTACAGTTCAGTTAAAAAAAAAAACAAAACAAAACCAACTATCACCACCAACAAAAATAATCAGAAAAAGCCCAAAGATATCTGCTTAGGTAGATAACAATTTGGAACTTGTATCTGGTAAGCATGGTAAGTATCTTCACAACTAGATCACTTCAGAGCTCTTTATTTCTTTGCCCTCCTTTCTAAGAAAGGAGAGATCATGTTCTTCTGCGGATAACTAAAATCACCTTTTCCATCACATCCTCATCAGTCTGCAGCCTACAGATGAATCTGTCAGCACAGACACTTCATCTATGCCAGTGTAGTATTCTCCCACTGGGAGACATTTTGAGTTGCACGTGAGTAGTCAACAGTGCTGAACAATATAAACTCATAATGCACATCTTCAGCAGAATACACAACCAGTGTTTGATTTAACTTAACATCTCCCTTGCCTCTTTTCAGAGATCAGGCATCGGGCTTTTAGGCCCTCTTTTGGGTTCCTTACTTTTCCTGTTTTTAATCATTTGACCGACAGTTCATTCCACACTTCCCATTTTCATTTACTCCAATTTGTTTCATAAAACAAATTTATATTTTTCCTGATATCTTTTATTAATCTCATTCTCAGGATGAGGCTCTGAGGATATGTAAGAGATTTATCTGCCTTCAATCTGCATGAGAAAACCAATATGTAGAGTGATATTACTGATAATGTTAAATTTTTATATTGTTATAATGAATTTTTTAAGCATTAGTTAAATATATGTATATTGTATATATGTTAGTTATAGTTAAATTTATTGAAAATCTTCCATCTTAAATCTGTGAGACCTGGACCTTTTTGATTGTAGAGGCTGTGTTCCTATTATTTAAAGTATATTTCATGATATAAAATGCAAGTAGTTCCTATTAATGAACAAAAAGTATTAGTGTGCATGTTTAAGGAAGGAAGAACATTACTTTGATGATGGTCATTGATTTACAAGTTTCTTACCTATGTGCGATAGTAAACACTATCAGCAGCATCAGCAACTCTCTTGAAGTAAGATTCTCCAGACAGGATGTTAATCTACCCACTGAAACAACTTTCAACAGTGCAGTTGGAGTTTTTCATTTGGAGACTTTTGCAGTAACTCAAGTACTTGAGTACTTCATCATGAATTAGGAATTCAGGCAATAACTCGGTCTCAAGCCAGTCACCATCCCAAATTAGTCCTTTGTCTTATCTATGAATTACTGGGAAACTTCTGAGCCAGGTGAGGAGTTAGTGACTTCATGTGCATGAAAGTGAAGGTAAGGACAGCCCTAACACATCCACAACATGATTTCAACTATACGGAAAAAATTGATCTTTTCTTTAAATCTCGTTTGTAACTTAAATTCCATTGCTGCTACCACAGGACTAAACTGAAATATACAACTATCAGTGTCAGTGTATGCCTATATGCTAACTGCATATGATTCTTGGTATCTTGTTT
Organism: Chrysolophus pictus; assembly: GCA_037305975.1. Lineage (NCBI taxonomy): Eukaryota > Metazoa > Chordata > Aves > Galliformes > Phasianidae > Chrysolophus > Chrysolophus pictus. The sequence goes on along the minus strand of CM074577.1, from coordinate 24,635,313 downwards.
TGTTTGTTTGTTTGTTTGATTGATTGATTTTCAATTATAATTTACATAGACCATTATAAAACATCACACACCTAGCTGATACATTTTGATAGCCAATTGTGTTTAATACTGTAATTATACCATGAACAAACTGGATCATGAAAACAGATTTATTTACAGTATTGATTTCCATCAAAAGAATGTTAAAATGTAATGAAAATCAGGCAACTTAGTATGAATGGCAGTTGTTCAATATTCATCAATGTACAACAAAATGTGTTTAAATGAATATTGAGTTAAACAGCCCATGAAAGAACTTGGTTGAAATTAAAGTTTAAGAAATAAAATGTACTCACACTAAGAGATGTCTATATGGCAAATTGTTGTGTTGTATCAACAGCTGAGTTTTGTCACACTTAACGGACTATCATACAGCATTACATATGTCTAAACAGCCTTTCAGCTGTCAGTTCAGATTCTAGTCATTTACTTTCTGAATTTTTTCCCAGTTTGGACATTATCTTTACTACTCTGAATAGTTTAACAGAATCAGCAACTTCTGTCATTTTTATACTCACCTCCCTTTTTAAGGATTCACATGCATGTGCTGAACATCAAAGGACCCAGCACAGATTTCTATGGAAATTCTGCTGTGAACTGCATTCCATTGCAAGAACAGTTGTTCTCTGACACTGAGTCAGTGTTTTACACACCACAGTTTGTTGTTTGACTGTTTAACACTCAAATTTCTCAGAACTGTGGGGCAGAAGCTATCTGCTCCTGGTGATTTGTTACTGTTACTTCTGATCCATATTCTTTTTTTTTTCTGTCACTTTCTGTGAGCAGTTAACATGGATTCAAAGAAAACAAACAAACAAAAAAGAAACCCATACCAAAACCACAACAACAAAAATACAAAAAATTCCCCAACAGACCTAAACAACAAAATTAGACAATCAACCAACCAGACAAACAACAACAACAAAAGTTTTATCTACTTAAAATATTCTTTCTTTACTTCTGCTTTTCTATAATCTCTTCTCCATGAAAAGAATTGTAGTATCAGTTTTTGCACCATTTGAAGTTGTTCTTCAACTTGTTTTTTGTTATCCACTGATCCACATTACTGTGCTTTTACACTTCGCCTGCTGCAGGTTATGACATTTTCTTGGACAAAAATTCCAGCTTTTGCAAGATGCCTTCTTAACTTATTAGGTCCCTTTGCATTGATTTTTAGCTACTACTATTTATCATGATTTCTCAAGTCCTTATTGACAGGTGATACGCTTTTGCTCTACGCCTCCAATATATTTTCATGCTTAATGGAACTTGAACTTCTGGGAGTTTTCTCACTTTCTTATACCTCCCCTTTTGAAAACTGTGGACAACTATGGTATATTCATTTTTATTGTCCCTTGAGGGAGGTTGAATATGAGTCACTATTGCACAACGGCTCTTTTAAGATTTTGCAGCGAGTCTCACATGCTGGTGTAAATCAAATAGTTGTGATGGATACCTAAAGCAACCTTAGCATCATGCTTCAATGCCACTTTTCTCCCATCTGTATCAAGGTAAGTTAAATGCTCCACTATCACTGCTTCTTTGACTTCCTAATCCTGTTATTGTTTATTACAGTAGAAACAAATGACTCATTCCTCTTCTACAAATTTTTGGGTGTGTAGCAAAAGATAGTACTGAAAATGAAACAGAAGTCTTAGAACAGTCTGTCCTGTTCAGCTGCATCTCTGCATATCCTTCCTGTTATTTCTTAATGATACATTTTCACTTGCAGGCTTACTACTTAAGAAAACACAGGCCAAATTCATGTCCCTTCTCTCCTCATACAGTGCATGTGAGCTGTTCCTGTCTCCTTGTTCAGTCATATTGCCCATGCATCAGCATCCAACACTTTCCCCACACCACACTCTTTCACATATGGTTCCCATTCCTCTACCTCACAGTCAAATTTTCTTTCCAGCTTTATTGCAGGTATTGTGCAACTATAAAGACAACATAGAGGAGTGGGTAGATGCTATGGTGGTAATTTTCTGTTTTTCAAAGCAGCCAGCAGAGGTATAAATGATTAAAAAAGTGCATAGTCCTTATGCTGAAATAAGTGGGAACAACTTATAATCCTGAGTCAATGAGGTAATATTTATCACTGCAATATTATATTGATAGATCACTCTGCACAGCCGCTTTTTTAAATGTTCTTTTATGCTCAGATGTTCTCATATAATCTCTTAATTAGTGAAAAGATAGGTAACTATGAATATATGTTCCTACATAAATTCAAGACATAATACATAAAGTAAAATTATTTATCACGCATATATTCTCCTAACATCTTTTCAGAACACATATACAATCCTAATTAAAGTGATGTGAATCTTTTCCTTTCCTCAGCTCCTCCTCATACTCAGCAGATATTCTGAACACCACTTCCAAATATTTCCTTTCAGTTTGATAGTACTGTACAATATAAATCTAGGTAAATACTAAGCAAATACACAACAGTCAGCAAAAATGATTCCCTGCATTACAATTCCAATTCAGCCACTAGTGTAAATGGCAGGTGTTGTCCATTGTTCCTCATAGGACTTCCACTACAAACCTCAGTTACGTTCATAGATCTTTAGAAATGGAATGAAATTATCAAATCCACTCTCAACTACAGTGAGAAAAATGATGTGGAAGTCTAGTTCATGGGAATACATTGTAATGCCAGCTGCGTACAACAGTTACTTATAATCTTAACACGCAGTTAAGAACTGCAGCAGCAGTTCAAAATATACAATGTAATTAGACACAAGAGAATTAAAAAAATAAGCTCCTCACCAATATCAGACATTTCTTTTATTTGCTAAATTAGGCTGCAGATTGATTTAGGTAACAGAAAAAGCACGAAAGAAAAATAATGTCAGGAGGATCTCTCCTTATAGTTCAAAGAATATGAAAGAGACTCAATTCCAGGAATAAGAAGTCAAGGCTGAGGACACATTTAGTAAACACTGCTAGACAATGCTGGTAGCAGACTTAGCAGCTTGCTTAGACAATGGTCCTGCTGTCAGGTAGACTTAGTCCAAAAAGCCCTCCTGATCTCATTCACAAAAGTGCCCTACATTGTAAAATCACAACATAAAGTTTTTAGGAGAGAACAGCTACCCACATTATAGCAAAACTTGAAGATGACTCTTGCAAAAGGATCCAAATCTTCTCCACTTCTACTCTGTTTTCAGAAAGATACATTTATTTCATCCAGTCTCAACTACCAGGAGCCAGGAAAAATTGGAGACGCTGCCATGGAATTGGCTGGAGTAGATTATGAGAAAGTGGAAGTTTGCTTCTGAAAGAAATACAATGTGAAACTCTGGCACATATCAAAAGGGGAAGATGATGTGTGATGGAGTAAATTTTGATGGCTAACACAAATAGATTTGTGTAGAACCTCTGGATGAACCTGAGAAGTCAAGAAATAATATGTAAAGCCAGCACAATTCAGCAATGAGTTCTTTGCTGTAAGGTGCACAGTCTGCTATGCCAAGTACTGAAGAGAAGAAAATACCTCTGAAGCAAGAGATAAATACAATACTAGTATAAAGGGAATAATGAGATATATATTTTTTTAATCTCTCACTTAAAAACAAACAAGCAAACAAACACCAAAAAATGTATTTCTGAATTTGTTGATTTTTGATGTGGTAAGTTAGTACTGTCATGTGTATTTTAGCTTGAGTAGGCAACTCATTAAGAACAGAACATCATTGAAAGTATCATCTAGAAAAACTATACATTGTCTTCATTGTTATTGTGTAACGAAAGTGACCTTCTGTTCATATGAACAAACTTTGAGAAGAAAATCTGCAAGAAACTTTGCATTTGTAAGATTTTCTCTTCTCAAGAGTAAGTCCAAATAAGTGTAACATAGTAACATAATACAAATTATACTAATCCGACAATGCATGCGTATCTCCACATAGCATACGCATTAAAAATAACAAATAATAAATCCCTGAGCATAGTAAAATTTTGCTTTTTCCCCCCCTGAAACTCAAATTCTGGTACTGTTTATTCCTTCCTTTCTTTCTTTAAGAGCATCTATTGTAATTTTATCATTCAGAGTTTATAGAGTGCTAGAATGTAAATGTGTGGACACCTTTACAGTTCAGAGATTTATCTGTTTACTTTTGCTGAATTTTGGAATTATCATCTAGCACTTTTCATTTGCCAGGTCATTACAACTCAGTTTCTAAACTCACCTTTTCAATTCATTTACAATTATCTTTAAAGTTATAATCAATCCCAAAAATGAAGCTAGTAGAAACTATCTCATTTTAATAGAAGAAAAATTTTCCATTGTAAAATTTCTTATCTGATATATCTCTTACACAGCTTTGTTCTATTTCTCCAAGCTTCATAAGGCTGAATCAGATGTTGTTTTGTTTTGCTGTGAGTGCATACATAGATTTTGTTCTGCCATATATTGTCAATTTTGATTGTAATTGATGTTCACTGACAAGAGTGAAAAGCTTAAAAAAGATAACAGCCAATATATACAATTAGATTTAAATAATAGAAAGAAAATTTGCCTTCCCTGATATCCTCTACTATTAGGACAAGAAAAAAATATAAATGATGCACTTTGTAACACAAATAAGCCTAGCTGGTCCGGAAATAAGTAGTACTAAACACAGTTAGATACTCATTCTGACTAGAAGCAGGGAGGTAAAGTTAAATTTTTAATATATATTTTAGGAACATGTCTCTAAAAAGATGTGCAAAAAGTTGTTTTCCATAGAATTAAACATTCTAACATTTTCAGTATTGAAATAAAATGCTTCATTTACAGAACTGCCACATAATTGTTTAAATACATTTCATTCTTTCTATCCTGTGATGGCTTTCAAAACCCAGTACCAATAACTGTCCCTCACCACAAGAATCATATATTTGTAAAACATGAGTATCTGAGTATAGAAAACATCTGAGTACTCATAACTTCCCCATAGAAAAGGTTGAGATAAAGAAGTAAAACTGATTTAAGATGGTGTGTTCCAGGTCAGTCCAACGAAATATTTTCATGTGTGATTAACTCAAAATATACCAACACTTTTCAATTATTCTTATAAAACCTTTCCAGCAAGAAATTTTGAACATGAATTTTAATTTATTTTTTTCTTGACAATAATGGGAATGAAAAAATGCAAGCAGATTCCAACTGACTGAAATATTACTGTTACTTAGCTTCACATTTCTGCCTTACTCCATGAAGCTGATCGCTTGCTTTATCAAAGATGCAAGAAAACAGTTGACTTTCTAACCTACATGTTAAATTCTGTTTGCATTAGAATCTAAGGCTGCTTAATAGGTGGTGGTGGAATATCCACATAAAATCTTAGAAATAAGAATATCAATTCTACAGATTAAAATGCATGGTACCTTGCTGAATGAGATTACAATTAAGAAAAAACAAACCTTTTCCCTAGGAAATTAATGAACATATTTCAAAATAAGGACAGACAGCAAAAATTCCATACTATTTGGTTATTTTTATATTCTGCAGTATGGCTTTTTTTTTTTTTTTTTTTTTTTTTTTTTCAATAGACTCACTGGAAATGATGTGACTAATATAACAAATAACAGTAAACTGAGAGGGACCTTGAAGTGAAGGTGTGGATGGAAGATCTTTATTTGGCAATCAAGTTTATTTATGTTGTATCATAATTGTGACTACGCATGAGGTGTTTGGCGTATGTCTTCAGTTTTGTGACTGTTGAATACTATCTGATGAAGTTCTATGAAATAAAATTAGATGTCAGAATATCTGAAAGTAGAAAATTATATGTGTTTCCATTTATTCTACCTCTGTCATTTAAACCTAGATTGGAAATGTTTATTAACAGATGTCAGTTTCCTTAGTTATATGAGAGAAAGACAGATTTTGTAAATAGGGGGAAAAAGAAGCTAAAGAAAGCATGAAAAAGAAACAAAAAAAGAACAAGGAAAAAAAAATATTGGTTACAAAGATGAGTTTGACGTATTAAACATCAAAAAGCAGTAAAGTATACAAATGTGCTGAAAAGATACTCTTTGTTCTTCAAGAGAAAATTTCAATACTTTAGTCAAAAAGTTAACATCACCTGAGGCGCCCTGTTATAGCATTCTTGTCTCTGAGGAAATCCCAAGAGTTCTGTATAATAGTATCTTTCATTTAGACAGTCATTTGAATTAAACATTTTTTCCTCATTTGAAAGAGATAAAGCATCATTATTAGAGGAACTGATGATACATTTCAAGTCTTTCTCTCTTGTGGATTCAGCCAGTTCTAATATGGAAAGAAAAATCTTTTAAACTATCATCATAGCATCTCTACCTCACAAGAGCAACTAGTTGATACAGTAATGGCACTTAGGCACTTTAATTTTGCTACAATATAGTTCATCAGATCTTAAGAAGAATTTAGTAGGGACTCAGCACTGTGGTATTTGTCTAATGAGTTACTCCATACCAGTACAGATGCATATTCATTCTTAATCAGATTCTAAACAGCAAAACTGTCTTGCCCCAATTATAACCAAGGCAGGTGCCATTCTGACTGAAGACATACTTTAGTTCATTTATCCTTTTTGATGAAATGCTGATTTAAATATACAAAAAATGTGTTTAGTTATGTTTGAATTAATTATGATAATAGGCTATGCTAACCTGCATATAAAGAGAATGAATGAAAAGATCATAGCCTTAATGACCTCTCTGCTCTCTTCTGAAATCTTACATCATTATAGGTCTATGACACATTAACTAACTATTCTTCTTCCACAATGCATGTATTGGAAAATACGACCAGAAGCACAAACAAAAAACTGTATTCATTGAAAAAAAAAATTGGTTAATTTACTTCAGTGTCTGGATTTTAGTATAGTTTCACTTCATGAATTAAATTACAAACATTTATACAGGAAAATAATCAGTAATGTGTCTATGATTTCATTCTATTTTATGATTAATGAATGTGTTAGGGCATCAATTCTTTGATATTTGATTAGTTACAATTTTATGACAGAATCCCAAATGAATTCACAACTGTTATTCATGCACATGTACTTTTGTTCTCTCTTTAAATACAAGTATACAATTCATATTGATATACTGCTGACACTTAGGAAGAACAGATATTCAGAAGAAAGAGTACACTTTAGTATAGGATACAGAAGGATGTTCTTGATTTCTAGCGTTAAGGAAGAAGCTGATTGAGAATATGGAAACAAAGCAACCTTTTTGGCTGCAATCCAGGAGAAGACAGCATTTGCACTTGCCCATGGACATTAGTGGAAGCAAACAATCCAGTTCATCTCTATTATCAAAGAAAATGAACTCAGTGCTTAAGGAGTTCATGTCCTTTGCATACCAAAAATTCATTTCTAAATTTTTACTTTCGGAAGTCATTCCACTGTATATCTCAAGTAACAGAAGACTGAGGAAGGGAGTGAGAATGAATGGTGAAATCAGAAATAATTTATAATTAATATTTCATTACTATAAATGTCCTTTAATCTCAAAATAAATTGTTTTCTCAGAGAGGTAAAGAAAGATCCCTGTTAAGGAAAGGGTATCTTTGATTCTGGCACAGGAGCAATTAATCCTTCCTCTCCTCTTGCATTCTCCTCTCTCATTTAATCACTCCTCACAACTTGCCCCATTCTTCATGCTTGGGTCTGTTTGTACCTAGATCTAAGAAAAGGAATTGGCTTAAATGCTATCTCATGTCAAAAATAAAGCCTTCTCTGTGCCCTTCTCCACATATATAAGTCAATGCTTCTCCAAGTTATAAATTCTGGCTAGAGCAGTGTGTTTGTATGTGCATAAAGGGTAAACTGAAAGCTCTTGTAGAAACATATTTTCTACAGTGACAGGCACTTTTATAGGCAGAAAATTGGTTAAGCATGTTAATAACACAACTTGGAGTGTACCATGAAACAAAAGATCTCTCAGTGAACTGACTGGAAAAAACAGTCGAGCAGCACAGACCTGTAATCATAGCAGCTCACACTATACACGGCTGATCATCGCTATGGCAACAGACCATGTTTAGTTACATCACTGCAATCAAGGGAGGATAAGATACAAGGGCAAAGAGATACCAAACAATTTCCGGAAAGAAGAAATGTGTTTGAATATATACACTGAACTATCCACAATGTCAAACAAACCAAAAAGCAAAGGAAAAAAGAAAAAACTACAAAGTGTACATACAGACATTTGAAGTGAATCAACCAGTCTCATTGTTATCTTACAATTTTCCACATGGATTGCATTTGTATTGAATGAATGTATTCAGTTTTCTTTGACATTTCTCAGAGCCATGATGTGAGACAATCTATAAAGCAAACTATCGAAGATAGTTGAAGGAAGAATAAGGCTTTTTATGATTTTGCTCCAGGATAATACTATTTACTTATTTGATTAATACTGGAAATGCCAACTGCATTACTAAAGGGAAGAAAAAAAAAGCGTGAGTTGCACTTTTACAGAAGGAAATATACATTATGTGTGGAGAGAACGAGAAAAGAAGGCATGTGGGGAGCAAAGATACTGCTAATGAGACTGTGAGGGACAGCTAGCATGACAGCTCAACTTCAGTCCAAATGATGAGTTCAGTGCTCTTAGCTTCACTGAACTCTGTTCTTAGCTTCATTGAAGTCTTTTCACTGATTTCCAATGGTTTCATATCTTCCTAAAAAAGTGAGTACTTTGACCTTCAAGATGTGCAAGAAACAAAACTTAATGAATGACCCAAAAAGCAAATTCACCATGGTACTATTATCTGCTGTGCTGTAAGTCTAAAATATGTGAATGAGCCTAGAAACCCAGTGCAAGGGGACTACTATTTTCTAGTTCATTTCCGATATAAACTTTACTACAGATTGCTTTTGGAAAACTTTTCATTTACTGTTGCTGTTTAATGTCACGTTCTTGCATGGTCAGAAAAATCATATTAAAGGAGAGAGGCATTTTTGATAAAAAGAGAAACACAAAGAAAAACACCACAAGTCCCTGAGATAATAATAAAAAAAATATATAACATACCTTAAATACAAACTGCAAGGATAGCCTTCAGACGCAGATATTCCTTTGGACAATGAAGTTCTATTAGTTCAGACATAAAGGTGAGTATTAAAGATTTCCTTGAATTAGGGCATGTATTATTTTCTTTATTGGGATTGCTTCTATACCTTATCCTGTAATGCAAAAGCTATGTGTTCAGTTAAGTTATGGCAAAAAATAATTAAATACAAATAAATATAGAAGAAAACATAATTAAGAGAATTAAAAATGCACTTGTGCATTTATATGAATGACTAAAACATTATACAGTAGTTATGGGAACACCAAAATTTCAAAATGTATCAGTTATGATACTTTTTTTTTTTTAAACATAGATGTATATATATGATCTAAATGTAATATTGATCACTGGTACAAGAAGAGTGCTAACTGTATTTCAAAAAATCCCAGTATATATACAGAATATATATTTTTACAGGGTGCAAGAAAACAAATATAGTGGTCAGTTTTAAATTAACCTAAGGTTTAAAAAGAAAGCAGACTTGGCATTACAGAGGGAGTAGATTTCAAATAGGTTGGCCATAATATCACGTATTGAAAATATACTTCTTTTCACAACTACTTGAAGTGATCATTTTTCCATAAAATAATACAGTGATTAAAAAAACCAGATGGACCTGGACAGGCTTGAGAAATGGGCCCATGTCAACCTCACGAAGTTCAACAAGGCCAAGTGCAAGGTCCTGCACCTGGGTCAGAGCAATCCCAAGCACAAAAACAGGCTAGGCAGAGAATGGCTTCAGAGCAGCTCTGAGGAGAAGGATTTGGGGCTGTTGGTTAATGAAAGATTCAACATGAATCAGCAGTGTGCGCTTGCAGTCCTGGCCAACTGTATCCTGGGTTACAGCAAGGGAGATGTGACAGCAGGTCGAGGGAAGTGATTCTGCCCCTCAAATCAGTTTTCAGGAGACACCACCTGGAGTACTGTGTCCAGTTCTGGGGCCACCAACACAAGAAGGACATGAAGCTGTTGGAGCAGTCCAAATAAGAGCCGTGAAGATGATCAGAGGGCTGGAGCACCCCCCCTTGTGTGGACAGGCTGAGAGAGCTGGGGCTTTTCAGCCTACAGAAGAGAAGGCTGTGAGGGGATCTTATTAGCAGCTTTCCAGTACCTGAAGAGGGACTTTTTATAAGGTCATGTAGGAACAGGGAAACAGGAAGTATGTAGACTTAGACTAATTATTAAGAAGAAATCCTTTCTCTGAGGGGGGTGAAACCCTGGAACAGATTGCCCCGAGAGGTTGTGGATGCCCCCTCCCTGGAAGCACTCAAGGCCAGGCTGGATGGAGTTTTGAGCAACCTGGTCTAGGGGCAAGTGTCCCTGCCTATAGCAGGTGGTTGGAACTAGATGATCTTAAATGTTCCTTCCAACCCAAAACATTCTATAACTTGGGTGGCTGCCGGATCCCCACACAGCCACTCTTGCTCCTGCCTTTAACAGGATAAGAGGGTGAAAGAAAAATGGAAAAGCTGGAGGGAGGTGAGACTTCTCACCTGTTAATGTCACAAGCAAAACACACTTGGCTTGGGGAAGATTATCAGTGAATAACAGCATATAGCAGTGAGAACTAAAAGCAAACTAAAAACACTTTATCCACTCATCCACCCTCTTCTACCTCCCAGGCAATGGGGGCTGCAATCATTCCATAACACTTCATCTTCACCAACTGGAACTGCTCCCCATTGCTCCCCTGGGTGGCAGCTCCAGCCTGGGCTGCTCCTGTGGGGATTTCCGTGGGCTGTGCCTCCTTCAAGCCTCATCCTTCTCAGTGGCTGTTCGGGGAGATCTGCTCTGTGCTTTGCCTGTGGGCTGCGGGTAAACGGCCTGCTCCTCCATGAGCAAAGGTGAGAACATTTGGATCACAGAAGCAATAAGAAAGCTCCTAAAGTTTTCAGAGAGCTCTTCGAGAATTTAAAAGATGAGCCTTATTTATTTATTATTTTAGCTCGTTTCATGTTCCTGGTATTTGGTGCAAACTGATCTTAAATTTTAAGTCCAAGCATGATGGTCCTAATCGTTACAACCAACATTTATTGAATCCTGGCAGGATTTTGACATCAGGTCTTTAACTGTAAGATTAGACTGACAGGTACCAAACTGAACTTCCTAGAAGACCTCTTCCCAAGCACTCAGTTTTATGTAATGATTTTGGGGGAGGAAAAAAACAGTAATTTCATGATATAAATGTATATTCATAGAACTGAATTCAGTGTGAACTGGAAAAAAAAACAGAGAAATCCATTTTCTCAGACTGTTCACCATGGAAAGCATGGTTTCATCACTAATGTGGCATGGTTAGCCTTAGGATTAATCTGACTTATTCTTTGTTAACAATAGAAATTTGAATCCTGTACAATGCGATTTAGTATACTTACAAAGATAACATTATACATTAAATGTATTACAACTGTGCCTTTAAGACAAGTTCTTGCGACTGTTTCACAAAGAGGATTCTTCTTCAGTGAGATGTTTGTTGGACAGCATGTGTAAATTTTATGTCATTGTAGAGGCGTTTTTTCCAATGTTAAGGAATATATGTTGATGTTCCATCTACACTAGTAAATATACAGAACCAATGTTTCATCTGATTGAATAAATAGCATGAGTATTTCTAGGTGAAAAACAGTTTTTACCAACAAAAAAAAATTTTGCAAGATGACATTTGACTATTTCCAGCTGAAATTTTTTTGATAAAATTGCTCATAAATATTTTCTGGGGTACAGAATAGACCTGAAACATCAAAACAGTTAAAAGGAAAAAGTTCAATCTGAAAATTTCATTCAAAACTACTGTAATGAAGTTACTTGGAGGGGTGACAACACTGTTTGTTTTTTTGTTTGTTAGTTTGCTTTTTTTTTTTTTATGTGAAAAGGATGCGTTTCTTTGGTAGCTTGACAGATTACAAACATTCAATTATTGTCACTACCCGCAAAAGAGACTAAGTGATAAGGCTTGAGTAAACACTTAATCTGAAGACCTTTTATCAGTACAATGCATTTTTAATCTCTATGAGTAGGAGAACTGGAAACTCTACTTGAAAGAATACTTGAAAGAATAAAAGCTACTTCTAAGGAGCTCCTGTGAGGGGGAAATAGTGTAGTTTGATCAGAAGAGAAAATCTTAGAAGTTGTTTTTGGAAGCAGACATTCCTTTTCAAGAATATGCACAAGTCTAACATCTGTTGCCTCTGACAGGGCTTCCCTAGTAGTATGGATGCTTTTATTTTTTAGATTAATTTAAAAATTTTTAAACACTTTAAAGAGCCAAATCTGTATCTAATGTAAAATAGAATTCTTAACCATTTCAAATCACAGGAAAACAGAAAAATATGGACATGCAGAAGCTATACTTCTTATTTTCCTTTTTGTTCTTATGCTAAAACCAAACTTTTAATCCTGAAAAGAGCTGCAAAACCTTATGTGTATTCCAGTTATGAAGTGAAGTAAGCTGAGACTTCAGTAATGGTATGGTAATTTACTTGCTTTTACTGATACCTCCTTCTTGCCAGCCCATGCTGTGTTTTCACATTTTACACACGCACAGGCCAAGACAGATTGTCTCTTATGTTATGTCTGTACAGTGGCCAATAAGATGTGATTCTGACAGGTAAATCTGAATGCAATCCCCATGCAAATTAAAAAGAATCATGCTCACTGATCTGAAAACTTGTGCTTATTTGAAAAATACACTAAAAGTATTTCTAAATGGGAATTTCCATATTGGAAGTGTCAGGCAAGAGAGATACAACAGCCACTTCAAGGCTTTCAGTATGGCATAACAAGGCTTTGGAGGTTCTGTACAAGTAAGATGATGCCACAAAAAGAAATTGCCTTGTGAAGAGAGAGCTGCAGAGATTGCTCCAAGGGTGATCAAAATTTCAAAAGACAAACTCAGAACTGCACATCTGACTGCAGTTTCCCTGGAGGGCTTATGTTCCTGGGTAGGTCCATATCAAGGTGAGTCCCTTCCTCCCTTGCTCTCTGAAGAAGGAAATTCCAGCCAAACTGCTAACTGAATGGATCAACAACTTATGGCCATGATGATCTCTGTAGTGCTTGCTCACAGGTCTAGTTAAACACAGCCTGCAAGGTGAGGTGAAACAAATGAAAAAAAATGCAAATTTTCTGTACAATGAGAAACAGCTAGCAACCATAATTTTTAGTGCTAAATGTTTGCATTTTAAAGAGAGCAAAGCAAATGCTGAGGAAGTAGAAATTATTCTGTATATAAGATGAAGTATGTTTAAACCTGCTCCGTGTTTCATGCTCGCTCATGACTAATTTATCCCGTATTCTGTTGGAAGCATATTATAATTGTACCAAACTCTGCTTGACAAACGGGACCATTACTATACCTAATGAAGTGTCCACATTCACATCTGCAGGTGCAAACTGCCTTCATTTTTGTTGCACGGTAAAAATATAAGAAAGCTTAACAGTCAATACCTGTAAGATTGTTGTGTTTCACTAGACAAAGAATGGCCTCACAGGCTTATCAAGTCTTTCAAAAGCTGATATAGAATCAGAAGAAATAACTGTTCTTTAACATGTCTAATAAAAATCAGTAGTGAGTGTTTAGCTGTTGACTCCAGAGTTCTGTGTTTGATGAGATATCAAAGAGAAAGCTGAATCAATTTTTAACATTGTCTGTGTATTAATGGTTTCCCTGCTGATTTTTAAGTTACTATTCCCTTATCTGTCTGTTTAAACAAAAAATCATTGAAATGCACATTGATTTATTTGTACAAAAAAAGTATGTATGTGGGTTGTTAGGCCACCTTCTGTGACTTTTCCTGCCTTAAGAGGCATATGTTCCATAGAATCCTATGCAGAACAAACATAGAAATATCCATCCTTTTCCAGATCAGTGAATTGTTTTATGTGCAGTGAAAATAATTTATTTCTGAAGGAGTGTTTCACTAGAAGTCACATATGTTCATATATAACTATGTGAGAACAGTTACATGCTATACACAGATATAGTCAGTATATCGTTACATAACACATACATATATATGTAGAGTTACTCCGAAATTAATACCTCCTATTTATTTACATAGAAACTATAGATACAGAGATCACAACAACACTATTTGGTAGAGCAAATTGTCAGCTATAAAACACTATTTTTCAATACAGTCACAACACAGCCTGCATGCCACACATAAAAATCTGTGCAAGTGGAGGTGAGCCACTGTTGCTGTCACCACTCCTGAAATGCACTACCCATGGCCTCACTGATCTCACATTGACTGTTTGGTCTCCATAAATGTTAAGAAAGCATTGATGAATGTCAGTAAGTTTTTTTTTTTTTTTTCGCACGGAGGAATTCCATTCTACACCTTTACTCCATACACACTTCCATGTCAAATGTCAGTTGTCAGACTACCCTTCTGCTGCCATCTGTCAGCATACACGGCAACAAAATGCAATGGAATATTGGTATGAAGGTTCAACCTCTACTGCCATATCGCCAACATCTGCCTCTGATGTTGTGAGTCAACAGCATAAAATAGGAGGCATTACTTTTGGAGAAGCCCTCAAAAGTGTCACATAACACTGTTTAAATAAGTTTAATATTCCCTCCAATAAGTTTGCATTATTCTACATACACACTCATCAAATACTTAGGTTTTTATCTTCTCTATTTCTGTCTAGAAACCCCAGAAAAATCACAGAAGGTAGTGTCAGTGAAAGAGAACATGAAATATGGGACTAGGACTAGACTCCCCAAATTCTCACTCAGCTGTCATTTAACATAGTCATTTTATTTCTGCCACAGACCATAGTCATGCAACCAAATCTTTCCAGTGTTGAGGCTTTGGTGGGAATTTATATATATGCATCACCGTTGGTTACATTATCTTAGTGTATTTACATCTGAATCTATTTGCTTACTTTACAAGGAAAAATGCTTTGTCTTCACGGATGGAATAATCATCTGCTTTAGTAACAAAATATGATCACAAATACATAACATTACAAAACACAACATTATAGCAACAAAATGGTGTTATCAAACTTGAATGTAGAAGAAATCAATTTACCTGAGTGCTAACAAAGTACTTGGCCATAACATATTCTCTTCTTTTTAGTTTGGGAAATACAGTTTACTATTTCTAGTATAATTTTAATGAAAGTGTTATTTTAATACAATGATTACATGCAAAATAATGTCAGGAATTTAGGAACCTAAATATGAAGAATAATATTTACTGAAACTTTCAGAAAATTAAGCCTTAAATTCTGATATGCTTTTTTTTGTTCTTTTTTTTTAAGATAAATATGGTTACAGAAACCATATTTAGACACTGGGTTCTGAAACATGTCAACTACAAAAGTATTTTATTATAGAGAGTAGGTAGGTTTCTAACCTACAGTACAAAATTAAGGAGTATTCAGAGTATGTGGGTTACCAGTCCCTTAAAAGCATATGAATTGTGCCTTGCTAGCACTTAGTTAAAGGAGAAGAAGTAGCAAAGTGATGAATAAATGGCTGGCAAATGTGCAGACTGCCTTGGAGATTGCACCTTCTCTTGCAATTGGGAACATTCAGACAAAAGACCAAAAATACTTCCTTGAGTGCTGGGTGGGATGTGCCAAGTATGAGTGTTCAGCAAGCTGTGTGTCTCGAACAGAAGAGAGTGCTGAGAGAAGCGAACAGAAGACACAGCCAGATCACAGCCAAATTTTCTTGACTAAGAATGAGCCTGGAAGAAAAAAATTGGCTTGTAAGAGCATGGAATTGTTCCTGTTCCTGATCATTCTGGTTAGCTTTTTGGAACTTTGGTGCTTTTGTTTTCATTTTTAATTATTATTTGTTTGGATTTGTTAGTTGTTTGTTCTTGTTGCTATGTTCAAATACAAATTTTTTTACAGCCTTTTTTTCAAAAAATAAGAATCTACTCTGACCCCTGTAAAGCAGGCTAAATCAGAGTCTTGTCTTGAAGAGACAGCAATGAAAGTTACTACAGAGCAGAGCCAAGTTTGATTAGTTTGTCTGGGTGGCTGCAAATAAATAAAATCAAACAAGTGACCTCTTCCCTTTCCATTTTCCAAAACAAATGTTATAACGTAAAATCAGTATTCCCACTAGAATCTGTTTTGGCATCCAGTAAGCATGACAAATCATATCTTATGACCTATAAACATAAATTGCCAGACATTCTGGAGATGTAACAGAGTTTCCTGACTCTTTCTGATTACTTAGCATAAAAATACTGTAAAAATTTAAAGTGAGTTATTGAATTGACAGCCTTTAACTATTGAAGCACCCTTTGTGATCCAAATTAACTTAGTCTCCACCTGCAGCCTGCAGAAAATAGAATTTCATCTATTAATTATTTTACCAAATCCTTAACTTCTGAGAATAAAAGGATTATATTACAGCAGCTGAGTGAGAGTCAGGGCGTCTAGTCCTAGACCTATATAGCATGTTCCTGTTCACTGAAACTACCTTCTGTGATTTTCTGGGGATTCTGGACAGAAATAGAGAAGATAAAAACAATGAAATAACTACTATGTTGCTATTTCATTTATTCCCATGATAAATCTCGCTCAGCATTACATTTTACAATTCAGAATTAAGTAAGGCAAACTTGGTGTTCTAGCAGAAGAAAATTCACATAGCTTTATTCATCCTTCCCTACATACAAATGTACCACTCCACTGTATGTGGATTAGAGCTTACGTTAGTTCAGCTAATACTCCCCAGGGCCAAATTTGCCCATGGCCTACCCCAATCCCCAGGGCTCTGCTCAGCTATCTGACATGGACAAGATAGAACCCAGCCATGTCTGACCCAGGTGACCCTCACTGGGCCTGATGCTGACTCATTTTCCTCATTTGACCTAGGAGCGTGCCTCATCACTATGGACTTGCATGAAATTCTGTCCTCTTGGTTGAACCTGACTACCACCTCCAGATCTCCTAATTGCCTCTTCTGGGTGCCAGGGAACTGAAACCTGTCCTGACAGCTGTGTTCCTGCACTTGGCTTCCACCCCTTTTGAAGAAGTTGGACTCAATGCTGCCCAGTAGAGATCTCCTGGTGCACCACTTGCTACATATCACCAAAGCCCAATCTGTGATTCTGCTGGACTAGAAACTTCTGAAGCCCATTAGTACCAGCTAACAAGGGTCACACCTTCTCTTTAACCCTCCCTTTTCAGAGACAAAAAGGACAGTACAAATGTGTATTTTCAATCAAACACCAGTCTTGATTCCTTGGACAGAGATTCCTAATCAATACTTAAACAATTTTATTAACATTATCCCTTACAGAGCAAAATTTGCCCAGTGTGTCCTGTCATCATGGTGTTCACATGTGAGAGAGAAGCAGGACAGGACTGACAACAACATTTCCAGTAGAATATCATGATTTCAGAAGAATAAGTTAACTTGTCATTTGATAAATATGTTGGAGGAATAAAAGTATTTGTGCAGTAGAGGGGTGGCAAAAGAGAGAGCCCTCTTCACCAAGAAATAACTGACCTCCCTTTCTTCACAGCATTCCTGTTCTTTCACTAAGTCAGAAAATTTTCAGGCTAGAGATCAGTACTGTTGTGGAGCCCCTGGATCATTCTGTCACATTTTAGATTTAACAGGCATACTCGATATATTTTAGGCCATGCTATTTTCTTCTCTCTTTGTCTTGACACAGATTAAAAAAAAAGAGTAATAGAAAATGGCAGTTTCATTGCCAATATACAAGCAGACATAGCTGTTGCTTCACCTTCCCAAATATTTCTGTCTTTCCTTGCATCTTCCTCTAGATATAAATCTCTGTTTGCCATTTTTGAAAAACTGCTAATCAACTCTCTTCTTATCCCAACCTCCCTCCCCCAACCCCCAAAAAACCAAAAAAAAAGAAACAACCAACAAAAAGTACAAAACTCCAATAACCAAAAAATATATGTAAATCCCTCTTAAATGCAACTCACTCCCAAGCAGTAGAAGAGAACTACTTGTCTCTGGAATATTCTCAGAGTAATACTGCTGGTTAGGTCACCCTTGATACAGTTCAGTGCTAACTTGCATTTATTTAGCTGAATTGCAGGAGGCTTTGAAAATGTAGGGAATCCTTCACAGGAACAACTTTTTCATGGTAACAATGCACAGTAATGTTCTTACTATAACAAAATGGAATCATAGAATCATAGAACGGTTTGGGTTGAAAGGGACCTTTAAGATCTAGTTGCAACTCTCCTGCCATAGGAGGGGACCTACCTCTAGACCAGGTAGCTCAAAATCATATCCAGACTGGCCTTGGCCACCTCCAGTCTGGGAGCATCCACAACCTCACTGGCCAACCTGTTCCATTGTCTCATCACCCTCTCTGCAGGCCAGAACTGCAGCCCGTGGGGAGCCACGGGGAGCAGTGCCTGAAGGATGGTGCGTATATATGTAAAATATTATTATTTCTCTTTTTCTGTCTCAGTAAATAGTTTTTATCTAAACCCATGAGTTCTACTTTTTTTTTTTCCTGATTCTGTTTCTCCTATCACCAGGAGGGAGGAGTGAGAGAACAGCTGTGTGGTACTGAGCAGGCTGGTGGGTTAAACAACGACAGCAAAAGACTATCAAAGTCTTTTTGGTATAGGGTTATATAATACCATCTAATGCAGAATGCACCTCTTCAGAATTAGTTATGGTTTTATTCCTTTGACAGGAAGCAAGTCTCATTCTTTTTCAAACTAAATTCTGAAAAATATCCTGCCCTTCTTTACAAAGACTTTAATGGAAGTTAAAATTCAGTGAGAATTACAATTCACCCAAGGGAAAGAAGAGAATCTACAAGTCAATGTAAACAAACCTTCTCCAAGTCATGCAAACAATATTTCTGTAGTTCCTTTCCATGTATTGATGAAACAAGGACAAATTCCTAAAATGGTGCAGGAAATACATTCGCTCCCACTGAGCCAGTCTCTTTTTCTGCGTTAATCAGACTAGTGCCAAACTGTCAAAGATGATGTACCCATTTGCAATAAATGAATATTTCACTTCATTCTAGGTTAGAAGAAAGGTCATTAATATCTTTTCAGATTTGTATCTGAAATCAGATAGATATGTTAAAAAGCTTATTATGTGTGAAAACCCTGGTGACATCTTTCTGTACATGCTGTACTATTAACGCACAATTCTAACAGGTTGTGCACTGGGATGAGTGATAATCAAAGACAGATGTCAGTAAGGGACTATTCACCATTTCCAAGCATAAGAAACAGAATATAAAACCAAAATGTTCTTCTATTTTCTCAAAATTTACAATGCTTGTATGATCACAAATCTTGCATAGACATTAAATAACAAAAGCAAATCAAACTTTTACAACTACATTTTGGAAATGCAGTTCTGAAATGAAAGCAAGAGCAGAAAAGATTATAAGGTTTCTTTTGATCCTGAGTGTCATAAGAGGGAGAAGTAAAGAACTTCTGCATCCTCAGCACAGTTTCATTCTTTGAAGTGTTGTGTTTCAATATGTCAGCCAGCCTAACCTAGACTGCTCACCTTCCTCCAGAGAAAACAGCACTGAAAAAACCTGATCTGAAAAAGGCTGTATTTAATATCCATTACAATGGTATTTCACAGATCTTCCACAGCAATTAAGCACCTAACTACCATTAAACATCTGTGACTGAAAAGCTTTAGGAAAATCAAACCAGAACAGGACCCCAAAGTAATCAGATAACAGAAGAAACAAAATTCACACTGAAGATGTTCTCATGTTCTTGAATACAAATAAATTTCTAATCCAGTGCAGAGCAGGTAATATAACCCTCTTTCATAGCTGGAAGCTTGGAAAAGAATGAACAGTTTCAATAATTTATGTTATTCAGATAACTTCTCAGTAAGTCAGTGTGCTAGATTTTCTTAAAATACATAGCTACATTGTGCAAAAGTCACATGATATTGATTAAAGCTAGCTGGTGAAGCGTTCAGAGTACTCAACCTTTTTGCCATTACAGTATTGTTCCTTGGCATGTCTAGGCTGCTCTTTTAACAGATAACTGACATATGTCAACACCATATCATTCAGGCTTCAGAGAATACTCTTGGTCTGTGCAGCTGGGATGCTGCACCTCAGTGTTATAACAACGTCTAACCAATGCTTTTGGGATTTCTCTTCAGCCTTATACCAAAAGAGTATTTATTTGATTGTAATATGCACAGTTTATACTTCAAGTATCCTATAGCTCCTTTCCTCCAGTTACAGCTCACTTTTAATGTCTACTCACTTTTCCATAGTTATTTACTGCCTTTGATCTTTTCTATATATTATTGATAAAATTATTTGTTCTAGTGAATTCCCATTCTGTTTTTCAGGGCAATTTGTTAAACTCAGGAAATCTGTTTTTCCTTCATCCTAAAAATTCATTATTTAAATGGAAACCATTCTTCCTGTTTTCACTTAGTAAGGTAGTCAGTATTTTTCTTCTAAGACTAAATAGTTGTTTTTAGAATTAAACTACGTTTTTTTCTTTGATGCTGTTTTATTCTGACCAACAATCTAGATCCCCAGGACTCTTACAATCACTCAGATTGCTACTGGAAAATAAAATATAGCAGTTACTAAGACGATTTGTGCTTATGCAATTCTCAGTAAGATTTCATTGGGGCCACCAAAATTAGAAAGAGGACAGAGGGAAATATGGCACCTTTACATCACAATGGTAGAAATAAAATACATGGTGGGCCTACTTCTCTTTGAATCTGATTTTTATAGAGAAGAACACATAGACAAACATGTCTAGGTTTCAAAAATACTTCTGTCCCCATGTGAGAGAGCATTCTCATTTCAGTGAGGGAAATTGACAGTGTGGTTTCCAGTTTAAGCTTCAGCACGTTGCATAGAAAATTCTCAATGCACTCTGTTTAGAGCACACTTATAAGAATGCCCTGTGCATGGCTTATATCTTCATTGCCAAAGAGCAGATGGGTAGTAAACAGAAGCACTAAGCATCTGCGCTCTGGGCAACATATTCATTTCTAAATAAAAACTTCATTTTATCATAGTAAATATGAAAAATTAACCTGTATACTATTTTTTGTCATTAGTAGCTATATCTTATAACTGCTAATAAAAAGATTACAACAGCTGAAATTCAAATAGACACACTTAATATAATAAAAATTTGAATACTTATGACAATTATAGAATTAAAACAGAAAAGATGCCATTTCATGTCAAACACTACTAGGGCAAGTTTGTTGCATTGCATATCCTAATGTCAGTGAAGTAAATGTAGGTCTTAACATAACAGCAAAAGGTAGTAGTTATTCATGATGCATGTAAGAAAGAGTGAATTTTAGAATTTATTTTTGTTTTATATATGTGCATTATTATCTAGTTTGTGAGAAAATAATTTAATACAGGATAGAACAGAAGTAACTTTATATTTCTCTGCTAAATCAGGTTAGGAATAATTTACAATAAAATAAATTCTGGAAGATTGTACCAAAAGATTTGCAACCTGTGGATTAGATACAATAAAGGAACAGAAGTTTTCCTACAAGTTAGAAAATAAATCAAGTAACAGGGGAAATCTCAGGCTGAATTACAGGCATCTGCACTTTTCTGGATAGATATATATTAACCACTTTAAAAAAAAGTTATTGTTACTTAAGTTAGCTTTCTGGCAGAATCATTCAGGAATCATCTGAATATCAGAGGCAGTCAAATCTGATTTAACTAAGTTGTGTTCATGTCTTTTTTTTTCATGTCATCTGACTAAAACAGACTAATATATTATTAGGGTTAGAGTAAAGAAGATGCTATCCTCTAAATTTCCTGGAGAACATAAAATCATGTACAATATCAAAACTGTAAACCAAGGAATATTAATTGTGTATACAGTGATTAATCAAGACAGAGAAATGATGAATCATTTGAATATTAACAGTTGCCTAGGGAATAAAGTATGTTCTCAGACAGAAAAATGCCCATTGATTAATAATGTTAAGTGATTTTAACTCTTCAGCAGCGCAGTACTAACAGTAGTACTTGGGATTTTGTTGTTATTGGCTCCTGAGCATAGAACAAAAACTAAGTTTCTGGTTATGGTAATTAAAATTCTATTTATACTGGAATTAACAATACAGAAAAGAGCAGGCACTTTTCCTGATGGATTAGATAAATCATTCAAGCACTAAATGCTGCAAATAGCAATGATTGACTTCAACCTCTTTTATAGCCTTATGTATTAAATGTTAAGTGCTGGCATCAACAAATAAACCAGCTTTAGGTAGAACTATAATCTGCAGTGTCATAATAGCAAAGAACATGTGGACCTTATTTTCAGGACTGCTGATGGAGAAAGGGAGAGACAGAGAAATGACATAAACTGAAATACTAAATTGAGACTATTGGAACTGATGGTCTGATACAGGACATAATACAGCTGGAAGCAATACAGTGTAGTTCTGTATAAGAACGGTTAACTGGACGGTTACTGATTAGATCAAGCAACACAAAGTTGCAAACTTACTGGAAGGAAATTCTACTTAGGCTGTCAAGGGGGCCATCTGAAACAAGACAAGGTGAAATACTTAGACAACAATGAAGAACTCAGTGTCCCATTTGGATATGGAGAAATAAAAATATGTTAAACAAAAATAGCTTGACATTCACCTATGATGGAGCTGAATACATCATTCTGACTTATGAGAAGCTTCATAAAATTGTAAAGATTGAGTATCATAGAATCATGGAATATCCTGAATTGGAAGGGACCCATAGAGATCATCAAGTCCAACTCCTAGATCAACACAGGACCACCCAAAAGATCAGACTGTGCGTTTGAGAACGATGTCCAAACACTCCTTGAGCTCTGGCAGTTGCCCTAGTGCCCACTTCCCTGTTCCAGTGTTCAGCCATTCTGGTGAAGAGCATTTTCCTGTTATCCAACTTGAATCTCCCATGTCACAGCTTAAAAATACATTCATGTGTGCTAAACACTATATGTTGTTTAAACAAGACCTCAGAATTATTTGCACTGTTTAGACTAGAACTGTTGGCTTCTTCAGAACTGTCACCTAACTTCACAGGGAGTGCTCAAGTGAATTACTGTGGGACTGAACATAAGAAGCAGCACAGTCCAGTGTGTGCAATGCTTGGCAGCAATAAATGACATTCTGTTTGGTGTTATCAAGGCACAAGTATATGCAGTTGTACAGATGCATAGCATCGTCTACAGGAATTTCCTAATGACATTTCAAGTACATTTGTGCAGTGCAGTGCAGTATTAAACTATATATATATATTTATGTACTCAATGTAGGGCTGCGTGGAGAAAGGATCTCAGGCCCCAAAGAGTGTGTTTAAGTCAGAAGGTGCCAAATCTGGACTATGCAGTGGATGTGATAGGAGTTAGCCAAGAC
Source organism: Chrysolophus pictus (assembly GCA_037305975.1). Taxonomy (NCBI): domain Eukaryota; kingdom Metazoa; phylum Chordata; class Aves; order Galliformes; family Phasianidae; genus Chrysolophus; species Chrysolophus pictus. The sequence goes on along the minus strand of CM074577.1, from coordinate 24,611,830 downwards.
TCACAATGTGTTCCACAGTCTTCAGACTGGAAAGAGGCCTGGCATTTTTATGTTGCAAGAGAAAGGTTGTCTTCTCTGGCCTGACTCTGTAAGTTTGAGCTTTCAAATTAGTCAGTGGTCAGAGTTGATTGACTGAGTTCCAGGAAATCTGGAAGGATTACCTCCTTTTCTATCCCAAATGATAGTGCACATTACACGATCCACAGAGGGCTGCATCTTGAACTTTTACTTCAATTGGAATTCACATATTTCTACTCCATGGACTGACATTTTGATTCTGGCTCCCAGAAGTGACAAAACATCTTGTCGCTAGTAATTATATGATCCAGGTAACTGTCACCCTTCAGCCTCCTATTGCTTCAGTAGGTCCTGACAAGCTTGTATACAGGATTCATTCAGTTCCAGTGTGAGCATTTATGAAACCCATCTGGCACAAGTGTTGCAATGTTCCAACATTGCCATTGTCATTTCCAAATCATGGAAGCCAATATTCAGCTCCATACACAGTTCCCTGGATGCAATCTGTCACGCAGAGGAGCTGATCAAGATGCTCTTCATTTCGCGGTGTGACTGCTGTGCATAGGCATCCAGAACATGGCTCGTCTCTCACATCACTGAATTAGCAGTTGCCACTGCTGAAATACACCACCCACGGCCTCCCTGTGCTCACATTGACTCCATAAATGTTCAGCAAGCATCGATGAATGTCAATGTGGGCTATTTTTTCTGCACGGAGGAATTCAGTAGCACACCTTGCTTCATCTGCACATCCATGTTAGATACCATTCTGTCAGACTGCCCCTTTGCTGCCATCTGTCACACAGCAACAAAATGTAATTGTATATTGGTGGGAAGGTTCAACCTCTACTGCCATACCACCATTATATGCTTCTGGCATGGTGGGCTAACATCATAAGACAGGAAGCACTACTTTTGAAGCAGACCTGGCACTATTTCAGCAGCCATCCACAAACGATATAAGGTCAAGTAAAACTATTCCTTCTGATATTACTTCTACATCCACTTGTCCATCTGTGACTTCTTGCGCTGCTATTGTCAATTACAGAGAAAGACTTGCTCAAAGCAAAATCAAAAACCAACAAAAAACAAGCGAAATCCAAACAAATAAACAAGCAAATAAAAAACACCACACACCATTATTGAACTAATGTGACTGAGTTAAAGTAGTCTGTTTGGAAATAGTGTATTAGTGGAAATCCCTATATTTTTTGGAGATTCTGACTAAGTTATATGTAAGTATATGACTAAGTATAAATAATAGCTATATGACTAATAAAATAAATAATAGTTATATGACTAAGTATAAATAATAGCTTACTCAGAGACATAAATAATTAAAGTATTTAAAAGAAGTAATAGCCTAACTTGATATTATAAGAATTCTTATTTGTACAAATGTGAACTGTGCTGGAGATTAAATACATAGAAACTAGTGGGTTTAAACACTCTGAAGAAAACACTGAAAGTAACATCCAGTGTGAAAGACAGAAAATATTCATGCATTTATTCACATTTTGGGTCAAAATACCTCTAAAGGTGTTAAAAAAATGCCTTGGAACAGTTAGAAATGGCAAATACATTTAACTAATATAATTAATTGTAGTATAACCAAGGTCTTTTGTATATTATTAGTTCTCTTCTTCATATCTTCCCTACCATATTATTGATCTCAATGGGATTATTTCTAAGTCATCCTTTAAAGGCCATTCTTTGAAGCTAAAAGTACATGTGTATTTTTAAAAAAAGCTCCAAAAAAGAAAGAATTAATATACCTTAGTTGTTCAGTTCAACATAAATCCATAGTTACTATATGCCTTTATTTTATATGACGTGTAAGAAATTTGGAATTACGTAGAAAACATTCACACTGTGTATAATGTCATGCTGATATATGCATTTTTAAGTATTCATCAAATGAATTAGTAAGTCTGTTTCATAAATTAACTAGCTTGCTTGTGTTGACTTAGTCAGAGAAGGATTAAAACACCTAGAGACAAGTGTGGCAACAATCATTTCCAATGACAGCTTGTGTGCTAAGGCCTAGTGTTTCTAAATCAATTAAAAAGAAACAGAACTGACATGATGACTCCGCATTTTGTTAATAAAAAGTCTTTCTAGGAATGCTCTAAAAGTAATTTTGAGTACTATGAAATAACTCAAGATTTGTTTGCTTTCTAATCTTGAAAACAGTATTTTTATTGTCATTTTTATTTCTTGTTACGTACAACAAATGGTTGTTTAATTTTATTATAGAGGAGAAACTGTATTAAACATGAATTTCCAAAACTCAACTAAATGCTTCATGGAACACTCATGGTTTAAAAAATATGTTAAAAAAAAATAGAATATTTTTCCCCACTATTAATTTTTTTTTGACATTTTAAAATCTTTGTTACTGGTAGTTAGGGAGAACATCTAGGATGATATCAGGTAGGCTACTGGAGTCTATGTGACAGAATGATTAATATAGAAAACTTGTAGCATTTCTAACAGTGTGGAAACTGAGCATTGTCTAATAATGCAGTAATCAAAACAAACAAACAAGCAATGAGAAAAAAAGCAAGAAAAATATTAGTGATTCTTAAACTTGGTATAGACTTTATTGTGTACTGGGACATCCTCACAGCCTTCAAAGATATCCTTAAGTGAGAGTCCAGAAAGTCTTCCAAGTTAATTCAAATCTTCTTATCTGGACAATGGGTGTTAGTATGATAAGTTACCTCCTCAGTTTTGCAACTGTAACATCGCTTATTGATGGGATTATTGAAGTAATTACTTTGTAATAAGTGTCACAACACTTCAATAAATATGTCTGATTATAAAAGGTGTCAGTATTTTAAAAACAATGATTTGCAAATTAATAAAAAATTGAGAAAAATCTGGAAAAAAAATCTAAAAATCATAGTGCTGAATGTCTTTTTTTAAATGAAATAGATCGCTACAAAAAGTCATGGAAAGATACAAATAATCATCAAAATGTTACAGTGAAGACAGTACTGCAGGAAGATTGTATTACACTTAATGGAATAAGAATTATCACTTTTTTTTTTTTTTCATATGAAATTAAGAAAATCTCAGGTGAGGTTTCCATTGACGAAAAAGTTTCTTATCAGGCAGTAATTCAGCCTCAATGGCAAAAGCTCTCACAGAGATTCCTCTGAAATGACTTGAAAACATAAAATTCAGGTGTAAAACATCTCATAGTTTGAATATTTGAAATTATGTCACTCCTTTTAAAAATTTTTAGTACAGAAAAAAGATGAGAAAGTTCCTAAATGCTATGCTTAGGACTTTTTTTTGGTCTCATTTTCTTCATCTTCATCGATAGGAGTCCTATGACAGCCTCGTGAGAAATTAAATTTACATAGAGAGAATTTCTGTCAATCCAAGGAGCATATTTAATCTTTTATTTTGGGGAGGGATTTGCAGTGCATTTGTCAGTGTTTAATATAAAAGTTTTGTTTACTTCCCACTTGCTGAAAAAGTGATTTAAACAGATCTTAAAAGTAATAGAAAATCATAATCTAAATAATTAACACATTAATAGATTACACTAATGAGGACTGACCTAAAGCACAATGTTCTTAAAAAAATAAAAAAATACTGAGCATTTGACTTAAAACAAGTAGAAAATGCCGTTAGGTAAGGTTCCTACCCTGCAGACAGCTCACATAACTGCTCAATATACCTGAGACTTGGATACAATCAGGAAAATTGCTCAATGAACTTAGAAACCCTGGTAAGACAACAATCTTTGCTCATGAAGTGGAGACCCTGAGACTGGCACTTCGCAGAGAGCATATTTAATGGTTCTCCACCAGTCAAACAAAACTGAGCAGAGTGGTCTGTGCTTGCTAATGGCATACATTAAGATAGGCATTCTAGAGTACAGTGGGAAAAGAAGTATCAGTAGCATGAGATGTAATAGTGTAATTTTTAAAATATACTTCAACTTAAATAAAACATTATACTGTGGCGGTAACAAGGCTGTTGTAGAGAATATATGTATGGAAAGTACAGTTTAGAGAAAATTTATGAGGCAGCAAAAACTAACTCAGCAGCAGTGCTGTGCCTTTATGACCATGGTTGAACTATTCTGTTTTAAATGCTAAGTAAGGATGATTAGTGTAGATTAACAAAAATGAGCATGTTCAATGTATGCAACTGCTTTGCAGCACTGTAAAGCATTTCAGAGGACACAGCTAAAACAGCATGAACATTACTAAAACTACCAAACTGTAGCCATGTTCTAGAAGCTGAGTCTTCTCAACTGTGACAAGGACATATATATATAGTAGAAGCACTCAATTCATGCCAGCATTTGGACTGTGCTGTTTTTTGTTTGTTTGTTTGTTTCTTTGCCTATGAAAAGAAAATACAAGGCTATGAATTGCCCTGGTATTTCAATGGGATTAATCAAGTAACCTACTATAGTTCCAGTTTCCTTTTAGAAAGGACTTGTGCAAACTGCAAACCATCTGTGCTGCAGGACGGAAAAAGGCTAGAGTGAATAGTGACATCTTTATCTTCATTTGCTGTTTTCCACATTTAACATCACCTTGACTTGTCAGGCATTAATTTTGCTCTCTTGCCTCTTATCAAAACCTCAGATACACAATAAAATGAGGGTGGCAATTTTGGTGGATTGCTAAAAAAATACATTATTGAAGAATTACATTGCCAGCTTTTTAGAAACTTCTAAACCCATGTCTGGTCTGAGGTTCTTATATGTAAATATTCATTTGCACTAATTCCCGTTCTCCAGGTTGGGTCTGCAATGTTTGTACTCAGATCACCTGTCAGTAGTCAACAAGGCAAAAATACATCAGGAAGTTTACTTGGATTTAGTTTACAAATAACAAGGTTTAACTTAAAATTATAGGCTTTAGGAAACATATGTAGATTTTCCTCCTTGATTACCCAATGAGGTAGTGGCTTAGCTTCCCCATCCCCAGAGAAGACCAGATCATTGCTAAAGGAAACATTCTGAGTTGACTGTGGCTATACTTCTGCCTGAGAGTCCATACATCAGGGACAATCTTCAGTCTTTCCAAATTCATGTACACTTACAGAAGCCTGACAGTCAGTTGAGAGTATTTTGCACTCAATGGCAGAGTTTTCACAGAGGTGTTTGTGTTATTGAACAAATTCTTCATTTTTCAATGTTTTGTTTACATAACCTGAAACCCTTTGTCACTCAAAACTCACTGTCTTTAATCCAAGACAGTAGTGATCAGAAGATGAGGATGTACAATACTGAAATCTTTTCACTGTTTTGCAATTTTTAATCATCCTTGAAGAATATCCAGTTTACTTGAACTTGGCATTTAAAAAAGCAATAACTAACATATAAAGGCACTCATTGTAGTTATGACATATCATACACTGTTTTAATATTCTGCCTCAGGAAATCCTCAGCTATCTCAGAAGTCAACTGGAATGTACATTTTATTCACAGCAAGAAAAAGAGTTATAAATAAAAAAAAATAGTGAAAAGGTAGCACTTTTCCATGATTATTGCTATTAAATATTAAGTAGGCAAGCATTCATTGGCAGTTTTTAACTTAGAGTACCACATAACACTAAAAAGTTTACAAGATTTCCAAGTGCACTCAGACAGTTTTTATAAGAATACTGAGATAGAAAAGTAAAAGACTGGTGACTAATAATAACAATAATAAAAACATCTTAGCATATTAGATGAATTTACAAGAAAAAAAACCAGCCACATACTGCTTGGGAATTTACCTAGGTTGTAAACGTATATACCTGGATATTAATTAATATGACTAAAAATATATATTTTAATGAAGGTTATGGATACAGATAAAATATGCAGGTAATCTTTGTGGTTAAATTAAAAAATAAACAAACAAAAGAACAGCACAACTTTTTCATTTAAAGAAAAAAAATAGTCAGAGATATCTTTGAAAACATCTCAAATAGAACTCTGGATGAAAACGAGCAATAATAATCCTCTGAAATGCCTTCTAAAAGTGCTACTTCCATTCCTTTTTAGGAACCAAGATTATACAAACAGATTCATAATTCCAGATCCAACTTTCCAAGACAGTGCAAATGATTACAGTCATCTTCAGGTACTAATAGATTATTTATATCTATCTATCTCTATCTCTATCTCTATCTACCTATATCTATATATCTATATCTATATCATCTATATTATTTTAGACAGGGCGTTAAAGGTACCAATACAGAAAAATGTTGGATTCTACTTCATGCACGCAGTCTGATGACAAAATCAACAGAGGTCAACCCGGGTCTTTCATTCAACCTAAACAAGATTCAATTTTACAAAAAACAAGACTTTAGAAGAGAATTGGAGTAGCTGCTTATGTGCTTAAGCACAAGAAGACATACAAAAAAGTGTAATTGCATTCATTTTTTCTCTTTGTTTCTTTGAGGCTGGAATACAATTATAGCTTATCCCACAGAAGTGAGGATAACAATCAATTGACTCGATAATGATTTGAAAGAAAACTATGAAAGAAACATGATTTTAATACTTTGCCCAGTAAATTAATGTTTCCCCCTGAAAATCAAAACAAAACAAATCAGCCAACCAATCAAAACCAGTTAAAATCCACAAAGCAAACTAAAACCAACGGTGATCCCTTTCGCTAGGTAATTATACAACTTTTCAGTATTTACTGGGCAAATATGGGGATGAAAGGATAAAAAGTATTTGAAGAATTTTGCAAAGTTGGGAAAATAAAGTATTGCACAAATATTTTTTTACGTTTTCCACATGAATATTGGCAGAGATACTTGGTAAGGTAAGAACCATTATTTCTTCCTGTAGTCATGCTTCATATTTGTTTAGAATTCAGTCAAGACTGAAACTAAAAAAATAAAAGGAAATTTCTCAAGGTAACCAAACTGAAATCTATAAAGAAAGAAAAAATATGCAGAATAGATCTCAAATAGGAAGAGATTTGAAAGAAATTATCCCATGCATAATTCATATGAAAAAAAAGTTTTCTGAACTGGATCAAAAATCAAGTAAAAAATCAATGAAAATATTGCAGTGAAAAACTCAAAGAATGATATTTCCAATAAGAGCTATTACTTTCCTTAAAATGTATTTAAGATTTAAAATTTTGATTTTGTTGTTTGTAGATTCTGTATGTCTAACTTCCATATGCAGTCTTTTTCCCTTTTATGTAAGATGAAAATAATCCTATTCAAGCAGAAATCATAAGGACTGGAACTGTCAAATGTATCAAATAAATTTGCTGCATTTTTCCCACAGCATACTCTGTCCATCGTTTCCTGCACACTACTGGGATACTTTTCTTTTGTCTAAGCTATACAGAATCTTTGCTACCAATTTTATTTGTTTGTTTTTTGTTTGTTTGTTTTTTTAGCATTACCTTTGCTTTTGCTGACATTCTGTTCTGAGGTTTATGACAAATTTTTTGTAAACTCATAAATAAATGGACAATAAATGTGGCATCCATAGTGAAAATCCTTCTTAAAGCTCACCTTTGCTACAAAAACACTCCACAGAGGCACACAGCTGGTGTCTCATGATTGTTCTTTCTTAGAGCATTCATGAATGTCTTTGTTACTTTATGTTTTCTGCTTTTATCTTAAATTACATATGGTTTAGTATAAAGAAAAATGCATCTTTTTAATGTCTGAGCATAGCTGCAAAAAGCTAGTGATGATGATTCCTACAGCAATATCAAATAGTAAATAATTTCCTTCATTCCAAACATCATTATGCAAGTAGAGTTTATTTATTTCATTCCATGCTGGAAGATTCTAAAATTGCAATTTAAAAAAAAAAAAAAAAAAAAGATGTTAAGCATCACACTTTCATTTGTGCATGGTTACTTCTGCTATCCTTGAGCCAGGATAGCCACAGGTCAAACTTATGAGAAAGTCCAGTGATACCAAGATGAAAGGTGCTATATGAATTAAAAATCATTAAGAAGGATTAATACCACAATACCTTTTACAAGTCAGGAACTATTACTTCCTGTCACTTGGTACATGTCATTCAAATTAACCCAGGTTTAGCTTTTCATTTTTTTCTGATCTGTTGTCTCCTGAGAGATGACTCATTGTTGAATCAGTGTAAATGAGTTACTGTAGCTCATTTACTTACCCTACAGCAGAGTCAACTGTGCCTACAAAATTCCTGACATATACTGTTATCTGACCTCTTCCTAATGGTCTTGAATAATGGAGAACTCATAGTCTTTACAGACATGGCTATATTTTCTGTTCTATTCTGTTTCCTATTGTACATCCTATTTTGTAAACTGAACTGTGCTTGCTGCAGAGTAAATATATTTCTTGTACTCCTAATGAGGTCTGTTAAGTAGCCACAAATATACAACTTTCATGATACAACTGTATTTCTTTCTCCATTCTGCCGCTATTAAGAATAACTGGAATTATTCAGCCAATAGATGTAACACTCCGGGATCCTGTCTTCTAAATTAAGGACTATTCTCAAGATTTTAAAACTTCTATATAAATAGTAAAACATATTTTTCAAATTCTGAAGACATCACGGTGAATCATGTTTGCCAAAAGTGAAGAGGTCTTTTTATTCCTTGTTGGAACAAGTGATAGCATTTATTAGTTTACACTTGTCACACCCTTAAATAATACAAAGTTTTCAAATAACCTTAAGTCACAATTTAAATCCGTCAGTGAAGAATATATCTGGACCTCACATGCTTTACTTGTTCATTAAGAGTGTATATCTGAGCAGGCTAACTAGTGGAGCTTACAACTGACTCCTGATGGCCTCAGGCATACTGATAGCTCTGGTTGCTCTGGTGCTCATGGTGAACGATCGCTGACTTCTTCCTGTTAGCCATATTGCAGTAGCCTATTGCCAAATACTGCTGCTTGGCTGTAAGCCCTACCTTCCCTTGCCCAGGGAAGATTTTGCCCCTTCCTAAACACTTATAAAATTACCACAGATTTGTTTCTAGCTTTCTTAGCAGATGAGGAGAGGAAAGAGATCACATTATTTTTTACTGATTATTTTTTCTGGGTGATCCTAGAAAGATTTTCAGCCTTTGGGTGGCATTTTAAGGAAAATATTTAATATTTTTTTAGCTTATCCATTTGTATTCAAAAACCTTTTTTGTAATATGATAGCATATGTTGCAGGAAATGCTCATGGGTTAATTCCACAGAATATTCTCCTTCTCTTCTACTCATTTTTAAACCTCGATAAATATTTTATGTATCATAAATTAGTATGTAGCACTTTTCAGGCTACTTTGAAACTAATGGGCTTTTTTCAGTTGAATTTATTTCCTTGCAGCTTAAATTCAACTTTTCTATTGGTAGTGTATAAAAACCCTAAATTAAGAGAGTTGTATTGGAAATATTATATTATCTTTAATTTGTAAGACTAAAAAAATTATATCTCCAAATTGAGGTCTTATTTCTTTCAGATAAATTAAACCTCACAGAGAAAAAGTAAAGATCCAGGTAACAGTATTGAAAATTTGCCGAATTTAATGACATGGAGGGACAGATAGTGAAGACAAATGTAGTCACTAAGAAATCAGAAAAAAGACAACTGTGCTTTGATTCCTTAGAAATCAATGATCAGGAAGAGAAATATTTAAATATAGTCTTTACTCTCAATTAGTATTTTTAATTCATACACCTGGGTATAAAGCATGCATGTATGTGTGTAAGTGTGCATTAAGAAACCACTCAGTTATATTACTCCTGGTCACACAATTACAGCTGCAAGTAAAACTTAAACATCAGTAAATGGAATATTAGCCAGAGAGAAATCGAATGCTTAATAAGCAAGAAATAAATGACATACAGAATCTTATTTAGTAATAATATTTTTTACTCTGCAAATCTAATTCTGAGCAAATCAAACACCCCAAGTTTCTCAACATTATCTCTTGCTTCTGAAATTAATATTCTTGGTTATAGGAAGAGAAGAAGCTGAGTGAATGGTTCAGAGTAAAAATTAGAAAGACTTTGAAAGAAGATGTACATCACATGAACTGCCTTGTAACATCTTCATTAAAACCTTATTTAAATTATTAGTTGGTCTAGAAATTTATCTACATATTAGTTTCAGAAAATATTTTTCACTACTCTTTACATAACAGTCATGTTATTAAGAGACAAGCGAGGTTCTTATATATACTTTCTGAAGTGGGTAGGCTTAGGGACATGCATAAAAATTGTGAGACAATCATGCTTTCACGGAATGGTAATATTTCCATTAAAAATATCACCAGTATTGTTAAAGGAACATCAAATATTCACAAAGGGTGGATTTTACTCCTGTAGAGAAAGCTAGTGTTAGAACCAACTTGCTACTGAAAGCCTGTTTAATTCCAGGGTTTTGACAAGAATTTCTGGAAGACTGTTGGAATTAATCAGCTCAATCTATTATTCTCTTTATAAAAAAGAGGTTTTCTTCTCTCATTTCCCATCCAAGAATTTTTCAAAAACTACTTTATCTTTCTTGTTTCCTAGTCTCCCCAGTGTATTCATCTATAAATCCTAACAGTATTTCTTTTATTCCCACAGGTTAGCAGTTGCTTTGGCTTGCCTGCATCTCTCCTTACCCCTGCCCCAAAGTCATGTCACTGTTTCAATTCCGAGACAAAGTGAGAAGCATATCTAAATACATGAGTGTCAAGGGAGTGATTTACCTAGCAACGGTAACCATGAGAAAGTTTTCCAGAAATGTCTTCCTGTGCATGTGATGGTACTTTAATAGCTTGGATTTCAGAGGATTGACGAAATGGCTGGGAGGATTCTAGCCAAGCAAAGCACCAAACGACATGCAGTGCACATACATTCTGGGAAATATAATGCCATCACTGCACAAGGGAATTTATGCACATCCTTTCCATTAATTCTGTCAGGATTTTTGCTCATAAATCCATAGTTAGAAAAACATTATTTTACCTTGTGCTGCATTATTTATGACAAATATGTGAACATAGGAAACATGTTAGGATAAATGTTTCTGAGTTGTAATAGCCATCATTTTTTTAAAAGCAAAGTGCCACGTACAGAATTATTTGAAGTGTTACAACAAGCCTGAGACCAAAGAGAAGCAATAAGGTGAGACTGTATTGTGTTATATAGCTACCTACTGCTATATAAGTAATGGATAGTGCAGAGAAATGACCCAGGGGATCAAGTACAAGGGCTGCTCTAAAAGTAATGCTTCCTATTTTATGATGTTGGCCCATGACATCAGAGGTGGATGTTGGTGTTATGGCATCAGAGGCTGAACTTTTCCATGAATATTCTGTTACATTTTGTTGCTGTGTGATAGATGGCAGCAAAGGGTCAGTCTGGCAAATGGCGTCTGACACAGAAGTCAAGACGGAGTGCTCAGAGACAACAGAAACAGAAAATTCCTAATGACCATCTATTGAATTCCTCCATGCAGAAAAAAAATGGCACCCACTGGCATTAATTGATGCTTGCTGAACATTTATGAACACCAAACAGTGGATGTGAGTACATTGAGGTGGTGGGTGGTGAGTTTCAGCAGTGGCAACAGCAACAGTGTGTCACCTCACTGCTGCAGATGTTTACAAGAGTGACACACAGACTCTTGTTCATTGCCAGTGAAAGCGTATTTGTAGCTGAGAATTTTGTCTAGCAAATAGTGTTACTGCGTTCTTTGTATCTGTTGTAGTTTCTATGGAAATAAATAGGAGGTATTACTTCCAGAGACACCTACATTCAAAATTAATAGCTTTGTCTTAGGCAACTATAGTCGATAGAGCCAAATGTAAGGAAACTGTATTCATGTGAGTTAAGCATAATAACAAGATGAGCTTGGGTTAAAATACTGTAAGTCCAGGATTGTCCATAATGTTTCTTCAAAAACCATACTTTTTCTATTCCACTACATCTTCCCTAGTGCCAAAGAAATTTGGTGTCTACTCACATAAACTTAGAGTATTTCATAAATGTACTGAACCGAGACGCAGAATTTTGAGGCAGATACCTTACAGTAAACCCAAAGAAGACTAGAAACTCAGAAAAGTCTGCTTTTATTACAGAAGATGAATTAACTTTTTAGGTAGAGAAAGCTGAGATCAGTATGGAAGGGTTTATAGCTATCCTGCCCATCATGTCTTTGCTTTCAGGTATGGCTTTAGTCATCTTAGTCATTCTCCATGTTGTAATAAATTCACCATGTTCCAGCTTGGTCTTCATTAATTTTCTGTTTCTGTTATCTCTGAGGGCTAGCGGGCTATTTGCTGTTTCTCCAGGATAGATCCTTCTATTCATTCCTTGCTGCACACTTCAAACCCTGTATATTTTTTTTATCAGTGAACAAAATTGACTTCTCCCTTTCCTTTCCTGCAGGAGGTACCCTCCACCCCAGTATTCCAGCAACTCACAGCTGAGATGAAGCATGGACAACAAGTATTACACCTGCGATCACAGCAATATTCTCCTTATCTTTTCTTCCAAAAGACCATTTATTCCCTCTCATGATTTCTTCTGTCTTTTCCTCTTCTATAGCTTGGAGGTCTTCATCATGGTTACCAAAAGCATTACTATATTTCTGTCTTTCCTACACTGTATTTTTTCATCTTTGAGTCTTTTGCAGAGTTTCATTTTGCCTTCTTCCTAACAATCATTCTGACTATTCATCTTTCCAAATTTCAACTCTTTTTGTCAGAAAAAACGATTTTGCCAACACACTTCCTCTACAACAGGCAGATCTATCAAGTCATCTGTTCCGCAGTGATCTCTTCCTTTCCTGCAGCTAATTTTTCCATATCAGTAGTCACTTTCTTTTCAGAGTCTTCCAGTGAAGAGTCTCTTTGAAGGGACAGAGCACTGTTACATTAAAGTGATGATATAAGGGTGAAGAGAGATGATTCTGCACTCAGTCAATGCTGTTTCATTGATAAGAAGCAGAATGGGCAGAAATGAAGTTCATATTACATGCTAAAATAGCTACGGCCAAGTAATCTCAATGTATTCTAGTTTTAGTACTTCTAAATTGTATTCTTTTATTCCTTTTTTTTTTTTTTTTTTGCTATCATAATCTCTGTTAAAATAGTTAGGCCCACGTTATCATGCTATAGCATGCAAACCACACACACCCTCTCGTTATACTTGAATGTATCTCATCTGACCTGCTGCTGAGCAGCAGTACTAGTTTGACATGGATGTCAGCCTGATATCTGCATAATAACACCTCCTCTTCTATGCCTCTTTCTGTGATAGTTAAATCCTCACTCTCTTCTGTAACTAAACCAAGAAAACTACAGATAATCTTCACTGTTGTTTCTTTAAAAGATGAATGCATCTGTTGACTGGGCCAGATATTTTACCAGCAAAGTGCCATTATGTTCTAGAAGACAGAAACAAAATGTATATATACATATATACATATGTACATACATATATATATATATTTTTTTTAAAGTACCATCTTTAGAGTTAGTGATTGCTGTTTTCCATTCTAACTGAGAACTTTCTTTTTAGTAAATATGGACCTTTTAGAAAAGTTCTCATATTTAATATCCACTGTCCTTATGGTGCTGCAGGCAGATGGAAAGACAGCCACTGTCCCTGTTAGCTTGGTCCTTCCTTGGTTTAGATAAAATTATTGCTAGAACAGAGAACTGTCTGCTCTGACTGAGGAAGATTCTCATTTCAAGCTCCTACCAGTACAGAAAATAATAGCCATTGCTGATACATATTTCCACTGAATCGTGTGTTCATGGACAGGTGCTGAAAGAATTTTTCATGAAGTTCCAGACCTTAAAAAGCAAATCTAAAGTCAAAATGCTGTGCTTGGCACTTCCATTCACAGTACTCATGACAGATTGGGCACCTTGGTGATCTGCAGTGTTCCACAACAAGAAAGATAAAATCATATTTTAGGGGAGAAAAACTAAAAATATTTTAACATATTCTAGATTCAAAATTAGGCAAAATAATAATTGAACTGTTTATGCTACACATTTTCAAGTGTTTATGAAATTCTAGAAATTCTTCAGAAAGTTCAATGAAATCAATTAAGTCAATTTTATCAGGTGGATGTAATACTAGATAAACATTTAGAAGCAGAATTTACAATGGGATAAAAATGGATTAAAGATTTTTCCAGTACTATAATAGCCAATAAAATAATTTAATATGGTATGTGAATTTTGCAAAGGCTATTATGAAAAGCATTTTCACAATACAGTCCCTGGAGAACAGTTTAGAGACTATAAATAGGGGTATTTTATATTCTCCATGGACATTCTTATAATGGCATGAAAGTTATTTATAAAAATATATTGCAAAATTATTAGTTAAAAAGAGAAAAACAACTCTGACACTGTAAGTCTTCAAAATTTTATTTTTTCGTTAACACTGTGTACCAGCTATGTCTTTCATTTTACTTCAGCTTTTGTTTTTGTCTGATATTGGAAAGAGCTGTACACTGCTGTATTAGTTTTTGTGTATCCATCACTCAATTAATAATAAAATTTCCAGTACACATCAAAAATACATCCTGTTATAGAAATGTGCTGTGACAGATTTAAACTATATGAAATTTTAAAGTATTTCTAAAACTGTTATGTATTTCATTTCTAATAAAATGACCTATTTCCAAAGTACAGGGAGTATACATCCTGTCAATGCTGTACAAGGTATATTTATGAAAGTTCCTGGGCAAAGAGAAGAGCATACACCCTGATAGATATTTGTTTTACTTACGTAGTTTTTATTACTCAATTCATTGCATAGCCATATGTCTTTCTTCATGATTGGTTATCAGTTTCTTATATACATTTGTGTGATTTAATGCAGTCTAATATTTACTTGTAGCTTTTAGTGGTTAAACTTTCCAAGAAAAATTCTTTTCGTTCAGTGATTTAAATGAGCACTAGGCTCACATTGATTTTATATTAAACATATTACATAAGCTTACCCTTTGAAAGAATATTACGGATATACTCCCAGCCTGAGACCTACCGCAGATTCCCAAGTTGGAAACCACAAAACCTAGTAGAGGGGGTTAAATTCTCTCCCTGACTGCACAGAAAGACAACTGTTTGCGAAGATGTAGTTGCTGCGATAGCATCAGCTCTGACTTCAGCATAATTACTTGATGCATTTTGGGAAATCACCTCTCCCATGAGAGTAAATGTGGTAAGAGTATTTTACTTATCGGTGTATATATATCGGCTATAAACCAATGTAACAAAATAATTCTTTTATAGAAGTATCAGTCCTCTTTATTAGCGTAATAATAGTTAATAATAACAGTTTCTTTGCTAAGCCTTTGTATGTTATTTATTTATTATAAAGATGAAGTTTACTTCTATGCAGATTGAAAGAATTTGACCTCATTTTTACATGGACTGAGAAACATAATAATGAGAATTTATCTATCATGGTGCATTCATTCCTCTGTGGAGCTTATAGTTCTCCCACAGACCTATTTATAATAAATCTTCCATATACTCAGCGTTATTACAGAACATTTGAATACTTTGGATAATTCTATCAGGTATTATTCTGGAAATTCATCTAATGAAAACAATTGTCTGTGGATATAACTTCATGACACTGACAATTACTTAATTGGAACAACTCTTTTTCCTACATGATGTGCCATTTAAATAATTTCACTGAATTATATTACGAATAACTAAGGAGTGGGAAGGGTGCCCTCTGTACTTCCATTTTCAAATTTCTGAATGAGAAATAATAAGGTGCAAACTTTCATGAAATACATTGCACAGCATACAAAGCTGAGTTACATTTTTTCTGTCTTTCCTAATGGATTATGAAGTAGTTGATTTTTTGCCAGAATACTTCTTCATTATTAGTTCAACTCAGAAATGCCTTATCATCCACCCAGTGGCTCTGTGTGAAATGTCTGCAGAGAAATCATCAACAAAAAATGAATATGTAGCATGAAAATTAGAGTTCTACAAATTGTACAAAGTACTAACTAATTAACTTACTATCTAACTAGCTTAAATGCCCTTCCCCTCTACCCCAAAATTAATGGAAAAAGCACAGTTGTTGTAATAGTATTGAAATTGTCTCCACTGTGTCAGCCATAAGATGACAGTTTCAGTGTGAAAAGTTAATAAGCCTGACCAACAGAGTAGCAGAGGGCAGCCCTTGAAGTTGGCACAGCCAGCTACTGGAGGACTGGTGTTGGAGCATGACTTAGATACATGCATTTGAAGCAACAAAATAATCACTTTATCAGCTTATCATTGCCAGTCAGAATGGCTGCAAAGGATTGCTCCATGTCAGCATTTCAGGCATTGCAGCTGCTTCAGCTGATAATAAAAAAAGTTTCTCTCCAAAATATTCCCAATTCTTTACAATTTATTGTAATATTCAGAGAAGTGGTGCACCTAAGTATATAGAAAAAAAAAACCAAAATGTAAAATAAATATGAATATGTAAAATAAAAACCTCACTAAAAAACAAACAACAACAACAACAACAGCAAAATGTTTTGGCAGAAAAACAAGAAAGAAATCTTTTCTGCTTGCATGCCTCACGAAAGAGAGTTCTTGTCACGTACAGCTGGCTGCTCACAAATGTATAAGACAACACACGGACTGCTTCTTCAAAGTGTCATCTTCTTCTAGAAAAATCTGAAAGAAAAAGCAAAAAACAAGGTAGAAATGTTTGGAACTTCAGATGGTGCTCAATGCCTAAAAGGATAATGGTTGGTGTAGTCAGAAGGGTAAAAACTGGTAGGTACAACTAAAGTATTTTGAACTCATTATATATGTGATATTAAAGCACAAATTTATCAGCTGTAAATTCTTGTGTATGTTGACATTCTGGCAAGTATCATCTGCAGAGATTACTGTCAAAACCTGTAAAACTATTTGACAATTAAAGATGAATAAAAAATAGAATTTATTCATATTTTCTGTTTAAATAATTACTATACTGTAATTTCTCAGTTAAAGAACTACTTGAAGCATTTAATCACCTATAATTTCTTGTGCTTATGATCGTTTATCGAGTGAGCCAGGTGCTTTGCATTCACATGGAGCCCTTTAAATTATGCCATTAAGGCACTGCACCTTTGTAGCAAATTAATCAGCATACTAAGAAGATTCTCTTCCACTTTCTACAGTAAGCTTACAGATGCTGACAGGTGCTTCTGTGTCTTCAGGGCAGTGTTGAAATAAGAGGGCAGTATAAAGACTTAACATTTGAATGGCAATGTTCCTCATACAGTTTAACTGATAAGGATTGTGATAGGAAAAAAAAAAAAAAAACACCTTGATATTTGTAAAGTGAACTAAATCGTGGTATAATCTTGCTAGAAAAAATATACCAGGAATAACATATTTTGATCAAGGTATGTCACGGTTAGCTGTGTTCTTGTTAAAAGGTGGGAAACACAAATACCAGCTGTAGCTCATAATTTTATTCATCTCTTCAAAGAATAAACAGAAATTCAATTTCATTAGTATAATCTGTAAACGTGGTTTTGATCTAGTAAGATTCCTATCACTGATGAAAGAAATAAGTAATAAATTAACATTATCTTGTTGGTATTGCCAGTAGAAAAAGCTTCAAGACATCCCTTCTTTGGACTGTGGTACATCCAGGCACTTGAAGAGAAGCACAAACACGAGCTGCTGTTTGATAAATCTTTAATGAAAAACTTTGATGTCTTTGTCTTCTGTTGTTCCAGTGAAATTCACAGGAAGAAGTGGGAGATCAGCTTCATAGTGGTGAGGTACTGGAAAAGGGTGCCCAGAGAGATTGTGGATGCCCCGTCCCTGGAGGTATTCAAGGCCAGATTGGATGGGGCCCTGGGCAGCCTGGTCTAGCATGAGGTGGGAAGGTTGGTGGCCCTGCATATGGCAGGGGGGTTGGAGATTCATGATCCTTGAGGTTCCTTCCAATCCTGGCAATTCTGTGATTCTGTGATTCTGTGATATGCAAAGTCATATACTTTGTTATTATGAGAAAGAAAAGTATCACCTACTTATGTGGATTACAAGATGAAATACCAAATATGGTATTATTTTATCATATTATGATTATTTTCAGAGGTAAGGATGAGCAGTCTATGTATATGCTACAGTTTTCTTGAAGGTAAAGTTAGGAATAAGCAGGAGCTAGCTGCTCTGGAAGGGAAAGCAAGCCAGGAGCTGAGTGACAGCAAAACAGGAGGTGCAGACATAGTCTCATGACACCCATGAACAAAGAGCACATACAATGATCAGGTTCAGCTGACAGTCATGATCACAAGTTTAGCCCATAGCCACAGGGCATGTCCAAGGTCAAGTTGGAAAGTCTGGTCTACAGGTCAGGACTTGTAAGATGTGGTTGACCGCAGTCTGAGCTCCCACATAGCTCTGGCAAAGACAAAGCTAAGCATCCTCTCATGCAGAGGAGCAAGTTGCCAAAAATGTTTCTCATGGTCCTTTCTCTCTGAGCTCTTTTTGCAGCATTCTGACCATGGTTCACACAGTTGCACCAGATCAGGTATGGCCTTGAGCAAAGGCAGCTAAACCTCAGAGGGAAAAACCTATGTATTTAATAGATAATTAGGAATGTTAATTTTTGCAACAGCGTGCTATACCTGGTGTGAACAGTTACTATTGGCTTTCACAAATTGAATAAACTAATAACAACTCTACTGCATTCATTTGAAGACCTCAAAGCAATTTAGAACAATTAATGAATTAAGCCTCTTACCATCCCTTTGATGTGGAGAATTAATTTTATCTCCAGCATGCAGATGCAGAAGTTGGACACTGCAAAAGAAATCCTGAACTCAACAGCATTTGACCTCACTCATTGAGTCCAGGATTTTATCCACAGAAGTCAATTGAGTTTCCTAGGATCACAAAAGCAGCTTCGAGTCTCTTTTTATTGTGTGGATGGAGTTCTCATTACAATAATAGGCTTGCATTACACCATTTTGTGTGTGTGTGTGTGTGTAGCTAAATATTTAACAAAAAAATAAAAAAGATAAAAACTACAACCTCTTTACCTGAGGCTTATTATTTAGTTCTAAAACTGTCCTTGCTTCTGAAATGCATAGTTTATAACACAACATCCCTTTCACCTTCACTTTGTTGTATCAAATTATCAGTGTAGAATGCACTGAGTGCACGTAAAACATTTATTCCATAATTTCTGCAGCTTTGACCACAATATAGTTATATAAACCACTTATAACTTCCTCATAATTTATTGTCTTCCATTTTTACCTTTATTTTGCTGTTAGTATAGAAGAAATCCAATATATGATTTTTGATTTATAAGTTTCAACTATTTATAAAACCTCTCTCTCTCTATATAGAACATATATATTGAACATATATGTATATGTTCAATTTCATAACTCATCCCAGTGTTACTCTTCTCCCTTTTTATTTTGAAATACAGATTTTTCCAGTTACAAATGTGTGAAAGCCAGTTTGAAATCTCCAGAAAGAGAAGATGATTGTGGAATGCTTTCATCCCAAGTGAAAATTTGCGAGGATACAAAACTGATTTGCTCTTCACTGTTACCTTTTATTCATTTATATGTTCATAGAGGAAGATGCAAACACACATATATGTTAAATGCTGATTTTATGTGTAGGAAATGGATCCATCTTCTGTTAAAAAAAGTGTGAAATGATCACTGACAAACTTCATTTTACACACTTGAAATTTTAGTTCAGTTCAGTGCATAAACTGATGCACTAGAACATGATATCAAGGTTTGTGAACACAGGTACCAAAACTATTGAGCTACCCAGTTTACTTTAAATACTTCCCACCTTCATGAATATGCATAGCCACAGTACATAGAAACTGGCCCTGCTCTAAAGTGAACTAGGAAAAAATCAAAACACCACTTTCAATGTTTTAAATGGTCTATTTATTTATTTGTTTGTTTGTTTGTTTGTGTGTGTGTAGACAGCGTAGAAGAAGACTTTTCTGTTGTTTAAGACACAAAACAGTTCCCTGTTTCTGTAAAATTTGTTGTTCTGTCATTTTCAAAAGCAAATGAAGCAAAATTTACATGAAAAAGAAGCATCTATAGAGCGTGAAAAACAAACCCAAAATATATGAACTTATCTGGTAAATGACATTACTAAAATTACTGCTGGGTTGTAGAAGATAAACAGTTGAGTGCAAGCACTGGGATGTAGATTATACAAGATAAGAAACATTGACAATAAAGAAACAAAATTAATATTAAACTAGACTTTTATTTGGCTGCAGATATCCACATAGATTAAAATAGGATGCCTCATATGAAACTTACTGTACTATGTTCTTGATGATTCTTTTCATCATGTAACAATAATTCAGCATCTCTCCATGGTGTTCACCTCCAACCTCCTCACCAAAATAAAATGAAAGAATTGGATCTCATTATCATTAATGGACTGAAGAAAGTTATAAAAGTAAAAAGATAACAGAAAGCCAACAGTGTACATTGCAAATTAGAGTCACCTTGCAAGGAGGTCAAGACACAGCAGCACTTTAATCAAATTCTGCACCGTTTGTATTTGTAATATTGACAAATTCTAATTATAATGAAATACTATTTGTTCCCTGCTGTTAAATGTATCTGATGTAATGACTACTGTGATTTTAGCCAACTGAGCTTATAATTCACTTTCTTGTCTGAAGCCAAAATGTTAAAAGTACAAGCAATAAAAGAGAAGTAGTAAAGAAAGTAACTTTAGACAGAGTGCAAGCAAAAATGTTAAAAAAGAAAAAAACTTTTAAATATTTTTTTCTATTTCCACTAGAACCTGTCAGTTCAGCATCATTTAGTTACTCAGAGGCACTTTTAAAACCAGAGCATGAACTAAAAATGGCACATTGATGATCACATTACTACCTCTTATCAACAATTAATATTTATTAATATTAATATCATTAATATTCACAGTGTTTTGGTTATGTAGTCACTGAAAATTTACTTGGGTCATTGCAAAAATGTGTATCTTGTCAATTTCCTTTGCTGTCAGAAACTATTATGATTACTTGAATTGGAAGGATCATTTTTATAGTCTATTAGTTATCACTATGATACTCCAGAAGTAATGTTGGAAAATCTAGACAGTAATATAATTCAATGAGTTTTAAAAAGGTTAAAAAATAAAAAGGAAAATTATAGTACTGTTGTCAAGCACAAAAGAGTGAAGTCTTTTCTGAACTTTCATAAATATATGTTGCTACACAAACAAGTATGATCTTATGATTGAGACTTTCAAGATTATTTTTTCCATCTTTTTCATGCACTTTGTCAAGAAATCTCTTAGATTTTTGCTACTTTAGCAATTGTTACCTGAATCATAAAATCCAGTAAAATAAAAAAATCTATATTACAGTGTCCGTTTCTACTGATTCAGAGGTTCAGCAACCTCCTGAAACAGAAAGACTATTTTTTGTATAATAACAAGGACACTTTTGGGAAAAGCACCGGATGAAATACCAGGAAGTGACATCTTCTAGTTTAATCCTCCATTGTCTCATTAGGGAATAGGAAAAATTGATTTTTCACATTATGTTACTCTCTTATTTAGAACAAGAATATCCTATTTTTTCATTATCTCTGAAATTCAGCCCTAAAATGAAATTTAATGTATTTTGGTCAATCAACGTTAGGAGTAACCATCAAATATTTTGTATCCTGATTGGGTCTTTGTGATGTCAGTGACAGCCTGACATGCATAGGGTCAAGCTTCTTAGGCAAATACAGATGAAATAAACTAGAAACTTTATGCTTTAAAAGTGATTTTCTACTATCCAACCTTTAAATTAAAAATAATACAAAATGTTTAGAATTTATTTCTATTTTAGGACAACCTGAATATTTTCAGATTATGAAAATGACATTTGCAAAAGGGATAAAAGATTACAGCCAATTTATGTCCAGGTATTCCCATATCAGATACTACAATTTCCCATCAAGTAGTCCTCAAGATCAAAAAATGACAACAATAGCTCAAGCTACAAATTCATGTAAAAATCTTTCTCTCTTTCCAGAGCCTGAGAAATCTCAAAGAATGAATAAAACTTACCATTTTTTCAAACATTATAACTATTTCCTTGTGGAAGATATTCCAGTTAAAGAACTGTGTATCTTGGTGAGAGTAACAGTTATTTACAAAAATATTATTCTTCTTGGTTTGAGAAGTAACAATTGAATCTTTTTGTTTGTTTGTTTCATATATGAACATGCTCTCTTTAAATTATTTTAGAGAAAGAAATCTTAATCACTGCACTACGAGCTACCTGACCACTACTAATTTTTTCTCCCAAGGTTCTACCTCAGGTAGCTATTTTAAAATAATAAAAAAGAAGAAAATGAAAGTAGTTGTTTGTTATATGGTAATAACAAAGGACCAAGGAGGAATTACTTCCTTCTGAAAGTCTGCAAGGAGCTTTATGATAATGAACAGTCATTCTCCTAAAGGAGTCACATGTTCCCCTCTTTGCTTCACTATGGCATATCTAATGAGTTTTCCAGTTTCTTCTACCTTAACTTTTTGCTCCAGTTACAGAGCACAAATGTATATTTCTGAGAAAAATAAAACCAGATAAGCAGCATGGTGCCAAATGAAAGTAAATGATAAAAAAACATAAAAAGGAAATCAATAAAAAAGTGTTTTCAAATAATAATTTCAGCTGTGTTTGAATTTAGAGTGCAAACTGACTAAAGTCAAAGGGGTTTCATTACCTCTGCTTAGGACAGAGACCATCTGAGGAAAGAAAAATCTTTAGACAATAAAACAAACATTAGAAAACATAAATAAACCTGAATAGTGTAAGTAATTCATTATAAACTTCAGTGGCAATGGTGGCGATGGGCTGACAGTTGGACTAGGTGATCTTAGAGATCATTTTCAACCCTGATGATTCTATGATTCCTATTAATAAAATGAAAAATTATAAATAAAATGATTACTAATTTTAATGAAAGAGGCACAAAAAAGAGTCAGGAACAGAAAAACAAAAATTCTGAAGTGAGAGATAAAAAAAACACAAAACGGGATTTTATAAGAATTTAAAAACATAAAGAAAAATGATAGCACCATGATTAAAAATAAGATCATTGCTATTCTTGTGAAAGGATAAAGTCAAACCTGGAGTTCTGAGAAAGCACAGAGAAGGAAAAAGCATTCCTCAAACCAAATCAAACCAACTAACCAACCAAAGCACTGCACATGATTCACAGCTGTAATTTTATGACTGTCATTATTTTGTAAATATTATACCACTAGTATTGAAAATATCTCCCTGTAATAGGATGTTAATCTCAAGCCTGTAGGGTACAGTGTCTGGCTGCCGCCACACTTAGAACAGGGACGTTTTCTCATGCAGTTCATGAAAGTACTACTTGGAATGTATGCTTACTAATAGAAAGAAATTGCACTCAAAAACACGGATTTATTACACTAGACTCACTGTTCTCATAGTTTATATAAAGTCACAACAGAAATAGTTAAATTGTCTTTTGAAGATTGTTACCATTTGGATTCCTTTTGCTACTATCATGTCTAAATTCAGAGAGATGCATTAAACTTCTGTGAAGTTCAATGGATTTACCTGCACGGCTAAATAAAAGTAAGTTTTACATTTGCCTAATAATATTTACAGAAAAATGTTTCAGATAATCATGTTAACAAATAAGCTTTTATGTAATTTCTCTTGCCTCTCTTTTGACTCTGAAGGAGCAATTTACTCATTTATGATACCTTACAGGTTTGAAGTTAAGGAAAGAACTATGCTGGTACGTAGTCCAGGGAGGTCCATACTTGACATAGCAGCAGGGCTTGCATTCTTCATAAGTTTGCTATATGGATATACGAGAATTAGTTTGTTTCTATCTACCCTGTTCTTATCGTATAATCATCATCTAAACCCTTGGATGCATGAAGACGTCAAAGTGAAAAAGATCTACAGGAGTAGTGACTACTCAACTCTTCAGAGAAATTACAGTAAAAGCAGCTGAATTTTGTATGGCAGACAATGTATAGAATATTTTATTATGATCTGGACTCAAGCATAAGATGAATTTTTTTTTATTGTGTTTTTGCTCTTTAAACTGGACAAACATGGAAAAAAATGAAGTTAGTAACAGTACTGAATGACATCTATTCATAAAGGATGTATAGAGCAAGCTGACTCTATATTTTCTCTCTGGGTCATCACCCTGAAATTCTCTTGTGATCTGCAAAACAACATTTATATCACAAACTTGTACTTTATGACCCACAACAAATGAACTGTTGTGAAATAAAAACAAGGCAAGTTTCAGAGTCACAGAAGAGTTGCTCAAATATAAATTTTGAAAACTAAAAACCAAGAATGATTTTGAACCCAGCATTATTAGTCTGAAAAACGATATATTTTTAATACTTTTAATCTTATGACTTGATGTTTGAGACAACTGACATGATTTCTGGATGCCTGGTGCTAGCACTGCTATCTTATATCACACATGTCATTCCCTGTCTAACCAGGCAGATCTTTAGGTGAAGACACTTCTCTCATCTTATTTTTTAGTGTATATGTCTTATGTATGTCTTCTTTCTTGACTCTACTGGGAAATTTGCATGATAGTCAAGAGAAACCTGTTCTAAATTTCTTCTTTAGTGTCAAATATTGATAAAACATTTAAATGACCCTCATAGTTTCACCTTAATTTGGAATACTATGTATATGATTCATGCATCTATTTTCATTGCTGTTAAAACAGCCTATTAAATGGGCAGAATCAGTGAAAAGTTAAATAAAAGAAGACAAGAACTGAAATTTGTTCTAGCCATTGTAAGTGGCCAGCTGAACACAGAAGATTGGGAAGTGACTGGTTCACTGAGTACCTTGTTCAAACCATTTCTTTTGTGTTGAAATTGTGGTGTGGTCATTATTTTCTATTAACGCCTTCAAAATTTGCTTTAAATCTTCACTCTAGCACACTTTAAAATGATTCAAAATAACTACTTTTCTTTCCTACCTTGTTTCCCTATTACTTCTTCTAAGCTTGTTTCCTTGTTCTTGCTTCAAGATCAGGCAATCTTGCAAAAGCATTGATCACATTTGAAAAAAGTAAGTGCATGTCAGCTGTGGCCTCAATCCAGGAAACGGCTCCTATGCCTGCATTCCAATCTTAACTCTCATACAGTAGGAAAGAAAGGTTTCCCTTTATGTTAAATATTTGTCTAATTTTTATGGCTTACATGGTTTGTGAATGACAAAGATAAATGATAAGAATACAAGCTAAACATGACAATAGAAATGCACTCTGGATCAAAATGAAGACTTCTGTATGTTTCTTTCCTGACAGTGTCAGGAACAAAGTCCCATCTAACTGCAATATGAAGTCACAGCTATTGTGACAAGAGGAGAGAGATGTTATTTATTTATTTATTTGTTTGTTTGCTTCCTTGTTTGTTCATTTGTTTATTAAAGGGTAAGCAGGTGTCACAGAAAGCTGGAAAGACAGCTATCTTTGGATATCACAGCTTGAATATTTACACAACTTTAACATGTTTAAGAAATTCATTCTTCAGCTTCAGCAATAGGTCAAAAATGTCCTTGAATGACAAAAGAGATGACTACAACATGCAACACTGAAGTCTTTTATTATTTTGGCAACATAAAAGCATTGCATGTTGATGAGCTGAAACAGAAACAGGAACAGAAATGTCTTTTGGATTGTTGATTCTCTTTATTTCCTTTTGCAAAGAGCATGATGCTACTGCAGCCAACTCATATGAACTTTGAGTACCCTTATTTTGCTTTAAATGCCAGAAAAGCTTCCAAGCTGTAGCTTGATTTTTTCCAAACCCACAGCACATAGGTTGAGTTTAGTGAGTTTTCTTTCAGGTTCAATCCTGATGTCCAGATCTTTTGTACACTCAAGGGAAAATACTGCTAGTAGCACTATAATAGAGAGGTAGAAATTGTGTAGTTCAGGTATTCTTTTTTGTTTCCCTAATCACAAATTCTGGACTTATTGTCAGCAGACATCAGCTACCCTCAGCCTCAGAGAGTGCAGCATGGATCCCTGTTTCCTTTTACAATGCAGGAGTCTTATGTATTTATTTTTTGTCTTTTTCCTACAGGCTTTTCAAGCCTCCACTCTTGTGATAGAACTGAGAGTACCAAATACTTATGAATCCTGTCTTGCAATATCTGAACTGGTGTGATTTTTCAGTTACTGTGCTGAAAAATGACATATACTTACTAATATAAACCTTCAGAGGTTTCAAAGTCTTAACAGAGAACCTATTCCTTCACTTCACTCCATACTCAAAATGAATGTGCTTAAAACATCACATTTAAGTCTTTCTTACTCTTGTGGGAGTTAATTGAACAATAAAGCTGCACTTCTGTTCTCCTATTAGACATATACTTGTCTTTCACAAGACAGATGCCAAGGCCATGAAAAAGCTTCAGAGTGATGAATGAAACTAGGAAAAGGATGCTGTCATTCTTTCTGGCTGAAAAATAATATGCTTCTAGAATTAAAGTGATGCTATTGGAGAAATGCATCTTTGTCAGATAAATAAAAAATATCTCTCAGTTTTCTCTATTTTTATCTAACAGATAATAGTCTATCACCATGAGGTGCAGAAGAAAATAGAGTATAATTAAATGGCTGGAGACTGGACAGTGTTTATTTGCCAAACATTCCTTTGTGATGTATCTTATCAAAGCAAATGGGTTTTAGAGTTGTCAACAATAAGATAAACTGATAGAAAGTATAGTCTCGGAGTTCTATAACCATGTGTTTATTCAGCGTCTTTAACAAAAGTACCATAGAGACCTTCAGAGTAAATTTCTTAGAACAGAGAGTAGCGCAGTGTAACCGAACCCAGTGCATTATATATAGTTTGCATGGTGTCACATGGAATGGAATAACGCCATACCTAATTCAGGCCTGCTGTCTGTGTCATGGTTGTGGCTTTTCTCTGCCAGGTAGCCCAGTCCAGCCTTGGGTGCTCTCCCACAATTCAGCAACAACCAAACATCAGTGTTCTTTTATCACTGTCTTGGCTGAAACTGGGACAACTACCAATCAAACACTAATACTACAACTTTGGTACAAATTGTGCTGCTGGTTTAAATGTTCAATCTCCTTCTTTCATGCACCTTTTGAACTCAAGGGCCTGAGTTTCAGTACAGGCCCATAAAGGTTCTACAACCTAACACAGTGCTGAGATTATTTCAGGAGGAAAGAGTTAAACCACCATGTATGCTATAATATATATTATCTTTCTTTTTATTAAAGTCCACTACTTGGATATCAAGGTTTCTTTAGTTCTGTGTGGTTGATTTTCAAAAAAAAAAAAAAAAAAGGCTTGCACAATAAATAGACAAATTTTCTCTTATTAATTCAATGTTGTGAACTTGAGGGCAGACAAAATGCCACTTTTTCTTTTATTTGTTATTAATCATATTGAATTCAAAGTTTAGTTTAAGGCAACCAGTGCCTTAAAACAC
This sequence comes from Chrysolophus pictus, assembly GCA_037305975.1. NCBI lineage: Eukaryota > Metazoa > Chordata > Aves > Galliformes > Phasianidae > Chrysolophus > Chrysolophus pictus. The sequence goes on along the minus strand of CM074577.1, from coordinate 24,584,332 downwards.
AGGGTGGCAAAGAAGGCTGCTGTAAAAACAAACCAAAACAAAAAGAGAAAAAAGGAAGAAAATTGCTTTTCAGTCTGTGTAGAAGACTTGCTTCAAGTAGAAAAGACTTACTTGCAAGGAGTTACCTCTTCAAGTGCCTTCATTTATCTGGTGGGCACACACAGTAGATGTAGAACAGTTTGTTATAACACAGAGGGCTTTGGCATGATAGAAGAAGGCATGATCATTTTTGGTTATTATGTTTACCAAATACTTCTATCTTCAAGTATAGTCTCTTCCTGTGGTTTTGCTCCCCTTATAACATGGTGGATCCTTTCCCTAGTTTTTCAGTTTTTTAGTTTGCATTACTTTCCCTTGTCTGCGGTTGTTGTTGGTTGAAGGAGTATAAAGGAACAGAGTGTAAAAGAAGAGAAGTAGACAGCAAACAAATTTCTTGCCAACCCGGCAGTATAGCAGTCAAAATTTCTTGATCAATCTTTTTTTCATAAGCAAACTGGAAAGAGTGATTAATCAATTACATTAAAGAACAAAACCAATAACTTGCCTTTACGCTATGTTTTTGTCTTTCTCCATTGGCTTCTATGAGACTGAGCCTCGTAGGATTATTCTCATTAAAAAAAAATAAAGCTTCTTTTCCTCAGTTGTTCTTCTATCTAGAAGCTTGTTTCAACAAGCTAAAAATTAGGACCTGGATCTGAGACACAGTATATGTGTCCTAGTTTCTGTTAAAGTCAAACAAAACATTCCTTTGGATTAAGTGAAAAAACTCACATACCACTTTATTGTATGACCAATAATCTGGAAGCTTTGTGATTTCTATTAAATTACTTTCTTAGTTTTTACTTTCACTATGTTGACTCATGCTCATGTACTTCCCAATAATTAGTACTGACTAAAAGTTAATATTCTCTCAACATGACAGCTCTTTCAGAGAGCATAAAAAACTCTCTTGGACATTACTGGCCTTCAATATATAGAACATGGTTTGGGCTTCAAAATCCCTTTGTCCTCTGCTCTCCTTTTTCTCTACCTGTTAATATGTAGCTTCCAGGAAGTCGTGAGTTCATATACAACCAGACGTTGAAGCTATTTCCTGTATTGGACTCCTTACTTACACATTGCTTTTGAACTTTTTTCAGCCTACAGTGATACTTTCCAATCTTTTGACTTTTATTAATCCTTTATGTGGGCTTTACTTGTCCTGCGATGGATTCTTCTGGGTTTCTTGTCTCACTTAGCAAAGCTTTTCAGCTGTGCATTATGGTTATGTTATGGTTATGCTTGGCAGCTTGTATCTCATTTAGAAGCACTGCTTCCATCAATAACTGAAGGAACGTTACCCCTCATTCCAAGGTTAATGCAAGTAATTACCATTTATTAATATGTTTAAAGATAGCAATTAGAAATATCAATCAAAAACCTATGATTGTAATTATTCTAAGACCAAAACTCATAAACAAGTAAACTTTCACTAAGCCCCCCCCCCCAGTTTTTTATATTCATAACTGTAGGGCACAGACTGTTCTCTCCTTGAACTGACACAGGTGAATTCCTTTAAACGGTGCTCATTTCAAGTTTCCCATCCACAGGCTTCTGAATGCTTTCAGAGGAATGGCTGTTAAAGGTAATAGGGGCTCCACAGGCTGAACAATAGATCAAATCTGTTTTGACATGAGTGAAGTGATTATGATCTCAGCAAGCTTTCCCTTCTCATTCACCAGCTTGACCCTCCCCAGCTGCAGGCTTCTATCTGACCTCTGATGACAAGGCTCACTGGACTGAGACATGCAGCGCCTGCTCTTATTTATCATCTTCACATTGACATCAATAATCATAATGTGGAGGAAGACATAAAACCTACATTTGTTTTCAGCACCTTCTTTTTTCATTTAACAGACATTAGCTTCACTACCTATCCTTAAAGGAAGAAAGGTGCATTTACTCCCAGAAATAGTCCATACATTTCATTATCTTATTTTGGTTAAATTCACCGTCTCAGATAAAGCACAAGTTGTTGTTACAGAGATGTCACCACGTAGACTGTATCTAAAAGTTTGGCCCTATTTGTCTGTAACGAAGAGCTTGGCAAGAAAGGTTGTAGGCTACAGATGGATGAGGTAAAGGATTTTGTGACTTGGTTGGAAGTCTTGAGAAGGAACAGCAGGCATGAACAGATCCTCTTTGGAAGTAACTACAATACTTCAACATTTGGCTCCGTCTTTGCCTTATTAACATCTCATTGTCACTCTGTTTTCACTAAGATAAAATAACAAATAATAAATTAATGTAGAATATTCCCTCCACACAGACAAAGGCACTAGCAAATTTATTATTAATAAAGCCAAGCCTTCTGTGCAGCTGTAATCCTCACTAACTAGCAGACGGGGTTACTTCAAATTCCCTGGCCCCCCTTTTTTTTTTCACCAGTTCTTCACAATATCATCCATATCAGTTATTTATTACAGGAAATATTGTACAAAATAATGACAGTAAAACAACAAAGCCTCAAGCTCAATAGTCAGGAATGTTAGGAGTCTTAGGGGCAGTTAAAGAGATTCAGGCCAAATAGAGGCCTTCTAGGTTCTGTTTCTTCCAGGAAGAATTGCTATACAATCCACATTAGTGCTAAAGTTACACTGAGTATTTGTTTTTGAGAAAGATAAAAAGACTAACCAGAGTTTGTTGTCTTCTGCTCCTGCATTAAAGATTCTCATTTTTGCTGTCATTTTGTGACATTCAGAGCAAATTGCTTAGTGGTGTTATTTCTTACAGCTCGTCCTCTCTGTCACACCTCTGAGAAAAGTTGTCTCAGTCAGCACTCTTATCGCCCACACAATGCATAGCAACACATCCCTCATGGGAGAGTGGTAAGGAGTCACTAGTCCTTTTGAATGGAAACTTGGCCTTCAGTCAGAGGTGATTTTCCTCACTGAACTTTCTGGGCATCAATTACTCACCTAGTCTTTAAGTTTAGAAGCATGGATTAGTGCTGTCTAAAAATTCACAAATAGAAATTGTAGATGCACTTCTACTATCCAGTCCAAAAAGGGATAGAATACAAAACTTTGACTTTTTCTGTTAAGTGGAAAATCCACTGCTCATCAGTTCTGATTGCTGGATTGTCACTCCAAACACACCAGGAGAAAATGTGAATGGATGATCTATGTCTTGTTCTTTCCCTTACTTTTCTAGGAAGAATAAAAATTATTTACTCTCAGGAATTTTTGATCACTCGACTTGTATGAAATTGCCAGTTCTTGAAAGAAAAATCAGTATTTTGCATTTACTGCTGCTAGTTACTGATAGTACTTAAACAAAATAGTCTAAAGAAACTAGACTATTGATGGAGTAAAAGCTGGTCATGAGAGAGCAGTGTGTGGTTGCAGCACAGAGAAACAACAGCATGTTAGGCTGCATCAAAAGAAGGACAATCAACAAGAGAAGAAAAGCAAATTTCCCAATTACAGGAGTCCCCAGAGTAGTACTTTTACCTCTAAAGAGGTAAGATGGCTGAAAGGGTTCTTTGCCAGCCTACTATTTATGGAATAGGTGACAAATTAGTCTCAGGGATTGAACCAGGTGTTCTGTTCTTTCAACATGTTTTTCTGATTAAGGTCTTGTGGGGGGGGGGGGGGGGGGAGTTCGTGTTGAAGGAGGAAGTTAGGTGGTGTGGAATTATTCTGTTATCGTGATTCTTTGCAATTTTCCACGTCATGCTGTTTCTGCTGGGTACTTTCTATAAGAATACGAAGAGAATGCTTTTAGAGCATATATTGAAGCAGTAACGGAAGAGGTAGCTCAGTGATCTGGCTTGTTGTATGTTGACTTCAGCCACAAGCGAGTGGCTTTCGATCTCTGTCTGCCCAGGTGACCCACAAATTCCCAGGCTGTGTTAAAAGGTGATCACCCCCAGTCCCAGATATCGACGCAAAGACCACCACACACGTAAGCCCCATCCGGGCAAGAGTATGCCTTCTCGATGACAACAGCGGTTGAGTATCTTCCTGTTTTCCAGTCTTGTTCTCTCCTTGCTTCGGAAACTTCTCTTTCTTCTCCTTCTTCTCTGTCTTCTCTTTCTTCGGTGTGCCCAGAAGCCATACCTGTAAAAGGGCTCAGTGTCCCGTGTTATTATTTTCTTTAGATACATCAGGCTTAACTTTTCTGGACGGAACCCATACCACCCTCCCTGTAACATCTTGTTTTACAGCGGCATACCCTCTTCCCCAAACCAAGATTCTCCATCCTGATTCCCATGCTCCGATATCTGTCTTAATCTTGACTGGTGGGCCTTCTTCCAGAACTTTAGGTTGCCAATGTTTCTCTACTGGTGTTCTCCTGGCATCCCCTCTTTCGAAATGATTCAAAGCGTACAAAGCCCGTGCTAAAATCTCTGCTTGTCTTGTCACGGGTATTCTGTCTCTATATCCCTCCCCCTCCCCAAGGACACGAATCTTGTCCTTGAGAAGCCTGTTAGCTCTTTCAATAATAGCTTGGCCTTGTGAATTACCAGGGATACCTGTAACATGTTGAATACCCCACCTGCTCAACCACTCTTGAGTGGAGCGCGATATAAAACACGAGCCATTATCCGTCTTAATTTGTACGGGAAGGCCTAAGACCGCGATGGCAGCGGCCCAATGGGCTTGAGCTGAAACAGAATTAGCTCTCGCGTGCTGAGTGGCAATCAATACCGTGGACGCTGTATCAATTGTAACTGCAAGATACCGCCTGGGTGAAAGACGATCCTCCCAGGTGAAATCTGTTTGCCATATCTGTAACGGTCCCAGTCCTCGCGGATTAACTCCTGCGCCTATGACTGGAGCAGAATTACAGTATGGACATGCCTGAACTACATCTCTGGCGACTGTTAATGGAATGCTGCAAACTCGCGACAGTGCTCTTGCGCCTATATGGAATGTTGAGTGGAGGTCCTTGGCCTCCCTAAGCGTGAGCACCTGAGTCCCGGCGGCTTTGTCCGCCGCAGCATTTCCTTCCGAGAAAAATCCTGGAACCTCCGAATGGCTTCTAACGTGTAAAATCGCTATAGGAGCCACCCTAGTGCACAATGCGTCTTCTAATATTCCTGCTGCTTCAGTGCTAGGGGCTCCCTCCTGTCCCATCCGCAGGGCGAGTCTTGCCACGAAGGCAGAATCTGTGACTACATTACAAGCGTCTGTTGGCCACAAGCGAATGGCTAATGCCACTGCGCGGACCTCCAACATCTGTACACTGACCGCAGGGTCCTTAAACACAACAGAATCCCATCTGCCGTTGCAACCCCAAACCACTGCTCCCTGTCCCGTAGTTGATGACGCATCTGTGAACAGTGTGGGCCCTTCCACCGGAGAATCCTGGACCCGACATTGCAGCGACAGTCGCAATGGCCTTGCTAACTCAAAGATAGGCAGAGAGTCTGTAAAGGTAATAGCAGCGTTAGATCCCTCCAAAGCCAGAAGGATTGGCTCAGGAAGCGGCAGTGTATCACGAAAGAGCTTCGGGAGGTAAATAACAGGGGGTTCTTTACCAAAGGCCCGAACAACAGTGAGGCGGCATTTCCTAAGTAATCTAGCTAGGATCTCCAGCCAAGATGAAAAGGCATGCGTAGGCTGTACTGAGAAATGCCACCATAAAGGCTGTGGTTTCGCCCCGAGACTGTGCCCAATTACACCTGCTGCTCCATTTTCACATTTACAGACCGCAACCTCTACCGCCTTCATAGGGTCGTATCGAGACAGTGTTGTGTGGAGGCATGAATCAACTATTTCTCTCCAAGCCTCCGACATCTCTGGGGTAAGGGTACGGCTTTCACAGGGATCAGACCCTTTTAGCTGGTCATAAAAGGGCTGCATTAACCGAGGAGGGATTCCCAAAGCTCCCCGTACCCACTGAAGGGCACCCACGAGCTTTTGGACATCCCACAATGTCCTGACCTGCGGCTTAATGTCTATCCCTGTCGGGCGTACTGTCTCTCCGTCAAACTTATATCCTAAAAACTGCACGCCCGATCCTCTCTGAATCTTTTCTGTAGAGACAACAAAACCTGCTGATGTTAAAAGCGAAACGGCGCGAGCTTCCACTTCATGAAGCTTCGTCAAAGTTGGAGCAGCTAATAACAGATCGTCCATATAATGCAATAGGAGGCAAGCCTCTGAAGCGTCACGCAGAGGGCTGAGAATTTTGTCTACCACTATCTGGCATATGGTAGGAGAGCATGCCATGCCCTGTGGCAGGACCCGCCATTGATATCTTTGAGCTGGCCCTTCGTTATTACGAACAGGGATAGTAAACGCGAATGCCTCTCTGTCCTCTTTGGCTAAGGGTATGGAGAAAAAACAGTCCTTCAAGTCAATAGCTACTACTTCCCATCCCTTCGGTATAGCAGACAGTACAGGCGCCCCCTGTTGTACCGCGCCAAAGGGTATAAGCTGAGCATTTACAGCACGCAGATAAATGGCTCGTGTTTTATATCGCGCTCCACTCAAGAGTGGTTGAGCAGGTGGGGTATTCAACATGTTACAGGTATCCCTGGTAATTCACAAGGCCAAGCTATTATTGAAAGAGCTAACAGGCTTCTCAAGGACAAGATTCGTGTCCTTGGGGAGGGGGAGGGATATAGAGACAGAATACCCGTGACAAGACAAGCAGAGATTTTAGCACGGGCTTTGTACGCTTTGAATCATTTCGAAAGAGGGGATGCCAGGAGAACACCAGTAGAGAAACATTGGCAACCTAAAGTTCTGGAAGAAGGCCCACCAGTCAAGATTAAGACAGATATCGGAGCATGGGAATCAGGATGGAGAATCTTGGTTTGGGGAAGAGGGTATGCCGCTGTAAAACAAGATGTTACAGGGAGGGTGGTATGGGTTCCGTCCAGAAAAGTTAAGCCTGATGTATCTAAAGAAAATAATAACACGGGACACTGAGCCCTTTTACAGGTATGGCTTCTGGGCACACCGAAGAAAGAGAAGACAGAGAAGAAGGAGAAGAAAGAGAAGTTTCCGAAGCAAGGAGAGAACAAGACTGGAAAACAGGAAGATACTCAACCGCTGTTGTCATCGAGAAGGCATACTCTTGCCCGGATGGGGCTTACGTGTGTGGTGGTCTTTGCGTCGATATCTGGGACTGGGGGTGATCACCTTTTAACACAGCCTGGGAATTTGTGGGTCACCTGGGCAGACAGAGATCGAAAGCCACTCGCTTGTGGCTGAAGTCAACAAGTGGTGACCCCGACGTGATCTGTCTGTCGGAGTGAATCGCCCGGCGTGCCCGTGCAGCGGATAAGAGCCTGTAAGGTGGTGGCAGGTCGCTCACGGAAGACACATCGCGGATAAGAGCCTGTGAGGTGGCGGCAGGTCGCGTGTGTAACTATGGACCATATCATTAAGGTACTTTTGCAGTTCTGTAAAGACTATTGTGGGAAAAATACTCCTTCACGTAAGGAGATTGCAGCGGCTTTATCGCTTTTAGAGCAGCTGGGGGAGCTGGACTCTCCCCGCCAAGTTTTGGACTCTAGCAGGTGGGACTCCCTCACCTCGGCATTATGCCAGCATGCTATGAGCAGCCAGAAAGCTGCGGAACTTAAAGCTTGGGGCCTGATATTGGGAGCCCTTAAGGCGGCCAAGGAGGAGGGCAAGATCGGAGCTGCTGGGGGTGGAGAACGGACTTCGGGGAGCGGGTCTGTGGAGTCTTGCAGGTCGGACGGACAGACGGAGGGGGACAAGATGGCGGCGAGGACCGAAGAAGACGGAACGAAGAACAGAGAAGAAACCATGGACCCCCTGAGTGACTCAGCGGTCGCGGCGACTCCTCCTGGACCCTCTGCACCACCCCTGCCTTATCTTAATCGGCCGTTATATCCTTCTTTGGTAAAATGCAGCAACAGGGGGCGGGGTCGTCCTCGAAAGGAAAAGAGGGGAGAGGGGTAAAGTTACGGATTGGGCAAAGATAAGAGAGGAGGCGGAGGATCAGGTTTCGGCACCAGTCCAGATATAGTCTGAAACTTTCTTTGTGTGTACCTCCTGGAGTTGCATGGAGCGATATTTTTAAAAATGTAAACGTGAATCCTTCTCCAGGAAGACCGCTCCGTTTTCTGAAACTTTACTTTTTATGTGTATACCTCTCGGGGACGTTTGAATTAACTTTGATTAAGTGTGTGCCTCCTCGGGAAGACCCTTTCTGCATTTTGTGATTTAAGTATCTTGTAACTTAAGTGTGAAATTTGAACCCTTTGTGTGATTCCCTCAGAGAAAGGGAAGAGTGATTGGAGCATTTGCATCTCTTTAGTGTTGTGTGCCTCCCTGGGGGGAGGTAAGGAGTTACCTGAGCCTTTGAATACGGTAGCGGCCCCCCGGCGCGCCGGGACCGAGGCTTCTCGGAGTCGGGTTGCTTGGGAATGCAGCGGGGCGCGGTGGCGCACGCCTGTAGTCCCAGCTACTCAGTTTCAGCTACTCGGGAGGCTGAGCCCGCCGGATCGCTTGAGCCCAGGAGTTCTGGGCTGCAGTGCGCTATGCCGAGCGAGCGTCCGCGCTAAGGCCGGCATCAATATGGTGAGCCCCGTTCTGTTGGTGCTGCGGCCCCGGCTGGCGGGACTCACCTCCGCACTGCCTGCGTGTCTGTGGCCGTGACGAGGGCCCGCCCCGCGCTCACCCACGCGGCCCGGGAGCGTCTCAGCAGCGTAGCCTGGGCAGATAAGACGGGTCAGAAAGACTTTTGCCTTAGCTTGCAATCAGCAACCTCACCCTTTCGCACTTGCTTAGTAGGCATTCCACAATATAAGTTAGAGGCTTTTGCGGGATACACTACAAACTATTCTGTCTGCCGTAACGATGCCGATTTAGCCAGCCAGACGGCATGTCTGATAAGATCTTTGAATGTGTCCCTTCCATGGGATCCACAGGAGTTAGATATCTTGGGGTCGCAAAAGGTACGCAATGGGTCACATAATGGCACGCGTACTTGCGTTACTTTTGGGTCAATATGCTGGCAAGAAGGTATCTTCATTGTATGTGATTTGTTTGACAGGGTGTTCGATAGATCAAAGGGGGTAGAGAAACAGTTGCAGACCTTAATCACCCGATGGGCGGGAACGGATCCTCGATTGAAATCATATAATGAGACCTCATGGACAGTGGTCAGTCCTGCAAACACAGAGGCCTTTTCCATCCGGTCAGGTTACTGTGGGTACACTAAAAATGAAACACGGACCTTTAGAGGATCCAATATAACTTGCATTTCAAGAGGTGGGGTCCCTCTCACTAGCAAATTTGGATATAGCTGTGCAGCAATTTGGGAGTTTTATGGGTATGGGTTTTCTTTCAAAAGAGGTGCCAAGGAGGCACTATGGAATAACAAAACAGCCAAGGCATTGCCCCCTGGGATCTTTTTAATTTGTGGAGATAGGGCTTGGCAAGGCGTCCCGCGAAACGCATTAGGAGGGCCTTGCTACTTAGGACAACTGACAATGCTTTCCCCTAATTTCACCACATGGATGCAATTCGGTTCAGATATAACAGGTCATCGCGTCAAACGGTCGAATCCCGTTCCGGAGGACTGCAACGACGAGATAGAATTATGGAGCACCACTGCTAGAATATTTGCCTCAGTTCTCGCTCCTGGCGTTGCAGCAGCTCAAGCTTTGAAGCAGATTGAACGCCTGGCGTGCTGGTCAGCTAAGCAGGCAAATTTGACGACATTAATCCTGAACGCCATGTTGGAGGATTCGAACAGCGTCAGGCATGCAGTTCTACAGAACAGAGCAGCCATCGACTTCTTGCTCCTAGCTCAAGGACATGGGTGTGAAGATCTGGAAGGAATGTGTTGCTTCAATCTCAGCGACCACAGCGTATCGATTCACAAGGTGCTCAAAGCCTTGCGAGACCACACAGAGAAGATCCGAGTGGATAACGACCCCCTTTGGAGACTGGCTAAGAGGCTTGTTCGGCGAGTTCGGCACATGGATCGCGAAAGTTGTTAGAGTGATAGCTTTAGTGTTATTCGTGTTAATCTGCATTGTAGTAGTAGCGCCGTGTGTACTCATGTGCTTTCAGAATTGCTTATCGAGAGTGATGTATCAGCTTATGGATCAGCGCATACAGTATCATCGGGTTAAGGACCAACTATAGGGTTTGCGTTCGCGTTGTGACGGGAAATGTGAGCATAGGGAGGGGGAGATGTAGTAGGCGCAGCGAGGAAACGGGATGTGACGGGGTCAGGTTCTCCCTATGCTCTGGCCTGTGCTTGCCAAGTATTGTCCACTGATAGGTAGATGCGCTCTACACGTATGTAGGGGCTGTGTATTTAAACGCCCACCACGTAGCAATTAACGCCATTTTGCCAGGTTTCCTGCTGAGGTTATTTGGCACTCGGCCCCGGCTGGTTTAGGTCGGCTTCGCTGAGTTGCGACTCCTGGGCAGACAGAGATCGAACGATACTCGCTTGTGGCGTACGGCAACAGTTGTAGTAGATTCCATTTGTAGAATACAACAAACAGGTAAGTAAAAAACAAACAAACAAAGAAACAACTGCTGTATTTTTTTAAAAAACCTTATATTGCAATAGTGGCATTCTTTTGTGAACTGAGGTAGTAAAGTACTGCTCATAAGCTATTGCTGTTTGTGGTTAGTAGTAAATATTTTTTATACTGCTATACAGTGAAAGATATATGCACACACGTGTGATCCCATGACTGAATTCACCTCCTCTTTGACTCTGTTTCATATCTGATGTTTCTTGTGCTTCAAACCATTCTTTCCCTGTCTGCAGTTTCATTTTGTAGGCAAAAACTAGAATTTCTTCCTATTCTTCTCATTCTAAACTGGAATTTGCTGATGCAGTAATGATCAAGAAACAATATTTTGGTGTTGTTGGAAAAAAAAATGCAGCTAATATGTTATTAAAACAAAAATGTTATCTGTTTAATCAGGAAGCTAGCAAATGCTAGGAACTGATGTGTCATCTCAGTTTGCTGCTGCAGAAATTGCTCTTCTGGTCCTGTTCCACATCTGCCCTAGCAATGGCTGTGAAAGCCACACTACATAGAGTTGTGTCCTGCAGCTTGCTTTTCTTGTGCATTAATAGAGTATTGAGAGAATTTTCTCTCTTTCTCCCTCAGTTACACGTTCTATCCTGTCTTCATATCACTGAATATTTTAACTAATTTAACTACATTTAAACAATGGCCTTTTTATTTTCCTATTACTTGCTCTTTTTCATTAATTAATGCACTGTGGCCTTCTTCGTATCACTTCATATACGTAGATCGCTTCCTATACACAGCTGTATCAACATTGATTTATTCCAGTGATCTTTACATTTAAACAGCTTTAAAATGTTAAACAGCTTTGAAATGTTACACACCTTAATTATTCCTGCAAACAAGTAAATTACTGTTTCTTCTGGCCAACATGTAAGACCTATTGAGTGAGGCCCCATCTGGAGTACTTTGTTCAATAATAGTGCCCTCAGAACAAGAAGGATGTGGAACTGTTGGAGCAGGTCCAGAGGAGGACCACAAGGATGATCAATGGGATGGAGTTACCACTTTTATGAAGAAAATTCAAAGAGTTGAACTTGTTCAGCCAGGAGAAAAGAAGGCTTCAAGGAGACCTCACTACAGCCTTCCGTTATTTAAAGGAAGCTTATAAACAGCAAAGAGATGGTCTTTTTACATGATCTGATGATGATAAGACAAGGAGAGTGATTTCAAGCTAACAGAGAGGAGATTTAGATCAGATACTAGGAGGAAGTTTTTGCTTAGAAGGCAGGCAGAGGATTCCATATCCTGGAGGTATTCAATCCCAGGCTGGATGGGGCCCTGGGCAGTCTGATCTAGTGATTGGCAACCTTTCCTGTGGCAGGGGGGTTGGAACTAGATGGTCTTTGTGGTCCCTTCCAAACCAGATGATTCTATGATTCTCCATATCATTTCATCTTCTGCTCCTTAAGGAGCGACTCACTTCCACGTTGCAGTCTCTGGTGAGCTTCCAATACTCCAGCATGCAGCCCACTATTCCTGCCAGTGTGCTTTGGAGCACTCCATATCCTGAAAGTCTTGTTGTTCTTCATTTTGCTGTTTATGTTAAAGTTAGCTGACTTTTAGTATCTTTTTTAGCTTTTTAGCTTACATAAGAACCATATCCTTTCTTGGTTATGGCTCAGATATCTGCTGCTCTCTGGTGGCTTTTTAACACAATGGAGGGATCTGTGAATTTGTTGTGCCTACTATAATGACACTGCTGGAGGACAGTGAGAGAATGAGGACACTGAATTATCATGTTACCATATACAGCAGCAAGCAGGAATGTTTCCCAGAAGGTGTACAGCAAACTGTGTGTGTTGTTTGTGTGTTAAAGGACAGGGTTTCCACTCAAATAAACTGTGAACTGAAATGCTGGGGAGTGCGCATGAGATTGTACACTCACCCATGAAATGAGAGCACTCATAGCAGGTGTGTGCAAGCAAGGGAACCTGTGCTCATAGAGCACTTGCCAAGCTACACATGCTGTGTATGCAACACTGTGTGGGTGTGTGATGAGAATTCTTTGGGAATAGCTATAGGAAGGTCAGAAATTTGAATGGGTTCATTAAGTTTGTTGAATGGTGATCTGCTTTATCTGTTCTCATAATGATATACATCAGCTTGTATATTTCTGTTAATTGTGTTATTAACGAAATAATAAACCATTTAAAAATTGATCTTGGTTTAAATTATAATAAATAAATATCTTTTCTATATGACACCTTCCAATATGAATGATTCTGTTATTTTTATCCTGTGATAATGTTTTAACTATCAAAAAAATTTTAGGGAATTGTTTGGGGAAGACAGTAGTTAACACAGGCCAAATTCATGCCCATTGACATTTCTGTGAATGCTTGAATTCACTGATTCAGAGGTAGCTAGTTTCACGCACTCATTATCGTGCACTGTTTCTAACATGTAATTTTCAGAGACCAGATTTTCCAGAGCTGAATCCTGCATACATTCAGGAATGCAATATTCACTGCAATAGTATTATTAAAAAAACAAAAAAAACAAAAAAAACTCTAACCATCAAATATGAGAATATGTGACTTCTTAAATCCTTCGGAATATTTAATCTAGTTTGCCAAGAGACTGGAATTTTGTAATCATCTACCTGTTCCAGGATACTGAAGAGGCAATCTCACCATTCTCAGACCTTTCCTAAACAAAGAACAAGCCTTATTCCTTAAAGAACTTTGCTGATGTGTTTCTCATTCCCGTTTTTCAAGACACAATTGAGCCCTTAATACACAGTCAAACTGAGATGATTCTTTCACTCCTTCATGAGCCTGTGCATGCCATTCTCTTGCTTGTAGGAAAGAGATATTGCAGTGAGTAGCTGAAGATGCCCAGTCTTACTTGCTGAGCTTATTTACTTTTTCATAGGAAAATGAGAAGCATTGAGTTACAATCTGAACTGACAAAACCCAAATTCCTGATCATACTGTTGTTGGAACATCATTATACTTCTCAACCTATATAGAGTGTAAGAGGTTGTATTTTACAGCTGTCAACAAGACTAAGAATCATAGCAAATACAGAAAGCATTTTATATTTCTGACAGTAGTGTATGTTGGTACAGCCAAGTGATTAATGGATAAATGAGAAGATTAAATGATGGAGTCAATGGGAAAAAGAGAGGAAACCTTAAGTCAAGGCAAAGGTACAGAAGTAAGTGAATGAAGCATTTAGGAAATAAGGGGAAACTCATATTCACAGATAGGCTCTACCTTAACCCTTACAGCTAGTTTTTCTAGTTTTCATCCTTGTGTATTCTTCTTTCTTCTCTTTGACCTTCTGTTCTCTTACAGCACCTTATAAGTAAATGATGAATGTTAAAGCTGATGCTCAAAGAAAAAATGTGAAAGTTCCCAAGTGAATGATCCAATGAAAAAAGAAATATTGGTTGAGGCAGAAATGTGAATATCATTCTAGTATTTTTGGTACACTTTGTCAGTTAACACAACAGTAAAGAAGATAATCTCACAGATCTAGCACTTAAGAAAGGTCACTTTTTAAAAGAAAAAGTCAGGATTGCACCTGTGTCTATGGGGGTCAAACAATTTTGCATATCATTGCAATTGGGCTTCAAGAAATGACAGATGAACAAATAAACAGAAGAATGTGGATGTATCAGTTCACAAACAAAGAAGTCCAAAACTTGTTATCTTGACTTTTTATGTCTAAAAAAGAGGAAGGTTCTCCAGTGCAAGCTATTAAAAATCCTCACAATTGCTTCCCTCTGAAATTTAGTCTGAGATAACCACTTTTTTTTTATTATTACTATTACTGAAAAGTGGCTTACTCATCAGATTCCACCTCTAAAATTTCCTCCTCTTTCTTCTCCTTTCATTAAAATAACTTTATGATTGCAATGCTCCTTGTTCTGGCAGAGATCTCTTTAATAGGTTTCACTGGGCATGTCTTGCCGTGTCCTTTGTGGGACCTAGTTATCTGGTTACATTTCTAAAATTTATCTTTTAAAATGACAGTTTGCTAACCTACATTGATAGATAAGTGAAATGCTTTCTGGCTTGTTGCTATCAACTTGCCCATCAAAACTGAATGATTCTTCCTGGAATTAAAAATTTTCAGAGACGGCTCATGTGGTGACTGGACCATTAAAACTCATTCTGCCACTGGGAATAAAAAAGTATTTTATTTCCATGCAATTAAATAGAAAAAGCGATCAGGAGAACACTTTCAATAAAACACACTTTTTTATTCTTGAGAATATTATTTTGCAAATATAGCTTCTGAGAGAGAAAATCCAGACTATATGTGTACAAATTCTATTTATTATTATAGTCTACTAATTGGGCTCTGTTAGCAGCTATTTCACTACATCAGGCCATGTTTGGATACCACTGAATCTTCTTCTAGAAAAAAAATTATCGGTTACTTTTCTGAACTCCTTCCCCAGTGGTACAGTCTCTAAACATTAATCTAAAAGTTAATATACTGAGCTGATTTTCAAATTCACATTCTTGAAGAAGTGTTTGTTTTATAACTGGGAATTGGATAGTTCATATTTTATTAAGTATTTCAAAACAGGCAAAAAAGCAATATTTGTAGTGGCTGAGGTAACATATTAGTCTATCAGGTTTATTTTATATTTACAGGAATTTGTTTCTACAAAAAAGCTCTAATAATTGTGCAAAAAAAAAAAAAAATCTGGATTTGTCTCTACAAGGCTGATTGATTTACACACCACTAAAAACGGAGGAAAGACTCTTGTTGCTTTATATATGTAGGAACATTGCTCATTTCAATCACTGTGCCGCCACCTTTAAAGAGCAATCTGTTATCCTTTCACTTGTACTGTAAAAACTACTGGCATCAGGGATAAAAATGCGATTTTTATAGGGATTTCTATCTGGAATATATAACTACTGTAAAGCTCACCTTCCAGAATCATATTTTGTAATTTTTTCTACATGCATTAGTCTGCATTCATGTTGTGCATTATATCACAATTTTTGGTATTGACAAAAACAAAGTATAGACTTATAGACAATTTAACCGAGTTTTAGTCAGCTTACATACTGTTTTTCATTCTTTGCTCATTTTCTGCCTCTATAAGTGTAGAGAAATTACTCCAAGGAAGGGCAAGCTCTTTGAAGAAATGCATACAGCAAAAGTAAATATCACAGCACAGACCATTTTATTTTGTAATATTATGCATCAAGTACTTTGGTTTTGACTACAGACAGTGATATATTGACAGTGCTAGACTAAATTAATAGCGTCTACTCTTCATTAAAGGCAGGTATTTAAAATGTTTTAAAGCTGCAAATCAAACTGCAGTAGGGTTGGCCCTCAGTTCATGTGTTAGAGCCTTACAGTTTTTGAAGCATGCATCCAGATCTAGATTTAAGTTTTATGATTTTGCTTTTCTCCCTGGCATAAATTTCCAGATTGTAGTTCAGCATGAAAAACATAGATAAAATAAATCCACATTTGTTGGCATGTTTTTTCCTAGGGGGGGAAGATAAACTTTGAAGGAAACTTTTAAGTACCTAGAGAGCTTAAACTGTGGATTACTAAGGTGTTTGCCAATAATAAGATTTGTCTTCTGTTATCTCTGACTAATTTTGCCCTATTAAGGACTTTTTAAACAATAAATCGTGCATATTTGCTTGCTTTTCTTTGCTACATTTGGAGGAATAATAGAAAAGGGGAAAAAAAAAATTGGACTGGCTATCTATATTTCTAAGAAAAAGTAGATAGTTTAATGAAGTTCACTCTTTGTGATCTGCTTCCATGAATATTTCATATACAATATATTTCTCTATATATCTACCTCTAATAGCACAGTCTACAAGTGCAATTCAAATAATAAAAAATGAGTAATGTGGATCAAAACCTGGACAGTATTACACAGAATGACCTCTGAGCACCTATAGAACACTCCACAGGTGCAGAATTTCAGTCAGAATCCCAACTGCAGAGATCTCTTTGGAAATTTAAAAGTAAAAGAATGGCTTTTCTTTATACCTGTTTCTTTCTTTTCTTGGTAAGCTCTCTCATTGACAGAAGATGAGTTCTTAAGGCAAATTAACTATCAGTGGCTTTCAGTGTGTCGCTTCTGCAACCCATGGTCTTTCAGTGGTTCTGAAAGAGGCTCAGTCTACATGAATGGAGTAGAAGGAATATGGCACAAAGTTCTTATCATGTAGTTAACATGTCATCCTTGTATTTATTAAGAAATGCTGTAATCTTTCCCTTACTGTCTCTTCACTAGCTTACTGTCAGATCTTACTGTTGTTCTTTTAAGATTGGAAGTCATCAAACATACTAAAAATATATATAAAGAAATAAATTTAATGAAGAGTTTGGAAATGCACAAATATAAAAGGAAGCTAAGGTTACATATTCTATCCAAAATATAAATGGTTCTTAATTACTAAAAGAGTAATTGCCTCTTACTCCTCGAATTTAGAAAAAAGAGATTTTTGCAGATAGCAGTTCTTCTGTGGCATATTAGACATAAAAAATTTTATGGAGAAATAAGGGAAAAGTATTTTTTCGATTACAGGATGTAGGATTGTTTTTTTCATCATGAACTGTAAAGTGTATGATATTTTAAATAATACATTGTTTTTAATGAACTTTTTCTACATCTGTAGCTCACTTGGAAAGACAAGAACTGTTGGAATAGTTTCAGGAATACTTTCCCAAGTATTTATGCTGTCATAAAACTTTTTTTAGACTGTAATGTGGATCCCATCGTACACAGTATGTAAAGATAAAAGGCAAGGTAAAACTGCAGAAGAGCTCTAAGTTACCTTTGAGTTCCTCATACAAAGTTCAATGGATTTTGAGTGAGGTATCTCTATGTTTGAAGTATTTTGCTGTTAAATTCACCATGCTCACAACAGAATAGGAGAGAATCTATAAAGAGATTAAAATGGACTAACATCGAAGCATAAACATACATTAATAAATTATAATGCTAGCATAGAAATATTGGTTGTCTAACAATAAAAATGAGATAACATTTGTTGAGAAAATATCTCCCAAATCCCCATTTTCCTGTTTATTCACATCTTGTCATATACATATACAGGAACAATGTGAATAGCAGTCACTTATCAGATAGTTATGAAACATGAATGAGGTCTAAAAAAAGCTCAGAAGCAGCAAGTTAGTCACAGGTATTGCAAAAACTGAGGGAGCCCTGTGTATTATTTGCTGAATCCTTTTTCTGGACAGCAGTGAATCAGCTTGGCTGCTGTAGGGTGGCATTGTCAAAGAGGAGTTACATTAACATCAAGTTTACAACATAAGCCAACAAAATTCTTCCTTCCTCTGGGGAAAGATGGGTGGTAAATTTCTAATAGCTTACAGTAGCAGTAGATCAGGAGAACCCTTGCATTTATTCAGTGGTACTGACCAAGATGAAAAGTCAGGCTGCAACCTTGTCAGAGATCTCTAAAGAGTGAGTAGCAGGCAGAAAGACTGGTTTTGCTCGTAAACTTGAATCAAGATTCTGAATCCCTTTTACTTTATTTCATTTAGAAGGAAATTTTATCAATAAATTCAAGTATTTCTGATTTGATAAGAAATTATAAAAATTATTTCTAAACAATGGACAGTGCCATTTTTACGATATGGAAATCAGGAGGTTTTGTTTTGCTTCTGGTTTTCCTTTTTGCAGTTAGTAATATTTTAACCATAATAAGAACTATGAATAACCTTCTGATTTCTTGTCTTCTTGGGTCTGCTCCTTTTTGATATTTCTTTATTTGCATAGGATGTGGCTTGGGATGTAGGAAAAAAATAATATCCTTCTCCCCCAAAGTAAAAAAAAAAAAAAAAATCATCTAGCAAAGAGCTTTCTTTTAAGACATGCCTATACTTTGAACAATATGTTTCTATATTACATGAATGATTTCATGTGTCAGCTGTTTGGTCCCACAAAGAAGTCTCACTGTATTTTACATTTACTCCAAGAAAAGAAATTTCATGATGTTTAACCCAATGAACAATGTTCTCTTACAGTGAGTATGGGGAAACGGCTATAAATGTTTTTCTTTTGCCTTATATTGTTGTTTCTTTAATGTTGTTAAAGCCAGTTCTTTCCAATTCTAGTTGTGACCTGTTTCCACCAAAGGAAAGAGAAGTTCACAGATGTGGCCAGGCTCCTAATTGCTCAAGCTTTCAGAGGAGGTTATAGGAGTAGTGGGAAGGAGACACAATCCCTTCAGTTTGACTGCAGCTGAATTTTTCAGGGTTCCACCTGCTACAAATGCAGCAGAATGAGTGGCAGAGTTGAAGGAAATAGCCTCCTCCAAAACTAAATACAGCTTTTATGACATGGCTAGAAATTAAATGGGTCTTTTCTAAGGTCCTTAGAAAATCTCTTGTCGGAAGGAAGCCAACTGCTGCTGGCAGAAATATAATTCCCATCAGTTCCTTTTCTGTACCCTTGCTGGCTGCTGGTGACTGATAAATCTGATTCCATACACAAAATGTAGTGACGCTGAAGCAGACATAGGAATGTATCTAAGGGCCTCAGCAGGAAGACATATGGCCTTTTTCCAGACACATGTTACCACAAGCTGTACCTAATTTGCTAATCACAGTCATTCTTGAAGTAGGTTTTGAATGTTAGCTTTTCTTCTATTCTATCAAGCATGCATAGCCTCAATTGCTATTTCTACCTTCTAGGCACAGTATGGTCAGTCATTTTTTTTCTTACTAAACCTTACTCTTTAATTTCTGTTCATAGGAAGAGAAACAAGATTTAATTTTTATTTTTAAGATGCATAATGCAACATTTAAAACATGATTTATTGTGTAATTAATTATTCTCTCCCCTTTAATAAAGTAGTGGTAACAGAGAAATAAACAAAAAGATGTTTCAAACAGAAAAATAAAGAATCTTTGATCTGGTGCACTTGTGTTCTTTCTCATAAGGACAAATCAATGGCTCTCCAATGTAGACCATTCATTTTAAGCAGCACCTGTAAATAAAAAGAGGAACTATAAACTCTACCTGAAAATCTGTCTTCTTTAGCAAGCCACAGCTGAAGTAAGTGAATGTCGATTCTTTAGAAGACCGAAGATGAGCAGGATATTATTATATAAGACACATTTAAAGCTCTAATTTCAATTCTAGCACAATTCTAATGCAGATGCTGCTATCCATTATCCAGCAGGTTTTATATCAATGGCAGGACGCAGTATCATTTCTATCAATCCTAAAACCACTTATTTGGAAGAGTTGTTTCTTGTTTTGTTTCAGCTGAATGAGTGTCTAATGCAACAAATAAATTTTGAACAAAGAATGTGTGTGTCTGTCCCTGAGAATAAATTTTAAAGAAAAAAGTAAAAATATACCAATCAGTTTAACAAATATGCATGACAGAAAGTAGAAAGTTTGATTATACTAGAGCAAATAATGTATTGAATTTTGGAAGTCCTTCATTAGCTGGTGTGCTGGCAGCTGCACCAAATATTTCTGATATTCCTAAAAACGAATTAAGTGTTCTGGAGTCATGAAAACTGTGCTAATATTATACTTAACTGCTAATACAGAAATGAATGTAACAGTGTATCTGCTATCTCAAATAAGGAGACAGATGAAACAGTAAAAAAGAATCTTTGTTTCTCCTTTTAGTCACATTGATCTATCATGAAGGGAATAAAACTTTGAAGATATGTTTGTTAAAAAACAACTATTGTGCACTTCTTTTGTAATAGGCAGAATAACCTTTACAGCCTCCTATGATTCATTAGTGAATATGTCAAGAACTTGTAAATAACACTTGAAGCTTGCCTTTTCATCTCTTAATTAAACTAACAGCAAAAGTCTTATCTCTTGAGACATACACTGCTGTCCTGAATATTTTAAGTAATGTTTTTTTCCTGCAGTCATTTTTACTTTAAACTTTAAACATGAAAGTGAAGTAAACAAGTAATAATGTTCTGTTTGAACTCAAAATTACCAGATTAAACATCTTTAATATAACTAATTTGCTTGATCTACACCCAAGGATCAGGCCTTTCTAATTCTAAAGAGCGTGGATTGTTTTATTGTACTGGAGACATACCGTCTCATCTACAGTTGTTTAATAGCTCCAACTGTAAAGTCAAGAGAACTTTTGACCTTTTTCTAAACAATTAAGCTACAAGTACACTTTGGTCTAAATTTCAAAATCTGCTTGCCACTGAAGAAAGGCTTATATTACTTTGAGCACTGTACCAAAAGTCTTCAGAAATCCTTCTTTCTCCATGAGCTGATAGGCAATAAAACACCTTCAGACAGTGTCATAAAAAAATACACTTTACAAAATTATTCCATAGTTCAGAAATATATTCATCAAAGCTTTAGGGAGCAGCAACATGAGTTTCCATTCCTTCATGTTCCATTCCTTGTTTTGATTGTATAAGGTAGTCAGGAGATGCCTGAAGTAAGACATAATGGGGAAAAAAAGTCTACTTTTGCATTGCTTTCTTTCACACACATGGCATATCACAACAGTATCTTCCACCAGAAGGTACATTTGGAACCAATTGGACTGTTCTTCCAGTAGCTTTAATCAACTGCCACTTAGCACACATCTTCTGTGATACCTCATACAGTTTTGTAAGAAAATCATGTATATTCATCTTTGAATGACTTTCACTACTATTTCAAAACTAAGACATGTGATACTATTAACTACTCTGTAAGTCACTAATAATCAAACTGATATCAGAACTTTGGATCATCAGCTGCTTCGATTCTCTTTTCCCTGGAAGAAGAAATGTTTGAACTGACATTAACTGATGACTTGAAACTTGCAGTGGAAAAAACAGATTTAAAGATGTTGTACTCTGCTCTCCAAGGAATTATATGGAATACGCATCATTTCTATCTATCCCTTCCAAGGATGTTCACCTGGTTGACAAGGAAAGACAACTGATGTAATATCTTGAACTTCAGCTAAGCTTTTTCTTGTTTCCCACAATATCCTTCTTAACAAAATGTCCAGCTTTTCAGCTAAGGATATATATAATATGATGAGTGAAGAATTGGATGATGAGGGGTTTGTAATAAATGGGTTTACATCAGACTGGTGACCAGTCACTCATGGATCTCCTTTTTAGGATCAGGTCTATTTAATGTGTTCTTAAATGATTTCAGTGCAGAAGTTGAAAGTAGATACGTTTACAGACAACACTAAAATGGGAGAAGCTGTTGACTCCATTGAGGGTAGAGAGGCCATGCAGAGAGATGCTGACAGATCAGAAGATAGGGCAATAGCCAACCACATGAAGGTTAATGAGAAAGTGCTTGATTATTCATCTGGATGGGGCAACTCTGGATGTACATACAGACGGGGGAAAAGAGGTGGGAGAAGGGATCTGGACGTTCTGGTTGATGGCAAGTTGAATCTCAGTCAGCAGTGTGTCCTGACAGTCAAAAGGGCCAACTGTACCCTGAGGTTCATCAGGACTAACACTATCAGGACTAACACTGACAGCCAGTTAGGGGAGGGATTTTCTGCTTTTCTCTGTGATGTGCAGCTTCTCCTTGAGCGCTGGGTGCAGGTTTCTGAGCTACAATATCAGACAAACATAAAGCTATTGGAGAGCATCCAAAGGAGGGCTATGATGATGGTGGAAGATCTAGAGGAGCAAGAAAGATGATGAATTTCTGAGGTTAAGTATTTAGTTTGGCCTAGAGAAAAGGAAGCTGAGGGGAGGCCTTGTGGTGTACTCAAAACTTCCTCATGAGGGGAGTGGATGTGCAGTGCTGAGCTCTGCCCTCTGGTGACAGTGACGGGACCCAAGGAAACAGCATGAAGCTGCATCAGGGTAGAGTCATGTTTGGGGTTGGAAAAAGATTCTTCACTAGTGGGTGTTCAGTCCCTGGCACAGGCTCCCTAGGACACTGGTCGTGACACATAGTTGCTAGAGTTCATGGAGCATTTGGACAATGCTCTCTTAATTAACTGATTTTCAGGTGGTGCTCTGTCTATGATGCTATGATTCTAAGGTGTAAAATAAGTAGATGACAGTTTGGAGATGCTGAAAACTTCTATCACATGCAGAATTGTGTCTCTATATTTGATATTTATATGATTGGGACTACAAGTTATACTAAATATTTTCTGCAGCGTAGTATGCAAGCAGATGTCAGAAAACTGACATTCTAGAGTCTCAGCCAGTGAATTTACTATATAGTTTGGATAAGTCATTTTAAAAATCAGTCCCTATTTCCTTAGGAGTAAGGAAATATATGCACTTTATAAAAACACATCCAAGCAACAATAAACATTAAAAAAAAAAACAAAACCAATAATGGACATAGGAAAAAGTTGAGGACAATTATGGAAGCACTATTCATAGAAGAAGCAGCTGAAGCATCCCACATCTGAAAGACCCTAAACAAAACAAAACAAAACAACAACAACAACAACAAAAAACACCAAAAACCTGGACACAATATCTGACAAAATTTCCTGTACAACATAAATATCCTTTAATTTTTTAAGTTAGGCATTAAAAGAATACGATCTACAATTGTGTTTATATTTTATAACAACAGACTGAAAAAGTAAGTTTCATAAGTGTATAATGATTCCACTGTGTATGTTGTAGACGATCAAGGGGTAAGGAAATTATATTACAACTTGGCTTGGAGTCCATTGTCATTTATTTTATGGTCTGTATTCACTGCCACAGGAAGACCTGAACAAGCTTGTGTGGACACCAGTGCAAAAAAATAATAAGCCTAATATGTTTCATAATTTATATTAGTATTTTATCATTTATATTCTGATTTTCGGTGATTTCAGTGAACTCTGTAATTTGCATTTACTTTTTCATGGATATATTCTAGGAATCTTTTTTAAATCTCACTGTGTTTCAGTTTTCGTTGTCTTTTAATTCATCAAACTTGTGCATCTCCTTTTGTGGAAATAGTAATATAGTTGGAACTATGTCTCTTTTTTTCCCTTTTGTAATACTGCCATCAGTGACATGAAAAACAGCACAAATGAATGTTTATATCTATATACAGAATGATAGATACATACATTACTATCTCAGAAGAAGGAAATGTAATGCATTCCCTGTGGTCATTAGCCTTCTTGTGACAGCTGTTAAACAGCGGTGAGCTCTTGGAACAGCAGAAAAGCTTTGGATGCTTTTGAAACCCTGGTTATCCCACAGTAGGTAACCATTCATCCGTTACTGATGATACTGACCCCCTGCCTTGCAGAGATGAATCCTGTTGTTTTTTTGGGAAATGTTTAGGCTTCTCTTTAGCACTGAGCCATTGTCTCATGCTGTTTCTCCTACTGCCTGGCTGATCTTGAGCCTGGGATAATTGGTAGAGAGGTCACAGGTTTGTAGAGGAAAATAAAACCTCTATCTTTATGGTCCTAGATAAGCATTATTTGATGGCAAAGGAGTTACTGAGCTGATGTACTACATGCTATACCTAAACAGATATTATCAATACTGCATCATTTTAGTAAAGCAATGTGCAGAGCAGAAGAAACGAAGAATGAGCTATAAAACATTTAATTTTTTTTGTCTGATGAAAGCAAGATTATATCTGGCAGTTACTATATTTTATCTCTTGACACCTACATCTATCAAGGACATGACAAGCTATGGGACAAGAATGCAAAAGAAACTCAAGGAAGTGAAGCAAACCTAATTAGCAGTAATAGGATATTAAATCTAAGCTATGTCATTGACTCCTTGTACCCATCTAAAGATGATAACCAGTGATTACCACAGTCATATCATGTAATTTCTGGCCTAAAGAACCTTTTGAAATCTTCAGCACAATGTAGCACATAAAGTAATGTTAATTAAGTATTAGAGATATCACCTGATATAAAACACCAGCTTTCTCATATTGTCTTCAAGGGAGAGGTGTTCCAGTCCTTTGATCATCTTTGAGGCCTCCTCTGGATTCGCTTCAAGAGGTCCACATCCTTCTTGCGTTGAAGACCCCAAAGCTAAATGAAGTACTCCAGATGAGGTCTCACAAGAAGAAGCAGAAGCGGAGAATTATCTCCCTCAGCATCCTGACCATGCTTATTTTTGATGCAACTCAGGATACAGTTGGTTTTCTGGGCTACAAGTGCACATTGCATTCACTTCATTTATTCTTGTATTCATAATTAATGCCAAATTTCTCATCAATCTACACACCCAAGTCCTTCTCCTTAGGGCTGCTCTCAGTTTTCTCTTGAAGAAAATAAAGATATGGAAAAGCAAAATTATTTTTAAAAAATAAAGTTTGATCTTGAAAAAAGTAATGTATTTTGTCATGGCTCACTTGATAAATGTAGACCAAGTCAGCATTCTTGGCATATATATGACCTTATTTTCATTTTATTTTAACATCTGATATTAGGGGAAACTCGTTCACCTTGAGGACAGGCAAGTACTTAAACTGCTTGTCCAGAGAGTTTGTTCAGAGAGTTGTACTGGCTGAATAACTCTACTTGACCTCACAGCTGACCTGAGTTAGATTGGGTGACTTCCTGAGATCTCTGCCAAGCCTGAATGATCCTGTGATTATACTAATAACGGTACGTATTTGTAATCTCTGTCATGATAAACTTCGCTATATCTGTGGCATCTGATAATTGTCATTGTTATTTACTGCATAACAGATTTGTAAAAGAAATGTCTCTCTCTTTCTTATATCCAGATTGTGTCTGCTTAATTCAGGATCACAGGAGATAAGGTAGCAAGCACAATTTTTTTATGAAGATATATGTCTCATAAAATCCATACTGCAAATTTCTTAGTAATTTGTGGTCTTCTTTCCTTCCTTCCTTCCTTCCTTCCTTCCTTCCTTCCTTCCTTCCTTCCTTCCTTCCTTCCTTCCTTCCTTCCTTCCTTCTTCTTTCTTTCTTTCTTTCTTTCTTTCTTTCTTTCTTTCTTTCTTTCTTTCTTTCTTTCTTTCTTT
Organism: Chrysolophus pictus; assembly: GCA_037305975.1. NCBI lineage: Eukaryota > Metazoa > Chordata > Aves > Galliformes > Phasianidae > Chrysolophus > Chrysolophus pictus. The sequence continues at coordinate 24,558,881 of CM074577.1, read as the reverse complement.
CTTTCTTTCTTTCTTTCTTTCTTTCTTTCTTTCTTTCTTTCTTTCTTTCTTTCTTTCTTTCTTTCTTTCTTTCTTTCTTTCTTTCTTTCTTTCTTTCTTTCTTTCTTTCTTTCTTTCTTTCTTTCTTTCTTTCTTTCTTTCTTTCTTTCTTCTCTTTCTTTCTTTCTTTCTTTCTTTCTTTCTTTCTTTCTTTCTTTCTTTCTTTCTTTCTTTCTTTCTTTCTTTCTTTCTTTCTTTCTTTCTTTCTTTCTTTCTTTCTTTCTTTCTTTCTTTCTTTCTTTCTTTCTTTCTTTCTTTCTTTCTTTCTTTCTTTCTTTCTTTCTTTCTTTCTTTCTTTCTTTCTCTCCACCTCCCTCCTCCAAGTAATAATGAAACTATTAATGTTAGAATTAGACTTGTACATCTATCTGCTAAGAGTGCAATCAATTATCTTCTCTACCTACAATAATTTCAGTCTGCTGTAAATTACTTCCTGTAAATGGAAGTGATTTTTAACAGGTGTTCTTTCGTGAAGCAAACGCCTTGTTACTATGAGTTAGCCTTTAACTGGTTTATCTTTGAAGGAAATGAACTCCTGTGAACACTAAGCTAAGCATATTCAAGTTACAAAAGCTCTTCTGCATGTATAGCAAAGTGTTTTGCAATGAAGATAATTATTTTCAAATTACCTATGACAGTAGCTAAGTGATGGATGCAGTCAATATTCCATATGAAAATGGTACACATCAGGATGACTTCAAAAATAAAACCAACAAGCCTGTTTACAGAAACTAATGGGACAACTTTACAGCTACAGCCTGGTGTATGCTACTTTTTAAGAACCTGATGGTTCTTAAAAGACTTACATTAAAGATCTTGCAGTTTGACAACTTGGGAAAAAGCAAATTTCATGAATTATCTGTAAATAAATCATATTTGTACCAAAAAAGATAATATAATTATTTGATTATCAAGAAACAGAAATCAACTACTTATTCCTGATTCTATGAAATGTCTTGATGTTTGAATGATACTCTTTATAAATTTAGAATATTTTTTTCTAAACAGGGACATTAAATTCATAAGACTTCATGAGACTCATTTTAATAGTAGATGTGACAGAAAGAATTGCTATGATTTTTTAGCAAAGAATGAATTAAGCATATCACAATGAGTGAGTTTTGATTTATTAAACTACATATTACTATTTAAAGTAAATATAAAGACATATTTCTTCCAGCTGCCCTCCATACAATTTGTGCATTGTTTATTGGCTAAGTAGGTTTCTATAAGATATTGTTTTAGGTTATGCCTGGTACCTAATAGAAGATCCAGCCCTCAGAGAAGAATGATAGCATTAGCTGGTTGAACTGTAACTGTCTGCAGCACTCTAGGCAGATGCAATTCAATGTCAAACTCACTATAAAAAATGTCACAGCATTTTCAAATGGGTTTCAAAATGACTCTCAGCCTTTCAATCTATCATTTTTTACAAATTAGATAAGTATTTAGAATTCTAGTTAGTTCTACTTGAAGCATGCAAAATTGTCAAACAATTAAAAAAAAAATCTTTCTATTAGATAGAAAAAAACATCACTCAAAATCTCCAAACTTGCCATCATTTACATTTTCCCTTTCTACCCTTCCTTCTCCCTTCCCCCATCACTCTCGCTTTTTCTCACTCATTTCTCTCTTTTTAGGCCCCAAAGTAATTTTTGCCACTACAACAGTTTGTTTGCCCTCTGCTACAGACCCTACAAATAAATTCTTGTGCATTTGAACCTCTCTTAAAATGCTTTGTGCAACACTGTGTACCTCTGGAACAAGGCATGAGCTAACTTCTCTGACAGCTTTGATTCAACATTCTAAACACATCAAAAAAGATTGCATTGGGTCTGGCTGGAATAGAGTTAATTTTCTTCACAGTGGCTCATATGGTGCTATGTTTTGAATTATTTGTGATCAGAACAGTACTACAAAGACAATTATGCTTGCGTATCATTAAGGACTTTCTAACTTTTCACACTGCCCTTCCAGGGAGAGTAAAAAGTTGGGAGGGAACTCAGCCAGGACAGCAGACTTTGAGTGACCGTGACTAACCTATAGATATCCCATTAAATGTGATGTTTTACTCAGCAAGAAAAATGGGGAAAGGAGAGGAAGGAGGGACGTTCAGAGTGATAGCATTTGTTTTCCTAAAAAACACTATGCATGATGAATGCTACTTTCCTGAAAGAGGCAGAACAAGTTGTTGGGAAGTAGTGAATGAATTCCTAATTTTTTTCTTGACTTGTGCACACAGTTTGTGCTTTACCTACTAAACTATTTTTATGTCAGTCCAGGAATTTTCTCAGTTCTATCTTTCCAATTCCTTTCCCCATCCCACTGTGAGGGAGTGAGCAAGAGGCTGTGTGGTAATTAGCTGCCAACCTGTGATACAACCAACACTGATTAAAATTTAGGTGAATATCATGTTTATTAAACTTCAACATAAGCCCTGAAATAGACATTTATAACCTTAACCATCTTTATGAGAAAGCAGAAATAAATGAGGCACTGATACTTGCAGATACTAAATGCCATTTAACATGGCATTGGAAGACTTGACAGTACCTTCACACAGTCTTTGTGTTATCTGTGTTATCTATACAGTCACAATAGTCCAAATTTTGCTAAAATTTTGCCTGAAAATTTTCTTTTTTCAGTAAGTATCAGTTCCAAAACAAAGTTACAACAATTTTTCAGATAAAGTTAAGGGCTGCAACTGAGAAAGCACTATATCTTTAAAAAGCTTTCAAGAAGATTAAATTGGAAAAGAAACAATAACTAATAGACTCCTGCTAACCTAAAGGACACTTTTTCACCGGTGAAATCATTTCTGTGTAGCTAATCTAAGAGGAAGTGTTCCTATAAAACAAGGAAGTGATTTCAGTATATAACATACCAGGGATAATTTTTAAAAAGCAATTGAGTTGGAAGACTACCCTAGAAATAAAGTTATTGGATACGAATGTAAAACAATCCTAAGATCAGTTATATAACACAACAGAAATTGTGTTTATGTCTGTCTTCTTATATGTATCTGAAATGATACTGGAGAAATGATGAATGGGATCAATGCATATCTATTTCCTTATATTGTATTTTGGATGTGACTTGCAACATTTAGTTAGTTGTTTAAAGGATAACATCTTCATATAGTTCAATATTTAAATGAACCATCCTTCACCATGTATATTAGATGAGTTCATTATAAGTTGGAGTCATTCAGTGAATAAGCTGTACAAATAGCAAACTCTAAGGAAAGAAATCTCTACAGATTTTTTCACGATTGGCTTGAGAACTGCAAAAGAAAAAGAAAAAAAACACAACAAAACCTTCAGTTGTTGAGATATATTATGTGTGTAAATATAATGTGTTGCCACTCACTATTTAAGAAAAATAACATGATAGATTGATTCAGTATTTAAAAGACGGTGTATGCATGTATGGATTTATTATGAACAGATAATTCTGGCTTTGTTAAGAGGATGAGAAATCATTTTCCTTTCAAAGTTCATTATATATTTTAATATAATTTTTGTAATTCTCAATAATTTTGTGCATATTCCAAAACCTCCTGCTGCTGCTCAAGATAAAGGTAGCTCCCAGTTTCCTTTTTCCTCAATTTAAATAAAACACAAAATAAAACCGACCTCCTCTGGGAGGGTGGACAGAAAACAAATCCCTCCTTCCTATTTAGCTGCCTTTTGTTGTACTTTGGCATTCTAATTCAAATGAATTGAACTTGTTTGTTTTCTATAAGCCAAGAAAATATTTTTATGTACATTTCACAATGTGTGGGATAGAATTCTGTTCTCCTTGATAATTATGAAGAACGTGTATTCACTATTTTTATTATTTGGCATGGTACTTCCTTCCATATGAGCTCCAGAAAGTACTGTCATGACTTGCAAGTCCTTAGTATTTGTTGATACGTGCATTTAGGTGAAAGCCTACCCTCAGTATTAGATATTCTTATAATTTTGAAATCTGAACAGTTTTAGAAAGTGTTTTCTAATTTGCAAGATGAGGTCTCTGAAAGCATATTATGTTTAAAAAAAAAAAAAAAAAAAAAGATGGAGGGGTGGGGGAGATAACTGTATCAAAATCTTGTAAGTTCTTTCCCTGGGGTAGTGTTCAAAGACTTAATTCATTTCAAAAACTTAACTTCAGTTTCTGTTAGTTGCAACCAAGTTACTGTGATAAAATACATATGAGTTGTATGTAATTTTTGTAAATTAGTAACAGAGGTTCTGCTAATAACTGCTTAATATCAGTGTCAAAGAATACCTAAGATGGTAGATGATGGGGTACAAGATACATTCAAGATTAGTGAAGAATATTTGGCTTTGCCAAAATGATGGAACTTGTGTAGTCAAGGCACAAACTGCATGAATAGATTCCAGATTATAAAGAGTTGAAGAAATTTACATTTCTTTTCAGGTGCTTAAATCAAAAATGTAGTTTTCAGGGACGATCAGGATGATGTGCTTTCTAGAATTTAGAAAACTAGCTATAAGTAGGTCAGTGTGTCAGGATATGAAATGCCAACAGGTGAATCACAATCTGCTGTCTGCTACAATTTAAAAAATATGTCTAAAAGGAGCCTCAACATTGCTTTTAACAAGAAAACAAGCTTATGGTTGAAGTTGGACCTGAAAAAGACTAATGGTGCTCTAGTAGAAACGGGGCCTGACTGCTTTCATTGTGAGGAGGTGAGCACCTCTATCAGAAACAAAACTAGTCTGAGTAAGTTAGTAAAAAGAAGTATTAGTAATAAAATGAAACAAAGTCAAAAACCATCTGGAAATGCACTCAGTTTAGTTTTGATGGCATTAAATTTTAAATGAAGGACATAATATTTAGGCTATAGGAAGTCAAAAACAAAGGAATTTATGCCAGCAGTCTTGATAAGTATATTTTCTGTAAGATTTTTCTCTAATCTCATTTAAACAGTAAGCAATGACAGAATGAAGAATATATTTATATATATATAGCATTATTATTATTATTATTATTTTTCAAAGCAAGAATGTTAACAGTTTTTATTTTTCACTTCAGGCTATCTTTTTTCCCTTCAAAGAGTAAAAAATGAAATAATTAGTCTCATCTTTCTGTAAAGTGACTGTACAAGCCTGACATGTATTCACACTTAGGATATTGAAATTGCACAGACGAAAAATGAAATATAATGAAAAAAAGAATTCTTTCTTTAAGGGCACTTCTTCATGTTTTGTGGGTGATGTTTGTCCAGTGTTGTAGGATTTGACTCTGTGGAATTTGTCTTTCAATATTGGCTCTGCTGTGGTCCCAGTAAAACCTCCTACTCTGTTTATTTCTTGGTAACTAGTTTTATCTTCCTGGCTTAATTTTCTTCTCCAGGTGTATCTCAAGACCAAGCTCTTGATTGCAGCTACACGTATCTTGCAGTTAAGCAGAGATTTTTCTATTAACGTTAACAATAAATAAAAAATTACTGTCAGTAGGACTTTGCATTGAGATTGAGTGGTTATACCTCCCATTATTCAGTGCCATCTCTAAGCAGCAGCAAGTATAATCCTACTCTTTTTCATCACAAACACAAATGAGTCTACCTAGGCCCATTTTATCAATGATCTGTTTGATTTTGTACTGGAAGCAAAGTAGTAACCTGATATGATCACTTACAGTCAAGAAGAATTTCATTTGTTCCTCACCACCTCTCAGCTAGTAAATTAAGAATAATAGCTGTTATCCTGATTTGGTTCATGAGTATTAGCATTCAGAAAACTTCATTGCATTTACATGAGTTTCATTTGGTTTCTATAGGACCTTCCAGGCATTATTAGGAGACACAGTGTAGATACAACCAGGAAAATTAGCACTTCTGTTAATTCTTAGTTAGGGTCTAGTGGTGGAAAAAAGAATAATTTCTGTGGACAGAGTGACTGAAGTTTGGGAAGAAAAACAATGTCTCATGAAAGTATTTCCAGCTACGGACTTTAAAGGTTTGATAATTTTTTTAACATTTAGAGAGTCTGTGCTTGGGCAGTTCAAAGCAAAACAGTTGTTTCTAAATGTTTCTTTTTCAAGGGCAAAATTACTCATAGGAAAAAAACTACTTTTTTGCATACATGTTGATTATTGTTCTTCATTCTAATAGAGCATACTTTATCAGAAAAAGAAAATATTCAAAGGTTATTTTCTTAGATACTTTTCACATAGAACATAAAAGCTTTTCTAAGCTTCTTTCACAGAAAATTTCGTAGTGGTTAAGATCTGAGATTTATCTGTCTTTTAAGTACTACTTACTATAAATGCTTCATTAAATGATTTGATGTAAATATAGATGCCTTTATTTTACACCTAATAAATTTTGCTGGCAAGCAGTAGCTGGATTATTGTTTTAATGTATTCACCTTTTTAGAAGCTTTCTGTTGTTGACAGTAACTACTTTCCCTGGTTACAAGATAGGCTTCCTTAAAAGCTAATAAATAGGAGCTGATCATAATAGGCTTAGTTTGACAGTTGTTGCCTTCTGAAAATTTTCTTCAGTACATTTTAGTTACATGTTTACGTTAACATTGATATGATTTACTGCAAAACTGAGTTATTGGTACCTTGCATCCAGTGAAGGAAAGTATACGTCTGCAGTCTGAATTCTGTCCTTCATTATTTATTGAGAATTGACCTTGACAAGGAAGCTTGGATAAGCCTGATATCTTGAATGAGAATTGCTGCCAGGCAACCTTTCTTCCCTCTTCAGGATGAGTGGGATGCTACAATATTGTGACTCTGCTGACTGCTTTGAACAAGCTAGAACTAAACATATCCAATGGATGATAGTAGCTGAAGCTTGGAGTGTTGAGACAGCATGGAAAAAAACATTTTCCATGCATGGGGACTACCACTGACTCAGTGTTTCAGACTAGGTTTGGATCAGAGAAATAGGATGTCTGAGGAGCAGAGGCAAGAACCTATGCACTTAGGGCAGCATGGAGGGTTGTATGTTTTATTCTACACAAACACCCAGGCATAAATTTAGATAACTATAGTATGCAGCTGTCTCGCTCCAATTTATAGGAGGGAGAGGAGGTTCTTTTAATATCTGTATACCTGGCTTGAGATTAAGAAACAAGGGTTCAAATGGTGGTCCGACCAGTTTATTACAAATCTTAATCAGGGAGATGGGGAAGGGGAGGACGGATACTATTATGAATTAGGGTAATGGGGAAGGGAAGGAGAGTGAGAGAAAGGATGGGAAAGAAGAAGCAAGGAGTCTTTGTAGGAAGCAAGAGGGAGATAATCACTACCATGGATCCAACGTGGTTCGTAGTTCAGTCTTTGATCTTCAGTAGTGGTGGGTGTTGTTCCATTGAGGATGATGGTAACCACGGCGATGATGGCCCCTTTTTCAATGGTAGCACCAACTTATAAATAAGTCCAAAGTGGTTGAGTCAGCTCTCTTTGGAGTGACAGCTTCTGGCTCTGGGATCTCAGCGGAAACTCCTTTGTTCCTATCTTCCCTGGCTTTGCCAGCAGATAAGAGGGAGCAGGGAGGCACCAACTTGTATCTTGCCTTCACAAGATACAATGACATCATCCCATAGTTTCTCATAGCAAGCTGGAGTTATTTGGTCACAGGCTAGATCTTCCACCAGTAAACAGTTATGAGCACTATCTTCCAAAGGTAAACAGCTCCAAAGAAGTGCTTTCAAATGTAAAATTGTCCACACAGAGATGTTGATTGCCATACAGCGACACCCATCTCTCATCTCCTAGAGTCTTATCACAAGAAATACCTCAGAAAGCAAGCTTTGAGCCAGAAAGCAAAGAAGGATTCATACAGCAGCAAGCAGAAACTCCCTATGCAAGTGCAATATGAACCCTAGTAAGCTAAAACAGAAACTCCCTTAAGCAAGTGCAATATTACTTACCAACCCTTGAGAAAACACTGAACAGGAGAAGGGAAAGAACATGCTGGTGGTGAATTCGATAGGTAGTGTCAGTGGGGCGTCCCCTGCTTCAAAGTGCACTTTTCCTCTCAAACACACTACAACCTCCTCCTACTTTTATTCTCTCCAGAGTCTGTGGGGTGTTTTCCATTTGCATGTCACATCCACGTAGCCAGCGTATGATGCAGAGCCCAAATGGATCACCTGCCTGCAAGCAAGCTCAACTGTCTGCAAAACAAGATAATTGTAAGGTTAACTACCTACCAAGACAAGATAAATGGCTGTAGCTGCAAATACCTCTTCCGTTAAAACTGTCAGATCTTTTGTTCCAACTCAAGTTCATTCTTGGTTGGGACCTTTATGTCCAATAATTCATTTATCTCTTACAGTAATTCATGCTTGCAAATTTAACAAACTATGAGTTATAATATTAAAATCTCACAGTTGAATCTGAAGTGATTCATCTTCACCATCTTTAGGTTCAACTTATCAACACAAAGGTGAACAAATATGAGTAATGCTAATAATATTGTCAGTGATGTAAAATTAAAAGGTAATGTTTGCAATTCACACAAGCCTAACTAGATTTGTAGATAGTCAAAAAAGATAGTTTAACAGAAAATATAATTAGCAAGCACAGTCGATGTAAACAAATAATAGATCATGATCCCAATACATCTTGCATACACTGATTAGTATGAATAAATGTGTTAAGTACAGCCGCAATCTATGTTATCAGTTTGAGAATGCATAACATGCTGTTAAGCAGTGACAAAGTTATAGCTTATGAATTGATGTATGACAGTAGCTAACTCATCCAGACACAAAATCAACATAAAAAAAAAAAAAAAAAAAAAAAAAAAAAGCCCTATCTTTACTCCAAAGGAAGAAATAGAGAAAGAACTTCTGGGGGGGGGAAGGGGGGGAAAGCAGAAGTTATCTATTTTACTGAGAGAATGTCTTTCTGAAAAGGTAGCATACATGTATGTACAATACAGTCCACTTGTAGTCTTCAGAGAACATTTCAGCTCTTGAGAGAAGAGTAGCTGAAGTCACAAGGCTCAATCATGGTAAGATTAAGAACATCCTTTAACAGATTTCTCTCAAAGCAAATAATCCCCATTGCTGAGAAACACAGCAGAGTTTCATAGTGATTTTCATGAACATCATAAAACGGAATCAGATTCAGATCACAGTCCTTTCTTCAGGGAGCAGGACATGAGACTGAAAAGGTCAGTAATCCCTGTAGCATACATCTGTGTTCCTTTCCTCACTACAAGGTAGCAATTTATCCTTTTGCACGCAGGTCATCTCTTTCTGTCCAAAGAGAGAAAGCCTAACTGGGAGAGAATCAGACTTCAGCGGCAAAAGATGCAATTTCTCAAAAACTGACAACTTATTATACACAGAATACCCAAGATGATTTGTCTGCCAAGCACAGAAGCATGTGATCTCAAAAGGAATTTGAATTCACTCTAGAAAGTTCTAGACAGAAAGCAGTAATTGTGTTTGTGTGAATAAGGCTGACAAAAAAAGAGTGAGAGAAATACTCTTGAGACGAATTTAGGCACTCTATAAGAACTATGAATCTTACATTAGTGAAATGCTTCTAAACCTGCAGGCCAAAAGACAAGTAATTAGCAATAGGACAAGAGGTACTGGCTTTAAGTTACACCAGGGGAGGTTCAGGTTGGACATTAGGAAAAATTTCTTCTCGGAAAGAATAGTGAGGTATTGAAACAGTCTGCCCAGGGAGATGGTGGAGTTACTGTGTGTTCAAGAATAGAAAACAAATAAAATAAATAAAAATCATAAGAGAATAAAATAAAACAAATAGAAAACAGAAGAGAAAAAAACAGTGGACAAAATAAGTACTTAATGGGAAAAGTAAGCACAGCTTTGGCAGAAAGAAGTCCTGCTCCAAAAGCCAACTGGACTTTTCTAAAGGAGAGAAGTAGTTCACGGGAACAGTGACATGGCTAATATTCTCTTGGATTTGTAATCCAAAGAGGGATCCAAAGTCTACAGACTAAGGAGGAAGATTTTGTATGGATAAAAAAAAAAAAATAAATCTTACCATTGAGCAAATGGTAAGATGTTAAGGAATAACGACGAATTAGCATTCAGTGGATTTAAGTCATCAGTGCAGTCCTGAAATGAGTTTTCTTGGAATCCTATGAGATTTTCTGAAAACATATCAAGCCACCCCTGCATACTTCTAATTGAGAAATTGGAACAAGATCAAGAATACTTGGACTCAGCAGCTGCAGGATTGTTTTATTCCCATGAAGTTGGGGCTAACATTGTTCTTCAGCTGATCCTGTAGCACTGTGATGAGAACTGCACTCAAACCAACTGGTCTGCATGTACCTCCAACAAAATGTTCTGTTCTATAACAGACTGATATTGTCTTGTTCTACACAGTAATGTGCAGCCACTACCTATCATCTGTTCAGGGGATTCCTCTTGTCAAATTGCAAATACACCTTTATAATAGTATATGGTATAAATATTTCTATTGTTTTTAATAACAGCATATTTGATTTATATATTTTTTCTTTAAACTCTTACTTACGGGAGTAAAACAGTAAAACTACATGTAGTGTACAATCGTCCAAATACTTCTGATCACAGAAATCAATAGTAGTAAGTGGTCGTGCAAGTAATGGAATATTAGCCCAAATGAATATCAGGAGTGAATCTTGGTTTAAATTGCTCTATAGTCACCAAGCTATTCAGCTTGTGTGAAATCAAAATACATAAAAAAACCTCAAGGGATATTATAACTGCAAACAGTTGTCTGAGCTGCCTAATGATAAATATTTTTTAATCATCTAAAATACTCCGTTATGTTGCAAAATTAATTCAAGTATTTTTCACAAATGCCGTTGATTTTATACTAATTTGGAATGCCATTCCACACAAATCTGATTATTCCTTGTATAAGTATGAAATTTATATACATCAGAAATACATAGGAACTTAACTTTGTAGTTACAGATGCACTGTCATATTAGATATCTATGATTAGCCAATGAGATTCTACGGTCACTGTAAATAAAATTACACAAAAGAGATACTCCAATGTGATGGGGTTTTTTTGTAATACAGCATTTCCTTCTGTATCCAGTGTCACACGTGCTGTCGAATGTTCAAATTCTCTTTTCCTTTAGAAAAAAAATATTAAAATAGACCAGGCAAACATAGTTAAGATTATCAGTGGCTAGTATGCCAACTTTGTATTGATCTTAAAAACTTCCTTTCAGAAGTTGCTTTTTTCACACTTTTAACTTTTTAAACGTACAGATAGCTTCTGTTTGTATAATTTTCATTTTCAGGTCCTATACAAAATACATATCTTAGTATCTCATCTTCCTATAACCTGTAATACTGTGTGAGAAACATGGTTTTTTTGTTTTTTGTTTTTTGTTTGTTTGTTTGTTTGTTTGTTTTGGTCATACTGGTTTTGTGTCATGTGTTTCTACTAAAGCTGAAGAGAAGATGTGTGGAAAATTGCTGAGGTTATTTGCAAAGTCAGAATAATCTGAAATAATATTAAATTCACCAGGTTCATGAAAGCTTTGCTTTCTGCTACTAGCAATTTATTTTCCAGAACAAGCTGGTTTATATGTTTTTAAGTGAGCCAAATTTTAAGAGGAACACTTAAATATGTGAGTATCTAATTGATCTTAAAATTCATTCCTGACTTTAGGTTATGCAGTATTTATCTAGCTAATTAGTTTCTACTGATGATCCTGATGGATGAAAAGCAGGACATGAGCCAGCAGCATGTACTTGCAGCACAGAAGGCCAGTAGTGTCCTGGGCTGCATCAAGGAGGGTGTCAAAAAGGAAAGTCCCTTCTACTCTGCCCTCATGAGGCCCCATGCGGAGTACTGTGTTCAAGCTTGGGGCCCCAGAAGGACATGGAGCTGTTGGAGAGGGTCCAGAGGAGGGACATGAAGACAATCAGAAGGCTGGAGAATCTCTCCTGTAACAAAAGGTTGAGGGAACTGGGCTCATCTAGCTTGGAGAAGAGAATAGGGAGAGCTCTAAGGAGAGCTCACTGTGGCTTTCCAGTACTTGAATGGAGCTTAAAAGCAGGAGCAAGACTGACTTTATATATGGGCAGACAGTGAGAGGACAAGGGGGAAGAAGAGGAACGAGAATAGAGGGAAAATTTAGGTTAGATGTTAGGAATAAATTCTTCACTCAGGGGGTGATGAGGCACTGGAATAGGTTTTCCAGAGAAGTTATGTGAATGTCACATTGCTAATGGCATTCAAGATCGGGTTGGATGGGGCCCTGGGCAGCCCCAACATCTACTCCCACTTAAGCTACTCTATGAGTCCATGATTCTAGTGACTGATATATATGAAATTCTATTTGGGACATTTTCTATAAAAGATAGGTGCTTCTATTTATATGCTACATACAAAGTACAGTAAGATCTATTTTTATTTCACTCGCTCTTTTTTTTTATGCTAGTTATTTCTATCATGACCATTAATCCTGATGTATCTTTTAAATTTGAATTTAGAATATCACTGCATAAAGGTTTGACATGAACAACATCATTTCTACATGTCGTTCTGCAAGTGTTCTGAATCAACTCTTCTCAAATTAGAGTTGATCTCTAAATATAATTAGAAAAGCTGCTCAAGACAGCATTATTTTTCTCATGGATGTTCCAAAAACAAAAAAGAAAAAATGCAAATCATGGTTGCATGTGTGATATATAAACATTTATATCAATTTGACAATATGAATTATTTTTACAAATCTGATGATAGCAATTCTTTCGGATGCTAATTCTGTTTTTAAGAAATGAGATCATGTAGTTTTAGTGTGAGTCTATTCATACTATCATATGCACTAAAAGGGTGTGTGCATACTTTCTTGATAGCCATGCACTGTGCCTTGATCAGCTCATCTGCATGAATCAGTAGACTACGATGAGGGAACCGTTTACGGCTTCAGTGCATTGGAAGTGATGGAGGCAACACTGAAATACATGTCAGTATTTGTGTCAGGTGCGTCCTATGAATGCTCACACAGGTATAGAAAGAACACCATATACAAGTTCACCAGGACCTATTGAGCCAATAAGAAGCTGAAGGAGACATTTTCCTGGATTACATCATTACTGATGATAAAATGCAGTGTCACCACTGTCACTGTCAGTCAAAACAGCAGCCTATAGAGTAGGGACATGTGAATTCCCCATCGAAGTAAAATTTCAAGATGCAGGTCCCTGGGTAAAGTGACAGGCACTAACTTTTGGGATAGGAAAGAGGAGATCCTTCTAGATTTCCTGGAACTCTGACAAACCATGAAGTCTCACCTCTACGTTGTGATGCTAAGCTGAAGACTTGAATATCCAGAGTCAGCCGAGAGAAGAAAACAACTTTTGTCTTGAACATGATAATGCTAGGCCCCATACCAGTTTGAAGACTGTGGAATACATTGTCAATCTTGGCTTGAATGTCCTACCACACTCTCCATTTAGTTTGGATTTTATGTCTTCTGACTTCTATCTGTTTGAGTTAATGAAAGGTGGACTGTGTGGCAACCTTTTCCTAGCATCAGTGCCATCATAAAAGATGTGAAACTGGTGCATATTTTCACAAATGCAGCATACAGGCTTTTGTTCATTGCTAGTGAAAATGTGTAACTAATGGTGGTGGCTATGTTGAAAATTAGTGTTTTTTAGCTGAGAATTTGCTCTATGAAATAGTGTTATTGTGCTCTTTGTATCTGTTGTAATTTCCTTGGAAATAAACAGAAGACGTTATTTTCAGAGCAACCTATGTGCATTTCTATGTCTAGCTTTTGGTCTCACTTTTCTATAAGGATTATAATTTTTTAAATACATACTGAAAATAACTTCTTTCATAGAGATTTAATGGCAGAAGATACAAATACAATGTGGATAGTATTGTTTATAAACTGGCTTTTGAAGTCAAAGTGTTATCTAACAGACGAAGAAGTGATTAGCAGAGCAAAACTCATCTCCTTGTTAAAGAAATGATACAGTGAAGAAAATGCATTTTATAATATATTGATTAGTGTAAAAATAAAAATAATCATATTTTACTAAAAGTTAAAGTCTGAGCGGGATGGTAATAAAGGAAGTCAGCCATGGGACTTTAAAAATTCTTCATTAAAATGAATAACTCTCAAACTCTCACTCCATTCGTTTCACAGCCAACATTCCTATCCAATTTGTGAAAGTCACAATATCAAGCATGCCACTTGAAAACACAGCTTAATGACTAGCATTCTTTAGCTGCATAAAAAGGAAAGAAAAACTTAAACAATCACACTGACAAGTGCCCATCTTAGAACATTCAAGAAAAAAATCCACAGCACAAAAATAGGTTGAGCATGAAGATGATTTGCGTAATATTTGGTCATTTACAATTTTTGAGTTTGAAAGTAAGCACAAACACACAGAGATTAAATCCTGGTCATACACATGCATACATGAACACCCTTCCTGAGCTTTTCAGAGACTGCTGAATTCTTTTAATATTCTGACCAGTTATTTTGCATTCCTATGTTTTTAATTCCTGTATTATGAGCCTCATTAATAAATATAGATGAATGATACTATGATAGAAAGAAAATATCTTAAAAATAGTGTAAGTCTTCACTGCAATGAAGACAGAATTAGTAATTAAATTTAAAAATATTCTACAAGAAATATTTATCTAAATAGTACTAATAATTTTTAGATATAATTCATAATCAGTATTAAATTCTTCTTCCTATTTAGTCTTCAAAGTTGTCTAAAGCAAAGCCCTGTGCTGAGCTGGAATGCAGTGCGCAAATGTTTGTCTTATCTGTTCTGAAAAATCCTCTGGAGAAAGTCTGACACTGCAGAGTTTTCTGTAACATCTTAGTGTGTGTGCATATGAAGGGATATGCAGCAATTTTGAATAAACTGCTACTATGTTCTTTGAAACAATTTTTCAGATATTAACAGACACAGTCTGTTTTAGATCACTTTTGCTAAATGTCTTATCCCTGTTTGTTTGGACTTTCCTACTCACTTATCTTTAAAAAATGGAGTATAAAAGAACCTGATAATGCTGATAAATTCTTTTCTGTTACTTACACACTAGAAATATTTATTAGTGAAAAGTTAGCCATATTTCATAATTTCCTTTATTTTGGTGAATTTTTTCTGTTATATTTAATTGCATTTCAATCGATTTAATTTTCTCCATGCTCTGTTCCACTTTAATATAGAATACTATATACTGTATTTCTATTCTTTTATTTTTATCCTTAATACTCCCAAAAAGCACGACTGCTAATAATATTCATGATCTGAAGTCAGCAGTTGACAAAGTCTGTAGATACTGTATATATCTCACAGAGAAAAACAAAAACAAAAACAAAAAACCCCAAAAAACAAAATACAATTAAACACTGCAATATTTAAAGATAAACGCATCATGCCTTACATGAGGAAAAATTTAGAATGGATATTATGGAAAGTTTTCTGTTTTCCAAGTCTAAGCTTGGAATTTTTATTACAAGTATCAGTACAAAACATGAAGGCATAGTCTCTCAAAATAAATAAATGTAGTGTACAAATATTTAATTAACGTATGAACTCAAGAATACATAGTCCTTCAGATTTCAACATATTCCATACAACAACAATTTCCCTTAAAAAAAAAAAAAATTATCATCATCTCTCCAAGTATAGTTAGAATAGAAAGAATCTTCCCAAACTATCTCGGCTAATTTTATCTATTTCTCCAAAGTAAAATTTTACTAGGCAATTCCAGTGTTATCACTTCCCATCAAAACAAAAGGTAAAACTCCAAAGTGGTGATACATTTAACAGGTGGATGAACTGTTGATGACTGTTCTAAAGTATAAGTATTTGACACATGAATGAGTAATTTTTAATGAATGTGCACTTAAAATGAAGCTTAGTTTCTGTTTTTTTTTTTTTCTTAATGTACTATGGTTCAAATATATGAGTTTTGATCAGCAATCAAAAGAACTGCTAAAGTGAAAGTGTGTGAGAAAACTTAATTCAAAAGCAATTGTATTCATAAAATGTGTACATTAATCTCAAGCACCACCATAGCATGGGAATCTGGAATGTGAACAGGAGAAAAACCTGCTAGTTTTCTGAGTTAATACTGTACTGAAAGTATTGAATTCCGAGTTTGAATACAAACACTTAGAGACAAACAGGAGATTTAGAAACAAAATCTAAACAATATTTAAAGATCATTCACTCCTACAGTTTAATAGGCTTTTTAACTTGTCTGGAAATTTTCTCATGCAAGTGAGCAAAATATGCTCCCTTAATTTGTTTGGAGGTTTATTTTGCAGCATTTGAAAAATTTTAAACCATATGTTACTTAAATTTTTTCTTCATTTGGAGGCTACCTCTATTATTGCAGATACCTGCATTTTTAATTTAGACAAACTGAATTTTAGAGAACATTTTTCTGCTCTCTTTAAAATGTTGCTACTGTGAAGAACTGTGCAGAACTTCTTTACTTGATCAGTTGTATTAATAACTGAATTAAAATATCTATACAGCTACCTATATTCATTATTGAATTTTGAATTTCACTTTTTTTTTTTTTAATTGTATTTTGATTTAAATATCTTACTGAATTACAGAAATTCTTTGTCTCTAAGGAAACTTTCCTGGAGAAGATGAAGGAGAACAAATATCTCACCTTCTGGTAGAGAAAGAATGTGATAACTTCCTCAAAACTATCATTCAAAATTAACAAATTTTGTCTTTTATGTGTGTCTTGCTGAATCAACATACTCTTTCTCAAGTTGCCACTATTATAAAAACTCTTCCTTAATTAAAAAATGAGTTTAAGTTTCTCACCTAAGGCTAATCTCTAATGAGAATCTCAATTCATGTTCCAATATGTCTGTCTAAAATTGCTATATAAACAGAGCTGTGTTTGTGCTAGTAAAATGGAAGGATCAGATGTTAATGTCTGGCGACTTCATCTTATTTTCTTTGTTCATATCCAAAATGGGAAGGCATAACTTAATAAACTTTATTGAGAGAGGAAAAATATTCTGGACACTTGATCTTTCCCAAAAGCCAAACTTCAAGAAAAATCTTCAGAATCTCACAGAATTTATTTGCATGCACTGTATTATTAAGAAACTTGACTAATGATGAAATCTTAGACAAAATTTTATATCACTAGCAGCATATCTTATGCTATGTAAGGTGAATGCAGAAAAACAGAGAAATTTTTTCATGTACCAAAGCTTATGAGGACTCTGTTAAGCTTAGTAAATGAAGTTGGAAATCTTTAGTGAGGATAAACTTAATAGTCATATCTAATAGTGGGAAGAAGGAAAGTAGTAAGCTGGACAGCGCTAGATTGTGGACAGCATAAGCAATGCATAAGAAACAAAGTAGACCATGAATTCAGTGGAATACAGTATATGTTGAAATGTACATAGCTTACTCCAAAAGTAAAGTTTCTTATAGATTTCCAGGGAAACTATAACAGCTATAAAGAGCACAACATCACTGGAAACACAAAACAGAGTTGTACAACTATCAGAAACGATTTTAGAGAACAAATCCATGACAAACACATTTAAACACCATGGTAAGAAGAATAATTAGAAATGATATTGCATCCATCCAAAAAACCTGGAATCATGTTCAAATAAAACCTGTAGGAAGAATCATAAAATCTAGGGATTTAACAGTGACAATGCAACAAAACATACTAAAAGGCTCTTTTACTGAATAATTTGTAAAGATATGAAAACCAACAATTCTCTCTTCAAAAATATACATAGGTGAAAGTCTTCGGGAAAAGGATGATCAAGATGCAAGATAATACAGCCATTATCAGTCCTGTTTTATTTTTCAGCCATTTTCTACATCCTGAACAAAGAGATTTACACCATTTTGGAGTCAAATTTTGGGTTTATAAATCAGAGTTTTGAACTTTAACTGATTGATAAAGAAATACTGTCAGCCACATTCTTTCCTTCTTTCATTTATCCTTCCCATTCTAAAGAGGTATATTTCTTGAAAATGCATCCACGAATGATTCTCCAATCTTGCTGCTCTTATATATCTCTCATTTCACTCAGTTCTATGGATCTCTTTTATTCTGTTATCTTCAGCTTTAGTCTCCTCTTTCTTTCCTTGTACATCTGCCTCATGAGAACAGCCTAGACAGTAACCTTATTACCTCATCTTTATTTTCCCTCTTTTCACATCTCTTTATCTAGACATCTCTACTGCTACCTCAATAAGCTTAAGCAGTTGTTCTCCTTCACTATCACTGAAGACAAATTTGTCCATTCTGCTTCTCAGTTACTCACATTAACATCAGCCTCCATTCTTAAAGTCACTCAGGGCTCATATAGTCCAAATATAATTAATGCTTGCCAAGTTTTCCTGCATAATAGATTAGCCGTGACCTTTTCTCTTCAAATACATAGCTAGAACTTGTTTGGAGTCTCATTTTGCATTTGATTTTCAGAAAAATGACCTTGATAATCTGAGTGTTTCTTTTCCTGTAATTTAGAACATTGCAACAAAGATTGTTTTCCCAATCAACTTTAGATGTTTCATACACCCATTGCTTGGTGTTTCATACTGTACTCAAATTATTTATCTTTATGCTCAGTATCCTTTCTCTTTTTATGAAGAGTATGGCTTTGGTCTCCAATTATCCCATGAAACCAACATTCAACTTCTAGATAACAGCTTTTTTAAGTGCAACAACAAAAAATATCTTTCCTATTACATGTGGTTTATGTGACAAAGTGATGGTAGCAGGGCAGAAGGCAGTGGTAGGCTTTGTGAGGCCCTGTGCTGGACACAGCCAATTCCAGCTGACTCCAATGGCCCCAAATGGAAGGGCACAGCTGGACCCAACAGCCACAGGTCCTTAGCCTCAGAAAGAGACTAAGGAGTGCCCTTTTGGATCAGAGCATGTTGTGAGGAGTCAGGGGTGGCAGAGAGGGGCTGTCAGGGACACAACCCATACCCCTATGCTGATTAGGGGAGGTAAGTAGAGGAGTTGGGGAATGGAGGACTAAAGTTGGGCCTGAGAAAAGGAATGGTGATAGGGGTGGACTTGTCTTTTAGTTTTTATTTTTCACCATTAACAACTATTGTAGTTTACAATAAATTAAATTTTCCCACATCAAGTCTATTTTGCCTGTGATGATAATTGGTAACCTTTATCTTGATTCACAGTCTTTTTCATTCCATATTCTCCTTGTTTTGTTGAGGAAGGGAGTAAATGCATGGCTGGCAGCAGCCCAAGTTCAATCTGCCACAGAATTTCCACATAAATGCCCACTAATGTTTCCATAATCCATTTTCTTTAGAACAAGATGAAATGAGCTCAAGTTGCACCAGGGGAAGTTTAAGATGAAAATTAGGAAAAATTTCTTCACTGAATGGGTTGTTAAGCACTGAAGCAGGCTACCCGGAGAATCAGTTTAATCACTGTCCCTGGAAGTATTTAAGAGATGTGTTAGGTGTGGTGCTTAGGAACATGGTTTAGCAGTGGACTTTGCAGTGCAAGGTTAATGACAGGACTGGATGACCTTAGAGATCTTTTTCATCTTAAATAATTAAATGATTCTTAAAAAATATTACTTGATATGTTGCTTTGCTGTTAATTTATTTTTTTGTAAAACCCATGATTATCATTAGTTTGATGATGTGTTAATGAATTAGTCATGTTCATTTTTAGACTTTTATGTACTATTGTGTGACTCTCTTGTATGTAAACTTTACAGATTAAAAATCCTTTTGTAGCAGAGATCCTTTTATGGAGTGTAATTATAAAGTATGTATCAGACTAATGTACTAATTCGTGATTATGACACCCTTAGATACTTACGCATATTAGTATTTTAGTCAGCTAAATGCAACACTTTATGCTTTACTTCCTCATAATTTACACTACTTGAAGTTTAAAATTTTAACAGTTCTAAAACAAATTTAAGATAATATTTATTCTTTCATTTGTACATTCCATAAAATTATTCCCATTTTTAAACTGACTGCATGTTACTCAGTTATAGAATATAATGTAAAATGTGAAAGAAAATTTGTTAAAAGAAGGATGGATTACGTGGTCACTGGGAGTCCCTTACAAACTAAATAATTGTATTATTAAGACTAAGGAGCCATAATCTCACAAATCCTTAGGGACAGGAAATAGACTTTTTATGCTGGCTATGATCAAATTTCTGAAAACGGGAAACAATTTTCAGAATGAATCAACAATATGACTGTAACAGAAAAAAAGCTTATTATTTTGAAATTTCAGATTAAAAAAATCATTTCTAAATTTGACATTATGGGCTCACATTTTATGTATACATTTGCTCTCCATCAAGAAAAACACCTGAAACAACACAATCACATACAGAAATGTAGTCACAGAATCACAAAATTGTGCAATTGGAAGGGACTTCTAGAGATCATTGAGTCCAACGCCTCTGCTAAAGCAGGTTCCCTACAGTAGGATATACAAACAGGCAACCAGATGGGTCTTGAACATCTCCAAAGAAGCTAACTCCAAAATCCCTCTGTGCAGCCTGTTCCAGTGCCCAGTCACATTCACTGTAAAGTAGTTCTCCTGCATATTTTTTGTGGAACTTCCTATGTTTCAGTTGTCCAGTGTGCCGTTGTTCCTTATTCTATCACTACACACCACTGAAAAGAGTTTGGCCCTGTCCAGTTCCCTCCTTCCCTTTAGATATTTGTAAATATTGATCAGATCCTCTCTCAGTCTTCTCTTCTCTACGCTGAAGTCTCAGGTCACTCAGCCTTTCTTCATGTGGGAGATGCTCCAAGCACTTTAACATCTTTGTCTCCCTCCACTAGACACTTTCTAGGAGATAGATATATATATATTTTTTTAACTGGGGAGCACAGAGCTGGACACACTAAGCCAGCTGTAGCCTCACCAACGAGCTGTAGAGGGGGAGGATCACCTCTCTTGACCTGCTAGCCATGATCTTTTTAATCCCCACAATATTGTTGGCCTTCTTGGCCATAACGGCTCACTGCTACCTCATGGCCAACCTGTTGTCCACGAGGACACCTACATCCTTCTCAGCAGAAATTCCCTCAAGCTCTTCTCAGCCCCTAGCCTGTATTGAAGCATGCTGTTTTTCCTTCCCAGGTGCAGGACTCTACACTTGCTCTTGTTAAAGCGTCTCAGGTTTTTCCATGCCCAACTCTCCAACCTATCCAGGTCCTTTTGAATGTCAGCACAGCCTTCTGATGTGTCAGCCACTCCTCCCAGATTTGTGTCATCAACAAACTTGTAAGGGTGGACTCTATCAGATCATCCAGGTCATTGATGAAGACATAGAACAAAACCGGACCCAGCACTGACCCCTGGGGAACGCTGCTAGTTACAGGCCCCCAGCTAGACTCTATGCCACCAGACACAACTCCTTGAGTTCTGCCAGTCAACCAGTTCTCAACCCATCTCACCATCCACACATCTATCCTGTACTTTCTAAGCTTCATTACAAGGGAGACAGTGTCAAATGCTGTGTTGAAGTCAAGGTCCACAACATCCACTGCTCTCGACCTTCTACCCAGCCAGTCATGATATCTTAGAAGGTTACCAGGCTGGTCAAGCACGATTTCCCCTTGGTAAGTCCATGTTGACTACTCCTGAAAACTTACTTCTTTTCCAGCTGCTTGAAGGAGGCTTCCAGTTGTTCATCAACTTTCTAGGGACAGAAGTGAGGCTGATTGGCCTCTAGTTTTGTGAATCATCCTTCTTGCCTTTTTTGAAGACTGAAGTGATATTGTTTATCCTCCAGTCCTCAGGCATCTTTTGCATTCTCCAAGACCTTTTAAAGAAGATAGATAGCAATCACCTCCGCCAGCTCCCTCAGCACACATGGTGCATCCCATAAGGTCCATAAATTTGTGCATGTTGTGAACATATAGTGATACAAAAGGTGCAAGTTCTACCTATTTCTTGGCTTTCCTTCAAGTATTTTCCAAATATTTCCAAAATACACACCCAAGTATTGTGGAAAACTGATTATTTTTTATCTTTTTCAAATTATTTAATACATATTGTGTATTTTAACCAGAAACCTTAGGAGATTTTGCCTAAAATATTTTACTTTCATGCTAATTTAGATGTAAATTTCAAATAGCTTTGTGTACTTTATTTCTCAATAGAAACAAAGTTCATAATCTAGCAAATTTTAAAAGGAAGCAATTATATAATTGAGGATTGTGTTTTGACATCACTTATTTTAACGTAATCAGGGGACAGAAGAAATTCGATGTGATTTATGTTGGCACAGTAGGAATCAAATTCTCTTGAGTACAAATTTAATTAATTGTTATTGAATACTTTGCAGACCTGCACATGATAACACCATGTGTTCCATAAAATTCCTGAAGTAAAAAATAAGTCTGAAAAGGAAAAAAAGTTCATTTAATAATTCCTGAAGCTGAATCCTTATTGGGACAAAATAAAGTTTGTTGCAGCCACCATTCACTCGTTCTTTGTTTATTAGGAAAAGGTATGAGTTTCCAGTTCAAGGAAATTGAACTAGCAACTGCTGAAAATTATGATTGCAGTAAGTCTCATTGACAATGAATTGAACAGTACTAGTGAAAAGGGGACACATTTGGGTGAAACATCAAACCAGCCAAAGAGCCTGCAAGCCTAATAAGACATTAGTCAGCTTGCAGCATTTTTTGCATAAATTCTACTAATGCTGTGTAACTTATTTTAATTCTCTCTTGTTACTGTGCCACATGTATTATACATGAGATGTATAAAAAGCATGAGTGGTCAAATTTGACCGTAAGGCCTTCTTGCAAAAACTTTTGAAAAGTGCAGGAAGTTAAGACATCAAAGATAAGTTAATTTCCTAATGTAAGTATTTACTCCATACTCTGAAGGAAGACGTCTTTTCTGGAAAGAAAATGAAAACTGTTCAGTTTTGAGCCTTTCTCTATAAGAAAGGTATTAAGGCATTTGAATGTGTCCAAAGAAGAGCAGTGAAACTGGTGAAGGGTCAAAGCACAAATCTTATGAGAAGAGACTGAGAGAACAGAGTTTTAGTCATGGAGGCATGAAGGAGACCTTATCTCTGTAACTACCTGAAAGAAGATTTTAGTGAAGTGGGAGTTTGCCTTTTCTCCCATGTAACAGTGACAGGACTAGAGGGAATGGTCTCAAAGTTACACCAAGGGAGCTTCAGTTTAAATATGAGGCAAAATTTCTTACCAGAAATAGTGGTGAAGTATAGGAACAGGCTGCTAGGGAGTTGAGGGAGTCACTGTCTCTGGAGGTGTTCAAGAAACGTATAGATGTGGCAGTGAGGGATGTGGATTAGTGGACATGGTGGTAATGGGTGTTTTCCAACCCTAATGATTCTATGCTTTTATCATTAGATCATATCTTCCAGTAAGTAAAACCCACAGAAAGATGACGGCTAATTGCACTTAAAAATGTTAGCCTGTAATTTATTGCAGCTTCTGTTCTGTATATGCCACATCCAGCTCTACAAAGTCCCATGTACACAGACACACACACACACACACACACATATATTCTTGAAACAATATAGAAATACTTGCATAATACGTTAGCCTGCAGGGGGAATTACTATGGCATTTATTTCTAAGGGTATGTAAAATCCAATATCAAATAATTTCTCATTAATGGATATTTTTTCTCTTAAGGAAGAAATAATTTTGTCTGGTATCTCCTGAAATCCAAATGAGATGATTTCACCTTTTGGGAACAGACACAAGAGCTTCTCAGAAGCATTTCAACTGACTGTCATTTAATTCCCAGTAGGCATTTTGTTTTTTATACAGACTTCATCATTATACATCTCTTTTGTTCAGAGTAAACAGTTTTCCCTTCAGCTGCAATAAAATGGATCTAAACTCAAAGAGGTCACTGTTTCATAAAACATATGATGTATGAGTAGACTTTGGATTGCTCTTAATTATGAACTAATATGAAATGAACAGAAAGAAATAACTGTTATATTTCTGCAGGACTCAATGAAAACAAAGTCTGAAGGACATGTTATATACTAAACATACTATATAAAGATATATAATTTATAAATATATACTAAAAAATTAAATCTACACTCACCTTATCTGCTATGACACTTAACACTGCTTATGTTAGAGTACCACCTGAGAAAATGAAATATAAAATGAAAACATTGTAGTTACTGCTTTATCTTTGGAGAATTCAAAAGAATGTAAGGTGTTTTGTAGATACTTTGATGACATTATGAAAGAAGCAGGAGAGGGAATGAAAAAAACCACCCATGATACATGCAAAAAGAAAGGCAGAAGCAGAGACAGTAAAGGAAGATAGAATAAAGACTGATATATTAAGAAATATTTACACATTTTTTTTTATTTCTGAGAGATATTTTAGCTGGAAAATTAGGATATATATTTGTAAATATATAGAACAACAGATTTACTATAGGATAAGCTTCTTCTTTGGAGACTTGCAGAAAATATAGCTGTGGGAAAAGATATATTTTTAAAAATACTTAATCTTTCAAAGAAACAAATTTGATTTTAAAGCAAGAGCTTTCTTAAATCATTATCTCAGAAATTCCACTTTCCCAAATTTTTAGTGTATAAAGGTTCATTTATTTCTTTTAGTTGTTGTGTTCACCAGAAGTCCTTAAATGAATCATAGAATCATAGAACCCTTAGAGTTGAAAGGGACCTCTGAAGGTCATCTAGTCCAACTCCCCTGCAGTGAACAGGGACAAGTGCATTTATATCTTTTTTATTCACCATTATTTTGAGATTTCAACCTCAAGTTAAGTATTGAGTCCCTTCCAACATGGCTGTGAATATATATTGAACACCTGATCAACCTGAGTAAGTAAAAACAATCACTCAGCTTCAGCATCTGCTACCTTTCTGGGAGCTATCTGTTTCAGACAGCCCCTAAACCTTTTCTTGCCTTACAATTTGTCTCATTTTGCAGTATTAAGCTATCACCACTGGAAACTAAAACTAAAAAAAAAAAAAATTATATTAATGTATATATGCAAAGAGATAGATAAGCTTTCAGATATTTAAATGCTGCGTTCACTAGTGAACAACTGGGAGGAAAAAAAAGACTCAAAACAATGAGGAAAGCACATCTTTTAAACTCTTTTAAAATCACATTCTGTAGTACTCGAGCTTTGATTTTCAACCAAATTTCACTGCAAATTGTTCTAACCAGTTGCACATTTAAAACAACAAAAAGAGAAAAATAACAAAGTGCTATTTTTTCAGAAAATCTTGGAATAAAAAAACATTTTAATAACTGTGTAAAGTAAGTTCATGTTTGCTTGTGTTGTGGAAGTAATAGCCTTCCCAGAAATATTTCTTTGTACAAAGACTCTTGTACAGAAGACAAGATGTTCTAGGAAGTACATCTGAGCTGAGCAGGATGCATCCAGTTAGTGAAATATGTGTGCAGAGATACAACTAATGGCCAGTTCAGATTGTGTGAGGTTGTAAAGCAGAACCATAAGGATGACAGAAGCTTCTGTATAGCTGTCTAATTTTTTTGGCTCCTGTAGGTCCCACTGTGCAAATTGTCATGGGACACATACAAAATATATAATAGAGTTAATATATGTAAATAACAAAACTCATTTTATTTTTTAAAATATATTTTATTAAAAGATTAAAAAAATAGGTCAACGAAAACTTAAGGTGCTTCAGCCTGCTGATCGTCTTTGTGGCCCTCCTCTGGACTCTCTCCAGCAGCTCCCTGTCTGCCTTGTATTAGGGACCCCAGACCTGCACGCAGTACTCCAAATAGAACATCATGAGGGCAGAGTAAATAGGGACTATCACCTTCCTGTCTCTGCTGGCCATCCCATTCAAGGAATGGAACAGTTCTCCTACAAGGACAAGCTGAGAGAGCAGGAGAAGAGAAGGCTCCAAGGTGTCTTGATAACAGCCTTTCAGGATCTGAAGGGGAGCTACACATGAAAGGAACAGACTCCTTAGAAGGCTCTGTGGTACTAGGACAAGGAGAAATGTTTTCAAACTAAAGGAGGGGAGATTTTGATTAGATATAATGGAGAAGAGTTTTAGACTAGGAGTATTGAAGCACTGGAAAAGTTGTCCAGAGGTAGTAGAAGCCCTGTCCCTGGAGACATTCCAGGCCAACCTGGATGGGATTCTGAGCACCCTAATCTAGCTGTAGGTGTCCTTGTTCATTGCAGGGGACTTGGACTAAATTACTTTTAAATGTCCCTTCCAACTCAAATGATTCTATGGTTCTATGATATCAACTACCCTTTCTGAAAGTTTGTATAATTTGTCATAAGCTCTTGAAATAATAATTCAAGCTCTTACCGCTGAAATTAAGATTTTATTAAATTATTGATATTTGATTGAATCCAGCTGGTAATCAACTTAGAAAAAAAATCTGTGATTTGAAATTTGCATGTCCTTGATACTTACATAGAACAAATTAAAATAAAAATAAATAAATATATTTTTATTGGGGCTTACGGCCAATAAAACCATTTGATATTAATGAAGCATTGAGGATATCACTCAGCTTTATGCCAGATGATTTTTTTTTTCTAAACTAAGTATGCTAGCTTCCATTAATTTTGTTGCTTCCTATGGATTCTAGCATCAGTGAGAAGAGGGTCTGCAATTTCCGATTTAAAAAAAAGGACTGCAACATTTGTGCTTCCAGTATGTCAATTTATTTACTAATTCTTTGAGCCTTTAAAATCAGAAGGAAATGAAAGCAAAAGTATAATGATTTAAAGCATCAAATCACAATCATTATTAATAAGTATATCTTCCTTTTCACTAATAAACAGATAGACAGAAAGAAAAATAAAATATTTCATGAAAATATTAGTGATTCTAAACTGAGGAATATGGATTTCTGGGCTGATCTGTGCCATGATATCTTAGTTAATCACCTGTGCTGACCAAAAATCATGTACTCAACTTTGCTCTGCTACCAGCTGGTTAACTGAGAGTCTACTTTCTTTTGAAGAGAAATCCAGCAAAGAGAAGCCCATTCAATCTATCTAAATTTTCTTTCTATCTATCTGAATTGTCTTTCAAGGTACTTGATAATAACTGGAATAAATACTTTGCATCTTCCTGCTATTTGAGATATACTAGGTTTATTTGTAAACAACAAAATACAGTAATTGGGATAAACCAAAAGTTCTGTACTGTTATACGATGCCATAATATGGAAGGATCTTTTTTTACCATGAGATCTAAATAGGCATTTCATTTCTTCTTTCCTTCATTCTCATATACAGAAAAACTTTTTCATCACAATGTATCAGTCTTCCATAGATTTCTTCTTCTACTGAAAGTTTCAGTTCTAACAGAATAATTTTTTATAAATTTATCACAGCGCGGAATGCCCCTTCTCCTTTAAAAAAGGATTGCAAAAGAACTTTCAAAATAATATTAGCTCTAAGTATGATTTATTAGTGAGGAGAAAGAGTACATTTCTGCTGGTTTGTGTTTTGCTACCTAAATTTCTTTTCAGGGAGGATTTAAAAATAAGCATTATGCATGGTGAAATTTTAAGTTTTGCCAAACATACATGGTACTGAGTAAACAAGCCTCTAATTACTGAAAATTGATATACACTCAAATGAGTAAAGTTTTTCTCTTGCAAGAAGCAATTTCAAAACATACACAAGAAGCTTCTAATTTAAAAAGATACCAAAAACAAACAAACAAACAACAAAAAAAACCCCACGCATCTCTACTTGTATTAATCCTCATGTATCCTTACCAGTCACTAGCAACAACACCATTTTATTAGCTGGCAAAAACTGTTGGGAAAACTT
This sequence comes from Chrysolophus pictus, assembly GCA_037305975.1. Lineage (NCBI taxonomy): Eukaryota > Metazoa > Chordata > Aves > Galliformes > Phasianidae > Chrysolophus > Chrysolophus pictus. Next base: position 24,531,046 of record CM074577.1, on the reverse strand, counting down.
CTCCTATTAGAAGAAAATAAATGTCTTCCCTCTTTATTATCTCTGCACTGATAAATAATTGAAAGTCTAGACTATTATTCTGGATACAAAAATATTAAAAACTTCAAAGTATAACTACATAGAAAAGACAGGTTACATCATTGGGTATCAGTAAACGAGATGTGTACAAGAGTATAAACTAGAATCACCCTAGGCAGAATGCTCCAGAACATCCTACTCTCACAACAACCCTCTGTTGGAAGTTACCAGGAGAAACCAGTCTTCTTCAATGGAAAGATCAAACATCTACTGATTTAAGATGAAAATAAATTTTACTGAAATGTTAATAACTGAAAAAATAATTGTTTAATATGTAGGATAATAAAACATTTGTTTAACAAAATCTTTACATGCATATGCACTACAGACAAACTCTTTCTTTCTAGAAAAATAAAAGGTAAATTAACCCATGAAAAATATACCTGAGAAAAAAAGTACAAGAAAGAAGAAGCCAATTATTTTCCAATAAATTATCATATAATATGCACTGAGCTTACATTACATTTCAAACTATAAGCATTCTTTTAAAAAGGAAATATTTACAGTTGCTAAGCAACAATGCCTGTTTATCACATTGTTTTTGAATTGAAAGCACTGGAACAAAGGTAAATACAAGAATATAATTTATTTGTCAATTTACATAGTAAAATAACTTGTGCTTATGGAACAAAAATTAATAAATATTCTTGATAAGTTAATCTATGGTTCAGTGGAATTTTTCTTTTTGCATTACTGTTGTTATTTTGACTTTGCTTTCTAAACATTTGTCTGTAAAGGGATATAGCTAAGTAAGAAATAAGAAACTATAGAGCAGACTTAGCGAAACACAGAGTCTGTGAATAATGTTTAAAATAAAAGTACATAATGCATCTGAATTTGGCATGACCAGAAGTTTAAGGGAAGTGGTTCTCCCCTTCTACTCCACCCTTGTGCGAACACAATCAGAGTACTATGTGTGTTCAGCTCTGGGATCCCTCCTACGTAAGAAGGACATGGATCTATCAGAGCGAATACAGAGGAGGCCACAAGGATGCTCAGAGGGCTGAAGAATCTCTATTATGAAGAGAGAATGAAAGCTGAAGTTGTTCAATCTGGAGAAGTCTCCAGGGAGATCTGATTGCAGCCTTCCCGGATCTAAATGAGAGCTACAATAAACCTGAAGAGGACTTTTTACAGGATCATGTAGTGATAGGACAAGCAATAACAGTTTTAAGCTAAAAGAGGGCAGATTTAGATATGACATTAGAAGGAAATTTTTGACTCAGAGGGTGGTGAGGCATTGGAACACATTACCCGTAGAAGCTGTGGATGCCCCATCCCTGGAGGCACTGAAGACCAGATTGGATGAGGCCCTGGGCAGCCTGAGCTGGTGGGTGGAAAATCTGCACACAGCAGGAAGGTGGATGATCTGTAAGATCCCTTCCAGCCCAAGCTGTTATATGATTCTATGAATTTGAATACAGAGAGATAGAACCATACAGTATTCATTTATAGTAAAAATATAGACACAATTATCCAAATTAGCTTATTTCATTTCTCTTTAAAGTATTTTTTGACTTCTTGTAACAAATGAAACACTGAAAAATTCTTCAATGGCTCAAAAGTACTCCTGTTACCAAAAAAAAAATAAAAATAAAAAAATTGATGAGGCTTAGCCATTTTCTTTCTGAAACACTTTATTCTTCTTGTGACAAATTCTTGTAGTGGGTGAGAAGAGAAGTGGACCTACACGCTCTGTGCAAAGGAGCATCCTACTCCCACAACAACCCTCTGTTGGAGAGTTACCAGAAGAAACCAGTCTTCTTCAATGGAAAGATCAACAGAAGCTGCATGTCCTATTATTAACTACAATTTTCCTGTTTATGTCATCACTTTGTTTCCTAAAAAGACATGTTTCTCTTTCATAGCTCTAATGAGGTCAAAACCTTTTGCTTCTGGAAACAAAACTGATCATCAGACAGGAATGGTGACACTGATCACCCTTCCACAGAACCTGATAAGGCTGGTATTTTGTACAGCTCATTGGATACATAGCTTCACGTTGATAAGATGCTGACATTGGTAAGTCCCTCAGGAAAAAGCCCTTCAGCATCAGTGTATGATCTACAGCATGGGTGACTAAAATTTTGGCATGCCTGAGCAGCATCGAGTTAAGAGGTATTGTCTTGGACTGCATATAAACATGTAATTGTGTTTATGTGTATGAGTAACAATTTTTTTTTTAAACGCATACATATATTTAATTAAAACATTTAAGAAGAGGGGAATTAGTAAAACCATTGGCTTGGACACATACAAAATATGAGTTATGGTGTGCATGACAGACGAGGAATGGAAGATTTATTCTCACAGAGATGGGGATATTTGATCTTATTTTTGCGACACTAATCATCAGTCTGGTTCAGTGAAGTGGTTGCAATTCTTAGTGAGTTTTCAAACTCCTCATCAGAGACTTTTGATCTGATGTAACTCTTTCTGTGCTTCATCCTTGGAAATAGTTATTCACAAATGTATGCACTGCCAAAATATAATGACATGAAGAATGTGTGACTGCGAAGCAAGGGACATTTTTCTCTGCAAAGAAAGATCTCACAAAAGTAAGAGACATGATCAGATTTTTTTTCTTTCATCTGAATATCTGATTGGAACTCTATACACTGCATTTGAAAATTCACAGGTATTGTATTTATTTCAACTGAAAATTGAGTCACATATATATGTAAATAATGATTATTTAGATGATTTTTTCAACAATCTTGAAACCTATTCTCAAATTCTTTTATCAAAAAAGAAAGCATGGCCATGCATTTTTTGCTGTTTAATGGCCTATGTTTAGTCAATGTGTCAAAATATTGGAAATTATAAAATTTTTCAGCACTGCACAAGAATTCTGGATATTTCTTCTGCACTGAACTTGTTAACTTATTAAATTATTTTACAAAATAACACAAGTCCAAATTTAATAATTAAATAAGAAGACTTACATGTCTGCTTAACAGGAAAAAAAAATGCATGTCTTCAAAGTCACACAATGGAAGTGGGTTAAAATATTATCCACAATCACCGCATTTTACTACTTGCTAAGTGACACAAGTGCATGTGACGTGTAACAGTCCACTCTTCAGCTATACAAAATCAACTCAAGAAAAATATCACTAAAAACTACATAATAATGTTAAAATGTTGTGATCTTCTGGGGCCACATGCAGCCCATGGGCTACAGGTTGGACACAACTGATCTCAAGTGTTTGACCTTTCATTTCTAACTGAAACTGTATATGTCATAGATCCACAGCAAATACTTTCAGTGGATTTGTTCTGTATGTCAGTGAAATGAACAAAAACATTCTTAATCAGACAACTGACCTTTCAAATTTATGATTTTTCAAGTACTAATAAGTTATTTTATCAGTTAACTTTCATATTGCCAATGTAGAAAAAGAATTTATCTGACTTCTTTTATATATACATATATATATTTTAGTATGCCTAAGGATTTTCCTTTGAATATTTTTGAAGGAAAATAAATGGGTCACATGCTTTTGGCTTCCATTTTAAAGCCATGTCAGGGGTATGGGAGCAGAGCTCAGCCAACCCAGCTAATATTTTGGCAGATAAGTGGAGATTATAAGAAGAAAATACATAGAATCATAGAATCACAAGGTTGAAAACGACCTATAAGATCATCTAGTCCAACCGTCTTCACACTACCACTGCTACCACAAGCTACTAAACCATATCTCGCAGCTCCTCGTCCAGACGCTTCTTGAACACTGCCAGAGATGGCGACTCCACCACCTCCCTTGGCAGTGCCTGACCACTCTCTGAGAGAAAAAGTTTTTCCTCATGTCTAACCTAAACCTCCTCCGATACAACTTGCAGCCATTTCCCCGGGTCCTGCTCGTTGCCTGGGAGAAGAGGCCAAACCCCTCTTCACTACAACCTCCCTTCAGGAAGTTGTAGAGTGCAATGAGGTCTCCCCTGAGCCTCCTCTTCTCCAGACTAAACAATCCCAGCTCCCTCAGCCGCTTCTCATAGGACTTGTGCTCCAGACCCCTCACCAGTTTCATTGCCCTTCTCTGGACACGCTTCAGGGCATCAATGTCTTTTCTGTAGTGAGGGGCCCAAAACTGAACACAATACTCGAGGTGCAGCCTCACCAGTGCTGAGTACAGGGGGATGATCACCTCCCTGCTCCTGCTGGCCACACTATTTCTAACGCAGGCCAGGATGCTGCTGGCCCTTTTGGCCACCTGGGCACACTGTCGGCTCATGTTCAGCCGAGCATCAACCAACACCACAGGTCCTTTTTCTCTTCACAGTCATCCAGCCACTCGTCCCCAAGCCTGTAGCACTGCATAGGGTTGTTGTGGCCAAAATGCAGGACCCGGCACTTGGCCTTGTTGAACCTCATTCCATTCACCTCAGCCCAGCGATCCAGCTTATCTAAGTCCCTCAGAAGGGCCTCCCTACCCTCAGGCAGATCAACATCACCTCCCAACTTGGTGTCATCTGCAAACTTACTGAGGGTACACTCAATCCCCTCGTCTAGGTCATCAATAAAGATATTAAACAAGATAGGCCCCAGTACTGACCCCTGGGGGACACCACTTGAAACAGGTCGCCAGCTGGACTTCACTCCATTAACCACCACCCGTTGAGCACGGCCCTCTAGCCAGTTTCTTACCCAAAGGAGCGTGTACCTGTCCAGGCCACAGGCAGCCGGTTTCCCCAGAAGAAGCCTGTGAGAGACCATGTCAAAGCCTTTGCTGAAGTCTAGGTAGACTACATCAACAGCCTTTCCCTCATCTACCAGTCTGGTCACCCAATCGTAGAAGGAGATGAGGTTGGTCAAGCATGACCTGCCTTTCATGAACCCGTGCTGGCTGGGCCTGATCCCCTGGTCACCACGCACATGCCTTGCGATCTCACCCAAGATGATTTGCTCCGTTACATTCCCCGGTACCGAGGTCAGGCTGACAGGCCTGTAGTTCCCCGGATCCTCCTTACGGCCCTTCTTGAAGATGGGAGTCACATCATACGCTCCAAGTAAAAGCAGATAAAATTATGAAATTTTCCTTACAAGTGGAAAATACATTTGTAGTTTAACTTTTGCTCTCCTTACTAACAAAAGATGGGGAAAGAAAGAGAGAGGTGACAGCTTAACAGTGATACTGAAACTGCAGAAAAGACAAGAATAATTTTATATTAATATCCTCTGGGTAACATTCTCAAAACATGCAAGGACCGTAACACTGCCCGTAACACTGAAACACAGTACTCCTCTGTGAAGGTCCAAGTACATTTAGGGAAACACAAACGCTCCGTATCATCCATGAATATTAATCGTAGTAAGATGAGAACTCTTTATAAAAGTAGATCCTTAATTTTGAGGTCAGCTGTGTGAAAGCCGTATTGCGAAGTTTTCTATCTCTGTCTCATAGAATATTAAAAGCATGCTATGTAAAACCACATTTTGAGTACTATAAAGATGACAAGATCTTATAAAGCTCCAGGAGAAACTGAAGACCTGACCTCTTACAATTCTCACTGGCATTCAGTAGACATTCTTACAGCTTCAAAGGCACAACTTAGTGCTTTCAGGAACACATTACAAGCTTCTTGTTTTAATAATGATATTCAAAACCACTTCTAAAAAGAAGGTTATATATATATATCCACCTGAATTCTTAAAAGAAGAGTCAGATAAGGCTATAAAGTATGTTTGTTTCACAGAATGGTTGAACTGGACATTCGTCATTTTGTCCTATTATTTAATTCAAACCTGGGGGCAGGCAAGCATTAGCAAATGATAAGTGGGAAGTGAATTCAAGGTAATTCTGCTTGCAGATTGAGGATGTACCAAGTTCTGTTTCCACAAACAGAGGAGAAAACAAGTCAGCAAAGACATCTATCTTCATTCACAGCTGACAATCTCTTTTCAAGTTAATATGGAACTCCTGGTACCATGAGTTACTATCATAGAATTATAGAATCCTTAGAGTTGGAAGAGACCTTTAAAGGTTATCTAGTCCAACTCCCCTGCAGTGAACAGGGACATCTACAGCTTGATCAGGGTGCTAAGAGCCCCATCCAGCCTGACCCTGAATGTTTCCAGGGACAGGGCTTCTACCACCTCTGGGCAACTTTTTTCATTGCCTCACCATCCTCACTGTAAAAGACTTTTTCCTTATATCAAACATAATTTACTCCTCTTTTAGTTTGAAATCATTTCCCCTTGTCCTATTACCACAGACCCTGCTAAAGAGTCTATCTTCTTCATTCCTGTAGCTCCTCTTCAGATTCTGAAAAGGCCGCTAACAGGTCACCTTGGAGTCTTCTCCAAGCTGAACAGCCCCAGCTCTCTCAGCCTGTCCTTGTAGGAGAGTTGTTCCATCCTTTGGATGTTTTGGCCCTCCTCCAAACACACTCCAACAGGTCTATGTCTCTCCTGTACTGAGGACTCCACTCCACATATGGATACAGCACTGCAACTGAGGCCTCACTAGTGCAGAGTAGAGGGCAATATCACCTTCTTAACCCTGTTGACCACGCTTCTTTTGATGCAGTGCAGAATATGATTGGCTTACTGGACTGTGAGGGTACGCTGCTGGCTCATGTTCAACTTGCCATCTACCAGTACTCTCTGGTCCTTTATAGCAGGGCTGTGCTCAATCCCAGCTTATAGAGATAGTGGGGGTTGCCTCCAGCCAGGTGCAAGACCTTGCGCTTAGCTTTGTGCATTGGTTCCTGGGCCCACTGCTCAAGCCTGTTTATGTCCCTCTGGAAGGCATTCATCACCTGGGCATGTCAACTACACCCCACAGCTTGGTGTCATCATCAAACTTGCTGGGGGTGCATTCGACTCCATTGTAAATGTCATTGATATAGATATGAAAGAGTATCAGTTCCAGAACTGACACCTGGATGACTCCACTCATCACTGATCTTCATCCATTAATCCACTGATCACCACTCTCTGGACTCAATACTGCAGCCTGTTCTTCATCCACTGAACAGTAGATGAACTTAAACAGAATTATCTTTTTGTGATTTTGAAGGTACTTTTTAATTTGAAGGAGGAAAAGTCTATGTAAAGAATAAAAAAAAGGTCTGCATACTATCTGTTTCCTTAGATGGACATCTAGGACTGAGCTGACTCAAATGTAATGTGTACTGATTTTTCAAAATACATAAACTATGCCTTTAGTTAAGTTTCTGTTTAATTTGGAATCTTGAAGAAATAGGTATGGAATCTAGTATGTACTCAGGCCTTTAAGAGGAAAGTATATTGCAACTAGTTCAGACACTGTAAACCAGAGACATATTGTAATCACTTCTCTACTCTTGTGCATTAGTTCTCAAAGATCAAATGAGACATGCAAGAATTAAAGTGCATATTGAAACTTGTTAGCCTACAACAGCATGGAGGAGGACAAAAGAGATTCCAGAACTAGGTATTATCATTCTAATATATCAAAGAATATATCGTCTTACTAGCTGGAGTTTTAGCAGTAGAGCATGAATTCTTTTGTTTCTGTATATTTCTGATTTTGTTTTCAAGAACATTCATCTCCCATCTTAAAAAGTGCTATCCAGCTACCACAATATGAACAAGTACTATATATGTAATTAAGACTACAAGGAACAAGAACACATCCCCTCACTGTTAATAACACCTTAAATGATATCACAAACCAAATTTTAGTTATATTGTGGCTTTCAAATGGATATGAGGAGACTAAATCTTTCATAAATGTTCTATAGATAAATTTGTGTCTCTTTTTGAATACGGAGTGGTGCATGAAAAGTTCTGTTATATGAGAACTGCAGTTTTAGACAATTAAAGCCACAAATACCAAGTAAATCATTTTTATATTAAAGAATATTATGCTATAACAAATATTCAAGTTCAAGAAAGTAAAGAGGAATTATGGAAGACTGGAAATTGTGGATTCTTCAGTAGTGTTAATCAGTCAAATTTTTTCACAGTGTTAACTTTCAAAAAAATTGTAAATTTCAAAAATTAATTTCAGAGTCTTGTAATAAATGCTATTGAGTGCATTGGTTTGATGTTAGTCGGAGAGCAGAAAGTAAAGTCATTTTTATCTTGAGTTTTCAAGTATAAACAGTTTTATGTGCAGTTTGAAGGCAAGAATTTTTATGTAAGATTATGAGAAAATAGAAGAGATGGTTGGGAGAGTAAGGGAAAGGATCTTAAAATAAAGGAGTCTTTATGATCAATGGAATATTTTGAAGGGAATCTTTGCAGGCTGATAAAACATTTCCAGCACTAGTCAAAGCTAAATCAATACTATGTGAAACAACAATAACAACATTATCACTGTTCTTCAGGACATGCAACTCACTTCAGTTATAATTCTACTATTGAAATTGCCTAATTATGTGTGAAAATAATCTAAATTTTTTTCATTGTTGAACTGGTTAAAGCAAACAAGCAAGAGGACTTTGGTGGATATTTTTCCTTTCCCCAAAGACTTTTCAAGTTATCTCAAAGATATACTTCAATATCAAGTAGCTGCACATAAAGACCTGCGTGCCAGCTCATGATTTCCTGCCTTACACTGAAAGTCTGTGAAAAGAATGCTGAGGTCAGATTCCTTTTCATCACAAACATCGCTCCTTTGAAAGATATCTTTTACTGTTAAACTCCTAGACTCATTTTATCCATGATATGTAATTATATGAGCAATGGTTTCTATTGATACACTTTGTGGCTTTTTAACCTGCATCGTTTTTGTTGCCCAACACAATTTATACCTCATTACCAGAATGAATATAACAAAAAACAAACTTTTCAACTTTATACTTTTTGTTGGCAACATTTAACATTTACATACATGGAATATGAGCACAAGGGATAAAAGGCAATTATATACTAATACTTTGCAAAGTGGAAAGACAATATCCTCACCATTATTGTGCACTGCATTTCAAATGGCACATTTCAGGCAATTTATGCTAATTTCCATCATTTACAGAACATAATGATACAAATCAGTTAGAATTCAGCACAACAAGCTCTAAGTGCTCAGAACTACGGAGAACACTTTAATGGTCTCATTAACTGTACGCAGAGAATTGAATTTCCATTTCTAGACAAAACTGTTATCACTATATTCATGATCTACAGTACTTTTCCTGTTTCATGTTATATCAACCACTGTCCAGTCTTGTTTCTTTCACTCAGTGGCCTTACTGAGGCCCCACAAAGCAATAAAGAAAGATCAATTATACTGTTCTTACCTGAAGTGACCTTATTGTCTGCCTTCTGGCTGGTATTAGCTTGACAAAGAACGATATCCAACTTCACTTTATATGCGTAGGAGCCTTAAACATATACAGAGTTCATAGTTTAAGCCTTTGATATATTGAGAAGAGATGGCAATAACACACTGAATGTTTGCCTTTCAATTTGACATTATAGTGGGAAGGATAATAAACAGTGTGTTCATAAGTATAGCTAAAGCAAGCAGAAAGCCATCATTTCTAAAGTACATGAATGCTAGGAGGTATTAGAAGAAAAAGGTCAACTGACTGTCCAAAGCCCATCAAAAAGGCTAGTTATATCAAACAGTACAGCTAATATATGTTCTGGATCAACTGCAAAAAGAGTTTTCCTTTTTTTTCTCTGTCTCTTCCTCAGCAATTTTTATCAGTAATTTTGACTATAAAATTGTAAGGGAAAGTGATGATGTGAATGGTCTCAAATTTCTTCCTGGTTATACTACAGCATATTAGTCTCATCTAGTTACACTGACAGTGTCCTGTTCTGTTGCTGATCCATAACTACAGATCTATCTCAATTATGGAAATCTCTAAACTTTTATTTGCTAAGGGAAATAATTTACATAACAGCTGTACTATTTATACTCAGTAAACACAAAACTATTTTTCAGAGCTCTGTCTTCTGAGTTGTTAATATCCTAGGACTACAGGAATTTACATAGTGGATGCTATAAATTTGCAATAACTTAACCTACATTAATCATTAATGCATAATCATTATTAATATATTAATCATAAATATAACTATCTCTGTATACTTCTGAAGTAGAAGCATAGTAGTTACCCAACAGAATCACATCAATGTTTTTTTCTGACAGATTGTATGGTAGTGTTCATGACTGGTGTAAAGGTATATGTCAAGCAAACAAAAACTCTTCCAAGTTCTTAAGCAAGCGGGTACTTAACTGCAAGCAGAATCTTTATATAAAATAAGAAAATGGAAAAAAATATTCAGGGTACTCAAACAGGATAAAAATAACACATTTTTGCCAATCTCAAGTATTACTGCATTGTTGAAAACTAAAGATACTGCTATGTAACAGGACTAAAATATCCTCCAGCAATTCTATAGCAGATCATTTTCCCTAAGGAAGAATCAGTAAGCTGCCAAAGGAACAGTGACACAAGAGCTTAAAATATTCACTTGATATCTTGCAAATGGAACAAGTTGACTCCATGTGACCTGAAGCTTTAGCCAATAGGAAACTGATTATAACAGGAGCATCAGCCTCCAATGTGTTAGATTCATCAGCAAGTGTTTGAAGTTTTATGCCTAGTTCTGAAACTTCTGATCTGGCAAATGGTATTGGGACATGTACAAAACTACAGACTGGGACTTTGGAAGAGGATCCCTCTTCTGTAAAAATCAGTGAGAAAAAGGGCAGAAAGAAAGGATTTGGAGGAGATACAATAGCTAAAATGAAAAGAGTGCAATAGAAAGTGTTCCTGCTTAAAATGATTTCCCTTCTAGTTCTAAAGGGAAAATTCTAAAATGTTCTCTGCCTTGCAGAGATAATGTAATGAAACTGTTGAAAGCAGAGCTAAACTTTCAGTCTAGAAAGGCCACACCATCTGTTACTATGTACAAACTACAACATTATTAGATTGCAAATAATGCATTAATACAGAAGGTAAGGCTGCCTTCAGATTATTAGGTTAGGACTCCAATAGACAGTCTCTGTAGGTAGAAGAAAAAATATTTTTACAACTTAAAACACAATCTGAAAGTAATTTTATTGAAATTTAAACAAAAACAAACCAGGACTGTTCTATAGATAGGATTTGTTATGGAATTTTAAGGCATGAGCAAAACTGGAATGAAATATTTAGTTATGATATAAAGACATGTACAGGCATCAAAACTGTGAAGCGGGTGACTTCAGTCTTCAGTGCACCAGTCAATGCCCCTTGAGATAATCACAGTGAGTCAGACATAAATGATGGATGTAGTAAATTATTGTCCCTTGAACCATTCTGTCACAGATTCTCATAGAAACAATTCACCTTTGAAGACTGTTTATACAGCTGAATGAGGAGATTAATACTAATTGATGAAGCAGGCTTACAGGATTAAAATATGATCAAATATGAATAAATCTGACAATCTAAAAGTCAAAAATAAATCACATACCCACTAAACAAATATATAATTTGATAAATACTGAATTAAAAATCAGTATATTTTCTTTCACCAGAATTTAAACAATAATAATAGAAAACTGTAGAGCAGTAGAAATCCTGTGTTTCTAGACAACAAGCTTTCTGATCCTGAGTGTATCTAGTAACAGAAAACATCATTACTGTGATATGTCACTCATTTCTGTACATTTGATTGTGTACATAAGGAAGCTTACTAAGCCAGCAAATATGGAAAAGCTAAGAACTGTGCCTGTAACACAGGGAAAAGCTGCCATAAGTGTTTTGCTCTGTGTGCATGTGCACATGTTATATACTTGAATTATGTGCTATATTCATTTTTATCTAATACTGTTTAAAGTATTTTTCAAAGAGATTTAACTCTCCTTGTGTAATATGAATATAATCGCAGATAGCAGTAGGCATATATTGCTCTACAAGATGACCATGTTCTTTTTCCAAGGATATGCCTGCACATTGTTCTAGTGCAACTGAGTGAAGAGTAGCTCACTTTCAAAGTTTGCTACTTTTGACAAAATGCATCTGTTAATAGAAAACTTGTCCTTTTTTATTTCTCAGAGGAGATGGATTTTGTTAATGATGGAATTATAATGAAGGATGGAAATTAAAAAAAAAAATTACCTTAGTGTGTTGACGTATTCCTCAACTTATTCACCTCATGTTTAGCAAATTGTTTTTGAATCAGTTTTCTACAAGTGATTTCCAAGTGTGACTGGCCCTGCTGCCGTTAGCTGCATTTTGAGAATTTGAAATATTTGTATCCATTGAGATTATAGAAAAGGATCTGAGAATAAACTTATTGACTAGGAAACTCTGCTCCACATAAAGCAATTAATGGTTGAGAGAAGAGCGTCAAGGGATAATGAAATGCCTGGAATGACTTCCATATCAAACACTTATTTTGTTTATAGGGTTTCTGTTGTCTTTTTTTTTCTTTTTTCTTACTGCTTTCTTTGTTTTGCTTTGTTTTGTTTTAAGAATAGAAAGGAGAAGAGAGAGACCTGTACATTCAAGAGCAGCATGGGAAAGATAATTAGGAAACATTCACTTTTCTCCAGTAAAGGTAATGGCAACATCAGTTAGAGATGGGAAGTGACATGTTCAAAACAATCAGACTGAGATGGGTTCCCTGGCACGTTGTAACTGAGGAATACTTGGTTGCAAGATGTTTTGAGTTCATTAATTAATTACATAAATTCATGGAAAAAGTCTGCACTGTATAATTGAGAACTACTTATATAAGTGAAAGCAAATACATAAATTTTGATGCATGCATTCACCATGTCTTTAATATTTACAGCCTGGAATATCCTGAGGATGCATTACTGTGTGTTTCCACTGTTTCATCACCCCTAGACTTCTGGTTTTGGCCACAGAATAATCAGCTTGGCAGATTTTCAGATTTCATACACTATGTCGATTCTTAAACTTCCTCCGTCTTCTATCAGCTAAGAATTTCTCCTGACATTTCTTTCAAGAAGAGGTAGTTAAAAAACAAAAATAAAAGGGAGCTCTCTCTTTGTGCCATGTTGCTGAAACTTCTGCTGCTTTTACTTTCATCTGGTATTTGGAAATCCAGATGCATTGTCATTTTTCAACAGTAATGGGAAATGAATAGCATCACCCTTAAGAACTTACAAGATTTATTTTTTAAACCGGATTGCAGTGGAATACCATTATCTCTGTGTTATATTTTTGTTGTTGTTTAAACTCAGCAGGCAGATTAGCATCACACAGCCACTCCCCCAGGAAGGGGGAGAGAATGGAAAGGTAGAAGTGTGAGAACTCTTTGGTTGAGGTAAAGGCAACTGAATATATGAAGGAAAAGACTCACAAAAGCAAAACTTGTAATCCATTAGCTACTTCCCATTAGCAGGGAAATGTTCATCCACTTACAGGAAAGCAAGAATCGTCATGTGTGGTGGTTTCTTGGGAAGACAAATGTCATCACTCTAAATGTTCCACTGTTATTCCTTTTTTAGCCCCAGTTTTAATTGCTAAACATGACATTATATGATATGGGATATCCCTTTAGTCAGTCTGGATCAGCTGTACTGGCTGTGTCCTCTCCCATCTACTTGTGTCCCCCAAGTCTCCTTGCTGGCAGGGCAGTCTGAGAAGTGAAAAATCCTAGGGTCCGTGCAGGCATTGTTTTGCAACAGATACAAACCTTGATTTTTTATCACTGTTATTTTCACCAAAAAATACAAAACACAGCATCAGACAGGCCTCTATGAATAAATTTAACTCTATCCCAGCTAAAATCATAACAATATAGCTAACTTGCATTCAGCATTTTTGAAAAATACCTTACTTTTACCCTGGACAATTTCCATATTTTTGATTTATTATGCTCAATAGCATGTATAATTCCCATTTATTCTGAAAGTTTCAACTCTTATCTTGTGCCTTCAGTGTGTTTACTGAATTTTGAATGCATTTTATATATAGATGTAGATATCACATGTCAAGATTACCAAGTCCATTTTTAAAGATAACTTCCTAAAGAACAAGAAATCTTTTGCATAATATATTGTAACAATAAATATTCCTCACTTTTATCTTCTTTAAATATAAAAATATATTAAAAATATAAACTGATCTAAAACATTAAAAATAGTCTGAAGGCTCTTTTACTTTTTACAATTTTCTAGATAATTATGCTTTTCTATCAACTTCATTAAAATGCGGGGATTGTTTTCTTATCATTAGCGTAGGTTGTATGATTATTCTGAAACAAGGTTCATTAATGGCATTACACGTACAAATACTTTTCATTGAAGGAAAAAAAAGATTGCTGAGAAAAAGTTCTCCCATGTGTTGTAAGTGGTTTTTCAATGGAAGTCTCACTGTGACACGCATATTACTGCAGCACAGTTGAAATACTTGTAGATTAGAGATATTCATAAATCAGATGCAAGCATATCTATTCAAATTTACTCCAAGATGTTAATATTTTCAAAGTTGATTTTTTCATCTCCTTATAAATTATTTACAGATAGTGGCAAACAAGTATGCGCAATTTTATATATGTTTTAATTTAGATTGCAAATAAGACTCTAACAAAATCTAAAACCAGTGAGAATAGCATGAATTTGTTTCCTTTTCCTCACAAATATTTTTGTATAGAGAAATGTAGCTGATATGATGGTGTATTCTGCCCGACTTCAATGCAGCCTTTATTTCCTGTATGCCTTCTTAAGTGATGACCATCAGTGATGGTCAAATGGCTGCAACTAATGGAATTGTTAGCAGCTTGGTAATGCTACTTCAGTTTAGAAAATGAACTTTTACTGACGTCTTAGGAGTTCTGTATCTACTGCAATTAAAAAAGCAGAAATGAGGCCAGTTAAGTCTGATCTCATGCTAAAGACAAAGGAAAATTTCTTTAAATACAAGTTCAGAGAGAAAAAATGTAGCAGCCACAGGTCCTGAACTGAGTCTTTCCCTCATCAGAAGAAAATGATTTCAAAATATTTATATATCATTCATATCATTCCTAAGATACTGATTACTGATAGGAAAAGGATTTTTATTGAATGGTGAATCAGCAAAACAATTCAGCAAACATACTGCAAACTATTCAGCACCAAAGAATGGCTTCTTCTTCCTATCTCTTCTGTAAATAAAGCAAAAACAAAACAAAACAAAACAAAACAAAACAAAAAATGCTTAGTCAACATTAAGTTCTGTAATTCCTGCTATTTATGGTAAAGTTGAAAATAGAGTAACAGCGTTATTCTTGCAGAGGACGAAGAAAGATTGCTTAATTTTCTATTTAAGGTGTTAAGAGCATTAATTACTCTTATTTACACAGGCAACGGTGCCATGGCAAATTCACATACTGCTACATTACCCAGGAAAACTATTACGTGACATGAAAGAAGCTGGCAGTGCCAGGGGATTTGCACAGATAGATTTAGAGTTTTGTGAGATGATTACTTTGTGTTTACTAAAAAGATAAAACTGCCAGCTGTGAGTCAGCAGTCTTTTATTACATCACATGCACACAGACAGACAAAACATAATTGCATAAGCCTTTGTTTTCAAAAGAAACCCAGGCAAAATCCAAAGGAATACTAGGAATGATAGCAAGGTGGTTAGAAAAATAAAATGTAAATCTGTTATGAGTGGAAGCAAAGCTCCAGATCAACAACATATATTATGAGGTTTTTAAGTTAGAATAGTTCTATAAACTAATAAGAGCCATGTAAGAAACTGCAAAAATGTCTCATGTTCCGTGTCCAGATGGAACCAATAACCCTCTTATATAAAGCAAAAAGGAATAGAAGGGCAGAGTATAAACATGCTAAGTGAAAAAAAAAAAAAGCAAAACTCAAAAAAGCCACCCAATATCATGGTACTTAGAGGAAATAGGGAAATAGAAGGATAACTAAATGGCTATAGAATAAGATCTCATCTCAGAACTGCTCAGAACAACTCTTTTCAGTCTGTAAAGACAGGAATTCCTTGGAAGGTTCAAGAGTTGTAACAAAGCGCCATACGCTAGGGCTATGGAAACTGGAAACTAGGTGTACTAGTGGACTACCACTATGGGCTCTTTCTTCCTGCTCACCTCAGAAATGTTCATAAAACATTTTCTTGCATTTAGACTCTTCGTTCATGCAAAGTTTGAAAAACTGATCTTGTAATACAAGGATGGATGCAGTCCTGATGGGAATACTGGCATAAGGTTTGAGTGTTACTCTGGTGCCAGTTCACATGATGTGGCATGTAGTGCTCATGGATCGCACCTATCCAGTCTTCTCAGAAAATCCATATTCCTAGAGTATAATATGAATTCAACAGTATGGCTTTATCCATACCAGTTTGATTATACCAGCACAGGTATGCCAAATTATACTACAATCATTATTTTTTTGACAGATACATTCATTGAACATAAATGATAAACAAGTCCTATTTTCCCTATTGATTTGGGCAAGTAGCAACAAAAGCAAACAAAACAAGATGTAACAATAACAAAAAAGAAACCAACAGACATGAATTTTCAGCACCTTGGTAAATGTTATTATTAATCTCTTCCCTCCTGTAGAAAATGAAGCATACTGGTTGATGGACAAAGAAGAAGAAATAAAAATATTTTTTGTATGTGAATGTCTGATACTAAAAGAAAGCTTGTATTTTTTCTCTTTAGATTTGTAAACTAAGTTTTTATACATGCTTCCTTCTTCACAAAAAGGAAGAATCTATTCTAAGTCCGTGATAAGCCTGCCATATTTCCTTTCTAATACTAAGTTAAAATTAATGGCATGAATTGCACTCACCATAGTTAGAATCTGTGTAGTTTTATCAGATCATCAGTGATGCTGCTTGACGTACTGAAGAAATCTGTACTGATTTAACTTTGCCAAGGAGATTTGAGTTACATCAGCAGCATAGTACTGAGAGACTGTAATTTTAGCCTGCTGTACAGATGTAAACACAAGCCACTGAGTATAGATTCAACCCAGCACTAAACTCTGTTTCTCAGTGTTTGCAGGAAGTTTGTAGTCCTCTGTTCTTTGTAGAATTAAAAACTGACTACAGGTAGGGAAAGTACCATAGTTCATTCTCTCTCAGAGAGCATTCTGGGTGTTTTGTCTATCCATTTTGTATACCCGTTACTACTGTTGTGGCAACATTCTAGACAAATTCATATTTAGTCACCAGTTCTTTAAAAAATGTTGATTAAACTGTTAATTACGGATAAATTATTTTGTGACCTCTGCAAAATCATATACATCAATACACCTAAGCAATCAGTCAAATTAAAAACTTTAAAGCTTACAGGACAATTTTAAATAAATTCATAAATTCTAAGAACATGCTTTATAATCTCTGAAGTTGTCTGGACTGCACTGCATAGCTACAATAAATACTGAATTCATCACCGTTACTACAGTGATATGCCTGCTTAACTTCAGCACTTCCAGTGAGTTACTGCGATAAATCAGGATGTCAAAAAGCACAAGTGCAAGATAACATAAATGTCCATCTGTTGGACCAAATCACCCTCTGCCAAACAAGAACAGCTGCCGACTACACAAAGTCAGTTAAATTTTTTTTAACGCTGTACTTAGTTGACTTCTGTTAAGCTGTACAGTGAAGCAAAGCAGGGTATCTTAAGACTTCCATATGGGATGGGAAAAGCATGCAGAAATTCTGATAAAGCTGCAAGTTCTGAAATGAAAGGAAATGGTTTGAACATCCATCTCAATGTTACTAACTAACCCTAAAATATCACAGGAGAGAATCACAATAAAAATAATAATAAATCAATCAATCCTTTAAGCAGAATAAGAATATTATACATCATCATTTTGTTCTTGAAATGATTAAATAAACTACAAAATAAATGAGAAGAAATTAGAAATATCTAACAAATGAATTTTTTTTTTTTTTTTTTTTTTTTTTTTTTTTTTTTTTTTTTTTTTTTGGTATACAGTGAACATGTAGTAACACGGGAAACACAAATATTCCAAAGTTAGGGGATGAATGGTGCTGTCAAAACAAATTCCAGGTATCGTGAGAATTTTTTGTTAATAGAGCACTCTAACTGAATCAGATGTATGTAGAAAATATTCATTTTCATTGAAAAATTTTGATGGTAAGCAAGACAAACACAATTACTTAAATGAGTAAAAGTTTTTTGAAACACTGACTTCCACAGAAAGTTTTAGACACTGAAGTGCAGTGTCAGAATCAGGAGCTTGACTTCTTTCTCATAATTTCATGTGATGCCAATCTTTGAGTGTGGCGCATAACTAATTTTACACATTCAAGTTTTATGAATAAAGAGTTATTAATCTCCTTTATAATTTAGAATTTTAATAATACATACAATAAACAAAATATTGTATTTGGTAGGCATGGGTTGACCTGATTGCAGCCTTTCAGTACATAAAGGGAGCCTATAAACAGGAGGGGAGTCGACTCTTTGAAAGGGTAGATAATGGCAGGACAAGGGGAAATGGTTTTAAGTTGAGGGAGGGAAGATTTAGGTCGGATATCAGGGGGAAGTTCTTACTATGAGAGTGGTGAGGTGCTGGAACAGGCTGCCCAGAGAGGTTGTGGATGCCCTGTCCCTGGAGGTGTTCAAGGCCAGATTGGATGGGACACTGGGCAGCCTGGTCTAGCATTAAATGGGGAGGTTGGTGGTCCTGCCTGTGACAGGGGGCTTGGAGCTTTATGATCCTTTTGGTCCCTACCAACCTGGGCCATTCTGTGATTCTAGGATAAAAACTAGTTAGCTATTCATGGAATTTCTGCAATAAACATTCCCTCATCATTATTATTATGCAACAAAAGAAGTCTACTCGATTATGCTTTACATTAACACTACTTATACCTTTACGTAAAATCCCTTAAAAATCCAAACTGGGCTTCTGCTGCACATAGATAACACACAAAAATGTCAAGGGCTGTGACTTCTTAAATAAACAGTTTTTCTCAGAGTTGTGATCTCAGGTCCCCTGACAACTCAGACCAATATTACAAAAACAAAATACAGAAAAAGTCACTTCTGTGAAAGACTCCTGTTACAGATCTAGGGAAAGAACCATCAATACGTTCTATATAACAAAATATGCAACATCGATCAGATCCATAACAGGAACACCACCAAGAACTGGCAGCACTTTTATAGTCTCTTTCGGACATTCAGACATTCACATAAAACCTGAAAGAGCCATTTCTGTCAGAAATAGAGTTCTAAATTCTCCATACACAGAAGTATTGAACAATAACTTTTCAGCAAAGGCTCATGAGATCAAAGGTATTTCAGTCAAAATGTATTAAGTTCCAGTCATTCCTCAAGTTTATTCAGACTTTTTCTAATCTGCGCTCTGTGTTTTACCAGAAATAAATTTCAGAAAAAAATAAGTAAACTCAGAAGGCTATACATTTATTAGCTAAAGCAATACATTATCAGTGGTGCCAACAAAAACGCAGTATTTGTGGAACCAAAGGTCAGTCTGACTTCTGGTAGAAAAAGAATTTGATGACCAGAGATTCATGGTAACAGTGTCTTCAGGGCTGGAAAACTGTAGGCTACAGCATTTCTTTATCTCCATATTTACTGTTTAATCTTCAAACAAGAACATCCTCAGGCTTTGCATGGCCTTTCAGGGTTTGACTTCAATCTTCCATGGACAAAAGGAAGACTTTATTTCTCCACATGGTGCCCAAAATTGCTCATAATGGTAAAATTCTAAATTAATCTCAAGACAGTTTGCAAAAACTGTCCTTCATTAAATTTTATGTTGAAAGTTTCACTTTATTTTTTTTTCTCTTTGTCTTGCATTTCAGTTTTTCAAATGGTTCTTCAGCTATTTAACAAATTCATAGTCAGTATCTACAGTAAATGAGTGTCCCTATATAACAGACAATACAGATGCATTTGACATGAATTTATACACAGTGTAGTCTGAATTTTAATGCTATGAAAGAATACCGTGCTGCTAAAATCAGATACTGCGGGACCACAAGCGGTATGATAATTATGGTGAGTGCCTCTTAGTCACCATTAATTACGTTGCTACTTAGCTATGCAATTTAACCTTGATATGACCAGTTTGCAAGAATAGGCAGCAGAGGAATAAGTGACAATTTTTATTACATTTTGGATTAAGGCATTTCTCAAATGAGAATTTGCCTGAGAGCTTCCCAGTCATTTCACGTAGCTTAACCATTAGCCAACGAAAGTCTTCTGTAATGCTGAATAACTTGTGAGCTTACTATGTCCTATACACAGATTTCAACTGCAATTGTGCAGTTAAATGGAAGTTGTACTGACCATGGCTTGACAAGGATATTATTACTATTCAGTCACAGGCTGTAAATACATGTCATTCAAACACAGATTTTAAACTGCTAGTTCAGAGTAAGAAACATCAGAGCTCTTTGCTTTGAAATAGGACGTGCTGAAGATGACTAGGCTTTTCAAGACAGGCAATCTCATCCAAATTACAGTAACTTCTTAGCAATTAGAGTGTCTTTGATATACCCCTGATTTATTCTCTAGGTAGTTGCTCCTCCCTCCTACATTTCAAATTTTCTATTAACCTAGGATGAAGAGTTGGCAGAGAGGACAAGGCAAAAGTCACAGAACCACAAAATGATAGAACTGTAGGAGTTAGAAGAGACCTTAGGAGATCATCTTGTCCAACCTCCCAGCTATAGCAAGTTCTCTAGAGTAGGTTACACAGAAAAACTGAACAGTCGCAGGTCTCTTAGCCTTTCCTCATAAGAAAGATGCTCCAGACCTCTAATCATCTTTGTTGCCCTCCATTGGACTCTCTCTCAAAGTTTCCTATCTTTCTTATTAGAAGGGAAGGATACCTTCCCTCGACCTGCTGGCCATGCTCTCTTTAATGCACCCCAGTATACAACTGGTCTTCTTGGCATAGAAGAACACACTGCTGGCTCTGCCAACTTGTTGTCCACCAGGACACTCAGAGTATCACAGAGTATCACAGAATCACCAAGTTTGGAAAAGACCTTCAAGATCATCCAGTGCAACCATCCACCTATCACCAATAGTACTCACTAAACCATGTCCCTCAACACAAAATCCAACCGTTCCTTGAACACCTCCAGGGTCGGTGACTCCACCACCCCTCTGAGCAGTCCATTCCAGTGCCTGACCACTCTTTCAGAAAAGTAGTATTTCCTAACGTCCAGCCTAAATCTCCCCTGGCGCAGCTTGAAGCCATTCCCTCTAGTCCTATCACCAGTTAGATGAGATAAGAGGCTGACCCCCAGCTCACTACAACCTCCCTTCAGGTAGTTACAGAGAGCAATAAAGTCTCCTCTGCACCTCTTCCAGATTGAACAATCCCAGTCCTTTAGCTACTCAGGTCCTTCCCTGCAGTTTCTTTGCAGTAAGTCAGCCCCTACTCTGTGCTGATGCATGCAGTTAGACATCCCCAGGTGTAGGACTCTACACTTGCTCTTGTTGAACCCCATCAGGCTCCTCTCCACACAACTCTCCAGTCTGTCTAAGTCTGGACAGTCACTCCTCCTGTTTTTGTAACATCAGCAAACTTGCTGAGGGTGGACTCTACTCCTTCATCCAAATCATTGTTTAAGATAGTCAGTCAGGGAGATGGGGAAGGGAAGGTGGGCAACAGAAAAGACAAAGGTAATAAAAGCAAGGAGTCCTTGTAGAAAGCGAGATAGTCACCACCATGGGTCCAGTGCTGTCCATAGTGCAGACGTTGATCTTCAATAGTGATGGGTTGTCAGGAGTTGTTTTTTGATTGATGACAGTAAGAGCAACTTTTTTTCCAACTGCTGTACAAATTTATTTTTAAGTCCAAAAGTGGTTGAGTCAGCTCCTTTTGGAGTGAGCTTCTGGCTTTTGGATCTCAGCAGGAACTCCTTTTCTTCCCATCTAGTTCTCTGCATTTTTCACAGAATCATGTGGGTTGGAAGGCACCTCTGAAGATCGCCTAGTCCAACTCCCTGCTAGATCAGGTTCCTTAGGGTTGGTTGCACTAAAAAGCATCCAGGCTGGTTTTGAATATCCCTTGAAAATAAAGAAGCTTTTCCTCCTGTTCAACTTCCTCTGTTTCAGTTTGTGTATATTGCCTCTTGTTTTGTCTTTTGGCACCATAGAAAAGAGCTTGACCCCATCCACTTGATTCTTTCACTTTAGATATTTATAAGCAATGATAAGATCCCCTCTCAGCCTTCTCTTCTCCAGGCTGAATAATCCCAAGTCTCTCAGCCTTTCCTCATATGGGAAATAATCCAGGCCCTTCAGCACTTTTTTAGCCTTCTGCTGGGCTCTCTCCAGCAGTTCCCTGTCTTTCTTGAACTGAAGAGCCCAGAACTGGACCCACTATTCAAGATGCGGCTTCATCAGGGCAAAGAAGTAGAGGACATTTGGAACTTTATGAAGCAGGGCATTTTTAGAAACATTTAGTGTGTTTCTAACCTTCCTTCATTTGAAATAGGCTGGATTATTGCCACTGATTCATCTGGAATAGGCAGTCAGCTCTGAGTCAGTTAAATGCAATGGCTGAGATAAAAGACCTGTGCTGTATCTCAAATGAATTCTCTTTAAAGAAGATGAGCAGTAGTACACATTACAGTAATAGCTATTATTAGAAGCCAGTGTTAAGAAGAAATAATGTAATTAGTAGTGTTGGGAAATGTGAAACTTTAAATGCTGAATACTGATGTTTCTTTTCATAAAATTCTTGATGCTTACTGTTTCTGTCAGACAAGGTAATGTGCCTGTGTATTTCATCTGACAACAGCAGCATCCCTGCATAAGCAGCTCTAGAAATCAACAAAACTGTGAAAAAGGGGCAGCCAAATATTGTTAACAGTGCTCAAAATGCAAATCCATTCTGTCAAAGAGATGTAAGACTAACAAAGAAAGCATTTTAAACTCATGTTAAACAAATCCAAAGTACAGAGAAACAGAAAATACACTGAAAAGATTCACACTAGATCTGTTTGCAGAAATGACTGAACTTCAGATTTCACTGTGAAAAGGCAGAAGTTATTTAATGTTGTAAAACTGTACAGAATGCAAATAACACTGTTTTCCATGATATTTAATATGGGATTATTAATGCGGTTTTTTTGTTTGTTTCTTTGTTTGTTTTCAGTTCAGTATTTATGCACTCTGCAGGCTGTTAACAAACCCCCCAGCTGTCTTCAGAGTACTGGAAGACCTACATGTGAGGCACTGTCAGGTTAAACATAAAGGAAATAAAGCCTTGTTTCAGCATAGGAAACATTACTTTTTGACTTGGTGTATATGTATAAAGCAATTGGACAACTATTTTACAGCCAGTTCCACCATAAAAGCCAAAAATTAAGAGGGCAACTGATGGCTATAAACAGTATACTACTAGAATATTGAAGAGATTATGTATATTATTACATATATTACATATATCTTACATATATACATTATATATATTATTGTGTACATAATATTGCTGGAGAAAAATCCATCCCTAGAAGCAGTCTGTCAATGTGATTTTATGTTTTGAAGGAAGCTCAGCATTTGCTTTTTACTGTGAATTAAATTAAGCTCATTCTTTGAGAACAAAAATACCAGTCACTAATATTGCAAGAGAGCAGGATCATAGAAAACACGGTGCTGTTCTTTTCTTATTCCAAAAAGTAAGAGGAGTTGAAAGAGAGAGGAAATAGGATCCTGAGGAGATGGAGTAACTGGAGACTTGAAAGTATTCAAGTCTATGTAAGAACAAAGGAACTCACTGAGAAAGAGAATATATTAACAGCATTTAGTAATATTAATAAATTAAGTCAAACTCAAGTCACTAACAGGTTTGTTAGAGTGAGTTAATTCTGAAATTGTAGCCGGTAAGTTTAAAGATTATAACATTTTCAACAAATATTTTTTTATAAAACACATTCTTAATGTACATTACATAGGCAGAGTCCTTTGATTAATTTATTACTTGAAATGATGATTCAGACAGATGTCTATGGAATGTGGACAGAACCTGTTACAAGACATCAGAAGGCAACCAGAACTGGAGATCCAAAACCATAGAAGAGATTGCAGCACAAGAAAAACTGAGAAGCTATACAAAGCTGTACAAAGCTATACAGCTTTGTCAGTCTACAAGAAGGAAAAAAAATAATAATCTGTGTCCAGAAAACAAGAAATTTTTATCTGCTCTCAAGAGTCTTACCAGTAGGAAATTAGAAGCTAATAACAGAAACTGAAGAAAGAGTAACTGACTCCTAGAACAAGGAATTTGAGAAATCTCTACTAACCTATCTTTCCTTCTGCTGCAGACACCATGGATAATCCTATCACAAAAAACAGAGTCCACAGGTATTCAAGTCATTCTCTATTAGTCATATATTTGGAATCTACTTGTGCCAAGGCGGTATACATAAAGCAGGGAAGCAGAAGTGCAAATGCGTAGATAAACTTTTAAATGGAAATGTTTCTCTAGACAAGGTAAAAAGTAGATTTATCTCTGGAGTAACAAATTCTTGACAGTTCACCATATTCTAAATTCATTTTCTTTTATATATTTTACTTTTCACAGCTCTGAGTGACACAGAACTCTTTGTTCCTTTTTCTCTTTGTAAATGAAGTATTGTACTGGACAGATTAGATGTTGCTTTTATATATTTAGAATAAGTAAGGTTGATATATAAGTATTTTAAACATGATCAGTTCTATTTTTTCATTTGCTCACGCAATAAAGTGTATAAATGACATATTTTATGCTTATTAGGTAGACAGAAAACTGTAGATATAAAGCCTGGTGTAGGTGAATAATCAAAATTGTTTGAGATAAATTCATAAGAAAAATAACTGCAATCACTAATTTCTTGAAAGGAGAAACCCAAAGGTTATTTTACATTTTCTTTCCTGTTTTAGACTAGATATGTACACCACTCTCATGCTTAACCAGCAGCAACTGTAGTTAGAGTGATGTCTAAAACTAGCAACAGAACAAATTTTATTGTTGATTTACACACTTTCACTGAGGAAGTGCCAATAAAGAGATGTGTGTTTATACTCATAAGTTTTGGTTTTGTCTATTTGTAGTTTATTACAGAATCAATCTTGCTGTTAGTATAGTTAGTTGTAAATACTTGACATTCTTCCACTCTGATCACCTTTAAAAGTTAGAAACCCCTAGATTAGAATACAAGAAGACCTGAAGAGTAGATGTTATCTTATCAGTTCTTATCATGCCCAGACAAATCCTGTGGGTAGAAAACCAAAACTTGTCTAAATTACTGGATGCCCTATTTTGTTTGATAGACCTCTTTTTTTCTTTTTCTTTTTTTAAATTATTATTATCCAAATGGTAGACATGCCAGACTATGTGGACCGGAGTCTGCTGCAACTGACCTTACATTTCGGTGTCAACACAGAAGATACTGATACACAAAGATTAACAAACATAGGAATACTTCCTGCTCTAAAAATGCAATCTGCTTGGATCAGAGATTTAGAATAAATTACACTAACATTCATTTAGAAGGAGGCTAGACATTCATATTACCGTCTAAGCTTTGCTCTAACAACAGACTAACTGATGGTATAACTACAAAGTTTGATTTTTCTTTCAGAAAAAATATTTTGATTGTGCTTTTTTCTCTTTACATTTATTTTCTTCTGCCTATTATACTGTCTGAAGCTCATAAAACTTTCTATCATTAAACTGTTATCAAATGAAATTTGTATTGGTTTGATCACCAAAATGTACATAATATACTATGTCAGAGCATTTTTCTTTGCCTTTATTATAGGATTATTACATTCTTCACCATCTACACATTGTCCCAAAGTACTGCAGTGAGCTTCAGACAAAGCAGCTGAGCAGAGGTTATCTGCCAATGCCATTTCTTTTCAGCCATGACTGCAATCAACAGCCGCACCAAGTAAGGGTGGGAGACATTGCATCCATGCCCAAGAGAGTGCTCTTCTCAGCACATCAACACACTGTCTTATGAACCATATGCCTCGCTGCTCTGCGACAACTGGTATTCTCAAAGCCTGACAGATGCTTGCTAGTATATCCCGAGAACTGAAATTGTATCCCTTCTTATTGAAAATACTGAAAATGATGCTGATTTCTCATTCTTCCCTTGCTGACAAAGTCAAAGAAGCTCCTCTGCAGCCTCTTTTTCCATGGCTCTGCTATAAAAGTCTGAATTAGACTTTATAACAAGGAACATGGTAACCTAGATGTTATGTCATCATGATCTAGCTGTGTCTGATACACAGCTGAAGTAGTTTAAGCAAATGACACTCAAGGCTATTGCAGAGCAATTTCTATTAGGTTGAGAATTTTTTTAAAGTCTTATCTCACAGCTTTAATAGCACTTTCAGTATCACTGCAATTGCAGATTCTGTTGTTCTCGGGCACTCCAAAACAGAGAGATGTGGGAAATAATGCAAAGCTTCCACTGCACTCTGCTCTGAAGAAGGTAGCTATTTGAAATCACTTTGGCAGTAGAACATTTGAGACATAAGCAATAGTCTGAAAAAAAAAATAATAAAAGTATGTATTAATGGAAAGAATGATTTGAAAGCAGAATAAGAATTCAAGAGTCATGTTTGATCAGTCAAAGCTAGTGTTTTTATACTCAGCACTTCCTGATATATTCCTTTTCATTAATCTGTCCAGCTTACCTTATTATCTCTAACATCCCATTGACACAACTTTAGTGTTTTAAAACTGTTTTAGAAAAGGCTTACTTTCAACCTTTCTATCTGTTATCTTAATTTGATTCATACTATCTCTGTATTGGATCAGAAGATATAGTAGGTAATTTTACTACGTTATTTTACTTCATGAACTACTTTTAAAATCCCTATCTGATAGGAAAAGCGGTTTCAATGTCCTGTGTCCAGTGAATAACTTCTTGTTATGAATATTGAAGATTTATTTTGTCTCAGAGTATAGAGAGTGTACAAAAAGTTGTTTAATTTCAACATTTTAAAGTTGACATTACCCTGGATGTTTCACTACATAATACATTACCTCTTCTAACTTCCCATGATTGAGCTGTCTGAATTTTCTCTAACAAATAACAACCAGAGAAATTACTATTGTGTATACTAAAACAAGAAATTAACCCATATGTATAAATATTTCAGTTACAGGAAACGGACTTTCAGGCATGAAATGATAGTGAATTCTGGTAGTGACAAGGTGGGATCTACAGAAACTGACTTGCTCAGTGTTACTACGTATAATATATTGAGAAACACTGTTAAAATCATGGAATCACAGAAGGGATTAGGTTGGAAGGGACCCTAACGCTCTTCCAGCTCCAACTTCCTGCTATGGGCAGGGTTGCCACAAATCAGATCAGGCTGCCCAGGGCCCCATCCAACCTGATCTTGAATGCCTCCAGGGATGAGGCATCCATGCCTTCCTTTGGCAGCCTGTTCCTGTACCTCTGAGTGAAGGATTTCCTCCTAACATCTAACTTAAATCTCCCCTCTTTAAGTTTAAAGTCTTTCCCTCTTGTTCTATCACTATCTGCCAATATAAAAAGTCAGTCTCTCCCCTATTTATAAGTTCCTTGTAAGAATTGGAAGGCCACAATGAGGTCTCTACAGAGCTTTTTCTCCTCCAGGCTGAATAAGCTCAGTTCACTTAGCCTTCCTTCATAGGAGAGATGCTCTCCTTCTGATCATTTTTGTGTACCTCCTCTAGACAAGCTCCAATAGCATCACATCTTTCTTGTACTGGGGGCCCCAGGCCTGGACTTGGTATTCCAGATGGGGCCTCACAAGGGCAAAGTAGAGAGGGACAATCACATCGCTCTCTACTGCCACTCCTCTTTTGATGCAGCCTAGGATACAGTTGACGTTCTGATCTGCAAGTGCACACTGCAGGCTCACACCCAGATTTTTATCCATTAGGACCCCCAAGTCCTTCTCTGCAGGGCTACTCTCGATGAGTTCTTCTCCCACACCTTACACATATCTGGGGTAACTCTGACTCAAGTGCAACACCCTTCACTTGGCCATGTTGAACCTCATTATGTTCATCTGAGCCAATTTTTCAAACCTGTCCAGATCCCTTTGGGTGGTGTTCCTTCTTTATGTCATACCAACTACAACACTCAGGTGCATGTAGAATGCGAATTTGATGAGTTAACTCTTCAAATCCATGTTTCGCGAACTTAGAGATAATAATGTGAGATTATATCAAATACTTTGCAGAGGTCCAGGTAGGCAGCATAGATTGCTCTTCCTTTGTCCACTTATGCAGCCATTTGATGGCAGAATGCCATCAGATTGGTCAGGCATGATTTGCCCTTGGTGAAGCCATGCTGGCTGCTGGCTGTCTTGAATCACATTCTTGTCTTGCCTTAACAGAGATTCCAAGATCTCATCCATGATTTTCCCAGGCACAAATGTGAGGCTCACTGGCCTGTAGTTCACCTTGTACTTGTGTTTTACGTAACTTCAGCAGAAATGTCATTTGAGTTTCCTCCCCAAAATTTAATGTCTTAAGAGTAACAGCATTTAGAACATGATCCCTGGATACCAGAAGTCTGATGCAAGTTGCAAAGGCCTATGTCAAGTTCACCAGAATTCTCTTTTTGAAATAGGAGAAAATAATTTTCAGGAGTGGAGAAAACAAACAGCTTTGGGGGACACTTTCTTGGAGGAGACACGAGAGTATTTTATGACATTAGATGAGAGTTTGAAAGAGAGCAACAGGAATTGTGTAGGACTGTCTAGACTTCTCAGATGTTTGTTGCAAAATGATGTCTCCTGGGTAGTCAATTTATAACAACTTTTTTTTTTGGTAATATAGTAACAACAGTAAAATCCTGGGAATTTAGAGATATTAAAGAACAACACACAACTTTAATAACATTCAGTTTTTGGCTGATAATGACATTTTTATTCTCCTTGAAAAGAGGAAATACAAGCAGGACAGCTATGCTATTTAAAAGTTTGCATCCTCTTGCATGATACACCTACAAAGCCTTCTTTCTCTATCTTTCAGTGTAATTCAAAATATCTCATTAATATCTAGTAAAATGTTCTTTTGTCATGACAGCAGTGTTTACTCCTTCTCCATGCCTTTTTTTGAGAGACTGGCTTTAATTGGACTAAAAAATCCTTGAACCTCTAAGGGAGCAGTATCTCATCTGTATTACCTTTTTGATCTTTTTCTATCTATTTTAACTAAGTGTGATGCAGTGGGAGATAAGGTGCAATTAGAAAAACCAAGAAAATGTTTCAGAGCCTAAAGATGATTTCTCTGTATCACATGCTTTCATTCCTTGTGGGCCTTCAGTATTAAAAGATTAAAGTTAGCATGAGACTTCATAAGTATAGTTTCACCACCACAATTAAAAAGAAATACAAAACTTTAGGAGTATTGTAATTATTTGAAATAGTTTAAATCTAGAAGTTCCTCAAGGAGTTAAACATATTTACGCATTGAGATTCCCCAAACAGTGATTACTTTAATCTTTCCAGTTCATCTTGGAAACCATATGCCTACCACTGAATTTAGACATAATAATGTAGGCAAAATTATTTTACAGTAAAACTGGCTACTTCACTTTTCATACTTCAGGTAAGAAAGTATTTGCTATAATACATTTTTCATGTGATATTAGTAACGGTTGGAACATTCCAAATCATGAATAAAAGTAATTCCAGCCAAAGTTCTATTTTTTTAAATTTCTTTTTACCAAATTTTGATAGTTAGAAAGCCAATTGTATGGGAATCTTGAAAACCTCAACACAGATTTCCATGTTTTAGTTTTTTAGTGACTGCCATGCGTAGATTAGTACTGCATGGAAAGTGCATGCATATTATAAATGCACATTATAAATGAAGTCTTTTTCAATCAAAGTCATTTTCAATCAAAATAGCAATATGTGATTTATTGACAACTCTGACAGATGGAACTCAGTGATTCAAGGAAGAAAAAACTGTCTGCAAATGCAGAAAAAGATAACTGTGTGTGAGATGATGTTACTTTGAATAATAAATAGTATAATGACAAACTGAAATATGGTAAGAAGATAACAGTGTATGAAAGAGCTCTGCAGATTATGTTTGCTGAAAATGTTCTTAATTAATGTGACACTGTCATGGTCAGTGTACAGGAAAAGTGAAGCAAATATCCCAAACTGCTTCAAAGAATGACATTAAAATTTGGGTGGAATGACTTTTTTGGAATCTCGTACATAGATTGCATAAATTCATGCACATAGAAGAAAACCCAAGTGTATTCAAATCTTTGGAAGGTTACTGTAGGCTGGTACAATGTAACTAGAAGATTAACAGGAAGGACTATATTTATGTATATGTATATATGTAAAATATATAATAATGCACATTGTTATGCACACTATATTACAGTATATTTATGTATACATAAATAATATGTGTAAATTTGATATACATAAATATATAAAAAATAATAATAAATATATAAATATATAAATATATATATAAAGGACACCTGCTTTAGCAGGGGATTGGACTTGATCCTCAGAGGTCCCTCCCAGTCATTACAGTTCTATGATTGGAGGCCGGTAACGAGCGGCGTTCCCCGGGGTCTATCTTGGGACCAGTGCTCTTTAACTTCTTTATCAATGACATCAGTGACGGAATCGAGCGCACCCTCAGCAAGTTTGCTGAAGACACCAAGTTGAGTGATGTGGACGACCTGGTTGAAGAAAGGGATGCCGTTCAGAGGGACCTCGAGAGGCTAGAAAGGTGGGTCTGGGTGGGCCCGGGTGAACCTGATGAGTTCACATGACAAAGTGCAGAGTTTTGCACTTGGGCCGGAGGAATCCCAGGCATCCATACAGACTGGAAGGAGCGGTCCTTGAGAGCAGCCCTGTGGAGAAGGACCTGGGGGTCTTGATAGATGAAAAACTTAATATGATTCAGCAGTGTGCCTCTGCGGCTCAGAAGGCAAATGGTATCCTGGGCTCCATCAAAAGAGGGGTGGCCAGCAGGGACAGGAAGGTGATTGTTCCCCTCTACTCTGCTCTTGTGAGGCCCCATCTGGAGTACTGCGTCCAAGTGTGGAGCCCCCAGTACAAAAAAGACAGGGAGCTGTTGGGGAGGGTTCAGAGGAGGGCCACAAAGATGATCAGGGGACTGGAGCACCTCCCCTATGAAGACAGGCTGAGGAAGCTGGGCTTGTTCAGCCTGGAGAAAAGAAGGCTGTGGTGTGACCTCATTGCAGCCTTTCAGTACCTAAAGGGAGCCTACAGAGGGGAGGGGAATCAACTCTTTGAAAGGGTAGATAACTGCAGGACAAGGGGAAATGGTTTTAAGTCGAGGGAGGGGAGATTTAGGTTGGATGTCAGGGGGAAATTCTTTACAGAGAGAGTGGTGAGGTACTGGAACAGGCTGCCCAGAGAGGTTGTGGATGCCCCCACCCTGGAAGTGTTCGAGGCCAGATTGGATGGGGCCCTGGGCAGCCTGGTCTAGCATTAAATGAGGAGGTTGGTGGCCCTGCATGTGGCAGGGGGGTTGGAGATTCATGATCCTTGAGGTCCCTTCCAATCCTGGCCATTCTGTGATTCTGTGACATAACTGAGTAGTTAACAGATATGTATGTATGTATGTATGTAAAAAATATATAAATGAACAAACCGCAAAGCAGGGAATCTCCGTAGTTTAACATTTTTGAAGTTGTTAAGACAAAACATAATGGATTGAATACTGGATTGAGTAGTATCAAATCATTATTTATTTTAGTATCAACTAAATCAATTTTTTGAATGTTCTATAAAATATCATCTTCAGTTTTGTGAAACAATGAATTTATTTTAATTTGAATTTATGTTAATGTCAATAATTTTTTCCATACATTAGGCCTGAATACATTTTTATAGTATGAACAGTTGAAAGTATTTAAGTCTAACAAAGATGAAATGGCAGAATATTCTTTCTTGCAGTTTGAAAGAAGTCGATGTAACATACTAAGCTACATTTCAAACATTTCTCTTTGTAATGCAGAAATACCACCTTTTGGTTTTAATAGAAATTGTACATGTAAAATCAAAATCCACTTTTAGTTACTTACATCCTTTAGGATAGTATTTTGTTGCCTTTCAGGGATATCTCTCCCATCTTGTACACCAGCTGTGGTGCTGCTTCCAGCAGAGGAAAGCTTCTTCAGGAGAGATAAAACAGTACTGTTAAATGCTTTTGGTAATATTGTGAATAGGATTGTCAATGAGTGCCCCATGTGACATTGGGATTCTGGCACTGAAGAATAATTTACCATGAAATAAATTACTTTAACTCCTGCCCAGGATATCAGAAGGATCAGTAGTAGTTGCCCTTGAGCAAAAGGGTAAAAAGGGAAAAGGGCATCTGATCTCGATAAGGTCTTACTAATTCTCGTTAATGAGCACACTATCCTTTGTGAATTATAACAGGAATAATGAGACGAAAGAAAAATGTATTGATAAAAAGCAATTAGAATAAATCCCAAAGAAGGTTAACTCATGAGATTATGGAAGTTGGTTTAAGCTTGAGTTGTTAGAGCAACCTTATACACACTTAAATCATTGCATTTTTTTTCAGGTTCTACATTTGCAAATAGCCATGGGATATCTAATGAGGTCATGCTCTATTCTTTTTTTAAATTCTCATTTGAAATGTCAGTAGCTGTTCTGGTGTTCCAAATGCTTTGAGAAACTAGTGAGGCTTTGTCTTTTTCTTTGTTCACATTTAGTTGCAGATATGACAAAATCTGCAAATATTTACAGCAGTACTCTGTTCTTACAGTTCACATTTGTAATATTTGTTTAAACGTTTTAGGAGCCTGTTGATATAATATTTCATAATACTCACCTATAAGTATAAAATTTCATAAAATATCACCAATATATTTGAACATTAAAAATAATACATAGAACCACAGAACTATAGCATTACACTGTGATTTTGGCTGGAAGGGTCCTTAAAGATCATCCAATCCCTCTAACGTGGGTAGATACAACTTCCACCAGACTAGGTTGCTCAAAGACACATTCAGTCTGGTCTTGAACAATTCCAGGGATGGGGTATTCAAAACTTCTCAAAGCAACACACTCTAGTGAATTACCATCTTCATAATAAAGAAAATCTTCCCTATATTTAATTGACATCAACCCTCTCATAGTTTGCAACCATTGATCAACCCATGTCCTATCACTACATGTCCTAGCAAAAAGTCCCTTATTGTTTTTTTTATAAGTGTTCCCTGAGTACTGAGAGGTTGTAATAAGGTCTCTTTGGAGCTTTCTTTTATCCAAGCTGAACAAGCCATGCTCCCTCATACTGTTTTCCTAGTAGAGGTGCTCCGGTTCTCTGACCATTTACATGACCCTCTTCTGGACCAGCTCCAAAAGCTCCACATCTTCCTTGTACTGAAGGCACAGTATTCCAGATGGGGGCTCATGAAGGCAGAATAGATGAGCACAGTCACCTATGGTTATATAGGCTACTAATAGTGGACTTCTCATTTATTAGCTATTACAGAACTTAAGTCTTTCACCTATTTGCTACTCTTTTAAATCCAACCAGTTGGTCTTCCCGATTCATCAGATTTGATCTTTCCTACAAAAAATGAAAAATTCAATTAAAAAACCTCCCCAAATGTTATCTGACTTCTTTTTTCCTAACTTATCTCTTTCCTACTATGTCATTAATTTCCATTGGCATTTCTTTGTCTTTCTATATACATGAAGATTATCTGACACAAGAAGCTTGGAAATATCAGATTTGAGTGATGTTGATAATGTTAATTCAATATTTCAAACTCTTTGGGGAAGTAAGCATAGCATAGTATCATTGTTGAACGATTATTACTGAAGTAATTCTCACTGTCAAAAAAAAAAAAACAGAAAATGAAAACCAGAGTGCCAGAGCTCAGTATATCTACCAGTTCAGCATCAGAAATCACAACATCATTTTCCATGCCTTCTACCTAGCTGTCTCGCTCCGATTAATAGGAGGGAGAGGAGGTTCTTTTAATATCTATATCCCCAGCGTGAGATTAAGAAACAACGGTTCAAATGTTGGTCCGACCAGTTTATTACAGATGTTAATTAGGGAGATGGTGAAGGGAAGGACGGACGCTATTATGAATTAGGGTAATGGGGAAGGGAAGGATGGCGATAGAAAAGGTAGGAAAGAAGAAGCAAGGAGTCTTTATAGGAAGCAAGAGGGACATAGTCACCACCATGGATCCAGCGAGGTTCGTAGTTCAGTCATTGATCTTCAATAGCGGTGGGTCATCGGGCGTTGTTCTATTGACAACGACGATGGCGACGACGACGACCATAGTGATGATGGCTCCTTTTCAATGCTTTCAAAGTGGTCGAGTCAGCTGTCTTTGGAGTGACAGCTCAAACCCAAAGTGGTTGAGTCAGCTCTCCTTGGAGTGGCAGCTTCGGGGTCTGGGATCTCAGCAGAAATTCCGTTGTTCCCACCTTTCGGGCCTTGCCAGCAGATAAGAGGGAGCAGGGATGCCCATCTGCATCCTGTTTTTCACAGGACACGATGGTACCGTTCCCCAATTTTCCCATACCAGGCTGGAGCTATTTAGTCACAGGCCAGATCTTCCGCCAGTAAGCACTCCTGAGCACTCACTTCCGGAGATAAGCAACTCTGGAGGAAGGGGCTTTCAAATGTTCCCAGAGGGATGTCAATTGTCACACGGTAGCACCCATCACTTGCCTCCTCAACAAATCGATCAGAGTCTTACCACAAGAAATACCTCAGGAAGCAAGCTTTGAGACAAAAAACAAAGAAGGATTCTCACACTAGCATAGCTATAAAGTATGCCACAATAAAATATAAGAAAAAAAAAAACAAATATAAAAACTAAAAATAACAAATCTGAAAGAAGGGTAAAATTACACAATTCTAAGTATATCCTATGTTCTTAGTCTTATTCTTTTCATATTCTTGTCTTTTGTTTTAATGTCTTGTCCTGCTATTACAAGTCTTATACCAAATCAATATGTTCTATCCATTCCAAAAATAATCCTTTGCAAATGTTTGATTTAATCAACTGAGAAATAATTTACATCACTCTTTTTCTGTGGAAGCTAAAGAAGTGTTCTTTGCATGGCAACAAATTTCAGCTATTAACATCTCAATCAAAGGATCTTCACAAGACTTATGGCATTACCACATGGAACTGTGGTATCATATCATATTCTTGGTAAATATCCATGTCTGTCATATTAGTACAGCCTTCTCAGAAGGTTATGAAATTATGCTGAAACTTTACAAAATAGGAATAAATCATGCATTTTATGTCTGTAAGAGTAGACTTAAGATATAAGAAGGTTGATAGAGACATATCTATCAAAAAATGCCAATATAATATGCTTAAGTCATTCCAGTATAGCCTTTTAAAAGATGAGATAGTATGTTGAACAATCATACTACATAATCACAAAAACAGTAGAAAACAATAGCTAGCAAGGTTAGCTCCACATCACAGAAATCATTTGGATGGAGAACTGTATATAGTAGTAATGAATGACTAAATTATTAAAATATTTTTTTGTATTTATAAAGTGTTACTCATATATTTCAAGGAATCTTAGAAACTACTTTAAATAACAGTGAAGGTAGAAAATAAACCCTCATGGTTTTAGGATGAGCAAGTAAATAAATCAGTTCTCATTTGACTTCAAAAGTATCTTGTTTAGCAGCATTTCTGTGGTAGAACTCGACGTTTCTTAGGTATAAATTACTTGAAATCTTTAAAATGAAATTTGTATTTACACTATTTTACACTATAAAATGTTTTTCAAACATTTTAGACAGGACAACTTTCAAGTCAGATTTAATTGGTTAAGCAAATAAAGTCTGTATGATTTCTTTGCATTATGTTAAGAATGAATTATGCCCATGGTGAAAAAAGCTTCAGAAGAATAACTTGTTCTGTGTATTCCAAATCCTAGAATCTTAGTTCTGTAGTAGCTGTATTATAGAGAACTATAATAATCAGCTTAAGGTAGATTTAAATACTGTTTACTTGAAATCTAGCATGCACCCATAACATTCTGGGTGATATTTTAAAAAGAGATTTCCATGTTTAATCACAATTCAAATCAGGTAATGCTGCCATTTAACTTATCGGTGTTAGGTCAAGATCTTTCTAATTCTTATTCTGTATACACAGTTACACACTATACAAAATAAAATTAAGAAAAAGAAAAAAAAAAAAAAGGAAGTAAGAGAGAAAGAAGAAGAAAGAAAGAAAAAGAAATCCTGGGTTTATTATTGCTAGAATTTTTAGCAGATTATTCAAAAATGGTCCAGTCAGATTTGCTGTTTCATTTACAGATGCAGAGGGATAGAATGATGCCTCAGGTTATTCACCTACTCTTCAAAAGAGAAGTAGTTTTTTTGTTTTTTTGTTTGTTTTTGGTAAGCAGAGAGACTGAATAATTCTAAGGGAATGGACAAAGAGTATACAAAGCACAATTATGTATGAGTATAAAATGCGGAGGATGAGATGGAAACTGGCAAGTCATGCAGGCACTATTGTAAGTGTGTTCATATCTCCCTCCGTCAGTGAGTTCCTTCACTGAGTGGACCTATCTTAAACCCTCTGGTCATTTATAGCAAAAGAATTCCAAGGAAGTGTACCTAGTTCTTCAACTTAATTCTCTCTGATGTGGTAATCACAAGTCTAGTAAGCTCTTGATTTACTGTGGATTCTTCCTTGGCCCAGTGTAGCTTAATGATTTTACTGTCGGGTAATTCAGTTTTCAGAAGGCAAATCAGTCCAATAGTTCTCATGTTCCCCTTGGAGCTAAGTCCCCTGAAAAATTGGTCCTGCAGTACTGGCTTTAAAGCACAGTGTTGTAACTCCTAACTCAAGTGCCAAGTCACTTCCTGCCAAGTTATATCCATTAACTCTCTGCCCAAAGTCTTTGCTGCAGTGCTGAGTCTAACTAAAGCCATTCTAACTCTCTGCTTAATTACTAGCTGTTGGAGCTGTGCACTTCTGCTTGCAAGGGACTTCGTCCATACTGCAGTGCTTTTAGCCATGATCTCAATCATTTTTTCTGACCTCAGCCAAACACGCCCAAACTTCCAACAGATATCAGATCTAAATTATAGACTGATTTTTACTGTAAATTTTGTGAGCAAGGAGAATCTGTTTGAAAGCCTGCAACACATCAGTTTCTTGCTCTGCAGAGAAACACCATTAATAGCAGCAGAATCCTACTGACAGTACTGATGTCCTAAATTTACATAAATAGAATGTAGCAGTGAATAGCCACATCCAGGTGTTTGATAATATAAACAAAGTGTTTTGAAAGACTTCTCAAGGACTATATGAGCATTTATTGAAATATGTTTTTGCTCTAAATTTACATTCAGAGAGTCCTGCAATGTTCCATTTGTTGTAAAATCTTGAGTAAATTTGTATAGTATGTTGTCTATGATTCAGTTCAAACACAACAAAATTTGTTGACAATGAATGTTTATTTTGTCATCTATTCTATTATAATCTATTAAATCTAGTATATAATGACAAGTTTTGGTTGTAGTACTTCAAAAACCTGGTATAATATCCTATTTTGTTTCATTTCTTAGACTTTCCTGCAGTCAGAACATTCATATTTAAATACTGATGTCTGTACATAAGTTGCTGCCTGAAGATGTTTTCTGATGGCTTAGTATGTTGCTTTTGGATAGAAGTGAAAGAGTTTTTATACCTATAATTTCCCAGAGATTTTTCAAACAAAATATTTAAGTTGGATATCTTTATTGCAAGACCTTACTCCAGGCCTAGAAAAATGGTCTAAATGAAAAACTAAGTCTTTATCTTCATGTAGCAAGTTTCTTCCTCTTTCCATGTTTCAGATACATTATTTGACTATGAAGATAATCTAATCATATGGCTTTTTGGCAGTAAGAAAGGTACTCAACAGGCATTATATAAGAGAAACTTCCTTGCAAAGTCCAGCCAAAACCACATACCAAAACATCTCACATCTTTTTCAATAATCTGACAGTAGTCATGACTCTTAGATTTTTATACTATTTGAAGAGTTAACTTTAGTTATCAACTCGGGGATCAGCACAGCAACACTGATCTCTATTGTTATGCTTAAAATTCATCTTATTAATACCTATATATGAAGTTGCAATAGATGGCATTACAGAAATCACATGGTTTTTCTATAAGATAACATTGCTGTCATTGCTAAATTGTGTTTAATTGTCAAGAACTGCAATGCACTCATAAATAAATATAGAGTAGAAAGTAAAAATAAAACTTTCTTTTAAGATGCCCCATGGCTTGTTATGACTTGCCTCCTGTGAACAACCAAGAAAATAGGGTATAAATGATCAACATTTAAGTGAGCATCTTTTGCCAGATTAAAGTGTAAGAGCATATTTTCCTGATCCTAAAGATTATAATAATGATTTGTTCAGTATGAGATACAGACATATAATACATGAAAAACAGAATCTCAGTAAATAATCGGAATGCTTACATTACACAGTATTATCCAGAACCTGTGTTTTGTTACCTTAAATTATCATATAACAGCAGAACATCTAGACAAATGTAAGATACATATGGAACTTCACCACCACAAGGTGTGTTGTGTTCTTAGTTTTTGTAAGATATCATACTTCATGTGAAAGGAATCTCATGGTACACCCTTCCTTAAAGTAATAATCTGATTCATTGGTACAGAGCTGCTGAAAGCATGGAGAAAACTCAAAGAATCTCTATCTGCAGCCTCAAAATGGAGAAAGCTTTTGTTCTTCACAAAAACAATCACTTTAAACAGTGTTCTTCCTGTTGGTCATTATTCAAAATTTGATGAACTCTTAAGATGGGTTAATAAAGTAGATCTTCATTTGGGTAATTCCCCTGAAATTCACTAATCACATTTAATCTTCAGTAGAATGTGACAGAGGTTCGATGAAAATAAAAATACTATTGCTTTGGAAACACCCTTGTTTACACATCCACATTTCAAAACCATACCTGGCAATGCAAAAGGGGTCAGAAGTCTTACCTATATGCTTTTAAATTACCTTCTGAGATACATTGTATGCTATCAAGAATGAATGCTTTTAAAAATCGAATATTCTAAAGTTCTAAAAACTAAACAAAATTAAAAAGCACTACCAATAAATCAAAAAATAATATATTTACTTTCATCAGTAAAAGCAATTTCTGCTTTGGGAATAATTTATAAGGATAAAAATATCTCTTATCTACATTTCTGATTTTTTTCTACATTAAGATTTTTTCCTATTATATTAGAGAATGGATAGAAAAATTCAGTCATATGAAAGCCAATGTTACTCTCAAGATCTTGTAAAGAGCAGAAAGGAAGGAGACCTTGTATATAGACAAGGTATTATGTTAGTTCAATCCTTAGTTTAATACAGAAATCATTATTAGATCAAATCTAATTATTGGAAAAAAAAGAAAGAAAAATAATAGATAAATATTGCTATACAGAAAACAAATCAGACATTGATGAACATATTTATATCTAGTAAATTAAACAAGTTTTGTACTAACTTACAAGTTTTATTATTAACTTTGAATAAATACAAAACCTATAATCACACTTCTTTCCTTTCACTCAGTAAATATCAGATCTCTAATAAAATTTACTCCTAAAAAAACAGATTCAAAAACACCCTTAACTGCCTTCTGAAATAGGATGAAAACTGATTATGTGATTCATTTTAAACTTTCTGACAAGTTGGATATTTACCAGGTATTAGAAAAGACAAGTCAAAATCCATGTTCTTGCTGATTTGAGAAAGCAGTTTGAGACAGATCACTTCTTGCTTTAAAGTTACTTAAGCTTTAAGCTAATGGATATTTTGAGTTCATTCAGTTTTAACGCCTGTTTTTGAAACCATTGGATATAACATTTAACCTCCATGCAGAGAATGCAGTACTCAAAAGAATAATCAAAGCTTTGACAAGAGAAAGAAGAATGCATTGTAGGAATACCTCAAAATAGAAAGCAAGGCAGAAGTCATTCCGTGTCATACAGTTCTCTTCTCTTGTATGCACATCACT
Source organism: Chrysolophus pictus (assembly GCA_037305975.1). NCBI lineage: Eukaryota > Metazoa > Chordata > Aves > Galliformes > Phasianidae > Chrysolophus > Chrysolophus pictus. Next base: position 24,490,981 of record CM074577.1, on the reverse strand, counting down.
CCTTCTATCTATTTCCATGGAAATACAGCAGATACAAAGAGCGTAATAGCACTATCTGATAGAACAAATTCTCAGCTACAAAACACTCTGTTTTCAATATAGCTATATTTGCACCAGCGATGAGCAAAAACTTTCATGTTGCACACATAAAAACCTGCATGGTCATCCAGAATGTGATTTGTTTTTCAGTTTGCTGTCACCACTGCTGAAACGAATCATCCATCACCTCACTGTGCTCACATCTACTGTTCGGTGTCCATAAATGTTCAGCAAGCATCAGTGGATGTCAAAGGGTGCCATTTTTTCTGCATGGAGGACTTCAGTGACACATCTTTGCTTCTTCTGCACTTCAGTGCCTGTCACCATTCTGTCAGACTGCCATCTGTCACATGACATCAAAATGGAATGGAATATTGGCAAGAAGGTTCAACCTCTACTGCCATACCACTATCATCTGCTTTTGGCATAGTGGGCCAACATAATGAAATAGGAGGCATTACTTCCAGAGCATCCCTTGCAGTTCGGAACTCTGTCTTTGGTACAAATCTTCACCTTAGATGGTGTACCCAGTGACCTATTGCATGAAATAGACACTGATTATCTTACATATTTTTCACAAATAAGAGTTCTGTTCAAGCTGAAAAACTATTTCAGAAAAAAAAATACAAAAAATTATTTCAGATCTTGGCTACTTTCTCATTGCGAAAGATTTTTAACTAAACTGTTAAGGCTTTCTGAATCCAGAAGAGTACCTTCATCATGTAGCGAAGACATATGACTATTCACATAAAAGGCAAACTGCCTTGGGTTAGGCATCTAGAACATTTAAAATATAACAACTCACCATACATCCATGAAAAAACTATAACAGAAAATAAAATTAAACATAGCTGATTATTCCAATCATTTAAGATAATTGATCATTTAGAAAAAAAAATAAAAAAGAAAAAAAGAAAAAAAGTAAAAAGAAAAAAAGAAAAAAAACCTACCTGTCTAATATTTTCATAATTTATTTTAAACTAAGACATTTGTTGTGATAAAAACAGTAGTAATAATAAGTTTATAAAGCTTTGATGCATAAAAAAAGGAAATTGTTCAAAATTTGTTTAGAAAATGTAGTTATTCAGCAGTGACATTGTTTCAGAGTAACAAAAATGGAAATGCAATTTATACAAATGTAATAACACACAAAACACATAAATTTAAGGAGTTTAAATTAAGTGACGCTTTGCCAGAAATAACTTTTTCATTTCCAAAGTTGTAAACAAATCAGAGAATTTATGATATCTTTGGATATTATTAAGGTTATATTTTAGCTAATTTTGCCTTTTAATGGGCACAAAACTTTTCCATTTACTTCTTCTCCCCTTCAGTCAGCTGTAATAAGGTTTTCTTTTCTTTTAGAGAGAATATTTAATCTCATTTTCAGATGAAAGGAAACAGAACAAAACCAGAAATATGAATTTCCTATTGAAATGCAGTTTCACAGTATACTTCAGCATATCATCCCCTGTTAATTGACTTGGAAGGAAGAAGCTGCAGAGGATCCCAAAATGCAGCGCTCAAAAGATGAAGAACCTAATGTATACATTTATAGTTTTATAATTGTGCAAATCTAAACAATTATAGGATATCATGTTGGAATCAACCTTAAGGGGTCTTTAGTCTGACATTCTGATCAAAACAGGGTCAGGTATGAGGTCAGAGCATGTTACTCAGGGTTTTATCAAATCATGCCATAAAAAAAACCTGGTTGAGACTGTTCTTATAGTGGAAAAAGTTTTCTTTCTACTCAGTTGAACCTTTAACTATAATGTTATAGGAATAATAGAACAAATTATATTAATTATATTTGGATATAATAAGTATAAGTAACCATTAATAGTTCAAAACCAACACACAAACAGGCACAAACACACTAAATAAACCAAAAATTTGTGCACTTGTTTTAGAAATAAAAAGCCTCAAGAATGCAGTGATGGAGTGCTGCCATATGAATAGCTATCAGACAGATTATCAGATACCCAATGATGACAATGAGTTTAGGACTTCTTTATTTTTATTTTGTCTAGACACATCGCCTTTATTTGTTTCTACTTGTTCAAAGATTGTGGCAAGAGGCAGCTAGAAACACATGAGCAGGGGTAGAATTCCTGCTCTGATTATGCTGTTTTATTCTTACTGATATTGTGAGGCCTCTGTAGGTCATATTTAATGTTTTTCGCATCTGCTTGTCTTCATGTACTTTTAATTTAGAGATACTCATCTAATTTTGGACTGTGTCATTTTATTTCAGCATACAATCCTACTTTCATGTTGGCAGTGAAAACATTACATAGAATTAGAGTATTTCTGTACCACTATTATTTTCTTTCATCTCTATTATCCCCTGTTCTGTATAGGTGAAATACACTGTTACTGTTGATCTCCTTTGGCCTAATACTTAGGCTGTATTATTAAAAGAATCAGCCATTAATGAGCATTTTAGCAAACAGAAAGAAAGATAAAAAGGTTTGGGTTCATAATGTTATTAGTGGCAATGATAGTAGAAGTTTATGGATTCAGACACTCCAATAAAACTCATGAGATAACAATTACCACATTGTAAAGCAACTGTTTTCTCTTCTTTCTACATCTGGCTTAAAAACATTTTAAGTCAATACATGCAAAAATGCTTTGTAACCTGTCAGATATCTGTAGAGAAAGCAGGCTGATCATGACATAAAGGAATTCATATGACACAAGAAAAATCTGTTATGTGTTTTATTTTATTTTATTTTATTTTTGATGACTGAAGTTTTGAAGCATGAACTGAAAAAAAATAGAGGTTGGTTAAAAATGTGTATACTAAAAAGACCTTTATCTTTAAAGTCTAAAAATTCTGAAGAAGTCTGAAAAAAAGAAAAGGAACCTTCCATCCTGGATTTTTGCCACAGCTATATGCAGTTATGTATACTATTCATCTGTTTCTTTTACAAATGTGAACCCCAGATCACATTCTAATAGATCATAGAAAACATGATTCTCTGATGTATGATGGCTTAAATATGTATTTAAATAACTTCATGTCATGGTGGAATTTAGGATAAGGTAGTGAAAAGAAAAGAACCACACCACTCCATAATATACAAGAATTATTTACTGAACAGGATGGGTATAGTGGGTGAATAGTAGTTTAACACATGCATGCATGTGCGCACACACACACTGTACAGAACTCACATACATCAGACAAGGTCATTCATCCAGACATGACAAACACCATAAAGATAGTGGAGGAAGATACTTTCTGCAGCTGTCTGAGGTGCTCAAATCCAGGTACTTGGACCAACCTCTGCATGTGGCAGCACCACTTGGAGGCCAACCTTCTGCACAGCTCTAAATATGTTTGAGGATACTGCCTCTCCTGAGAGACTATTGTGTTCAATATTCTTTGCTTTCTAGCTTGGTTCCACGAGCTTACTTACGAGGTTACATTACTCCAAGCCAATGACTTTGAATTCCACTGTATTTAGATCCAGTAAGCATAGTTTCTAAGGTCATCTGTGAGTTACAGGAATTAAAAGCATTCTGTTTTTAATTACTTGTATCGAAGACATTACAGCAGGGTAGATGTAAATCAGAGGTATGAGGCAAATCTTCCATCAACAATTAGAAGTGAATTCCTTGTTCACCTAGCACATTCTGACATCATCTAATGAGACAGAGCTTGGTAATGTGGTCAAGGTCACATTTTATCTGAGATATACAAGTGGGAAAGATTCATTCTGTGAAATTTAAAATTCTAGTTTATAAAATCATGGAATCATAGGATGGCTTGGGTTGGAAGGAACCTTAAGGATCATCGTGTTCCAACTCCCCTGCCATAGGCAGAATTGCCAGCCACTAGATCAAGTTCTAGATCAGATTGTCCAGGGCCCCAAACAACCTTACCTTAAATGCCTCCAAGGATGGGGCATCCACAGTCCCTCTGGGCAATATATTCCAGCACCTCACTACTTTAAGTAAAAAACTTCTCTGACATCTCTCATATTCATAAGAGTTTTTCATGATTGAAGGGAATATATATATATTTACAATAACTTCACCTTCCTTCAGATAAAGTTTTGTGACTTACTTTGTGAAAATTAAGCCCTATGTGCTATGCATTATGTGTAGCTGCTCAGATTACTAAATACTTAGTTATCCTACTGTGAGAATCCTTCTTTGTTTTTGGCTCAAAGCTTGCTTCCTGAGGTATTTCTTGTGATAAGACCCTGATTGATTTGTTGAGGAGGCAAGTGATGGGTGCTACTGTGTGACAATTGACATCCCTCTGGGAACATTTGAAAGCCCCTTCCTCCAGAGTTGCTTACCTCCAGAAGAGGGTGCTCAGGAGTGTTTACTGCCGGAGATCTAGCCTGTGACTAAATAACTCCAGTTTGCTATGGGAAACTGGGGGATGATGCCATTGTATCCTGTGAAGGCAAGATACAAGTTGGTGCCTCCTTGCTTCCTCTTATCTGCTGGCAAGGTCAGGAAGATAGGAACAAAGGAGTTTCTGCTAAGATCCCAGAGCCAGAAGCTGCCACTCCAAGGAGAGCTGACTCAACCACTTTGGATTTGAGCTGTCACTCCAAAGACAGCTGACTCGACCACTTTGAAAGCATTGAAAAAGGGCCATCATCACCATGGTCATTGTTTTCGTTGTCATCGTTGTCAACAGAACAACAATGCCCGATGACCCACCACTACTGAAGATCAAAGGCTGAACTACGAACCATGCTGGATCCATGGTGGTGACTATGTCCCTCTTGCTTCCTATAAAGACTCCTTGCTTCTTCTTTCCTACTTTTTCTATCGCCCTCCTTCCCTTCCCCATTACCCTAATTCATAATAGCGTCTGTTCTCCCCTTCCCCATCTCCCTAATTAACATCTGTAATAAACTGGTCGGACCAACATTTGAACCGTTGTTTCTTAATCTCACACCGGGTATACAGATATTAAAAGAACCTCCTCTCTCTCCTATAAATCGAAGCGAGACACCTACATAGCATCAAGATTTTGAGTAGTCTATAGAATAACATCAAAATATACGTACAGTCACAGTTTGAACATTTTTGTATATAAATTTTTGAAGTAATTACTTATCCTTTTTCTTAATCAGACCATTATACTATTTTTTTTACCTAACCTGTCTTGAAGATTGATTAAAGTGTCCAGCTGTTATAATATCAGTTTTGATAAGATCTATCATTTATTACATCATGTGATATCCCTTCAATGGAAACAAATGAATATTATTATCTCATACTTTATATTTAAGAAATAGAAAGTTTTTAAACTATTCCTGCATGCTTTGATTCACAGAAGATACAGAATGCGGTGATTCCCTGAAGTTTATTCTTTTATGCTGCAAATATTTCCTTTAAGATTTTTATTTTGTTCTGTATTTATTATAAAAAAAAGAAAATTCTTCAAGCACTTTTATTCCTCTTCTTCTGTTTTCAGATTCTTAAGGTAAAAAGGTCGAATTTCAGTGAAGAATGGATATTACTAAAAGCATATCCTTTAACAAAACAATTATGTTGTCTGCAATAGTTTATTTGAAAAATAATTTTATGCAATTAAGTAAATAAATTCAAGATTCAATAACTAGGTCCTGAAACTTATAGAATGGTAAACTAAGCACTTGGGCAGATAGTTACGTTGGATGTACTACATCTCATTGCTTTAATTTGAGGAGCTCATGTTTCTTCAGGGAAAGAAAATTATATATAATAGTATAGATTAATAAAGAGTAAAATAGTATAGATTAATAAAGAGTAATCACTTCTAAAAGATTTTGTTTGGAAACTGCTATGGTTACTAGTTAAGAATCAAAAAGCACATTTGTCTTGGCCATACAGATCTTTAACTGAAAATTTCACATCCTTGTAAATAATACTGAGTGGCAGTTTTGTGACTGTTTATGGTTAAGACATTTATTGTGATTGGGAGAATCTATATTTCACATTTCATTTACACTTTTACTGTATTACAGAATATAAATGTTAAATACTTCAATCTTAACAAATCTTCTACTTTTCAATATTACTGCAATACATCAGAGGTAAACTGAAGACCACTTACCAGCTGTTCTCTCGTTTCCATTTTATATATCTAGTGATACAGAATTGCTTGGTTTTGAGTGGTACCTGAAGCTTTTCAAGTTCATGCATGCTTAATCGCATGCTATTTGGGACTTGAAGAAATCTGTGTGGTAGCAAATGTAAAAGATTTAATTAAAGACTTCTATTAAGTTTTCTTACTGAAAATTTTGTCAGTTCCTTTTTATTTTTGAAAGGTATTTTCTTTGCACATTTTGCAGTTACTTTCATATTTTAAATACGTTGTTGTTGTCATGACAACCAAATTATTAATGTCCAACCAGTGCATCAATACGGCTGCTTACTGATTATGTTCTGCTTTGTAAGACACTGTTTCCAAGTTATTACAGGAAGTGAATCTGATCTAATAAAACTTAACCAACACAGAAATCTTTGTACTTGTATGTGGTATACAGCACATTGCAGTAAGGCTCAGTACTGAGTTTCTGTGTTCTTGTTTCCCATGAACAAGGACTAGAGCTGCTAAGAATCAGCAACCAGGAGTTAGCACCTTGCAAATGGAAAGGCAAGGTGTCCACGTGTAAACCACCTGCCTGTCTCCAAAGAGAATTCCCTGGATCTCTCATACCTCTTGACATAGCCCTAGCCTGCTTTAATGCTTTTTAAGTTTGCAGGAGCAGAGCATGATTCTGCAATCTTTTATCACTTTGTAATCCAAGATTGAGGCTGTGCATTGTTCACAGAGTGAGATTATTCACACTAAAATATACTGACTGTTGTGATCATTCCCACATACACTAGGCAGGCAGCATTTAGACAGCATGTTGCTTGACAGACTCTCCGTATATTTGAAGTATTTCCTGTGTCTGAGCAGTGTCACCTACAGATTGTACTGAGAAGCCACACTGGCTACAGGACAGATGGAAGAAAACAAACATCATTAAGATCTGCTACTACCAAAGTATTTTTTTTGCTTTTTCCATCTCCAGGAATCTCAAGTAGAAATTTGCTTCACAATACATGCCGATAAAGAATAATTCTCCATTAACTGATTGTTTTATTCATATATATATATATGTATGCATCTGGAGCTTCTACCCAGGACTGAGAATGGACACATCTCCTTTCTACCAGTTCCTTTCACTATGCACCTTTGTTTCATGTGAATAGTCATCTTTACTATTAGCAGGTTCAGTTACTGTCTAAGGCAGTTATGAGGACAAGTTATTTGTTCTGCACTCCTTAGAATGAAAATATATACTAAAATCCTTTAAGTGCCCACCCAGTCTGTGACAGCAGAAATGCACAATGATATGAAGGATTTACAAAATCTGCTTGTACACTACTGGAGAAATATTTTAACTGCCAAACTGTAGCTGGGAATTGTTTGGGAAGATCTGTGGTCAGTGAGAGCCGAGTTGATGTGTTCAAGATTTCTAATAACTTTCTTGCATAGATAATCTGGTTCTGTATATGAGGAATGTTCCCAAGAAATGTAATTTACTAGTATAGATGTAGCCCTTAAATATATAGAATTGGGTTTGGATTGGGAGAGACCTTTAAGATCATCTAGTTCCAGCACCCTTGCCACAGGCAAGGACACCTCTCTGTAGACCACGTTGCTCAAAGCCCCATCCAGCCTGGCCTTGAATGCCTCCTGGAAGGGAACATTCACAACCTGTTCTAGCATCTCACTACCCTCACAGTAAAGAATTTCTTCAGAATATCTAGTCTAAGTCTACTGTCAGCGCTCAGTCGAGTTAGAAAGCTCTTACAGTTTCTTGTAGCAACAGAATAGTTCTCTTTATTGTGTTCAACATACATCTTATATACCATTCACTTACAGACAAGAAATTCCTGTTCCTCTAACAGTTCCTCTAATCAGTTAATCAGCCCTAGCTTCTCCCAGACAACAGTGATAAAGGATGAAAGTTTTCTTAAGCATAACAAGATTAACAATGCATACAAAAAGAACCTCCTGTTTACCCTTAGACACGAACAGACACCACTTCTCTCTGTCTTACAGTCCAATCTCCTAAGGTTTCACAGGAATGAGGTCCATCAAGGAGTCTGATAAGCTCTTTGGTGACTTGCTCACAGTTATATCTTTCCCCACAGACTATTTCTTCCCATTTAAAGCCATTTCCACTCATCTTGTCATGACCTCCTCTTATAAAAGCTATGACTTGTTTTTTTTTCCCAGTTGTGCTAGTCTTATGCTGGTAAATCAACATCCCTGTCTCTATTTGAAATGTGTACAGAAATGACACGCTGCATCAAAGTTGCAGCTTGAAAGATCTATGGAAGAAAAAAAAATCAAACAATAACAAAAAAACAATCCTAGAGTAACTATACCATTATATTACAGATCCTTTTCACAGTCCCTACTTCTACATAAGTATCTATAGAGAGAATTAGAGCAATGTATCTATAATATTAAAAACTGTGCCAGGTGGACAAATTCTAGAGGATTCATTATTCAGTAGAAATGTGTACAGGCTGTAATATTCTCATGATCTAGGATTGCTGAGATATTGCATCAGAGACTGTGAATATAGAAATATTGAATTTTCTTTTAATTTTGTTGCATGTTCAATTTGTTGATCCATAATGTCAATTTTTACAAAAGAATTTTATGTAACAATTCTTTTAAATTTAAGATTTTTGATTGAAAAAAATCAAAATCAATCTTTTTCAGATTAAACCCTAATTTTTGTTATCTGAGAGGTTCAAACTAATAATCCTTAGAGTTATTTAGACCAGGCAAGGAAGATAGGGAAAGAAGAATTTTAGCAGGAGAGAAAAAGGAAGTGACTGTATTATAGAATCATTTCTTGGTGGAAAAATCTGTGCATAGTTATATTCATGTTACTTCAGCACCTGCAATTTATGGCATAAAAAGAAATAGAAATTAATTGAGGAGAACGAAATGAATCTTAAGTGGATATTAACGTTCTTTTCTGAAATGTCATATCTTGCTAATATTTATTTGGTTTCCTATATGCAGCATTTGTACTTACCAGAAATATGTTTGCAAATAAGATTAAATTCAATCAAAAGTTCATCTATAAGCAAACAAAAGAAGTCATAAATAGGGATTGGAATGATATGGTAGGATCTATTTATAACTATAATTACTAAACAGCTTTAGTTGCAATATACATAACAATTAAGTGGATGTTTACTCCTATTACCTGTAATTAAACAGGCTATGGAGGGAAATATAGATAATAAAGGTCCTCATTCTTCCACCCCTACTGATACTGATTTCAAAGGAAGGAGGGAAGTAGTCAGAGAGCTCTAAAACATATCATCTGTAAGAATAAAATAAATGAGATTCTGAAGGGGGGGAGGAGGGGGGGAAGGAAAAATGTGAAGGCAAATAATAGCTCCCAGTGGTATTTTGTGATAGATTTATGTTACTCTACATTTATTAATAATAGAAAAAATGACAGAATTCTCTATTTGCAGGTGAACATTGTTTTACATGACACTCAGAGGAAAAGAGAACATATTTGTGCTGAATAGAACACACATGCACAAATTGCATACTTCTGATCACAAGGAACTCAAATGCCATCTGTGTCATGAAGTGCAGGAGCAAGTCTTTTACTAAGATCAAGGCATTTACAAACATACAAATATTTCATAATAGTGATATTTTGAAAACAGAAAAAGCAGTGGAATTCTGTTTGATGAAAAAGAATTTTGATGGAAGAACTGAAATATGACAGTACTGATTGAATAAGCCCAGCTGCTGCCTTTTAGGTTAGTCATTTCTACAATTTTATAAACATGTTGTTTGCTGGATTTCAAAGTCACAACTTTGGTGAAACAACTTTTCTTATGTAGGAGAGGGGCAAAGTTGGAAATAAGAATAAAATCTGTGCCTTATGTCATTTAAACAAAACCTTATGAACAATTATTTTGTTGCCAAAGTATTTTCCATCATTTAGTAGTTTAGTTGATTTGTTAATCAAGACTCCTAAATAGTCACTCCCTTGGGTGCAATTGAAAGATATACAATAAAGCTATTATAAGGCATAGTCAACATGGGTTCAAGAGAAATCCTGTGTTAGTACTTTCAGTTCTTTCAATGTTAACATGGCCCATTCAGTGGATGAGGGAAGGATGTAATCTTTCTAGATTTCATAAGGCTTTTGATACTGTCCCTCACAGAATCCTTCTGGATTAATTGTGCATTTGTGAGATAAACAGGTTCACCTAGGCTATACTGGGTGATGAACTGGCTCAATGGGAGAATGGCAGTTTGCTTATGACATTAAACTGGGAGATACTGTAGACTGGAGAGCTGTTGACATGGAGAGATGGGAAGCCTTGCAGAGGGATCTGGATTGATTGGAGCACAGGTCACTTAGCAGTGGCATGAAATTCAACAAAGGAAAACGCAGAGTTCTGCACCTGGGACAGAGTAATGTCTTTGCTAATGGCTCTTCAGTGACTTTCCTGCTAGTTTTGCTGTAGCAGCCATTTAGGTATGCTGGTTTAATTTGTACTTTTAGTGGGAAACTGGTAAAATCAAAAGATGAAGCAACATTCCAAATGTTTAACATTCTGCAAAGTTTAGTGTCTGCATGGAATAGATAGATACTTTGTATTCTATTAGCTTCAGCTTTTAGCTATAAACTTCTAATTACTTGGATATGATTTGCTGAAATATGTCTGTGATATCAAGCTGTGAGAAGTAACATTACACAGATGGATACTAAGTGATACGTCCCAGCTAGATACCACTTGAAAGGCAAAAGAGCTTCTGCTTTCTCAGAAATCAATACTTTGTTTTTCAAAATTTAGGACTGAGTTTTGCTGTAAGGCTAATATGCATAATTAAAGTACATTTCAAGGATTACAAACATTTTGAGCTCAGCTAAAAAAGATCCTTTTCCCTACCCTAACCAAATATGTCAGTGCTTTGTTCCATTGCTGTTAAATCTAACTCCTATACTTAATCGTTATTAAGACAGAAAACATTTTCCTATGAAGTCTGCAGTGTCCCAGATTTTGCCTCAGATCTTCAACAAATCATTCAAAATGAAGTATTGTACACTTCCTTTCTTTTTCACCTGTTGATGTTTCCATGGAAATAGACAAGAGGTATTATTTTCAGAGCAACTACAAGTATCTTCATATAAATGTGCATATATATACCTCAGCAGTGGCAGTCCTTTATCATTGCATTTCAGTATAATTTCTGGAAGATTAGAAAAAAAAATCACGTGGCTATCAATAATCTGCAGAAGTAAATACATCTTTCAAAGTGAGGATATGATTGAAAGGTGATTCTAATGTATTTCTTTTTTGTGACTTATTGTACTCAGGAAGCAGATATGCATACATCTAAATTACACATAAACACAAAACTTGTCATGCTTTAGACAGCAGATGGACACATTAAGCAGATAGTTTTTTCTTTTAAAACATAATGGGAGCATTTCTATCTTATAAAGCTGCTTCATGTAATATATAAACTATTACAGATAGTTTTGAAGTAAAAAGATATTTATAAGTTACAGGTTTTGATACAAAATAGTCTTTTCTGTCTTTGATTTTAAATAAAATTTGTTTTGGCACTTCTACTGATACATTTAATTGGTGATAAAAGTGCACATTTTACCTGCTTTCATTATGTAAGTAAACATAGCAGCTTGATGTCTGTACTACAATCTAAGGTAAAACGCCTGAGTATTACTAAAAAAAGAAGAAAAAGCATGAAATTAGCATTAAAGCAATCATAATTTTGTACTTAAATGGAACTTGCAAAGGATACAGAGAAGTCTAGCTGAGTTACAGCAGTCATAGAATACAGTCCTATAGTAACTTTCATAAAGAACCCCTAGGTGCTCCTCAAATTAGCACAATTCAAAACACTTTTAAGTAATTTTTTTTTCACAGTAGTTATATTTTAAAATAGCACTCTGAAAGAGATTTTTCTGTAAAAAGATGTTGTACTCCTGTTCAATGTTCAGTAAAATCACCAGCTTCAACAATGTCCATGGTAGATCCCAAGAAATTAATGTTTTCTTTAACACCAGTTAATTAATAAGATGAAGACATGGTAAGAAAAGAGCACAATTTCATGAAGAATCAATGAAAACTGAAACAAATAAACAAGTAAGAAACTTGTTCCAAGAAACAGAGCAGGAATAAGTAAACGCAGCACTGCCAGACTTGATCTCCAAATACATTGTGATGGAGGAAAAGTAAACAAAGTAGAGCAGTGAAAAAATACCTGGGTTGACATCACTACTAAAGAATTCTCAGGATTTGTGTGCATGTTTTTTTTGGTTGTTTTGTTTCCATCGTGTGTCTGTCTGCAATCTAAAATAGTAAATGAATAATTTTTATTTAAAAAGTTTATATAGCTGCTTCTCAAACCTGTCAGCAGTGGCCAAAATCATTGAGATATCACTGACCAGATCTTTCTTTCATTGCTTTTGTGTTCATCTTTTGTTACTTTTCGGTATTTGTAGCTTTTTGCTGCCTGTAACACATCTTCATTGCCATTAATCATAAAATCACTGAATCATTGAATCATCACAGGCTGGATGTGGCTCTGGGCAATCTGGTCTAGTGACTGGTGACCCTGTCTATAGCAGGGGGGATGAAACTAGGTGATCTTTGAGGTCCTTTTCAGCCCAGGCCATGCTATGATTCTATGAATCATAGAATGGTTTGTGTTGGGAGGGACATTTAAGATTATATAGTTCAAACCCCCCTGCTAGAGACAGGGACACCTCCCTCTAGACCAGGTTGCCCAAAGCCCCATCCAGCCTGCACTTGAATGCTTCCAGGGATGGTGCATCCAAAACCTCTCTGGGCAACCTGTTCTAGATTCTCACTACCCTCACAGTAAAGAATTTCTTCCTAATATCTAGTCTAAATCTACTGTCTTCTATTTTAAAGTCATTTCCCTTCATCCTGTTGCTACATGGATTTATAAAAAGCCCCTCTCCAGCTTTCCTGTAGGCCTGTTTCAGATACTGGAATGCTGCTATAAGGTACCCCTTGAGTCACTCCATCCATCTAATCATCTTCGTGGCCTTTCTCTGGACCCCTTCCAACAGCTTGATGTCCTTCTGTTGGGGACCCTAGAACTGGACACAAAACTCCAAGTGGGCTGTCACGAGAGCAGAGTGGAGGGTCGGAATCACCTCCCTCAACCTTCCGGTCATGCTTCTCCTAATGCAACACAGGATACTGTTGGCCCTCTGGGCTGCAAGCACACATTGCCGGCTCTTGTTGAGTCTCTCTACAGCCAACACCCCCACATCCTTCTCCTCAGGCCTGCTCTCAAGTCATTAAGGTGGTATCCTTAGGTATAGAGCAATACCTGTTCTATTTCGGTTACTAAGATTCAGTTAGATCACATCACTTCTGAAAAGAAGTGATAAAGAACCTTTATTTTTTTTTCACCACAATTTTCAGTTTGACTATTTCCACTTATAATTTCCATTTTAGTACTGCACTGATAACATGGGATGGAAAGTAAATAACACAGCACATAGCACAATTCATAGAGCAATAACAGAGGAAACACAGCAAGCCACAGGCTGTTATTGGTGCTATTGATACTCAATAAAAAATACACTGAAAATGAAAGAAACAAAATGGAAGATGTAAAAAATAATGATTTCCAACTTTATTTCTCAACATCCAAGCTGAAAGCCAAATAGAAAATGTTGAGATATTTTTATAAAAAATAACAAAATAAAAAATTATACTAGTTTATCAGAAGTTCAGTTCCTGAACAAACATGTTGTGATGTAACATTTCTTACAAACCAAGCCAAAATAAATTTAATATTTTGGAAGATTAAATATTTCATCTTTGAGACTGTCAATGGCAACCCAAGAAAAAAATGGACATGATCCCCATTTTGATTTAATATCAAAGGTAAAAATAATGACATTTTTTGCTAACTTACAAATAATGAAATAAAAATTCAGCAGTTGTGCACAACTCGTTTGGAGACCCCTAGAAATAGATGGCTGACCAATTGTACTATACTAAAAGAATGAGTTGCTCTCTTTTGTAGTAGATGTCAAATGCTACAGAAGTAAAAAGAGAAAAATTAGTCTAAAGCACATCCTAATGAAATACCTGTTTGTTGAATCAGTAATGTATTTAAGAAAAATTGTTATGAATAATGTGGAAAACTTGATTCCAAAACCTCATTTCAAAAAGCATTGGAATTATCATAAAATAGAGAAAGAAAAAAAGACTCTGAAAAAGAGGAAAGTAGATGAAAGAGTTTAGATTCTTGCAGAGTATTTTCTGATACAAAGATTTAATTTACAACTTTTTTGTCAAGTTAGGATGGCAATATAAAACTATATAAAAGCGGGTAAGGAGACTAAGCTTTGAATAAAAACTGCAGATGAATTACTCAGAAATATTTGAAAGCACAGAAATAGAAGATTGATGTAATCATTGACATTTCTGGAGTGAATAAAAGATTCCCCCCTCCCCCAAAAAAAAGCCTAACTAGGGTACCACAGCAATTGCCATTAGTCACATAACTTTTTATTAATTACTGATATTACAGATGTCATAATATACAATATTCCAAGCCCAAAGAATATAGCTCTGAATGAAACAGCTTTGCAGCAAACAAGTAATAAATTACTTTAAAACTATATTAAGACTAATAATACATATATATTAGGACATAAGTTCTTCCTTTTATTTTTTTTTAGGGTGGCTTTTTGTTTGTTTGTCATGTTTTGTTTTTTGTTTTCCTGTTTTGTTTTCTTTGATTGCTTTTGCTTTGCTTTGTTTTATTTGCTGAATCTGCCCTGAGGCTTCCCAGTTAGTGGCACACAGTAGTCTGAAAAATAGCTTCCTTCTTCAACGTTTTAAGAATCAAAATGTATTTCCTGTGTGTTCTCACCATGCTTCAGCATGAAGCTAAATATGACAGACTGTTTTAAACAATGTGGATAATTTCTTATTTTCACTTCTTGTGGCAAAGCTGATAGAATGGTGTAGAAATAAGATGATGCACAAGTATAAAAACATATAACATTTCAGTAACTAGAAGATGCATGCCATATCAACCAGTTTCTCCTGAGACAGGAGAGCATCTTTACCTTTCTGCTTCCTATTTTCTCACTGCTTTCTACAGATGAGTTACATTTAAACCATACTTTGGGAAAAAAAAAAAAAAAGCTTTTACATAGTTCAATTTTATCTGATCATAGTCTTGTTAGGCACAAGCATAGTCACATTCAGCTTTGCTGACACAAGGAAAATGGGAAAGTTTTCCTCTAGTACCATAATTAAGTCCATTCTATTTTCAAAGACAAAGAAACACAAATATATAGGAAAGTGGAGAATTGGTGATAAACATAAAACATTATATTCTACAGGAAAGGACATTAATATTGTTGTGGTGTAAGAGTTTCAAACTTTATTATCTACTTTATGATTTTAGAGGCAGTAAGGACTGTAGACATCACATCTACATAAAAAATCATTGGCTGCCAGTCCATGGCATTTTTTTTTTGTGAAAGAAAAAACACTGTGGGAAAAAATCAATAATATACTATCTGATATTAGGCATGTGATATGCTACAAGAGTGTATAGTTAGGACTACAAATATTAATTTTGGTCTTCATAATTGTAGGATGGAGCAAAGATATGTACTTCCTGTGATGAATAAGAATTAAGAATTGGCAACAGTGAATGTGGAAAAGATTGAGGTACTCAGTAGGTTCTTTGCCTCTGTCTGCAAATCAGGCTTCCCATGTCTCTCAAGTCCTTGAACCTCTAGACAAGAGCTGGGGAAACAAACTCCTTCACATTTTAAGAGAAGAATAGATTTGAGACCACTTAATGAAACTGAATGTATATATAAAAGAGTTTATAACAGAATTTAAATTTCTAAAGTTTTTAACATATGTAACACTAAAGCTTGAATTTAATTTCAGAACGGTGTTTTCATAATTAACACTTCATAGAATGGATTTTTCATAAATGCTAAAATAAACGATCTGCATTTATGTCATGTCAGCATAAGCTTTAATATTTGATGAGCATCAAGAGCTGGCTATGAATTCCATGACCTCCTGCATAGTGCATCTAAAGGTCACCTCTACTTGTGTGACCTCATTTACAAGGAATAAGAATTTTAATGTTAGGAATCAAATTAAATGCACTGTATACATTTGTAACTTCTGTTTTGTTATCTGAGTCAACAGTACACACAATCTTGCTCCATTTTACATGGTTTATATCAGTGTATGAAAAGTTTCTCATTTCCTATTGTAAATCTTTCCTACAATCACTGTGCTTACTTACATTTTAATGTTAATTTCAAACTTTGATTTCTATGAATATTTTATATACATTTGTGCTTTTTCACAAAAACTTTTTTCATAAATCTTCTTAGCCCAACTTAAAGCATAGAAGTCAGATGGGTATCCAATAGAATGCGTATTTCTAAGCTGTTATTACGTATCTGATCTGTAGTCCTACATATTTCACTAGACACACAATTTATGCAATTTTGTTCTTATTTCTTAACTGTTATAGCTCTGTTAAAGTTCATCTAGGATGAAAACAGATGTGCTGACAGAAAATAGATGTATGCCATCAGGACATTGTCATGCATTTGACTTGTCACTGATTACTAGATTTCCCCTGTTGAGTACTATCTTCACCTCTCTCATAACCATCATGATTTCACACAACAACTTCTTGCCAGGATATTACAGATGTTTACTGATGTCTAATGTTAACCCTACCAGGAAAGAGAAAGCCAACTTTTCCAAAGAAGCAGCTTATATTTTATTTGTAAAACTGTGAATCCAGAGGGTATGATATAATCTAGATGAGATTTCTACTGTTTGCATATGTTTATCTAAATGTTTATCCTAAGCTAGACATCATTTTAAAAGCATTCTCATTTGGTTGGTATTGAAGAGCTGTACTTTTAATCTTTTTTGTTGTTGTTGTTTTCTTGAAGTATAACCTTCTTGTGTTAGCAGAATGCTAACTTTGGTCTGCTACTGCTAAAAAACAATTATTTTCCAACAGAAAAAGAAAAGAGAATTTGAGAGGCATACCTGCAATTTATTTATAAAATACTAATAAGCACAGTTTATGTATTGTCCCCTTTCAAAACAAACATGTACATTTAAATTTCTGTAATGTATATTATCCATGTATTTTACAGTACTTCATAGTTATTCTGGTATAAAAGATTTACTTTATTGCTTTGATAGAGACACAAAGGAAAAAGAAATAAAAAATTGCTGCAGCCTCAAATTGAATAATAGTTTGAACAGCACTTAAGTTTCTATTCTTCTGTTAAAGATCTCTGATCAGAAATCACTAGTAGCAAGAGAAATAATTTAAATTTCTTATATAGATTTTGGAATCAGGTCCTTCCCATGTCCATATATCTTCTTTGCATAAAATGTGGGAATGTTCAAAGTGAAGTTCAAACACTAAGATCTCAAATTTGTTGCTAACAGTGATGTTGGAAATTTGTAAAAATTGAGGTAAGGAAAAAGGTCTTTAAACAAATACATGAAACTCATGATACTTTACACTGAACTGTTCATCAATTTGTGAGCTCAAAAGTAAACCTGCATTCTCATGTATTTGTATTTTGACAGGATTTAAAAAAACAAACAGAAAGGCCTATGATAAGCTATATAGTTGGAAATGCTTGAGGAAATGGCACAGGAACTTCTGCTTTGGCATACTTTGATGCTAACAGAGGTGGTTTTGACAGTGCCATATGTTTAAGAGTAAAGCAACTCTCAAGGGATGACAGGTGACACTTCTCTGGAGAAGTTGATGCTTGAGAATTTTCAATAAGAAAGTTGCCAAATAGGTTTTTCTGGAGTATGTGAAACAGGAGGATTTGTGTAAGCAAAAATAAGAGGGAGATTTATGTAAGATAACTGAGAAATTATGAAATTCTCTATGAAGATCCTTTGCAAATTCTATACTTCTGTTTCAGAAAGATATGAATATATGGTACATTGTTCTCAGAAAAGTAATTGATTTGCTGAACTAAAGACATTAAATATTCTGATGCTCCATCTAAAGAGTAAATAGCCTTGAATCTAATGCCTTATTAAGACAAATCAATGATCTAGCAATGATGAACAAATGTTGACAGTGAATTTGATGACAAATGATGACAAGAATTATTTTAAATGTTAATATACTAGTTTTCTGCATAAAATGGTGATAACATGTAGAAATATTTTAGAATCACATTCACCAACATTTTACTAACATTTGAATTACACTAGCTAGAGTTGTAAACAAAACACTTCTAAGTTGATACAGGAAAACTTGAATCAGTGAATCAATAGTCTCATGTTCTAATAACTCTGTGTTATAGAAACAAATATTTCCTGAATGACAACCACTCTCTAATATTTCTAGACTTTGTAGATCAAATTGCCAAATTACATAAAAAATAATTTACTTTCATAGTGACATTTTATGATTTTCTGTAAGAGTAAGTGATGGAGTTTCTAGATACAGAATCACTAGGAACAGAAGGGAAATTTGGCTGATAAAGTGTTAAGTTTTGGAGCAACAATTGCTGTTTCAGACAGAATACTGGAAAGTTTTGTGCTGAAAGTTCTGTGCTGAATCATCTTCCTTGAAAAAAGGAAAAAGTGCAAACTTTCTAGAAATACTGTATTTCAACTAAGCTGCAAGGCATATCTACATCAGCTCTTCAGCAGATGATCCCATTCCCTGTGACTACCGCATTTTGTCATTACAGCAAGTTCAGTGGTGGCAAACTGACTATAGAAAAATCTATACAGGACACCAGGTGGCAAAAAGAATTGAGGTTTCTAGCAGTCAGACAGGAACAGTCTATTCCCAAGACTGAGGATCAGCTACAGCACCGCATGGGATCTTAAATAGATACAACAAACATTGATTACTATTCTTGGGAACTGAAATCCTGATCCTGACACTTCTGTCATGTAAATATCCACTGAAATGACATTTCAGACCCTACAGGAACTGGCTGCATGGAAAAAAAGGACTAGGATTTTTCTTCATAATTTGTCACTTACCTAGATATAAAGGGCAAGATTAACACTGGACAAGAGCATATTTAAAAGCTCTTCAGCATTTCAGTCATTCCATATCTATAACAGGTTACAATCCGGATACTTGTATTTCATTTTCTGTCTACTGAAAACCTTCCTAATGCTTCCTTTTTATTTCTTTAATTCAGGACTTTAGAAGGAAGTTCTCTTTCTTTAAAAGAGACATGAGAAATATGCAAGTCCATATGTTCGATGATGAAGTGAGAGACAGAAATTGTGTGTGAAACACAGAATCAATAAAAAATCTTCCAAATTCTATGCAGTAAAAAAGAATGAAGAACATGAAACTCTTGCAAAGCTTCTGTCACTTTACATGTCTGTAATATTACAGTTTCTGAGAAAAAAATAATCTGTTATAAGGAAATTTGCTGTATAGTGGCATTGAAAGGCCAAGATACCCAAACAGTAAGAATCATAAAGTTCAATGGCAATATATCAGTAAGAGAACACAACAGCAAAAAGCACTTGAGCTACAGTACGGACAGCTTCCTGCTGAGAGACAATTCCACTAACTGAAAATTTGGTTTGCAAGAAGGAGAAAAATAACTCCAGGGCCTAAAAGCCAAACCTTTCACTGTTTCTCTAAATCAATTTTGCTGAGACCATAAGATGGCATACTGGGAGGCACCACAGAAAATGAAGTAACCTGAGCAGCAACAATAAGACTTTGGAAATTGTTCTTCCTTGGGTGTTCCTGGGAAGCATCAAAGTACAGTGAAATACAGACAAATATTCACTCTCTAGAACTGCAGCCCATGCAAGTTGAAGCTAAAAGAGTTGCTTGTTTTCAATATTAATGAGGAACTTGTCTCTAAAATCCAGGTTTATATGGTTTAAACTAGAGTACTTAACTATATATCATTTATCAGAAAATACATGAAACAAGAAGTAAATTTATACTTCTACCTACTGAACACAGGAAACTTACCTGTACTGTTACACAGAGGAGAAAGAATTTGGGTATCAGCATCTGAAACCAACTAATAACTGTCTTGTGTGGTCTCAATCAACTATCAGAAAATATATGTTGATATCTATCCTGTTTATAAGTATTTTGTATGATTGCAATAAACAGGCTGTAAAATGTAAAAGGACTGAAACATCCTGTTGAATTACAAATAAGTGAGCATTTTAAACTTCATTGAGACTAGAAAACTACCAAATGATCATACATAAAGATAGTCCTTACTATATCAAAGGTATGTTTTCATATATGAAGAAGTGAAAGAGAACACTGGTTTCAGTTTTGTCTGTTGCAAATACCAGCAAGTGTGAAGATTACTTAGGAAGTTATGAAAAAATATTCTACTGCATCTTAGTTGAAGGTGAATTGAAGCTACTAACTGGTAACAACAAAGCCTGTTATGTGTCCAGTCAATGTCAGAAAATCTTACTACGCATAATAGATCTTCAGCATATTGCCTGTTATTTTGAAAGGAAGACACTGCGGGACTTTATTTGAGCAGCATGGAGCAGAAAGTATACCAGAAGGGGATGAATTTCCATCACAACCCGATATATGCTCTGGAGTGCACACTTGGATTCTGAAGCTTACTGGATATATGCCATGGTATGAAAAAAGTGTTGAATGAATGCTTACATCAATGCTGCACTTACAGGATATGTTTATTTTCTGTTACAGCTGATCACAGACGAAACTTCCCCTGCACCTACCAGAAAGTTGTTAAAAAAAGGTTACAACATGGATATTTGTATGAAAAGGACAAGTATTCACATGAGAACAAAGTCAGGCATCTCTTTTTCTATTAGTTAAAGAAAACACACAAAAGCGAGGTTTAATTTTTTCAGGCAAGTGAAAATTTAGTATTATCATTCAGAGATTTTCTAGGTAGCATTGTACCTTTTTATGTATAGAGATTCTTGTAAAATTAAGATAAGAATCTATTTTAAACCATAAGGGAAAAAACTATGACAGAAGCAATCTTTATCACAGTGGATACCACAGCAACATTTTTTCTGTTCTTTGATTTGTGAATGAATGCCATATTTTCTGTTTTGATCTGTGTTAGATGCATGTCATCTGGGCTTGGAAAAAAATTGAGATGTTTTCTAACAGTGATCTGTTTCAGGAAGACAAAGAGTCTAGAGATGAGGCAAATCACTGAATAAGACAGTACTTTTGCAGGTAAACTTAAAGGGCAAGTCCAGATAATTAGTTTTATTGCCTTATTAAAATAACACATAAGTGTTATTTTTGATAACACTTAAGTGAATATTACACTTGTAATTTTTTTTTTGTTAACACAAATGTTAACATTACATGGATAAAACTAGTTTATGTCACTGATTCCCCCAGGGGTAGATTGCTTATTCACTGGCTTAGTCATAGCAGTTAGCGAGTTACTATGCATGAAGATTAAATTATTCTAATGAGACCACTCACAAAGCAAGAAAAAAACAAAATGTGTGAGTGCCACAACTTGGCCACTAATAATCATGAAAATAGTTTAATCTAGTGTTTCAAATTTTGTCTCTGCTTGTAATCCAGCCCTTTGCAGACTTCTCGTACCATCTATCAGCCTTTCTCCTTACTTTAATAGAACATATTTAAGCTACTTAAAGTTCCTGATTACCTCAAACAAATATAGTACAGATACTGAAAAACAGAGGCAAAAAAAAAATCAGGATGAAAGATCAGACTAACATCCACAATATTACAAGACTAAACATTCTGGTTTGACAGGCATTTCCATAGTATTCCATCTTTCACAGTAATGTTAGCAAATCAGTCATCAATGCTCCAGGTAGCATTTAACTAATCCAAACGCAAATAGGTTGAAGCACAAATGAAGACTGATTCATACAATGATTTCTATAGTCCCCATGAACATGAAAGTCTCTGGTTCATACTAGCCCAAATATTTACGCTAGCACCAGATTTTCTTGTATACTCTATGGGCAGTGGCAAATATGGGCTTGCTTGCTTAGTTTTCCCAATAGTTCTCCCTGATTCTTTATTTAGTTTTATACATTTAGCTTTCACCAGCTGAGACATTGTGAACATCAAAACATTTTTTTGCTGTTGTCATCCCTCTCTTCCCTTTTCCCAATACAGAAAATGCTACATGTTTTATTCATTTTCTGTTCCCTCATTATTTATGCCATGCTTTCTTCTCAACAGGGAATAACTTCTATAATAGCTAGGACTGTGACTGGAGGCTGTATATTCTGGGCTTTTTTGTGGATGTTGTTTTGCTTTCTTCCTACTCAGTTATTCTTTCTTCTTTCCATGTCCAGTATCATTGCTTTCCAGATTCATAACAGTGTCCATACCCTGAGATATTTAGCTTTTAAGCTTACAGTATTCAGCTCCTAAACTGATTCACCTTTCCCTTTTTTTAGCATCATCCTTTTTTATTTATATATATTAATGTCTGAAATCTGTTTTTCCTTCTCACTGCACAAGTTTAAGTTTGAAGGGCAATACATTTTCACCTATGATATTATAAGTAGTTAGCTATTTTTTTGCAGCACCTTTGGGCCTTGTGTATCTAAGTCAAGTATTTCTTCAGCTACAAAACAGTATTTAAAGCTTGAAAAGATATCAAAATGAATGAAACAAGTTATAATATTTAAAAAAAAATCACACAATCAGTACAGAAGTTTGTTGCTTTTTTTATATGGGAAGCTGAGTTAGCCTTATAGGCTCACAGCTGTAAAAAATGGATGTCTCCTCTCTCTCATTTACCCTCCCCCCCACCTTGAACTTCATTCTGCAAAAATGCGACCCTTTTTTAACCTTCATTACCATTATCTGAAATAAGTATGATCCAAAATTTTCCTCCTATATAGTATCCTAAAGCAGTCATGAAATTCTTATAACTGAAAAAGCTGGTACAAAATATACAGAGCTACTAATAAAGAAAGCCTTCTTGAAATACCTCTTTTAGCAGTAATGAATTGTTAGATTATTTATCTATGGATTTACGGAGATGTATCCTCAATCAAATGCTTTTTAAAAAAATCAAAGATGTATTGAGACACTTGTTTCCACTTAGAACAGATGGAATCTATTCTATAAATGTCTGGTTACCTCACTGGATATACAGCAGGGCTGATTCACCATTAATGCCTTGAAACTCATAGAAATCTTCATTAAACCAAGAACAACTAATGGTCTTTTTTTCCTTCACAAGATAGAGTTCATATATATCAGCAATTTCTGCATAAACAGATGTCATTCACATAATAAGGAGTATTAACACATGGGAACAAAATCTGAACTGTTCAGATAGGTAGAGTCAGACTGGTGACCCAGTGGAACTCAGAGTTCAATTTGTCCTTTCTTGTTTTCTGCTGGATGTATTGTTTCCCCATGCTTCTGTTATATTACTTGTTCACTTTTACAAATACATCATCAATAATAGTAGCATTGTCAAACACAGCTAGAAATGTGTAATAGAACCAAATTTAATGAAGTCTTTAAGTCTGAACATTCAATGTGTGCCTCCGCACGTCTGTGTATGCACAAATATAGATGAAAGCTCAGTATTGTGACACATGATTACCAAACCTTTCATCATGTTTCATCGCCAAGGAATAGGTCATGACAGACATTTATGCAATATTATGTTCTCTTCTATTGGTACCTCATTCTACAGAGCTCGGCACATCACATGTCTTACACAGAGAATTTTAATTTGATATGTTCCTGACTCTGAAAGTTGAATTTATAATCTGGGAAAGCACAAGCTCTGTTGCCTAACAACATGGGCAAAAAGTCAAGTGTTACACCTTTACAATCATCAATGAAGTGAATAGATTTGAAGAAAGGTAACCTCCGCATTCCTAAATTTAGGCAATTAACTTAAAGGAGGCACTCTTGTTAAAAACCTCTGATCATTTCAGATCATTTGTTTCTAGAGCAAAGATGGTTTTGGTTCTCACACCTGAGGAGTTCATCGTTAAAATATGCCTTAAGTATACAGGTATGATGAGACTGTGGGTTTTAATTTATTTCTACAAACAAATATATCAAAAGTAAGGTCAAGTTTTTAGAAGCAAGCACAGAATTACAGAGCCTTAAGAAGAAAGGATTTGTGTAAATACATACTTGAAACACTAGAAATTTTGTTGTCACATATTAACATTAGAAACTCATTTACCTCCCTTTAAAAATGATTCTTATGTACAAAGTATCATGAATTCAACACCATGTTTGCCATTTATCTTTACTGTCCAAGAAAACTTCTGGGTTTGTTTTCTTTCTAGTATTATATTCGATTTCTTATTTAATAAGGTTAACAAAAATAAAGAGGCATTTTTCTGATCTGACTTCTCTCTATATTAGCTAGAGTATTTTTTAGTAGTTGATTCGAACACATTAAATGCTTTGTTTTATGATAAGATATAAAAAACACATAATAATTCATATGTATGCACAGCAACTAGCAACTGTTTAATTCAGGTGCAGCACATTCTTTTCTCTCTCAGCCTTCCAGAATGCATGAAGAAGACAAAGCTGCTGCTGACTGTCTCCATAGAGACACCATGACAGTATCACAAGAAAATATTTTTACTTCAGTATCTAATGGATTTGCCTCCTGAGCAAAACCACTCAATAAGGGAAGTGCCAGGAATAGAAAAACCATTCATTACAGTGTGCAGCTCATTGTGATCTGCATTGGCTTGGCCTGTGAAAAGTGTTTTAGTATAGTGTTTAGAAATGCTGGAGAAAATGGTATATTTATGTATATTTCAGACCTGCCTACTTTGCCAAATTCAGGGCATTTTTAGGTTCACATTTCAGCTTAAATAACATGAGAGCAGCCTATTTCTCTCAGTGGAAATAGAAAAATGATATTTTACTTGACCCTGAAAATAAACTTAGTTAAAAACAAAACAAAGCTAAATTAAAAACAAAAAAGAAAACCAAAGCAAACAACAACACAACAACAATTTGGAGAGGTATTCTGAATAATCTAAAAGATAACAATGAGAAGGTTTTTTGATTCAGAAAGTAGAACTGGAAATATAGTGATGACTGCTATCAACACAACCTATTCTAAACTAGAGTCTGCATGGAAAAATCAAGTTTATCCAAAAGTTATGTCAGAGCTGTGATTTACCTTCAGAGTCAAAGGCAGTTCAATAATTCTAATATTTTTCACTACTTTAAATACTCAGATGTTTAAAATACATCCATTACATTGAGATGTTTTCCTTATTAAATATTTATACTCCCTCTCTAAATTACAATGTGGAGTTATGTAGTATGTATTAATATGAAATGATTTATATAGTATATATTAAGACAGTCAATTCATCATGTATACATATAAAAGAATAAAACAAAATGAACTATACCCATCAATATAATTTACTCAAAACAAAACTAGTTTCTGAGACTGTCTGATTTGGGAATTTGGATTTTAACACAGTGGATGAATGCTAAGTCTTATGACATACCGATTTATTATTTTTAAGGAATTTCAAGGAAATAGACATTTTAAACTTCTATTTCTGTAGTTAAAATATTATCAATCAACAATGCTATCTGAATGATCTGTAGCTCTCCTGATTTTTGAGGAAATACAGTGATTTTGAAAGAGGATAGATAGTAACTCGAATTCTCCTGTTACCACTGATGTTGCACATCACTCTCTTCACTCCCACTCCCTCTTCTGGGCAAGAAAAGATTTCCAGGAGTCTTTTGATTAAACAAAGAAGCAAATGAAATCATACATCATCAATTCAAAGTTTCTGAGATGAATTCCGCACATGATATTTACACAAAGTTCCACTGCTTTTTATGATATAAAAAAAATATAGTAGGTTCAGATCTTTCAGTGGGCAGCTCAAAGACAAACAAAAAAAATCTCCTTAGTTTTCCAATTGTTTTAAAACAAAGATAGACTACAACACCTACAATAAATAACTAGATGGATAGATAGATAAAACATCTAGATAAAATAATAAAGATAAAATGATAAGATTTCCCATAATATTGAACTATTCATTAAGCTGTCTAAAGCACAGCATGTACTATGATAACAGTGATAGACCCTCCAGATAACATAAACCAATACCAGCAGGACTAATTCTCAATGAAATTCCTATTTAATCCTTTTGTACCAGTTATCTGCATGTGACAGTAATCTTAAAATGTAAGTATCTGAAACCTTAAGTTCACACTGGCTACAACCACTTTTATACAAAACCTGGTGGGACCATATCTAGAAAAATTTACTAGATCTTACTTATCTTGACTCATACTAAATATTTCCTAATAGAAAAGTGTCGTGAATATGGCAAATTTAAAACCAAAATCAAATATGTCAATTTAAATTCTGTCATTCTTGAAGTTGTTTTTATGATTGTTTTCAAAATAACTGAAAAAGGGCAGATAGTAAAGTAACTGTCTGGGGAAAATAATAATAATAAAAATAAAATTGCTCTAACAAAAATAGTTATAGAAAAAGTTCCTGCCAACCTGAACATTGCCATTAATAAAAACTGCCCAGTGACTATAATGAGCCTGAAGCTCTCTCTCTCCATGCATAATCAGATGGGACATTTTAATTGTATGTTTTCATTCTGCTATAAATACAACATACTGGGCAGGGACTTGAGCATCTGTTTAAGCGATTCTGTTTCTTAAGCTCTTATTTTCCTTATGCTGTATTACAGGTATCCAAAAAAGAAGTGTTCTATTTTGAGTACAAGAAAAACCCCTTCATTGACTCAATAAAAGCTCTATTTTTCTTCTAAGAATCTGTCCTTCAGAATCTATTATTTTACAGTATTTCTGAAAAATAAGTCGATCACCCAGAACATTTCCATAACTACTCTGAAAAATTGTAAATATAGAAAGAAAGGAATAAATCCAAGCTGATTAATGACTTACTTATTGTTTCAAGTTAGGTAGCCTTAACATCAGAAGTTACTTCCTGGATTAGTCTATGATCACATAGTAGGAAAAAGTCAACTTTTTATCCCCAGATTTCACCAGTGCATCAATAACTGATAACACTGAATTAAACTCTTCACATTCCCTGAAGAATTCAGAAGTTTGCTTCTAAAGAAAAGAGAAACAGATGAGTGGTGGAGAGCAAAAATACAGAAACATTTTTAGAAGAATTCAAGCCAAGTTAAAAAGTAACTGATGACTCTGAAACAGAATTTTAGACATCAAAATAAGGACATAATAATAAGTATCTCTTGTTATATAAAATAATTCAGCATGAGAACATTATGGATCCAAAGAGGTAACACTACAACTTAAACAGGGTAATTCAGACCCATTCCAAGACTTTTCCATATGAAATGTGCGTGTATATGCACGAGAAAAAAAATCAACAGGATATGTATTTGGAAAAAGAAAAACTTTTTAGCTACTCCAGATGTTAGGTATATGAATCAAATAACTATTAAAAAAAAAAAAAAACAACAGTAAAAGCTCCATTTTTCTGAGGATGTTTATATTACAGCACCATTCATCTAGTTTTCATCTTGAATGGAGAGGCAATATATATTCTTTTGTAGTTGTTGTTTTTATGGGTTTTTTTTTGTTTGTTTTCCCAGCTACTACTGTATTACTGCGCAGGAAGGAGAAAGATGCTATGACAATCAAGCATTAAGAACAGTGCGCTTTACTTTTGGAGGGACTGAATCAAAAGTTCACTGTCTTTTCACAGTATAGACTTGAGACTTTGCAAAGAAACGTTTAGCTTTTGAAGGATTTAGCTTTTTGATAGGATCACTCTAATATTTTCCTTACTCATTTCTCTTGAATATTTGGAGAATCAGACTAAATTACTCTCCCCCCTCCATTCCTCCGTACCCTTCATTCTTGTCAGTAACATCTTGATTTCTTTGCGTGGAGGTTGGGCGACTGAAGGTAGTCTTTTAAATGCAAGATTTTCACTTTTTTTATCACATTATATTGCTATTCTGATTTTACCTTCATTACTCTCCTAAATTGATGTTTCGCCACAAAGATCCTATGGATCATCATAATTATTCAACAATATTTACATTCTAATCAACTAATTATTTCTCCTACTAGTATGTCAGCAGGCATCGTTCAGCAATATTAAAACATCGGTGTGCTATTAGCACTGTTTTTTTCACAGATCTGAAAGACAATATCATGTGGTGTTCTACAATGAAAATTAACTCCAACCCAGTCAGATATGGTACAGACATGAAAGACCACCAAAAATCTCCTTTCTTATTATCTATTACCTGATATTCAAAAGGCTAACTCTGAACAGAAAGGTTTTTTCAGTTTATTTGTTTGTTTTTTGTTTGTTTGTTTGTTTTTAAGTTGTGTGGTTTTGGCTCTTTTTGCCTTAGTTTTTATCTGTGTTATCTGAAAGTTTAGTGCAATCAGATCATTGATCATTTGTGAAATTTTTTATCAAATATAGTAAATTGGTTATTATTAAGAAATAAATCAGTTAAGGATACCATTGTTTGATCTCCTTCTGTGTAGGCACTATAAATTGAGATTTAAGGAAGACATTAATAACCAGAAATCATGAATGTGGTGAGATTAGCAACACAGGCTATAGAAAGTTATATATCCATTAAAAAGAGGAAATTCTTCTCACCTTAAAAAAAAAAAAAAAAAAAAAACTCCCTCTACACTGTCTTACTACATTTTAAAGTCACTACTCCAAAATCAGACAACTTTTCTGATGCATGCTGTGCAGCTAATTAAACTATTTTACAGTACTTCCTTGCTTTCCAGTTTTGATCCAAGTCTTTGATGATGAAAGTATTTTCCTTCTCCAGACTACAAGCACAACTTCAAATAAAAAACAAACAAACAGCAACAACAACAACAACAAAAGAATAACAGCTATTAAAATCTCCATGCTTAAACTAGAATAGAACTAGAACATCTGTTAAACTAGATGTTTTAAGGCTGCATATCATTTATTTCTGAACTTACCTGTTGGAAGGAGAAAGACATCAGTCTTTATCTCTTGCAAGAAAAAGCCTGACGGGATTATACAGTTTCACATACTTTTCAAAATCTCATGAAATCAACAAGAAGTAGACAAACAAGTCTGTAATATTAGACAATATCCCTTCCATTTTTATTACTTGGCAGAACAAAAGAAAAGTTGGAACCTTGAAATTCTTCGTAAAATTTGCATTAAATTCTGGAAATTGCTGCTGCATTTCTGTCTATGCAATGCAACATTTTAGAGGTATTTATGCAAAAAATATCAACAAAACATTTTAGCATTCAATTTAGTATATCTTTCCCTCTCCCTCAACTAGTTACTGAATTTACTTTAGGCATGCCTCCAAAGAAATAAACGTGTTTTTATAGTTGTCTAGACACACTTCAATATTATGCTTTAGAATTTCTTGCCTATATACTTGAATACTATAACCTTCTCACCTTCCTTCCCTTCTTCCCTCCCTCCCTCCCTCCCCTTCTTTTGGTGATGCATAGAAAAAGGCTACCCAGGGATAAAGTGGGGCCATAATCACTGCAGATTTTAAAAGAAAGCATAGATATCACACTGAGTAACATGGTCACAGGCACAGGAATGGATTGATTGTTGGACTTCTCCCCAGAGCAACACATACATGGAAGTACTGGAAAGAGTCCGGAGAAGGGCCATTAAGATATTTAGATATCTCTCCTTTAAATATCTCTCCTGTGAGGAAACACTGAAAGAGGTGGGACTATTCACACAGAAGGCTTGTGGGGATCTTACCAGTGTGTATAAATATCTGATGGGAGTGAATAAGGATGAGAGACCAGTATTACTGCAGCCTTAAAACATCTGTAGATATTCTAGTTTAAGCATGGAGATTTTACTAGCTGGTGTTTTTGTTCTTGTTGTTGTTGTTTGTTTCTTGTATTTGAGACTCTTCTTATTTTCCTGTGATAGGAGAAGATGCAATGGACAAAAAGCTAAAACACAGGAAATTCCATCAGAACACAAGAAAACACTTACTCAGTGAGGGTGGTCGAAGACAGGCATGGTCAGTTCCCAGAGAAATGGTGGAGTATCCTTGTAGATACTTAAAACTCATCTGGACATAAATCTGCTCTAGGTGCCCTTGCTAGAGCAATAGTGTTGGACTAAATGACTGTCAGAAGTCCCTTCCAACTTCAAGTCTTCTGTGGCTATGATTCTTTCACTGATTCTTTCCCATCCCTACTCCAGTACCTGTACTTAGTCCAATCTTGGATAGTCTTCAGGTAGCAGCTAAATCTCACTGACACTTTGTTACAGAGAGCCTTCTGATTCATATGAACATGAAAATACAAACTTTGACATGAATTTGTGTTTTATTTTTGTTTACTCTTCATAATAAATTGAACTATATCTTGCAATTAGTCTTAAAAAGAGGCAGTCTAGAACTATCAGAGTCTGAAAGGATTTGATGTCAGGGTTAGAGCTGTATGAAGAACTACAGTTCAGTTTCTTTTATTCTGTAGTGTGGTTTCTTTTTCTTTTCTTTTTTTTTTCCTTTTTTTCTCATCCTCTCTGGACCCTTCCCATAGTCGACAACTGATAGTCTTTGAAGCACATGTCACTGTTGATTTGAGTACTTGCCACCTTTCAAATAAATGAAAACCCAAGTGCACGAAGCCTGCAATTGCTTCAGCCCAGTTCTTGTTCACTTGTCAGAGGCAGGGCAAGCACTATCAACACTTAATGGGAGAAATATATTTTATGTTAAACCATCAAGAAGACGTTGTTTTATAGTGAGCAATTCCAACACTTTCTTTTACACATACAGCTTAAAGATGTGGCATAAGAAAAGACTTTCTGTGTTACATGCAACGGTAATAGTATACATTCATCATGTCTTGTTTCTATACAATCTGAAATCTGAAGACAAGAATATCTGAAAGAAAAAAACTATGGAGAAGAGACTATCAGATTTAAACTGGATTTAAAATCAGATTCCTGTTTTTCAGGAATGGTAGGTGGATCACCTTTTGAAGCTGTTCTCCACAATAAAATTAGATTGCTCTTCCTTTTTTCTTTTTTTTTTTTTCCCTGTGATTTTATTTTCTGAAGACTTGCACAGAGTAGTACAAAGAGATAATGAGCACCAAGTTTTATACCTAAAAATATCTGTAATATTAAATAGCTGTATATTATATCTAATATATATACATCTATATGTTTACTACATATATATATAAATATATCTATATATTTACAAGTAAAAATATCTGTAAGTATTAAATACCATATCAGCATTATATTCTTGATGATAACGAGAACTAAATCTAATCTGGAAGTCTGTGTGGTAGATCATTCTTTCCCATTCCTTTCTGCGCCTATTTCTCTATTTGTCTAAATCACATTATGTCTTTTCAGGACTTCCAGATCTCTTAGCAACAGGTTGAGATAGTGATAACATTTTCCCTGTGCAAACAGTAGAATTGCCAATTACTGGTGACAGGTATTTTGAAAATGCTCACATAAGTAACATTTACTTTTACTATGTCTCTCCCACTAGTGTCTTAGGAAGTAAAAGTCATTTTGTTTCAATTGCATAGGATTATTCTGCTGAAATTTTCATAAACAAGAACAAAAAGAACACTGTCAGGATGTATTGAACCAGTAAATGGCTGAAGGTGACAGTTTCCTGGATCACATCATTACCAGTGATGAGGCATGGTGTCACCTGTATGAGCCACAGTCAAAATGACAACCTGTGGAGTGATGTCATGTGAATTCCCCATTGAAGAAAAAGTCCAAGATGCAAACCTTCTTGGTAAAGTGATGTGCACTGTCTGTTGTGATAGAAAAGGGGTGATCCTTCTAGACTTCCCAAAACCTAGGCAAACCATCGACTGCTACATCTCAATACTGACTGAACTAAAGGCTTGAACTTCCAGAGCCAGGCCAGGGAAGAAGACAACTTTTGTTTGTAACGTGGCATTCCCAGGACCCAGTTTGAAGACTGTGGAGCTAGTCTTGTCTGGATTGTACTGCTAAATCCACAATATAGTCCTGATTTGGCATATTCTGGCTTCCATCTGTTTGGGCTGATGAAAGATGGGTTGGATTGTGTGGACAACATTTTCCTAGAAAAGACACCATCACAGCTGCTGTGAAACTGTGGGTCACCTGTGTGTGTGCAGATTTTTATAAGCATACATAGAGGTTCTTGCTCATTGCCGGTGAAAATGCAGAGCTAATGGTTGTGACTGCATTATTCTGTAGTTGAGAATTTGCTCTACTAAACAATGTTATTGTGCTCTTTGTTGTGGTTTCCATGAAAATAAAAAGAGCAACCAGTGTACATCTTTGTACTCACAAATATGGGCAAAAATGGCTTCATCCAGCAGCATGGGAATACACTAGGACTTAGAAGATGTAGTCTATAACTTTAGCAATTCATTACAGGTTTCTAAATTGTTGGGTACATTTCATTTCTCATTTTGATTCAGACAAAATTTCTCTGGGCTATTTTATTATGTATCTGTACATTATAGGAAATGAGGGATAGTAATATTTTATGATGAATAATTTAGCCTCACAGCTTAGACAGATACAATTTTAAGTGTCGATACTTTTAAGATAATTGTAGTTCAGAGATTCTCATTAAAATTGATGATTGTGTTTGGATGTTGAGCATTGATTTGCCTTAATATAATTGGGTGGATTTGTGAATCTGGTCAGCCCTCATTCCTTTCATGAATGAGACGTGACACTCCATTATCCTTATTTGAATTTTTTGTTAGATTGAGAATTAGAAGTTGCATGTTCTGAAATGTTCAATTTTTTCCCAAACTTTGTATTTTTCATACAAAAGGGCTCCTTTGTCCCACTTGTTTGTTCTTTCAAAATATGTCAAAATGTTTTTTTGCAGTAACGGACTATTGCCAGGCAGTCAGAGGCAGGCGTGTGGAAACCTGGGTTCAACAGTAAAGAGAATGTATAAATATTCTCCATGATGAAGATGTTTTTTGTGTGATTTTGCAATCCAGGACAACTACTGCATGCAAAGCCTGCAAAAAGAAGCATACATGCAGATATATCCAGGTTTAATAGAGAATATTATCTAGAGGTTACTAACATAAAAACTATCAACACTGTCACCAAAACATTATATTCCTTGCTTTTTTCATCATCTAGTATTCATCTAATAATCATATTTATGACACTGTAACAGCTCAGTGGTTGAGAAACTTTGTAAGCTAAGGAAACAAGCACCTTTAGTCAAGATAGTTTTATGATCTGGTCTCTGTTCCACACATCTTGTATGTACTTTAAGGTCAAATAAATGTGTAGAAATTCCTAGGAATAGAAAACAAAGTCAAGACCTCATTCTCATATGAGTAGACTAACAAAATCACACTCAAGTCCTCATCTGCCAGCTTTGAATTTTTTATAAATTTTGAATTGAGCCACAGTCCCTTGAAAAACGTGTTTACAAACTTAAGCTGCATTTTAAAATCTTTCAAAGCAGAGAGATGCCTTTGTCATTTAATTTTTCTCAATAGTTTGACAGATGCTTTTTTTTTTTTTTTTTTTTTTTTTTTTTTTGAGGAGTTATATCTGAAACTATTCTTTATAACTAGAACAACTGGAACATTTTCAGTAATCCATAATTACATTTCCCACTGGCTAGCTGTAGGCACCTTTCTCTGTACACTAGTTTTTGTTTTAGATACTATTCTGAAATGAAGAATGACTCACAGTTAAGTAACAAGAAAAGCTGCTATCCTCCCAGTTAATCTTCAAACCACCATTCCTTCTCCAAGAAACTGTAGCCTTTATAGCAGCAATTGAGGAGCCATGGACTTACACACAGGATGATAAATTCAGCATCTAGCTTAATTTCCATTACTCCCTGTGTCTGACAAAGTATTCTTACCTTACAGTTTCTTTTAATAGCCAGAGATGTAAAGTGAAATTTAAAGCAGCAATTAAAAAGCAGATTAGTTATCCATTCAGCTCTTAAAGAGAGAATCTAAAGACAGAGTAGATGGATAGTTCAAGATAATATTTCCTGCTTCATTTGCCTGACTTGCACTTGTCTGCCCAAGTTTTGTGTTAGCCGTGAACTTCTTAAGCAGCAAAGCCATCCATGCTATAGTTCTGGTCTCTAGACAATGTAAGGCATTCCAGTTCAGCAAGGCATGTTCAAGTCCTCCACTGACCACAATTATCTGTATACATACATCGAGCACAAATTCTTACACACAGTCATTAAAAATGAGATTACAAACTGTTCAGAGAATATAAATTAAAAATTAAATTTTGCAAATTTAATACTGTTTAGTCAACATGCAAAAAAAAAGAAAGAATTTAATTAAAAAAGAGATTCAAAGTTAGGTCACATTTCCATTTTCAATACTGTCACGGAAGAAACAGACTTGACTTGGGGCTTTTTACTGAATTATTTTATTGTCAGTTAACAAACTTCTAGTTACTGTGTTGCATACTGAGGAAAAGTAGACATACAATTAAACTGTCACATTTCCTCCCTCAATCTCAGGAACATCTTCAGGTCAACACCTATCTCGCTCCTTTCCTAGTCTCTACTCCGGTTTTCTGTAGCCACCTCAGCTGTAGCCTACATACCCAAAGAGCTGTCATTTCTCCACAGTCCCCGAGAGCTCCTTTATCATGGCATATTGCCTTCCAAGTGTGTATCTCCAGCTGCGTTCCCAACAATGCCCCCTTCCTTACATCTTCTGCACTCCGTCCTTTGGTTTCTGCAATGAAACCACCGGTGTGAGGTGTACAGTAGTCTGTTTCCACCAGTTTCCAACTCAGCTAAACATGGCTGTGATGGCCAAAGGGCAGTTCCTGGCTCCTTCCCACACAGGCACCCTGCAGCTTTTGCTACTACTTGCTACAACCAGCTATGCCTAATAATTGGCTGCTTGGGAAGCAACAGGGAAAAAAGCTATCGTATTTCTAAATAAATAGGGAGAAGTGTTAATCTACTCTAGGATCATCTGGAGATTAAACACCCTGCAGTTACAGGTGCAGGTCTCTACTGGAATGACAGTTCTTATGACATGTGGTTGTTTATTAGTGAAACCTATTTAAATAATTTTCTCTTCCTAGATTTTTCAATTAACCTCTGAGGAAGGTTACATAATAAACAAGAGACCAAAAGATTTTGTACTAGAGCATCCTTGTATCTTTCAGATGCCTTTTGAGCATATTTCAAGGTAACTCTTCCCAAAGGCATTTCCACAAGTGTATTTGTGACTAGGTCTCAAATAGTTTATATTATGCAGAATCTTTATAAAACATGAAAGACTTTCAAATTAATTAGATAGCTGATTATTTGGTAAGCTTGTTTGTCAATGCTCTCACCCCCAACATTTTTCACTGCATAGCTGATAAGTTAAATACCTGATTATACTGAAAATTAATTGGTTTTTAGTAGTGTCTGACGAAAAAAAAGTGGTAAGCTCTGAGGTATGTGCCAATCAAAATATAATACAAGAAGATTAACATATGCTTCTTCATGAGGCTTGAACCCTTCTTCCTCCTCCCCAAAAGAGATACATTTCTTGATCAAGAGTGTACAATGTGAATAAGGTGCAATACTTCTTCGTACCAGTCTTAAACACAAAGTTACTCTTATATGCTATGAAGTTTTTTTAACTTCAGTGTGATTTTATGGCAGAATAAGGTGATTAAATAAATCTAGTCAAAAACAATTCACAACACACAGATGTTTAGCTTGGAACACCTTTTGAGCAATACTTCAACAAGGAAACAGGAAATAGAAAATCAGCTTCTTATAAATTTTAATCAATGCTAAAGCTGTAAAGCTGTATTTCTAGTTTCTTCCAAAGTGAAAAAAACAACAATAGTAAGGTGCTTTTTTTTTTTTTTTTTTTTTTTTTTTTTTTAATCCAAATAGGAATAAGCCAGACAGAATATGCTAAGAATCAGAGAAAACAGCCCTGAGCAGGACAATTTTCAATATTTTTTTCAAATTATTATAGAGCCTGGCAATTAACAGAAGGAAATCTATTTAATTAAAATATTCTTAACCATGACATTTGTCAGTCATGAGGTTTAAGTTTATGATATAATTAATTACATATAATTAATAAAAATTAATTTCAATAAGCACAGGTTTTAAAAAGCACAGTTTTTGTGTTGGATAGCATTTTATTGGAACATGGAATGAAACTACGTGACAAGAGCTAAGGGGTTAAAGAATTTCATATAGATTATACAACTCTCAACATTAAATATCTTGTAGGAGTACTAGTTTCTTTTATTCCCTTTCTGGATCTACATGATCTCCAAATCTACACATGCACTCCATATTACTCCATACTACAAAAGTTTAAAATTTTGATGTGCTTTTATTATTTCAGATGCCTAAATCTCATTCTAAAATAGAAAGTGCATTTGATTGTCCAAGTGATCCGTTCTCCTCAAAAGAAAAAAAAGCCTAGTTTTAAGACTACTGAAGTCTTTTCACCAAAGTACATTTTCATACCAATGTAGATCTCTGCTAAGAAAGTTTCATCACCTTAATGAAACAGGTATAACGGTGTTGTCACAACAGTCAAGAGAATAGAAATTGATTTACTGTACTCTTATTCAGTTTAATAGAATCTCCTGAGCTCTGATAACACTAGCTAAGTTCTTGTCAAATTAAAGTGTCTTGGTTTAATAATAATTCAATAATAATATCCTAGCATTCTGTGTAGGTTAATATTTTTATGAATGTATTTCATTGTGCATGGTTAAAAACCATAGAATCCTAGAATCTTAGAATCTTAGAACTGTTAGAAAAGACTGCTAAGGTCATCTAGTCCCACAGCCAACCCTTCACCACATGTCCACTGAGCCGTATCCCTCAATGCCACATCTACATGTTTCTTGAAAACCTCCAGGGTTTTCATCATAATAGATTTTCTCACTGGAAAAAAAATTTGGACAACTGCCTTTTTCTCACAAGTCCTTGATTTACTAAATGCTGGTAGACAGACTAGAACTGTCACACTTTGTGCAGTGGTCTCTAAGAGTATAAGCACAAGATGATCAAAAGGGTTTGAGAACCAGCACAGATGATAACAGAGACATCAAAGATATAGATATTGTTATCAACAACCAACAAAAAAACAGTTTTACATATCATTAAAGGAATGTAATCTTAAGAGATGGAATTACCACGCACTATCAGAAACAGGAACATCTTTACCATTAGAACAGTGTGCATCCCCAACAGAACTCATTAATTCTGTTAAAATATCTTTTTTCTTTCTTGTACTAAATATAGATGATGGGCATTCTGATACTAAACCCAGCACCAGAACATAAAGTGTCCAACAGAACTGGATATAAAATATACTTTCGCTTTGAGATCCGCACCTGCTTAGAAGAATTAGAGACATAACTGATAAGACAAAGAAGAGAACCATAACCTCTACAAGAATGAGACCAAGGTAAAAAAACAGAGGGAAAATTTTCTCCAGCATCTCCCAGTGGAACCCAATCCATGCCATTACTTTAGCATCAAGTGGTCTCTCTACTCTTTTGAAAATGAAAGCATCTCTTTTCCTTTTATCATTCATCATATTTTGCTTTAGCAACTCAAGAATTACTTTCTACTACATAACTGGGGTTAGAAAATTAAACGTTTAAAATGTATAATATGCTTTTGTGTATTGTGTGCATACTGTGTGTGTATGTGCACTATGTGTATTATCTGCTCTGGACTTGTCACAGAGTGGCTGATACTGCAGCAGCAAGCCAGGATAAGCTCAGATGTAACATAGCTATTCAACAGAACAGAAAGCCAAGAATTCTCTGATTAACACTACTACAAATTCTCTGGTTTCCTCAGAGTTATCATTTACATCATCACTCATTCTAGCCCATAATCCTTCCTGAAAGGACTTAAGACCTGCTACGTAGATATCTTTTAAGATACATGTATCTTAATGTATCTTTTAAGATATATGTATCTTAAAAGACACTGTACAAAAAAATGTTGATAATAGTCAGTGTTAGGCTTTAGTTTTTCAATAATTTGATCCGAATTTTTCCATCAGCATCTGAATCCATGAGTTTTCTGGAATTTGCACAAATTCAGGCTGCAGTAAGTCATTTCCAAAGACTTAGTGTTGTTTAAGAACTGGTAAGTATTCCTGTTAAAAATAGCTGAAAGCACTTATGCTTTCCATTTTATCTAGAGACCAATAGGTTGAGTGATTTTTTGTTTAGCCTCTCAATAGTTCAAGAATTCTTCTTTTAAACTTTTGAAACTGTGGCCATACAAGGCAGCCTACAAAATCAGAGATGGGTAGCTGTATATAGGATTGTATCTTCAGTGAATAAGAGAGGGACAAAGCATGATACAGGTTTTCTGATACCATCTGATCAATTATATGAATTCTATGTCCTGTTATATTCTAGGTAGGTTAATTCTTCTTATGGTTATACTCACAATAATTCAGTCTTGCAGAGGATACAAAAGCACTTAACTGTATACGTCCCTATGATATGCATATGACTCTATGATAACTTCTTGTGGGCTCAAATTCATGTGTACAAAATAATTAATTATAGTGAGAGTGACTAAACACTGAGCTCACTTTAGCAACTAAAATGTATACTAAAATTGGAATGATGCAGAGAAGATTACCATGGTCCCTGTGCAAGAATGAACATAAATTCATAAGCAACTCCATATTTTTTTATCTTATTTCGGAGTTTGATGATGACTTTTATTCAAAAGAAGTGCTTAAAAAATACAATAATCAGGTCTAGAGTGGCCCAGCCTCCAGCCAGGACAATTGAGTTTCTTGAAGTGTATTTATTTGATGGCCTGTCACATGAGACCTACAGACGTACAAGGTTCAAGTGAACATCAGTGCACAAGGTACTAACTTGATGGAAGTATTAATGTCATCAAGTTAGTGAGGGGCAGATCTCATCTGTATTTCTGGAGTGACAGGAAGATCTCAAGAGTTCATTCCTTAGGAGGCTGAAGTGAGTCTAGCTGGGAAGGATGGCAAAAGCACCCCACTGTGAATAGTGCAGAGGCTCCATGCATTTTTGACATAGGTAGTCTCAGGAAAGATTACTTCAAGGACCCAAAAGGGTACTGGTGGGCTTTTGATATAGCTGCCTTGGTGGTGAAGACATTAATCAGCTATCTACCTTACCTGGATTCTTAAAGGACCTTGTTTTGGGGTTGCTAAGAGAACAGCAGATGTCAATCACTATTACAATAGTGACAATATCACACCAGCCAAGACTTCCTGATTTCCATCCACAAGCTTACTCGTTATCAAGAGAGCCAAGAAGTAGTCAACAAGACTTGCTCACTCCTTAGTAGTTCTATATGGACAGTCCAATGGAGAGTGGAGTTTAACTGTGGACTACTGTGGCCTGAATAAAGTCACAGCACTGCTGAATGCTGCCATGCTGGACATGTTAGAATTTCAATATGAACTGGGAGTCAAAGGCAGCCAAGTGTTATATCACAATTTCTTTTGGTGGTATAGTACAGGCCACAGTTCACTTTCATTTGGAGGGACATCCAATACACCTGGAATTGACAGCCCCAGAGGTGGGAATACAATCCTACCATTTGCAATAGGCTGATCCATACTGCAATGGAAAAAGGGAAGCTCCAGAACACCTGCAATACATTGATGGCATCATCATGTGGGGCAGCACAGCAGAGGGGGTCTTTTAAAAAAGAAAGAAAATTATCCAAATCCTTCTGAAAGTCAGTGTTAACAGAAAACAAAGTAAGTTCGAGGGACCTTCAAAGGAGATTCAGTTTTGAGGAATAAAAATGCCAAGATGCATATCATTATTTACCTATGGATGTGATCAACAAAATAACTTCCATGTCTCCACCAACTGACAAAAGGGAAACATAAGCTTTCTTAGATGCTATGGATTTTAGGAGAATGCATATTCTGGATTGCAGTCTGAGTGTAAACCTTATCTATAAAGTAATACTGAAAAAGAACAATTTCACATGGGGCCTTGAGCAAATAGGGGAAGGAGATAGAAGGAGATAGTTCATGCAGTAGACCTTGGCCAGTCCAGATAGGACAAGATGTAAAAAAAATGCTCTACACTGCAGGTGGAACAAATGGCCATACCTGTGCCTCCCTCAGTAGCGTAGGGACAGGTTTACCAGAGATGTTATGGAATCTCCAACTCTGGTCATATTCAAAGCCCAATTAGACATAGCTCTGAGCAGTCTGTTTTAGTAGACCAGTCTTCATCAACAATATTCATCTGAATGAACTTTGGATATCTCTACTGAACATATGTGCTCTGTGACTGTGCGTGTCCAAAGAGAGAAAGCATTTTATCTAGCACAATTGTAAGTATCTAACAAAATGTCAATGAAACCTCCCTTACAAGAAAATGGACTTTTTTTTTTTTTTTTCAAATTTAAACAAATGTTATCCAGTAAAGATAGGGATATTAACTGATCTACAAAACACTGTAATGGATTTATCCTGATATTACCGCACAGCATTCTGATGAAGACCTTAGCCTGTAATCAGAAGAGAAAGCTACAGCTTTTGAATCAGTAATTCTGAAAGAACCTTATTCATTGACTTCAGTCCAGTGAGCAAGAATAAAAGAATACATCTAACAAACTGGTGTTTGGTTGTCATTCTA
Source organism: Chrysolophus pictus (assembly GCA_037305975.1). Lineage (NCBI taxonomy): Eukaryota > Metazoa > Chordata > Aves > Galliformes > Phasianidae > Chrysolophus > Chrysolophus pictus. The sequence goes on along the minus strand of CM074577.1, from coordinate 24,450,176 downwards.
AGAAGTCAGAGACAGTGAGCTGACAACTTCAGAAACTATGGAGTAAACCTTTGAGAACCAACAAGGTTAAAACCAAACATAACCAAGCACATAGCTTTGCAAATAAATTCACAAGCCCCATTTTTCTTGACACATTCCACTAAGAAACATGGCAAAATGAGCCAACAGGAATTGGATACGCTCACTGATATCAAACTGTTTTGTGCTTAGAAAATTATCAATAAAATCCTAAAATATAAAACTGTAGAGCCTTTTATAGGTGTTTGGGTTTTTGTTTTTGTTTTTTTTTTCTTGTTTGTTTCATTTGTTTTTCCACCAAAATTATCAGCATTACCCTCTCTCACCACAAGAAACACTTTTCTTTTTTTAAATTCTGAGTCACGATGATTCTTTCCACTTTAAAAACATAATTTTTCTCTCACTTCCATATTTTATAGACAGGTACTTTTTTTCTCTCTCTTTCAACATAAGGAAATTTAATCTTGTAACTGGAACAGGAGAATTGGTTGCAGGAGGAATAACAAGCACATGATGGCAATTCAGGAGGCTTCAAACCTTCCTACCAGTAGGTGGAGCAAAAATGTCATTAATATTGAGAACAAATCTGAAGTAGAAGATTCAAATCTGAAGTAGAGCTATCTAGTTATCCGTAGGGTGTGTTCCTCTTCTATTCTGTTTTCTGATTGCTCAGCCCAATGAAGACAGCTTAATGCCTCTGGTTTTTATTTAGCTTTAAGTATAAAGGAATTTCATCTGATATGGCTTTCAGAGGCACAATAAGGAGAAAAAAAATGCTCTGCCAGTTTCTGCTCTCTTACTTGCTTGTCTTCTCAGTATGTAGGGAGAAGGACTGGGAATGTGGCTCAGCACAGCATGACTGTGCATGTATATTTATGGACTTCTGTTTAGCTGGCAGTTGAATTGCTTGCAGTTATGAGCTCAGTCCAACTGATTATCTCTTCAACCTTTAGTTATGCCATGTACATTGTTTCATTTCCTAGAACAATGTTGTTTGAAGCCACATGAAAAATAATGCACATTCACTCAAAAAGAAACTCCATTTCCCACGCTGGTTTTACTTAGTCCAGGATGTATTTATATTGAAGAAATAAACGTGCTACAAGATCATTTATCTTTCAAATACACAACTTCAAATCTGAAGCACCTCGACTGTGCTGAAATGTTGATAGATTTTCACTCAGGTGGTACTCAGTAAGCTATTAGATAGAATACCTTATACATTAAAAGATCTTGAAAGGGCCTTTCAACTTTGTTATTCTTCTGCAAGCTATGGATTAATGGGAATCAGCATGGGACTTGTTACACTGAAAGGAATACCGACAGGAATTAACATTTAAACTGAAAATCTCACAATGAAAACTCCTGACAGAATCATGCCTGCTGATTTCAGAGTTCACAACAAAACACAGCTTTATATTAAATCACAGCTGAACACAAGGATGCAGATACTTAAGTTGGCCTTTGAAAAGGGCACTACAGCTAATCATCAGAGGCTTGAATAAAAATACAGTTAGAATTTGATTATCAGTCATTAGAAACTTCCTGAAGCACCCAGGTATCTCTTAAACACAGCCATTTCCTTCCCAAGTTTGGCTAATTTTAATAGTAAGTTTATTTCTTATTTTGTTTTCCTGTTACTATGGCTTGGAAAAATATATCTTGCTACTCACTGCTCCCATTGGCTAAAAATAGCTGTTGACCAAAATGCAAAAACACACTTATATTTGACAAAGCAATGACATTTATTTTCTATTTGTAAGAGAGCAGAAAAAAATTAACAAATTGTATAGATCCCATACTCAAAGAAAAATAACAATGAAAATGTAAAAATATGTAGTACGTTCTGTCTGGGTAGAAGCATAAAATACATAATTCTTGCAAATTATTCTCTCAAGATATATTTCTTCAAAATCTGACTCATATTAAGTATGTGAATATATGCTGTAGTAAAAAGTTTTTTAGATATAAGAAATCTTGTTTTGTTAAAATTTTTTGTTTGTTTTCGAAATGAAAATTGTCCAAAAATTCTTTTCAAATTTAGTCTTAAAATAGAAATGGTTAACTTACTGAATCCTAATAAAAGTGCTAGTTAATATATTTTACTGTAGCTAACACAGTTAATTTTAAGCTCTGAAGGGACTTTTATCTGAAGTTAGAGAATTCAGTGCCTCAAAATACTTACCACAGAAAAAATTCTTAACGTTTTTTTAACGTAATTCATTCATCCTTTTTGTATTTGTTAAAAATACCAGAATAATACAAAGAAACCTTGAGAACTCTATAAGAGTAATTATCTCCTGAACTATAAAATAAAGAACAAATGCTTGTAGAAGCTCAGAAAAGGCAAGAAACTCCTTCAGAAAAAAGGCAATATCAATTTATAAATTGGTAGTATTATTCATTTACATGTTTGACTAACTAGGTTCCCTTCTTTGAGAAAACAATTTGCTCAGAGCAGAGGATACCGTCTGCTTTCATTTAGCAAGGGTTTGTACACAGTCTCCCATGCCATCATCTTCACTAAGAACCCAGTAATAATATCTGGAGTGAATATAAGAATAAAAAGTACCAAAAAATTGGTGGGTGTCTGGATCAATTGTCAAACTCAGAGGTTAATGTCTCAATCTGGCATCTGGTCCTGAGTGGAGTTTTCAGGGACTGACTATTGATTTGATACTGTCCTCAGAATGCCAAACAAAGAGGATAATATAAATCACTTTTTCACATGCTTCTCTTTGGACTCCTTGCCACTTGAGCAAATTTTCAAACAAAGAACTTCTTTAGGCATAAAATTATAGTCACGGCAACTTTGAGATTATGACATTCTAATAGCTTGGTTTTGTTTTAGTTTGTTTTTCTTTGGGAACTGCTAAAGGCATAGAAATTTCTGAACTCTTTTTAAACAAAGTTAGGCTAAATCTTCAGGAATCGCAGAACAGGCATTAACACACAGTTCTTTCCAAAAAACATTTCATCATCAAAAAGTTGTTGTCCTCACCCTCAAAAACTGATGTCTTAAGGAACTCCTAGATATAATTTCAGCAGGTCAGGAAATTATATACATCCATAACTTTAAAATGTTCTAAAAGTTCTGTTCAGATAACAGCAGCAGAACAAGTTTTATGAAGAGTTGCAGAGAATTGCTATACAATAGTAAGAAAGATCTATAGAAAGGACAATGTGCAACTGTAGCAACATTTTAATATTTGTATCCTCTCTATAAATATATTTTTCAAGTGATGAAATTCAAATTGAGGTAATCTCTCAAAAAAAAAAAAACTGTAAAAAAAGGTCAACTATAAGAGGTAGTAAAAAAAACTTAATAATATGAGTTTGTCTTAGCAGGTAATTGTGAGGATATGTGCTATCTGAATGAACTGTTTGAACTTAATACTTGCTGCAAACAGTTCATTTCTGTTCAAGCATCCCAATAGCTTGTGTCATGATGAGGATAAACGTTTTATTTCTAAGGCAAGTAAATTCTTGGTCTCTCTGGCATTAATTAGTACCGGGTGCTGTCACAGAATATTTTGCAGCCCTTTATAAAGCAATTTGATGGCTTTATTTCATTTGTGTGTATGACATGACTAGGCCTGACAGCCAGCAGATTACACAATCCATATTGAACAGCCCCTAAATTCAGGAAAGTGCCATTTGAATTGAACCCTAGGGCTTCTGCCCATCAATATTTTCACTCCATTACAGGAATATCAATAGTTCACCAGCAGTGATTCAGAATCTTACTTCTACTATTTTCTGGAATTTGAATGGTGTGTTTCTTCTTGCCTGTAGTTTAGAATATCTAATTTTCATATCTTTTAGCTTTCAACTGTTTCATTAACAGGCATTTGTTATTCACTTGGGCTTCAAAATGTTGGCAACTGTCCTATTAAATTTAAAACTTTGCTGCATTTTGTAGAGAAAATTACCTTCTTTATTTCATTGATTCTTGCACTTTTCCAGCAAATTCTTCTTCAAGTGAATCAAAATATTAGGTTAAGGGTTGAACTGAACTCTTGACCTCGCGGAAATTGATGACCATCCTCTTAAGACATCACAACACAAATCTTCAAGGTTATAGATTTTTTATTTGTTTGTTTTCCCCAGAAAACTTAAGACTAACTGTGGAGCTACACAAGCTCATAATGTTGATATAATGTTCAAGAAGGACAGTTTGTCTTTTTTTTTCTTTTGAACCATGACTCCTGGCCACAGAGGAAAATGGTCTCAATGATTTCTACTTTCAAGAGACCACAATGTTCTTTGTGGTAGTTAGTAACATTTTCAGTAACTCATTATAATTATTCAACACATTGTCACAGCAATAGATAAATCAGTACTTCCTAAAAGATCACAGTAATGTAAAAGAATACTTCAGCCCTTCTGCTGATAAATATGTTTTGACTCTAATACTAAGTATGCAGTGTCTGAGTAAGGTGAATGGGCATTTCTATGAGAGATGCTTGTCAAGATGCTGTTTGAAAGAGTTAAGTACCATACTGTCTTAAAATGCTTAATGTTCTATAAATAATTTAGATAGCCATTGTTTATTCAGACTGTCTTTATGTTTGGTTTTGCCCAGACTGTGAAAACAGTTCATCAATCAGACTTCAAAAAGCTCATTTACTGTAGTATATATTTACCTCCTGAACACTTATAAGTCTGTCAGTATATTCAACCACAATTTGTTGAATGGAAATTTTACATTTTTCCTTTCAGCATTAAAGCAGTTGTGAACCTGCTGACCAAGGTAATGAACATGAACCTTAAATGAAACAGAAGCTATGGAATTCTTGTGCTGTGGTAAAGTAGCGGTGTATAGCAGTCTAAGACATAATGATAGGATTTATTGAGATACCACAAAAAATTAATTTGGTGCACTCTATATGCTTTCTTTCAAATAAAAGCCTCTAGTAAATGGTAAAACTTTTTATTTGAAGAACATTGGCAGAAAATGAGAATGGTTCTGTTAACACAGCAAGGAAAATAAATCAGTCTGGCACTGTGAGCCTCTTTACCAAGTTTTCCAATGAGTTCTGTAACAAAGCATTATGTTTTTAGACAACTATGTAGCATAAAAAGATGATTTTAAAACATATACAGGGAAATATTTCTTTATATACTAGATAGCGAACTTCAGGAAGCTGTTTCAGGAAACTGTGGAGACAGATGCTATTGGGTGCTTCAAAAATAATTTGTGGACTATAGCTCTATGATCAGATCCTAAAGGGAAGGGGCAAAAAAATATCCTCTAAATTATCTTCGTTTCTCTCAGAATCCATGATGTCACAGAAAGGAAAAGTTGACAGAAAATGAACAGATAGTAAATAAATGGGAAAATGTATCTTTTTCAGCAAAAAAACAAAACAAACAAACGAACAAAAAAACCCTGAACATTGCTCCCGAACATCAGCCTTTATCATTCCACTACCTTTTGACTGCTCATATGATGTAGTGGTCTTCTAACTGTTTACAAAACAGTGTAGATGTAAGAGGTTAATATTTGTGATGTGTAGCCTCTAGACAATTATTGCATCAAAATATTTATCTTTGTGTTAAAACATCTATTTTAGGCACATAAAACCTTAAAATACCTGTGCCAATAACTTTTTCAGAACTTTCAGCCATCAATATTGTATGGGACCTCCTTCCAGCTCTTTCAACGCAGAGCATAGCAATGCTCATCAGCTACTCCATGAAAATTAACATTGTGCAAAACATAACCTGTCAAACTAATGCAAGGCCCTTTGCTTTTTCACTTAAAATTGAAGTACTATTCAAGCTACCCCTAGTCTACTGGCAATTATTAAAATCACCAAGCTATAAAAATATAATTGCACACTCTTCTGAAAACTACGGGAATTTTAATGGAAATCACATCAGGCAGAGCAAGTTTCCTCAGATATCTCTGCTACAGAAGAAGGAAAATAAAGAAAATCTATCTATTTAAGAGAGTTTCCCCAGTGTATAGGCCACAAACACCTTTGGAAATGTCAGTTAAAATAGAGTTTAAAATACTTACATATATATAAAAAGTAGTAGAATATAACCTAGACAGAAATATCTGTTTTCTGCCTGCTTTTGAACTTCTTTAAACTCGTTTTTACTTTAATCTCAGTTTAAATCTCTGCCTCCTTTCTGCATTTATTCACGTTTCTTCAGTTTTGCTGCACAGGAACCTGTTTAGTCTGACTGTGGTGCCACTCTTGTCTGTCCAATTCATTTATCTTTCTGGTCAGACTTACCAGGCATCAGAACCTAATCTTTCTTAGGCTTAAAGTGAACACTAAAAATCTAGAATCTCAAAATATCTTTTTTTTTTTTTTTTTAACAATTAACAGTTTAACAATTGTCAGCTAATTAACTTTCAAACTAAAGTACTTCTTGTTCTAAGTATTGGGTCAAATACATTCATACACTTAATATGACAGTCTACATGACTGAATATTCTAAGGTGTGAGGAAAAGACATACTATTAAGGAAAAAAATAATCAATTTTCCAAGTAATTTATTTAAATAAAATAGTGATTGAGGTTTTTATTATATTTTTCAGTAATTCTTTATATTTCTGTGTAGGCCAGGTGGCAGTAGGCAGAAGGCTGGTACACATTTCTGGTCCAGAATATCCAGGCAAAAGAAATGAATACTGAGTCCTTAAATTAAAGTTTTTTTTTTCTTCTGCATATGCATTCATATACTCAAGAAGTCTGGGTAATCCAATTTCAGAAGGAAAACTAATCTTTTCAAGGTTTATGCTTGGGCATTTGTCACCATCCCATAATAAAATGAAAGGGACTGGACTATTATAATGTTTTGTCTAAATACTATTCATATGCAAAGAACTTTTCTTTCCCTTGTATTTTACTTGGGAGCATTGAAATGAAACTCTCCCTAAAAAACCCACTGCATTGTTACTCACTACTTAATAGTTCTTTTATTTCTTTAAGCAAATGTTATCAGAAGTATCAACTGTCTTAGTAATGAAAGAAAACATACTCAAAAGGTATTTCTCTGTCATGTAGAGAAAAGTGTCACTTCTGAACTAGATTTATTGCTCTTCAGAAAACCATGCAGCAACAAGAACAACAAAAAACCTGATGAGAAAGCAGCATGACAGCTTGAAATTATTTGGGCAGCAATGCCAAAGCTGCTTACTGAAGGCTTACCTGTGGAAATTTTTTATATTAGCTGCATGCAAATTTATACAGACACTGAAAGAAAATTGTTACTGAAAATAAGTGACAAGGTAAGAAATATGAGGTAAGGAAAGTCCCTGTAAAATCATGTACAACATAATGCAACAGTGCCCACCTTCATCCTTGATGGTTAATTTAGACAAGTAACTTTCTTTACTCCCCAAGAAGTGGATGTGGCAATTCAAAGAGGAACATAAATACAATCTTAAGCTATTAGAGAATCCATTGAGACTTGTCAGTTCAGGTTGTCCTGTTTAGTTATAGTTATGAATTACTGTTAAGAATGGCAAGAATAGCTAGATTGATGGGGCATATTATGCAGTTTCAAGAAATAAACAGGCAAATATTAACACTTGTAAGTTCCTGAGGGAGTCATCCTTACGCACTGCACAGAACTCCAAGAAATGATTGCTCATCAAGGGAATTCTTATCAGAAACATTATCATAATTCCAGACTGACAGATAATTCTTCTAGACCGTCTCCCAGAACAGTGCATATCATCTGTTTTTTCCAAATGTGTTACCTTCTCCTGCAATAAAATTGAAGGGCAGGTTTTAATGTGCCTATACAAAAACATGAAGACACCATATCTAAATACTAAAGCTTTTCATATTTATTTTTCTCCATAGACATTAGTCCATGACTTTGTGTTAAGACTTGATGAGAGCAATTAAGCTTGGTTTGAATGAAAATAAATGAGAATAAGATTTCTGACTGGAAGATAGTATTGAAGATAAAGAAGATTCAAAGACCAGCTGTATACCAGATTGTATCAAGAGCAGCATGGCCACCAGGTTGAGGAAGGCAATTTTGTCCCTCCACTCTGCTCTCTTGAGATCCCACCTGGAGTACTGCATCCAGTTCTGGAGCTCCCAACACAAGAGGAACATCGAGCTGTCAGAGTGGGTCCAGAGGAGGGCCATGAAGATGATCAGAGGGCTGGAGCACCTCCCCTACAGTGTTAGGCTGAGTGAGCTGGGCTTGTTCAGCCTGGAGAAAAGAAGGCACCACGGGGACCTCATAGCTGCACTCCAGAACCTAAAGGGATCCTACAGGAAAGCTGATGAGCAACTTTTTATGAGGGCATATAGTGACAGAATGAGGAGAAATGGCTTTAAACTAGAAGAGGGTAGATTTAGACTAGATATTAGGAAGAAATTCTTTACTATGTGGATGGTGAGACATTGGAACAGGTTGTCCAGAGAAGTGGTGAATGCCACCACTCTGGGAGTATTCAAGGCCAGGCTGGATGGGGCTTTAAGCAACCTGGTCTAGAGGGAGTTGTCCCTGCCTATAGCAGAGGGTTGTAACTAGGTTATCTTAAAGGTCCCTTCCAACCAAAAGCATTCTCTAATTCTATGATTCTATGACATAGTCTTTTTGAGAGGCAAAACCTGCAAAATAGTCCAATCTAATTTCACAGCTGTGACTGTCATTCTGGGATTACCAAAGTCTGATTTTCTACAGACACGTGCTCCTCTTTGACCATATACTGCCTTTCCCAGCATTACTTTACTTTTCCTACATGCATGGCTGCAGCTTCAGTGAAACTTCTATTTCAGATAACGACAACATTTGGAAACAGCTATGTTTTCACTTGATTTGGCAGAAGTGGCCTGAGAGTTCTAACAGAGAAACATGTGAGGAAACTTGTTTCTCTAGGGAAACAGCACAAAGTTCAGAGGAGACAGAATGCTCAATACTGTAAAGAAGGTAATTAAACAGTTCATTATAGATAAAGGGATTCTGATAACAACCTAGTCTACATATTTTAACATTTATGTTTGGTATCTGAACATGATTAGAAAATGTGACACCTGAGGACCAGGACCAGTGACTGACTCTACCCTTTTCTGGATTATTTTTCTTCTGTTGAATCTGTCAGACTCTTGGAGGTACCAGGGTGGTTTGGAGGATAATACAATAATTTAAACCAAGGAACTCAGACATTTGTGTCTGCATTTGTTGCCGTTAAAGAACTCAACAAGTGGTAGGAGCGAATACAGCTTGTTGCTACATTGAGAATTGTAACATCCAGCGGTTTGTGAAGAGTGGTGTCACCTTCCTGGAAAATGGACTAGAAGGGCAGATCTTCAGAACTTTACTGAGAATCTATTCCTGATGAGAACTAGCATTTTCTAAGTTAAAGTGAACAGAGAATCATGAACACTAGGAATTAAGGCATTGGACAGCAATTGTAAATCTGAAGGATTGCTTAATTTTTATTCACTGTTAAGGGTCTTACTGGAAAAAAAAAGAAGTATGAATACAATAAAATGCTCAGCTTCTTCTTGATATAACCTAAATTAACATGAACAAAGTCTCTGTAAATATAAAGAGCTGAGAACATCAGGTAATAAGAAAGAAAGTCTAGTGTCAAACCTGCAATAAGAAGATTAATTTAATTTCCCTATTTCTTACCCTCTGTCACAGAAGAGGATTAACATTTAGCCATTTTCTCCACTCATTAGAATATTTATCAAGAAAATGAGATATCAGAATTTTAAATAACTCATTTACTGCAAAGGACCAGAACTATTCTACTTTATACTCCTCACATTGAGTAGTTAATTGGGTAGCAAATTTGTTTCTTCTTTTGTTCATAGCTCTACTAGCCTACGAAGAAGATATAGCATTTATCAAAATACAATGTCAGGTCAAAAAGCAAATGTACTACAAATTATATGATTTAGCTTTAATAAATATGTTTACCGTAAAACATTGTCTGTTGTAAAAATAATTTCTCAGAGTGAAACAACAGAAATATTCAGGAATTTAAAAGAAATCTATGACTGAAAAATATATCAATGCCCAGAAGTATTCAGATCAATAATGGATTTTTAAAACCAAACGTAGAAACGAGTGTCTCTGCATTTATCAGTATCATTTATGTTGAAGAGAGTCACGAGATGGGAAAGGAGTCCTGCACATCAATCTTTTATCTTAGAATGAGCAAGGAGAACAAACAGGAATAATTAGCCAACCATATAGTAAGACAAAAAACTGTGAGAGGAAAAGTGCACCAGTCCAAGAAAACATAAATGTATGGTTATTCTTGGGTCATTCATTGCTTAGAAGGTTTCAGAACTATGATTAGTGTAACTTGGCTTTCTTCTTCTTCTCCGTCTGTTACAGTAATCTGTTTCCCGCTGTATTTAGCATACTTAGTATCAGATATGTCAGTGCTCATTTGATTTCAGTGTTTATTAACTTTCTACTGTCTGTGGTTCAGTTTATAGCTTCATGTATTTTCATGTGAAGTCCAGCCGAAAAAGTCATCTTCTTTACTGATATTTCTGCAGAGAATATTAAAATTAAAACAGAAAATTTGAATTTTGAAGTCTTAATACTGGCATTGCAAATAACCATTACAAAAAAGATATCTTCTTCATATTTTGTTGTTGACTTCATTTGCAGTTTGTATTGCTCATATTGCTGTCAAAGAGATTTAATAAGACTAGCAACACAGCAGTGTCCTTCAGAAATTTTACATGATGAACTATACAAAAGGATGGAAGGAATCCAGGACTCCATAGGAGTCTTTCCCTTAAAAGGAAAGCAATGCACAACAAAACAAAACAAAGCAGAAAAATAAAAAGACACCGTGGAACGTCTCTCTAAGAAATCCACCAACATGATCCCTCAACACCTTCTAACTTGTAAGAGAACTCTGTCTTATTTTTTAATTTTTTTCTCACTAGAATCTTGATCTTAGTTGAGAATGACTATTGTCTAAACTATATTGATCAAATCTTGTGATTGCACAAGAATACCAACATATAAAATAATTCAACTTGAAATGATATAATGCACTTAACACAGAAATAAAGTAAGCACATTCCTATGGTTTTTCTTTTCTTCCTGAAAGTACAGGGGATTTTGTTTCTTTGTTTTTGAAGAGAAAGATTGAAAACATTGTAAAGAAATCGAATTACTCATATGGAGGCCACAAAAGTCTGTGAGAGTTTCAAGACCCATACTGTTCAGGAAATATTCCTGGATGGGCAATTTAGTCATTATAAACCAAACTTATCTTTGCCATGCATTTTACTACCTGTTTCCTTTCCTATTCCTGTCACTATTCTACTATAAACATATGGGTTTTTCATTCGCTGTATGAAAAAGGGGTTACTTATTAACAGCACAAAGCTATGAGACCAGGTCAAGTAGCTGAAAGAACAAGTCTTTTTACCTCAAAATGCATCCTCAGACACTCACCTAAAGCACCACTGCACGTTTACATTTATCTTCACGAAAATATACCAGTTCTAGATTATGATTTCAATAACAGAGTAAACAGAGTTTCAGTGATACAAGCAAATCTAAGTGATGTTTGATTGTGTGACTTCTTGTCATGTTTCTGATTTGGTTAAATAAACAATATCAATAAAGCAGATTATTCAACTAAATTAACCTCTGCTTCCTTACAAACAGGAGAATCTCTCTCCTGCTGATACACTGATTAACTTATTTCTATGTACAGCCCTAATAAGTTGCAAGCAATGTTTCTTAAATGAGTTGCAAGCATTGCTTCTTAATGGATACTGCTCTATGTATTTTACAGAAATTTCTTCTCTATAGCAGCTGCTATAAGTGAAATATCAAATATAAATAGGGGATCACCTTTCACAAACATGAAAACCTCAGTTGCAACAATGAAGAGATAAAGATGGTTATGAGAGGGTTCAAATACACAGAAGGCTATAAAGATTATTGCCTGCTTCAATTCAACCTGAAGTCTCTCCTGCATCATGCTGCTAAGGCTGACCTCTGTTTATAACTTCATGAACAATTCTGTACATGTAAAAAGGGTGTTTGTGGCTAACAAAAAATTGAACTGTATTACCAAGCACTCACAGCTGCTTTTAACTCCAGCTGCTATATGTATGTATTTTAACTGCAGGACTCATAAATTATAACTTATGCAATTATTATCTACTCTTTACTGTCAGAAGACTTGATCAGCTGGAAAGTAAACTGAATTCATTTAGTTTGAGTTAAATACAATCTACAAATATTTTACTTAATTACTCTTAAATGGCATTCCCGATTAACAAAAAATTGGGTTTTCTGCTCTGATTCTCTAAAAGGCTTTGAACTTGGTGCAAGATACACATGATTCCTGTTTTGCAGTGATTCTTCTACATGTTTCCCCTCACAATTTGTAAGAAAAAAAAAAAAATCCACAAAACAAACCAACAATAAGTAAATCAAGAATTAGGGAGTTTGCAAAAGTAAAGTGTGCTCATTTTGCTTCCCTCATATAGAGAATCAGTTCTAAGATAAATCTGAATCATAGAATGGCTGAGGTTGGAAGGGATTTTAAAGCCCATCCTGTTCTATATATGTATATGTATATGTATATGTATATGTATATGTATATGTATATGTATATGTATTTGTTATTTATAAACCTGGTTGTTTAAGTTGATGCCTTGCATGATTGTGTGATAGTCTGGCAAGGTTTTGGTAGCAGAAGAGGTGGAGAGGTGCTGCAGGTGTGTCTATGAGCAGAGCCCAGCACTGCCCCATGTCAGACCAGAGCAGCTCCAGCTGCAAGAGCTGAGCCATGACTGACACTAGGAGGGAACTGGAGAATACGTTTTTAGTTTGCTTTTAGTTTTTCACTGCTCTATGATGTTATTAGTTGGCAGTTAATTATGCTAATCCTGCTATGTTAAGTTTTTTAGCCTGTGATGGCAATTGGTGAGAAGTCTCCCTATCCTTATCTCATCCATGTTTTTATCTCATCCGATCAGTCTTATTTTTAATCGTATTATCTCTCTGTGTGTTTTTGAGGAGGGGGAGCTACCTGTCAGTGTGAAACCACCACAGAAATATAGTATATGGAAACTAGGTGAAGTATAAACACTGTTTTTGTCAAAAACAGACTTTAAGCATGCGGTTGTAATGCTGTTTAGGAGGAAACTTTTCCTTGTAGTTATCAAGATTTTTTCTTTCGGTGTCTCAATTCCTCAGTCTTAGAAAAACCTGACAATATGCACTATAACCTCTTTCAGATGGGAACTGTCTTGTTAACACCTGTTGGAACAGAGCTTTGATCAACGTTTTAGCATTTCTATGACAGCATTTGTAGTCTATACTATCTGATGTGCTAAGCTTTGCTAGTTTTCTCAAAGATTTACAATATCCGAAGTAAATTCTATTCCTCAATGAAGGAAGTATATTCTTACACGTTATTTCATAACTCTGTATTACCTATCTTTACAGCTATCCAACACAGTCAGAAGCCAGAACCAAAGCAGTTTCTCATTTATATGTTGTGAGGTTTGCATCCAACAGAAGTAAGCAACTGGGAACAGCAACAACTTCAATGAGGTTTGTTGTCAGTTGTCATTCACACAATTTTACTTTGATGTCATTTTTTCTTTTTGCTTCCTCCCACAAGGCTTCTTTTTAAGTCATACTGAAGTCAACTTTTACTCATGTATGCAACATATTCAATTTTTATTCAAGAAAAGCCATAAGCAGCTAGGTCTAATCAGCACTAGCAGCTGAAATGTTGGAACTATGCTTCTGTCTCAGATTATGTTTTATGTTACAAGACATGAAAACTCCTTTTGAGTGATATTGAAGCATTTCCTGATCAGATATTTACAGTGGAACTGCCTGTAGAATGAACATGATATATTTAACAAAAGTTGGTGGATTATTTATTTTTTTTTAAGTGCTTTAAAGAAGCTACATAAAGGTATAATTTGGATACATAAGTTGTATGGAAGTCTATTGTTTTCTTATAAAGAGAGTTAAATTTTCCATCTTGAAATAGTAAATATAGACGTGCTCACAGCATTTCCCCAGAAAAAAACCTGATCCACACACAATTTGAAATACACCAGAGAGAGCCATCTAAAATCTAAATACAAGCATTTCTTATTTGTTTTGTTTTAGAATGATAGAGTCAAAGAATGGCTTTGATTGGAAGCAACCCTTAAAACCATGTAGTTCTAACTTCACTGCCACAGGCAAGTACATCTTTGATTTTGTTGCCATATTTCATATTTTCCCATATTTCAGGAAGATTTATATAAGGCAGACAAGCTCAGTAAGTGACAGAATTAACAGAGCTTTTCTCTTCTTCAGATAAAGCAGGTTCAGAATACAACTGAGAGTGTGTAGTGTGGTGTGCAATTATATCAAAATACAGCAAATGACTGAAATGAACTGCTCTACAAAGAATCTTCTTTTGCTCTGGAAATTATCAGTCATCCTCTGACTCATAAATGAGACTAAGACAAAATTACCAAAATTTAGGTTTGTCTGTTTGCCAGAGGATTGGCATATAAATGTGACCAGAGCTACTTTGGACTACTGTGTTCAAAATAAAGATTCTGATACAGTAATAGAGTAGTACGTAATCTTGTAGTGATCTGAGCATGGGACAATAGAAGGAAAAATGGTTTTAAGCCTAAGCTTATGAAATAGCTAGCAAAAGCACTTTTCAGTTTAGCATGAAGCTGAAGTTTTGTTATTGTTTTGTTTTGTCTTGTTTTTTTTTTGTTTGTTTTTGTTTTTGTTTTAATATTATGTAGCTATTTCAGATAGGCCCTTGCCATTCATTCTACTAAATTAAAAAAAAAAAAAATCACTGACTACCAAAGAATGAAAAAAACAACAGCAAAAAAAAAAAAAAAAAAAAGAAAAGAAAAGAAAAGGAGAGAAAATATTTATACGGACAACATGTATCTGTGTTCATCAGGCAATTAAAACAGAAATACCAGAGAGACAGAGATAAGAAGGCTGCTCCAAAAGAAATGCCTTCTATATTATTCTGAGGTCTTAGCCCATGACCTCAGAGGTAGATGTTGGTGCTATGGCAGTAGAGGTTGACCCTTCCCATAATTATTCCTTTACATTTTGTTGCCATGTGACAGATGGCTGCAGAGAGGCAGTCTGACAGAACTGCATCTGACATGAAAGTGTGGATGAAGCAAAGGTGTGTAATTGAAATCCTCCAAATGGAAAAAGAACTGTAAAAATTGACTTCCATCAGTGCTTACTGAACATTTTTGGAGATCAAACAGTGGATGGGAGCACAGCAAAAGTTGGACTGTGTGAGCAACATTTTCCTAGCAATGACATTATCATAGCAGCTGAGAACAGTGAGCCACCTGCACTGGTGGAGCAATATTGCTTATAAATGTCATGTTTCAGTTTTTATTGAAGGCAGGAAATTTAATCTATATTTCCGGTTACCAGCACAATATTAACAATCCAATTGCATTCAACATTCACTGGAGTACTTGCATTACATAGCTGAACTTTTTAGATGTCTTGCAGTAATACGTATTATGAAGAACATAAGCATAACATGCACATGAAGCCAGTGATATAGAATCTGATGTGTAAAGGAACAGTAACATACAATTAGAGGACCCTGGAGCCTTTTGTATTTCTGTATTCTCTGTTGCCTTTTCTGGTTCTTGATTAAGCCTGCTGCTGTTATTGCCAACAAGCAAAACAAAGTCACTTTCTGAATTGATTTGGGATCTGTGCTAAGTGAAAACTTAACTCCTCATGTTTTCTCCTATAAACATTGTAGATTCTGTCAAGTTTCAATTTAAACAATCAACATTCTTATACCAATTTCAGAGAGTAATAGATCTACAGTTGTTAAAAATAACTAGAGGAGAGAAAATATTACAGAAACAAGTAATTGTAATTTAATTTTAATTACTCATTTTTCAAAATAATGACTTAACACAGTAAACTTTGAGTAACATTATTATAGTCTATTTAAGAACATTAAGCATGTTTTTATAACACAGAATCAGATGTATAATTCCTACTTTGTATATTAGAAATTATAAGATACAGAGATCAAGCAAAGGTAGTTGCTTACTGTGTTTCTCTAACAGAGACCCTTAGCAATGTGTTGAGAGAAAGTAAAACCAAGATCTTGTTATTCTAATAAAAGAGATTACTATTTAACGATGCTAATAAAAGGGTACTCTTCATTCCAGTATTCAGATAGAATAGCTTACACTGGCAGTCATTTTCTACAGATACTTAATTGGTAGAGGAGCTTTGTAATGACAGACAGGTTTGAGTACAATCAGAATAAAATTTTATGAATTTGTGACTGATCAGCTCTTACTACAATCCTTAGGAACTAACACAGAAAAAGTACACATGAATGGATGACCAACAGCAGGTACTAGTTTATTGCAGAAATAAGGGATAATAGCTTCCTGAATAATATTGCCAATTGCACCACTTGGGAATGTCTCTACGTCTTTGTTGTTATTATTATGGATTTTTGTACATTATTAAATACTTCTAAATTGCAGAATATAGTCAGAGAAGCTTTCTTCTACTTTGTTATGTTAGTAATACTTACTCAACTTTTTTTCCCATCTTAATCTGTACCATCTCACACTGAGAAAAATACACATATATCAGGAAGAAACTAGAACTGTTGAACTAAATAGATAAATTTGCTTCTTAAATACATTGAGGCAAGTACAGAAGGGGTTTTAAAAGTTTTTCCTGTGTATTATCACTGAACAAGTTGCATAGAGCAATTAGATTGAAGCAGATTACTTAAGTAGCAGTTAGGATTTGAACATTGGAATAGCAGTGCACCTGCTAAAATTGCTACATTTTCTTAATTAGGTACCTAATTTGGTGTACTTAAATAAAGATGTATCCAAATACTTTGAGGGAAATAGGTGATGACTAGGAAATGATTGTTCAAGGTTAGTAAGAATGTATTTTCGCATTTACTCCTCAGGTTACAGAGATGGAATTTACATAACTACTGAACGGTCAGAAAGTCCAATATAAGTCAAGACAAAAACTGAGATCAAACATCTGCACAGGGAGGAAAAGAAACTTCTGGAAAATGGCTGCTCATTATTTATTCATCCAATTTCCTGAAGCTAAAATCCAGGCAAATGCACTTATTCTTCTATGGAAAGCAAAAAGGGCACTTTATAGTCTTTTTCACTGGGTAGTTTAGAAGTTTATGTTAAAAAAAAACAACAGCTGTGCCCAGAGGTCCTACTATAGTCCAATAACAAGTGTGGGAATAAGAATTCAGTTAGGAAACTATTAAGTCTTTCAAAATAAACATTTTTTTGTGTCTTCAGTTGTGAAATTTCAGTTTAGATGTGCTACAGTAATTCTGTTTTGGTCACTTCAGAATTAACTATGTTAAGGTTTTTTTTACTTTTGAAATAGACATCCTCAAATACAGTGAATAGCAAGTATTTCTCATTGAAAATAAAAATAGTTTTCTTAGCATTGTAGCTTTCCAGTTCAGAGAACACCGTCCATTTTCTCTCAAGGACATATCATATGTCTTCTGCTTAT
Organism: Chrysolophus pictus; assembly: GCA_037305975.1. NCBI lineage: Eukaryota > Metazoa > Chordata > Aves > Galliformes > Phasianidae > Chrysolophus > Chrysolophus pictus. Next base: position 24,432,623 of record CM074577.1, on the reverse strand, counting down.
TCTCTCAGATGTAAAATTACTAATCATTCTCATTGCCAATTAACCTGCTGTATGTACATAGTTTTACTTCAAAATCCTAAGGAAGCAGCTTATGCTGGCAGTTTTTCAGACACTCTTGGGATCCTGTTGAATCAAGTACAGTAAAGATAACTCAAAATATAATAGAAACATTATATTGAAATTTGACACAAGAAAACAGAAGTTATGTACTGGCTGTGGGCTAACTCAGTCTAAACATACTGTTTATATTCTGTACTTCACTTCCGTTTATTCTCCAGTAGGTGAATTTACAACGCTTCTCAGAAAATATGCTATCAGGGGTCGTAGAGGTGAGTACAATATTGATAGCTTTAAATATATATATTAGAAGACAATATAAGTAGTGAAATATTTCAGAATTTTTAACTCCTTTTCTCACACTATGTAGCACTGAATTTTACCCCGAAATTAGTAGTTTCATTTGTAATTTGTTATCTTTAACCAAAGTCAACCACTGATTTTTTTTTTTTATAGTAAAATATTTCTTTAAATAAAAATATATCCAAGATTGACTTGATCAGCTGAATGCCAAGTCTGCATTAATATCCTGTTGTCCTGAGTAGTATAGTCCATCAGGGCTTTTTGAAGATTCTTTTCACCACCCAGAGAGCACTTAGTGTTCACTACAGCTCTATCTTGATCATTTTCAATCCTTGACTTTAGTTTAAAGCACATCCTTAGGCATATCCTGGAAAATGTCCTACTTAGCAAGGAGGAAGAGTATGTGAAGTTCTAATGAAGAATACAGACCAAATAAGCTAGTGAGCCAAAATTCTCCCCCCAAAAAGGAAAACAGATGTAGAGTATTCAAATGCAAAATTACATAGTCTATTAAAGCAGAACAAAAATAAAATATTAGTCAGCATAGGATCTAATAGATTGTATATATTAGGAAAAATTTGTTATAGAAATAGCAAACCTATACATAAATGTATTTTTAGTTAGAATTATAGAAGTACGTGTACTTAATATGTTTAGTGCTAATTGCCATAAAATTCACATTTTATGATAATTGTCACCACTGTTTTCAAAAGCGAATCTACTGTGCCTTGTTCTTCTGAGCTTATTGATTGCTTAAGCAAGAAAGGTTGAAACAGAAGAAAATAATAACTGTTTCAATTTTTGTTTTAAATGTCTTTCTTTTCTGTATATTCAATTGAAGGATTGTCTAATATAAGTTATAATAGGATCAGTGACCCATTAAATTGGTCACAGCCAAAGGGTTATGATTAATGGTTCTGTGTCAGGGTGGAGGCTGGTCACAAGCAGTGTCCCCCAGGAGTCGGTCTTGGGACTGGTGGTCTTCAGCATCTTCATCAATGACATAGACCATGACATTGAGTGCACCCTCAGCAAGTCTGCAGATGACACCAAGCTGAGCGGTGCAGTCAATACATAGGAGGGAAGGGAAGCCATCCAGAGGGACCTGGACAGGCTGGAGAAGAGGGCCCATGAAAGTGTAATGAGGTTCAACAAGGCCAGGTGGAAGGTGTTGCACATGGGGCAAGGCAATCAAAGGTATTTATACAACTCCTGGGAGAACTCCTTGAGAGCAGCCCTGCAGAGTAGGACTTGGTTGTCCTTGCAGACAAGAACATGGACATGAGCCAGCAGTCTATGCTTGCAGCCCAGAAGGCTGACTGTGTTCTGGGCTGCATTAAAAAAGGGGTGGCCACCAGGGAGAGGAAGGTGATTGTCCCTTTCTACTCAGCTTTTGTGAGGACTCACCTGGAGTACTGGGGCCCCCAGAACAAGAAAGATGTGTAGCTCTTGGAGTGGGTCCAGAGAAGGGACACAGAGATGATCAGAGGGCTGGAGCACCTCTCCTGTGAAAAAGGGTTGAGGGAACTGGGATTGTTGAGCTTGGAGAAGAGAAAGCTCTGGGGATACCTCATTGTGGCCTTCCAGTACTTAGAGGGGCCATATAAACAGGATGGGAAACAGCTGTTTACATGGTGGATAGTGAAAGGACAAGGTGGAAAAGGTTTTAAACTGAGAGAGGGGAGGTTTAGGTTAGATATTATCAGGAATTTCTTCACACAGAGGGTCTGACACACTGGAACAGGATGCCCAAGGAGGTTGTGGATGCCCATCCCTGGAGGCATTCAAGGCCAGGCTGGATGTGGCTCTGGGCAGCCTGGTCTGGTGGTTGGCAACCCTGCACATAGCAGGGGGGTTGAAACCAGATGATCATTGTGGTCCTTTTCAATCCAGGTCATTCTGTGAAATCAGTAACTCAATGCCACCTTTCATCAAATGTAACAGAATTAGAGAAACACGTTGTATGTGGAACATAAAGTAACAGCAAGCAAGAAGTTGCCTATTTCTGTGTTTAACTTTTAGAAATTAAAAATATTATGAAAAAAAAAACAGGAAATGAAAAATATTTAGTGAAGAGAGAGATGTCTTACATTCCCTTTTTACAATGAACAGAAGAAAGTAAACATCTATGGCTTGAAAGTTAGGAATGAGAAATAGCCAATATACTTCATTTTTGGAAAGTATTTCTGTTCCAACATGCTGAATATAACCAATAAGTTCCATAGCAGATTCATATTTGAATATTTTAGACTACAATCCAATTCTTACCAGTATATCCTTTTTAGATCTAAGCTACATATTGAAGTAGACTGAAGGATTAACTCACTGTAATAATCATTGTCAGCAACAAAAAGCTAAGGCACCAGATTGATCAGCTGTTTCATAAAACCTGGACAGTAACTCAAAATATAGTGCTTTCAAAGAATTTTTTTCCCTTTTTCTGTGATTGGTATTTTTTCACCATAGATTTCTTCTTGGTATCTACAATAAATTTATTAAGCTACTGGAAATAATGCAAGTCAGAGGCAGCAATACTTTAGATTTGTAATTAGTACATCTTGTTTATGAGCAGCCTAGGCACCAAGAGCTATCACTGATATGACTGAGTTTTTACTGTTACTTATGTAACATATTGTTTGAAGACCAAAGTTTACAAAAACAGAGTATAATTATGCTAATATGCTTTTCAGAGCAAGTTGTGAATCACATCTTCACAATTGGGTTTCTGTGGTTTCTGAGCACTATGTTTTCTTAGAATTCAGGAAATTTAATAACAGTAGCGTACACTACATGACAAATAAATGTACAGTAATAAAGGCACTAATTGTCAGTATAAAGCATAATTCCTTTTTAATACAAAAGATTATATGGAATTAAGCTCAAAAAACAGTGGCGTCAGAAATAATTATACACGGGTCATACTATTTGACCTCATATCACTTACAATATAAACTAAAACAGGAAGATAAGAATTAGATTGAAAGAAGAATTCACACAGGAAAGAAAATCTGCAAATTTATTTCAATGACATTGTCATCTTCTGGCCAGTTTATGAAGGTGTATTTTTGCTACTAAAAAGACCTCACACCTTTTTCATGCTGTGTCTTGCTTATGGCCAAATCTTAGAGGTAATGAACATTAAAACTGAATTGCAACCCTATTTTGTTCACTGGTCTTTGAAACCTCCTTGCAAAAAAATTAGCTTTGCTCTGGGCTTGTAATCAACAAATGCATTTATGATTGTCTATGTATCCACATTTATAACTCTAATTATCTCTGAAAGTTGACTCAGCGTTAATAAATAAAGGTATTTAGGAATGATAGTATTGTACAAGAATACTGTCAGGATGAACAGAAAAATAAATCTATGGCAAGACTTAAATTGAGATTTGAAACTCATTGAGAGAGGTTTGGAAATCTCCTTATGAAAGTTTTTAGGTTCAAAATAAGAGCGTCATGTGGTGGGTCACCACCTAGATTCTCTCTGGTTTTACATTCCTAAGCAGCTTAAAACCATTTCTTGGAGCTTCAGAGGAAGCTATTTACTACTATTTACTACTATATTAGAAGCTATTTACTATCGTGTGTGAGCCAGAATATTGAGTTACTCAATACATCTAATAACTAAGATGTATTTCTTTAGTGTTAGCACCCTAACAAACATAATTGTGCAAAACCTGTCTCGAAGGAGTAGATATGTGAACATCTGCATCTATCACACTTATGATGTTGGTTGGTCTTTTTTTTTTTTTCTTCAGTTCCTTTGGTTTTTAAAGAAAGCAAGAATGTTTCTAAGAAAACAGAATACTTTCATAGACACTGGAAGCTAGAAGCTTGTTTCTATGGCTACTAGAATCTTATTTTCTCATATTCCTTTTCTACGAAAACACAGTTATATTGTCAGAGCATCTTTAGGAGTAAAGCACTGTCCTGAAACAACAGAAAATCAAATACTTACTAGAAGTACATATAAAACATGACATGACATTTATATATGTCTTTGACAGCTACAATTTAACGTCATTTTGAAAACAAGTCATCCTAAACATTGTTATTCACAGAAATAAGATTAAAATAGAACTGAAATAATGAAACTTAGTTCAATTGAAGATCACCTGCAGTGAAATACACTAATCCGCAAAGAACACCGTAAGTGGATCTTGTCAGTGGCCAGGCTAAGTAGTATGTTTTCTTACTAGCTTCCTATAATGTACACTACAGAAAATAGGAAATTAAGCTATGCTAGAACATAAAATACAGACACTTGGCAGTTTATTAGTTTGTTTAATTATTTGAGTACTTAGTTCAGTGTGGTGATATACAAATCCACCTTCTTTCAGTGTCTTAGTTTAAGCTGGGACAGAACATCTTTCTTCAGAATATCTGGTATGATGCCATGTTTTGTTTCTAGGAAACAGACAATTCTGATAACGCATTGATGCTTATAGTTGCTGCTAAGCAATGCTGTACAAAGCCAAGGCCATTCTCAAAGGAGGGCCAAAGGAGCTGGGAGGGAACAAAGGAGCTGGGAGGGAACAGAATTAGGACAGCTGACCTTTCCTGTTTAAATTTTATTGAATTTATAGAAGCAGCATTTAAACAACCTTAAAGCCCGATTCTCACAACTCTTCATCTGCTTCAGGACACAGGGTGATACCTGTGATTATACCACTACAGTGCACTACCATTTCATACAAATTTTAGAATAACTTCTTGTTTGATGTCCTTTATCAATTGTTATTCAGAAGTTATTAACATCCATAACATGATTATACAGATTTTCATTTAGCAGTGGTCACAATGACACTTTTGGTTTCAGTGTTGCAGGAGATCATGAAGTTGCATCCAAATATATTTCACTGGAATCTGCAGAGATTTTTTTCCGTGAATATGCTGTTGCTCTTCAGCTTCACTTTGAAATCTTGATACACCTCAAAGGAAACTGTCAGATTCAGAATCTCCCAGATCTCATTGCTTGAACAATATTCCTTATTTGAAGGAGAGTGAGACTTATGCTTTCTGAGAGAACAATACTCATGTGAAGGAAGCTTTTGAAACTGAAGAAAAAAGAATTGCATGTGGAGATTTCTTCGTATATCATCTGCTCAGGGAAAACAAGCAAAGAAACACTATCTTTCTCTTATGTGAATGGGTACAGCTGTTAATACTTGCTGCCTTTATTTTTAAATGTTTCTTAATCCATTTAACAAGAAGAAAAAGGAAAATAACCGATTAGCTTTTGTACTACTTTCTCTTTTGCAAAAGACTTCTCACTCTCCACACCTGGTGTTCCTCTGAGATTCCGTATTTCCAGTTACTCTTTTCTTCCTGAAGGAATAGGTAGAAAATTATATTTCCAAGAACTCGTGAGGCTGATCACAGCTTATCCTAGATCAGATGGAATCATAGAACCATAGAATTGCTCAGGTTGGAAAAGACCTTCAAGATCGTCAAGTCCAAACTCAATAGATTAATTGTCCCCCTAAACCTTTTGAACAAGTATAAAAATGTGATATATGTATCACTGAAAATAAAAGCTGCCTAGCTGAACATTTTCCTAAATTTTATTAGAAGGCTTCATGTTTTACACACTCTAAAACTGTGTCTCTCCAGTGCTCATTTGTTCTTTAAGATATCAGAACCTGCTTGATGTCTTTGGGAAAAAGAAGCTTCAGAATTTAAAGAAATTATTCACAGGTGCAGACAGATTTAGTGATCAACATAGACAGCACTTTACCAATGTCATTTACTTCCAACAGAGAATGGTAACCCCACTAATCCTCCTTTAATTCAGAGGAAAGCACCCAAGACATTTAATTAAATTTGTCCTTCCCATTCTTGGCCTTTCTCCTTCTTTCACACTGTAAGCCCATATCTGTGGGTCAGTACATTTGATGTTGTTGAAGCTGACATGAGAATTTTAGTATCACTAATCTTTCCAGTCTTAAAGTTAAACCTTACATGCAAAAGAATTTTTCCCCACATGAACACAAGAAGTACCTGATGTTTTTCCTCAGGGAGAGAACATCCAGTTCATTGCTATTCAGGGTTGCAGAAAAGATCTTGGGATAAAGTGATTAAATTCAAATATCAGCTTTATTTTCATCATTGTACTGATCTAGTCAACAGGAAGAACAGAAGAGGAATATGCTATGATTTTTTTGTGTAACGCATATGGCAGTAAAACACTGATTTTAAAATCAAAGTGGAAAAATGAATCTTCCCTGGGGAAACAATATTCTTTATGAAGTATGTCTTCCATGTATTACTCCTCTTCAGAAACAGGGTTATGAGTGCTATATGTTATTTCACATTATAAGGGATTCTCTGTTGGAACAACTGCAAATAAGTGTTTAGAAATAAGGTCTACTCTTCAAATTTATGTATTAAGATATATTTTCTAATTGTGGCTTAGATTTTTGTTGTTGTTGTTGTTTTCTATTTATGAATAATGTTTTTAGATAAACATTGTTCTACACAAGTAGAGTACAGTGCAGCTGTGTACACAAAATTTTACTGTCATAATTCATGGATATACAGAAGTAAACATTACACAAAACAGACCTGTGTATACCTGGAACTTAAAGATAGATAAATTGAAGAGATTCAGTAGCATATTTACTCAGTGGAGTAGAAAGAACATATAGGCTAGCTTGTTGTTTTTGTTGTTGCTGTTGTTCTTTCATCTTTTTTTTTCTTGTTCTCTTAAAAAAATACCAGAGCAGAGATCTACAGCTTTGTCACAATACACCTGTTATCTTCAGAACTACGTTGATCTGTATGTCTCAGTGCACTAAATTCAGGTAACGCACGTAGCAAGAAATTCAACACTTTTACTTATCACTTAAACACTTATACATACTAAGTCAAAGGTTGGATTCAACTGTGAAAAAAGTTGATCATAGTAATAATACTGTATCTCATTAAATTAAAAGCAACAAAATACACTCTATATTCATAATATTAAATTATACAGAAGTGATAATGACTTCTTTGATATCACTCTTTAGTAATGACTTCTGATGATATCATAAAGCCCGAATACAGTGAATTTCATGCCTGAATAAAAAAGTGTTTCTCATTTTTGATGGAATTCAGCTCAATGTGAGTAAAGTTGATTTATTCTGCCCTACACATCAGCTTCAATAGGACATTAATATGTTAAATTGTAAACCCCGCTCATCCTTCTGTACAAGTCCATTAATCAAGTTTATAACCCCTTCTTAGTCTAAAGTATTGTTGCCAGAAAGATTGATTTAAAAGTCATTCTAAATTATGTACAAGATCCTACCAAATATAATGCTACACTTTGCTGAGAACTTTCAGTTTCCCTAAAGTACATCTCTTATTATTTGGCAGTTTTATTCAGTAACTTAGAAATTTAGAAAATATTTTTTTCAAGAAAACAATGAATCATACAAGGGATTCCTTACTCAAGCTGTTTGTATTCTTTTTGCATTTGCCAGATATTAACTTAATATTTGTGAATGCTTTCTTAGAAACTGTAAATAGTATTTCTTCACCACTATCTTCTATAGTAAAAAAAATATTTAGTGTAAATTGAGAGAGATGCAGACCCTGCAACTCCCACCCACTGAGATACATTGTCTTTCAAGCAGCTGCACTTGAAAAGAAGCCTCTATTAATAGCATTAGCAAACTAATTAGCTTGGACTTAATTGGGACTTAATAGTTATGTAGCGATCATTAACTTAAAAAGTTGTTTTTTCAGTTGTTAGGAACCAACAAAAGGCATCAAGTCCAACTGCCTGACCACTTCAGGACTCATCAAAAGTTAAAGCATATTACTGAGTAATCTTGCACACTGACATGCATGGAACATCATCTATCTCTCCAGGAAGCCTGTTCCAGTGTTTGACAACTCTCATGACTCACTGAAGTCCAGTTTGAACCTTCCCTGGCACAGATATCTTCTGTTTCTGCAGAACTAGTCATTAGTTATCAGAGGTTGGATACAAGTATATCCCTTTTCATTTCCTCTCCTCAGGAAGTTGTAGAGAGCAATTAGGTTGCCCCTCAACCTTCTTTACTCTGGACTAGATAAAACATGTCCTCACAGAATGTGCTTTCCAGGAATTTTACCAACTTTGTTGCTCCTCCCTGGATGTAATCAGGTATATGCCTTCAAAAATCTGAATTGTCTGTAAGTTTCAATGCTTCAAAGTTTTCTCCACTTTACTAGTTAGTTACTTCACTAACTTCCTATGCTTAACCATGAGCAGCTGCTTTCCCAGTTGAAGGCTGCTGATTGCCCTCACTGCCAGCCAGGAGGTACTCTGTCTGCTACATTACATTTTCCTACCAGGATCAGCCATATCCTAATGACTCAGCCTCTAATTATCATTAATTAGCATTAGCTCAAAATCTTTTTTAAGCACTGAATCCATTTTTACTTGAGTATTTTTCTCATTCTCTTTATTTAAATTTCTAATGATGTTGTCGAAATGTTTTCCGATATTGACAGATTATAATTGTCTAGGCTTTAAATGTGCCCTTTATGTAGCTATAAATTAAGTACTTCAGAAAAAGGTTTAGAGGCTTCCCGGGCTGTATTCAGCATTTAAAAAAAAAATAATCTTGTAGTAAAAAATCACACTTCATATTTGCATTTTCCATCTAGGCATAAAGATTTATTTTTTGACTTAAATCCAGACAGGTGACAGGTATGCTTACTGGAGGTATTTGCAGTAGCTTTGGCAGCTGACTCTTCCCAGAGAAAAGCAAATGCATTTCATAGACAGTGGAAACATTAATAATGAGGACTGGGCTGTTTCATGATATCTGAAAACAAACTTTCAAAAGCTTAAAAGACCTCCAGCAGAACAACTAATAGCAAAAACAGTAGGAGACTCAACTATTACCTTCTATTCTGGCCAAAGGCTCTGAAGAGACTCACATTTCATTGTTCTGGAAAAAAAAAGAAGTGATAAGGATAAGGAAGAACAAATTGGTAACTTCTTTCTTTGATGCTTCCTCTCAGAGAAATAGTGGACATGAAAAGCAAGATCTTTTTATGCATGGTTAGCATGTAATGATCATGACACAATAAACTGAGCAGGGATAACAAGAATGAAAAGCTTTGATAAGAAAGTGGCATGAATCAAATAGAGCTTGTTTTATTTTATTTCATATAGGTATTTTTCCTTAAAATTTTATATGAATGTACATACCATGTGCAGTGCACTTGGGTGCTGAGAGGTGGAAGCTGACATAAAGAGTAGTTCTTGCATGTTTGACTCAGTATACATTAAGCATGTATTTTTGTTTCAATGTATATTACATTTTTACTGAATATTCTCATTCAGAGAATGCAACATAAAGACTACATATTGCTGGAAGAAGTTTTTGAAATGGATCAAAGCAAAATATTCCTTGTATCAATGTTATTTAAAATTTGACTTTTATTCAATTAATTTCAAAAATAAAAGTCACAATGATTTTTTGCAACATTTCTATTATTAATGAATTTCACTAAAGACCTCAAAACAATTATTATTTTTCCACTATTTCAATCAAATACTGCCTTTTTTTTTATTTGTTGTGCTATTTTCCTTGTAAATTGCATAATAACGCTTCTGCTCCCTGCAGATTAATGTTTTAAATGTGAGATTAATAGCTAACAAATGCACATTAAGAAAAATATACACTTATTTCTTGCTTTCACTTGTAAGTATAATCATTCTGTGACAAGGCTGATTGCTAAATGCATTTATTCTGACTGTTGTAATCACTTTCAGATGGCAGGTTTTTCAAGAAACTGTCCAATTCTCACTGCATGTTAAATATTTTGTCGTTATTCATTATTTTGGAAGCAAACTGATCAGATAAAAATACATGATTATGTGTTAAACTGAATCTCCCATTTCATCAAAAAAAGATACGAATAAGTAGAACTTAAAAATATTACTTAAAATCAAAGCATGTAATTAAAACGTTGATGCAGTTATCTGAGTAATATCTCTGGGACCATCAGAGCCCATCACTAATGTTAAAGACAGAAACAAGGAAGGAATTAAATGCCCCTGCCTTGTCTGCATCCCTGTTTGTGATGTGATCATCCTCATCAAGTAGCAGATTAAAGTTATCTGTGATCCTCCCATTTCTGTTAATATATTTTTAAAAGCTATTTGTCTACCCCCACAGTACTGACCAGCTTCAACTCTACTTGATCTTTGTCCACAATAATTTTCTCCCTATGATTGCAAGCATCTCTGTAGTCCTCCCATGTTGCCAATCTCTTGTGTACATAAAAGGTTACAGTTAAAATGACAGTGATTCATTTTTTCATAGATAAAGAACTAATACCAATAATACATATCATTCCTTAAGAAATTGATTTGTTTGAAAATAAACACAAATCATGTATGTTAATAACTTTGAATGACGGAGATACTATAAATCAACATATTTGCCTGGATTCTTGTTTCATCTCTTTCATCATTCAGTAAAGTTAATTGAAATACTCTTTATGATAAAATAACAAAGAAGAATAACATTTTCTTTATCCAAAACAAATTAGGGTTTCGTGTTCACTTTTAAAAAGAGTTGAAAATTCTCTCTACTATTCAACAAAGAACATAGATTTGGTGATAGACATGGAAGTACGTCTAACAATTTCAGCAGGATGTCTGGTATTCAGCCTGCTCTGGGGACTCACACATTCTCCTTGACCTGTTCAGCTACACTTTCAGCTTCAATACCATCAGATAAATTCTGGGAGAGCACTGTGGGATTTGGGACTGGCCACATCTCCAATCCCAATGCAGGATTCAACATGCTTTTTCTAACAGCCTGAAGCAATGCTGGGCTTAAAAGAAGAAAATGGAACAAATCCAGCAGGGAATTGAAGGGTTAATGTACCTGAACTGACCAAAATCTGTAGGGAGCTTCTAAACACTGATTGCAGTGACACTTCAAACATTTCACATTCTGTAAAGGGTAGTTCTATTCCACTCTGCCTTAGAGTCTTCTTTAAGCTCCTCACAGAGATCAAATAAAGTTTGTTTGTCAAATCCCTGTGTACAAAATCTCTCTCCTATATTAGACCCAAAAGCAAGAGTGTGCTAAGCTCTCTAAATCCTGTTAGAAAGATAAACCCCCTAAATCATTTTAGTGTCTCTAGTGTCAAGCAACAGCATTTGCTATTCTCTTTGTGCTGTTTCTTTCATGCCTTGACTTGAATAAGTTAAATCCACCTAATTAATGCTTTTTATATGTCCATTTCATCAGGAAATGCATTCTTTATTTAGGTTTCCTCATTGAAAATTCATATATATTGCTATGTATCAGGATATCTTCATTCATTTTTTCTTTAATATGGAGATCTATATGTTCTTTTCTCTACAGAACATATTCTTTATTAATTCCTGGAAATAACATACCTCAGGGTAGTATTTCTTATATAAACAAATTTCCCATGTCACACAAACCACTGGTAGACTTTTTAGAAATTTAATCATAGAAAAGCCACATAAACTGAACTAGACAATCAATAGCTCATCATATTCCAACAGTAAGAAGTGATATGGCAAACAACTGGTTCCAAAAGCACTGGTAACTGAGCTAGTGATCTGTTGCTGTGTTGGTCTAAATTAACTTATGCTAGAAATATAGTAAAAAGAGAACAAATAAATGTACCAGATTTTGCAATCTGTTCAGTGCTAACAGCACACATCTGCAGCATCACAGCTTGTGATTTGAATACCTAACATTCCTAGAATGACCAGACTAATCCTATGCATTTGCTGCATCATAGATGCACCTGTGAGAGCAAGGAGTTTTTTCTCCCTTGTTCCATTTCAAGATTAAGACAGATTCTTTTACACCATGGGATTTCTAGACATGGTGAGAGAAACATGTTCACACTGAACTAGGTCCATCTGACTTGGGTGTATCAGCAGAATACGGGCTTTCTTTCCATATCCTCTGCTAAGAAACTGTACTGGAATTTTCTACAGTGTGAAAAAAAAGTCAAAGAAATCTTCAAGGAAAAATAAATGGAAAAAAATTGTATCAATAAAAGCTGTTGCAAGGTTTGTGGTGAGAAACTATATTGTGAACTTATATCTTACAATGCTATTACTGCTTTAAATGGTACCATTTTTCAAACTGTTATAAGAAAAATAAGTATGAGAACTGCACAATAAGTTTTTCTGCTTTCTTCTGGCAGAACCAGTGTTGTTGTTGTCACATAATATTACTTAAAGGAACTTGTTAGAAGTATACTAATAAAAAATTTAATAAGGGCTATTTCAATATGAGGGTTGGCTATTGGTATAACTGACAACAGGTGATAGTTTTCTCCCTATCTTTCCCATTAAAAAGATGTTATTTTTAAAGGCAATACATTGATTTATTAATAATATTAATATTATATTTTCATAATTAGATGTTGTCTCCTTGTGAAAAGTAAAAGATATTTTACTGTCATTTAAATAAAATGATTGAAATGGCTAATTTTGCCAAAACCTCATGAATTTACAACATTTAGAAGATTACAAGAAATGCTTTTAAGTAGTTCATGCCTTTAAAGGATTTGCTTTGAAATAAGCAGAGTTCTGCTTTAGCTCAAAGATATTTTGCGGTCTTAATTCAATTTAGTAGCCAGAAACAGGCAAACAACAATTAAAAATTTTACCAGAAATAAATTCTCCAGACAAAAAATTAAAAACTTCAGCCCCATGGGTTTGCAAGAGTTTTGATTTATCAAAAGACTTTTTAAATTTCCAGGACAGTTTGCAAATTGTAAGCTTTGTTTTTGGAACTCCAGGTTCCTGTAATGTTATTTACTAATCATAATTAACAGTTCTTTGCCAGAATCTAAGTATCATTATATAGCTGTACTGTGAGAGCTGAATGTTCATGACCTTTGCATTGTGCTGTTTACAAGGAAAGATAAATTAAGATGTTAAGATTTTTTTATTATTACAATCATTTCTGTTTTCATTCTCCTCCTACATGCTAGTGATGGAATTAATGTTATATTCAAAACAAATTCTAAGGAGAAATAAATATCTTTTCAAAAAATACTAAGGTAACAATATCAATGCTCCCTACTTTATAACTATTAGGCTAGAATATCAGATATAAAAACTTTTTAAAGTCATTAAAACACTGGCCTCATAGTAGAAACAAAACAAAACAAAGGAAAATGCCTGGATTTTAAATGGTGCATTTGATTTATGCAGCAGATCTTAAAATACAAATAATACAAATACTGTATTTGCACTGCTTAAACACTATGGCATTAATGATGTAATTATAAATCAAGTACACACAGTTGAAATTTTGGCCATGTTTTCTGGATATGAAACCCAATATTTTCAGAAAGGACTCATGGATATCATATGTTAGCTGTCACTTAGAGGCATGATGTTTAAATAAGCATAGTCACCCTTTTCTATAAAACATCTCTATAAGTCTGACACAAGCTGACCCTAGCATCAGTCACTGCTAACTTCTTCATGGACCAGGATTTTGTAAGCAATACATTTCTGCTTATATTTACTAGTATTGATTGTCAATGGACAAACTCTGATTAAAAGGACTGATGAATATTGTGAAAATCTTAACAGTATCATCATGAACGATCTCCTGAAATACAATTATTTCAGGTTAGTACTTGAAAATAAATATCCCACATCCAGTAATGCCAAAAGAAAGGAGTCTATGAGGTGACCTTCTCTTTCATTATATATCAAAAAATATTATAGATTTTATGCCATATGCACATACCATGCTCTTAGAGCAGCTTTCAGAACTTTGCAAACTTTTGCATTAATAATGTTGTACCATTGGTCTTCTGCATATTGGTAACAATATAAATTCTCACTGAAGACAATCATTCATGAAAGCAAAGATTATGAAGATAAAACTAACAAAATATAGGGTATATTTTGGGGCTAATATATACTCATAAGATACCCAAGGTGTCATTTGTTACACTGGCTTGAGCAGGGATGAGATCTGGGACCAAAACCAATCTCTCTTGCAAAATTACAGTAAAGTGCTTCCTGGAAGATATCTAGGATTTCAGTGGATGCATTATTTGTTATTTGTTTGGTCTTTTCATTGAAAGAATAACAATGAAATTTGTTTAAGTATCTAAAGTTGAGTTCACTAATAACCTTAAGGAGGTCTGTGCTTATAATGTGGAGGTTTTACTAATTATGTGAAGAATGAGATAATGCTACAAGAATAATTAGATCATACTTTCTAGTAGTAAAGGAAATTCTTTATTAAAAATTTCAAAGTCCTGGACTAATGGAATAATAAAAAGGAGGTCCACTAGAAAGAAATATATTTCATTAGAGAAAAAAAGAGAGAATATATTTTCAGTCATAGAATCACTTTAAGTAACAACGTAGGAAAAAAAAGGAAAATTACTGTGAAGATTTGTCAAAGCATATACAGAAGAGAAAAACAATAAATAAAGTTTTGCCTGTAAAAGAGACACAGAAAACATCTCAGTACACTGTGTCTTCTTCTGATTATCTATTTCCAAAAATAGATTAACTTACAAGAACTGTAGAATTTGCTACTAGAATGATCATCAACTTCTCTATTAAGGAAGTGTTTTCGCGCATATTAAGATCATGCTACATCGCCCTTTGCTTAACTGATCAGCTCCCCTAATCAGGACCAAGAACTGCTGGCAACACCAGTGTGGTGAACAGAAAATGGCGTTTATTACTGCGTGGCATCTGCTTAAATACATTCACTTTCTACTTCGTCTACACCCCTTAAGCATGCATTGTCCAATCACTGAGCAGGGGAGGTCCTGTTGCGTCACATCCCGATAGCCCCGTGGTACCTAATACAACAGGAAGAACTTCCCTATTACAAAAATTAAATTAAATTAAATTAAAATTAAAATCCTTACCTGGTTGAACACAGAAATGGCTGAGGAAGATATTGACTCTCTTTAAGTGTGTTTGGGAGTAGTAAGAAGGGGCAAAAATCCTGTAGCTATTCAAATGTGAAAGGGTGTTTAGCATCCTAGTGGAAACCATTAGAAATAGGTTGTATTGGAGCCCAATAATTTCTGACCAGGTTCTTTTACATATTCCACATATGAGATTTTATGTTGAATATGAAATTTACTTATTTGAAATTTTACTCCCCTATTGTGTCCTTAAATTACTACGTGTCCTTGTCACACGAAGTGTGAGTCTAGCAATTGCAATGTACTGCTGAATCACAATACAAATGTATTTCTTATTACTGGTCTCTGGGTTTAAATCCATTCAGAAAAATTACTTGCTTCAGAGTTCCTAGGTTTTAGTTTGTTTTCATATTGTATATTTTGATGAGCCATATATGGGCTCTGTCCCCATCATCACTGGTCTGGCTAGCTCAGGAAGACCTTTGCACTATTCTGATTAATTCACAAGGAACAGATATGCAGCTACGTGATCTACACAGATGATACAGCCTTGTAACTGGAAGAAAGAACATCTTCGACTCTCTTGTGTATAGCTGATTTTTCTTTTTTTCCAACATCTCATTAATCGCTCCTTACATTTCTGCCTGATCTTATTAGCATTTCTTGGTCACATCAATTTTGACAGAAAATAAGATTGTGTGTGGGATGATCTAAAATACCATCTGAATGAAATAATAAAAGAGAAGAGCTTAAGTTATTTCAAGATGCAGTTTACCTTTTATCAAAGGATTTTTTTTTAACAGGACACAAGTGATTCCAAAGCTGAAATATTAAATCTTGGATAATCAGGGATTATTTACTGTTATTTCAAGGAAATGACAGGAAAATTCATTACTGTTTCCTGACTGATTATTCATTTTCTTATTTGTGAACCTGAAGTTTGTTACTTGTATTAATGTATTCTACAGTCTTCAATGAAAGCACAGGCTGCTGGAACTACAGACTTGGCTGCCTGTAGTTGTGAGACTGAGGCCCTGCCAACACCATGTAACCATCCTTTGGGATTTTAGAAGAATATCTCAGGTTTTTATCTGTGTAAGTATGAAATTTTGTGGAAAAAATATATTAGTAATTTATGTTATCCAAGATAATAAAGAATTTTTTGCCAATATACTGGAAAATATATACATAACCATCTTTTATTTACCTTAATAACTAGATTTGCACTGGAAAACAGTAGCTCACAGCTATGGCAAAAGCAGTTTAAATATATATTTGTGCAGATGGGATGAAAGGGGGGACTTTTATCACCCAGTATTTGAATGTGGCTGATGATGGAGGGAGTCACAGAAGAGGAGGCATAAGAGAGTGTGAGTTCACTACGTTACCTTTAGAATCCTGATTTCACCTACTCATTCCTTCTGATCTGTATTCATGGGTTTCTCAGGAACCTAGCAGTTATATGTCAGAATGATAGGTCTCAACCTTATTTCAGGATAAAGTAGCAATCTGCCCATGAGCACGATAGCCTGACCTGGCAGAATTTCAGTGATTCTTTGGACACTGTGATTAATTTACAGAGGGTAATTCTGAGCTCAGAGTTCAGTGATGAACTCCATCAGAGCTGCTTCTCAGATTGCAAACATTTTCCTGGGAATATTTGTTGAAGGTGTTGCCATTCTGTGTTTTTGTGGTTATTAAAAGCACTTATACAACAGATTTTTCTTCTTCTTACTATCAAGTTTGTAACCTCTGGTCATTTATTCTATTTGCTTTTCCAAAGGCAACAGCATAATACAGAGAAAGTGTATTCTTCTCCCCAGCATAATACTGAACCTAAAAATATATTAACTTCTGTATAATACATAGGTCACTCCAAAAGTAATGCTTTCTCTTTATTTCCATGAAAACCACAACAGCTACAAAGAACAAAATAATACTATTTGAGCAAATTGAGCAAATTCTCAGCTACAGAACAATATTTTTCAATACAGTCACCACCATTAGCTATGCATTTTCACCAGTGGTGAATAAGAGCCTGCAAGTCATGATCATAAATATTTGCACCAAATAGATATGAACCACTGTTCCTGTCACCACTGCTAAAATGCACCGCCATGCTCACATCCACTCTTTGGTCTCCATAAACACTCAGCAAGCACTGATAAATGTCAATGGATATCATTTTTTTTCTGCACAGAGGAATTCAGTGGCATACCTTTGCTCCATCCGCATTTCCATGTCAAACACCACTCTGCCAGACTGCTCCACTGTTGCCATCTGTCACATGGCAACAACATGTAATGGAATATTGATGGGAAGGTTCAGCCTCTACTGCCATACTGCCATCTGCCTCTGATATCATGGGCTAACTTCATAACATATGAGGCATAACTTTCAAAGTGGCCCTCTATAAGTCATTCTTTCTGTTAGCTGGAATGGAAGTTAAACATGTTGGTGTTTATGTGTTGGGGCTGGAGGTAGTAGGCAAGAGATAACAGATTTCATGATTAACCGCTCGTAAGGCACATCATTAAATCCAGATCTATAGCATCACCATATCACCAAAATTCACAAGACAAATTTAAAGAATTTAAAGCCTTGAATCTTTACTATTTATGTAATCCTGAAAATGCCCCATTATTCCAGACCACATTTTTCAAAATGAGAATTCAATAAAAAGAGTAAGAGAAGTGAGTACACAAAACACGTTCTATGTCGATGCGGGATGGGCAGCACAGTTCTTTTTAATTACTCAGCTTTTATGGTACACCACTTAAAGGACAGAAATTGAGGGATGGCTTTAAAGAAAGGACTTTTCAAAGCTATGAGGTATACATTGAATGTATTCAGAGTTACTATAATACTGGCACAACACCATTTTGAAACAGATTTAACTGAATGAAGCACGGAGTTAGTATGTTAGACCAACATTACTATAGAATAGCTAGGGCAGAGACTGAGGGATGAGGCTGGGCTAAAATAGAATCCTGGGCAGCGGTCAGGGTTAGAAGAAGTCCTCAGGAGAAGCTAGACAGAGATCGAATAGGCCAAAAGTGCACTCAGAACCCTGTCATAAATATTCCTAATAGAGGTTCAGAATACTTTGGAGATGTAAAACAAATTCCAATTAAAGAGAAAGAAGAATGCAAATGAAACAGTTTAAACTAGAGTATGGAGCTAGTCAAACTTTTTCAAAGCAATATTAGGATAGTCCACAATATTTCTCTGTTAGTTGTCCTGCTTTCCTGCAGGTAAAAAATAGTAATAATAATAATATATTGAAAAATATCTCTTTCATAAAAATATATTAATATATATATTTCAAAGATACAATTATCTAACGTTATTTTTCACCTTAAATAGTCAGATTCAGCAATCAGATTTAGAACAAGCTCAGAAAAATCAATATTTTTTCTCTTTAATAATTCAATTAATTGAATGACGACTTTTTACAATAAAAAAATATTGTTTTAAACCTAAGGAAAAATGTTAACAAGTAAGGTATTGATCACTCATGAGTGATATCATTTTCCATTTCTAACATGCCTCATGACAGCTTTTCTGTATTTAAAATTTTTAGAAGGTAGAAGCAGAAATAAAGGGTGGTTGTGCATTCAGAAAGTTTTACAAGAGGTATAAAAGATAAGATCATTAGCTGTGGAGATAAAAATTTTCCCTAGGATAATATAAACTTTTCTTTCTTTTGTAGCTTTCCAGGAATGACAGATATTAATTAAGATAGATACCTTAATCACAAAGCTGAAAAATAAGTAATGATTTACTGAAAGTGATGAACAATTTTACCCAGAACTACCGAAGCTCTACTGAAGTGCTGATTTTCTTCAAAGCTTCCCAAAGAATTAGTATTAATCTATGACCGTTCTAAAGGATTTTATATGTGTTGAAGATGGATAATTAGTAATATATTTAAACTCAAGCAGAACCAAATCAGCTAAATTTTTTTAGTGCTGATGTTTACAGAAACTATGTCTGAGAAGCTGATTGTTAGTATTTAAGTATTATGTCATATTATTCTGTGCCAGGGAAAACAAGCAAACAAACAAGCAAACAAACAAACAAATGAAAAAAGAAATCACTAAGAATAAAGTAGCTTCTGGTGTTTGAATAATATTCTGAG
The DNA here is from genome assembly GCA_037305975.1 of Chrysolophus pictus. Classification (NCBI taxonomy): domain Eukaryota; kingdom Metazoa; phylum Chordata; class Aves; order Galliformes; family Phasianidae; genus Chrysolophus; species Chrysolophus pictus. The sequence continues at coordinate 24,413,218 of CM074577.1, read as the reverse complement.
GTTCTGTGGATACTTCTGTGCATATGAATCTACACATCTACTTCCAAGCTTAGGAACTCTGAATTAAAATATTCATAAAGATTCCAAGTCAGATAAGACAGACACTGTCACTCCAGTGGGATCAAAATTCTTTTAAATACGCTTTCATATTACTTTTAAAGAAAAAAACATATAGTAAGATCAAATGAAAATGACTCTTAAGTTTAAAATCAAACCAGATGGTACACTGTTCATAACAATGAAATTTTGGCACTTGTAAAGTTCAGGAAGAATTAAAGGTAATCTTAAATGCTGTTTCTTTATTCTTGAGTGATATTATAAATTATTAAGTCCATCAGCACATTTTAGCATGGCTGTAGAAACTGACTGCTAGTCAGGAACCCCTTTTACTTGTTCTTGACATAACTTTGTCATAAGGAAGTAAGGAGTGAATGTTCCCAACAATAAAGAATGTTTCAAAGGGCTGCTAAGTCATTCTCTATCCATTAGCACTTGTTTAAATTAATTCCTCCTCAATTTTTTAAGCTGCCAACATCACATCAGTTCAAAGAATTATAATCACATTAATTTAACTTATGTGCTATTTAGGTTATCAGGAATAATTGCAAAGGTCAGTTTCTTAATGAGTGGGATATGAAAAAATATCCCCAGTCTAGCGATCATTTTCACTAGTGGTAGAAGATGTTTATAGCATCCAATGTATGAAAGGAAAAGGAAATGATAATACTTGGAGTGTTGAGTCAGTTTTTCAGTCTCTCCATTCTTATTTCTTACCAGTAGCAGAGCATTCTCTATGTCCTGAAAGAAAAATTCATTCATTAGGTTGAGAACTTGAAATTGGTATTTTGGCAAATGTAATTTTGGACTGATAACCAAAGAAGTTATTCAAAGAATCTGACTACAGTTGTCATATAACCAAAAACTCTGAAATTTGGATAACTGGTTCTTTGCAGTAAAGTATTGTAACCAGGTGTGATGTATAAACTGAAGATTTATCAATAAATAAAAAAATACTGCAGAGGTGTTAAATGTGAAGTTTTCTGACAATAGAAACTATGAAAAACCATAGCAATTGTTATGCAAAATTCCAGTATTATGGCTGAAATTGTAAGCTATATTTCCCTGAACAGATGGAAATGGAAATACCAGCAGTAAAGCTCTTGTATTCACTATTTCCTCCTGTATGTCAATATATTTTTTTTTTTACTTTTCTCAAGTGAGTTTTCATGCAGATTGCATTTTGTGAGTCACAATTCCTGAATTATAGCAACTTAAATGTTTAAATAATTTAAAAAGAGATTGCCAGTAATCTCATTCTATTTGTGAATTCTGTTTTTAAATCTTATATTTTTTCCTTCTTACTTGACCAATAATCTTTTGAAAACAAAATTTTGATGTCTTTAATTTCTCACCTTTACAAGTCTTTGAACCTAGTAGTGAAAACAATATACTGACTTTTTTGACACCATGAATTAAGCTTAGAGTTTGCTATATGGACTGTAATAGTACGCATTTTGAAGAAGCTCGCACTGGCTAATCTAATACCAAACAGAAAATTTCCCTTTAAATTCATAAAATTCTGAAGAGGTATGTGCAAATTTTGGAATTGGCAATGTCTTTTAAGAATGAATGATTAGAGTGGAATATGCTGTTGGTAAGTATGGGATCTTGCTTAGAGTTTGCACAAGCATTCATGCTTGAACAGTCTGTCTGTTTTCCATTTTCATTTAATTATAATGCTGCTCTTTCTCTGCTTCTTACATATGTGTTACTTCCATCATTCTTTTAAATTGAAAAATTGTTCAAAATATCTACAATGTTGAAAATTTTAGAAGTACCTATATCAAATGCTCTACATTCTCTGTAGAACTGTTTTTTTACTAGCAACATAAATTGGTATTTAAAATGTACTATAAAACAATTCATACATTATTAAACAAAGTAAACAATAGTTTAATAAAAAATCTCCACTTTTTTTTCATATACATTGTTACTCATTCATCTTTTGAGAGTAAGTCCACCACTCTCCTGATACATACACTGATAGTGATATTGATACTTCCTGTATTTCCTGTAGATAATTTTGTTAAATCATAGAATCACAGAACAGTGGGAATCAGAAGGGACCTCAGGAGACCATCTAGCTCAACCCTCTTCAAAAGATGGTTTCCTTAGAGTAGGTTACACAGGAAAGCATGCAGGGGGATTTTGAGTATCTCCACAGAAGGAGATGCCACAACCTGTTCCAGTGCTCTCTCACCCTCAAGGTAACGAAAATTTTCCTCATGTTCGTATGGAATATCCTATGTGTTGAATCTAACAAATGATAAGAGATGACACTCTTCAGTGTCTAATTAGAAACGTAGTTAATCGCAGAGGATTTGTTGTTGTTGTTAGATAAGTGAATATTTGTCACAGGGTGAGTTTAAACCAAAAACTATGAAGTTGTGATCTACACAGCAGTGACATGGTCTGTGCTTTGAACACTAAAAACTGTGTCCTGCTGACAAAGGAAAGCAGCTCTGGGCAATCATCATGGAATAGGATTAATAGTAGGATTAATACTGTATGGATCCTTGCCATAGAAGCAGTTTATTAGTGTCTATAACAAGATGAAAAAATATATGATGGTTTGCATGCTTTTCAGGCCAGTAGAACAATATATTAAAGAAAAAAAGTCTTTTAAAATGTGAAACAGATATCACAAAATAGTATGTCATTCCTAAGCAGATGAAATTTAAGTATCCTAGATAATAGGAAAGACTCCAGGATTGTGTGAATCTTGCCAACTATGAATTTAAAAGTAAAGATGCATCTGGATATGCACAATGTGCAAATGACTTTACTCACATGGAGAGTTTTATTTCAATTAACAGTACAGAAGAACTACATTTTCTTGTACATCATTTTGAGGTATGGCTAAGCACATAACACAACAGAAGGAAAAAATACTTTACAATTTTTTAATGTATTATTCTTAAAGAAAGCAGTGCAGTCAAAAGGTAGGATTCTACTCTTTGCAGGGACTTGTTTTGCTTGGTGAGCAAAAAATAAGATTGTCTGTGGAAATCCAAGTTGAAAGTAAGGAAAAATAGTAAGGAGGATGGGAATGAGGATGGCCCCTTGTATTGTCCAGCTGCATGTCAAATTAACTGTACTAGTAGGGAGAAATGGTACAGACTAACATGGTTCATAACAATTTATTCATCAGACCACATACAGGGGAGAAAATAGAAAAAAAAATCAAAATTTTAGACTTGCCTTTTTTGTGTTGGTCTCTTCAGGAAAATGTAAAAGAATGTAATAGATGTTTTCTATCAAATGAGATATCATTAAATCTTCATTTTTATATTTCTGTTTCTAAATGAAAATTTCACTATGCTTGTTTGTTTATTTATTTCATTTTAAAGGGAGAGGGGAGATCAGTAAGTGAACAGTCTTACACCTCACTTTTATTTGTCAAGCTTGTTTAGTATCTTCTTCAGTACCTGGAGATCTCACAACATTCTCTTCTCCTGCAGCAGAAGATATTTGTTGCTAATAACATTCAATATAGATTTTGCTACACAAAGGAAAATGGAACCATAAGCAACTCTGTCTGACATTCACAGCATGTCCTGTACTGGAAAGCTCGGACCTAATGGCTGTTTCTGGCTAATATCTTGACAGAGGACTATTATGACAGACTTTTTGTTTTGAACTCTTCATCACTGTCACATCATTCTGCTATCACAGCAATTATTCAGATGTAATAGTTATTAAGCCAGAATAAATATTTAATTGCAAACACACACAGCAGGAGTTCTTAAGTTGCAATAAGGTATGAGACTAATGCAGCCATTTGTTAGAAAAAATTCTTTTTGAGACAGCGAAGAAAGCAATTACAAAAGTATTCTAAGAAATAAAATTTTTTAAAAAGCTATTTTTCTAATGGCTGACTTTGGGAACTGAAAACTATTCTATAAGATCTTATCTTCTTTGTCTAGTAGTCAGAAATGATAGCTATTGCCTTGTTTTTCTTCACTCTTGAGTGAGTTGATGACTCATCTTAGGAATATGTACAAGAAACATCACACCAGATTATATCAGTCAAATTTTCAGTCTTTCACTTGAAACAGCTCACAGAATCACAGAATAGAAGGTTGGAAAGGATTTCTGGAAGTCGTCTGATCCAACTCCATACTCAAGTATGCCCAGATTGTCCAGGACTATATTCAGCTTGCTTTTGAATATTTCCACTACTGAATACTGAGGTGAATAAAGCATTCAGTAACTTAGTTTTTTATTTGTTCTATGTCAGCAGTGTCCTTGTGCCACTCAGCATCCAGCCCAAAATTTCCTTAGTCTTCCTTTTGCTACTTAAAAACTTACAGAAACCCTTCTTTTCTCTTTGACACCAGATCAAATTCCAAGCAGGAAATGGTTTCACTAACTTTATCTCTGAAGTTAATGCTCAGACACTGTCTCTACAGTCCTCCAAGGTTATCAGTCCATGCTTCTCACTTCTCTATATATCTTTTTTATATTTGAGGTTTTTTTTTCTCCTAAATCATCTATACAGCCATCTTGCTTTTTTTGTTTCTTTTGCTTTTGCTTAACAGGATGAACTGGTCATGAGCTCATAGGAGGTCATGCTTGAATTTCAACCAGTTTTATTGGATGCATCTTCCTAAGAACAGGATTGTGACCTTGATTTTTTGCTTTTCTTCCTCTTTGCAATATCCTAAACTATGTCACAGTCACTGTGGCCAATGTTGTCTTCATCCTTCGCATCTTCACTCACCCCAGTCTTTGTTTAAAAGCTAAGTTGTTTTAGAACTGAGATCTGAAAAAAAAACCAAAAACAAAACAAACAAACAAGAAACTAGTATCTCTTCTGGCTGGCAAAATTGAGTATTCTGGTTTTGCTCCTCTGTCTGACAAACCATACATATTTTCCATGTATATAACTATGGATATGATTTAAATTGTGGAATACAATTAAATCTAATCTTCTATTAAATCTAATAGATTTGTACGTAAAAAATGTATGTAATAAATTGTTTTGCTGCTTGGCAGTCTCACACACTGAATTTGTTGCTGTTGATTTTTTTAATTTTATGAATTTTACAGTGAAGCACAAAAGAATGTGGAGGGGGAGCAGAAGAAACACCAAATTATAATTCCTGTTCTATTAAAATATCTGTTCTACCTGCAGAACTAACAAAATATCAAATCCAGTAACATGGAAAACACAAAGCCTGTTTCCAGTTAGTACTTTTCTCCCAGGGAGGAATGCTGCTGGTAAGGTAGAGGAACATAAACCCTTTTTATTTTTCTAAAAAAAAGCAATCAGAATTTTTCTGTGTGGGTAAAGAATGAAACATACATCAAGACGCAACTGTGATGACCCAACTAAGCTCTTCAAAGTATTTGATACTGGGCAATTTTATCACCTTCTCACACTTTTAAATCATTGCACTTTCAGTGTGTTATACCTTGGCCTAATTAATTGAGTATTCATTTGTATGTACTTGTGAAACATTTTGTTTTACTCTGTTTTTAAGATTTCCTGCGTCTTTAGACTGTATGTTCAATGCATAAAGATTATATCTTCTTCCTCTTGTTCATCTTCATATGGAATGGAAACCAGCCTCAATTATTTGTTAGCCTACTTCCAGAATGTATAATCAATCTGAAATATTTATCAGTCAGACAAAAAAATAAGTAAATAAAATGGGAGTGAGGAATTAGTAAAATAAGTCTTCAGTGTTGTTTCCAATAGTCTGAAGTTGGAAATAAAAATCATTTTTTGTGTAACACTTTAAATAACTGGATAACAAATAGGTTGCAAACTACAAAGTCACATCTGTCTAATGAGCTGAAATGACATTTTGTAATGACATTAAGGGAGGAGAAGTTTTCCCCATGATAGTGGGCCAAGAGGAGTATCAAAACAGATCACCTGAATGAGCCTGTTGAAGGAATCTACTAGGCATATGAACTTTCTTTTAATCCAACCCTAATTCAAAGACTTTGGGTAAAACAATGGAGTAAGTAAGTATTGAGTGCTTTCCTTTTCTTGCTGAGCTTGTAAGATTCACTGACTGAACCTCATTTTAGCTTTGCTGTCTAAGTAAGAAAGTCATCTACTGGCTGTATCTTTGTGGTTAAAAAAATCACTGTTTATGATCAAATTAACTTTTTCCATTTTGATTTGACTCTACTTATACCTGTGAAAAGCTGTTCTTTGCGAGTTCGATCTATATAGCAAATGTGCTGTTCTTGTACTACTTTTTTCACTGCACTTCTTATTCTGCAGCATAACTTCTATCTAGCATAGAAGCTCCCATGTGGAACAAACAGATTATAAACAAAATCCATCTGCACTTTCTTTAATATGCAACATTAAATTTAAAAGTTCATGTACAGGACAATATAATTAATCTACAGGAATTCATGGGACAAATCTATTACTGCTATTTTACTGGGAAATGTTAATATTGACAAAGCATTACAAGGTTTCTATTTCTTAAAAAAAAAAAAAAAAAGAAGAAGAAAAAAAGAAAAAAAAAAAAAAAAAGAAGAAAACATACCCACTTCTACTCGAGCCATTCTATCCAATACTGAGTTCCTTATCCAACAGCAATTATTGTGTATATCAGTTGTTAGCATGTACTATATTTGTAAATTGATCTATGCAAAGGTAGATTTTTCATTAATTGACAATTCAACAATGATTATTTTTTGGATGATGAATTAAAGAGTTTGTATATGAAAGAAAAAACTTCAAATACTGAAGTCTTAAATAACTGATGAAATTCAAGCTTACTATGTCTGTCTGTACAGACATAGATACTTTCTTCTTGCTTAGTATCTCAGTATACTTCTAATGCAAAGAATGATGGAAATTTTTAGAAGATGGTTACCTTTGTGACCTAATAAAATAAATTATTTTTCTAAGGAACTACACAGAAAAACACTATGAAAGTGCCAATCATTTGAAGACTGAGAGAAATATAAGACCAGTTTTTTTCTGGAGGTATACACGACAATTAAAATGACTGAACATGACTTTAGCTGTTTCTAGGAGGCTGACAGTTAGATGTGGTCTCCCTTCCAAGTCACAGAGTAATAATTGGAGATTATTAAGTGCCTCGGGTATCTTCTAGATTATTTATCCCTTAATTTGATTTTAAACCTGTGTTGTTATTTTGCACAGTTAGTTTTCAATAACTTGAAACTGTCATGATTTTAACTTCTTCATGGACCAAAGATTAAAACCTCTGCTGAACTAAGGTTTCTCCTTTTTAATGTCATCACCGATTGTAAAAAATCTTGGCAAAAAAGTCCACCTTGGAAATATTAGAAATAAACTTTCAAGTATTTTCCCCCAGGAGATTTTTAGAAAGTTTAATTGTCAGTAACTTCATGTTCCTTGTTCCTACACTACTCTTTTGTTACAGTGGGAGTTCCTTTCTTTCTTTTACTCCTCTACTGCTTTCCAGAAACTTCTCACAGATGTGTTTGTATATTTCCTCATATAGAAGTTTCTGTACATTCCCTGTAGATGGGTCTTCATGATCCAGTAAATCAGATAGCTCTTCATTTTTTTAGTTAGCCATAAATTTGTAACAAAACAGAATATATAATATATACTCTAAGTGATGAATAGGCAAACAAGAGTGTATCAAGAATTCAAATCTAATAAAGATGGCTTTAAGAAACTTGAGGAAAACTAATGTGAAAAAAATTTGCACACTAGAAAGAAGGCCACTCAGCTTTGAAGTAAATGAGAGCAGTCAGAACTTTCCATATAAGCTCTGCATGGGTGAGTATGTAACCCATATCAAATTCAAACCCGTATCAAATTCATCTTGGTTTGACAACACAAACTGAAACAAATTATGTTGTCTGCACCATTTTTAACTCTTTGAACAAAATAATCTACTTGCAAATCCTCATGCAACACTGGCTGTTGTTTAGCCAGGAATGGACCATATTTGTTTTTATATTACCTTCAGTATAAAGGGTGCTGTGATTATTAGCTTTGCTGTTAATATATCAGAAGACTGCAATGAGTTTATATCTATGAGAGGCCTGTAAGTCTCGTCCTCCCTAGCCAGATCTCAGTTCTTGTATATGAATTAGTGTTTCTTTGGATCTGGAGTAAAGTCCATATGCTTCTTGATTGAAAATTCCTGCTTAGTGTTCCTATCTGATTTTTAAATTTTCTTATATTTCATTTTATTTTATTTTGCCTTCTATTTTCCCTTCACCTACCTGCATAATGAGTTCTCAGAATACTTTTTTTTTAATCTGTGCTTATCTTTATTACTTCCTACCATTAAGTACATGCATTTTAGCTTTATTTCTCTACAAATGATCCAGCTGAGACTCTTTTTCTGAAATCCATAGCCAAGCATGGTCCAACATCATGTCTCCTTCTGCTGTCAATCCTGTTTATCCTTTATTCGCCACCTTTTCATCCCTTAATATGGGAGACAGCATGCATCCCCTGTTAATTTTTATTCGTTGCTCTTGCTTTTTTGCCCAAAAGCATAAGTTTGGAGTTTTGTTTTGCTTTGTTTTTTAAAGATTGCTGCTCAAAGGGATTGAGTTTAAATGCCTTAAGATATAGTTATTTCCTTTTTGAATATTCTGTAAGTCAATTATTTAATCTAGAACCTAGAGCAACTGATACAAAAAACAGTTCAATTTCATAGATGTTTGTGAATCCTACATTAAACCCACACTTCTGGCATCATTGTGAGATTGAGATTTTATTGGTTTGCTTATTCAAGACCTGAGCCCATATACTTAAAGCAATAATTTAAGCAAAACACCAGAATGCATTTCTTCCAAAAGAGGCACTATGAGAAATCTCTCCTAGGCAACGTCAAACTTCAGCAGTACCCAATAAGGGTAGATTAAATTTTGTTTGCTCTTAAGTCTTTTGCACCATTACTATGATAGTTCTCCACACTGACAAAGGAAAGGGAGCAGTGAGGCTTTAGCCAAGCACTTTTCAATGGTGCTCAGTGAAAGAAGAAGAGGTAGTTGACACAAAGTGGAACACAAGACATTCCATCTAATCACCAGGGAAGTCTTCTTTACTAGTGAGCAAATCTAGTTTTTTAGAAATTTTAGTATGATCTGGGATGTTTCATGATCTGAAGCAAACGTTTAAAATGTATTCCATTACAAGTGACATTCATTTTGCTTTCATTTCCATAACAGCCTGATTCCTAGGGAGGAAACTGAATTCATATTTCTATCATCTGCCCAAGAGATAAACTGAAACTGCCTCTATAGGCAATTGCTATAAAGTGTACATGCTTATTTTTAAATGAATTAATATACCGGTATGTGTTTATTCTTATTTTCATCATATGTGAAGACCAAGTTTCATCTGCTATACCAAAGTAGAACAGGTGATAGCATTCTAAATTTTTCTGAGAGATATGGGAGGTGTGGTGCCTTTTTCTGAACGGGGACCTGGCTGGATTTAAAGGGTTTATAAAATCTCAAATCTCTGTTTTCAGAGAACATATCTCTTGTTGAGCTCTTTCTTCAACTCTGATGTCAGCTGTGTTTATCCTACCTACAGTTATTCAAGAAAAATAAATCCAACTAATAGCTAATTTTTCCTTTAGATATGTAAGACTTCTGCATATATATTAAATGGATAAGTCTGAAAGTTTCCATGAGGATTTTTCAGCCTTTGTTTCCAGCACTGACTCTGAAGAAAGAAGTTCTCATATAATTTGTCAAACCCTCACATTCCACTGGCATTAACTGTTACATTATTTCTGGACTGAAAATATAATTGTTCTGCTCTGCAAACAGCTAAGAATTTGATGGATAGGGATCTCAGTGTGTGTTGTTGTTTTTTTTTTTTTTTTTTTTTTAAATATAATTTTCTTGCCCTATTAATTTTCCATGAAGTCTTGACCATACGAAGCACTGTTTATAAAACTAACCAATGGCTGTGACTTCAGTACCTAAGACAGCACTACAGGCTGCCTGTGAAATGTAATTCACTTACTGGTCTTTGATTTTTGTTTTCAACTCTTGGGGATGCACTGTGATGTGACATGTAGTTGTTAGTTTCTTTTCATGTTTTTATGGCACAGATTTTATCTAGGTTCAAATGTCTACCCTATTCTGTCAAATTGAACTTTGCTATACTGACTTGACCTTTTTTATACTTCTGCTATTTGTCCCAGGTTTCTACTATTCTGAAGAAGAACACAGATGGTCATCTGAATCAGAGGATGTTGAAAAGGTCAAAGCAGCAAGACAGACTGCACTGTTTCTCCAAGTGTAAGGTGCTGAATCTCTATCCATATAATTCATAGTCATAACTAGACTTCAAGTAAGCTTGGAAAGTGATCTATGCAAACTCTAGTATTTCATGGTGAGAGTGATGAAAATTCATTCTTCAGAATGTCTTAAGATTTCATTTTTTTCACCCTTGCCATATCATATTAAGTTTATAAGTAATTGTTTGCTTTAGACTGTCATACATTTCGCAAAGCTAAATCACTCATTATGTGTTTTCCACCTGAAGACTATTTTCCATAATATATGTTGTGTATGACCCTCCAAAAGTACTTTCTTATTTTTTCAATCTTCAATCTTTATTTTTTTTAACATCAAAGTAGAAATTTGCGGTTTTAATTTTTTTTTTTTTCAATGCTAGAAAAATCCTACTCATCCTAAGAAAGCTTTATGGAATAGTTTCAGTATTCATGCAGACTTACTTATGAATACTGACTAGTATAAAGCAGCTATTACTATTCTACATGTGTGGTACTCCATGATCTTATATATATATATATATGGAGAGGGAGAGAAGGCAATAAAAACCTTTCCTGAGCCTTTCTACTGCTTATTTTCATCATAGCTCAGCCAGTACAGGTATGAAAATGGAGGCCAGTGAATATAAAGACAAGAGATGACATAGAAAGATATAGAAACAGATCTATGAAAATCTCCACTGGACAAAAAATTGATAGTGATGATCTAGCTTCAAACTATATTTGTTAAAAGTGCTAGAAGAGTTTAGTTGCAATAAACTAGGCTGAACTGTCCTGAGCAGAAGGTGCCAAGAAAGCTTGTCTTCATTGCTATTTCAGTGAAGACAAAATAATATACCTGCCTTGGTTTTTTGGTTTCTAATTACCTGTACTGTGAAAAATAAATATAAGATAAAGGTGAGAAATAAAGTATCAGCGATATCTAATTTGCAACACAGTGTATACAGATGAAGTAGTTAACATACTAAAAAAGAAGGAAAGAAAGAAAGGGAAGGAAAAAAAAATAAAGAAAGAAAGAGAAAACTTAAACTGCATATTAACAATAGGGTTCTTCCCATAAAGCTATCTGATTGGTAAAAGTATTTTTTTGTTGTTATTATTAATTTCTATTTCTGTAGACATGGCCTGTTCACTACATTATGTTCCTCTGTGGACATACGAATTTGTGCACAGTCCCACCAGTAAAATTTTAAGATCAGAACTATTAGCTCTGAAATTTTATTAGCTTTAATGCAACATAAACCTCTGATTTCTTAGAAATCCATGGCACATTCTTTCTGGCTTAATTGGATCCATATTGTAAGGGACTGCATTCCAGAATGGAGAAGAGGTCATAGGAATACATTTAAATGAGAATTTAAATTATCTCCATTTTGGTCTTATTCTAACCTATTCTACATATTAAAATAGGTATTCTTCCAGTACATTCTTATGCTGCCAAAACTTTTCCCTTAAAATTTATGGACTATTAGCATATGACTATAAAAAGAGTCATTTTTACCTGAAAAACTAAGACTGGAATAGCAGTTTATAATACCTGTTATAACTGTTTATAATACCGTGTTTTACAGTATGAAGGTGCGGCAGAAATAGAAGGAACCGGGTGAACAAAACAGAAGTATGAAAGGATGCAGTTTGAGCACTTCCTCTGGTCTTAGAGTTTAGCTTTCATATGGGAGTTAACTCTGCATATGTAAGTTTATAACTTGCAGGTAGATGACTTGATAGTCCAAGAATATACAATAATGTGAGAAAGGTACAATTCAGCACAATATCAGGTAAGATTTGTAGCAGTCTTTTTTTTTTTTTTTTTTTTTTTGCTATTACATAGCTTCTAGATATTATGTTAGAAGAGTATGAAGTTTAGAGAAATCACTACAATTTATTGAGGTTAATATCCAAATACCTCAGTGAAGCATTTTAGATATAAAAAAATTCAGATCAACATTTGGGGAAGGCTTCCTACACAACAGCAACAACAAACCAACCAAACAACCCTTGCTGTAAACGAAAGTGTTTGAAAAACTCACCTGGCATACTGAAGAGAAAAATTTCAGTCTGCTTGGTTGAGATTAGGGAAATAAACATAAGAAAGTATCACGTAATCCAGTTCATAACATATCTAAAAATATAAAGCAAAGGTCAAGTTTTCTTAGATTTAGAAATAATCAAATTTCTCTATTAAGAAAGAAAATAATTGGATAGAGAATGGCAAAAGTCTCTGCTTCTATAATGAAGGCTAATTAGTCTGAAATTCCAGTGCAGTTTTGATCACAGTGAGATAAGGCTTTACTGAACTGCAGCCCAATATCACTGAGATAAGAATATAAAGATTTGAGGGTGTATATTTCATTTTGCATGACCTCTATTCCATAGTTCTACTACACCAGCATAACTTTATTTCATTGCAGACTTCCCCTTACAAGGTGATAGATTCTGTAAAGAAACTTCTTTCTATATATTTCCTTAATATCTTACGTGCTATTCTCATTTGTTCTCTGGTGAATATTGCAATTGGTCTCTGATTTCAGTTGATTTTTTTTTTTCTGGAGCTAGAAAGTATTATGATTTCTGACCTAGCTTTTTCAGTCAGCTACAAAATTAAATCAGACATTTTTTTCAAGTAAAGCCTTGCTTTACTAGAAAAAGTGATTTTCTTTAAGCCTCTCTCAGAATTTTTTCCACTCAAAATATATATTTTTGTTCAGTGTATCATTTGTACATGATCTCTTTGGGGTATAGGATACTTTTCAGTTTGCAGAACACTGCACAAATTTACGTGCTATCTATAAATGATTAATAGCATTAATACAGCTGAGTAAATAGTGATGACTTTTTGTGGATGGAAAATTCTGCTGCTTTATTAGAGAACAAAATTAAAAATAAACATTCTGGTGTAAGTGCACTGACTTTGGAGACAGTTTGTATGAAGGTCACCAGTGTTTGTCTGTCTTGCCATATGATAATTCTCATTATCTTTACGAATGTTTCAATGTGGTCATCAGTTCTGTTATCCTCCTTTCAGGCTTTGCATAAATATTTTCAGATCTAGTTTTAAAATAGAATGGAAGTAGGAAAAAATGTATTAGCAAAAGAGAATGCTAAGAGAAAGAGAAAGCACAGTTGGAATGAAATTTCTCTAACACAAGACATCAAAAAAATTTTGTTTTATAACAATCCTCTTTTTCTTTCTAAGTGTCCAGCACTCCTCGTAAATAGTTTCTGTCTGAGATTCACAATGATAGCTTTTGGGGGGATCTAAGGTAAGAAAAGAGCTGTCTACAAAAGCTAACTCATCTCGGCAATGTTTAAAGACAGCAACTACTAGAAAGTGCATCATGAAGAAAGTTAACAAGAAGGCCCAGGAACACACTCCTCTCCCTTACCACCGGCAAGTTATTAAAAGATTTAAGTTTAATGTTCCAAGATCTATGCAAACAGTAAAGACTTGTAGACCCAATAGTGTGAAGGGAAAAACAAAAGGTTACAAACCAATGATCAAACTAAATGACCATCTGGGCAGAAAATAATGTGTGGATAGATGAGTGTTGATATTTATCAGTTCCTTTTAATTAAGGATTATATATTTGACTGTTTCAATAATAACCAGTCAACATTTAATTCATATAAGCCTCACGTAAAAAAGAAAATTGTTCCAGCTTTCATTCAGGTTACAGTCTTCCAAAAATATAGTGTACTGCTCTTGATTTTTTTTATTCCCAAATGGTTTTCTTTCCAGTGTCTTTATAGAACTAAATTCTCACTGTTCATAAGGCAGCTTCTCATAACAAGTTCTTATTTTAACAAAACTTACTAGTAGCTGTTAACCAAATCAATACAAGGAACATACAGAGAAGTGGACAATTTTTCTCCAATGCTGTAACAATTTTCATCATCAAATTGTTTATGTCTTTGAACCAATGAGACAGTGGAAATAGTTTAATCTCTTGGTAAGATCTGTCACTAGCTGAGTATTATGTGAGACAGGATAAATACTGTTTTGCAATCCTGTGAAAATTACTCTTTGGATGTTTTAATATTGGCTATAAAAATTTTCAATTAGTTCCATTTTGACACTCAGAGTCATTTTGCTGATCTGATACCTTATTTTCTTACTGGATTCTATGAGAAAGATGCTGATTTTTTTAAGGGGAATAGCCCTAAAGGTAGACATCAATAAGCCTGGAATTCAGCTAAATGTTAGAATATATAGTAAAGATTACAACTAGCAGGCATAAGAAAACATAACCACCTGGGGAAATATCAGAATTGTTTGCGTAAAGAGAACTCCTACCTTGCAAGGCTGTTTGAATTCACTGAAGAACTCAATCTATACATGGAAAATGAAAAAATATATGGATATATTTACACGGATTTACCAAAGAAGTATTTGTTTGTCATATTCTGCATTGAATATATGCAATCTTTCACTAAGAGGGAAAATGTTAGTGGAATTAAAAATATATTTAAAAGAGAGAAGAGGGATAAATGTTTCCAAGGGAAAAGAATGTCATCCTAAGCATTGCACAGGAACTTTGTCTGGGAGCGGTAATATTCAAAATATTCAGACATTTCTTAGAAAAACAAAAGATTGTCTACTAAAGTGATTTTGTTACCAACACACTAACTGGAGTAGCAAAGGCAGGGGTTAATTACTGAGAATTGCTACAGGACCTTATGAAACTGTATGACTAGATAGTAAAATGGCAAGTGACATTCCTTGTAGCTAAATGTCAAGTGGTGCACATGGGGGGGAAAGACATTCTTAACTGAGCTATTAAATGATTTTCTCCAGGCTGATCATTATCACTGAAGAGTGAGATCTTGGGGCTTTAACAGAAAAGTGTGTTATCATACAAGCATAAAAATCAGCAGCAATTAAAAAAGCAAAATGTGAGAATTTATGGGGAAGTATATATACAGCAAGGCTAGAGAAAACTGACACTGCAACTCCAGATTTTGATTGTTCCTCACGAACAGTGGACACTTCTCTTTTCCCCCAAAACAAAGTAGATCTAGAAGACTGGAGAAAATACAAAGCTTCAAAAAAGACAGTCAGTGATACGGAACAGCTGTCACATAAGGAATGAAAGAGTGAGTAAGCACTTCTGGATCCCCTCCAAACCAAATCATTCCATATTTCGTACATCCTATGGCTGCTCAAATGATTTTCCATTGTAATCTGGGAATGTGTTTATATAGAAGATAAACCTTGATTTTTTATCATGAGCAAATATTTTTGAAAGCAAATTCAGGGCAGGGATAACATTTTTACTGACTTTTTCACCCACAGGATTAACTACACAAAGTAAATTGTATTTGCTGCTAGTTTTGGAGAAATGCATGCCCTTGGTATTGGGTTTCTGAGTCCTGAGTAGATTGATATGCCTACTTAGATTTACAGTTGTTAGGAGAATGTCTATAGGATACTAGTTGCCTTGTAAGCACCAAGAAATGTTAAAATGTGATACAAATTTCAGTAAAATTTTGGATAAGTTTACATACAAAGACAAAAATTTTCAAGAAAATCTGAAAGCCACATATTTTTTCTTCCTTTTGATTCCTTTGTTCCCTTTGGTAAAACTGAATGTCATCATGTTTCATGCAGCTTTTTGAAGCCAAGATCTCTTCTAAGAAGTGCCTGCCATTTGGTCTTTCCACTTTAGAAACAAGCATTGATCTGGCATTGAGTATCCCTTACTAAATCATGTGTGTAGGTTCCTAAAAAACGCACTTTTGAAAAGAGAATCATTCCAGCTATTAGTTCCTTGCCCTTATCCCCACTGTGTCATCAATTTGTTAAACACTTTCCAAACTGTCATAAATTGATATACTCAAAATGCTTCTGAGTGTTTCACAAAAATTTTGGTTAAAATAAAATTATTCATTTACAGAAGGTAAATGTGTCTATTTAGTATACAATATGTGGCATCATCCTGGGGTATATGTGAATGTACATATACATACAAAAATTTTGTATTTGATTTTCTTCTGTAAAAGCTCCAGAGTTTGTCCTTGACCTTACACTGGGAATAAAGAACACAGATCATTAGTAAAGTCTGATTAGAAGCAATGACAAACAAGGGTGTGAATGGGAATATGGAAAATGTGATTGGTGGCACGATGCTGTGTCTCCTTGCTTAAAACTAAAAAAAAAAAAAAAAAAAAAAAAAAAACCAACAGAAATCTACCGCACTATTTCTAAAAGCACTTTGAAACAGATGCTTTAAATACGATTCATTCACTTGAGTGAAGAGAATACAATTCTGAACCTCAGCTCAAATTGTTGAGTTTTTGTGTTTTCTATCAAACTAGTCTGTTTCACTGCCTGAAGACTAGGAAAATAGTGGCCTTTCCTTAGAAAATTGCATATATTAACTTTTTACTCTGACAGCTTTACTGAGAAGTGTATTTTTCTTCATGCCCAAGTAATTATAGCATTTCCATTAATCAGCTAGCTTTGTCTTATTCCCATGGTGAAGTGTGTCAAGAAAGAGGTTCTGAATTTGTTTTGATTCTCATTTTTACCAAGAAAAACATGTAGCTAAGTTGTTTTCTTGTTCATGTCTTTGAAAACATCAGCAAGACCAGAAGATGAATTTCTTTTTTTTTTTTTTTCCAGTATTAGAGATAGTCTCATCAACTTAAGGTTCAGTATCTCTCAAGTGTTTTCACCAAGGCAAAGATTTTATAAGTTTGTTATCAATGCAGAAAAAATAATTCTGTTTTGCAAGATAAAGGGAAAAATCTTTTCATATGTTCTAAAATAATAATAGATTTTTTAAAAATAAATTTTATGTCTCTGAGTGTAAGTCAACAATCGAATAATCTTGAGAATCTTATCTGATTTTAAAGGCTAAAATGTTCTTTATGTCACTGTTTTTTTTAATTTTCCTTCTTTAACTTACATATTACCATGTACTAAAAACTATAGATTAAAAAAAAGAAGGAGAAAAATATAAAATAAGTACCCACACAACACTCAGTTAAATGGTGTCTAGCTGTTAGATATGGGTAGAAGTGAAATAATTATAAATTTATTGCAATATAAGAAGTCCAAATATTACTTTGAAGTTACCAGTTGAAGACAGACAAAGCTGTCTTAAAACCTAAATTTGTTTTAAATGTTCCAAGTAGATTGTTCATATTAAACAAATCTGTTTGCTCTTACCAATCTCTTCAGTGCATAGCTTTTATTAAGCTGAAAATAGGTTAGGTGGGCTTTCAGATAATGCCTTTCCGTATACCAAAGGAGCAGTAGATGTATGAAATCAGTGTCTTTAAAGGGATTATAAATTGAGTTTCTTGCTAGGTAAATGCCAGTTAATATTTTGTTTCTAAGATGAGGGTTGTATATACGTAATGGTTAGAGCTACTCTTCCTCAAATGGGTAGAAGTACCAAGCAAAGACAATGCTCTAAGCAAACTGTTTCATCTACACACATCCATTAATGTTGGATTAGAGGTGATAAAAAACAGATATGTTATATGTATCTCAATCAAATGAAAGCCAGAAATTGTAGAATCGTTCCTCCCAGAATGTTTTGCTCTTCTGATGATTCACTTACTTCTAACTTAATTCAAATTTCAAAGAAACAGAAGCATGCCAGGAAGTACTTTCTTGCATGCTATTGAGAATGCTTACAGTTGCTTTGGGAATACAAGGTACTTATATTTTTTAGAAAAAATACAAAAAGAGATATAAAATTGATAAAATCATACCCAAAGTCTTTCCTGGATTTCTATTCATGAACATTACTATTATTCATTTATGTGTTTTATGTGTGACAAATTTCTTGTGTGACATTTTCTCCTGCACTGTGATGTCTCAAACTATTTTTCTGACTAGCTGCTGAAATATGAAGATTGCTACAGGCCCAAAATATTTCAACTTCCAATGGCTGCGTTTTTAAAGTGAGAATTCCAAAGTATAATTTATGTTGCCATTCCTATTCTAAGAAAAAGTATTTTCAATCCACTCGTATATAATCTCTTTGAAAGTTAAAATGGAAGTCTGTTGGGTCATAGGATATAAAATGTATCTAGTAACTGCAGGCAGGTATTTAAATTTGTTTTGTAACCACACATTATGCTGCAGCAGTGCTTTGGCGGCTCCAGGACTGCTCTGTTGCTTATACTTTCAAGAGGTCTAGAATATCGCAGAAGGGCATCTTAATGAACTTCTTGGGGGAACTTATAACAAAACTATTTGTAATTGACTGCACAAGTTATTGACAAAAAAAAAACATATAAACAACACTGAAACTGCAGCTTCCCAAGGGACTAAACAGGCTTTGAATCAAATTCTTCCTAAAAAATGACATTGCAGAAGGATTGTTGTACTCTGCAGTTGTGTACTGTGAATTAGATTCTTAAGCAAGTACAAGTTCTTAAGCAAACAAAAAGTAAATGTAGCAGTAGAAGTTATTCATACCAAAAATAGTAACAGAGTCATGCCTACCCTACAGTGTAAAACAGATTTACCTTAACTATGAAAACATGTTTTTGTATTTGTTCATTGTCAAGAAACTCACGGAACAAATAGGAAAATTTCAATGAAATCATAGAAATAATTTGATATACAGTTAACAAATTAATTCACATTGTAAATAAACATGACTAATGGTATCTGCATTTTCGTTGTTCCATACTAACAGAAAATACATTATTGCTGATAGCAAGGAGTTTTCCTTAACAAGTGCCTTTACCAATATCACATGAATTCTTCCAACACTGAAAAACAAGCTAAAAAAATAAATGCTATTTATTTTGTCTGAACACTGGAAAACGAATTATGCATAAGTGTTACAGGCCTAAGGTAAGATATAATTCGATCAATGATTTTCAGATAAGAACACAAATTAGGTATGAAACTTATGAGAATTTATTTTTATTGATAGACTGTTCACTTTTTTAGTTGGTTGCTTGATTGTTTAATTTGGTTGTTTTTTAGGGTGGATAAAAGTTTCTGACCAAAAAATTCTGATAAGAAGTATATTTTCATAAAAAAATGCAGTTTCAAGACAAGGTCAATGTGAGCTTGCAACAGCCCAGATGCTCTAACTGTTATCAACTGCAACATTAAAAAATAGGAGAAATACTCATCTCTTTAGTTATTTATTTATCATAACCTTTCAAATAAATTGGAAATATTTTTCTGTCTTTTCCTTTTGGTGCTCTTTGGGCAAAAGTTGAACTGATACCTGCAACTTTTATCCCAAGGCTTCGATCACTAACAGGAAATATAGGGATCCAACAAACAAGATCTTAGCTGACATAGACTTGCTCTCAAACTCAAGTCCAGGAAGCAACAGCAGCCAAGAATAACCAAGATTAACCAAGCCTTTAACCACTCAGAATAGTTCTTTATCTCAGAACTTTGTAGATAGTATGATGTGACATATACTGAATGACAAATCTAATATTTATGATTCATTGCTGAACTAAGATATTATTGAACTGCGAGGGTAAATGATATGAGAAAATTCTTACATATTAAAGAATTGTAATGACAAAGTTTCATAAAATAAAGAATTTGTATAAAATTCAAAAAAAAAGTTGTTTACAGACCCTTAGTAAAATGATTTTGTTACAATTACAGTTCAGGTAATTGCATGTGCTTTCCTGTTGCCTGTTATGTGAAAAAGCTGATATGTCTACTTTGCTTGCAGAAAAGATCATTATCTTTGAATATATTGCATTGATGCTCCTCAATGTCTTGTGTAGGATAAATTAACTTTCTCAAATGGCTTATTTTAGAAAAAAATAAAATTATTATTATTTCTTTTGTCAGAGGTTGGAAGAATAAATGGTTTGATTCCCACCTGCTCAAAACACTTTTCTCTTTTCTCTTGAAGTTACAAGACCAACTCCTTATTAAAAAAAAAAAAAAAAAGTGGAAATATAAACTAGATAAAAATGTTGATTGGCACTTTTAGTGTTGCTTTTGAGGTAGTAAATTTACACTGAAGAGTATAGCTCTTAATGACATTCCTGATTTGAAATTTCTGTTGAGATGAACAGTATTTTTTGCCTCGTGTCTATTCCTTATTATTACATAATATTCATATGTTTAATGAAATGTGGAAGTAGAGTATTAGGGATGGTTAGTGTAATTGAGCTGGAATAATTACAAGATAATTCAATTATTCCCTCACTATCAATTGCCATATCTGTGTGGGGATAGTGGGGAATACCATCCATAAAGAATGAGTTTCCCTGGATCTAAATTATAAGTAATAAATTCTTTGTGCATCAACACCTAAAATTTCAGTAACTGATTTTGCCTTCATTGGAAACACACTGAATGGCACAAGAAAGTGTGATATCATGTGACTTCTCAATTGACACAAACGTTTATTCTTGTAATTACTGGAATTGATTTTAAAGGCAAGATACCTGATTTTCATAGTTGCAACAAAATTCCTAAGACAAATGGCAACAACAAAAACATGCATCACATGCATTGTTCCTAGAAATATGGAAATATTTCACTTAAAGTTTAATTAACATATAAACATCCCTCAGAGGAACAGGAGCAGAAATAGTACAATTGAAAAATTACATTCGTAGTGTAATGTATTAATAGTGTAAACAATCTCATCTTTTTTGGATTACAGTGGAAAACATTTCAGAGTCTGTATGTAGGTCAGATGTGAATACTGAACAATTTGAAGAAAAAATCCTAATTGGTGATATGTAACTTCTTATCCCCTGAGCAAAATCTTGATTCATAACTCTCAGATATTAAGGTGCATCTTTTCACATGGGATTAAATGTAACTTCACTTCACAGTATAGCAGGACTGTTGAGGTTGGAAGGAACCCCTGGAGGCCACCTGGTCCAAACCCCTTGCTCAAGCAGAGATACACAAGCAGGTTGCCTCTTGTTCTGTTACTGGGCAGCATTGGAAAGAGTCTGGCTCCATGTTCTTTACACATCTTTGTATAATAAAATATTAGTATTTCAATGGGTTTTGAGACTCTCCTGGTTGCAACTAGACTCAAAACTTCAATTTGATGTGTATATAAATGAAATGAAGACCTGAGCTTACAACGGATTGTAGTTTTACTTTAATATATATACACATAATAAAAAAAGATAGACTTGATGTGAGAAGGACAACGTGATTTTTCAGCATTTATTTTGTCATATTAGAAGTTCAGCTAGAGAACTAGAAGATCTCTTAATGTTGAATCCAGTCTGATTCATTTGCTCCTTTAGTGACTCAAAGAAGGCATTAAGAAAGAACATGGATTCTGGATACTTCTTCATATATGTATATTTTCCCTTTGTACAATAAAACTACTTCAAGGGTATTTCCATATAATTGTAAAAATGCTTTCTGGCAGATCCATTCAAACTGCCTCTCTGAGCCAGATGTCTCCAGTCTTGCCTATATCAGCAAAAGTCTGTTGTATTTTAGCTGCTGCTTCTAAATCAATATTCAGAAGGGAGGAAAAGAGGTCTATATGTGAGAGAAGAGTAGATATAGTTAAGAAAGTGCACTAAGGTTCTCTGAAAGTTTACTCTGATAATATTATTTTTAGTACCTGTTAATCTCTGAGAAACGGAGGATTGGTAGGCCTTTAAAAGTTGAATTATTCAGAATGGTATTTAGTAAAGCTATATCTACTGATAGCATTATCAAAGCAATAACTCCCTGACAATAGCAATAACAAAAACTCATCCCATAATTCCATCCAATAATGGAATACAATGATGATGATGTTCAGAGCACTGCAACTCTCACTTTGTTTTAGCTTAGTTTGCTGATTTCCTGGAAGAGTCCTACTCTTTATATGCTTGCTAGTATAATTGTTAGAATCAGAATTATCTTTGATTTTGATAAGACAGAAATGTTTGGCTAGGATGCTATTGCTTTTTCTTCACTGTAACTTCATTATTAGAATCGTATCATAATAACCTAAACTATATTGCAGCTAATTTTAAAAAAATGCTATTTGAAAAAAAAAAAAAGAGAGAGAGACATAAATGGGATTCAGTGATCTATTTAAGCTTGTGTATACGAATAAGGAATTTGAGAAAAAATATATTTTCTGATAGGGAAAAAAAGAATAATAAACCTGATGCATCTAAAGATGCATATTACCAAATTTCTTACTTGGCTTTTTTGGGAAGGGGCCATACTTTGCAAGTGGAAGGCTCAAGTTTTTGCCAGTCAATTCAGAGACTATTACAAAAGAATAACCTCAGAAAATATATAACTTTGACAGAATTTTTGATTTATATTGCAAGATACTTAGTCACTTAGTACTTAGTTATTGTTTTATTCTTATTTTTTAAAACGTGTGCTGTTGCAAAGTGTTATAGCAGCACTAAATGCTGTGTGTAGTGTTGGCAGAGGAAAGCTCAAAAAAATTAAACTCCATGGATTTTTTGTTCTTAACTTTTAATCCTGACAATTTTGTTCTTAACAATTAATCCTGACAAATCTTTCATTGCTGCGTGGCATACGGTCATAAATCCAGCCAACATTTGGTCAAAGATCACCTTTCAGAAATTGTAAAACTAGCAAATTTAAATATATTACTTCATTTTAAACTTGTATTTGGTGAGTAACTAAATGTGAGAAAAATTACAAAGAAAATGATTCTGTTCAGCTTGTCAGATTGTTGTGGCATCTTCATTTGCTTGTTCTTTCCTCCTAAGCAGATTCTAACACCTGTCATCAGACCGTTATGCCTGTCAGAAACAATAAAAGCAAGTGGTTTTAACTGTGAAGTACAGATCTCAAGGCAAGACCATTAGGGAATCTCACTTATCATCTAGGTTGTCCAAAGTCTATTTGTTGGTACAGTCTGTGAGCAAAATATTTTTTTCATCTAGTGTTTAAAAAAACTCCTTTTTTTATTTTTTTTTTTTATTTTGACCTTACTTTTTGGTCAAGAGGCATCTATTGTAACTCAACTGTTAAATTTACTACCTGACAGCGAGAAGCTGTTTATTGTAATGTTATTATGATATCGTACGATGTTAATGATACAAAAATAAAACTCAAGCTATGTCCTTAAAATTTCAACTTGTCCTTATAATTTCTCTGCATCCACATTTTTTACTGTCATGTTTAAAAGTATTTCCTCAAAAAAAAAAAAACAAACCCACCATCACCACCAACAACAAAAAAAAACACCAACAAAAAACAAACAAAAAAAATTGTTACATCTTTTGGCAAAGACAGGAGCATTCCTAAATTCATTTGGTGAAATCAAATTGGTTTCAAGATGATGAATCTGTGTGGTTTTTAGAAACTTTTAAAGCCCCAATAAAAGTTGTCACTTATACTCTGTAAAAACTTATTTCAGACACTAAAAATGAATATTGTAGCATTCCTAGATATTTTTAAATAATTGCAAGAGCATGTTTCCTTGTTTACATAGGAAGGTAAGGAATTGATTGCTGGCATTTATAAGAGGAAAGTACATCACGTAATCGGAGTAGTTAAATTTTTATGTTATGTTTTAAATTACTGCCTAAAACACTTCTGAAATACAATGCTTTTACATGCTATATACTAGATAATGCTCTTATCACCATCTGGTATGACATCTATGCAAAATGTCTAGAATTTCTGATGACTGATGTAAAACCAAGGAGAGTGCTGATGTTTCTTGTCACTTGCTGCTATTTCTTATTATAACCATAACCCAAAAATACACATGACAGAGACTAATAAGACTTCAGAGTACAGTAAAATCTCCACACTCTTTGCTCTAGTGACAGCAACAAGACCCAACGGAATAGTATGGATTTGCATCAGTGGTGTGTCAGGATGAAAATTAGAAAAAAGTTTTTCACCAGAGGATGGTCAGGCACTGGAACAGGTTTCCCAGGGCAGTGGTCATGGCACCAAGCCTGTTCAAGAAGCATTTGGAAAACACTCTCAGACATGGGGTTTGAATTTTGGGTGGTCTTGTGTAGAGTCAGGAAATGGAATCAATCAATCAATCCTTGCAGGTTCTTTCCAACTCAGAACCTGTCCTTCAGGCAGAAAACATACTGTACAACTACACACACAGCAGCCACCTGTCTGGTAGCAACTGCAGAAAGTGACCTGGTGCTTTTGTAGACACAATCTGAGTATGAACCAGCATTGTGCCCTGCTGCAGAGATAGTCAACGGCATCCTCAGGGCAGTATTCACAGAGGCGCAACCAAGAAACTGGGGGAAAATAATTATCATCCTATACCCAGCATACTGCATTCAGTTTTGAGCCCTCAAATACAGGAAACATATCAACTGGTCCTTTATCTGATCCCTGACATCAATGATCCCTGACCATCACATAGCACAAACATAGTCTGGAACATATGCCTTTCAAGAAGTTGAGAAACTGGGGATTGTTTGGTCTGTAGAAAAGATGACTTTGGGGAGCTATAATAACAGTGTGTCAAGACCTAGAAAGGCCTTTCAAGAAAAGAGTCAGGCATCTCAAAGCAGTGTATCAGGGGAGAGACATAATTAACATAAGGGAGAGTCTTACTGAATATAGGAAGTAACTTTTCAAAAGGATAGTCAAACATTCACCAAGATAGGTTGCCTGGAGATGTTGTGCTGCCCCTGGCCTTAAAGGTTTTCAAGTCCTGATTGATTAAAGCTCTCTGTAATCCACTCAGATCTCATATCTGACCTCATCTGAGTAAATACCTTCCATCCAAAATTATAGTGGGAAGTTCAAGGAAAGTTGGATATTGTGTTGAGGGATGTGGTTTAGGGAGAACTAGTAGTGATAGCTGGATGGTTGGACTGGATGATCTTGCAGGTCTTTTAAAACCATGGTGTTTCTGTCATTCTGTGATTCTGTGAAGATTCAAAGACTTTTACAAAGCAGTTGAATGTCCCAAATTCCTAAAATATTTCAAGAATAATTCCTGAATCCCAGGATGTTTTTCTGTTATGAATACCACACCTTCTCTCTGGTGATTCTGCTCCTGTTACTCAAGCTAACTTTTCATAAGTACTCTGAATACTTCAGGTGAAATAAGTATGGTTACTGTTAGAATAAGAAATAGCCAGTGAGAAAGAACAACAGAACTAAACTGTTAGTATTTCCTAAGTCTTGCAAAGCTTATCACTTCCTTTTCAGCTGTGAATTGAATGAAAAGACTCAAAAAGCAATAGCATATTTTAATACAGATATCTAATTTGCTTACTTAAAATTTTAATATCTAATGTTCGGCAGAATCTTTGGCGAAAAAAGAAAAAGATAAAAGAACATTGATTCAAGTACTCTTTAATTATTCAAAAATTGATTTACAGTACAGAATGGCTAAACTAAACAATATTTCATTTGTAATTATGATGCCACATACGCTTTTTCTTACTTAACAAGTATTTTCTATCAGTATATGATTTGATATATGTTTAATAAAGTTGAATTATGTTAGAGACAAATGAAAATCCACCCAGAGATTCTCCCATATTAATGTGCATCATAATTTAGCTTGCAATACACGTACACAGGAGTAGAATTCTACTGATTAATATTTGTCATGTAAACTGCAATGTGCTGGTGAAGAATGAGTATTTATGATTGACTGTATGAATGAAGTAAATAAGAATTCCACCTAATAACTGATTAAAATGATAAATAATCATGTAGAGAATTTATGAACGAAAATTAATGTCTGGTACCATAAACAGTGTTCAACTAAAATAAAAAAAAAGACTTTGGTCTTCAGTCACTGTTCTGGCTTTTTAACTTCTTTTCTTTTCTTTTTTTTTTTTTTTTGAGATGGGTAAGAATTTCTGGTTCTTTATTTACTTATCAGTTTAGACGATCAGGTTTTTTTTTTTTTTCATAAGACCTAGGTTACTATAAACTGCATTTAAGTAAAATTCTGTTAGAGACTTTTAACTTCCAAGTGCTAATTGCATGAAATATTAAGTTCAAAACATAGCTAGTAAAAGAAACACAGTCAAGAAATTGAAACTCAGTCTGCAACTACTTAGTTGGACAAGATCACAATCTTAGCTGCAGTGATCCCGTCACCTTAGAACTATTCAAGAGACTATGTGGAACTGATCAAGTTTTTTATAATGTCTGGTATCCAGTATTGTGCTATAATTAGTAGAAAACAGTGTAAAGCAGATGTGATCAATCTGAAGCTCACGGGTTACATGTGGCCCAGAATAGCTAACAACTCATAAAATTCTACTGTGATTTTTAGTGATATTTTTCATGAGTTGACTGCACATACCTTGACCATAAACTTTGTAGGAAACGATGAAACACTAAGAACAGGAGGGCACAGTGCAGTGCTAACTCCACCTCTCACACCTCCTTTTATTTTCCTTAAGCTTACTTGTTCCATTACTTGTGATTCAGCAAAGGGTTTCTATAACCTATGTGTGACAGAAAAATTGTATTTTAACATGATCCATGTGCTCTGTATTCTTTCTCAGATTAAATGCATTGCTTACATCAATAGCATATCTTATTTGCATGTGTTTAATAATGTTAATCTAAAAAAATATAAGAAATAAGTTTTGCTGGATAGCTGATTAACTTCTAATCTAAGACTGAAGGAAAAAATACTTAAAAATGCAACTATGAGTACTCAGAGTATGAGTTTTAATAAAATTTTAATTAAAAATAAATGCAAATCACCTGTGGGATGTTTTTTTGTGTGTGTGTGGGTGTGTGTGTTTTGTGTTTGTTTTGTGTTTGTTTTATTTTGTTTTGATTTATTTTGTTTTCTTTTGGTTTTTTACACAGAAAAACATGCAAGGTTTTTGTGTGGATAGTGTATTTGAAAGGAAAGAGGAGATTGAAAGTTCCATGATGGCTTTGGGGAAGCATTTCTACCTTCCCCCATCTCTACCTTCCACCATCTCTGTAGGCAAATTGAGGGAACTTTTAGACTCTTGATATTCTACCATTAGACACAATCTATTTAGAGGAATCCAATTTAAATGCCAGTAACACGTGGGCACCTTGCCCTATCCCTGCAATGGAACCATACACAATTAGAAGTGTGAGTTACTTGGGTAAGGTGGAAACATTCCATTAGTGAGTAACAGAGAGATTTTGTGGAACCTTCTCTTGCTTTCACTACAGTGGTAAACTTGCATTTGAGAAGTCTTTTCCCACACAATGCTTTCTTAGAAAGCATTTGTTGGAAAGGATTCTCTGTTAGTTTTCCAGTGCAGTTATTACAAAAAATCCAAGATCCTTATTCTCAAATGAAACACTGATCCTGCCCCCAACTTAAGGATCTGATTCATCAGTTCATGTGTATTCTTATAATCTTTTCAATACAGACGTTTGCTCATGTTGAAACTTGCCTAAATTTTGTCATTTTCCTATGTTCCTCAGAAGCATCTACTAAATTTAAAATTTGCTTGAGGGGATGATAATTTGGAGGAGAGAATGGAGATTTGGAAAGTGCATTAATGTTGTTTACCCCTTTTTTTCCCCCCACAAATCTTAAGTATCTATTGATTGCAAAGCATTTTTCTGTTCTCCAATCAATTTGCCTTCTATACTGAATAGTTGTGTTAGCTTTTCAGTTGGCCATTTTATCAAATTCTAAGGACAACAATTAAAATAAAAATGATTCAAAATCAAAATAAAACCCGTTTATGTTTCTTGGTAGGACTTCAGGTAGAATGGTACTAATGCGATAGGAATGATAAGACATTTTATATCAAACTTCCTTTATTTGTGTGAGGAAATACATTTCATAAACTGTTATCCCAAATAGTATTGGTTGGCACTCCTTGATTCATGTGGTATGCATTCTATTTGTGTGAAGATGCCTTCAATGGAATCAGTTAGAACTTTAAATGAGTTTTTTTCCCTTGGATTCCATGATTTTACTTTTTATTGTCAGAATACTATCTTTCCAACTGAAAATTTCTTACCAGGCTGACTTGTGCTGTAGTGAAGTAATGTGTTACATACATAAAAGTATTTTCTTCATCTAGTTCAAAGTAGGAAACCCACACTGTGGAAAGTAGTTTGCTATTGCCACTTATCTTTTCAGGAATTATGTGGAATTGACATAAAAGCATAGAGAATCTTGAGATGTTCCCATCAGATATTTTATGCAGTATACAAATTCATATTTATTCTTATAACATAATAATAATAAGTCCTTTCATTAGATTAATTCTCCATGAGGCTTACACTACGTCACAATGATTTTAGAGTGTTCATAATTCTTCAAATAACAAAAGTCACACTTTCTAGATCGGTTAGGGTGGGTTCTTTAAGGAATGTGACTTTGCTTTTGCTTTAAAACAATTGAAATTAGGAATAGAGGGTCTTGATCATTCTTAAGCAAGAAAAGTAAATTACCTTATTTGCCTAATACAGATATTCATATTCTCTGAATTAAGCTAAACTAATAAAATTGAATATATTAGACTGTTTACAATAAAAATTGAGATAGAACTGTAACTTGGGACTATATCAAATTATTTCCATATTTTATTAATTTCAGTACAATATTACTATTAATAATATTGTATAAATATTATTTTAATATTTAATTTTCATTTGAGATTTTGGTTCTACTCATTGCTTAATGCTTCCAATTGGCCCCTATATTGGTTAAGAGATTTTCCTCCATATTTAATATATCAACGTGGGTTAAGAGAGAATTTTTAGAAGAAACGTGTTTGTCATTCTAAAAAAGCAAAGAATCTCATTGTTAGCAGTATTTACATTGCAAATAAAGAAACAAATAAACCCATTGTGTTTAATATACCCATATTATCACAGACAATATTAATAATTTTAGATATAGGCATTATGAATTAAGAGGATATGATTTTGCTGGGGAAAATATTTTAAGGGATATAATAGATCTGAAACTTTCAACATTTTCATTAATAAAGTACCAGTTTTACCCCAAATTGAAGTCCCCATCTTCACTGTTCACAATTAATCTGGAAATATTAATTCCTTTTATCATTGTGGACTGTAATAAATGGGGAATTTAAAATATGAAATGAGGATTAGGCAGGGTAAAATATTACTCTTAAAACTATTTATAGAGTAATTATTTATGCTTTGTGCCAAAAGTTTACTTTTACATAAAACAATTTTACAATATGTTAATTATATCCCCTGTAAAGTGGGATAGGAAAGAAATATTGTCACCTCACTTAGACAAAGCTGAGACCATGGTGTCTTGCCTCTGTGTGATGGCCATGCATGGAAAATAAAATCTTATAGGTTTTGTTGTTCTTATTTGACAGATTATTAAATGCCAACTAATTTCAGAAAATGCAAGAAAATAATTGAGTTAGCAGAGTTGCAAGACAATACATCTTTCAAGTAATAGCTCATGCAAAACTACAAGTAGAAATTTGTGCAACTCACACCATACCCAGCTCCTGCTGGCCTCTCCAGGCTCTCCCCAAGGTGCCCACCTGTGGCTGCTGGGCCCTGCAATGAGGCTGTAGGAGCTGGCTGGAACCAACTGTCCACCACGAGGCAGCCCTGGCCTCACCTCACACACAACCTTACACTACCTGCAGTACCAGCATCCAGACATCTGCAGTTGGTAAAGAAGAATACAACAAAAGCAAAAGCAACTTTCTTAGAAGTATATAGAGTAAATGATCAGCTAAAATTTCCAGCTGTTGTTATTTATTTGAAGCACCATGCTTTACATTATATTTGAATACTACACACCTAGTTAGCAATGTCTTTTTAAAGAACGTCTGAAATTGATTTTCATAGTTATGTTCCCTAGGCAATAAATAGGACAGGCAGCAGTAATGGCTCACCTGTTGTCATACTTCTGTCTGTGATTCCCCGGTGATCTGTGGAGCATTTGCTAACAACAACCAGAAAGTGTAACCAGTGCTGCAGCGCACTCCTCATTTCAATTCCTTAGTTACACTGCAAAAAGTGTCACGAGTATTGTAAAAGTCGGGGAAAAGGAGTATTAATTGCCATCTAAAGAAAGTAACTGAGGGTATTGAGTGGAAAAACAGCCATTACATCTAACAATCAGTAAAGCCAAATCAGGATGAAGACAGAATGAGACCATGATAGAGAGAACTATATGATATACAGAAGCATGCAGAGTAGATGAAGGAAGGAGAAAGCAGAAGGACAAAAAGCTTAAAGATTTAGAAAATAATATCTAAAAATTGACATATAGGTACTGTACTTTCCTAAGTATACACAGCCTCATATGGTTGTCAAATCCCAGTGCCATAGAAGGACTGAGCTTTTTGAAGCCCTGAGATGCACTTCTAGCACTTCTAGATGTACTTCAAACAAACAGCACAACACATAACAATGCAACACAAAAGATCTTGAGAAAATCATAGACTTCTAAGTAGCAAGTATACCTTCTTTAAATAACCTTTAAACAACACATTGTCCTTGACGAACAAGGGAGTATGGAAATAGCTGAAGTAGATGTATTACCCAGTATAGTGTAGGTATGAATTTTTGTAAATAACAATTGTTTATTGTTTCTTTAAAAGCATTCTAAAGGTATTTAAGCTTAAAGTATGGGCAACTGTTTGTTCAATAAGGTTTCTACTAAACAAGTTATTTTGGTTAAGTAAATATATTTTTTGAAGGTTGTATCTTAGAACAATTTTTTACACAGAACTCTACTGTGAGTGGCTTATTTCTAGATTAGATCATTATATATCTATTTGATAAGCCTGCTCTTGTATGCATCCACAAACTGAATTTTCTGTATTTTGTTAATAGGGTATTGATTAAACATTTTGCTTTCTGAATTTTGCCTTTCTTAGGTGTAAAAAGTAACACTGTGTTGAATCATGCCTTTGAATGAAGGTAGATACAACAAAAACAAACAAGAATTCCATCATCGGTCAATTACCTCTAGCTTAGGTGACATAACAATAAATCAGTAGGATGAAATATTCAATTATGTGTGTTTGCACATTCTATTAATTATATTACAAGGGGAAAACTTGTCTCAATCTGTCCTTCATGTTCTATATATTATTGCAAGCTAGTCATCAATGATACCTATAGCAAAAGCATATTAGAAGAAACATAATACATTTATCTTTTCTTGTGCAGCTTGATATTTAATTTGAATAGTACTGGAGCACGTATGCTAGGCTTTGCTAACAATCACAGATCAAATTCAGAATGTGACTGCTCCATTCTATAGTTGAATACAGGTGTGAATGACTCATTGGCCACAAATTGCAAACTCATGTAGCTGCTAATTACTCATCTGTTTGCCTGTATTTTTGAAGCTTAAAGAAAATGTGCATAATTCTAAATGTGGCCCACTGGCAGTTGGTTCACAAAGGAACACAGCGTGAAGAGGCTTCTCAGGAAAGCTGAGGTTTACAGTAGCAGCAAGCTGGCTACTGAATTGCCCTTCAGAAGAAGGGCAATGTGTGTGCCCATGAAGCTCAGAAAATAGCATAGGGTATCACTGGAGACCAGGGGGTGGCCTTTGTTTTAGATAAATATCTATACCAGTTGAGTGAATCAGCTGGTTTCATAAATATTTCTCACCTACCTAGCCAGACCAACATGGGAAGAGGGGAGGGATGAGGAAGGAACGAATACGTGTCTTCCACCAAAGAACACAGAAACTAGGTAAGAGCCAAATTTTGAAGAGAGCAGCGGGCATGTACTGACCTCAACCCATGTATTCATCCTGATGTTTGAGGTTGGCCAGCATTGTGATAGCAAGAACATTACAGATCTAAGAATGGAAAACACACTGGACTGATCTGTTTATTATAACTGATATATTTTGATCAGTTTAACTTATATTTGTATTGTCTTTCCTGTGTATTTTTTATATCTCTACTCAATGAGGAGCATATAACCAGGAGGGAGACTGATCTTTTACATTATCTGATCAGGCCAGGACAAGGGAGAAAGATTTTAAACTAAAAGAGGGGAGTTTTAGGTAAAATGTTAGATGGAAATTCTGTATTCAGAGGGCAGTGAAGTGCTGGCACAGACTGCTGAGAGAAGCTGTGTGTGTCCCATCCCTGAAGATGACCAAGACCAGGCTGGACGGGGCTCTGGGCAGCCCAGTCCAGTGGATGGCAACCCTGCCAATGGCGGGGAGTTTGGGCTGGATTGGCCTTAAGGTCCCTTCCAATCCAAGCCATTCTCTGATTTTATAATGTCATACCTGCAATATAGTATCAAATGTCTTCAAATAAGTAAATTTAAAATTGAACGCTACAGCCTCCTCACATAGAATATCTAAAAAGAACATCTTCAGAGGATACCAGACCCTGACAGCACTCCTGTATGGCTCCAAGTATTGGCTATCATCACTGTCACTGTGTGACTACCATGTGCTGAGCTTGATCATTTCAAGTTCTCACCTATGCTGCAGGCCTGTTGCCTGTTACCACTCATATATTCTTTGCAATGAATCAGAATTTCTGAAATGTCTCTTACCTGCTCATGTACAATTCATTACAGTGTATAGTGCACTCTCTAGACCTAAACCAATTACAATCTTTTAAAAGAGTTATCATATATTTGCATAAAGAAAACACTTGCCATCTTTATCACTGAGTTGCTAAATACTGATGGATAGAAGGAAAGAAAACAGATGAAAGAGAAAATATAGGACCACACGAGTAACACAGCTACAGAGTCCTTTTCTAAAGAGAAGCTGCCATGCAACTCCCTGACACCTCACAACGTCATTTTCCCAGCAATGCTTGGTTTTAGTTGTTGTTGGTGAAGTTTTTTGCATGAATAGGGGACCACATCTTAGGGCCTTTTTAGAAACATCTTCTCAAGGCTATCAGACTTACATGGAAGGTGAAAACAATTTAAAGATTTAAAGGCATATCTTCCTGAAAGTCATGCATTTCCCAGGAGGTATGCAAGAAGTGTCACAAATGTTGAATGTTTTTTTTTTATTTTTTTAACTCTTTGAGATATTCACTAGTATATGAGCATGCTTACTAAAGTGCTAAAATTAGTTCAATACTTAATTATTGTGACACAGTGATACATATGATAAAATGCTCCCTTGTGCCTCAAGCTTATTCTTGCCAGAACATTATAGAGAGATGTGACTTTATTCTTCACGATTAAGAGTCACATTTATGTCTGTCCATATTGCTTTTAGGTGTCAGAAGATTGGGCATGCAAAAGTTTGATAAATGTAAGCAGTAACATAAAATGTGAAATAGATTTGGGAGTACTTCTTTAAGGCTTTATGTAAATTGCCTTTAAAAGATCTGGATTGTAGGTTCCTGCAAATATTTGTTTCTGCAAATACTATCATTTGAACTGAAAAGAGAACATATTTTTGTTTTTAAGAGGTAAATAAAGAGAGTGGCTGAAAATCCTATATTCTCAAATTCCTTTAATTGTAACAATCTTTTTTTTACCTTCCCACTCAGAAACACTTTTACATTTAAAGAAAAAGTATGAATTTTATCCGAGGTCATCTTCTGGTAATGCAGCTTGGGATTTGTGAAAAAAAAATGTGAAAAACTATGCTCAATGGAATTTGCTCCTCTAACAATTACAACTGTTTTCCCTATTTCTGCTTATCGTGCCCTGGCTCATGTGGGTTAAGAGCTCGATTTGTACTGAGATCAGTTCTTTCAGAAGAGCTATCTGTTCTGCTGGACTTGGTAAAAGAGAGAGATAATTCCTCCTAAATTCTGAAAACAGACTGGAGAACTAAAATAGCTGCAGGCAAAATGATATGTGCGGTATTTATGCTTTAAAGGATGAAAGTGCTACAGAATGTGTTCTGTGAAAATCCTGTCCCAGTAAATCTTATTCTGGCCACCTGTTTACCATTTCAGGATTTGGAATCTCCTTTCATATGATGGAGGATATTTTCCCTATTCTTGCCAAGCTTTGTAGGTAAGGGTATATATTCACTGAATATATTTTACCTGAATATTAACTGATGATTCAGTGCTGTTCAATGTTACCATTTAATTTTGTTTTAATGTGATGACTGTGAATCACTTAAATGGAACTTAATGGAACTTATGGAACTTAATGGAACTTAATTGGAACTTAAAAGGAAAAGTTTATTTAAATAATAAACACTTCAATGTTTTAAAACAGTGATATGTTAGCTTTCACTCCAGAATATTTTCCTCACCTTTATTGACATCCTGAGCTTGGAACTAGATCTTCCTTTTACAATTTTGCACAAGATGTTCAGGAGACAAAACCATTTTAACAAATTTTTAAATCTTAGAGTAGTAGTCTAGGCAATTATGTACAACAAACTGTAAGCTTATGAAGCTAACTTATTAACTAATTGTGTTTGTCGAATGAACATCTTAAAAAAATAATAACTAACTTGAAAAACTTTGATGTTCTACTTTACCACTTTCTGTTTACCACTTTCTGATAATAAAAATGTAGCAAGACTTTGAATAGCAAATGTAAATTTACTTCATTTATGTTCTTGCAAATAGCAAGAGTAACTTTGCTCTGATTCTCTGATTGCTCAGTGTTGCTGACAGTTCTTTTATGGCAGAGAGTATTTACAACTGTTCTTGTGAAGAAATGCGCTAAATTAGTAGAAATAGATTACTTCATACAGAGAAGATTCATGTGAGTGTTTTTGGAACACAGCTGCCATCTTCAGCTGAAATATTACTGACATCAACAAGAAATGGAAGGCTGTGACATCAGTAGGGCTGGTGGTTTCTTTTCAGCATTGCTGCTCATAAGTTCAAATTTCTGTAAACAGCTTTGTTATGTAGTGTAATAGTAAGAGAAACCAAAATTATTTATTTCTTCATTAGACATAATCCCCTAAACTCAAGTAAAATCTTTTAATCACTAATGAATATTACATGAAGGGCATGTAGATGTCCAAGAGTGGGACATTTTCTGTTATTCATCTAGCAAAGATGAATGACAATGTCAGGATTTTTTTTTTTTTTTTTTTTTTTATGGTGACAGATAAATAAAAAGGAGAGAGCATTATATGTCAGTACCATAAACAAGGCACTGAAAAAAGAGGGTCATGCGCATGTGATGCAGCAGCTCAAGAAGGGAGGGCATGCACAGAGGGAACAAGGTAGCTTACTTTCTTCTCAACTGGGAACAGCAGGGGCAGCACTCTACTGAAAAAAAAGATGGTGACTGCTTGTCACAATGGTCAAGGTGAGGCAGAAACCAAGACACAGGGACCAGAACCTCCCCAGGAGCAACAGATCTGCACAGACTTTTATCTGCAATAAGGTCCAAAAAATGGAAGTCCCCCTATAGCCTGAATGAAGAGGAAAGTGTCATAGGTGTAAGAGTGCTCAGCTGGATGAAATTTTTTTAGCAGGTATGGGAAATGGCTTTGAAATAAAAGAAAGGAGATACTGGTTAGCTTTTAGAAAGAATTAATTTACCCAGAGGGTTGTTAAGCACTGCCACATGATGATCAGTGAACATGTTGATGCCCCATCTCTGGAAGTCTTCACAACCAAGTTGGCTGGGGCCCTGGGCATTCTGGTCTAGTTGTTTGCAACACTGCTGATAGCACAGGTTTGGAACTAAGAGATCTTTAAGGTTTTTTCCAGCCTAAGCCATTTTATGATTCTATTAGAGGAATTTGTTACGGTATGCATGGAAATCTGGGCTGAAGTTATTTACTTACTAAGATTAGCTGCTATTGGAAGCCATTTAATTTCTGGAACTTCTTCATAGAAATAATTCTGAACGTACTCCTATGAATATGCAAGGTGAAATGTGAATTTGAATGAAATTAATTCGGAAAAAAAGACAGGCCAACGTCTAATAACAAGTAATGGCTTCTTGATTTTTTTACTGACCTTGGTGTTTTGAAGAATCTGCTTACTGCTTAATCAAATGGTATTTTATTTTGATTTTAAAAGTGTGAGTGCCTGAGAAAATAAAGGCAGTATTAGATTGAACTTTGTTTTTGAAAGAACTGAAAATTTGCAAGTGGTAAAGTGTTAGCAATTTCTTTTATGTCTAAACACTCATCTTCTTCTTGAAATTAGCCTTGGAAATCAGTCTATGAACAATAAAAGTGTGGAAAATCTGTCACCATCTAGTTGAATGAGTCGCCTGCATACATATCCTATAGTTATGATTCTCTGAGGTGGCCTTCAGTGCTCAAGAGAACTTCAGAGTACAGCTTTAAAACCATTCCTTAAAACCAGTAATTCACTTAAATGAATATGGCATGTAACTGCATCATGAATGTTGCTTTGGCAGCCAGATTCACTGATTGATTCTTACAGGTTAAGATATCAGACAAGATTCTTCTTTATATATATATATATATATATATATATATATATATATATATATATATATATATATATATACATACACAACGTGTGTGTGTATGTATATATATATATATATATATATACATACACACACACGTTTCAGTATGAAATAAGAGATAATAATGTCCAATTTTCCTTAAAAAGTTATTTTGAAATATATGGATAAAATCATTGGAGAAAGGTATAACAAGGAATAGACTTCTTCATTGTTCAATCATTTCTATTTCTGAAAAACCTTCTTTGCTGTGCCTTAATCAAGACACTATTACTCAGGAAATATGTGCAAGGATATAATTCAATCTTTTGTTGTAATTCATAGATCTGTGATGATGATTTAAGGCAGCTCAGAAAATTTTTCAATTTTCAGTCTTCATATTCCTTCAGTGTAGATTCTTCCTGCATGATTTACACACATGTAGATTGTCTGTGAACATACATAAGAATGTCACCTAGATTTCCATTAGAAATTATTGGCAATGATATACCTCTAGATAACTACAACAAGGTACAACAGTAATCATATAAATTAATTTCATCCTCAAACCATCCTCCAAATAAATGTAATCTTATAATTTTCTCATGGAAGAAAAGAAACAAAGTCAAGTCAGTTCTCATTGCGAAACTGTAACTCCTCAGCTTTCAAAAATGAACCATAGTTTCTTATCATCATCAGTACTCAGCACATCAGAAAATATATTTATTGTATTACGTAATAGTCATTCTTCATTATAACCTATTTCATACAAACCTAGAGCCAGTAGTTCATTCTGGTCAATGAAGAATTAACAATGGTAATGTTTAGGTTACCATAACGGTCACAATATTTGCATTCTATTGTAGAGTGATTGGTATGCACTGGAAACTTGAAAAATATCTTTGCCCAAATGCACATTCATTCCTGGTATACAAGGTAGCAGTATTTTAAAGGAAACTCAAGATATACGTTATTGTTCAGAATTTATAAGACAAGTCAGCCCTTCTATCTTTGACAGTTGTTTGAATTGTCATTTTGCTAGCAAAATTTCAGTTTTAGCTTCAACCTTTCTGATACGTCTTAATAGAAGAAAGCAACGTTTGTAAAACTGTATTAATTTATTGTATTTTAATATTTATTGAAGGGATTTTCTAGAAGTTACAAATGTAAATACATTAGATTCTTAAGAAATTGCTGGAAAGGGTTTTGTTTGTGGGGTTGGTTTTTTTGGTTAGCTTGTTGTGGTTTTTTTTTGTTTTTGTTTTGTTTTTTGCTTGTTTTGTTGAAGTTTCAACTATGCTAGAAAGTAATTTATAGTTGGTAAGTATAGAAATGTGAACTTTCTAATATGTGACTGCCAGACTGCTAGATGATGTGCATGGGACTCAGAAATGTGACATTTCCCTTTATTTTTTTTCCATTACCTGAGGGATATAGGTAGCAGTCTGCAACCTATAAAGGGTTTTTGAGTAGAAAAAGATCAAAAGCATCCATTTTCCTGATTATGTACTAACAGCCTAGCAAGACTTTGTGATGCTTACTTTGTGATGGGTTTGTGTAGAAACACCATGGGAAATGGCCTTATAGCAGCTGCAAGTTTGTTGCAGTTTTGTCTCTGTTCAAAGGCTGAAGAGACACATTTAGGTAGGTCTTGAAGCTTTTCTTCTCTGCTGATAGAAGTATCTACTGTCTAAAATAACTCAGAAGCCTGCCCAAAATCATTTTTAAACTAGTTGGATCTAAGTTCCTCCTGTTTCTACTGAAAAGCTCCTTAACAGTTTCTGTCTGCTCGCAGCTCAAGCCATGTTCACACTTTCAGTTAGAATGTATCCTTGACCACCTTCAGTTTACTTGTTCAGCTGCAAACGGTGTATTCAAGTATCTTTTTTCTTTCATTTGTTTTTTCAACCAACTAGTTTGTGTAAACAGTGCCCCCTCTCAGTCCCTGCCCTTTTAATCTGTTAGAGAAATTGTCTGATTCAGTGTTCATTCTCCGTACTTATGCATTTGCTTTCATCTTTTTCATATCTGCAATCCACTGTTACACATAAGTAAATCTCTTTAAATAATAAATTAGAATACTGTATTTTTATTTTTCATGCTAACATCAAATTAACTTCCAGATACCCTCATTACTGCCTTTTCTTCTAAGTCGTATGACATGCTTCAAGTTACTTCATACCTAAAACACAGATTTGTCCAATTTTATTTCCTTTGCTTTACATGATAAGCTGTGCCTGAAGGATAATTCAGTGCTTTTCACAGTAATGGTGTCTCAGTTTGTTTTTTTTTTTTTGTTTGTTTTTTTGTTTGTTTTAATAAATGTCAACAGGAAACTCTACTTTTATGTCCAAGTTGTTAATCAAATAGAGTTTGTCTCCTCTGGTTAGTAAAATAAAACTGTTCCAGGAATTCTCCATTAAACATGAATAATATGTTACATGAATTATACATTAAAAAAGGTTAAATACAGTGAGTACAAACAATAAATGACAAAGAAGAATATTATAAGCAGAGGAGTACTACAAGGAAAACCAAAACAAAGCCAATAGCTGAAAAAATTACTTTCTACTTGCAGAACATACTATCCATAAATTCTTACTGTTTCCATTAATTATTTTTATTCTTTTCCTGTTAATACTTAGAGGGTGCTTTTTCAATGTTACTGAAATGCAATTATCCCTTCTATGTCCCTTGTGTTGATATGGCATGCATTTCTCTGTTTTTTTTATCAA
This sequence comes from Chrysolophus pictus, assembly GCA_037305975.1. Taxonomy (NCBI): domain Eukaryota; kingdom Metazoa; phylum Chordata; class Aves; order Galliformes; family Phasianidae; genus Chrysolophus; species Chrysolophus pictus. The sequence goes on along the minus strand of CM074577.1, from coordinate 24,373,955 downwards.
GAAGGAATGTTGCTATAAGGTGACTGCTGGTGGCTACTTTTATCTTTTACATTGCCCCGAGATGTGTTTCTTTAAAGGCCTCTCTCATTTAATTGCCATTGTCTCTCTGTGGCTGTCAAAGTTCTCAATGACAAATAGTATGTTTTATCCTACTGGATTTTTTTTCTTTATGCAATTCATCATGAGAACTACTAGGAGATTTGAAGAGAGATCTAAGTGTTCAGGATCAGAAAAAACAAATCAGATTTGTTTAACTATGCTTTAAAAAAATTTTTTTAAACAAAAAATTAATTTCAGTCTTGCTTATGTCTTTTTTTCAGAGGTTTACATCTTTCTCCACACACTGCACATGGAGATCTGCTCCACATGGTGCCCATGGTCTACAGGGGACAGCTTTCTCCACGGGCCTCTGCTGTGCTGCAGGAAACTCCTGCTCCTTGCCTGGAGCACCTTCCTCCCTCTTGCACTGGCTCTAAAGCTTGCAGGGCTGTATCTCTCATATTTTCTCACTCCTCTCTTCCTGTATCTTTTGCAGTCTTTTTTCCATTTTAAATCTACTCTCACAGAGGTGCACACTCCTTGACTCAGTTCTAGCAAGCAGTTTGTCATTTTCAGAGCCGGATGGAGTTGAATTTTATGTGACATGTGACAGCTCCCCTGTTACCAAAGCCCTACCACAAAAACCCAATACAATATGGCACTGAAAGGCACTTGAGGAAATGGTTAGTATTTGCCACCTCCCATTCCAGTGTATAAATCACTAGGATTTTGCAGTGGATTTATATCAGTTGTTAGTCTGAAGGCATCACAGTACTAGGCCCGCAGAAGAAATAATCTGACACAGAAGTCTGCCAGATTTGTGTCCTTTAAAGTGGAGATACTGAAAATAGTTAAAACTGCAAATGTTTAATTTACTGACAATATCAAGTATTTCCTATAAAAGAAAGGGAAGTACTTGTGAAAATAATAACCTTGTTATATGATATTTATGGCATATAATACTTATTTACTTGCTGGGGAAATAATTTTGATCATGACATAAACTGGAGGATTGTACAGATTAGATTTGGAATTAATTTTCAACTGTAGATAAATGAGTACTACTTCTCAGGAGTTATTTGTCTTTTCTGCCTTATATTTACTTTATTTACAATCTAAGAAACTGTTTCTACTTTGATACAGATACTAAAAATAAAGTAACTTATTCACTCAGTCCTGATCTGTCACCTTTCCTTTCCTAATGCCTAAATTGTACCCTGTGATCTTAGCTTTTGTGCAGACTTATTTTGCAATTTGTCTCCTCTGGTTAGTAAAATAAAATTATTCCAGGAATTCTCCATTAAACATGAATAATATGTTACACGAATTATACATTAAAAAAGGTTAAGTACAGTGAGTACAAACAATAAATGACAAAGAAGAATATTATAAGCAGAGGAGTACTACAAGGAAAACCAAAACAAAATATAAAAGACAAAGGAAAAATCCAGAATACGTAGAAGAATATTTGGAAACAATAAGTTTTTTCTGATTTCCAAAGTCTATTCTTTAAAACAGACAAAATTTCAAATGTTAGAAAGATACTAGGTGGAGATACTGTCTCAGCATGTGATCTCCACAAACTGAGAAGTATCACACATAGACAAAAATGACTGAAGAAACAGTAGACTGGCAAGTTGAACCACAAGCTTTAATTTAAAAATTGTCTATAAGGTTATACTTGGATTAAAGTTTTTAAATTGTAAAAGACAATCTTGCATGATACTGATTTTACATGAATTTCTTTTTGATACAGCACCCTTTCTAAAATCTACCATCCAAATGAATACTTGATCTCAGAGATCATTTTCCTGTTACTAAGAGTCATTTTAAAGGGTAGAGTTCAACAACTTCAATCAGATTTTTCTAAGACTACAAATTAGAATAGTGAGATAATAAGTAGGTCAATACATAGCAAAGTTGGTATTTTCACAGACATGTTTGTATGGCAACTGTTGAGTCACGGCCTAAACCACTCATTGATCACCTTTGGAAAGAACTGAGTCAGCCCTGGGAGCAGAGGTGAAGGTAATTCACATGTGTGACCGGAAGACCCCATTTAAGGGCTGACCGCCACTGGGGAAAGGATCTTTTTCTGGAGATTCCTCCTTTGTGGAGTCTGTCCTGTGAACCTAGATCTTCAGATACAGGTGAGCATTCCTTCCATTTGTTTCTTTTCCCATTTTTCTCTGCAATAATCTTTCCAGCTGTAATGCCAACTGTAACAAACATTAAACCTTTTCAAAACTGACTGCCCTTATGTTTTGAATTGATAAATAGAAAAATAGTGGTTTTGACTTCAGGCCTTATTTACTCCCATTCCTGTCTGAGAATCTAGTCTTAAATTATTTGAATTTATTGCAACACATTTGAAGTATTTAATAGCAGAACATTAATTTTAGCTTTCACTTTTATTCTGCAGACCATTTTCATGAACGATTATAAGAATGTAATTATAACTTCCGGTACTTTTTCATATCTACTTCTGAGTACATTATGTAGCACCAGCTATCCTGGTGCAATGCAACTGATCAAAAAAACCTTTTGTTGGCTTCAGTAGGTGCTGAATTGTGTACTATATACAGAGTAGAATGCTCAGTTGTCTATTTCTTACAACATGAATGTTTATTTTAATGTGTAGCAAGGATTGTTGTTCTTGATCTCCAGATATTAAGATAAGTGTATTTCACTCAAAAGAGATAAACAAAATAGTCATAACTCTTTAGAGAACTAAGCAGGCTCAATTTCTCAAGTTATGGTACTTAATAGCAATTTGAGCATGAACATGCATAGAGAAGAGTATCTGATGAAAGTTCTTGCAATTGTTTCTGACAGAGTTAATAAGAAAGATTAGCAAATTACTAACATCTTACAAGCAGCTCCTTTTCTTTAAGAGCTGATGTTTCCTTTTTGTCATACAAACAAAAAACTTATTGGCATTAAGCCATACAGTCAGATGCACCTAGTTAGTTTATCTTCTAAAATCAAAGCTCACATTCTATTTCCCCTGTAGATCACACATGAATAGCCACTACAGATCATAAAGCTGTTGACATCATGTTACAAAACAGTATATTCAGTATAACAATACGTCTTTTGCTAATTTTTAGTCAGAAAATTTAATCCTGAGTTCATAATAGAACATCAGAAGAGAAACTTCTTTGTTCAAAATAATTTTTTTGATTGGTGGACAAGGTATTGCTGATATTAAAAAAAAAAAAAAAAGACTTTGACATGACATCTATAATGCCAGTTGTGTCATAATGGCTCAGAAATATTTCTAGGAGAAAGTTAACATCCAGTTCTAAACTGGAGGTTGGTAAATTATAAATTAAATGTTTATCTACATATAACATTTTTTTTTAAACTTGGACAGATGAAACCTTTTCTATCCTAACTACTACTCCTGTGTAGATTCTAAGCCAGCAAAATGATTTGAGATTATTGATCCATTGTTTTAACAGATATTTTATAGTTTAAGAAATCTTATATGTATTTCACAAATGAATCCTGAAATAGCTTTCCTGCTTGGAAAGGATCACAACGGAGAATGTAAAGACTATTAACTTCTGTTTAGTTGCATCTTTTCAAAATACCGATTTAAATGCAGCATTAAACAATCTCTAGCTCAAACTGTGGAATTAGATGCTAGCTGAGCATGCAACAAGCAACCTTTTCTGAGCTGTACCAGAATACATTAGGACTTTCCAGTAGAAAGTTTTTATGGATGTGCAATGCTTACACTAAGAATGCCTAGGGATTTCATTATGGCTACAAGGTATTTTTACATTTTATTTTTCTATCTCCTTCATATTTTCATTATTTCTTCATTTTACTGAATGAAATTGACTGTGCTGCTAAAGAGAAGAAATCACCAGTCTCAATGGAAAGATGTAGAATTAGAGATGTGAGTCCTGAACTGCTCTTTTACATCTTCCTATGTTCATGATTAGAATAGTAAACAGATGTAGATGTCCCATTCTATCTGAGCATACTTCAAAAAGTTGTAAATGACAAATAGATGGAAGAAGCAAGAGATTTTTTGCCATCTGAGTAGGCAGAGATACTTCTGAGCAAATGTCAGCAAAGTGGCTAGCTGTTCCCAGTAACATCATAGCTATGATTTATGGGAAGATCAGTCATTGCCTGACTGCTGGGATTGTCTTCTCAGACTGGTTCTCCATTAGTTCTTCTGTATAACTAAACAGTATGTAAATTGCTTAGTAATTCTAAGTTTTGGAAAAAAGTCTTCTACATATTTTTTGAGAATATTTCTAATATTTAAAAAGGGAATTATTCTGGAAAATGATGCCTGGAGTACTAGGGGAAAAATATAATAAAAGTTTATTCCTAAACTCAAACTTCCTAGAATAAGCTTCTAGAAAAAATATTGTATTTAGAAGATGGAGACTGAATTAAAACTCTATTTAGAATATATGACTTGGGTAGGATAGAATTTAGAAAGTAGATGAAGGTACAGATTCATAACACAAAGCTTGTAAAAACCAGTGAAGCAAGATTACAAAAAAGAATAATGTCTTAATGTCTAAGAAGGAGAGTGTAGATCAAAGGCAAAGATAACTACTTGGCCACTCTTTTCCATTTTATTTTTCCTTTGTTCTAAAGCTAAAAACATACTTGATATTCAGAATAAATATATATTTATGTAGAGAGAGAGAAAGAGAGGACTAAAATTAGGAGAACCAGTTTTTAAAAAAGTGATTTGGATGCCCTCAGGTTTTTTAATTCTTCAACTACAGCATTCCTGTGGAGCCAGAATGCAAAACTACAGGGAATCTAAAGTTCATTTTGCTGGTAACTTAATTCAGGTAAGATTTGATACTAAGAATATTTGAAATTATTTTTAAAAGAACTTAATCCTGAGCCCTAGTAAGTATATATGAGTGATACAACTTTAATGCCACTCAGGTTCTTTCTAGTGCTCTTAAGTATTAGAGTCCAAGGCAAAAATAACTTGATGCAGAGGCTGCTTTACATTCTAGTGTAAAATCAGTCACTATGGAAACTACTTCAGCAATGTTAGAAAGTCATAGTTGCAATTATGTTAATACCAATTCAGAAGGGACATTACATTTTCAGTCTCTTCCTGTTAAATACTGTTGCAATACTGTTAGAATCTGTGTGCCTGTAATAGGGGTTGGATGTGTTGATTCTTTTAAATTGCATCACATCAGTTACAGTTCAGAAGCAGATCCTTTTTTTTTTTTTTGGCATTTCCATATCCTTACACTTCATGCATTTTCTGAAAGGTCAGAAGTTTCTGGTAATAGCACTGCAGTGTGTTAAATGTAAATATAATGCTAAAGCTTTAGACAAAAATCACTGTGGTTCAAGAGGCCAACCTTATTTAAGTAATTTTATTAATTCAACTGGACCATGCTCTTGATGTTCAATTATGGACATTGCAGGTCTTTTACCAGGGTATTTTGTTAAAAAAAATTGTTCATTTATTTCCACTGATTTATTAAATGAATTACTGAGAATTCATACTTGAGTTGAGTCACCATCCCTGGATGTGTTTAAAAACCATTTGAATGAGGTGCTCAGGGATGTGGTTTAGCAGAGGGTTATTAGAATTAGGGTAGTATGATAAGGTCATGGTTGGACTTGATAATCTTTAAGGTCTTTTCCAACCTGAACAATTCTGTGATTCTATGAAATGTTATTCCGGAACAGTACAGTAACAATGTCTTGGTAAAATTTCACAGTAGCAGCCATAGCTGCTTTCTGTTTAGTGGTATGGAAGACCTGTGCTAACAATAGATTGCTTCAGCTTTGATTGAAACATACCTTAAAAATCCAAATAGTGAATCCAAAAAAGTCACAGCCCATAGAATTTGAAATACAGAACTAAATTTTTATTAGACTTGGAACAACCAGCTGAATTAACAGGCTCCTTTAGAACTGAATATTTCACTTCAGGAGAATAAACCTAGTTGAATATTTTCAGAAGGATTATTTAAATATTCTGTGATTCTGAACTACTTACTCACTACATTCATGTCAGTTTCAACTTCTGGTGCAAGTTTGCACTAGAATAATCTTTAATCTTCAAACAACTTTCATACCGAGGTGTTGCTGAATCTAATTGGCCCTCATAAAAAGAAAAAAATGCTGACCCTAAGAAAATAGGAACTAATAGAATTTTTTCAAATATTTTCTTGAAAATGGAAAAGTGTAGCCAAATCAAGAGAAATTGCAGTCTTCTACAACCTCCAGGTTTGATCTCACTAGCTTATTCCTTGATCTCTTGAAACTCAGTTACTGTCAGAATCTATACAGAGTTGTGTGATATGATCCTTTAAAAGGATAGCTAAACTTTCTAATACTTACTTGTCAAGCTGAGAATTTTAATTCAATGTTTACTTTTTACTTGCAGTCTCACAGTCTATACTTAGTTTATTATTTTTTTTAATTTCATGTCTTCATTTCTGGTGTCTCTTTAAGCGTAGGGAAGGCATAAGTAAGCACGTGCTTAAAGCTAGGCTTCTGGCAGGGATTCTGAGATAATAGTTGTTGAACATGCTCCTTCTTGAATTTTCTTAGGTACATATTAAACATTTATAAGGCAACTGAGGGATGTGATCTGTGTGGGATGGAGTCTAATTCTCCCTTCTTTTGACAATCTATGGGGACTGACTTTTTAAGTAGACATGACTTAGTTCCAGGCATGTTCCTTCACCAGGAATTGCTGAAAATCTTATCTTTTCCCAAGATTTCTGTGTATGTTAATTCTCTGTTTATATATGTCCTGGTCTAAATGTTCTATCTGTAAAATTTTCATTCCCTGAGAGTCTTCCTAAAATACAGTGGGGGAGAAAAAATTTTATCTACGTTAACATAAATGCCTGGTTAGCATACACGAGAGATAGAGGGAGAACTTAGATTTGTGAAGTGTGTGATGACTGTATTAAAGCTTGTCAGTTCTTCTAGAATGTTCTTGTAAAACTTGTGCTGTGAATGGACTGAATGCCAAATTCAGATATTATAATTACAGGTAATTATAAAAGATAACTCTTGTTCAGAAACTTTCATAACACTGGTACTTCCATTACAAAATTCTCATAGCTCTCATGTCTTTACAATATCAGCCAGAAATCATCAAGAAACCAACCCAGTTTGAGAATTGTCCAAGTAATATTGTACTATTTGACCAATACTTCAGATTCTCCAGATTCTTTTTCTAATTTGAGATACAATGAATGTTGGATCTAAATCTTACCCCAAATTCCACCCAGTAGCTTTATAAATGTTATGGCAAGTACTCTGAACAAAATTAAGAGTATCTCAAAATTCTCAAAATGAGTTAGTGCATTTGCAGCTTAAGTTGACTTGTTTTTTATATGCATTTAGCCCTGCAATCTATTGTTTGAACTGTTTCTCTGAAAAATTGTATCTATTTTAGCAGATGCCTAACTTAAATTTGTGTTCCACTTTTATCTTAAATGTAGTATCAGAAAGAAATTGTCTGACATTTACCTCAGTTCTCTTATTGTAAGCTCGGTTTAGTAAATAAGCTTCATGAGTCCAGATCAGAACTTACGTATTCTATTAGAGCATATCACAGACGTTTTCTGAATTGAAATCTGAGGACCTGCATGTTCCTACAACCGTATTCAGAGAAATAATACCTTTTAGCTCCTTTCCAGAATTAACAAAATAGAGGGCAGTAATAAATTGTCCTTTCAAATTTTGAGACTGAAGAACTAGAGATGTTGAGAATACAGACCATATCCATAAAGTATAACAGCTCATTTGGCTTAGACAAGCAGATTTATTTTTTGTTTTTCTGCCTAGAAAGAAAAAGTTTGGTGTGTCCTGCATTTGACAGAGAGTAGTCGGCAGTATTTCCTACTCCTAGTCATTAAAATGTACTTGCGATCTTTTGCTGACAAGATAAATTTATGGGAGTTACATGGATGGAGAGGGAGTGGAGTTGAGTGCTGGACTGTCCAGCGCTGATAAGCTCAATCTTTAAGTGGACCCTCGAACAACTTGAGTTGAGACCTTTTATCAGTTCTTCAAAGACTATAAAGCATAAAAAGATGTTACTAACTATGGTAATCTTACATATTTCATGACTCTGCTTTTTTGTCTGTTTATCTGTAAGGCATACTTTTTCATAAGAAGAGCTTGGCCACCTTTATAAGACTAGAGTGTGAGCTTGTGGGGTCATCTCTTAAAGCTCTGTGCTCCCACAAAGCTCTGTGCTGCCACTGGAGCTAGGTAAATTATAAAGCAGTCTTGCTAATCCAGGGTGTTAAGGACCAAGCCTGCCTTCTCAGAATCTGGAAAGACAATCAGAATAGATCTAGGTTGTACCTACTCGAATATCAAGTTCTTAAAACTCTAACATTTTCTTTCACTTTTCTGTCTCCTATGCCTTATTGTTATTGAACAGGAATAGAGCATGATACGTGTTCAGATTCCCATCCTGTAACTTTCATTTTGAGCATAAATTTCTATGCTGCTTATTTTCTCAGTGAAGTACAGTTGCATGCTTGAATTAGCTAATAGGAAAAAAAATAAGTTAATACAGTTAGTCTCACCAGTATCACCTGCCAGTTTTGCTCCTTCAGTACAGATCAGATACACTAAGTGTGCAAGCAAGAGATTTCTCACTGCATGCATAAACCTGCAGCAATGCATTCCTAATAATGCTGCTGGCCAGTGACGTGTCGCATGAGTGACAGATAAACTGGTAGTGGTTTACAAGCCTACTGTGTACTGTTTTCTGAAAATTGGCTGTAAAGCAGCAACATTCTGCTTTGATATTCTGTGATACAGTTCCTGTATATCTGTAGGGTTTTCTATTTTGCAGAGGTAAGTGAACAGTCTCTGAAACACTGGTGCTGGGTCATCAGCTGCTCATCTGAGTGAGGAAATAAAAAGACAGAATGCTTTAAAGGGAAAAGAAATAGCTTTTGACAATCCACTGTTGTGGAACACAAAAATCTGTCATTCATATGATTCCTACAGACTGACAAAAAAAAAAGAAACTAGTTAAATCCTCAAATGAACCTTGACTACTATACTGATGGGCTCAGGACATATCTGTCCTTTTGCTACATACTCCTGAAGTAAAAAGAAAAATAGATAGAAGTAGTGTCTACCCTTTCTGAAAACAAATGATTACTTTGTGTTAAGGGTCCTTCTGTTATAAAAAGTTTTCCTATTGAAACATTCTGCAGCATTACAGATTGCCTATTATTTCTTCAAAATGCATTTTAACTAGCCATTATCCTTTTGCGTTCAGAAATGAAAATTTTCTATTACTTCCCTGTGGAAGTTGGTACTGAATTAGATGTGGATCTTTTAATTTTGTTCAGTTTTAAAGTGTTCTATTTTAAAGTTTGTATTACTGGAAACAAGCACTTATTCTCTTTCAAGATATCTGCCAGGAAGGTGGGATATTTTACAGTAAATCTTGTTGGCATAGCCATTAAATGACTGTGGAAACGTGAAGGGAGTAAAAAGAGACTTTCCTTTTATTTCATATTTGAAAACAACATTTAGAGGGTTAGAAATTCATCTAGCTGAAATTCAGCAATTTTTTTTTTTTTTGACAGCTTGTTGCAAACTGCTGTAAAACAAACAAACATACAAAAACTAACAAACAAAAAAACCACAGAGGGAGAGCATGGCTTTAATTTGAAAATTGGCAGTGACAGATTTCAAAGGTTCTCTACTGCTGTGTAACCAGTTCACTTATTCCTCACTAATTTTAAGGTACTCTTTTCCATGTAATTCACAAATGATATGGGAACTGTTCAATCTGGGGTGTTATAAACCAACTATATTTCATTTTATCTTGCTTCTCCAAACTTTCACTTTTCCAATGGAAAACGACTTTCCTCCATGCTCCAATATGGTTTGCAGCAGTAGAATTTCCTGATGCAGCAATGAGTAGGTAGGTGCTGACACCTGTACTTCTGAGTGTAGCCATGGCAGTTAAAGAGAACAAAACATTTGTTTTCCTAATCACTCTGCATATTTCTTTTCTCACCTTTTTAACAGTTCACTGCTTCACATCTAGTCAATGTATCTTCGGAAAGCTATGGAAAACATCTTAAACTGCAAAATGCTTTCAGCAATGTTCAAACTTTGGAACATCCTGGACTGTAGCTCTGTCAGATCAGAAAATGAAAATGTTGTCATGCTTTTAAAGCATTTCATTGTATTTGAATTGATACAGCTTCAGATAGAAAGTCACAGTGCTACCTATAAAAGTGTGTATCTACCTTGTGAGAGATGGCAGATCTTGTTGCTATTGTCTGATTCTGCTGCTTTTACTTGCTTGTATTAGCTGCAGATCGTAAGCTTATGACAAAGAAAGAAATGAAAAATAAATTCATATTATGAGGTGCATTTCAAGTAATCCTGATGAAAAATAACAAAACCATTCAGAAGACTCGCATTATTTTTCTTTTTCACCCATGACTGAGTGCTTGTGCCTGTAAAGGTCAAAGGATTTGCAAACTCAAAAATAAAAATCCTGTATTCACTTGCCATACTTTGACAAGATTATGAGCAAGCGAATTCACACCATAGTTGAATTGGTTTTGTTTTATTGAAACAGATTGCTGGTACTACTTGTATTAGAGAATTAGATTTATTGAACTGCTTGGGATAAGAAGCTGCATATTTTGCTTTGGAATTGCATGTATCCAGCTTCTGAATTACTGGGATTTTAAAACAATTGTTGAGTTTATTCAAACTAAATAACTTTCAACTCCTCACGGATACTGATTCCTTAGTTTTAAAGCCTTGCATATTTCACTTAATGCTGTTTTGTACATGCAAAGTAAAATGAACAATAACTGAATTTACCATTTTATATTTTTCTCTGTGCCAGCTCTGAGATCTACAAGAGAATCCTGTAAGTGTTTGTGAAGCTGACATATCTATCTAATGGGACAGTATAGAATTGCACCTGAAATGATCAAGCAACTTTGAAAACAGCCTTAGGCACATTGTGTTGCAGTCACCTAATGCCAGGGAATTATGTACAGAGGAAGATACAAAGTACGGTGTACTATGATTTTTGGCATATTTGAAAAGAAACATAGCAGGACCTGCACTATACCAGGAAAATAAATAGTATGCCCACACTGATTCAGACTAATCATGAAAGTAAATGAGACATGAGTGAAGTGAAATCTCCCCTTTTTATCACTCCCAGCTTCTGGCAAGCTCTGAATCAGGTCCTCCACTAATCACATGTCCTATCTTTGTATTTAGCAACCCAGATGGGTATTTTTCACATTGAATTTGCTTGTTTTCTGAATCTATGTATGATTCTGTCACCTACTTTCCAATTAAATGCTGAATGAAGAAGTACATCTTTTATTTTCACCCTGTTGTCCTGATGTTCTCTTTTTCTCATACTTGAAAAAAAAAATCAGTAATCATACTTTCTTCAGGTTATTGTCTTGCCACTATGTTCTTCCTCTGTCATCTTCTTGGCAAGAACCTTGTCCTTTTAGTAGCTCTCTGTAGAAAAACATCATGGACCCTTCTCACTCCATTAATTCTTATTATTCTCTGTATTTTTTACTTGCTTTCTACTGCAAGTAAAACATAAAAATGTGTTAGTTTTACAAGGCAGATGAGCAGGGAGGTAATTTACAATCATGTTTGCGTGCATTATTTGTTGTGTTAGTTACAATCACGAAATGTTATCTAGCATTTATACTATCATGGATAGGGATTAATATGAGAAGTTTACAAGAACAGTATGATGGGAGTTTTTGAATTTGTGCAAACAGACCATCTAAATATTGTTACATTTTAGTATTTCTCTCTGTGATCTATCATTGTGTAAATTGCTTGCGAAGAGTCAATGAAATTTATAGGATTTAACTCCCAGGAATAGCAAACAGCTAGATTGAAATGTATTCATATGTATTGAATATCTGCAGATGCTAGGAAACTCATGAAATATTGTTTTAAGAACTCTAGGTAAAATTGGCCAGATTATTCTAATAGAAACATTGTTTTTCATGTTACGGTTGAGGTAGAGTTGAGATAATACAATCAGAAACTTGCATACAAACTATATTAAATTCGTACGATTTACTGTTTAGTGTAAGAGTCCTATATGGATTTGGTTTTAATGAATATCTATACATTGAATAAGCTTTTATTAAAGGTTATTTTTTATCCACTGATTTATCTTGAAATTTCTCTCAAATACAAGGGCAGTGGGTTCTTGAGAAGATCTACATTGCACCTTCAACCTGAGATGATCTCACCTGCCATTAGGCAAAGCGAAGCATCTCTCTTAGAAACTCTTGAGCTCTTGTGGACACTGGTGTTCAAAAGAAGATTTGATATGGTTAGTGTTATGCTGTTGTTCCTTTTTATTCTGATTTGTGTTGTTTTTTCAATATTCAAAACTTAGCTTCAAGAAGTAGGAAAAAGATATTTTATATATTTCTCCCTGGCTTTGTTAGAGCTTCAGAAGGGACTTATTTTTAATGGTGATTCCCTGTCCAAAACAAACTGAAAATAGAATGAAGGCACCATTTACAGGAGGTGTAATAAAGTCTGCTACGGTACTATTTGTACTTCAGGAAAACAGAGTTGAAAATGAAAGCCAAATATATCTACAGCGTCTTTTCCTTAGCATCCTAAAGTAAAGAAAATGGTGTGAGGTGGTAAACACAGAAAATTGAGTGTTTTTTATACCTACTATTGTTGGAGTGTGAAACAAAAGGATTGCAAACGGCACAGACACAGTACTATTGTAGTTGGATAGAATTCAGTATTCTAAAAAAGCTAAGTGGATGACAAACTCCCTTAGTTGTTTCTATTGAAAGTTTTGTCTCTGTATTTACTGTGTATAAGATATACGTAGACAGACTCTCATATTTCTACTCTTGGCTTCAGCTGTTTTAATAAAAATTATGTTCATATTTACTTATATACGTACGTATTTAAGTTTCTACACCATTCTTTAATATATGTCTAAGATAAGCTATTAAGATTCAAAAATCTTAGCCAGCAAAATACATTAGTCTGCTAAGGAATATTTACTATCATTTACATCAGTTCTTCCTTAAAAGTCATCAAAGTAAGAAACTTCAAATATTTCTTCAAAACTACAACCAACTTACCCTATGTTAACTTGTCCTTAATTTGGTGTTATCATTACCCATATTTTTTTATGAACCTGAAAGCTACAAGAGCATGTACTAAAAGGCATGCAGGCAGGAAGGATTTGTGTTCATGCTATTATATTTCATTATTTCTAAGATAGAGATGTATTCATTCACATAAAGGGACTATTTCTAAGAATGGTGTAAGGAATGCTACAGTTTTAAAAGCTATGCTATGTCCTTGGAAACTTTCTGTAAGCAAGTGGCAGCTATTGTGGAAAGAAAAGCTGCTTCAGAGTCCATAAAGATAAACCATTTCAAAGAAATGAGACAGACCCTAAAATTATGATGAATTCTGTTAGATTATTATAAAATGCCTTTATTTTTCCATGAACAAATATCAGATTTTCATGAAATGGGGAAAAATGCATTAAAAACAGCCATCACTGTATCATACAGACCATATGGATGGTACCAAATCTCACTCAGAAAGCAAGGGAATAAGAAACTCTTCTATAAAGTTAAAGTAGAGGAGAAAGCAGAAAGCATTTGAAACACCTAGCTTTGGGACTCAGATCTTTTAGCTGGTAGAGCATGAAATTATTTCAATGGGAAGGAAAAGAGATTATTCACTATTTCCTGAGGTGAAGTCCTTAAATTTCCATTAATTTGGGGGCTTTTAAACTGAGCTCCCAGAAATAATGAAGACTTCAATTTAAATTTATGTAATTTACTTCATAGGAATGCATTCCCAGTTGCCATGCTTTTGAAGGCTGCATTAGAGATTTTAATATTTAAACACTTTCTGCATAATTAATGTGCATATACACACCAACACACATATATTTATAAATTCATTCTCCTTATCATGGCCTCAATTTTTTTATTTAAGAAAGTATTAAGACTTATGGCATAGCTAATTGAAAGGAAGGTTAACAATTTGAATGCTGACAGGTATCAGTTTATGAAATGTTTTAGTGGATTAAAAATTATGTTTCTGTTGTACTGTTATAGGGAAAATTAAACACTTGAAGAATTAAGCATTCTGGATAACCTGAAAAAATATTGTTTGGTAATGTTTTATGCAGAGCTATACTTTTGGAAAATTTTAACATTGAAAAATGAAACGATTCATTCCTATCATGTGTTTTAATTCCTCTCTTTCTTCCTTTTGTTTCAGAGGATAAGGTAAGGAAGGATTCCATTACCCTCTCAAAACAGGAATTCTCAGAAATCACAATATCAATTTTGTTAACTCTAAGCAGACTAATCAGGCTGGAGAACTTCCTAAGAATAGAACAACGTAAAATTTCTTATATTTGGAGCAATAGCCACTAGGCATACCTGTATGGCTCATTGTGTTCATTAAGAAAGGATTCTTCCATCCATAATGTCAATGTTTGCTCCTCACTTTGTCTTCCTTAGTTAAATACTTCCCAACTCTTAACCAGGAAGGCTTTGATCAAAAGAGAGACAGAATGTGTGATAACTGCTTGGGTCACAGAAATTCCTTCCAGTAATTCCTTCAGTGTTACATTTATGTACTCAGGTAGTGCCATGAGTAACAGTAGACTAAAAAGAGACATTATTTAGTAAAGCTTGTATAAAATTATTTTGCCTGAGATTTAGTAGCCCCACCCCTCCAAGAGCCCTACCAGAACACTGTTGTATAAATCTAAAGTGAAACTTTCATGAGAGATTGCAATTATCTAGTTGGATTCTGTCTACCAAATCATTTAATGATAAGTGTATCATAAGACTCAGTGGCCTTGCAGGGTTAATGCTTACATTTAGTGAAAAATAAATAAATAAATACAACCCAATGATATGCTGCTTTCTTTTTCTCCTTTTATCAAGGTCAGTAAAGACTGAGAGAAGAAGAATTTTTTAATAAGTCACTACAAATTAAAAAAGAAATAATAATGATAATAATAAAAAAACATAAAAGAGAAGAAAAGCTTTAAGCCAAGAGGGCTTTCTTCATAGTCCTTTTTTTTTTAATCTAAGCAAGACTTCTGCTGAGGATACGATTTCTAAGGAAACAGACTATTGGATGGAATGGCCTTACTCTCTATTCTTGTTTTAATGCACATTTAAAATGGAACAAGAAATCTTTATCATTTTTTATCAATTTTCTCCTGGGTTTAATTCTGGGGCTGAGATAAATCAAGCAGCAGAGACTAATTCCAGACTTTACATGGAGATTAGCAGCACAGCCACTACACTCCTCTAGACAGTGTTCTTCATCTTTCATCAACTATATTCAGGACAAGGGTTATATCTCAGTGCTTATTCTTTGCATTTTTAATAGGTATGAAAGTGGTCTGAAAGGTGCTACTGTAGTGCATTAATTAACAAGTCTACACAGTATCAAAGCATGATTGGCCTAAGCAAGTTTATCAGGTAAATTCAAATTCTTTTTTTTTATAAACTAAATAAAAGAAATCTTGTAAAACATGGATAGGTATTCATATTTAGTTTTCAGTCCTTCTCTGCTAAAAGCAGTCATTGTAGACTGATATGGGGTAATGGGGAAAAATAGATTCTCTTATATCATTCGTCTATACTTTTTAAATATGATATCATATTTCTTTTCTTTAGTCTCATTAGTACTACTAATTTCTGAGATTTACTGCCTTCTTCATCTATGCTGCTTGAGGCAACTTAGAAGTTTCAACTTATGAACCATTGCTGCTAGCTGTACCTAATTCATGAGAATCAAAATACTTTTTGCTACTTCTTGCCACCTTCTTTGTCCATTCTCTCTGTCTTGGCAGATAAGAGAAGTCTTCATATTTACTATTCCAACTTGTCACTGCCACTGCTGAAGACTTCTTTACTTTCACTGCATTATTCTATTGAAGATGACAAGCTGGCATGTCATTTTCATGAACTGCTTTCAAGATCTTCTAAACATGACAGTCTGCTGAGATGCTGTCGCAGGTACAGTATAAATACCTCTTCCCATTAATGTCACAAACTGTGGAGGTATGTAGAGGAGTGATGGGTCAGACTGTGGTGATGAAGAAGCTTCTCTTACATTTCAATAAAGCAAATTTCTTTAGCAAAGCTATTGACATAACTGGATTCATGGAAAATAAATGTCTGAAACAGCCAAATATGTTTATTTGCAAATGTGATGTTATCTCAAGAGAACAATCAAATAGAAAGCAGTTTTGCTAGAAGAGACAACATTCTGGATATCAGGATGCATCTAAATTCAAGTGCTCCTTATGAGATGAATAAAAGTTCTTCTCCAGCTTCCAAAGCCAGTTATTCACTGAGGCTCACTACAACTATCTGCCTCTGTGAAACAGAGGAAGCAGTTAATCTTATGACAATCAAGCAGATAGATTTAGCTAGAAATTCCTATTTTGTTCTTTGGATTGAATAGTTTATTTTGAAAAACTGTATTACTTTATTCCCTATTTTCACAGGATTGTTGTTAATTAATTTGTAGTTAATTAATGCTTGTACTTGTACTAATTGTGTTAATTAATGCTGTACTGCAAATGACTTGAAATGCATACCTCCATACATGTATTATAGTTATCCTTTTCTGTGATAATAAAAACATTGAGGGCCACAACTGGAAGTGTAGGCTTTTTTTGTTTTAGTCCTGTGCAGATAGCAAGATTAGTTTTATAATGAATACACACACAGTAAATTCTGTCTGCCTAGGAACAACCTGTAAAAGTGAAACCTTGTAGTTGTTTCTGGATACATTCACTCTACTTGTCACATGACATCTTCCAGCTATTTCCTTCAACCCACCCTTAATGAAAAATTTACTGGGAACACTCATGTTGATATCCATACTTTGCTCCATGACAGCCACATTGTACCATGCTTGTGTTGAACATGTAGGAGATGCAGGCTTGATATTTCTGTAGTGATCTGGCATTTTTCTTAAGGCTAAATAGAAATGATTACTGAGGCTACCTCTAGTAATCACATAGGTAAAGCAAACATGAATTCTTCTTGTCTTTCCTTCCTGAAGAATTATACATAGGAATGTGTTGCTAAGGTAAATATACATAGTATGAATTTCATTAAAGTGACATAGAGACAAAAAGTGACAAATAACAGGTAATATTCCACAATTAGTAAAATAGACAAAGAGAAACAGAATAGGTAAAGTTTATTGAATCTCCTTTATGTTATTAATCAGTAATTGTAAGGATTTGAAGATAATCAACAGCTTTTTTCCAGTGAGTTGCTACAAAGAACAATTCCTGAGTCATCAGAGTTTTATGTATTTCATTTAAAATTTCTTTCAACTTGACGCAGCAGAGATCTGTTTTATATTCTTCATACAAGCATCTCTGCAGAATGAAACTAAATAATCACCTAGGTTGACATTTTTTTTGAGAAAGAGCTTGGAAAAAAAATCACATAGAGGTTATTCTGAACACCATTTAATATTAGGCTTCTGCTTTCATATGGACGGTAGAGAGGCTGTCAGAAAATAAGTCAACTAGGCTGGTATTCACAGAGGACAGCCTGCAGAACATATAAGTAAGTGTATTTTTCTGTCTGTATAATTATTTATTTGCTGCTGCTACTCTTATAGTAGAACACAGTGCAAGCATACCAAGTAAAAGTTGGGAGCATAAATAATAATAAGCTAGTGATTTCATGGCTTGTCTGAAGAGCTTGCAAGATTTTAAACAATTCAAAAGAGCAAATGATAGCACAGAAACTAAAAAGGTCAAAAGGTAGAAACAAATATATATTTTTTTCTTAAGATCCTAGTTATCATTTAACTACTTTTAACCCAAATAATCTAAGAAGCACTGGAACGCAATGAGTAGTGTACTCATTTTTGAAAGGAGAGAGTTCTAATTCAGTTGACAAACTTCCAAGTTCTATAGTAATGGATACGTGAAATTGTATTTTATTGTTTCATGATGACCAGAAAGTGGAAACTACCACAAGTTAGCCTTATTATTAGAAACTGCTTATCATACTTGTTTTCGTTTGCTTGCTAAATTATAATATGATTGGATCTCTGCACTGATTGGACATAAATATTTTTGGAAATGGAAGATGTCCAGAAACTTAATTTTATATCCATTCTTATTTATGTAACTGCAATCACTTACATCTGGTGTAGTTTCTGTATCTCTCAAAGATCAAGAAAAAAAACTGTATAAAGACATAAAGTAGTCACAGATGACAAGTGGTTTGGAAATTATTCAAATTTGGTACACAAATAGTTCATTTCAAGTTATTCTAACTATGATGATTCTGAAAATATTTATTGATTTCATTTGTATTTGTAGTCCAACTCCTGCTTGTTTGCTCACAGAATTCTTAAAATCATAGCTGATAGCTTTTTTAGAAAATGCATTTAGAAGTAAGATGATGAAACTGCAGTATAACTATACCAAAACAGAGACCTAAAAATGACTCAGAAGCTTCATTTGCTAGTATATTCCCTTCTCATACACTTTTCTTAACCAAGTTGTGCAGCAGTATTCAAGAGTTCTTGTTTAGCTTGTAGTCAGCAGAAGCCCTTCTAGGCATGATGCAAAGTAAAGAATTTGACCCTTCTCTCACTGCTACGCTTGTAAACTGGACAGATTTTCCTTCTGTGTTGAAATTTAAATTCCTTGGTATGTGAGTATTGCTCTTGCCCTTATTTGTTAGTGTTGTGATTTCTTTACATCTCATGGTCATGAGGCTGCTATTAGAGGCTCAAACTGCTCCCTTTAGATATGTTTGTACAGAAAAAAAAAAAAAAAAGGGATGCATATAATTTGCAGCGCCTGCAGACATGCTGTGCAATCCCTACACCTTTTGCAAAGACATTTCAAGACAACAGCATGCAGAACAGTTGTGACGGCAACTCACTCCTTTGCAGATCATGTCCTAGCAGGACTCCATGCATAGGATGATCTACCTTCCCAAGCAGATGTTTCCATGCTGGTAGATATGACAATGCACTGGGACAGAGCTAGCTGCATATCTACAGCAATCTGCTGTCAAGGCTAAGAATGGGAGTGAAAAAATGCTGGTAAAGTTTGGAAGAAGCTGAATGTTGCATTCTGAGAGAATATGTTGTGCTACTGGTATTTCTACCATAATTCTGTCATGCCAGCTTTGAACAGGAGCAATTGGAGAATTCTGTACAGTTGAAGTTTGAATGAAAGTCCTTTTGACGACAGCCAGCAGAATATCATTCTCATTTGCTGTGTATCTAGTGTATGTCATGTTACTGGCAAATAAGATTAGGGCATGTTATTCATACTGTTGGATGATTACAGGCTGCTTCTCTTGTGCAACTATTTGGACTGCCTGCTAGATGAATTGCTCTTGTAGCAGCAAAATGTCCCCTTGTCTTCCACGTTACTGGCACTTTCAAGTTATTTGCAAAGGGGGAGTAGGAGGGAAAGTGGAACTTTGGGAATTGTAGTGGCTTAGAACGAAATTGCCTGTCAACAAGCTATTCATTCATTGCAAGATGAGGAAGTGCATAGGAAAGATAGGAGTTTTGTTTCACTGGTAGCTCTTGACTGACGATTTCTCATTAGTAAGGAGGTTGTTTGAAGAACACTTGCGTATCCCATGTGTGACCAGTATTCCAGAGAGGTCCTGGACTTAATGTACTAGCAATGATCACAGCATGCGTATTCTAGCAAACTCACACTTTTAAGTTCATTTTCTTTTACAAAGCATCAGGTTTATGAAAGAGATTCCACGAGTTTGAATTTTTTCTTTATTGGCTGAACAGAGGCACCTTATGCAGGTTGTAGACCTTACAAGGACTACTTGCTTTCTCTTTGACATCTGTGCAACCACAGCTACCTTGTAATGAACTCTTCTAATATATGATGAAGTTTATCTTAAAGAACTGTAGATTTCTGGTCCTGATACTCTGTTAGAAGATTGTTTTGAAACTTCCCTCCTTGCTGTACATAATAAAAAGTCAATGCTTCCTCAGGCTTTACTTTGTTTTGAAAGCTGTTCAGAATAACAACAAAAAGAAAGAAAGAAAAAAGGATAAGCTCCTCCAGAATACATTTTTAAGGTTTGTAGGCTCATGAGGGTTTTCTCTAACTGCTTTTGCAGTGAACAGACATGGTTTGGGGTAATAAACAGTTTTATCAATATAGGTAAATGGTTTCTAATAAGATTTGGTTGCAAGGAGAACTTGCTAACATATGCATGTGAAAATACAGACATATATTCATTCTGTAATAGCTCTTTCATCTTATCATTATCCTAAGAGGTCTCTTCTGCTGCTGCAAATCAAATCCTTCTCAAAGCCTGTGTAATTACAGAGTTCCCATTCAAACAATTTCTTTGAGCATCAAGGCTACTTAAGCATTTTGTGCATCAGTTTATTTATGTGGAAAGCATGTCTCAGAGAGAAATTTTAAAGTCTAAACCTCACCAGCATATTAGAATAGATAAGTCTTTAAAAATCTGACTTCTGAGAATTATATTAGATAAAGTGGTACCAGATACCATAATACCAAAATATCAGAACTACTTTTTCTTGCAGACTGTCCTATAAAAATATTCCACATCTTGCTTTTCCCTGGAAAAATGAAGTTAATATTCAAGAATTTTGGAAAGTAGGCTATGTTCGTGTTTATTATAATCATCTTTCTTCTCACGCTGATAATTCTAAACTTTTGCAAATCTTTTTTGCAAATTCAATTTCTTAAATTTTATTAATTTAATAGATAAGAACTCAACTACATAATCAAATTTACTCTTTTGAACGACAGTTGTTTAAAAAAAAAAAAGAGAGAGAAAAGCCATGCAACTTGCTACAGCGTTCAATGTTTATTTTTCAAGTGTAGCCCAGGAATGTCAGCACTACTGGGATTACGCTGAAAGGTTATTCAAGATAGGTTACCACACTGACCTTTATTTATGACTGAAGAAAATAAGTCAGTGAGAGTATGTGTTATTCAGATTTTCATTTCTTCTTTGTTTTCACTGCACATTTGTGACCTGTCCATAAGAAATTTCTTGAGAAAATGATGGTTTTATAATAAGAACCAATTAACTGTTGAACTAATTCTAGCATATGGTGCAGCAGAACTTCCCCAAAACTGGCTTGAATTGAATGGTACCATCTGTCTGCATTGAGTTCAGACAACAATCTGTCCGATTTTGTTGTTTTAACCTCTTCTATAATGAGAAAGAATTTGGCATGGTTTGCTAAGGAAAAGTAACCTCCCAAATAACTACTGGACCTTCAGTTTTTGTGCAGTCAGGTGTCTTGGGAATTGTAAACAGTCATTAGGCTTAATACTAGTAAAACCAAAATTTACAGACATCTCTTCATCTCATCCTTGAAACTGGAATTCTGGTAGATATTACAATTAAGTTAAAAAACAAACAAACAAACATACAAAAAAAAAAAACTTAGATTGCTTTGTGCTTTGGAACATTGCCTGAGACGTAAATTATTTTTGATTTTATGTTCTTTATTTTAAGTACGTTATCACTGATTTTAGTGGTACTTAATTTTGGTGAGGAATAGGATAATTAAAAGTAAAAAATATACCAAATGTTTCCCTGTCAGCAGACAAAACACGTAGAAAAGCTTTTAATTTCCTTCTTTCTCATTTCTATCAGAAGAAATGGTACAGACCTGAGCCTCAGAGAGGTGGAAGGTGGAAGACTTTTTATAACATGATAGCTTTAAAGTTAAATCTGTTAAAATTGTGATTTCTGACATGTATATCAAACAGCTGAAATTGATGCTAGCAGGTTAGGTAAATACAAGTCTTCTTTCAGAGAAATCTAGAATAAAAATAAAAGAGTAAAGTGAAAGAAAAAAACTACAAACAGCAAAACAATGCTATAGTGTTTAGATTAATGAAAAATATTTTGCCAACCTACTTAAATCGAGATAAGAGTTTATTCTAAACAACAGACAAGTTCAACATTATATTGTTCAATTTCTCTAAAGTAAGGGAGTAATAGAACGATAATGAAAATTTTCAAAATAAAAGGTAAATATTGTTCTCCTAAAGAAGAAAAATATACCACAGAAGTAATAAATAGGTCTTTACTACTTCACTATGTATCCTGAAGTTTTTAGACTAATCTGTGTATGTGCTCAGAATCTTCACCCACACTATTTTTTAGACAGTATAATTCAAAACAAAGATGTAGCTTTTATAAAACTTAGTTGAAAACTCTGACAGATCTTAGGCTGGATATGAGCAAACCATTTAAATCTACAGAATACTGGGTTTAATCTTCACTGCTAGAAAACATTCTAATCTTACCCAATGCTTTTAATGCTGGCTCATATTATGCAATACAGAACAAGAATTCTCATACTTGAATGCCTTCATGAATGTCCCAATTTAACAAAGAGCCTGAGAATTAATGGGCAATTTCCATCTGATTTAAGAACTTTCAGTATTGCCTCAAGTCCAATTTTGAGATATGAGATTGTTGCATCTATTCAACAGTTCAACTATTCAACTATTGACTGAATTCATATAGCTGAAACAGTGCCAAATACACTCATCTCAAAAATCTTTTGTGACTTGCACTTCATTCATTTCTTGAGTGTCTTGTGTTGATTTTTTTTCCTATAGCTCTACCTGTTTAGTAACCACACTGATAGATAGTGCCCTCTACTGACAAGTAATGGTGAGATACTGAACAAGTTTGCGTGCCTGCCTAGAAAACCAGAATGTAATTTATCTTAACCAAAATACAGACAATTCTAGAATAAGTGAAAAGGGAAAGAATGCACAAGAGGGATGTGGGTGCGCTTGGAAAGTGCCTGTGTTATCTGAAGTACTCTGAAGAACTTTTATCTCGAAAACTATTATGAAAGACTTTTCACTTTTGGGATAAGCTAAATATTATCAATGCTTTAACTAGCTCCGACTTATAAATTACTTCTCCAGATTATGAATCTGAAGAACACTGAAAGTTAACTAATGATTGATGCAGCACAATTGACAAGTAGACAAAAAAAAAAAAAAAAAAATTGTTCAGTGGTGTTTTCCTCTTTTCTAAACTGAGATCAGCCAGAAGCTCCAATTAATAGTTTCATTTCAGAGCCTGAAAATAGCTCCTAAAATCATAAGTGAGATTTAAATTCACTGCAGATGCACATCCATATTCCTAAGGAATTCAATTCCAAGAAATCAATTCAGTTTAATATGAAAAAAAATGCCAAAGTTAAGTTGCAATGAATGTTTTGACTTACGGAAGTATTTTAGCTAATTATATTAAACTAATACTTGTTAGAACAATATGTTAAAACAAAACAAAAACAAATGAACAAACACTCTGTTTAGTTCTGTGGTGTTCCACACTTTTAAAATGCTAATTTGAACTAAGAAAGCTTTTAAATTTATATTTTCATATTCACTGAGATAAGGTGGATACATTAGCAATGTTGGTACTGATTGGCAGATAAAATTAAAGAACAAAGAACAGAAATATTCCCTTAAAAGTGTTATAAGGCACACAGAAGTAAAAAAAAAAAAAAACAACAACAACAACAACAACAAAAAGTTTCTGCATACAATTATCATTCATGAGGAAGACAGTACTTAACTAAATGAGAAAATAATATTAAGCTATATATCATAACTACTATCACTCTGGGAGTTGAACCTGTCAGGGCACAGAAATGAAGTTAGAAAATGTGTGAGAATTATGAGGAATTGTTTTGATTGTTTTTGTTTTTTGTTGTCATCTCACAGCACTGAGTTCCAAAGCTGCTATATTTGTATAATTCCTGCAGTCTTCTACTGTTCATACTTTTAGACCTTATAAATAAGATTGCCTAGCCCAGCCCCCAAAGTCAGTCATGTATTGTTAAATCTTATTATAACTGATGAGTATACTGAAGTTGGTTTAATTCACAGATGTGGCTTAACTTAGCAGGTGGCACAGCACCACAAAGTCATTCTCTCACACCCTCACTTTTCCAGCAGAATGGGGGAGACAATTGAAAGGAAAAAAAAAAAAAAACAACAACACAGTAGAACTTGCAGGTTGAGATAAAACTATGAAGATCAAAAAATAAAAATAAAAAAAGGACAAGGATAATTGTTATGACTATATATATATATATGAATGTATGTGACAAATGGTGCACCAGCAATTGCTCACCACCCACTAACTGATGCCCAGCTAGCCCTCCGAGCAGGGAAGAAGGTGAGATGAACTCCTATTCCCTTCAAAACTCCCTCCACATGATGGATGTCACATGGAATGGAGTATCTCTTTGGCCAGTTTAAGTAGTTCTGTTCCCTCCCAGCTCCTCGAGCCCTTCACTGTGAATGGTGTTGGCTCTGTACAGTACTGCTTAGCAGCAACTATAAACACTGGTTTGTTATCAACATTGCTTTTCTCCTAGAAACAAAACATAGCATCATACCAGACATTTTGAAGAAAGCAATTCTGTCCCAGCTGGAAGTAAGACAGCAGTAATTGGTTTCAACCAGTCAACAAATTTTGCTCTTCTGTTTGTTACATATAAATTATGAGACTGTAACCAGCAGCTTTAAATATTTTATCCAGAGTGTATTTATGCATAATTTCTTTAAGGAATTTGGTTTCTTAGTATGCTCCCATAAACTAAGAAAAATAGATAAGAGATAAGATAATGAGAACATCTACAGATCACATTCAGGCAAATGTTGCTAATGTATTTTAAGTGTTTACTGCTCTCTAGACAAAAGAATATTGTCACTGCTAATGTTGTTTCATCTTCCAGCATCGTGAGTTGGGTACAATCTGCTTGTTGTTTCCTTGCACTGAACATCTCAACGAAGAACAAAAAACTTTTATAGTGAAAAAACACCTCTTTCTCAGAAACTAAAGTATCTAAGATTTTAAATAGAGGCATTCTAAGTGGCAAGATGGAATACAAGCAAAAGCAAGTTTATAAACAAACTTAACATGCAGAGGTAACTATCCTCCACCCAAAAGGTGTGCAGGGACAGTCAGGCCTACCAGTGCCCCCAAGGTCATGACAGGAGCTTCCCTCCTCATCAACACGTGTCCTCAAACTTAACAGAGATTCAGGTTCAAAAGGGACTCACTGCAGAGCTGTTGCCATGATTTGCCAATGGGCTCTTTCAAAGGCCAGCCAAATCAGTTTCAGGAAACAGAGAAAGGGGCATGACATGAGATATTTGGAGCACAGCCTAAGGAGGTCTCAAGCCCAAAGTGGAAAGGAGTACAGACTAAAAAAAGCCCCAGAGAAGTTTCCTCTGCAGTCTGGAAATGAATAAGGTGTTAGAACTCTGGAGAGATCAGAGCCCAGAGCATGGCTAGTCACCTAAGAGGTTCACAGTGGAAAATCCCTGCACAACCACAGACCAGACTCCACAATAGAATAGCCTAAGCCAAGGAGCAGAAGGAGCAAGGATGCTTTCTAAGGGATAGGAGCTAAGGGGAATCATGTGGCCATCATTCTGCCCAAATCCCAGCCCCACAGCCTGATAAGCAGCAGGACAAGCCCAGAGAAGACAGCTATTTTCAGCCTAGAGATGAGGCAAGTCTATGGTGAGGAGGCAAGTCTGAGATCAGCTGGGAAATCAACATTAAGATCAGGATCAGATCCAGGCACTGCCAATCACATTTGTGGCAACAGGTCAGGGTGGAGGTCAAGCCAGGAAGATAATCCGTTAGTCAAAATCACAGCAAGGCTCAAGCACAGTAGAACTGAAAAGCAGTACTCTTACAACACAGTTCAGATAAGGGCTGAATGTGAAGACTGGACTTAAATAATGCACAGGAATCTGTGAAATGAGCTATGCAGGCAGGCTTCAAGTCATAGCCTTCAGGATTTGTGAATGTAGAATCCTGATGAATTCTTGGTGAAAACAGATATATATCTGAAATTTTCAAAATACAGTTTGCTATTCAGTATTTTATAAGTTTCTTCTTACTTTATTATGCTCATTTAAAAATCTTTTTGGACATACGTTATTTAAATATCTGATTTTTTTAATAAACTGTCTAAAGAAAACTAATGAATTATCAATTCACAGCCTGGTGTCTGTGACACCTGTACTACACTCCTATGCTATAAAGCAATGCTTCTGTGTGTTGTGATAAATTAATTCATACAAATTAATTCATACTTTTCATTGAAAAGGTCTTACCTAATTCATAACCCCAGAATGAAGTCCATCATAACCCATGAGGATCATTACACTTTTCACTTGAAATGGTCCAGAAATGAAATTATAGCATGTATTTTAATAATACTGTTCACTACAGATCATGGTACTCTCGATGTCTTAGGCAACCCAGAGTATGGAAGACCACAAAGAAAGAAGCCAATCACAGTGATTCTCAAGCTCTTCTACAGATAATGTAAAAATAAAAATTATAGTATTTGTTAAAAAATTTTGAAAAGAGAATACTACAAGAGAAATCAATTAAAATGTTTTATAGGAAACCAGTTCACGTTTATGCCCTATCAAGTTCTCACTGAGTTCTGAAAACAAAGTTCTATGACACACTGCAGATTATGTTGATTTTGGTAGAGGGCAATTTGTATGAAAAAATATGGAAAAAATAAAAGAGTCAAGATTTTCTTTATCATTGGTCAATACCTACTACACCGATAACGCTCCAGAATAAATCCTTTATTTATTTATTTATTTATTTTTGTCTGATCTTTTGCACTGTGTTCTCTCACTCAGGAGAGAATTCTGTTTCTTTTTAAAACGTGTAAGCTCCCCTTTGTGTACAGAATTAGGTGAAAGTTAGGTTACCACTTAGAACTCCCTAACTTTTTAGTGGAGTAATGATGTTACAGTTGTTCATGTAACAGTTGGGACAGAACATTGATGATTTTCCTTGTCGAGAGCTTAAATCTTTCTGTACTTATTCTGTAACTATGTGGCTAAGGATTAGTAAAGATTTATGTTAATGTAAAACAGGCATGACAGGCAAATGGACAGCTTATATCACTAGTAAGACAAAGAGAATCTGTGTGAACAACAGTGGTTATGAAAAAGAATTATTGTGAAAACCACTATTAGATAAAATGTCAGCTCCTAAGGGCAAAAGAAAAAGAAAAAAAATCTTATTTTATCCTTTCCAGTCACATTTGGAGATAAATTTCTACCAAGACTCATCAGTACAAATATATTGAAGAACACTTCCTTAACCTCTTCCTAGTAATAACAAGGGAAAACAGCTACTTTGTAGTAGGCGCAGCGAGGAGACGGGATGTGACGGGGTCAGGCTCTCCCTATGCTCTGGCCTGTGCTTGCCAAGTATTGTCCACTGATAGGTAGATGCGCTGTACACGTATGTAGGGGCTGTGTATTTAAACGCCCACCACGTAGCAATAAACGCCATTTTGCCAGGTTTCCTGCTGAGGTTATTTGGCACTCGGCCCCGACTGGTTAAGGTCGGCTTCGCTGAGTTGCGACTCCTGGGCAGACAGAGATCGAAAGCCACTCGCTTGTGGCTGAAGTCAACAAGTGGTGACCCCGACGTGATCTGTCTGCCGGAGTGAATCGCCCGGCGTGCCCGTGCAGCGGATAAGAGCCTGTAAGGTGGTGGCAGGTCGCTCACGGAAGACACATCGCGGATAAGAGCCTGTGAGGTGGCGGCAGGTCGCGTGTGTAACTATGGACTATATCATTAAGGTACTTTTGCAGTTCTGTAAAGACTATTGTGGGAAAAATACTCCTTCACGTAAGGAGATTGCAGCGGCTTTATCGCTTTTAGAGCAGCTGGGGGAGCTGGACTCTCCCCGCCAAGTTTTGGACTCTAGCAGGTGGGACTCCCTCACCTCGGCATTATGCCAGCATGCTATGAGCAGCCAGAAAGCTGCGGAACTTAAAGCTTGGGGCCTGATATTGGGAGCCCTTAAGGCGGCCAAGGAGGAGGGCAAGATCGGAGCCGCTGGGGGTGGAGAACGGACTTCGGGGAGCGGGTCTGTGGAGTCTTGCAGGTCGGACGGACAGACGGAGGGGGACAAGATGGCGGCGAGGACCGAGGAAGACGCAACGAAGAATCGAGAAGAAATCATGGACTCCCTGAGTGACTCAGCAGTCGCAGCGACCCCTCCTGGACCCTCTGCGCCACCCCCGCCTTATCTTAATCGGCCGTTATATCCTTCTTTGGTATGGCTTCTGGGCACACCGAAGAAAGAGAAGACAGAGAAGAAGGAGAAGAAAGAGAAGTTTCCGAAGCAAGGAGAGAACAAGACTGGAAAACAGGAAGATACTCAACCGCTGTTGTCATCGAGAAGGCATACTCTTGCCCGGATGGGGCTTACGTGTGTGGTGGTCTTTGCGTCGATATCTGGGACTGGGGGTGATCACCTTTTAACACAGCCTGGGCAGATAAGACGGGTCAGAAAGATTTTTGCCTTAGCTTGCAATCAGCAACCTCACCCTTTCGCACTTGCTTAGTAGGCATTCCACAATATAAGTTAGAGGCTTTTGCGGGATACACTACAAACTATTCTGTCTGCCGTAACGATGCCGATTTAGCCAGCCAGACGGCATGTCTGATAAGATCTTTGAATGTGTCCCTTCCATGGGATCCACAAGAGCTAGATATCTTGGGGTCGCAAAAGGTACGCAATGGGTCACATAATGGCACGTGTACTTGCGTTACTTTTGGGTCAATATGCTGGCAAGAAGGTATCTTCATTGTATGTGATTTGTTTGACAGGGTGTTCGATGGATCAGAGGGGGTAGAGAAACAGTTGCAGGCCTTAATCACCCGATGGGCGGGAACGGATCCTCGATTGAAACCATATAATGAGACCTCATGGACAGTGGTCAGTCCTGCAAACACAGAGGCCTTTTCCATCCAGTCAGGTTACTGTGGGTACACTAAAAATGAAACGCGGACCTTTAGAGGATCCAATATAACTTGCATTTCAAAAGGTGGGGTCCCTCTCACTAGCAAATTTGGATATAGCTGTACAGCAATTTGGAAGTTTTATGGGTATGGGTTTTCTTTCAAAAGAGGTGCCAGGGAGGCCCTATGGAATAACAAAACAGCCAAGGCATTGCCCCCCGGGATCTTTTTAATTTGTGGGGATAGGGCTTGGCAAGGCGTCCCGCGAAACGCATTAGGGGGACCTTGCTACTTAGGACAACTGACAATGCTTTCCCCTAATTTTACCACATGGATGCAATTCGGTTCAGATATAACAGGTCATCGCGTCAAAAGGTCAAATCCCGTTCCGGAGGACTGCAACGACGAGGTAGAATTATGGAGCACTACTGCTAGAATATTTGCCTCAGTTCTCGCTCCTGGCGTTGCAGCAGCTCAAGCTTTGAAGCAGATTGAACGCCTGGCGTGCTGGTCAGCTAAGCAGGCCAATTTGACGACATTAATCCTGAACGCCATGTTAGAGGATTCGAACAGCGTCAGGCATGCGGTTCTACAGAACAGAGCAGCCATCGACTTCTTGCTCCTAGCTCAGGGACATGGGTGTGAAGATCTGGAAGGAATGTGTTGCTTCAATCTCAGCGACCACAGCGTATCGATTCACAAGGCGCTCAAGGCCTTGCGAGACCACACAGAGAAGATCCGAGTGGATAACGACCCCTTTGGACACTGGTTAAGAGGCTTGTTCGGCGAGTTTGGCACATGGATCGCGAAGGTTGTTAGAGTGATAGCTTTAGTGTTATTCGTGTTAATCTGCATTGTAGTAGTAGCGCCGTGTGTACTCATGTGCTTTCAGAATTGCTTATCGAGAGTGATGTATCAGCTTATGGATCAGCGCATACAGTATCATCGGGTTAAGGACCAACTATAGGGTTTGCGTTCGCGTTGTGACGGGAAATGTGAGCATAGGGAGGGGGAGATGTAGTAGGCGCAGCGAGGAGACGGGATGTGACGGGGTCAGGCTCTCCCTATGCTCTGGCCTGTGCTTGCCAAGTATTGTCCACTGATAGGTAGATGCGCTGTACACGTATGTAGGGGCTGTGTATTTAAACGCCCACCACGTAGCAATAAACGCCATTTTGCCAGGTTTCCTGCTGAGGTTATTTGGCACTCGGCCCCGACTGGTTAAGGTCGGCTTCGCTGAGTTGCGACTCCTGGGCAGACAGAGATCGAAAGCCACTCGCTTGTGGCTGAAGTCAACACTACTTCATAGCTTCGATTTTATAAGTGAATAAATTAAAAAAGAAATGTCCAAAGCAAGCAAAGACAAGCTGAATAAGGAAAATAAATTCCACATAGATATTATTTTTTTACTTACCTTTAGATAGTATTTCTCAGTGCTTAAAGACTCAAATGGGAAGATCAAAAAGAGATGATAAAAATTATTATGTTAGTTATCAAATATTCGAATAAAAATGAAATATGGGCAGTATAGATTTGCCATACTTTAAAGTATCATCTTTGTTCAATTGGGATATTTTTCAATGAGAGAAAAACAATATTTTAAACAAGAAGCTCTGAAAATTCTTTCCCATTTTCATCTCAATAAATTTCAATCTATTCTTAATGCATTCTTATATTTGAAATCCACAATCTGCTTAAAGGACACATATGTATTTGCTTCTTCAAATGGAGATGATAAAGAAGTGGTGCCAGACTTGTGAATTTTATTCAACAACGAACAACAAATGTTCACCTTCCTACTGAACTGGGCAGCTGGAAAAAAATATTCACAATTCTTTGTACCTTTCAAACATGGAGTAGGCCCTCAGGTAAAAACAATTATCAAGCAATTTTATTTCTGATGTACATTGGAAAACAAGTACAGACTTTAGTCTCAGGGCTGAAAGTAGGATTCTGATGAAAGACAGAAATCTCAGCTTGTTTGTTCTTTTCCTTGAAATAAAGTAAAAGCAATTTTTGCCTGGGGATATTTTAACAAGAGGAAAATACACAAAATTATATATTTAAGAAACTCTATTATATCTACGCCAGTTAAAAAGAAAGTCTTTTTTAAATTTCCAGTCACAAATTCTTACTAACCCCTTTTTTAGGCAGTAGTGCATTTCTCCACCACGTGTTTTAAGGAGAGAGGCATGAAAAAGAACTTAATTGGAAGTTGTCTATCCTAGGCAAAAAAAAAAAAAAAAAAAATCTCAACGTATGCCCATGTATGATATAATGTATGGAGGTTCAAGACATAGAGAATAGAAGCTGGAGAACAAGTTTGCTAGTTTGGAAGAGGACACTGAGAACAAAGGCTGTCTGCAGGAGACAAGAGCAGAAGTCAAGTTGGGCGGGGTAATCTCCGTGTGATGATGACCCTGACTGGATAAGCCCGTGAAAAGAAGCAATTGTGGCTCCGGTTGAATGAGCACTAGCAGTGGCAGTTAGTGCCTAGACATGAAGGAGACTTGTTAAGTGCTCTAATAAGTAGGAGGATGGAAAATTACAAGAGGGAACTTGGAAATGTAGATAAGGAGTGTTAGAACTTGCAATAACGGATTTAGATAGTTCATGCGTTTACTCTGTGCCTTCAGATGCTGCAATAATGGATAGGGATAGTTTAGAAAATGCTTAATGATTATTATTTCCATAGTTAATTAAATGGCACACATTAATGAGTATGATATACAACTTTTATGTTCACAGCAAAGTGCATTAGTGCATGGTCAAAACAGGGAATTTCCTCCTTCAGCCTTTAGCTTATGCTTTTATGGCACAATTTAAAAAATATCTTAACCTTCCACATTGCCAGGAATTTACTTGAATCTTTCTTTCCATTTTTTGTGTCTTACACCATTTTTTATGATTCTTTTCTTTCACTATCTTTAAGATATGCAGTTTTCCACTTTACATTTTTTTCCATGTGACTTTGTGGAAGTTTCCATTTCCCTCACTTATCCTTTATGCATTTTTCTTTATCCCAGTTTTTTACATTCTTTACCTCACTATCTCTGACACTTTTACCTTGGAGAATAATTTCCCAAGTATTTAGATAATGTTGTATTTAGAAAACAAAACAAGCTTTGTGTCTGTGGTTTCTTTAGGAGACTGTTGTTTGGAGAACATAGAAATCACTAAATTAACACAATACTAAAATTATTTGAGTATTCTAAATTATGTTAAGAAGGAATTAAAGTTTGGCTCAAATCCATGGAATTTCCATCCTTTATGTAAATAACAAAAATAAAAATACTTTAGAAGATCTATTAAAAACACTTTGTATCTTTTTAAAGATACTGGGATTTTGAAGTGGAAAGGAATTAGGTTCATCCAAAAAGAGATCCAAATCATCAGAGTGTTTATATATATTAACATAGGCTTGGTATTGTCATAATCTCAACGCAGGGGTAGAGAAGTTGCCTTCATGTTAGTCTTGGCAGCCATGTAATTAAACTGAGAGTAGATTTGCTTGTGAAGGTTAGAAAAAAACTTTTAACACATACTTTCAGATACTCATTTTTCTTTACATTTAGATTTCTTTTAAACTACATGATGCGTAACACCAATTTGTAATGCAGAGATACTTTTCTTCATACACTAATTTTATATCTGGTTTTGAGAGGACATTAATTTGCCTTTTTCAATTTAGCAGAACAACACTTTCATTTTTCATTATTGCTTTTATATCCTACAATACAGAAAATGGAAGGGCTGTATGGTTTCTTGTTTTACCTCATTTATTATAGATTAATCAATTTTCAAAACAAGAGACGGGGATGATTTTGTACTTAAACAAAGCATGAACCTTGTGTTGAATGAGCACAAGCTAATCACCAGCACTCCTTCATGGAAACATTTTATTCTGACCCTTATTACTGAATGATTTTAGCTGCAAATGCAGGTCAAGGTCAAATGCCTTCTGGGTGAAAAAAAAAAATGTTGGTATTCTGTAATGTTAATCTCTTTAATCTTATGTCATTATCATTATTTCTCTCCTTGATTCTGACCACTTTCTCTTCTTTCCTTTCTCTTCCTTCCCTGCCAGACCTGGTATTTGTATTACAGTGTTGCAAATGCAGCTGGTTTTGAAAATTCAAATAAATATAATTCCCCCCCCCCCCCCCCCTTCCCTACCCCTTCAACTTCTTTAATAGATCATCAAATGTTTTCATTTATAAAATGGAATTCTGGTATAACTTCTTTTCTACAAGCCATTGGCCTGACAGTGAGAGGAACAGGTGTACTTAATGCCTTGAGATCACTGCTTGTGTTAGTGTCAAGAATTGCTATGTTAACAACTTTATCTCAGTGCCTAGAGAGTATTTGAGTAAGTTTGTTGGAATAGAACTCAGGCTTCCAAATAGAGATTGAGTCTGTTAGTCCGGATACAGTTAATCTGTACTTTGGGATTCCCTGAAGAAGAATATCTAACAGACGTTACTGAATCCTATCAATTTTTTGAAACATTATTTCAGCTTCTTGATAAAGGCATGGCATAAACACACCAATTTTTTTACACGTTTTCTTTTCTCCTTAATACACCTTGGGAATCAGAGTCCTGATTCCATCTCATTCACAACGCAATGAGTTGTCATTCAAAACCTGTTTCTTTTCTAGATTACCAGTGTTATCTAGACAATCCAAGAAATCCTTGCTGTACAATAAGCAGCACCAACACTACAATTTTTGATAGACATCATTCCTTCCCTGTGACTTCCTACTCACTGTCCACTTTCTGCCCTAACCATTTCACCATAAATTTTGAGACTGGCACCTTGCTCAGCAGCTGAGAACTAACTGAGCCAGCTCCACCTTCACCACAGCGCTGAATACTGTCTTGTTTAAGCTAAAGTTTTGAGGAGCTAGTATCTAGCTCAAAACTGTGATTGACATCCAATATGACTATGAGTTAGTCACCTTACCCCTTTACATAGTAAACAGTCCGGGGTGCTTTGACCTCTCCTTTATGATGGCTGGTTGTTTGGCACGAAATGATTGAGCAGATTTTCTTCCTGTAATGTATGAGAGAAGAAAAACTAAATAAATTGAGAGCTACAGAACTACAGATGTGAGTTAAAATGGCAGAAT
Organism: Chrysolophus pictus; assembly: GCA_037305975.1. Classification (NCBI taxonomy): domain Eukaryota; kingdom Metazoa; phylum Chordata; class Aves; order Galliformes; family Phasianidae; genus Chrysolophus; species Chrysolophus pictus. The sequence continues at coordinate 24,339,879 of CM074577.1, read as the reverse complement.
AAAACTGAGCTGTCTCTCTGAGGAAACAGTGTAAGTACAGATATTGTTTTTCATTATTCAGCTGGCAACCCACTTGTTCATTTTTCCTATTATGTAGGAGATGATCAAGATCACAGAAAACTACTGCTTTCTATTTCTAGAGAAACAGCTAACTTTCCAGCCTATCAGCAGTTTTTTTCCTAACTCAATCTCAAATACTTTTTAATTTTTATCTTTTTTCCTCCATGGATTCCCTTTGAGATTAAAGAATTTTAACTTGCAGGGACATACATTTAGTACTCTTCCAAAAATGAAGCCACTGACAACTTGAAAAATAATTCTCCCAGTTTTTGTTGAGACAGCAGCTTCCAGGAACAGATTCTGTGATAAAAGAAAACATCTTTTGCTATGTGATGCCTCTTACCACATCATACACTAAAAAGTTCAATTCAGTCGGGGTTTATGTTGCAATTCAAATTTTCTCTGGAAAATGTTACAGTTTACCACAGCTTTATTACAGTTGGTGAGGTTTTTCATGGCTTTGGTTTTTTTTTTTTTTTTTTTTTTTTTTTTTTTTTTTGTATGGGGTTGATGTGAAGTACCTCAATTTCTAATCATTTGTCTAGAGATTAGAGGATTTAAATGCAGATGCTTGCTAATGTTGGAAAAATTTTCTACAGAATGTCTGGAAGGGAAACTTCCCTTCCTCTTTTGTCAATGTATGAATTATTTTTTCATTGTATATTTAGATAAAAAATAAAACGAATAGAGATAGTTCAGCCTTCTATGTTGATACATGTTTCTATCTAACAACCTAGTTCCCAACAGAATTAAAAAGAAAAATAATGAGCATGTAACTTCCATTGAAATCCATATTTAGATGCTGGAGATCTTGCCTATTCCCTGGGAGCAACAGAGCAGAAATACTTATGACTTTCTTAAGAGAGTGGGAAGAAGGGTGAGCTAAAATATCGATACACTGAAAAAGTTACCCAACTTAGAAAAACAGATTTGAAACTATCAGCAAACTTGCAAATTGATTGTCAGTATGTTTCAATCTATAAAACAGCAGGAAGAATGTTAGAATATCTTTCCTAACTTGAAACTTAGAATACACCAGCTCTGTCTTGCAATATTCCATTTAAAGATTTTAATTTGAAGTAAGTCTTGTGGAAAAAATGTAGGTAGCAATAAACTTTGATTATTTAATTTCCAATCACTTCAAATTTAACATGATTTGAAGGAAAATTTATCACCAATAAAGATATATTTTATGACCACATGTTTTTTCCTTTGCAATTAAAAAAAGAATAGCGTAAGGACATTTCAATGAATAGGTAAAGGGGTTGACAGTCTCACATTTACTTTGTGTTGGATCTGTCACATGGAGTTAGAATTAAGTATTTTAACCTTAGTAGGCTGACTCCACACACCTTTCTTTGGAGGCAAACCATATTACCGCCCCAGCCAGCCTATGTGCCAATTGAACATTTTGTGGTCTTGCATTGAGCCAAGGGAAGTGCTCTTAATTTCCAGCCACACAGACCAGATTAATTTGTCATTTTTCAGAGGTGTGCAGCTCCAGGAGATCATTGAGAATACAAAATATCCGTCATAATCATCCAACATCACCTCAATTAATACTGATCAAATGGTTTGTGTTTGGTAAGTGCAAAAAAAATGTAACCATCTGTTTCAAGAAGAAAGTTTCAGAATTTAGAGAGAAGCTAGCTTAGGAAAGACTGTCAAGTACAAATAAGGGGTCAAAAATTACCTTTTTTTTCTAAACAAAGATAATAGGGCTGATTGAAGAAAAACAGTAACATGAAGTCAGCTGATCAGTAACAATATTCAAGCTGATTTTTTAAATGCTAAGCTGTATTAGGTAAAAGCTTTGCACTCATGTGTGCACATTCATGAACAGCCAGAGTAACTGAGAACTGCTCTTCTCTCCAGTGAGTTGCCATTGCAACAGCAACAGTTGCTTCAAACATTCTCAGTGACAGCCCTTAGGCAATGGCTTGGAATAGTAGCTGTTCCATCTTGGGCTATTTGCTTTGATGTTGTGTTGGAAGCCTATGCACCATTTCTGATACTGTGTGGTTTTATATGTAGGTGCCAACAGTGGCTGTCAAACGCACCAGTCCATAGCAATATCACAACATACCTTTCCAAAATTTTCAGGCATTGTTCTCTTGCCGTTTATTAATTTAGACTCAGTTCTTCTTGTATTGTCCTATCAGACAGTGATAATTATACTTTTGAGTTGTTTTTCTTTGTTTGTTTTTTATATTGTCCTTTCAGCCCCTTCTCCCTTATTATACTCTGTTACGAAACTCTTGACCAGGAAAGTTGATGTCATAGGAGCTCTCTTTTCTGTTATTTGATTTCTGTAATTCTTGAGATATTCCTGAATTGTTGTTCTAATATTTAGAAAAAGAGAAAACAATTCTACTAAATATATATTTATATATTGCAGTTAGCTTGGGTTGATTCTTAAAGAAAATGAGAAAATGTTTAGTGTGCTCTAATCTTTGGCATCACTCCCTGGTTCAAACTATCTAATATACTGAAGGCTGTATTGCTGAAAGTCCTTGGAGACTGACAGATCTCTACTAACTTTTGCTATTTATCCAGGCAAACAGAAACCCCAATCTGAATGGATATGCAAGGGAGTGGTAACAGAAGATTGGATGTTTAAAAGGGAAACAAATCACACACTGTCACTTGTTGAACAAAGGCAATGAACTGAGTAAGATAATCTTCATTTGCATTTCTGAGGAAAAGTAAAAATTCAAATCAATGGTAAAACAGGAGAAAGGATCATTCTAATCAAGCAACAGTCTGAAATGCTTTGCCTGGTTAGTAAGTGAGCTATTTTCCTCACTAGAGATTTTGTTCTAATGACAAATTTTGCTATGGGAATATGCGTGTTGCTATTACTCAATTCAAAACCAGCTTCAAGATAGAAACAACTTTGTGTTTCAGATTCAGATTGCTTTGGTTAGTGTGACAGCCATACAAAGTAGTTGAAGTTTAGGAGCTTCCTTGTTAAATTGAAAACAAGGAATTTTTTACGATGTGACAGATGTTAGAATGTCCAAAGTTTCTCTTAACAGAAAGTGATGGATGTAGTCAGTGCTTGTACTCCATTAGTTAGGACAAAATACTGTGAGCATAATGCTAAAGAGGAAAAAGTTGAAGAACTTTATAGTGTATGTCTTCAGAAGCCTTTTAATTTAAGGGCTATGTCAAATGTGGTGGTCTTTTTTAAAGGATTGTTTTTTCCCGGTGCTTACCACATTCAGATTTTTCTTCATTTTAAGTGCTTGACATCTATAAGCAGAAGTGACTGATGAACTTCTAAGTGTACTTTCTTGCCTGACATACTGAGTAAATGGTGATTAAGTTACTCATGTCACTTGGTAGATTATTTGGTTTTCAAGGAAGAGCTTTTTTTCTTGACAAGAACATTCAAAATGTATGCTAGATTACTATCAGCAATCTAAGCAATTACATGAAGTAGCTTGATTGCTGGTGATTGATAAGACAATAAATGATGAGTAAGACAATATACTCATGCAATATGATCTCAGTAATAATTAAGTAATTAAAAAGGTATGAAAATACACTTCTAACACATCCATATGCAGTGTAATGTACTGGGAACCAAGAATGGTAGTAGTCTTCTATCATTCATATCTCAAAAGACAATGACAAAGTAACCACATCAGAGAGAACTTCCTTTACATGAACCCTTAATAGGTAAATAACTCTTAAACATGGCAAAACTTTTTCTCAATTTTTTGAAAGGAAAATATAAAACTGGTACTTATCTCTGTAAATGACATTGTCAAAACCATAGTGAATTCTCTCTGATCTTTTTACTTTTTTTTGTTTAAATAATAATTCAGAAATGTCAAAGAGGTTGAAAATAAAGCACATCCAAATGGAAAATAATTTGTAAAACAAGTCATAAAAGAGCGTGTAGGAGGATAGTAAGTTCCTTAAGTAAATACATGGGAAACACACTCAACAAAACTATGATCATTTTCAAGGGTTAGAAGTTGAAATTTAGACAACTACAGCCTTGTTTAAAATTTGATTCCTACTGATTTCTCTTTCTCCCACTGGCTGTTTTTGATTTTTCATATATTACTGTCTCTCCAGGTACTCCTCGCATACTGTTTGCAAACTGATTTTAAAATTTTGTACAATTTCCTATATTTTTTGTTTTTACTACTTCCTATATTTTTGAAGAACAAGAGCCACTGTGGCTTTACTCTTCATCTGCTATCTTACTTCCTCTTTACTTTACTGTGCCTCTTCCTACTGCATATAGTTTTTTGTAACATCTGCCAAGGAAGTATTAATCATTAACTACAACCATGTGCTAAGCACGGAACTCAGCTCCCGTTAATAGCTGTAGTATATATTCAGTTCATACTCTGTGTCCTCTAAATGATTTTTTTGGGACATTTTAGAGTCTGCTTGTCACCATCAGAGTTATGGATGTTCTCATCCATACAAGTACAAACATCTTGCTCATTGTTGTTAATCTAGCTACCTGGCAGTCAAATACTTGAGCTCTCACTTTTTCATTTGCACAGCTGTTCTAATCAGACATCATACTTTTAGGCCTGTTTAGCAGTAGGATAGTCCAACATTAGAACAGCTTCTTAACACTTGTGTACATTTATTAGAAAACATACATGTTCATTTACTGGATGAAACTTGAATCTCCCCTTATAAGAAGACTTCCTTAAACTCCAGAAATGAATCTTTACTTACCTGGATGAAACAATTTTATCACTCCAGTAAAACTAAAATGACTTCATTGTGATAGGAAGACCCTACTAAAAATATCCTATCATTCAGTGATTTGTTGAATCTCCTGGAGAGTAGGACATGGGGGCTCAAATTGCATTTTGCAGATGACAAATTTGAGCATAAGGCAGATTTGCGCTGGCTTACTTTTCTAATTACTTAGCTAGCATCAAGTGGAAGAATATTATGTATCTATGTCCAAATATATATTGCCCAAAGGTTGAATTTGTGGTGTTTTAGCCCAAATTTTCAGCAGAGGAGAATAATAAATTTGACAATTTGATGTACTCTTTGATATATATGAAACATATTTTTTAAGGCTCCTATAATTTCTACTATTTCCCCAGACCTATTATCATATTAAGTAAACTACTGAAAGTTAAGAAAGAGAGTACACGTTTTCCAAATGGCTATTTATAATGAGTATTTCTTAAAATACATTAAAATCAAGCTTTTAATAAGTCTTTCGAGTATAAAATGATCAAGTGAGTCTATTCATTTTAATAACATCAAACTTTTATATCCTTTTGCATTGAAAACCAATAGTTACTTTCATTCTATGTTGTAGGGTTCATTCTTTGACTGAAATTGTCAGAATCAGTTTGTCTAATTAATCTTTCAAATTACTGTTGAAAATAATGAGGCAATTATTTTCTTTCTTGTATCTTTGACATGTCAAAATGTGATTTGATATAATAACCAAAATGCATGAATTAAAATGGGGAAGTTACTGTCCACACTGCAATTCAGTGAAATTTTTGCAATAAACTACACTGTTAAGCAAATTCAGTAACAAAAACCTGAGTTGTAACTGTTTCCAATTAGTTAGCTGTTCCCAAGGAAAAAAAACACCATTTCAATTTATTTATTTTTTGGACAGTATTTATCTTTATTTGTTTTTTTTGTTTATATTAAAAACTTGACTAGTATGGTATGTAGAAGGGAAATAAGAAATTTCCACTCTGGTCCTCAGTAAAATTTTGTATATTTATTTAACAGACTCATAAGAAATTTATGGCAACAATGTCTTGAAGAAAACTACAATGCAATAGATTACTCCTTGGTTAGAATATACTGAACTATTTACTGGAGTTTCAGAAAAACTGAAAGACTCACACGTTGGTTCTTGTAATGATATACACTTTAATAAATAATCTGACCAATGGAATACAGAGTAGCATCCTAATTTCAGATGATGTGAAACTTCAGGACAGCTCATGTGGACTGAAATACAATGTTAAATTTCCATATTCTTGACAAAATCAGAAATAAGGATCTAAACACCTCTCCCCTTCCCACTTTTTTTTTTCTTTCTTTTTTTTTTTTTTTTTCAGATCAGATACCAAATTTGAATACTAAAATGCACTCAGACCACGTAGTAAGTGACTGAATATGTAGAAGTTCTGTAGATAGAATTCTGGGGATTTCAAAGAGCCCATAAGGTAAATGGGAACCAAAAGCCATGTACTTCTGGAAAAAAAAGTGAAAGTTTTTTGTTGTATGAATAGTTCTTCTGCCATTCTCAACATCATAAAGTTTCTTCTGAAGTAGTATCATACTGCCAAGTGATAAAGTTCAGAAAGATGGAGACTGGTATGAAAAGAATTTGCAGAAAGAGAAAGAGAATGCTGAACTCGTAAAGGCTATTTTAGCAAAAATAGGGAATAACATAAATTTTACCAAGTAAAATGGATTATTCTATTTTCCTTGTCTGCGACTTGTAGAAGGAGAAATAACAGACTTACACTGCAGCCAAAATGTCATTAGACTCCAGAGAAATTTGGCATACTGGGCCCATAGAAGGGAATAAGAATGCACATTTTATTTTGAAAAGTACGCCATGAGTAAGCTTTTCAAAGTCTCTGGTGTTTCAAAAACTCCATCAGTATGCAGCACAAAGTGTTTCAGGTACTGGATTTACTTTAGCTGGCCCTCCAAGATAAGGAGTATTTGTATATTTTCCAAATAGTTTTTTCTGTCGTATGCTTTCTTAGTCTCCAAGTATCTGAGCAATACCCAAATAAATGTGAATTCAGAGAATCCAGTGATATTGAAAAAGGAAATTTGAATGTAAAAGTTAATTTTGTAGGCAGAATTTTATATTTTGTATTAATGGACACTGCTTCAGCATTTTTCAGCATCTTATGTATCTTCTCCTGTGTTTTTTGAACTGTATTCAGATCTTTCTTCTTAACATACTCCTTTCTAAGTATTTAATTCAAAATCTGCAAATGAAATTTTGAATTGATACATTGTTTCTGAAGGAAGACATCATTTGACAAATCTTATATTTTTCTCTTGTCTTTAAATAGACAAATTTCAAATTGCAATGTACAAATGTTCCATCATTCTTTCAGTGGACAGTGGAAAAAATAAAATGAAAGTTTTCCAGATGAAGTTGGTTGTTGCTTTTGATAAATAAACATGTCAATTGGACTAAGATTTCTTCTGATCAGAAATACTCATAGATAATATGTGTTTCTGAGTACTACTTTTCCTTTCAAAGTTTTTCATTCCATAAAGAATTTAATGTGTCACTCAGGTATAAAATCAGATATACAGCAGCTTTTCTCTTTTTTTTTTTCCAATAAATATCTTATAGTTTTTCTTCTTTTACTACTAGTAAAGTATTTTAGTAGTACCTTTATAGAGTTCCATACAGCTTTTTCATAGTCCTAAACTGTCCTAGAGCAATTAATAGAACACAAAAATTAGGATATTTACTGCTTTTTAGTTTTCAGAATAAAGAAAACAAAGTATGATTTGGCTCTTCATCTTCAGAAGCCCACAATGGGCTTCCACTGGGGAAAAAAAAAAAAGATTCTTGTTTTGAAGAGCAAAGAAAAGAATTGTTATAGGGACCTTTTTATTCTACAAGGGGGAATACATCCAGTTGGTTACTGTAGACACTCTTCAATGTAATAGTATTGATAAATTTCAATTTATTCTCCCCCACAAAAAATTAGTGTAATTATAAGAGATCGTAATCACCAAGAAAGGCAAAACAAGACTAACATTTTCTTTTGCTGACCTGTATTTCCATTTAGTTGGTTTTCTTTCTGTTCCAAAATCTGTTAAGGTTTTATAGATCACAGAGAATTAACTATAACTGATACTCTGTTATATTATTTTAAGGGAAAATGTTGTCAGAGCATAACAGAATAACATCTCTTAAAAACAAGTTCTCCCAAGGTTTCCAATCAAATTTCACTTAAGACCTTGTTTTTTGTTTTTTTGTTTTTTTGTTTTTTTGTTTTTTGAATAATGTTGTAACAGTACAAACATATATGGTTTACTCATCTAGTCTCCTTGAGTGGTAGGAGCACATTCTTCTACCCTACAAGTACGCAAACACTGCTAGGGAGATAGAAATTTTAAAGAAAGTTCTGTAACTGAATTTAACTTACTCAGAAAGGCCAAAAATGTCTCATATTGTATGTTCCTTAATCTAAACAAACAATTTCTAACTCTGAATTGTAGTATAATTATGTGAGATATGTAAATCTCAGGTGATATTTTTGAACCTGAAAATTAATATGGAGGCATGAAATTTGATCAAGTAATGAGGAAGCAGAAAATGAAAATGACAGAGGACCTGTTTAAAGTTGTAATACACATTGTTGTTGTCAGTAAAGGGAAGGGTGATCTTTCTACAATAAAATTGTATTTTCAAATATTTGCATCTCAGTGGAACTGTTAAAAGATCAATTAAAAAAATCATAAACATGCTCTTATATAGACCATAATTTAGTCAAATAAAAGCGTTTACAGAAATACCATAAAAAGTTAGAAATTAAATGAATTATAACAGTAAAAAACTTTAAGTAAGAATATCTGCTTAGAGAGCTTTAATCAAATGACTAATAAAGCAATTAAAATTCATTTATGTGGCAGTAAATGCTTAGAGTGGAATCAGAATCAAAGAATATTCTGTAAGGATATTCAGGGAGATGCTGATCTCTTCTCTCTGGTCACTGACGGCAGGACATGTAGAAACAACACAAGGCTACACTAGTGAAGGTTCAGATTGGACATTAGAAAAAGCTCATTTACTGTTGTCAAATGCTGGAACAAGATACAAGACTGTCAGTGTTCCAGAGACATTTGGACAATGCCCTCATTAACAGGCTTTAACTGTTTGGTTAGACCTGAAGAGGTCAGGCCATTGCCCTAGATGATCTTTGGAGATCCCTTCTAACTGAGCTATTCTATCTCTTTCTGTCGTGTCTTTTTTAGAGTTCTTGTCTTTCTGTTTACTTTTTGATGGCTGCGAAGCACTGATATGAGGTTATTTTTATCTAATTCCTGAGAACAAATAATCATCATAAAACACATACATTTCTTGACATTATTATTATTATTATTACTATTTACTTATATCAGATATTTGTGTACTCCAGGTATTATCTACTATTTTTTTTGAAAATATCATTTACTTAAGGTCCTTCCACACTGAATCTTACAAAAATCATCTTTTCCACCCTGAGCAGGTTAGTACTATAAATTATAGGAAATTAAATACTTGAAAATATTTTTTAGGTTTTATTTCTATCTGCTTCTATATACACATGCTTGTTCCTCTCATATACTTATGCACCATTAGTAACAAAGAACATATGAATATCTGCTAGTTAGCAAAATGGACTTCCACTTACAATTAGCTGCTAAAGTAGAAGAGACTATGATGGATGCATCATGTGGTAAAGATTTTGACTTTTACTATAATATCTGTTTCCTTTCTCTATCTATTATTAAGAAAATAATAAAAATGGTATTGGTAATATGCACCAGAAAATGTTGATGAGTTCAGTAAGTTTTCAGATATGGGGATATGCAGAAATTTAATAAACCAAAGTAGGATTCTTCAGGAAAGACTACCCTGCTTTTCAATAAAAATACATAACAGCTGTTTGTTTGGTTTTTTGTGTCTGTTCTTGTAATTTTGTTTTTGAAATAAGTGGTGGTGAAGTAAAGCCTTAAAAACATTTCGATAATGAAACATTTAAGTCCGGTTAATGGTTAAATTTAATAGTTTAGTTTAGACTACTGGGTAGAGTTTGCATTCCTGTATGCCAGTATAATGAGTTCGGGTGTATCTATAAATGAATAAACAGTTGTTATCATGCAAAATGCAATTTCATAGAATAAGTTTGTTTCAAGAGTAGAAGCATGGACATCGCACAACTCATCAAGTGCTTTTGCTTTGCATAACAACTATTTTATCCATAGGCCGTTGATTGTAAAACTAGGCTATAACGATATGTCAACTAACTAAGTGTATTTGATAGCTAGGAAATGTTTAAGAATAAATGCTTAAAAATGCAAAGTACTACTTAGATACACATTTGAAGTACTAGCTGTTAGAGCCTGCAGTTTAAACAGGGAAATCCTTTTCTGTTACTAAGTTATATAACTAAATCCTTAAAAATAATAATCCCAAGCTGGTATCACAAGAATGACTAGTGCAGTGAGAACTCGAATACAGGAGGAAATTTTTTTTACTTTATGAGGAAATTCTTTACTCAGAGGATGCTGAGGCACTGGAACAGGCCCAAAGAATTTATGGATGCCCTAACATCGGTGGAGTTCAAGACCAGGTTGGGTGGGGCCCTGGGCTTCCTAATTCCTACAGATGGCATCTAACCCCCCCCCAAGGCAGGGGGGTTGGAACTAGATGGTGTCTTCCAAGTCAAGCCACTCTATGATTCTTTGATTCTATACTAGTGCTCTTTAAAGATGGAGTTACTAATTCTGGATGTAGGAGTCAAGCCATAACCACGGTTTATTTGGAAATTATTATTAATATAGAAGTACTTTTAGTATGTGAAATATAATTTAAATTATATGTATTCTGTTATATTATGTTCTTTTGATATCTTAAGATTGAAAACTCTTGATTTCATACAATAATGTTCAAGATAAATTTAACCAGAATATATACCTTTCCTATTTCATACCTCTGAATCTCTAAAATTCTATATTCTGCTGTCACGTTCTGAATTTAAAAATGAAATATTTCAACAGAGATAGAAATTGGGAAAACTATCCACATTACTCTCTGGCTGATAGCTATGCCACACTCTGAAACAGTTGAATTCCCAGGGTGCCAGTTGTCACTCCAGTCAATAACAGAGGCATTCATTTCTGTACTAAGGCTGTAGCATGTTTTAATGATTCTGAAATACAAGACATGCAAAATTGATTTCGCATTCTGTGCCCTTAAGGAACCCTATTATCCATGTTATGAAAACAGCAAGTTAGCATTTTTGTTGTAATTATTTGAGCTGATTATGTATTATGTTCTATTCTGAGACATTTTCTTCCAAAGCAGTTTATGCAATTACTAGATGAGAAAAGGCAAAAGCAGCACTCAAGAGGCATCTGCCTTAAGATAACCTCATGCAAGTTTTTCTTTGACAGTGCTGACATACCTTATCTTTGTAAAAAAAAAAAAAAAAAAAAAAAAGGAGAGAAAAACAAAAGAAAAAAGCCAACAAACCAAAGTGACTAAAAAGAAAAAAACACACAGTGGTCCTATCGTACAACTTAGATAAGAGTGTTATAGTACTGTCTATAAATGATTTTTCTTTTTCTTTAATACTAGACTGATGATAGTAATAATTTTTAAAACTTGTGTTTATGCTGTGCAAGGCTATGACACTAGTGTGTTCCAAAGATTTGAAAGGTTCTGCTTTCATAAGCCAGTATATTACCAAAAGTAAAGACCAATATTTTGGTAATCCACATTTCTACACATCATATGTTTGATGAAATATAAAACACCTCATGAATGCCATTTTCTGAAACAAATGCTTCTACAACTGTTAAGAAGAGGTGAAGCCTACCATGATGGTCATCTATGCATCCTTCCAACTAGGCCAGTTTTGAGGATTTTATTATTTTCCTGATCCCAGGCTAAGTGCAAAACAAAGCTGAGAGACCTGCAGTGCAGCTGGCCTGCTGAAAAGTGCAACAATCACACTGCTGAGTGAGAAGAGCTGTGATCTCAGTGTCTGAGGTCACTAGAAAATGCTGCTGATGGGGACCCGTAGAACAGTGATGAGTACATTTGTTTTCTTTCTTCCCCTAAGAATGAGGAGGGCTTGCTCACTCTGCAGAAAGAATCAGCCACCATCACAATCATTAGAGAAGAACAAGAAGATAGACTGGTCCACATGTAGGCAGCCCAGTTTTATAGTTGGGGAAGAAAGGGAAGCGGGATAGGACTACTAGGCTGCTGCTGTAGATCCCAAGGATTGCTGCAGCATATCACTACCCAACAGGAAAAATACAAGCAGTGAAAGGGAAAAGAAGAATTGTGTGATTGCTGAACTGCTTAGGTTGGTAGGCTGAGACCAACCAAGGATGAAGAAAGTAAGTTAGGAGAACTAGTAGGGAATCCTGCTATAGAAGGACTAGTTTGGCATGGGGGGAAACCTGCGGGATACACAAGCAAGATCCCAGTACCCACAAATGTGAGCCCACAAAAACGGAAGGACCAGAGCTAACAACACGGCTTCAAAGAGGGTAAGTACCTACTGAAAGAACAGCCAGAAATCACAGAATTATAAAATTATAGAATTGCTTTGGTTGGAAAAGACCTTAAAGATCATCAAGTCCAACTGCAACCTAACCATACTAACCTAACAGCCCTCTGCTAAATCATGTCCCTGAACACCACACTTTTAAACACATCCAGGGATGGTGACTCAACCACCTCCCTGGGGAGCCTATTCCAGTGCTTAACAAACCTTTCTGTAAAGAAGATTTTCCTGATATCCTACCAAAACCTCCCCTGGCACAACTCGAGCCATTTCCCCTCATCCTGTCACCTGTCACCAGTGGTATATGGCCTCAGCTTTGACCTGAAAGCATACTGACAGTCAGTTATATAATAAACATGAGAAGATTAATAAGAAAGGCACCTATAATCAAGAGAAGGGTTTTAAATTACCAAAGCTTCCAGACTGATAGTAGTAGAGGCTATTCAACAGTTCTACTTTTTGCTATATTGCCTGGGCGAAAAAGGTAATTGAAGAACAATGAAAATCTCAATTTAATTCTAAATTAGGATCAGAAAATAACATGTACTGGTTTAGAGAGTGTCAAAGAGTGCAGTTTCTTGAGCAATTAAATCTTACAACATGTAAAAACCTTTTTTTCCCCCCCTTAAATAACATAATTTTGGAGAAAATACAGACAAAATTGTTTTCCCTTGCATTATTTTAAAGTTTACAGTACAGATGATTGTCCAAGAAGAGAAAGAAAAACAAACTTAAGACGTGAAAATCATATTCCACATCCAACACTGCTTTAATAATTAAACGTTTGTAGGATAATTAAGTGCAAATGTGCTTAATGCTTCAGCTTAAAAAAAAATCATTTTGTTGTTTTCTATTTGTATTAGAAGCACCAAATACAATTTTGAAAATGCGTCTTAGCATATCTAACTAAAATAGAAAAGTTTTTTTAAGATAACTACTTACTCATCTTATGTCTTTGTTTGGACAATTATTTCTTTGAAGGGGACCTTCAAATTGTATTTGATCACTGCATTCTGAAAATTGATTTCTTAAATTTATCTTAATATGGACATTCATGACTCAGGGAATGTAACAGTCATAGAGTACTTCTGAGCTTTGGAACATTCATATTAATCAAAGTTATCAAATGATGGATGGAAGGATGTAAATATGGTGATAACAAAATAAGTCATTACTCTTTACCATAGATAAAGAAGACTTATTCATATCTACTGCTGAAAAAGATCCAATAATATCGGTGAGTAAATTTAAAAACAAAAATCTCCTCTTACCAAAAGCGCTGTGAAAATGAGGAAGTGAAAAGAATAGGTAATAGTGTACATTATGATTAATTGAAGAGATTCCTTACTGATTAGCCCATAAACAGCAATGCACTGTGAAGTTCCTGAAGTGGAAGAGATAGCTTGTTCTGTGAAGGACTAAGGAGTGTTAGGATTCCAAGACTATTTAAGCCAATGAAAATAGGTGAGAAACCAACTTGTATGTGACTTACAAGTTCACTACACCAGGTGCTACATGTAAATGAGGGGTGTACAAGTGAATATGAATAGGAAGTTTGTGAAAGGAAATAATGTAATCATGTGGAGTATTTTTCATGAATTAAAAGATTAAGCCCTATTTCCTTGAGAAGAAATGAGCAAAAATAAAAGAGCAATGTTTATGTTTTCAGAGCATTTCTATGTAAAGTTTTATCCATGTATTAAAATATGAAGAGAAACACTAGAAGCCAATTAATATTTGTGCTCCTAGGTGAAAAAGAGTACAAAAACATCAAGAACACCTCTGTACTGTCATGCACTTAGCTTAGATGTTCTGCTGTTGTTCTGTAACTGATAGTGCATTGTATATCTTCTTGAGAAAAGAATGAGCTTAGAAGTAAATTGAGCAAAACAGTTTTGTCCAAGACTATAAGTTCTATATTTCTAATATGTTAGTCTATATTTGAATGCTAGCAATAAGTGTTACTTCTTCAATCATTATGACATTTCTCCTTCCCTCAACCCCTTCTTCCTTTTCCCCCAAAAAGTCACAAAGCTAAAAGGAACTGATAAAAAGCAGAAACTGAAACATTTTATCACAGTACCTAGAAGAATGAAAGAATCTTCCTTTAAATTTTTCTAACCACAATTATATTCTCCTAAAAAAGCTATGAAAATGAAAATTATGTATCTACTCTCAAGAAAAACAAGTAAATTAGTTCAGTCTAGAAGGGTTTTTTAGACTAGTGCAAAAGAATGAATAGGATAAGGCCATCTTCCTGAACAGATTTCTATGCAGTGAGAGAAAGGGTTCAGATTTCTATTCTAAATTTCTATTCTAAACAATCTGCCTTTCTGTACTCTCCTGTCTTTGACAACAGGCGGGAAACAACTTGTTCTTTTTGCATGCCTTCCGATTACTCTAATTTCAACTGTGAAAAAACTCCCAAACCATTAGCTATTCTTCTTTTTTTAGGGGAAACTGTTTATAGATTATCTGATGCCGATTTGGAGTAACTTATTCTCCTTTATTGTCAAAAACATTCTGATCCAAAAGTTACCCTCTTCATTTTTCTCATGAAAAGGTAAATGTGCAAGATTTCTCAGTATTTACTTCTGCTTGATTTCTTGTACTTCTGCTGAAAATTTTCCTGTAGTACTTATGCAGCCTATTTCCTGCAGTTCCAAATATGTAGTTTCTTTACTTTTTTACTGTATTTTTATATCAGCTAAGCCAAAAGAACTTTCAAAAACCTCCAGACATCAAAACTAAAAGCATCAACATTTGCTTTCAGTGAAAAAGTCATTCCAGCAAGGATAGAGCATTTAATGAAGTAAAGTTTAATTATAAATGAATAAAAGTTTAGAAAAAAACTAATTAGTACCATCCTCATTAGACTGTAGTCAATCTGTGCAATGCTGAATCCTGTAGCTAGTATTCTACTTATCTTAAGGGAACATCTGCTTTGGAAAGAATGTTAACATTACATCTAAAAACTTTTTCCCTAACATACCTTAATAAGATGAGTTACTCACTAAATATGTAGTTCAGAATACTAGACAAATAAAATTCTATTTGTCTTCTGCTAATAATGAATGCACTAGGTAGTCTTCATTTAGTTCATAGTGAACAGACAGTTCTCATAAGAAAAAGAACAAGGACAAAAATTACTGGATTAAAATATTTAGAACATGTCTGTCCATGCACAATTTACAATCACTGTATAGCTTTCTCTAGAGCAAGCTCAATACTATTCATAAAGTTTTGAAAATGTTTAAATAATCAAGTCTGCTTTGACTAATACTCATCAAAACAAAAAACTTCTTATAATAGCCAGATAGTTGTGTAATAATTTTTGGAATTGCAGGCAGCTGTTGCATAGATCAAGCATGATAATCTGGATTTAGTAAATTAACAGAACAAAGCAACGATTAGTAGAATTTTGAGCAGAGATCAGTATTGTGTAGAGGCATATCTGAGTAGAAGCAAAAAGGCTAGAAAAATAGAATCATATAATCATAGAATCACTGAATGGCTTGGCTTGGAAGGCATCATAAAGCCTATCCAGTCTAACCCCTGCCAGTTGCAGGATTATCACACACTGTATCAGGCTGCCCAGAGCTACATCCAACCCGGTCTTGAACACTTCCAAGAATACGCCATCCACAATTTCTCCAGGCAGCCTGTGCCAGAGCCTCACCACTCTCTGAATAAAGAATTCCCAGTGAAGATCTTAACTAAATTTCCCTTGTTTTAGTTTAAATCATTCCCCCTTATCCTATCTCCACTTCCTGTAATTGGTAAGGAGCTGGAAGAAACAGAAGGGTCCAATTGATAAACATTTTGTTTCATGACTGGTGCCACTTCCAAAACTTTGTGGGTTTTTTTGACAACAGAATTGTCTACATGGCACTAGGCTTGCCGGCACCAGATGGCCTTCAATTTTCTCAAAGAGAGAAGAGGGTACTTGGGGGAAAGCTGGCAGGGCTCACTGTCAGGGCTTTAAACTAGGTTTGAAAGGGGAGGGGGAGTTATAATAGCATGCCTACCCACTAAAAGATGTGAGACAGCATAGCTAGGTTAGAGGGACAGGGTTCTAGGGGGAGTCCTTAACCTGCTGCCCTGAGATGTGCTGGCAACACTGCAGTATGTTTAAAATCTTAAAACAATGAGCCAGGGACCACTGAGGCATTAGGAGAAGGCAACAGGGTAGCTCAAGGGAAATACTTCAAAGGAATTAAGGAGTTATCCTCCAAGAAGACAACAAGGCTGCCTGAATAGCTGAAGTGCCTCTACACTGATGCGCACAGCTTGGAAACAAACAGGAGGAGTTGGAAATTATCATGCTACTAGAAAACCATGATATGGTTGCTGTCACTGAAACCTAGTGAGATGATTTCCACATCTGTAATGTGGTTATGGAAAGCTACAAGCTGTTCAGAAAGGACAGTTGAGGAAGGAGGGGAGTAAGTGTTGCATTCTCTATCAAGAAAAGAATGGAGTGTGAAAAGCTGCCCCTGAAGAATGACCACAAGCCAGTTAAAAGCGTATGGGTGAGAATTAGGGACAGTGGCAACAAAGAGAGCCTTGTGGTTGGGGTCTACTACAGACCACCTAATCAGAGCCTGTTGATGAAGCCTTCTTCCTCCAGCTACAGGAGGTGTAAAAATTACAGGTTCTCACTTGCTGGGGAACATCAACCACCCTGACATCTGCTGGAAAAGTAGCACAGCAAACTGTAGGCAACCCAGGAGGCTCCTGGAATGCAAGGAGGATAAGTTCTTGAGCAAACTGTAGGCAACCCTCCAGAGGGGATGCAGTATTGGACCCGTTGCTCACCAGTGCAAGTAGACAAATTGTGCACTTGCACTGCCAACTGTATCCTGGGCTGCATCAAAAGAAGCATGCCCAAATGGGGAAGGGAGGTGATCCTGTTCTACTCTGCACTGGTGAGACTTCACCTGACATAAGGCATCCAGATATGGAGATTTTGCTACAGGATAGACATGGACCTGCTTGAGAGCATCCAGTGGAAGGCCACAAAAATCATCTTAGGGGTGGAACACCTTCCCTACAAGGACAGGCTGAGAGACCTGGGAATGTTCAGCTTGGAGAAGAGAATGCTCCAGGGAGACCTCATACCTGCATTTCAGTATTTAAAGTGAGGATATAAGAAGGAAGGGGACAGACTTTTTATCAAGGGAAATGGCTTCAAACTGAAAGAAGGGAGATTTAAATGGGATATAAAAAAATATTTCCTACTGTAAGAGTAGTGAAGCACTGGAAAAAGTTGCCCAGTGGTTGTAATTGCCTCATCCCTGGAGACATTTGAGGTCAGGCTGGACCAGACCCTCAGCAAACTGATCTAGCTGTAGCTGTCTCTGTTTATTGCAGGGGAGTTGGACTAGACAACCTTTAATGTCCCTTTCACACTCAAACACTTCTATGATTCTATCGCTATCAGACTATTTTAAAAGTTGGTCTCCCTCCTGTTAATAAGATTCTTTAATTACTGGAAGGCCACAGTGATGTCTTCCCTGAGCCTTCTCATCTCCAAACTAAACAAGCATAGTTCCTTTCTTCATGAGAGGTGCTCCACTCCTCTGATCATCTTTGAGGCCCTCCTCTGGACCTGTTAAATCATTTCTCTTTAAGTTCTTTACCCTGACTCTACACATACTTGGGGTTACCTTGGGTGGCCAGAGGAGGGCCACTAAGATGATTAGAGACCTGGATCACCTCCTTTGTGAAGACAGGCTGAGGGAGCTGGGCTTGTTCAGCCTGGAGAAAAGAAGGCTGTGGGGTGACCTCATTGCAGCCTTTCAATTCCTAAAGGGAGCCTACAAACAGGAGGAGAATCAACTCTTTGAAAGGGTAGATAATAGCAGGACAAGGGGAAATGGTTTTAAATTGAAGGGGGGAAGATTTAGGTTGGATGTCAGGGGGAAGTTCTTTACTATGAGAGTGGTGAGATGCTGGAACAGGCTGCCCAGAAAGGTTGTGGATGCCCTGTCCCTGGAGGTGTTCAAGGTCAGGTTGGATGGGGCCCTGGGCAGCCTGGTCTAGTATTAAATGGGGAGATTGGTGGCCCTGCCTGTGACAGGGGTTGGAGCTTCATGATCCTTGAGATCCTGGCCATTCTGTGATTCTGTGATTCTGTGACTCAAGTGCAATACTCTGCTCTGGTCCTTGTTGAATCTCAATTAAGTGCCCCTGGGCCCACTTTTCAAGCCTGTCCAGGTCCCTCTGGTTGGCATGAAATACATAAGAAGAAGTGGAGACTGCAAGATGGTTGCTCAAATGTCTTTTCCTTACCCATAAAAGAATGATGAAGCCACTGAAATAGAAGGTTGGCTTAATTATTCTAAGCGGCTACTACTCTACAACAAGTACACAAAATCTAGTGACACACATTTATTTTGTGTGTGTGATGGTTTTTATGTTGCCAGATGAAATAAGCATTTTGCTGCATGTGTTAAGATAACTTTAAAATGGAAGCCTGTGTTTACCACAAAACCCCATTTTTAGAAGTTATTTTATTCTTTTATGAAAGAAATGGCTGATACTTCACTAGTTTCATTACTTTTGGTAGCGTGAAGATTTTAATTAAGTACGGTACTGCAGCCATCAAAGAAAGCACTAAAAAACACAGATGGATAGAAGTTAATAAGGTTTTATGTCACTTAATCCAGAAGACAGCCTAACATCTCATTGCTTTGCCAAGCAGAATAAGTGTAGCTTTCTTTTGTTTGAAAGTACTTGACTAATTGGGAAGAACAGAAATTGATCTCATGTAATGTAGACTTTGCTGATTCCTTTCACCACAGTGATTATATACTAACTAGCTTGCAATTTAGCTCAGTATTTGCAGTTTTGTTTGTAGTAGGAGACAAAAGCACAGTACATGAAAACATAAGTATGTTTGGACTGGCTGACAAAAGCAAGAATTCCAGAACTCAGCATTCAGATTCCTTTACGGGATCCATTTTTATCTTAGTTTAAATAGCAGATGTAGTAAACCATATAACATGGGAACTGTAAGAGAACAGTTGATTCACAGACTGAACCAGATTGATTACCTGAGGCAAGGACTGAGTTACCATGGGAGCACAGGTGGAGGCAATTCAGCTGTGTGACCAGAAGGATGGAGCCTGGCTGCACCTCTCCTGGACCCCACTTAAAGGCTGACTGCATCTAGGGAAGGATCTCTTTCTGGAGATCTCTCCTTTTGGGGTTTTCTACTGTGAGCCTGGGATATGGGTGAACGTTTCATTTTTGATTGTCTCTTTCCACCACAACAATCTTTCTAACTACAAACCTGTAAAATGCCATCCTAACCATGTCTCTCTTCTAATTGTACACTTGTTAATTGTACAGTAGCAACAACAAATAATGAGTGCTGAATCACAGAAGAGGAAAAACTGAAGTGCTACTAAAGCGGTGGTATAACGTTTTTGTCAAATAAACTTTAGTCTTCCTGCCATTCAAGAAGATGACACGAGATACACAAAATTATTTAGGAGTTTATAGTTTTTGAAGATGTAGGTAATTCTGATGAAAGAAAGGGGGAAAAAAATCAACTTTGAAGATAATATTATGTGGATAATTTCTGCATTGGTAAGAAAAAAAAATAGTATAAGAATTACAGAAAGGACTCCTTATTTTTACAAGACACTGAATTTGGAAAATGAAATGTTTAAGACTACTTTAAGTCTGTGAATTATTGGAAGCTATGAGATTGGAGAAAAGGACTGGTAAAACATCCTTTGGAAGAATGCCCTGGCTATCCAGCAGCTTGGTTAATCTATGACCAGACAAAAGGATGGAGATGAGAAAAAATTCTTAATATGGAGTCATAGAATCTTACAGAAGTGTTGAGGTTGGAAGGAAAATCTTGGTTCATCTGTTCCAACCCCTACTTAAGCAGGGACACCTGGAGCACGGTACCCAGGACCATGTCCAGGCAGCTTTTGAAGATCTCCAGGGAAGGAGGATCAACAGCCTCTCCAGGCAACCTATGTCATAATGATGGGAAGAGAGAATGTGAATGAATAATAATTAGTTGGGAAAAAAAAAAAAAAAAAAAAAAAAAAAAAACAGGCATATCAGCCTATATAGGTAAATTTTCAAGTGACAACGAGCTCAAATGATTTTTCTGCTACAGTTTTGTAGTCAATAAACAAAAATATAAAGATTTATTCACTTTCTATTACATTAAGTTGTTCTTCATCTTACAAGACCATGGTACCTAGGGTCCTGTTATACAAAGAACCTTTATAAAACTTACATCAATGTTACTGGATTACAGCAGAGATCACCAGAGGCTTTCATTTACTTGCTGTTTTTTTTATGCTAGTGTCTCTATTTGCATATAAAATATTGGACCAGTGTTTAGTAATTTTTATAGCATAGTATCTTAAGGTATAAACAACTGATGAATCTTCTGTAAGAGTTGTCAGTAATCCTGTGCAGTAAAAGTTTTGTGTTATTTCTAAACATAATAGGGGAAATAGTGTTCTGTATTTTCATGCCCCTGTTCCCGCATTTTAAGTATGTTTATTTTGGAACTGAGTATCAAATATTTTCACTTTAAAATTTGCTCTGCAACTAGGAAGGCAAGAAACATTTTTATTGACGAAATCGCAGCTGGCATAGTGATCCATCTGTGTGTGTTAGTGGTGGGAAGATCAGAGGACACAATGTTTTTTGTCTTTATGGTATAGACTGGTCCATTATATAATAACCACAGGACAGAATATGTGACTTACAGGGTTCTTTAGATGTATTCTTGTCTTTACTGTATAAGTTCATTCTTATGTTTTGCACTGGCACTTGATACTCTTATCCTTTCTGGAAAACTTATGTTTTATAATTTTCAACTTCTTTCCAGTAAGTAGTTCTCAAGAGAGTAATGATGCTTCCTTTTTCCTATAATGTATTTTTGCATAATTACAGTGAAATTATTTTTCATCCCTGCAGCAACAACAGCTGTTTTGTGATCTTTCAAGCCTACATGTCTTTGAAGAATATAACCATAGCTGAAAAATTGTCCCTGGTGAGATTCAAAGCAGAGGTATTGTTTTTCTCATGGCACTTGAATTGATGTGGATATTTTTGTTTGCACTGCAGTGAATTGGGAATAGTCATCAAACCAAAAGACTGAAAAAGTTCTTTATGGTTCTTTAATCATGGGCACTTATAACTAATAGACAACTTAGCTAGAAAAGGCATAATTATCAATTTGAACAATTATGAAACAACATTTGATAATACTTTTAATATCTGTTATTCAAAGACAGTTTATTGATGTTATTTCCTTTTTCTTATTTCTTTTTCTTATTTTTCTTCTAAGTAGAAGTTTTGTAAAGCTGCATGCTTGCATTCTCATTGTTTGAGTAGCAAATATAAAGAGAGAAGAATGTTTAATGTTGCAATAAAATATGCAAAATATAAGACTTAAATTAAAGGATGTTCTGTAAAAAATATGTAAGGGATGCATAATTCTCAAGAAGATAACCTAAAAATGTTTTGCTAGAAAAAGAACACTGATTAGTACTTATCCATAGGTGTGCGTCATAGAATGTAAGTACGTATAATGAGAGGTAAAAAAAAGAAGTATACACATAAAAAATGGATATAAACCAAAATGGAAAACGTTTTAGTTTGGCTAAAATTTCTGATACAGTTAGCACTCTTACAGAGAAGTATTCTTACTTTAGAGCAGAAGTTTTACAGTGATAGCCCTGTTAAACTGTTCATTTCTTATGTATAAAATACATCTTTTCTTCAGTTTCCAAGATTTTTGCATAGGGGTTTACTTCAATGAAAAATAAAACTTCTTGAAGTTTATGAAAAGGAAATGTTTCAATCGTGTCTTCTCTAGATAATAATAAAAAGAGCCAAATGCACTACAGAGCCCAGACATGAAATGACAGATTTAAATAGTATAGTATGTAACATCACTACAAATCAAATCTCTGGTAGATACAATTACACAGTGCCCAAAAGGGAACAAAAAAAAAAAAAAAAAAAGGATGTGGAAGGTTATTATCTGCAACTAAAGTCCCATATTAGGAGACTAAAGAATAGGTCAAAACTGGTCCTCACAAACCTCACAAAGACGTTTAAATATTTTAGAGTTGTTGGAAATTGCTTAAAGAGAAGATGAAGCCTTGATTTGAAGAACACTTCTGATATTCTAAAAAAGACAGACTGAAAGTCAAAAAGAATCGATTCTTCCAAATGGAGATTACAACTGAAAAAAAAAATACTATACTGCACAGCAAAAATGGTGGCTGATGGGCAATAAATGAATTACTGACATGTTACTATAAGGACTTCTAATGTTTTTTAGAATTAAGCAATTTGGAAATTAGTAACAATTTGGAAAAGGTCTCGTAGTTAACACTTTGTTTTGAAATGTTTCAAAAATTTTTAATGAATTGATGTCTCCATTTCATTAAAACAAATGGAAGATTTTGAGACAGCTGGCTGAATCTTGCACTTTGTGATTATTATTTTTGCAATAGCTGGTTCTTTGCTTGCTGCAGTAATACATTTCCTTGATCAAAAGAGGGTCTTCTATAATTTTAGCCACGGGAAATTATTTAATTTGTTTTTAATTAGAACCAGGGCTCTGCTTGTTGTTTCTTGCCTACTGTACAAACACTGATTTTTCACTTTCAGTATGCTTCAGATATGCTTAAATACTTCATGTTCTTTATTCAATCAGCTTCAAAAGATAAACCAGATTTTGTCTTATTACACTTACTGTGATGACAGAAGGCAATGAGACAAAACAAAAATAGTTTCATTGAGTCTCTTGCTGTATCATATTGAAATCTAAAGTTTATGTACATGTTAACTCATTTACCTGTTTCATGCCACCTTGATTTGTCCAGGATGTATACTTTTGAGTGCCACTACTTCAATAATATGTTAAAGATTACAAATAGATGAGTTATCTGATTTATCAGTAGGCAAGGGTAACTTTTCAGCTTCTTCAAGTAAAGACAGATTTCAAACCTATCATCGTGCTATTTCTTTCCAAGAGAACTGTCGTAATAAATTAAAACTTAAAGGAGCAGTCATAGAAGTTTTATTTCACTGCATTTGATTTTCTGCACTTAAAAGATCAGTTCACTTGCAGTTGTATTCTGCTTAGTGAAGATATATTGGAAAAACAACCTGCATTCAAAGAACTGTTGGCATGATAACTTATTCTAATTTTAAATCCAAATTGTAGCTCATTAGGGATCTTGATTCTGGGGGAATGCCCATCATTGGTTACGTTTGGATTTTGTGTTGAGGGATATAGTTTAGCAAGAACCATGGGTGATAGGTGAATGGTTGGACTGGATGATCTTATAGGTCTTTTCCAACCTTAATGATTCTGTGATTCTGTGATTCTGTAATGATTTTCAAATGCTGTAATTCTGTATGAGTACATGCATTCATGTACTCATGTACATGTAAAACTATCGGTATGATTATACTAGATTTTTCTCTACTGTCACAACCTCTAGAACTACATTTAGATGAAGACTGAAAGAATCTTGTCTTTCATATGTATAAAGATGAAAATCTGAAATCACATCAGCCTTGAACTGAAATGCTTTTACTCAAAATCTGGAAGACAAAAGCTAATTCATCTACTATTATTGCTTTGAAAGCTTCCTATGGCTAACATAACAGGGAATACATACAAATTGCTTCAAAACTTATTTTTCAAATTCTGATTTTAATAATGATTTCACTTGTTGAGTTTTTGTTGTTTGTTGTTGTTGTTGTTCTTTTTTTTTTTTTTTTTTTAAGCTTTTGTCAGTGATTACTTGGGGCAGCTCTGAAATTTTTAGCTCATTTTGTGATTCATAATTAAAACTGGTAAAAATTAGTGCGAATAATTTTCAGCTAAGTATGCTTCAGATGTGAAAGTCAACCCAGATTAGCATAAAAAACTACATTTTTGAACTGTTGGTGGTATATGAAAGTGTTAATGAAAAAAGATGACAGACATTTTTAAATATTCACAACATAGTATTCTTGTGGCATTTTTTTTCTGAAGAGCAAAGACACAGGATTAAACATTTCACCATTATCCTTTGACACGTATTCACTCTTGTACAAAGAGTTGAAAAATCTCTAAAAATCTGACTTGTTTAGTTTGAAATGGTTTGTTGCTTTCATTTTAGAGATTTAAATTAGAAGCAAGTCATCAGAGCTAGTAGTGTTTGGTCATTACTATAGTAGATTTTATGTCATAGTTAAAAGTGCATTATTTTATATTATGGTTTGTCTATATAGCATCTGATTTACAAGTAAAGTATACTGTTTATCATAAAGTTTAATAATACAAAACTGTGTGTTATTATTTTGAATAAGATTAATCTTATGTGCTCCTTCCAAACCATCTTTATTAACATGCAGCTCTTTAAATATTCATTCAAAAAATGTTATATGCAGTTATATGCCTTTGATAATGCAGTTTTTAAAGTGCAGATCTTGTGTAGCATTCAGTAGGGTGGCTGCTCCCTTCAATTGTGCTATATCTTTTGGTGCAAAACTAAAAAGCAGGATAAACCAGCTGGATTCTAACGTTGATTAACTAACTTAGTTGGAGATTTCTATAAAGAACTCAAATTTGCAAAAATCAATTTTAAAAGTAATCAACTATGAACTGAGCCAAGAGCTGAACTATTTGTTCTTTCCTGCTCCCCAGAAACATTTTGGGATGGTTCTGATCTCTGATCTTTAATTATCAACACTGATAAGAGAGTTAGAGACCACTGAATACTGGAGGTAGTATTTTAAACAAGAAAGATGTAGCTGGGCCCAGTGGTTATCAAGTAAATTGAGGGAAATTAAAGTTAAAAAATATTTTTTTAGTTGTGAGGGTAATTTACAATCAAAAATGTTTTTCTAGCTACATAGTGATTTCCTCTAAATGAAAATTAGATGCATTTCTAAAATATATTTTTAAGTATAAATTGCTATGCTAACTGGAGAATATGCTGCATGAAATCTCCAGGTTTATGGATTATTTAAGTCTTAGTTTCTATTAACCATAATATCTTTACACTGCTGTTGAATTTTTCTAATGCTATAGAGACGGATAATAGATCTTCCAAAAGGGGAAGACTTTAACCTTATGTATGACTTCTTATTCATAAGTAATCTGTCAGAAGTAAGATTACTATGAACAAATTTAATGACAAAATACAATCAATAATACAGTGAATATGGGTTTCCTTATGCACGTGATGAAAAGATATCTCTAAACCTTTGTGCGCACAGACAAAACTAAATGTTAAGTCTAATGCTTCAGAACACCACTAGGACTTCAATGATCCTTTTGTTGGATATTTACTGAAATTCTTGGATGAAAGTCAAATTTGAATCACAAAAATCCAACTAGGAAAGGATCCTTGCTAGCAGTCTGTTGCTTTTCTTTTGCAATTCTGTTCTACCTTGTACTAGAATAATAACTGGACATGCTGTAGTGAACTCTCAAACAAAATCCCTCATCTTTGAGCTTTACTTTTGGAAAAGGTCTAAGGCAAAGTCTTCCTGCTTTGGAGCTTCGGACACAAAATTTTTTTAGACTTCGTCAAGGATGAAAATCTCTGAATTATCTACTTATTTTTAATCCCTTTGAAAGAAAAATCTTTTGAGTTTTTTTTCCGCTGAATGATAATCATGTTCCTGGCATGTGCTGTCTCTGACATATGCACCCACAGCTGCTTTAAAATACTAAATCCTTTAGATATGTTTCCTTTTATACATCAAGAGGCATAATTTGTGTAAACGTGACTTAATAAGCAGCCCAATTATAATTTACAAATTTAGAAATACACTAAATTTTGTTTCTGTTTCAATTAAGTTGTTGTCTAATTATTCTATAAACAGAATTACCTAACACAGGGAACTGAAAATGCAAATGGGAATTAAATCTTTTGCTAAGCTGTTCAAAAAAGTTAGGCACTGCATGATCTCTTCTAGTATTTCAATTAACATGTTCTTATTTGGGTCTTGATACAGTTGCATATTTCTGTACCTAAGCAACTCTCAGGGCCCTGAAGGCCAGTCCTATCTTTTCTGTCCGCCCTTGGCCTCCCCAGCTGTGTCCAGCCCCAGACCCAGCCTATCAGTTTCAGCCCCGGTGGGGCCCCACATCCCCAAAGCCATGGCCTGGCATGCCCCTGGCCAGGCCCCAGAGAGGTGGCTGAATCCCAGGACTGGACTGCTCTGCTCCAGGTTGGGGTGGTGGAACAGGCTTGCTTGATTGGCACAGAGGAAACCTTTGGTTCTCTACCTGCAGCTTTCAGTGTGGGTTGTTACTTATTATCCAGCACTTCATGGACAAAATTAGTCAATATCCTCTTCAGCAGAAGGACCTGTAAGTAAAAAGTTCAGTGTCTCTGCACTCTACAAGGATACTGATATGTTGTAATTAAGTAAAGACTCACTGATGTTACAGTTTTCCCCGTGTACTATAAGGAATAAGAATGTTACGAATTAGGATCAGCAGCAGAAGTCCCAGATATAGTACAGCAAAGACAGTATGAAACGACCTGGAACAGATTGCCATAGAATCATAGATTTGTAGAATAGTTTGGGTTGGAAGGGACCATTAAGATCATCTAGCAGCCTCTTGATATAGGCAGGGACACCTCCCACTAAACCAGGTTGCTCAAAGCCCCATCCATCCTAGCCTTGAATACTTCCAGGGAGGAGGCATCTATAACCTCACTGGGCAACCCGTTCCAGTGCCTCACCACCCTCACAGTAAAGAATTTCTTCCTAATATCTAATTTAAATCTACCCTCTTCGTGTTTAAAACTTTTTCCCCTTGTCCTGTCACTACATAGCCTTATAAAAATGCTTTAATAGAATCCAAATCATATCAATATGAAATATTTTCTTAGACCAAATAATTTAGGAGTGGATATGAATGCTTCCACTGAAATTGCTTTGAAAAACAAACAAAAATGATGTCAAACTAAAAAATTCTTAATTTAGAGGACTAGATAATTAGGCCTAACGTGCTTATTATATTCTCTTTAAGTATTGTGTTTCTGGATCAAAGTTTCTTTTTTGAGATAACAATTGCTTTAAAAAATAAACCTTTATTTTGAGCTTGACAGGAACAAAATGGAAGGCTTCCACTTCAGTTTATTCACTTCCATTGTTCCTGTATCACAGCTTAGGCACTGCTTTCTTCTAAAATGTTCTTTGAAAAACACGTTAATATTTTACGGTTACTCTTCATTCTAACTGATGCCTTTGCTGTTGTAATAGTTCTTCTTCACTTCTAATAACTTATTTCTGTAAGTAGGCCATGGTTGCTGTTTTTTTTAAACCTGCAATGTAAACAGTCTCAATTTATTTTTATAAATGGTTTGCAATAGTGCCTTCCTCGATATAGAAATATTGATTGAGACAGTAGAAAATATAATGAATAAATGCAAAGATTGGGAAAAAAAATAAAAATAACAGATAATATGTAGACTCGTCTGCATGTTATAGTAAACTTATCAGACAGTAAACTCATCAGTTAAGTAAAGAATGAGAAATGACATACTGAATTAAGCAGACTTAATGAAGCAAAGTGGATTATTTACCTGAATAATGAAAACAGGACTTTGTTCTTTTATGTATGATGTTTCTTGGTCTAATTGCAGCAAAAATTATCTCTACTGTCATAGATGAAGCAGAAGGAAGTGAATACTTTTGACCTCTTCCATATGTGATCTACATGTTATAAGGAAATGCTGTACAATATGCCACAATTATATAATCACAATAAAATGAGACTATTTTTTGAAGCAGGATATCTAAATACACTAAGAAATGGCACTTTGGAAAAAGCAATGAGGTACACATTTTTGAACCACCGAACATCAAGTGTTGGAAAGGACCCACAATGATCTCCGAGTCGAACTCCTAACTCAGTACTGGACATCCCAAAATTCAAGCCTAGTACTCAAGAGTATTTTCCAAGTGCTTTTTGGACTCCAGCAGCACTGCACTATGCCCACTTCCCTGGGCAGCCTTTCCCTTACCCAGAGCTGCCTCTCACCTGACACAGCCCCATGCCACTCCTGCTGTCGCACAGAGCTCAGCGTTCATGAGGAGCTGTAGGTCACCATGAGGTCTCCCCTCAGCTTTTCTGTTCTGGGTTGTGGAAATCCAGAGGCCTGAGCCACTCCTCACACATCTTGCCCTCTAGTCTCTCCACCGTCTTTTAGACCTCCTTTGGACACTCTCCTAGTTTTATTTCCTTCCTATATTGTGGTACCCAACCTGCACGCAGTGCTGGAGGTGAGGCCACAAAGTGCAAAGCAGAGGGGATAACCCCTCCCCCTGGATGGCAGTGCTGGGCCTGGTGCACCCCTCCGTATGGTTGGCCCTTTGGGCTGCCTCACGTTTAGCTTACCATGAGCCAGAACCCCCAGATTCCTTTCCATGGGGCTGCTCTCCTCCCTCTCATCCCCCAGTCTGTATGCTTCTTGATTTCTTGAAGATGTTGAAAACAAAAAACGAAAAGCTTTCACTTTCAAGCCAATTGAACAGCATGCCTGAACATATGCTTAGTTGCTTTTCTGCATTGAAGACTTTGATATAAACACAATTACCATAAAAGTACACCAAGGTCAAGGTCCTCATTACTGGCCAATTCAGATTAAAGGCAAAACATTGGAAGAATTTTCATCCAAAATAAAAAACAAAAACAACAACAATGAAAAAAAAAAAAAAAACCAACCAGTAATATTCCTTGCATTTTGTGAGATATTGTGTAGTTTTGGAAATAATTTTGCCAGTTTGAACACTGTTCACCAAATTCATGATATCTAAGAAGGGAATTCTAACTTGTGTCTCTTGTCAAAATTTTTCCAGTATGAAAACCCAGATCTGTTCTGTTCTGCATTGTATAAAAGTCAAATAATCATATCCTTTTCCTTTTCCCATGAAAGGTTACATATCATCGTTGCTATCTCTAATCCCAATATGATTTCCCAGAAAAAAGTTCTGCTAGCATTTTAGACATTGTGGAATGCTGTTCACACTTTTACAACTTTGTAGGTAAATTGAGGAGTTCTGTATTTAAAATATCTCAGAAAGCACAAGGTGATGTTTGTGATGTTGCAAACTGGCTAAGATATGCAGATAGATTTAACATCTTTTATTAGACTAATGCTCTCTTGAAAAACAGATAAACTTTGGGCACACAATCTTCATGTTTGAGATAAAAATGGCAGTTTCAAGTTAAGAATAAGAGCGCAAAAGTTTAGAAACATTAGTTGGACCATCTTAGAAATTAGTTATTACTTGTGAAGCAAAAGTGTTAATATTGAGGAGCAGGGTGTTGAGAAAGATGAAAGAAAGAAAGGAAAAATGATAGAAATAGTTACCTAATGTACTTACGCAGAGAAAAGAAAAAGAAATGTGAGCAGACCAAGGACTTGGGGAGTGAAGAAAGGCATCATGTAGTTCAAGACCATTACTGGAGTTGAGGCAATATTTGAGGTGTGCACTATAGTTTCCAGCCTTTTCTCTAGATATTTATATTGCCATTTCTGGAGCCTGTACATGGAATGATCAGCTATATCACAATTTGTTTTGTTAGAGATGGATGCTCCTTGAAAGTTGACTGCTTTTATCCTTTATTGATTGCTAGTGTGAGTTCATTCTTGAACAGTCATTTTTTGTTATACTTACGTGGGTAACCATGAGGAAATTATGCACACAGTGTGAAGTATGTTACATTCCTGGAAAGCGTATGTATAAATTCAAAAATTATGAGAGTTCTGCTGTGAAAGTCTTTATAGCAGCTGTATGGAGATAATGGTAAAGATTTACATTTTGTGATTAGGCATGTGTCACTGTAATGATTAGTGTAATTTGTACAAGAGGAAATTTGTTTGTTATTATGGGGCTAGGTAGATTTGAGTGAGGGTAGGGTGGCATTTTGTCAAAGGCTGAGATTAATGGTTTCAGACTTTTTTATTTTATGTTATGTAAGCCAACTAAAAATTGTAGTGAAGTTAGCAATTAATATTTTTTTTCTTCTTTTAATTTCAGGAAAGCATTCTGCCTGTGTAGAATTATCCACCTTTATAGTCACACTGTCCTTTAGGGTCTTTCAGTAACTCACACAGTGCATGAGTTCAGCATATAACTATCACTATGGTGATAATCTTTTGAGATACCAAATGACCCTTAAAGTAGGTTGGAGTCATTATGAATGCTTGCTCGTACTATTTAACTTCACAGTTTTTGAGAGATGCAATTCTGATCTACCGTACTTGATGTCTATTTTATAAAAGGTGTACTCTGAATTCATATCTTAATGCAGTATTTATTATAAAATCATAAAATTATAGAATCACTAAGGTTAGAGAAGACTACTAAAATCATGTAGTCCAACCATTAAGCCCACTAACATGGAACCACAGTGCTACAAGTTCACATTTTTTTTAACATCTCTAGGAACGGTGATTCCAACACTTACCTAGGCAGCCTGTTCCAGCTGCTCACCAACTTTTCTGAGAATTTTTTCCTAACATCCACTCTGAACCTCCCCTGGCACAGCTTAAGGCCTCTACTTCTCTTCCTATCATTAGTTATCTGGGAAAAGAGGCTGAGCCCCATCTCTTTACAGCCTCCTTTCAGGTCATTGTAGAGAACAAAGCTTCCCTGAGATTCCTCCAAACTAAACAATTCCAGTTCCGCCAGCCTTTCCCCATAAGACTTGTACTTTACACCCTTCACCAGATTCATTGCCCTTCTATGAACATTCTCCATCAACTCACTGCTTTCTTGTAGAGAGGGAACCAAAACTGCATACTTACTCGAGATGTAGCCTCACCAAAGCTGAGTACAGAGAGAAGATCATTACCCTCTCCTGATGACTACACTATTTCTGATACAAGCAAGGATGCCATTCTTAGTCACCTGGGCACACTGCTGGCTCATGTTCAGCCATCTGTCAGCTGACACCCCAAGATCCTTTTCATCTGTGCAGCCTGTGTGCAACTTTGCCCCAGGCCTTTCGCAGTGCATGGGGTTTTTGTAAGTAAAATGCTTGGCACTTGCTCTTGTTAAAGCTCATGCAATTGTCCTCATCTCATCGATCTAGTCCTATCTAGACCTCTCAGTAGGGCGTTCCTACCCTCACGAGGAACAACATTTATTCCAACTTGGTGTCATCTACATACTTACTGAGGGTGCACTCAAAATCATCTTCTCTTTTATCATAGGTAAGATAAAATGTAAAATCATTTTCTCAGACAAATAACTGTGATGTAAACACTCTCTAAAATATGGCTGAATTTTTGTATTTTGTGCAGATAGCTGAGGAATTATTGATCAGTGGCTCAGAGTCTGGATGGAGATCAAGTGGTGACGAGTGGTGATGAGTGGTGTCCCCCAGGTGCCAGTGCTGGGGCTGATGCTCTTTAATCTCTTCATCAGTGGGATCTGGTACACTCTCAGCAAGTCTGCTGAAGACAAGCTGTGGGGTGCAGGCAACACACCAGAGACAGGATGCCATTCAGAGGAACCTAGACAGGCTTGAGCAGTGAGCCCATGTGAACCTCATGAGGTTCAACAAATCCAAGTGCAAGGTCTTGCACCTTGGTCATGGCAATACCCATTACCAATACAAACTGGGAGATGAAACAACTGAGAGCAGCTCTGCCAAAAAAGACCTGGGGGTAATGGTGGATTGCAAGCTGTACATGACACAGCCCAGAAAGCCAACTGTATCCTGGGCTGCATCAAAAGATATGTGACCAGCAGGTCGAGGGAGGTGACCCTGCCCTACACCTCTGTGCTAGTGAGGCCTCATTTGGACTGTTTTGTCCAGATGTGGAGTCTTCAGTGCAGGAGAGATATAGACCTGTTGGAGCACATCCAGAAAAGGGCTACAAAAGTGATTCACAGAATGGAATGGTTTTCCTGTGAGGACAGGTTGGGAGAACAAAGATCTTCAGCCTGGAGAAGAGACAGCTTTGAGGTGACCTGATAGCAGCCTCTCTGCATCTAAAGGAGAACTACAGGAAAGAAGGGGACTTTTTTATCAGGGTCTATGGTGACAGAACAAGGGAAAATGACTTCTAGCTCTGGGAGAGTAGATTTAGGTTAGATATAAGGAAAAAATATTTTACAGTGAGAGTAGTGAGGCACTGGAACAGGTTACCTAGTGTTGTGGTTGATTGTCACATCCCTGGAGATGACATGTCTGGATAAGACCCTGGGCAACCTGATCTAGCTGTGGTGTCCCTGTTCATTGCAGGGGAGTTGGACTAGATGGCCCTCACAGGTCCCTTCCAGCTCTAAGGATTCTATGATTCTAGATGTATTCATCAAAAATACCTTGTAACAATATCAAAAAGCTTTTCACCTTCAAATTAAAACAAATATGCCTATGGCAAGAAGTCTAATGCTTTATGTGTTGAATTATGTTTTCAAAGACTTAGGTCATCTAGTGAACTCCATTTCTATGGGTTTGTGTAACTGAAGACATCTTGCTCAAAATGTCATGTTTTCTCCCGAAACAAGCAGAGCTGTATATACTTTTTCTATCATACTCAATATGCATATTTTCTAATGTATAGCAGGTATTCCAGTTGAACTCTAGGGATCAGGTAAGAAAAACTGATAAATAAGCAACTAAATGTAATTTGTACATTTTTATATACTGCTTATCATATATGGAAGTTTTTAAAAAATACACTAATTATTTTTCATGGTTGAATTGCTTAATTGCTATTTGAGATATGATAACAATTGAATAACAATGGCGTAAAATCAAAATTAAGCTGACATGAGTTAGACTTCTAATGTGTTATTCTAACAAGATGCACTAACTGGTTTCATTCTATCTTCAACAAAATGAAGATATCTCATTTAACTAGTGCCCACATAGACAGCATAGACAAATTAAAATTTACATTCAACTAAGGCATAATCTAGAATAGATTTTGGCCAATAACTTTTACATACAAGTCTGGATTGTAATCTCAGATACTGGGAAGAAGATTATTGTTTGTTTCATCTAAAATAACCTATTTCTAAATTTATTTTTCTTAAATTGTGTTCTACGGGTTAGTAGTAGTTAAAAATGCTTTATTTCATAAATTATCATTTCTGTAGTCATATTAAATCTTAATCACTTTGCAATGATTTTGATAGCTTAGTTACATTTAAAGATGTAGGTAAAAATTTTATTCACATTTTATTAAGATGGATGCCACAGTATCTATGCATATAGGTAATTTATCAATGCATCCATGTAGAGAAAAATATTTTGACTTTTGTAAATATATTCTCATCAGATTAACTTTATTTCTTAACATTTTCAAATAAAAGTACCAAGATAAGTTTTATTGTTTAGCTAAAATTTATAAGAGAAAATTTATGTGAGAGAAACTAGCACCATATATAGAAAACTTTCATTTCATCAGACACAAATAAGCAAAGTGTTTGCAACTCACACATGCAGTCCTTCTCTTTCTGTCAGATCCATTAAGTCTTTAAGAAAATAAGTACATCTGAGAGCTGAAGTTTTTAACTGACTCTTTCTCTTTTTATTCCTTTTTATGTGATGATTCATAGTCTCAGGGAAAAGAAAAAAAATTAAAGGCAATATAGAAAGCAACTGATGTCTTGGATCTATTACTCCACAATAAAATATAAGGCAATACAAAGCAAAACAAACAAACAAAAATCACTCAGTTGAACTCTTTGATTATTTCCAGACTAAATATTGTACATGTACTGACATTTAGTCAGTAAAGTTAAAAACAGTATAACCTCTGGACTGTCACTATCAGTTACTGTTATCCTTGTGATAGATGTTTTCAAGGAAATATAATCCAATAGACCACTAGAATGAAAAATGCATCTGAGAGCCTTTCTACATAAAATATCTTATGTACAACATATTGCTTGGCTGGCAACTTTCATTTTCATATTAATATCTACTGGAAATGCAATATAAAATTACTTCTTTGATTCTCAACTAAGTTGCTGTTATATTTTTTTCATTCTAATGAAGACTAGTAAATGACAGGTCCCATTCTTCTATGCATAAAAACATAAAAGTGGAGGGTTTGGATACAGACATCTTCATCTCAGAATAAATACAGCACAGACAGCATGAGGAATGGGAACTCAGAAGTATCATTAGTAATATATTTTGAAGTTAAGAGTTAGTAATAAAGATATCAGATAAAAAAAAAAGGGGGGGTGGGGGTGGGGGGAGAAGTGAAGGAAAAGAAGAGTTCTACAGATCTCCACAGAGATTTTAATAGTTCGCCATTATCACATTCTAGTAACCACTGCTAGAGACAGTATTTTGGTCTGAATGAACTTCCTGCCATAGTTGCTGGATTAGTTACCCTTCTTCTTGGTAACTAACTTGATAACTTCTGAGTATGGTACTAAGGTATGTAGAAGTGTTCTCTGGACTTTAGTCCCTTTCCCAAATTATTTTGGAGGTGTCACCTCTGTATTTATTACTGAAGCTGAACAGTCAAGAGATATGAGAGACATTAGACTCAACAAAGTAGGTATGAGCTCAAGATGGACTACAAATAAGCGGGGTAGGGGGGTAAACAAACAAAAAGAAGGAATTAAAATAGGAAAGTTTCTGACAAACTTAGCGATTAGGAAACTGAGAAATGGTTATTACAATTTGAAGGCTTATCTTTTGTATCAAGAAAAAGAACAGCTAGGATTGTTGTATCAGAATGTAGCCATTTGCAATTGCATTTAGATATATCCAACCAATTTCAGTTGGAGTCACTTAAAAAACTCCCAGTAATGCATAAGAACAAAGCATTAAGCTGAAATTACTTTATTATAATGAAACTGGTGTGTATATACATTCCCAAGTGCCACAGGTGCAAGTAGTTAATTCTTTTCTCATTTGCTGATGATAACCTCAAATTCTTGTTTCCATTTAGTGTTTTTCTTTGTCATGGCAAATTTTAGAAAATTAATTAAAAGGCTGGAAGGAATGTAATCAAATGTATTCATTTTAAAAACAGGATTAAAATGAAACAAGCTGTTAGAATCAGGTGTTTATGCTTACTACAACTGCCCGTCTATTTTGTCATTCTTACTAAATTACAAGAAACAAAAATACATGGCCTCAGAAGCTTGTGGAAAGAGTAAATGTTAAAGGTAAAAGCAAGTGGAGCTACAAGAAAATGAAGGTAAGGCAAGGAAGGCTGAGTGGCCTAGAGGGAGACAAGCATAAAGAATCACCAAGGTTGGACAAACCTTCAAGGTCCTCCAGTCCAACTGTCCATCTACCACCAATATTTCC
The DNA here is from genome assembly GCA_037305975.1 of Chrysolophus pictus. Classification (NCBI taxonomy): domain Eukaryota; kingdom Metazoa; phylum Chordata; class Aves; order Galliformes; family Phasianidae; genus Chrysolophus; species Chrysolophus pictus. Next base: position 24,304,215 of record CM074577.1, on the reverse strand, counting down.
CCACTAAAATACATCCCTTAGTGCATCTAAACATTTCTTGAATACCTCCAAGGACAGTGGCTCAACCACCTGTCTAGGCAGCACATTCCAGCATGTAACGATGCTTTAGGTGAAAAAACTTTTCCTAACATCCAACCTGAATTCCTCTGGCACAATTTAAGACCATTTCCTAGTCCTATCTCTAGTTACATGGGAAAGAGGCCAATGTCTACCTTGCTGCAACCTCATTTCTGGTAGTTGTAGAGAGCTATAAGGTGAGTCTCCTCTTTTCCATACTATCACAGAATCACAGAATGGCCAGGGTTGGAAGGGATTCTCAAGGATCATGAAGCTCCAACCCCTGTCACAGCCAGGGCCACCAATCTCCCCATTTAATACTAGACCAGGCTGCCCAGGGCCCCATCCAATCTGCCCTTGAACATTTCCAGGGACGGGGCATCCACAGTCTCTCTGGGCAGACTGTTCCAGTACCTCACCTCATAAAGTAAAGAACTTCCTCCTTACATCCAACCTAAATCTTCCCTCCTTCAACTTAAAACCATTTCCCCTTGTCCTGCTATTATCTACCCTTTCAAAGAGTTGATTCTCCTCCTGTTTGTAGGCTCCCTTTAGGAATTGAAAGGCTGCAATGAGGTCACCCCACAGCCTTCTTTTCTTCAGACTGAACAAGCCCAGCTCCCTCAGCTGTCTTCACAGGGAAGGTGCTCCAATCCCCTGGTCATCTTCGTGGCTTTGCTCTGGACTATCTCCAACAGCTCTCTGTCTTTTTTTGTACTGGGGGCTCCAGACCTGGACGCAGTATTCCAGATGGGGCCTCACAAGTGCAGAGTAGAGGGGAACAATTACCTCCCTGTCCCTGCCGGCCACCCCAATTTTGATGGAGCCCAGGATACCATTTGCCTTCCGAGCCGCAAGGGCACACTGCTGGCTCATATTAAGTTTTTCATCTATCAGGACCCCCAGGTCCTTCTCCACAGGGCTGCTCTCAAGGACTGCTCCATCCAGTCTGTATGGATGCCTGGGAATCCTCTGGCCCAAGTACAAAACTCTGCACTTTCGCATGTTGAACCTCATCAGGTTCACACAGGCCCACCTTTTCAGCTTGTCGAAGTCCCTCTGAATAGTATCCCTTCCTAATAGACTGTACCGATTCTCTCAACCACTTCTCATAAGAGTTGTGCTCCAGACCCCTTCTTTGGACTCACTGTGGAGCTTCAGTGTCTTTCTTGTAGTGAGGGGCCTGAAACTGAACACAGTGCTCAAGGTGCAGCCTCACCAGCCCTGAGTACAAAAGAATGATCAGTTCCCTGCTCCTGCTGGCAACACTATTTCTGATACAAGCCAGGGTGCCCTTGGCCCTCTTGGCCACCTGGACACACTGCTGGCTCATATTTAGCTGAGCATCAACCAACACCCATTTCATCCACATAATCTTCCAACCACTCTGCCCCAAAACTGTAATGATGACTGGAGTTGTTTTGGCCAAAGTACAAGACCCAGCACTTGGTCTTGTTGAATTTCATCCCACTGGCCTCAGCCCAGTAATTTGTCCAGATTATAAATAAAGATATCAAACAGGACAGGCCCCAATACCAACCTGTGGGGAACAGCACTCATGACCAGTCACCATTTGGGTGTAAGTCCTTTTATCATCACTCTCTGGACCCAGTCATTCAGACAGTTTTCTATCTTGCAAAAAGCATACCTGCCCAAGCCACAGGTTGCTAGCTTCTCCAGGAGAATGCTGTGGGAGACAGGAGTCTACATCAACAGCCTTTTCCTCATCCACCAGATAAGCCATTCAATCATCAAAGGAAACCAGGTTGATCAAGCAGGACTTGTCTTTCATGAATCCATGATGACTAGGCCTGGTACCCCAGCTGTCCTGTCCATGCTCCCTCAAAATCATCTGCTCCATAATCTTTCCCGGCAATGAGGTCAGGCTGATTGGCATGTAATTCCCCAGATCCTCCTTATGACCCTTGATGAATGATGCAAAAAGATTTTAAAACAATCACAGGAACATCTGAAAGACAGTGAAATAAAATTGAATGTATAAATAGAAAAGTAATCATTTAATGGCAAGTGGTTCTGATCAGAAATGATATCGATGAAGTTATCTGAAGTTTATTTTTTTCAAACATCCATTGGAACTTGAATCATCTATATGCATAAATTCGTGGAACAGGCAGTTTTTGTTCTTTGTTCCATGCTCAGATATTCTTTTTAACCTTATTGCAAACTATTGGCCTTTTCTCTTTACTTACATTCTTTATCTCAGGAGAGAGTTTTATGTCTGTTACTTTCTTTTCTCTAGAGATTATTTCTTGTGGTTCTTTGTTAGCAGGCTCTTAGAAAGCAGAGAACCTTTAGCCACCAATTCATTTGGATATCAAAATACTATTAAGTAGAGCCCTCTTCCCTCCCACCTCCCCTTTACAGCTCCAGCAATACATCTGTTAAAAGCCACAGATATACTTAAAACGACAACAACTGTTAATCAGGAAAATACACAAAACCCAAATATATATAAGGAAAGACACCAACTCAAACATATGACTTAGAAGAATTGCATAGGTCACTATTATCTCTTCCACCAGGAGCATAAATCAGAGTAAGATAGTTCAGAGTAAACAAGCACTCAAACTATACAATGGAATACATGTATGATAAGTTAAAACATAAACAGCACAGGGTTACATTTTTTGTTAGACTGTAATAGATACTGAGAATTCAGATCCAACTTTCCCTGAAAAAAAATCTTTTTTATGTACTAAAAATACATAATTCATAGTAAAATCGATGTTGGATTCTTTTGTATTTATGGTAGTAATAGTGACTGAAATATGAATATAATACTGTTCACACAGTGTCTTGCAAAGCATAATGGACTTACTATATACAGTGTGAAGGTTAATCCTATGGGTGTGGAAGAGGCCATAATATTTTGTTGACTTGTTTGGTTGTAATCCAGTGGCAGCATTTATTTGGTAGAAAATATTTTCTCAGAGCAAGTCACAAGTTGTATAGATTTTATCCATGATGCACTTGACGTTTGAAAATGGCTCTGCAGCCGCTGCCAGAAAACATTTATTTGTGTTCTAAATACTATTTGTTAATAAATATGTAGGTAGGACATATAGTGTTGGTTTATTGTCCTATGTTTTACTTTCCAGTAATGCCGCAGGATCCACACTGATTAGCTAGTAATCTGATCCTTCCTTGGGACCAAACAAATCAGTTATTCAGTGGTCTGGGGAAATAAAACTTGAGCTTGAAAACTTGAAGAAAAATACATATTCTTCAGACATGCCCTACTAAGAGTGACTGGTTTCTTTACATTCTAAAAAATAAAAGATGGCAATGATTAACAAACTAATCATACTGGATGCTGATTAAGTTTGTTCTTCTAAAAGGCATGAAGAAACATGGAAGAGCCTGGGTTCTACTGAAATGTCACCTTTTTTATCCTTCACTTTGTGGGGAAAGAAAGCAAGTATGTTTGAGACTGGATGCCTAACAACTGAGATGAGAAGGAAAACACTGGGGAAAAAGATACATTTTTTCTCTAGAAAGTTTTATTTTATTTACAAAACAGGCCTTTTAGTACGTAGAGATGCTGTTTCAAGCATAAATTAGTAAATTTGGTTATCAAAGAAAAACAGATTTTTTTATTATTATTTATAGTAGATAAAAACCTTGTGTAATGAGATTCTGTCTTGCACCTCGTTTCTCCCACCTTTTTCTTAAGTACATCTCTATCTTTTGATGCTCATTGAACACTTCGGAAGAAAATTTTGACTCCCAACTTAGGGTATGTACAATATATGTATAGTCTTTTTCACAGTGTTGCAAGGAGATAATTCACCTGATGTCATGGAGAAAAGTACTCCCTCAGTGCATTGGATTAAGACTTCTTTACAAATTAGCATGACACCTGACAGACCTAGAAAACAAAAGTAAGTAATACTTAAGCTCTAGTCATTGCTAGCCAGGGCTAGGAAAAGAAAATAAAATCTTACAGAAGATGTAGTAACTGCTGATCTTCTGGGGATTACTTAAGAGACATAGGCAAAACTGAAAACAAAGATGAAAAGCCCAAATTGTCCACCTACAAAAAGAAGAAAACCTTGCTCTGGGTGAATAGATGAGACAGCACAGTGTCAGTGAAAATGACTTAAGCGTAACAGCTGCAAACATACTAATTTTAGCATACTTCTATTCATAAATCTAATGCAAGTAGTCAAAATACCTTATGTACAATACAATAAATTATTTATCCCTAAACAAAGTCTGAATTTAGCAGCACTGTAATCACAAAATGATCAATATATCACTGTCCAAGTCATTCACAGCTACATATGAAGCAACATAACTAATCCACCTCTTTTTGACATATTGCTACACTTTTAACACTTGCTTCAATAATTTTTAATCCCTTGGTTTTGTACAACTTAAGAGAAAATCTCAGGCTAAATTCTTCTCTGGTGTGCCAGGACTGATACGCAAGATAAATATTATTTTATTTCATGTTTCTCTTTTTCATACATTGGAAGGATAAACAGTTCAAATTACTGCTTAAAGCTTTCTTTAACGCTATCAGGTGTTAAAGTGAATTAGCTATTATCAAGTTGTTATTAGAATATATGAGAAGGAATCTAAATTTCTTAGGCAAAATACTGGAATCTCAGGATATTCTGCTGCTCCATTTGAGCAAATATGTACATTGAGGATGAGGGGTATTAACAGCAGAGCAGTTGAAAAAATCATTGATGCTGTTAGAAGTACTAGATCTGGATTAAATGTACTCTTGTACAAATGTGTCACTCTTTTAAAGTGCCTTGTGTGAAACAGCCTTTCTTTAGATCCCAGGTTTGTGTGTATTCTTTGCACAGAAAACAAGTTTTTGTGGTTTTAATTTTTGGTTGTTTTGTTTGTTTGTTTTAAAATGAGGACTGCTCTGCTTCTTTTTATTCCTAATAAAGAAAGATTCCTCTTTCAATATTATAGAAATATGTGGAATGATGTGTAATTAATTCATATTTTTCTGAACTGTGATTCCTTCATGTTGAGGATAAAAGGATATTGTATAGTAAACTGTTGCTTTCTACATCTAACTTTCTAGCTTTACTTTTCTTCATTATATGTCTTAGTATTCAGTGACAAACTATGCTGCTACTGGGATTTGAAAACTAAAAATAATTAAATGAAATATAATATTAATAGGAAATTGTATAAAAATAAAGACAGTCCTTGTGGTCGCTGGGAGTATGAAGAATAAAGGAAAAAATGAATGTCTGTGATACTGACCTGGCAACAGAATGCACACTTGAAAACACAGGACTATTCATCAGATAGGAAATGCAGAGAGATTCTTTCCTGTTGCAGAAGGATTTTGTAGTAGTAAATCAAATATGTCTTCCATACAATCCAATTATATTTCATATATTTCAAATAGTTTATGTGGACTTAGTGGAAATTATTAAACCTAGAAATCAAAATGATGTGTCATTTTTTCAGTTATGGCTGGCTTCCATGATCCAAAAAGTGACATTGAAGATTCAACTGATAGATTTCCCAGGGAAAGGAGAATGCTGATGGCATACCTAATCTTATTCCCCTTTTCTTTTGGACCTAATGCAAGCTTATCTTCTGGAGAAGCAGAAGTGACTAAGGTATCATAGTAAATTTCTATCTTTCATGTTTCTCCACGGTTTTCATTTGCAATTTGGTGTGAAGTAGAAAATTTCAAAAGGCATATCTAATATTCCTACAAGGAATGCCAAACGCTGAATTGTAGTAGAGGTCTGATGCTGAAAATAGCAAAATCTTTCTTGTGCTTCACTCCCCAGAATCGTGATGGAAAAGAAGTAAGAATAAGTCCTGTAAAGATTGAGAAGTTTTAGATATCACTTTCTGTTATGGTATATTTCTGGAATTGCCCAGTGTTCTTGATTAGCTAGGTTTTTCCTACAACACTAAGAGTAAGATAAAGTTTTATTTTTCGTATTCTTTTCTTTTCCCTGTCTTACTCCCAGGCCTTAATTTTTCAGCAAGTCCTGACCTTCAGATAGATATTACTCCCTCAACTTGCATCAAATACTTAACTCCTAGTGAGGTAGGTCTTAAGCAATTGTATATCAGATTATTTGATAGCATTGGTTCTTCTGCCTATCAGATAATAAAAAAGTGCATTTCTCCTACCCAATTCAAGTTACTTAACTAAAGGTTCTTTGTCCACTCTTTCTATATTAATATACTTAGAATTATATTCAACTCTTTTAGAATGTACTCTCTTCATGCAATAGTAGGGCACTTAAATGAAGAAAACTGTAGCCCTTGAGAAGAATGGTTAAACCATTTTCTTTGTGCTGGGGAACTAAAACACCAGCGCATTCATAACTGGTAATGATCATTATGCCCTGATCTGAATGGTGCTAAAGCCATACCAATTGCTACTCTAATGCAGGATGATTTTGTATGAAAAATAGGAAAAGAAGTTGTACGTGAAAATGTGGGGAAAATCAAAGAAATTATGCTTCAGAAAACATGTTAGGGTGAACTTTTCCTTTCACTTGTCCGAGCTGTTTAACATTTCAAAGTCGTACTTAAGCAAGGCTTACCTTATTTTTAACTATTTGTTCTGGCCCATTATCTATTGGTGAATTCCATTCTTTCACACACGGTGTAAATCTATTTGCTCATTTTTGTCTGCAAGAAGCATTTTAAGACTTTGCATTCATGATGTAGTATAGCAAGGCACAGATTGATGTGTAATTGAAAGCTCTCATTCCTGAAATGCAAAAGATGTAAAAACACAAGTTTAAATCCTCAACACTGTGTAGCCAAAGTGACTTCAATCACTCTCTGATTTAACGTGCTTTTATCATGACATACAAATAAGATCGCATCATTTTTGCTGGAGGTGTATTTTGCTGGTAGTTTTGGGCTGTAATCAGTGTGATGTTGTTTGTGCTTTGTGTTATTTTTCTGTTAACTCTGTAGTTTCTGTGCCTTGAAAGTAATTGTTCCAGTTTGCTTGTCTGTTTACATCAATTCAGGTTCTAAATAACTATAGTCAAGGAACGAAACTTCCCATACGATTACAACAGCCTGCTGTGTCACTACATAGAAATTTTTATCCTATGCCTTCATTCAGTGTCTTCTCTGAAGTCCCACTTCAATCTTATGTCAGCAGTAAGGTCTTCTTCCCTTCTCTGACATGTTCCCGCTCTTCAGAGATTCTTGGGGGGGTCACATGCCTGCAAATTCTCACATCTGCCTGTATCTCAAATTTTCTTAAATAAAAGCACAACTAAAAACTCAGCTTCTGGAAATCTATATTCAGGCTCTTAATTTGTAGGAAATAAATGTGTAGGGATTTTGGAAATAATAATTAACAAAATCTAAATTAGTTTCTGTTGGTGTCCAATTTAAAAGTAACAGATGATCACATATTCATGCAACAAACTTGGTCATCAAACTAAATAAGAGTACTTGGTGATACCAGCAGTGTGCTGTGTTCTACTATGTAGTTAAGTAAAAAGAGTACTTCAGATTTCTTTTGCTCACTTACCATAGGGACAGCTTGCACTGGAGAAGTACCACCACATATGTATTTGTATGCATTAGATGAAGAAAAATAAAAATAAAAATACAACCATCCCTGAATGTGTTTAAAAACCGTTTGGATGTGGTACTCAGGGACATGATTTAGCAGAGGGTTGTTTAGGGTAGTATGGTTAGGTCGTAGTTGGACTTCATGATCTTTAGGGTCTTTTCCAACCTGTGTGATTCAATGATTCTATGATTGATTGCCCTTTTGAATCAGTATCTACTCCTTAAAAATTAATTGGCTCTTATAAGCCTGAAATAAAGTTATATTTTATTTCATCACCACAGTAGCCTGAAAACTATTTTCTTTATGCTGGGCTAAAAATTACTAATTTTAGTGGTACAAAGCTCATCCCTGAAATATATTTTTTTTTTTTTTAATTTTTTTAAATTGGGGGAAGAGGAGTTGAAGGAAATGATGAAGATTAAATATCACTTTCCATCATTATTTTGAAGTTTCTTAACTGCTTGTTTCTGTCTTCAACCTTACTATTCTTTTATTTAATGCTTCTGTTTATGAACAATGATAAGGAAGAGCAGGTTTTATAATGAAAGACAAATGATTAAGCTTCAATAGTATCCCTAATCTCTAATTCTCCAGCTTTTAATTTGTGGGAAATAAATGTGTAGGAATTTTGTTAAATATTAATTAAAAGAATATTAATTCATTTCTGTTGATGTCCACTTTAGAAGCAGCAGATGATCATATGCTCATGCAACAAAACAAGCAGGAAATGAAAGAATTAAAAAAAAATGTATAAAACAAAATATTGTTGTCACAAACAAATACAGTTTCATGGTTATATTCATGGGCAGTGTATACCTATTTTAAAGTGTAGTATATGTAGTCTACTGCAGCTGTTTAAAAGAAATGTCTCTTTTTCACACATACAGAAAAGATTCATAAGAGTGAAAACACAGGGAGGAAGGTCTGACATATTGGCATCATCTCAGAAACTTAAATTAATTTCATCATAAAATTACAGTATTTTCATCAGAGAATGGAAAAAAAATCTTAACTGGATAAATGGTCCTCCACTAGTGAAACAACAGGTGATAAATTTCACATGAAAAGCCTAATCAACCTAATCAGCTAATCAATATTAAAAAAAAAAAATCTGGACATATCTGATACAAAATTAGAACTACCAATTATGAGGGAACAAGTAAAACAGGATTTGTAAGACTCACTTGAATTTGAAATCAAAACTAAACAAAAGGAAAACCAAGGTAAGATACAAAACTATAGTATATTAAACAGAGAGGAAATAAGTAAAAAAAACAGTATTTACCCTGAAATAAAACTTCTGTTCCTATTCAAGCAAATTCAAAGCAAATTACATTTCACTGGAAGCTGGAAGATTGGATTGTTTATTTCACTGTTATTTTAACAAGTATCCTGATAGCTAAGACTGTTACAGAAGAGTTGTGGGAAACCCAAACTCTTTCTTATTTCCCTGTCTGTGCAGATTTGATCATGTACTGACCAGAAGATCATACTATAATCTGATGATTAGGCACTTATTTGACATTTTAATCTACTGTGTAAGATGTGTCAGCATAATTCTCTCTCAAGAGAGCAGGGAAAGTATCTGAAGGATCTTTCTGAGACAGTGAGGCTTTGCTTTCAGCTACCACAATAGCTGAACACCTCTTTCAATAGCTGTTAATTACTGTCTAATTCACAAGTAGTCTGAAGGAACAGTTTCCCTCCAGTAATAATTCACCATCCTATCCTGTTGCCATGGTGCCATATGCAAAGCAATTTTAATTTTTTATAAATATGTCCTTTTAATTTCCAAATTCTTCATTTTTGATACGCAGGAACATTCTGTTTCCAGCTTCTAATTGTTCTTTCAGTTTAGAGAATCTATATATTTTTAATATACGTGTAGGAAGACATTATACATACAGAAATACACAAATGATGTATTTATTTGTAGAGTATGAATATATATAGCAACTGCATATGTGGTGATAAATTATATATATAAATACATACATATGTGTCTATACATACAGCTAAATCTTAGTGGAGTTCCTCATGAGTTAGTGCCAGCTCATTAGTCTGCAATATTCGCTTATATCCTTAGTAATGGGTCAGTTTCAGAGCATACGTGTAATCACCTGCATGGTAATTGACTGTCTGTTCTTAATGACTCTTCTTAAATTCCTGTGTGTGACTCTTTTTGTTTTTTCAGTATTAGAAAGAAAATTCTCATGAGAACTAGAATCATTACAGACGTTGCTACTTTCCAGTTTTTATCGTACTTTCACGAGCAAAAAATTCAAATAAATAAGTAAAATTGTAAAAACAAAGTTGTAAATCCTTACAAATAAATAAACTTATAAATGTCTGGTTCTCAAACAGGCCTGAGGTGTCTTGTTGGGGATTCAAGAGGGATACATCTGCTAGGTGTTATTTTGAAGAACTGCTTCTGCTTTCTCCTCTCTGCCATATGACTCCCATTTCTTTGTAGCATCAAATCTACCAGGTAAAGGTCTTGTTTACTGGTGCCCCAGTGGCTTTCTTGCTGAATATATTTACTTCTATTTCATTCCAATGCACAAATGAACTCATTTTTCAAAGATGGTCTCATGAAATGCTGAAATTGACTACAACCTGACTGCAGTCTTTCTATTTCTGCAGCTCTGCTGCTTTACTGCCATGGAGAATCTTACAAGAAATGACTTTACTTGAAATGTTACAAAACAGGGATTCTTTTCACTAAAACAGTTACAAACTAATCGAACCATCCAAGACTTCATGGTATCTGGAGGAAAGAGAGAATACCTATCATAGTGAAAGACTGGGAGAAAGGCAGAAGGCACTGGCAGTTTTGTTGAGAGGTCTTAGGTTAATTTAAATTGTTAAATTTAATTCAGTTTTTTCTACCAATATGCTTAATCCCATCCACCGGTGCTGAAATTTGAACTGCTGTTTTCCAGATTCTTCCCAAACGCATTTTGGCTTTAAAATGATAGAGCATTAAATTGATAAAGTACTCTGGCAGTTTATCATGTGACACTCTTTTTGTTGCATCAGTTGAAATGCTGTTTGTAAAAAGTGCTTAACTTCTATTTATGTGAGATACAGCATTCAAATCTGGACAGGTTGTACAACTGTTACTTTAATAGAATTGAAATGGAAATGAAATGCCTCCTGTCTTCAGCCTTCTGGAGAAAAGATGAGGCCTAAAGAAAGGAGAGTAACTAGCCAATTCAGAAATAACTAATTTGTTCCAATGCAAAAGGTTTATTTTAAGAATTGGAGTGACTTAAGAAATAAATCATTCCAATGGCAAAACGATCTCTATTTTAAAAATGTTTTCACATTACACATAATCAGTAGATACAAAGAAAGACTTTTCGTCTTGGAGGGAAACTGGTAATTTTGGCTCAGTTCCTCCATTTATCTGTAAAAGACAAAAGGAAAAAACATATGCTAAAATGCTCTTCTGTAATTCAAAAGTTCTCAGGAGCAAATCAGCACTGCAATTGTACATTTTCAAAGAAAATATGAATGGGAGATTATCTATATCTCTTAAATAGAAATGTGGTTTGGAATTTAACTTTTCTGTGTAGTCTTCTGAGATACCTAAAACAGTAATTTATAACTTGAAAACTCTTCCTTACAAAAAAACAAAATATTTGATTAAAAAAAAATCACTTAAATAACTGTTATCTTTGCTCAGACTTTAGTAATACAAAATACAAAACAATACCTGAAACTGTTCTTCAATCTAGTACACTAGCTTGCAGCTTAGATTTGGCAAAGGTATACATTACCATATCTCTCCGAGAACTTTTTGAGCAAATATTTCATTTTACATGAAAATAAGACTTCAATGTAACATGTTACAATGTTGATACAATAAGATGTTCTTCAGATAAAGCCAATTCTGACATTCTTAATGCAAAATTGCTATTTTGCTTTCAAATTATTGTTACAGTTTATAATAAAAAGCAGATATTTTACAAATATACTTTATTCCTTATACTAGAAAAAAAATATTTTCCAGAAACCTCTTCGAAATCTGGGTCTGTTTTCAACTGTGTTCTTCAGGATGTATAACTTAACTTGTTTGTTGTTTTGTTTACCAAAATATTGTACAAAATGCTGTACAATATTATTGTACATAGACTCATCTAATCACAGTTTTAAAATCTGATCTCATCTGGCAAGGAATTTCTTATGCTCTCAAAGGAAGCATTTTTTAGATGCAAGTACATAAGGAAAGCATTTAATTAAGTATCTGAGATCATTCATTCTTGTGGTATAGGATAATAAATCTGATTTACTCTGTTCTAGAGTTAGCAAATGCAACTGTCATTACAGATGAAATATGGCGAATACATTACTACTGTGGGGCTAGATAGTGTTTGAAAAATTCAATATCTTAATTTGTTTCTCTTTAATATCTCTTTCTAAGTAAGTAGCTGATAACTAAGTGTAAGAATTCATCTTGATCCATGTTATTTGTACATCAAATTGAGAATCATGGAGACAATATTACACAAGTCTTCAAGTTTGAAATATCATTAATGCCTGCTAAAAACTCCTAATCTGTTTTATGAACTCTGCATAGGTGTGCAGTTTACCAGTAGACGTAAATAATTCATTTTTTTGGTGCTATTAGGAGAGTCTGTCTGCAGGAAAAACTTCTCCGCATGTATCTGTTTTTGAGAAAATATTTTAATACATCAATGCTTTTTTTTAATAGGAAATATATTTAAAATCCTACCATGGGATTTCTTTGTGTAAAAGATCTGCAATTGCCACTGGGGACTGATTTAGATATAAATTGAAGTCCAGGAAACTGTGGTTTGTGGCTTGTGAAGAGTTAATTAGAGATCACCAGAATTCTTCTCTCTTATTCAGATAACAATTTGACACTTTTATAAATTCATGAGCTGAAATGCTCTGCACAAATGCAGAAAATCCTATTGTTAATTCAGCATTGTTTCTATTTTGCAGTGCCCTGGATGACTTTGCTCATAGGTTGGAAAGTAGTGTGATGCATCATTTATGTTGTCTTCCACCTCTATTGACTGATAGCCTCTTTTCCTGTCAATCATTTTGTTGCTTTCTGTCAAAAATATTCTGAAAAAAATTAGTTACTGCATGACTGAAGTGCATTCACCTGTAAATGAGTGCTTGAGACAGAAATCAGGATGAATGGCTAGTTATGGCAGAGATCTGAATAGAAGTCAGATGTTACTGTCTAATTGACAAAGTAATGAGTATTCCTTGTTTGCTTGAAAGGGAGAACAGCATTATCAGTAATTATGAGGAGATCATTTTTCGTTTGAAAGAGGTTCATTTTAACAGTATGAGTCAGATCTTTATGTAAAAAGATACTCACGAAAGGTTGTTATTTTACCAGATCATAGAACTATCTGATTGTCTATCTCTTTGTCAAACCCAGAAATATAGCTGTGTCCTCACTAAACAGGGCACCTCATCTAGGTGAGCACTGGTAGCAGGCTCCATCAACAGCCTTAGATAAGAGAAGTTATAGGGTCCAACCAGGAAACAACAAGAGACTCCACTGGAGGAAAGTCTACAATGTGGGTGCAAGGTTCATCAAGGAGGCAGAGCTGGAAACAGGATTAGATGCATGTGCAGCTATGGCATGTTAGCCTATACCCAAGCTTCACATGAAGCTAATCATGGCCTCAAGTCTATTCATACATTCAGGCCTCAGATCTACTCATATGGTCGGTGTCCTGAGAATAAAAGTGTGATGTCAAAGCAAAAAAAATCATCAGATTTCTTCCTATCCTCGTTGTTGCAGTTTAACCTCAGCAGGCAGCTCAGCAGCACTCAGTTGCTCACTCACTCTCCTCAGGTGGGGTGGGGGAGAGAATTGGAAAAGTAAAAGGGTGTGAAATCATAAAGACTTTTTACTAGACAAAGCAAAAGCCACCTGTGCAAGTAAAGCAAAACAAGGAAATCGTTTGCTAGTGATGTTGGCAGGCAGATGTTCAGCCTTCAATTCAGACTTCCAGGAAAGCAAGGCTCATTATAGCTAGTGGTTTATTTGAAATACAAATGCCATCACTTCAAAATTCTGCTTGTCCTCCATCCTTCTTTATTTACCTCAGCTGTTGGTATGGAATGGAATGGTATGGAATATCCCTGGGGTCAACTGCCCTGGCTGTGTTCCCTTCTAACTTGTGCACCTTCAGCTCCTTGCTGGAAAGGACATCATGGGAAGCAGAAAAGTCCTTAACTCTATAAAAACTACACTGCAACATCTAAAAACATCAGTATATTATTCCCACTACTTTTTATTGAAAACCCAAAACACAATCTGATGTAAACTATATCAAAGAAAATCAACCCTATCCCAGCCAAAATGTAAAGCTATACTGAGGTAGCTGATCTGTTTTGTGTAAGGATGTGTCATAATGCTATCAAAGTTCAATGACTGAGATTAAATAGTCATATCTCAGGATATAATTTTAAAGTCATATATATTCTTAATTATTTCTTTATCACTGCATTGCAGTTTAAACTCTCATGTATGTTCAGAAGCTTATACCAATAATGATTCTGGAATATAATGACTTACGTGTTTCATCAAATGCAGTTTGTCACTGAAGAAGGCTGGTAGAATGGTCAGGGACTAAAGCACATGGATCACAGAATTACAAAATAATTTACTTTGGAAACTAGTTCTAGGGTATCATCCATCTGCTTAAGTAGGTCTATTTAGATCAGGATGCTAAGGACCATCTCAAATAGAGTCTTGAACATGATGATCTCCAATGATGGAGGTTTGAAAGACATTCAACATTCTGATCACTTGTTACAGTATTTGACTATTTCTGCAGTAAAAGTAAATAAAAATCTAATACCAAATTGGAATTTCCCACAAGATGTGTTCCATGTTCCATGTTCCACTGATTTGAATCATATCATTGCATGCCTCTGAGAAGAGCCTAGCTTTTTCTTCTCTATCCTAATTGCAGGCAGCTATATAGTTTCCACTCAGCCTTCTCTGCTATAGGCTGTTCAAAACTCGGTTCTATCAGCTTCTCCTTGTATTGCATGTGCTGTACCCCTATGGCTATTTAAGTGGCCTTCCACTGGAGTTATTGCAGTATGTCAATATTTTTCTTATACTAGGGAGTCCATAACCAGAAAACGAGACAAAGATGAAATGTGACAAGGCACTGATCAGTTCCCTGGGTCTGCTGACCATGTTTCTACTAATATAATCAAGGATGCAGTTGTTTTGGTTTCTTTTGCAGAAAGGACACAAATGTTGTTCTTGCCCACCAGGAGCTTCGTTCTCTTATTTTCTGCTTAGCTACTTCCTGTAAGTACATATAGAAGCCGTTCATGTTACCTTCAATATCTCTTCCCAGATTTAAATTCAGGCAGACTTTGAATTTCCTAAACATGTCTCTGCATGCTAAGACTTAGGCAATCCCAAACAACACTTTATCAACAGGACTAAAAGAAACCACTCCGGAGATGTAGCATAGGCAAAGCCTGAAGGCTCAGGCTTGAACTTAAATGGAGCCCCTAAAGAGAAGGTAAAGGTAGAAGGGGTTTCACATAAAGCTTGTAGCTTAATAATGACCTCAGAGCTCTTTAAAAGACATTTAAGAATGCAATATTAAAGTTAGAATTTACTTTTTTCAAAGCTTAGTGTGCCATTATTAATTTTCCCATTCTACAATTATGAGGCAGACAAATATCCTGTGAAATTCAGTACTAATTGCACTAGCAGCAGCTTTGGAGAAACAGAGCAAGAGGTTTTTAAGAAAAGAACAGTTTATACATTGTTATCTAATATATTTTAGACTTGCTTATTTCATTAAATGCTTAAAGTTATTTGTAGAATACAAATGACAAAGAACAAAAGTTAAATGTTAAATCAGTAAGTCAGACTGCTCTGTGAGTTAAGAAGGTAGAAACTGGAGTGTCAGTATTTGGTTTTGTTTGGTAGAAGCTGGTTATGGGCAATATCAAAATATTAGATGATATTAGATGATATCAAAATATTAGAATGAGTGATAATCAAAAGAAATTACATTCCCAATTTTTAACAAAATAAAATTTTTTAACAAAAGAAAATTTCATGTGAAATGACCTATTCCTATGTTTTCCACACTCATAGCAATATTGATCTTTGCTGAAATACACAGAACTCTAATGAATTTTGAAAAGTGATGACATGTAGGGATCCAAATTCTTCGTTCTTTTTCTAAAGACTTATGCAGCAGAATTTGAAAGGCTTATCAAATCTCTTGTATTGCATTCATTCACCAAAAATTCCATAAAATATTCCACCTTTACAGACTGCCTATATTTTAAAGTGAGTCAGTTTAGCTACAGAATTTAAAAAAAAAAATCTTTCTAACATTGTTCATACCCTAGTAGTACATTCTTTTTCAAAATAATAATAATAATAATAATAATAATAATAAAAATAATAATAATAGAAGGAAAAGCAAAAGCATTACAATATATTTTGTGCTCTCCAAAGCAAAACCAGCTGAACCTGTTGAAAGGAAGCAAATGCTGAAACAGTGAAAACTATGAGGGAAAAGAAAATAGACTCTCAAGAACTAAAAAACTAAAGGGGCACGAAAGCTTTAGAACAAGAGGTCTGATGGGCAGGAAAAAAAAAGCAGCATACATTTAGTTTGAATAATTCAATACTGAATATTTAATTGTTTTAAATTATCAAATTATCCTCTCAGTCTTTCCACATTTGTTTCTGCTGTTTATTCCTCATCAAGAATCTGTGATTTGACAGATGACAGATGCTTTAATGAAATTGGAGCTCTTACCAATTTATAAAAGTCATGGAAAGATTTTCAGAACAATTTGAACAGACTAGCCTTCCCTGGAGTTTTGATGTCCAAAAGTTCAGATGTCGTATCAAATAACTTTTTTCACTCTTCTCTGAAGATAAAAAAAAAGTAGGTACAAGAACAACATCAAGCTGTTGGTATTATTTTTGGCAACCTGCAAGAGAATATATTACAGAGAATCAGCTATTTGAGCTTAATGTGAGATTTCTTGTGGAAAAAAAGTGTCAGATTAGAATAACGTGAACATATAGGCTCCTACAATGCAAAACTGTCAAGACATGTGTCCTCAGCAAGAGTTCTTGATGGTGCATGCTGTGCTGGAAAATTGATGGTATTGTCAGAATACCGCAGGCCTCTTTTTTTCCCTTTGCTCCTACTGAGAAGACTCGGTTCACCTGGTTTTATAACTTATTCATCTGCATTTTCATAATCAATCATCATCTCTTTTGACTTTTCAACAGCAATCATACCACCATAGATGTCACTCCATTAGGCATTCTTTCTCATTACATTTTCCTGTAGAGGTTCTAGGCTCTCACATTGAAACAGCACCTGCTATCAGCTATGCTAAGATGCCAACCAAATAGAGGAGGACATCACAAGGAGATTTTTAAAAGACACAAAATTCAAAATTCCAGTCACTCTTAGTAATTGGGACTGACTTTAGATCTACTATTTCAGAATAACTGATCATGTAGAAAACAAAATACTGAACTTCTGCAGCTTAAACACTAATGGGTATGCTATTTAAAGGCTGTTTCAGAAAACAAGAAAACAACATAATGAAGTATGAGTGATGTCTGTAAGTCAGAAAAAGAAATGTGAAGAAGACAAGGTAACCACAGCAAGACATCAGAACCATCTGTTCCTTTTGTTTAGAGTGAAATTAAGCTTATTTGGAAACAAGGTGTCCTGTAGGCTTGATCAGACAGCTAAACTGTGCCTTTCAAGCACATAAAATGAGTTAAGCTATAAAAGTTCAACTGTTAGACAAGCACAGACAAGACTGCAGGATGAACACCTGAGTAAAGATAAAAGTAACTGAGCCTTGTGTAGAGGTAGAATTTGCTAGCAGCTAACTGGTGACAAAGACATGCTGCTGCAATGTTCAGCGTGCATCCAAAGGACTGCACTGTGTATTATTACCTGATAACCGCAGCTGTGTACACGTAAGAGCTTCTTGCTGTTGCTGACTATTGATTTGGGGTTTTTTGTTGCCAGTGCGAGGTTTTTTTCTGCTTGGGGTGATAATTATCATATCTTTTTTTTTCCAGAAAATAGCAATTTTCCACTTGATCCCGTAGCCAGACTATAATTGTTTTACCAAACAAAAGCAGTAATGAGAAGAGTGTATTTGCAATTCCATCTTTTATTGTTTTGTCTCATGGGATTCTGTTCGGAAGGGATAGTCACGTCATTTAAAAAATATTTTCACATGAAATTATGAAAAATCTATACATTACCTCACATTTGCACATGAGATTAAAGTCAGAAGAAGAAACAAAACATAATTTCAGTACTTCAAATACAGTGGAGTGCTGCTTTAGTTTGACAGGAAATCTACACTGTTTTCATTTTTACTGTAGAAAGTGTATACAATTTTCATACAATAACATCTGAGTTTATAGCACTATTTTTAATTTACCTTCAAATTGCTTTCCTATCTTTGATCTAATAATTGCTATTCCTCATAATGCCTCATTTCCTAATCAGTAATGTGGGAATAGTATTATTCCACACTGCAGAGGTTTTATGTCAAATACTTGAATTAAAAGGTAATATTGGTGATATAATTATCTTATGTAGATAATTTTTTATGGGAAGAGTTATAAATATATGTAGTGCAGAGATATAATGATTTGAGCACAGCATTTGGAAAAATGTCAGCATGAAGATGGGAAAAGGTTGTTTGGCATATATGGAGGTGTAAGGACGACTAAGAGGATAAGTTTTTAAAAAGGAGCGTATGAGGTGAGTATCAATAAAATCTCTCTCTGAGAACGAGATTGGAGAGTGGCTTATTTTCAAACGATGCCAGGGGAAAGGCATATTGCTGGAAATATTAATTAAAAATGCTGAAAAAAAATTTAAATCATAATGTTTTATTATTTGATTGGATGGCAAACATAAAATCTCTCTAGAATTCAAACTGCTATGGGTTTTTTGGTCTACTTCTTAGCGAGAAAACCAGAACAGTTGGCAAAAGGATTTGGTGTATCTTCTGCCACTGATTATTGCGACATACTTGGATTAAAAAAATGACCAAGAGCATTCTCTACTCATAATGCATCTTAAAATGTTAGCATATTTCAATCATCATAAAAAATAGATATTTTGCTTTAGCATAATACTGTAATATTTTATTTTGATTTATGAAATCATTAACATTTTGTGAAAAGATCTGAGTCTTTCATTGAAGCCTCCTCCATGGAAATTTTCAGCAATGTAAAAAATATTCTTGTTTCCACGCTTTAATCCCAATTATAGTAATTTCTTGTTGTGGTTATTTTACGTAAATGCTTATAGGGAGGAAAGTGGATCTTTTGTTTAATTGCTATTCTCTGAAACAATTGGTGTTTCACTAGGAGAAAGGAAAAGTATCTATAACAATCAAAGTATCAAAACTTTGGTCACTTAACTGCTTACAGTCCATATTAATATGGTAAACTCTATATGAATTTCCTGGTGTTGTACACAAACATATAATTCAGAACAACGGGAAGGAATAGTAATATATCTCAAATAAAGCCATTTTTTATACGACGTGATGCCATTTTACTTGTAAAAGTGTTCCAAATATCAGCACAGTGAATATTTGCTGAAAGCAAGCATTTCATCCAGGATGCCAGCAGGGAAATGCTGTTTCAAATCATTATTTTCTTTATTCAGTGACTAAAATAACAAATCACATAGAGCACAAACAGAGATAAAAATAAATCATAGCATTACTGGAATCAAAATACTAGTGATAATGAAACATAAAATAGTACAAGCAAATTTTGATGCTGTGTGAAAATCACTGTGCCTCTTTTGTCTTAACAGCTCTGGAAAATATGTTATTTAGCTTCATATATCTGCTCCTTCATTTCTGGCAGTAGATGAACAAGTTTTTGTTTTAGAACTCATTATCTTATCACTGAACTGAAGTACAGGTATGTGAATAACACTTCCAAAATGACCTATAATGTTCACAGGACTTAGTATTGGGGCCAAGTTCATTTAAACTTTTTATCAGTTGCCTGGATGTGAGGACTGAGTGCACCCTTAACAAGTTTGTAGATGATACCAAGTTAGGCAGGATTCTAGCCTCTTCCTGAGGCTAGAATAATATGGATATGCTGCATCAATGGGCTAATAGGAATACAAGGGTAAATGCCAGGTCCTGCACTTTTCATAACTACCTTATGCAGTGTTACAGGCTAACTACCTTATGCAGTGTTACAGGCTTGGGGAAGAGCAGCTGAAAATAGCCTGTCGGAAAATGACCTGAGGGTGTTGGGTGATGCATAGAGAAGTTCATAGTTTCACTTCAGATTGGCATAAAGGAACTAAGTTCAAAGAAGCAGCCCCAACTGGGAGAGGACATCAGGTGGATGAAAGGCAAAGGATTCAGGAGTCCTTGCTGTAAGTTGCTTATCTCATCCTGTAGCAAGGGAAATTCTCTATACATAGGCGCTTTACTAGAAGCAAGAGAAAGATTTCAGTGTTATAATCATAGATGACCGGGAACAGTGAACAACTAGTGAAGTGACAGTTTACTGCTGATAACAAGTTATTCAAAGCAGGAAAAATAAAGAACTACCAAAGGACCCCAGGAAATTGAGTGAGTGGCAAATAAAAAGATTAAGTCCAGCATACATAAATGCCAAGCCATGCATGTGGGAATAAGCAGCCCTATATTCACATACATCATGGTGGGCTCTGAATGATAGGACCGCCGCTATCAATCAAGAAGAAATTCAAGAGTAATAATAAATGGCAACATGAAAGCGTCCATTCAATAGTGATTAAAAAGGTAGATAAAAGCTAAGAATTGCTAGAAAAGTAAAAACAAATTAAACAGGGAAGCATCATATCTCATTGTACAATTTTGCAGTGTCATTCCTCTCTCTCCTATTAAGGGAAACAGTTCTTTAGAGATCAGCTGTAGGCTGGTGATTCTGCTCCAAGTTATGTTAAAAAGAGAAAAAAACATGGTCTGAAGGAGAGGCCATGCAAACTCACAGGAATCCAAACACATCTACTAAGTACATATACATCATGTCCACCACAAAAGGATCCTGAATTGAAAATTGTTGGAGAGAATGTTAGGGGAACAAGTCACATACACTTGTCAATTCTTTACTCTTCCCCAGATTTCCATTTATGATGTTTTATTCTGGAAACAATAAGTATTTAGACTGATTCAGTATGACATTTATTATATTCACTCTTGTCTATACTTCCAACGACAGGCACCAATTACACAATGTCTGGTCTCACAGAAACAGGCAATGTTGGGCACACTGACTTGTCTGGAAACTGTGCCTGTAATTAAAAAATGCTAAATGGTGCCTGATCCAGAAGATATTTGGGCTGTTCCAAATGCTATGGACTATTTTTCTTAAGTATAGTTGAATCCATGTTATTTCAGTGAGGAGAAAGACAGACTCTTTCTACACACATTGTACCTGGAAAGTTGCTTAATATAAGATTTATATTCTCACTTTAGCAGTAGAAACATTAATCTTCATAGGTTTGGAGTGTATATACAGAAAGAATAATAACTATGAAAAAGCACTTCTCTTCAAAGCAACTATCCATCTTATCTCTTAGTCCATAAGCCATCACTCATTATTCAAGACTCCTAAATCAAAATGTTCTGAAGGCCAAAATGCCTCTAGTATTTCCACTTTAGGGAGAAATCACTGTTTTTACTAATATGTTTTATAACACTACTTAATTACTTTTCAATTTCAGATGTCTGTTCATCTCAGGAGTTTGAACACTCAGTTTTTGACAGAATTGATTCAGTGAAAAAAATCCAAGTTCATGTGATTTAAATAGTTCTTGTTTACCTAGTGCTGTAAGCTGTGTTTGCAAAGCACATGTCAAATCTTTGCCAACTCTTTAATGGCAGAATTGTAGTATTTTCTCCTTCTGTTATTTACCCAGTACACTGGGTACTTAAGTACAAATGGTAACTTCTGGCTTCAGCTTCCAGTAGTGGCTGAACTTTTCAGGACTGAGGTTTCTTCTTAGGCATGCGCTGTTCTTGTTAAACTTGGCAAAACAATTTTCTTCCGTGGAAAGTGTACTACAGATATTTATAAAGGCACTGTTTCTTCTTTAAAAACAGCCTACAGCGTGTGCTATTGGCTCTAGATCATCTCCAGAGAAGTAGCACAAGAGAGACAGGATTGTTTTTGTTTGTTTAATTAAAGATGAAAATGTTATGCAAGATGATCACAGTTCTGCATTTTAACTACAAAGTATGAGTTAAATTACTTCACTTACTTTTTCTTATTAGGACTCAATGGAAGATTCATTTAATATTTTGATTAAATTAGAGGACTGTGATGATTAATGACTTCTACATTGAAAATAATTTTCCTTCAAAGTAATTATATTGATGTGACTAACAAAACAGTTTGAGTAATAATGTAAAAATACCTTCTAAAAGAAATATATAATAATTTGCTACTTACGGCAAGTTAAAATAATAATTAATTGTCATTATATATATTCATGAACCATCATCTGTACTATCAATTTGTCTAAAAAATTCCAAACTGTGGAATAAAATAAATGAACAAATAAATAAATAAAACATCTTCAGAAATCTTTAATTCATTTGATATTTAGCATTTTTATACAAATCATCATGAAAGTATTTGCCATTCCTGTGGGAACAAAATAATATCACGTCAATAATATAATGTCTTGCACTTCTATGGGAATTAGTAGTTTACAGTTAATCAATATGTCATAGGAATAAGACAAAAAAAAAAAAAAAAAAAAAGGAGAATAAAAGGTCTGCATTTGAGAGATTAGAGGAACTAATACAACCTAGTCTTAGTCTAAAATAGGCTGATTAGATCAAAAGTAAAGTTAGCCAGAACCTACACTATTGCTCAGGATTTTGAAATAATTAGTTGCAATTTATCATTTTTATTTTTTCATAAGTATAGATTTCGGGTGAAGTATGGTCACACAGGTCACTATTTTTTCTTTTGAAAAATGTATTAATTATTGTATGCACTTAAACCCAATTTCCATTCAGATTAGACATCTAATCTGACTGTATGAAACAAGTAAGGGAGAAGTTAAGTTCAGTGGAAAAGCGGAGTCTTTTGGTCAGTAACACATATTTGGGTAACATAATCTGTTCTCAAAAACCGCATGACAATATAACTGTACAAGATTTTTGATCTAAATAGTATCATGGATTCAGTTCAGTACATGAGGATACACCCAAGGTTCTATTAATTCTGTGAAATTCAAAATTTTGTTCAATGAATATTTAGTGAATGCAGCCTGTTCTTTGTACAAACAGAATCTAAATCTATATAGCATTTCCATATTTTTCTGAAATACGAAAATTTATTCCTGAAAAATATTTGCAGTGGACAAGGTGTGCTACTCTTCAACTTATTTCACAACTCTAGCGCCTAAACTAAGAGCCTGGGTACCTCTATAGTCAATAGAAACTCAGAACAGTCATTAATGTGTTGATAGATAAAATAATTTCTGGTGTTTCAATTTTAAATATATGGCATAACTGGTAACAAAAAAATTACTGATTTCTGGGCTAACTGATGTTAAATTATGATTACATCAGTGTTACTTGCATCCTGCTTCTCACTGGATATAATGTCCAAATAATTAATCAGTTACCATTTTTATCATCTGTCCCTGAAGCAACTCCTGCCTCCTCTGTTTTTTGTTTTTCTCTTTTTTTGTTTTTGTTTTTGTTTTCCATAAGTAGCTCAGAGATGCTTACACAGCCACCCCTTTTCTGCATTCTGTAATTGGAGACAGATTCAATTTTTTAATATGCCCCTCGGGTCTGCTGACTAGGAGGTAATTTGGACATGAGCAGCTGAATGTGAAAATTCTCCTTTAAATAATGCAAAAACAAAATGTATGCTTGAATCAGAACATATATTTGTGGATAAGTATATATCAGATGCACTACTATCTGTACTTCGTTCTCATTTGCCTAGATAATATTACAGAAAACCTGTCAGACAGAAGTATATTGCAAAATCATATTTTTGTTATTGGTGTTTCTTACTTGGTAGAATTCTTCAAAGAAAGAGTCATATAGAAACATGTGGTAATTTATTATATACCTCCAGCTGATAATGAAAAGAAAAAGAAAAAAAAAAAGAAAGAAAAGTCAGATTTGCAACAAAACTCAAATGAAACGTATGGAGCTTTAATGAAATTCACTAAATAATTAACCTAGCAATGCATACCATGTAAAGTAGTATTCTTCTTCCATTAACAAGAGCACTATGAAGAGTCTCGCTACAATACTCTCAAGACAGTTTTTAACTAGTTCAAATATAGTTTACAGTGAATACTGTTTCAAAGACAGCATGTGTGAAAACATGAAAAAATCCACTAACAATAATCCTGGCTGTGTTAAAGGATAAAAACATTGTTTATTTTTACTAGCTTATGAATAATTCATAATGAGCAAGAGCTTAAAAAATAAGTTTATGGATCATAGATTTCTTTTAAATATTTTCTGAAAATATTCATTTTCTATACAGATTGATTCTGTGTTCTGCAAACTGCTCTTCCAAGCTTTTAAAGGTATTCTGAAGGACTGTGCATAAAGCATGTGAAATGACAGTAAAACTTTGATATGAAATTATGGCCTTCACTAAACTTTTTATGCTTCACTTGTGCTCAAAATTCAAAGGATTTACATAGAACAAAATGTCCAATGCATCAAATTCATTTCAGTTTTGAAGGTTTACTGCTGCCTGAAATTCATGAGTATTACCAGTTTCTTCCTTCTTCTTTCAGCACTGCAGATGAGGCATCTTAACTTGGCTATTAAATGGTCAAAAAACAAGATTTGTGTTTCACATGAAAGTTGGGGACTTCATCATTCTCTTGGTTTCATTTTGAATCAAATCAAAAGGCATTTTTTTTCTAAGATTCCCTCTATGCTAGAAGGAATGTTTCAGCTACTCACTGAAATCAAAGCAGTTTCAAAAAATAAGAACATTAAATAAATTTTAGCAATCTGAATAATAACAAAAGCAGCAAAGTTGAACTTCCTTGAATAGTCACAGATCGACATGGAATTTAGGGCTCCAAAGTAACCTTTCAGGTTTAGATAGCCTAAAGCAATAAGCTTGGAAATATAATTTTATTTCAAACTTTGTAGCAATTGATACGTAAGGCCCCATCAGTTTGGCAAGAGACTCAAACAAATTAATCCTCACCAATTCTATGAGAAGAGAGTCTCCCATAGCTACAGTGTCTTACTGCAGCCTACCTCCCATTTTCTTGCTCCTTGTGATTGGTGGTAACCACAGACATTGGTTGTTGATAGGTTGTTGAGGTTCTGCATCAATTTGCATCACATTGAGATAAATGATACATAAATTTATGTGAAAGAAAGCACACTGAAAAGCTAGTGAGTTTCGTGTCTTAACGTCCCATTTTATGTCCAAAATTATCAGATTTTCACTACTGTAACATTACGAAACACATCACTTAATACAGCAGGAAAAAATGTGCTTAAGAAATCAGCAGAAGAAGCCTGGAAATAAGAAGCATGGTGCTGTGAGGTTCAAAGGCACCTGGAGTTGCAGACTTTTCAGCCTCTGGCTACCACACTCAGCATTTGTGTCTCAGAAAAAGGGACCCTGTAATCCTAGTGACTATCTGGCTTTAAAATGGAAGAACTGTGTATGGCAAAAGCTCTACAAAGCCAAAGAATTTTGGTAAAAAAAAGCTTTCAAAAACATGCCATTGAACATTAAAATGTAGAAAGCTATTCACCTAAACCTCCTATTTTTCCATTTTACACGTGGTAAACTTGGAGAGGATTTTGCTCTGGAAGATACAATGCCATTCAAAATGCAACTAAAGGAATTATTTTCACAGATAAATACGCGACTGATTTACACAGTAGTAGGGAGATTTGTGTCCTCCTATCTCCAGAAGGAATGAAGGGTAAGACCAGCTCTTGTTCTGTTATCCCTCCTACCAGTTTTATTCAAAAAATTTCTCTTCAATTCTACTTGATATTCAAGCATTTTAAATCTGAATATTATTTGTAATATATGTAAGAAGGCAACAAATTATTTTTCTTCGTGTGTAGTTCTTTAATTTAGAAATTCATTACAATTACACATAATTGTGTTATTTCCTTGTATAATTGCTACTGCAATGTTAGTTCAGGACAAATTAATGTGGATAATGTGCCATATGTTTTTTAAATAATTTTTCAGATTTTTGCCTATTACTAAAGACTATCTATAACTTTTCTCACGTTAATTAATTACATAGAAATGGTGTTAAAATGCTACTGAAATTCCTAAGTAGCTCTTCAGAGAGCTTAGTTTTCTTTCCGTAATTTATTTTTTTGTGTGAAGTTAAAAAGAAATTTAATGCATTTTAACATCATGACAAAAGACCCATTACTCTTCTTTGATTATTACTATAGCTGTTAACAGCTATAAAACAATTCTGCTTCAGATGATCATTGTAATTGTATATAACCACCTATTTTTTATTATCAGACATGATCTGGAACTAATAACTTAAAGAGCAGTGGCTCTTGAATCTCTTAGTCTTCAACAGCTCAGTACAATATCAAAAATCATTTTTTTCCTGTAAGGAGTAATCTATTAAATGACTGGATTTCAAGAGAAAAGGCTACCAGTGGTAAGCTTATTTGGAGAGAAAACAACAGAGGTTGCTATGACTCATTACAGGAAATACCAGGTAAGTGCTGTCACTGTCACTTCAGGTCACACCATATGTAAGGGTAAGGAATGAGGAAATAAGAAATTGTGAGGCAAGGAACTAGCTGCAGTACAACTTTGAATTCTGTATAAGTTTTCAATGTAGTATAAATTAGAGCATGGTCCTTTTTCTCTACTTCTTTTTGGCCATTGTCTATGCTCTTTGACTTTTTCAAATCTTAAAGAAGATTATCTGACATATTTCCCATATTATTGAATTCAAACCAACAGACTTGTTGACTACCATTTATTCCTATTCTTTGGGTCTTCCAAATATTTTAGATACTCACTTCTCTGCCTAGTTGCCTAAGACTGAAAGCTGAATTGACAGAAACTACATTCAGCTGGTACCTGGACTGAAAAATTAAAAGACATCTAACTCTTTAAAGTTAAATTCATTACAATGACTAGAATTTTTTATTATCTGGCCCCTTTCTGTGATGAAAAGTGGTGTCCACTTGTATGGAAACTATGGAGTCACAGCCTGAACCCTGATTGATCACTGAGGCAAGGTCTGAGTCAGTCATGGGAGCACAAGTGAAGGCAATTCAGCTGTGTGACCGGAAGGGGTGGAGCCTGGCTGCACCTCTCCTAGACCCTATTTAAGGGCTGACTGCCACTAAGGAAGGATCTCTTTCTGGATATTTTTACTTTTGGAGTTTTCTAGTATGAGTCTGGAACATGGGTGAGAATTTCATTTTTGATTGTCTCTTTCCACCATGATAATCTTTCAAACTATAAACCTGTAAAATACTATCTAACCATGCTGATCTACTAACTGTACATTTATTATTGTACAGTATTATATTCTTTCATTCACGTAGCTTTAACACTTGTCTATGTAGTTGCAATTTTTTTTCCAATTTCTATGTCTCAGTAACAAAATATGTGATCTTCAGCAGGAGTGTGGAGAGAGCGTGTAGTACTGGATAATAACGAAGTTGGTAGAAGCTGGTAGTTGCAAGTTCATAGAACATATAACTGTGTCCATAAAGCTATAAAACTAAAAGAAGGCTCCGTTGTTGTTGTTCTTTTGTGTATATGAAAAATTAAAAGTCCTGAGTTCTGAAGGAGACTGAAATACTCAGAGAGTGATCAGGTCTATGAAACTCAAATTGAATAAAGACTGTTTCCAGGTTGATTTTGTGTCAAGGTACAGAGTATGCAAATAGGTTTCAGTTGCCCCATGTTAATAAGCACCAGTCCCTGAAAACATGACTACTAAACCCAAGAACTCAGTGTCTTAAAAACCCAGTTTTAAGAAGTTAACTAATTAAGCAGATGGACTTGCTTCAACTATCTGAAGTTCTATCTTTTCTGTTAGTTCTACCAGTTATTAATTCATTGATAGAAGCTTCCATCTGAAGAAATAGAACACTTTTGATCACATCCCTAGTTGAGATTCATGTTGCTCGTCACAAGTTCTCCTGCACATGAATGGTTCTTTCTACCATAAAAGTAAAGTGTTACTGTCATTTCTTTACTTATTACACAGTTAAATGATGATTGCCAGAAACTGTAGGAACATATACGAGAGATAATGTTTATCTATTTGCTGCCATTAAATTTTTCCCTCATCTGCTAACTCAAGCTAATACTGACAGCAAATTAAAATAGTTGAGTGCTTTTTCTGCATTCTTATGGTGTTTTAAATTATTTTGTAATACTACGATGCATTTGTTTTCTTCACAGCAAAGGAATAGGGAAGACACGTGCTCCTATTTCTAACAAGTTTGAAGGTGATGGAATAATAGAATTATAGAATGGTTTGGGTTGAAGGGACCTTTAAGAACATCTAGTTGTAACCCACCTGCTCTACCCACCTCTCCTTAGACTGGATTGTTCAAAGCTAGGGTAGGTGGATCCTCAACCTCTCCAGGAAACCTGTTCCAGACTCTCACCACCCTCACAGTAAAGAATTTCTCCCTAATATCTAGTCTAAAATGGATAGTCCATTTTATGGACGTTGCTGCATTTTCACCCTCTGTTTTAATGATGTCTTTCCAGATCTATTCAGCAGACAGAATTGACAGCAGTCTTCAAGGTGCTGCAAAGTAAGGTGTAGAAGGGGGTACACACGGGGCTCCATACATTCTTTGCGGTAAAACACCTATTTCTCATCAATTAAAGCAATTTATGTCAGTTATGTTCTAGAAGCGGTACAAAGTTCATTGACATGTCTCACAGCTCTTTAACACACAGGGTAGTGCTTGCTTATATAATACCATCAGAACAATTTATCTCCAAGAGACAGAAAACATGCAGAAGAGATTACTAATAGTAATCAGCCCAGATTACTAGTTATAAGTTTTGATGGACATTTCAACACTGCCTTTCCACACTATTGCTCTGTGAGTATTACTTGCCTGATTGTACTTGCCTATGTCTGTCTTCCATCATTCAGAATGGAAAAAAAAATTTAAGATCAACAGTCAAATAACCAATTTAACCTACCATATCCTATCACTAAACCATAGTTCACATGTTTCTTTCCAGGAGCATGAACTCCATCGTTTTCCTGGAGAAAAAAAAAAAAAATTAAAACCTTGACCTCCTCTTCTGCAGAAAAATTCTTCTTAATATCCAGTCTACACCTTCTCTGGTACAACTTGACACCACTTCCTTGAATTCTATCATTTATCATCTGAGAAAATAAATGGACACCATGATGCACGACAGAAGATCTGTGGAAGAAGCTTTTGCATTTTCTCTCTTGAACACCTGTGGGATCCTGAGAAACTAAGCCAGTATTTGAGTCAGGGACAGTGCAGCTCACATAAATCTAAAGAAGTACAACTTATTAGGGTTTCGCTTGTGCTTACCGCGTCCTATATAATACTATTCTGGAGAGAGAGATTCGTTCTAAAAAGCTAAAAAGCAGCCATGCCCACATTCTCCACCAAAAACTGTCACGGAGTTAACTAGATCAATCTATGCCTGTGACAGGGGGCAGTAGGCCCCTGCCACCCCCCTGGCCCCACAAAATGGGAAGGAAGGGAGGAAAAAAACAGTGGCAATAATCTATGGAGGAAAACTTATTTTACAAACTATGATATCAGAATGCAAAATAACACAATATAATACAATCTAATTGAAATTGAGACTAATAAATCAAATAAAATAGGAGAGAGTTCCTGAGACCGAATCAAACCTGAAAAGCTTGGAACAGCTAGGAAAGCACCCTCCAGCACCCACTGCCAGGCAGTAAGAGACTGCCCCACCCAGAAGGGTCAGATCCCATGACATCAGTGCAGGGTAAGGCTTTTTTAGCCCAGCCACCCTAACTAACATTCTTTATTTCAACAGTAAAATATCACATTGAATATCTAGACTGGATTTTAGTTCCATTAAGACTGGTCTCAGTTATGTAGTAATGTATTTGCTTGGACCATACTGCCATTTTCTCCCTTTGAGTGTCAGCACTCTTGAAAGGCTTCATATTTTCTCTGCCTTAGAGGCACCACTTTGTAAATGTAGGGAGGAAATACCTTCTAACACCACAAAACACTGCAAGAACAGGATGAATTTTGTCCTTTTCCAAAACGTATCCACGTGGATTTGCAGATTAAGCAATCTATTTCCTTTTCTATCCCAAGATAAAGTAAGGGAGTTTACGAGGCATGGAAGAGTATTATCTGGGATAGTAAGAATGCTATTTGGAAATTTCTAGTCTAATTTATTTTTGTCAGCTAATGAGAAGTAATGCTAGTCCTGAAGTCAATGCAGGGATTATGTACTGAATTAACCTTAACAGAACATGTACTTCATCAGGAACTATTTAATGCGAAATTAAAATCAGCTTTATTCTAAAAACAATTTGTATTTCTCAACTTACTCTACTTATTTACAAATTGTATGGATTTCTTTGAAGAGCAATGCCCTTTCCTTACTGGTTCATATTCAAAGTGAATTAGAGCATAAATTTTATAGCAGTCAATGTTTCAATTAGCACTTAATATTTGTAACTGGTTTGTCAATGTATCTTATTGTATTTTTTTTTTATCTCTAGTCACTATTCAATTGATTTCTATTCCCATTTTAACAAAATAAAATCAAGTTTAAATGATATGCTTAGATCTCTTCTCTCTTCACCTATAGCAAATGTCGTAAGATCGTGAGGGGAGGGCATTCTAATCTGCGAATTTTTGTTGAAATGGAATTGAAGCTTTTTTTCAGAAATTTATGTTAAATACTGTATTTGATGCAAGAGCCTTTTTGAGGCCCTTTTAAGGCCACAACAATCAGCTGTTGAGTATAACATAGGGGATGTAAGGATGGAGCACAGCCTTGCCAAAAAGGACCTGACAGTACTGGTGGATGGCAAGCTGGGCATGAGAAAGTAGTGTGTCCTCAAAGCCCCAAAAGCCAACTGTATCGTGAGCTGCATCAAAAGATGCTTGGCCAGCAGAGTGAGGGAGGTGATCCTGCTCCTCTGCTCTGCACTGTTGAGGCCTCACCTGGAGTACTGTGTCCAGATGTGGAGTCCTCAATACAGGAGAGAGACAGATCTGTTAGAATGTGTCCAGAGGAGGGCCAAAAAAAGGATCAAAGTGATGGAAAACCTCTCCTGTGAGGATAGGCTGGGAGAACCAGGGCTTTTTAGTCTGCAGGAGAGAAGGCTCCTGGGAGACTTCAAAAACTTCTCAGCTGCCCAGGAGATGGTGGATGCCCCATCCTTGGAGATATTTCAGATCAGGCTGAATCAGGCTCTGAGCAACCAGTTCTAACTGTAGATGTCCCTGTTCATGGTAGGAAAGTTGGAAAGGACCCTTAAAAGTCATCTAGTCCAACTCAGACGTTTCTGATATTCTATAAGTTCCAGACACTTTTGTTGTTTAAAATTATTCCATAATATGAGTGTCCAAACTTTTGGGTTCCCTGGGCCATATAGAATGAAGAGGAATTGTCCTGGGCTGCATTTAAAATACGTAATAAGTCTAATAAATATATATATCAAAGATTTTTAAGAAAATATTTTTTAAGAAAGCATTAAGAAATGGCAACAAATACATAAAACTTTTTGGATATTTGACCCTGTTTTTGTGAAAGTAATACATCAAGATCTGATTCAATGTCAGTATTTGCAATTACTAGTGATTTCTCAAGGTGTTCATCAGAGATGTTTGACCATATTTTACTCTTCCTGCTGAACTGCTGAAAATATTTGTTCACAAATGTATGTACTACCAAAAATGCATTGACATGAATAAGGTGTGATTATGAAGAGAGATGTTTTTCTCTGGTAAAATAGGTTTCATAAGAGTCTAGTAAAGAAATATGATCTATTTTTAATTTTCAACTATAATTTTATTGCAACTATGTACATTTCATTTGAAAATTATCTGGTAATTTATATCAGCCAAAAAATTGAATTACAAAATATCCAAAAATCCATGGGTTTTCGGCAATCTTGAGAACTTATTTTCAAATTCCTCTATCAAAAGAGCTAGTACGGCTGCATATTTTTCACTGTTCACAGGACTGTGTTTAGTCAATGAAACAAACTGCACAAAATTATTCACCAAAACTTGACTCAGCACTGTGCATTTTGCTCCATGCCCTGGCTTCAGCTCAGACTATACCGATAATCTACTGATTTTTTTAGGTTGTTGCTGAGGGATTGATGTGCGGCTGGGAATGGGCCACATTGCTCGGTGTGGCAGAGTCACTGTCATGATAGGCAGCTGCATGCAGCCTATAGGCCAAAGGTTGGAACTATCTGCCATAGTAATTTAGTCTACAATTGTGGTAGGTGGCTTTGTTCACATAAATGTATGTAATTCACTAGGAAGGTTAACTATGTTACTTTGAATGTATAATTACAATAATTACTGGATATTAGAAGCTAAAAATGACTAAGAATACATTTGATGTTTCAAATGAATGTATAGGTCAGCTCATTTCTCAGACTGCTAGAATTCTGTGGTGTTTTACACAATTATTTTTGCTTGCTCTATGACAAGGAATATACATATCCACAGAGAAAATGTAAATAGAAAACAAAAAGTACATAAAAAGAAAATGTATTATTTCAGTCCAAGTCATGTGACATCTTAAAGGAGCTCTTAAACAGAAGATTAAACAGAGAGCACTTTTAGAATTCAAGAACACATTTGCAGGGTGTTTACCCTTTCTCTCCTGCTGCCATAGTTATCTTAATCAGCTAACAATATGCCCATATCATTATCAGTTAGTATCAGCAATGTTCACAGTTTTGTAAAAGCTGAAGTGATTAATGCTGCCAATTCAGACAGGGGTTTGCGATTCTCAAAGAATAGCTGACTGTCACCAGCAATGTATTTACCAATCTAGTTTTGCTCTTGATTTATACTACAAAGTCTGGGATTTTCTTTTCTTTGTAAGCTGCTGCTGTATCCTCTTCAGCAATTGAAGTAAACTCTGCATCACTAGAATAAGCTTGACTTTACCTCCAGTCCATCTGGATAAGCCAAAGGTAAAGCAGTGCAAGACTGTATCCCCAAACATCCTTCTACACTCAGTTATCCCACATGGCTGTGTCAACTACCTCAGCATCAGAGCTATCTGGGGGTTCTCAGGTCCCCAGGCGTTCACTGATTTACACCTGGAACTGTTAATTTTGGAGGAGAGAGAGCTGAGAGGGAATCTCATTACTGTTTATAGATCTCTTACGTATGAGGATCAAGTCAGTGGGGGCAAACTCTTTTCAATGGTGAGTAACAATACGGAAAGGGGCAATGGGAAGAAACTTGAACACAGGATGTTCTGTACAAACACAAGAAAGGACTTCTTTACTGTCAGACTGACAGAGCACTGGAATAAAGTGCCCAGAGAAGTTGTGGAGTCTCCTTTTCTGGAGGCATTCAAGAGTCATCTGGACTTAATGTAGGGAAACTGCTTTAGCAGGGGTTGGACTCAGTGATCTCTATAGGTCCTTTCCCACCCCTACAGTACTGTGATTCTGTGAACCTGATGTTCATTGATGTGTTTACCTGTTCTCCCAGCATGAAGAGCAGCACTGGAGGGCTCTGTACTCTCAGAGATCTGCCACATCATAGCTATGTTTCTTTACTGCTATCATCAACTTAGAGTAGAAATGGTCCTTTTCTGTATTGAGTTCCTTCCTCTTTACACAGCAGAGAGCAAGAGCACATCTCTTGTTTTACCTGTTTATGATGATACATAGCCACATAGTAGCACTGTCAGACAGAGGCCAAGACAGCATCTGCCTATCTCTAAAAGTCATGTGGTGCATCAGTCCAATACTCTTCTCTAAAGTTCTGTTAGGTTCAGGGCACAGAAATCCCGGAGTTGAGTTAAAGGGTTTTTGCCCATGGTGCACGATCAGTAACCAGTGCAAATTTCCAAGCTTGATATTTTTGGCTCATCCTAAAATTCTGTAAGGACAGCTTTTCCATGGATTATTTTTTTTCTTCATGAGCTGGAAAAAGGAGGTTAACAGAGCTTAATGAAGGAATTTCAATACTGCTACAAGATGTCTCTCTGGTCTGTCTCCTCTGTGAAAAAGCTGAATGCTTAACATGCCAAGTTGTATAGACAATTTTGTGCCTAATCTTTCTTCTCTTCAGCACTTCTTTACAAATAAGGCTTTTTCTGTTGATGAGGCAGAAATGGTATACATGTAAACCCATATCTTCGTGTACATGGTATGGAAGAGAGCACTGTTTGCTGAATGATCTGCAAAAGTTGCACAGGAAAATGTTTCTGCTCTCAAGCAGCAGGACACAGAAAAACCTACTGCAGAACTCTGTAACCTATTTGTATATTCTAACACGAAATATAGCAAGTAATATTTCTTTCCAGATTTACTGTATCTTGGTAATTATATTCTGTTATTTATCTTACGTTAGTTGGAGGCTCAATCTTGTGTGGTCTGCTACCCCTGCAGTTGGGTATATACACATCCTCTTTAGCAACAGAATAAGAGGAACTACTTAAACACCTTTTGACAGGAATATGTGTTGTTGTACCACAGAAACAACAAAATAAAATAATATAAAATAATTGTTATGGCACTATATTCAAACACTACAGCACTAAGGAGTACACTAGGGTGTAACGCACAAAGTAAATGGATTACTTAAAGAACTAATAGACACACTATTAGACATTATTCATTAAGCTGGATTTGCATAAGATATATTTTCAGCAATATAATTGATTTCACAGCACATGGATGATTCTTCCTTTGATTCCGTTGTAATACTGAACAACTGTATTTTTTCTTTACATAGTGAAACTTGTTGTAATGCTATAGCCTGATAAGAAGTTCAGTCATAAGGCCATTGAAAACCATAGGTGAGGACTGTGACAACAGCATTGTATGCAAAGTATTATCGGGTGACAATCACATAGTTTGTGGAAATGTAAGTAAAAATTCAAAGCTCAGCTAGTCTCTACTTATGATGCTATTGTAAGTGTCTTTGCAGTAGAGATAGGAAGTAGTAAATAATAGCTAATTGGGGAAATAAAAATCAAAAGTACAATTCTGGCAATTGGTGATGTCTAGGTAAAATGCTACATAAAACTGACTTCATTAGAATAAAACAAGCTAACTAAGAAAATAAAATAGAAAATAAAAACTACATTGGTACTTAGGTACAACACAGCCTGCTCGAGTTCCTGCAAACAGTGGAGGGTGGAAATTGAAGAAAGAGGTGGGAGAAAGAAGTGTAGATAATCTTTGGCAGTGACACCAGGTTAAACTGACTCTAAAAAAAAAATTCTCAGTTAAGAATATTTTAGTACCTGCTGTTTTCTTTATATAATTTTCCTCTCCTGTGTAAAAAGTGTGCTCGTGGAAACATCCTCCTTTAGATTTTGTTTACTTTATAAAACTGAATTATTAGCTTGATCTACTGAGTGACAATCTCACCATGGCTGGAGGATTACAACTACATATGTTGCTTCAAAAGTAATGTTTCCTATTTATTTCCTTGGAAACTACAACAAATACAAAAAGCACAAGAATACCACTTCATAGACAAAATTCTCAGCTACAAAACAAATAACAATATATATTGAGACAAGCAAAATAGACGATATTTTTTAATCACTATTTGCTACTACATGTAGCTGTGAATTCTTGGTATTTTCCAAGGAATCATTACTGATTTTATTTCTACATTTTCTTTTCTCAAGTAAGAGAGAAATGGGCATGTTTTACTTCTTCTTTCTAAATATACCATGCTATTTCCTCTCATTCTTTTTCTATGTATATCACTGTTATTCTCTTGCCATTAACACCTTTTACCAGGTGCAATGTGTATATATTTTGATATCATATTTTAATGCAAAAAGTAATTTATGTTATTCACACATTATTTACAATCTGTACAGATCATTATTTCAGATGGATTTTTTAACCATCTGTTTTCTGTTGCCTGTATGATTTCAGAAGTGCCATTTTTCCATCCTGCTGAATACTGCATTGCATTTGATCCTATTTCTAAGCTGCTCCATTTCCTTGCAATATTGTCAGCCACAATTTAATCTTTGCTGTGCAATATATTGAAAACTGTTGACGATGCCAAGAATTTGATGAATTGGGAAGAAAAGAATGAAAGATTGAGCTACACATTTGAAGTGCGCTTACCTTAGTTAAAACATCAGCACTAATCAGGTGCATTTTCCTCAAACCTCTGACATCTAAGTTCTGTCCCACTGCTGAAACTCCACAATGAGTCTATTATGAGCAAATCCTTCACCTTTTATCACTGTCACTTTCATCTTTACCATCTCCTTCTTCCCATCCCCCACTCCATCATCAAAAGAAAATAAGACCCTAAAGTTCTCAATTCTAATTGAAATAAAGTAATTTTTCCTTTCCTTTTCTTTAGGAAAGATACTGAGAGGACTCTCGGAGATATCGTATAGGCATTATCCTGCTACGCAAGAAGAGTTGTGTCACTTTAAATTACTTGAAATCACTTGAGATGTAATTCTAACTAGATGGGAATGGGACAAATATTTGTTTGTACTTTCATGCAACAAGGTTAGTCATGCTGGCTGATAGAGGAATTTTCCTGTGGTGACAGATGTCATTTAAGTCATATAGAACTGTTGGATATCTAAAAACATCAAATTCTTCAAATTCCATTAACATGTATGTGTCTAATAGGAAGCAAGATAAATAGCATTTTTATATAAGTCATTCAATATAGAATTAAATTTAATTATTGAAAATATAGTAATTGCAAATAATCTTATTAGTGTTCTGGATAGGTAACTAGAAAAATCAAGATATACGTTAAGAATGCTTCTTTGTTGGCACTGGCTAAGTCTTGGAGATATGTGGGCTACATTCTACACAGAATTATCTCTACATTATTAAACACTGTATCATAAGTGTATATATCTTCGTCATTTTCTCTCCCTTCCTCCCTCCTTCATTTTTCTCCCTTTATCTTTTCCTCCCTTCCCTCATCTCTTCCTCCTGTTTGTTCTTCCTGCCTTCTTTTGCTCTCTCCCTCCTCTTTCTTTTTTCCCTTTCCTCATTCTTGCCATAAAGCATTTTAATATATTTTCCCATAGGTATTTCATATACTCATTCTAAGCATCATTCAGACTTCCTTGGCCAATAAATAGTTTTGCTGTTCTATTCCTAACCTGCAAGTCAAGCAGAAGATAGGCCTTCTCTGGCCAATTTGAGAAGATTGAACAGGAATAGATTTTCAATTGCTTTTGCTGTTAGCACTAATTACATTTGCAAATGACATGAGTGACATGAGACTTAAACCTGGAAATCATCCTTTCTTGATTATATAAAGGAAGTGGTTTTCCTTTAATTTCTTCTAAGCAAATTCAGGAGTTCTGGATGAAATTAACTTTCAGAAAAAGAGTTCAGAAATAGGAGAAAATCTAGATTTTAAATTGCATGAAGGGAAGATCATGGTCTTATAACTTTGTTCTGATACTTGATGCAGACTGAACCTCACATAATGTTGATAAACAATATATGAACAATCTATGTTGGCAAGAAACAGAAAGTTAAACAATGATGAAAAAATTGCTTTTTAGCCTTCTTATAGATTTTAATAGCTTATCCTCAGCTGATTCCATGGTCATGGAAAGGATCAGTGCCTTTTGTATTTGTTCTTGTTCTGAAAGAGAATGAGAAATACCAAAATGTTTGATGTCCTTACTGTGATTTCTACTGTTTCATTGACTTTCTCTTTGCCAAGATGCTTCTGGATGCTGCTTTAGCACACTGAAACAGGTATGCCATATATATATACATATATATATATATAAAATAAGAAAATATATATATATACATATAATATATATTTTTTCTCATTCTAAACTAGTCTTCTGCCTTATTTATTTGAAGTTCCCTAAAAGAAGTGTGAAGGTTGGAAGAGCAATGGTCCTCACACTGTTATGAGCAGAGTAGCATGCCTGCACCCTACAGTGTATGCTGAAGCATACACTATACAGCTGCTACCCTGTCACTTGGGTCAGCTGTGTCATTCTCTGAGGGGCTTTGCTTTAAGCTGTACTCTATGACAAAATGAGAACTTCAGCTTTATTACCAAACTAGTTAACACGACATGAATTACTCAATAGCAGAAGGCAAAGGGCAGAGCCCCAACTGCAGAATTGGTGTTTACATAGCTAGCCTTACCACTTACTTTTTATAGACATTTTTTAGAAGCCACTTTATCACTACTCTCAAGTTTATTTATCTACAAAGTAAGATTGATGATACTTTAAATAATTCCCATAAGATATCTCTATGTTATTTTCAAACTGTTTTCATTATTGATTACCTTACATAAATGACAGCAGTGCCAATTTGTTTTTAACAACGTGTGGATTATATAGTTGATTTTCTCTCCACTGTATGTGTATTTTTAGTTGAACTTCATTTGTGATCCGTGATGCTAAATAATAACTGCAAAGGAAAAAGAGTAACATTTTACAAGCTGCCAAATATTTTATCTGAATTTGAACATTTTATTTTATTGGCTACCAATTGTTCCTCTGTTACTTTCTTAATATATTTAATCTTGTTAAAAATAGTCATCATGTTGTTCCATCAAGTATTTTAACATAAATAAACATTCTGCATATGATTTTCTGCCTGTTACAGTCAGCATTTAGTATACTAGCAATTAAAACAGTGCATTAAAAAGTAAATAATAATAATGTAAGAAGCTAAGGCCAACAAATAAAAATATAATAATTAATCCTTTCCCTTAAGTTTTGATAGATTAGCAATTTTTATTACTTTTCAAACAAATATCATAAATAAACAAAGGCAGTACACAATCTGTTGGTATGGTTGCAGTTTAGAGCTTAGCGTTTTAATAAAATTTGTGTTTGCAAAGGATTTGGGCTCAATCAAGCTTTTCTGAATTAGTGTAACAGGCTTATTTTATAAACATCAAAAGGCTTGCAAGAATTGCAAAATCAGAGTATAAAAATTGCATATTTATATAGAGCTTCAGGGAATTTTTTTCTTATGTGTCAACCACATTTTTATTTATTACTCCATAGATATACAGTCTCTGCATTTAACATAACTCTTTCTTTGTTTAAGAAATAACAGTGCTAATGGACAGGAAAAACTCTCAACCATTTAATCTAGCATCAAGCATCATTAGCAACAGCAAAAAATTTCGGAAAGTAAGTGGAGCCTCAGTAGGAAGTTTTGGCTTCATTGAAAGCAAAAGCAATTTCAAATTATCTTTGGACATCCCGGGTCAAATTGCTTCAAAAGCATGCTTCCCATGCTTTAAATTGAAGAATTTCTTACCCATGCTTCAGGTTCGAATTACTCATGTACACCACACATCAGTACATTAAAACTAGTTTTCTGTAACATATGTTGATAGCAAGTCCCTATGAATTACCAATAATAGTCATCATGTTTTAAGGCTTCTCAGTAGTCTTTTATGATCCTCTGCAAAATAATTATTTTTACTTCTAAAATCATATGCTGCACTTTATGTCATTTTTTTTTCTTTTTTTTTTTTTTTTCTTTTTTTGGCATAGCCTCTAAAATAATTCTCACTAGAAAACCCTGATTTCTATTTGAGGAGCACTACTTTGGTTTAATATTCTTTCCAGAGGAGGGAGAAAGGAAATTTTCATTTATATTCATCAGAAAACATTGATACGTCAATTTTACTCTCACTGTTAGTTTCAAATGTCAGTGCTGCTGCACTTAACACAAATTTACATTTATACTCTACGAATTCTTTATTAGCAAATCCATGTCTCAATTCTAGTATTCCCAAATTGCTGCTTTGTTAAGTTTTTAGAGTATTTACCTGCAGCATTATGATCAAGAGTCTAATAAACTGTTATATAATAGACAGCTACAGTTTTATTAATTGGTGATATATAGCATGGAAAATGTTTTCCTAGACAGAAAAGAGATACTGCAGAGTGAAAACAGCTGTGATCAAAATATAGTATGACACTGCTAGAAGACACCCCAGTGGCATCACACCTCTGTCTCAGCCAGACAGAGCAGCCTCCCCATTGGGTGCTGTGACATCCTCCCCTTCCTCACTCTCCCAGGGAATTCATTCTCCCTGCCACCAAGGCTTCCACTGACTATCACATCTCCAAATAGTTCTTCCTACCCAGGAATCATGGATTTATCCATGACATATTTAGTTTTACTGAGTTCCCACATTCCACCCTATTATCCTTTTAGCAGATGTCATAGCAGTGAAAATACTCCAGAACAACTGGAATTTATGAGTTATCTTTGAGAGAACTACCACATTAGAGAACAGAAGTAAAAACAAACCAACCACTAATTGATTTCTTCTAGAAATGTAATGACAAAAATTCCTTCAGACTCATTTCCTGATCTGAAAGGTTTTCTATTTCTCAATCCCACAAATCTCCATATCTAGACATTGGTTTCTGAGACAGCATAGGAACATAAGGAACAAGAAGGAATTGGCCTGGGAAGTGCAAATTTATTTTCATATTAAAGTATACCTGTGGCATATCCCTTAAGCTTCAATCCCTTTTGCTATCATTATATTTCCAATATTTGGAAACCATTCTCCACTGTTACCACACTCATTAAATTTTTTAAAATTATTTTGCTGGCTGACATTTCACTTGGAGTTACTTCTCAATGTGCTACATAGTCCAGGGTTTTGTCTCTTGATAAATTTGAAAAATCTAATGATTCCACTTGGCAAGCAACATAAAGCTTAGTTCAAAGAGGAAATGAAACCAAGACAAACAGGAACAGATCCGTTACAAGCAAGAATGTAAGAGGACTTGAACTCTACTGGGAATAGAAAGTGAACATTTGGGGATAAAAGGATTAACAAACTTTTCCAAATGTTCTCATCAAGTTCTTGAAACCCATAAATTCCAATTGTCTTTTTCCTCATCATCAGGACAACAAGGTGGCAGAAGCTATAAAAGTTATGTCCAGGTGGGCCTACCTTACATGAAAGTCCCTTTATATTTTCTCTCTTAAAAGAGGTATTTCCTGCTGCTACTGCTGCAGATTCAGATTCTCTGGGCTGTGCATTGGCTTTTAATAGAAAATAATAAGCCTGGAAAGCTAGGAAGTTCCAAAACTTGTAGTAGGCATTCATTTTGATAAGAGTGAGAGTCAAGCCTGTATAAACTCACTGAAAGGATTTCCAGACTTTATGTATTTAACCTGAAAATGGAATTTCTCTGTCATGTTTATTGTAATATTTTTTCAGTAGAAACTATGAATTTCTTAGAAGGAAGCACACGTTATTTAGGGACCTGGATGGCTTTTTCATAATTAGTTTGCACTGGTTAGAGCTCTGAAACAGAAAGATTATTCATGTGACTCCACCTAGTGAGAGAAGAAAAGCTTTTGGAGGCAAACAACCTGGGGAGGGTGAAAAATACAGAGAAGTAGAGTGTCAAATAATTCAGAAAAGAAAAACAATGGTAAGTATTTTGAGGAATATCTTTGGCCAAATGGAAAAACCATATGTCTTCCAGAGGTCCCTTCCAACTTCAACCATTCTGTAATAATATGATTTACCCAGTGAGGCAAGAGACCCTATAGTTTGTTGGAAGACTGCACAGTTGCTGAGGTACTCCTACTCTTTGTCTTCAGAGTGAATTATTTTATGTCCATTGAAGACATCTGGTTTATTATCTCCCTTCTGACTGTGTATTAAAAAGCAGCACCTCTGAAGTGTTTCAGGATTTGCTTGTTGTCTCTAGGATACTACCTATAAACATGGCATTGAGGCAACTGCAGACAGTTGTTCTGGTTTTGTCAATGTTTCTCTCAGCAGAGGAAAGAGACCAGGGCCAGAAATCAGAAGCCTCTCTACATCTAGTTCTCTGTATCCAATTAGGAAAAACAAAAGATGCTTAATTAGTATTTCACAGAGACATGTAATAGATAAACTCAAGAGTGGCTGAAAATAATTCTTAACAACATGAAAATATTTTCATTATATAGAGAGAGATTAAGAAGAAGGGGGATATTCCTCAAACACATCTCTGTTAGTGATTACTTGATTCAATCTTCTTACCCACTAGGTGCTACAGTAACATGTTAGTGTAGTTATTAATCAAGGATAGATATTATCAAGATACTCTAAAAAGCTGACTTTTATTTTTACTGGAAGTTTTAAAATTTGCATGTTTAAAAGTGCATTTAAAATAGAACAATGCAAGTCTAAATAACTAATTGCCTATAACTGTTTACATTTTTGCACCATAATCTACTAGAACTGCAAACATTCTTCTGAGTCTTCATCTAATTTATGATGTGAAAGGTGTTGCTTAAAGTAACAAAAAATCTTGCCCTTAGAGATGCATATTGATGAATATAATAGCTCTTCTTGTTATCTTCAAAAGATAACAAACATGGTACATTTTAATGGTGTGAAATATGAGATGTTTACCCTGGAATTGATTATTGTGGATTGGATTTAGACATCCTGCAGAGAAGGTGATATGAAAGTTAGATTAATTAAACGGACACATGGTTTGCTTCCAAAGTTTGATTTTTATACTGTTGGTTTTCTCCTAATCTTCCTTACAATTTTACTTAGGCACTATTCACGCACATTGAAAAATAAAGATATTAAAAGGAAAGCACGATACCCTACCTTGATTCTTCTACTGTAACAGGTTACAGTGGATGTAGAGATGGCTAATAACTGAAAGACTTAGTAAACCAACAGTATTTTCCACTCAATAGAGCACTGATTGTAGATTTCTGAAAATTTTGTTCTACTTCCGGTAGAACAAGCCTGCCAGTTAATCTGTTTTCATTTGTCTGTTCTTCCATCTTTGAGCGGGAATAATAATACTGAAAATCTTTGTAAAAAGTTGTGGGGTCTAACGATGACAATAAATGTGATTCTTACTATTTTTAAATGCAATGCCACCAAGACTCAGACTCACAACTGAAATCTATTGGTTTCATTTTTCCTGATGCAAGACTGATAGAGGAGATATCAGAACTGTGGTAGACTCATTTTTTATTACACTATATTCATTCAGAGAACAATTAGAAATCAAAGAATCAGAAAAGGAGTGTTCAGATTTCCTGATTTAAATCTCTAGTTTCCTTTTTAAAAGACTGTAATTGGCTGCATCAAAAGCCACACTAAAATAGAAGTAAACAACATCCACTTTTCTTCCCTTTTCCATGAGAAAGTTGCATGTTTCCAGATTTCATTCCATCTTGGCCACATCGAATTTGTGTTTGGTAAATATGTGCTGCCTCTTTCCTACTACCTTCTTGACTTTCATGTGTTTGGACATTGCTTCCAGAAAGGATTGCACCATAAGAGTTCTGGGAATCAAGGCTATCGTGAATGTTCAAAAAATTCTTTTTTTACACTGATATTTCTCTTTTCTCTGTTCTCCAGAACCTTCACAATAGTGTTCTTGCAGTGATTGGATGGGCTAATAGTAACATAGTCCAGCTATATCTGTACTCTTTGATACAGCCTGTCTTATCCCAGGGACTTGAGCACTTTCTGTCTCCATAAGTAATTTGTAAGCTGATGTTCTTCTAACTTGGATGACACTTTAGTCTCTTAGACATGCACTTTGTCACAGAATCCCTTGTATAATTCAGCTCTACGCCCATCTGTCAGAGAGCAGCCAAAGACAGCAGTTTCCTAAGGGAAGATAGATCAGAAACAAGTGTCTGTGCCGTTAGGGTCACCATCCCACAGGGTCTGAATTTGGTAGGTAAAGCAAGGTGTTGGAAACAAGGTTCACAACTGTTCTCAGCAAGGCAAGAAGTGAAGGTCAATTTGGGGGGTTTCAGTCAGAAAGAAAAATGAGATCCATAGAATCATACAATGGCTTGACCTGGAATCCCCCTGGCATGACAGTGCTGCCAACCTCCAGATCTGGTACCAGACCAAGTTGTCCAGGGCCCCATCCAATCTAGTCTTGAACACCTTCAGGAATGGAGCATCCACAACTTCTCTGGGCAGCCTGTTCCAGCACCTCAGCACTCTCTCTGTGAAGAACTTCCCCTGACATCGTATCTAAACCTTCCCTCCTTGAGCTTAAAACCATTCCCCTTAGTCCTATCATTGTCTACCCTTGTAGAAGGTTGATTCTCCTTTTAAATACTGGAAGATTGCAATGAGATATCCTTGCAGCATTCTCTTCTCCAGGCTGAACAAGCCCAGCTCCCTCAGCCTGTCCTCATAGAGAGGTGCTCCAGCCCTCTGATTATCTTTGTGGCCATTCTCTGGACCCTCTCCAACAGCTCCCAGTCTTTCTTGTATTGGGTGCTCCAGACCTGGACGCACTACTTCAGATGGGGCCTCACGAGGGCAGAGTAGAGAGGGAAAATCACCTCCCTGTCCCTGCTGGCCACCCCTCTTCTGATGGAGCTCA
This sequence comes from Chrysolophus pictus, assembly GCA_037305975.1. Taxonomy (NCBI): domain Eukaryota; kingdom Metazoa; phylum Chordata; class Aves; order Galliformes; family Phasianidae; genus Chrysolophus; species Chrysolophus pictus. The sequence goes on along the minus strand of CM074577.1, from coordinate 24,259,942 downwards.
GGAAATCATAGGCCTTCTGAGCTTCAAGAGCACACTGATGGATCATATTCAGTTTTCCATCCACAAGGACCCCCAAGTCCTTCTTGTCAGGACTACTTTAAATGAGTTCTTCTCCCAGTCTGCACATGTATAATAATGACAGATTGTATAATTCATTCATACTGGTGAAAGACAAATCTCAAACAGGTGGATTGAGGTCTACACCGTAGCAAAGAACTGCAGTTGCAAGCCAAATGAGCTGAATTTCACATTACATATTTTAAAAAAAGTGTTTTTGTGTTATAGTAAAATATCCCTTTGAACAATTATGACTGAGAACTCGAGAAGAAAGTAACCTTCTTTGTTTGTGAACTCTTATCAGTCTTTGTATTCTACTTCATCAGATCCCTAACGCATTGTGTAGTATAATAAACTCATTCTTCTCACAGAGGAGCAGAATCCACACTGGAAACCTAGCAATGACATGAGCAGTACTTGCAGACTTCAAACATCTTAGGGCATTCCTTTGTTACTAGATGATTGACCCATGATGAGTGTCTCTTAGAAAGATGCATTTTCTTTCTGTAAGGTTTACTACTGAATGTTTGATAGTGAGACTGCTACCTGTTCATAGGCTTTGGAACCACTTTTTTTTGGCAAAGTGCTTGTAGTCTGTGCCCCCATAAACTGCCCACATTGAGATGGAGCTAGAGACATGACTAGAGAAAAATTTGCATGAATTTGACATCCATCCATAGTCCAGAGGCATAGCCAAAATAGAAGACAAGGTTACAGTGTACATATAACAGTTATGTACATTGTATTCTAGAGTATTTGACTGGCAATCTAAATATCTCATGAAGACATTTTTGTAGATGATACAAGAAAACATTTTTAAAAGCAAGAAAAAATATATTACTGTTACAAAGGCAAGCTAGATCTAACATCTACAACAATATGCTTAGAGATTATTTGTAAATATAAAAATTCACTGTACATTTGATTTCTAAGCTGCAGGTTAAAATATGCATACTTATGTGTGTTGCTCTGAAAGTAATGCCTCCTATTTATTTGCACGGAAACTACAATAGACACAAAGAACACAATAACACTATTTCACAGACAAAATTCTAAGCTACAAAACACTATTTTTCAATGTTGTCACTGTCATTAGCTATGCATTTTCATGAGCGATGAACAGGAACCTGCATGTTGTGCTTTTAAAAATCTGTACCAGCGGAGGTGACTTATTATCACAGTCACCACTGCTGATATGTACCACCCTCTGCCTCACTCTGCTCACACCCACTGTTTGGTCTCCAGAAACATTCATCAAGCATTGCTGAATGTCAATTTGTGCCATATTTTCTGCATGCAGGAATTCATGACACACCTTTGCTTCATACACATCTTCACATTAGATGCTATTTTTTCAGAGTGCCACTCTGCTGCCATCTTACACATGGCAACAAAATGTAATGGAATATTGGTGGGAAGTTTCAGCTTCTACAGCGATACCACCGACATCCACCTCAGACATTGTGAGTCAACATCATAAAATAGGAGATACTACTTTCAGAGCAGCTCTTATAGATTTTTATCTATGTGAACTGAATCTTGAGAAACTAGAGCCAAGGCCTTGAACTAAGCAAGAACAACAATACATTTTAAACTTACTCCTGGCAACTTAGGATGCTGTTTTGAAAAGAAACATAAAATGTAAGATTATGTATATCAATATTCATAATAGTATTCATGAATATTAATAATAATGTGCAAGTATAAATTAAAATATGCATAACACTTTTTCTTTAGTGCCTTCCAACATTTTTATTCTGCAAAGACAAATAAGAACAGATGCTTGCTTGCAGTTGTTATTACATTTGACATTAGATGTACACAAACCAGATTACATGGCAAAACTGCAGATTATTATTTTTGTGTCTTCTGTTCTGAGTTTTTTCTCAAGCATTATTTTTCATAATTATATGCCATGCTACTGTAACAGAACAAAGGGTATATGAGCTGAGCCACACTACAGAAAGAGGAATGTATTATCAGTGTGTATAGTACCCATGAGACAAGATCTTAGTTAATGCCCATTTATTTTAGGGACAGTCTATAACAAAGTTTTGAACATCATCCAGTATCCTTAGGGTGGTTTGGGGACATCTCTAGTGGACCATGAAACATGGAGTATTTATATTACAAAAAGCATATTTCCTAGTTGTTTGCCCTACAGGAAAAAAAAGAAAAAAAAAAAAAAGAAGAAAAAAAAAGTGATAAACTAGAAAACAGCAAAGAAGGGAATAAGAAAGAACTAAAAATAAAATATGAATGAATGGAATTTATATTCTTATCTTCCCCTTTACTTATTGTTAACATATTTCTTTGGACAGACAGTCAAACCGCCTTTCCTCTCTTTTGCAGATAAAGTAGGCCGTGGAAAGATTGTCTTTATATCTCTCCAAGTAAATTTCCAATATGAGAATATGAGGACATAGCAACAACCAAGAGCAGAGTAGTTGACATGGCAACTGCAAATAGCCAAAGATCTTGTGCAGTCTCTGAAGACGGAAAAAGTTCATTTTCATCACTGAGAGAAGAAAAACAAAGGAAAATGAAATAAAACAGAAAAAAAAACACCAAAACAAACAAAAAACTCTCAAAATTTAGATACAAAAATGCATCCAGTAGTTTAATAACTGAATTGCCTCTTAGTCTCTTTTATAAGGCAATGAAATTTTCATGAAGAGTAGTGTTAGCATTGTAAATGAGAAATTATTTACTTAAAGGGCTATATTAATTACTATTTCTTGCAGCTGACCTTGGAATGTGAGATATTAGACTTGCCTAAACTTTTTGGAAATATTGAGAGGATGAGGATATAGATACCAGTTTTCTGTGCAGCCTCAAAGAATTATTTATTGGACTTTTCTATGCTGGACACTTTTCTTTCAGAAACGTAAATGATCTCTTATAGAATCATAGAAATGCATTAAGGATTAAAGAAATAACTTGTAAATATAAACAAAGAAAGCTCTATTTATTTCCTTTTCTGACTGAGTGTAAAATTTTAAATTGTACTCCTGAGTAATATGCACTAATTTTGCAATATTATAAAATCTTTTTTTCCATAAGCTAGATTCTCTAGAATCATCTAGATACATTTAGAAAGCACTCAATTTTCATCAGTTGTATCAAGTGTTCATAGAGCCTATATACAGAGGCTATAGTAGAATTGTGAGTGAGATTGAGTTATAGTATCATAAAATGTCGCATTGGATGCATCTGTGAATTAACATAAAAGAGAAGTAATATTTTTAATATTTCCAGTGTTATCTTTATCTTCTCCAGGTTCTGATACTCACATAGTGTAGAATGTTGCTTGATCCAAAACCCATTGAGAACTGTGTAATATGGTAGGGAAAACATTTATTGAGTAGTTCTATTGACTCTTGAAATGCTGAAACTCATGATTATAATTCATAGAATCATAGAATGGTTTGGGTTGGAAGGGACCGTTAAGATCATCTGGTTCCAACACCCCTGCTAAAGCCAGTGACACTTCCCACAAGACCAGATTGCTCAAAGACCCATGCTGCCTGTCTTTGAACACTTCCAGGGAGGGGGCATTCACAACCACGCTGGGCAACCTGTTCCAGCATTTCACCATAATCACAGTAAACAATTTCTTCCTAATATCTAGTCTAAACCTACCCTCTTCCCGTTTAAAGCCATTTCACTTTGTCCTTTCACTACATGCCCTCATAAACAGTCCTTCCCCATGGAGGACTTCACAAAAAAATATTTTGAACTATTTTGACACATGCAGAAGTGAAGCTGAAAAATCAAAAAGATGATGTTTAACATCAGATCTTACTTATTACTAAGGATTAAAGATTCATTTCTACTCAGCTTCATTTATAAAAGCCACTGTACTTGAAGTCTTGGAGACGCTGCTAAAGAAAAAAGAACCTTATGGTAGCCTCATATCAACACATTCAAGCAGAAGAAATAATTCCTTCACACCTGTTTTGTAAAAAAGAGATGCACAAGAGGATGAAGGTCTTAATATCTATTACATGCTCCCTGGAGCACTTGTTGATTCTTACCATGGTCCCCAAAAGGGGACCTGGTACTTCTCTGAAACATCTTTATTCTCATGCAGTACAGTACATTTCAAAGTTGCCCCTCTAAAGAGATAAACATGGATCCATCATAACTGTATGAGAAACCCAATATCTATAAAGACCATCCTGAGGAGTGTGAAATTGTTTGCTTTCTTGACAATAGAAACAAATGAACACAGATTGTACATCACTTTATATAATCCCAATTGCATCTGGCTGAAACCAAGAGTGCAAAGTAAATCTATTGAAGAAGAAATTCTTATAAGAACTTGATGGGCCACCTGCCATGTTAAGATATTATCTCCAGTTTAATATAATAGTTTTAAACCTAACCATCTGATTGATCCCTTGCAAATCATACTCTGGCATCATTTCTGAAACCTATTTTTTTTCAGTCTCATCAAGACAACTTCATTTCTTTTCTCTAAGAAAATCCAGTCAAAGCAAAACTCATTAAGTCAAACAAATTCAGCATTTTTACGTATTTAGCAAAGTTAAACGAGCAGTATATGACTGCTGCAGATGCATTTTAAATCTGTCAGCCACTAAACAAAGCAAAGATTAGATTGCTGAACAATTTGTCATTTCACAGACTTTTTATCAATTTTTGATTTTATTTGGAATGCTTTCTATCTTAGGCATAGTGTACTTGAAAAAGTCTTCTTAGGACTCACGAAAGATAAAATAACTCAGTGAAATCTACTACAAAGAGGCTGAATTCACTGTGCTTTGCTTTGCTCTAACATACGGTGAAAGGAAACGAATTACATGTAAACTCCTGCATGCTCCCCTTGTTTTGTAACTCCAACAAACAATTGATTTTTATCTTTAACATATTTGTTTCCATTTGATAGAAGTGAGTTCCACTGATCATCATAAAGGAATCCTTCTAGGGCTTTAGGGCTTGTGTATGTATGTGCGCAGCCTTTGGCAAAGTAGAAGGCTTTAGCTCAGTAGCAATGCCTGCTGGGTTGTACAGCATGTTTCCAGATGATTTAGCACACAGCTTCCTATGCTGTGATGAGGCATCATCTGTTAGTCTTCAAGCAATTGTACTTCCTGCTGATAGCAACTTCCTGCTGATTTTTTTTTTTCACCAACAAAAATATGAAGCCTCCAAAAATCCCCATATGTGTTCTCTGACTTTGTATTATATCAGATTAAATTTTAGTGATTTGTGAATTTTCTAGGCTAAGACATAATGGTAAACAAGCTACCAGAGAAGAGAACAGAACCAATTTACAAAATAGTTTGACAGTGTTAGAATAGAGGGGAAGAAGAGATGTTTGATCATGACTAATACAGTTATTCATAGCAGTTGGAATAAATATAAACCAAGACTCAAATTCTACAGTGCAGAATGAGGTAATTCCTCTACGGCATAATCACAAACACAACAAAAAAGTGCCTCATTGACTCCTGTGTATTGACCTAATATTGACTACACTAAATATTAAGCTTCCGCAAATTGTCTGGGGATAGAAATAAAAGCATAAAGGTTTCTGACTGAGTATTCCTCTGTATGCAACAGTTCATCAAAATACTGAATGTTGTTTATCTTTATGCATAGTTTCCCTAAATCAACATCTCAGCCCCTGATGAACAAGCAGTGATTGTTTCTGAGCAGATGAGTTCATTTGGGTCGTTTTATGTATACTCAGAAGGGAAATACAGTGAAAAAAAGAATGTTGATTTTGAGAGATAATTATAATAACATCTTAATTTGAAAGGCATACATGGAATTCTAAACAGTGCCTTAAATTATAAGAATGAATAGCATTCAGTGGAAGCTTCAGAGTATATACAATGTGAAATATGCCTAAAATAAAGTTCACATCACTGGAGTGTGGAAACGTGAACTCATTTCAGAAATGTTGCAGGAGGAGCATGCATGTAGAGCATGAGAGGGACAGCAATCTTGTTTTGAACAGAACAGTCTTTTGAATAAGGACACTCAGAAAATTAATTAAAAATTATTTTTTAAATATAGTAGAAGGCAGTTAATAAGGAATGATTTTATATATGGGGTTGTTTTTTGGTGGGTGATGACTCTACCACAAGCTAGATATTCAAAATCTCTGGTAATTTCTGTTTTTGGAGCAAAAATTTTCATTCACAATAACTTTTCTTTATTTAATGATTTTCTACATTACTGGAGACTTATTCTTTGCTTTGTTTAGGAGTCTTTTGAAAAACTAATAGTTCCAGAAATATTGTGTAGACTAACAAACAGTGGTCACTGCTTCATAGAGGAAGGGAAATGAAATCAGTGAGTCTGCACATTTAGGTAGGTATGCTTAACTAATGATGAATTTGGGAGAAGTGAAGAATAGAGATTGTTTTATTGCCACAAACAGTAAGAAAGCAACTCAATATGAAAATACAGAAAATTTGGAAAGGAAAGGGAAAAGGGGAATGGAAAGTGAAGGGGAATGGGAAGGAAATGGGGAAGGGAATGTGGAAAGGAAGGGAAAGAGAAGAGGGAGGCATGGGGAGGAGGACAGAAAAGGGGAAAGGCAACAGGAAGAAGGAGGGGATGAAAGGCTCGATCAACAAAAAAACAAAAAAAAATGCTCAAATAAAAATTAGTTTCATTCATAGCAAGCTTATATGGTTTATTTTTAGGAAAGATGCAATTAAGGTAATCAGGAGAAGACAATCTGTTTCATGGTGCGAGGAGGTGAATGTATTGGAACTACCCCTTAATATAGGAAAGGATCGCAGTAGTCAGTGAGCACACTAGCAAAAGGGCATAACTGGAAATAGGTAAAATTATAAGAAGATTGAACTTTACTATGGTTATCCCCAGACTTATTCATTTAATAAAGCTATTGTTACAAGGTATCATATAATAAAATCTCTATTGCGAACTCATTGATCAAGTTTGCAATATACAATTATTTCTATAAACTTCTGACATTTTTGCTTATCTTCCAGTTTCTCTACTTGGTTTTCATAATGTTTCATGCATTCCTTCTGTTTTTCTCTCGTAAGTGATGACTGTTATAACAAATCACAATGGCTGTTATTTGAGCATGCTCCCTCTTCCCGGGACAGTTTCAAGGCTCATTAATTGACAGTTCTGGTTATTTCTGGAAAAATTTTAGTATCTGCAGTGGCACGTAGACATTATTTTACAATTCAACATCAGTATCTTTTTTGGGATCTGCTTCTCAAAAAATTATATCTTTATTCAGATGATAACAAAAAGAAAAGCTATTTGTTCAGTTTGGTCTTGTTATTTTTTTAGTGCTTCGTTATTTTGTGAAGTGATAACCTTGACTTTACAACAAGAGTATCATTCAAATACCTGAAACTTTAACAGCTGCTTCCTCCAATTTAAATTCCTCTATTATATGTCCAGAGGGATGTGCATTACTGCCCAGGTAAGGAGAAAAAACAAATACAACAGTATAATGCATTCCTGCTCAATGCCATTTTTGTCCAGCTATGCTATATGGTAACTTAGGATTCAATATACAGGAACTGTAGAACTCTGTTTTTAGGAAGTATTAGGAAAAGCTAAATTCCCATTAAAAGTATTTCATCCATATTTCATCAATATCATGAGCAATCAAAAATTAATCATATCTAAAGGGAAAAAAAAGTGCAGTTTTATTCAGCGTACACAGACCACTAATTCCTCAAATCATCCTGGATTTCCAAAATGCTGAAATATTTTTTGAATATATAAGTTAGTTAGCTACTTAACAGTAAATATTTCATAGGAGAAAACTGAAAATCTTATGTTGGCTCATCTCAGTGTACATCATTTCATATTAAGGAATTTTTAACAGTATAAAATATTTTGGACTGTTAATTTTTTTTAATAACTGGATGTGTAGTGATATTGAAACTCAGGGTACTTCTTAAGGTTTCTTACTTTCCCAAGATTTCTAACACTGGCTCTTATTTTGTTTGTTTTTTTTCTGTTTTTATTTCCTTGGTTGATTTGGTTTGTTCTGTCTTGAAACCACTGTTTTTGAGTTTTCACTTTTGTTTTTGAATTTTTTTCATTAGGAATGCAGTTTGTTTTCTTTTGAAGCAGCTCATGTATACTTTGAACTGTTGAATGGATGTATTCAAAAATATACTATGTTAATGCTTGAACATAGTTTATATAACTACACAATTAAGTGAACCTGGTAGACAGTAGGTAGGCAGTAAGCAAAATTAAAGCCAGTTCTTTCCATCTTGTACTCATAATCCTCTTGTAACTGAGAACAAATGCTGTGCTCATGGATAATGAGGAATAAACAAAAAAGACAAATAAATATGTAAACAAAACAGAAAACCTCAAACAAAATAGTGATCTGTATTGTGAAAATTTGTATTTAACTATCTGGACTGTCTGATATTAGGAAAGTACTTAGGTTGCTCCAAAAGTAATGCCTCCTATTTATTTCCATTAAAACGACAAAAGATACAAAGAACACAATGACACTTTAATAGAGCAAATTCTTGACTATGAAACACTATTTTTTAACACAGTCACCACCATTATTTATGCATTTTTGCCTGTGATGAACAAGAACCTGCACACACTTTTCCTCTATATGCACTTCCATGTCTAATGCCATTCTGTCAGACTGCCCCTCTGTTGCCATTCATCACACAGCAACAAAATGTAGTGCAATACTGGTGCGAAGGTTCAACCTCTACTGCCATAACACCAACATCTGCCTCACTGTAGGCCAACCTAATAAAATATGAGGCCTTACTTTTGAAGCAGGCCCTGTAGCATCAGATTTTTTTCAAATATGGACACGCAGAGATACTGAAATGAAAAAGGTATTCCTCAAGATGCCTTCTGACAAACCTTTAAGGTGGATTTACTGAATGACAAACTTTTACTTTCAGGTATATCACTATTCACTATGAGAAACAGTCCCACAGGTGATATGACATTGTGTCAAAAGAATTTACTCTATTAAAGATAACAACTGCAGATACCCATTCTTGCTTCCAAAACATTGTTTTGATCCTTGATTGACCTTTCCATAGTTATTGTGTCTGTATTCTTGGGATCTTCTGTGTAGCATCAGTGCACCAACATGCAGTGTTTGATTAGGGTGTCAACATGTTTATTTCTCACTTTTTCTGATGTATATCTGTGGGATGTTTACTGACTAAGATTCCATTGTGATATACCCTACTAAAATCCTAGATATGCTTTTAGAACCATATTTTTCATTGACATTCTCAAGAAAACCATGACCACAAATATAAAAGGATCTTGCTACCACAGTTTGATTTTTTTCTCTATAACCTACCTAGTGCCTTTAGGGCTGCAATGCAGCAAGCTGTAAATGATATATGACATAAAATGTGGAATGCTGGTAACAAATGAGTTTGGTAGGGAAAAGAAACAAAAAAACAAAAAGCTGATTACAAGCATCTTTTAAAAGAAAAAAAAAAAAAGAAATGAAACATAATTCCAGGATTTATGATATGTGAATAAAGTGACAGTATTGGGGAATATAAATGAGAACTGAAGAAGTAAATGACAAAGAGACTTACAGCAACTACTATGAAAAAATACTGGAATAGATGACTTATTTTAATAGAAGAATCTGTAATAGGTATCAAAATTTGAATTACTTTACTAGGCATTATCATTCTTTATTACTTAGATTACACTGTAAAAAAATAATCCTAGGGTGACACAGTATTATTTAAAAGCATTACTTCTATTGTTATACAGTGGGACCATTGTTCCATATATTCTAGCAAATCCTTTGATATGCAGTTTTCAGAGTAATTTGCATTTGAGTAGAAATGAAACTTCACATTCATTTTCATGTTTAGAAAAATACAGCATTATAAGACAGACTGAGATATCCTCTGAAGCTATGCAGAATACCTTCCCACCTACTTTTAAAACAGGGACTATAAAAGAGAGTGTGTCTGAAAACATACTAGTGAAATACAATACCTAAATGTTTGGTTGTACAATGGTATGGATGTACAGTGACTGAGATCTTTAATTGTCTGAGTTAATTGTCTTTAATCAGGAACATACAGTTAACTGCTCACTGATGGTTCTGTTGGAGAACAAATCTTATCCTTAGATCAATATTATTGGATGTTCAAAATCCAGTCATTTAGAAGTATAAATATTGACTTAACTTGACTCTTAGTTCATCCATAATCCTATATAGATATCTTAACATTTTTGTCTTGAGTTACTACTGTCTGTTAAACAAGAATAGTAATGATAACCATATTGCATAAACATGGTAAAATTCATTCAGTATTTAAAAATCATGCATACAGTGTCTATTACCTTAAATTGAGCTCTTACACGGACTCATTCATAGAATAATAATAGTATCATAGAGTGGAATGGCTTAGATAGGATGGGACCTTAAAGATTATCTAGTTCCAACTCCCTGCCATGGACAGGGCTGCTCCTCATCAGATCAGTCTGCCCAAGGCCCCATCCAGCCTGGCCTTAAATGTCTCCAGAGGCAGGTCATCCACGGGTTGTCTGGGCAGCCTATGCCAGTGCCTCACCATCTTCTGAGTAAATAATTTCTTCCTGACATCTATACCATAAACCTCCCCTCTTTTAGTTTAAAATTGTTCTGCCTTGCCCTATCACTATCTACCCGTTTTTTAAAAATTTCCTTCCTGCTTGTAAGTTGCCTTCAAGTACTGGAAGGCTGCAATTATATCTCCCCAAAGCCTTCTCTTTTCCAAGCTAAAAAAAGCCCAACTCCTCAACCTAGCTTTATAGGAGAGGTGCTCCAGCCTTCTAACCATCTTTGTGGCCCTCCTCTAGACCCGCTCCAACAGCTCTGCATTCCTCTTCTACTGGCGTCCCCAGATCTGGATGCAGTACTCCAGATGGGGCCTCACAAGGGAAGAACAGAGGGGGACAATCACCTTCCTTCTCCCTTCTGGCCACTCCTCTTTTGATGCAGCACAGGACACTGGGCACACTTCATCTTTCATCAGAGTCAAAATGACTGTTAGGTGAAATGTTTTTGATTTCAGATTAAGACTGGCCAGATAAATTCTCCATACACCCTCTTTCATATGACACACGTTTTTCAAACTCACAACTTACTGCTTTGGCAGGAATAAGGTGAGACACCAGATTCTTTTTCAGAATAGCAAACACACAGACTGTAATGCAAATATGATTTTCTCATCTAGCATGTCTGAATCTCATTTTTTAAAATGAATGATACAGTTTTTGTGTCATGCAGTCTATTTCCATCAAGTTAAACATAACTTTAACAAACTTGAAAGCTAGTGATAAGAGTATTACATCAACAAAGTTTAAAAGTATCCTGAAATGTACAAATATTTCCAAAACTAAAAAATGTCATAGAAAGATACAGTGAAATCAGCTTGATTACCTGCATGAGTTAGTTAACCAAATTAGCATTATAAGATTTATAAACGATCATAACATTAAGTGAAAAAAAACTGGGTCCCATTCTATACTGCTGCAAGCCACCATAAGGCCTCCCTTCAATCTCCTCTTCTCTAGGCTAAACAAACCAAGGGATCTCAGCCACTCCTTATGTGTCTTGTCTTCCGTATCTTCAGAGACCTCCTTTAGATGCTCTGTAATAGTTTTATGTCCTTCCCATATTGTAGTACCCAAATGGCAGCAGATCTCTTTGCAAGGCTTCCTCACCCTTGAGGGAGTCAACAGCTTCTCCTCCTATGCTAGTGTCATTCATAAACTTACATAGTATACCTACAACTCCTGTATCTAAGTCACTGATGATAGCATTAAAGAGAACCAGATCAAAAAAGGAGCCCTACAGAACCCTGCGAATGCCAGCCTGACATAGCCTCATTTGCTATGACCTCTCAGACAACTGTTCATCTTGTTATTTATTTGTCTAGCTGTATGCTGGCCATTTTATCCCAAAGGATACCATAATTTATAAACATATACGGGGTGAAATCATTCTTGGCAGTGACCTTTCCTTAGCAGCTGTGGAGGGAGATGTACGGGGGCAACAGCTCTCACTTTTCCCCTGCATAGTGTCCCATGACATCAGCATTGCCAGAGTGCCAGCTCTTTTCTTCCAGAAAGTGGTTTTCATGGCTATTACAAGAAACCTCAATGCTTTTAAGAGGGAAAAAGTGATTGATTCTTCCCCTACTTTCATTGTCAATCCATATGGTTTGAAATACCTGATTCTCCCAAAATCACATATAAAAATTGCTTTAGAAGGATCCACAAGAGATTATGAATAAACAGTTAACCAAACCAATCATACCATAGTTATAAATGTGAAAGCATTTGGCAGCAGAGTTTAACCAGATTTCAGATGTTTTCTGTCATAAAAACAACATTTTAAGGCAGCTTTGTAAAAGGAACTGTAGGAAGCACTCATTTGCATGGACTTCTGGGAAAAAATATGTTCAAGCTTGACAGTGCTCTACTATTTAGGGCAATGTTATATTCATAAATGAAAAATATTCGTGAGTCCATGTTTTTAAAAATGCTTATGTTTTTTTTTTTTTTTTTTTAACATCAATGAATATATATTTACTGTTACACAGATATCCAAAGACAACAACAGTCCTGTTTTTCATTTCAGACATATCAAAAAAGATATGGTCAGGCACATTTTCTATCTAGGTCACTGACACGAATGACTCAGTTCTTCATTAAAAGAAAATGTTGCTATTTGGTATTTGTCCAAGGGGACATGAAATGGATTTTTAATGTTCAATTCATAGGAGAGACCATTTATATTTAGAATAACACTGTATGCTAGAATGGAACCTCCTACATACCTAGAAAGAATATATTTCAGTAATGGGTATACTCTTCCCTGAACATGTGAGACAAAAGCACTTCTCCTGTTTTGCAGAGGTGGAAAGAGAAAGATGACTCTGGAAATTTCTTCCCACCTTCTAATGCTTTATGGAGCTGCTCTCCTGGCTGCCAAAAGGTGACCACTGGCACAAACTCACCTCTATTTCTCAAGCAACAGCAACCAAAGTGATATGCAACACCTATGCCCAGCTCAGAGCTCTGTTCCTGCTGACCTCCCTGCCTCTGGGAAGGGCAACTGGAGTGAAGATTGTGATACCTGTGAGGGAGGCAGAAGAGGGATGAGCTTGAGATTACAGAGACATGAACAAGTCTTTAGATCTTCTTGGGTTGCCTGGTGGTGACCATTTCAGGCCCCAAAGGGATGCAAAGGACTGTGACTTTCATCTTATGTGATCAAATGACTGAGGTAAGTCAAGATAATAAACAACTGCTTCGCTACAGAAGAGCTGCAGCTTAAACTGGAATTCAGACATTTTCAATTTCAAATGACATTGCTCAGTGCTGTGATGAGAACCAGTTCTCTTCCAGAAAAGAGGTTCTTATACGTCCTCAGCAATAAATCCTTACATGAGGGAATTTTAGTACTCTGCTGGGCCTTTCTTTTTATCATCTCAGTGACAGATTAAACATATAGGTATACAATGAGACCTGTTTCCAGGAACACTAACCTTTGCATTTATATCCTGCTGGACCCAGCACAGGCAGCGTGTGGGAATGCAGAGCCTGCTGGAAGGCTGCTTCAGGCAAAGGCGCAAGTCATGGTGCAGCTCATGTCCATTCTGCCTGGAGGCTGTTGATCCCAGCAGTCACCCTTTGCCTGCATCTGAACTTTTCTGCTTCAGGGATTTACCAGCTGCTTTGCCTTAGACGGTGAAATAGCCTCAAGAGTGTTGGAGTATTGGAGCAGAACAGCAAAGAAGAAAGTTGACTCAAAGAGGAATGCAAAGATATCAAAATATAAGTCTTAATTCAGGGGAGTATCTTCAAAAGAACTGCTGATATTTCCCATTTAAAGACTAAGACAGGAGGCAAATCATTTACTTAGATTTTAAGTGTTGCATCTTTTTTCGTATTAATGATGAAATGTGATGTGGAATTCACATCTAAAAAAAAATTAGGGGAGACAGATGGCAATTTTAATCCTGTCTACAGAACACAAGCATTTAAAATTAAATATTGTATCAGAAACTTCAATATATGGGGCTTTTTGACTAGAGGAAATGGCTTTTGGGGGATACATAAACAGCTCTATATTTAAAAGAAAATTTGCTTTGACATGGGAATGTGATAATTGTGTATTAACAAATTTTGTTAGACTGAAAATTGTTCCCCCTCACCAGGTCTTTATTCAAAAGTTAATGTAATTCATTACACCTATAACCATCAAGTAAAAAGCAACAGAAAAAAAACCACTTCTCCTAGGTCACTGAAAGTATAAGATAATTAATGGAATAGTTCAGTTTGAATTGGAAAAGACCTTTAAAGGCCATCTAGTCCAATTCCCCTGCAACGAATAGGGACACCTACAGGTAGATTAGGTGCTCAGAGCCCTATTTCAAGGTCCATCAATATCATCTACTAATTCCTTCAGCCCTCTAGGGTGAATCTCATCAGGTCCATGGAGTCATGAACATTGAGCTGATACAGCTGTTCCCTTACAATGAGTAAGTGTTGGAAGGGACGTTAAAGATCATCTATTTCCACTTTCCTGTCATGTACAAAGACACTTTCCATCATCAGCCTGACCTTGGACACTACGGAGATGGAGCATCCACAATTTCTCCCAGCAATCTGTTCCACTGCCTCACCCCTCTCACTGTAAATAATTTATTCTTAATGTCTAATCTAAACTAATGTCTTTTAGTTTAAAACCGTTACTCCTTATCCTGTTGCTACACTTTATTGCTACCTGATAAACAATCCCTTCCCCATCTTTCCTGTAGGCCCCATTAAGTACTAGAAGGCTGCTTAAAGTCTCCCTAGAGCCTTGTCTTCCCTGTGCTGAACAACCTCAACATTTTCAGCTTCTCTTTGTAGGAGAGATGTTCCATTGCTCTGATTACCTTTGTGCCACTCCTGTGGACTCGCTCTAACAGATCCATGTCTTTCTTATGCTGGGGGCCCCAGTCCTGCATGCAGCACTCCAGATATAAGCTTTTTCTGCTATTACGTGAACAAATATTTAGCATTATAGGTGTTACTGTCTAAAATAGATGTTAATTCATTACTAATTATTTTAGTATTAAAAAACAAGTTTAGACATTGGTTACTTGTGATTGAAGATTGTTTTGCAAGAAAAGAAAGTAGCTTAGAACACAACAAGTTGGAACAAAGTATTGGTTCCCTGTTCTACATGTTCATTTTTTAAATGAAGAGACGTGGTTGATTATAATTTTGTCTAGCATCTTTTTTCTTCACCATTGGAGTCTAAAAGGAGTGAAATAATGATTTGTCTACTTTTTTTACTTTCAATAAAAGCAGATAACTATACCAAATGATTATGTAAATCTCAATAGGAAGAGTAAATACCTCTCATGAAGGTATTCTGTAAGTTCTTGGATTCACCTGAGAAAGGCAGATTTTCCACATATTTACAAGTTAAAAACTATAGAAATGTTCAGTGAAGATAATGGAATACTGTTTTTCTTTCATTTTAAAAATAGTTTTAAAAGTTTTCTTATCTGATAACAACAAAATTAATGTAAAAATGATATAAGGGTGGTGGAAAACTGCTTGATGTAAAATCTTAAGAAGAGCGAAGAGACAGTAGTCTTCAAAGGCCTGAATGTAATATCTCTCACAATGTAACTACTAAAAATAATGCAGAAGGTAAATGATGCCTCACTTCAGAAAATCTTTAGTGGTATATGAATACAAGCTAAAGATATAAATCTGTGCTTAGACTGACAGAGATACGCAGTAACCTGAGTTATATGCTTCACAAACCTTTAGAACTGTTGCTGCATCATGTTTTTATAACCTAGTTTTTTGCCTTTGCAGAGTCATGAAAGAACTCATGCAGATGAGTGAATCTCTCTCTTACGATCTAAGTTATTTTCAAGACTCAAAGCTCTTGAGAAAAAAAGTAACATTTAAAAAAATACCTCTATCCTCTTTTTCTATTTGTACAGTAGAATTTCAGTCAAAGGAATTTACATGAAAAGACAAGACTGCTGCTTGAATTTTTAGCACCATATTTTTTTTTTTTAATATATTTTTGTAGTGTTAATTTTAGCTGTTTTCAGTGATTTGTGGAATGGTATTGATGAAGAAGGTCTGGTGCACGTCTATGCTTTAGAACATATCTTGATGATTCTAAAGATCAGTGATCGTTTTGTGGATTTCAGATTTCTATAACTGAGGAAGAGATATGAGAAGCAATGCCTGACTCCAGAAACTCTTTCTATATTAGCACTGCACATAAGTTTGGGTAATTAATGAAAATAAATCCCTACTTCAAAATGAAAGATTAAAACTTTTATGTTCCATATTTAGTTCTTTAAACTTTATATTTAACTATTTCAGTAGTAAAATATCAACTAGTTTTTGTTCCCTTTTCAGGAAAAGAGATGAAGTATCACCATACAGGAATATAAGAGGGAAAGAGCAGTAAGAGCTGGAGCAGAGAGAAATTGATCATAATGTCAGTAATATCATCCTTTTGTACTTTTACCTGAACTACCTGGCAGCAAGTAAAATTGATATTTTTAATCTGAATTATGGTATTACATTAATTTTCTGTACTTGCTGTCAAATTGTAAGAACAATATTTCTACAAGATAAGTGACTTCTATATGAATATCTCACACAATCTGTTCAATTAAATGTTTTTGAATGAAGAGATATTACCAAGGTTTTTAAAGTTTTATAAGATTTTCTTCTCAATATAATGACCACATCATTACAACATAGTATGTAATTATATTTGTACTTGAGCTTAGATTCCATGTGCCTGGATGGAGTGATTCAATTCCTACTTCATGATTATGCAGTGTCATAAAAATTGAAATAAATATGCTACAAAGCAAAATGTGAATAGCATAAGTTATTACATAGAGAACTCATTCAGTCCAAAGTTGCTTAATCATCATATGTTCAGTTTATTACTTCATTTTTTCCTTTTATTACTCTCAAGAAATTAGAATAAACTTTATAGGCTCTTAAGCTTCTGATTTATTTTATTATGTAAACTAGACTACAGATCCATAGTCTGTAGATTTTCATTATTAAACTGTTGACTCTTGGTTTGGAGAATAATTTTTTGAGAAAATACTTATCAGTTGATCACACAATAATGTTGAACTTGTTCATGAGCATATTGTAAGAAGCTATTCAAAGTGAAAAATGATATGAAAGTCACACTTATATTAAACAACCATAAGAAGATTTGGGGTACTTCTAAATAAGCAAAAGTAGTTTAAAAATTAAAAAAAATACTCTGAAGACTTCACAGTAAATATTTGTTTCTATACCAAGCAAATTCTTTCTCACTTGAGTGAAGCCTTATCTCGGGCCACATATAAAATACATAACAGACAACACTTTTCTTTCTTTATATTTTTCTATTAAAAAGTTTAAAAAAATGCAACAAAACTAGCAGAACATTTGACCCCATTTTTATGAAACTAATGCATCAATGTCAAGCTCAATGGAAGCGGCTGCAATTATCAGTGAGTTATCAAGGTGTTCATCAGGGAGTTTAACGACATTTCTCTGTTGTCATGCTTCATATCTTTGAAAATAGCTGTTCACAAATGTACATACTGCCAGAGAGCAAAGACTATAAAAAGGCACAATTAGGAAGTGAGGAATATTTCTCCCTGGTAAAATAGAGCTTTAAAAAGACTACTAGAGAGATAAGATCAATTTTTTCTTTGAGTTGAAAGCGTGATTGCAACTTTATATATATTCCATTTGAAAATTCACAGGTAACATATTTATGTTAACTGAAAATTAAGTTGCAAAATATAACAAAAAAATATTTTTAAGAAATCTTGAAAACTATTCCCAAATTCCTTTATTGAAAAATATTCAGCCATGCTTTCTGTTTCACTGTTCAAAGGAATGTGTTTAACCAACATATCAAATTGCATTAAAAAATCGCCTTAATTTGTGTTTGAAATAAAGCTTAAGTTATAGCAAACTCTGTTATGATTTGGAACATATCACATGTAAGTTGATTTTCAACTTGAAGACATGCTTAATTAATCCACAGAAAAAGAATCAATCAAATCCACTAAAAAACATATCACGAAGTATTTTAAACTTTTGTGAGTTTTTTGAAACGTTGATGAGAGTTATGGGCATTTTTTATGCAGTTAACTTGTTATGAAATTATTTTAAGAAAAGACACAAACCCAAATTTAATTATTAAACAAGAGAACTTGTATGTCTGCTTAGTAACAGAAAACGTATGCTTTCACAGGCACAAACACATAACTGGGTTGATACACTGCTATCAGCAATCACTGCATTTTACTCACAAAGTGGCATAAGCATGTGAAACCCGCAATTCAACTGAACGTGTGGTGGGCATGAGAGGCAGAA
This sequence comes from Chrysolophus pictus, assembly GCA_037305975.1. Classification (NCBI taxonomy): domain Eukaryota; kingdom Metazoa; phylum Chordata; class Aves; order Galliformes; family Phasianidae; genus Chrysolophus; species Chrysolophus pictus. The sequence goes on along the minus strand of CM074577.1, from coordinate 24,241,471 downwards.
TTAGTACTGCACCCTCCCTTCTGCAGTGTTCCTTTGTTGTCTACACCAGTCACACTGAAGCTATCCACAACTGACTCATGAAAAATATCACTTAAAAAAAAAAAATCACATAACGTTAAAAGTTTACAATCCTTTGTGGTCAATTATTAGCTCTCTAGAGCCACAAGGAGCCCATGGACTGGACACATCTTTAAAGCTTAGACACTTGCCACTGAGCTGAACTGACTTCTGCTGAATGTTTTTTTCTGGTTGAGTACCACAACTTTTAGACAGAATTTTTATTCTATATTACGACAGAAGTGTTTAAAATGCCAGTTAACGCCTATAAGAAGATGGAATTCTTCCTGTAAGATTAATATTGGTAAGCGGTAAAGTCATTCTCTATATGCTGAAAAATGCTGAAAATAATTGCCTGTATGTTACTTTTTTAGGTCCTTAATTTTTTTTTAGTAATTAAAAATGTAAAATTCATTTTCTCCTGCAGTTTCTTCACACATTGAGTGTTTAATTTCGCTATTTTGACTAATGTTCTTTTAAAGACCCTTGTGGATGCGTTATTTCCCATTTTGGGGAAAAGCTAAGAAATCCAATGAATTGACATCAAAGCATTTCATAGTAAAGCCATGTGATTCTCTAGTGATATTGGCTCTTGTTACAGTACAAACTAAGTAGTTACCCAACTTATACTGATGCTGAAGACATATGAACTTGTTATCATCAGGAAACTGTTTGTTCAGTTCAAGTAACTTAAAAGAAATCAGCAGTGAAGCACTTTTTTTATTTATTAATTATACATAAGTATACTTCAATCCTTGAACTACAGTCAGGCTACAATTGCAACAGATAAATCATTGTACCAGAGATTTAGAAAAAGTTAAAAGCCTAGAAATTCCTAAAAGTCTTTCTGTGAAGACTTCAAAAATTCTTATAGACAAGATGACAGCAAGACTTTTTTCCCCTCATTTAGTTGTTTCCCCACCTTTGGGATTGTTTCACTGCTTGCACAGCATAGCAGATGTGGATGCTCATTAGTGTCGATCTGTGCCACTCTCTGTAATAATGTGCTACATCCTTACATGTTCCAGTCATGTTCCAGTCATTTTAGGAAATGCTTCCTGCTTTTAATGACTTCAACAAGCCACAGATGTGGAGACAGTCTTATTTTTCCTTGACATATCTGACATCAAGGTAAATGGGAATACTGATCTGAGGCAAAGTACCTGCTAGTTTTTCTTTCTAGAGCTCAGATTGGAGAGAAATGTTCTATGAGGCTACATCAGAAAAACTATATCAGGCTGCTTGGACTTTTTTATTACCATGAACTGAGAAAAGCTATCTTGATTGATATAGAGTTATCTTTCACTTGTTAAGATGCAGGAAGTCATTTAGGGCCACCATGGACTGCTATGTGCATTCTATTTGTAATTGAAGATTTGATTAATGATAAGTAGGCTTCAATGAGATTAACAAAAGAAGCAAAGGCCAGCTCCTGGCAAAATTTCAGGTTACTCCTTTGACTGTACCTTTATTTAAAAAAGCCTCATTTTTCATAGTAGAACAGATACTATTTTTTCTACACTTACTCATAAAACTCAAGCCATCTGCACTACACTTGAAAGCTTTACACAGTCTAATTTGCAGGCAACGTTACCCACCACCTACAATCATACACAGTGTCCTTGTTCTGTTCATTTCTTGTCATCTTAACACCTCTAATTGGAAAAATCAGATGATTTTCCAACTTCAACTGCATAAGCCAAAGAAAAAACACTGGCACTGAACAATTTGTGACCTCCACCAGTAACTGGAAGCATTGACATCAATTAAAGATCAACATTTTAACCTTATGAAATCACCTACAAAATTGTTGAAATAAAACTGCATGTTTTTTTTACTTTTTAGTTTTGTTGCTAAAGGAGAGCGATTTCCAAAGTTCTATATTCTACAATTCAAATTATCACAAATTCACTTTTATACTTTCCTAAAGTACAAAACAAATGTTTATATGTCAATACTTAAAGCATGGACATTTTGTAAGTGTTTGGGAAACTGAATTCTAATTTACACTTATCTATAACCATTTGAAATGAACACCATCTCTAACAAACTTTATCCAAATCTGTATTGTTCAATTGTATTTGGTGTCATACTGCATACGCAACCTACTGCAGAAAGCATATGAAGATATATTTAAGAAGGACTTGACACTGAAGATGATTCAATAACTCTAAAAAAATTAAAAGGGAATAATATAAGAAGGAAATGTGTTTCTTTTGTTTGTTTACCTTTGACCTGCTTGTTAGAAACATCTACCACCATTATTTTAATCCAGAGAGTTAACTGAAGTTTGTGAAGGTAAGGAGGATACTCTTTTCTTGAGTCATTAGTATTTGAATATTAAATTACTTCAAGTGTGAAAATGCTTGAGAAATAGAATATGAAATATAGTGTGAAAACTTGATATTACTGCACGATTGCATTCATAGTAACAAACAGACTAACATTGCTGTAGTGCTTTTTCTCTGGGTTCAGAACTTCAAAATCAATTAAGTTTATTTGCTCACATGCTTAACCTCCTTAACTGTTACAATGAATAGTAATTCAAATATGGATTAATTGATGAGTTCTTATACATAATTACAGAGTTTGAATCTTAATGAAGATCACATGAAAAAGTGCAGATACATTTATGATTTTTATTTTTTTTTCTTTAAGGCTCTCAATTACTTATTCTATGCTTATGAAATATCTCTACAGACAGCAAGATAACCATCTTGGTCATGGTTTTGTCCAGTTCTTTTTCATATATCATGTAACAGCTATTTTTTGATCACTATTGTAAAAAAAATAAAAATCAGTCATTGTTTCCTAACTCCAAAATGAAAAGTTTTTTTTTTTTTTTTTGTCATCACAGTGGGTACATGAAATCAAAATCTTCATCGATAAAAGTTTAGATCTGAATGGAACAGTTCCTTATGATACATCTAGCAAACCCTGATTATTTTTCTCCAGTAGGAAAAAGTTAAAACACTGTTACAATGCTATCTTCTTTCCAAATGTACACAATACCAAGCTATACCAAATACCAGCTGTAGCCATAGCAGCTACAATAACTACTGAACAAACACGTCACTGGGGCACAGCTCGGGGACTCCAGTACAGAGAAATGCAGAGTTCTTGGAAAGGGAACATAAGAGGGCTGCAAATATAATCAGATGACTAGAGCACCTCTCCTATGAAAACAGACTGAGAAAGTTGGGCTCCAGGGAGATCATATTGTGGCATTCCAGTATTTAAAGTTCTTAAAGGGAGCTTACAAGCAGGAGGGGACAGAGTTTTTACAGTCTGATAGCAATAAGACAAGAGGGAATGGTTTTAAACTACCAGAGGGGAGATTTAGATTTTATGTCAGGAGTTTTTTCACTGAGAGGGCAGTGAGGCACTGGCACAGCTGCCCATAGAAGCTGTGGTGCCCCATCCCCAGAGGTGCTCAAGGCCCGGTCGGATGGGGCTTAGGCTCTGGGCAGCCCGAGATGGTGCATGGCAGCCCTGCACACGGCATGGGGTTGGGGCTGGTAGGGCTTTGAGGTCCCTTCCAACACAAACCACTCTGATTTCTTTTCTGCTTTCTAGAAAGAATGTCCATAAGTCACAAGATATTGTGACCAGTGACTTCACATGGGCCTTCTGTCACTCTCTTTCCCTATATCAACTATCCTTTTGTCAATAGAGGTAAATAAAATGGACAGATGTTTAGGAATATAGTCAGAACTGAAATTTAAACAATACTATGACTTTTTCCCCCCCTCTTTGGGTGTGCAGACAATCTACAGCTCAGAAGTTTTCTGATCTCATAAGTCAAAGAGTGGATAATTTTTTCTATACGTTACCATGACAGTTATTATATAAAAATTAATTGTTATATAATAACAATTAAAAGGCTTTAGAAGGTTCACTGCATTAAAATCACACACCATGTTCATTTTCTTCTGCACGAAGCACAGAAATGGAGAAAGATATTTACAAAAGGTTTTTCTTTTCAGATTAGATGAAAATTTAAAGTGAACTAACTGATACTCGATTCCAGAGTATGATCAGAAATGCATAGTTTTTGAGAAGGACAGTACTAAAAATGCAATTATCTTGATCCTCTTGCAGTACTAATAGCATGGGGAGAGTTGTATTCTTGATCACAGGTTAGTGACAGACCACAGGTAAGGGCCGTATGGACATCTTTCTGTGGAGCAGTTCTGTATTTATGTAGTAAATAAATTTACTGGCAACTCCATCAGAACTGCAAATACTCTGATTTCAGAACGGGAACTCCATGTGCAAGTTCCAAGGCAAAGTTGCTTTTCTCCTGCAAATCTACCTCCACAAGCAGCTTATGAACACATTTCTAATGACAATATTATGACAAGAAGTTAAATGGTTGTTCACCACCAATGTTAGAAGTCACAATATGTACAGAAAAATAGAAAGGAAACATGAGAACCATTCTTAGATACCATATAAAAGATTAGATATTTAGCAGTCGATCAGAAGTATTTCTAATATAAGAAATGACAGGTAAAGCGGGGAAACTAAGAAGGCATGAATTAGAAACAACGTGTTTGTAAACATATTTTGAAAGAGGACAAGCAAGCATAAAGCAAATGATTTAAACATTATTTTCATTTAAATGCAAGTAATTTTTAAAAATGCTTATATATTGCAATGTGAGATTTATAGAAGCAAACATACTAAAAAGGAACAGAGAAATTAGAAAAAAACCTGCAAGGATGTCTATTTTGTAGATATATGAATAATCCGCTTTAATAATGCAACAATCTACATTTTAATATATATGTTTATATGTGAGGAAAATAAAGCATTCAGTCCATAAGCATGCGTAAAAAACTACAACAGCGGAAGAGATCATTTTTAAGAAATTAGAATAGGAATAAACATATGCCAAATATAAAGAAAGGCCAAGACTCAGAATGAGTCACTGAAAAAATATCTGGAAGAAAAAAGTTAGCAAAATTGGAATAAACAGGCCATGGCAGATAAAAACATGTGTTGGCTAACCTGAGCATCTTGCTGCTATAGTGATTAATAAACACTCAAACATAATATATTAAGTGCTTATCAATTCTTAACATCCTTAAATCTGATCATTACAGAGAACTGATTGTAAGCTGATATTTTCAGTGTTAGAAGTTTAAATCAGATATTTGTCACACATATATAGAGATGATTAGATTTTGACAAGCAAAAAGCTGATTGCTTATGGTATTACTGAAGAACATGAGACAGCCATGGCAAATTACTATGTTGCTTACTGATTCTGGCTCACTTAACTTAGGTTCAGTGTTGGTGACGCACACACAAAAGAAGTACAGCATATGAGTGACTGAGACAAGAATTGTAGTAACAGAAAGGTAGGTTATTGTTAAGAGGAAAATATGTCTATGTCATGTCTTTAGAGCGCAATAGAATTTTATGTAGCAGACATACAAATGTCTAGGCATGCTATAAGAAACTTGCTTTATTGCTACATTTAAAACTTGCAGGAAGAGAAACCCCAAAGATGTTATTTCTTCTATACTATGTAATAAATATGTTTTCAGCAGAGTGTAAAAGACTGAAATGAAACTAAAGTTTTAAAGGAAAACTGATTATTGAGCAGTGAACCTTTGCACTTTAAAGAAAATACAGATAGAAGAGAAATTGCAACTAACAGCAGAAACAAAACAAAGTTATAAAAATAAGTAAATCATGGTTGTGGTCTCAGAGCTTTCATTATCATAACCAGATTGTAATGGGACCCTACTGTTTCCTATCCAATAAAGATTTGATACATAAATTTAAGTACCAGGTTGTCAAAGAAAAGAAGTGCTCATCTGCTCATGCAGTTTGCTTCTATGGGGCGCTGATCCCAAGACCTGTCTGAAGTATAAGAAATAATATTTAATCAGCTCCTTTGAAAAGAAGTGAGAAGATAAAAATTGCAAATCTTCCAGAGTTGTGTGCTTTTTGAAGCATATGCTTCTTGAATTCAAGAGTATCAGCCTGGCTCCTGGTTTGAAAGGTAGCAATAACGGTAAATGCAGATCACGCTAAGCAGTTCTTCTAGATAGCGTTAAATAACAGCTTTTTAGAGAGTATATGCGTAAGACTAGGGAAAAAAAAGGAAAAAAAAATTCCCAGTGCTTCTGATTCTTTTCTAGATTGCTTCAACACAGCAGGAAGTTCTATTAAATCATAAAGAACTATCAAGAACAAATGTATGGCCAGAACAACATCCAGTGTATTTTCTTAAAAGAGTCTACCCATTGAATATGGAACAATAGCAAATAGAAATATAAGCATTATCTCTAATACTTGACTTTTTAAAAAAAGAAAGCCACTAATGTTAGCTTTGGTCAAAGATACGAAAGATTGTGATGTGCTGCAGATAGACACCTGCCACATTTAACACTCATGTTTAAAAAAAAAAAAAAGCACTAGTTACATAGAGGTAGTTTTAAATATCTGCACCACATTCCTTAGACAGGAATATATACACCAATTTTTCCTCTTAATCATCACTGAATATGCTTCAATATTTCAAATATTTAGAATCAAATTGAAAATTACACGCATACATTTATTTATAAATCAACTAACAATATTCTTAATGAGCACTTAACTAAAGTGGAAAACTAAACATAAGTGGAAATGATAGATCAGTAGATTTCTTAAATCTATTCAAGATAGCCTATAAAAGGCAAGACTTCTTACAAAAGAAACAGTTTAGATATGAATGGGTATAAAAGTTAATATGTATTTAAAGATAACAGATCTAAAGATAAAAGACTAGCCTGTTTCCCCAGTACAAGACTCCTAAAAAATGTGCTTATAATGTCTGTATACTATTCTTCATACAAGTGGTCCAGAACCAGCTACTTTCAAGTTTCTATTTGCCCCAAACGCCTAGAATTCCCTGAAACACAGTTTCCTACCTTCCCTCCTCAAAATCATTAAAATAAAAGATATTAAAAAATTAGTTTCACAAACAACATGAGATTCACTATTCACTAACTAGAACAACACTGTCAGGAAAACAATCACCTGAAAATTAACATATGCCAATGGATAACAGATGTAGATCTTCTCTATTTTCCTCAATTTTTGGCATTATCTTTGGATTAAAAAACTTTATTCTTATTGTTAAAGCATACTGTAATGCTATAACATGATAGAAAGTACAACAATAGTAGCAGGGAGGCACAATCGTAGGCTGCAGTGAAAGAGAACAAGACCAAATACAGCAACTATGGAGGGAGGAAGGAACAGAAAGGACAGACAGAAAACTGCTTACATTCACATAAGACTTCAGATAAGCAGGGATCTTCAGCAAGACACTGCCAGCCCTTAAATGAGGTCTGGGAAGGAATGGATCCTGGCTCCACCCCTTCTGGACTCAGGTACTCGGGTACATTGCATGCTGCTGACCTCACCTGGGTTGGCCCTGCCTTCATACCAGGTGCTCAATCACTGGGTTGAGCTGTGACTTAGCATTTTCACGATACATGCATCACTTGCTTTCAGTAATTTTGTTAATATTGTAGTAAGGAGTGACCTCAGTTAATAAAGAGTTTTTCCAATAATACTATTTCATTATTTAAGATTTAAAAATTTTACACACACACACATAAAAAAAAAAAAGTAAAAAAAAGGTTGAATTACAGATAGCAATCAGAAGATCATTCCCTATCTACTTTTTTTTTTCCTAAGATTGACAAAGTGAGGTGTGTTCTGTAAATAAAGATTTGACAAATAAAAAAACCCTCAGATTCACAACTTTTATACAATCTTCAGGATCAAATGATGTTTTCTCTGTAACAAAAATTCCTGTGTTATACAATATATAACCTTAGCAAATTGCCTTAATTTATGGACTCAGCTTTGAATTCAGAACACAATAATGCAAACAATACTTTTGTCAGACTTCAAATCATAAGATATAGTATACTTTTATATATAGATTATAATTTTTTTTTCACTGCAGTCAAAAAATCATCCTGTCAATCAACTGTTTGCTTTCCAACTGGTGCATTACTATGTTATTTTACTATTTCTATGATTTTCCTGTGGTATTAGAAGCCCCAGATAAGATATTTTCATCCAAGATTTCATTTTTTCAACTGAAAATAGCTTCTCTTGGCAAATTATATTACATCTATTACTGGTAAATCTCAGAAAATGCTACTTAACTTGCTATTAAAATCAGCCTGTCTATATGAAAGACAAGAACTAATATTATTGTATACGACTTTTTTCAGCTTATTGCTGCTTTTGTTCTTGGAATCATTGAAGAGTTTTTTCAACATTTCTGATCAATTTTTAAAAAGTTTTTCCTTTTTGTGGTTCATTTCATGTGTTTGCACTCTTCCAATTTGAGCATTAATAATTTATAATCATCACAACTTATAATGATCATTGAAATTTATAACTATCCCTTTATTATTTCATTAAAAAAAAGTCAAAATCCTTTTTGTTTATTTTTTTTTCAATGCTTGAAATCTGACTTTTTGATAAACATTATGAAAGTAGTGAAGGACATTTTTCTCAAGATAATAAAAGTTTGAGTGCATAGAGTTGCAATTCTTTGGTTAATCCACGTTATTCTAGAAACAATTTTAAAATACATTTTCTTTGTCTTTCACTGGAAAACAATTTGATGTGTTTTTATTGCATCACTGTAGGGCATGCAAATGGATTTACTTGTCACGCTTTTATCATTTCTAATAATAATGATATTTTCAACCAAATTCAACGTTGAAAATAAAACATAACCACTAGATATTTGTCTACTATTCTTCTCTGCAAATGTTTAACTGATTAAGATTTGCATTTTCATCGATGGGTGTAAAAATTGGCAATCTGAGAACATACTGCAAGTAGAAGCCACTACTGTGAAATAAAATACTCCAGTTCGTATGGAATTATAAATAAATTTAACTCTAATTTGGACATTAAAAAGATTCCTGCAATATACTTGAGTATGTGCAATTTACCTTAGGAAAATGATCATGTGTGTTTAGTGCTTTCACAACTGAATAGCCCTAGGCAGGTCTGAATAGTGTAATGCTACAGCTCTCTGTTTGGATCTAGTATTATGCATATATCAAAATTTTCCTCTTAATACAATACAATCATACCACTAAATCTGTTTGCTTTTTAAAAAATAATATCCCTTTCAAATAATTTCCAACACAGGAATTTCATATGTGCATTTTTCTGTGCTTTTGAAGTCAATAATTTATTTTTAGCATGACTACTGACTATCATCATTGAGCCAAAAAAAATATTTTCCAATGGGAACAGTGACAATTTACACTTTCTTGAAATAACTTGTCATTTTTCCCAAATGATTTTTTTTTTTAAAGGGAGACATGACACTCCAAGCATTTGCAAATATCAGAGAACCTAAAGTGGTCATAAAAATATGTAGTTTGTAAACAAATATCAAATCAAATCAAATAATCAAATATTTGTAATCAAATGGCATTAAAAAAATGTGGTAGGAAATCATGTCTCAACATTCTTACATTTGACTGAAAGAAAACCTCTATTTTCAAGTGATATTTGAAAAGATTTGTTTTGACACAACCACATTATTTTACAAGTAGTAATATGTTTCATTGTCAATGCTGTTAGTTTTACACATATATAACCCATTTTCAAAATAAATCGTGCTTTGGGATACTTAGCAAAGCATATTGTTCCTTTATTCAGGCAATGATTATGTGAGTCTGGTTTTGCTAATTTGCCTGGTTCTTGTAGTAATGGGTGTCACCAGCCACCATAATTCCACATTCACACATTCTTAACCCTTCAACTGTTATGTACCTGAACATGACTACATGTAGCTCAAAATACCTATTTCTTTATTTTTCTGGGAACAGATGGTGCTCATTGCTATTGTGACAGAAACTAGTAACATAAAACACCTGCAAAATATAATAAGAATTTCTTATTTTACAAAACTACAATGGTAAATTGAATAAATTTATCCATATAGGAAAACGGATATCCATTTTCATATTAAAATATCAGCTGACAAGTGCAAATCCACTGTGCTATCTCAAAGAAGCCATATTTCTATTACCCTTTAACAGTGAATTGATAAGACTTCTCCAGACTATTACTCTGCTTGTGAAAGAGTGGAGATTGCTCTGCACCAGTAGAACTGTATCTCCACCTGTAGTGGGAAGCCAGAGACCTCAATCATCAACTCTTCCAGAGTCCTTCCTTGTCAAATCTGTGAAGTATTGGTCTTAGAAAAAAAGTACCTTGTTTTTCTTCAATATTCCCCACAGTGTATTAGCTCAGGGGTTTGCAAGTACAGCCAGATCCTTTTTGAATAATTCTGTCTCTTGAGGTTTGTTAGGAATCATTTTATCCACTACCTCTAAAACAGTAGCATACAATTTTTTTTTCAGGGAAAATGCTCAGACTATCTTCTGTAGAACTCTGAATTCCTGTTAATAATTCAGATTGGACAACAACTTGCTTTTTAAACAAATCCAGGTAGAAACAAGTGGGTCTTTTTAATTAAAAAACAGTAACTTAAAAAATCTTGTATTGTGTAATTACATTGAGAACATAGGGACAACACAAAATGTGTTTATTTCTGTAACCAACGTGCCTTATATAACGAGGATATCAGGGTGTTTTTAATACCAGGGAGTGCATACAAATGCTTACTCATTATTATTATAAAATCTTGTTATATTTTGATGTGTTTTGAGAGAGTCAGAGGGAACCTGAAAGCAAACTCCATTGTTCTTAACCTACGGGGGAAAATAAAGCTTTTATAAAATTTGCTTAATAAAACTTGGTATGTTTTAATGGAACTTGATGGGTTTTGTAAGTAATTGAAATGTTCTGTTTGCTTTTTGTGGGATTACATTTGTTTGGATTAAAACTCTAAAACACTTTGTTCTGATTAAAATATCTTTATATTTCTAAAGAGGGGAGAACTTTTTAAAATAATATGTTTCCATCTGTTTCTACATAAATTGAAGCAATGTCTGCAGTGGACCTAAGGGTTATGCCTGCTATTTTAAAAATGCCATCAAAAGAGGCTGAGCCTACAAGGGCAGAAAAATATAACCTAGAAAACAATTTTCTCTTCATTTAAAATTCTAAAGTAACTTCCTTGCTTTTGAGAATTATCTTATAAAAAAATTGTGGCCATCTTTTCACTACAGGACAGAAGCATTTTGGTCAGAATATATTTCATTTTTATATTTATTATGTGCTATTTAGTGCAACCTGAATCTTTATGAAATTTATTGTGTTAAAGCATTGCTTTTAAGGTACGATGTTTTATTTCTTTATACTTCTTCATGTGAATAAATGAAAACAATGATCTTACTCAAAATTAGTAGAATTGAAAATAGTATGTGTTTCTCAAATGCATAAAATACTTAGAATGTTAAGGACTATTTTAAATTCAGTTCTTTTTCAGGTCTGTCTGAAAAATCCACACTAGATGCATTCCCTAACCTTGGCATGGTGTTGACATTGTTGAAGAGAAATTGAATTTGACTGATTGTCACAGACACATAAAGATTTTAATGTCAGAGATCCTCGGTATAATAATGCTAAATCTTAATTACCTTTCAGAAATGACATTGTAACTAAAGTAAAAACAATTAGGATGTATTTTCTTGGACCTGTCAGTGTGAACTAATGAGTTTCTACTTTGACTTCAATTACTCCATCAGAAAAAAAATCATATAGCCCATAGAAACAAATGGATTGATTCAAAGTTTCAAGAAAAATACATAATTAATTCCTTCCTCACTAAGGAGTGTCAACAGAATCTTTTGAACAGGCATCAGTACTGATGCAAATGAGATCTAATTGGCCCAGATAAACCAATTTTGTTGCTTTCTGAACAGGGAATGGCAGCATGAAATTAAGCAGATGGTTAACACATTTTAAACTTCAAAAAAATCATACAGATTTCTAGGAGGATCTGTTTCTGCATTTGTCCAATTGCTAGTACCTTCAGTACACAGTCAGGAAAGTAACATGATTATACTAAAAGCACAGTATTATTTGTCCCCTCAGGGAGTTAATTAACCTGATTTATCCAAGAAACTGTAATAATCCCTTTAACGGATGAGTTGTTGTGTTTAACATTGCCATGTATGTCCAACAAATGCAAGGAATTATAGCATTTTGAAGAAAACAGTAACAGTTGTCTTCAATGTGAATGAAAGGGGGAGTTTTAGAGAGTAGGGAACAAAAGAGGGAAAAAAAAGGATTTTCTCTATTCAAAGAATGAAGCATGAAGGTATCTAATTTCCTTCCCAGATACTATTAAGAGTTCCACAGGATTTTATTACTTAACTCCAGTGTTTGTCACCTTCATAAATCAGTGATCCAAATTAATGAAAAGATAAATGACTTATCTATGATTTAGAAGCTCTACAGTGTATCTGAAAAGATAATCATTTCACAACATCAATTCTGTGTTTTTCCTACAATATTTGTCTTCATTGAGGGCATAACGTATGTAGGAAACAAGGTATAAACAAACATTCTTTGCAAAACTGAACTAATGGCTAATATAGTGTACTGTACTATCACTCTTCTAGAAAAGCGAACTATAATAAGGTTGTCAATTATTAAAAAAAAAAAAATCAGAGTAAGTTTATCAGAAGATACATCAGATGATAAGTCTGATGAATGCAGTGTGGAGAAGTCCAAACTTGAAACTCTAAACCAGAAGTCATATAACAAAATTAGCATAAAGATGTACTTCTGTTAGTACCTGTGGCTTTCTCCCAGGACTGACGTGCGCCAGCCTTCTGCTCTGCACTAGCTAGATACTATTGCTCTGTGCTCCTCCATGTGATTGGTAGAGATACAAGCAAGAGAAGCACAACTCTGAACAGCAACACAAATGATGAACGTGATGCAGATAAAAAACAGAACAGGAAAGAGGTAATGAGCCAGAAGACTTTTTTGGCTTGTGAACTAATAGGAGTAAATGGGAAAATGCATTTCAAGAAGAAATGCTCCTAATATAGGAGCAGCAAGATTCACAGATAGACTCTCAATTGAGAAAATCAAACTTTAGCCAAGAGTTTGTTACAGCCAAGAGTTCTACTGGGAGCTGTCACCACTTTGACAACTGAAGATGTGAGTAGTGTTATTGAGTCAGTTGGCATGCATAAGGCTCCAGAAGCTTTTGCTGGCTTTATTTACATCAGGTTCATGCCACAGGGAGCTCTTACTGTCTCCTTTACACCAGTTTTATGAAATAATTAATGAAGTCAGTTTCATTCTGATGATTTCCAAGCAGTTTTTGGTGGTCCATTTCTAACAGCATATAGAGATGACAAATGGCATAATTTTTCAATGACTGAATTCAAATAGAAGAGAAAGAACTCAGGTTCTTGGCTCATACTGAGACGTCTGTTATAATATTTTCAGGCAATTCATGCTTCCTCATCAAAAAGCTCAACTTCTTTTGTTTGAGATGTACAGCATCAGGTGGATATGACTGTGCCAGATGCGTGGTCCTTTACCTGACAATCTTAAAGTATATATAGCCTAAGCAAATTTCTATGTAAAAAATACCATTCTTAGGTTGCTTTTTTGTTTTTGTTTGTTTGTTTTTTAAGTTTTAATCATGTAGTCCTGGTAAGTTTTTAAACAAATAATTTAAAAAAACAAACAAGCAAAAAAAAAAAAAAAAAAAAAAACCACTCAAACTTCTCCTAACTAGTAAAAGAATGTACACTGATCTTTAAATTGCATTAAAATCTTGTTTGAAATAACTAGCCTTTACATCAGGAATCAGTTCATGTGGATGAAATTCAGACCTCCTTATTTCTTCATGAAAGCATAATAGGAATGAATTGTTAGCTAATTCACTTTGGATTCATACATGAACAGCCTGAATTAAGAATCTTTATGCCCTTCACTTACTATGCAAATACACTGTTTTGCTTTTCATAAATTTAAAAAACTAAAACCACTGAATAACACTATTTCACAAGCACAATACATTCATAATAGGTTTGTCTTCACTGTGATTCTCAAAAATTAATTAAAAATAACCGAAAGTATTATTGTAGAGTATCTGTTAATCTGCATAGTACTTTCCTCTGAAGACATATCTTTCTCATATTTTAAGTGGCTTCATTTGAGATTAACTCATATGAGGAATTTAAAGTGTGCTGGGGTCATTTTAATTCTGCCCGAAAGGAGTACTATTCAGATGTTTTGTGGTTTAACAGTCTCCCTTAAAATTTAATTCATGTTTATTTGACTGTTTCTTTATCTATCTTTAAATTCTATAATAAAAATTAAAAAAATCTAAAATGTGCTTCTCAATAAAATCACTATGCCAATTCAATACTAATATTCTAAGTAATAATATAAAGGCTTTCCAAAGTTTTTGAGGTCTGTTATTCTTAAACATGAGTGTCTTTGTATAAAAGCTTTACCTCTAATTAAATATAATATTTAAGAGAACATCAAGCTCTCAAACGTCAGATTTTCTCAAAAAAAAAAAAAAAAAAAAAAAAAAACTTCTTCATTACATCCAAATACTTTAAGAAAATGGCAGTTTTTAAAGTAACATATATAAGCAAAACCCAGGGACTTTTATAAATAAGTAAAAGTATTATTTATATTTATTTTATTTATTATTTATAAATTACTTTTGTAGTAATCATAACATTTACATGTTCTCATGTGGTATGTTCATGCATGTTCATGCTTGTTCATTTGTGTTCACTTGTACACACATTGCACAATCGCATCTGCCATCTTGCTGGACATCTGGCACTTCATACATGTTTGTATGTTTTTTGCAATCACTCCCTTTCTGGTGCATTTGGACATCCTCAGTGGTATTTTCCAAACTGTAGATATCTAAAAGAAATAACACATTAAATTTCATTTCTAGAGTTAGTTTAATGCTGCATCCCCAAAGCTGATTACCAAATTTGTCTGTATTGCTGCAGGTAAATTCTTGAAGAACAGAATCCAACAGTGATTGGCACAAAAGCAGAAACATACAAAAGCAGAAGCATGCTCAAAACAATGCTAGAAATAAAAACTTAATTATCTGAAACCTTACCGTGCCATCTTCATCAAAGAGTTCATAAAAACAGTAAAGAAAATTCTGTGACCCAGAGCTCAACAGCTGTTGGCATTGTTCAGTAGCTTGAGGTAGTATTTGCTCAACCACAACCTTTTTCTGCAAAGAAAAATAAGCACAATAACTGTCCTAGCAACTAGAAGAGTGATGACCTATTGAAGTGTAGATTTAATTGTTTTTCATGAGCACAGCAAAAACAGCAACTGGACAGAATTACTTTGTCCTGTTGCAAAAAGTAAAGTTTAGTCACATTTAGTCACAGTGAAGAACTGCAGCAGCAATCATAATTCCCACTTGAACAGCATTTCATCCAAGTTGCTTTTTTAAATGAGATATTAAACAAGTACACCCAGAAGAAAAATACATGTAAAAATTAAAATATCAAACATTGAGGATAATAACGTTCATGAGAATTACTAAGTTTGAATTCAGTTTCTTTCAATTGCAGTAGAAACAACAGGGCAAATTTGGCTGAGCTCAACTTTCACTAACAGGTTTGAAGGTCATACAGAAGGAGGAGCCTCCCCATACCTTCCTTAGCAAATTCTCTGCTTTGGTAACTCATTCACACTGTTTTACATTGACATTTTCATCTTTTACAATTCCCAGCTCTGCTGGGAATCTCTTTAGAATGAGAGTGATATGCAACACTTTTCCCTTTGGGATTTCCTTCACATTAAAACTAAGAAAAATCTACTGGCTCTTTGGTCAATTTAATAAAGGGCAGCATTCTATCATTCAGAAGCAGCTCACTCATATCACATCTTCATCTGCACTCTGACAGTAGTATCTCTACGTTAACATTCAAGACATATGAGCTAATAGAACAGGCTTCATATGCATCATACCAGAATTTTTTCAGCTGCCAAATTCACTCACATAAGAGTGCTTCTCTTGCTTGAAGTTTTGCTCTTTTTTGCAGGGTAGAAAGCCCACTATCAGAGTCTTGGTAGATGTTCTATTGTCTGGAATATACACAAAAAGCAGGAACAGACAAGCAGCCCCTCCTTTCTCTCTCTGGCTTTACCTGGCTGCTGCTCAATGAGAAGAATAAAATGAATGTGATCCAAGCTCATTCTGCATAAACAACAAACAACATCCCCTGCGTACAACACAGCATCTCCAAAAGGAATTCACATCACTCAAAGCAGTGTTACAGGACAATGTCTGAGTTGCAGCAACAGCTGCATAACAGAAAGCGTTACAGGTGTTGTTTATGATAAGAGTAAATTCACTTCATGTAATTTTGAGTGTAAGTCTGTTGAAGTCAGAAAGGTCTTTCCAAAGATAACTCTAATTAAAATGAGATAAATTTCAGTTACTATCCCTAGCAAATATTCAAAACTTGTAGCAGGTCAGCGTGGAGAAGCAGGTAATGCACACATTTAAAAGACTTTTTCTACATTTGTACTCATTGCCAGACATCATTGTAACTTCTTCACAAGATTTCTATATGAGAAAGTTCATGAATATAAAGAAGATAATGTTGATCAATGATTCACCTCCATTAAAAATAGCAAATGAATTTTGTCAGAAAAAAAAAAAAAGAAGATACTCCAGTAGAATGTAATTCTTCAAAGTGGCAGAGTTTAAACACTGGAGGGGGTGCAAAGGGAGGCTGCAAAATCCTCTACCCAGGAGAATTTTCAAAGATCATTATGCATAACTGATTTAATTTTGGAACTAGCTCTAGTTTGGGCTGGAGGTTAAAAAAAAAAAAGATGATTTGCTGAAATTCCATACCAATTCCTGTGATCTCTTTTTCTAGTGAAAAGAGTAACTAGCTTTCAAAGTATGGTACAAACTGAAGAAAAGGTCTGAATGAGGAGAAGATGGTACGTGTACAATATCTGAATTTATTTATTCCAAAGAAAATAGCATGTTTTAGTAACAAAACAAAATGCCCTTAGCAACAAGCATGTGTGGGTTTGTTTTGTTTTGTTTTTTGTCTGTATCTGAATAGAGAAGAGATTAATTCTCTATACATGGAAAAATATTCATATACCTCCATAAAAAGGTGTTGAAGAGGTGTTCATGAAACAGCATGACTGCACTTCAGAAAAGAATTCAAAAATTCATTTCTACTGAAGTTTCCTGAAATTATTATTGAAAGAACACCATACATGACCAACGATTCTGCTTTTAACGATGGCATAACTGCATCAGTAGACAACAGAAGAATCACTGATGTCATCTATCTGGACTTCAGTAAGGCCTTTGACATGGTCCCTAATAACATTTTTCTCTACAAATTGGAAAGATACGAATTTGATGGGTAAACTGTTTGATGGAGAAGGAACTGGTTGCAAAAGAGTGGTGGTGAATGACTCCACATCCAGATGGAGATTGGTGATGTGTGGAGTCCCTCAGAGGTCAGTACATGGAATGACACTCTTTAATGTTTTCATCAATGACATTGACAGTGGCATCAAGTGCACTGTCAGCAAGTTTGCTGATGACACCAAGCTGTGTGGTGCAGTCAACACACCAGAGGGATGGTATATCATTCAGAGAAACCTAGACAGGCTCAAGCAGTGTGCCCAGGAGAACATCATGAGGTTCAACAAATACAAGTGCAAGGTCTTGCATCTGGGTCATGGCAACCCCCACTATCAGTACAAGCTGGGGGATGAAAGGATTGAGCACAACTATTCCAGAAGAGACTTGGAGGTACTGGTGGATGGCAAGCTGGGCATGAGCCAATAATTTGCCCTCTCAGCCCCAAAAGCCAACCATACCCTGGGCTATATCAAAAGATGTGAGGTCAGCAGGTCAAGGGAGGTGATCCTGCCAAACTGCTCTGTACTGGTGAGGCTTCATCTGAAGTACTGCATCCAGATATGGAGTCCTCAGTACAGGAGAGATGTGGATATGTTGGAGCACATCCAGAGGCGGGCCACAGAAATGATCCAAGGGTCTCTTCCAACTCAAACAATTCTGATTCATTATGTCAAACTGTGAGAACTCTGAATTTTAACTAAGATATGGGTGAAAAATGCATGTCCTGGTTTCAGCTGGGGCAGAGTTGATTTCCTTCACATTCCATACCTTATGATGTCACATAAAAAGATTACAAAACAAATGGGAGTTGGCAAGGAGGGTCAGTTGCTGCTCCAGGCCTAGCTGATCAGTGGTCACCAAGTGGTGAGCAATTGCTCTGTGTATCACTTGTTTTGTCTATATATAGAATTACTGCTACTTTTGTTTCTCTCTTCCATTTCTTTCTTAATAAATAGTTCTACTTTTTTTTTCCCCCAATTTCCACCTTCATCCCACTAGGAGGGAGGGGAAGGAAGTAAAAGGCCATGAAGTGTTTAGCTGCTTTATAGCACATATGTGGTTATACCATAAAACTGAAGTTAACACACACAAAAAAGCTCCATTTCTGATTTCTTAGTTCACAAAAGGCTTCCTGTTCACAAATCTGCTTTCTGAAGACCATATGCACAGAGATAATATTTAAATACAGAGAAAGAAGGAACAAGTAACAGTAAGATCAAGAAAAAATTATAGAAGGTAAATTTTTCTGTTTGTATCAAGGACAATGGGATTCTTTTCCTATCTTGCGCCTTCCAGAATTTCCAGTAAAAATCAAAAATCAAAAGAACAGAAGAAGGGATTGGTAAAAATAGAATGAAGGTAAACTGTTTTTGTTATCTGCTCACTTAATAAGACTTTTAAGATTTCCTTCCTTTGCTGGATTTTCTGTTCTCCAAAATGGTCAGAGTATTCACTGAAAGAAGAATACAAAACTCCTCTTCAGTTTGTTCACTAGAATTTCTAGCATAAGTTAGTAAATGTAGCAGGACTTGAGATCTTGTTACTCTGAAATTGGACTTGAAGTTAAGCATCATTTCACCAGTTTTGATTTGGGTGGTGCAAGCATTTTCCAATCAAAATAAGATCAACCTGTTTTATATGGCACCCTCAGGGCAATGACTGTGTGTCAGATATCTGATTATGCGCATGAACTAATAAATCTTTATGTATTTTGAATCTTGATCTCCTGTTACAACAAAAGTTTATACTCAATGTGAAAGAAATCTTACCAAGTGCATCCACCTCTTAAATGTACACAGCCTTATGAAGGGTTTATTATCAGCTGCAATAGTCTGGCAATAATCTTAAAGATTCATTAGGTGCTCATGATTAAACAGTTTGAACACATCAGTTGATTGCTACTGATTTGCAAGTTTGCAAAGGTTATAATTACAAAATATTCATCTAAATATTAAACTACTTTATGAGATTTATAGTTAGGAAGGTAAAGTAAGCTTACTAGCTAAATGGTTTAGTATATTTATTTATTTTAATTTGCAGCCTAGTAGTAAGGGTACCACCATATTCAGAACGAATTAGGTGAAATGTTCTCTTGGTTTGCAATATTATTCTCATCTGCAGTATGTACTGAACCTTACAATGAATAGAAGTAGATTCAGTGATATGTAGCTTTCAGTTCCAGCAAAGAAAGAAAGCAAAAGTGTTGCACATTTTGCCGACTCTCATTATCCTCAAAGTCAATCTAATTTATCCATTGCAGATGAAGCAGAAGCCTGACAGAAAAACAAAACATGTAATGGTCTAATTATTATAATCACTTCCTAATAATACGGTTTTACAAATTCAGAGTTTACTGTCATCATCCTTTGTGCAAATAAATTTGATAGATCAAATGCTGACACAAATCCAAACCAACGGTGACCAAACCAAATCCTATTTAGCAAGTCATGAATTTCCTGCCTGAAATCTAATCTTGGAGAAAAACCTACTTTTTTTTTTTTTTTTTTTTTTTTCCAAGATATTGACCTGGAAGTCAAGTTAAGTGAAGAAAATATACAAAAAATTGTAGTCATGAATTCAGCTTTTTTTTTTTTTTTTCCCCACTGATTCTCTGCATTTCATGAAAAACTATGGAATAATTTCTCACAAAATAGAGGAACACCATTAACACTAATTTTAAAGTCTTCAACTGAAGAAGTTATACTAGAAATGTAATAGTGTTATGTTGCAGTCTTTCTGGAGATATACAGATAGTCAGTAAAACAACTAGATGTGATGCACTTTGGGTATCTGCTTGCATTCTGAAAGCTAGCTACACTGCAGTTTCAACTCTGTCCAGTTTTAACAAATTAGAGCATTCTGAAATATAAATCATTTCAATACCTGAGGCAATTCTGCTGAGAAAATGTATTTTGTCATCTACGTAACTCTATGGCTGTTCTTGTTCAACATCTCTTTTCCAGAGGTTCCACAGACTAAATCAAGAAGTAATTACACTACAGCCATAAAAATATTAAGTTCTTGATTCCAAGCATGGAAATAAATTTATTCTATCTGCCCTATAGGCACATGCCTTATAATTTCATAACGTTTGTATAACAAGATTTGTATTTAGTAAATACAACCTCATGTTGAGCTATTATAGCATGGCCTATATTACTGTGTAACTAAGGAGTCTAGAAAAAAGACTCTTTTGATCATCCTATATTATGCCTCCATCTGTACTATTGTTACTATATGCTAAGTACTGATAGTATGAAAAATGACAACATTGATTTCTAGGAAAAATAAACAGCAACAACAAAATAACCAACCAGATATACATCTGTTGAGTTTTTCAGTACCTAAAACAGAAGAGGAACTCGTTATTCATAACAAGGAGGACAGAGCCAGACTAACAGGGAAGAATAATGGTTAAAAAAAACCCTAAAAACCGCTTTTTAAGGAAAAAGCTGAAGAAATCATAAGATAAAAGGGCAATCAAAGGTGCTGATAAACAACCTGCCCTTTTCTTCAAAAAGTTACTCTTGACTTTGACTAAAGTTTTAGCAGTCTACAAGGTTGTCTTGCTCAGAAAACGTTTTCAGGGAGACAAGAAAGCAATTACACTGGTTTCCAAGATAAGCAAATAGTTCTGTTATTTATACATCTGACATTTCTGTAAGATGGGTTTCTGTAAGACTGGTGACCAGAAATACAAAAAAAAAGAAAAAACAAAAAAACAAGCAAGAAACACAACAACCTAGCTCTAAATATTATTTGTTTTGCTTGAATTCTCTAAGCTTATCAACTAAGAAAATGCCAACTTCCAGCTTTTCTTGACAGAAAGATTAGTTCTCAAATCTTTTCCATTCGCAGAATAACTGGGGACTTAGACTGAGATATTTTCTGTGCAATGCATAATATTTAAAAGATATAAAGAAATAAAAGAAAAATATATTTACTTCGTGAATTTTCTGATTTACAGAAGTCAGTGAATAAAGAGTGTTGTCTTATGGTTAACATAACAAACACAAAGCAGAATTTGAGCTTGCTTTGAAACACCATTCACACTATAGATTTGCTAACCTGTAGTCTGGACATATTTGAAGGAATTGAGTCACAGCACCTTACAGCTCTGCTTCTCAGTTTCAAGGTACAGCTTCTCAAAAGGGGAAAAAATTGTTTCCAATGTCATAATTTGCAGCTGTTGATAATATTTTTCTAAACATTCTAGACATAAGCCTAGAATTGGTTGCTACAGAATAATTAAAAGTTTGTCCTAGAACTGCATTCTGCAGTTTTATCCCACCAAAAGAGTTAATGAAGGACAAACAATGGAGAAAATTCTTACAGAAGGAAAGTTAGAAAGCTGTTACTGAGTAATTTAGTACTAACGAAAGTAAGTAAACTTCTTTACCCTATCAAAAGGTAAATTTCAAACCATAAAATCTACAGTATCCTGTGATTGAGTTTAGACAAATTACCCACTCTAGTAAAACTTAATTGATGCAGATCACTTAGCAACAGAAAGTTACAGTGCTTCAGTAAAAAAAGGAGAGAAAGAAAAAGAAAAGAAAAGAAAGAAAAGGGAAATGAGAAGAGGAAGAGAAAAGATTAAGTACCTTGATTCTTAACACAGAAATAGTGCTAAGAAATGATACTTTGGTGTGAGAAGGCACTGAGGTCCCTTATAGTTCAAAAGAATTTTTGCCACCAGGTATGCCATTCAGTTCATCTAGATGTTGTCCTTAACATTTTATTAACAGAATGAAAGCACATCGCTCCAAGAACAACAGCTGCAGCCACAAAGTCTGAATATACAGAAAGTGACTAGGAGAAGGGAGGTTGAGTACTGAACTTGAGCATGCTGATGATTTATGGCATGAGAAACCAGTAGTAAACACAGAATGAAGAAAGTGCATGCCAATGGTCTAACTATGCTTTGGCAATACAGGTGAGAAAATCAGCAATCTCTACAATCACTAAAAGTATAAGAAAATGTGCTAAATATGTGTGGTTTTTTTAGAAGGAAAAACATAATAAAATTGAGAGGAAATGACGTGATCACCAGAAAATCTTTACTCATTAACAGCAAATCTTGAGAATTTCTTGAAAATGACCATGCTAAGGAGGTGAGCAAACATGGGACAGGTGCATTACATATTCAAGTCTATTTTATTCTCTCTTGTTAGTTGCTACCAGACAGTAGGGTTTTTAAATTTTTTATGCCTGTGGTTGTGGGGGAGGCCAAATTCCAACTCCACCACTACTAATTAGAACTACTAGTTGATTACTATGTACTTGCCTGTTGTATCTGTGGTATTAGTGAGCTTGACTGAGGTGTGAAGGCACTTGATACCTCTCAGAGGTGTTACCAATGATAATCCATCCACACTGAATTTTGAAAACATTTGTAATTCAGCCTATGTGCCTATGTTTTGGGGTTTTTTTTAAGTTGTTTCTGGAAGCCAGTAGGGCTGCTTCTTTCCTTCATGTGTACTAAAGACAAGCAGAAATTTGGGAAATTGGTAATGATTGGTCACAGATAGAAACCACATGGAAAAAAAAAGGGCTATGATGTATAGCTGACAAGTTCTTTCACCCAAATAAAGATTTCTCTGGCATATAAGTTTACACTCATTTGAAGTAAAATCAGAAAAGCATTTGTGCAGTTATATGAATGGTGACATTCTTTAGATATGGGGATACTTACAGTTCATTTGTAGCCTAAGAATATTCCACTTTCATGAGTGTGTGACTTACCTGTGTGCAATTTATGAACAGCTGAAGGAGAGCTATTAGCTACTAAACCTGAAATCTCTGCTTCCCACTCTGTCCTCTTGTCTCTTCCTTTTACTTCCCCAGCTGAACCCCTATACTGGAAACATACTATTTAATTTGCTATATAGAGCTTCCAATTGTAGTCTCAGCACAATACTTCAGCCTCAACATAAGAAAAGTTGCTTCAGTATTCAGAAGTCTTTCATTCCCAATGCATGCAGATAGTAGCAAAACTATCCTGTGATCATCAGGATCTCAACCCTTAGGATCCTTCAGCACTCCAAAATGTTATTGTTAGGGGTTACTCATTGCCATCTTACACATATGACAGCATGCAGTGTGAACCCAGCCTGAAGCCATATATATCCACCAAAAGCAAAGACAAGTTCTGAACCTAAACAGAGAGTATGAGGAAACATGAAACTCTTTTTGTCTCATCATTTACCAAAAGAGCACTTTCTCTGGATTTGTCAGTGCTTTACATGAGAGGGTACTCTCCAAACAAGCTGCTGGCAAAATGGGCTAATCTGCAGGTGCCTTTAATCTCCTGTGCTCCAGCTGTAATTGTGGTGTTGTATGCACCTTGTTTTACAAAGGCCAGGGTACAAATTCAGCGCTAGTTGTCTCTGGGTTATGCCAGTCTATTCACAATCAGCTGCATATTTTGCTATGACTGCATAAAGGGCACAGTCATCAGAATGCATGATTACCTTAATGATTTTGTGGAGTGCTGTAGTCCATTATGATAATTGGAAGCACATCCATATTCGAACATGCTTTCCTTGGCTAGACAATTTTCTTCACAGCATTTAAGAAAAAAGAACAGTGCTGTCCCTATCACAGACCCTGATTCAGACTGGAAGAGGATCAGACAAGACATTATATGTTTTGACCTCACATATCAGGGAACAGAAAGGAATATTTTATCTGTAAATTTCTCTTGCAAGACATAAAGCATTGAAGAAAGACTATGCCATAAAACAATGCATTATTATGCAAACTACCTTAACATAATTGTGAATTAGGAAATTTTATGTTAAGACAATGTATGGCCAACTACCAGAACACTGCCAATGTCAGTAAAGATCACAGAATCACAGCATTGTAAGGATTGTAAGGGACCTCTAGAGATCATTGGGTCCAAATCAAGTTTGGTCTGAAGCCAGAAAATCCAAGCAGCAAGCTATGGAGGAAGATGTTTATCATCAAGGTAGTGCCATTATATCCCATTTATCCCTGTTAATCAAGGATAAATTACTAATGGCAGTATTTTTAAAACTGTATTATTCATTTAAAATGTGTTCCACAAGCTCTTCTGTTTTTATAAACTATTTTTGCCATAGGGAGGAAGTGAAGCCTTTCTATTACATTGATCTTCCCTCAGAACAACCAGACTACCTGTGGAGCAACACCTGCTGCATTGGCTCAGGTTGTGCAGAACATGTTATCTCCTAACCACTGCAGTGACTATTTCCCTGATAGAAACAAGAAACATAATAGCTTAACTGGCTTCATATGATAATAAATGTTCCATTCAGTGCTTCAAGATGTTAGGAGGAGGTACTGCTAGCTGTGTTTTCTCTGTTCTTCCTTAGTCCAGCACTACTAAGAGTTAACATTAGCATGCACATACCATAGAAACTAATAATCTTTACTGCAGTGGAGATCACTCCCTAAGGTTCATACATATCTTGAGACAGCAAGATGACAAAGCACTTGTTTTCAGAACTGAATATTCTTCTTCTGCCATTGGAGTCAGTGTTAATGCTGACCTTTGACTAAGGATTTAGTCAAACTAAGAGACTCCTCAAGCAGTAGTTTCCACTGGATTTTATTATCTCAACAACATAAACAGTCCACAGTGATCCAGGCAATCTGTTCATATTCCTTCCAGCTCTATGACTTTTTTGCACCAGCTGCTTGGGCTGTTACATTTAAAGATTTTGAAGTCATTGGACATACATCCTTAGATTTTTTTCCAACACTCAAATTGGATTTAATGATATTAGTGGTATCAGATCTGAAATCAACCATCAAGGAGTTAATTCAATAGTCTTTGAAGTCTGATTAAATACTGTATATTCCTGTGTTTTGTTTGGTTTTGTTTTTTAATTTGTGTTGTAGCAGAAAACTCAATGTCACTTAAATTTTACAGTTGCTACCGATGATCATTATAAATAGGATATAAGAAGTCTGTAAATTTATCTGGAATCCAAGATATCCTACATACAAAACAAAATAGCCAACAAATAATTTAGTGCAGAGATTTTCATGCAGCTAACCATCATAGCACTCAGTTACTAGAACAGATGGGATGCAACAGCAGCAAAATAACATGTTGTTTTTAAGAAAATCAATGAATGTATTCGAAACATAGTAACTACAGAATAAGAACTGGAGTTAGTGGATAGGCTACTCTCTTGAGGACTGTGACTAAAATATGAAATGATATTATTCTGAATTTCTGATGATTGTACTGGAAGACTAGTAGTATTAAGAATGTATAAGGCAGGGGGGTGGGAGAACTGTCATCTAAACATTTATTCTGAGTGGAAAATGCTGACCATTGCCCTATGAAGAATATACATTACTACACTGCTACTGGATTTAAAGAACAACAGCAACTCTAAAAGAATGGAGAACAATGCAATGCATTGCTCACCACTGCTCAAGTAGCATGAGGCTTATGGGAGCAATAGATTGCTGAAAGTTCATTATGTTGTCCATGGTGAAATGCTAACATCAGACAGCCATATGTTGCAATAAAAAGTCTCTGAGCCAACAAGTGCTGAACAAAACAGTGGAGACACAGAGCTATATCACAGCATGTGTCACCAGATCAGAGACATCTCGCACCTGCAATCTTGAAAACCAGTTCAGGACAGAATAACTACATCACTGAGTAAATTACACTACTCCAGACGGCCATAAAGGAACACTTTCTCTCCTTTCCGAATCCTCTCCTCCCTTCTGTTCCCCTGGGCAAGTTTAGCATCATTTTTTACATAAAACTCCAACTGTTTTATGTAATATACAGCAACAAAACAAGTTTCTCCTCTTATTAGCATATATGGGCCTCAAACATTAGAAAAGAATGAAAACTCCATTGTTTACAAAAGTATATGTATTTACTGTGGTAGACTCAGACACAGGGCAAAGTTTCTAACCCACCCACAAGAAGAAAGGTGCACTTACAGCAAGCTCAGCTGCTCTCTATTAGCTATATTACTCCTATATATCCCTAGTTTAATCACAGGGGTTCACAAAGATCCTCTTAAAAAATCATTAACACTTGACATAGACTAGAAGTTTTATTTTTTTGAAATATTTCAGATACCAGACAAGACCCATTCATAATCCTCCTTTCAAATTACAATGCAATATCAGACCATTCATTAAGCAATTAAGTCTAGTACTTAATAAAAGTAAAAAAACCCACAATCTTGCTTCCTTTAGCTTAACTACTTCTGAGAAAACTTTCACGAAAATAAATATGCATTTTATGTGCAAAGCAAGGAGAAAGGGACGAAAGGCTCTGTGAACTATAGCTTACTTGAAGTTGGTACTTGCAAATGGTTTTGCTGTTTTTGGAGTAGCAGTGTCAAAGACAAAAACTACACTCATAAGCAAGGCAGCAATATATTTGCTATATAATATAGTGATTTAACAAAGCTTAATCATAAATAAGATGGCCACTTAACAGTATTCAAGATGACAAGATATACTTGGTTGCTTATTGCATAAAGAGTAGAGGTAAACATGCATATCCAGGAAACCCTCCCACTGAGTCACGAGGTTCAGAGTTGACCCCCTTACTTTCTAAACTCCTTGAACAACAGAGGTAAGGAGCCTAGATGCATCTGAATCCACTTCTAGTCCCATACTTGTTCAAGAGTTTATGTCTGAATTGAAGATTGAGTCTTAAGGCTTAAAATGTTAGTGTATCAGCAAGGTGTTTATTGACATCAAAGTGTAAGGGATCTCTCCACAGTCATAACTCAAGAAACACTCCTACTCAAGATCCTATCATATATCCAGCAAACATAAAAGAAAACTCTAAAACTCCTGGGCTGCTTGGGTTCACTGAGTAAGATGGCTGACTTACAGTTTTTGGTGAATGCTCAATTAGACCTCAATTGTTGAACAAGATACCCGCTACAAGTTCTTTGAGCGCACAGTTTGAAACACCTTTCTGGTTGTTTTCCATCTTGGGACTTGAGTAAGGCCTTGGGCATCCCATTGTCTGCCCAAGCAAGGCCTTGGGCAGAACAGCAAGGCAGAAGAAAGGAGTTGGGTGGGGGTTAACACTGTTACAGACACCATTTCTGCTTGAGTAATGTACTGCTTGCTAATAAGTAAATGAAATCTTTGCCAAAACAAGGAAGATAGACTAATTGATGAGATTGCTACATAAAATAAATATCCAACATTTCATGTCAAGTTTTAAAAAGTCTTAGTAATTAACTAGTAAAAAAGAGGTGTAGCTACTGAGGTTTTGAAAAGTACTTGTCCTAAGTGAGCATATAAGCCATTGATTTCTGACTTAGGATAAAATCAACACATTTTCACTTAAGTAATTGGCATAGCCATCAAAGTATAGACAACTGCCTATGAGATTTGACATAATTATATCCTAAGAACCACAACTGGTAACAACAGGGCTTTGGGAACATCTAGTCCAATTCCATACTATAAACACTTAGAAGTGAAAATTATTTTCCATGTATGCTAAAATCTCTACCTATTTAATCAGAACTTAACAACAGAATAAGAGCTATACAAGTACATGAGATAATCACGGCTCTAAGATCAGAATAGAAAAAAAAAGAAACATAGATTTATAAAAGGAAATTTGGGACACAGCAGACAGAATACAACACTGTGATCTAATGTCAGCAGAATAATGCATGTGAATTTATATTTGTACACATTGCAGAAAAGTTCATTAAAACCTCTAATCTACTGCATAATGCATTCAATGATCTATTGAAATACTGATTCAAGTTCCACAGTAGATTTCAATGGGCAACTATCAGGTAATTTCCTTCTCCGTGAAATCGAATCTGTGATACTTTTCTGAAAATAAGTAGGATAAAATGATTTTTTTTTTAACTTTAAAACTGTAAGTATGATTTATTAGAATTTATAATTTTTATATATTAACTTTTTTTCTTTCCAGGTTATTAACCTCCTTAATTTGAATTTCCTATGTTGTAAAGTTAGATTTTACATGAAAAAAATGATGCAGACAAGATGCAGAAACTATACAGTGTTTTTCCATTTTCAAAACAGAACTTGTGATTTTAATTTAACAGGGTAAGAAAATCCATCTTTTAGCTCAAATTAAGTGGAATTATTACCACTATTATGCTTAGAGTAATCCTCAGACAATTTAACTTTTAAAATTTAACTGTTTAGGAAAATTCCACAGGCATCAATACAGAGCACAGCACTGATGATGAACATTAAATTAACAACTTTTGAAGACAGCAAATGCAAAACACGAAAATATAAGCATGGAATTTGTGGATTAATCAAAGGTAATTTATGCTGAAAGTCATTCTACATAGTAGCTTTCCAGCTGATAGTGGAACCTGCTGTATACTTAGGAAAATTGCTGACATTTGCCAACAAAAGCCAGGAGAAAGGTTCTGCACTGCTGTTTTATAGCACAGCCAAACCAATCTAGCAGGCAGCTGCCATGTGAAGTGCTGCTGCCCCCTCACTCTTCCAGGTTCCCACCAGGAACACATCCCCCTTTCACTGCACTCACTGTGTGGCAAATTAATCCCAGAAGCTAAACTAGAGACTTAACCCTTCAAGATAGAAATATATATTTTTTCCATTTAGCTCCATGGCACCAGCTCTCCATAGGATTAGATGAGTGTTATTGCTGATGTAAGAGGAAGAACAGAAACACAGTTTGCAAAGACGGAAGGTGGAAGCAGAACTGCTCATGCAAACAAAGGATAGCAAACAAATCATATTACTTACAACATGAGTTACCATCAGAAGAAAATTTTGACAGGCTTCTTATACAATGCTGTAAAAAATCCTACCTCTAGCCACCAAAGCCTGTTGTACTGCTACACCAATTAATTACCACAAGAAAACATAACCCTCTCCTCTTGAGAAAATTATATTGGTTGCATTCTGTTAATGACCTTTTTAAGTACTGGGAAGATTGTCCTAGCTGACAAATCACAGATTTTCAGACTGGT
This sequence comes from Chrysolophus pictus, assembly GCA_037305975.1. Lineage (NCBI taxonomy): Eukaryota > Metazoa > Chordata > Aves > Galliformes > Phasianidae > Chrysolophus > Chrysolophus pictus. The sequence goes on along the minus strand of CM074577.1, from coordinate 24,212,047 downwards.
GAAAACTGAAGCTGGCACCGATTGCTCTTCTTTGTACTGAGGTTCAAGATCTAGAGCAAAATACCATTAGTTTATCTACAAAATGAGTATTCTTTATGGAATAAACAAACCAATAATAAATATGCTGTTTTCAGGAAAATAACTAATTCAATGTCTGAAACCAATTTTTATACAGCAAACTGTTTTTATTAGAAAAAAGATGAAGGAGCTCACAGGGGGAAAAAAAAAAAAAAAGTGGAATTACATTGAAGAATATTGTAGCCCTTAACCTTTTCTTGACATTGTTTGCTCTTAATCACCCATAAGTTCACTTTACAAGAACCATGTTTTCTTAAATATCATCATGCATTATCCTGAGTGTGAAAAAAAAAAAAAGCTACCCTCTTAAACAAACTGAAATTGGCACTCTGGCATTTGTACAGAATATCAGATACTTGGAGAAATCAAACACTACTTTTCATCTCTACCTGTCAGCCTTGTAGGGTACTGTTGTCACTGCAAAGATGTTTCTAGGAAGAATACAATTGAAAAAGAAAGGATGAAATTATCTTGAAATATAAGAAGACCAACTGATAATTAGATTTTTTTAGGCTTAACAGTGTTGCCTCTGACTTCAGCATGGTATGTAAAAGACAGGGCATGCACAGCTGTCTCAGGCACAGCTCCTGGTCCAAGGTGTTGGGCAGTGCAGAAATCAGCCTTTGCTCACACTCATGCACAACAGATGCCTCATGGCAATTCCTGTTCATCCCCTTGTTTGTTGTTCTTGAGCTTTAGTTCAATCATTAAACTGACTGGCTACATTTAAACTGCAGCAGCTGGGGAGGTTTCCATTCATCCACTGCGATAGAATTGTAAATGAGCAAAAGAAGAGAAACAATGTGCTGGCTTGCACCGATTAACGCAGCGCAGTTTGCCTGTCAGACCAGATGATTTGCCTTATTAAGTACTCATTAAATTATGCAGAGAGACCTCATGAAAGGAAACCCAGCTTGACAAAGAATCTGTACACAGTACTTAAAGAAAATGCCACCTAATTCCCTCATACAGTAGAGAATTTAACATTCGTCTCTTCTATGCACTTTCCTGTGTCAGTGATCTCCTTACCAGACAGACCACGACCATTTATGTGTTTACAGAATAAAAGATGATGTGGCAAGTATTCTTGAATACCATAAACAATTGTGTATAATATTAAAGCAATAGAAGATAATGAGGCAATCTAAGGGATAACTATTTTTTTTCATTTCCTCTTTAATCACGAGAGTATGTATACAGGAAATATATCACCTGACAGTTAAATTGCTCTGCATTTAACTAGCTAAAGAGTTGCTTTTATTCTTCCTTCAGTTATCTGAGAGTTTTATATTGAACTTCAAAATAAGGCTGCAAAGGAAAGGTTTTAAAACCAACTTTTACGGATGCATTAACACAAGTTAGTAGAATTTCTTAACTGCTACTGACACAAACGGCTAAAGGCAAGGAAGCCAACTTCTTACTATTCATCCAATATTGTAATTTGAATATTCAGTGTTGAACCTTGACTACCTCTTACAAGGAACAACTGTTTTTCCTTTCAGCCCCCAATAGCTTTGTCTCAGAGCTCTATCAGATATCCCAGCTCTCACTACCAACTCCCTGGGGAATGCTGACTTTATGTAGATGAAAAGTTGAAAAGAACACTTGACAAATGTAGCACTTTTTCTCTTGCAGACCCCTACAGCTATTATTCCATATGGCTGCCTGTTGCAGTTAGAATATATTTTCTTTTGCTACAGTCAGAAGTGCATATACTAAAATAGGTACTGACAGTGTTCTTAGTTTGTTGCCTAATTTTGCATTGAAATTTGCTGTCTAGTTCTGTAAATAGCTACTCTGAGTAGCTATTTCATATATTATATACATTCATGAATAATAAAAATAAAAGGAATCTTTAGCTATCTAAATAAAACTAATTTTCAATGTCAATAATTGCCTACAAGACTTCAAGTAGTTCCAGAAAGTGATATCATGCTATAAGGATACATAATTGTATCTTCACAACATCTGAAACGCCATATGTCCCATACAGAAGGGGTTTCATTGCAGTTTTCTCTATTTTTCCCAACCTTTATATTGTTGGACTGGAGGAGCAGGAGCTGGAATGGGCTTTTTGATTAATTTTGCAGCAGTTTGTCTTCTGGCATCCCCTGATGTATTGAGTTTCTTCCTTTTATTATTTTAGCATTCCTCTTGCAAATCATTCAGACACTTTCCACCATTAGAAGAGTAACCTTTATCTTTTATAGAGTAATGCTGCACAAAATCAGAGTACAAGCAGCAGTCAAACACTGCATTGACATTTAGGAAGCAAATGATGCCATCGGGGAGCAAAGGGCCTCACAGCAGGAATAATGCTGCTGAAGTATTTCTGATTTTTTAGTATTATTTCTAGATATTTTTTTTAGCTAAATGGCTAATCCTATCCCAGGGCATGGTTACCTAGATCATAGTTAAATAAATCTGAGCTAATTACCACCCTTGATATCACTCCACAACACACTGGTGTTTGATGCACCATCACATCAGATTTACCAGTCACTTGACAGGAGAACCTGTTTTCTTTTTTTATAATTAGTTCATTTCTCAGAAATGAGATTGAGAACAGACAAATATTCAAGCCAAGAGGAAAAAAAAAAAAAAAAAAAAAAGAAAAGACATAATATGTAGACAAAAATATTATTGTCTACAGCATAATGCAGAGAAATAAAGGAAACTGGAAAGCAAATAAATGGGGAACATAAATTATTTTAACCATATCTGTCATAGGCAGAATAATTCATATAAGCAAGAAACTAACCATGATTCTCTTCTACTCATGTGTGTTGTCTCCTAAACAATGAATGTGATAGCAGTGGTAAATGAAAAGCCATACTTTTAAGATAAATTCCCCTTGAGATACATGTCTCTAACATGTAACTGTTAGTACAAGCGGTATAATTCCTACATTCTCAGAGGTTTATAACAACCAAGACCAAAGGCATTTGCACACAGATGTCTCCTCCTATCGAATAATGAGGAGTCAAAGGATGTGACACGCATATTCCCACTTCCCATGTAAAAAAGAAATAAAAAGAGGAAACCTTCTAATTCCACCCCCCATGCAATTTTATTTAATGTTTCTTACATTTCATACAATATATGAAAATGTAATCTACACAATCTGATGATAGGAGTGCCAGTACTTCACCAAATTTTATGTTTAGGACAGCCTTCCATCTCAGTCTATGCGGAGAGGCCTCCTTGGGAACTCACAGCATAAAGTTCATGTAAAGATTAGCTTTTTATCATTTGGTCCTTGGCAGTTAAAGAACTCTCATCAAAATCTGTGATCATTCAAAAGCTCAGTAGTCATGAAGCAGTTTTGAAAAATCTATGTATTACTTCAAGCCTATTAGTCAATTGAAAAAAAATAGTTAAAAGCAGGTCTATTAGAATGATAAATAATTTACCTGACATTGAATAAAAAGAAAAATTGATAATGAACGTGGATTTTTTAGAAACATATTTCCATTATCTTCAATGTTCTACATATATGGACATGTGAAGCAAACCTAGGGCAATCTGCAACTGTATTTGCAAATCAGTTGTCTAGCCTTTTTTTTAAGAGACTTTGGTGAAAGGTGGCAAAGAAGCACACTCCAGAAAAACTCTTATTTTACAACCAGCAGTATGTCTCACTGTTTTATCTCTAAAAGTGAAGAATTTCAGAGAAACCTGTCCCTAGCAAGAGCTTGTTTGACATCAAGTATACCAAATGGAGTCATCTCCAGTTAGGTACATCTAGAGATTTTGAGTTCTACAAAAGACAAGATTGTTAGAAAAATCTTGTTAGAAAAATCCTATTTTGAGAAAAGGGGGGGGGGCGGGGGGGGAAGGATTTTTGTCATGTTTTGGGTTGTTTTTTGATTGTTTGTTTGTTTGGATACACTGTATTATAACTTAACCCAGTAGTCTGCTAAGCACCACACAGTTCACTCCCTCCTCCCCAGTGAAAAAAGCAAAAAAAAGCTTAAACTCCTGGGTTAAGGACAGTTGAATAGGACAGAAATTGAATGAAAATAACAATAATGGTTATAGGATATACAAAACAAGTGATGCAATACACAGTTGCTCACCAACCACCAAGCAATGTCCAGCCAGTTCATGAACAGTGCTAGCCCCTCTCAGGGAACTCATTCCAGTTTTATTGTTCAGCATGATGCCATATGGTATGGAATATTCCTTTGCCAGTTTATGTTCTGGTTCTGTCCCTCCCTCTCCTTGTACCTCCTCCAGCCTCCTCACTGGCAGGGCACTGTGAGAGGATGAAAAGTCCTTCACTTTAAGTACTGCTCAGCAACAAATAAAACACTGGTGTGTTATCAATATTGTTTTTTCTCCTAATCCAAAATACAGCACCATGCCGGCTACTAGAAAGAAAATGGAAATGAATCCCAGCCAAAACCATTATATTTTTCTGATGCACCTATGAAAGGCTTGAGAACTGAAGATCTCAAATGACCATGTTTACTACTTTACTATATTGAGCTGTCCTTCCACCCAGTTTTTGCAGGCCTATGTTAGAGCTTTCACTCACAAAAATAACGGGCCCCTCCCTACACACACAAAAATCACAAAATTACCTCACAAAAAGTCATACACAGGAAGTCACAGACCACCTCCAACTTCAAAGACAGAAAGACATATTGCATCAAATAAAAAAGTCACTCCAAATCACATTAGAATATGGCTAGAATGTTCCTGGAAAGGGACATTACTTAAACAAGCACTAGGAGTGACAGCAAGCTGAGGTTTTTATTCACTGCTTCCCACAAACGCTTCTGCTGTCACCAAAGTTAAAATCATATGCACGCATGACCTACAAAGGGCATGATTTCCCAAGGATGATGAGTGCCCAAACCTCTGCATGAAAAAGATTCAATATTTTTTCAAGTTCTCTATTTGAAAAAAACATATATCCAAATCTTCTGAGAGGCAAAAGAATGTTGTGCTGTGGTTGTGCCTTATGAAATAAGAAAAATGGCATTCAGACTTCCCCAGCTGCTGGTTTCACACCAAAATGGTTAATTTCCATGACCTTTTTATATATTTGGAGAGAAAGGTGAAAAAGCCTACATGCATTGCTCTTACAAACATCTGTCAAAAACCTAGGTCCTCACTCCATGAAAATTCATGACTTTTTCAATATGTGATCTCATCAGTAAGGAATAAAACTCAGGACATTTGCTGCAATCTCAGTAATGAAATGACAGTAACTGCAGAAAGCATACTTGTTTCTATACCTTATTAAAGTCCAAATCCAGAGCTGACATACCACAATAAGCTCTTGACAAGTGATGAAATTGCAAGGGTGCACTAGCCAAGGAACCATCCATGTTTGCTTCATTATCCCAGGGATGATGGCTGTCATGAGTAGATCACTTTGTTCTCCTATCAAACTGAGTGGCAGTGGGATGCCTTGCCCCATTTCTGGAAGACCTGCAGACTGGGAATACCTGCAAGTTGAGCTGAGAAAATATTATATGTTACAAAGATGGAAAAGACACTTCTGTAACTTTTCAAAGAAGGTATTTGTATTTTATCAGAAAATAAGTGTAATGTAATGCGTTGTTCTGAGGAGATTTACTTCAGCAGAACACAAGAAATGGCTATAGCAATCTCTGTATCTCTGGGTCGACAGGCTCAGGGTCAGGATGGAGGAGTAGGATGCTTCTTTCACCATTCACAAGACCTGCTTATGCTTCACAGAATTGGAACCATCCATCACCCTGCTTCTAAATGCAAGCTCACAGACAACATATTGTCAAAAGTAACAATAGTATTTAGCCCAGAATTTATAAAACAGCTTCTTCCTTGCAACACTTGCTAGAATTCATAAGTAATTCAAGAAAATGAAGAAAAGGCCTAAAATTAACTTGCCACTTAGTGTTAAGCCACTGTGATGGGTAAAGAGTTCAAAATTGGCTCAATGAATTGACATGAAATAGTTCTCGCCTTGATCTACCCTTTTAAATACAGGTGTGTCTTCAGGGTTAGAATCCTCCTGTAGCCAGCTAATGGAGAAAGGGATATTGATACTGATTTGTGCCATCATAAAACAAATGAAATGAAACTCTTTCTGAAGGTGTGTTTCTTTCTTTATCAAGTAGCAGATTCTAGATGACTTTCTTACTAGTCAAATTAATTTTGCACAGAAATTGTTTTGCTTTCTAAACCTAGTCCTAGAAGAATGCATAAGCATAGTGCATAAGATAGTAGGAAGTTAAGGCAGCTTCCCAATAAACTGAGATGGTAATGAAAAAGGAGAATTTTAAAATACTTTCAAAGTTTCTTCTGTGTAGCTCATTAGGTTGAGAAGCACTGATATTTATATTAATGTGGGGTTTTTTGTTTTTTCTCTGGGTACCCTAAGTTGTCTGTCTTACAGTTGCACTGTAGTGTTAAATCACCTGATCATCTTGTATGATGAAATGAGTGGCTTGGTAGACAAGGAGAGAGCTTTGGACATGATCTGCCTTTACTTTGCTAAGGCTTTCAACACCAACTCCATTAGAATTCCCATAGAGAAGCTGATAATTATGAACTGAATTTACAGACTGTGAGGTAGATTGAAAACGGTCTGAACAGCACAGTTTAGAGGGTGATGACTGTCAGTGGGTGCCATTTTTTCTACGTGGAGGAATTCAGTGACTCACCTTTGCTTCATCTGCACTTCCGTGTCAGATGCCATTCTATCAGACTGCTCCTCTGCTGCCATTTGTCACACGGCCACAAAATGTAATGGAATATTCATGGGAAGATTCAAACTACTGCCATACCACCAACATCCACCTCTGACACCATGGGGCAACATGGCAAAATAGGAGGCATTACTCTTGAAGCGGCCTTGTATTTAGGCTTCTTAAGGCCAGTTAACAGCTGTTACAGCAGTGAGGTGTGAGTCATTTCTCAGTTATACAGAGAGTAAAAATTAAAAATTTGCACAGTGTAGCCTTCTGCAAAGAGCTCCCTGTTGAATTTGATAGGAGAACAAAAACTGTGTACACAGGTAAACCTCACAGAAGTTTCCAAGCAGACCAATTTAAGATAAAGCAGATGATACCATCTGAAGATGGCCAGACCAAAAAGCTGCGTGCAAGCTGCTTCCACAAATCCTCTGAGCAGCCATTATTACTTCCCCAGAAGCATAATTTCAAAGTGCTGTTGTTTCTGCTATCAGTTATGTGCAAAAGGTCATTTTGCACACCATCTTCCTACCGTGAGTGAAAAAGTCTCAAGGGAAGTTCTCACATAGAAATCATTAAAAATCCATGAAAGCATTAAATATGGAATCAGACTAGCACTAGCTGAATTCAGAAAAGCTTTAATTCAGCTTCACCTATTTCCCTACTTACCATCATATACAGGTTCTTTATACACCTGACACATTGAAAGTAACGCCTCCTATTTATTTCCATGGAAACCACAGTATAAGTAAAGAGTACAATAACACCAAGTATAAGAGCAAATTCTCAGCTACGAAACACTATTTTTCAACACAGTCACCACTGTGATCTGTGCATTTTTGCCAGCCATGAATAAGAGCCTGCATGGTGCACTAGTTAAAATCTGCATCTGCAGAGGTGACCTACTGTCACTACTGCCACTGCTGAAACACATCACCCACCACCTTACTGTGTTCACATCCACTGTTTGGTCTCCATAAGCTTCACCAAGTGTCAATGAATGTCAATGGGTGCCATTTTTTCTGCTTGGAGGAATTCAGTGACACACCTCTGCTTCATTTGCACTCCCATATCAGATGCCATTCTATCAGACTGCCCCTCTGCTTCTGCCTGTCACACAGCAACAAAATTTGATGGAATATTGATGGGAAGGTTCAGTCTCTACTGTCATACCAACGTATGTCTACATTGTTTTGGCCCAATGTAATAAAATAGGAGGCACAACTTTCAGAGCAGCCCTCATAGGTTTACCTATAGAGATTTAATGGGAAAGACATCACGCGATAACTTAGTGCCTCAGTATTTTCATTAGTATATTACTGTTTGCAATTTTCTTTAGAAATCACACATAATAACTCACTGTATATGTATGATGTTTCATCCTTTGACCTGCGGATTCATTAAGCAGTTGCTCCTATGCCATGAAACAGCCACCACAGTTTATGTGCTTTTTTAACCCTGCATGCACTGCGTAGCAACAGAACACAGCAACAACCCGCGTCTTATCCCTTGGCTAAGATTTGACAAATTGAATAACTCAAAACTCAGGGAACTCTGTATGTTCCCCAAGAAAGCTAATATATTGCTAATGAACATCACATTATAAGATCCTGATCTCAGGTCAAGAGTCAAAGAAAGAACAGCTACAAGACCATATTAATTACCTTCATTTTAACTGCAGTGTCATCACTGCCAATAGTAATACACAATACAGCAGCTGTAAAACAACTTCCATCTAGTAAGTGCTTTCCTTTTTGCATTCTTTCTATTATACCATTTTCTTAATATTGCGTTATCTTATTTGGTACCTAGGTGGTATTTCATTCTTCACAGATATTTAATCTCATTCATTAGAACATATTTCTTACTTGAATTTTATCCAGTAATATTGCCATCCTCCTAAGATTTTTGGATCTGTCATCTATTATTCATCGAGTGTTAACTACTCTCCACTGACAGGAGTCAACAGGAGAAAGTATCCATTCAATATTACAGACACCATCCTTTAAAAATTAAAATTAAAACAAAAACAGAAATGGAAGAAGAAAAGAAAGCTCACAAAAGTAGACAACACTCTTCATTGCCATTTATCATGAATCTTTTGAATCTAAAATATTACAACAGAAACCATTTGTTTTGTGATTGGGACTGGGTAGAAGTTAAATAAATGCACCACATGAAAATACTTGCAGTGCTACTCACTTGGTATTACATTCTGTGTTTCTGTGATCTGAAGCCTCTGGTATTGCCTCCCATACTGTAACCTCTAACTTGAAGTGTATATGTCTTCCTTAACATTCTACTTAATGTGAATATAGTCCTTAAGATTTCCAGATTCTATTTGATGAATGTAACTAGGATATTGTCATATGACTGTAAGGCCACCTGACAAAGTGTTAGGAATAATAGACACATTTTGAAGTGCTAAATGGCTGGGTAGCTGGATTCCATTACCACTTATCTTGCCAGGACACTTTTCCTATGAGGCAGATATGAGCAAGCTGGTGAGAAAAGGCGACATTATTCACCTCTGAGTTTATGAGTCTCAGTATATACATTTTTCATGTCATAAAACTCCAGAAGTACTTATACAAACACATACAGTGATATGAAACTCAGCTAATTTCTAGTTTTATAGCGAGACTAAATATAATGGGATGCAAATGACTTACTATATGCAGTGACTGAATCATGAAAACAGCTGCTCAGGACTCTAACTCATTAAAGAGTCATCTCCATGGGAAATTGAGCAGGCTGAAAGTAAGCTGCCAAGAAATCAGGAACTAGGTCCCTGAACAGTGAGATTTACAAAGAAACAGAGAGCCTTAGCAGAAGCCTCCTGTCCCTCTGACAGCACCAGGCAGCAGCATGCCATCAAAACTGAAAAGCAAGCAAGTCAGTTTCTCCCAGGAGCAGAGACAGAAATCAGTGTGTTCCCATCAAAACATTTTGTCAGATTCAGAATACATTTTTCTTATGGAATTTTTTCAATGATTCTTTCTAAAGTGTCAGGCTATTAATAAATTTCCCAACTGCACCTTCAGGGTCTTCATGACAGCAAAACCCAAAAAGTCATTATTGTAGTTATTCCTTTTTCTTCTGTTTTCTTCCTTCCTTCCCAGGTTTTGATGTTGAAAGAACACTACTCTATGTAAAATGATTCATTAATATTAATCAGAAGAAATAGATGGTGAACGAGAGCACAGTTAACAATTGCTTAGAGAAGGTTCTATTTTATGTGAAAATTAAATTATTTTATTATATTAAAAGTTGTTAAAACTATAATTAATTTTCATAAAAACTGTCAAGATGTGTTGACGTTGCAGTTTTTTATTAGAGAACAAAGAGTAGAGACTGGGATGATGGTCTATTCAATGTCAAAATGTGGGTTTTTTTGCTGAGAAACAAAATTTTAATATATATCTTCTCATGAAAATACAGTGGTGTCCAAAACTTAGGTCAATCCTGAAAATGTTCTTGACTTTTTACTGATGGAAAAAGGGACATATAGCTAATTATATGACAAGTAATTTGATCACTTTGTTGCATTATAATTAAATAGTTACGTCCCTAAGAATTATGGAAGTACTGTGGCTAAGGGCCTAGAGTACCCCCACAGTCTATGACCATCCTGAAAACATAATATTAATTTAATTTACTCTGATAATAATTAAGACTCTTGGGAGCTTCTTTCATACGTTACATAAGTAAGCTCCAAATACTGATGACTGAGTTGAATAATCAATGTGAGTTGATAAATATCTCCCTTTCCCTCCATTTCCAAACATGGGGATAGAGATAAATTAAGACACTGGCCAACAATATCTTACAAACAGTTCAGAGGACAAGACAAAAAAGCTTAATTTGAAGTTATTTTTTTTGTACTAACTGCAGGGATCATCACATGGACCCACTGCAAAGACAAGAATTAAATAGTGGATTCCTTCTAAAAAGTGAACCAAAAGAAAATTTTCCTCATTTTGGAAAAGGCAAAACAGTATCAAAAAGAAACAGAACAAGGCAACAGAAAATATACAGAGTCAAATTTTCCAATTCCCTTAAAAGAGTGGTCTTTTGGAAATGCCAAGTAGTAAATGAAAACCTAAACAGCAGGAGACATTTTTTTACCCTGTGTACTACTATTTAAAGTCAAATTATGAGCCATCAAGCCATGTTGCAGGTACAATTAGTGTGCAAATACTCTCCTCATGCAACTTCTACGGCCCTACTAAGGGTAAGTCCTTTTTATTACTGCACATGGAAAACAATGGTCATTTACATTGTCACACACAATAAACCTGTTCTTACCGAGGAATTAAACTGAATAAAGTGCATGCAATAGTGTACAGCTAGAAGGGAAAGACACATCAAATGCCTAATTAGAATGAGGTCTATTTCTAAAGCTCTTCCCCGCAGTGAATAAATTTGGGAAAAAAAATCTGTTTATAGATGGCATGGTAATTATTCCTGGACCAGAAAATAGGAAGCATTTCTGGCAGCAGTTTCCACCAAGATTCATAATTTCATTGTCTGCTGACAGAAAATAATGAAAGAAGAAAGAAGAGTTTACAATTTATGGTATGTTTATAGTTAAAATTGGCAGAAAGAGGGAAAAAAAATACAGATGTAAAGAGAAGGAATGAAATGCATAGATGAGTTTAAGGAAAACATAACAAGAAGGACAACTCTCAGTTTGTTACACTACTGTAAAAAACTCTCAGGCATCCAGGCTAAAAATACATTTTCACTGCCACGGAACAGGCAAGCTACACTCATATTTTGAAAACTCTATTTTTTTTATTTCACACAACTCATTTTGAAAGCCAAAATATAATTTCTATGCCATACACAATTTTTGCAGAGCAGTGAGGGAATATTAAGGAAAGGCTCACACTTGCATGGGTGTTTTATTGCTCACTAGGATTTTTTCCAGTTTAACAACTGCAAATCGTCGTTCAGAAATTTCAGCATTGCAAAGTCATCTTATAAATCTTTCATTATCTATCAGTTGAAATCTTATACTGATTAGACACGTGGTAGAAGCATAAATGGAGGCAGTTCAAATCAGTTTAGCTCAGCTTAAATCAGTAAAATTCAAGTTCACAAAATCACCTGACCTTAGAATAAGATAACAAAGGAAGGATGACCTTAGCATAGGATGATTTTTTATGGTTACTTCCAAGTACAGAAGTAGAATAGAATCGAGCAGTTCAATTGGAAAGGATCTTCAAAGGTATCTTGCACAGCTACCACCTGTCCGCTTGTGAGGACATTATCCTAACACCACTTAAACACTGACAGTCACGGAGCATCAACCACCTCTCTAAGAATCCTGCTACATTATTGGACCACCCTCAAGAAAAAACAAACAAACAAACAAACACATTGCTAATGCCCAGTCTGAACTAGCTGCTCTGTCTATTTGGCTCCCAGTCTGTGCCTGTGTAAGCATTATTCCATCTCAGGTACTGATATTATGGTATTTGAAAAGATGACAGATAGGACATATCATACTAGGACTGTCTATATTTTGCATGCAGTCCCTTTTACTGCCCTGAGAAGAAACTTGGAAGCTAGGTTATGCAGTCAAATCTAGGAATTTTATCTAAATTCAGATTGGCACCCAAAGCTGTTTGCTCCAGATGTAAATCAAAACCCCTCTGCTCCCTGCAGGTGTCAAATCTCCCATTAGTTGTCAAAATGTACTGAGGGAGAAAATACTTTTGCATGAAGTGAGTGATATTTATCCATAGTATTCTCATGGAATATGTTAGGAAACAAGTGCACAATAAACAACATCAATTTCTGATTATAGTCCTAGTTCTGCCACTACATGAGGTACTTCTTATATCATTATGTGAGATCCATCTGATTAATGCAGCAGATAAACAAGTAAATAAAAGCATGGAGAAAAATGCCTTATTGCTTCAGCTATTTTTGCATTTTTGAGCTAACCTAAACTAAGACATTTTTCATTCAGTATTTTGACTGTAAGAACTGGTAATTTCATCTCCTTAGAATTTAAGAATTGGAAAAAAAAAATTCTTACAGAAGCATAATTTTATGCAGATCTTTCTTTTCAGGAACTGAATGCAGCATGAAATATTAAAACCATTGAGCTTCTTAGACCATCTTAATCTACAAGAATTGAAGGAAACAACTTCTTAGTTCCAAATTCATTCTGCCAAGCCTCACCAGAGTTGAATTCTTCATCCAGAAGCTAATCAGCAGAATTCTTACCTAAACTGATTCTATTACATTTATTTATTGTTCACATTTTAGCAGAAGCAATGAAAATGGATGAAGGAAAAAACAAAAACAAACAAACAAAAAAAAAATCAAACATAACCATTTTTGCTTTTTGAAGCTTTAGAATCAAGTTAAATTAATAGAGTTGAATTTTCTCTGTGTAAAAAGAAGCACTTTCGAAAACACATTGCAAAATTTCACAGTTCTGGAGAAGTCATTTATTTTTCCTAAGGCACTACAAGATATTTATAAAACTACTTCAAGCAAGAAAACTGTTATCATTTAGGATTTAGCTTTAGATATACTCTAACCAGTGACAATTTGAAGCTCTATGTACCAACACTTTGAGTTTCAGTAGTACAAAAGAATTATATTTCATTGTCTCTGGAGTCTTTTTGCATTCAAATACAGCAATACAAGACTGGAAAGCAAGCAAGTAGAGAGAGCTTTTGCTGGCTTATAGTCTTTATTGCCAATCTGACTTCTGCAGGGAAAGATAGGTGTGATGATTGATGATTTTAATGGTACATTAGTATCTCTACCCACATGTCCTGCTAAAAGTGTTCAGAAGCTGACCTACCATTCAATTAAAAGACAAATTTTCTTTCCGTTTCTGAAAGATAAAAATATTCACAAGGGCTGCACAGTAGCACAGTGTTGATACTGTAGCTTGTTTCAAATTTTCTGTTAAAATTAAGTTTAACAATATTGTGCATTGTCTTTTTCATGTGCATCTTACCTAGAAACGGTCCTTTCCCTCCTTAGATTTATACTCTGAGATTCATTTAAGAATTTTATTACCCATAAGAGTAAGTTCTATTTCTTAACTGAAACAACAAAGTTATGTCAAACTATATGTAAAATTCTCAGAGAATCATAGAAAAATGTAGTTAAACATATAGCAGAGTATGCATCTAAGTACATTAAAGGCTATGTTACATTTGCAAGCATACTTCTTGATTATGTGATTCCCTATGTGATTCCCTGCTTATCTGCTCTAATAGTCGTAAAATACATCTCTATACTCAATTCACTTCATCTTGATAAAATAACAAGGTGATTCACACGTTCTTCAGGTTTGGGTGATGACCCAGTTCAAGGAGACAGGAAAATATCAGTGATGTTTAACCAGATTTGCATACACACTTTAAAGAGGTGCTTTTAGACTTCGAAAGGGTTTCAGAATCGTGTGACCTAGTAATACAAAGGTGAACTACATTTGTATGTAGAACATACATAGCAGTAATGGAAAGGAAAGCAGGAGCAACTTCTGAAAGTAGTTAATATGAATAGATTCAAATAAGCACTTACTTATTTCCATTTTTATAAAACTGATCATTAAACATGCACTGAATGTGAAGCAAGTTGGTGTCTGAATAATATAACATGTAATAATATGTTTATTACATTTTCTATATTGTTGTTAATTCAAACCCACCAATATTTAAATGTGGTGTCAATGCATACCAATAGGAAGGACCAATAACTATTATTCTGCAAAGGGTTATTATAGTAAAAATTCCAAAAACTGATAAAATATATCCTCTTAAAACTGTTATGAGTAAAGGTTATATCTAAAATAAATGTGCATACAGTTTTCCTTCTGATGGCTACAAACAAAATGTACAGCCTCAAAACCCAGCTGAGAGAACATTCAGATCACAGGGGAATATCTTGTTCCAGAGTGACAACACTCTTTTCAAGTCATTCTGATCAGAGAGCCATCAATTGACACTGGTCCAGAGAATAAGGACACAGTCTACAGAGTGATGCTCTCAATAGGAGGTGTGATAGTAGAGGTTCCCCTGAATGCTCCTCTGGAGAGTTTCATGCTGTGTATTACATACTGATTTCTGAGAGAAAAACTTGAGTTTTTTAATTTTGTATTTAAAGAAAGCCAGAGGCATCTAATCTAAAATAAATACTAGAATGAACATAGCAACCTTATAGGAATCCTATGGCTAATATGCATTAAATACATTTGAAATCTGACAGCAGGAGACAGAACGTCAGGTAGGTTGAATTTATAACCTTTGCTTATTGCTAAAAAAAAAATTAAAATCACACTTACACAAAAGGTAAATTGTACTTTTCAAGAACAGAGTAACAGTGGTTAGCTCATAATGGATTTTGGTCTAAAAACACAATACAAATGGCTTATGTGGACTATCTGATCACCATGGTGAAGCTTTTCATGCTTCTATAACCTGTCAAGGTAGATCAGTTTTATTTTAGCAACAACTTTTCAAACTTTGGAAAAATAACATTTCTATTGAAAGACTAGTAGACTACAAATAAACCTGCACCACACTTAATTGTCTTACTGAAATCAAGAGGAACTCAGCATAGGCAAAGAGAAAACCATGCCTCTGGTAACCAGTTAACATAAACTTTGCACACATGCAGGGCAGTGTAGGACATTATCATTATTCAAAAGACTGTTGTTTTTTTTTTTCATAAGCCAGGTTGCACAGCCAGTTCATGCTTCCCATAGTGCAATATAGGAGAGAGAAAATTGCTAAGACGGAGAGATCCAGCTATGACAGCAGGGTGCGGAGGTTTTTCCCAGGACAAAACAAGACATAAGAAGAAATTCCCTTTCTGCAGAAAAAATAGAGTGATTTGAACAACCTTAGTAATAAATATCTTATTTTGGTTTGTTGGTTGAAGCAAAAATTAAGTGTAAAAATTTGTAAAAAACATAAAAATGTAAGTTTAACAGAAATGACAGTTCTCATAATGATACAATTTGTGTTAAAATTTCCCAGCTAACTCATCTTGTTATTGTGATATTTTATTTGACCTCAGAGTATTATTTAGTGATAGAATTTAGATTGCTTTTAATAAACCATCACATAGGATGACTAATTAGTTGACTGATTATAAACACATAAGACTGCTTTGCCAATTAATAAAAGCCATGGGAAAATTTTGTCTCAGTAGGCTTATTTTAAAAAATCTAAAGCAATAAATGGCTTAGTACAATTAATAATAGCTTTCTGCAGCCAGTCTACATAAAAATAATAATAATCAAATGAATAAATAAATAGAATTAAAAAACATAGCACCTCTCAGTACTTCAAAGACACTCAGAGACAATCAAAGATAAGCCAGAAGAAGAGATTCATTGTTAATTATGGTATTTTCACTCTTATCTGTAGAGTGAGCAGCATACTGCATATAGATAAGTCGCAAGATCATTTATTGAAAGATGATTTTTTCTGTAAAGCAGAAGACAGAGTGCTAGACAGACTGACAGCTGGTCTGTGCAATTCCAGTATGGATAGAAATTGTGTATTTTGACAGGAATTTAGGTACACTTATACGCTGATAAATTTGAAGCATTCAGAAAGCAAAGTTGTCATTAAACAGTACTCCCAAAAGGCATTTCTCCCTCCTTTTTGCAAGCTTTCACACCTCTGGTCTGTAATGTGAGCTAAATGAGGCAGTCCAAACAAAACTTACATAATGATTGATAACAGAATGGCAAATGTAATATTTCAGATTAAAGAAAGCCGTGCCAGACCTCCAAGTTCAGGAACACCAAGCTCTGTACAGAATAGGACTTGATAAACATGTCCCATTATTACTGTGCTTTATTTATACAAAATAACCGCATCGTGAAAACTTTGAAAATTGTGGGAAAAAGATAATAATAAAACAATGGAAATATGTGGTCTGAAAAGACATTACTTTCAACAAAGGACAGTAAATTTGTTCACATGCCATACATTTGATTTTGAGGACTATAAGAAGACAATACTGAGAGGCTTTGAAAATGAATTTTCAAAAGTGGAAGCTTGAGTATAAAATTGGAATTTAGGTTTCTGACTTCAAATAGACCAGAAACACATTTAAGCAATCCCTATACAAGGTTCTGCTTAGCTTTCTAAATATTACCAACTCTTGGGAGCATCACTGAACTCTTCCATAATCTCTTTCAGTTTCTTAAATGTTTTAATGAAATTAACATTTAAGTAATATTTATGTGCATAGTCTTCAAAGGTAATAGTTTTGGACATGTTTATACTAAACACATCATTCACATCCTAAGAAAAAATAATTTAAAATTTGGCCATAAAGAATAGTTCCTTAGATCCATTATGTCCCCATCAGTGACATATGATTTAACAACAGCCTCCATTCTGCTTTTGCGTCATTGAGCAGTTTGGAAAAAGAAAAATCATAGTCACTCCTGACACAACTTTTTATTTTGAAACACCCATTTAGACATTCAGGCCATACTGAAGTGTACTCTAATTGACTTTTAAGTAGAGCACAGGGAAACAGCCAGAATGACCAAAACATGTATGTTAAATACTTCATAGGTTTATCTATTTACCTAGTGAAGTCATATATGTTCTAAAATAAAATGCATGGTCTATTTTTGTAAATATTTAAGAAACCAACGATAAAAGTTAGGAGACACATATTACTATTTCTCTTGCTCACTCTGTTCCCAAGTGCCAGAACATGAAATTTAGACAGCTTTGGAAAAAAGGCTATGGCAAATATACACAGACTGAGAATGTAGTTTCCCTGGCAACAAAAAGATCCGAGAACAACTCATTCCTTCAGGTTGCAATTCAGTTTATGAGCTTCCACATCTGCTTGCATAGGAATGAGGCACCTGGGATTACATTTCTAGAATGATGAGTGAGAAATTAGAGAACAATAGACATCACAGAGCTAATTTTGTGCTGTAATGGAAATGAGTCCTCTGATGTTCATTGTCATGGACCACCCAGAACATCTGAGGACACTAGAATTCATGCCCTGATTAAGCATCCAGCCTTTTACATACTTACCTTGGCAGAAGCCAAGAGCTGTGAGAACCAAAGAGGATGCTCTCCTGCTTTGCACTAATAAGAGTTAATAGACTATTTTGTTAAACAAAACATATGCATTCCTTCCTACTAAGAAAGAATACAAACCAGAGGAAGGAGGAAATATAGCAAGTCAGATGGTGATTAGGCACTTCTGTTTGCTATTTCAAAGAACAACAGGTGCAAAAAAGAAAAAACTAATTTGCTAAACAATTTCACTTAACTTTCAAAATGTGCAGAGTTACTTCTACTCTGCAGGCTTGGATTGAGGGAATTTACAGTGGTAGGATAATTTTACTTCCTAATGTCTCCTCTGTAAATACCTGGTGTTTGCATTTATTCACTATATGCAAACAATTTGTATGGATACCATCACTCCATATGGCCTATTTTATTCAGCCTATCATCCATAGGCAAACTACAACAGCTAGGCTGCAAATAGTACATCTGAGAAGTAAGTGAGCTTTCAAAATTTGTATTCAACACCTTTTACTCAGCAGCCATATGGCACTATTCCAGTTCAACTGACTGAAATTGTTTGTGTCATTGTTACAAAGATTATTATATAGGTCACTCTGAAAGTAATGTCTCTTATTCATTTCTATGGAAACTATATTTGATACAAAGAGCACAACAACACTGTTTGATAGATAAAATTCTCAGCTATAAGACATTATCTATCTACCTAGTCATCACCATGTACAAAAGCTTGCATGTCATACTTGTAAAAATGTGCACAAGCAGAGGTGAGCCCACTGTCAATGTCAGTACTACCCACTGCTACACTGTGCTCAAACCCACTGTTTTGGGTCTCCATGTGTTCACCACGTGTCCAGGAATGTCAGTGGGTGTCACTTTTCCTGCATGGAGGAATTCAGTGACACACTTCATACACACTTCCATGTCAGAAGTCATTTTGTCAGACTGCCCTTCTGCTATCATTTGTCATGAAGCAAGAAATGGAATATAATAAATATAATATTAGCGGGAAGGTTAAACCTCTACTGCCATACCACCAACATTCACCTCTGATGTTGTGGACCAACATCATAAAATAGAAGGCATTTCTTTTGGAGCAGCACTTGTGTTACACATGAATTTTGTGGATAAAACAATGTCTAAAGTTTTATTCTTGTTTTTTGTTGTTGTCATCATTTTTGTTTTGTTTTGTTTCTAAGAACTTCTAATATTCTCTCATGAGATGAAATGAAAGGATGAATGAATGCAATATTGCTTCTCCACCTACTAAACGTGTTCCAGTCATGTCTAAATATCCCTGTTGTAGATTTCTAATGCTCAAAAATGTGCTGTAAGCTATTATACGTATAACTGGAATAATCCATTGAATCTGTCTTGTGGAGAAAGTCACCAGTAGTTGCTTGCTATGGTGTGGTTCTTTTCAGTCTATGAGATAACATTTTTCTAAGAGTTTTTTTAAATGCAAGGCTCAAGAGTATTCAAGAAAGCATAGGAAATATTTATTTACTATCTCCTTTAGAACTATACTATCTGTTTTTCTAACATAGCCATGAAGTCACTCTACCGAACAGGGAAAAAGGAAAAAAAAAAGCATCAGTTTTACAGTCTGATTTAATGTTGTTGTGAAATTAATTCAATAGCATTCCATCAGTTACATTTTTTCACCTTTTGTATACTTGGACCTAATGAAAAGTTCAAACTTTTCAAAGAGCATTAAATGCATTCAACATTGAAGTATCAATAACCAGATAATTTTCAGGTGAAGTCCTTCTCTTAAACCTCTCATGTGAGCACTTCATCTGTAAACCTCTCATGTGACCCCTCTTATCACTGTACATGACTGTGCTTCTTTTCATGCAGCAAATGCAGGTGGAACATTCTCCACAAAGACCCATAGCATATTCACCTGAAGATGAATACAAAGGGGTCTTTGTTTCCATATTCATTAACACAAGTTAAACTCATGTAATCAAAAGTGTAGCTTCCTATTGCATAGATTATTCATCAGATTTAGGAGAACCAAGCAAAGAGATATTTCATCTAACATACATTTATTTATTAATTTTTAATTATAATTACTTCACATTGTACAGCAAATTTCCCTGTACCTTTTCAGGTTTTCAGTCTCCAGGACCTGTTTCACAGAACAGTGTAAACTCATGACAATCTGTGGGGAAAGCTGCTTTTAAACTGATTCCTGAGAAATGTTTCAAGAAAAGCAGAATGTGAAGGGGAAATAAACCCTGCATTTTAGTTCATTTTTTTTAAATCTCTCACTTGCCTGTGTTCAACTATCGGTCTTCCTGGGGGTTTCACCCTCCCAGCAACTTAGGAGCAGATCCTTGTTTCACTATATCAGCACCTACTGTAAGAAAACCTTCCATCAGATATCCTCTACTATCTTTCACACATCCACACTATAAACTGTACTTCTTTATATTGAGCAAAATAAGTAACTAAATTGTAACCCTCATAATTTCTACAGCAGAACAAAGCTACAAATGTGCAGGCATTCTTGCTAAAGTATCTTTCAGTCCAGAACTGATTTTCCCAAATTTGCTCTGTTAGCCCTTTCAAAAAAGCAGACCCCAAAATCTGCAGTCTCCCACACTGAGCCCTCTTACCCACCTGCCACTTAATTACTATTTTATGCACTATAGTTATGTAAACTTGATCAATAGCAAAATTTAACATCCCTGTTCTTTATTTTTCTTCTTTGTAAATCCCATTTCTGAGCTATGCTTTCCATAAATGTAGACTAAATTAAAAGGAGAAAAGAAAGAGATTCTTAATAGGATGCTACTTAAGTCTGATACACTGTCTTAACATTATGCTCTACAAATGAAGGAACATGTAAGTCACAAAAGTTCACAAAGCTTAAGCTAAGGGTAAGGATGTACTAAAAATATATATATAAGTGTGGATGCATGTGTTAAGATACATGGAAAAATAATCTTGTAAGACTAAATGAAAAAAAAAGTCTGCTACTCAATGCACTGACTTTTCATCACATCTGAAATACAAACTGGGAAACATGGATTGAGAACTGTTCAGAGCCTAATTTGATTACACTAATTAATCTAGGAGAAAATATTATTGGCACCAGCAGTAAAGAGAATAAATATTAGTAAGAGCACCAATTGTAAGCTTCATAGAACATTAAACATATAGGGACACAATTGCCTGGGGAACACAAAGGGCTAAATTGAAGGTGAGAAGAATTACAAGGTATTACAAAATCAATAGCATTAGGATGGCAAGACATTTTCTCTAGATGTTGCTTTGCTAGTAGGGAAAGCATCCCATGCCCCTCAACCTTGGAAGTAAGTCATATATGAGTACAGTTGGAACAAAAATAATTTACAGTCCTACTCCAAGCTGCATTTATCAAGCACTGGGCTGCTCTGAGGGGACTCCTAAACAACCCTGATCAAAAAGATTTGATTAACTTTATAGTGCATTTCCTCCTGACTCTTCAGTTATTTCCCCCTATTGCCCCATCTCGTTCCAAGTACAGAGCTAACCTCTGTTAAACACTTCCATACTGGCCCCAGTTCTGCTGATTTTCTGTCATAATCTGCTATTTATTATAAGATTGCCCTATTGCTATTAATTCTGTTAAGCTAGTACCTTACATACACTTTGTTCTCTATGGTATCCTGCTATTTTCATGGCACTACTCAGTTAGTAGTGCCATAAGTCAAGGTGGGCCATCTGCATATGCATCATTCTCCCTTTGTAATATGTAGCAGTCTGAAACTTCTCATGTTATCTTGTTAGTGATGCCACAGGCCAAGGTTAGCCACCTGCATGCAAACCCTAATTCATGAATTCATTGAGTATCTGAATTTCAGAAGCCAATAAAGGCATGCATTTCAATTTTCAGGCATATCTCTCCATATGCATCCCTTGAAAATTGGGACTTAAAGGTCAACAATGCAGAAGACGTTTGTGAAAAATATTTACTTATTGATAAGTAGGTGTTTAGAGCATTAGTAATAGATTCTGCAGGTGATGTTGACAGATTTAGCACCTCAGTGTTGCTCCTCCAGCTATTTTTTATCTTCCAACAGATTGAGCTATTTAATCTTGTCAAAAAAAGTATTTTCAGTACAAAGATTCATCTAATGCAAAAATCCATCTACATTCTTTTTGAATAGGGAATGTATCAAACATTGTTGGTTTGCAACATTTAGTTCTAAATGTTGTAGTGGTTGCTAACATTTTGCTATCTATAGCAAGATTTAAGTGTGAGCTAGTTACCTTAAAATTGTCTTCATCTCGTTTCATTCAGCTGCAGATAACTTTTTTAATCACAAACTGAAAATTCTTTTCCTATTATTTAAAGGCAGAGTTATCTATGTGCAGACACCATAGCTGCCAAAAGCTATGCAAGCTGCCATAACAGCTAGAATTGTTGCAGTAAGATTTTACATTTGAGTAGACAAATTTCTTCTTTCAAAATATATCTTCAACTCCTTCAATATACTTTTTGCTTGAATTTCAAGTTGTGGCATAACATTAGAACCCCTTATTTGGCAAGTCTATTCAGTCCTTGTTACTCAGGAAAGTTCAAGTTTCAGCAAATGAACTCCATCAAATAAGCAACTATGATGAACATGAATATTCCAGACCTCTTATCAGTCACGAAGTTCTTGAATGCTCAAATGCGCAGTATCTGACATAAGATCTTACTTTCCAAGAATGCCAAATCTAGAACATTCTCACTACTGAATGCAATTTTCCAGAACACATGAAGAGCAAGAAAGGGGGAAATCCTTTGCCTCAGAAGACTGCATTTCAGGGTCTTAAGGGACATTTTCTGTTAGTATTTCTTTGTTGGTGGATATAATTTATAAACATTTATTAGATACCTTCCTTCCACTCTCACTTAATCTCCCCACAGATATTTCTTGTACCTTTGCATACCTTAAAAGGTATTTTTTTATTTTCCGAACATCATGAATTACATAACCATTTGCATGTTTATTGTACTGCAGTACTATTTGTCTTCTGTTGTTAAATAAGGTTGTGACAAGGCAGCTGGAAGGAACCTGCATTTTAGCTTTGCAGATATACTGGATTGGGTTAAAATCCCTATAAAAGGAGGAGAAAACAATTTCCTTGAGATTAGCTAAGCATAAGTGACCAAAAGTTTGAGAGAATAGGTTGAGGAAGCAGGGAGAGAGAAGAAAGGACAGACAATGTCAGACCAATCACAGAATCATATCACAGAATGGCTTGGGTTGGAAGGGACCTCAAGGATCATCAAGTTCCAGCCTCCACATTTAATACTGGACCAAGTAAGTTCATGTAACACTAGCAAAAAAAAAAATTTATAAGCTCATATCAAAGGTGATAAATACCAATTTACAGCCATGAAGACAAACCTGCAACATCACACTAAACATGTAGACAGTCATCTCCAGTGTCTGTAGAATTGTCTCTTGTGTCTGCCTTTAAAATATTTTGCTTTGAGCTCTACATAGATCAGCTTCCGTAAGTTTTCACTGTGGAAGCTTTCTTGCTAGGAGTGGAGTTTTACTTTACAGATTCATAAAGAGCATACCTAGTAAATACTGACATCTTTACGCATTTCTGGATCCTTCCAGCTAAAAAGCACTGCTCATGATTCAGTGAGATCAATTACTACTGCAAGCATCACTAAGTCAGGAAAACTCACCACATCACACACAGAAAATGAGCCTCTGATACTGCATTCAACTCTAAATACTTTGTCTGAAATCCGAATAATAAATTATATTATTTTACAATTGCTCTTATACTGCCACTATAGAGAAAAAGTCATATTTATTTACACACTGCGTTCATCATTTCCCACATCTTATACAATCAAAATAGTTCTGTGTTTTGGGTTATGAATACAGTTAAAAGATTTTTCAACAGAAAATACACTCTCCTATACGATAAAGCCGTAAGGAGAACTTTTGAGAACACAGATGGTAAATTTAAAAACTGCTTCATTATTACTAGTTTTAACTATCTGGCCAAATGGTCCCTGTCATGGCTATTAATCAAGGAAGGAACAACTGCACGTTATAATTAGATAAGGGTTGGTACAGGTGAAATTTTTTCTTTATTATTATTTTTGCTTCAAATTCTGCAAGTGGTAATCATATGTCATGTATCACTGTCTAATTATGTGACTTTAGGGACTTGGGAGCATCCCAGCCTTAGGGAAGGGAATTAGAAGACCAAACGATTTATTTCGCGGTTCATCACTACGCATACTGCTTTCAGTGCATCTCTATGAAAAAAATACAAAATCCAACTTTAATAGAAAAGTATATCTAAAATAATTTCTAAAGGGACAAGAATTCCACTTAGATCAGCTGAAGAAAAATCTAAAATAAGACCTGAAACCTTAAACTTCACTCAGGTACTGGTTTAAAGCAATCTATTAGTGGCCACCTCTCCAGAAGAAGAGAACATCATACTAAAAGGCAAAATTGAAAATATGTAACAGAAAAATCATATGAGAAAACAGAGTTATATGTAGCTACTTTTGCAATAAAAACATTGTCTAAAACATATTGCAGTAGTAAAGAAAAACTAGAAAAATCCATAGAAAGGTACTGATAGACTAATTCAAGGAATCTCACTCTTCTCATAATTCTTTGAGATCTCTTTATAAGAAAGTTACTTGATCTCACATTGATACTGCTAGTGATCTTTCTTCTTAAATGTAAAAGTCATAGAAATACTTCTCCTTCCTTTTTGTGAAACACAAACTATGCCCATTACTGATCAGAATGCATTCATACAACATGGTTTAAAAACTGTTTCAGAAACAAAGCATAAACAATATTCCAAGTAACCTAGATGATTTATTACCTTAACTATCCAAAGTTAATCAAATTAGGACGACAGAACATGAAGGGTTTTTCCTGTGGAAGATTTTTTTCTTGCATATGTAAATATGCTGCCTATTAGAAACCTCCTTTTTACTCAGATATATTTCAGTCGTAACAGTAACAGTACAGAAGTTCTTTCTTATGCATAGGTATATTACACATGTATACAGTTATATATATATTTAATATGTATGTATATTACATTTATTATTAAATATATATATTACATATTATTACATATATAACATACACATATATGTAATATACATATTGAGCAGGAATGTAGACTATGACACTTCAACCACTTTACCTCAGGACAAATGATCTAGATTGCTTCTCTTTCACATGGATTTGCTTATATTGCTAGCAACAGAATTTCTAAGAATGTTCATAGAAATTTGAAAATTTACTCTCATTCATATAGCAAGCAAACCTGAAACTTGAATATTAAGTGAAATGAATATTCATGTACTCACTCATTTCTCTACTATCCAGAAAAGCTGTCTTATTTGTCTTATTCATAGCTTCTCTTCTAGACAATAAACCAAGATTTTTGCCATCCCACTTATTGAAAAAAATATTTTACATATGGATGAATGTCACAAACTTTTATTTTAAAATGTAATTGTCATTACATCATTTTTGTAGGATTAAGATCAATGTTATATATTTAGCAATATTTTATTTGTTCTACATAAGCACTTACTGATTTCTGATTTCTTGTGCTCTGTGTTTCCACAAAGCTTTTATTAGGTACACCATGGGCACAGAAAAATTCCAGTGCATTTGTTTCATTAGATCAGTAACTAGTTCAGTGGCAGAATTACACTAAATGAGAGAATAGGGCATGTCCATGTCAAATCATTAGACAGGAAACAAGCCTGAAGATGCCTAGAGAGAATCTACTGCACAGCATTCAGATAATTGCTCTGTTCAGGAGAGTTATTTGACAATTCTTTATAGAACAGTTGCTGAAAACTACCCAAAGTTATTAAGCAGAGCAAACACCAGCCAGTCTTCCATTGGCTTTTTTTGTTTGTTTATTGTTTTCTCTACTCTGCAGACAAGGAAAAAGAAGTACAGCCTTCCAGGTGGACTGGATGGCAATCAAATAGAAAACATCTACTTAACACTGTCCTAGGCACAAACATGGTTAATTTTACATGTAGTAGGAATCTGTAGGAAAGAAGCAGAAAGGGCTCTTACTTATTAACTCTGGCAAATTTCTTGTTTTATAGAAAGATAGATTTAGATCCACAAAGCATGCAAAGCAGAGTTAACATAATTTTGCTTCATTATTTTAACAGGTAGGTTTGAGCTGAAGCAAAGATGGAATTCTTTCCTTTGTCTTAATGATTTTTTTTTAAAAAAGCTTTCAATGTTAAAAAAAAAAAAAAAAAAAAAAAAAAGGAAAGTGACTCATATAATAGCTTGATAGGAATAGGAACAAGAATATGTATGTGAGATTCAGACTGGTTTTGTCTACTGCCAAAAATTATTAGGATCTTCATTTTCAACCTCTCAGGAAACCTTCTGGCTCATTTTTACTGGTAACATTTTTAAATATTGTGTGAGCATCTGATCAGTAAGCATCTGGACCAATCCAAGTCTCCCATGTCCCTAGGAAATCCTCTAGCCATCAAACTAGATCATACTCATTTTTACCATTCAGAAATAAGCATCTTATGAAACGAGGTAAAAATCTAATAGAACAGATTGAAAGAACAGCACTGTACTGTCAAAGCAGCATAGCACAGACAAACAGAAGTATCCTTGGAGTCATGATATTCTTTTACAATTAGGTGTATTGCTGCCTACAGAAAGAGAAATAAATTAAATCTCCCATATCCTAAAAGCAATGCTGCAATTTCCTAGAATTAGTGAGAAGTGGCAGTAGGTGCCTAAAGATGTTTTTCCTCATACTCAAAACCATTTGGCAAATTTAATCCTATCTTGCATTTAATTCTAGGATGAGAGAAAACTCATGTCCTAGCAGCACCACCATTTTCCACAGCACAGTTGAACACATTCATTCTAGATCTTGACAAGAATGATGACTGCTGAGATGGGAGTCTTTTGCTTACTCTGCAATGCCAGGTATCTCAGAATCGTTGCACTGCCAACGAAGGATAAAAAGTTCTCAGACATCCATTAGCTGACAAAAAGCAATGCAGCAGAGCTTAGGAATGTGCCTACACAACCCACTACATGCAACAAGTTACCTTTAACCAGACCGAGTTGTGGCAAAAAATGATGGTGGCTCTAGCATCATATTTCCAGTTGTCCAGTCCTCCAAGCTGCCTATTTGCAATGGCACTTGAGAAAACTTGTTTTTTCTTCTTCATGGCATGTAAACACTTTCTATATAAAAGTTACAGCTGAAGTCAGTCAGAACATAGGAGTCATAGACCAAATTCTCAAAGTTTCCTTGTCAATTCCATTTCCTATATAAGGCTCATATGCTGAAGGAGGCTCACCCCTCCTTGTTTCAAAGATCTTAACAGATTAAGTCAGTCAGAAAAAAAAAATAATAATTAAAACAAACCATATTATTCACAAAACAACTGGTTCTATTCCAAATGAATATTTTTCCATATTTTTGTCATAGTACAATTTCAAGCTGTTTGTAAGGCATCTTTATAAATGTTCCCATTGGGCATTGCATAATTGAATGTAATAGCATTAGAAAAAAAGAACAGTGAAATAATTAAGCCACACGCTCTTCTAGAAAGAAAAATATTTGGATTGCCTCAATTAGGAAGAAATGCATTTTGCTTATTCTGTCTTCTCGCCATGTGTGTGTCTAAACAGCAGCATTCAAACATGAGAAGAACCATGAGAATATTCTGTTGCTACCAAAATGACTATTTCTAGAGATCTACGTTTAGCGATGACAATGTATTTAGCAGTGGAAATAGTAGTTGCATGTAGATAAAAACTGCATAAGGTTATTAATTCTCTGTCTTGCAACATGTTCATCACCACCCACCTGTAAAAGCATAATGTTTTACACAATGGATAACATTGTGTTATCCACAAAATAGATACACATTACTTATGCTGCTATGAATTTTCAAAAATTTGTATTTAGATCATAGCATGGCAGTATTTTAACACTGTTGTGACTGCACAGGACTTGACACTCTATACTAGTTTTAATTCTGTAATATCAGATATAATGTTGTATGACTAATTAAAGCTTACCGTCAGTATAACTCATAAAGATAAATCACTTCTATCAGTATAAGATATAAAGACTAACTGAAAAAAAATGTTTTCTAATTTCTTTCCTGCCCTGTCTACAGTAAGATACGTGGGATCCATCTTTTTCTGTAGGATAGTTAACATAAAATTCAAAATAAAAACCCAGACCTAAAATGTAATGTTGAATCTACTACACATTTTTGTGCTCAACAAAATATCAAATTAAGTTCAATTTAGAATTCATTTAGAAAACCTCTTATGTTTTAGGAAATTGAAACAACTTTTTATCCTCCCAATATTATCATATTGGTTCATGAGTAGCTTCAGAAACAATCTAAATCACTTTGCAGTTTGCAAAGGATTATTTTTCTATTTGTTAGTCTTTGTCCTCATACAACCCATCTTTTTTAATATGCAGTGTTATAAACAGTCAAAGGAAACACCATAGGCAAAAGCTGTTCAACCTAAAAAAAGAATGTTCTCACTCAATGGGAAGTTCCAGCACTTTCTGGAACAAACTGTTGCTTCTATATAATATGACATTACACTCAGAAAACTTTAAATCTGTCCACATTTAAGTGATACATTATTGATTATACTTTGAAAATTAAAAATCGTACAACATGCAAGTGAAAGCCTTGCCTAGCAAGACTGTAGGCAAAATTATGTATTCATAAAGTTAAAAAAAATCTTTGTCATTCAGTGAATTAGTAGTAACGGAAGTAAAATTCACAGAACTAGACAAATGTTTCTTGGCAGGCAATAAGAGAGTCCAGGCTCCTAATCAAAGTGGGTCTATGCCCAAATGAAGTCAGCTGAGGCCTTGAATAGCAGTCTTTGAAAAGTTCTAAGAACAAGATACCAATATCTCTTCACTGTAGTACTAGTCCACAAGTGCAAATGTTCTTTCCAAGTGTCCAACTTGAACATTCCAACATGCAACTTGAGGCTATTACTTCTTGCTTACATCTGTCTCTAAAGAGAAGAGTTTGCATTCATCACTTATGCTACACTTTGAAGAAGCTGTGGAGTTTTCTTCTCTAGACTAATCAAACTTATATATCTCAGCCTCTTCTCATTGGAATAAGTCTTAGGCTCTAAATGATGGGCCCTTCTCCTCTACGGAAGACAAAGACTAAAAATTGACAATGTAGGCCAGGTGTCTTCACCACTGATGAGTAGAGATGAATAAATCTCTTCAATTCTACTAGTTGTAGGGAAATCCACTGTGTGTTTTTCTCTCTTTCAGATGAGAATGCATTGCTGTATTAGGCTTGTCATTTGCAATTATCTGTAGGTCCTTTTCACCAATACCTTATGCTAATGCATGGGATTGTTCCATCCTGAGTACAGATATTTTCATATATTCTGTGTTTAAATTAACAGTATCTCTAGGCTCAAGACACAAATTTCCCAACATCCCTCTGACTGAAGTTGTACTCTTTGATGTGTCAGTCATTTCCTCTTATTTGCTGTCCTCCACAGATCTGATATTAGTTCAGTCTACCTCATCACCCAAGTCAATGATGAAGATACCAAACAACTTTTGTCTCAGTGCTGAACCCTGGAGCACTCTGCTTCCAGCATCCAGATGGATGCTCATACATTGATTACTACATTTTAAACACAAATATCCTGTCAGCGTTCAGTCCTCTTAATTTCCAGTTCATATTTTCTCAGCTTCCAAGAGAAAATGCTGTGGCAGATGGTCTAACTAAAATTAAGGTATGTCGCACATCCCTCTCTTTCTGCTTCCCCTTTCTCACTTCACTGTAGGAAGCAATTACGTCAAGCATGATTTAGCCTTCATAAATCCATGCTGACTACTCTTGACGGTCTGTTTGCTTAACCAGCCAAAATTTAGACAGCTATTAAAAGGATGTGAAACTACTTTGTGCAGAAGCTTACTGAAAGCGGGATGAATTTGCCATTCATTGACAAAGTATGGACAATTCAGACAGGTTCTAAACACTAAGGACAGATATCTAAACCGTGAAATCTTTAATGGTATGTGGCTATTAATACAGAATTGTTAAAATGTATATCACCTGAGAGAATACTTTACTACTAATTAAGTTTTATAGCACACCATAATTCTAATGACTCATGGCTCAGTTACAAGGAAGAGCATTTGCTAACACAGGCATTTACTCATGCTAATTCCATTGCTCAGCATAGAATCAGAGATCATTTATCACTACTACTAATTAGAAGTTTGATTCTCTCTTTCTACCCTAAAACTCTTACTTAAAACACAGATTCATACATGTTTTGTAATGTTTTTCAGATAAACATCCCTGCTGAAATTCCTAGATAACGTCATCTAGTCCATACAATTGCACACATTCTTCTGCAGCCAAAGCTATTTTGATTTAAGCTAGAAGATATTCCCTATAAGGCTACTGCTTCTCCTGTAATACTGATGTTAATGAATAACAATTAGAAAGCAGATATTCAAGTACAACTTTTAGTAAACTTCCTGAATTTACAATCAAAACTTGCTAGCTTATGCAACTCCATGGGCCATTCCAGAGATTTTTGATTGATTTCATAGTGCAAGCCCTCTATCACTTTCATTCTCTTCTCTGATCCACAGTAGAGACTGAATAGAGTCAGGACTACATCATAAGACAGATCTCTGTGGTAAACTGAGATACCGAGTTTTTTGAAAACAGCTTAACTATTACCTTGATTATGCTACATTCGTCTCTACAGCACATTGGTGTATCTCTTTGGCAGCTGATTAAAGGGGAAAGAAATCACAGAATTAAAGCAACTGCCAACACTAACAGAAAGCTTTACAAAATGGATTCTGGAAGCCTAGCAAAGCAGGAAATTATATTTCAGAATCATTTGTACACTTGATTTCTAAAATGACCATGAAATAGTCTTTTCATTTTTTTTAGTGGAGAAAATTTTCTATCTCTAAATTTGATAATTCTCTTACAAAATCCAGAAATAACATTTTTCTAATCATCTTTAATTACAATTTAAAAATATAGTTTCACTGAGAAGACTTTGGCAAACCATTTGCAGTGATGTTACAACATGCCACTCTGAACAGGACATAAGAAACAAAATTAACATAGGAGTGGAGGGATTAAGAGTAACAAAATCTGAGTAAGAGTTGTCATGGAAAGGATTGGGATAGAAAATCATCCAGAGCTGGAAAAGGCATTTCAAATATTTGTGCTCTTTCAAAGACATGCACGTGACTAAAATCTAAGTGAAATAGCAAAGAGAAAATAGTTTCACTGATTTTAGGTGAATACAGTCTCTAGCAAAGAGCTTACTCTGGAGAAATTTGCCTGCCAAATGTGCATTCTAACATTTGATCAAAGTATCTGAGTGGAGTGCAAAACATTCTATATCAATTATTAGCCTGACAATTACTATTTAGACAGCTAGGTTTATATTTCTGTTACCTTTAACGAAGTCCTAATTACACTGGGAAATCAGAAAAATAATAGAAATTACCATTAAGAATTCAACTGTGATGATAACACTGTTTAGAAATTTAGACAATAATAATGCAACCATTTGTCTTATTGATGCTAGCACACATCTTTAATATAATTGTTGTCATTTAAATGAGTTATCAACATTAGATTATTAAATTTTCTATTCAAGAAATAAAAGGATGCTACACAAATAAGTACTTTCATTTCATATTTTCCAATGGAGAAGGACATGGATAATTATTCTGAACCAGATTCTCAAACTGAACACATGCTTTTAGATATTTTTTCCCAGTTGATGGAAGTAACATCCACATCTCAATCTTTCTCTCTTCTCTCAGATCTCTCACCAAAAAAACATCATCGAAAACAGATGGAAAACCTAATGAGAAAAATATATTTCTTCTATACCTTGGTCTTGTTCCAATTTATAGGAGGGAGAGGAGGTTCTTTTAATATCTATATACCCAGCGTGAGATTAAGAAACAATGGTCCAAATGTTGGTCCGACCAGTTTATTACAAATCTTAATTAGGGAGATGGGGAAGTGGAGGATGGACAGTATTATGAATTAGGGTGATGGGGAAGGGAAGGAGGGTGAGAGAAAGGATGGGAAAGAAGAAGCAAGGAGTCTTTGTAGGCAGCAAGAGAGAGATAATCACCACCATGGATCCAGCGTGGCTCATAGTTCAGTCTTTGATCTTCAGTAGTGGTAGGTGTTATTCTGTTGAGGATGACAACAGTGACCATGGCAATGATGGTCCCTTTTCAGTGGTTCCAAAGTGGTCGAGTTAGCTCTCTTTGGAGTGACAGCTCAAATCCAAAGTGGTTGAGTCAACTCTCCTTGGAGTGGCAGCTTCTGGCTTTGCGATCTCAGCGGAAACTCCTTTGTTCCTATCTTCCTGGCCTTGCCAGCAGAGAAGAGGGAGCAGAGAGGCGCCAACTTGTATCTTGTCTTCACAGGATACAGTGGCATCATCCCTCAGTCTCCTATAGCAAGCTGGAGTTATTTGGTCAAGTAAACAGCAATATCTTCTGAAGGTAAACAGCTCCAAAGAAATGCTTTCAAATGTAAAATTGTAAAAACACAGTGATGTTGATTGCCACACAGCAACACCCATCTCCTAGAGTCTTATCACAAGAAATGCCTCAGAAAGCAAGCTTTGAGCTAGAAAGCAAAGGATTCATACAACCTTTCAAACAACAGGTATATTCCACTGTAAGAAACGGTGGAAAAAGGGTCTTACCTGTGTTTCATGCAAGAGATAAGAACATTATTTCCTAGTTATCACAGTGCCAATAATACTTCCACAGTATTATTCTGCCTTGCTGTCCCACAGTTTAGAAGAGACAAGGAGTAAGAAGGCTTTTGTATCACCTCATTCAACTAGATTTGAAAATTTTCCTACAGTAATATCACTCAGATTCACTTCTCAACTGAAATGCACTTAACTGAATTGAAAAGAATTACTGTCATTCAGTAGATATTTCTTTAGAACAACTGCAAGTTGTACCTGCATAGGTCTGAATTTTGTTTCAGAAAAAATGTGTTCTAGTCACACTAATCTTTTTCACACTTCATGGCCATACAAAGGACTTGCATATTTATTTGGTAAAAATGGCATTATAAACTTGTTAGCTGTGATTAAACTTTCAAATTCATTGCAAGTATGACTGACATAAGGACCTGGACTATTTAATCTTCTGTTATCAGACCTTTACAAAAACTGTTCTTCCCCAAGTTAGCAAAACTCATGTATCTACTTTTTTTTTAGAGTGTAATGGTTATACATACCAGGACAAGACGTTATTACTTCTCACCAGAATGTATTCTATTGCACTTCTATCCTGTGAGTCCAGTTAAGCACAAGGAGAGGCTGAAAGAGCTGGATCTTTTTAGCCTGAAAGAGCAAAGGCTCAGCAAGGATCTTATCAATGCTTGTAAATATCTGAAGAGAGGATGTTAGGGAGCTGGAGCCAGTCTCTTCTCATTGGTGTGTTGTGACAGGACAAAAGACACAAGGACAAAATGGGCACAAACGGAAATACATGAAATTCCCATCTGAATTTAAGAAAGCACTTTTTTACTATGAGGGTATTCAAACAATGGAACAGTTATTTGTCTGTTCTTCTTTATGGAAAATCTTAGAAAACAGCTGCCCAAACTCTAGCTTACAACTCAAACCATAGCTGGCATTTTGATGTAGAAAAAAGTAATTTTAGAACAAAGTGTGATCAAAATCAATCTTTATTCTATTTTAGAATAAATCATGACCTGTTGTCTCAAAATACACGCCATAGAATCATTTAATAAATTTTTGTAATTAGTAGCTTAGCATTTTGAGGCCTTAGTTTCTAAGTAATGCATTATATTTCATAATGGCAGATTAAAATTTGAAGACACTTTGGTCATATAATAAACTTATTTCTATCCATAAATCCTTGTCAACTTAAGACAACCAGCTTCACAGATGCTCCTTAATATATTAATATATTCTAATTCCAGCATCTAAAGTAAATTCCTGTGCTTCCACTTTCTGCTCTCTTACCTCAGCAGACAGTACAAATTCAAATTATCTAAAAGATAAAAATAAATTTTATCTAGACCCTATAGTATGTTTCACCTAATATATCAAAAATAAATGAGCTTTAAATATGTACGATGTTAAGGAAAGCATCTAGGCCTTTACACTTAAGAGTAGAACCACCAGCTGTTATTTATCATCCAGTTTTTAATTTAATATAGAGGTGCAGTTAAATACTTACACATAATTGAAAGGAGATTGCTTCAATGCTATAGTAAAAAGCATCATGTAGGGGAGATGGTATACTTTTTAAAGCAGACTATAAGCAAACTCACAAAAGCATTTTGAAGTACTGACCCAATACGTGACTGTTTTCATATCTATAAAACATAGTTCAGCAGAAGCTTTTGCATCATCTCTCACATGGATGCATTCTCGTGTGAGGGCATCATACCTAATTCATTAAAAACAAAACAAACGAAAGCTATAACAAAAACTCAAAGCTACTGACTTGGTAGGTGACTAACAAGTGATTTTTAGTATGCTTGCATTTAGGAGTCTTACTTTCTATATCTGACATTTAATTAAGACAATTTATTATCATTATTTTATTTAAAACA
The DNA here is from genome assembly GCA_037305975.1 of Chrysolophus pictus. Taxonomy (NCBI): domain Eukaryota; kingdom Metazoa; phylum Chordata; class Aves; order Galliformes; family Phasianidae; genus Chrysolophus; species Chrysolophus pictus. Next base: position 24,177,545 of record CM074577.1, on the reverse strand, counting down.
AAATAGCTGTAATATTTACTAATATACAACTGCCTATGTGCACATGTATTCATACTCAAATATGCAGTCAGAAATTTAAGTTCAAATGTGCTCAGCAATTCTAGAAAATCAGCTAGAGTATACATCAGCCCTTCAGAAAAATGAACATTTAAGTATCCCCAGAGCCACAGTGATGAAGTTCTACATTTTCTCACTCTTAAATAGCCAGTTAGTGAAAGAGTATTTTGAAGTCAACTCAAAAAATCTATCTAGTTGCCTCACTTCAAAATCGTAATAAATATTATATTAAAACTCATTGTGAGAAGAAAAAAAAAAAAAGATAAATAAAAGATAAATTAATGTATGTCATTTCCAAAAATGCTGTACAGAATTGAATGAGACTAACACAGTTAAGATCTGCTGTGGTATTTTCTTTTTAGTGTGAAAACTTGGGGTTGAAATTAACTGCAATTTCTTGGTTCTTAGGTTTCAGCAATTTCTTAATAAAATAATTTTTCTCTGCCTATTTTATTTAATCAGATCTTTTAAAAGAAAATTTCTATGTATAATTTTTTCTATTGTCTACATTAAAAAACAAACAAAGCATGGTTTGCCATGGTGTACTAACTGCTTAACAGTGACAGAAGTCCATAAGACCCCATTAAGTCAAATCATGGTTATCATTTATTCCAGAAACTTTTCTAATTTTGCTTATGATTCTTTAAAACTCTATATTTAAATGAAAATAAAAATACAAAGTACTAACAATTCATTTTTATTGCCTGGAAAAAGGTGAAGGAAGTCCAGGAAAGCAAACTTAAGAAAAGGTTTCTACAGAGGCATGTAGATAAGGATGACAAACTATATAATACAGTGCCAGAAATTCTCTTTGGTCTTGCTGATCAATCTAATTAGCACTTTACACTAATGCACTAACAAATAATATAGATAGATAAAAATTCCATAACATCTGCTTTACATCTTTGAACAGAACATTTTGAAAGTAAGGAGAAGAATTTAAATTTCAGGTAAGAATGTACCCTGGGCCATAGATTGGTCAAGTAAACAGAAATAATTGAATGAAGTGCAAGGGCACTTTTTCTTCATGTTTAAAATAGAGGCATTACTAAATATTTTAATTTTAATATATATCCTTGTCTTGAATTCAAGTTGCCATAGTAGAAAGATCAGCTAGGGAAAGCTTGCAAGTTTGGGGCTTTATTTCTGAATTCTGTAGGAAAAGAACAAAAAATTATTTCCAGCAATCAAAGTAGAAACTTACTATGTAATACTTGAATTTAAAAAAATCCTATCCTCATCTGAGCAAAAATAGAAAAACATCTGGCAGCTGATCATTATACTTTCCTTGAAATTCATAACCCTGCAGTAAAATTCATAATCTCTGCAGCAGAAGTTAAAATCATCACAGTGTATCTGTGTTCCCTACATGGAAATATCTAACAGTAAAGTACAGTTAAAGTAACATTTCTTAACACACCATCATACATGCTAATCTATGAAAGCTGTTCTGAAAGTAATGCCTTCTAATTTATAATGTTGGCTCACAATGACAGAAGCATATGTTGGTGGTATGGCAGGAGAGGTTGAACCTTCCTGCCAATATCCTGTTCCATTATGTTGGCATGCATCAGATGGCAGCAGAGGGGCAGTCTGAAAAATGACAGTGACATGGAAGTGCGTATGAAGCAAAGGTGTGTCACTGAATTCCTCCACGCAGAAAAAAATGGCGCCCACTGACATTCATCGACATTTGCTAAATATAAATGGAGACCAAACAGTGGATGTGAGCACAGCAGTGGGTGGTAAGTTTCAGCAGTGGCAACAGTGTCAGTGGGCCACAACTGCTGGTACAAATTATCGCACACTCAACAGGGAGGCTCTTGCTCACTGCAGCAAAAATGCATAGCAAATAGTGGTAACACTGTTGAAAAGTAGCATTTTATAGCTGAGAATTTGCTCAAATAGTATTATTGTACTCTTTGTTATTTGTTGTTATAGTTTCCAAGGAAATAAATAGGACATATTACTTTTGGAGCGACCTATGCATATATTAATATTCATCGCTGGAGCTTCACATACCTCCTCCTGATAAATCTATCTGAGCCTTTATAGGGAGAATTGTGGTACTATGATCTACAGAATGGAAGTAGAAATATCAGAAAGGAGCACAAGCATGACTTCCTAAAATGACAGTAGTAGCAGCTGATGACAGAAATAAATGCTTTAGTATAACCCTTCTACAGGAGGTACTGATGTGTTAATCACACTTCTGTAAGACACAGATATGCTCACATCATGAGGATACAGAAGCTTACGGAATACCATTCAAATCATTGATACGTGGACAGCTTATAGACAGGCTTGCAAACTAAAATACTAGTGCACAGTAATATTCAGTGAGAAATAGGCACTTAGTCTTTTTTTTTTTTTTCTGCTAAGTGATTCACTTCCTAAAAAACATGAAATGTGCAGGCCAGATATACCCAAGAATGTTATAGTTGCTGCAAAAATAGTACGCAGGCCTGAAAACCATCTGCATTTAAGTCCTGAAAGAGTTATTTATTTGTGAGCAGGCAGCTTATGTGACATAGTAAGATATGTCCGTGCTGAATTACGGTTTCTACTTGAATTCTGCTGAACACTAGCCTGACATCGTCTAAAGAATCTACTATACTGCACTGCAATCACCCTACCTGGAAATTCACTGAAGGAACAAAACTAAGATGCTTCTGGGACCATCAGCCTCACTACTGGCCCACCTCCAAGAAACAATTTACTCTATCATCTGGACTAGTCAGTAGGCAAAATAAAGAAACTAAAATTAGTGGAGCTATTATTTCTCAGGCTCAGCATGCAACATCAAGAAGACATTTGACTCCCATTTTTAAGGTAGAAGGGAAGACCCAGGAAACTAAAGGCACTGAGCCTCATCTCTGTGCTTGGAAAAAATCATGGAGTAGATCTTCCTGGAAGAGATGTTAAGGTACATGTAAGAAAAGGTGATTCAAGACAGCCAGCATGGTTTCACCATGGGCAATTTTTTTAATCAGAGTGGTGAGGAACTAGAACAGGTTGCCAGAGAAGTTGTAGATGCCCCATCTTTGGAAGGTCAAGTTGGGTGGGATCCCGGGCAGTCTGTTCCAGTGAATGGCAACCCTGCCCACAGCAGGAGGGCTGTAATTAAAATGATCTCTCAACCTAAGTCATTCTATTGTCATTCTATGTCATCATATCTCAAAGCATGACTATTCTGCACCAGGGGCAGACACTAGTACAAGTTAAAAGGATGCGAAAGAGGAACAAAGGGGGCCAATGTTAAAGTTCAAACTTGGAAAAGCAATGTGAGAAAAGCATGTGAGAGAGCAGCTTCCTCCAAGATTTAAAGTTCAGTTAGTTCAGTTTCAGTTCAGCCAGACATTTCAATGACTAGGAAACTTCTTTGATTTCCAACATATATAATATGTTGGAATATATAATTTTACCAATACTATGACACTTAAGATAGATTGTACTAGAAATTCAGAGTATCAGTTGCCTGATTAGAACATCTTTAGGCAATGTGAAGACTGAAGAGCTTGCACATCTGTTTCAGGTGAGGTTGGTGTCAGCAGCCCAGATAAAGATATCAACCAAAAAAAGCAAAACATGATAATGTGCTGCAGAGTCCAAAATATATCAAAACTGACTGCATTTTTTTTCTGAAAAAATGAGAAAAGATGACACACCAAACATCCAGAAAAATGAAAGATGGAAAACATGCTTGAAATCAAGTGACAGAAACATCCAAGAATGTATTTTCCAGTGCATCAAGGAAAGAAAAGGAAACACTATTTTTATGGTGTGACTGACAGACTGAGTTTCCATAACACTGAATTTGATGAAGTAGTAGGACTAGCAGAGGCAGAACTGAACTATGGAGGTTTAAATGAGTAGTGGTGGAAATGCAGTCTTGGGAGGCCTTGCCACAGAAAATAAGAAAATTTAGGGCATTTGCTTGCACCTATTAACGGTCTGGATTTCATCATTTCTCACAATTTCTGAAATTCAGAAACCTTTTTTGACTCACTTTAATCTCCATGTCTAATTTCAATTAATAGTCTCTTCCATAATTCCCTGACTAATCGACCCTCTAACACTTGATTGCAGGCTCAGTTGGGTCCATAATTCTGCATCTATCCAGCAAGCTGTTTTTAGTAAAATTTATAAGATTTATACAGTTCTCCATCATGGCATTGACACTAGAATCATGCAAAATAAGAGTCTGACTGACAGCCCAACCACTTCAATCAGAGAAAAATGTTCATGCACAACAAGGTTTTTGACTAATAGATGAATAATGTTTACCTCTTTCCGCCATGCATGACATTATCACAAGCTGCAGTAAAACATAGGAATATCAGTAAGGTTTTATCAGTAAGCATAGCAGAAGGGGGAAAAAATCCCAATGCTTTAGACAGTAATTTATGGAGGACTGAATGCACAGAGTACATTTCATAAAACATCAAACTAATGACATAAAGTCTGTACTGCAACAGAGATTCCATGAATTGGGAAAAGCAGTAAATGAAGGCATTCTGTTCTTGTTTCCATGCAATGAAATCTTGTGTTAACAGACTTTCAGCCATTATCCGGAAATACAAGGTCTCTTATTCAGAAATAACGTTCAAAGAAAGCATCCATAATCTAAATAAAATAGTCACTTTATTAAATTATAAGACTTTTTCCACCTGATATACAGAAAAGAATAGGGACAAATGAAAATCCCATTAAAATATCTCATTCGCTGATCAAAGAAACTATATCTGACTAATAATAAAAATTTCCTCTACTGCATCTATCTGCCATCTATTATATTTCGTCTATCAAGATTCAGGGCTTGAATATTTCAGCTAAATACATTACACATACGGACCTCTCTTTTTGTTCTAAAGTACAGTGTACTAATGATGCTTATATTACATGATAGAATAATGCTGTAGGTTCTGTAAGTACAGAGTACTTACAGCCGTCAATTTAAACATACTCTACTTAATGCTGGACATGTTTTGCTTTATTCAATATCAGTTTTTTGAATGCAATCATACATGAACTTGTAATAAAATCTAAGCTTTTACAAAAATTATTGCCATACCTTCTTGTATTTACAGTGCTTGTAAAGTCAATATAAAATAAAATTAGTTTTCTTTAAAATAATATTGGTTACACAGAGAAATTGCTGTAATTTAATGAGGGTTCAAGAGATTTTATTTTCCATGACACTTCTTACCATTTTGTCAACGGGTTAAAGGCTAGTTTGGCTGCTAACTCTCTAACTTCCAGTGCACTAAATGATGTTATGATCTGGAAGACCAAAAACAAAAAATCATAGAACCATGACACATTTGCACAACAATTCAAAGCAGAGGTCTGTAGAGATGCTAATCAGAACTTCAAGGATTAATATAGTGCCACTCCTGCATGTTGCTGGCATTTTGACAGATGTCTCCTCTTTTTGATGTAACAAAATTGTGTTTCCATGTTTCACTAGTACTAAATTAACAGATGTGCCCACATAACTGTTTAGAGGAAGAACTTGTTAGAAAGAAGAGCTTACATCCTTGTGTTAGTAGTCCTTTTCCTCTTGAGCAGTTAATTCTGAGTCCTTTTCTGTCTTTGCTTTCTACATTGGAGGGCATAAATAGCCAATTACACTACTTTTTATTTTCACAGTTCTCTAGTAATTTCCATGAGAGAGTGTAATTTTAATATTGCACTCCTAACTCTTTGTAATTTGATAATTTGGAGAGCCATATAAGTAGAAATAAGGTTTGCTACAGTATCTGCCATCATTTTGGTTCTCCATCTGTTTTAAAAGTCATATAAATTGTAAGTAGATAGTATTCTTTTCTCCTTTGTGTTATCAATCAATTCAGACACCTGTACAGTCTGTTTAAGCGTGTTTTTAAAATAGTGATTAATTTCATGGCTTCTGCAGAAGACAAATCCAACTTCTCTCTCATTTTTCTTTATGGCCAACGGACATAAAAGTTTTCCCATTCTGTTTCACCAATAAAACCAAAGATCTTGTCAGTATTGTTTGATAACAATCTAATTTATCACTCTTCATATGTTTGTAATCTCATATATGTCAATTAATTTGATTTCATGTTCTCATGCTTTTCTCACATGTAATATATCCAAGTTTCAGCATAATAATACAAAAAACCCCCACCAATTTCATAAGGAAGGAGTTCTCCCAAGAAAGACGATGAGAAAATAAAAATCAAAGCAGTTCACGCTTTTTTTTCCAAAGTATTTCAGCACCTGAAATACTTGCAGTGTTTGACGTTTGTGCAGTATCACAGCTGTTCCCATACAGGGTAATGTATAATTTTTCTGGAAGAGGATTGTCAAGGCTGACTGCATAAACCTTGAAGTATTGTTCCCTTAGGTTATAAATTTCTGCAAATCCAAAGCATGAAACTCTTCAGAAGAAAAGGGAAAAATTCGGAACTGTAAGCTGCATTAGTAGCCAAGGAAACTGTTGTCTGACAGTAGTCCAGTCAGAAATACAGCCTAGAACTGCCCATTAGAAACTTGACACTTGTTAAGTACTTCTTGCTTTGTATCAATGATCTCCAGGTATTAATATTAATGCCAATTGATACTAGAATCACAGAATCATTAAGACTGGGAAGGGCATCTAAGATCATCTAGACCAACCGTCCACCTACCAACAATCTTTTGGAAACCAAACCATGGTAAAAATAACAGGTCTCTCCAAAAATCAGAAGTCAGAGAGTTGTTTGAAAGTAGATATCTATTTAAAAAGAACTTAGCAATCATCTGAGAAATGAGGAAAATGAAGGAAGAACAGCCCTTACATTGCCCAGTTCCGGAATCCCATAGCATCACAGGGAGTACAGAAGCAACCTTGGAAAGTATGACACCTCTGGAGTTTTTCTGCTTATTTCAAAGTAGATTTGCTTGGTTTCACTTAAGTCACTTAAAGCTGTTAACCCATTTATTAGTAAGTTTGCTGAGGATGCTACAGTGGACCTAACCTCTGGAAAGCTCCAGTTATAAAAATGCTTTGTTTGATCTGTTGATTGGGCTTTGTGGATAGGAGGTATGGTGGGTATGGAATACAGTTATCCAGAAACTTTCTTTCCTAGAGAATAAAGGAAACCTCTCTACTAGATCAGATGCTTCTAGCAAACCTACTTGTCTTGGTTTCAGCTGGGACAGAGTTGATTTTTTTCTCTATGGTGTCTGGTACAGTGCTATGTTTTGGCTTTAGGAGAAAAGCAATGTTGATAACCCACTGATGATTTAGCTGTTGCTGAGCAGTACTGCACAGAGCCAAGGACATTTCAGCTTTTCATACTATCCTACCATTAAAAGGCTGAAGGATACAAGGAGCTGGGAGGGGACAGAACCAGGACAGCTGACACAAACTTGCCAAAGGGATATCCTATACTATATAACACCATGTAAAAAAACCTTGAAAATTAGTGAGGGGGGCAGTAATTGCTTGGGGACTGGTTGATGGGCTCGGTTGGTAATGAGCAACTGCATATGCATCACTTGTTTTGTGTAGACATACAGTGCTCCAAAAGTAATGCCTCCTTTTTATGATGTTGGCCCATGACAACAGGGGTAGATGGTGGTGGTATGACAGTGGAGGCTAAATCTTTCCACCAATATTTTGTTCCATCTTGTTGCCATGTGATAAATGGCAGTAGAGTGGCAGTCTGACAGAATGGTGTCTGACACAACGGTTTGTCACTGACTTCCTCCATGCAGAAAAAATTGTATCCACTGATGTTCATCAATACTTGCTGACATTTATGGAGACCAAACAGTGGATGTGAGCGCAGTTAGGCAGCAGATGGTGCATTTCAGCAGGAGCAACAGTGGCATGAATGACGAGCCACATTCTGGATTGCCATTCAGGCTTGTATTCATTGCTGGTGAAATGCACACTTCATGGTGGTAACTATGCTGAAAAATAGTGCTTAGTAGCTGAAAATATCCTCTATCACATAGTGTCATTTTGTTATTTGCATCTGTTATACGTTCCTGGAAGTAAATAGGAGGCATTACTTTCAGAGTGACTTACATGTGTGAATATTATCTTTTTTTTTTTTCCACTTCCTCTTCTGTCTTAGCAAATAATTTTTATCTCAGATCATGAGTTCTATTTCATTGGTTGGTTGTTGTTTTTTTTTCCCCATTGCGTCCCCCATCCCACTGGGGCATAAGAGGTGAGCAAACAGCTGTGTGGTGCTTAGCTGCCTACCATGTTAAACCACCACTTATAAACTGTTCTTTCTTCATTTATTCCCATTACACAATATTCTTTTCTTCATTTTTCTGATCACAAGAGCAAAGTATAAATATTTGCAACCACATATTCATGCTTATTTATCTCTTCTTGTCCTCAGATTACAGAAGATTTGCCAATATCTGCATCAGAACAGTAGAACTGGCCTCTTTGGGAAGAACTTCACGTGTTTGGTTTTTTTTGTTGTTGAGGTTTTCTCATTATTATTCTTCTCTGCGTGCCAATTATTACTGGTAACATCTGTTAACAAAAGTTTTAGGCCATAGCATATTTCCATGTAACAGAATGCCACTTTTAAACATGTCAGAAGTGAAGGTGGCATTTTAAATGACTAAAATCAAGTTTTACACATAGAATTATACACCTAAAAATTGGTATCTGGTGAGGGACTGTAAGAACAATTGGCCTCAAGAGACAGTTTGTTTTTCTTTAATCAACTTCCTGTGTGTATTCTCCCACTCTAAATTTGTTCATTACACCTCAAAAATTGATCAAATTCATTAACAGAAATGGACACAGCTGAGAAAGAGCTGAACGAGGTAGACAGACAATCTTCAAAAAGAATGGAACAGAATAAAAGACCAGAAGTAGCAGTGGTCCAAAAGCAAAGAAAAAGATATCCCACCTTTTTTTTTCCTTTTTTTTCCACAAAACAGACAAGATACAGATGGCAATAAATAAATTTAAGACCAAGAAGGTACTTTGCTTTGGCAAAGAAAATAGTCACTGTGATTCCATGGAGTTCCAGAATGAGGATCCAGAATAAAAGCTTCAAGCAAGAAGGCAGTGGAGACCATGGTTTGACAAGTATCTAACATACTCACTTCCTACTAGAGCCCTTTTTCCACAGCTGCAAAGGAATTATGCAGTCATCCTGACAGGACAGAAGATTAAAGAAACCTCTTCCGATAAATAATGCAGAATTTGACTATTTCAGCTTTTGCCATCAAAACTTTATACAGATTTTCTACAGTTGATTGGTAGTGGATCTGAGTGCTTTCTAGAGAGTTCTAGTATGCAGAAGGGTATCTGATATTATCGGTGTGAACTGTTATAAAACCTGGAATATTCTCTCAGATCAGGTTCTTAACTCTTCTATCGAGCATTCCAATAAATTGTATATATATAATATATATATATATTTTTTTTTAATTTAGCATATTATTAAATTGGGACAGGCAAAATTTGAGATGTCAATCCCCACAGAAAACTATGATCTTTCAAATGAGTCTGAAATACTGGGTTCTATAAGAAAATGTGCCATAGAAAAGTCTATTAAAAACCAGTCTTTAGAGCAGAATCTACAAATACTGAACCATAAACAAACTTAAAAATGGAACCAACAAAATTTTCTGTATACTTTCTTGATCCACTGTAACTGTTCAAAAAGAGGAAGGGGATGGCTAACAGTAGAGAGTTAGTCTTCAACAGTTTCTTCAGTGTATTTAGACTTCAAGACTGAAACCCAGTCACACATCATAAATTGAAAGACATTTTTCATCTCAACCTAACTATGGAATCTTGAAGTTGTTCCAAAGGTACATCCAGTTATATCACTCTGTTTAATGCTCTGCAAGACAAAAAAAATTCTTCTAACTTCATCCCTACACTTCCTTTGAAAAATGTATCTTTTCTTATTCTTTTTTCCTTTTCTTTATTAGAAGTTTCATTTAACTCCCATTTTCTCTCCCTCAGCAATCACAATTGCACATCAGAAGTACAATTATTTCAAAAGCTCACATGCAGTGGCACTTTAAAAGAACGTAGATGAAATGATTTGCCATTTAAAAGACTGAAACAGCTATCAAATATAAAGGGTAAAATCCAACTGTCATTTCTTTTCCAAGTTGTTATTATACCCAGCACATAAATGTCCAGTAGTTCATAGCTGCAGGACAGCCCATTAAAATCACTCAGAAAATTTTTTTCCACCTGGTAATAATCAGTACAACCTCAGTTCTCAGAGGTGACAAGGAGTAAGGCACATCATCCCCAGAGCTCGCCTCTGCTGACTTGGCATGATCTGATAGCCTCTATTAATTATTGAATGTTGCGATACCTTTTACATATCAGTCAGCCACCACATTTCTGCTCCCTAGTAAAATTCTGCTCTGTTCAGTAGATTATTTGTTAACCTCACTATTCATTGCTACAATTTTGCATGCAACCTTATGCTGGTTGTGTCTATGACCAAGAACTAAGCACATCCATCCACTCTAAAACATGACTGGTTTCCCTGATATTTATCTAAGCCTAAAAGAAGAAAGTAATTTCTTTACATTTCTCATTTAACAGGAAGACTATCTTCATCATCAAGAGCTGATTAAATGGCTTAAACTTTTGGCAGATGTTGCACACACATTTGAAATTGATTTAGAGCATTCCCTAACACATCAAATGAAAATGTAATAAGGTATAACATTTAATGTTCTAAATGCAGAACTCTGATCAGGGAGAAATGAGTGACTGACCATGGAAAAGTCTAACAAGTAATGTGAAAGGATGGACCTTATATTAAGCTTTCTCTTTAAAAAGAATTTATCATCTCATGAAAGCGTATCTTAGATGCCACGCTTGCAGTTAAAGACTCAAAGAAATAATTTCTCCTCTAAAAAATAGGTGTCTAAGCCATTTAGAAGTTGTTAAAAATACACCTTCCTGACTTCAACCTCAACATGCTATGCTGAATTTGCTGTCTGAGTTCCCATAACCTATATTGCATGAGAGCTCAAACTAAGGGAAAAGAAAGAGACACAAAAACACCCATAGATTAGATTGTTAGGGGGCATGAAATCCTAAAGTTCAGTTGATGCAAGGCTGACCAAGCTGGTGGTGAGCCTGGGGTTGCCCCAGACACAGACAGTTTCAGCCATAACAAAAAAATCTCACCTCAGGGCACAGCCAGTTGACTTCCTGGTCTTAAACACAAATGAAATCCCTACTGGATTGTAATGAAAATGTTTAAAAGAATTTTTTAAAAATCAAAAATAGCCCATTCCGTTGTTAATTTCAATTTTCCTTTTCTAGTTAGAAATTGGCCTGTCATTAATTCTTTGAGATAACATAAGAAAAAAATGAATTGAATAAGCAAATTAAAACACCAGGTTATACAAAAGTGTCATATTGTCCTCCACTGCAACTAGGTAACGCACCTATGCTTATTTTTTCATCAAATAGCTAAAAAAATAGTTGCAGCCAAGTATATCTTATATAGAACAAAGATGATATAATACAAATTTCCTGTATTCCTGTATGTTGGGCATTTATAATTATGGAACAGGTACATTTTTAATGTTCTAGAATTTATGAGATCAGTAATTTTAAGCCTGCAGAAAATACTTATTTGGTATATAATAAGACTATGTTATACAGTTACTGAATATTGAAACATTAGTATTACAAGGTAGGTAGCTATCTACTATTTTTTCCGTATTAGGCTGTTCAATAGTAGTAGCAATCCAAAGTTGGACCTGTTCAGAACAGCCTCATTCTATTTCCTAAAGATCATAAAATGCTTATTAAGCATTTATTAAACATTATTAAGCAAATACGGAGAATCAAAAAGCTTTTGTCTCAGGGAGCTTTGTCTTCTTTTTAATCAACAAAATTAGTTTCTCTTTGCTTTTTCTTCTCTTTTAATGAAACTGTGTGGCTATGCTGGTAGATAAAGAGTTATCTGTTGAGATATATATATAGTGCTTGGGCATTTTTCATTTGAATGCTTTGAATACGTTCTTCAGCGATGTAAGTGTAAATTAAATTTTTAAGATCTAAAATCAAATGCAAACATTAGTGGATAATAAAGGCCTCCTACATTCTGTATTTCTCCAGGCTGTCAGTAATGACCACTAATAAGTCCCTTTCACTCTAAATGCTTGTAAAAAGCCTTCTTCGTCATTTCCATTTTGAAGAACAGCTACCTACTTTTCTTCATGTAGCTCTGAAAAACCATCACAAGGAATCTGATTCACAAAGTACTTAAAGAATTATCTAAGATCAAATACTGCTAAGAATAAAATCAAAGTAGTAGCTGTTCAGTTTTCTTCCTTGGTTAAGAGAACTTTTTGAATGTCAAAAATGTAAGCTTCTCCTATAGTTTCCCTTTCAAAATTGGACTTACATACCGGGGGGGAAAAAATAATATATAAATAAAGGAATGACTTTTTTATTGTATAGTACTAAGAAAATGAACTCCAATAAATAACGATCCTGAAGTTTTACAATTCAACTAGTATCAGCAGGTGCTAAATCACGTGTTATAAAATGACGTTAACTTATCATAAGAGGTGCTCACAAAAGAGGCATAATCAAATAAATGCTTTGCAATCATGAGAGAAGTATCATTGTAAGCAATTGTTAACTATTTCTAATAAATTCTAATTTCAAACAACTGTAATCTATTCCAAAACCATTCATAATGCATATCTTTATATACACTTTTAACTTTTGCTAAAATTCATCACACAAAGTGAATTATCAGTGTAACACTATGTGAAACACAAGTAACTACAGCAACAACAAGGTAAAGATTTATGAGACATTAAATTTAGGAAATGGTATTCTAACATTACCTTATAACCAACAGACACGCAACAGATAAATAGCATATAAACTGCCCAGAGAAATGTATATAGGAACAGAAATAAAAGCAATTATTCTTTCATTTCTAAGAGGACATCAATTTCAAATTTGATAGAACAAGTCTTGTAGGTTGCTCTGAAACCTACATGGAAACTACAATGGATACGAAGAGTACAATAACACTACTTGATAGAACACATTCCCAGCTACAAAGCACTCTTTTTCAACAGTCACCACCGTGAGCTATGCATTTCGCCAGCCATGAACAAGAGTGTATGACACGCTCGTCAAAATCTTATGGTCATCCAGAATGTGGCTTGTGATTCACATTGCTGTTGCCGCTGCTGAAATGCACCACCCACCACCTCACTGTGTTTACATCAGCAAGCATTAATGAATATCAGTGGGTGCCATTTTTTTCCTCAGGGAGGAATTCAATGATATGCCTTTACTTCATCTGCACTTTCAAGTCAGACACCATTTTGTCAGACTATCCCTCTGCTGCTTCTGTCACAAGGCAACAAAATGCAATGGAATACTGATGGGAAGGTTCAGCCTCTACTGCCATACCAGCAAGAGCTAGCATCATAAAATAAGAGGCATTAGTTTTGGAGCAGCTCTCATAGAAAAAAACCTCGACCTCTGATTTACAACAGACTGTGCTTAAAAATGAAAGCAACTAATACAAAACTAACCAGGATTTTCTTGCATCACAGACATTAGTAGAACAAAATTTCTAACTGAATTAGTAGTGGTGTGAGCATAGTGTTACAATGCAGTTTTAAGGCTAACATGCTAATAATTCTCAGAAAAGGACAGCTACCTCTCCTCTAATAAGCCCCAGATTAGTTTGTATCTTAATCTCTCCTCAATTCTTTCAGTGGTGAAACTAAATTTAATGTTAAAAACTATCTATATTTCATTTCTTAAGAATATCTGCATAATCACAAGAAGGATCAGCATCCATATACTCTCTGGCTAACATTTTGTTTGCAATTATTTTGACGGAGAGAAAAACTGAAAGGTCAAAATAAGGTATAAATAAGGAAGCTATTAATTTCAGCTTGCTCCTCAGAGTGGGCGAACTTTCCTTACAAATATAGGGTTAGTCTTATCTCATTGTAGGTCACTAATTTAATAAGTTATAAGTGTGCACTTGGTCACTAACATGTCATCTGAAGAACAGAAGTACTGCAGATGGTACGGTAAAGACCAGTAACAATACCTAACCTCTCTGGTAAAATAGAAATACTCTAACCACAATTACTCTCAGATCTCTCCATTATGTGTCAGCACGCTCATTGTTCCCATCTTCAATGACCAAGACTGATAACATCTATGGAAAATCTCCAGCATTTTTTCAGAGATCTCTGGAGGAACTTTTCAGCATACACAAAACAGAAAGCTTTTTTATCAAGAGAAATAAAGCCCCTAGGAAAGTATTTGAGAATAAATCAGATGCTAGTCAATTTTCAGCTATATGATTAACTGGATTTTACACAGACTAAACCTGAAACAGTCTTAACACTTCCAGTTTGCACAATCTCATAATTAATGTTTTGATCAGAATTAGGATTTGGTATTAGTAAGACTGGCACCAGTCTGCGGTTCCTTGTAGATCTGCCACACTTGCACACCCTGCTGAACTTTAGAAAACAATCTTTTCCAAAATTAATGTCTAAGGTACATTTTAGCAGGTTACCTGTCCTGCTGAGTGATGCATTGCTGAAACCAAAACAACACAGATGGTGCTTCAAAAAGAAAGAAAGTGCTAAACCTCTTTGAACAGGTTAGCGGAGCTGGCAAGGATGAACACACAAGAGGAATATCCGTGAGTCTAGAGGTGATGGAAAAGAGAGAAAATGTGTTTCACAGTGTGAGTTAAGCCAGGTGTAAATTAGTGAGACAAGAAAATAGATGAAAGACACAACTTACCTTGTGAAAAAGTAGAGTACAATGTTTTTGTTGTTTTGTGTTTTACTCTTCCTTCAGAAATAAACTTTTAAAAGATGCACTGAATCTGTTGTCATAGAAAACAATACTTCTTTCAGCACTTTATTTGCCTACCCCTTTCAATTATTTAAGTCCAACTAAATTTTCTCCTGCATTATTTTATTATTCTGAATACTGAGATGCTTCTGTGACACCTCTAACATTATTAGGATGTGCAGGAACTAGCATATGGCTACCAAAGTCATGTTCATGAAAGTCAGCTGAAAATAACTGTATCTTCAGCTTCTGCATTCATCGAAAACAGATATCAGATCCAAATTTAATGTATTCCAACATCTGATAGAATGTCAATAATACTTTTCCATTTCACCTGGAAACACCTTTCCTTCTGTAACCTAAGGTCATAATGACATTTTGCAAAGACAGATCACACGGACAATTTAGAATTGATAGGTAATTGAATAAGAGCACACACATTCTTACACCTTTAGTTATTTCTAAATTATACACTTACCGAGCCTAGTAAAATTTTCCTTGTCACCACATGAATAATCCTGGATTTCCTACTACTCAGTTCAATCTAATTTCTAGTAACCTATTCCTTAAAATCATTTAATTAATGGTGTCTAAAATTCAGTTATTTTCTTTACACGTGAGTTTTCTAACTTTTTAGTAAAAATTCTGATTATTTTTACTTATCTTTTACTTCCTAGTATGGTTGACATGCATTTCTTAAGGAATTCTGACTGGATGACCTTGGAAGTCTCTTCTAACTGTAATGATTCTATGATTCTAAACCATGCTCAAATCTGCCATATGCTGTCTTTAGCAGATACCATGTCTTTACATTGGCACTGAACAAAATAAGTTACATAATAGTTTTAATTTCATCCAATTTGAACTAATATTTTTTTCAAATGAAATGAGTCGTTGAAATTTCACTGATTCAGATCTTCCACATTTTTTTCATCCAGACAAATTACAGGTGCCTGATATAATTTACAGTTATGTAAATTCAATGTTTGTTGTTATATATAGTAGTTATATAAAATTACTATATTTGTTGTTTTCCATTCATCCACCATCACGTGACAGAATCTAAATGTAGCTACTACAAGAAATATAATTTCATATTCTCGTAAATAATACTTCTGCTCAAAATGTAATTCATTAAGTAATAACAAAAAATTTAATATCTAGCAAAAGCTTTTAAAAGTTATTTGCTGCTGGACACCAGCATTTTCATACTTCAAATTAAAATCTGGGAATTTTGCTAGGAATTCATGAAACAAACTTAAATTTTCAAGAATTATGAGAAGGCAGATTATCATTCTGTTTTTCAAACCAATGAAAATAAATTGTTCCTTATAAACATTGAACCTTTGTGCATTTAACATATGCTGAAGACTTACAAAGACTTTATAACACGCACATATTCTCACGTCACACGTAGGAATAATGAAGAAGTTTTTCATATCCACCTCACGGATCAAAATCCATTTATTGCATTTCATGCCAAGTTATATAACCCTCCATATCATATGTAAAAACAAGCAGGAACGAATATTTCTAAATCGACAATACTGAGCACTGCAAAGAGCCAGAGCATGCAATTGGATGACCATTTCTTATTCACAGTCATATAATCTATAAGCTTTTCAGTGCTAATAAGGCCTACGGCTAAGCACTACTTAAAAGGTCAAGACCACTACTTTGTGTAGCATGCCAGCAAGACAGGCTTAAAAAAAAAAATTAACAAATTTTACAAACTTAATAATGATGTAGTAGTGTAACTCCAAGCACGTGTCTTACACTAGCTTATGTGAGGAAGATTTCATTTCATTTTAGTTAGCTATTTGCAGCTAAGTCATGGATCAACGATCTAGTTACAAGCAAGATCAAAACAGGTAGCTTAGCCCAGGCTTAGTAAACAAAATGTCTGTGGTTTTGCCAAACGAGCTTCTTAGAAGACAGATATGAGTTTTTCCTTCCTCCCAGAACTTCTGAAAAGTGGAAGTTCTTTATGAAAATTCTGTCCCAGGCATCAATACAACATAAATATTTGGTGTGTTCATAAATTGCACATAAGTAGTTGAGTACATGATTTAAAACATACTATAGTTAAGACTTAGAAACAAAAAAGCTTGAAGGAAAGCCAAAGTGTTACTGAACTTATAATTTTGACACTCAGTTGTGAAGATCAGTTTGTATCCTCTCTCTTCTTTTCTCCATACTTTAAATGTAAGCCAAAGCTGCCAAGCTTCATACTCTTTTTTTCTTTTTTTTTAACCAAATGGAAATCTCTCTCTCCTTCAGCAACTGCAAAGGCTTCATTGAGAATTACATCTCCCAATATACAAAAAGTTGAGCTACATGAGTGAGTTTACCTCTTTGACATGCAATAAGAAAGTCTTTAGAAGCAGTTCACATAACTCCAGGGCCCACATTTCAAGTTTTTTGTGCCTTTACTGCAATACCAAGGTCAGCATTGCATTTTTTATTCCATAAATCTCTTTTCCAGATTGAATGAACACTGAAAGGTTTTATATCCTACAGTATCATCGTGACTTATACACCTCCTTTTCTCTCTTAACGAGGCTCAACTTGGCAACATGACTAAGCACCATCTTCATTAATTTGCATAAATATGCAAGATTTTCTATGATCAGTTCTGAGTGTCAGTGAAGACACTGGGACTCTTGATAACCACCTATGATTCTGATGACTTAGTCAAATTTGGTATAACCATCTCTATCACAGAGAATGATGATGCATGGCAGAACTCCATGTGATACTGTCAGGTCTGCTGCCAGTTTGGCTTTTCTTGTCAGTTTGGGGTCTGTGCTGACACACATTTACCATTACATTAGAAATCACTTTAATATGTATACTCTGAAAGATGCAAGTTTGTAGAAATTATAACCACCTAAATTACAACTTGACCAAAATTTGATTGTGCCCATTTTTCTTACAAGTTGGAGTTTGAAACTTGCAGATTTTGAATTTACCACAAAATGGCTAAGACTAGTTTGCTGTAATGAGATTCCTTCAGAAAACTTCATCTGTGCCTTCTTTTGTATAATAACACCAGCACTAATGCTGGACACATACCTTTCATTCCCTGAAGAATTTAATCTCCTCGTACAGATTAGTACTTGCCACTCAGCAGCACTGCCTACTTATAACTGAAAATGCACCAGCCTTTTTTTCAATTAAATGAAGGTTCTGCATAGCAAGGTAGGAATAGGAGGAGGAGTGAGTGGAAGAAGAAAAATACTAGGATGGAAGGGAGCTACAGTAATAGTTGTGCATATTTCCATCCATACTTCATATGGATGCCAGAAAAGACAAAGTTGCAGGAAACTTCATAGTGAGTAGGATAAATTCCAAGCATCTTTTTATGTGATACATAAAAAGCCAGCACATCAATTTATAGTGAGTTTGACATTGCATTGTTTGAATAGGCTCTTATGTTACAGATAAATATTCTGTGTTTGTGGTATGAGGCAGCCTATAAAGAGAGATTTATTTCCTCTTTCAGTGAAAAATGTCCAACTAAAGCTCATCATTCACCATTTAAATGGCCACCAGCCACTAACTAAAAACTAGCCCATTTGATCAGAGGGTTGTAGCTTACTGATATGCTGTCATATTTCATGGTGGCTGCAGACTGAAAAATAGAAAGAAAACACAGGGCTCGCAAGAGGGCTTTTGACAGTTGCTGCCATGAAATGCTTTCATTTGTCACTGTGACAGTGAACAAGATGACACTGACTGAAAAAGAGGACATGAGAATACAGCTGGCTTCAGCTAACTTCCAGTGAATCCTGATATGCGAGCAACTGAATGCTGTAGGCTATCTGCATTTTCTTAATTGGTTATCAATACTCATATTGATTATTCATATTTTTAGAGCTATTAATGTATCTCAGATGCTGCAGACATGCATAACAGCAATGGATATAGTCCCAGTTTCATTAACATATGCCTAAATAAATTTTTTAATCACAACAGTTTTTATTATTTTTGTCTTCCTTATTTCCCAGGTACAAAAAAGTCTTCCATGCTCTTTCCGTACTTTTCTCTACTATACAGAACATCCGAGCTTCCTTTCTCTTTGTAAAAAAAAAAAAAAAAAAAAAAAAAAAAATCATATTGCATTTCTAAGAAAAATCTTTCCCATTCTACTTCAATAACATTGCATTTCTACTCGTGAAATCATTTCTAATGTAACTTATTCTCCAGATAATGCTTAAATCAATGAAAGCATTAACTTAAATACAAGCCTACAATTTAAACGTGAAAAAACAACCTTATTATCTGAAATTGTTAGCATCATGCTATCTGCAGTATATATACAAGACTTCATTCCATATCACTTTGTGTCAGAAAGAAACATGCAGCTATTGTAGCCCTTACATTTTCAGTTATAAATGCTGTTGGAAAATAGGTCAAGATGACAGTGCTCAATAGATGTATTTTGAGAACAGTGTCTTTAGTTATTCACTGTCATGTTAACATCACTGTTAATTCTACTGAAAGTTAAAAAGGAAAGAACTATGCCAAGCTATACGATTTTCCACTTAGATGTGATGGGGAATGATTATCTTACCAGTATCACAATTTATTTCAGGTTTCTCACTAAGAGTGCAAAATGGTATTTATTAGAGATCCACAGTATTTGAACTCCCTGAGATTATTATGACCCTGAATGAACAAGGAGCTACTTTCTTTAAGTACTCCATGGATTGCAAATCATTTGCCAAGCCAGAAATATTGTGGATAAAAATGAAATAAAATAAATAGAGTGGAGAGAGAAAAAAAAAAAAAAAGGAAAAAAAAAAACAAAAGAAGAGGAGAGCAGTACAGCACACTATCAGGTAAAATCTCCACTGGGACTCTGCACATCCTCTACATGAGTATCTCTGACAGACCTTGCTCACCTAGTCATGGCCCTGAACTTCAACTTCAAGCTATATAGCCATGAAATCTCATACTTGGTATACAATTAAGCTTTAGTTTTAGTAAATACAATGACAACTGGAAATATCACAGTTCATGTTAATAATACTTCACTGTTTATAAGTTCTCCTGAACTCCCTCAGATCTCACCCTCTGTGGTTAGGCTTCTCAAGAAGTGAAGGAGCCAGAGTCAGGCTCTCTCTCCAGGAAGCTAATCCATAGAAGGCTAATGTACAAGTGTTTGATGTCACTGGCCTAAACAACTTTTCAAATTATCATCGTTATTCCACCAATGTAAAAATGTGACCGTTTTATCTCTTCATACATTTGCACCTCATGTTCCCATTTCCTCAAATGATTCTACTTTTCATCTTCTGTACCTGTATCTCCCACACATTCATCAGAAACTATTTGCTCTGTACTCTCCATTTTCTCGGGTCATTCACTGTGTTAGAATAGTTTTCTATTCTAAACAGGGAGAAAATGGGGAATAATTTCTCCATTTCAATAAACACTTCAGAGAAAACCATTTTAGAATATCAAATTGTTCCCAAGAGCACAGACCACTTTTCCCTCAAATAAAATCTGATTTAGTAAAAGGGACTGGAATTATCTTTAATAATTTTATTTAGTAGATGATATATAGCAAAAGGAAAGAGAAAAAAGCTACATGATCAATTTCTGAATATATCTTGCTTCCATAAAGAAAATGGGCTCGGTGCTACTTTACTATGTGAAACGACTTTTCTTCACATTCAGCAAAGCTCTCTCAATACAGAGTCCCAGAAGAATATAATATGAATTCAGCCTTCCTCAGTCATGTTACTCATAACCTGAGGGCATTCTCTTTTAAATAGTGTCAAAATCCAATAACTCTAATAAAAGGTGTAAATTCCCAGTACAAATTAATGTGAAGTTTAAAACTCCCACACACAAAATAGCTAATAATACTATACTGCGAGTTATGATCCATTACCCAGAGTCTATCACTAGTCAATATCTCAATGTGACTATGGTGCTTTTCTCAGTTATGGTTATGTGATGAAAAACACAGACAATTCTTTGAGATTTCTCATCCTCAAATTTAATGCAGGTAGATCTCAAGAGAGAATGTGACCTGGCTTATGGAATTATCTTTGCAAATAAAAGGCAAATTCAAAGCAGGTAAAGGGCTTCATACTACTAAAGCAATTGAACACAGCCAGTTAACTCCACAGAGCAGCAATGGCCTAGTTCTTAAGCTGCCTTCCCAGTGAGCTGCTTGAATTGCAGCCCTTGCTTTGATGGTTGAGGACCTGCCTGCACCAGCACAGACTGATTCTACATTTCGCAACATCAGGGCACGTGGGGGCCATTGGCTCACTGGAGCTAGAAACATGGGCTCTACGCAGGAGGGTCAGGTAGGGCCTGGCAGCCAGGGTCCATCCCAGCACCCCAGTAATGAGCAGGGCAGCTTCAGCCTGATCACCTCCCCGGGGAGGGGCCAAGTGCCTACCCATATGTGGGAGTCTGGGCCCATAAGTTCAATAAGACCATCAGGCACAGGAAGGGCTGTAAAGCAGCTACAAGGAGAAGCAAAAGTTGTATCCAAAAAGCAGCACCCTGAGGAAGAAGAGGCAACCCTTGAGGCTTCTTCCAGCTTTCTTCACAGCAGTTCTTGGTCAACCCTCTTTGGACACAACAAGAAAAGTCCTAGATGCCATGGCATCCCAAGTTGTAGCTTTCTCCTTAGTTCTTTGGCAAACACAAGCAACACTACAGTGCAAGAAGTCATATTACTACTGGCTTCAGCAGAAGGTTATAGTTCCACGGCCTTGAGCAAATCATGATTCAGTAGGCAATACTGTACCTGTTAAAACTGCATAAGCAATTTCTTCAGTCTATAACTAGCTTTTCTATTTTAATGCTTTATTAGTACTGAATGAAAGCCAGCAATTTCTTCTCTATTTGTTGCTCATTTCTGTTGCTACAGATTACACATCTATCCATCTGAAATTTTGGTGCAGCTGTTAGAGACACAAATCTCCATTTTAACTCTAAATCTGCATAGCCGAAACCATCAGAAATTCAGTCAACCCATATTCTGAAAAAGCAATAGCAGCCACTGGTGGAACTCAGACACATTGCCCCTCATTTTACACCTCCTTAATGCACTAAACCTTTCCATACTCTTGCTTCTTCTCTCCTTTAGAATCTCTACCATTCATTTACATCTTTTCTAGGAAATAAGAATTTACCAACTAACAAAAGCTACTTTGCAAGTTTTTAATATCAACACTCAGACAGCCACTCACACATATGGCACCTAATTAACCACAGCTTTTGTCACTCAATCACAACACTAACCATCAGCTTTTTTAAATATGTCTCGTTCCTGATTTCATAATTAGTGATGCTTGTGATAGATTAATACACATATTATAAAGAGCTGGTAATATAACTATCACAAACCTTCCTTTGATTTTTGTGTCAATTGAGGCCACCATGGCAAATAAATACTCAGTATATGCATCATTGTTCAGTGGCACAAACAGCAAGAGGCAAATATCAGCAGCACCTAATTTT
Organism: Chrysolophus pictus; assembly: GCA_037305975.1. NCBI lineage: Eukaryota > Metazoa > Chordata > Aves > Galliformes > Phasianidae > Chrysolophus > Chrysolophus pictus. The sequence continues at coordinate 24,155,158 of CM074577.1, read as the reverse complement.
CATTACTGCACACACCATTACTCACTCAGTTTGTTGCAGTTGCATCTAAGCCTTCAAATTTGCAAACTTGCCTTTCCCACCATACACTCATTGCCATTTGTTATCAGTTCAGCTTTATTTGGCAACCCTCAACACCAGCTAATCACTTACTCTACTTACTATCTGTTTCATACAATGTGTTAAACTAAATCAAAACTGCTACCTCTAAATTATTGTACAGCCTTAACTCTTAAATATTAGTAATACATTATAGAATAGATTGGAGATAGCACTTTAAAGTTTACTGTTTTAAATAAAAGATTATCTGTGTTCTCTAAGGAGATGGTCTTTGTTTTCCATTTGCTGCTCACCTAAAAAGTTTCTAGTCATCTAATAAGAACTTCTGCAACACATTCACATCATTTGACTTACTCTGTCTTTTATTTCTTTTACGCACAGTTGTAAATATGTATATTTTTCATCAATGAACTAGACTTTTCTCCAGTGAAAACTCTTGGACACCATTCCGAAGAATGATTAATCTAAAAATAAAAAAACATGAAATATCACAAATCATTTAGCACTAATGTAAGAAAGTTTTTACTATAGAGATAAGGATTAACAGTGTTTCTATAGAATAAAAAAGAAATGGAACTGATATGTCAGTTGTACTTGAAAGCAATTCTGTAAATAACTGAAACTTCACATAGGGATGTGAAAAAAATGGGAATGCCCACTTTTAGGGCAAGCTAATGTATATATTAAGAGCAAGGAAAGAAAAGAGTACAATGGCAATGAAATCCCATATGAAAAAGTTACATATCATATTATATTCATGTCAAATGCAGCAACTATGAAGTTAGGATCAATGCTTACTTAGTTCCCATAAAACTTCACAAATTCAATATTATTGAAATTAATAGCAAAAACAGTTTTAATCCCATATGCAGAATGCTCAAACTAAAGCTATTTTAGAATTGATCCTTTCCGTCAAGATCTTTTTTCTCCAGAAGTCTGATGTACAAATCTGGCTTGTGTTTCAGCAGTGCTGCCATGAAGTGACAGTACAATACTACATTATCGTAACTTCAGAAATCATTTGATTGAGATTGCTATACATACACTTTATAATTTCAACTCTTTTTATATAGTAACGCTCAAATTTCCCTCACTTCCCAGCCTCCTGAATTTGAACACTTCACTCAGATGTGTTAGCGGGTTATAAGATGTCAGCTGCCAGCATACTTTGCAGGTAGTAATATCAGGCAGTTGACTTGTATGAACAAGATGATTAGAATTGATTAGAATCCACTTGGACTCATTTCACTGTTTTTTGTTTGCTTCTTTTAAGACCTCTGTTACAACTTACTACTACAGTCTCTGTAAAGTTATGGTTGCTCCATACAAACATAAGGACAGTAAAATAACTGAAATAAGAGGCCACAGTTAGCCATGAACTATGAAGAGAAATTATTGGCTAAATCAAGTAGAAAACTGAATTCCAGGGACACCAAGACAAATTCAAACAGAGCAAGCCTGACATCTCCAGAGAGAGAAAGCCTCATTTTTGAAATGTAGCATGTACAATAACGAGCCTGTGTCCTGTTGCTATCAAGCGCATCACTGTATTAATGAATTATGGAATTAAAACATGTATGAAACCACACTAATCCTTCCATGCAATACAATCATTTAATAACTCTGATCTGACCTGATTTCTAGAGCAGAGTTCACCTTCTGCATCCACACCAAGGCTACACAAGCCAAATAATGTTATAAAAAATGTTATTTTTCAGCGTTGGAGTAAGTCTTCAAAACAATAAGGTTGAAAGACTAAAGTCAAGATGGTGAGCACTATAAACAGTTTATACTGCGCATGTGGCTAGTAGTAGGACAGTCTGGAGACAGTAACAAGTGCCTGTGTAAGAGAAGCTTTTAAATTCAGCCCCGTCAGAGCAATAATCCCTATCTTCAGTCTACTACTTTTATTCCCCAAGCTTACAGCTATGAAACCAAGTACCAGCAAAGTTTTGAACTTCCTTTGACCTAATGAAATAAATCATCCTGCTGTTATGGCTCTATGAGGAGCCACTTCTGTTGTATGACATGCAACCAAAACTAAATCCTCACAGCACACTAAGACTAAACAATTTCTAGATACTACCATCACTGAAGCACTGATTAAAATCTCGCGTTTTGAAATAAGCCAATAAATAAATAAATAGATCTTTATTCTGTCAGTTTGTAAACCATTAGAAGTCCTCAAGTGGGAAAAATTACTTATTTACAGAAGCACTAAATAATGCACCTGTAGGATCCAAACTTCTTATTATCTAACCAATCTGAACAAAATTGATAAATTAATTCAGCAACTTCATGTTTTTCAAGGGCAAATAGAAATGAAGTAAAAAAATATATAATCAGCATTTGTCTGGAATTTATCACTCCAGAGAAGTATTAATCAAATTAGTCAAAGTTTTCACATTCATAAAGTACTTCAAATCTTTCCTGCCATTGCTAAAATACATCTTTTGCAAGTACAATTAGATTTGCCATTGTTTGAATAAAGAGGAAATCAATTTTTTTTTTTTAAATAAAGAGGCAAAAAATTCCTTCTTCAGAAAATATTACAAATTGATTGATGAAGTTTCCCATCAGCACTTAATAAATAATAGGATTTTTTTTTTATCCTCGGAAGATTAAGAATTTTCTTTCAATAAATGAAATCATATCAAGTCTCTAGAACACAAACTTTCCCAGCTTTAGGCTTGACATTCTGTTTTATTGCCACAGAGGATGATGTTCTCTGAATTATTACTTCTTCATCTTCAAATGTAATTAAAAAGCAGTCAAAGTTCCTTAAAGATGACATTTCCTAAAGGCTTTATTTACTCTGCTCTATTCCTCCGCCCTCTCATCAGTCCCTCACTGCAGTTCGACTCAGTCTGTGCAGGATCTTTAGCTTGCATAGCATCCAAACTTGCTTTAATCTTTCCCATCTCTTCCACAAACAGCTATCTTTTGTAATACAAAATATTCCTGATTGGCTATTTAATTAAACAGATATCACTTGGCTGTTATTCACATCCCAATAATTGGAACCCTGTCTTTCCCCATCACCTTCCCCCTTTCAGAGCCTCAAATACATTGATTGTAAACCTGTCAAGCTGCCATTCATCTTCCCTGCTTACTGTGGGTCTTCTTTGGTTAGCATTTGAATTCAACTTTTTTCCTATTCCAACTTATCTCACCATGTGCAGTGTTGAATGTTCAGTTCTTACACTGAACCTGCATCCCCACTACTTATGGCTGTCATTATTAAAGTGTCAATGAATTTAAATAATAGGGTGCATCTCTTCTACTTTTCATCATATTTCTGATAGAGTTCACACAATGGTGAAAGGTTTGTTTTCTCAGTTACTTAGCTGCCCAATAGATCAATTATACGCTCTCTAAATAGCCAAGCTTTATTTAATTCATGCTGCAGTCCATTTCACACCCTGTTGAACTCTTTTCTGCCTATCATTAAAAAAGAGGAGTTTTCTCATTACTTTGACTCAGACTGCTGAAATATTTTGCTTAACATGTCACCTAGTATTAATTTGTTGTAAAATCTTATGACCAATAATGTGTCAGGCATTAAAAGAACGACAATTTATGTTTCCCTTTCAAATAAATATCAGTTCAACTTGATTGTAGGCTTCTGAATTGGCGATCCTATAGTGAAGTTTAACCACAAATAACTAAAACGCAAATAATGAGTATTTTACCTGTTCCTAATCTCATTTTTCCTTCATATGTTCCCAGGAGTTTTTAAGATTTAGAGACTTCAGGACAGTAAAGGTGGAAGGACAGACAAGTACAGGCATCTTTTTGTATTAGATGCACTAGCAATTATAGATTTTAAAAAATAAGCAGTAGCATAATACTATACTTTGCAAAATTGTAGCCATTAATTTGCTCGAGAGTCTAGATATATTAGACAATAACTAGGAAGATCTGGGCTCACATATCAGCTTAATCATGCTTTTACTGCAAAGACAAAGGTAATTTATCTTTAGCATTCCTCACTGTTTTCCTTTCTGCACTTCATGCTTATTACTTCATATTAGTTTTGGAAGATAAAGACAATCACCAACAAGAAACTTGTGCTGTTGAAAGAAAGCTTTTAATATATAACATAGTTTTTATAGACTCTACCACAGATACAGAGAAGGAATACCTATTTCCTAAAATGCTGGCCTTTTGTCCTATTACTAAACCAAGCATAAACACAGTTATGATTTAAACTGTATTCATGCTCTTTGGGAACTGAGCATGAAAAACTCAAAGGATAGAAGAACTGCAATATCTAAGAAGGCCGATTCCAGACTCTTGGCCTCACATATTTGGCTGCAACTTCATTATATCATATTATATTCTTTTGGCTCAGGCCATGCCCTTCAGCACAGGGTTAGGATGTGGAAGCCCAGAACACAGTCATGGGAAACAGAGCAAATTGAGTGTGTCCAGCTTGAAGCCCATGGACTGCATGCAGCCTGGCATAGTTCAGTGTGGCCTACCCCATCATTGCAACCAGTCTGCTCTGCCAAGCAGCCCAGCCCAGCCTCAGACACATACTCATTGCTCAGCAACAACCGAACACTGATGCTCTATTACCACTGTTTCAGTGATTGAAATCAAGTGCTGAAATCAAAGCAGGAGGAGGATGCGTGGAGTCCTGAGTCAAGTTATGTCAAATAATTGTATGCATTTGGATACACTGGTTAACGCAGTCTTGTGAACAGCAAAAAATATGCAGCTGTGCTGTTTAGATTAAGGAATTTGAGAAATGCTTCAAAATTACTAAAAAAAATAAATTGCTATTTGTGACTCCATTTCAGTGGAAATAAATACATTAGCTGCAAATTTTTGAATGGATTGTATGGAGCTGCAATTAGATATTCAACTAAAAATTTTATCATGTCTCTCTACCAGGCTGTTATAAGATCTCTCTTAACAGAGAAAGATACATCTCACTTCACAATTGGCCTTGTTCAGGTCATCACTTTTTGGCAGTACTCACATTTGTGAACAACTAAGAATGGCAACAACTGAGCTAGCCTGTTGCGTTAGTTTCACGAAAACAGGGTCAAGTATCTCACTAGTTTTATGTTTTTGTTTCTTTCTTTTTTATATATATATATATATAAACTGTTATTTATATATATTTATATTTATATATATATAAACTGTATATATATAAACTGTTATTTTATAATATATATAGTTTATATATATATATAAGTTTTGTTACTTATATATGTTAACTATATATATATAACTACATATATATATATATGTTATACATATATATATATATAAAATAACAGTTAACATATATAAGTAACAAAACTTATATAAACTATATTATATATTTTACATGGGCTGCTCTGAAAGTAGTGCCTCCTATTTCATTATCTTGCCTGACAATGTCAGAGACAGCCGTTGGTGGTATGATTAAGCCTTCCCACTTATATTCTATTACTTTTTTTTTTTTTCCCCCCATGGGACAAATGACAGTTAAGTGGCAGTCTGACAAAAATGGCATCTGATATGGAAGATCATGAAACAAAGGTGTGGAATTTAATTCCTCCACACAGAAAAATTTTCACCTACTGACATTCATCGATGCTTGATGAACAATTACAGAGAACAGTCAGTGGATGTGAGCCCAGGGAGACAATGGGTGGTGCGTTTCAGCAGTGGTAACTGCAACAGTGCATCATCACCTCTGGTGCAGATTTTGACAAGCATAGCATGCAAGATCTTGTTTCTGACTGGCAAAAAATGCATAGCTAATGGTGGTGACTCCATTGAAAAATAGTGTTTTGTAGCTGAAAAATTGCTCTATCAAATAGCGTTATTCTACTCATTATATTTGTTGCAGTTTCCATAGAAATAAAGAGGAGGCATTACTTTCACCGCAGCCTACATATATGCTGCCTAAAATAATTCCTCTTTATCCACACAGCACACTTCTCCCAGCAAGCTCTTTAGACATTGTTTCAACATTATAACCTGTGGTTATCAACAAAGGAACTTCTTGAGGCAGTACTCTGAAACAGGTGTTTTAAAAATCACATTGGGTTTGGTTTTTCAGTTACCAATCTTATTTTTGCACATATTAAACAACTGCAAATAAAGATGTTGTAGACATTTAAATATATCAAGTACGTAGTGATTTGGCCACAGATTTATCATCTTCACCCTACTAGTGAAAGTGCTTACCACTGTAAGTCTAGGCTACAGGTCATAAACAAAGCTTTTTGGTCTGATGAGAAACCAGCACATCCCAAATTGATCTGACTTTATGACACCTGTTCACTTTATAGCAATTTTCAATACTATGAGATATCATCACCAGCAGGACTCATAGAGGAACAGAAATTTGTCAGATAGTGGGACCTTACTCACACCCCTTTTCCCCTCCATAACAAACAATTGTGGCTCAGCATTGAGACAAGTTGACAGATGACATCAGCCTGGGCAGCGCCGTTTTGAGCACTGCACTTCTTCCCTGATTAAGCGACATTCACATACAAGCTTCTGCCAGTCTGGCATCTAGAAAGTGAATGCACTCCGCATTATACATACATTTATCAGTCTTCTTTCCATTCACCAGCTAACATTAAATGTAATAGTCTAAGAAATATATCACTCAGTAAGAAGTACTAGTTGGACATAATAATAGCCCAACCATTAAGCAACATACTCAGTATTCTTCAGGCAGTGATTTCTGTAGATAGCACCTACTACATAAATTCCTAATTTTAATTTTTACAGGGCTTTTGCTGTGGGAAATTTAATAGAAAATCTGCACAAATTTAGTGGTCTTACTGTAATATTATCACGACTAATTTATACAGATGATTTGTCTAATGATGCAACTCTGATAGACACTGATTAACACAAAGACAAAAATGGTACTGATTGTCCTTCAATTGCACGATTTCATATCAAGCAAACAGAGACTACGTTAGTCATAAAATAAACAAATTGCTAAGCATATCTTCTAAAACAGTTCAATATTAACAGAAATGTAATATTACAGTTCACTATAAAGTAAATTCCAATGCACTGATTCTCTCAGGAAGATCTGGTGTTCAAGCTCACAGTCATAGCTTCTGAATGCATAAAATAAAGCGCACAGCAAAACGTATCTGAAAAAACAACAAAAATTTACCTCAGAGATATGTGAATTGCTCTGCATGAATGCTCTTGGCCAGATTCTATTTTGTTCTTAGAATCAAGCAAAACAAAACACCTGGTAGAAAACAATCCTGTAACTCATATTTCAAGGTATTTATGGAAACCCTAGTGGACAATACTTAAGACTACATTATCCATAAAAATAAAATAATTAGAAAAGTCTTTTAAACTAGTAAGTTCACATACATTTAAACTCTGCTTCTTCAGTAAAAAGCACTGGTTTCTCTTGTGTTTGTTAAATGAAATGTATTCAAATAGAATAGGAGTTGACCTTATCTTTCTTCCCAAATCATCTCCCAAATCCATTCTGTGTGTTGTCCTTAAAACCTAGTTTCACAATCAACAGGGAAATATCTGACTAATAAGTCTCTCACCTGATTGAGGAAATAAAAAGCCCTGGAGCAACATATAGTGTGATTGTTATGATTGTACCAGAAGTAAAGCACAGTTCAGGACAATCCTATAACACTTTCACCTGTTCCTTTAAAAAAAAAAAAAAGAAGGGAAACTAGTACCTGTTGGTGTTGTTATTACATATCACGGCAATGTAATTAGTGTTTCTGTCTACCACTAATGTACTAGGGTAACTAGAGGAAATTCCTTTTTCCTGATGTAAAAACTGAGTAAAGTCCCAAGAAAAATCAACTGTAAAAAAATTCTGGTTCTCCATTGTTGCAAAAGGAAGCTTTCTAATATTTCAGTTTCTACTACCACACTGCAGGACAACGGGACACCATACAAGAGCAGATCAAACTTGTTACCAGGAGACTTCAAATGGCTCTACAATCACTGGCGAAATAAGATACAAAAAGTCTTACCCTAACTCTGTAAAGAAATACTCTGTGGTAGAATTCTGAAGGCCTCTGGACGGAATATTAATCATACAAAACTGCAAGCCCTCTGGATATCAGTGCAACTATCATGACACAGCTTGACAGCCAAACCATTTTTATCTGTCTTCCAGATAGATAGTGAAGGGAAGCAGTGCCAGGAGAGGAGACCTCCCTTAACTGCAAAGCAGTACTATGGGAAGGATAGTTGGGAAACTGATGTTTTTCATTCATATTCTAAGATGAAGTTTTAGAATGTTATCTCTAGTGCTTGTTACACGATACTATATAACATCTTATGGAAAGAAAATTTTAACTGTCCTAAAGAATGCCAAATGTAAAAAATGCTGTCAAACTTATATGCATTGTGAGAAAGCATTTATATCTCTTCGCAAAAGACTTTCTCGCAAAACAGCTTCCCAAAAAATAGACACGTCCAGGGAATCATTTGCTGTATTTCTCAAACACTACAAAAGAATTGAAGAGAGTTAGGAGAGAATACCATTAATTAATAGTTTAATCTCATAAAGGGCATAATTGTAACACTCTACCTCAGCATGTAATCTTTTCCCATACATTTCACTTCCTGGTATAAAGGGAGTGAAGTGTGTTGTATATGCAACATACTTCTCAAAACTACTAACTGTACTCTCCTCACAGGGAAAGGGTTTAGGGTACATCAGGTGATCAGCATTGTGCTTCTCATTCTTCAGGCACAGAACCCTTCTAATAATTCTTTAAAATATAAATAAAGGAAAATTTTATGCTACACAGGCTATATAATTTTGGTAGCAGATTTACTGTATACATATCTCTTTGTAACATCAAATATTTATTTGCAATATCTGATATTGTAATAAGATAAGTTATAATAAAGAAAACATCCATTAAATTACAGAATCACTTGAACAGAAATCCTAATTTTCTGTTTATTTTTTTTTTCTAGCCGTTAGGAATAAATACAGTTCAGCTCAAATTAGAGGATGCAGTCTTAAATCAATTCAATAGCTGACTTCATTGTATTACTTCCCATCGTGCCGTTACACTTAGTAATAGCACTACTTCTGTAGCAAAACTCTTGTCCAAATAAACCTTCACCTTGCCTCAGTTGCTAATGACGTTGCAAAAGAATTGCATAGAACCGTTCGAATTGGAAAAGACATTTAAAAATCATTTAGTCAAACTCCGCTTCAGTGAACAGGAACACCTACAGCTAGATCAAGTTTCCCAGAGCCCCATCCAGCCTGACACTGACCATCTCCAAGGATGGGACTTCTACCATCTCTCTGGACAACCTGTTCCAGTGCCTCACCACCCTTATTGTAAAAAACTTCTTCCTTATATCCTGCCTAAATCTTCTCTTTTTCCGTTTGAAACCATTTCCCCTTATCCTATCACAACAGACCCTGCTATAGAATCTGTCCTTTCTTACAGCCCCCCTTTAGTTACTGAAAGGCCACTATAAGGTCTCCCCCTTATAGAGCCTTCTCTTCTCCAGGCTGAGCAGCCCCAACTCTTACAGCCTGTAAATTTATTTGGCTTAGTCTGATCCTGAATAGAGAAAAAGATATTTTCTTTTTTCTGAGGGGAGGGAGTGGCTAAAATATTGTACAGTCTTTGCCTTCAACTGTCCTAATATGAGCTCCATAAAAGCCAGGTACTGGGAGCCTCAAGCGATGTTAATTTTGGTAAGCATTTCCTATTAAGCACTGACTACCATCATTATTTATTTTCAACTGGAATTCTAAGTTCTTTAAGTTAAGTTGCCATCTTCATATTTTCCAACTTTCTAAGAAATGTCATCTCTTAGTTTACGGGACCTATTTGCATTTACTGAGTGCATAATTGATCACAATTTAAATCTGCCTTCGGAAATCCAATTTTTTTTTTTTTTTTTTCCACATGTACATGATAACAGACTCACACTTGTTATGGTTCCTTCTAAGCTTAGAACTAATTTGAGAAAAACTGTTATAATGTAGAAGTTATATATCAAATTATACCTCTCAAAAATCTAAAGGTCACACAGTAACAATTTAATGAACTTCTAAGCCTAAAGCAAACAGGAAACAATAAACGGTGGATACCAAATATTCATTGTTTAATAACTATTCTCAGATGACCATGGTCTCCTTCCAATGTGATCACTGTACCACCATGAGTTCATTATACATTTGGCACAGGACAGCACACTGGCACAGCTGACACTGCCTTTGTTTCAATTCCTTTGCTGATACCCTCTTATTTCTAGTTAATTTTACACTGGCATTTCTATTGTAAAATTCTGAGATTGTGCAAACACACAAGTCTTTGCCCTGTTGTATAATTAAAATGGTCTGGGCTAAGAACGCTGTCCTCCCTGACACGCTTATGCATTCTGACTCTACTTCCTGTTCTAAGCTGCTACTCTTTTATTTTACATCCTCTCTTTATAAATAGAGGTCTCTAGTAGTAGTTCTGTATTTGCAGAAGCCTTAACTAAAATGAATGTTGCAAGCGTGAATCTTTTCTGCTGATAGGAAGTTCTTGGACTTCTTAAACTTTCTGTGGGCCGAATCCATCTCTGCTGAGCCTGTCTCTGTACAGCAGTCAGAACTCATCCACGTCAGCACTTGACAGTGCAGATCAGCTCATCTCTGAGCTGCTTCATCTCTATACTACATTCTGTTTGGGATCCATCTGAAATTTCTTAAGGCACTTTCTCTGTCAGCAAGATATTCAAAATGACAAAATTCAGTTTTGTGCTCAAGCATGCTCTGAGCAGCAAGAGCTGTGGGATCTGACTGACTCAGAAATTCAGTACTCTTGAAGAGAACTTGTGAGAAAACAAGCATATTTCTTTTTTCTCATTTGTAGGTTACGTTAGCTATTTCTCATAATAAAAGACCACTTGATCAAACATCAGTGGTAGAATACAGCACAAGAAGTGGAAGAGGATGCAACACGCTAACATCTACCAATGATATGTTCTTCATTTCTTTTCATCTCAGTTCTGTGAGAAACAACTCATTAGCTCTTAAAACTTGCTTGGCTCAAAACATTTCCCAGAAGCTTGCTGTTGGGCACCTGCATGTCCTTTAGGTGAAAGCATCTATTTAAGTGCACCTGTGAGAACATAGCCTGATAGAGGTTCTTTTAAGTTTAGTCTAGTCAGCTGTGGCAGGTTACTACTTAACCTTCCTGACTGTATAGTATTGATTAAAATGGTTAAAGGATTACTGCTTCATTGACATTTTAGATTGACATACATAAGCTCACACCATGTAGTAACAAGGTTGAGGACACTGCAATATTGAATACTGCCCGGATTTACTCCTTCCCCCTGCTTACTTTACTTCGCAATGCACCTCCTTACAATTGACTGTGCCTTGTTTGGTTAATTACTCATAGTTTTGCCATTGCTAGAGAAATTGAAACATTATAGGGATTTCTCCAACACAGAAAACTGTTTTTAAAATACCTCTTCTAATCAAGCAGCAATTATGTTATTCCCTACTACCACTATGAGCACATTGACCCAGCCAGTCATGTTCTGGCAGAAACAGAGAAAAAATACATAGCAACAGTAACTACTCCATAGAAACAACAGCTGTAGAACTGAAGGAAAAATCACAGAAAAATTTTGAATGCTTACACTCAGCCATTTCACTGCTTTGGCTTCTATCATTTCAGCAAAAAAGATTCTAGGGGGAAAAAAAAAGTTTTTGACTGAAATAACAAGCATGTTAATTGTATTAAAAGTATTTAAAATAAAAGAAAGAAAAGGTTAAAATTGTAAAGCCAGATGATAGTCAATTGGGAAACCAGCCAAGGACAGATAGCCTAAAAGAAATGAAGAGGTGCAGTGCTTATCACTAGGCTCTGAACTGAGACTGCAAAATAGCAGCCAACCCTTCAGGGTGGCTAATAAGCCAGAAATGAACTTTAATGATTTTTTTTTTATTAATGCCAGTATATGAGGGAGTACATTTATATACTGTTAACTCAGATCTCTACTTTTCTGTCAAGTTAATACCAGCACACGAGTCACTGGCACAAAGCCAAGCTTTGCAATAGAACCCTACAGTTGTTGCAAAAGACTCTTCTTGTTTCTAGTCTCCTATGATGCTTTTTTTTCCCCTCCTTTCTACTTCTGTTTTTGTTTCTGTTAGATATCTTACTCCCTGTTCCCATATCCTACACCACTAAGTTTCCAATCCCTTCCCTTCTTCCCCTCCTCCCTCTTGCCTATAACTATACTCTGGATCTTCCTAAGGTTGCCCTCTGCCTCCTCCATATGCCAGTAATGACTTTACTCCCTAGTCCTTTATTTTTCTATTTCTTAATATTCTCAGCTGCCCTCCTCTCAGCTGATACCTCTGTCCTCCTGCACATAGCCAAGGCAAACTGTAAGAGTGCAGGTCCCCACAGATTATTGTCACCATCTGCTCTGAAGTCTGTTGTCACAAAGGCCTCAAGGAGTGAGAAGAAATCATTGTGGATAAAGTGGCTTCAGCTGGAAAGAAATGTAGCTAATTGCTAAATTGCATGCTCAAGCAAAGCAGCTTAGAGATTTTCTGTGAAGCTTAAGACTGACAGTGTCTCAGGCATTTCAGCAAATATACGATTTCTACTCAGGCATTCCCTGTCTTCTGTGATCAACAGTACTCAATATTTTCTTATGGTCCAGTGCTTCTTCAGGAATTTCTGTCTTCTTTTAAGAAAATGCAACTTTTCTGATATTAGCAGTGGATTTCAGTGCATAGCGCTCAAGAGGCTGTACAGCTTAAACCAGCATCTCTTTACTTCTACTTACTGTCCATTCCAGATGGAACCATTTGCAGGAGCATTGCACTAATTTGGTCTTTGCATTTTTTATTGCTGCTTTTAGTTTTCATTAGAGATAGTGTTACAGCTGGAGAGATTATCATGGCAAAAGAAACAGGGAAAGAATACTCACCTGTGCCCAAAGATCTAGATCTGCAGGAAAGACTCTACAGAGGAGAAATTTCCAGAAAGAGACCCTTCCTAGTGGCAGTCAGCTCTTAAATGGGGTCTAAGAGAGGTGCAGCCAGGCTCCACCACTTCTGGTCACACAGCTGAATTGCCTTCAACCGTGCTCCCATGGCTGCCTCAGTCCTTGCCTCAGGTGATCAATCAGTGGCTCAGGCCGTGACTCAACAGTTCCCATAAAGATAGTTAAAGAATAAATTTATCTTGCAGGATTTCTTATAGTCAAATTGCTCATTCGTTATGCCCCTTCAAAGATAAGCTAAAACTCAGCCATACTATGCTGATTTGAAAATCATACGGTATATTTTTTTATTGATGCAAATGTATGTCCCTTGGCTGGGTTTCTGTTTATATATTCCCAGGAAACACAAGATGCATGTTTGTGTACAGCCTTACTGTACGTATTACCTGTTTTCATGCATGTTATGATCAGGAAAATTCCTTTTTAAAAAAAACTACCATATGGCTTTTCAAGCACTCATTCAGGAGATGGTTACATCAAGGGTTTCACCACCTGTTTTTCTTTTTTAAATAGTAGCATGAGGGCATAAAGTCATTAAGAATCCCCTATCTCTCTTCATTTAAAGTGTTACTTCATTTCCTTTCACACTGCCAAATCATCAGTAAAGATCAAAATCAGTAAAGAAAGGGGAATGGCAGGAATGGAAAACAACATTACCTGGAGGTTTAGAAGAATGATAATTCAAGGAATCCTCTCAGGCTACTATCTATGAAAACAGAGGGGTTATTTCCGCTTCAGTATTTTTCTCCAGGAAGTTTTGTTCTTGTATTTGAAGGAATGCATGATATTTTCAATTTCTTTTTAATTTTGTAGGGTGGTGGTTTTATAAAAACTAAGTTAACGAATTCTGTTACACTAAGGAATAAATCCGTGTTTATAACACAGTTCTGCCCTAATTAGCTACACAAAAATTTACACATAATTCAAAGAAATAACAGCAGAGGCCTGAACCATGTGTTTAACTCACCTCAGTAAAGGTCCTATGAGCAGAGGTGCATGTGGAACACAAAACACAAGATTTTACTCTTTTTTTCCCATTTTCCATTGTTATTGTTCAGCTAAAACAGCAAGTTCCAGAAGTCAAAAAGTGTAGCATTACAGACAAATCTATGTGCAGACAGGTTCTCCTGAACTTGAAATTAATAACGAAAATTATTAATAGCCAGACAAGGTGTAACAGAAGCCATGTCCAACCTACAGCCTGGCCTGGCCCAACCTGTAGCCACACCCTATGGCCTTTCAGAGAGTTGCTCCAAAAGTAACGCCCCTATTTTTATGATATTTGTCCACAACATCAGAGTCGGATGTTGGTGGTATGGCAGTAGGGACTGAACTTTCCCACCAATATTCCATTCCATTTTGTTGCCATGTGATAAATAGCAGCAGAGGAGCAGTCTGATAGAATGGCATCTAATATGAAAGTGCTTATGAAGCAAAGGTCACTGAATTCCTCCATGATGAAATAATGATACCCACTATATTCATTAATTCATTAGCACTTCTTGAATATTTATGGCAACCGAACAGTGGAGGTGAGCACAGTGAGGCAGTGGGTGGTGCATTTCAGCAGTGGCAACAGTGACAGCAAGTCACCTCAGTTGGCACAGATTTTTAAGAGCGCACATGCAAGTTTGTTCATTGCTGGCAAAAATGGACATTTCATGGTGCTGATTATGTTGAAAAATAGTGCTTTGTACCCGAGAATTTGCTCTATCAATTAGAGTTGTTATGCTCTTTGTATATGTTGTAGTTTCCATGGAAATAAATAGGAGGCATTACATAAAAAGATAGATCTGTGTGCTACGTTGATATACAGAATCATATCCTCTGCAAAATACCTCTAAGGTTATCAAGTCCAATCGCTAAGCAAGCACTGCCAGGTCTACTATTAAATCATGCCTCGAAGCAACCCACGTATGCGTCTTTTAAATACCTCCTCCAGGGAGCAGCAGTGTGCACATTGCAGCACCAACTCCTTTTTGGGTAAGAAGACATGGTCTGTGGACCTCCAAGCCTCACAGAGTCACTCAGCAGGATGCAGGAACAAGTCAGAGTGAGCCAGGCTCTGTCAGTGACCCAATAAAAGCAATGAGGGCCATACAATCACAATCCATCTCCTGATGATGTCATAGCCTCTTTCTCAGTGACATCATTTGGGTTGGTGCTAAGGTCATCAAGCCCAGTCAAAAACCTAGAACTGCCAAGTCAACCATTAAATCAGACTTGTCCAACCCATGGCCCTGGACAGCCAGTAATACGGCCCCAAAAGCTTTTAACGTTATTATGTGATTTTTTTGTGATATTTCTCATAAGCTGCACGTAGCACAAGCATGGAATGTGCAGATGACAACAGAACACTGCAGAGTGGAGGGCAGAGTGCAGTGCTAACCTCACTTCTCACACTTCCACATGCATCAGTCCAATCAAAACCTGCGTGTGCCACACATTATATGCACTTATGCCACTTGGCAGGTAAAATACAGTGATTGCTGATAATAATATTTCAACGCATCTACACACGTGTGTGCTTGTGAAGACATGCCTTTTTTCTTATAAAGCAAACACGTACGTTTTCTTATATAATTATTTAACTTGGGATTGTGTTATTTTTATGAATAATTTAATAAGTCAACACATTCACTTTGAAAGATATATCCAGAATATTTATCCGGTTCTGACAAATTTTGTTATTCTCAACATCTTCAAGGTGAAAATCTAATTATCTGGGCTGTGTTTCAAACCACCACAGCATTCTAAATGAAACATAAGTTACAGCAAGCTCAAGTTAGGGCAAATAACTATATGCATGTGGCTAAACACAGTCCTGTGAACAACAGAATATATGCAGCCATGCTTTCCATTTTGATAAATGAATTGGAAAATAAGTATTAAGATTTTAAAGAGAAATCATCACTTTTTTGTATATTTGCTACTCCATTTTCATTCAACATAAATAAATTACCTGTAAATTTTCAAATGGAATATACAGAGCTGCAATCAGACATTGAATTCAAAGAAAAAAATTTATCATGTCATTTTACCAGATTTTTATAAGACCTCTCTTACCAGAGAAAGATACCTCCCTCTCTTCACAGTCAATCCTTACTCATATCATTGCTTTTGGCAGTACATACATTTGTGAATAACTATTTTCAAGGATGAAGCCAGGAAGAGTAAAATTTCATTAAACATTTCTGATGAATACCTTGAGAGCTCACTAAGAATTGTAACCACTTCCATCAAACCAGACACTGATGCATTAGTTTCAAAAAACAAGGTCAAATATTCCACTAGTTTCATGTTTTTGTTGCTCTCTTTTTATATTTTAATTAAAAAAAAAAAGTTTTGTTATTTTTATACATTAACTATATTATATACTTTAAATACAGTCTGAGACAATTCCTCTTTACTCAGTGCAACCTAAGCAAGCCAAAAAGGTTGGACATCCATGCCTTACAGCTTAGGATTGCTACCTATTGGTCTGCAAGTGACATTTTTTTTGTTTTTACCCTCTCCCCAACGCCTTCCTTCTATAAAATTACACACCAGAGACCAAGCCGGAGTGCTCTGACAGCATAAAATCCCTGAGATGATGGAAAGCTGCTCACTTCCAAGAATAAAACACATTTTATACGGAATATCCCTCTTCATCATATTCTTGAAACTAAAGACTGTTTCACAGAATATGCACTGCAACAAACTGAACACGAGCCCCTTACTGACTCAGCCCTGAGAAACATCACCAGCCAGATATACCTGCTCTAAATGAGAGCTATTCTCTTGCTTGGGTACTCTGGCACTTACTTCGTAATTAATGACATTACCTCTGACACTAATGTGTTTATACGCATCAAAAGCTGAAGACATCATGTTGCAATCACACTACGCTTGTCATCTGTTGTTCCTATTTTCCATTTGCCAGCAAAATTGATTTCAGACTTCTACAATAATCCCTACGATATTTCTTACAATATTAAAAATTGTTGTATGTGGTGTTCCAAACTTAGCTAGTTAAGGAAAGATAAAACAACTACATTGTCACTGATATTATTCAGGGCACTTTCATCAATGTTAGATTAAAAAAAAAATTTCTTGCTGTGGTATGAACAATGCCAACGTGATTTGAAATCAGCCTCATGTAACAAAACAAAAACTTGGGCCACAAGAAATGATTTTCTACATAGCATTTCAGAGATACACAAACACAATAGTTAATGATTTTTATCGCTAACACAGCTCCCTTAAATTTGATCAAGATTAACTTGAAGGCATTTGAAAATGGGTGCACATGACTTTTACAGAGTGAAGGAGCCACTCCTCTCAATGTAACATGCTACACATAACTATTTGATCTTATTTGTTATGTTTTAAGCAGAAAGTGCCCATACAGAAACATCAAGCCTGGGAATTAATTTTAATCAAAAGATAACATAAATTGAAATGCGCCTCTTGACATTATGTTTCTAAACAAGCAAGCATGGCAGTCTGTTGTGGTGGTGTTCAGGGTATTTAAAGTGATTTTTGGAAAATAATACAGAGCTTTCATTTGATTCCTGTATTTCTGCGCACACTTAAAACCACAGTTTTGAGGAATTATTTCTTGTGAGCTACACTTATCTACATATTTGCTCACAGTTTGAGACTTACAGGATTCTTCTTTTGTATTATTGACAGTGACTCTCTCACATCACTTCCACATTTTCAAATCTTACATCACCAGATCTTTAGTGCATAGTTGCTTATTTTTAAGCACAGATATTATTTTGTCAAAAAATAAATAATATACACCTTTTCTCACATTAAAAAAAAAAAGTTTAAAACATCATAACCTTATGAACACAGAAATTCCATATGTTTCTTTTCTGAATCACCATCAAAGAAATTATAGCACTGTGGGCTTCCTCAGTCTCCAGAAAAAATTTTCCAGGCAGGGGAAAAGCAAAAGACAACATTTATCCTCTGTTCTGTGTGCAGTAATTCAGTAATAACAACAATGCTTACATTACTGGTATCTTTTAAGTAAGGCTGTTCCCTCTAACGCAACAGAAGTTAAACACTGCACAAGTCTTGTGAAGCACAATGTTCAAAGCTGTATCTTCAAAAGTAAATTTGAAGCCTTAAATACCAGGTAGTAGTAATTAAACTTGGTGTATTACTTCTTTAGAGAATGCATCCTCACAAATATTTGCAATAACCTAACATTAAACAGCAGTTTCACAGACCATATTTAATATTGCATCACCTTAGATTTGGCCAACTAATTTTTATTGGGACTCTATCTTAAGCCTCAGAGGTCATTACTTCTTGTCTTATAGCATCACACATCTCTAACTCAAAAAAATTTCATCAGACACAGAGGATGAACTTTTCAGCCTCTTCAATAAGTCAATATATATGTTTTCCAGCTCAGACGGAGGTTGAATCTGTTCCATAAATAAATACAGCAATAAGCTCCACTTTCCACAGACAATTCCCCAAGCTACTCAGCAATCGCTTCTACATGAATACCAAGAGTTCAGTTTAAAAAATAAGTAAAGAAAAAAAAGCTATTTGAGAGAAGGTCATCTACTCAGCATTTCAATCTTTTTAAAACATACAAGTATACATATATTCTGATATTTATGCAGCTGTGCACCCTACACGTGGATAGTATCAGTTCCATATTATTGTGTATCATGAAGTACAAGAATCTTGTTCTCCAGATGCAAGCTGTTGCTGGTGCTATGGTAATTCCAGGTAAAGCTGATTTTGTGATAAATATAGACAGGCTTTTCTGAACTGTCTGGTTCTACTGAATGGCAAGGCAAGCATTCACAAGCATCCCTAAGCACAGACCAAAATGTTAAAAAGGTGTTGGGAAAGAAAGGAAAGGTTCTGAGGGGGACAGATCTATCAAATGATATTTGCCATGGAATATAAGAAAAACCTACTGTTGAGCCCAGTATTAGCCAGAATTAAGAGTACTCATGGAAGATGACATCTGCACAGCTGGCAAGCACAGTTGCCTCAAGCATAGGGGCAGATGCTATCATCTGTGGCAGAAGCTTGCTGAAAGCCAGAAAAAACAAAAAGCTTTTATCAATCAGTGGAACCCAAATCCGAGCAGTAGAAGAAACAGCAGAACTTGATAGCAGAGAGAAATGAAAGAGAAAGTTATTCAGAATGGACTACAAACCTCTGAACTCAGAAGATAGCATGTTTTAGAAAGTGATCATTTTTTCTAACAGTAATCTTTCACATTTGCTGCTTTAAATGCAACACTTTGACACTTCCCTAGGCACCAATGACAAATACAGAAAGCCGTTTGTCTATGAAATAAAACCAAGTTAATGGCATGGAAAGCACCATAACACATAACAAAAGTTTTCTAGGTTAGGTTACTCTGATCTTAGCCCAACAACTTGATAGGCTTTAAATTTCCAGCTACTTGCATGAAGCTGTAAGTACCACGTCCTTTTTTATTTCTCAGGAAAAAAAGCTTTTTTCTGCACTGCTTTGCTGACACCTAGTGAGTGAGCCTCTGCTCCAACAGCTCTGGGCACATGAGCCCCCCAAAAAGAGGTGGTGACGGAACCGCCACTCTTTGCATTCCCCTTGCAGTGAAATGTATTTAAACGGCCCCAATTGAGATTCAGCAATGTGCTGAGTCACACATCAACTCATTGCAGAAGACTGCGATGCTGGTGATGTTGATAAGAGATGAAAAATATGGAAGCGTGTTAAAGAGGAGAAAGAGAAAAGAAGCATGCTGAAAATAAGTAATGGTAAAAGTTTTCTCCTTCTAGCTTAAATGCCTTTTACAAGTATGACTGACTCAAGAAAACCCACCACTGGTTGCGACTTGGGTCTTCTTCTGCCTCACGTATTTAATTGGGATATTTCACTGCCCATAATTTCTGGTTATTAGCTCCTTCGTTGTATGTTTTTGTGTATGTAAAATACGAACTATAAGCAACTGCTTATTAATGTTTCAAAGTTAATTCCAGTCTAATCCTATCATTATAATAGTATAAGCATGACATTTGATCCTTGGCTTAGCTTAGAAGAAAAGCAACTTTGCATGAGATTCTCTGCTTCATTGAAGCTGCTTAATATTGCCTGGGGGTTGGCACAAGTTGGATGTCACAGTATTTCCCGGGGCTGAGGAATCCTGCAGCTCAGCACAAACACACAAACTAACATTTTTAAATACAGCGCTCCTGTTTTAAGTAAAAATTGATGAACTGAATCAAAGTGCTAACGGTCTGGAATAGCAGTGATGAATAAGAAGGCATTTCACTTTTCATAAAATGGCCCAAGTGAGTGACGACCATATTACAGGATGCACACTTTTCTGGGTGCTTAGAAACACCTGCTCTAAACTTTCAAGGATAACAAGTCAGGGTAATTGAGCATGAACTCTCAGATAGATAGACAAGTAAAACACATCTCCAAAACAGCATTACATCTTTCACAGTTTCATAAACAGCGAGTATCCTCACAGGATGGCCAAATATAGTGTGTAGACCAAATTGAGTACAACACAACAAAGAACACACATGAGAAGGTGCCCATAGAGGGAGTGGATGGCATAGTTGAAGCTACCTACATCAGCACCGAGATGCTCACTGCTGAAATCCTTCCTCAACAGCCTGGTGTTGGCCACAGTGCTTCAGCCAGTCAGAATGGATCCTGCATTTAAATGGAAAGCACAGACACTTCGCTTTTATCTCTAAGGCACAATGATATATTTCACCTTTATTTGTGATAACGTTCAGGCTCATAATCTACTGCACAACTCAACAAAATCACTATCATCAAAAGCCAATTTAAAAACACTCAATTTTTACATGGGTATATATTTTTCTTTTAATTAAAAATATTCCTTTATTTAAAAATTTGTTATGGAAAACAAATTTTCCTCTACTTATTTCATATTTGAATGGTTTAAATTCAATAAAATATTTTCTACTTGGGGCAGTCACACATGACTTTTTGTAATTAAAGAAACCTGCAGAGAATATCTTTGGCTGGTTTCTATCATGCATAAGACACAGCTCGGAATAAATTAATTCTCAACACTTTTCCTGTAGTAATCACACTCTTCTTTAATAGTTTTTTCCTTCCAACAATAAACATGAAAACAGTGCCTGTAGATGATTACAAAGACAAAAAACTTTTAAATGCTATTAAAGGAAACTCATTCAGGTTTGTATGAATGTACTACAAATTTTAAAGTGTAAATACCTTAATGCCATCTTATAACCACATATATTCAGTAATATTGGTTAATCCTGAGGTTGAACACAGACAAGTATCAAATCAGATGAACACTTCCATTAGACAAACTGAATCATATTCAGAATTTTTCTTTCACACATTATTATTTTTCATACATCACTTTCACAGTCTGAGCCACAAAAGGTTATTGAAAAAAAAGGACCATTTAATACATCTTTCACTGAACTCTCTATTAACAGTAATCAATCCATCCAAAATTATTAGTCACTTCTGCTTGCACTCTTCGCCACAATAATTACAGTTTAAATACTATAATCAAGGAAATAAAATATTCCCACTGGAAAAAAAAAAAAAAGAAAGAAAGAAAAAGGAGATAAAGCAAGTGAGAAGAGGGCAAATAAGATTATTTTATCAGATAAGTTCAGGAATAGGGCTGCTTTTTTTTTTTTTTTTTTCCAAAAGCTTCCACCTCTGAGCATTAACCTTATTTAGCTGAATGGCAGAAACTTCTCTCCACTCAGTACCTTCTTCAATTGTCTTGATCCCTCCTCAGTCCCTATCTCCCCTTCACACAAAGAACATTCTCTTCTTGAGAAAAAGTACAGAGATGGTTTTTATTGACTGCCCCAGTGCCACAGCTTATATTGTAAAACTCACAAGATGTGATAACGTGGACCATATCCCTGAACTAATTATAAAGTTATTAGTGCTGTTCCTATGCTTTTCACTGTCAAAGCCTTTACTAATACCAATACCAAAAATACATGGAACATATCTGATTTCCATATTCCCAATGTACAGGTACTAGAAAAAGAAACAAAATCAGTGTGGTTTAGTAGAGTGAGAACTGCATCCAAAATCCAGATGCCCCCATTCTAGGACATACACTGTGAAATCCTGCCACTTTCTATGTAGCCATTGCCACTGTGACTCTACCATCCAATCAGGTCATCAAGACAATTTAGAATGGTAATAGAGTTCTCGAAGGTTTGGTACAATCACTGGAAACAATGTGTGTCTTAAAGTTTCTGATAAATTTTTTGAGAAAAACAGAAGTACTCTATACATGTCTAATATCCAGATCTGCATACTTGCTATATCCACAGCTACCAACCATGGTTAGAAGTAATAGATCTAGAGAAAATATTCCCTAAAATAAAACTAATTCAGTAAATAAAATGTATAATAAAATAATGTGTTGATTCTAATCCCTTCTACTACTTCTCAGACATTTCTTTCCTTCCTCATTACAAGAATTCATTCAGTCCCATAAAAATGTGCTGCCCTGCTCATAAAGTACTATTTTGAAACAGCCTCTGGCTGTACTGGATTGCAAACACCAAACACAAGAGTTGGATGATATTTCCATGGCCTGATTTTCCATCTGGTCATTTGTGTGTTACAGAGAACAGAAACAACTGCATATCCAGAGCAAACAACTAGCTCACAAAGCACTACTTTTTTTTTTTTTTTTTTTTTTCTCCCATAAGGATTTCTTTTCTATTGCATTTTGTCATAGATCCTTCTCTTCTAAAATTTCTCCTATTATACATGTATAATGCAATTCTTAACTGGCTTCTAATTTTATCCAAGGAATATTGGTCTTTTCTAACTAAGGATTACAACATAGAATTTGGAAATGGGAAAAAATACTTCAAGCATGAAATGATTTCTTATTCTTTGCAAGAATTCTTTGTTGGGTCACTTTTTTCCAGAATGATAGAATAACTTAAAAATATTTAAAAGTAAAACTCAACATGTTTCTGTCTACTCTGATACATATTTTTGAGCTTGATCATTCCTCAACAGAGTGTCAAGAAGAAATGTGAACCAAATTATTTTATGTGTGAAATGAAGTAAACATTTTTCTTTGAAGGCACAAAGTCATTTCAATTTTGACTGCAATAATTTTTTATTGTCTGCACATTTTCTGCAAAACATCTCAATTGAAACAATATTGATTTATCTAAGTTAATACAAAAGAAATTGATTTTCATGTATGATGACTTAGGAAGGGGATAAGATAATTTTTGAACACATTTTATTTCACAAAGCACTTCTCAGACATGCTTTGCACACACGCTTTTCACAGTCTTATACAAGAGCTGACAGGTTTCACCATTTCTCATTATTTACTGTCCTAGTAAATACTGATCAGATTAGCAAGGAAACTGACAGATTTGATTTGGAAATATTGGTGGTGGGTGGATAGTTGGTCTGGGTGATCTTGGAGATCTTTATCCAACCTTGGTGATTCTATAATTTCTTACAGCATCTTTCCCAAACCAATCTAATAGATGAGTCTATAATAATAAAGTAGATCTGATGTCATGCCAAAAAGATGGGTTTACAAGGCAGAGTAATCTGTTGAAGGCAACCAGTATACGCACAGGTCAGTGATTGCCAAGCAAGACCACTGTAATGAGGCAGATCCAAGGTCAAGTCAGAAAGCCAAAATAGTAGGTGAGGGGCAAGGTCTGGACCACAGACATGGGCACAGATACAGCTGCAGTGTAGCTGCAATTTAGCTCCTTGGTATGAACCAAGTACACAAACTAAGTCCTTGGCATAGACCAAGGGCCAGACCCTCACTTTAACAGCTTCCAGTGCAAGGAAAGGCAGCCTTCAGTGAGACTTCTTACCAGATCTGCAGTTGTACCAAATTGTACAAGACCTGGCCACAAAGCCCCTCAGAGAGCAGGAGTATGCACTCAGAACACAGACATAATCCTGCATTTCAAAAAAGCTTCTCATAAAACCTTTCCATCCTAATCTTTTTTTTTCTGTTTGTTTGCAGGCACCTAAAAAGTTGATGTCAAACCCTATAAGAAATGGAGGTAGGAGAACAGAAATAACAGTGACTGCTTCACTGGTCTATCAGCCTTCAGCATAACTAGTATCACCAACACATATTCATTTGGGGAACTTCCTTTTTCCCTATGTAAGCTTCATAGAAAATACCACCAAAAAAAAATGCACGTAAAGTTCATTCACTGACAATTACCTTGTGTTTTGACATCTTCACACAGTATTTCTTATCTTCTTTACAGTATTAAATGGCACAAAAAAATCATGATCTGAGAAGTGCCATTTGAAATAGAAATGACTTGAATATTCTTAATGTAGGTGATCTGCACAAGAACATTGTGCATCTTTGAAGGAGAGCAAGGTCTTGGTGAAAGAACATGAGTTTATGGTAAGTTAGATCATTGATGAGCATTCAGAGGACTTCCTGGAAACTAAATAGAGGTAACAACATTGCTCTTTGAAGATAACTTCCTACGTGGACTATCTAGCTGAAATGCAAAAAGACTGCAGCAGACATAAAAACTTCTTCCCCTTCAGCACATACTTATAAGTCATGAACCAGGTAATGAGGAATTCCGGCAGCTGTCAAATGCTTGTTTTTGTATGTTATACCATGGATTTGTTCTCCAACAGTAGTGGAACAGATGCAACATTATTCCATTCTTACTTTCTGTATTTAGACAGCAAGCAAACTATAAACAATCAGCCACAAGACAATCATGGAATGTCATCATGAAGAATATTAACTAATACAAGTGATCAACTCAGCTTAGTTTTCCATAGTGGAATAAATTGATAAATAATGCATTTAGTTCCTTAAAGGTAAGCCTTGATACAACCACGATTAAGCTCCAAAAGATAACTATGTTCTAGTCAATCTTTATTCAAGGTGAAATAAAGCACACAATAGTGAGATATTTATCATTAAAAGACAGATATCAAAGTGGTGCTTGAATCAATTTAACAAATTATTATTATGCTAGTATTAGCTTACGTAAGCCAGTTGTGCAAGTTCACTGAGAATGATTTACTAAAATTACCATAATGGAGTCTACGACTTAGTAAATATATTTTAATAAAGTGATCCATCCTATATCTAATTGATACAAACATTTAAAATCAGAAAAAAAATACTCAGAAACCTTTTTTAAACACTATTTGACGTCACAGAGAAGTGCTACCCCACGCAGTACCCAGTGCTCTGGAGGCTGAAGGGTCCTAAGATCCACAGCAGCAATGTAATTCACATCTGTTCGAATAGCCTTCTTGTAGACTGGACACGAATATAGACGTGGATCTTTTGAAGCTGTGATGACAGAAAAGATGTAGAATAAAATCAAACTGGGTTATAAAAACAGTATCTTAGCGGACTGGGCACAAATATAAAACCACCAAAGAAAAAATTTTTACTTAATTCTCGCATTGTTCACCACCATGCTATTGCCAATGAAGGCTACATACTACTTGAAATTCTGGGAGATTTAGGATTTAATGTCAGAAACAGGATATAGAAAGAAATGTAAATAGACATTATAGCCTGATTAGCACAATTACTAGTTCAACCTGTCCATTGAACGTTAGGTATTAATAATATATTATTATCATGTAAAAAAGAAAAAAGGAAATCACAGAATGGCCAGTGTTGGAAGGGACCTCAAGGATTTTGAATTTCCAACCCCCTGCCACAGGCAGGGCCACCAACCTCCACATTTAATACTAGAGCAGGCTGCTCAGGGCCCCATCCAATCTGCCCTTGAACACCTCCAGGGACAGGGTATCCACAGCCTCTCTGGGCTCTGGGCTTGCTTTTCTGAGCTGCAAGGGCACACTGCTGGCTCATGTTAAGCTTTTCATCTATCAAGACCCCCAGGTCCTTTTCCACAGAGCTGCTCTCAAGGACCGCTCCTTCCAGTCTGTATGGATGCCTGGGATTCCTCTAGCCCAAGTGCAAAACTTTGCACTTTGCTGTGTTGAAGCTCATCAGGTTCACCCGGGCCCACCTTTCTAGCCTGTTGAGGTCCCTCTGAATGGCATCCCTTCCTTCCACTGTGAAAAAACAGTGAACAATCTGTTTTGAAATGCATTTAGTATTTCAGAGTATAAATTACTGTCTTCTTCACTTAGGAATCAGAACAATAGTCTAGTCTTGCTTAGTATTTCAGTGTTTGTTATTTGGTATATTGGCTGCTTTCACAGTGATTATGTCTCTTATAAAATATTACCTACACAAAACCCTGGCAAAATATCATGTAAGCAGACTCTGCTTCCGGAGATGGAACACTTTTCAAAAGAAGTTTCCAATTTTACACTTAATATTGGGTATTCCTGTCCTATTGCATGTTTCTCTTCAATGGCGCTTCCTATTTTACACACGCATACCACAAAAGCAAACATTAATCTAAATCATACATATCCACAAAACAATTTTTTTGTTGTCCTTTGGCCTCCTAATTTCCTTTCAGTTCCTACAGACCTTTTCTGCCTCAAAGGCCAAAATGTGTGCTTCCTTGCCTGTCTTAACTCAGCCTAGCCCAGCCCAGGAAAAAAAAAAAGTGTAATTTTATATATAAACAGTACACATACAGCACATTATCTATAAATACTTTAAATGTATGATATACATTGTATACGTACATATATATGTTATGTATACATATATTTATATATTTATATATACGAAAAACTTGTATGTTACATTGGCTTTTAGTATAAGGGAAAGGTTACTTGTGCTGGGGTTACAGAGTTTAAAGAGTTTGTACATATAAATTTTGATTCAAACATCTTCTCAATCTAGGAGATGCATTCTGCAAATATCCAGATTTCTGATCTTTAAGCCATCGTATCAGATGTTTACCAAGTACTTCAAAATATCAGTGAGAAAATAGATTAACTCACTTCAGTGCCACACAATACCCAAATACTCTAGGAAAAGTAAGCAACAGTATCTCCAAAATTGTATATTAATAGCACCACTAGCATGTATATTAATGTTAAAATTATTAATTTCTACTGGGAATTAAGACCTTTAGCATGTTTGTCATGAGGCAAAGAACAGTTCATCTGTAATATGTTTTAGAAGTTCTTAATAAAATTAATCTATCCAAATATTAGGGCAAGAAGTACCCGTTATTAATTATCAAGAAAAGTCAATAGCTTGCTTTTTGTGGAAGACTAAGAAGTCTCTCTTGTTCAAAAAGATTCAAAATGTTTACATGAATGGGATACAGCCTGATGAAATTCCTAAAGCCCAAGAGTCTTTTGTGCCACTGAAATAAAAGCGTGACAATGAGGTCTATCAAACTAAATGTCTTCCACAGTATAGCTACTTACTGTTACTCTCCGCATATATCCTTATAACTGGCATCATCTCAAAGAGCACTTTGGGCTTAGATTCAGTCAGTCTCATGTTTTTTCTGTCCCAGCTAGCTCCTTCCAAATACAGCCCATACACGTAGACACCTTC
Organism: Chrysolophus pictus; assembly: GCA_037305975.1. Taxonomy (NCBI): domain Eukaryota; kingdom Metazoa; phylum Chordata; class Aves; order Galliformes; family Phasianidae; genus Chrysolophus; species Chrysolophus pictus. The sequence continues at coordinate 24,127,593 of CM074577.1, read as the reverse complement.
CACAGGAGGGCTTGTGATATCATCCTTCATCCATTTAGTAACCTCATTGCACAGCACTACACTGTCCAGAGCCCATCCTTTGTTAGCCCTTGTTATTTCCTGCCCAAAACAGATAGAACTATGAACTATGCTGATGAACATGGATACTTATTGTTCTCTTTTAAAGCAAAAAGTGGCTCACTTGCTAAACTGTACTGAGCAAACAACACAATCACTAAATCCACAGAAACTCATACATTAATAAATGCTCCAAACTTCATACTTGACAAGTATAAATAAATAAAACTCAGCTACTGAATTGCAGAAGTGTAAAAAAAAATATAAGTGGAAAAGAAGTTCATGAGATATGAGACATTAATTATCCACTCTAACTTAATAATATTGTAAGGCAGTTTCTACACATAAGGCCAGACTCAAAGTAGGAAAAACAATTTAACATACAAGTGGTTGATAATGAAAAAGCATGTGTGGCAGAATAACATTCAGGAAGTCTTTAATAGTCAAGCATTCGTACATCTTCCTGGTTAATAAGATAGAGTCATGTGCATAACTCAGCATTCAACACAGCCGTATATATGTAAAAAATAAAAAGTATATCTAATAACACACAGAATGAGACTTTAAACACTTTACCTGTCTCATTGCAGTTAAAAATCCTTGAGGATTAAAAAATCCTGTTATCCAGAAGCAGTTTGGTCGGCTTTCAAAAATCCAACTGTAAAACTGGTTGTTTCTTTCTAGAAGTTCAGTAAACCAGAAACCAAGTGTACTGGAAGCCCAAGATGCCTTAAAAATAATAAACAACATGTTTATGTTCTAATCTCGTTCAGCAGTTTTAAAACATCATATTCAAGTCAATAGAATGCGACTCTTCACAAGGTAGTAAACAACATGATATTAGTAAAGCATATTTAAAGTGCATTTTTCATATGTTGACCCATAGTTGCCTCATACTGAAACCTGAAGAAAATTCTTCTTCTGCTCAAATTCATGGATAGTATCCCATTTAGATATGCTTAATGCTCCCAGTGGTAATTGTCTATTTTAAGACATTTTTGCAAAATTAGATAACCGTGAGAACTAGGAAGAATTATTGTCTATGTGTCTTTCTAAAGTCAGAGTCAATGCATCAAGTTAATAGGATTTCTGCTGAACCTATTCAGCTTTTTTCTGGAAAAAAAAAAAAAAAAAAGGAAAATTGAGCTTATACTATGGAAAGATTTGTGATTATTTCTCTCTTTGAGTAGTCCTATTATACTTGTGCTGTGAAGCATCTGTTATGCTCTATGTTTTGTACCACAAAAACACTTAGTTAATAAAAACAAAGCAAAGCAAACCTCTCTACATTTATTTCCATCAGTTGCTATTAACAGCTCTCGTTCTCCTTGAAAACAATTTATATTTCCGATTTGTAAGTGAGAGAGTGGAATAATCTAATTACATTCTTTAAATCAAAGAGAGCCGTCAGAATTCAACCCATGGACTGAAGACAAATGTAATACAATGAAATCTTTTAAATTAAAAAACTTAATTGCTTTTAAAAAAAAATTAGCTGGATGGTTGGTTAATGTTTTCAAATATAATCAAATATTCACACTAAAATACACAAATGGAAGAGTTCTTCTATTATTCTAGCAGTTAACTAATTCAAAGGAAGCCCAATTCTATCTGAAGTTAGGGGAGCACATGCATGTCATTAAACAAATTTATTGAGCTGTCCAGTGAGTATGAATTTCTCAATATGTAAAAAAAAATTACAATAAGCAGCTTAATAAAACCCAGTGCCACTTCTATCCATCAGACATTCTTTCCTCTGAGACAGGTAGCATTTTATTTTATTCTGTATCAGTGTATAATTATTACAGAATATTTAATTTTACCTCAGTTTCAAAATAGCACCACCAGGACAGCTAGCCTAGCACAGTGCTAGAATATGAAAATCAATTTAATTGATCTTAATTGATGTTGTAGTAAACACCACTTCAATATCAACTATGTCAAACCAAGCAAAATGACATGATCAAGACTTTGCAAGTCTTCAGAAGGGCCATGACAATGACTAAGGGACTGGAGCATCTATCACATGAGAAAGGCTGAGAGAGCTGGGACTGTATAACGTGCAGAGGGGAAGGGTCAGGGGAGATATTGTCAATGCTCATGAGCAGAGAATGAAGGTTACAGAGTTCAGACTCTTCACAGTGAAAGAACAATAGGCACAATGCAAAACATGAAAAATTTCCTTTTAGATTTAAGAAATTGCTACTTTTTTTCTCAGTGAGTGTGATTGAACACCAGAATACAGAATGGATAGAAAGGCTGTAGACTTCATTCCTGGAGAATCCTATGATACATTCTCTAGTTGACCCTGTTTGAAGAAGTGTGATTGGACTAGACTATCATCAGAGGTCCCTTCCAACTTCTACTCTTCTGTCCTAATCTCAAAGAATAGCAACACTGTACTCCATCAGTGTCGGTGCTATTTTTGAAAATCTGCCATTTCATTTAATGTTATACTCTTCTCTCTAGCCTTCTAACCACTAACAAGCAATAGCTTGTCAAAATGGGAAATGCCTGTATCTCCAACACTCATTTCTGGTTTTACAAATTAAAATTGGACTTGCTTTGACTATGTTTATTTTTGCCCAAATTCTACCCCAGCAGTTGCACAATATCCTAGTTAACATGTACACTTATGTTTAAAACAAGTATTTATTGTATGTCTAGAAGTTTATAATAATTTTCTCTAACAAAAAAAAAAAAAAAAAAGATGTGCACTTACTTTTTTCCAGCTCGCAGGAATCTTCCCATCATACATGCAGTCTAAAGCATCCCTCAGATTTTCACTCATAACAATTGTCCCATCAATGGCAAGTTTTAGATCAGTCAGAGTGCTTCTTACTAATGAAATAACTCTCTGCATTTGTTCAATCTCCTGTCGCAAAAATATGTTCATAGGCTGAAAAGGTCCCATGTTCTTTAGTTTCTCTTTTACCTGTAAGTAGTAAACCAAAGACCCTTCAACAGAAATAAAAGTCAAGGGTGGATGTATGTCAAGGTCAGGCATTGAAACAATTTTTAAAATATAATACTTTTACTAAAGAAGTTAAACAGTCAGCTTGGTACATTTTTCAAGTGCTCTGCAAGACAGAAATACAGCATTTGTTCTAAGTAAAATCTATGATGCTGAGACTGGCTGTAGTTTTAGTTTGAATTATGATTCAGTCTCTATATAATTCTATAAGCTAAGGTAATTTAAGCAGCGTTTAGGCCATATTTCATTTCAAGAACTTCAACTTTAATGCCAACAGGTAATTTCCATGGTTCACTTTGTACAAACCAATCAAGAGTGATTACCCCAGCCACTCTGCCTCAGAATATCAGCACTATTTATCAGCACTGTCTAGGAACTATCACAATGGTAGGCAATCTTGTATTCTAATAAAAAGTGCTGATATATTTTTATCAAAAGTGAAAATTTAACAATTTAATAACAACTGTATGGAGATAAATAGATATTTTTAAAATTTATATGGCCTTCTATACTCTGCACTTGAGAGGTTCCATTTTGGAGTTCAGGCCTGGAGCCCCCAAGACAAGAAATTAATGCAGAGCTGTTAGAATTGGCCCATGGAATGGACATTCAAAACCAGATTGGACAGGACCCTGAATTGCCTGATATAGCTGGTGGCAACAATGCCCATGCAAGAGGTTGGAACTAAATCATCTTTTAGGTCTCTTTGAACTACAGCTATTCTTTGACTATATGATTCTATTCGTGAGATAGGTAAAAAAATTACATACCAGTTTATTTAGATTTTGCTACACATTTATTCCAAAACAACAACAAAAAAAAGAATTCATATAGTTATTAACAAATGAAATATTTTTGTATTTCACATTCACTTTTATTACTACAAATTACATTTGAATTTGTCATTTTAACCCTAATTTAAGACAGCACCAGGATCAGAGCTGATCCTCCCCAAAAGATTTTTCTAAGGCTAAATTTACTTACATAATGACAACATATAAAATATGCCTTTATTAACTGATGTATCTGGAGATGCTAAAAAGAAGCTGAAGAGAGATGGGCTAACAGCTAACAGGAAATTTAGCCCATCATTATAGCAATACAATTCTGAGAAGCTTATAATCTTTTACAGATCTCAGTCTTCCGGTTCAGTAGCTATGACCCTTTGGAAAATTACAAAATTCTGACTTCTAGGATGACTATAGTTCAGAAACTTCAAGCAAGTACAAGCCTTTGGGAGACTGCTAGATAGTTATTCAAAATTCAGATAAATCATCTGTTCAGACAAAGTACATTAACATAATTATATCATTTGAGTAAAGGGAGACTACGTAACTAATAATGGGCTACAGAAAGCATATAGCAGCGTGGGTACCTAAGAGAGTATTTGAAAAGTTATTACTATGAAAAAAAAGAAAGAAAACTGTCAGACTGTACAGGTCTCCTTGCTCCTTCTTATACCTCTGCATCTTGGCAATTTAGGGGTTTATAAGCCTACCAAGCCCTATATTGAGTTCTTCATGCTAACATCAATTAACGATTAAGTCAAATGCCAGAAGATAACAAATTAGAAATCTCATCACCCTCAAGGAAGAGATGGTGAGCAAATTATCTAATTAGTAAAACATCTTACTGCCTAAATGAGCAGGTGAATTCAGCAATCTTTTAAAGTTCACCCCTGCACAAAACACAGGTATGAGGGCTTTTTTTCTGATGATACGTGGTGATGCCTTACATGCATTTCATAGCAAAAATATTGTAAGTGCTTTTCTGGTGTCAAAACCAAAACTTCTTGCTTTCATGCTTTTGCAAATATAATGAAAGTTCAGTATCCGCTGATATTGGAAATACAGGAACCTTAACTATTTTACAAGCATTTTGTCTCATTTATTTGATGTTCACAACCAGCTTCATCTGGTAAGAAATGTAATGTCACTATCCTAAATTCCAGAGTTCTAAAGTACAACTTAGATCAACTAAAGACCCAGAAACAACACAAATTATTCAAACACTAAGTTTTGAGGATGGGGACAGAGTATAACCTATTTTGTGTATTTTTGTTATCAGTAAAAATTTTCTACCCATAGGAAATCTCTTACCTCCAGAGATATCACATCTTCCACATAAACAGAGGTAAAGTTACTATTTCAGAAACAAAATTTCTGTGAAGGATCAAGTGGCCATTATAAATATCATTACATGGGCTATTATATGTAAATATGAGTCCTGACATACTAACGTTAGGCTTCAGACAATGAAAGCTATCACTTCTTAAACTTTTTGGCAAAAAAAAAACAAAAACAAAAACAAAAACAAACAAATCCTTCTGCTGAAAAGTGAAACAACCTAAAACTACCTACATATTATAAGAGGAATCCCACAGTAATAATATATTAATGTCATAATACTTCTAGAAGCATAAGTACACTTGTATCACCACCTACTACAATGTCAACAACCTTACCTAAAACACTAATGACTCATTCTGCCCTCCCTAGTGCAAATGACAACTTGAGCATTAAGTGATTTAATATTTTTGAAAAGCTCTTTAAAAAAGTCTTCAGTCCATACTTAGAGACTTCATTATAGATGCTAAGTATCTGGTCAGACCACTATAAAATACGTTTTTAAAGTATAGTCTGGATGAATGAGTATAAACACATTTTTAGAACAACCAATATAACTTTTTTTTTTTTTTTAATTCACACAAAGTAAGACATAGCAAATGCCTTTGACAGAATTTCAATAACTCACTTCAAACGGTACATAATCAGCAGGAAGCTTTTCCAGCATATCATCAGCTAGTCTGGCTACAACTGCCTCTCGGGTTTCACCTCCTCCAACAGAGCTGTCCTTTGGCTGAATACTGAGGATGATGTCCAATATATCTTTGGAAAGTTTACTTTCATAAGTGATATCAGCATTGGGGTGCAAACCAAATACCTCTGGTGTGTCATAAGCAGGAAGACTCTATAAAGTGAAAAATAAAAAGAGCACAACTAGAGATAGATTTATATACTAATTATATTCTAAAAAACAAACAAAAAATTCTTATAAGGTCAATTAAGAGAACGGATTTCTTCAAACAGACTTAATGTGAATATTTTGCTTTGAGCTATTTGTTATGTCACAGTTCAAGTCACACTAAAGTTAACAATAAATTCAGTTTTTACCTCCATACATTATTTTAATAGTCACCTTGTTCTGCCATATCTCAACATTGTTTCTGTGAGGATGTACTCAATGTCTGGACTCCACTCTATACTCTCTTTAATAACTGTATCATTTCCAGTACATCCCTCCAGGAAATCACAGAAAAGAGTATTGATGTGATGATAGCAATAACTACTGCTCACACTAACAGATAAGCAAACAGTTAGAAGGCAATGAAGAGTCTGTGGAGACAGAATACATAAACACAGAAGACAAAATTCTGGAACTCGCGAACTTGTGAGAAACTTAAGGGGAACTTTTTCTTCCTGTTAAGCAGCTTCCATTTACCAACCTGTATGTATTGAAGGTACTGATCCACAATAGTACATTTGGGTATGCTATATCCTTTGTAGAAGCAGAATTCTTGACTGAACATTTTTTCATTGAACCAGACCTTAACAAAGGTGTTCATCAGCCTTTTGTCATAGTCATCTGTCACACGGCCACCATACTGGATCTCACCTATCATGTAACAAACAGTACTCCAGGAAATCCCCTACAACCAGACAGAAAGAATTGACTTCAGCTAATCCTCTTTTCTCTTATTTATATCTCCCTTAGCATGATCATCTGATACACTAAATCTTGCATTTCTGTCCCTTTTGGGAGATAATTATTTTCTTACTACTCTTGTGTTATTATAACACTGTATCTGCAGAACATCCTCAAGGATTTCAGAGAATCATGGAAAGGCTTGGTTGAAAGGGACCTCAGGGATCATGAAGCTCCAACCTCTCTTCCGCAGGCAGAGCCACCAATCTCCATATCTAATACTAGACCCGATTTCTCAAAATAGATTACCTTGACAACTAATTCAAAATGCTGTTGTGGCACCTGAGCAAGATGAATACAACTACATTCCCATCATGCTTTCAGCTTCTTTTGAAAGGTTAACTGCAAAGTGATCTGCCATATATCTATATACAACTGACCATATGAAAGTAAGAAAAGTAAGAAGTTTTATGCTGTCAGTAAACCGTCTGCTTCATTATGCTGCCAACATAGCTTGGAGAAGTCAAGAGTGTTTTTACTCAAAACTGACTCAGACAAATAAGTATAAAAGTGGTTCATTTCTAACTATCTGATATAGTTAGCATTGAAAAGGAGATCTTTCTATTTCTATATTATACTTGTGAAGTTTTAGAAGGAGAAGGTTTGGAGCATTTTTGTTTGTTTGTTTCTGTTTTGTTTAAATATACAATACTGGGAATTTTACATGCACGGATTTAAAAGTCTAATTTAAACTTCCTGTGCTGCAAGCATGTATATTTGAAATACCGAATGTTTGTGGAAGTTAAATAATAATTTAAAATTGTGTTTGAGTTTCAGTTATTGGAAACTATGTAATACCTTCTGCTACTGAAAATATTCATGGCATTAATCAACCTTCCAAAGAAATGTTAATTACCTTCTTGGAATCTGTGCCATCCAAGTGGTTTTGAATGAACTGCACAGTGGCATTGAAATCAGCTTGGTTAAACTCATAGGGTATATTCCAACCCAGAGATCCAAATTTGCGTCTTTCTTGAATAGTGGAGTGTAGAAAAGCTACAGCATACAGCATTGCTTTCCACTGTACCATGTCACTGACATCTAGCAAATCCTGGCTGACACCTATTGGTTATAAATGAGTTTTATAAGAAGGAATAGTATTTTCAAAATACTTCAAATCAGTACTAAAACATCAGTCCTAGAGATATTTAACTGGCTATCTGCCTCACCCAGGAGAAAACTACTGGCCTACATATTGTTCTACACTGGAGATTGTTCATACCAATAGCACAAATTAAAACAGTACTATAAATTAGTCCAGACAAAAAGAGTAAACTTCAGAAAACAAACAATTTACTAATAGTTGAATTCACATTAAGTTGCTTTCTCCAAAAACTCTTTAAATACAGACCTTTATTGAAGGTAGTAAAGAGCACTTAATTGCCAGCAAAGAAAACGCGTTGCTTTTCTGCCAAAACACACAAGGAGATTAACAATTTAAACATTCAGAGCTTTGTAGAAGCCAATATTCGAGAACAGAAAAAGTATTTCCATGCTTTGCTATCTATATAGTTCTGGTATCAGAACTTCAGCAGATCCTTCTAATTTTCACAATTTTTAGCTCAAAGAACCAAGATGTGTCCTGACACTGTTATGATCAGTTCCCCATAGTTGTTTCCAGGCACTATCAGTAACTATTGAGTGACCACATACTAACTGCGAAGAGTCCAAAAATAACCAAAATTTAATTTTGAATCAACTCCAGCACTCACCACTGTATGTTCTCTTTAGTCCAGCTCTCAGTCCTTGTGGTGGTTCATTGGTAAACTTAATACACATTTGGAGCAGGCTGATGGGGAACTGTTTGTGGATTTCAGTTGTCATCCATAGTCGAAAGCCTTCATGGACAGTCTCTGCTTCTATTATAGTGTCCATCAACTCATCCAAAAAGTCAAGTCCAAGGTGGCAGTTTTGCAAAAGTGCCCAACCTCCCTAGTTTAAAATAACAGAATCAATATACTATCAACATTGTTTGCACACAAAAGCACTGAAATCAATCTTTATTTATGATGTAGGTTAGGAACAAAGACAATGTATCTTAATCAAATCAGAACAGAGTATAAGAACTCTACCCTGTTTATGAAAGATATTAAAGGAAGAAATTCTCCACAGCCAGTTTTGCCTGAAGAAGAACATTTAAAATTCATGCAGTTCAAATAATTGATCAATTCAAATATGCTCATCAGTCAAGAACTGACAGCAAAAATTTTATTTTGTATGAAACAATCATGTCTGCACAAAATCAACATTATTATGTTCTATTAAATGAATGTGAAAAGAAAGTTCAATTGCTTAGGCCCTGTATTTATGCAAATAAATATAGGTTCTTAAACCAGCATTAACTACACAACAAAAATCGTTTTATGGCAAGAGTTTCAGTTGATAAGTTTCCAAAAAAACATTCACATATTTGTCATATTTGTCTCTTACATGAGCCATTGTCTGCTGCAGAAGTTTACGAGCATGGATTTCTTGCCCCTGGCCCATGGAAACATAACGTGTCTCCGTCTTCAGCCTTTTTCCCAAAGCAATGATGGAATCTGTTGGATCAGAGCCCATGGAAAGAAGGCATATGAGAGGAACACGTGGATCTGACTCTTCCCATGTCTTCTCCAAGTCCAAGATGACTCCTTCTGCATATTTCTCCCCCATAGTGTCAACAACATATTTTCTTGCCTATATTAAAAAGGGTAAATCTTACCATACTACACAATCACTTAATATCCTTTTCTTCCCAGTGTAAATGCAACTGCTATATGTACTGAAGAACAAATGATGTAAAATTTATATAGGCCTTACTCTATATAAAAAAGTGTAAAATATAGAATGCTATACTGTATACATTTTAATAGCAGAAATAAAAATATGCAACTAATCTGTTTTATTTGTTAACATTCTACACTGCCTTTGAAAGTTCTCACAACTTTATAAAACCACTTAAAATTTAGTAAATAAATATTCTATTGCATGTAGCTCCATGCATCGTTATATATATAATATATTACATATAATACCTACATATATTCCAGACTAGTAAAAAAAAAATAACCTTGCCAAATAGAAAGGTTTTAAATATTTGAAGATCCTATTTTAGGGAAAAGATAAAAAACATATACAAGATAATCCTCAAAGTCATTAGGTCTTTCCCACACTTATGCTTAAACAAATTATAAATAAATGGTAATAATGATGAAAAAAATCCAGAGGAAGTAAGTAAAGATCACCTCTGTTACACTCTATATATTTACTGCAAAAAAACACATTATTCTTCCTTTACAAAATGTAAAAGGCTCTTTTTCAAACAGCTTCAGATAATCTTTCTTGTACACTTTCCGAATACATTGCTTGTATCTTAGAGTAATCTCCCAGTCAATATTTAGAATCATAGAATGTTTTGGGTTGGAAGGGACCTTTAAGATCATGTAGTTCCAACCCTCTGCTATAGGTAGGGACACCACCCACTAGACCAGGTTGCTCAAAGCCCCATCCAGTCTGGACTTTAATGCTTCCAGGGAGGGGGCACTCACAGCACATAACCTTACTGGGCAGCCTGTTACAGTATCTCACCACTCTTACAGTAAAGAATGTCTTCTTGATATCTAGTCTAATGTAAGACTTCTGTGTTACTTCTCAGAAAAAAACATATTTAGCATTTGATAATTTATTAGTTTTCATAAAACAATCGTAAGATGAAAGGCTATCTTGCCCTCATTAACAGAACTGAGGAAGAACAAATTTTGCTTGACTAGTGTCAGATTCATTGCATGCATCTAAGACATTCATTACACAGCATTGCTTAGCCTTTCTTTGACAATGCCAATAAATGATGAGACTTTCTTTGAATTCAGTTGCAATGTCTAAAGGCTTGCATCCATAAAATGAATACCACATTATTAGTGATGTATTCTGCAGTAAATTACCAGTCATCGCTCTGAAATTATCAGCAGTTGCATAATTTTTATTGTTCTGCACTGGAGCAACACAAAGATTCCTAGAATAGGCTCCTAGAACCTGACTTTTAAAAATAGGTTATATTATTTTTTTAAGATTTAATTTTACATTTATCTCTTTTCTAAACAGATTATTTGAAATAAAAAATTTTGAACTGACACTAATATGGATTTTTCTAAGGTTGGTCTTACAATTGTTCCATGCAAGAACTGGTTCCTCAGTTAAATTATTTTCATGTTATGTTTTTCCTCAGTCAATAAAATAATGAAAAGATTTTATTTCAGCTTAACAAGAGAACGCTTCTACAATACCAGTGAGTAATATTAGCAAGAACAGTTAAGAATATAGTCTGAATTGGTAAAGGATAAACACATTAGCTTCCAGATGAAATCCCATATCCATACTAAAATATATCAGAATCATTTTGAGAACTTGTAAAAAATGCATAGGTCGTCTGTCTGAGAAGAATTTCAGAAAATTCAGTGCAAAGGTCCATTAGAAAAATTCCTTTTAAGTATTAAATAAAAAGGTACTGAATTAGAATTCTTTAACTATTATCTAACAACACCTTGATAGACTATGCTGGCCATATAAATGCACCTGAGCAATGGTCCTGTCAGGGCATAAAGATCTAATAAGAAGAAGATGTCTGAAGCAATCCAGGGATTGACCATAGCCACAAGGAACTGGTTCTTCTTCAGGATTCTCTTTATCAAACCAGATTTTCCACTCTTTCTCTGCTCTAGAGATCTGTGGTTATACCAACAAAGGAGTAAATGTCATTAAACACAAGTCATATAACAAACATTGCAAGTTCACAAGCTTTTAATGACGGTCAAAGTTGCTTAATCCACACACAAGTATTTGTTATCAGCGTTACTCACAAATTTACTATGGCTATTAAGAAAAGAGAGGACAAGCTTTCAGCTTTTCAGTACAAAACTTCACAGAGCAACAATATCTTTCTAAGCATTCATATTCTGAAAAGAAGGGCTACTGCTAAGTACTTTCCTCTAATGAAATAACTACACAGCAAGGTCAGAAGCAGACAGCTTGACTGTTAGCTTTGAGAACACTAGGTACATATCTACTCCCCACAGTACAGAAGGTATTATTCACATATAATACTTGCAATTTACTTATTCCACATAGTAAAGTGGAGTAAGTAAATTGCAAGTATTATATGTGAATAGTATTACAGTACTACAACAATAGTACTTTACTACTACACTTAGTATAATCAAGGCTTTTCAAGGTGCATATAATCAGTAAAATATTGGAACAAACATAAACCATAGTTTAAGAAAGCAAGACTGGGATGCAAGAAATTCTAATAATCTTGAGGAAGAAGAGTCAAATTCAAATGTGAATTGTATAATGGCAAATATGCATAACTATAGTGTGTGAAACTTTCTATTTTTTTTAATTTTCCTGAGTTAGTTTTGTTTTGTGACTGTTTTTTGCCTGTTGTTATTGTTTTGGTTTTTGGGGGGAGGGGATTGTTCGGTGGCGGCTTTTTTTTTTTTTTTTTTTTTTTTGGTGCTACTTTTCATTTTCTTATTTTTAAGTCTTTTTATACTGTTTTCTTAACAGTCCGAGCCAAAACTAGTTACACTGAAGCCATCATTTTCATTCTGTTTACAAAACAAACCAGTTTCTCTCTCCATGTCTTGATCATTATCAAATAATCATCCCCAAACAACAGATTATTTTAAAAAACTTTTGCTTACTCGGTCAAGAATATCTGAAAATTGGCTAAGTTTACTAAGCTCCACCAAATTCAGCCAAGTCATATCTGGAATCCATTTAGCTGGTTTGGGAGGACAAGCTTTAAGGTCTAGGGAAGCACCACCTGAAAGAAAAAAAAGAAAAAGGGGAGGAAAATTTCGACAACTTAAGCTAGATATCACAAGACAATTTCACATGACTTCCTGTCTTCCCAGTCTGGAGATATACTTTATAATATAGGATAGGCATCGATAAATTTCTGAGTAAGCTTGAGTTTACAGAGGAAAAAAGTTAAGCTCTTTTTCTAATACTTTTCTTCAAACATTTGTTGCTGTAGAAAATGAGATGATTTATTCAGTATATGTATTTGCGTTCCTTGGAATTCCAGTCAAATTAAAAGAAAGCAACACAAATAAAAATGAGGTTACAGGGATTAATCATCTGTAAGCCAAGCCAACTTTGGTGAAATAGTCTGCATTACGGTTAACTTACATCAATTTGGTTTTTTTTTGTATCTTAATCTTTGTTTCTTTCATTAAGAATTACTTAGACATATCCTTGTACAATGTGCCTGAAAATAAACGTTATCTGAGAAATACATATTTGAGAAATTAAGATTTTCTGAAGATTCAACACAAAAAAAATTAACAGTTATAATCCATAAATAAACGTTGCCTAGAAAATTAGGAGCATATTGAAAAACCATGGAACAACGGTATGAAACCACTCCACGATTTTCACTGCAGGTACCCTGTTTGCATGCCATGAAGACTAATGCCGTGTTCAGCTCGAAGTCAGATATTCTTTTAAACTGTTAGTTTTGCTTTTGTTTCCTTTTTGCTTGCTTGTCAGCCCACAATTACCAAATAAAGTAAAAGCTTAGTATAATTATTTTCCAAAGTAAAAACACATACATGGTGGTATTTGAACAGCAGACATAAATATCAGCTGAAATGATAGTTATCAATTTTCCTTTTAAATTTCCATGATTCTCATAGCTAAACTTATCAAAATTTTATGTGCCCCTATAAATTAGAACTACCATATGAAACTGTCTGCCACTAGTACAGAATGATAAGCACGTATTGCTTTGCTTGACTGATTTTTCATGTTCAAAAAGGAAGCACCAGGCTAGGAGACACAATCACAGCTCATAGATTTTCTGCAATAATATATACACTCTACTTAAAACTGTTCTGTAGTTTCAACCTTTAATAAGCGTCAGAAATTCTTCATGCTTCACTCTGTTTCTTTGTATATCAATCTTCAAAGTAAGTAATAATGTGAAAAGAAATTTGTGCTCCTCATAGAGTCCTCGGGCTGCATATTTGAACACTTCATATGTCATGTGTTCGATAATATTAATAATCCTCTTGCTAGTTATAGGGCTTTTGGTAGACCTGTTGGAAAAAAAGATCTGTGGTTGAATGTCAATTTGGATAGGCCTTACTAAAGAGAATGCTATGTAGAAGAGAAAAAGGCATAGCTCAAAATTCTGAAATATCAGACAGCAAATTAGCAACAACTTTCAGATTGAAGGAGCAAAATAAAAATAAAAAAATCAGTTCCTATGAAGTCATTCTAACATAACTGAAAATCAACACAGTATAATATTTCTTAATAATTTAGTAGCTAATCTACTACAGTCACCTCCATGAATGGATAAGTATGAACAATACTTGTTAGCAAAATTACCTGGCTAGGGAGCTGTCAAAAAGCCCCAAAAACTGTCGAAGTGAAGTCTGATACATCACATTGACCATGCTCATCTCAGTAATTAGAAAGTATAAGATGCTACCTCGAGTTGCAACTGAAGAATAGAAAGCAAGCATGTTTTCAAAGTAGAAAACTTTAAACTCTACAACAAAAACTTTGAGTTTAAGAATACATGAAATCTGAAGGTCTTTGAGTTGCTGGCCAGAAAAACATTATATTAAGTTAATCTTCATTTATGCATGCAGAAAATAAAATCTTTACTGTAATTAATGCATACTATACAAAGCTCAGTTTACAATTACAAGTGTATTTAGAGAAAAACTAGATCTTGGGATATTCAGTTAAACGTTAGACTATAAAAAATATGATGGTTTCAAGAAACTGCTTGAGCATCCAAACTAGTTTCTCTTACAGAATTTTATAAGAGCCATAAAAAAGCCAAATGGATTAAATTGATTTAACTTACCCAGCACTGATTTAAATTACTTTCAGAAGCCATTTGGTTTTAAATACAAAGATTTTATAAAAACCACAATGATTTCTGCTACATTAACTATACTATTTTATACGTTTCCTAAAATCCAAGTATAACATTCCAGAGAGCACCTTGTTTCATGTTTTCACCTGCCAGTTAAAAGACAAAAGACTGATAAAATGTGTTGACTATAATTGCTTAAGGGTCTAAGAAAAGGTATCAACAAAACAGACACAAAGTATTTACCTTTATACTGCTCCCTAATAACAGTGCTGTTTTGAACTCAACCATACAGTTACTCAAATACCCTAAAGACTGCTTTCACAGACAGTCCATAAAAAGTGTCAACATTTTCACAGTTGAGAGAGAACAATCAAGCCATCCAAGCTTCTTCTGCAGTAGATTAGAAAGATATGTATCTTCCTACAAGGAGCAGCAGGAAGTTCAGGGAGAGAATAGATGATTCAAATTTATAAAAATTTGACATGAAGTATAACATTGATTATTTTGTCCACCATAATACCAATACACCATTTCCTGATACATTTTGCTTACAGG
The DNA here is from genome assembly GCA_037305975.1 of Chrysolophus pictus. NCBI lineage: Eukaryota > Metazoa > Chordata > Aves > Galliformes > Phasianidae > Chrysolophus > Chrysolophus pictus. The sequence goes on along the minus strand of CM074577.1, from coordinate 24,112,369 downwards.
AAAACACAAGTGCTTCCCATCCATTATGGTCATCCTGATTTCATCCTGTCATTTCTCTTACTCTAGGTATTGCTCTTTTAATCATATGTTCCAACCATTTCCCTTCTATCACTACCTTCATAGAATCACAGAATCATAGAATAGCCTGGGTTGAAAAGGATGCCAAAGATCATCCAGTTTCAAGCCTCCTGTCATGCGTAGAGTTGCCAGCTACTAGAACAGGCTGCCCAGAGCCACATCCAGCCTGGTCTTGAACGCATGCTGGGATCCTTGGATTCCTTGTGGAATGCATCCACAACCTCCTTGGCAATTCAGTCCAGTGCGTCACCACTCCCTGAGTGAAAAATTTCCTCCTAATATCTAACCTAAACCTCCCCTGCCTGAAATTAAAACCATTCCCCCTTGTCCTATCACTATCCACCCTCATAAAAAGCCATTCCCCCTCCTGTTTATATGCTCCCTTCAAGTATTGGAAGGTCACAATATGTCTACCCAGAGCCTTCTCTTCTCCAAGCTAAACAATCCCAGTTCCCTCAACCTTTCCTCAGAGGAGAGGTGCTCCAGCCCTCTGATCATCTTAGTGGCCCTCCTCTGGACCCGTTCCAAAAGATTCACAACCTTCTTTTGCTGGGGACACAGGCCTGGATGCAGAACTCCAGATGGGGCCTCACAGGAGCTGAGTAGAGGAGGACAATCACCCCCCTCTCCCTGCTGGTCACCCCTTTTTTAATGTAGCCCAGGATATAGTTGGCAACCTTGCACTCACCAGGTCTGTATTCTTCACGAGCTGAATTTATCTGTACCTCTGTTTCAGCAGAATTTTGCAGTTTCTGTGTTACCTCCTCAGCTGTCTTTTTAGTATTACTCAGTACAATTATTAAACTATCATCATCTGCCAGAGAACCCTTAGTGCTCGTAAGTTGGAACAGAAGGATATCTTCTAGCTCTTTCATCTTCCTTCTGTTTAAAGTCACATCTTCCATAAGATCTGTTCTTTCTTTCTCTAATTCCTGTTGAAATACATGGTAATAATTGGAAAACAGAAAAGAAATCAAAAGCAAAATATGACAAGGTACTTAATTCTAAAAGCGCTATTGCTACTGAAATAGTGGACGTCTAGAATAACTACATTAACATGCAGAAAGAATTCCAGTGGTATCTCTGACAGTAGGTCTATTGCCAGCTTTCCAAATATGCATTAACATATCATTCCAACAAATAGAATGGAGAATGCTGATGTCCTAACAGATCTGCAAGTCCAAAAAACTAATGCTTTTCTTCTTCTATTTCTAATGAAGACAGGCGTAAACATCACTCAAAAACCATCCTTTGAATTCAGTCAATCTAATGCTGTCTTCATTTATGCCCTGTTTTTCGATTACTATATTGTAAATATAGTCTGTTCAACAAGGATCTTTCTTTTCAACTAATCAAGTATCAAAGCTTTCAAGCAATCTAAAATACTTCTCCATCAGACAGGAATAACATCAGTCTCTCAATAAAATGCTTTACTATTTAAGAAAAGAAAGAATATAAAGCTCAAATTGAATTTTTTGCTACATTTATTTAGCTCATTACTTTTAGTAACACAAATAAAGTCATATGTATACTTTGTTTTCCAGTAGTCGTATTTAGAAGTTGAATGTATGTTGATCAACAGCTTTACATAAAGGCAAAAAGAAAAGCTGCTTAAAAATTCAGAAAAATGTTCAGAGATGCAGTGTCCTTTAGATTATTCCTGTTTCTCTTAAAAAAAAAAAAAAAAAAAAAAAAACTTGTTAAATATAAATTCCTCAGAAAGAAAAATACTCCATTGAAACAATATATCAATATATATGTTTCAATACAATGAGGTAAGAATGATGAAAAAAGTGAAAGGAAGGGTAAGAGCCTTTCAAAAAAAAATATGAATCTTTGCTCAGTTATTAATAATTACTGAGACAGATGATAGAGATATTAGCTACATCTACAGAGAAAGTCTCCTGCACTCCTGCACTGTTTACAAAGGTCTGGTGGATATTTTCAAAGTTGGAGATGGTGTTCACTCCACCTTTGCCAAGTCCATCCAAGCACTGCATTTAGGCTGCTGCTTCTTCCAAATAGATATAAAACCAGGATATGACATGCTATCTTATAAAGTCCCAGAGGCATCATGAGACCTCAGCAGAGCATACAAACATTTTTCCACTCCACCATTCCAATAGCATTCATTTAAACACAACTGCTATATATTTTTTTTCGCTTCCTAAACTTACAGTCTTCTCACTCCTATATTCTTTTTAACATTCCTAAATATTTGAAGGATTTTGTTCTTTGAAAGAAAATTCTTTAATCTTAAAAAGGAAATTAAAAATATATGTATTCTAAAAATATATATACACATCTTATTATCATATTTAGTTCTTTTTCTTGTCACTGTGCAAAAGGTCTGATGAAACATATCACCACCAGATAGAAAAGATTTATTGGGATTGTTGTCATAGAGCAATGTAAATGTCAAACAATGTAGCAGAGTAGAAATAAATTCAATGATTCTGACAAGAACAAATGAAATAAAAGGCAAAAAAACCTGCTATTAACTCAGTTTCAATGATCTGATGTCTAACAGAACTGAAGAAAAAAAGCAGATAGCAATTACAAGCAAGAGAAGAATTATTTAGGCTTCATGAAGAGAAACAATTTTTTAAAGTATAGCATTAAAAGAATGTTAGCATTCAATTAAATAATTATGCTGCAAAACGAGACAAACTAATTTTCATGTTGTGCCGAGTGCAACTGTAAAGGTTAAATATATTCTAGAGTGCAACATATTTAAACAAAAGAAAGCTGTTTTCCTCGCAAGAAGAGCCCAAGAAGCATGTTTGAAACAAAATGATCAAAATAAAGCAAGTGAAGGAATACTAGATTTTGAAGTGAAAATCCATTTATTAAGCTTTTGAAATACTTTGTGCAGATCAGAAAGAGTATACATGACAAAGTTTTCTGCATATCTTCAAATATTTCTAGTTGTAGTATCTGGAATGCAAAAAAAGCAGCCACGTTGCTAAATAGAAGGAACTTGCACCAAAGAAGCTATTTCAAATCTAGTGTTGTCTAAGTGGTTTCAGGTGTTGATGTCACTTCACAGGCTTCACCAAGGAATGCTAGTTCTTAAAATTATGTAACAAAATCTGCTAAATAGCTTTCATGGTTGTCACAAAACTATTCACAAGTGCAAAAATTGTCATCAACTGTGTGCCTTTCCCCACCACAAATCTAAAAATATCAATGTGAAAATTTACAAGGCTTCAAATATTTCTTGCATACTATAACTCTACTACTAATCTGTCATAACTATTTCTAATATGCTAAATAAGAAATTTCTTTTGCAAGTTACATAGCAACCAATATAGCAAAGAAAACAATCATATAATTAAAACAGTGTAAGTTATATATCATTCAGACATGTATCAAGTCTCTCAAAGCCAAATGTTCTAAGAAATGAAGATTAACTAAAGTTAACTTAAGTAACTTCACAGAAATATCAGCTACCCATTGACAAGCTTAGCTCACATCTTAAAAATTGTTTTAACATTCTGAAGGATAAAAAGAAATCAGTATCAGTATTCTTCCTGGTAATCAATATTCTTTTAAATATATGACACACAGATTCTACCATTGGGCATGCCAGACAGCAACAAACCGAAAATCACACTTGGCAGAAACTTTCTTTTCCTCACAGCACATCTACAGGTCATTTGTTCTCAGGGCAGAACAGTATTAGAGACAGTGGAATGGGAAGAAATAGATCTACATACGTATGTCAAAGAATAGTAACTCTCCTCCATTTTCTTTGCTGTGCTAAAGTCACAAGGAACAAAACATCCACTGCTTTCCCCTCCTCCACAGTGTCAGTTCTAACTGGAGAATGCAATAGGTCTGGGTTAGGCATAATCTGCCTTTTTCTAACTGGAGAATGCAATAGGTCTGGTTAGGCATAATCTGCCTTTGATAACTGGTGGCTCCCTTTCTGCTTGATGTCCCTCACGTGTCTAGAAGAAGCTTTTATGAGGATTTGTTCCATAACTTCCCAGGGACTGAAATGAGGCTGACCAGCACGTAGTTATTAGGATATTCCTTGCTTTTCTTGCAGACAGGCTGGAGTCACTAAGAATTGCTCCTAATGTCGCAGCCTTTCAAAGATGATAGAGACCAGAATCCAATGGCATTAGCCAGATCCTACAGCATCCTAAGTAACACCTCACCTGATCCCACAGACTTGTGCATATCTAACGAGCTTAAGAGATTCTTAAAGCTAACTTCTACTGTGAATACTGCTTGATTCTTACAGACTGCTAATAGATTTGGGGACCTAAGAGGCATGCTGGCAAATCTTACCTGTGGAAACTGAGGCAAAAAAGACACTGAGTTCCTCAGCTTTCTCTACAACCCGTGCCACTGGGTTCCCTGCCCCATGGAGGAATGGTATACCAAATTTTTAAGACTGTATTCTGCTGCCAATGTACTTACAGAGACTTTTCTTGTTCTTCACCTCACTCATTAATTTAAGGTTCTGCTGAATTTTGGCTTTCCTAACTCCATTCCTACATGTATGGGCAATGCCCCTGATTTCACCTTCACAGTACTTCTTTTTTATGTCTGAGCTCAGTCAAGAGTTCTTATGTTCAGCTGTGCTGGCCTTCTGCTATGCTTGCTTTAATGTGCTGGAGAAGAACAAGTAGAGTATATAACGGAATTATTCAGCATTCAGGCTGTGAAATTAAACACGATGAAAATACTGTGGGGAAAACAAAATGCCAACAACTCAACAACAATTCTGACAGTACAGGCAGTGACTCTTAACTACTCTATAAAAACAAAGATATTTTCATTTCAGAGATCTCAGCTTGTAGAACTGACCACTAGAATGGGCTCGCTGATCCATTTTCAATGATTATTTTTATTGGCAGAAAAAGATGAAAAACCATATGCCTTCTGATGCGCATTTGCCTGAGTGATCAAAAAGGAACTGTGATAACTGAAGGAATCTGCTAATAAAACAACTGTCATTCTGAGGAGTACGTTGTGTTGCAGGACTCAGAAGTAAAGTTTGGCCATAAGTATTTGTATACATACACATCATGGGATGTTTCAGACAGTTCAGTGATAATGCCATTACATAGTGAGTTGACAATCTGTCACTAGTTGAAGTGAATCTAATAGAGCAATGAAGCTGTCTGACAAAATGCTAGTTTTCACAGAATAAATATTGTTTCTCTTATGAGCTCTATGGACTGATTAGGGAGGAAATGTAACTACTTCACATTAACAAAGAAACTCATGCCATTAAGTAAGAAAGCCTTCTATCAAATAAAAAATAAAATAAACAACCATAAGACCTCAATAGCTTCCAAAGTACGGGAATGCATTCCTCTCCAGAGAAAGTAAACTGGAACCACTGACAAAATTTTAGTAAATATAGTCACAAATTCATTGTGTTATGGATGCATAATATCTCTTTTGATTAACACTGGTTGACTTTATAGTCTGAGAGATTAAGTGCCCAGTAATTTTAAAGATACCAAGCAGCATTTAGAGCCACAGGTGCTATGCTTATTGGTATTGCCATTCTGAACTTGGAATTGTTTGACTATTATAGCTGCATTTTCAAATTAACTAGTGAGCTCATTTCTTCTCAAAGTAAGGAAATAAACTATGTCCTTTGCAACAGTTTATGTTGTTATGAGCTCCACAGTGTTTAGATGGAAGGATATGAGTTTCTGTTCCAGACCATTTTCCTTTTCACAGATCATGCTCATCACGTTATATGTCAGTGAAGGCAGGAAAATATTAAAGTCAGTAAGGTACCATTGCAAAAAAAAAAAAAAAAAAAAAAAAGAAACGTCATTTTTTTCCAAACCAAATTTTAAAGCATTCTAAATAGGCTATATTAACATCACAACAGAGAGAGATAGAAAGTTACTCTCCAAACTGGGAAGAGGAACAAATTAAAATGAAAGTGAATCCTTCCATGCATAAACACATAAAGTAAGGAGAAAGATGTAATTATTTCTTTTACCTGTTTCTCAGTCAGAATGACTCTACCCAAGAGTTGATTTTCAAGACCTTTCATGGTCACAGTAAAGTCAATGATGGAAGTTCGAGCACTAATTTCAGGAGAATAACCTGGATTTGGCAGTTTTGTAGTAATGTAAAGTCTGAAGCCATTCATCACATCTACTTCTTTATCACCAACTTTCACCTTAAGAAAAGTATGAAAAAGAAGTCTTGAGACATCAAGGGGCAGTGCACATTCTTTCAGGCACCACATGTAGAAACAAATGTATTTTTCTGTTCAAAAGCACAAACATACGGCTTAAAATTACAAGTCTGATGCAATGAATTTGTTGAAAATATCCATGAAACACTTTAACTGATAGGTTAACATATTCTGTCAATTCTGGTTAAGACATCCCAAATTAAGAGCACAAAAGCAAGCAAATGGGAATGTTGATACTTTCTTCACTTAAAAGTTACCACAAACAAAAAGATAAGAAACAGTATAGGTTAAATCTCTTAATTATATGTTAACTTAAACTCTACTTTGCATCACTGTTAATCAAGTGTAAACGACTTTTAACATTTTAGAGGCATATCTTTAACAGCTGTCATTTTGTGGAGGACAGAGAGGACACTGCTTCCAGTTGTTTGACCATTTGCTTTGTTTTTACCTTATTGGTGGAACCGGATTTAATGAAATTTCTTTCCAAAATATTATCTAATGCTGGGTCAAGCTCTTCACCAACATCTTCTATCAAAAGAGGTCTTCCAAGAGAAAGGCTGTCTTCTAAGTGATTTCTAAAATACTTGTGATTCAAAGAAGTGATCTAAAAATACAATCATGGAGCTATACGGTAAGTTTTGTCAAGAAACCAAACATTCAGCCTGTTTTACATTTAAAGATTATTTCATTTTATTCAGATAAATTACTGACAAGAACAGTCCTATAGCTTAATCAAGGCAAAGACTGTGACTACAAGAGAAGATAAGTTTCAATGTATTATATTTTCAGACGTCATTGAATGCAAACTGCTAATTTTCAACTGCAAGAGTAAAACAACACTCAGCACGTAAAGTTTTGATATCCTACAAGTGCAATGAGATCAGAAATTCACAGAATCTCCTATCAGCCACAGCCTTAGTTGGTTGCCAGCTATATCCTGGGCTGCATTAAAAGGGGGTGGCCAGCAGGGAGACAGAGGTGATTGTCCTCCTCTACTCAGCTCTTGTGTGACCCCATCTGGAGTCCAGGCCTGGGGCCCCCAGCACAAGAAGGACATGGAGCTCTTGGTCCAGAGGAGGGCCACTAAGATGATCAGAGGGCTGGAGCACCTCTCCTATGAGGAAAGGTTGAGGGAGCATATAAACAGGAGGGGAAATGGCTTTTTACCAGGGTGGATAGTGATAGGACAAGGGGGAATGGTTTTAATGTCAGACAGGGGAGGTTTAGGTTAACTATTAGGAGGAAGTTCCTCACACAGAGCGTGGTGATGCACTGGAACAGCTTGCCCAAGGAGGTTGTGAATGCTCCATTCCTCGAGAGCTCCAGGCTCTCGGCAGCCTGGTCTGGTGGTTGGCAACCCTGCACATAGCAGGGAGGTTGAAACTAGATGATCACTGTGATCCTTTTCAACTCAGGCCGTTCTATGATTCTATGATATATCTCAAGATGTCCTTTCTCACATAAAAGCTACTTTTCAATTATTATTTGAATCACAGATTTGCCACATTTTGTCAGCTGAGAGTTTCTAGAGGCTATGAAATCACAAGCATTCCTATTACCTGAAGTTCATTTTTGCCTTCCTTGTTCTTAAGCCAAATTTTACCCTGTGCCTGTGGATCAATTAATAAAGGATAGCGAGATGCTTTAGTGACAATGATTCCGTTCTGTATGGATAAGTCATCATTTGGTAATCCTTGCAGGCTCCATTCACTAATAGTAGAAGCATCAGTCAACATTTCTATGAGGTTCAGATTGTTACCAAAGGGAATTTTCCGGGCTTTCATTTCCTTTTGCCAGTCATTTAATAGCAGATTGCGGAACTCTTCATTAAAAGGACCAGAGTAGGATAGAAACGCTGTAGCCAACAGAACATCACCTGAAAAAAAAAAAGGAAGTGAAACAAAAAGAAAAGAGAAAAGAAAATAAATAAAGAAGAAATAAATATAAATTTTCAAATTCTGTTCTTCCTTCTCAAGTTTTTAACGTTTTTGATGGTAAGTGAAAGAATGTACTTTGGCTTATGCAGATGACAAGTGAGCTTCTTTCCCCAGGATCATTATATAATAAAGCAATGATACATTTCACTAGATAACATATTTACATTACCTTTTCAGTGCAACTCTAGGAATCAAGAGAAGAATATGTTTTATTAACATATTCTTCTCTTGATGTGGCAAGGTTTTCATAGCAGGGAATTGCAGGGACAGCCACATACCAGAAACAGACAGTTAAACTGGCTCCAACAGCTACATTGCCACTGCATTTCCAAGTGTTTATTTATAAAATTAAAAATCACTTCCACGAAATAAAAGTTTCATTAACATTAATAACTTCTATAGTTAGAAGACAGTATGACTTAATATTAGTGTTCATTTCCTCCACGTATATCCTGTTAAACAAATTTTACTGGTGCTTCCTAACGCATCACCCTATGGACTACTGACTACAAACATCAGACAAGTTAAAATATCAATGTCACAAGTACGTACTGCATCTTATGTAAGTAATATCTTTTCCACAGCATAAATAGAGTATCATATTGTAGGATTTAAACAAACTTCAGCCTGATTGCAGACTTCTCCTAGCTGTGTTTAAACAGGAAAATTAATAACTGCCTCAATTTTTGCAGTGAGAAAAAACTTGAACTACAAAGGAAACATTTGAAATTCCAAATGTTTTTAGTTTCACTACACAAGTAAATCAACTAATTTACTTACAAGATCAAAGACATGAACAAGTGCTTACCCACTAGCCTCTTGGTTTGCAAGGCAAATTCTTTACTCTGTTTCGTCCATCTATCTTTTTCACCTGCTAGACCACTTATTAGACTTGAAGCTGTTTGCATTTTATGCCGGCAACGATCAGCATCTTCAAGCAAAGCCTATAAAAAACCATAAACCAAGAAATACAGTTTACAGCTATGTATCTGATAGGCCAGAAAAATCTCTAAAACTAATGGAACCAGTATAACAACAGTGCAAAAATTTATTTTTAATTATATAGCATATCACTTTATAGATTTGGAGGGAAAGTGACAGGGAAAAAGAACGTCAGAACCTACTAGAAATACCTGCCATAAATATGGTTCAACCTTTTAATATTTCTTCTCATAACTTTCATGTTGGCACATATATTAAAGCATGGGTGATCAAGCCTTTTACCTATTAGTTATGGGAAAAACTGCCCAGCATTTCAAATACATTATACATTGATATCATATATTAATGAAACTTGATGTTACAGTACTGGACACTAAAATAGCACAAATAAAATACTGTTTGAAGGGGTGGGAGAGAGGAAGAGGAGGAGGAGGAGGAGGAGGAGGAGAGAGAGGGATCCAGAGAGGAAGTATGCAACCACTCTTTTCCACTGTCTATCAGTGCTTTTTCCAAGGAATAATGAAGAGCTATGAGGGAATACATTATGTTTTGCTCAAAGCAAGAGTGGCAGCCCATCTGTAACAGTCTCTTTTCTGCAAGGATGCATTTACCTGTTTTTCTCGCATGGCTTTTTCATACTCTGCCTGTACAATATCTAATTCTTCTTGCTTTGCACTCAGTTCTTCTTGAGCATTCTGCAGATCCAACATAGCAGTGGTTAGGCGGTTCTCCTGGATTGCTAAATTAGCCTGTGGAACAAATAAATAAAATAAGTACATTCCCACATACAACATCTCAAAGCATTTGCCAAAGAGAGTTTCACTGTACTGTATTTCAAAATCAATAGAGATTTCATGATTCATTAAAACCTTTTATTTCATTTCTATAATAAATTAACTCCTTGCTGGGAGCTGCAGTTAATTGCTCTAATGTAAATTAGAAAAAGAAATAAAAAAATTTCAGGGCAAACCAGCCTTTTCCCTTCAAAGGTTGGTCTGAACTGGCCTTTAGAAAGACCAGTGTCACCAGAAGCTTATGCTTAGTCTAATGAAAAATACCACCGCTAGCAACAATTCTTCCTTCACTCTAGGTCACCCCCATTACACACCCATTTTGACATATAGTCAAAATCATGTTTGACCATGTTCTTCCTGACTTTCATTCTTACCTTCCAATGACTATTTAGCCCTGTTTTTCCCTAAATAACACTGATGAGTAAAGTCTCTGTGCAGTCTCTTTATGAACTGAAATGCTGAACATTAAAAGAAATAGATCCTGAGTTTTTTCTTACTTAAGATAAAGCAATTGCAGCTGTGAATTAAACTAGATGGCTACTTCAGCCCTTCAATTCAGAAGGAGCCCAGAGGCATAAAACTGCATAATCTATTTAAAGATCTTTACGGCATACAAAAAGTAGTACATTTGATGCATATTTCACTGTAGAATTACTATTTTCAACATAATAAATTCCTATAGAGGCATGCACAAATTGGAATAAGACAACTGATATTTCCAGCAGATGAAATCCTCAGTTGCACTCAGGCAGGGAGAAGAAGGAGCAAAAGTGTGTATGTTGCTTATTACCTTTAAGGGTAATACTTCTTTGTTGATGGAAAAAAATACAGCCATAGCTTTGGTCCATGAGCAAAGCCCAGCAACATTCCCACATACTCTCTTAGCTGTCTCAATGTTGTAGTCCACCATTTCAAAATAAGGGCTTAAAAGCTCTACCACTTCTTCATTAATGGTGTCCTTTGGAAATTGCTAAAAAAACGTATGCAATATACAAGTAATACAAGCAAACTATGGAAATATGTATTTTAGCGCAAACAAAACACTACCAGAATCAAAAATGTTAATTAAAAATAGCTAATATGAAGTTGTCTGTCTCATGCAAATCCGGGAGACTTTCAAAGACATTCTACTCCATTCTGTTTTCTTATAAAATTGAAAGAGTTCACCTTCATTTCTGATTGTCTTTATCTTATCTGTTAATGTTACACAAACTAGCAGTCAAGTATGAAATATCACTGAGATTCTCTTTGAAATTCCATTTCTCTTAATACTGAATAAATAAAAATCTTCTAAAAGAGAGGATTAATGGGCAAACATTCTATGAGATAATCCTTTCAAAGAGTAGCCAGCTTCCCCTTAAATTACCTTATCTCATTAGTACAGTGTGTTTCAATTTTAATTGTTTTGACAGTTTATCTTTTTTTAAACAATGTCTTTTCTATTTTCATCCCCATAGCTTCCAACTTTATACTAGAAATTTTGACCAACAGATATTCTATTCAATTATCTATCCTCAAAGATTTATTTACAAAGTATAATAAAAATATATCCTTGAAACTGAAAAATAGCTGCTCCCTGTGCATAAACAATAAAACCTCGAAGACTTTTAGTAAACAAAAATCCTCACATGAGTAGATGCAACATAAACATCATATAAATAGCATCCATGATACTATGAACCAAACAAGTTTGTATGGTCAGACCATTCATCTGTGATTTCCCACTGGACCAGAAAGAGTGTGATTATAAATGTAGAAATGTATTACTATTTATAGGGATGTTTTAACCAAAATATACACTTCAAGATGAGAACATCATTTCTCCAAATGCAGAAATCAGGTTATTATATTCAGTGGTACAGCACAACATAAGCAATTCTCAGAGTAGATTAATACTAATATTAGTAGTTTAAAGCTACTGGACTAGCGTAGATTTATTTACCAAATACTCATTCCGTTTCTACAGACATGATACAAAGCTGAAAATCTCAAATTTCAAAAAATTCTGATTTTATCCATCCTAATAATCACTTATTTTGTGTATGCCACTAAATATGTTACAATGCTCAACAGGTAGGAAAAAAAAATTCTGATTAGCTCTAAGCAAACTGGCAAGTAATAGCTCTTCAAATGCTTAAAGCTTTGAAATTAACTTCAGTGACATATTATTCATTTCCTTACTTAGGAGAAGATATAACTGACTTATGATCTGACTTTCCCACATGGATTTGTGTTTTATTTCATTATATCTTACATTCAAGCCCTTGACATTTCAGATTTCTTGCTTGCCTGATTTCTCTTGCACATTTGTTCTCCTAGGAACACCAAAGAAAATACTTTTCCCTATTGTCTTAGGTTAAAATGACACTAAACAGAAGGTTACACAAATACCTGTAGGTTCTGTAAAAAGTTCCCTGCTGTCATCAGTTTCAAAGATTCTTGCCATGATGGGGTGGTACAGCTCTTTTCCTGATCAATTTTTACATTGTTCAATTTTCGTTGGAAAAGCAGTAACACACAGTCCATGATACGCATAATAAGGTGAGGAGGTCGACCAAGTGTTCGGACCGTGGCAATATCTGCAGGCTTTATTGTCTACAAAATTAAAACAAAAGACAAAGCAAATACTGTTATTACTTATTAAATAAGGAAAAAGGTCAACAACAGCATTAATCCACTTCACAAGAAACTTATTCCTCTTGATTTAAAATAATCTTATCTCTCAGAAGCATGAAGCTGTACAGACCCTTCGACTATAATTTGACTACTATCTCATAGCACCTGCTAGGAAACAGCAGCTCAGCCACCTCACAGCAGAACCTAAATTCTTAAAATGACTTCAACCTAGGAAGACAGAAATATTCTGAAATTTTATCTTCTTTTTCTATCTTAATGCAAACCTATTCACACAAGAAACAGTCTAGAAAGGAAAATGCATTCTGTTGATAATTGGTAAGTGCATCTCTGCATCTTCTACTTTATTGTTCTGGACAAGTTCCTGATGTGGAAGTAAGCCTTTGAGAAAATTAAATAAATCATAATAATGGATGAAACTTGCGTCTTATTAAATACAGCAAAGCCAGTCAAGAGTGCAAATCTAACACCATAACTTGTACACTTGGTTACTGGCACAAAATACATCAACCAGAGTTTCAACTGAAAATTAAAATTGGCCATTGCGGAACAACTGCCCATTTTGGATTTGGCATTTGGGTGGAAAAAGACAAACAAAACTAAACCTAAACAACCTCAAGATAGATCTATCTGTATACATCTTCTGCCAATCAAGGAGTTACACCGAACATCTGAAACCTTACATGTTTTCAAAGGAGCACATTTTCTTACATGGAAAAAATGTTATACTCAGTCCAAGGTTTTAGAACCAACCTGTAAGGCTGCTTCTGCCTCTTCCAAAGCAGGCTTAGCAGCTTCTAACTTTTCTTCAGCAATGGCTTTGTCAACTGAGATGCTGTCCACAATAGCTTGGGCTTTGTCTTTCACTTTCTGAACTTCAGCTTTCACCTTCTCAGCAGCCTGTGCTTTTACAGTAACTTCCTTCAATACCTAAAGAGAAAATTCACAAACAACATATTGAAGAAAATACCTCACTGAAAGAATCTATATTTTCATTTTAACATTTGATCTGTTGAATTCAATTTTCAGAACCAGAATGTTTTAAAAAAAAAAAAAGACAGGTTTTGCTTCTATTACCTTTTTAAGCTTCTATTATCACTTCTTTTCCCACAACCTAACTTCCTTTTACACACACACACAAAATTAAGTGCAATACACTTTAATGTCTGTACATACCATGTCAGCTTTTTCGTTAGCAATCTGAAGTTCTTTTTCTTTTATCTCCAGCTCTTTGCTTAGAGCAGCCACTGACTCAGAGGCCTCTTTCAACTTTTCCAGCCCAGTATTAACTCTGGAGTTAAAAAGAAAAAATAAAAATAGGAAGTACATAATTCCTTTTATAATTTATATTTTCCATTCCAAAACATTTCACTGGTAGAATGAATCAGATGGATTTAATACCAAAAGCTGTCTTACACAAAAAAAAATAAAACTTCTTCAGAAACTTCTGCATACACTTCTGTTGTTTTCAGAATCAAGAAAGTAAACAATAAACAGTTCTCTCAAAAAAGCCTATGACATGAAATGTTCCACACTTCTAACTCAAAGTGAATGCCTTCATTATCACATTGAAATCCTAAATGTGGGCTCGATTTATGTCAATGACCTTGCTGAGCGCTCCAAACTGATACTCTCACAGGACTGACTCCCAGCAGAAAGCATTTTGTGATTGCTAGAATCCTGAGAATTTTTGAGAAATCCTGAGATTTCTCAAATCACTATTTCTTGTTTGAAGAGGATATTCAAAAGGTTGATAAAATCAAAACATCAAAATCAAGACCAAACGAGAGAGATTAACAGGAAAATAGCATTAAGTTAACACTTCTCTCATTAAAATGCCTTCAATAGTGCTTTTTTCTATCAAAATCTAAGTACTCATATACAGGCTCTTCAAATAAGTTTACCTGCAATCTAGGAAAATACACATTTGGAACAGCACAGTCAGAAAGAATTATGAATGTAGCAACTTCAAAATCTAAGCAGGATAGGAACAGGTTAAAAAAATAACAGATAAAGAATAACATATGCTAAAGCATTTCAGTCTATTCAATTAAGGTGAAGTGAAACAAATTGATGAGTATGGAATAATCTGGTGCATTTTAACTTCAGAATGTGTAAGGCTGAGTTAGATATCTCCCATTTTATAAGTCTTCACTGATACCATGAAGATTATTAACTCAATTTGACTTCGAAGACAAAGAGTGTTTCAAAGTGAAATAAATTAGTCTGAGTATTTCTTAAAGACTTTTAAAATTTTGTGCTGGTCTTTCACAATCAAGAAGATAGGTTTTCTTAAGGGTGATGCCAACTGATACGTTTACCGTTTCACATTCTATTTGAGTATATCTCACATAACGTTAAATCTGCAAACAGATTGTAGTTTAATAAAGTGTTTGATAATAAAGCATAATTATCAAATATATAAATATTTATATATAAATATTATATTTGATAAATATAAAATTATAAATATAAAAAACACTTAAAAATCCATAAGCAAAGGTTCATAATCACATAGTTAAACTATGTGATGACAAAACCAAAAATGCCAAGGTTCTTTTTACCTGTTCATATCAGAAAAATACAACTGTTCAGCAGGAAAACAGAAGTTGTTCTCAGGTAAACTGAATTTTATTGTGAATTTGTTATCAGATAACGTGCAAATATTTTCCTTTATTCATTAAAAATACATTTTAATAATTTATACTATATCTTTCCACCACCATGCTCTTCAGTGCATCACTACCCTTGAGTCTTCAAGCTACACGTCAAGAGCATCTCTAATATTTGTTCAAATAACACCTTTATAGTATTTTAGGAAACTTCAAAGAAAACTTTTGCTATGCAACGAGACCAAGTAGGCATTGAAATAAGTACATCAGAATATATCTATCTGAGGGAGAAAACAACAAAAAGACAGCAGTAAACTGAGCAGTATACCTGTTCGCAAATATCTGCAGTTCTGCACGTTTTTCTTCATATGTAGTTTTATAACCCTGAATAAAAGACAGATAGGATTTGGGAGTCACGTGTGTAGAACGTCTATATCTTTGAAAGTAATCAGAACACTTCTCCGCCACTCCATCCTGGAATGAGCCCATACACTGCACAATTTCTCTCTTTGTCTCAGCGGTGCAGTCCATATCATATGAGGACAGAAAATGTTCAGATACTTAGAAAAAGAAGAAAAGCATAAATGTAAGTAAATCTTCAGGAAGTACTTTTAATTTATAAACAAAGCAATCAATATACACACTACATATCGTGACAAGCAGAACTGTTTCACCTAACTTAAATCTTCATTTGCTATAAGTAATTGATCTGTCCATCACTTATGTATATTTAGCTCAATATGTGTCTAAACTTCAAACAGCATTACACTTTTAACACTTCCCCATCCAATATTTTGTCATTTAAATGATAGTGTTGATTACACCAGGTAATAGCTCCAGAAAAGAGAATACCTCTGGAAGAAAAGTCTTCATACTAAAGTTATTGGCAATATGAGATTCATCTTATCATTCTCTTTTATAAATTTAATTTTGAACATAAAGAAGAATTATCAGACAATTTATTGACAGCTGTGACATAGGAAATTCTTTTACATTGCATCAGTGGGTACAATGCCAAACTCACATTCTGAAACTCTAGTCTTCCTCAATTTGCACAAGCAGATTCTCAAATTATTCCATACATCTCTGTAAAAAATGTATAGCCAAGGATCTGGTACCCTTTAATCTCCAAAACATGCATCTACTTCTCTGTAAACCTGTCCAACTGCTAGCTACCATGAATTGATTAACCACAGCCTCTCTCTGGGTCTCATCACAGGCATAGTCACCAAATATCTTCGGTGGTATTTTGCTTTCTTTAATAATGCTTTTATTTTTAAGGAGAATTTTTCTTCTTCATATCCTTTCTTCTGTCAAAAGCATTTCAGCAGTTTAATACAGCAAAAAGAAAACATTTATATCCAAATTTTGAACTAAGTAAATTTATTCTACCAGTGTGCTGGCAAAACAAGCTTTGTTTGCATTCAAAGCATTTAAAAGAACTTAATGACCACGAATCTCAGAATTAAATAACTGCAAAGAAAAAACCTACACCTACCAGCCACTAGAGCATCCTTAGGCCACCGGCTGAACCAATCTATAGTGCATCCAGAAATGAGGGCAGGGAATTTTAAGGCCCTGTTTCGGAACTTTTCACCTACTGGTGAAAAGCAAAGAACCACATGAAGGTTCTGACGGACTCGAGTCATGAAGTAGTCATACAGAATCTCACTGGTTGGAGGTCTACGTGGATGTTCCTTCTTGAAGGTTGTTATGAGGTCACTCAGGATTTCATCTATTTCATCACGAGCAAATAAGTTTGACACCTTTGAGAAAAGAGAAGATTTTTTTCATGTTGTAGAAGATGATCCAAAGGAAAATATATAAACATGTGACTGATTTAATATATAGTCTTTTAGGAAGGAACACTCATTTCAGATACAGAAGTTCTTAGGACCAAACCCACTTTTTCACACAAGAACTTTTTTCTGAAGTGACTCTGCTAAAAACACTGAAATCTAACTTGCTGTAAAAGTAAAACCTGTTCTTCCACATGAAAAATAAAGCAAAAATAAAAATAAAATAAAATGCGAACAAAAAAAAGCCATCCTACCCATCCTGAACACAATTTTTCCATATAAAAACTAACTGCAAATTAATGAGATTTTTAATCTCATCTAATTTTGATAAGCATCAGTGATGTTCCCTAAGTTGTAATTTTTTTTTTTTTTTTAATTGTTATCATGTTCTGGACAGTTTATCAACACTTAGAAGGGTATGACTAGACAATTTCTTTGTACGGTATGATGATGTGCATTCATTAAAATAGATTCTATTATTTTGCTTCAGAATTATAAAATTAAAAAAGCAATGAAGATCATAAGAATGTATCCTACCTCTCCTGATGATAGAACATTATTCAAGTATTCCAAGAAAGACTCATCTTTGACCTCATTGTCTGTAAAGAGAAAACATATGCCTTTTCCCTGCAATCCTGAAGTTCTGTAAAGAAGTTTCAGATCTTCCATCAAGTTTGAAGTGTTGTACGATCTACAGAAGAAGAGTCATGTTAATGCTCACTCCCTTTAAAAAAGATTTCTGGGTAAAACAAAAATAACTAGAAAAGTTAAATAGAAATAATTTCTTGAAACACTGTGGATAGATACCACCTAAAAATAGATAGGGTACAGTGCAGGGTACTGTGTAAAAACAGAGTGTAAAGATAACTTTACACTGTCAATATTCCTGGCCATCACAGAAAATAAAAATTCATAGAAAATCAATCAAATTTAGCCAGTATGAAAGATTTTCATGACTTTCACTTCAGGCCAGGCATGTCTAACCCACAGCCCACAGGCCACACGCAGCCCAGCTCAGCTTACAATGTGGCCCTCACCCTCTTCTGCTGCATCATCATGGTGGTGATTCTGCCCTGCCAAGCAGTCCGGCCTGGACACAGGACACAAGGAAGGCACAGTGCAGTGCTAACAAATAATATGGCACTGTAAGGAAATCGAGTCAGTTTTCAAAGACTACAATTTTAAAAGACATTATATGCAGAAATATGCCACCAAATCCGATGCATATCAAGGAATGGTTCATAAAGACAAAATAGCAGAGCTGATAAAAGTGCATCATCTCAACAAAATATTTTATAGAAAGTTAAATCTCAAAAGGACTGTTATAAAAGCTAGTTACATAATAGCAAATGTGATTGCAAAAAAAAAAAAAAAAATCAAAATCATTTCCTGATGGTGAGTTTGTTAAGCAATATGGCTCAACTTGACATTTTTATTTAGAGGCATTGATCACAAATACGACACTATAGAAATGGCTTCTTTGGCGCCAGTGAATGACATAACTAAATCTCCTACTCTGTAGGAAGCAGTAAAAAAAATAACTTAAAGCAATTTTCTTTAATCTTTGTCATCATATCTGGTATACCTACTGATGGTGCCCCAGTGATGGTTGGTAAAAAAGAAAGACTTATGACACAATTATTACCAGTACCTCGCATTTCATGAAATATCACTGCATCTGACATCAAGAAAATCTACATGCAAAAAATTTAAAAATAAACAATATCACCAAAAATGTGAATTATGTAAAGTCCAAGGGGTGAATCATCGCCAGTTCTAGGAGTTCTTTAGGAGTATGGATGCTAATTATGAGGGATATCATTTATTTTTTCAAAGGAAGGTGGCCAAGTAAAGGTAAAATGCTAAAAAGTGTTTGTGAGTTACAAAGTGCAATTTAACCATTTATGGAATCAAAATGAAAATTTGCGCTAGAACGTGAAGATTAAAAATGCCTCCAAGATTTAGCAATTTTGACGGACATGACCACTCATTTAAATGAGTTAAACATGCATCTTCAAGGTGAAAATCACCTTATCTATGCTATGTTTCAGACAACATGAGTGTCTGAAATGAAACTCGTTACGGCAAGCTCAAGTTACTGCAAAAAATTTCATGCTTTTTGATATTATGGCTACACATAGTCCTATGAACAATGAAAAACATGCAGGTGTGCTTTGATACAGGAATTTAAGAATGGGTTTCAAGATTTACAAAAAAAAATTGTCTTTTTTTTTTATATTTGTGACTCCATTGTCAGTCAAAATATATACATAACTTGCATATTTTCACATGAAATATATAGAGTTGCAATCAGACATTCAACTGAAAGAAAAAATTTGGTCATGTCTCTTTACCAGACTTTCATAAGCCCTATTGTACCAGCAAAAAATATCCCTCACTTCATATTCATGACTTATTCGTGTCATCACTTTTTGGCAGTACTCACATTTGTGAACAATTATTGTCCAGGACAAAGCACACGAAGAGTAATATTTCATTAACAATCTCTGAAAAACACCTTGAGAACTAACTAAAAGTGGCAATCACTGACATCAAACAAGCACAATGCATTAGTCTTACAAAAACAAGGTCAAACATCAAACAAGCATAGTTTTATGCCTTTTGTTGCTTTTTTTTTGTTTTTTTTTTTTTACATTCTAATTAAAAATACATTAAAAAATAAACTCTGTTGCTTATATACATTAAATTTATTATATATATTTTACATATGGCCCAAGGCAATTCCTGTTTGCTCAGTGTAGCCAGGCAAGCCAAAAGGTTGGACAACCATGCTCTAGGCAATAGCACTCGCCCTACATTGTGCTTATTCTTCCTCCCACTGCAGAGACTGGGAGCATGTTTTCTTCATAGGAGAACTTCAATGAGTAAGTACTAGTTGCTTACATTTTAGTTTACACTTACCGAGTTAACATGATCTGAAATGTATCGTAGCCGGCTATGAATGATGCTAGTCTTGTCAAGCTCTGCTTTCCAGAACCACCAACTCCAACTAAAAGAGCATTTCCACGAGGAGTACGAATCACTCGAGAAATCTGTATAAGATTACAGTCATTTATTGCTGAAATGTGTAAAAGTTACACACCCCAAAATCCAGTGCTACTGCAATAGTAAAATTATATTAGAAATGCAGAACAAACCAAAATTTTAAGTTTGCATTCAAGAATTCTATATTACTATTAATATACCTATGAGCATTTTCACTTTGAAATATTTTCTGTAAACCTTCCAATAGCAGCCACTTTATTCCATCACTGCAAACTTTCCATTATCAACAGAACGGCATTTCATACTACCAAAAAGCACAAACAAACCTCAGCAGTGATGGGCTACAATAATATGAAAGATTATTAAAATTGGAAACTAAATTATAGTTTCTCTCATACAATACTCCTGGACCACTTCAAGTAAGACTCTAGCCTTCTTTGTTGCAGCCAGACAGATAAGTTATACCAGGGCCAGTAAACTCAGGAAGAAATGTACACTTCGCAGTAAATAAAAGTATGGCCTTTATAATCAAGCTTCTTATCAGCATAAATATTTGTTAACCGTGGAAAGTTCCACAAAAAGATCCCTTTTTCTTTTCCACTTTGTTATTTCTTTCATAATGTAAAAGTTAGTAGATACATACTACTCCACATTTCCCTTTGGTTCATCACAGTGCACTGTAAACAAACAGACCCTTTGCAATTCAGAGCAAGTGTATTTTCAGCGCAGTGAACTGCACACAGAACCTGTTCCACTGTCCACAGTCGAAAACCACCAAAAAATCTGGAGAAGATACTGTCCTATGCTGAGAAAATATGCCGTTAGCACAGGAGAGGATCTTGCTTCATATCCCATCAATTGCATTGGGTACATACTTGCAGCACAGAGCAGTCTGCACTCACTTCTGGAGCAGCACAGAGCCCCTCACCCAACCAGCTGGTTAGCAGCCAGTTTCCTCTGCACAAACAGTGATGAACAGTATTGGTTCCTGTTCCCTTTATTTTCTTTGATGATCCTCTGACGCCCCTACAATCCCATCACACCAATAAGCAGTTTGAAACACCTACTTGCATTCTCTGTAACTCACTTTTTCTCACATTAAAAATAGGCACATAAACTTCCCACAGTTTTCAATTATATATGTCATTTATTTAGCACAACATACTTATTTTTTTCATAGGTTAATGTTTACAAGAAAAGATAAAATCAAATATGAAGGCTTTTAAGCATAGATACACTTTAACTCAAGAAAGAGAAATAGATTTGAATACTACCCCTGGAATACTACTTCAATTATGTCTTCTTTTCCTGGCAGAGGCACACAAACAGTAAATTCAGAAGCTTTGTTCTCTGGTTATGATATTATTCAACCTTAACTCATTTAAGTGATGCCACGTCAGCTCAAATTAGGCACTACCTTAACTATGTTCACCCATCTTTCTCTTAGAGGCTGCCTCAACTCTCACTCAGGTGTATAGCTCAGAGCTGAAGGACTGTAAATGCTGCTTTCAAGAGTATGGGATCAGAAAAGCACTATCTAATCATTTTGTCCAAAAGAACATTAAGATAATATTGCCAGTAGTTATTACCTAGCTAAAGCAGAGAAGACATTCTTTAAGACAGAAACGATAGATTAAAAACTACAACAAAAAAGACAGGAATAAAGCAGAAACTTAATAGTAAGTATGATGATAGTTTAACAATCTACCTAAAGAATCTGTGAGCAAAACATCATCTACTTTGCAAGCAAGATCTTAAAACAAAGAGTCCAATCTTATGAACTGACAAGAATCCAAAATAATATTCAGTTCTTAAATTTTTATTAGAAATATCAAAAACATCACTGTGTCACTGAGAAATGGTAGTTTTTCTCAGTTAAAAAAAAAAGAAAAAGAAAAAGAAAAGAAAAACCTGCTTTTCTTTTGTAAGAAGCTTATTATGTGTGAACAATACTCTAAAGCTGAACTGTGCTAAAAATTATGGTCAAGTTCAGTCTCTACTCAAAGGAATTTTAAAAGTGAGCATATCAGGGATCTACAAAGGAAGTTTGGAATACATTTATTCCTACTCTGCTGTGCATACTCCCTCATCAGCAGCCAATTGTGTCCTAATTTGATTTTTTATTTCACTCATTCCAAAGAGAGGAAAGGCTCTCAGAAGAATTAATAAGAAGAAACATTGAGAAATAGTTAGAATACTTTGGAGCATGACCTCACTAGACATAAAAGACAGAATTGTTCCATCTGAGGAAGAGCTGAGCTTTTAATACTTGGTTAGAAGGTGAAAGACAAAATAGCAAAAAAAAACGACCTGCTTCAATAATAGAAGTAATTTACCTTGATTTGTGCATACCTTCATTCATTTTGAAACACAATTGAATTCACATGCGCTGAGAACAAGTGAAAAACAGCAACTGCAATAATAAATAGCAAAGCAAGATTATACCTTTACTAAGTGAACCATAGCATCCTCAAAGAAAACCATGTCCATTCCAGTGCCACGGACATTCTCATTGTATGTTTGTAAAAACATATTTAAACGATTCCGTAGCTGACGAAAGCAGTAAACTGGCTCATAAATTTTGGAAATCCTTAAATCAACTTCTGATTTTTCTCCTAGAACAAAAAGCATGTAATGAAACCTCAGCAGTTCAAATGACTGAGGGAGTTACAGTGTAGGTATAATGAGTAAGGAAAGTTAACTGAAAGACTCTGAGCATTCAAAATTGGTTTTATTATACATAATATTTCTTATTAGATATACATACGACAGTGCTGCCTATACTTTGCTATACAGAACAACAGTCCTTCTTTTTCTGCCTCCGAAATCTGAATAGTGAAAATCTGAAAATAAAATCGATGCTAGAAGCAACAGTAAAATGGAGAATAAAGGTAAATAAATATTGTAGTTAAAAATTGCAATTTTTTTTTTTTTGTAAAAGAAATATATTCTAAGCCGATAAAAACATTTAAGTGGTTAAAAAAATTTACTAATAAAATGAATCATTTAAGCACGCAAAGAAATGTATATTCACTGTGAAAAGGCATATACTTGCTTCAGCAAGGGATCTAAAAACCACACAGTGCTTTCGACACTTCCCAGTCCAAAGAAAAAGAGGAAATTGTGCTATCTCACATTTCCACTCATAGGCATCAATCACGCCTATAGGAGACCTGCCTTTCACTAGTCAAAATTGTTACAGCAAATAGGATCACAGAATGGCTGAGGTTGGAAGTGACTTCTGGAGGCTATCAGGTCAAAAACTAGCACAGTGAGGGCCACTTCAAACCCAGGAGCATGTCTAGACAGCTTTTCAGCGTCTGAATATTTGAATAATCCAGATGTAAATAAGTTTCTTAGAAGTTGAATGAGACATTTAAACAACTTACTCAGCTATTGATAAGGAACTAATAGGGAATACAGCATGGAGTTAAACAGTAGTGATGTTTTTACATTTTTGAACCATTTAAGAGAATGATGCCAGTTTAATCCTGCTCCTGCAGTTTTATTATTAATGACAAAAGAGAGCATGATCAAGTACCAGACCTAAGAAAGGGCAGACATTTAAATTATTTACAGAGGCAGCAATGGAAAGATATTGTTTTAAACTCTTGTCTAGCTCCAAGATTCAGAATTATAACTATTAAATTGCAACATTAAGACTTATTGATAAAAAACACATTTGAACGGCTTGATGGTTGGTAGAACTCTAGCACCTCTAACGACTTTTGTGAAGCTAAGGTCTAAAGGTAGATATTTGTATTACTTCATCTCAGGTCTCTCAGGGATGAATACGTTGCAGTAGTACAAATCAAATAAATACAGGGCATGTATGTCAACTTATCGCCAGCCTGAGCACATTATTCAAAGTTGATGTTAGATGAATATTCTAAGCATTTAAGAGCTCAGAAACCCTATTCTTGCTGTTATATTTCATAATAATGAGCAATACTAAATTCCATTACAGGGACAATTAAAACAAAATAACCATTTTTATACTTATCTCATAGAGTCAAAACATGAAGAGGTTCTCAAGACTGCCAAACATATTGAAGATAAAACACACCCTTTCTAAACAGAGGCCTTCTACTTTGTATTTTCATGAAATTTCATTCCAGATGGAGTATTACTTGGGCAGATATAGTTAAATAGTAAAAGCTAGTCTGAGAAATACATGCTTCTTTTCACATTCATTTTTCAAATTAATGTAATACTTTCTAGTTTAAGTTTCCACATTAAAAGTCACTCTTCAGTCTCTCAGTATGTACTCTGACTTACATTTCAGTCTTCTCTGCATTCTCAGTTTCCACGTAATTTAAAGACATATTTAGCTACCTTCTCACTCCAGATTGATTTCTACTAGTTTTGGGCCCCTCATTGCAAGAAAGACATTGAGGCCCTGGAGCGGGTTCAAAGAAGGGCAACAAAGTTGGTGAGGGGTCTGGAGCACAGACTTTATGAGGAGCGGATGAAGGAGCTGGGATTGTTCAGTCTGGAGTAGAGGAGGCTCAGAGGAGACGTTATTGCACACTGTAACTACCTGAAGGGAGGTTGTAGTGAGCTGGGGGTTGGCCTCTTCTCTCATGTAACTGGTGATAGAACTAGAGGGAATGGCTTCAAGCTGCGCCAGGGGAGATTCAGGCTGGACGTTAGGAAATACTACTTTTCTGAAAGAGTGGTCAGGCACTGGAATGGACCGCCCAGGGAGGTGGTGGAGTCACCTATCCTGGAGGTGTTCAAGAAATGTTTGGATTTTGTGCTGAAGGATACAATTTAGTGAGAACTATTGGTGATAGGTGGATGATTGGACTGGATGATCTTGTAGATCTTTTCCAACCTTGGTGATTCTGTGATACTTACATTTGACTCCTTTTATTGAAATATTTCCTATCCCTTACTCTCCTTTTGTCACTCCTTTCAACTTCAATTATCCAAGAAGAGATTTAAGTGTCATTTAACCACTTATGCCAACCTTTTGCTGCTTTCACTACCCATCAGTACAATGACATGAACAGATAATTGAATCACCCAACAGTTTAATAATGACTTTCACCAAATCCCCCCAAAATCTGTTTTCTGTTCTTTTTTATCTACTGAGAAGTATTCCTGGGTTATTTAGCTAACTGGGTCTGCTGCAAAATTTTTATTTAAAATAAACAAGAACACTGTTATAAGCCAGACACATAATCCAAGAGCTTTTACTAGTATTCCAGAGATTTTGAAATAATACTAATTCATTACAAAATAATATATTGCGTACTTTTTAAAAAGTACTGGGTAACCTCAGAGCTACTATTCATACACCAGATCTCTGTGTTAGCTACAGTGCTATGTTTTATCTAGTACTGCAACACAACTCAAATCATGCAACACTTCTTTCACCATTTTAGAATAAACAATTCATATTTGTTATTTGCCAGTTTTACTCACCTTGTGGAAATGGAAACAAGGCCCTTCTATACAGATTATCTGGATATAAATATGGACTTAAAATCCCATAAGCATGTTCCAACAAACGGTAATATCCAGTAAAAAATGTAATAACTATCTCCAAAGTCACTGACAAGACAGCCACACTCAAAGTATAACCACTTATGCATTTTTAAATCCTACCCTTTTCCCCATTCCCGCCACCACAAT
The DNA here is from genome assembly GCA_037305975.1 of Chrysolophus pictus. Classification (NCBI taxonomy): domain Eukaryota; kingdom Metazoa; phylum Chordata; class Aves; order Galliformes; family Phasianidae; genus Chrysolophus; species Chrysolophus pictus. The sequence continues at coordinate 24,086,743 of CM074577.1, read as the reverse complement.
GACTACCAGAGCCCACCTTACCAGTTCTTTGAGGTACATCCCTTAGGAAGTCAACAAAGAACGCATCGATTTCAGGATTCAGCAAAGTTGTCCTTCCTTCAAATTCCTCCTCAATGAGTTTTGCTACAGCTGCGTCAAACCACTTTACATCTTCCAAGGTTGTGAAACGATCAGCAATAACACTCTTACATTCATGCTTCCACAATTTTATCAGTACCTTTTTCGAAAACAAACAAACAAACAAAAATCTCCATGATTTCAATCAGGTGAATCTTGTCAATAAAACTATGTCAGTGAAAAAATGTGTTTTTTAAATATTTTTAAATCATAATAAAACAGGAAAAGAAACAGTGGTACGTTTGGTTTTAATCAGCAGAGAGATCTTAGTCATCTCATTCAACCCAATAACACTTTAATTTTATAGTCAGTTAACTGTACAAAAAGCCTTTATCTAGTATTCCAAACCAGAGCATATATAACTATTTAAGATTTCATTTCCATAGCCCTAAGACACGCTCTATACATAGGAGCAAGATTTTATATATCAATAAACCATTTCTGATTACTGTCTAAGTGGAAGTTGTGTGAAAATAATAACATCATAGCATGAATAAGTTCACACCAAACTCAGAAACACAGATGTCACTTCCAGTAACAAATCCAAATCAGAGGAAAGAAATAGTGTAGGTTATGTTATTATTTCAGCAAATTCACTATACTTTTCAAATCTTTCTATTTGGCCAGAGGATGGAGAAGAAAACCTAACAGGTTATTAATTCTAGCAGTACTGGTTTTAATCCTACACAACTACTACTCAGTGTAGAAAAGACTCCAAGTACTTCTCGAAGAACTCATTTGAGCCTACAGTGCCTTGTATACCTGATGCATACTATGTCAAGTCACAGAACTGATACGTAAATTCATATAATCAGATTTTGAACAATACTTACATGTAAAATCACGTTAGGGCTGTTTATTTTTTATTTTGGAAATTAAAATCAATTCTAACAATCAAATTGAAGATGCAGTAGGAGGCAGGAGCTTGCTTATTCAACAACTAGGAAATTACACTAAATATTAAGTGACCGTATAGCCCAGATATAAAACATTTTTTTGTGTGATTACCATAACCATTTCTTTTCCAGAATTCCATGTTTAATTGCTCAAAAAACTAAATTACTTTCCCTAAAAATACTTGAAGGAGAAATGATGCATAAAGTATTTAATTTTTCTGGATGAAAGGTGAGTTATGAAAAAAAAAAAAAAAAATCATTATGACTTGTTATTTCCTCTGGCTTTCAATTTAAAAACAAGAAGTTAGTTGTTAGATAAGTTTTAGGCAGTGATTGCCAGTCTTGGGATGCTAGTGGGGGAGAAGAGAAATGTTTATTTTTTTTAATAAAATATATGACTTTTCAACGAATTAAAATAAAAGTGAGTTGTTTGTCATAATTTTATTTGCTCCCTGCTTTTAAATACGCATTAGTCATTTTAAATAAGCGTTAGTCAGCAACAATACAAGCAGACAGATGCTAAGCCTCTTCTGTCAAAAAAGTTTAACTTATAGTCAGGAAATGAAGTTCTCATTTCAGGTGGCACTGTAAAAACTGGACAAAAATATTCCCTCCAAAAAGCTGAAAAATGTTTTTCAATCAAAAATGATTTTTTCTAATGTAATTTTAATGCCATCTAATTATATACTACCTAATTATGCACTAACTATGACAAAACCACTGATGTGCTGCACTTACCTTTGGTTCATTGATCACTTCTGATGTAGTGTTCAACATTCCCTGCCAAATTCTTGAGAGATCTCGAAGGTTGAAGACATAATGGAACTTGGCGGGTGTGGGCAGCATTTTCAGCTTGGTAACCTGCCACAGCCTGCGGGTCAGCGGCACTAGCTTGGATACTGTTTCTTTTACATCTTCTGAAAATCCTCGCTCACTACAATAGTGCCCTTCTCCAATTACACCTTTGGAAAAGAAAATTGCCAAATGACAGGTTTTCTAAAATTCATTACCACAACATCAAGGGATATGACCTTTTCAAGCGTATCTGTTCCTTTTTTCTTCCTTTTTTTCTTTTTCTTTTCTTTTTTTTTTTAACCCCTCAGATCTATTTTAACTTGTTGAATAGGCTTCCAGACTTCCTTTCTCTAATCTTGATTCACTTGGTGTTACAGCATCTTGAGCCACAAACACACCAGATATTTAGCTCTTAAAAAGCGTTTGTATAGTGAATCACTTCACTGAGACCACCATTATCCTATCTTTTTGTGAAAGCCTAGTCATCAACACCTTGTTCTTAGCACCAATAGCACCTTTGCAATTCTCCAGCATTGTCACCAAAACAAGGAGCAGCCTTCATTCCATTTCTTCTTAATTCTGGCGTACAGATAGATTCTGAGATGTAACAATTTACAGATAATGAAGCTGCACGTGCAGAGAGATTACCGAAGGAAAAATGCGCTGGTAAGCAAATTAGAGAGGGATTAAGCTTTAGTGTTAATAATAACGTTTATACATAGAGGACTAAAGAAAAGAACAACTAATATTTTCAGAAATCGGATGAATACAAAACTAATTTTTCTTTACCAAAAATTTTGTCAATAGAAGAATTAGAAGGCAGAGTACAGTTGAACACAGAAAACTGTCTCTTGAGTCTCTGTGGAATGTCATTGCGACCTCCCCCAGGATGGATCATGGCAGCCAAAAACTGAATGTCCACAATATTGGTAAATTCTCCAGGTTTTTCCAGATTATACAGTCCATTCTGTTCCATGAGCTGCCTAACTATCTCATTAGTGACCTGTAAAATAAGCAGGTAGTATCTAACAGAACACAAGAAAATGGAATAGAAAACATACTTCTGTGCTTGAATGTCCCAATATAGAATATAAACATTATTTTCTCCCTAAAGCTCCAACTTTTGTGTTTGTTTGTTTCTGCAGAAAAATGTACTGCTAGGAATAAGCATAATTAGACTGTACTTTTCACTAATAATAATAATAATGAACCTGGCAGAAGAAAAGAATTCCTGACTTAAAATTAATCCGTCATATCTCAGTTCAGTCTCACTGGAATACTGCATGATTTCCAACACAACAGTATTGGAAACAGTTCCAATACTTCTCCATTTTAACATAAAATTTCCAGTTTCCACAAGCTCAACCTCATGTATCTTTATATGTTGCATCTGATACCAAGTATTTTGACAAAACTTCCATGTGCAACAACAGCAAATATGGTTTTTCAAGCTGCAAATGTTGGATTACTTCCATAAAAGGCAATGCAAGATTCCTTTCTTCAGACACAGATGAAGCCCCCTGCTTCATCCTATAGAGAGTTTATTACGGGAGTATATTTCTCTAGGAATTCTAACATTTAGTTTCCAATGCAGAATACTTCAGAAGTACCTTATCAATGCAGATAATGATTACTTCAGTTTTTTTCAAAAGCAGACAGTTCTTATCTGTCACAATATTTTAATTATCATCTACACAGTCATGATTTGTGTGCCAAGATTTTTTTTTTTTTTTGTCTAACTGTACTGTAGGTTTTCAATTTTGTGAGCAATAAATGAATATCATTTAAAAGTTTTAAAATTATACAGCCATGTTTCAAGAGGTAACCAACTGTCTAATTGAGCCTCCCCAGGGCTCAGGTTCTAGTTTTTATCAGTGATCTGTATGCAGCATTAGAATGCATCATCAACAAATTTGCTGACGATATCAAACTGGGAGGTGCTATTAACTCTCCGGAGTAAACAGAGACCTTGAAGAGGGACCTAGACAGATTGGAACACTGGGTGATTAGCAACAGCGTGAGCTACAATAATAGAAAATGACAAGTTTTCCTGGGACAGAGTAATGCCAGATTCATGCACAGATGGGAGATGAGTGGCTGGAAAGCAGCTCAACAGGAAGAGATCAGGAGATCACTGCAGCTCAGCAAGAGCCAGCAGTGTGCCCTGGCAGCCAAGGGGCAAGCTGCATTCCGGTGTGCATTAACCAGAGCAAAACCAGCCAGCCAGAAGAGGTGATTCTTCCACTGTATTTACTGTTGGTGTGGCCTTGACAATGCTATTGAATATTGTGTGTAGTTGTGGCCACCACAATATAAACAGGATGTTAAGATTCTTTAAAGTGCCCAGAGGAAGACACCAGAGCTGGTAATGAGGCTGAAGGCATCATCTGTGAGGAGACGCTGAGGACATTACACTGTCCAGTCTGGAGGAGAGGAGGCTCAGAGGTGACCTCACTGTCCCCTGCAGCTCCCTAAGGAGGGGAAGCAGAGGGAGGTACCAGGCTCTGCTCTTGGTCAATGATGGCAGAAAGGGAAGGGCACAGGGCTGCTAGAAAGGAGATTCAGACTGTGCACCAGAAACAATTTTTTATCAAGGAGTGGTCAAATGCTGAAACAGGCTTCCCAGAGAGGTGTCTGTCAGTGCTCAAGAGGTATTTGGATAATGCTCTCAGTAATGTGCTTTAACTTTCAGTGAGCCCTGATGATATCAAGTGATCTTTGAAGGTCCCTTCCAACTGAACTGTTCCATTCTATTTTGACTGCTTATTTAGTCAGTATATTTATTCTAATTTAGTTTATGAAAACATAGAGCTGCATGTGTTCTTTGAAAATACCCTTTAAAAATCAAGTGTACGTACCTAGTTTACTCCCTATTGGTTGATTGAAAAGGCATTTTACACTGAAACAAAGAAAGGAATAAAATAGCCTTTCCCACCTTCTTTTCTCTTTTACAAAACTAACCTGATCTCCCCATTCATTTATTATGGGCATATTCACATCATCAATGAAGACTGTCATCTTTTTGCCTGCAGGCGGACCATATGTTGTGCCCATGCGCTTGTCCACATAACTTTCTATTGTGCGCTGTTAAAAAACAATTATCAGAAAAATTACAAAGAGCCACACTTTTTCGTATGAGTCACTCATTTAACCACATTACAGGTAATTATATAGTAAGTTTTTTGTTACACAGAGTTTTACAAAGGAAAATTTAGGCAACACTAAGTGCTATTGGTAATAGCAGTAATCCATTAGGTTGTCCCATTAGGTTGGTATAAAATATTCCAAATATTAAGTTTAGAAAACCATGCCTCAGTTTCGTAATTTTGAAACCATCTCAAATTATTTTCCAGTTTCAAACTTGTCAGTTTGCTGAGCCTGTTGGTTTTAGAATGGTATTTTAACAGATAATTAACATGCATGCTTGAGACTAATGCAAATAAATGAGAATTCATGAGGCTTAATTTTGTATATAGAAACAGTGAAATGCACTGAGAGATATTTCAATTTCAGTGACGCTAATGAGAATCATAAAGTGTATGCAATATCTTCATCTACATTTGTATTCTACTGACCTATTTTATAGTCCATGTAGTTGAGGAGGACCTTAAATAATCATTGCATCCACACTTGAGGTTTGAGAGAGAAGTATTCATCTTGAGATGGAGGGGAAAGCAAAGGAGAAGTGGAGAGGAAAAGTGTAGAAGATTGGCAGTCACGCTCATCTGTTTGAGATGTCATGCCAAAGCTTCCAATTCTGAAATTCTGTTTTGTTAATACTAGTTGGGCAGTATGAGCTCCACTAAAGCTTTTAGCACTACTTTTTGACTTATTCAACTGAATAATGCTAAATATAAAACTTCCAATGAATTTTAAGAATCTTTTATTGTGATACATATTCATTTTATTTATCCTCTGTCAGTTCAACCACCTGCTAGCTAGCATCTGTAATACTGAGTATAACAAATTAAATATCTGTTAATATTGCAAGATTAAACTAATAATCTGTCAGATCTGACAGAAGCGATTCTTGATGACTTTTCCAGTAGACATCAATATACTACACAAAATCATAAGGTGATAATTATATTCATACACGTAAACTGAATAGACTTAATGAAATAATTTTATTTTTTTTTAGAAGCATGCTTGCCACCGCTATTTTTTTCAGCTTCTTACCATGAAGCCAGTTTACAAATGACACCTCAGGCTCAGGGACAGCACTTCTGCTTACAGCACAGACAGTGCTTAGGCTAGGCAAACAGAACCATATTATAAACGTTCACTAGATATATGCGAATAGTAGGTTAAGGAATCTTGAAATAAATCTAAGTAGCTCAGCAGAAATTTGGACAGGCAGTACAATTCAGGATTTAAGTATTCAAGGTTCTGTTTAGAGCAGCTGTGCTGCAATGTGTTACTTTTTAATGAGTAACGTAATTTACTTCAAACTGCAGACAGCCCAGACTTTATGACAGATTGTTGCGGGTAGCACTTACTTTACACATGGATTTTAGTGAAATCTAAGGAAAGTCACTGACAGCTCTCCCCAATTAGTGGGAACCAATACATCTGACATAAAATCATTAAGTATGGTGAAGCAAATAACATGTATGTAATAGTCTAAGAATAGCTCAATAACTAGTGAGACACGGTTTACAGAAGTCTTTCAAATCAAGTGCCTTGTCCATTTGAGTAGGTAATTTTTTCTTTCTGTGCTCATTTGCAGCTAAATAGACCACTTTCAGAAGTATCTTGCCAACAAATTCTCAATACATCCATTAATCTCTGAATCCAGTAACGTATTATTGGAAAGTGAATGACTACTATACCTGGAAAATTAATGGGGTAGTTGCAGAAGAAAAATTCAAACTCTTAGTTATGTGGCTTTCAGGGTTACATTTCGACATAAAACATTTGGTGATAACAGTCTTTGCAGTTCCTTGCTCACCAATTAGTAGAACAGCCTAGACAAAGACACACGGAAGTAATATAACACACAAGAGCAAAACCTCACTAATTCCACATATCTTCTCAACAAAGAGCATGTAGAAGCAAAATAGTTAACATTTCATAGGCCTTTACAGGCCTCACTTGATAAACTTTTGCAGCAAATGGTCTTGTCACTCAGTACAATTTAAAGAACAAAGGAGGAGATTAAGAAAAAATGATGCACTGTCTAGAGCCTCATTATTTGAAACACTTCAATCACTGGTGTTATTTATCATATCCTCCTTTTTTGATACCATATTAGTAATGAAGGAGTTTTATTCTTTAAAAAAAAGTCTATGAATTCTGTCACTGACCCATCTGGACAGAGTTCCTACAATAGAGCCTGGTGCTCTACTATTCTGTGTTCTCTCTTGAGAACACTGCTCCACCATGGCTACATTGCATTCCCATTATTTATGGAATAGAAGGGATGGGTGATGGGAGGGATGGGTAGTGGGATGCTACAAAAGGCTGTGAACAGTGAGAATAATAGAATTCAAGTACACATGAATACAGCTCCAGAATCACTGTTATGGTTTTTTATCACAAAAATGATGTTCTTCCTTTTCAATAATTTCCTATTTCTCTCCTGATTCAAAAACTCCATCATGTGCACTATTAGCAGTATTTAGATGTGAAATGCAGATGAAGTACCTTGCCCTGTTTAGCAATGGTTTCAATAAGGAAATCCATTCTCACATTGTCAACATTTGGCACAAGAATGGAGCTATACTCTGGCGTGCTGCTACTAGGATATACATACTCTTCAACACGTGTATTCCAGTGCATCCAATTACCTAACAGAAAAGAAATAAAGTTAATGTTTATAAAAACTAGACATTTTCACTTATTTTCTATCAATTTGACTTCTCTGTCAGTTCCTCTTAAGTAGAATATTCTCAATCCATAAATACAGACAAATTATGTCTTACTACTCTCAGACCCCTGAGAGAAGCAACAAGATCCACTGTTCCAGCTGTTTCCTAAAATTATGACAAGAACATGATTTTCCAGCTTGTCTATTTATTCACTTGATAATTCATTCACGCAGTCCATGTAGCTTTCTGTAGCAATGTTTTCACATTATAATTTCTCAAAGGGAACAGAAAAAAAGCTTTACACAATATCACAAACATAAAGTGCAACTGTAAAACAAAAAACAAGAGAAGGTAACCTACAAAAAATCTATCTAAATTAATAATTGAAAAGCAAAATTTAAAAAAGAAATTCTATGTTCTACCCCGAAGTACCCAAGTGTGTAACTAACCATCAGATGCCACATAATAATCAAACATGGTATCTTCACTGCCTTCTGGAATGCAGGGAAGATCAAGCTTTATTGTTGCACAGTTTCGAAGCCAGTGCTCCATTTTGCATCTGTCTTCCAGTTCTAGTAATGCTCCTATGCTCCACATAAGAGAGAAGATATACAGTCTTTCCAAGTATTTTGCAGTCAGTTCCGCACCTTGCTCCTGAAGGATTAAGTTAATTTTTTATTTTCAATAGCCTGAAAATTCTGCTTGATAATCACTAGAAACAGTAGGTTAGAAGCCTTCGGTCATGTCTAAATTTAATGATGTCTTCATCAAGAAATAGACTGAATAATTATCTAGTGGACTACGAAATAGAGAAAACGATCCAGCAAATCTCTCTTTTAATGATCCATTACAGTGCTTGACCTGTTTAAATTCTAGTTTATAACCCGGTAACATTTCTTTGAAAATAAAAAAAAACCCAAAGGAAAGCTTCTGATGCATGCTTTGTGTGAAAACCAAATCCAAATGTGAAAAGTAGGCACAGCCTTACTATTGCTTTAAAAAGAAAGAGAAAATATTCCTAACAACCTGTATCTTCATTAATACTCCAAGAAGCCAAAAAAATCTCCTTTCTACATAACTCCATGACATAAAATTTTCTCTATTAGATTAAGAAAATATAAAAAATCTGCACTACTTTACCTTAGGTGGGATAAGGCCCTGCATCATATTAATGCTCTGCATAATCACAAAGACTTCCAGCATCTCAGTCTTGCTTTGCAGAGACTGAATGCTAAAGCGATATAAGTCTGGGAATGATGAAGAGTACAGCCCACGAAGAATTTCAGCTTCTTGGAAAGAACGCCTTTTCAGAAACCCCTGTGTGCACAGCGAGAAAATAAATTTTATTTCAAATGCAAGAGAATAAAGTCATCTCTACTAATTCAAAAAGTCCTACAAACATGGGAAATTGATACATCTTGGGGAAAGTTGATTTCTCTTGTTGGGGGGCTCAGATTCCCTGCCTTCTGGGCAGAATTTGGCAAGCAGAAGGTGGACATGGAAATAAATAACTCCTACTGGATGTGGATACAGAAGCAAAAAAGGCATTCACTGTTTTTAGCAGAAAAAAAAACAATTATTTCAAATAAATATATTTTTAAAATCACAACAGCTGTGATTAAACTCTGCAAAGAGAGAATACGCATTTAACAGAAATTTCATTTTTTCTGCACAATGTTACTTTTAGCTGTGATAGAGAGTGCCTCAGAAATATCTAGAAGTTGCAGAGAAAAAGATCGCATTTCAGGGAGGATGTCTGCTGAGTGTCAATAAACTTATGCTGTGTGCTTGACTGTTAATAGTATTCTTATTTTGCATCCTTATGTATGTTAAAGTGGGTAAATAAAATAAAATTAAAGCTGCTTTATAAGGTCACAGAATGGTATTTGTGCTTTAATGTCTTTAGCTTAAAGTCACAACCTGCTTCTTAGAGTTACTCTGAAGTCTTCTCTTGTCTCTGGGTGGTAGAATTTTTTTTATTTCCCATAAGTTAATTTCCTATATAAAATACACTTATTTTTAAAAACACTAGCAGGTGCTTCTCCAAAATTCATACTAAATTTTGGAACAAATTGAAATACAGTAAATACTATTTCAACACAGCTTTTTTGGTGCACTTATGGTGTTACACTGGAGCAGGCTCCTAAGGGCACTTCTGGAGTCTCAGTGTATTGAGATTCTCAAAACCCGGCTGGATATCCTTGGCAACCACTTCAGCTGACCTTTTTTGAAGTAGGCTCAACTACATGGCCTCCAGTGACCCTTTCCAACCTCGACTATTATGCATTTTTGTGATTCTCTTCCACATGTCTACTTTCATTATCTTCTGAAACTCAATTTTTCACTGCCCAAAGTAAATAACTTATTACAAATAGGTAGATGCATGAAAAAGCTTTCTGGAAACAGGTACGTGGAAAATAGAGAGATAAAGATTAAATGGCAGCACTTTTTAAAACAAGTAACTGGAAATTGACCAGTTATTCAGAAGATATTAAGACACAAAAGCTGATAAAATATTGTTTTTTGAAGCGGTTGATGACTTTGACCAATTTGTAAAATCTGCTTTAAAGTATATTAGACAAGAGTACCAATGTAAAATGTTTTAGATCTCTTTCAGCAGTTGCTTATGTATTTATATTTAGGTATTTATAAATTATGAAAGAAAATCTAAATATATACAATGCTTTTTTGAGCTACACATATTTTTTTTAATTAATTTTCAAAGTTCTTCTATTCTTCAACCAGTACTGTTTTTCCTTCTGCATCTGAAAAATAGGAACTAAAGAAAGAAAATCCCACTTAATTCTGTTGGAAAAATCAGTAAATCCTTTAGTAAAAAAAAAAGAAAGAAAGAAAACAGCCTCATGTTTCCGTCTGTTTGTTGCTGCCACTGAAATAAAAGATCGAATTAGCGAAACTTCCTTTGTTCAACACTTACTCCAACACAACTTCATTTAGTTTCTGTATCACTCTGAAATGATGAGGTAAACCAGGTCTGATAAAGCAGAATATAATGCCCATTTTCTTCGTTTTTGCTGTATTTTCTGATGAATCTAGAGCTCAGTTTAAACTAAACGTTCTATGAGTGTTGTGTGCAAATAAACAGGGAGAGAATACCAGTGTAAGGAGGCAGAGCTGTGAAATCCTAACATAAATAGGTCTTAGGCAGGGTTGTAAGTACAGAAACTGAAATCTCATGGGAACCACTGTCCTAGATGCATAATTTTCACTTACACTTTTCCAAATTTCCATACTAATTTAAAAAAATAAAACAATTAAAAAGCATGGTGTTACAGTAATATACATAAGGCATTTGTGTTCACTGCATTTGTTTGCCTTGGTAAAAATTCAGAAACAGTCAAATTATTAGAAAACTTACCAAAAACTATTTTTTTTCCCAATAACAATGCAACTATTTTGGTCTTGGTAAAAAATATATATATTAAATAAATTATCAATGATTCTGAAGCGTTGCAACAACTTAACAGCCAGATTCATATGACTTCATATGAAGAGAAAAGAGAACAGCTCCTAGACACTACCAGAGAGAATGGTGGAGATCATAAAAAGGCTGGAAAGCAGAAAAAAACAAATATTTCCTGTTGTTCCCAATCTTTGAGCACTGTAAAGCAAATATATTTCTGAAATCATGGAGAAAATTTTGTAGAAATCTGCTCTTGCCTTAGTTTTACTAGCAAAAGAACAGTTTCTTCTGTCTTTTTGTTGTTGTCATTGCAATAAAAAAAATGAATACCCCAAAATTTTAGGTCAGAATGCTACAGGGTATTTTACTCAGGTAGAAAAAAATAAGGTATTAAAATAACTAGGAAAGAATATTTGATTGCATCACTAATCTGACAAGGGAAAACAAAAAATTAAGAAAAAGATCCAGAGATTCTTTCTTCTGCTTCTGTTTGAATTTCACTAGGTGGAGTGGACTGTAATTGTCTAGCTATAACATTCATTTGCAGTTTTTATCTGAGTTTGTATTACAGGTTGGTATGGACCTTACTGAATCATCAAGTCTTCTCAACTCTTCCCAAAACTTCTTTACCAGTCTCATGCTCAGGATACACCTTCCCCGGGGCTTCACTATCTCCTGCTCCCTGAAGAGCACTAGGCTCCGTCTGCTGCTCAGGACCTGAACAGATACATACTCCCTTTCTTGATTTCTGCCTGCACTGAAACCTTCCATATGTTAAGAACAGCTGATCCAGGCAGTACCTGTGACCATATCCTGGGGCACATCAACTTTTCCTTGATTGCCAGACAAGTCAGGAAGTTATAAGCAAGGAACCTGTTTAAGAAAGCTAGTAAGACTTCGTGCATAAGAAGCTTTTTGGGTTTAAAAGACAAGAAATCTGAGAATGTAGAGTAGGACCTCTAAAATTTGAAATGTCTGAAAATTAATACAAAGCCAACTGTATTTTTTTCTGACTAGTTAAGTAACACTGCCTAGATGAGCCTTAGTTAAATTTTCCAAAGGTATTCTCTACTTGAATTGGAAAATAAAAGAGTGAATGAGACTGTTAAACACATTTTAAAAGTGATAAACGACTTCTTAAAAATAAGAACAGCAAAATTCAGTCCCTGAGCTCACAGTAACCCATAAAGGTTTGTTGTTTTGAATCTGCAAACAGGGAGTAAATTATGTTCTATTTTCTTAAACAGGAAGACTACGTTATTTCTAGCTTAAAACTAAAGTTTTAAGTCCAGAAAGTCCAGAATGAAGAAATGTTAATTTAGGATTATACAGAAGAGAAATACATTAACTTGGTTTTCAAAAGAAGCTAATTAAGTAGCTCTCTTTATGAGAACAGGAATTAGTCTTAGAAACAAGAAAGAAAGTTTCAATTTCTGATATTCATGAAACATTTCATGTTTTGTCAAAGCACAGTAATGTCAACAAAATACCATCAATAAGACTGCCTAAACATGACAAAAAATAAAGATAAATCAATATTTATTTTAATTTAAGAAATAAAAAGAGTTAATCCTAAGAAGCCTAGTTTATGGGTAAATTTCTAAGACAATAAATGGCTTTATAATAAAAATAAAAGTAACCTGAAAACTTTTTTTTCTTTACTGCTATTGTCTCCATCATTTCAGAAAATTGAAGTTTAATGTTGAAAGTTCTGTTGAGAAATATTACTGGGCAACATTAGGTTGATTCTTGTCAACTCTTGTATTTCATCTTAACCAAGACATTTATGCTCAAGTCTCTAAATGTGTCATTCACTATATCGATGTCATTACTAGAGGTCAGTCAAGATGAGGATTTTTTATAAGCTTTGGCCGTGTGGAAGACAACATTTACAAGAAAAAATCTTTATAGATCAGATTGAAATTTGAATATTTATATACTGTTCTTCCCTCTAAAAAACATCTATAACATGTTCTGTTTTCCTAACAGTACCATTGGACACAAAACTACAGAAAAAAAGAACATAACCACTGCTTGCTTTTTGTTTTTTAAACACTTTGCTTCTAGGAATGTTAAACTGACAATTTATCAGGTAAGAATACACATTTAAAAATCAAAATTTGTAAATGCTGCATTGACTTTTTTATGGTTCTAAATGCCAACTGCAGTCAAGTTCAATAAATATCAAGAGAACCTCTGTTTTCTTGAGGACTGCTAGATTCCTGAACTAGCCTATTGGCTCTTTATTTTTCCTTGCTCTGAAATTATAGCAGGAGCTGCTACAAAGTTGGTATTTTGACACTGGAATTGTTCTTCAACTGCATAAAACACCTTGAATTACAAATTTGTTGAGATGTGGAGCATCCAAGTTTTTAAAAGTGTAGTATGTTGACTATGTTCTGAAAAAAATCCATCTTTTATACAAGCTACCACAAACTTTGTTATTTTAAATTCTCAGATATAAATTTATACAGGATAAAAGCTGTTTCATATCTAACCCCAAAATTTAGTCCTAAAGTAACAACAGTGAACTGCTGAATGCTAGAAAGAAAACTTTCCATACATAAGCAAATATAATTATTTGCTGCTGTACCTCAAGGATAGGGCTCCAGTTGAGAACTGATGAGCTCATGAATACCATCCCATTCCTCGAGACTGTTGCCGGAGAAGCATTATCAATATTGTGAGGTTCAAAGACTATTTTACAATTTGGTGCCATAGGTATACGATCTCCATTTGCAAGTGTTAAAGTCCTGTTGTCATCCAGAACAGAATTAAGGTTCTCAATCCAAATAGCGTCAACTGGACCATCAAGAACTATCCAGATGTGGTCACCTGCAGTCCAAAATGATTGACAAAAATGCCTATGAAAAAAGTTTCAGTTTCTTTCAAGGACCAGTTTCTTCTGTCTTTAAATATATTTTGCACTAATTCTGAATTCATGAACACAGCTACAATCTCATCTTTAAATACAATTTCCATTCTCATTACTCACTTTCAATTAAGTGCTTCATTTTTGTCACCTTACCATAATAATTATTCTTTGCTCAGTATATAAAGTGTCATAAGCATAATTCATCAGTCTGTAATAGTCTGAAACAGAGTTTTATGGATTCATCCTTTGGTTTAATAATAAATTGGATTTATTTCAAGTTACAGAAAGCAACATAAAGATAGAAACAACAGACCTATTTTAAACAAACATTCATCTGTTTCCAACATGCTAGTGAGATTAAATGAAAGAAACACTTGAAAAGCCACTCTCTCAAGTAGCACACTTACTTTCATATCTAACAGAGGTCAATCAAGATTCTTGTTTTTTATACCTATGCTTATAAACATGACCCTGTTCCCTTTGAAGTTCCTCAAACTCTTTCCATTTAGTACTGGAAATGTATCTCAGCACCTGCATGTGTTTCCTAGGAAGGTCTAGGTCCTACTTGCATGATTTAAATTCTGGGAAACTGTTTTGCCCTGGCAGCTCCCTTGGCTTCCACCTCCCCACTTCTTAGGTTTCCAGCCCTGCTGGGCATTTCCAGATGGCTCTGTAGTCAGAGATCATCCCAATCTCATCTGCCTTCAGAGTCCTTACTTCCTATGCCTCGGTGCTGAATTGCTAGGCACAAATCAAGATGGTTCAGGCTAAGTAACCTTCTCACCTCTGACCCAAATACCTTTGCATTTTCATAACTACAGTGCAGGTTTCTCAGGCATGAGATGTTTTGGAGTTCACTTCATAAAGATGCGTTACAAAAGTATTGCAAATAGTGAATCTTATTGAGAAAGTCACAAGAGTGTGCTAACTTAATATTTCATGCTGAGGGAAAAAATAGAATCAACAGTTAATGCCATGCTATATTCTCAAGGGTATTACATTTCCAAATTTGAAAAAAAACTATTAAAATTAAATCCAATTTTTTTCTATTGCAAGGAATCTGTATACTTAAAGAATACGATTTTTGTTGGAAAAATTGAATAAACAATGTTAGATTTTCTTTATTCCTTTTCATTTCCAACTTTAGTCATATAGGCCTAATGATAACGTCACATACTAATATTCAGACACAAGAAAAAGAATCTGTGCAGCACCAAGTTATCAAGGCCTTTTCTTTAACTAAAATATCAGGCTAAGAATATGACAAGATTATTTTTTATATGCCAGGCAGAAACTGATTACCTAAAAGGAATTACCAGTGCCATTTGAGATGAACTATGATATGTGCAGGGCTACCAGATATGACACTCCCAAAGGAGATTCACACCCTTCTGTTATGGCAGTTTGAGACCAGGTGAAAATGCTGACAGCACCAAAATTTTGTCACATTTCATTGCTGGGGGAGAAGATTTTGATCTTTCACTTTTCTTTTGTGCAAGAGCCTATTCCTAAAGAAAGGGATCAGCAAATTCTGCAAAACAGTATTTGTTCTCCACAGTTTGAACATAAAGCATGTAGAGTGGAGAATTTTTAAGTATTATTACATTTTATTGTCATACCTTTCTTGGCTCTTAATGTTTTCCTCCAGAGAGAAGAAAATATTCCATCTGTCCAATCATTTGTTGCTACATCAAGACGACCAAACATCTGCGGTGCTGTTATAGCTTTCGGATTCATTCTCATTTCACGATGTGGCTGTCCACAGTCTAGGCAAGCACATCCCTAGTTAGTTTTGGTATTTATATTCAGTAGGCAGAGAACTTTTAAAAATTCAAAAACTTTACATGCAAATGGATAGTTTAATAAGTATTCAGCATGATAAGAAACCGTGTACTTATTTGGTAAAGTTTGTAGCTGGAAAAAAACTGATAGAAGTAGCAGGTATTTTATACTGCAGATGAAGACACTGTCTTGTTAATTGTGTTCAGAAAGGAAAAGGACTAAATACTTATGATGATGAGAAGCTTTCAGCATTACCTCAGCTGAATCTGAGACACTTCAACCACTTGCTCCAGCTGCCTACCCAGACAGTACTGCTCTCAGTGTCACTAGAATAAAGACTTCTGATGCATGAAAAACTGGATTTGTATGCTATATGACTTTGAATATCAGTGAGGTATTTTTAAAAGATACCACCACAATATTATTTAGTATCACAATATACTGAAATTAATTTTTCCATTAATTTATCACAGTGATATAATTGAGGCTTTCTATAAAGAAACAAAGCAAAATGTTATAACATTTTACAGTAAAAATAGTCACCATACCTGTCATGGCTTTCATTAAAGTGTGGATACAAGCAGTTTTTCCTGAACCACTAGGCCCTAAAGTCATCAGTCCATGTCTTACTCTCTGAGTTTCAAAAAGTTGGATAACTTTCAGTTTCCAAGGAGGATGACAAACAAGTCCAGCATCCTCCACCTATGGATAGTGTCAGAAATACAAAACACCACTATTTTAGTCCAGAGGATATCTTGATATTTTATAAATATTTCATCAAAGAAGACTCTGTAAAGATTTTGCATATAAAACAGCTATTTGGAAAAAGAAGTTATTTGGTGTTCAAATTTGTACCCAGTACAGTAAGCTCTGATAAAGTATTTTCTTTTTCTAGCTCTTTTAGAGTTACTCTGTCATTTTAAGACAGGAACTTTAGAAACACTCTTGCTAGCAACATCTTTCATAGCTACAAAGTATCATTCACTTACCTCTCAGAAAGGCTTTTTTTATTATTGGTAACATTTCTAATTATAAAGTTCCTTAAGTGTCTACAATACCCAAAAGTTCTTCTACAAAAAATTTGTTAGATATTTATCAGTGTACAGAGAGACCTTTGAGAAACTTCTTCACATGATCCTTCTGAGAAAAGATGTGATGTTTTCCCACTTTTTACTAGTTACAAGCTTAAATAAGTTATCTCACTACAATGATATTACTATTACTTGTGGAAGTGACTTAGCTGGAAATGAGTAAGAGAAAAATTGAAACAATTTCTTAAGGATACAGACCACTGTCTATGTCTTTGACCAAGTAAAAAAAATTCTTAAAACTCACGATCGTATTATACAATTGAAATTCCCAAAATAACAATTATAATTTATTTTTAAAATACTTTCTATGTTTAAAATATGTTCCAAATATGTTCCAATTTCAGAAAATGTTATCAGTAAAAAAAAGCAGTAACCTTTTATTAAGAGTTGGGTGGGGTTTTTTCGAGTTTTTTATTTCTCTGCTTCACTGTAACATAATTATCTGAGGAATTTTTCAAATTCTGGAGGAATGTTTAATAAAGCTGATCATGTAAGTGTTCATACTTCATTAATCTTCTCTATCCCACTGATGTTCTTACGCTAATCCTATTAGTGTTTCAAAAGATCTGATGAAAACCAAAATAGAAGAAATGCCATTTTAGGAAAATCTTTCCTTAAGCTCTTGTTCTGTCTTATAGATTTCACACAACCATTAAATCTAGATTCACATAAGGCAAATGTACGCAGACATGTTTTTCAAACTGATCACCACAAATGATTCAAACAGAAAACACAAGCTGTCACAATCACAGTTCAGTGACATCTGTTAGAATAAGACTAATAATTACATGCCAAGGAATATTTACTAGAGGTGACTTATTGAAATGTCTACCTCTTGAGTGAGAGAAGGCAAACTCCCCTGGTGGAACGCACTGGGAAATCCATTCCATGATAGTCCCCTAAGCAGCGTGACCTGTGACCTTAGCTGTTAGCAAACACCAGAAGAGCCTAGTATGCCAACTCTAGGGAAAAAATGACATGGAGTGTGAAGCAGGGTGGAGATCCCATGGCCAAATGTGATTATCCTGCAAGGATGGGGACTTGATGATACTGATGGAACTGATCAATTATCTTATTTCTCTCAGCCAGCCCCAAGCCAGCAGTTTTCCACTTTGGTCAAAAACACGTTCTCTGAGTGAATTTTGCAAAACAAAGGTATGTTTGACTAGAGTCACTCAAGCGCCACCTCAAAGTAAGAAAATAGTATAAAAATGGCTTAAGAGAGAAGGATTTCAGGGGAAGATACCATCACTGATAATTTTTGGGACCACCTGACAGGCTGGGCCTCTCTTCCCCCTCATAGGGACTTCTACTGGATGAGATCTGCACACTCAGCAACATCAAGTGCTTCTGTGGGAAACTTAGAGGTCTCTATAGAGTTATTCAATAATTTAGCACAATTGCAGTCAGCTGTATTATTCATGATCTTGGTTAGTCTCACATGTTTTGCAGGCAGTGTATTTGTCATTGCCAATCCAAATGAATCTATAATCTGGTGATTTAACAAACAGGACTAATCAGTAATCTAGCCAGGAGAGTTCTCATTTGGTGTGACTAAATGCCTTAAGAGCAGTTGTGAGAGCCCGTTTAGAATAATTGGCAGTGCATTATTTGTGAATCCTTAACAGCAATAGCTCATATACTGACTGAGATCAGATTTATAGCACTGAATTGGACACTGCTCAGAATCTAAGCTAAGCTGCCCCTCCGATATCTGAGGATGAGCTGGAAAGAAAGGGGGTTTATTTTCTGCCAAACTTCTTTGCCTTTTTCACACAACACATGCCACTAGTGAAGATTTACAGAAAAGCTTACTATTACTAGCTGGATAGATTCAAAACCAGTAATGTTCTTAGACAAGTCATCATGCTAGTAACACTACAAAAGTATAAATCAACAGAAATATTACCTGTTTGTCAATGGCAGCTTCCAGTTCAGGATAGCTTTCTTTATCAAGATGGATATCTGGAAATAGATCCTCAATTAAACTCAGGAATAAGGGTTCGTCTTCATCAATCTAGTGAAAGACAAAAGAAAAAAAAATTAAAACCTATGTTCCTTTTCCAAGCATCTTGAAAGACAACCCTTAACCCTTATGGGCTGAAGAAATATTTCAAAATCTAAGTAACCACCTATGGTAACCCTCCAAGTGGTAGACATACTAGCAGAACACAATAGAATGAGATCCTCCAATAATCAAAAGTTATTGAAAAGAGATTTCATTAACAATTTAAATCAGATGAAATGGTACTCATTAGTACAAATAACATTATTTTAAAAGAATGATTAAATACAAGAAGCAGAAAACATTAGGCCAAAACTTCCATAGAGGCTCTTATATACTCCTATTTGGTAATTTATTTCTGTAAGTAGCAGTGGAAATATGTTTATTACAAAAAATCTGAACAGGCCAAATTGTACAGGGAATGCAACATTTCCAAGACAGCATCAGAGTAAAAGGCCATAGGCAATATTCCAGTGAACACCTGAACAGATTTAAACTGTGTTTCCCAAAAATAAATAGCTCTGAAGTACAGACAAGTTAATTTACCAGGTCCTCAGAGCTTACCAGTTTAGACAGGTTCATGTCTCTCAGCACACGCATAACTATGGTAGATTCAGTATCCATAGGATTTGCTCTTTTTGCCGCTCCTAATGTGCGTAGCACTGACAATATATTTCGCAAGCCAAAATCATAATGCACCTAGAAGATACACAGAGTTTGGGAAAAATTTCTCCCAGTTTATGGGGATGAAACAACTGTTTTTTTATCATTTATGGTATAAGAAGTGATACATGCAGCATAAATGTCTCCTAACATCTGCTGTGGTTACTCACAACAGATTCTGAGCACCCCCTCCTTTAGGGGGATGTCAAAAAGAACTGGCATGCTAAAAGTGAGCAAATTTTCAGGTTGAGATAAAGGCATATTAATAGGTAATTACACAAATTAATACCAATAATTTGTGTCACTATTTATGATTTTTCCTAAAGATAACTCTTTCCTCAAATGAAAATCACCTGCTTTGATAGCTGTTCTTCGCAGAGCTTGTACAATGTAAAGAATTTCCTTGCCAATACAACATTAGCAATAAAACCACAACTAGCCAACTTGACACGAATTATAATTTGACGATCAGGAACCATCATGGCCACTGAACGAAAGTTGATCTTCAAGTTTTCAGGAAGTTCTTGTCGTCCAGCATATCCTGGATTCTGGAGAAAATAACAAATTTTGAAGTTAACTGCACCTTGCATAAGTTGAAGAAACAACAAAGGAACGTATTATCTGATTAGACAATGGGTGTCCAACATTTTGGCTTACCTAGGCCACATTGAGAGAAGAGTAATTGTCCTGGTCCGCATATAAAATATATAAAAGTTAACATATATAAGTAATGAAACTTTTTTCATTTTTTATATTTTTTTCAAAAATATTTTATTTTTAAAAAAGGGAAAAATATATATATAAAACTAGTGGAATATTTGACCTTGTTTTTGCAAAACTAATGCATCAGTGTCTGGTTTGATGGAAGTGGTTGCAATTATCAGTAAGTTCTCATGGTGCTCATCAGAGATTTTTGATCTAATGTTTATCTTTGTGCTTCATCTTTGAAAACAGTTGTTCATAAATGGATGTGCTGCCAAAAACTGATGGTATGAATAAGGTATGATTGAAGTGAGGGGTATTTTTCTCTGGTAAGAGAGATCTTATAAAAGTCTGGTAAAGAGACATGATCAAATTTTTCTTTGAGTTGAACGTCTGATTGCAACTTTATACATTTCATTTGAAAACTTGAAGGTAATGTATTTATGTTAACTGAAACTGGAGTTGCAAATATACCAAAAAATTGATGATTTCTTTTTTCTTGCAGTCTTTAAACATACTCTCAGATTTGTTTACCAAAACAGAAAGCACAGCTACATATTTTCTGCTGTACACAGGACAGTGTTTTATTTTCATATTCTGGAATAAATTTTCCATTTAACTCCGTAAATGACCTGATTTCATTTTGCAAATCACAAAATCTTTACAGCATTTTACCTTTACTTAACCTCCTTACTTCGGAAAAGTAAAGGATATTCCTACAATCAGCTTCCAAGCTTTTAAGGAACTCCTGAAATAGGCAGTGATTTAACCCGTTGGACTTCATGGAATTCACAGATTTGATGACAATTTGCAAAAACATTAATCCAATACACATTGCAAAACTATTTAAAAACATATTGCAAATTATTTTATACTTCCTCTGAGCTTTTGAAGATGTAAGAGTACTCCGGATGTTTCTTCCACAGTGAATGTGTTAACTTATTAAATTACATTAAGAAATGACAGAAGCCCAAGTTTAATAATTAAAATAAGAAAACTTACATGTCTGCTTAACAACAAAAAACACGTGACTTTACAGGTGTAGGTGTTACTGAAATATTATTATTGGTAACCAATGTGTTTTACTTGTCAGAGGGCACAAGTACATTTAACATACTGTACATGCGCATTTTAGTTAGACTGAGTTCGTGTGGCAGATGTGACAGGTGGATTCAGCACTGTACTGCAAACTCCCCTCCACAGCATTCTGTTCTTGCTTACACAGCTCATACCTGAGCCATATGCAATCAAGTCATGAAAAATATCACATAAGAATCACATAATTAAATCAAAAGTATACAATCTTGTGGGGTCACATTACTGGTTGTCCAGAGCCACATGCAGCCACTGGGCTATGGGTTGGACACACTTGGATTAGACAAAAGTAACTTTTAAGCTTTAAATTACTTGTAAAAAGTGAATTGTCAGGCAGATTGACCATCATAACCCTACTGCATTTTAATCACTTTACATCCACAAGGTACAAAAAATGTTATACCTGAACACTCCAAATCTAGATTTCACATGTCTTACAAGTCCTGTTTTGACTGGCTATTTCCAACTAAATCTCTATGGTCATTTTTCTGCACTTGTTGTAAAATACGTATTTTGGAAACACAAATGTAGCATTCAGAAATTATGGGACACATAGGTGACTTGCCTTTATGGCTGCTGTAGCGAATCAGTTTATTTCTTAACTGCAGATGTTTGATGTCAATGAGAAAAGACAGAGTAAACCGTCTTTGTTGTAATATTTCTCAAATTGTCACTGAGTACAGAGAGCTGACTGACAGAGTTAGCAAGTGCAGGTAACATACCAGGTTAGAAACGATCATACAATTATCACTGGTATATTACAAACCTATTGAATACGTACCATAGTAAGAAAGATGCCAAATTCAGGATTCATTTCCACATTATCTCCATCAGTAAAAACAAAGCTTTTCTTATGTTCTTTCTTGCACGTCAACACAATTGCAATTTGCTGTGCAGCTACTGATAGTACTGGTAAATCTATACGATTGAATTCATCAAAGCAACCCCAGGAGCCAGACTGAGCGAGACCTTCAAAGAAAGGCACAACTAAGTATTTGTCCAGAATGTTGGTAATCTTTTTTTTTTTTTTTTTTCTGGTGTAATTTACCCACTAAAATTCACAGTCCTCTGCTCAGGAAAAAAAAAAATCTGTTGAGACATTGGGAAAAGGAAAAGCAAGAATGTACAAATTTTCAAAAATCTATAAGCCCTTCTAGGACACAACGTGATTAGATCTCTGATTCTTCCATCAGTATCTTCAATGTTTTTTCCTGTTCCTCTCTACCCAAAGAAAATCCCTGTAATAAATCTTTGAAAATATGACAGAATATCAATAGCTTATTTTTCAGATTAAAATAAACAGCAAGGTCAGTTTCATTCAGAAAAAACTGGGGGTCATTCTGTGCCAATGTTCCATTCTTACTCAGATATTTTCAGGAGGGGGAAATCATCATCAAATTTACAACAGGAAAACAGTCAAGGACCTCCACATGATCTCTAATATGTCATCTGCAAACACTAATGGATATTAGCTTCTCGTGCCTTCTTGTTTCTATCTGCCATCAGTAAGGTATGCCAAGACTTGTTTTAAGTATATATACTGCTACTCATTCATTTCTTTCAACTGATAAGAACTTTGACATTTGTAAGGAGAAAAAAAAATTGAAATCAGAAACCAACACATTCTACTAGTACACAGCTTTTTCTTTTTGAACTGGCAGTCCTCCTTGATTATTTTAAAGATATTTATATATCCTTTCATAAACTGTCTAATCTTTTCAGACTTTTCTATTTCTTGGAGTGTTGCAATGGTGTTTTACGTTAACAAGGTATTCATTACTTGCAGTTATTAAAAGGCAGAGAATCAACTGCTGATTACTTGTTGATCTTGATTTATAAAGCTATTCTCTGAGCATTTGTAACTCATATAGTCCACAACTTACCTTTGAAGATCCTCCCAAGTCCTCGGAAATCCATCTGATCTGAACAGTTGAAGACAACTACATATTTACCAAGGCATCGTCCCATATCTTTGATGGTTTCAGTTTTTCCAGTTCCTGCAGGCCCCACAGGTGCTCCACCCATATTCATGCCTAAAGCTTGAGCCAGAGTAATGTAACATCTAAAAGGCAACAAGAAATGTATTACCTAAAGGACTGAAATATATGGTTTTCTGTGCAGGCTCTTACTCAAGCATGCCATATGAGGAAGGCCTTGTTGACGGAGATGAGGAAGTGCCAAAATGCATGTGAATATGATTTAAATCATCAGACGAAAAACCATGATGTGAGCAATATTACGGTTAGTCTCCTCAAATGTGAAGTGGAATACAAAGAATGGAAGAAAAAATTACAGAGAATCTCCATAATCCATTTGGATAGCTTAGTTCCTAGGTTACTCAAGCTGAAGCAGCTCTTAACTATGTTATACTGTGGAGTACAATAATGAAAGAGAGCTATTTTTGCTCTGCTATCCATCTTTAAAATTTGATTATACAATGCATCCTATTTTCACAAACAAAACATGTGATGTAATAAAACATGTTCTATCAATTATACATAAATAGAAGCTCTAGAATTTGCTATGTTGTTTTAAAAATATTTTCTTCAAATCTCTTATTTTGTTACTGTTTATTTATAAATCACTTTGTGTTATTAGTTAGATGAGTGGCTCTTTCGTTTAATAGTCTTGCAATTACTGCCACATCCTTCTAGATCAAAAACCTGCAACCTACTGCAGCTGAATAAAATTGATTTCCCTGTTTATTCTTCCTTAGCTATTACCATTAGCTTGCTTGTAAACACACATCTTTGTCCTCTATCTGCATATTGTATCTGTCAGATGTACCTGACCCTCAGGTTTATTAATATCATACACATGAGGATCATAGTCTCATGCATCATATGCACGAGAAACATAACCTTGAGGCAGAAATAAACCTGTTAGTTATTCCATACTATATGACACAGAAACAAAAATATTAATGTAAATTTATTGGCTTCAGTAAGACTGATGGATAAACTCTGCAGAGATCTATTTTGCATCCAGAAAGTATGACTGAGTCACTTGTGTAAAAGCCCAGATTTGGGGTCAAAGAAAAAAGGAACAAAAATCAGTCTTTGTCACCTGTCTGTAAGAGGTGTGATGACAAGCCTGTCAGTACAGCCCAAGAATTCATTCTGGTATGTGAAACCCACATCAGTGATGTTAATCATCATTTTATCATTGTCCTCATTAAAATAAAATCTACACTGTTTCAGCCACTCGAAGTCTGTAGGACTCTTAATATGCATGCAAACCTTAAAAAAGAAAAATAGAAGACTGGTGTAACATTTATTTTTGCATTTGTATTATCTAAGAAGTACTGTAAAGGCAGCACTACAAGTACAATGAAAGGCAAAGTATATGCTAGTAACACAAGAACTGTGGAGACCTTACTTTGATTTTTACCACAAAAATTCTTGCAGTGTTACTGCTGTCTCTGAAACTACACTAAAGCAAAGGAAATACCCAGTAAAAATGTACAGTTCATAGCCTCACACAAAAGCCATTAAGTTGAATTAACTTTAGCATTCCTATTTCTATCATTTAACTATTCAACTCTATCATTTTATTTTTACATCTGAGGAAAAATAATATGACATGCTGCTTTATATAAAAACACAAAAGTCATAAGAATTTCTGTATGAAAAATGGAAGAAAATGGTATTTCAAGACAATGTGATGCTGTGAAGATATTAGTCAAGAAATTCAAGAGCTGGGAGGTGTTCAAAGTTGACCAACTGTAAAGTAACTAAAAATGATACTTTTCATAAGATTGCTGGTAAGATGATTTAAAGTCGAAACAACTGGTCCCATATTGGCACCTATCTATCAGCAGTGGGTTAAAAAATAAGTAATCCCTTCCTCAGACAACATAATTTCAGTCAAGTCCAAGCTTCCTATAGAGAAAAGGCATGCCAGCCTAGATTTTGAATGTTTAAGGAGTAAATGCCTTCATTTTCCTAATTTTAGTATCCTGTGGCAGCATGAGAAGGTGTGAAGTGAATAAATAAATCCCTAATTAGATATTCTATTAAAACTGTTTCAGTTTTAATAGACAGCAGCTTTAATTGACAGCAGCTTCAACCAACTACAAGCTTTCTTCTGTTATTATAACACTACTTACTCTATTTACTCCTTTGGAATCACAATGTAGCCCACATAAAGATGATTACTTTCAACACAGTATATGAGAAAAAGAATTTTTTAAACTGACCACACAACAGCAGCATCTAACTTAGACTGGCCAACACAGAACATCATAAAATTCTTCTATTGCTGGGGCAGAACACAACACCAAATTTCCTAAAGAGAAGCTATGACACGGATTGAATAAACACCAACATTTCTGTAAGACTCCAAGTCACAACATCATTACAGTCCTTACAGAAATTGTTTGGCTTAACAGGCAGGCATTCAGATGTCACAGCTATGTTGTCTACTTGACATTTCACACTGTTTTACAAGGCTGCCACCTTATAACCCATTACATTTTTCAGAACTTACCAGACCATCGAAGATGTCCCTCTGATGCACATGAATAGTGATTAATGTCTCATACTTTATTCGTTCAACTGGGTTAAGGTCTTTTGTTGTCATATCTATCAGTGTGTTTAGAAGATCCAGGAAAAACTGGTTTGTCTTTCGCATAATTTTTTTATCATACCTGGCGTTAGTCAAAGCTTCTTCTGAGTCTCTTGTCCAAATCATTTGGATCCCCAACAACCCAACCTTAGGAAATATGAAATAGTACGCTTCATCTTTTCACCTTCCTCTTAAATGTACATTCATGGACACAGATAGTCTAAATAAATTGTTCTATTTGTATAAGATTATTTTTCTATGCTTCCTTATAGAAGTCACAGAATCCACGCATTTAAGTGTCCCAACTCCACTTATAAACATCTATAAAAGAACGCAGTTCAGTCTCAGAGACACAGCCTACCACACAACAGTAATACAACTGTTCAATATAATTTACATCATAATATATAATAACCAATAGGCTATCAAAATAATTAATGTTTCAATTTAAAATATTTCTTTAGTAATTCATTAACTTTTAGTTCCTTCTCCAATCACATTCCTGATCGCAAGTGAAGAAGCTCTTCCTGAATATATAAACAAACACACACCACTTTTCCCTTAGTAGTCAGGTATTAAGTGTGAAAAGAAGTAGCATTAGCTCTATTGTATTAATTTACTGTACTCAGCTTTTTTTTTTTTTTTTTTTTTTAAATCAAGAGCTTCAGAGTAAGTTTTAATCTTTTGTTTTCAGATTGGAATTCAAAAGATTCAATTGGAATTCAAAAGATTGCACTGATTAAGATTAATTTAAATATCAGTTTTGCATCCAGCTGCAATCTTAATTTCAAAGAGAAGAAAATCCCACCAATGTACAAATCTATATATGAGCAATTTTTCATTGATTTAACAATGATTTTACCTGGGCTGGGTAGGTAGAAAGAAATTCAATCAGTTGGAAACTAGTTTCCTGGATATGCATAGCTGCCTGGCGAATAACATGGTGCAGTGACAGCTGGGACTCCTTCAACAGAGAATTGAGCCAAATTTCCACATTACCTTCAGCCATTACAGGTCTTCTCAGCTCAATACTCTCACCCTCTCGTGAACTAATAGACAATATACGATCATATATCTAATAAAAACAAGAAAAGAACAATTTGTGATTAATAGATTGATTATTACTTCTATTACAACTGTTTTCATGCTAGCATTTCATTAAATTTATTTAGATACATACAAAATCATACCAATCCATTAAGCAAAATGTGAACACAATAAAACCATTGCTTTAAGTATGAATATAGGCTTTAAACAAAACATTGCCATCTCAAGGAGACAAACCTCAGTACACTACTAACACTCAAATTTCACTTCAATTTCAATGAAGGCACTCATTTTCCAGTAACAAGAGAAGGAAACCTTTCCCCATTTGCAGTGCATATCCTAACAAAAGTTGCAGACTTAAAATAAAAAATAATGGAAACATGGAAGTTAAGGAACATGGACAACCAAAAGAATTTCACGCATGGAAGGTAGCAAATATCTAAGGAAATACATACATACACAGCTAAAAGAAAACCTGTGTTGCAATCTATTCTTTTCATAAACAGTGTAAGAAAACTGTTCTTCAAACATTTTTCCAGGCAATCTAAGCATACAAACGCACTCATAAAACATCCTCTCTGGTGAGCTTCTGATTCTAGCCTATATTAAGCCACAGAAGACAATTCAGCTTGCTATTTAACAGATATCATGCATTGTTTAACAATCTGAAAGAATGCAACTTCAAGGTTTGGGGAGTACATACCCTTTCATGGAACCTGACAGTTTTAATGTTGTCAAAGACATTCAGCAGATGTGCTTGTATAGTATGAGAATCTGATGCTTGGCCAAGAATTTCTAATAAGGCAGGATCTGATACAAAGAAGAATCGTGGAAATAGGAGGCGCTTCTTCTCCAGGTACCTGCATTTAAAAATATTTGTTAGGAGGAGAAGGAGTAGACAGAAAATGAATTAGATTACTTTACACATCCTTTCCTTTTTAAATGTGGTATTTCTTACTATGCATTATTGCTTTTTTTATTATTATTTGTGGTAGCAATAACAATTCTTATCAATCATACCTTCATTTTTAGCACCTGCTTTAAGACTAGCAGAAATAATTTCATTGAAACCTTTGCTGTTTTCTATGTAACGTAATCACTACTAATATGAAAAGAAATTATTATGAAGCTAGTGTTTTTAACTTAGGTCAGCTACTTGTTGCCTAGTTTTCTTATTCTGAATTTCTCCCACACCTGTGAAGGATCTGGAAGAATATACAAACCAAGACTACCTGCTGGATTGAAACCAGACAAACAGTTTTGATGTCATCAGAGAAAGACAGTGACAGCATAGTCACTAATCAAATACTTAGCAGTAAGGTACTAGCAGTACCTTTGGAAGACTTGCATCAACCTGTTACCTTGTTTACTCGGTTCAACTGAATTCATAGTGAAATAAAAACAGGATCTTTATGAAGTCCATGGGACAGTACTTGCCCCTTAGCTAGTTACACAATTTACAACCATTTCCTTGAGACTGGTATTGTATTAATCTTACCCTGTGAGTGATTTCTGACAGATTTCAAGCTGTTCTAGTAAATGTGGTAGTAACTGTCCCATGATTTCATCTCCAATGCAGCACTGAACAACATTAGGTGTTTCATGAGCTCGAGTCATGATCCTTACCCAAGATTTATCAATGTTAGAGAAACGCTTTGCTTCCTGTTTAAATATAGAGAGGTGAAGCAATGGAAGAAGGAAAAAAACAAGAAAAGGACAAATGAACTTTCTGGAAAAATTGGCACCAGTAATCCTCTCACAAGTAATCACCAGAGTCCAGTCCCAAAGACTTTTCAGCTTAGAAAAACAAAGCTGCTTGCATAATAGAACTTATTTGATACTTCACTGACAAACCTGCTATCCACTTTCAAACATTCTTAAAGAAAAACACAGAAGATGTCTTATTCTTGAGAATGCATGCTCCAAATTTGAAGACTTTTTCTAAAAACTACATTAATTTTAATTCAAAAAGCAATGTAGAAAATTTTAAGATTCCTAGCAAAACTGCAAGTAGTGCTGAGCTAGTGACAAATATTACTAGATTAACCTAAGAATACTGATGCTAGGCACAACACTTACACAAGTATTGGTTTAGACTGTAATAATTTAACAGTCTAGAAACAAGGAGATCCACCTGAGGACTTTTTTTATTATTCTTTCTAATACAATATTGTGGTAGGAATTGGTTAGCTAATGTCTTACTAAATCTAATTTTGCTAACCATTAAGACAATGAAGCGTAAGTTACTACATCCATTATGACATCATAGTTACATTTTATTCTTAAGATATAGAAGCTCAAACTGAAAAAAAGGCAGATCTGAAAACCTTTGGAAGCTGCTTTGCTATGTCACCGCCAACAAAAACAGCTTCTAAATAAATCCACAAGTTCTGCACAGTTATCCAGTTCTCAATGATATCTGTCGTGTTGGAAAGATAGTGCACCCATTTTTGAATCTGTGTCTTGAAGGGCGTGTTGTATCTAAAAATAAATAAAACCAACTTTTTTTAATTTAAGGAGGAAACAAGTCTCTTGAAAGTCAGCACAGTCCTCAAACATAAGAAGGAGGAATATTCTTGCCATTTTTATTTTTGTCAGGATCTGTGTTCCTTGTTTTATCAAGGGGCTTTGACATTCTGCACGAGATAATTTGTAGCTCGTTTTAATAGGGATTTTCAGTACCTTCAGAAAAAATCTTTGTAAAAGAGGTGGTAACCTACCACTGGGGCAAAATAGCAGTGCCTGTAATCCCAGCAGGACCCCTGCCACAACAGGGCAGTGCTCCCTTTTATGTTTGTCACCACTCTTGCATCCATGGAAACTGTTCAACTAATTAGTCAGGAAATCTGAACACATCATTTCAAATTCCATTTTAATAGAGGAATATCGACAATGAGAAGTGGCCCATGAACAGCTCAAGGACAAGAAAGCTTTTAGTTTTTATCTAGATGTTTACTTTCCTTCCCCTTTGTGAAATAAAGCCTCTTGCTTGTATTTATAACTCACATACACATAGACTCTGCTTTTCTTGTTACCTGTTACTCATGAGAGAGCCAAGAATCATCAAGCTGTCTTCCATGGTAGCAATTGTTTCTGATATGCTGTCTCCTCTTAAAAGAAGCTCCCCACGGGTTTTAAAGTTTGCAAAGATAAATGTTTTGTTGTCCCATTCAGCTATCACTTGTTTTAACTTCTGTTCAATGTCTCTTTCCTTCACAGCACTTATGCAGATATCCTTTTAAGTAAACAGAATGTCAAAACAAGTTACAAACTATTCAGGTCTTTGGTATCCAAATCTAACTGTTATTTCCTTTAACCCTAGTTAGGTTGAAGAGCAACTATTTATTAAGCGGAGGTCCCTTCCAACCAAGCCATTCTATGATTCTATGAGGAAAGATCTAAAGACATGAGAACACCATACCTAATAATCCATGTATCAATTCACAATATGGTAAAGTTAGTGTGGCTACTAGAATGATACAATGATTATTTATCATACCTTAAATATTGTAAAACACCCTCATAAATGATTTAATTGTGAGCCACATTACATGTTTTATACAGGGTTTACACTAAAATATGTGTCATTATTTTACACAGAAAACTTTACTGATAGCCTATATCTATGCTCTTAATACTGCTACTCAGATATCTATTTGAGGACATTGTTTAGTTTCATGCATCCATTTCTCTTCCTTCTAAATACCTCTATTTCCTCTTTATATCTGAGTAGAGGAGCCTCCATAATATTCTTCAGTCTCAGTGTTTCACCTTCTACAACAAAGTTGTGTTCAGTGAGTTCTGTTATTTGCTTCCAGTGCCGAGGCATCATTGCCTTACTTGACATACTTTCCAGC
The DNA here is from genome assembly GCA_037305975.1 of Chrysolophus pictus. NCBI lineage: Eukaryota > Metazoa > Chordata > Aves > Galliformes > Phasianidae > Chrysolophus > Chrysolophus pictus. Next base: position 24,056,018 of record CM074577.1, on the reverse strand, counting down.
AACGGGCAACATTCACAGAAGTCTTCAATAGTCTTCTTCAGGTCAAAAAAGGCCGGCCACTCCTTTACACCTCGAGGAAGCTTACGGCATCTACATAAAAATAATCCAAGCTTTTTCACATATATTCAGATATCCCACTTCCCACTTAACCATCACATGTGGTTTTAACAGTAGATGACATATCCTCCAAAATCAGGTTCCCTGTATGTTGAGGATTTTGTATGTAACTAAGTCTGTTACCAAACTATTTCACTGACCAACAGCTGGATACTTACAGGCTCGATCTAAGGAGTGTATTTGCGTAATTCTATTGAAGGTCCAAATGACCATCAAATACAATTGAATCACTTTACATTTTGATTTCATCTTTTGGTGAGGTTCATGATAAGGACTGCTCTATTCTCTTGCAAAAACTCTGTTCTTCTATTTTTGTAGCAAAAATATTCTATTTTAGATATCTCAGGTAAATCTCTATCTCTCATGACTAATAATGTTCAAAGAAACAAGGTACATTTCCTTTATGAACAAAATAAACTGCATAAACTTTAATGTATGCTCAAAGGAAGAGAAGAAAAAATTTATATCCAAAGTTCTCTAAGGAGCAATAATCAAATAATCCTCAATATTTAGAGCATAATCTGGCTTCCTTAACTTAGGAAATTAGTAAAGGCTACATTTTTTCAATTAAAATTAATAGTGCTAACTATTATATTTAAGAAGTTAAAAAAAAATTAGCTATCCTTTCACAGAACCAGTTTCTCACCTGTTCTGAAATTCCACAAGTTCACTGCTAATTTTTCCAACATCCAATTCTGACCAAAGAATATCATAGTATCCACTGACTGTGTCAAGGACACCGTTATATAGATCATAGAGTTTCTGTAAAAGATTCAGTTGCTTCTTTATTTCAAGTAGCTGAGGATATTGTGTAACGGGCAAGCCAAAAAGTTCTTCTCCATCAGTGTAAGTAATGTATTTCCGAAAGAGATTATCAAATTGATTCTAAAGAGAGAGAGATCAATGAAATGTATTTAAGTAACTAAATTATGCTTAGAGGTGCATTGTGGAAAAAGGAGAACAACTAGAAGTCATCATTACAGGAACATAAATTAGCCACAGTAAAAATAAATATTTGAACAGGAGAACCAAACAGTATTTTGTTTTAAAGGGACAAACAGAAGAACAAACAGAAATGGGCAAAAATGCAGGTGTGAAAAAGACACAATAATAAACACAAGAGCAGCTTATAGCCAAATACACTAAATTTGAGAATAGGCTCAGTTCCAGACACCTGTATCTAGTTACTATTACTCAGGTCCTAAAAACATAGTTTTAATCAGCATTATTTGAAAATGCATGGAAAAAATGTCACCTTAGCTTTCATTACATTAAAACAGTTTTGACTGATCAGTAAGCCTATGTACCAGTGAAAATTAGTCCAACTATCCCAATTCATTCTCAGGGCCTTCAGTTGTTAGTTTTTAACTAAACTAGTCTTAGTTGTTAGCATTAAGCAATAAGAAAAATCTTAGAATTAATAGTACCTGAAACATGGTAAGCCTGTCACTGGCTTCCTGAGGCTCTAAACCAACCACCAGTGGCCCACTCTGAAAAAAAATGGATATACATGAAATTAGAGTGATTTTAGAGGGTGGGGAGGAAGGACATCAAATTAAACAACAATGCTGGTTTGAAATGCAAACATTTTTGGTATTGCAAGACTTCATGCTTACATCAGGTAACAACTGATCTGACAGATTACAAAATTACTAAAAAACCATTTTATTTTCAATAAAGAAAAGCAATTTGCTTTCTTTTAATATAGAAGTTTTGTTAATACTGGAAAAGGTAGGCAGTACTAGAGAAGGTAGGCAGTAGTAGCTTTTTTTTCAAGAATAAATAAGTATTAGTTAAAACACTGGTTTGGCTTGACACGTACTCTGCTGAGAAGGAACATAAGAGTTGAAGTCATTTGTATTAACATTCAGTGCCAGAAATTTCTACTTACATTCTAATTTAATTTCTCTTAAATCCCAATCTTTATATCTGCACATGGTAACAAGCCATGTATTAGGAACTTTATGTGTCTCCAACCTTTTAGAGCTGATTACCAGCATAAATTTCAGTCACACACAAAAAATAAAGTAATCTTGTTCTACATTGAAACTCAGCTACCACGTTAACAAGAATAAGCATAGTTTTCAGGTAGTAGAGGAATCATCGTGCTATTTAGTCAACTCCACAATCTTTCCATGCTTCCACTGCTCTTTAAAAGCTCCTCTAACCCAATATCGCAAACTCTTACTTGTTCATAATCTGAATAGAACTGTGCACAGTCTTCAGTAAAAGTCTTCAGAGAGCTAATAAGCTCTCCTCTGAACTTCGGCTGCAAAGCAAAGAGTTCATTCTGCACTTCATTTGCTCGGAGCAGCAGCTTTTCCCAAGTGTAGTGCAAAGTATCCACCTTCTCTGACTCTTCCTTGGTCACAAGTAGATCATACTTGCTTAATATAGCATAGGATTCCTGTCAGAAGGTTGGATCAAGATAAACAAAACAGTTGCAGATGCTAATTTTACACATATAAGTACTAATATTTTAAATACTTAAGTACAGAAAAATATTTGCTAGAAAGAAAATTCTTTCTTTTTGTTATAGCAATCTGGCAAGCCAATACCCAACTTGAAGAAATACAAAAAGGAAATATAAAAAGGGAGGTTCAGGATGGATATTAGGAAAAATTTCTTCTCCAAAAGAGTGGTCAGGCATAGGAACAGGCCACCCAGGGTGGTGGTGGAGTTGCTGTGCCTGGAGGTATTCAGGAAATGTGTGGATGTAGTACTAAGGAACACAGTTTAGAGGGTAATTAATATTGGTGGTAGATGGACAGTTGACGAGATGATCTTAGAGGTTTTTTCCAACCCTAATGATTTTGTGATTCTATGATTTTGCTTTTTTTTTTTTTTTTTGCCCCAGTGTCATACAACTCCCCCAAAACAATTTCCAGTTAAAGTACTTCCCAAGTTTACAGGTTTTAGTTTTACTTTAATAAGAATATTATTCAGATCCACGTTTTCCATTGTTCAGCATGACCCAATCTGGATATTTATTACAGGAGGCAAGCCATGAGAAAGCAACTAACCAGAGGCCTGCAAATTAGCAAAGAAAACAAATACCTGTTCCATATGGATACCGAAGCCTCATTTTTTGTTTTCAACAATGAAGCATCAATAAATCATTTCAGAAGTTACAAAAACTAATATGTAGCAACAGGTTCAAATATTAAAACTGTTCTTCATTCATAGAAACATAGAATGGTTTAGGTTGGATTGTTTCATTAAAAATCATCTAGTTCCAACCCCCTGCCATAGGCACAGAAATTTTTCTCTAGGTCAGGTTGGTCAAAGCCCTGTCTGTCCAAACCACTTCAAATGACGGAGCATCCACAAATTCTGCAGGCAACCTGTTCCAGTGTTTCACCACTGTCATCACTGAAGATTTCTTCCTTATACCCAATCCAAATGTCTCTTTCAGTTCAAAACCATTGCCCCTTGTCCTGGCACTACAAGACCTGGTAAAAGTAATTCTCATTACTGTAAGTTTATTTAATGTTCCCTTCACTTATTATGAATTAGTACAGCAATTGAATTTTGTGGGCTAGCAGTTTCATTTGAATTTTTTTCTGTAAAAAAATTATTTCTGTTTACATTTTTCGGTTTGATCAACTTGCAAACAAATTATCAACATGAAAACAGAACTATCTGCCTGCAACTCTATGTGGAAAATAGGTTAGCCTGTTCTAAAAACCTGACCCATGATTTCTTGTGCCTACAGAGTCCAGGAAGCTGTCTGCAAAATTGGAAGTTTAGGAATCCTTAACTACCAAAGCTCATGCCTAGGCTCATGGCAAGAACAAACCATGACAGTTCTTAGAATTTCTAAAATGTCATCTCCCAAGAGATTCCATTAACAATTCCACTGATAGTTCTAGCTATTGATGTGCTTCACTTTTTACCTACTAGTCCTACTTTGCTCATTCATGGAACTAGGGAGACCTTCACAAGGCTGAGTGATTCACTACTTCTTTGTAGTGAAATACAGAAGGGCTGTCTGCTGGTTTCCAACTATTTGCACATAGAACATTTCATAAATTTCTTCAGGTCAGAGAAAACCAGGTGAAGAAACACAGTTGTGAGAAAATTGTCTGACAGCAAGCTGTCAGTTTTGCATTTCCAAAACAGAATTTTGTGTTAAGCTACTTCAATTTAAAAAAAAAAATTACAAAAAAAAAAAATTACAAAAAGGCAACACACAAACAATATAAATATGAGTAACCAGGAATCACCATGTGTCTTGGCAAAAAAGTTCCTCTGAATATCTAGTCAATCTTGCATTTTGCCAAACTACAGTATTCTTCAGAACACAGCAAGTCTGCAACCCAGCACGTAAACCGAAATCATATGTTTTCAATGTGCACTGCTAAGTACCAATGCAGAAAATAAATGCTGTGCAGAAACATTACTCATATATGCAACATTCTTTTTAACTACCTCAATGGGCCCAATTTGAGAGTCAACGGAAATCTGTAGTTCTCTGATATCTTTTAGTGCAGACATGGCTGTTCTTATGTCATCCAGATCCTCAATGCGATGATTTAACTTTCTGTCAGTTTCCTCTATAAAAGTGAAAATTGTTTCCATCTCTGTTCTGTACTTCGTATTGCAATGATAACCCAAAACACTCATCCAGTCTTTGATTTCTGCTCTCAGTGCTAGCTTCAGATCAGCTGAAAACAGTGAACATTTATAGTTATTTCAATATTTTAGATATTTTTAAGATGTACTTTTAATCTTATTTCAACATGTATTTTTTTCACTCCTCGTTCTGTTTTTGGTTTTTTTTTTTCAGTCTAATTTTCCATGCAAACAGAAGATGAAATTATTTTGACACCTTTGAGTAATTTATAGGATTACCTGCACTATTTTTCTCATAACCTTCTCAAAATACATAATCTTTCCAGTACTGGACTCCACATGTCTCTCATTTTGTTTAAATACCATTTATATACCATTATATACACATTTTTGTCCTAAAAACTACTAATAAATTCATTAATAGTCTTACCTATGTCTAAAACCTTTCAAAAATAAACTTTAAAAAAAATCAGGGGCGAATGCAGGGTAGAATCAAAAAGTCTGACTATCAAAGCTGAAGCTGATATTTAATGAAACATTATATCCACCAAATGGATACTTTTTTAAAGATTCTTATCTATCACATCAGTGGAACCAAGGGCCAAAATGCAGAGAAACTTGAAATCTTGCTGAGTTCCTACCCAATTTTGCAGCAATCCAGTCCATTCCCTAAAGCTTTGCCATTCAGTTCAGATTTCTTCCTCATTATTCTCAAAAGAGAAGTCAAAAATCCACACCAGTACCAGCACTACATAACACTTTAGCTGGATATAAATTCAACTCTGTTACAGCTAGATGTTCATTCACTATGCATATTTCACTAGTGCTTCCTCCTTTTTACACAGTATCTCTTTTCATGCTTATCTCTTATACCTGATGGTATTTTCAATCCAAAAAATATCAGATCCACCCTATCTCCATCGATTTTTAATAGCCAAGCTTTACTATGTAACAAGACACATTTGTTTGATACTTCCTCCAAATGAAGAAGCCATTTTGCTTTCTCAGATTTGTCCTTCACTGTCAATCAGCTGCATGTATTTCTTACAGTCCATCATAGTTCCATAGTTATACCTGTTATAGCAATATAAAATGCTTATGTGATATGGAAACTGAGAGAGAGAAAAGCTCTAAGATTCCACAGCAAAAAGGGGATCAGCTACAACATGTATGCTTCGTTTAATTGTGTTAAATAGATGACTTTTCATTTGAAATCAGTATTTGAAATCTTTTCTCATCACGTGCAAAGAGAAAAGCAACATAAGCATAGTATACTCCTATCAAAATATATATACTTATTGAAGCCAAAGACATAAGAATGAATAAACTCTACTATCCACCCCATAAGTGAGTAGAAATGTCCAGGCAGGGGAAGAAACATCAGATGATCCTCTCAATACTCTGGTTAGTGTATTTTTGCATGCATTTACATCCAAAACAATAACAGCCACTCCACATTTCTGCTTTATATCTTTAACCTAGCTCACTCATCCACAGCTAAACATCATTTCTCCTCCCTAACACTATTTCTCCTCCTGATTCCCATCAGGAATCAGAAAGTATAATTCTCTTGAAAGAAGTGGAAAGTTGAACTTTACCAGTGCACAGTGCAATTGCTCCCACACAGATGTATTCAGGCTCAGAACTGACTTTCATCTCCAAGTCTTTGACAAGTAGAATTTGAGATTCCAATTCAGCGAGTAATGGGTTTCCCATCATGAATCTTTCAATGGTTTTCTCCTTGTCCCTCTGCCATATATGGTGGTAACAACTAAAACTCTCCATAGCTGTAAGAACCTCCTGAAACACATTACAAGTTCACAAAAAGATTAGCAAACCACACATCACACATAATTTCCTAGTGTATTAAGCATTCATTCATAAGTGGAGCAGGTTTGTCTCATCCTAGTAAAACAGAAGGCTGCTGGTAAACTTACGCTAAAATAGGCTCATTAGCAATCATAATCCTTAGCACTGTATGCTAGTCACATTCAATTTGTCTAATCAGTTGAAGTATTTTACAATAAAGTGATTCTTCAGTCACTAACAACTTCTATATGAATAAAATTGTATTTAAAACATTTGTGCAATTGCTACCATTTCTATATTAAATATGCACACCCAACTACAGTTAAGATATATTTCATGGAGTTTTACTAATTGTAGATATGTTTTCAATCATACTTCAACTTTACACATATGCAAAATCGCATGCATCTTTGAACACTGAGAACACGTTACCCAACATTACTTTCAAAGCAGAACTGTAAATTTGCAGCAACACATCTGCCATCCACCATCCTACACTTTCTCATTCATATGCTTAACCAGGGCTCTCAGTGCCTATCCTTTTTCCCCAGAGATATTAAAATCAGTATATTTATATGCTTTAGGCAGTAACTTAAATTAACATCCCTATTTATCTTACCTTTTTTGTAGAATTAATAGCAGTGGTGAGTAAAGATACCAATTTAATAATTTCTTTGTTATTTGAAACATTCTTAAAGTAGTTCTTGCTCTGCACAGATTCAGACAAACTGAGAGATGCTGTATCTGATGCCCTATCTCCAAAGGCAGAATCAAACACAAAAGCAGGTTTAGTACCAACAAAAATAGGCATACATTTTAAAATTATTTGTGCTTACTAATCAAAAAGACAACTAGAAATCTAGGAGGCCAATGTAGTTACCACACATTCACAAACTTCTCCACTGTTGGTAAATCTGCTTTGTCCAGGTTCTCTGTGAAATTTGGAACAAGTTCCTCTCTAATTTTTCAAGTGTAATCTTCCTCTTTCCCACCCAAAATCCTCATTTTTCTCTAAACACTCTGGTTAATTGATAATTTTAAATAGATATTAACATTAAATCCTAGCAGATTATTTTGAAACGGTTAGGCCTGAAAATAAAAGAATAACAGATATAATAAAAGATAAACAGAATGTCTTTAGCTAGGGAATACACACAGGATTGAAGTTTTCAGAAATTCATATTGCATCTCAAGCAAGAAAAAATCTTGGTTTTGAAAAACTAATTTAATTCCTCATGCAGTTCAAAGATTACTTACCTACTTCTTAGATATACAAGAGGATGTTACCCTAAAAAAATTCTATATACTTTTGAATTACCTGAAGTACGAAGTAGAAAAATTAATTTGGTTTGATTCTAAAAAAAAATCAGACAGGAAAAAAAAAAATGGAAACCTAAGACAAAAGTATCTTAAATTTGCTTAAATGAATGTCTTTGATAACTTAATTTCAAGTCTGATCCCAAAACATATTAATTAATTTTAGCAATTTTAGTCTATTAAATCCTTCACACAAACCTCTCCACCAATACTAAGATTTATATAGACATCTCTACTCAATACTACTCAATAACAGTTTTTGTTTAAGACTAACTTATCCTTCTTAAAAGAATGTTAACACAATTTTAAAAATCATTTAAGTCATAAACCACACTGGCAAATCACAAAAGATTTTGTGCAATGGTAGTACTATAATTGTTTTCCAAATTCACTCAGAATTTCTGCTATGCTGCCAAAGATGGCAAACTAACAGCTTCCCATACACTCCAAGTAGAACCCAAAGCAGTACAGCTCTCAATTTTACAACAAAATCTCCTCACTCAAATTCCCACAAGGAAGTATCTTCATGCAACCTTGATTGCTATACATAGGAAAAGCTCTGGCATTGTTGCATCCTAGTTCTTCTCCAAGGTGGATTAAAATCTGTGAAGTCTTTATTCCCTTGCTTTTGATGTATTCTCTGTCTAAAATCCTTTTACACATACTGTACAAATCACATTTACCTAAAACTCAAACTGAGCGATATCAGAGTTTATCATTACCATGCATGTTTTTCATTCCAATCTCTTTCATTCCATCTTCAGAATCACTATCTCCACTCTCACACTGCAACATAGCTAATTTTCTCTCTAATAGTTCTTTCTGTGGAAGAAATAAAAGTTCGTTTTCTATTTGCAGTAGTTTTTAAACTTTAATTTTGTATTAAGTACAGTTATAAAGACAAACCTTGGATATTCTCTCCTTACTCCACTGCCCAACTCCTTTCATTACTTTCACAATACTGTCTACAGTTTTGTTAAGCGTTTGCTGTACCTCATCCAAAGAAGGTTTCATGACAATATTAGGGATAGACAGGTTAATGCTAGTCTTAATGATAGGACGAGCACTTGTTTTCTTCTTAGAGGCATTGTGATTTTCTAAATGAAAGAAAATAACAGCAACAAAAAAAGTTGTTCACATTTATTTCAAGACCTCCATCTAGGGTTTGTAATTATATAAACCATTTCCTACAACACAATACTAAGTAATGAGTGTAATTTCTTAAAGAAAAAGTATTCCTGAGTAGTTTACAAGATGTACTGGTTAAGTCCATAGTAGCACAAGCAAAAACTAAAGTGCCATCTTATTTTTGTTCATGAAACTCCTTGTCAACTTGTTCTCTGCAGCTAAGCTCAGTTAACAGAAAACCCTGTTACCTGGCTTGTACTCACAGACAGCATATTAAATTGGGCAAGAAAACTCCACTCTTCATATTGTTTGGTTTATATTCCATATAGACCAAAACCAAAAGCCTTTATTTTTGTTTCTTATGAGTAACAATAAATACTTCAAAAAAATACTTCATCATAATCTATAGAAAGATCTGAAGGCAATTAGTAAGAGAAAGACAAAACGCTCTCTTGTCTTTTTTTCATAGTTTTATGTAAAAGTCAAGGTCAAACAGGTAAACTTTAATGTCAAGTCCAGCTCCAAATATACTAAGCAGTTCCAGAACAGTAGGGTCTGTCCTAAAAGAAACTTTATCAAAACAATACTTTTCTGTGTTTGCAGGGGAAAAAAAATATCCTCTGGAGAAATACTGTGTTATCAACAGCTCACTCAGACTCCTGTGTCCTCCCTTCTCTTACTTATCTGGCTCTTTCTATGATATAGCTCTGCGATATTACATATTTCTTTCCATAGACTAAATAAGCAGGCAAAGTACTGCAATATGGCTACCTGGGAGGCTGATCATGGAAGATGCATGGATATGCTTCCGTATGTTCTCCAGAGTATTTCGAGTGAGTTTCAGAAGGGCATCAATATTACAACCATTGAAGTAAGAAAGTAGTTCATTGGCTTCTTCCTCTAATACTTCTATATCTTTTCTCTTCTTTTTTGCTGAAGGAGAGATTACAGTCCACATCTCAATGGAACTGTTGGAGGAAGTCAGGCTTTTTGATCTTCTTTCCTCCTCTGTTGCTAAAACATCATAAATCTAGTTAGTTAAATCTATGTAGGAGAATTGAAGACACAATAAAGTAACACTTCCATAGGTGTGTGAAACATAGGTAAGTCTTACTGAAGTGCAAATAATACTCATTTGTCATCTGTACCTATATGTGCTGGTCCTTTTATTTCTAACTACCTTGTCTACTCAGTTCAAACTGGAGTAACAATCTTTCTTTCTTTCTCTAGGAACTCCAGCACTTAATCAAGGCCTGTAAGTAGCTGTTTCCAATTTATCAATATTTGAACATGCAAGTTAGACTGACAACAATGGCCTATTTTGCAGATGACAGATGATTGTTAGATGATCCATCATTAGATGATCCATCAAGCAGAAGTCTTTAGACATCAGATATTGATGGATACTTCAGCCAGCTGAGCTACAGCATCCTCCCCTCTCCCCCCACATTCCCAACAATATCGATCACGCAGAAGAATAAGCACAAAGGAACAGTACAATCTTACCTGCACTTTTTCCCCTTATTTCACCAGTGGGAACAACTGACTTCTCATCTTTTTTGACCTGTACCTCTGTGTCTAGTAACATGTTAATCAGCTCATTAGCCGCTTCTTCCACCAGTGAGCTTTTAAAATGTAAAATCTGGGAACCTTTCATACAGAGCTCCTATTTAACAAATCAAAACAAACATATACTCTTATGGTTCCTGGTTTTTATTTCTACTTCATGATCATAGCATCCTTTATTAGCACAGATTTGAAGGCTTCACATTTGTGAAAAAACACAATCAGTGTACAACATTACTTTAAAATCTGTTTGTTCTAACTTTTATTTCCTATTTCTGTTTAGTTTTTGAATCTTTGTTGTCCCAAATAAGACATCATAAATGTATTTCAAAATTGCTGTGACTTGTTTCCTAAATCACACAACTAATCCAGAGTTACTATTATGAATTAATGTTTACAATACATAACTGTGTTAAAGGGCTCTCAAAAGCAAGTACTACTTTATTTTCTTATTTTCCAAGGTAGACATGGAAGACATTAGCCTTTCATTTGATCATTTCTATTTTACAATACTTGGCTCCATAGGGAGTATTAGCCAACTGTATTTTCCTTTTACACTCAGATAGGAGATAAAATCCATCTAAAGTTGAATTTATGATTGGAATAAGCACAAAAATTATTAACAGTATGAACAAACAAAAAAAGAGATTTAAGAAAATTCAGAAATATTTTTTGGATGGTGTAAATGAAGTGGCGTTTCCCAGAATACTTTCACCCTGGTATTTCTGAGCATATTTTGCATATACAAACTCAAGCAGCTTGAGATTTTGAAAGATGTTCAGTACACAATCATTTCCATAGTATTTACTCTCCCAGGAAACCAAGTGCACTTATTATGGAGCTATTCTCAAGCATCAGACGGACAATTCTGTTATGTAAAGGCACTAACAAGCAAAAATGACCAAAAAAATACATTGCAGAGAAAAAGAGCTTGAGTGGTATCAAAGCATAAAAGAAATATCATGCAGAAGTTGGCTTGACATTCAATAAAGTGAGGAAAGAATGCCTCAGCTCAGACATCATAGCATTTTGTATTTTTGTTCCTATTTAATGTTCTAGTGAAAAAAAACAAATGGAGATGCCCTTTCTCCATTTTCCCACCAATGCTGCAGTTATTATATCTCATTTAAAAAAGGAAAATATGTTAGTTTGAAATGTTAAATACAAAATACAAAAATCTTATCTAATAACCTTAGTCTTCTGGAGAAATTCCTCACAGCTCAGTGGTTCATCTTCTGGCAATTTACAGAGCGGCACGCTACTCATTTCTTGAAGGACAGCATCAATACGAAATTCAATCAAGTCATTCACTCTATCAAGCAATAACTCCAGTTCAGCTTTTGAGGCAAAGAGAAGATTCAAAACAAGCTTAAAAGTTTGAAATAACAGTTTTGCAGAGCCCTGATTAAATTCATACTCAAACAAGATAACATATTCAATTTTACATCTTATCCAGTTTATTTCAAACACCTAAACTTACATGGCAAGGTTCACCAGTGGACTCATAACTAGTGCTTTTCACAATATATGCTCATCTAGTATATTCTGTACATATCCTAAAAGACAGTAGGCAAAATAGCATACAATATATAAGATTAACATGAAATATATGCATTTCAAACACAAATGGAAAAAATAAAGATATCAAAACTCAACTGAGGCGTTCCAGGAATACTACTCCTATAGCGTGAATTAGTTACCACTTAGAGAACCCAAGAGCAACAGAAATTTTTGATAAATAAAATGGCTATCCTTCAAAAAATGTTAGAAACAAAATAATAGCTAAAGGACACCAATAACTAGAATTTTCAGTTTTATAGCAATTCACTTTCAATGCTGAAATTGAAATAGCAGCAAGGTGCCTCTTCCAGACTCAAACGACTTGCGTTATTCAAAATTAAATTGAGTATAATGTCAGGCTAGCATCTGAAATGCATTTTAATTTGCCATTTCAACTAAAGAAAACTTCCACTATGACTTACATCATTTTAAAAAACAGAATCCATGTTGATATAATAATAGAGATTAAGCAAAAGGAATTTAGCAGCTTCAGAAACAATACATATAAGTGCAATCCTACTAACAGAAAAAAGCTCATCTGTTTTCTAAAGCATGCACATCTTTTGGGGCAATCAGTGTTAAAGAGACTGACTTAAAAAAAAATAGAAAAAGAAAATGTAATAGGAAAAGCTATTGAGGAGTAACAGTGCAAACTCAGTGAAGATATTATTTCTTGAGAATTTTTATTGTAGAAATACAAGGATAGACTACAAAAAGTCTCTGAAACCTTGATACTGTTAAAAAAAAGAGGTATCTTTCTCTGATGTAAGAATACACAGGAACTTCTGCACACTACTTTATGCTTGGTTAAACCCTACTGCCATCTCATTCACATTAGTAAAAAATTTCAAAAAGGTGTCAGAAAACAAAATAAAAAAATAAAGATTTTTTTTAGAAGCAGAGGTTACATGAAGTAAAAGGGACAGGTGAATATTCTAATTTCAGTTAAGCAAAAATCATATAAATGGCAGTAGGCTTAATAATGAAATTTGCATTTGTACAGAAACAAGCAGAAATTACCGAAAGAGGCAAGTGACTTACCTAGCTTGCTAAAAGTTGTATCAATATATTTCTCAATATTCAATGATGTCCAGGTCAGTAACATCAGACCTGGCTGGATAGCATCATCTATATTTGCTAACCAAGGGATCATCAATCGTTCAACAGGGTGTTGTATTTTTAGTTTAATTCTTTTATACTCTGCTAGCATCATCTGAAACAAACAGAGGTTTAAAGCATTTTAATACACACTGTTCTAAACCTCTTCAAATACATATGTTCATCATGACTTAAGACATAAAATTATTCCACAGTACTGAAATTAGTGAGAAATAATAAAATTGTTCGGATTTTTTCCATTATTTTTTGCAAAAGTTCAAGGTTTGCTGATTTTTACAATAGTGGAATTACTAATTCACAGGGAAATTCACCTTTTCTGATATAACAAAAAGGATTTTTTTTTTTTTTTTGTAAATATCTTAGTCCCTAAATGGATGTTCTCAGAGAAAAAAAAATCCCAAGAAAAAAATGATCCAAGTTAACTTTTCAGTAGTTTTATTAGAGCTGTCTTAAAAGAGCTTCAATATGGTGTTTAGTTTTAAATGCCTCTTTAACCCACTGATCTATTTTCACATTTTGGAAGAAAATACCCTTGTAATAGCTTTATGATGTAACATGACACTTTTATCTCACTTCAGAATCAAGTAGCCCTTTGAAACTGTATTTTTCCAGACATGCTTTATCTTTGAATCTTTGTCTTCACTCATCTAGAACTTTGTTCACAGGGAGACAAAATGACCCAAAAGAATTACAAAATGAGAGAAGAAGAAGCTTTAGCTGCTCTATTTTAATCTCCTCTACAGACATCTATGTCTAACGCTGATGCAGGAACTATGTTGTTACATGATGTCTGCCAGATCTTTTGAACTTTTTAAAAGCTTTTAAAAAAGCTTTTTAAAAATACCATCTGCTAATTATCCCCTTAAAACAAAGTGTATTGTTTGAGTTGGAGTCACAATAGTTGACTCCATTGTTGGATGAGAGATAAACTGATTACCATTTAGAAAGCTAGCAATGGAGTGAGGCATATTGCAAGTTCCTTTCCCTCCCCATCCTCACCTCTTTCCCAAATTCTGCAGTACTTTCCTAAACCTGTGCAACTTTGAAGCAACTTCACAAAGACTGGAAATTCATTTTGAAAGTGTCTTAAGAAAGAAAGGAAAAAAAACCAACTTCTCAATATTGTCTTAATATTGATCTTCATTTTTAACTCTCTCATGTGTGTAGAGCCAAGTCATTTCAACATATGCCATACATATATAAAACAACTAAAATGAACGCACCTGCAAACTGTGGACAATATTCTTATACCAGTCTCTCTTCTGTTGAATAGCACTTGCAAATGGTGGGATATCAAGGCACATGTGAGCCATGCAATCTGTTTCTCTAATTAAAGTTAATATTTGAGGGTCAAAATTCACAAATAATTCTCCTGTTTCTGGAGATTTTACCAAGAGAGCTGCCTGAAGTCTTGTTCTAGTTAATTCAATCTGCAGGAAACAAAGTCATCACTCCTATAAGTCAAGCCTATACAACAAAACACTTTGATTTGGAGGTAAATATCAATTTGGTACAAAGAGATAATAAAATCAGGTATTGCTGACAATCAAGATTGATATGGTGAATCAAAAATAAAACTTTGTTGATGCAATCTGTATGCACTCAAAAACCTAAAAATAAAATGAACTGTTCATCATCAGACATTTTTTCTGTTGGGTTCCTGGATATCCTAAGTCCCACTCCACAAGCAAACATTAGATTCAAAACCATAGAGATTTTGACTTCAATTGTCCAAAGTCTCACTTTCATAGAACTTAATGCAATTTTGAAAGCTGCGTACCTCCTTGATGAATTGAACTTAGATTTGGATAATTTCTTTAGACTTCTTTTATAACTGATTCCTGGTTTCTCCTTTAGCTTCTTTTCTATTACCTAACAGTTATATCACACTGCAAACTTAGCAGCTCTATAATCCCTAATTATATCAAACTTTCTGGGCAATTTGTGACCAAAAAAAAAAAGATTAAAATTCACATTTGTCATAATTCTCTTATTCTTAAAAGGGAAGCCTGGTCACACTATAGATTTAGCTGGTTCATTTGAATACAATATCATTTGTTCTTCAGGTAACTAGAGGGGAGAAGATTCTTAAGATCACTCATGGAAAATTTGGCTGACATCAATCATGTCTTCCTGCTATTCCTGTTTTCAAGTTGTCCTTTTGCTGACATAACTTAATCATTCACTTCTCAAACATCATGCATCACTTCACTTTTAGTTGGAGATTGTTTTTAAGTAACAGTTTCAGAACCCATTGTTTTTTTCTATGCACTTCATCCTTCTCTATGTAATTCCCTGAAACTTTGCATCCTCTTTCCATGTCTAAAATATAGTAGATAATACTGCTTGCTTCAACAGTTTCATGTGTTACAATGAAATTTTACACAACAATTTTCAAGTTAACATCAAATGTTGTAAACAAAGTTGTCATGTTCTACCCACTGACAGCCAGTTACTCTGTACAACTGCCTTAAACAGCAACTGACTTTTTTCTCAAAATGCTCGCCACCAGATCTTACTCAATTCTTCTCTGGGCTTTGGAAACTCATTAATCTTACTTTCACTTTCTTCCTCTCCCATTTAAGTTTATGTGGGTTTTTTTTAGGCAGTTCTCATTACTAAGATGTTACACACTGTTAACAAAAAATCAGGGGTATGTTAAATGCAAGAATCTTACACTGTCATAGTGCTGTAATAAATTTCACACCTTCTATTAGTTTAATATGTCTGAGTAGAATTACGTATAGTATGAAAATTATGTCTTTAAAACTTACGCAGTTAAAAGAAGCAGATAAACAAAGTAGTTGGTATTCAGGCACAAACAGACAAAAGGTTAAAAATTAAAAAAAGAAAAAGAAAAAGCCACTAAACCTAACTGTTTCCACTGAATAGAAGGATAAAAATTAGTATGCCATAGCCCTATTTCTGTTGCATTTGTATTCTACATATGACAGTTGCCCATCTCCCATTTTACTTTTGTTTAGGAGCGGAGCATGAGCTCCACCTTGTGTTCTCTGATATTTATGTCTACAGCAGTCTGCACTTTGATGCCTCAAGAAGTGACTACTGAGTAGGCAGGCACTATTTCAGGAGAAAGCCCCATGCATTGGTGTTAGATTGGACAAGGGACAGCAGAAGCTTCTGGCCTCTTGTCTAAGATCAGTTTTGAGAAAATTGATATTTATCAGCCTCAGAGTTCTTCATGTTTTACAGAAGATGGAGTTGAGCTCCAAGAACAAGAAGTAGCTGCATTGATAACTGAGCCGGAAACTTTAAGAGAGTTTTTGGGAGATTTTGACTCATTTCTTTTGAGATTTAAGAGTCTGAGGCCAATTCTTCTACAATCTGATCTTTGCCAAGGCAACAGAGAAACTGCAGGAGGAAAACGTGCATATAGGACTTGCCAAAATGTCAAAGCTAGAAAGTAGTGTCTGAAGAAGCCACCTGTTAATACAAAGGCAGTCAGAGGTTCTACATACAAAAACCAAGAAATCAAATTGGTCAAATGAGATTTAGAAGTTAAGGTAAACCATGTTTTCTGAAGACTATTATACCACAGTGTTCTACTTTAACAGATGTTTGATAGGAAGCAAATTGGTACAAAATACATTTACATACTTAATATCTTATTAATTCTATGAGATGTTCTATTAGTTGAGACTGGATGCTTTTTATACACATGCCCACACTGAGGGCACATGTGGATTATCACTTTAAAACATAAGAATCATATTTTTCAGGCCAGCTCAGCATACTTGACTATTAACCAGAGATTTCTTTGAACTGTTGCTACCCAGTGTTTCATTGATGCCTAGCACAATTAGAATCCAATCTGATCTGCAAATCTAGATTGTACTGATCTACCATCAACAAAAACCTTGCATATTTTTAAAAAGAAATATTCTAATCAAGATCAGCTATTTTACCTGCTGAAGCCATCCCCTGTGATAGATCACCTCAAACTCCATAAGAACTCTTGCTACTTTGTTGTAATTGTGGATTATGCGCTTGCCATCCGGCGTTTGCAGAACAGCTGGCTGCTGCTGGAAAGAATCCATGGGCTGCTGGATCCTGTGGAATAGGTGGCGTGCCCACAAGATCTTACCAGCTATTGGAGGCAGATTACGAGCCAGTGGAGGATCCTGCTTCTGCTTAGTGTAGAGTTTGCAGACTGCTTCTATGTCATCTCCATAGTTTTGAAGGATTTTCTGATACTTTTCATTAATGCCAAGATTAGGGATTTGTAATCTGATTAGAAAAATAATAATTAGAATAATCATTGAAAAGTTCAGAAATTCTTCTAATGTGTTGTTGGAACTTTTTCCCAGACACCCTTGCATTCATTTGAAAATAACTACTTTAGTAGCAGATTTTCCACTAAAGTTTGAACAAATACTGTCACAACCTGATTCCAAGCATCAAAATTTAGGCCAGATGATAGAAGTTCCCAAGTAAGCCTACACATTTTCCATTTTGTCACTGTTTTCAAACACTGAACTAAAATTATGTGCAAACTGTAACCAATCTGCCACTAGCTGTCTATTCTACTAAGCAGAATATTGTAAAAAAAAAAAAAAATGGTGCAAAAAAAATTGAGGCTGCTTTGAAATAATCTGAATTTATCAAGACAACTTTTAACATTTCCTAATATAAGCATGCTAACAGATTAGTTTCATTGTTCAAGAAGAAAACTAAAGTAAATATGCTAACAGAACAAAGTTTTCCCATACATACATATGATAGTTTTGAAACATGAAGTCCATTCATATTTTACATTTCCTGATACATAAAAATACGTATTTTTTTAAATTAATCTACATAACTGAGCAGACATCCCTTACCAGAGCTGAGTAGTTGATGGAGTGGAGATAAAATTGATTTTGCTTTGTATTTAAGGAGATACCTGTTCTATTTCCTGCTTTCTCATCATTTTCAAAGCATCATTTCCATTTTCTGGCAGATTTCCAACAAATTAAATAGGACATAGTACCTTTCAAACTTCTTCAACATACACAGTGCTCTTTCAGTGTTCAGAATATTTTCAAAGGTGTTGTCCATAAAAGTCTTTAACTGATCCTGAAGGAGAGCAAACAATTCTATAGTAGACATAAGGTATGTACCTCAAATATATAGGGTGTTATTTTACATGATTTATAATGTATTATAACAGAACAAAGTTTATGTAAAAGTTACTCAGTGATTATCAATTTTCACTCTTTCCCATCCATTTCAAACAAAATACAGTCAGCTATCAAGGCATTTCCTTCTGCTGTTCCCTCTGTAGCTGTGCAACCAGAAAAGGCTTTTGAACCATCAAAAGTTCCACCATACTGGGGCCCTAAAAGAATGCTGGCTTAACTCTTTGGCAGACAAAGCCAGTAAAGTGTTCAATTTAAATTTGCACTTAAACCCCTACACATTCCTTCCATCACTTTGCAATATCAGAACAAAGGGAAAGTTAATTGTCTAAGCCATTTGTACTGCATATTTCCATTCAACCAACTAAATCAAACATTTTTATGTCAGTCTTCCCACTATTACATTCAAATAGAATAACAAGAAATCCTTGCCTATTCCATGGTTTAAACGCTAAATAATAGATGGCATTCAAGTTATTTCTCAATTTCAGAATAGAAATCTTGAGATTTCCATAATTTTTCTGTGGTAACTCAAAGGTACTATTTTTTCAGCAATTATTAGTAAATTCAATTCTTCTTTGATTAATAAAACCTACGTGTAGATCACTTATCTCTTTGCAAAACTCTTCATAGTCTCGGTCAAAATCAGCCTTCCGTTGATCCAAGAAATTGTAATCCTTTTTCTTCATGATGTCAACAATACTCTAAATAGTTTTACAGAAAAACAGAATTATCACCATAAAATCATCCCAAGAAACACATCAAAATATTTAGCACAATGAATTGTACATACTTACATTTTAACTTAGTCATTAGTTATCTTTATTTGATGAGCAGTGCAAGCAAAACACATAAATGACATATTTGCAGGAAACAACCTAGTGCAACGGCCATATGAATTTCAGTTTTTTTATTTACTTTTGCTTTAAGTCAATTAGAATTGGACTTCCATTCCGTAAAAGGCATTTGTTACCCATCGCTTCCCATTAAACATTTTCTCATGCAGGGGGTCATTAGCTTTATTTAAAAATTAACATAGTTTATTTTCATAATAGTATTTTCCATGTCCCTAGCTCATTTAATAGAAAAACAGACTATTTAAAAATCACAGTAAGGTGCAGCATGCTAATAGCCCATGTCTTATCATTCCTTCCTTTATACAGCTGCTGTCCGCTCTAATGAAAGTACACCTTAATCAGCATCTCCCTGTGTGAGCTGTACACATGTTTAAAGATTTCTGATGATGAATCATTGTTCAGGTTGCTAGTAGTTTACTAGCAACTATAAAGTTCAACACATGTTCAGCACAGCAGACTTCTACCATTTTACCTTAAGCCATCTGAGCTTCAATCTTATTACTTTGCTGTAAAGAAATATCCCAGGAAAGAAGTAAAAAAAAAAAAAAAAAAAAAAAGTAATAAGACAAGTAACTTACAAAAGAAAAAGCCTAAACTTAAACTTGCATAACTTTCCAGAGCAAACAAGCTACATCATTTCTTCCCTACCCTCACCCTAAGAATCTGTGACTTAACGCTTTGTTTCTTCCATGAAACACAAAGCTATTGGTAGTACTCTAGATGAGTAGAATTTTACATAAATTTAATAATTTGCTTTGCTGAAATAAAGCTATTTCTTTAAAGAAATGGAGTAAATCTGAGAATCCAAGTTGTTTTTCCTTTCTCTTTGCTAAGAATGACTTATTTCAAGAAATCAAAAATTGTTTGCAGATATGCATCATTGAAACTGGACTGGGATGTGATTTCACTTCAAGCTGTAAGGAAAATCTGACTGCAGCAACAG
Organism: Chrysolophus pictus; assembly: GCA_037305975.1. Classification (NCBI taxonomy): domain Eukaryota; kingdom Metazoa; phylum Chordata; class Aves; order Galliformes; family Phasianidae; genus Chrysolophus; species Chrysolophus pictus. Next base: position 24,035,889 of record CM074577.1, on the reverse strand, counting down.
CCTCCAGAGCAACAGAACTGGCTTCTATGGCAGGCAATGACCAGGTGCCCCACGAGCAATGGGCCAGAGATGAAGTAGTCACAGTACACTTTCATAGCCAACAAAACGCAGTTAAAGAGAAAAATGTTGCACTTTTTTGCCTGACCATAACACAAAACTAGGGCACCAACTGCTCTTCTTATAAATTCCTCCTGTTTCACTGATTTTTCAATCAACTTTGATTTTAACACAGCTCGTTTACAGGGCCACCTGCCCTTTTTCATATCTCAGTGATCACACATTACAATATTAACTATTTACTAGTAATTTTAGCACTGCTTGCAGAATTATTTTCTCTCTTGATAAATGCTGATTTTCATAATTTTTTTTTTTCATTTCAATTTCAAGTCAGACTGACACAATATCCATACCTCATATTTGGTGATCATTTCTTCCAAACCTTCTATCTTAGACTCTTGTAGAACTGAGTAGGTTTTCATAGTATTGAAAATGTCTATTATTTTTACCAGACGTCGATTAAAGGTTTCAAATTTTCCAAAGATATACACCTCACTAAAATTAAACTGTCTTTCAGCTGAATTTTGCTCCAGAGTCTTTTTCATGTTACGATAGCAATTTTGATACTCCTAAAAAAGAAGAATTTCAAGCATGTAAAAAACAACACTGCTATCAGGTAGAATAAAATTTATGCAGACAGATATGATCCCCTTTAATTCAATAGTAAGAAGAATTTTGATCAATAAACAATCATTGCAACAGTACTATTTTGGCATCACACATTTCATCAAATGAGTAAACTGCATAGATGTATTTGTGCACTCCATCTTTAGCCACTGTGATCTTTTCTTCCCTTACTTTAAAGACAGGACATGGGTCTACTGACCATCTAACATGACAACCCAAATTTCAGTTTTCAGAGACTGAAAACAATGACTGTGTACTTCACACATTGTGTACTTCAGCACTTTTACTAAGTAATTGTATTTCTAATACCACTTTTCAGAATAAATCCCTTCTGAAACTAAAATGCTCTTACACTGCAACTTAAATGTTCCATTCTGCTCTGTTAGTGAGCACAAACTTAACTCCAAACTTGTAAAAATTAAATTATTCTCAAAATTAAATACGCAACAAACTTGCTGGAAATGGTTCTTTCAAGAGTAGTATTTAAAATACAAGCTCCATTATTTTTTATCAAATATACATATCAATAATCATAACTGATAGGTGTTCATACAAAGGACACAGATTTTTATAGATTTTATGAAAGCTTTTGGACTTGGTAATTATCAAAACCTAATCCCTCAACATTTTAATGTTGCAGATGAAAAATTTGTTACATCTTTATAGAAATATACACGTTTACAGTTTGTTCTGATGGTAAGAAGTCATAAATTTACATCAATTTTTGCAATAACTATGAAAGACCTGTTGCTTCAGAAAGGTGTCAGGATAAAATTCTGTACTTGTAAACGCATGTTATTATCAAGAAATGAAAAATTAATAACAGAGAAAACCTATTGTGAGCCTTCTGATACCTATAGGGAGGTTATCGAGAAGACAAAGCTAGTCTCTTTACAGTAGATTACAGACAGTGGCCATGAGACAGTGCACAAACTAAACAGAAAAGGTGTTCTGACTGGTTGAGAAGGAGAAAATCCTTCAATCAAAGGAGAGTTAAGCAGTGGAAGGTGTTGCCCAGAAAGGCTATGCAGACTCCAGCCTTGGAGAATTTCAAAGGCAGGACTGAAGAAAGTCCTAGACAACCATATTTGAACTCACACTTGCTTCTGCCTTAGCTTGGAGTAAGAGATCAGATTAGAAAACTGCTGAGGACCCTTTCAACCTGAATTATCTAAATTCTAAAGGGTAAAAAAAAAAAAAAATCCCCAAATGATCATGGAATTGTTTTAAAAAAAGTATAGCCTATATTCCCAATAAGTCTAGGGAATGCAAGCAGCTAAATTTTTCTGTTTGTTACATCATCCTTTCTAATGATACAGCTTGTCCATTTGTCTTCAGAATACGTTTAGCTCAGTGAGGATCTCTATTTTCATTTCTATCACACATATGAGAATAAGCTTTCTAGAGAAACTCAAATACAAAAAACAAGTAGACATCATTTAAGAAGCATAGTTAAATTAGCTGAAGTATAGAAATCATGTTTCCAGAAAATTATCAGATACTGGACTGAATTTTCCATTAGCTTTAACAAAAACAATCCAGTGTCAAAGTATATTTTCAGTTTCTTCATTTTCCTTCATGATAAAATTCCTTCCTTGTATAAAATTAACAGTTTTGCTAATCATACTCACTTAAATCTCAGTTTATATTCTGTTTTTCTCCTGCCCTACCTACCTGTTTAAGCCGAATGGCCGCACGTAGTTTTTCCATAACTCTGTCTGCAGGTTGATTCCAGATGGTGGCAGTATCATTGTTAGTGATATAAGATTTACATGCTGTGATCATCTGAGTGGTGACCTAAAAGCAGTTCCAACCTTGTGAAAAATCATTTCAAAACAAAGCACTTCTTACCCTTCTTTCAGTCTCATTCCGTACCTCTTACTCCACTGGCCTAAGACCTGCAAATTAGCAATGCCAAACACCAGCAACACAGACCACATACCTTCCTTGCAGTATTCAGCCTGTAGATTACTACGCTTCCACAGTGTCACTGGTTAGCTACATCCATCCTAAAGACATTGTAACAACCTTAAAATGGCACTGAGAGTAAAACTTCTTAAGTTTTTGACACTTCTGAAACAAAAGGAAAACTAAGGGTCCATAGGACCATGAAAATAAAAGAACAAGTTGTCCCTCCAACTCTAATTCTTTCTTCAAGCAATCTAAAGGAGGTGGGAATATAAAAGTTATGTTAACATAAGCACTTCTGCAAAGCATAGATTGTTGTAGGAAAAATCATTTTAATAAAAAAGTTCCTCAAATCTACTCATGTCAGGGTTGATATTAGCCCTGATTTTCAAGTAGCACGAGATAATTCTTACAATTCCATATTATTCCTAGTAAAATAAGTTCTAACTTCAAAGAAGGTTTATCATTATTTCCAAATCTCTCTACATTCAGAAAATAGCATTATACTGACCAACAGAAGAGCTCTTTAATTGCTTTTTCCCTTTGTATTCTCACTCTCATTCAACCAACAACAAAAAAAAATGTGACAATTTTCACACTGTCTGTACCTACCTTCACAAACAATGAGGAGATCTTTTCAGAGGTATTGTAATACGGTGAGACACTCTGAATCATTTTAATTGCATTTATAAGTCCTGGAATAGCATCCACCATGGACACCTGCAACGACACACACAGTATCTGAACTTAGCAAAATATTTCTGTTACCATACATTAGCTCAACATCTATTTAAAGAGTCCAGGACAGTTATAAACACAGTATTTCCAATGTGTCTGACTCTTGTTTCTCTGGGCCTCTCCTGCAGTGAACCCTGTCCTACCCTCACCACCTCTACAAGTTCAATTTGGGGAAAATAATTTTGACATCAGCTTGGCTGGAAGAACTCCAGCCAGTGAGATAAATATGATAGTGACAAGGGCCCATTTCAAATCTGCAACATTGCATTAAGCCTCATGGCTTCTCAACGACTGAGCAATTTCCTTACAGTACTGGTATTTATAACAAAATCTGCAATAGGGAGCACAGTAGAGATAAAATTTGACAGGCCCTGCTCAGTGCCAGTAGCAAGCATGTCTACTCGTGCTTTGTTCTGTATCTTTAACACATCAATCTTTCATTAGTGAACCTCCAATACTGGACTCAGAATCACCAATGCAAAATAGTTTTATCATTATGTCACAATGGGAAATAAACAGACTGCACCATGAGTCACACCAGGGTTGCCAAAGAGTACTGTTCGGAGGCAATTTCACCTTAGAAAAAAGTACAGAAAGAGAGGTAAATGGGCAGTCAAAGCACTGAGTCTTCAGGGTTTCTCATCATATTTCTCTAGCTAACAAGATGTACATAGTTACATAACTAATTTTAATAAAAGCTACCACTTGCCACCTACTATAGCAATTAATGCAATCATGAAAATCCTTCCTCCTATCCTGTACTCTGTATTTACTACATTATGCTTGCATCATCCTGTTTCTATAGTATGGGAAGGTTATTTATATTTCTATTTTAATATTTATCTAACCACATTTATATTTCCTAAATCAATAAGCTGTAAATTGCCCTATAGATGTTAGCCTAAGCATAACCTGCACACCAACACAAAGAGAAAAACACAACCATCATGTTCTACAAAGTGTTTTGTTGGTTTTTTGTTTGTTTGTTTTCAAATATTTTACTTGATTCCATAGCACAGAATCCAGTTTCATCATTAGACTGAAGTCTTCTATAATCAGCTCAGTCAAATTTCAGCATATCTGAACAGTCTCAAACTGAATACGCATAACTAAACTGCTATCTAACTATGCTATCTAAATATTTCAGTTGTCTCCAGAGATTAATGATGAGATTTTAAATGTTTTGCTTACAGGGTCCGTGTTGTACAATGGGTCACAATGTTTTTCCAGGGAATAGAGATATCTCACATTATCTTTAGCTTCATTTACTGCATCTGTGATGCGAATGTCCAGCACTCTCCAATTCTAAGAATAGAAAGTTTGAAGAATAATAATTTTAAATAACATATTTCAAATACTATTTTGACCATGCAATTTTTAGATTATTCTTTTTTGTCAATAACCTTTAAATTACTTCGAAAGCACAGATCTTGTACTTTAGACAAAGAGGGTTCCCAGTCATCTGCAAGAAATTAAACTAGATTTATACTTTGTATATTTAAAATGAAGAATATGGAAGACAGAGGAAAACAAAAGTCAAAGATACTTCAGTATTTTGTCCACCAGCAATATTATATACATTACCAAATTGAAGTAGGTTACACAGAAAACTTCTAGCCTTTACATCTGTCATAATTCAAAACAGAAACCTTCAGCAGCTTGGATTTAGCAGCAGTGAGTACTCCAAGCACTGCTTTCACATCTGGGCTCTTCAGCTGGTCCATAAGGTAGTTGAATTTAGACAATCTTTTTTTCCAGTAATCAAGCTCTGCTCGTGGTCCAAGGTTGTCAGCTTCCTTCCTCAACTGGTCATTTTCTGCAAGAATCTTTTATCATATAGTAACATTAGTGATTGACACTAATACATTTATCTGTATGGACAGTGTGGCTTAATTCATAATTTAATTCCCGGTATTAAGTCCTGTGATAAATTACCTAGCCTAGCCACCACCTAATATACTCAGTCCTTTAATTTTGTCTGGCCTTCTTTTGGTTTGAATTTTGAGTTTCAAGTATCTCTAGAATGCTGTTACAGAAATTTTCTGCAAATAATCCGCTAAGCTGGTTTCATAGTATGATTTTGACCATTAAGTTCACTAGGAATCAAAAACTGTTTTCTACTTTGATTTCTTGGCTAAGATGAATCCTTCTAGTAGTCCATTTTTTCCAAGAGTATATTACAAAGTGGAGAGGTACCTCAGCAACCGTAATATAACCACAGTCAGAATACTTTCTCTAATGCAGTATGGACAGATGGAAATTACAGTAAATGCTGAAGTATGAATAGGAAGGAGCATAATTATTGTGATCCTTATCTAGCGGATACTGCTATCATTACTCTGCTTTTCTACTGCACCATCAACTTTTTCCCATTTCCAGAGAGATGGCATTGGTTTAAAAGGACCTTTAGTTTGACTCAATAATAGTAGTTCTTACAATAATTTGTTTATAAGAAGGATGAAGCCAATGCTCATAAGAGGAAATGCAAATTCAAGTTCATTGGAAAACAAGACAATATGGGAAAATGTCTATATTAATAAGTTATTATAAGCTTAAATATAGATAAGGCTCTGTTTGCTCACATTTCTCATTGTAGAAAAGGGTTTCCTTTCCCCAAAGAAGCAGAAAATAACTAGGACTTCTATATATATACAAATAACTCTAACTTCTAGTTTTTAATTTTATCAGCACTTGTAAAAAGTACACTGACCTTACAGTATTTTAAACCATGTGAAGAGGTTTAATCAATGCATGGATGAGGCAATTAGCAATGATGGGGAACTAAGCCTCCAAATAAAACTGTACTTTCCATATAAAAATGGATGGAAAAAGCTCTTCGTAATATTATGATTTAGAAAAGAAAGCACACAAAACAGCCAACAATAACTTAAGATAAAGGTATCAATCACATCTATCTTTATAGAAAGGTAGATAGCTATATGCAAAAAGGATTAACTTTAACATCTGCTAATATGCATATTAATCATATTTCACTTCTGTCCAGTGTACTATTTACCTGTTGAATCTGTTTGGTCCATCCTTTCATGCAGACTTCTATTCTCTCAAGATCTTCAGTGCTGTTAGCAACCATCAGATAATCTGCAGGTCCTTTCAGATTTTTCAGATCATAAGTTTCACATTTCTTCAGACTGATCTACAAAACAAGTTAAGGAACTCCAAAATGCTGAAATATTTGTGACAAATAATCCAGGAACTTTTCACAAAGATTGGTTTTCTTACTTGAGGTATGTCACTTCATCTTCCCACTTTAATTTAAACTTTTTTGAGCCTAGAACTGAACTCCAGAATCTGAACAACTCACCAACCCAGCAGCTGTGCTTCCTTGTCATTTCCTTCACAAAGACTTAACAGTTGAAGTAACCATTTGTTTTATGTTAATTGTCTTGGGATAAGAAAGGCCACCAAAGAACTGAATAGCTCAAAGGAACTGGCACCAGAATGAAAAAAAAACAGAAGCAGCTGCAGAATTGTTAAAGCCAGAAACTTTCAAAGATGTTAAAGCCACAGATCCACATATATCAAGTTATTGATGACAATAAGCAATATCTAGAAACATTGTTTCTTTTCACTAGCTTAACATAAGCAATTTTACAAGTATTCTACAAAAACAGTAAATTTAAGAACTCCAGACCAAGACATTTCACAGCCAGCTTGTTTACCAGCTGCTGCTTGAATATATTACCTTCTCCAGCAGACTTTGCTGAGTTCCTGAGAGCACACTAACAAACGATTCGATGGAAGTGAGGAACTCTTTCTTAATATTGTCATTTTGTTGATGTTCACCAAGTCCAACCCAGCCATAATCTGTAATTCGTAAGGCTGGAATGAAGATTTCTAATATCAGCTGCTCAACACTTTTTAGTAAGCCATCTCGGCCTACATCCATCATATTAAAATTTACTTCCTGTAAAAGACATAAAATAAATATTAAAATGGAAAACAACATTTTGTCAGCATGTTTTTTTTCCCAGTCCTACTGCTTGAGCATCTCAAAAATTACAAGTATGTGTGAGTGCTCTACTGTTTCATGCAGAAACAAGAATTCTTCCTAGCATGGCCTGTGAGATTTGCAGAGGGTCACAGTTGTCATAGAAACTTCTGAAATATAATTTTACAAGAGGCCTCTCTGTTTACAAAGTTCAGTCGACATGGAGGAGCAGAAGGATTCCAGTCTGCCTCATGTGAAGCTATCCAGGTTACATTTTTGAACAATATATTCATACATATATGTATGTATATATTTAGAAATATATAACAGATATATTACCAAAAGAATTACAAACTACAGTTGCTTCCAATTTCCAGTTGCCCAAAGATTCTGGTCTAGGAAGGATACCTTTACCCAGCTAGATAGAGAACAATTCACAAAATATTTGCTTTTTATACATTCTGAAGATGAATCTGAAGGTTTTTAAGATAAACTACATTAATCTGCCAACTATTCTCTCTTTATTATAAGGTAGCACAGGAATTTTTCAGCAACATAATTTAACACAAAACAAATTGTATTGAAGTGTCATACATCAGCTGTTTCTTCAGATGTATCATTTTTACTGTTCAACTTGTCTTCCCTAGTTTTAAGGTATTATTTATTATCATTAAGGGTTAAATAATTAACTGTGAAGAATTCTGCTGCAGAGTTCAGACACAATTATCAGCTTGAAAGCATTATTAAAGCAAAAATCTTTACATGTTAGAAAGTATATGACTGAGTAAACCCAAGTCAGATCATTTAAAACAACCGAAAAGATTAAGTCAACTATAAAAATTTAAATATATATAGATATCAAATAAAAATCTAGTGATGACAGCCAACTTATCCAGCCTTTGCCTACTCGAGTAAAAATAACATAAAAAGATTTTCCTAAAAGAGATTGGAGAAGTTAAAACTCTCTGGCTTATCAATTGTACTTGAAAGTTTCCATTTTGAAGCATATATAAAGCTTTGCACAACGTTACATTCTCATTTAGCTCATCATTCTTATTTTAGTGGCCTGATTAGTTCTACAACTATAGGATTCTCTACAGTTTATTCTGTGCTTCCTACTGCTCGGATAACTTGTACTGCACTTGATTCAGCTTTGTTCATATTGAACTGACAGAGATTTAATGAGCATTTCACCGGTAAAATGTTGTTTGTGTATAACTTATTTACACACTCATAAAAATAAAAGCATTTTTGTTTGTTTAGTGTAGAAGCCAGCACTGCACTAAAAACTTGATACTTAGGTGTTGACCAGTTATTTTTCGTCATCTTGGATGATCACAAATTGTCATAGCATTATTTCTTCACAATGATATACCTCAAATTGCTGCCACTGCACAGTGTCAGTTTTTCCATTCCTCTCCATTTTGCCCTGCATTTCACTTAGCCAAACTGTCCTTTTGCTCATTTCACCATATAAAAGGCTGTCAACTTATGTGCTGAGAGTAAATACCCCAAGATGAAAAATAATTTTCAACAAGATTACATACAAAGAACAATAAACACTAACTCTCACCTGATAGATATTCTCAGCTGTGATGGCTTTCAGAACACTAGATCTAATGAAGAAAACACATACACCAGTTAAAGCAACTTCCTTCCCTTCTGTCACAAATACTTTAGGTTTCTTCTTCTTTGTCAAGTGAGAATTAATTCCTGGAAAGCTAAAATGCTCTGTAGGTTGAAATAAAACAAATATTTAATAAACACTTATCATTTATTCAAAAAAAAACTTCCTAAATTGTGTATCTATGAGTCCCAGTCCCTTGGTGCTTCACCACAACTTCCCAGTGAATGCACACAGCACCTAGAGTCCTCAGAGCACCATTAGAATTATTTCATCTCATTTTGTCGTTTTCATATCAAAAGCCTTTTCTTTCTATTCATTTATTTGTTTTCTGTTCATTCTAATAAAAGGTTCAGGGTCAAGGTGTTCTTGCATAGCAATCCCTCACTATTGTGTAGCTGAAGATAATGCTCTATTGCTTAAAATAAAATTTAAAAAAATATATCAGCAAATGTAGTTTACCTCAAATGAGCTGTTATCAACAGTCTATCCCAAAGAAAATGCAGATCTAAGTCTAATACAGAAAAAAATAGAAGCATTTCTGGAAAAAAAGGAGTGTCATGCCACAGAATATTCTTGGGGGACAAAATAAATGAGGGAGATACAAAGTGCTCTCCTGACCTTTCTTATTCCCCAAACATGAATATGCTGTTCACAGGTTTATGCTGTTGGTAACATTTGTAAAGAGTCACCAAGAAGTAGCAGTGTCTTATCTTAAATTGTCTGGGTTTTGACCACGTTATTTTTTTGTTAATGGTGTTCCAGCATTACCTCAGAGAAAAATTCACATGTGCACACACATACACTTATTTTTCAGTAAATCACTATAATAATAAAAAGATCTTAAAAAATAATTGTTGGTATCTGTAAATAAAGGAAAATAGCCAACCAAGGCAAAATGTAATAGCACTCCTCCTTTCTTGTTCAGTCATATGATCTGAGTGGCAGAGATCCCCCATTCTGGATCACATGCCCATACATCTGTCCCCTCCCTTCTGTTCAAATAATCTTCCTCTTTCCCTTCTCCTGAAGAAGTTTCTTCTTTACCTTGCAAGTTTTGACTTGGAGATTTTTACAAATTTGATTTATTGTTAATTAACACAGACTTTCACAATCCTGGCACTTCAGTAATTTCAAAGGCCAGACAATCAACAGTAATTCATTTTCAGGACATCCCCATGATGTATGAAGATACAGTAGATAATCTGTGATATCTTCAGAAGAGATGCGCTGCTACTGAAAACTGTGTTAGAAGCTGTTGAGCCACAAACTAAAAGTCACGCTCAAAACATTGCAAAAATGTGATCAGGTGTGTCTCTCAGGCCAACACAGACATACTGAGAACTTCAGCAATCAGGATGGCTTCTATATATTCAAAGACAGATCTCTAAAATAAAAAAATAGATACTTCACACCCTGAAGTATCCCTCGGAAGTACAGTTGGCTTTCCCTGAGATGGGTTTCATTCGTAGCTGTTCCCAAGGTGTGCCAAATTTAAGCAGAACTGGCTCCAGCACAGACCAGCATTGAGGGAAAAATTCTGCTTTTGGTTATTGTGTAGCCAGAACTACCGTTCTTCCTCATAGCAAGGAATGGGCACAGTTACATATCTGAGCTCTTTTCCTGCAACAGTGTTAATGTCAGTGGGTCACCATCAGTGCTGGAGGAACTGAGGGACAATTGATTTACCATTCAATCCTTTTTCAGCATTACATACAGCTGATGACTAATGCATATAAAGGCACAGCAGGAACTGTAAACTCTACTGTGTCCTCCTTGAGTTGTTTTCCACTTACACCTACAACAGATTGTCTTCACATTGTTCCACATCTGTTCTGCAAAGACACAGCCAAGCAGTCACTCTAGATGGTTACAGTAATAAAGGGCTAAAGTCCTGATGGTAAAGACTAGCAGAACTGTACTATTGGGACCATTCCCCATCAGCATATTTGTACAGAAAGGCTATTGTTTAGACAAAGAAAAGTAAGCCAGTGAAACAAAATAATTCCATCTGATGAGCTCCACAGCAGCAAGGACCTGTAAATTGGGTATTAGCTATGTATCAGCATTTCTGAAAGAAATTCAGGTAGCCAGAGAACATTCGGGACATGTCAAAGACTGGCAATAAAGCAACACCAGGACAGTTGAATGGGTGGGCCAGAAAGTTTAAAGCATGCACATTGACAGCTATGTCTTTTCTTGTACATCCAGGGTAAATAAGTGAGGCTCTAAAGACCCACGTAGAAGTGCACTAATAAGCTCCAGTAATTCATCAGTCCTTATTTCATGAGCAAGGACAGGTATTCCTGGGTGACCAAATTTGACTCGCTTTGACCCCCAGCTAATAAAAACATCAGCAATTTTTTTCTTTGCACACCTACTCAGAAGAAACACAACATGTTGCAGTAAACCCTATGTAACTTTACCCGTATCAGTTGCCTCCACATCTTGATAGTAGAACATCAGATGGCGCAGACCTCCTGGGTCCAAGAATTTGTCAATGCGCTCTATCTGTTTGAGATGATGTGAAAGTATTTATGCCTGGCATATCCACTACAAAAATTCTACGTGATCAAATTTTTAACAAAAAGTGCTTATAAATACATATCATATTACCAACGTCTAGTACTCACATTACATCAGGATCAGTTACTGCCTTCTAAAAAAAAAAAAAAAAGCGAGTTTTTTCCTTCAGTAGCACACACTACTTAATCATTTTGATTTTTTTTTTTTTCCTTGCTGAACACAGCTCAATATAGTCAGGCCATTTATTTCCTATTTATTCCTATTTATTGAAACCACTTATGCACATGCTGCACACCATCTCTCAAACAGAGGGCATTTCTTCATTTGCCGAAGTGCAGCAGCACCTCACTGAAGTCCTTCCCCCATTTTATTCTCGCCATCATTCAGCTAACTAGCTGAAAACAGAGAGCATACATTCCATAACATAGCAACAGAGAAAGCCCATGTTTATTTATATTTTAAGCATCATGCCAATTTTGCAGTTCTCCATCAACTTCAGGCTGTCATCAGTCTTTCTAGAACTATGCATTAGTAGTGCAGTCCAGGAATCTCATGTATAGGCTACACAGGACTTGGAAGAAAGTTAATTGCTGTATGTTCTGGAAATTTTGGCTGAACCCTCCAGGAAGGTCAGAACAATATAACTAATAAAATTGTTAAATAAAGTGTAATAACTTTACTCAAGAATATTTTCCAAGTATAATAGCTGGAAATATTTTCTTCATTGACAATTATTCTCAGGCAATATAATTTTTCAGGAAATCCAACCTGAGATAAAATGCCAAAAGGTTGAAACAAATTCTGTGCTTTAACTTGAGACAGTGTTCAGCACAGCTCATTTTCCTGTCTCATAAGAATCACAGAATTGTTGGAAAGGACCTTGTTAGGTTAACCTCGTTTTTTGCCAATAATAGCTCTGGTCATCCAAAGCCTTGCCCAAGCTGAGTCTCGAAAGTCTCCAAGGACAGAAACTCCACGCCCTACTTGGGTAACCTATTACCACACCACTTTACATTCCTGGTGAAGAAGAATCTCTAAGTTGCACAATCTGCAATTTGTGGCTATTGCCCCCAGTTACATGTTCTGCCACTGCTGAGAACAGTTCAGCTCCATCTGTAACTACTCTTCAAACAATTGCAACTACTTAACAGCCCTTCAATCACTTGTTCTTGCTCTTCTCATACTTCACATGCTTTATGTCCCTGATCATCTTTGTAGTCTTCCACTAGATCTTTCAATATATTCATACTGAAATGAGAATATCTACTTTTTAAAACTTAGGTTTAAAAACAAAGTGATTTATTTTCAAATCACAAAATACATCTCCAATGCATATAATACTTACCTAGTTACAACACAAACACTTATGTCTTTGGTGGGATCACTAGCCAATCCATTCTGTCAAGTAGTTTTCAGCTGATTTAACTTCCTAAACTAGTTCACAATATAGTCTCACAAATGCTGGTTAGCAGTCTAGTGAAAACAATATTAATATGCAGCCTAGCACAGACAGCACTCTCCTGCATCTGTGAAACCACAGTCTGGCATCAATTTTAATGCACCCTCTGAGCTTCATTTAGCAAATTAATCAGATTACCTGGTTACCATCAAGAATAGCTTCTTCTATTTCTGCTTTGTCGAGATTCACACAAGTGGCAACAATATCCAGTAAGTAATCATGCCTGTCATCCAGTCGAGCACGTTTAGCCTCCCTTTCCTCCTTCAGCTTTTGCTGTTATAAAACACAGTGTTTTGAATTACTCAAAAATCACAATTTTGAAGACAAACAGAAGGAAAATCTTGGAATTTATTTTAAAAAATGAACAGTACTGCATCTTCCATACTTGTGGTTTAAAATTTTAGGTACTTAAATTTTTAGAAGCAGCCTGTTGCAATTTTGCATATGATTTCCTCTGTTCTATTATCATATTTATCATAAAATTTTTATCACTAGCCTTTTATACAGTATTACTTATTCGTTGAAAGCCTCTCTAGGGGGTAAAAAAAACAGTATTTTATAGGTACAGCTCCATTACCCTGTTAGTCATCTTCACTACACTTCAAGCTATTAGTTTTGGCTTTTCAGTCTATTCACATAGCACCACCAAATCAACACGGGATTGTGACCCATATTTGTTACTTGTGGTTGGTGTTTACCAACAAAGATAAACACTGCTAGAGGAAGCTAAGATTTCATGCATTATCTCTTAATATAATGAGAAGTAGAACAAGCAACAAGCCTCAAGGTACTCAAGTGTTTATAAATGTGCTTAACTATTGCTATTATACCATACTTCAAGCAGTATGCCTACTCTTCTAATTAAATTGAATTCCCATATGTAAGACACCTCATTATATTGCAGATAAAATAGCCTTCTGGAGCAGTTACTGCTACTCTTGTGCTTGTGGATTACAAGATTTAATATAATTTCATTTTCAAAAGAAATTTAGAATTATGTTCCATTGGTATTTAGTTCAATCTTTATTTCCTTGGTGGCTGTCAAAAATCTAGTAACTGTAAGAAGTATGCACAAATGATTTATCTACAAGCTTCTGCAGAGTTAATAGAACCTGCATAACACATTTTATACCATTATGTAAATTTCTTTGCTACTTCCTGAAGGAATTTTCAGATATTTGGTAAACTCATAATTGCTAGGATATCTGCATAAATGCTGAACGTACTGGAAATGTTTTTCCAGGTTAATGACAAATATACAAATAGCATTTCTCACACAGATATGCCTGAAGAATGCGTAGTACATTAATTTGTATACATATTTTATGCTTTTTAGCTGCATTTTAGATGTAGGCCTTGCCTACATAGAGAAGGAACGAAATTTTTCTGCTAATTAGATACAAAAAGCAACAATTTTTTGGCCAAAAAAAGAGCTTTGCTATTTCAACAGCTTCAGCACAACTGGCTGCGCATCTTGAGCATGGAAAAATATAAGCACTAAGCCAATTAGATAGTTTCTCTTTAATTCACAAAAACTTATTTTTATTTTGCTCAAAATACAGTCAGATTAATTTTTGTACTCTGCAATGTTTTCAGTACAGATTTCCAGACACATTGCAGCAAACAGAATTCATCATACACAAGTTATCAGTTTCCTCATATACTCCACCCATAGAAATAACCTTTCATATGCTCACAGCCTCCACTCCTCCTCCAAGCTGCTGTTTACGTAGGCTGAAATCATGAGTATCTTCTCAAACTAGAAAATCATGCCCTGGTGTTAATTTCAGTTCTTTTAACATTTTCTAATTCAATCCTATAATTGCAGCCTCCCAAGTCCTACAGCATTTCTTTTAACTGTTGTATATAGGAGCTCACATAGAATTAAGCAATATACGATGTCTAAGAATTTGTTAATATATCATAAATATATCATAAATCTCTGAATATATCATAAATCAAAAATATATCATAAATCTCTGAAAGACCAATTAACCTTCCCTAAAGAACACAGGCAATTACTAACGAGATAGTAAAGCTACAGTTCTCAACAGACTAAGACAAACTTGCATTTATCATGTGTCACTTTTGTAAGGCATTTGCATTGTTCTGGTGGATATCTCTCTAATTAATGTTAGTTACATACATTTTTTTCCTTCATAAATTTTTTTCCCTGATAATTTTCTACAATACAGTTCAAGAATACATAGTCTGTCTGTCATGCTTCTATATCTTGATGCTAAACATCAAATTCCTCAGTTGCAGAGCCCAGCCTTGCTTTGTTGTCAAATGCAGCAAGAAACTGTTTATTGTACTATATTGTACTAAAACACTGGTGATTTTATGCCACTACCAGATTTGATACCACAAGCAGGACAAGATTTAGGTATCAATAGTACACATGCAAGGGTGTTCTGAAATTAATGCCTACTATTTTATGACGTTGGCCCAAAGTGTCAGAGGCAGATACTGGTAGTAAGGCAGAAGAGACTGAATCTTCTCACCAATATTCCAGTACATTTTGTTATCATGACAAACAGTAGTAGAGGGGCAATCTGACAGAATGGCATGTGATGTGGAAGTGCAGATGGAGCAAAGGCATGTCACTGAATTCCTCCATGCAAAAAAAGTAGCACCAATGAACATTTATGGAGACCAAACAGTGGATGCAAGAGTACTGAGATTGTGGGTGGTGCATTTCAGCAGTAGTAACAGCAACAGTGGATCACTTCCCCCGGTACAGATTTTTATGAGTGTGGCATGCAGGTTCCTGTTCATGGTTGATGAAAAAGCATAGCTAATTGTTGTAACTATGTTGGAAAATGGTGTTTTGTAGCTAAGAATTTCCTCTATCAAACAGTGTTTCAAACAGTGTTATTGTGCTCTCTGTATCTGTTGTAGTTTCCAAGGAAATAAATAGCAGGCATTACTTTTGGAGCAATCAATGTATAAATACCTGAGCACAAAGCTGCCTTTCCAAACAAACTGTGCAACTACGCCTTGGTTGATATCCTACCAATTAACTTATCAGACTGGCTGATCCATTTACAAGAGTAGACAAACAAGAGAACACCTACCTTTGACATACACCTATCCCAAATGCTATATTTTGCTATAAAAAACAAAGTCTAATTAGAGTGTTTTATGAAATTAATACCATCCACTTATACTGTTTTAAAACAGACATTAAAACAGACCCTCCACCCCAATTCAAGCATTTACTCAAGCTGCATGGTTACTAGTCTGGACCTAATCGACAGTCCAGTTTTCCTTACCTTTATAACTCTGCCAATGCTCTGCTTCCAAAGTTGCTTTCTTCCAGCTCTAAACATTGTACTATTTGATATAAACATCTATTTTCAACATAAGCCTTAAACTATAACACAAGATTCTTCATTCATCATTTTGCTCTCCCCCCCAGCCTTTTGTTCATATTTGTTTCATTCCTGTTCTGCAGGAACACCAAAAAACACCTAGAAAATACAGTAAAGACCTAAAAAGTTAACAATGACTAAGATTAGCACTGCATCTTTTTTTTTTTTTTCCCCTCAATTCAGTTCTAACATGCATTTAAGTTACTTGAAGACTGAACTGAGAAACTAGAGAATATACTGCCTGCGGATCTGCAGTTGAAAACCACTGCTACCAACCTCAGCGTTGTTAAGGTGATATTGTTTATATATAAACACCACTCAGTACAATTCATCATGCTCAAGGGCAACATAACCATTTGCAAAAGTCAATATCTGATTTGTATTTAGCCTTCTTAAGTAATCCTCATGTCAACAGACATCTCTGTTTCCTTGTCACAGGCGATTGTTTAAATATATAGCAACAGCAGTCAAGCAGCTTTCAAATAGCTATTACCTACAGACTACTAAACTACCAAGTTTTTATTCATAGTTTTTATAAAAGCACACTCAATTATTTTTCAGTCGTACAGTGGGTGTTTAATGAAAATATTTTTCTTCAACAATGAGTATTGGGTTTTTTCTTCTCAAAATCACTTTAATTTTTTCCCCTTTAGTGACAGAATCCAAATCTGATGTCATGAAAACTCCAAGAAAAACAAGATAACCATCCAATTTCAGGAACAAGAAGGCCTTTTTTTTTTTCCCTAACAGCTATTTCAGGCTTAAAATGTTCCTAAATATTTTTGCCCCTACTGATATCAATGTGAATCATATTTACAGTCATTAAACAGCCTCCTTATTGATAACATTTTTATGAATAAAAGCCATTTTCCTTGCATTACCTGATTTTCTGTGCAATTTTCCTCATCTACTACAGTCAAATCAGATTTATATATTGATAGATACATAAATATATTTGAAAGAGAAAGATCTAAAAGAATTGCACTTTGTGTAAAATTAAACATTCATTCTCTAAACTCTTCATGGTCTCTCTTAATATTAAAGATGTTATTAAATATTACACAATGAGTTGATTCCTGGATATATTTGAGAACACTGAGCAATTATTTTATTTTGCGTGTGATTTCTAATGTAAAAAATTCAGCCCAACAGTCTGAACTTGCATTGAGAAAAGTTATCCCAAGAAAAACATCTCTCAAAGAAGAACCTAAGAAAGTAGAGATTTTCATAAAATGATGTAAGGTCATAGCAGCTAACTTAAAGAAACAAAAAAAAAAAAACATTAGGATATCTGTAAGTCATATAATCCAGTCTCCTACAGAAAGAAAGTACAATTAGAGAGGGGTAGCTGAGAGAAGTATGCGGTTGAGTTTTGAATAGATCCAAGGATGGAGATTTTAATATCACTCTAGTGGTATCTGACCATCCAACAGAAAGACCGTTCTCATATATCTAACTTACATCTGTTCCAACTTACATCTTGTTGACTCATGTTACTTTGCATCTTCATTAAAAGCCCAGCTGTGTCTGTACTCTGCCTTTAAAGGTAGACCTGGAACACAATCTCCCTTACTCCTTTCTTCCTAGTGCAGACCAAAGCCAGTTCTCTCAACATCTTCTCATATATCATGTACTACAGTATCCTGTTCATGACACACTGCCAAACTCACTCTATCAACCTGTTAGCTGTTTCACCCCAGCCTGTGGCACCTTTGCTGCAAGGTGCATTATTGGCTCATGTTCAAGGCGAGTCCTTCTCTGTAAACCTGGCATATAGCAAGTTGGCCACTGACATGTATTGTCATACAAAATTGTTCCATTCTAACTGCAGGATTTAGCATTTGCTTACGTTGAATTTCTTGAGGTTTCTCTAAATCCATTTTTAAGCCTGTATCAAAGAGCATGGCTGCTGGACATCACCCTCCTCCAGTTTGATATCATCAGAGTCACAGCGTGCTCTGTCCCACAATTAAATTAACTTTTAAAGGTACTAAACAATATGAGCCTCAGTATCATCCCTGAGAGTTTACTAGTAACTGACCATCTACCTGGCTTGGTATCACCTGGAGCCTGCATGCCAACCAATTTTCCACCTAAATCATCAGACAATTAGCACTTGTATCACCAGTTTGACTTTAAGGATGCTAAGAGATACCACATCAGACACCTTGCTAGAGTTAAGACAAAGAATAACTATTGCCTTCCCTTTGTTCATACAGCCAGTAATCTTGTCACAGAAAATAATCAAGTTGGTTGCACAGGATATGACACTTGGAAATCTTTTTCGGTGGTTAGCAGTCATCATTTTGGTTCTCCATATGCCATTATGTGTCTTTCAGAACATTAAGTTCTCATATTAGCTGATAAATAATGAAAGTTCATTTCACTGTGCCAAGATTTTTTTGATGTTGTTACAGTGCTGAGCTCCAGCAGCAACTTTTCTTTCATTAGGGGTAATTAGATGCCATCTTGTGGTTGTAAGCCTTAAGTGCACATTACATTTATGCCTTTTCTTAAAAGACCACAAAACGGAGCCACGGTAATATTTGAAAACTGAAATACAAAGTTGTCTTTTCTGCAGATGATCGTTTATAAATCACGGATGATTATCTATTCTGAATAAAAGTAGAGGAACCTAAAGAAAAGCATATCATTCTCTGCTGTACTATTTTAATGTAACTGCAATGGAAGCAATCAAAGCTCACAGTAGACTTTCTTGATGCACTTGAGCTTCTTTAAAAGTTGAACAAATGGAGGTTTCAATACCTTTAATTGAGACAACGATTTTTAAACTGCTTTGTTGAGCAAAACTAAAGCTTCAACATATTCAATTGATCATTGCTGAAAAATACAATTTCTAGTGAGTAAGAATATCTCTTCAACCTATTTGTTTGATGAAATAAAAGATATGGCTAAGGTAAATAATGTCATCTTGGTGCTGAACAGGCAGAATTTAACTACCATGTAGGGAGTCCAAGTGTAATTCCTGTTTTGCTTTATGCAAGACATCAGTTCTCCAGGCCCTGTTTGCCTGTTTTCTACACTGCTAAGAAAATAAAACTCAATTTAAAATGCAGCAAAAAATACGTAATATATAAATAGACAGAAACATATCAATACCCAAAATAAATTAATTAACCTTCTGCTTACAGGAATAGATAGGATGTTTTGGTCTTACCAAATAATTACTAATTCAAACTAGCTATCAGATTGGCAGCCATTACAGTGGAGATATTTCATAGAATAACAGCATTCTGAGTGACGGACAGATTTCAGTTCAAGTAGCATGCAAAGTAATACATTTTCCATTTTGAGGAGCTACAGAATCTCTCACCCTCTCTGCCATTTCCCACTATCAGTTATTTGGACATTGTGCCCATCATGTTCTTCAAGCACCCCTAACACTGCTCAAATGTCCTTGCTACCCCAAACAGCACTGTCTAATAAGAAGGATAAATTCTCAACACATAATTTAAGACTGAGAGAGAAACAAGGTCGAAATTCATTGGAAGCCAGACACACAGCTGAAATTGAGCGGCTGTGAAAGAAGCAAGTTTAGGAATCTCTGACCCTTGAAAAAGAGACCAGAGGGGAGTTTTTAAAACCAGCCTGAGGAAAAGCTAGTAACCATTGAAAAGCATGTGGTTTCAATCAGTATACTCATTTGGATAAAATGCCAGGAGCCCTGCATCCTCAAAGCATGTGACAGAGCAAAGGCTGCCACGTGCCAAAGCAGAAGCCATAGCAAGAGGCAGGAAGAGGTACTGTCCCTTTGGACAGGTGGAAGGAAACAGAAAATCGAATAGAAATCCTAAAGAAGTGCACATCAGCTTCCACCTAAGCATAAGAAGTTCTATAGGACAAAGTTAGAGGAACTGGAATCCAGTCATTGACTTGAGATGTTCTATAAGAGCAATAAAGTTTAACATAAAGAAGGTATTATTGGAATACTGCATCATGTACATCAATATATTTACAATATCAGAAGGATGAAAAAGCCTGCATCAGTGTAAAAGAGCTCGTGTTCAAACAGACAGTAAGTTAAAGGCCAATGAAGTGAAGTTTCAATAATTATTATTAAATAGACATTATATAGGATATTGCTAGTAGCAATCACAGGAAACCCTATGGCAGGAAGCAATATCAGCAGGGAACTTCAGGAGCCTTCACGTACACTAGGGAAACATCACACTACTTCAAAAGGAGAAAACACTGAAAACGAAATGGCAAAGACAAGCAGTCAAACAAATAAAATGCTCGTAGACAACATGTAAACACCATACCAGAAATGCAGAGCAACTGTATAGCTTCTACCAGAAACACTTGAAGTGTAAGTAAACCAGCACAGATAAATAACAGTAAAAGCAAAAAGAACAACCTCCCACACTGAAGTGACATATAATCTGCATCAGTATCAGAGGACTTATAAAATGCACCTGTTCAGTCTCGTAAAGTGCAATGAGAAAATCTGACTAGGTAAAATAACAGGCATTATAATCAGGGAAATAAGTGCCAGACAATTGATTTTATTTCCCAAGAAGAAGTGAACAAGATTTTTGAAAAGGGGAGAAACATCTATAATCATCTGGTGAGTTTCATTGAAGGGGTTAACAAGCATTCATGTAAACAAGATTGATCTAAATGACCTGGATTTGCAAAAAGCTTTCAGAAAGATCCACTGTCAATTGATTTTAAGAAGAGCATAAGGGAAATGATCCTCCAGGGAAGGAAATTGATTAAATCGTAGAAAGAGAGGATAGGAATAAAATGAAGAGCAAGTCCTTACACAAACAAGAGATCACCAGTGGATCTTTCCAGGCAACTGCATTGTTCAAAGCACTTGGGTGGGGAAGGGAAAAGCTGTAAGAACAACAAAGTCTTAGATGAAACTAAGTTATTTGAGGAACTACCACAAAGAATTATACATCCTTTCAAGACTGAACAACTCTGTCCATTTCTTAATCAGTGGTACAGAAGCTATAGTTCTGTATTCCCAAAGACTGCTTTGTCTTTATGCCATGTGGGGTCAACAATTCAATTCTAAAAGGTGCTGTTGGTGTATATTTTCTAGAAAGCCATGAAACATTTCCTTTCCATCATTTGGAGAATTTCAGTATTTTAAACAAAGTATTTCACTATTTTTATTGTAAAGAATTGCTAATTATCTGTGTAGCATGTAGTGTTAAGCCAAGTAGCATTTCTGTTCTATCTGCTTCATGTTTGGAGTTAACATTCTCTCCAATGGACTTTCAACAGGCCATATCAACCTGAACAATCATGTCTTACAGAAATGTAGCTTCATCTGTACATCCAAGAGCTGTGTTTTGGATCATGTCTCTGCTCTACAACTATTTAAGCATCTCACAATCTAAAAGAGTTAGCCACTCTTTGTAGCTCTGAGTATGGGTCTCCAAGACTTAACATTGGATCATTTGTTATCGCTACTCTCCCTATTAAGTCTAAGGTGGCATCAAGTCTATAAAACACAGATGATTCTGCAGACACATTTCTAACAGTAAAAACTTGTCTGATTTTTTGCTACTATGCAACTCATGTAAGATAATACAAAAATTGATATATAACAGCTTGTGAGTAGCTTGTTATTAATAACAAAATGCCCATTTGAATAGTTTGTTTTTCATGGAACTACCAACAAAAAGGCTTAAAAGCACATATTTTTGCCTGGTTATCAGTGGCAACAAGACAAGACTACTTGATTCTGGCCAGGCAACTCAGACTTAGTTGCCAGCACTAGAAGCTCAGACAAGTACACATAGAAGTAAAATAATTTAATCAATGGAATTTTTAGGTCCTTTCCTATGCAATACCAACATGTTGATGTTGTTAATTACCTGTGCTAAATCCAGGCTTTTCCACTGCATGCACTCAGCAGTACTTCTGCACTACAGTCAAAGGTTGTTCGGACACAGCTGAACTAAATTGAGTTACTTTTTTTAAAACTCCGCTCACAGCTGCACTGAATCACAAGGGTAACTCCCATGACCTACAGGTCACAAGATAATTGTATCTTATGCTGGAGATCTGGATGCTAACTAAGCGTCTAAAACATGCTCATTCACGTTAGGTAAAGCAGACGTTGTAACAATCACAGAATCATAGTATAGAATCATAAAATGGTTTGGGCTGGAAGGGACCTTTAAGATCATCTAGTCCCAACCCCCTGCTGTAGGCAGGGACACCTCCCTCTAGACCAGGTTCTCAAAGCCCCGTCCAGCCTGGCCTTGAATAATTCCAGGGAGGGGGCATCCAAAACCTCGTTGGGCAACCTGTTCCAGTGTCTTACCAACCTCACAGTATAGAGTGTGTATAGAGTATACTCTTCCTGGTATCTAGTCTAAAACTACTCTCTTCCAGTGTAAAGCTATTTCCCCTCATCCTGTTGCAATGTGCTCTTATAAAAAGTCTCTCCCCAGCTTTCCTGTAGGCCCCCTTCAGGTACTGGAAGCCCCTATAAGGTTCCCCAGAGCCTTCTCTTCTCCAGGCTGAAGAGCTCCAGCTCTCTGATCATCTCTGTAGCCCTCCTCTGAAACTACTCCAACAGCTCCATGTCCTTTTTGTGTCGGGGCTCCAGAACTGGATGCAGTACTCCAAGTGGGTTTCATGAAAGCAGAGAGGCAGAATCACCTCCCACAAACAGCGAGATGTCAAAAAAAAAAAAAAAAAAAAAAAAAAAAAAACCAATAAAATTATTTATTTTCATTGCATATTTAAAGATAGCGTCTGTCTTTCCACACATTTTTTCCTTCCACTTTCCAAAGTGGAAATCTCTCCTTGTGTCTTTGCATATGTCCTCAGAAAGACACATATCATGCAGCTTTCTCCCCTGCTCATTTTAGTGTACTGAATATGGGACTATTCTCAGAAATGACCTGCTATGTTATAACTGCTGAAACATATGTGTCTGAACAGAAGTCTCCAGCCTATTAAGGTATTAAGTGTTAAATATAAGTCTGTACACTGAAGTAAAATCAAAAAATGACTATAATCCCACAGCTAGATATCCACAAAAGCAAAAAGAAAATGAGGGAGCCTACAGAGGGGAGGGGAATCAACTCTTTGAAAGGGTAGATAACAGCAGGACGAGGGGAAATGGTTTTAAGTTGAAGGAGGGGAGATTTAGGTTGGATGTCAGGGGGAAATTCTTTACAGAGAGAGTGGTGAGGTGCTGGAACAGGCTGCCCAGAGAGGTTGTGGATGCCCCATCCTTAGAAGTGTTCAAGGCCAGATTGGATGGGGCCCTGGTCAGCCTGGTCTAGTATTAAATGGGAAGGCTGGTGGCCCTGCATGTGGCAGGGGGTTGGAGATTCATGATCCTTGAGGTCCCTTCCAACCCTGGCCATTCTGTGATTCTGTGAGGCAGTCTGATTTTCAGCTGAATAATGCTATGATCAAAATGTAACTTTTTAATAGCTTATCTTGTGATACTTGCAGTTGTACAGAAACATTAGCCAGTTGGTGTTTGGATTCATCCTGGAGTTATTGTAAAAATCAACTGAGGTGTATTTGTATAGTTATAATACTATGGGAATCTAAGGGAATCTTACCATCCCTCAACACTGGGAACTTCATGCAAGTACTTCAAGTACTGGAAGGTATCAGTGAGGTCTCCCCAGAGCCTTCTCTTCTCCAAGATAAACAAGACCAACTCTCAAGCTGTTTCCATAGGAGAGGTGCTCTACATCATATACTCTTTTCCCAGCAGCCTCCCGAAGCAACCCCTTCCCCTCTTCCAGTGAGAGCTACAGCTTAAGTCTTTCCATGCCTGAAGTCTCATCACCAGCTATTGCCAACAGCTTCCCAAGAGAAATTTTGTCTGGTTTGTAACAGCTTGTGAATTTTATTACAGAGATAGCTTCTCAGAGAGATGGCACGACGGAAGTCACCTCCTCTGACCTTCTTTTATCAAAGCACAGCTATCTCGGCAAACACAAGCAGGTATCTAGTAGCTGCTAAGCTATAAGGAATGAGCACAGGAGAGGAGAACACGCACGATATGCGCAGTCCTAGCGGGACGCAAACTTCATTTTCCACTTCAGAAGCTGCAACTTCCCCCTCACCAGCACGACCTCCCCTACACACTGTGCCCCAGGGCCGCTCACGGGATCCCGTTTGTTTCCCTCCTTGTCTTCGCCCCACCCGGCGGAGTCCGGCTCGCGGCGCTCCCCCGCTCCGCACCTGCACATCCTTGCCGCTCTCCAGCGGCGCCGTGGCCGAGCCGGGAGCCTCGTGGCGGCAGCCCGACCCCGCGGGGGTCTGCGGCCCGAGACGGCGCCGGGCCGAGGGGGAGGCGGCCGTGCCCAGCCGCCGCTGCCCCGTCGCCGCCATCGCCCGCCGCCGTTGCTATGGCAAGGGGTCCTGCCGCCTCCGCCGCCCCCTGCCGAGCCCAGAGGACCGCAGCTCCGCGGTGGGCGGGCTTGGGGCTGCCATCGCTGTGTACCGGCCCCGCTTTCCAGGCTGTGCTGCTGCGGTGGTAGAGCCGCGACAGCAGTGCAGGTGTTCGGGAGCCCCGCGGCGAGCCTGCCGGGGAAGCAGCATCGTGCGTTCCTCGTGAGCCCCTCACGGGCAGTGCCTGTACTGGCGCGTTCTCGGGGACGAGAGAGGCCCGATTTAGTCGCAGTAATAAATCCTGCTAAAAGCCTATGTCAGGTGCAGCCTTAGCATCTAAGACGTGGCAAAAGGGTCCCCATCTTTTAACATCACGTCTTCAGTGACTACCAAAAATGTGCGTTTCTGCAGTCTCACAGCTGCGATTACTGAGGAAAGGAACTGGGGAGCTAGCAGCTTCAAACACTGCTCTTTTAACTACACAACGAAATAGCAAGGAAATGCCACACAAACGTAAAAGCTTTCTCCTAACTGGGTAACATACTGAGGGCTGCCCTCCTAAATGCTGGGGGATCTCTTGTTATCAGGTTTCTCTCCCATAACCTGTCAGTGAAAGTAAAGATCTCTGACATACGGTTACACAGAGCAACCTGTTAATTGCCTATCTATAAACCAAATTGTCTGTAAACAAAGGGGCAGCCAATGAGATCTCCATCCCCTCAACATCTTAACAGGATGAAGAAGTTAGGATGATACGCTACAGGAAATATACAACAGTACAGAAAGCTATCTAACATTAAATATACATGAACAGCAGACTAATTATGTGCAACCTGACACTGAGGCATTACCAGCTTTTGCTCACCTGGAATCCAGGTCCACACAACAAGAGTGAAGAGCAGACAATAGATTCATGAGCAGCAAAAACTGAAGTTCTTTTAGAAATTGGTGA
Organism: Chrysolophus pictus; assembly: GCA_037305975.1. Lineage (NCBI taxonomy): Eukaryota > Metazoa > Chordata > Aves > Galliformes > Phasianidae > Chrysolophus > Chrysolophus pictus. The sequence goes on along the minus strand of CM074577.1, from coordinate 24,010,329 downwards.
GAAACACAAGCACAAACCTGAGGCTGATATTTCACCATCTCTCCTGCTTCTTTTGCTGCTACTGAATAGTTGGGAGCCTCCTGCTCATCTTTCAGTGGAAATGTGCATACACAGGGCTGCAGAAACTCAACATTTAGGAATGATTGGGCCAAGACAATCTCTAATAGGAATTTCCAGCTTGCTCTTAAAAATTTCAGGAAGGTAGTGACTACACAAACCACCCAGAGAGCCTGAACCAGTTCTCATTTTGTCGATTTCATTAGTTTGTTACTAACATTAATTATTCCTTCAGAGTAGACATTTCATCATATTTTCTTCAGTGACTAGTGCCTTCCTAGTCATAATTTTTAGTGTGTTTGTTGTAAGTTAACCCTGGGAGGACAGCTAAGTCCCACACAGGTGCTCTCTCACTTCCTTCCCATGGAAAATGTTGTTTTCTCCCTATGTTTTTTTTCTCCTGGACAGAAGCTTTCACCAAGTGCTAATAATTTCAGCATTTCTTTGGAATTCCTAGATTTTGTTGTTTATGATTTTCCAGTTCACCAATCCTGTTGCTGAAATGTGACGTGAAGAATGTTCAAATGTTCTTAGAAGTCATAGAGAAGAAGGAACATCTTCCTGCTAATGGTTCAAAAATAACATTTTAAATCACAGGCAGACAGGATCTACTCTTCACTTTGGATTGTTTCCATATTCTTTTTGACAGAAAAATGATTTCACATACAATTTTCTGACACATTTTTGGAGATTCATATTTTCTCTATTCTTACGGATTTGATTTTCCCTTTCCGGAACACTTCAGATTGCTTTACTAGGTTTTAGAACTTCTCATTCATGCCTGCATCTTTAATGAGACCTATTTTGAGTTTCATTCTCCTCCTCTGATGCACACCTGGATCAGCTCTCCCAGCTTAATACTGTATGTGAACACAAATTCTCAGTTCCCTTCTGAACAGTGTCCTAGAAAGCCAGGCTCCTGTATGACCCTGTACAATATCTTCCCAGAATTTCTTAGAAAATAATTTATAGCTTGTCTTTTAACATGTTGTATAATAATATAATCTACAAGTATATAGAGTGGTTAGTAGTTAGATTGGTATCCACAGATTATATAGCTAGAAAGATTATCATGCTGAAAAGGGATAATTGGAAATAGATGAAAAACGCTAAACCATATTACAGGCTTGCAGGAAAAATCCCAAGAGGAGGAACCTCCAGAAAGAGATCCTTTCCCTACTGGCAGTGAGCCCTTAAATGGGGTCTAGGAGAGGTGCAGCCAGGCTCCACCCCTTACAGTCACACAGCTGAATTGCCTTCACCTGTGCTCCCATGGCTGACTCAGTCCTTGCCTCAGGTGATCAATCAGTGGTTCAGGCTGTGATTCAACATTTCTCACACACATGTTTTTTTAACAGCTGCTGGCATTCATCATAGTAATATTATCTAGATTGTATCTGTCTCATTTCTTAAAAGTAAGTTATGTATATCTAATGAGAGTTGTGTTGGAAGGTTTGCTATAAGTCAGTTTCCACTAGTTGAATACATACCTGGCAAGCAGCTAAACTGTCAAGGAAGATAACTAGCTTGATTTGACCAATATTCTTTTTGAAAAATCCATGTGGTATATTTTCTTTCTGTCTTGTCCCTTGAACTACTAGAAAATGATAGCATAATAATGGTACTGAAGCTTCCAATGTAATACAGAATCACAGAAGTGCTGAAGCTGGAGGGTACCTGTGGAGTCTGTCTATTCCAAACCGCCCTCAAAGCAAGTCAACAAGAACAGGTTGCCATGTCCAGCTGAGGTTTTAATATCTCTATAGGTAGAGACTTAACAAAATATCTTAGCAATCTGTTCCACCTTCATAGTATTTTTTTTCCTATATGTGAGCAGAATTTTCTGTATTTGAATTTGTGCCCATTGCTTCTGGTCCTGTTCCTGGGCACCGCTAAAAAGAGCCTGGTCATGTCCATCTCAGTTTGAATTTATCTAGCCATACTTTATCAGTCTGTCTGTAAGGATCTTAGAGGAGACAATCTCATAACTAAAGTGGGACAGTAGAATCAAGATAAACAACACTGCTCTCTTCTCATCCAGTGAACTATTCATGTCATTGTAAATGGATGCCAGGTTGTTTTTCTATGCACAGTGTTGGTGCCTGCAAAAACAGAAATCTATTTTACTGAGATAATTATTATCATACATTTCTATAACTGAAGATTATTGTGCATGTTTTACAGATATTACCTACAGAAAAGCTTTTAGCATGGAAATATTTTTTGTTCCAATTTTAATTTCTAGGAAAAAAAACAACGTTCCAGATGTTGCTTTACTAATTCTGAGTTGAATGAAAGAGTTGTTCAGATATCATACTCTTGCTCATGTGTCAAACTCAAGACAGCCTTTGACATATTTAAATCTATCAAGCTTTTAAGATACTCAAGACTTTCAAATCTTATCCTGTTTTTCATTACCCTTTTACTTGAATCCAGAGAAGTAAAAAGGAACTGATCAGTTTTGTTGCTTCTATCTGGAGCCGTGAAAAAATGAAATCAGAATAATCGTGGTTTTCAAGTTTTTATATAAAACGACCACTAGAGGGAGAGGTAATCCCAAACACTCGAATTCGTCTAATCCTAGCTAGAAGAGGCTCTAAATCCTAGTCTGCTTTCTGTCACCATGATCACAAGCCAATATCTACCTTTTCCTTTACAGTACAAGTGTTCAATTACAATGGCTGCTTTTCTGTCCATGTACTGTGACCATGAAAAAAAAATCTAGTGATATCTTAATGATAATGGTGATGCTACCCACTTCTCCACCTCTACCTATGTTAGCCAGATTAGGGTGGTTCTACAGCAGTTGCTAGACCACAGTATTCAAGGTAAGGCAGTTTTGCATTGTATTGTATCCCAAAGCAATCAAAACTAATGGTTCTCCGTAGAAGAGGAACAGCAATTATCCATATCTCTGATGTCAATAAAATTAATCAAACAGAATATAACCATGATAAAATCTTCACCTCACATATCTATGGTCACATTTGACTATGTGAGGAATTACTTTGTATCTTATTATAATTTCTTGAGCAAATTTATAAGATTGATATGAAATTGTACCTTATTACAGTTCCTGAAAGGCAATCTTTCAATTGCCTTTCAGTCAATCAAACAAAATCAAGGAAGATGTACTATAGCAGAGTCCTGTGCATCTGCATGCCATTCTGGGCATTCCAGAAGTTCCCTAGTCTCATTTGTTTCTCCATCAATCAAGGCAGGGGAATGGCAGGCCTGCAGAGACTTAATGTCCACCACAATTATGATTGTAATCTTAGTAAAGAAAAAACATTTTGCCCTACAAGGGAACAGGAGGAACAACAAGCTGAATTTTTTATGATTTATTCATGATTTTTTGACTGGATGACATAAACATCTGGAACTTTTCTCTGTTCTAAAGATGAACCAAGTAATTTACATGTCTCTAGGACATGATTGTCATATAGCAAAAATTAACTTACATGCATTAATCAGAGGAGGAAAAATAAATATAGATGGACATAACAGTTACATCAAGACAGGAGGTCTAAGCAGTAAACATAATGAGAAATTGTAATTGTGGTTTGAAAGGTCAAGAAGTAGTAACTGGAAATTGTCTTTGGTGTTATAGTCCATCTCAGAAGCAGACCAGATGTTTTTTTATGAAGAATGTTTGGTCTTACAGAGAAATGAGTAACTTATGAAACATACCTTAAGAAGAGAATGAAAACTATCCTATAGTTGGAGTTATGAATCTGATGCATGGTAGAAGCACACTGATAATAACATAGAGTAGCAGTGTGCTTTGAAGGAGTGCTCTCCTGTCCCTCCTTATGGGTTCTCTAAAAAAGAAGGCCCAACAGGCAGAGCAAGAAGATAAGGCAAAGCAATGAGAGCAGCAGAGCAGTGCTTGTAGAACTGACCAAAAGTATTCATGCCGAGAAAAATGAGAGGAAGATCTAAATTAATTAGTGTTGTTCCAGAGGGGTTGAGAGCCTTTTCATTAGGAAAACTATCTGGTAGCGGGAATGGTTGTTGTTACAGTAGCTATAATTGATGTGATGGGAGGATATGAGAGTCTGTATGTGATTGCTTTCCAGCTGCTAAAGTAAGCCACTAAAAAAAACTTAAATATGTTATATTTAAACAAAGGAGAGAATATATAAATGTCTACATGGCTGTGACCTAACAAACAAATCCCATTACTAACTTTCAGCCCTTCACTGCCAAAGAAAATCATACTAGAGGAGAATACAAAGTCAACAAAGAGAAGAGGACAAACCTCTGGTTAGTGCGAAAGTCAAGAAACTCACAGGAAGTTAGAATTTAGCTGTAGATAATTCATGTAAAATAACAGGAGGGACAAATCAGACTATTTTTGAAAAACAAAACTGACTAACTGTGATTCTAATTTACCTCATCTTTTAGAGCATTTTTCCCATGCAACCTCTTTAAAGAGCTTGTCACAGCCTCATTACAAAGTAGACAATTATTCGATTGTAAGGGTCAGTAAGCACAGAAAAAGAACTAGCTTGGGTAGCAAAGGCAGAGAGCAATAGTGTAAAATAAGAATTTGAGCAGGGGAAATATGAATAGCTGTGTGCCATAGAGACCAGTAATGACTGGGAGTGACTTCATTCCTCGCATACACATCTTTGGCCAGGGTGAAGGAATATGGACATAAGGGAGTGAAATCTGCTCATGACACATAACTGGGCAGAGATTCAACACAAAGGAAAAGAGTAATAGACATCAGAATGTCTTGGACAGACCTGGAGCAAAGGATATGAGTTACTTCTGTACTTTTACTGGGAGGAATGATTGAAGACTGGAAGAGTAAAAATGTTGTAGAATGTTGTAACATGGCCTCTAAACTGCGCTTCTCACAAACTTTTTGCCAACCAAATACACTGAGGAAGCATAACTGTTGGTGCTAAGGTTGGAAATTCTCGGAAGTTTAGCATTGGGCGCAAATCCAGACATACTATCAGCCTCAGAAGTTTTTAAAGAATTTTTGAAAGATCTTATGGATATAAACCTGTTTTTTTTTGTTTTGTTTTTTGTTTGTTTGTTTTTTGTTTGTTTGTTTGTTTGTTTGTTTGGGGGGTTGTTTGATTTGTTTGGTTTGGGTTTTTTTGTTTGTTTGTTTTTATAACAAAAGTCAGGCCTAAAGAGAACATCATGTAGGAGTCCAAAATAAAATGTTAAGGATGCTACCTTTATGCTGAAGAATACATAACTTTGACTGTTTAAAACTACTTAGCAATTTCATTTTGCTATTTAACAAGAGTATGTAGAGCGTGTGCCACAAAGTTCATTGTTGTGTCACAGAGGCCTCTTTGTTCATATTTTTAGATCATCCAAATATTTGTTTACACATTTCCTGTGGAGAACATACCTCCTGTAACACTGCTTCTACATCAGCCCACTCCCGATTTATTTTAGTATCTCCCAGCTGATGGGGGACAGATGGGTGCAGGTTGCAAGCAGAGGAATGTTGCCCTGCCTCTGATGGCAGTGAAAGGCATGCAGCTCGCCTCCTCCAAACAGCCCTTGAGAAGGGGGCCAAAGTGACTCCCTTAGTTACCGAAAGAGTTAGAGACCAAGAGAAGAGCTGAGGAAAGGCTGACAGCCTTGGACAGGAAGGTGCACGTCTAAGAAGCTAAGAAGCTGTTTCTCAAGATTGCCTTCCCAGAGAGATTGTTTAAAGAAGAGGGAACAGAGACACTTTCATACAATTATGTAATACTAATTTGAAAATTGATGTATACTTTCTGTTCTGTCTGTGAACTTTTCCTGCTACCCCTATCTCCATCTCTGTCTATGGTATTTAAATTCAATTCTTGCCTTCACAGACTGGGAATTACATTTTGGATGAGCACATTTTCAAGATTAACACTTTGTAAAGTTAATGGAGTCTAATCTGCACCAATATCTGCAGTAATTTTTCTGTGCAACACAAGCTGGTTTGGACTGTGATCCTTCTCTTTTCTGACTATGATGGTAGAAAATCCCTCCATGCTAAGATATGTTTGTCTTTGTCTCCTGATCCAAGCGTCCTACCCAGCCTCCCAGGTGGTTAAAGCAGCTGTGGGAAAGTTTCTTCAGCCAAGCTGCGCTATCCACATCCAGCATATACAATTGGTAGGGCAGGAAGCAGAGAGAGCCCTCTGAGGTCCTCACTTAGTGCTGCCAATTTAGATCGATGACGGAACTCCCTTGGTGTAGCAGAAGTCAAACCAAAGAGTAGGACTCCAGCCCCACAGCTTTCTTTGGGAAATGTGGACAGTCTCACAGATAAATGCTTTGAATGATTGAGACTTTAGAAAACATAATTTTTACAGTAGAAATTCTTCTAATGCCTCTCATACAATTAGCAAATTTAATTTATATTCACTGAACATAGTGAGATTTCTAATTAGCTTTTCCCCTATGAGAAGTACCATGTACTATTGCCTATCCACATAGAAATGCTGGGCTGATTCTGGGGAAATAAATGCTAGCATGAATACAAACAAATGTTAGTGTTTGTACATGAATGCATCCTTCATGCCTACCTATTCAAAATCACAGCACACACTAGTGATGGCTAACAGTACAAACCCAGGAAACTATTAGGCCAGGTCCACGGGGATGATCTCATAAAACTGAATTTTTAGACTCTTTAATAAATCAGTACACGAACTTACAGTTGGCTCCTTCCATATTTCTTCTGCATCCTCTGGAAAGTCAGACAAACATAGTTGTTTCCTGTATTATGGTGTCTTTGTACCTCAACAAACAGTATAAACTTCCTGCTGTCTTCTCCCCCGTTATACAGGATTTCAGGTCTCAGACAGAAAGCACTGCTGCCTGGCTATGCGCTCAGTCCCACATGGCCTGGCTTCTCCAGAACTACAGGGACTGAAAAATTCCTGTGCTTTCCCTCACTGTTTGTGAATACATGGAGACAGCAGTGGAAGGGCCTGGATGGAGGAAGCCAGAAAGAGAGGTGGTAGTCTAATGACAGCAGATCCTCTGGTATGTGTCTGGTGAGAAAGGGAATTTTGTGGAAAATGTTTTGTGGGATACAGAACTAAGTCAAATGGGGAGGAAATAAAAGACCTGAAATCAGAGAAAGAAAAGAAAAAAAAGTTGTTCTTCCTCACATCTTTCTGTATTCCCACCTAGAAGAAAACATCTCAGATGATCCAGACCACCAAACAATTAAGTCTTGTCTAATATGTAGTTCCCACACACACAGGAATTTTCTATGTCAAGAAGAACATAGAGACACTATGTCAAATGATAAAATTGTATATAATTCTGTTTACACTTTACATGTCTAAGATTTTTATTTTCAGAAACCCTATTGTTAATGTGAACATTTCACCAGTTTTTGGTATTCAGAATTGCTGATACAAAGTACATAATCATAAACAAACTAATCTTATATAAATAATTGTCAGTTCTTTCTTTTATCTGTTAATTTGTACCTCTCTTTGTAGTTGTTCCTTTTATCATTTTATAATTTTCTACTTGAATAATTTGTTATTCCTTCGACTAAGATCACTTTCAAAATCTGAATCATAGAATCACAGTAAGTTGGGTTGGGAGGATCCTTAGACACCATTCAGTCCCAGTTCTCTTGCTGGGTGTAGGGCTGCCACCCACTAGATCAGGCTGCCCAGGGCTCCAGCCTGGTTTTGAACGCCTCCGAGAATGTAGCACCACAGTTCTCTGGGTAACCTCTGCCAGTGCCTCACCATCCTCTGAATAAATAATTTCTTCCTAACATCTAATGTAAATCCTCATTCTTTTAGTTTAAAGCTGTCCCCACTTGTCCTATCACTACACTCCTTAATGAAGAGTCCCTCGCCAGCTTTCCCATAGGTCTCCTTTAAGTATTGAATGGAATGCTTACAGTGAGATCTCGCCAAGACCTTCTCTTCTCCAGGCTGAACAAGCCAAGCTGCTTCAGCCTTTCTTTGTAGGAGAGTTACTCTAGCCCTCTGAATATCTTCGTGGCCCACCTTTGGACTCACTCCAACTGATGCATGTCCTTATGCTGGGAGCCCCAGGGCTGGATACAGTATTTTGTGTGGGGTCTCACAGAAGTGGATTTGAAGAGGAAAATCATCTCCTTCACCCTGCTGCCACTCTTCTTTTGATGCAACTCAGAATAAGCAGTCCTTGAGAGCAGTCCTGCAGAAAAGGACCTGGGGGTCCTGGTGGATGAAAAATTAAAATGAGCCAGCAGTGTGCTCTTGCAGCTTGGAAAACAAAATGGTATCCTGGGCTCCATCAGAAGAGGGATGGCCAGCAGGGATAGGGAGGTGATTGTCCCTTTCTGCGCTGCCCTTGTGAGGTCCATTTGGACTGCATCCAGGTCTGGAACCCCCAGTACAAGAAAGACAGGGAGCTGTTGGAGAGGGTCCAGAGGAGGGCCACAGAGATGATCAGGGGATTGGAGCACCTCCCCTATGAAGAGAGGCTGAGGGAGCTGGGCTTGTTCAGCCTGGAGAAAAGAAGGATGCAGGGTGACCTCATTGCAGCATATGTAAAAGGAGCCTATAAACAGGAGGGGAATTAACTCTTTGAAAAGGTAACAGCAGGACAAGGGGAAAAGGTTTTAAGTTGAGGGAGGGAAGATTTAGGCTGGATGTCAGGGGGAAGTTCTTTACAGAGAGAGTGGTGAGGTGCTGGAACAGGCTGCCCAGAGAGGTTGTGGATGCCCCGTCCCTGGAGGTGTTCAAGGCCAGATTGGATGGGGCCCTGGGCAGCCTGGTCTAGTATTAAATGGGGAGGCTGGTGGCCCTGCCTGTGGCAGGAGGGTTGGAGAGTCATGATCATTGAGGATTATCTTGATGGTGATGGTGATGAATTTCAAGTCAAACTGAGTCATGGTAAGTATATTTGTTCCTTATTTTTAACCAACTAAGATCCTATTGTTTGTCCAGAATACATATGCACATTATAATGTCAGCATATATATTTAGTAAATGACTATCATCACAATGAAACACTCCACTCAATTAAACAGTGTTCAATGTTCACAGGACAGAACCATAGGATAAACTGTAGATGTTTTATTGTATTAACATTTTATACAAAGTGTTTACAGGTCACAGTTTGTTGCCTGAAGTTCTTGAATACTATTTAAGTGTTGAAGGCTGCAGAATTGATGAGCAACTCACATGAAACACTGATGCAGAACTGGAATTCCATGGACAACTACATTTCATAATTCTCTTTGATTTTCCAGGTATAGACCTGCCCTCTCGATACACGTACAAAATTATTCACTGGGCAGCAAAATCTCGAAGTGAGGTTTACATGGGCTTTGAATACCAAACCACCTTGGGCATATAAATATTGCTGTATTTTCATACCGAAAATCATTTTTAATGTTATATTTCATTGTATAAAATATTATGAAAATTTTGCTATTTTCATAATGTTACATAGAACATTTATTAAGCTGACAATCCTTACTTTGACAATACAATTATAAACCTGATTTTCATGCTTGTAACATACAGAAAATACAACAAAATAGCAATATTTTGAAGCCTGTAATGTAGTTCTGTGTGTTACTCTGATCAGAAGCACCATTCTCAAAAATCCTACCACATAACAAAGCCTCATCAACTCATAAAGTTCTCGTGTATTCTGAGTTTCCACTTAAAATATGAAAATCTGCAGCATACTAGATTGAGTAGCTCAGTAAATAATAATGTTACTTTGACAGTATTAATATGATTTATATTTTAGCATATCTGATTATTTCTGTTTCATAGCAGCAGAAGGATAAAGTGGTCCAAAATTTGCTAGACTTCTGTTGAGCTTTCCTTATTTTTCTTTGTCTGAGACAGGAAACAAAAGTACTAAGCTATTGTCTCAAATTGCGCAAGTGATTGCATTCTTTGAAAACCATTATCTGCGTGAAATCTTTCATGGCAGGAAATTACAAACAGAAATAAATTCCTTCACAACGAAAGAAAAAAGACTATTTTCTATACTTGTTTTGAAGTATATAAGGTGCCACAAAAACAGTCAGTGGTCACTTTGATTCCAGATGCATGCTCTGGCAGTAGACGGATTTCTTTAGAAGACTAATGGTTTGAGAAAGTGAGGGAAAAGAAAGTTGTCTGAAATATCTGTAGTTAGATTTTCTTACAGTCAATCTGTAATTTCTGATCACTGGTCACTGAGAAGAAATACATAAAAAAGGAAGAGAAAAATACATGTATTTCGAGTTCAGAGAGAAAAACAGTGCAGTGAAATACTGAGAAAACCACACCTGCCATTCACATCAGCACTTACTACTGCTTTGGAAACATTTGCCTAACAAGAATATTGGACCATGAATTTTGTCTCAGGCTCATGTACAAGACAAATTAAGCTATTATATTAAGATATTATATTGTGACTTGTTGAAAAAGATGTTAAGTAGCAAAATAAAACTTAGAAAACACAGTGGCCTAGACCCTGGAAGTTACATTTTTTTTGCAGTGGACTTTTTTAAGCCACACATTTTACATGATTCATCTAAAGGCTAGTGATTCACACTGAGACTGGCTTTTGTCAGCTTAGGCTGCTTCAGATATTCTGAAGTCTTGGTGAGTGTATGACCTTCCTGAACTCAAATGGTATGTCCCAGGAAGGGGACTCCAAGTTTCTGAAGAAAAGGAAGATTATCTTCAGAGCTGGGTCACATCCTTATCTCACAATGGTAGTTTTAGCAACTTGTATGATATATTCTTAAAAACAACAACAAACAAGGAGAATCCCACCTGTATAAAATATTTCATCTTTCAGCTTCGTAAAGTTGCAGCATTTTTGTCAAATTAAAATACTCCTTGTTGTAACAAGGAACTGCCATACTTCAGCTCATTTCTCTAAGGACCATAAAATGTGAAAGTCACCTCCATTTTCACTTTTCCTTGGCAAGCTGCTTTTATTTAAGACTTCTGGACAACCACACCTCCCTTTCCACTTGCAGCCATATTCTTACTCTCTGCCCCCTCTGATGCTGTCTGTCTGCCAGTACCTGCTGTTACCTATTTAACAGCACTGCAGAATTCCGAGTAGTCATAAATTACAGTCTTTGCACTTGATGATGACTTCTTTAATTCATTTATGTCAGTGACATAATTGATTACCCTTTTTTACCACCAAATGTGTTGTCCCACTGTTCAAAAGAATAGACATTTTACTGAGCTTATTTCTCACTAAATTACCGAGGTAGGGTAAAAATGAGAAAACTGATTTTCTGTGCCGTATTTTCTTTCTTCTGCTGTCTTCAAGTATCTTTCATGCCTATATGACCATATAGCAATCCTCAGTAATTTATTCTGTTAAAATTCAGTGCATCATCAAATGAAGGTGAATAAGCTAATTCTGAAGGAATTCATACCATCTGCTTGGTCACACTCTGCCTTCAAGAAATGCTGCCTTTGCACCCGTACTAATCATGATTTAAATGTGTGTGTTCTGCCCTCATATATCAGGAGTGCTACACCTGTCCATAGATGTAATTAACTCAGTCTGGCCTGTGGCAAATCATGAAGTGGGTATGTCAGTCTGTGAGTGGCTGAGTAACCTCACTCTCATCCTTTTGAGATTCTTCATGGGCTTGGAAGCAGGCACTCAGAAAATGTTGCATTTTCAAATGACGCTACCGGGCATCTTGCAGATAGCGACCTCTCAAATTGACACTGAGACCAAAAGATGATTTCTGGGAAGATATGAACTGCATTTTTAATGCTAGGAGGATTTAATTACTGAATGTTTGAGTTATCGGTTATATTTTTGTTTTATTGAATTAGGATTTTATACTCATTTTATATTTGGAATCTAGTTTTATATAAGCGCAAATTTACCATAGTTGTTGGGAGATAAGACAGTAATTGAGTGAAACACTCATTTGATGAAGTGCTGGCAAGCTGCCCATAGAAGCTGTGATGCCCCATCCCTGGAGGTGCTCAAAGCCAGGTTGGATGGGGCTCTGAGCAGCCTGACCACGTGGGTGGCAGCCCTGCCCATGGCATGGAGTTGGAGCTCAACGGTCTTTAAGATTTCTTCCAGCCTAAGCCATTCTATGATTCTATATGATTCTATAAAATAAAGCCCTGAACTTCTCATAATAGCTTGATATGATACACAAATATTTATGCAGTAACATATGCTATGCTATGACTGGTCAAGAGTTTTGGGAAAAATATAAATAATGAGTGAAAAATATAGCTATACTGAGATGGCTGTTTCTTTGTGGAACTGGTTTCCAAAGTGTATGCCTCTACTGTTCTCTCTGTTTGCTCCTGAGGACCACATTAAGTGCGGACAAGGCTGCTTGTAGCATCAAGAAGAACATTCATCCAGTGCAGCACATGGCTCCACAGGAGGCTGGCACATCCCGGGAGCAGAATGGGGAGCAGAGGTTGTGGCTCAGGGCTGTAAGCCCTCTTGGTGCCAAGAGGAAAAAAACGGCTTGGAATAAATGTCCTCACTATATAGGCTTAGATATATATCAGCTCAACAGTAAGGGAACAAAAATATCTGTTGTGAATACCCATGGAAAAATATGAAGAAAAAAGTTTTACTCAAAAGAGTTTGAATTAAGTAATCAAACCCTTGTTGTTTATTCACACGCTCAAAAATACAAGTGATGTTTCTGATAAAGAGTTGCTTTCGGAATGACATAGCTCATTCATTTGGCTTTGCTGACATCCAGGATGCAGAGAAACACAGCGGATCTTTTTTAATAGTAGCAGTGCTGTATGGAGATTCTGTCACATCAGAGGGGACACATAGGTACAAAGGCACTTTGTGTCCCACCTTCTCTGTACCTTAGTTGAGGCTAAAGTGGTTATTTAATTTGCATGTTTAGGAAATGATTATGCCCTCATGCTACAACAAATATTTAATACATGTACAAGGAGGCTTTTATTTCAACATCCAGAGAAAAAGGCCTGTGGGACAGTAATTCCACAGACAGCAGAATATTGTTTGCATGATTAAGAATGAATCAGAAAACTCTTATTTCTTTGAACTGTTAAATTAAACACATATCACATCATATCTGTCATGTGAAGTAGTTTGAGGGAAAAAAGGAGAACTGGAGAACTGGCTTTACATAGCAACAAATTTTAATTTTTGAAAAGCTTCCTAGGCTGAAGGAGAACATGGAAATGAAATAAAAATGTAATTGCAACAACATGCGTTTACTTAAACAGGTATCTTGTTTTTGTAATTATACTTCAGTTCCTAATTAGTGGTGTTAACAGGATATCTTATGCCATTATTCAGAGAATTATGTATCAAATATGATGACCACATACTTGTATATCATATAGCAAATATCAGTCATTTTCTCTGCTCACAAAAAGAGAACAAAACAAAACTAGAACTTTACAATAGATAAATGGTTAGATAGATAGAGAGACATAGACAGATAGATAAAATTTGATATCTAACATACAACACATGCTGACTAAAAAAGCCACATTCTTAAATCCCCTTAGTAAGTTGTCATTGCTTTGTAGATCATGCATGTAGGAAAAAAAGGGAGAAAAACATGTAGTTATGGTTGCTAACCCATGAACATATGCAACTCTATGTGCAGCTGGGGCAACTTGTGATCATTGTTTCCAGGGCCAGAAGGAGCCCCCTGAACACCTACCATGTAGGGCTTAGCCAGCTTGTTATGTACTGAACATTGCAGTCATTGACTCAGCTGAGGATGAGCAATTTTGCCCCAGAGCTGCAGCAACTGGCCTGCCACACAGCAAAGCCTTGGCTTTAGGGTTGGGCTGGAGCTGATAAGTTTTGTGTGGCAGCTACAGCACCTTGAGCCTCGCAAACAGAGACAACAGGCAGTGTGTCACCAGGACCATTTGGTGACTTACAGGTGGAGAGGACTGGTGGTACTCCAGACCTATGCGCTGGACTATGGAGTTTATCTGGGTTTTGTTTATGCATTGTGTTTGTGCGTAAAGTTTTGCCTTGCTGAATCAGGGAAGTATTTTCATCATCTCTGCCTACAGTCAGAGCTTGTGTCATTAGGTGCGTTAACTACTGAAGCTGTGTGCTGAGTGTTTAATCTCACCTTTTCTTACTTCTCTTGTTTGTTTCTTTCATTTACCCATTCTCTCATGGCCTGAATCAACACTACATTTAAGCACCAGCCCTGCACGAGTTCAGTGACATTTGGTACTTGCTTACTGTTGGGCCTGTCGTGATAGTTTAGCTCAACAGCAAGCTCTAAGCAGAGCCTTGTGTGAAAGAGAAACCAATGCTTCAGTGGCATGGGCTACGGGACTTTACACTTCCACTTTCTGCCACACCAAGTCTCACAAAGAACTTAATTCTGTGTTGTTCATTGCTTCATTTTTTGCTGGAATCAAAACTTACATTCGTGGTTACAGAACTAAATGTCTATTTTCAGATGTCCCTGTTTAAAGAGTGTGTTCATGAATAAAAAACTTCTGGCTGTTTGCTGCTGCATTCCAACACAGAGTGTAAGCAAACAGACAAATTAAAGTGAATTGGAGCTTTCAGTTCTTTCTCCAGCACAGCCATCCCCGGTGAATTTAACTGAATAAATGAATAAATCTCTTCTTTTAAACAACTGCTGAAAGAGAGAAAAAACTGAAAATAGTACCAGTGGCTGTTCAGCACTCTATTCAAAAGTAGTCTGTGAAGAGCTCCGAGACTCTAAATGGACCTCTCTGTGATTCAAAAAGAATTCTTTAAACAATAGGGAATGTACACAGTTTTCCATGAATACACTGTATATGTCTGATTGGCTTTCATTTATTCTGTTGCTCTTTCACCTCCTTCCAGCATTTAATAACATTTAGGGAACTTTGTATGTCTGTTATATGTAGTGGTGTGTATAGGACCTCTAATTAGTCACATTGTTGCAAAGGACACTCAGTGTAGTAATGAATAGATGAGAATGAGCTGCACAACAGAAGCACACTGTGTTTTGGGACTGTAGGTGTTGTAGCAGATCTTTGGTTACGACACCTGGATAATTGCTAATGACAGGCTGTGTATTCCTGAGCTGCTGTATGCCCACGGCTGTGGGCCCTACAAAGAGACCTTTGTGGATGCAAGCAAGGCCTCCTGCTGCTCTGCTGCCAGCACACTGTGATCACTGAGCCCACATGTCAGAGAGCGTTAACCCACCCTCACACAGAGCAAGAATCTAGGAGACCTCACACTGAGCATGCAGAGAGGAACAAGGCTCAGAAGGGTAAGTTTGCTGCAGGCCCACGGTCCATCGCTGGGAACAGATATCATGAATCTGCCTGCTCACTAGTGGAGAGGTAAGCTAGAGGCAGCGCTGCCCACAGCTGCAAGTAAATGTCTTCTTCTGTGTACACCTCCATGTCTTACCTAAGCTATGCGTGCAAGAGGCTGAGTTTGTTTCTTCTGTGCTTCACTTCCAGGTGGCACAGTCTCACCCTGGGTGGGATCAGAAATAACCGAGACTTACAGAAATGTGAGTCTAAATGAGAGCCGCATGCAAAACGATTGCCATGCCTGCCAGCGGTCTTTTCAGTCCATGTTTTCAAGTGGTTTGATTTTCAGATGTACAGAGTGAATATCTGTGTCTACACAGGGAACTGCAGTGTATTCTGTCTTTGAAAAACAAGATATAGACATCTGTGTATGTGTGTATATATACGGACACACAGACTGCGGAGTCTAATTTCCTGCTTCCAGGTACAAATATTTTGACTCGTGTCTCCTGTATCCGCATATCCCATGACATGTATCCACGTAGCATATGTGCTTGAAATAAACATACAGAGCTACTCATAGCCCCAGGTGTTGTTTCCTGCACGACAGGCACTATTAGCTGTGCTGTAAGGAGCACCTGCCCTAAGCCCACAGCTTCTCTGTACCTGCACATCTGCAATGAGTGCTCATAGCAAGGCCGAGGATTGGCACTACAACAGCTGACAGCCAGGAGATCACAGATATGCATCCAGCATTGGTGAGACCAACCTGGTTCTTTACAAGGAAAGTGGAAGCAGCTGTTCTTTGTGCCTGCACCTACCCCAAGAACAAGGCTTACAGCACACGAGGCCTCTGCAGCCGCAGAGATGGGAGGGGGAGCATCACGAGTGCAAAATAAAATTAAGTAGCTACAAATCAACAACATTCACCGAGAAAAGTGAGGCAGCATCATGACACTCCACACCCCTCTGCCTCCCCTCAGTCAGACGGAGCAAAACTGGTCAGAACAAGTTAATTTGTCTGAACAGGTCGGCCAGGGTGCAGAAACCTGTTGCACAGGCTCTCTTCTTGTCCCAGAGGCACATCAGATTCTGCGGAACAAAGGCCTAACTCTCAAATGCCATGCAGCCCCTGTTTTTCTGGATGGTATGAAAATCTGCCGAATAAAGGAACTAGTCCTTTTTTTGTACAAAGAGTATGAATATTGCTCATGTCTTTTAAAATACAATCCAAAATGTCCTGCAAACAATGACGAGGAGTTTCAAAAAATTATCTCCATATAGAACATACATCCTTAGGTCAGGACTGCGTGTATTCACACCAAGTTGAAGAGAAACACTGTACAAGCTATAATAATTCACTTCTCTGAAAGGTTTGAGCTAATCGGTGTCATTTTCTTCATTATCACACATTTCAGTCATACTCAAACTCGGAAAAATCTACATAAAAATGAAGTAAGCCATCTAAAACAAATCAAGGTGCTTCAACTATTGTCTTGAATCAATTTTTATTTAAGTGCAAGACGTAATCCAAGAGTTAGCACCATACATGGAGTGACCAGTGCAATTAGATGATGGAAAAATATATTTCAATACAATACACGTCTCTGAAGCACTTAGCTGTTCAGCAAATCAACTGAACAAAAACCACAGAGGGAAAGCATAGCAATATGGAGGTATGGGAAGCAATGTCAGTCCTTCCTATACACAAGATCAAATTGCAGGTAGAGCAAGAAAGCCAAGAAGAATTTTAAAAGTTGATATAAGAGAGTGTTAGCAGTTCTTAAAATGCCCATCAGGTTTTCTTGCAAACTAGAAAGTCATATTTCTGTTCTGATAGACATAAAAGGAAACTTTGTAACGAGGTTTCCAAGAATGAGCTTTTCACTCCATCTTTTAGTGATTACTCAAGATGGGTGATGGTTTCACATGAGCATCTCCCCACCAGCAATGAAACTATTCAGTCCCTTCGTCCTCCAATGACAAGCTTCATGCTTTTAGGACTGATTCTTAATTATACTTAGAAAAAAAGAAAGTGAAATTCTAGGTCAGCTGTAGGCACCTTGTTGAAAATGGTGATTTATAACAGTGGCAGCATGGGAAACTAAGGAGCAGCAAGCCAGCTTCCTTCCTGCTCCAGACTTTTCAGTAGCTTTTATTGTGTTTTGTTTATTGAATTAACTCTTGAGAACAGTGAAAACAGGGAGGGCTTTGGAACATAACTTCCATTAAAGAACTGAGCCACAATGTGGCTGTCTTGTGCTTGGCCTGTGAGTGTAAGAATGGCGCACAGATGGCTTTAAGGAGTTTTATACCTTCCTATCTGTTGTAGAAACATAGCCACCAAATAAGTTACCTGCTGCTATAAAGGCTGTTATGTCATCTGAGGACAGCTGAGACATTCATACAGTGCAGTCTTCCACTTTTCTGTGTGCCACTGCCTCCTGCATTGTTGGATATGGAGCTGCTGCGTGAGCCCTTCATGCTCCGGTGCTCTACGTAGGGGACATTTACTCAGGGGCAGTGTCAGTGTCCGTGTATTTACTCTGCAGCTTCACCAGGACAATGCAGTAAGAACCACATGCATCCACGTTTCCCCTATTTTTAAATATACCTTCTAAGCCATAAAATGTACTTTGTAACTTCTTGATACCTGAATAAATGCAGTCACTTCAGTTCTCAAAGTTTCTTAAAAACTCCAAGCTCAGGAACATACTGTATTATTACCCAGATTATATCAATGTGTTAATATCCTGCCTTCTGCCATCTCAAATATTTTTTTATTTGGTCTTTGAAGGCATTTTATTATAAATTTGACTCATCAAATAAAAAGTGATCCTCTCCATGTACCCTTCAAAACTCCTCACATTCTTTTGGAAGAATTTAAAGCACAATTGAAAAGGCTTTGCTTTTTGAAATACATTACAGAATTTTGTATAGTGCTTAATTTTTAATTAGAAAACATACTGTCTATTATAGACTTTTAAGATATGCAAAAATGTTTTGAAATAGTAATGCTTTACCACATATTATCACTCAAATTGTAAATTACTAGTCGTGTCGCAAGAGGTAAATGAGAAAATATTCCCAACCAAAATGAATCACATGGGCCAAATGGTTGTATCTTTTAGAGAGTCAAATAAAAATCTTGCTTTTTTTACATTTTATTTTATTCATGTACATGGGCATGTTCTACACATTACAAAGCAGACATGTTAGGAACAAGTAATTGATGTAATTCTTTGATGTCTGATTTAAGCCTGCGTACCTAATTCCTCAAATAGCTTTCATTATTCAGTAAACTCTAGTTTAAGAGACTGCTATTTAAGACAGTAAAAAAAAAAAGCAGATTCTTTAAATTTCACAGTGAACCCAGAATATGATTTCCAGCAAGAAGAATTTCATTGCTAACAGGCACTTTCAGACGTTCACAGGCATCAGGATACTCTGAGTTAAAAAATGAGCAAATAGGAAAGCTATGAAATAAGAAATTACAGAAGTTGTCAAGTAGAAAAATGGTTCTTTGCCAGCTAGAGAGTGGTCTGTAACTTTGTCCTTGCTAAGATAAGTATATATATACTTATGAAATGAAAGCTTGCAGCTCTTTGATGCAGTTCTCCAGAATCTTTGTTTTAAAGCATGCATATGCTTTAAATGTACATGCTGCAACTGAATAAGATCTTTCTCTTGGGTGTGTATTTTGAATAGACAACCGATTGCACAAGTGAAGTTCTCACAGTTGATGAGCCTCAAAATTTAGCAAGTATTAGATCTTAGTCTTAGGTGCAGTGGTGTCTTCCCTTTTCCAGTCCCAAAGACATCTCACCTATGGGATGAGAATGGAATAGCTCCAAGGAATTTTCATTTCTGTTGGGCAATAAAGAAGACTCCATCTCTTGAACTAATTCTAAGAAATAAAGAAGGAAATCTTTTATTTTTGCTTTTTTTTTTCCTCTTCTTTCACTTTGCTGCCAAAAACAAAGAAGAAAAAATGCTAGAGAATAAGAGGAAAATGTCTTACAGAAGCTGGAAAGTGAGTGATGCCCCATGGTGATTTCAAGAAAAACATTAAATATTGTAACCATATCAATTCATGAAAAATGATAAATATTCATTTCATGAAGTTTAATGAAATGTCAAAAATATTAACCAACAAGGGCTGCTCCAAAAGTAATGACTCCTATTTTATTATGTTCGTCCACCACTTTGGAGACAGATGTTGGTGATATAGCAGCAGAGGTTGAACCTTCCCACCATTTTTCCTTTACATTTTGCTGCCATGTGACAGATGGCAGCAGACAAGGAGTCTGGCAAAATGGAGTGTGTGTGAAGCAAAGGTGTGTCACTGAATTCCTCTATGTGGAAATAATGGCGCCCATTGACATTCACTGATGCGTGCTGAATACTGATGGGGACCATATAGTGGATGTGAGCACCGTGAGGCAGTGAGTGATGCCTTTCAGCAGTGGCAACAGTGATGTGAAAGCCAAGCCATGTTCCAGAAAGCCATACACAGCTGTCCCATCACAAAATGAAGAGTCTCAATCAGTTCATACATGTGAATCAGGTAAAGATAGTGACTATGTAGAAAAATTGTGTTTTGTAGCTGAGAATTTGCTCCATGTAATAGTGTTACCATGCTCTCTGTGTCTATTGTAGTTTCCATGGAAATGAATAGGAAGCATTACTTTTGGAGCAACCTGTATATTCCTGGCCAAAAA
Organism: Chrysolophus pictus; assembly: GCA_037305975.1. Taxonomy (NCBI): domain Eukaryota; kingdom Metazoa; phylum Chordata; class Aves; order Galliformes; family Phasianidae; genus Chrysolophus; species Chrysolophus pictus. Next base: position 23,990,342 of record CM074577.1, on the reverse strand, counting down.
TTGGATCTTCTTTATATTCAAGGGATCTGTGAATAGAGAACTTCACTCTTGCACTCAGCAGTAAAACTTGATTTCAGAAGATGTTCTGCTATAGAGAATAAAGTGAGAAGGAAGCTGAAGTCAGAATAAAAGTGAATATTGTAATTTAGAAGATAATTTGTGAAACAGCAAATTATTTTCATGCTTTAATTTTGGAAATATTCCATATGTTCATATTAATAAAGGGCAAAACCAGCAATTGAACTTGTTCTTAATTATCCTACTACTTGTTTTATCATCTACACTTCCCTGACAAGACATTGCATGTCAATTAAGAATGGCAGTCATTTTTGATGGAGATAAATAATTTGTAACAGCAGCAAAATCTTAAATACCATACTAGAAGTATCAAAACTCATAAGGTACCAGATGTTCATCAGAAGTCTCCCCATGTAGTGAAACAGGATCTCATTATAAAATCAGGAAGTATGTAAATAATCCCAAAATGGTGGAAAATTTAATAAAGATAGCTCATCAACAGACTGATAGGAGTAGGAGTAATGTTATGCAAATTAGGCTCACAGTTCTACATCAAAGGAACTTGCAAAGCCAAATCAGAGAGGAAGGAACCATTACTATCTGCAATTCAGATCATTACTTACATCCCCACCATTAAACTTAAGAAACATTGGAGCATCCCACTATTAATTCTTAACAATCCATACTTGCAGGGCTGAGCTCTCGCCTGTTGTCATCCCCTGCTTGGTGTCATCGCACCCACATGAGACTAATGTAAGGAAGTCTTTATGCTTAAGTTGTCACTGCTTCTCTTTTGGTCATGAGAGGAATTACTGACTTATATGTTAGGGAGCAAAGTCTCAATAGTGCCAATAAAAAAAAAAAACAGCTAAGATTCATCTCTGGGATCTTTTATTAAAGGCAGAAATTGCCTTTGCCTGGAACATTGACTACATTTGATCTATTATCAAATGTCATCTAACTCTACTATAATTCATAGTCATTTGTTAAAAACTCACCAAGGAGTAGATTCAGACAACTCCTAGCAGCTATGAGAAACTTGTTCCAGTATTAACTGTAAAGGATGAGCAAGAACACCTCTCTCCATGGTGCCCCAAGAGAATGAGCAGCAAATAGAGGAAATCTTTGCACACACTTCAGGATAGATTATTTCTGGACCTGTCTAGCAACGTTCTTTGGGCCTGCTCTCAGACATGGAAGTTCACCAGAAAAAGACTACCATGACCATAAACCAACCCACTGTCTCCTCAGTGTTTTTACAGCAGACCACTCACTGAGCTTTGCTCAGCCTAGCTTGCTACTTGTGCTTGCAGAGCAGCGACTCTCAGATTGTCGCAAGCAAATCACAGGGTACCGGGAAATCATCTAAAAAAATTGTAAAATAGTAAAACAAATGGAACAGACAAAACACATATATTCACAGGCAGGCAGGCAAGAAAATGAGACAAATGAAAAATACTAAAATAACACCTGAAGTTTAAACTAATTCAGCTTGGTTGTACGTGACAATCAGTACAATATCTTTAATTGAACATGAACTTCTTGCAAAAAGAAAAGATAAATCTTCACTTTGCAAATGTTAAAGAGCCATGGACTAAAGGATATAGATTCGTGATTTGAACAGACTGATTTTTGGTGCAGAGGCAAGCATCCATCTTAGAAGGCTCTCGAATCATAGGATTTAGGCAAAGGATTTAGCATAGGTACAATTGGTAGAAAGCAGCCTCTCCCCAGTCATTCAATCATTAAGACAGGAAAACAAGCAGCATGGCTCACTGTGAAAGAGATCTAGAAGAACATTAAAATTAGTAATTAATATTGAAAGCACTTAAGCATGTGCAGGCTGAGTTTGCCTACTCACACAAAGCTTGACTTTTCAAAGATTTGAATTAACCTCTTCTAAAGGTCTTAATATTTGTCATAACGAATTCACAGTCTTTTTTTTAATTATTTCTAACAAAGAGCCATATACCAGAAGATTAGAACTACACCCTTTAGCTTACAGGTATGTCTAACTTGCTGAAGGTCACTAGCCCAAATTATCACAGAGAAAGGTTCTGTCTGCATTGGAATATTTGTCTGTTTCTATAGGAACAGTTATAGCACTATATTTTATAGTGATATTGTTAAATCAATATGCAGGCGTTAAAAGGGTATCAATCTTTGCATAGCCCTGATTGCTCTAGATAAAAGTAAGACTTTTCATGTTAGTTAAAACTTCTAAAGCAATATTCATTAAACCAAAGAAAGTGGTGTGGAGAGCAGTGCAGTTGACACTGTGGAAGGAAGGGATGCCATTCAGAGGGACATCAACAGACTTGAAAGATGGGCCTGGGTGAACCTAATGAGGTTCAACACAGCAAAGTGCAAGGTTTTGCACTTGGGCCAGAGGAATCCCAGGTATCTATACAGACTGGAAGGAGCGGTCCTTGAGAGCAGTCCTGCAGAAAAGGACCTGGGGGTCCTGATGGACAAAAAGCTTAACAAGAGCCAGCAGTGTGCTCTTGCAGCTTGGAAAACAAAATGGTATCCTGGGCTCCATCAGAAGAGGGATGGCCAGCAGGAACAGGGAGGTGATTGTCCCTCTCTGCTCTGCCCTTGTGAGGCCCTATCTGGAGTACTGTGTCCAGGTCTGGAGCCTCCAGTACAAGAAAGACAGGAGCTGTTGGAGATGGTCCAGAGGAGGGCCACGAAGATGATCAGGGGACTGGAGCACCTCCCCTGCGAAGACAGGCTGAGGGAGCTGGGCTTGTTCAGCCTGGAGAAAAGAAGGCTGTGGGGTGACCTCACTGCAGCATTTCAGTACTGAAAGGGATCCTACAAACAGGAGAGGAATCAACTCTTTGAAAGGGTAACAGCAGGACAAGGGAAAATGGTTTTAAGTTGAGGGAGGGAAGATTTAGGTTGGATGTCAGGGGGAAATTCTTTACAGAGAGAGTGGTGAGGTGCTGGAACAGGCTGCCCAGAGAGGTTGTGGATGCCCCATCCTTAGAAGTGTTCAAGGCCAGATTGGATGGGGCCCTGGTCAGCCTGGTCTAGTATTTAAAGGGGAAGGTTGGTGGCCCTGCATGTGGCATGGGGACTGGAGATTCATGATTCTTGAGGCCCCTTCCAACCCTGGCCATTCTGTGATTCTGTGATTCTGTGAAAACACTCCAGCTTTACAAAATGTATCATGTTGGTATAAAAATCACTGTATAAATTGACATCAGCACACAGTTTTATTTTCCACATGAAAAGTTTCTACATAAATTCCTGAAGGAGAAATGAAATAAATTACACAGTAAAAGGCAAAGAGAAATAGGTAAGCTGAGGAAGAGAAAAGAAGTCACTGTTGAATGTTTTTGTGCTGGTATTTGGTATGGACAAGACTATATCCAAGAACCACCATTTTTTCTTGATTTATTATTGATGTGAAAGAGAGTGACTAGTAAAATGTAAATGTTCATAAATGACTTAGATTAATGCACGTACAGGGAGCTGTAAACATCTTAATTATGCATTTCATTCTGCAAAATTATAGGTCTAAAAGTACCTTCGGAGGTTGTCCAGTTCAGAGTGTTACCCCAAGGCAGACAGACGTACGTCTATTTCACTACTTATATTTATTTGCCTAACATTTTCCTAAAGGTATTTTACAGATTTATGTCCATACCTTTTTTTTTTTTTTTATTAAATTCTAAACCTTTTTTTATCTGTAATTATCATACCAGAACTAAAATAATAATAATAAAAAGAAAATATGAAAATGTAAAACTTTAATCCCCCATCAAGCTTAATGTAATAAATCCCCATTTTTGTTTAAGGTAAGGATATTATAAAAGTGAAATGAGTATACTTGCTAGATGATCTTTTTAGATGGATTGACCACAACTCACAGTTCAGACTAAAGTAAAATTATGCCACCAATGTATTTGCTGTTAATACTAGAAATTATTGAACACAGGAAACCACCAGCTCAAAAGATCTTTGAAATCTATTCAGATTCTACTACATTATTTGCTACAAAAGGCAGAGAGGCAATGGAGTCCATAAAAGACTAACAAAATTGTTTAGAAGCACAGAAGACAGATATAAGAATGTATAGAAATAACTAAGTTCATGTAATATGCAGAGAATTATTAACTGCAAATGTGATCAAAGTTTAATTTAATAAATGGAGAGAATGGAGAGAATAAGGACTCGTATCTCTCCTGTTTTCTTTACTGTGAAAGGGGAAGGAAATAACGCATTTATGGATCCCAAATCATTTTAAAGTAGTATTTTGTGGCCATGATGTTCTATGGCTGTAGGAGAAATTAAATTAGGAAGAAAGTCTTTTGAAGTCAATGCTAACTAACTAATTAACAAACTAAATAAACAAATAGATAACGTTAAGGTACATAGGACTATTCCAGCTGTTTGAAGAATATGTGTGTCTGAAAGCTTGTCTGGCTTTTCCTGTTATACCAGTTCATCTGATCAAAGATACCACCTTTCTTACTGTGCTTTCCAATCAGCTTCCTATCACCTACAGGTACAATAGTCAGTTTGAGTATTTCTTACAGGATAGTGACACTGGTGTTTAAAGGTTAACAGCATAGGGCTATTGATAAAGCTATTTCTCTGCATTTGGTATTGCTCTCTGAAACAAGACAGAAGATGACATTACAGATCAGCCTTTTCACTTTTTATGGCACATTGTATTTAGTGAATAGAGAAGAAACCTTTCCTTGTAATCATACCTCTAACACTTTCAAAGACAGCAGACATTGGAAAAAAAAAATAAACCCAGACAATTCTGTCACTTATAGCAGCTCATTTTATGGAAAAGGAAAATACCAGTTTGTTTCATGCTTATCCCAGCACAGCACTCTTCTTTTTCTCCTCACCTTCTTTCCTGTACACTTGTTCAACTCATTCAGTAAGTCTATTATGAAAAGCCTGCTGGCAGCCTTTTGAAGCAGTTCTGCATCTCCATGACCACTATCCAGCCTCAGCTATCACCTTACTCCTCCACGAGTATCACTCTCTCTGGTGAGTAGTTTTGTATTGTTTATTTACAGTGTTATGACTGGCCTTGTTCACAAAACCTCAGTATTAACTGAAGCAACATATCACTCTTTGGAATGTTTTCAATATTCAGTTTATTACCTAATTTACAATAATCTAAAAATCTTAGACATGAAAATATTAATACTTTCAAATACATGAAAATATCAAGGGAATATAAATATTTTCTGAAATAAAAATAATGTTGACCATTTGATGGGAAACAATAATGCTTCTAAATTTATTGCAAGGAATAAGTGTGCCTCATGAATGAATGATGAAGGAGCTAATTCATTTCATTATGTACAAAAAAGAAAACTAGATTTGAATCCTGCCAAAGCAATTACAGTTGGAGAGAACTGATGGCTTAAAGCAAGTGCAGAAGAAGTGGCATAAAAGGAAAAAATGCTAGATTACTCCCACTGTAGTAAAAAAACAAGGAATGTTTTTCTGAAAAATTCCTTGCATAGAAATCTTTGTTAGCAAATGCAGAAAATTATTCTGAATATTTAATTGCTGATACCATTCTTATGGAAAACCTTTAAAAAGTCCACCTGATGTCTTGAAAAGTCAGTGTAAGTATTTCCATCTTTTGATGGTATATATAATAAATTTTAAACAGAATTGTTGTGTTAAGTAGTAGTTAACATTCATCAAATGCATGACAAGATATAAAAGTGGAAAATGAAATCCATGATGATGCACAGAATTTGAGGGCTTGTGAGTAACCGTAATCTTTGTAATAAATGCTAGTATGGAGTGAAATGATCAGAAATACTATTTTTTTCACATCAAAAGGATAAAGTACTATGAAATATGACAAGGGTAAACCAGTGAATTCAGACGAACAAACAAACAAACAAAAACACAGGAATTAAAGAATAAAGTAAAGGACTTGACATTGCAGTTTTTTCTAGGAATAAAATCCAGTTCCAGGGAACCTGGGGGAATCCCAGTCAACTGGAAGCTGGAAAATAGGGTCCCATCTTTCAAAAATAAGAAAGAAGACCTTGCTAATTATAGGCTTGTCAGTCTTATTTTAGTGCCTGAAAATATTATGGACAAGATTTGTCAGAGGTTTTCAAGAAAAGTACTTGGAAGAGAATGTAGTCATTGGTGATAGACTACATTGGAGGAAAGTGCCATTTAACTAATTTAATTTCCTTTTATGGTTAACCATAGTTAACCATGAGAAGACACGTTTTTAATGGAGTCCTTCTGGACAAGATACCCAGCATATAGCTAGACAAAAACAATGCAGTGGGTGAAAAATTTGCTGATGGGTCAGGCTCAAAGATTTACAGTAAATGCAGTAATATCAGCCTGGTGACCAGCCACCAATGGGGTTCCACAGGGCTGTAATTTTGGGCCAGTTCTCTTCAATGTTTTCTTAAATTACTTAAGTGAAAAACTTGATAGTGTGTTAAGTGCAGACAACACTAAACAGGGAGGAACTGTTGACACCTCCAGGGTAGAGAATCCTTGCAGAGAGGTCTTGACAAACTAGAGGGCTGGGCAATCACCAACCACACTAAGTGGGATGGGGCAGAGTCCTTTATAAACTTTTCTGGCTATATGTACAGACTGGGGGATGAGAGGCTGGAGAGCAGTCCTGTGGAAAGTGATCTGGGGTTTCTGGCTCATGGCAAGCTGAATGTGAGGCAGCAGCATGCCCTGGAAGCCCAAAGGCCAACCATACCCTGGGGTGCAGCAGGCCCAGCACTGCCAGCAGGGCGGAGGGAGCGGCTGTCCCCTCTGCAGTGTGCTGTGCGGCCTCAGCTCCAGCACTGCGTGCGGGTTGGGTGCCACAGTACAGGAAGGACATCAAGCTGTAGAGAGTGTCCAAAGGAAGGCTATGAAGATGCTGAAGGGTCTGAGGGAAAGATGTATGAGGAACAGCTGAGATCCCTGTGTTTACTCAGCCCAGTGCAGAAGAGATTTTTTTTTTTTTTTTTTTTTTTTTTTTTTTACAAAATTTGAAGGTTTTGCAGGTTCTAATGGCAGTGGTATCGATTCACTGCTCAACCCAGCAATCAAAGTCTATGAAGAATGTTTTAAATGAGCACGTGAAACTTGAATCAACATGTTACCTGAAATACCCAAGTATGGAAAAGTTGCTTTTATAAAGAAATTTTTGCTTGTCACACAACCTTCATAGTCTGATGAAGATGCTCAAATTTCATATTTGGCTAGAGGACATAAATTGGTCTAACACTTCATTGCACACTGCAATGGCAAGTATTCACATGAGCTGTTGTATCTCTTTTGTTAAGGAGATACTTTTGTTAAGTTCCTGCAGACATGACAAATCAAAACCTCCTGAAACTGTGCACATTTCCAAACCTATTGAACAAGTGTCTAAGTTTAGAGGAAACTGGGCCCATATGGTTGGTAGGTCTCACACAGGAAATACCTGTGTTAGGTGAAGTAGTAAATAGAAAAGAAATTCAAGGATATAATTTAAGTAGCAAAATTTCAAGTAATTGCTTCCTCATCGTTCATTAAGAAGTATTGATAATTTCAATTTTAGTGTTTAGATGAAAATAAATTGTTAATAAATGAACCGAGATAGATATCTGTATGGCATGTTACTTGTTCCCGATCTGGCTACTAAATGCCCTGTCAAAAAGTCATTTTGCAACTCTTATCAATACAAAGGAAACATCTGGTGAAACTCTGGGGCTATACGCTAATAACAATGGCGACAGGAGTGATTAGATGTAGTCTTTTACCTGCTAACGGATTATTTTGTGTTATTAATCTGCACCAATCATTTTAGCAAAATGTAAGAATAGCATGTGTTTTACAAGTATGCCAAGGCCCAGAAGTTTGTGGGCATTTCCTGGGAGTGCTGCCAACTGAATACAGCTCTTGTCCACGTTATCTGCTCCTCATCTCCGAGAACTGGGAGGCAGTGATATACTGTAAGCTGTACTGAGCATCTGATCTGTAAACATGCCACATGTACAAATCAAGAAGCCCTTTATCTTCCAGGTATCTATTCCAGAATGAGAGCATACACAGATAACATCTTTGGTCTTGTGTACTGACAAAGGGGCTAAGAACTGGAAGGACATGGGAGCCGAAGCCCATCTGCATTTCTATCTTCAGAAACAGCAGCTGAGCTTCCGGAGGGAATGTGAAGCACCAAACAACTTTTTCAGGTTCTGAATGGTCTGCCAGTTGCTGAACATCTTTAGAAGCAACTGGCTGTAACTGGAGTTAACATGCCAATAGCAGTATGTGCTGGATACCTTTCAGGGCGAATATCAAAAACTTGTCACTGTTGTGCCCAAGGGTTCCACTCTAATTAGCCAGTTAAATTGAAAATAGGAAACTGGGTCTACCAATTAGATTAGCTGCTAAATAGAAAAGAGAAGAAAGGGAGCACGTGAGGAGCAAAATGCTGGCAAGCAGTTGCATTTTGCTCAATTAGCTTACTGTGATATATTGGAGAAAAAGAAATACACCAAGCAGGAAGGAAAAGAAAAGAGGGTTTGTCTTCTGATTGAAAGATTGGAGAGGACATAAAAAATAAAAACAATTTATTTACTGTTCTCTGCCTACTGAACATTGCTGCAGCTGCTGCTTTTCTGCTGCTGAAAGCCAAGTGGCTGCCCAGGCATGGCAAGGAATTCGACCTTCTCAGCATGAATAAAGGAAACACTAGGAAACTTTGTTCCACGTTGATCAGTTCTTTCCCACTGCAGCAGCTCCTGGAAGAAGGCAAGCTCCTAGAAGATGGCAATTCATGATCATACACTCTCACAAAATTTACTAAGATAAATCAATGTCAGGAATAACATCTGTTGCTACTGCCTAGTGAACAGTATAAACAACTAGGACGACAATTTTGGTTGGTTGATATGAAGGAATAATAAATTCTCACCTAGAAGCTGACCTCCCTAAATAAAACCATTCTCTTACTGATTTGAGCACATCACATTTTATGCACAGAGAGCAATAGTGAAATAACTGTTGTAGGAAGAGAGGACTATACAAAAATAGCCAATCTGGAGACAAGGAACTGATAAAAACAAAGGAACAGAGAAATCATTATACAGGTACATATTTAAAAATAAATAAATGAAACTGTGAACTGCAGCTTTGATACCAGAAATCACCTGGGACAACAGCTGGTGGTGATGGGGAGCCATCCGTGGATCTCAACAGGCCTCTTCAGATGTTTGAAATCCTTTTTCTGAGCAAATCAATTATCTCCAAATGAAACAAATTCTAAGGATCTGTCTGTATACTCATACAGTCTAGTTAAAAACACTTGCCTCACTACAGCAGAAGAGCCTTTACTGGTACCTTGACTGAAAATCCTGTGTTTTGAAAGTGGCTCTTTGTTGAACTCTCAAGTGAACCTGGAAAATCTTGAGGTCCAACTGTAAATCTTACCTAACTTAGACTTTTTGCCATTCAAAGCAGTGAAGTCAGCAGGCACTGAATGCATTTGGGGAACCATCAACCTATGAAGACTCCAGTCATACAAAACCAACAAATGCAGTAGGCTCATAGGTTCCTATGAAAACTAATTCACTAGGACCATGTGCAAAAGTATTGTAAATATACATACAGACTTTTTAAATTGGAAGTTTTTAAATGGCTCAAACTGCAACTCAGTTCTGTGCACAGAAAATAATTTGGTTTGCTTGTTGCAAAAGGAGTTACTCACATTTCTTCAGTCCCTGTTAGAAGATACTGATTGACAGAAGTGATACAGACTTAGGCATCCAAGATGCTTTCCAATCTGGGCAACTCTAAACCAGCATGCTGATGAAGCTACATGAATACAAGTACACAAGCGGAGAACTGATTTAAATGATCTCTTCTGGAAGATAATTCCTGAAGCAGGATACCATTTGTTTTATTCTTCACTTTTGATTGACTCTTCAATTTGTCTGCATTCATAGTTCACAATTCTATTTCATGTATAGTTTTTTCTGTGCTACTTTATGCCTGTTCTTGCACACTATTTTGACGGCTGATTGTAAGCAAGCACATAAAATTAACTATTACTCTTTAAGAAGAAGGATAACTGTCTTCTGGACTTCAGATTGCTTTGATTCTGAGGGAACAGTTTTCTCACAGGTGTAGTAATAGAGTGTGTCTACAAGCTTGGTATAAGAAAGGGACATACCGTAATACTGCCTGCTAATCTGTTGGCAACCACTAACATAGTAGCGTAGATTAATTGGTGAGCTACTTTTGAGCCTTCATCATCATCATGATACAAAGCCAGTCTTCTCTGAAGCCAGTCATAGTCATAAGTCTTCAACTGTTTCAGTCCATCCAAATTGCTGGAGCCTGATTTCTTAACTTAAAACTTACGAAGACGTGCAATAGAATGGTTTTCCTTGTAAGGATTAACATGTGAGTTGGTAGAAGGCGGAATTCAGCAAGAAGAGGACAAGGTTGAATTTTTCTCAGAGCTTTTTTTCATGAAATGCAGTTAAAGCTGAAGAAAGACTGAGTAGACATATTTAACATCAACTAAGAGAAACATGTGTACTATTGCCAGACTCTTTATCCAGAAAGAAAAAAAAAAAAAAAAAAAGAACCCAACAAACCAACAAACCAAACCAAACCTCAATCACATCTCTCTTATTTAATTACCTGAAGGCATACCCTAATCAAAACTTAGACTCTAAAAATTCAGGGATAAACACAGTAGTATACAAACGTTAAGTGATCAACAAAATGCAAATTTACATGTTGCTCTATTGTGAAGTGAGAAACACACTGCAGGATGTTCAAATGAAAACTGCTTTACAAACAAAACAGGGACCCATGCCACCTTGAGTATAACTGATGAAAAAGGGAGAGCAAAACACCTGTAGACTCATTAGCATGCACTGTCCTACTGATAGGATTTGTGGATGTGATCCAGCCAGAAAGTGATCTTACAATGAATCTACATGTTTTTTTCAGCAAGTAAGTTTAATTCTTTCAGCAAGACTCTGAAGCAGTACACACATTTCTACCTAAGAAATCTTGGACATGTAGGAAAGTACAATTTGAAAGAGCAGGGTAGCCTAAATGTTAATGCTAATGATGGAAAATCTGAAATTAGAGTGCGCATGTGTGTCCATTTACATATACGCATACTTCCTTAGGGTAAGAACAAGCATTTTTTAAGATGTAGACAGCAAAGGCAATGAAATGCCTTGTCTGAGATGGAGCCAAATGGCTCAGCTGCCAATAGCTGTACAATAACGTAGAATTCTGAGCGCCTAAGTGTAAAAAGCAAAACCGACACTTCATTAGGCTGAGGTTAGTCAACAGATGGCAGATAGACCACCAATAGTCATTAAAACATCAGACGGATGGTATAATTTCTACACATAACAGAAGTGTCCTTGACATTGACAAGTCAGTACATGCCATGTAGCAGTACTGGGAGCTGGATTTTTATAGAGATATCACATCACTGAAGTGGTGAGAATTAAAAAAAAGTCAAAAATAAAAACAACAACAACAATAAAAAAACAACTGTGGTTTGGCTATAAATAAAATCAGGATGGTTAACTGTTTTGGTAAATGACATGCAAAAACACACAAATTGGTCTGTAGGTTGTTAAAAACTTGCTTCATTCCCTGCTGAAGATTTGACAGTCATGAGCACATGAGCAGGCAAACTTCAGTTGTAGTGGCCATCAAACTCTGGCCAGATAAAGTCTTCAACTTAATTGCACTAAACTTATCCTTTTAGGTATTAGGAGTACCTATGAAATGTAATACTCTGGTAGGTGCTGGCAGTGCTGCTCTAAGTTTATAAGAAATGTAGGAATGTTAAAGTCTTATCAGTGGAAATACATGAAAAATATTTTCAAGTACACTGGCAACATACTGCACAGACGGTTCATCTATTATCAGATACCAAAAAAAGTCTGTTTTTCAGAAAAGTAGAAAAACTGGCGAAGAGTCAAAGCTGAAGTTTCAAAAACTCATAGAATGAAATTCATAGAATCATAGGATGGCCTGGGTTGAAAAGGACCACAGTGATCATCTAGTTTCAACCCCCTGCTATGTTGCTATGTGCAGGGTCACCAACCAGCAGACCAGGCTGCCCAGAGCCACATCCAGCCTGGCCTTGAATGCCTCCACGGATGGGGCATCCACAACCTCCTTGGGCAACCTGTTCCAGTGCGTCACCACCCTCTGTGTGAAAAACTTCCTCCTAATATCTAACCTAAACCTCCCCTGTTTCAGTTTAAGACCATTCCCCCTTGTCCTATCTCCATCTACCCTCATAAACATACTATAAGGGGGCCACATAGACTTAAGGAGGCACATGTACTCAAGACAACTGCAGTGCATTTTTAAAAAGACATGGAAGCTACTGCAAAAAATGTGGAGATAATAATTGTAACTGTTAGAAAATGGCTCAGTGCAAATCTGCAGATAACAAAGATGCATCTTGTGCTTGGAGAAAAATATGAAGTTGACAAATGTTTCTATAACTCAAGCGCAATGTAGATAAGAATCCAGATAGCAACTTGGAGGTGCTACACATTAATAACTTTGGTTGCTTTCCTTAACTGCTACAAACTTGAAAGAAGCCTTAGTATCACAAAGACACAACAACAACTGGTATGGCATTCTCTACTACTTTTCACAAGCACTTCTGCATTATAAATTCATTTGGAACCTGCCAAAAGCCTGCTACAGAAAAATATTAGTAAGAAGCAGTTCATAGGGGTTGGTTGAAGGGAAGTTCACATATATTTTCCTTTAAATGCCCAAGTGGAAATCTCGTCCTCACACTGCCACAGTCTATATTTTAGTTTGCAAAATAAAACTGGGTAGTAAAAATTGAGAATGACTGTGAGAAGTGAACTGTACTGTAAAAAACTGGCTGTTGACTCTTTTTTCCTTCCCATAATTGAAGGCTTTTTTTTGATTCTGAGCAATGAGACAACTCTGACTGACCACGCAGACAGATCAGTGTTATCTCCTGTCTGATGGTCTGATGCTCATTCAAATGAAGGAGTTCCTAGTTTACTTCTGAAAGCTTGAAAATATCAGTGACTTAAAATCAAGCTGTCACTCTTCTTTATTTATTGTCTTACAAAAATGAGGTAATCTTTGTCTTCATTAAGTGGACAGCAAACAATGAAGGAAAAGAACTTGTGCAATATCCAGCTTCTATATTCCCTTAGGGATGAAACATGAGGTGACATGGCACTTCTTGGTCTGGATACTGTACATGCTTCTTTCTTCACAGGAGATCTCTTTGCCTGGAATAAAGACCTTTGTGCATTGATATAATGGTTTTAGAATGACTGTTCAACACACATGAAAAATAAAGAACGTACAAATGAAACAATACATATTTTATAACTTTTATCTTTCTCAGGTGAAAATATTTTGAAACAATTCACTTCCATAAAATAAAATGCCTTTATATATATGCGTGTGTGTATATTCACAAAACAGAGATTATTTCAACTTATTTAAAAAATCCTGGTAAGTAATTAAAAAAAAAAAAAAAGTCTCTCAGTCTTAGCAATATCGATTTTTAGCAGGTCACAATACCCTTAAAATCTTTTATTTAATAAGAGTATTTTTCTTCTACTGAGTTTGTCACTGTAATTTGTGCAAAAAAAAATGTCGACTGAGAAAAACTGAGAGAAGCAAAGTTGGAGCTGAGGGTGAAGAGCAAGGCTATTCTCTAATGCCAAGCTTCCAATGTATGCAAACTCACACAACTTTTCCATATGCAGCGTTCTCCACATAGACAATTCTCTCCCCTCATCTTCCTGGGAAGTTTCAAGCCTTAAATTATCAAGAAAAACTGGACTAAGAAACTTGATTCCCTAAAGTCACAATATTAATACCTTGTGCATGATATCCATACTTAATTAAAAGTGTTTAGTAACTCAACCAGAATATCATTTTCCTATCTTTATCAATTTAATTTATTCTTCAGTAAATGTTGTATCATGAACGTAAGCACAAACATAACTACTGCTACAGTCCTTTTGAACACTGCAAAGGTTATGAATGCATTTGGCTGAATGCATTTGGCATGAATGCATTTGGTTGAAGGTATCTCTGTGAGGACCGCCTCTAATGCAGGTAAAGAATGTAAAGTGCAACCACTTGATATCAATCAATGCATGAAACAAAATTCTTGAAGCTGGGAACTGTTCCAGATTCCCACAGTTTTGTATAGATGAGAGGCTCTTCTAGAGGGAGGCATGGCTCAGGTACCCATGTAGTAAACAACAGAAGCATCTTCTGCTATTCAGCAGGTAGAAATGATAGTGGAAGGACAAACTTCAGTCACACAGCCTTCAAAATTTTTGCAACAGGCCTTGGCTTTCTAGCAGCCACTGGCAATCAATTGTGCAGTTTGCTGGATGAGCAACAAGATGGGAAAAAAAAAAAAAGGGCAGCATCCCCTTTTCAAATAGCTGACGGACAGAACAGTCTTTCAAAGCCACCAATGGCATAACTGACCTCAAATGACAATCTACAACATCTACAACATAATTAATTAATTTCCACTGTAGCACATAATAACAGTCAATTTAAATTCTGAAAACAAATAATTCTGAGTACCACCTTGCTCTGAAGAAACTAAGAGCTTGAATTATGGAATTTCCAGGAGATCCGTTTTTTCTTTACTCATTATGTTAACCCCTTTCATTCACTGATCCCATTGTCTCAATGTTCTCACGCAGTTTATTCTGTGCTGGTGTAGAATATAATCTAATTCCTACTCCCAGGTCTGCTTCTGGCTCACTCAGGTGCAGAAGCATTTATTCCAGTTGGTTTCTGCTTGGTGGCTGCTGCTAGGCCAGCTAGAAAGGAATTCATGTTGCAACTGCTTCTGCCAGCGGGATGCTAATTCGAAACATTTTCCTGTGCCCACAGCCAAAAGGAAAACATTAAAAAAATTATTTTCAGTCAAACTAATCTCATCTCTGTAGGAGAAATTAGGCTAAGGATGGTTGCACAAAAGCTTTTTCAGCAAGCTGTACAACCTCACCTTAACACAAACCTTGGAAAAACATCTTCCACATCACCTGTCTGTGATAAACTAACAAAGCCACATTTTCTCTTAAGTTGCCTTTGCTTTAACACTTATCAAAGGTTCAAGAATCTAATTCTTGAAGCCATATGATTTTCAACTGGACGTAGCAATGTTTCTTATGATTTACTACAAGCATTTGAGAACTGTTCTTCAGTTTCATCAGTTCCTGAAGGTGCTCAGCAGCCTTCTTCAACACTTTTCCTCCAACCTCTCCTTCAGATAACTTTACTGTGATAGTGCAACATGAGGACCACTGCTGCACCAGGACATGCTTTAACCAGGCACTCAATCGCACTTTCTATCACGAGTTGTTTGCTTACTTTATGTTCATTTGACTTGTCCACGATAGAAGATACTTTGACGTTTCCTGGACATAACTGAAAAAAAGAAATAGTCACAATAAATGTGTTATTTGAAAACGACTTCATAGAATCAAAGGATGACTCAGGTAAGAGTGGACCACAAAGATGATCATCTCCAACCCCCTGCTGTGGACAGGGATGCCTCCCACCGGACCAGGCTGCCCAGGGCCCCATCCCATCCGTGTCCTCCATTCGTGTCCGAGCCGTGAGATCCGCACACACAGTGGAGGAACACAGCTCTCCCTCCCGCCGGGCGCTGCGTTGTGTCCCGCGCCCGTTTCTCGCGTGGGTCCGACTCCTAACAGCCGTCTTCCTACGACCCTTAGCTCGATCTGCCCACAACCACAAGCCCGCAACAGGCGCTGCGAAAGGAGGGGAAAGCCGAAAGCGGCTAAAAATAAAAGAATGACATAATCCAACCCACAGACCCCGCCTGGCTCTCGGTGACCGCCGGGATGGACCCCGCACCCCCACCCGGCCGCAGCCAATAGGGAGCGGTTTCGGCAGCGGCACAGCCGTGGTGCCGCCCCCTCCCGACCATTGCCGGACGGAGCCGGAGATTCCCGAGCTTTGCCCCCCCCCCCCCCCCCACCGCCCTTGTTTCTCGGGCGGGGTCGCGCTTCCTCTCCCGGTTCCCCTCCCAGGCAAGATGGAGGACGGCAGCTGTTGCGGCCACCGGCACCGCCGTGGTTAGCCAGCCGCTCGGAGGAAGAGGAAAAAAAAAAAAAAAAAGAGGCTGGGAGCATCCCTTTCTCCTCCCCCCGACTCCGCGCTGCGCTGACTGCTGGCCCTCCCCATGCCGTCCTCCTCCACCTCCTCCTCCTCCTCCCGCAATTGTCTGCGCTCCGGCTGCCGCCCGCCCGCCCGCCCCGGCTCGCTGCATGCACACGCCGCCTCCTAGGTGGCTGCGGGGGGTGGGCGCTCCCGGCGCTGCCATTCCGCGCATACCTTCATGTCCCTGCGGCCGGCGGCTGCCGCCCCCGCCGCGCATCGCTCGCCCGCTGCGCTCCGCTCCGGCTGCCGCCCTGAGAGCCGCGCCCGCGCCGAGGTGAAGGCGGCGGCGGCCGCGCAGGGGAGCGGGGCGGCGGAGGTGGCGGCGGCGGGTCTCAGCCGGAGGAAGCGCCGCCGCACGCCGCAGCCATGAGCAGCGCCGCCACCACCGCCTCCACCGCCGCGGCCAGCACGGCCGGCAGCGGCGGGGGAGAAGGGGCCGAGGAGGCGGCCAAGGACTCGGCGGACATCGCGGCGTTCTTCCGATCTGGTGAGCGGGGCGGCGGCGGCCGGGGAGCGGCTTTGTCAGGTGGCCGCGGCGCCCAGGTGGCGGCCGCGTGGGGCCCCGCGTGTCGCGGGCGCTCCGCGAAGCCGGGTGCTGCCCCGAGGCGGTGCCGCCGGTGACAGGTGCGGCTCCGGGCGGGGGGCTGCGCACGGCGGCCGGCCCGCAACGGGAGCCGGGGCCGAGGCCCGGGCAGCCCCGGCTCCCGAGGGGGGGGGAAAGGAAAACGCGGGGGAAGGGGGGGGGGGAACGACGAGGGGGCGGCGTGCCGCAGGGCTGCGGGCTCCGGGCGAGAGGGAGGTGACGCGGCTTTGAAAGGCGGCGGGAGGGGGGAACGAGCCGCTCCGGGCTCGCTGCCCGCGCCCTGGGGAGGCCCTCCCGCTGCGCCGAGCCGTTGACAGGCCGCCGGGATCAAACATGGAGGCCGCTGCCTCGCTCCGTGCTCGGCCCGGCACGCAGCCGTCCGGAGGGAGGGAGGGAGGGACGGAAGGAGGGGGCTGCCCGCACGGCGTCCCCGGTAATGGCGGCTCCGCGCCCCCCGGGCACCCCTCGGGCGGGGCGGGAGGGCCGGGCCGGGCGCTCGCTGTCTTCGGCTGCCTAAAAAGGAGCGGCGTGCGGGGAAAATGCAGACTCACCGGCCGAGAGATGGGGGATCGCCGCCTCGGCGTGTGAAAATAAAGATGACGGCTGTAATAGTAATGAGAATAATAAAAGCCGCGTTAATGTGGTTTTTAAGGGAAGTCCGTGACGGAAGTGGGATGCGCAATCAGCGCCGTTTGCTTGAAGGAGGATGGAGGAGGAGGTGCGATCGCAGCAGGGATCCCCGAACGGGACTCGGGGCTCGGGCAGAGGTCGGAGCGGAGGGCTGAGCGCCCTCGGAAGGCTCCGCGCTTCCCCGGAGGCCCGTTCGGCACGGCGGCGTCGAGTGCGGAGGGAAGGGAGCTCATTGTTGGCCCCGGCGCTTTGGTCGTGGGGGGAAGGACCGAGCTTTGTCGTTCTCGGAAAAATGACGTTGAAAGCAGAACGATGGGCCCCCGTAGTAGACGTGTGTATAGTTACAGATGGGTACGCGTTGTGTAGTAATCCTGCAGTTCTGGGCGACCCTGCCGGCTGTATTAATAGGCGTCTGTGTGTGGGCAGGGGGATGACACAGACTTGATGAGCTCGTCGGTGGTGCGGCGATGGCTTCTGATGCTGATAGTTTCTGATCGTAGGGAAGTTGCACTGAGCTTGGTCTTGCAGCAGCAGAAAGTCTTAAAGTGGTAGAAAAAGACGTGTCAGATGTTTACTGAAGAACTCTTAAAGCATATTTAACAACCGGGATTCTCATTTTTGTAAGTACATGTGAAGCTGATCTGGTTGAGTTGGGCTGTGGCATACACTGAGAAATGTTCTGGCATTTCTGTGAGTGTTTGGTATTGGGAAGAGCTTGTTAAACTCTGCATCCCTCTATGATCTGCTCTTCTGTAAGAAAACGGCCCGTTATGAGATCTGGGTAGTCCCTTTTGTTTGGGCAGGAGGTGCAATTTTTTTTATTTCAGTGCAACACAATGGATGCAGCAATCAATGAACAAGCATAAGGCTTAGTTTGCTGTACGTGGGAGCATACAAAATATTTTTCTCTTGACAGCATTTACAATGACAAATGCTTCCTTTTTCCTGTCACTTGTAAGAAAATGTCAGCAAAACTGTAGCAGTTATTTAAAAGAAAAAATGAGTAAAAATGTTACTGTGTTCTCCAGGATGAAAAAACACACAATGCCTGAACAATCAGCTGTAATCTCAGGTCAGTACACTGCTCAGTTGTACAGCCAGGGGGATGGCTGGTTTCCCTCCTTTCCTTTTGTAAGACTAAACGTGAAGTAGAATTAAAAGAGCTTAAGGAATGAAGTTTCAGTATGTGAAAGGTGTTTCATTAGGATACATTGAACAGTGTCTGTGTTCACTTGAAATGTATACATTTCCAGTTTTTGCTTTGGTCATGTAAATGCAAACTCACTCTGAGTTGTAGAAATTGGTTGTGATTGAAACATAAAGAAAGATTACGGAAGGAAGAAGCTGAGTGAGGCAGTAGTATAAAAACATAATGTCTTGAATTTAAATTTAAAGTTATCTAAATCTTATTAATTGAAGTTGAAAAGACAAGAACACCTTGTTAGATCTGTCATCTTCTTTGTAGAAGGACTGAGAGTAAAACTGCTAAGAAACAAAGTTGGTACCGAGCAAAGTGATTACGTCCTGACTGAGAAAACACTGTAGGAAGTTCCTTTCTGTCCTATGGGTAAGCTAGAAAAAGCTAGAGATTAGAGATAACAGTGTAAACTGACAGGATAGTTTTGAGCTGAAGATGTGTAGACAAGCATCTTATTAAAAAGTACATTTGTGTACCTTGAAATGATTAATAAAAATCTTACAGTAAATTTTTTTTTTTTTTTTTATAAAATGGGTAGTGCAAACTAAGGATCTGTAGCAGGTTGTTGATTCATCTGTTAGGTATACAAGATCTATTCCGCATCAAAGTATAAAGATAAAATGTATTTCAAAATGTATTCTAATATTCAACTCAAAATCATGTACGTTCTGAAGGGCTGAAAACAGCTAGCACATGAGCATGCTTCCAGGAAATGTGTGTACAAAGCAGAATTGGCAGTCTGTCATCAAGGTATGGCTTACAAGGCAGTGAGCATATAGAAAGTCTGGGTTCTTTTTCATTGCTGTTTTTAAATCGTTGCATCTTTACGGCTTCAAGTCCTTAATGCTTTGGGAAGGTGGTGCCCCTGTCAACCAGCACCTTTGGAATATACAAATTAGGGCTGCCCATTAATCATGCTATTGCAACATCATCCTCCAAACTAGTTTTTGCTAGTTGACATTAATGAATCCTGCCATTAAGCATAAAGAATGAAAGTTGTTTTTTTTTTTTACCTACTGTGTTGGCTAAGTAAATGAGATATTGATTGTACATTTACAGTTAAGTTTATCGTTGTGGAATGGTGAAGAGATCTCTGAATACCAAGGGATGCAAGACTCAGTCAACTCTTGGCTGGGTGATATAGCAAGTACCTTTATAAATGACCGTGATAAGTCTCAGTGGAAACACAAACAAGTTACCGACTGATAACTCATTGCTGTTTTGCAATGAAAGTGGATTAATTATTTCCTGTACTATAAATTGAGTGCCTTCAGCAGCCTGTGCAGTAGCTTCAGTCACGTATGAATGGATGGTGCAGTTTTTGAAGCCATTGAGAAGATTCTGATTGTTGCCACCATTTATTACAGCTCATATCATGTTTCCAGGAGCAGCAAAATTTACATTTTGACTACAGGACAGGGAACTCTGAGCAAAGACAGAAATGTCTGAAGAACAAAGGAAAAATAAGACGCTCTGAAAGTCTTGGCAGTAGGATGATTGACTACTCAAACTTAGCCGGATAACATCCAAATATAACTGTCAAACATAATTCAAATTTGGTCAGAGAAAACACAATGGTGGAAGACTTTCTGTATAGAAATGAATCTCCACAGCTGGCAGCAATCCTTTATCAGGAGGGGGAGTATGTGTCTAAGGTGGAAGTGGAGCGGGTCTGGGGAATAGCATCCCAAATACAGCATCCGTGGGCCACCTCTCCCTGAAGGGAAGCTAAGGATGAAGGTAGTTGTCAGAATCATTTAGAACTTTGTACACTTCATGCTTCCTTCATGTGCTTTTTGATGTAAGCTTCACTTTTAAACTTAGTGTTGAAGTATATGTAGATGCTAAAATGCTTATGTGAATATTTTAGGAAAATGGGATGCAGAAATCATGGGTGATTATGGACGTGGAGCTGAAGACTTCTGCAAGTACTAGTGGCTTGAGAGACTTTGAGTAACCTGCCTAAAGTTCGAGTTCAACCAAGTCTGCATATTGCAGTCTAGGCAGATAATTGCTTGATTAGGTGAAACCATGTAGGAGGTATTAATGACTATCATAAAAATATAATTGATTTTTTTTCCTCTTAATTAATAATTTTGTGGCTTTCCTAGTTTTCCTGAACAGTGCTTAAATGGTGAAGTAAAGATAAAACCTAAACCATTTATTCAGAAGTTTAGGATTTCAAATTAAAGGTAGGAGCTGTGTTTAGTTTCTTTCTGGTCACCTTGTTTTATACATTCTTGTCTTGTTTGCTTTACAATGGTTGTGATAGTGGCTGGGAATGTTGTCTGTCTGTAGTAGATACTGTTAAAAGTGCTACCAAAGCAGGGGAAGTCTTCTAGGGAGACAGAGAGAAAAGAGAAGGATTTTTATGGAGAAGAAAAAACATATTGTTGCTATTGAAAGGCAACAAACTTCTTCATGAGTACTACTAATCAAAAGTACGCTACCTTTTAGATCATGGGCAAAATGGTTTTTATGCTAGGCATCAAATGGAAAAAGCAAGTCCAGTTTTCAGCTTAAATCCATGGAACAGAACATGCAATGTATAAAGTTCAGGTAGTGCCTTTCTAAGAAGGTTCATCCATCTCCTGCTGATACGTAGTAGCTCACTTACAGTGAATGTAGTCATTGTGGTTGTGTGGGTTACTTGGCATGGCACCTGCACTAGCTACGGAGTAGCAACAAACATCTAATAAGAATATCTAATAGCAAAACTAAAAGCCAGGCATTGGCAGGCAACCCTGGTGGTACCCCACATGGTATCTCCATGCTGTCCTCTGCAAATATTCATTCATGGCCACGTGGCTTTGAGGTGCTGGAGGTATATTTAGGGGTTTTATGAAGTGGTGAGGAATGCAGACAGTATAAGCTAAGAAGTAAGTCAGCTGTTGCTTTTCAAGAATCTGTTATTTTGTCCTCTGAATTTCAGCCATTGAGAAGGTTAAAGCAAAGCAGTGTTGCTGCCATTAGTCCTGGCTGATCCAAGCTGAAAATGAAGTGGGCCGTCTTGTGAAGTTTTGAGTCCAATTCCAGCAGCATCCATTTTAATAAGATAGTGGGAGGGTTGTTTTGAGGAAGAGAAATAGAAATGTCGCAATTCCATAGTTACTGATCCATTGTATGCAAGACTGAAATAACCACAGAAACAGTACAGTGGAGATGTTAGCCTGGGAGTGGTGGTGTTGGGTTGACACTTCCTGGAAAGGAGGACAGAGAGTTTCTGTGTGAAATGCAGCAGCTGTTGTGCAGCTTTGTTTGATATGGAACAGTCAAACTTGTTGGGATACTGAGGGTTAGTAGATTTTGTGTGAAAGAGTCAGGAGTCATGAACATTTCTAAGCGGGAACGGAATTACTCGTAACATCTGTGATAGCTGGCAGATGATGAACTAAGTACATGTTTGAGGTGGAAGGTAAATGGGAGCTAGAGAAAAGCCAGGCCCATTCTTGAGAGTTGTACATTTGAGCAGTCATAAAGCACTGATGTGCTCAGATACACATGCTTAGAAAGGAGCTGGCAGAATTAGAAAGACAGTTGGTGCGAAGACTTTCCCTAATTGCAGAGCTCCATTGCTGTGTATGCAAGGTGGCTGTAAACTTTTATTAAAGAAATCCCTTCTCCCTAGCTAAATGTTCTACAGAAACAAATATGAAACTTCCAACTGAAATTTCAAACGGCTTCCAAAGGTTTTTCAATGTAAAGTGTTCATGTAAATAAATAAAATCTAAACAAGGGTAAGGAAATTTTTTTCTACTCCAATGTAAGGATATTACTATTGATCTACTGTTTTTCAATTAAGAAAAGAATCCTAATGCCAACAAGTAGGCCTGTTTAGATGCAGACTTCAGTCAGGATTAAAATGCACTGATTTTTCCCTGCAGCTTGAGGAAGGAGATGAGATCACTGTGAAATAGCTGTCTGTGGTCAGCAGAAGTGTTAAAATAGGAAAGACACAAACTTTGGAAATGCACTGGGGGGGGGATGAGGTGGGATTATTTTGAAATTGAGTGATTATTTTAATGGGAACAGAGCAAACTGATTTTCCTTCCTGATCTTGTGAGAAACAAGCTTAATATTAATTAATTATTTAACAAAAGGGCTACTGGTCAAAATAAAAATGAAGGTCACAATAAGCTATTTTCAAACTATTCACTAAAATAATTACATCTAATTGCTTCTCCTCATAAAGAAGTATGTTTGATTTGGAGAAGAAATTTCACATTTTTTCTTGGTGCAGTGAAATCAAAAAGTAGATTACTGGTGAAGTAATAGGCATGATCTGCAAAGCTGAGTCATGTTCCTTCAGGAAGGATACTGCTGTTTTGAGAAAACAGATCACTTACCAAGTAGTGAGGAGGAGGAATTGAAATGACAAGGAACAACTCAAGTGCTTTTAGCTGTAGACACTACAATAGGTGAGAGCCTCAGTTTGAGTCTCTAGAATAGTTTGGTATATTGTTACTCAAAGAGGAGGGTCATTAATGAGTTGTATCCGCAGGGTCTCACCAAACAGCCTGCGTGGCAAGAGCCTATAGCTGTAAGGATGCAGAGCCTTTTCCAATGGCTCTTCTTTTGAAACTGCAGCAGTGGATCCCAGCTGCTTGTGGTTGCATGGAGGAGGACGAGATGACTTAATTGTCTTTGGGCATTTGTTTAAAAAATAGGGCTGGTTTCCGTGGTTGTTGAATGGAGTCTTCTAAAAACATTTGGTCAAATTTGTTTCTTCAACTTATGTCATTATTAATGCCACACATATGTGGCAGTAGCCCTGGTTGTTTTTAAAAAAGGCACTGCAAATATCAAACAGGTTTTCCTAGTGAGCAATGCTGACTTGTGCATCTTGCTGGTACTTTGAATGTGATGTTTCTAACCTAGACCTTACTGAACAACTGAGATCAGTATTACTGCTTTGTGGTGCTTGTTCTCTTTCTGTCTTTTGTTTTTTCTCTCCCTCCTAAGGAGGAAAAAGAGTCCTGTGCAGGGAGGTAAGAAAATTCCTGAAGAAGTATTGTGTCTTTCAAGACCAAAGATGTTCAGAAAGCAAGATGGAAATGATAGAAAGCTAGCTGTAGGTTTTCAGCACTCAAAATATGCAAGTGGATTGCTTTGTGTGGTATGTTTTCTGTGGAAATATTTCAACAGAGTTCACAAATAATTCCTACAATTCTGTGTAGGAGTCAGGTTAATATTTACCACTTTATACAATGGTCAGAATGTGAGGTTCAGATTTGGGAAGGTTTGTTTTCTGAGATTTCATGGGGATGTATAGATGAATGTATGCCTATGTGTATGCTGGCAAATAGTGTTCTGTGTGGCTTAATCTTTTAACAAGAAGGTGGGGGAAGTATTCTGGGCAGTAGGTACCTAACATTGCTATTGTGATTAATGGTGCACTAGTTCTATTCTGCCATGAAGATGTCCAGAGCTTAATTACACTTGTTTCTTTGTTTGTTCTAGTATGTATGTGGGCAATAATAGTTAACATTGAAGTGTCTGCAGACTATGTGAACAGCCAACAATGCTTTTTGTAGTTAGATTTGTACGTAACTGTTTAGCAATTGAAAACTGAGGATCTGGGATCGTAGTGAGACTTCATAAGAGCTGAAAATGAACAGGAAGTACACTGTAGCAAGTATGGCTCTTAAGGACATGTTACATACCTACTGTGTAGTTCATACCTCACTTCTTGTTTAGAAGAGCAAATTAAAATTTAAAACTTTTAATTTATTTATAAGAAATTTCCACATTTCTGTGTGTCAGTAAAACCTGAAGCCTTATGAGATACTTCGTCAAGATATTCAGTCAAAGGTTTTCCCTGAGCTTTGTGATTGTCATGTAGCTGGTAAATTTCTTTAACTAATCAAGAGTTGCTATTGCAGAGATTTCCTGAAAAAAGAAAACTATCTGACATTGTAGTCTTAGAGACTGCTTGTTTCCAAAGCCAAAACAGATGTTAAATGTTTGGATGAAATGAAGTGACGTGTCTTAAAATTTGGCCAAGACAATAAAGGCTTGAAAGACATCAAGAATGATAGAAGAATACATAAGGAACATCACAAGAGTTGAATTAGAATAAATGGACTGTTTAAATACTAAACATTACTTAGCTAACCTCTTAAACTATACAATGAGCTGTGCTGTAGCCATTGTGTAGACCTGGCTCTGTACTGTTGGGCAGAATTTTCTAGAGGAGCATTAAGGTAGTGAGGTTTTTGCTTTCTGAATATTTTTCATGCTACCAACTCCTGAATGTGTTGAAGGCGTATTTCTGAGAATATAAGAATGCTCCACTCTCTTCTTAAAATTTAGGCTGAGGTTTACAATGTCATGGCCTTTTGTAATTCTGGAATTAGAGAAATGAATATATGCAGTTGAAAACACAGGAAAAAATGTAGAAAGCTGCACAAATCAAAATGTGAGTTGGCTGTGGATGGTCCTATTCTATGTGAAAGCTGATAGTTTATGGTGCGGTGAAGGTCAAACTTAAGATGATGTCAAACCCTATGTTTATGAAGCCTCCTGTGGTTACTATGCAGAAATAAAATGGAGTATGATTTCTCTGCAAAACAAAACAAAACCTGAACAGCCATTAGTTTTGGTTTTGAAAAAATAAAGCTTTAATATCACAGAATCATAAGGATTGGAAGAAACCTTTGGAGATTGTCTAGTCCAACCCCCTACTAAAGCAAGATTCCCTGAGGTAGGTTGCAGAGGAAGGCATCCAGTCAGGTTTTGAATATCTCTGGAGAAGGAGTCTCCTCAGTCTCTCTGGGCAGCCTGTTCTACTGCTCCGTCACTTTCACAGTAAGGAGTTTTTTCCTCATGTCAGTGTGGAACTTTCAATGTTCCAGATTGTGCTCATTACTCCTTGTTCTGTTACTGGGCGCTGCTGACAAGAGCCTGGCCCCAACCACTTGGCTCACACCCTTTAGATATTTATAAGCATTGTTAATGTTTCCTGATCCCATCTTTGTCTTCTCCAGGCTGAACAGCCCCGCATCTTTAGTCTTTCCTTGTGATATGCTCCAGACCCCTCATCATCCACTCTACTGGACTCTCTCTACAAGCTCTCTGTCATTTTTGAAATGGGAAGCCCGGAACTGGACGTAGTACTCAAGAGTACTCAAGATGTGGCCTTATCAGGGCAGACTAGAAGGGAGAAATAACCTCCCTCATCCTGCTGGCCATGTTCTTTTTAGTGCATCCCAGGATACTGTTGGCCTTCTTGGTCACAAGAATGTACTGCTGGCTCATGGTCAACCTGTGGTCCAGCAGGGCACCCAGGTCCTTCTCTGCAGAGGTCCTCTCCAGCAGGTCAGCCCCTAACTGTACTGATGCACGTGATTATTCCTTCCCAAGTGTAGGACTCTACAGTTGCTCTTGTTGAACCTCATCAGGTTTTTTTCCTGTCCAGTTCTCCAACCTGTTCAGGTCTTGCTGAAGGACAGCACAGATTTCTGGTCTATCAGCCACTCCTCCCAGCTTTGTGTCATTAGCAAACTTTCTGAGGGTACATTCTATCTCCTCATTCAGGTCATTGATGAAGATGTTGAATAGGACCAGTCTGAGTACTGACCCCTGGGGAACAGTGTTAGCTGCAGGCCTCGTTATTTGAGCATTTGTCCCTAACTTTTTTTTTCTTCAAGTGTTGTCAAATCAGACAGCAAGTCTATTTTTGGTTGCCTTTTGCATGTCACATTGGTCCTTAAACAGTGGAAGTGGGGTGGTTGCAGCAGTAGCTTTAACTTATGCTCTTGCTTTTCATCTCTTATCTACCTGAGGCACACAAAACGTGATGTTGTTTTCCACAGGTAGGGACAGTTGGACTTAAACTTCTCCTGGCCTGCGAAGTTCAGAAAGCAAATCAGTGCTGTGCATTGTTGAACTGTGTCAGGGGATTTTGTGAGGTGGACTTCCGTAAGGATGATGACAAAGGCAAGCCAAACGCAAATTTATGGAGAACTGACAAATGTTCGGATGGAATGACTAACTGAGCCATGATAGCTTATCTAGAAACTTGATGATTGGTTTCTTAATGGTTTATTAAAAAACGTATGTATCACAAAATGGCCCGGGTTGGAAGGGACCTCAAGGATCATGACTCTCCAACCCCCCCACCACATGCAGGGCCACCAACCTCCACATTTAATACTAGACCAGACTGCCTAGGATCCCATCCAACCTGGCCTTAAACACCTCCAGGGACGGGGCATCCAAATGTATGTATGTGTATTAAAAAGTTTGTTTCTCCAAAGTAGAAGGTTGCTTTAAAAAGTAGACAAGAACACTTGCTTGACTGATTTACTTATCTCAGTAGCTGAGCAAAAAGTTACAAACCTGAACTTCATTCCTGTTTCCATTATGGGAAAATTCTACTGGTTGTCTGTTGAATTACCATGTCAGCAGAGCTAAGTCAAACCTGCTTATAAGAAAGTCATAAAAATATAAAATACAGTTTGGATAGTGGTGAAGATAGCCATTACATTCTGTTACCTGCTGGTGCAGAAAGAATGGTGTATTTTGTTGGATGCTGCAGGGTTTGCCAAGGATGCAGTCAAATTTGCTTGTCCTTAACTCAGAATAAAGGTACAACTCAGATAACAATAACCACTCAGTGTGTGTGCTAACTTTTTTTTTGAGCTTGGAATCAAATGCATCCTTCCCTAGCCAAGGGGAAACATTTGAGAAGCTGTGACGCATTTACACAGATGAAGGAAGGAAATGTCCAAAAGAGTCAAAAGATAAAAATAGATCAGTTTACTGAGCTGAACTCTGGATGGGAATTGTAGAACTAAATATAAATCTAAATTTGTACCTTTGGGACTTACATAACTGAGTAGTATAACCCTTTCCTGTTTTTTCTTATGTTAAACATTATAGTGGACAACCTCAGGTAAAGACTTGCGTCAAGCCTTGTGAGGTGGTTTTTAAGTGGCTTAAATGGGAGACAGTGCTGAAAGTTTGATCTCCTCTTGATTATTGTTTTAACTCAACTAACTTTCTAGAAAAGTGGATTAAGCATTTTTTTATGAGCTCTGTGCTGGAGACGATGTCTCTGGGCTTCACTGGACAAAAGGCCTAAGCTAGTGGTTAAATAGGACTAAGTGTCTGTGATTGAGGTTAAAGAAAAGGGAATGATGTTTTTACACCAGCTTCTACAAAGGAAGTAAATTTGCCTCTGACCCTGATATTACAAAACAATAAAATAAAAATAATAAAAAAGCCATCAAGTCTCCTTTGTGGTTAAGGAAAAACAGACTAGATCAGGGTGTTTAAAATTTATGTAATGGAAGAGGATATTGTAAAAACTCTTCATATGTAAAGAACCATCCAAATTACTTTCCTTAGTTCATCACAGTAGTGCCATTGAAATCAGGATAAATTTGATTTCTCTGTGGAGAAATGCTACATTTTTGGACGTACTGATACTTTGCAGGACGTACTGATACTTTGCAGGACGTACTGATACTTTGCAGGACAAGAAGAGTTAAAGAAGTGTTACTGTTAAAATAGTTTGCTAATACAGTGAAAGTAACGGGAATTTATGGATAAAAATGATAGCATCATGATGTATAACTTAAAGCAGCAACTGTCTCCACTCCTCACTGCCCCCCCAGGTATGGCAGGTTAGTTTTTTAGTTATCTTTTATTTATTTATTTATCTTCCTTTTTTTTTTTTTTTTTTTTTTTTTTTTTTTTTTTTTTTTTAAGGTACTGCCTAGGAAAGAATGTTTACTTGACAGATCTATTCATAGTTGCAATCTTGTTTGGTTTTGTTTTGTTTGGTGTTCCAGAGGAGCTTAGGAATGTTTTCTCAGGGTTGTTTTGGATGAATTTTCTGTCTTTGATAACTAAAATAGTATCTGTTCCAAGTAGCAGTTTATCTGTTAAAGAAGTAAACAGTTTGTAGAAAAATGACCTGACTACTTACAGTAGAGCTACAGTATGTCAATTTTAACTTTGTATTTATGAAATACATTGTGTTATAGCAAAGTATTACAAATACTCATTTTTGTAACGTGGTTTTGAAATGGATTTGTCCATGTTGCTGTTCTCATCGTGCTAAACCACTGTTCTGAAATTAAAGCCGTGAAAACTTGTTTGAAAGATGAGTTGGTTAGTTGAGCTGCAAACTTAATGAGCAGTGTTTCTGCTTGTAGGCAAATTTATGACTTGGAATCTGAGCCAGGGCTTACCTTGCAATTCATGTCCACTGAAGCAACAAGAAGGAAATCAAAGAACAAGAAGACACTGCTCTTGATAATGTTGAAAGTGGTATTTAGAAGAGAAAAGGAAGTTGTAGAAGTCTTATGTTTGATTATGAGAAGATTAAGGATGAACGTACCTCAATATTAAGGCAGATCGCTTAGTGGACAGCTTTCTAGTTGTCTGGGCACTTACTTTTTATGCATGTGATGTAGCTTTTGTGTAGATATAACAGGAAAAAGATCTGTGTGTTTTTTTTTTTTTTTTTTTTTTTTTTTTTTTTGTTCACAAGCAAGCAGCATAGTATCCTTCTTAGGATTTGTTTCCTCATGCAATGTTTTCCAGTACTTGGCATAGGAACTTCACACCCACTTATTTCCTTTACTAATACTTTGTGTTCTGGCTTGTGTTCTAGCTACTGATCTTCAGAGGTGGGGACAGAACTGACTGGTTTGAGTTCTCCTGTTTTAGTAAGACTTGCCCAACTGTGGGAGAGATTTGACAAAGGATAGCCATCCTTTTCTAGAGTGGCTTTTTACTGACTTAATTGTTGTCCTTATGTATACTATCACTTTTTTGTCACTTTTGCTCAATAAATAAGACAGAAGTCTGGCAGATAATAAGCTCAATCTGTAGGCATCAGTGTTCATGTCCATAGGAGGTCCATTATGTGTACAGAGATAAGTAGGAGGTCATATGGAGAAGTGTTGCATACTTTGAGTGTTAAAGCATGTGCGCTACATTTAATGAAGGTTGCACAGGCAGCCTTTGTGCTGTATTGCCTAGTTTTTGAGTGCTTTTTGTGACTGCTTCTATGAACCCTGGTCCTAGCTCAATTAAGTCATTGTTTAGGGTTTATGTAAAGTTTTCATTATATGCCTTAGTTGGATGACAGTAGATGACACTGATTTTAGCAGAATACACAGTATTATCTTGTTAATCAGAGTTATTTTGGGAACAGAAATGCATTAAATGACTATACGATATTAAACAGAGTGGATGTGTAAGCTGGTTTATTAAACAGAGATGTCGATTACAGAAAAGCACATTATGGATGTTAGTACTTCACTAGGAGGTGGGGGGGTTGTGGGTTTTTTAGTTTTGTTTGGGACAACAATCCAAATACACAAAACTATTAAGCTTGCTAGCTTATTCAAAAAAATCTGGGTCTGATTTTCTTTCTTGACCATTAGATTCTGCTATGTTTGTTAAAACTAAATGAGGGAAGCGCTAAACTGTCAAATGTCAAGAAAAAAGGAACCAAATGACAATTATGCTTTCTTGCATATAATTAGACCTGAAAGTCATAAACTGCATTTGGTTTTTCACAGCATGATAGACTAAGCTTCATGTGCAAAACCCTCTCTGAAAGAGCAGATGATGGTGAAGGGCTTGAGTGGATATACATACTGATGAGCTACCTAAGTTACTACACTTGTGGGTTTTTGTTTCTTTGTTTATCCAAATACATGCAGCAAAATTGCTGCTCTAATAAGAAACTTTCTGAACTGTCGTGTAACCTCTGAAGAAGGAACCAATGCAGATGAAGGGATGCCTTCCCTTCGGATAGACAAGCATTATGTTGCTATGTAAAAGCTGTGTTCCTACTGTATGGTGAAACAAAAATTGGCTGAATAATATGGTGAAACAAAAATTTATTATATATATAATGCTTATTCATAGTAAGCTACATTTATTAGTGCACTGAAATGGCTTCTTTATTTAAAAGGGACTAGGAAGATTTTTATCAGAGATATGACACTATATCTCCATAGCAAAGTTGGATACCAAGGTTGAGAAGTATCTGGAAATGTTAGTCATAACTTCAGTATTCATTGACTTCAAAGTCTTTGTTTTGGAGACTGATTCTCTTAGCATTTGAACAACACATAAGATAAGGGCAATATTATTACCCACATTAAAAAGAATGTGGATGTGGCACTAAGCGGCAGTTCATTGGTAGAACTTGATAGGATATGGTTGATGGTTGGCTTTAATAATACTGAAAGTCTTTTCTAACCTAAATATTGTTTATGTGGTGTGTTTCTCATCCAAATATTCACTCCTTTTGAAGCATGTTTGAAGAACTATGTCAGAGTCCAAAACAAAGTTCAGATTTCCATTACACTGTTGATACTGTAGAGTAGAAGAGAGAGAAATGAGCAAAACAGTTGCTAACACTGGGAATTAATTGATCAGTTTCTAATCATTGAGCAGGCCTTTGGTACAGATTGTTGAGCATCCAGTAGTTGAGGTTTAGAGAATAAGCACTGGTATCCTTATCTTGATTCTGCCAAAATATGCTAAGACTGGCACTGATGTGAGAATTGATCTTTCAAAATGCAGCAGTACTTGACTTAATGTATCTGAGATAAGAGAGAGATGAGAAATCTAGAAAGGTAGAGAGAATTCTGAGAGAGGATCAGTTGGCTTATAGAAATATTGGAAATCACCACACTACCTACGTGTTCCTAGAGTCTCTGTCTCTTGTGGTTAAGATCTTATAGGATTACTAGAACACACTAAATGGTCTACTGATGTATGCAGAGTAACAGACTCAAGGGAGCCTGAGTTTTTGCAGGCCATTTGACAGAAAGTGTGCTGTTTCTCTGAAGCAAATACTAATTTCAAGGCCAAAAGGTGGTAGTTGTTTTTTTTGTTGTTGTTGTTCACTTTTTTTGCTTTAAAAAAATGATTGTGAGAAATACAAGCCTAAGCAGAAGAATGGGAGAGATATAATGGGTACCTAGAGCAGAAAACTTGTGATTTCTAGTACTGTGTGGTCACTGGGAGGATTGATGCTTGAAAGGAATAAGGCCTTGTGTATCTACTGTGCTGCTCACGTGTTTTTATTACAGTGATAATGTGCTAAAATAAGAAAGAAAAGCTGTTAATAGGCCATGGCCTAGATAGGCCTAACATTTCTTCATACCCTGAAGAAAAAAGCAAGTAAAGGGAAGGAAAACTTTGATAGAAGGCCTTAATTTTGTACTGTATAGTACAGTCTTGGTAATTTAGCACAAGAATTAGTTATAGTTAACTTGCGTAATGTTAAAAAAAAAAAAGAAAAAAGAAAAAAAGCCTTTTTCCATATCATTATTCCTCAAATTTCAGTTGCTCAACAGTAGAAATGTGCTATTGGGCCTTTGTGGAAAGAGCAGTACAGCTGTTCCAGGAATACATTGGTAGCACAGTCTGAGATCCAGAAAGAACCCAGGCATATAAACATCTCTGTAGTCAGTTCCCTTGTGTGGACTCTGATTTGCCAAGAGCGCTACAGCGGATGTGTTAAAAGGATATGCTTATCTCAAAAGATAAGTTGAGCCTTATCTCTAAGTAATCATCTTCTTGTGTTCAGGTGAGATTATTAATCACATCTTTTAATTAGAGAAATGCTTGAAAGCGTGGGCAGTAACTAAATGTTTTGCTGACAGGGTCCTCAGTCAGCCTGCTTAAGCAAGCTAATCAAACCCTCCTGCATCAAAAAAGTATGGTCTCTAATAAAAAAAAAGTGTCAAGAACTCTTGGTGAAGAAGTGTGACATAGGAAGCATATACTACCTTGAATTGAACCTGTAAAGAGTCATATAAGTCTCCTTGATTTTGACTATTGCCTTCTAGTACAGAACATTAAAGGAACAGCTGACTTTGTTAATACAAAGACTGGTTTCTAAGAAGGGCAGTTCAAATAGCTGAAAAACTGAAGCTGAGTGAAGAAAAAAGAGTTAACTTGAGTTTACTCCCTGGGCTAGCAGTAATTTCAAAGTTAACATTCTGAGAAGTTGCTTTGACAGCAGTCTTGGATCTAATCGTGCAGTATGCAATTAGAATTGTCATTCCATGTGATATTTAAAATGCTTATAACTGGCTTCAGGTTAGCACAGCAGCTGAATGTGGCTGAGCTATTTTTTTCTGGATAGCAACTACTGAAGTAGATGTTATCTGTGAAGATTATCTCACACAAACAGCATTCACATTTCTGAAATACATCGCCATAAAGAAACAATCAAATTTCAGTCCATGTGTTTTGTTCATTGCCTTTAATTTAAGGAGGCATGCATGATGTTACTATTGGGTGTCCTGCTTTTGTGTCTTATTTAGACAGACTTCTGAGTCCATTAAAATTATTTTGGTCCATATCTTAAAGATGAAATGTCACAGTGCTGATTTTTATTTTCAGCTGATGGAGGAACTTGACAGCCAAATGTATAGAATTACTAATTGGCTGATAGTTTGAAAATGGCTCTTAATTAACAACATAGATTTCATGGAGTTAGCTATGTATTAGTGAGCTAATTTTTTTTTTTTGTTTGTTTAAACCTTTAAAATTGGCATTGCCAAACGGATGCTTTTTGATGGTATCCTGTAATGGTAGAAGTGGAAAAAAAATGACTAATGGAAGGACAATAGAGTTGTGTTCATACTTGGGGAAAAAAAAAAAAAAAAAGGACTGAAAAATGCTGTACCTGTAAAGCCATACTGATAAAAAGGAACAAATTTGTAAGAGCAGTAATTTACAGCAAACAATGCACATTTTAAACAGCATCACATTCTCAAGCCTACCTTAACTGTAAAACTTGAAATAAATACTGTTGTTGTCTTTGCTGCTGGTGGTTCTCCCTGTTAATGTGCTGTGGTCTGTAAGTTGTAGTTGCTTCTAAAGCTAAAAATGACTATTAATTAAGTTTTGCTGAGGAATGCTGTCTGATAATACTGTACGTTCTCCTTTTTTGTCTTCTTCAAATATATGACGTTATTTACCTGTTGCCCTACTTTTTAAAGCTAGTGTGAAAGTGTTTTTTCGTTTTTTTTCCTGAAGAAGGGGTGGTATGCTGGACTGCACAGTGTGTAATACAAGGATCTTATGGTTTCACTGGCTCCTAGATGTTGAAGAAAGAGTTAAATATAAGCTACGCAACTTGAATTCCTGAGGAAAAAGAGGTCATACGTGTGTTCTTAAAACCTTTTTGGTCACTGCATCTCTGTCTTTCCCTTAAGCTTTCACAGACTTGTCTGATTATAGCCTCAATTAAATTCATGTCCTTTGATGAAGGAAGTCCTTTACTAATGTGTAGTTGTTATAGTTGGAACATGAGGGCGTCAGGATCCAAAATTAATTGCCACTTGGGACTGGTAGTGACGCTGAGGCATTGAAAAGAAAATTGTCTCTCTCAAAAGCTTTCTGAAACGATCAGCTTGGAAAATGAGGCATATCCTTGTCACCTTAAAGAAAGTATTGTTAGTATTGAAAATGAGAAGCAACGTTCACTTTGTAACAATATGAGGAAATACTTTGTTGAAGTTGACCCAAGTTGAGAGAGGACAGCTATAGACTTCTAACTTGCTGATGTCTTGGTCTCTGTCCTCCAGTAGCTCCCAAGTGCAGAAGGGAAAGCCTGAAGCTGACACCAAGGGAAAAGGGCATCTCATTCCACAACCACTAACAAATGTGTCAGTGGTAGTACAATATGGTTTCAACGTCCTGTTCTTTGCTTTGTACTGAATTCCTTCCTGTTTTAAGAACATGATCTTTAAAATACAGCTAATCAGCTTGAGTTGCAGGAACGTTGTGCTTATTACCATAGCATCTATACTGAGTGATTGGTGCAGCTGTTTCAGTTAACAGCAAAAAGAAGAGCTAAGTAGGCACTGGCTGTGGGGTAGCAGGGCCATTAAAGCAGATTAGGTACACAATAATTAAAAGAAGGCAGGACTTGGGAGGGGCTGAAGCTCAGTTTGCCTGTGGGATCTCAGGGGTAGAGGAAGGACCAGTGACCAGGCCTGACTGTGCTGGGTGACTCGGATACATGCATACTGCTGCCAGTTAATCAAGATGAATCTCAGCCAAGTAAACAAGGGCTGCTAAGAAACTTGGTGTCGTCTTTCACAGCCTCTTGCATAAAATCAGTCAATATAAAAGGTTAGGCTTTACTTGCTCATTTAAGGGAAACACCTAATTTTCAGTAGTTCTGGAGCTAATATCCATGCGCTTGTTTAACGTGAACTTCAAAAGTAGAATCTGAGGTATCTAGTATACGCTTTCTTTCTGACTAATTTCTGTGACTTGTACTGGACTCATTGTGGGCAAGCAAGGAAGGGAGAGTGCTATGTTTTTTCAATAATTGTATAATTAAGTTCATTGATGGTAGGCCAAGAATAGTGATCACAAGGGTTGGTGCTGAATCAGAAGGAATACTTTAAATGGTACTCTGTTAAACAGAGACATAATTGCCCTCTCTTTCCCTTTCTTGGCTTACTGGATGACTGAATTGCTCATTTCATACTTGACTTTGAGTGTGACTGGAGCTGTGAATCAGTGTTTGTGAGAATTCTGTGTCTGGCTTGTGTTCTGACTTTCCTTTTATGAGCTGGAGAGGCTTGCTGTGTTATTCCTAACTATGTAGTGAAAGTCCTCTTAAAGTCTCCTTGTTATGAGTGGGTGAAAATGTTTGGCAAACACACGAATCAATAATGGCTTATTTTCTTCACTGCTGCTATTCAAAAGCTGCACTGTCCATTTTGTATTTGTACAGATAATCAATGTCTGTCCCCAAATGATAATTAACAGGAATAGATAACTTTGGGGCCTTCCTTTGCAAAGTCATCTTGCAAGTACAGGCATTTCTGAAACTGCTCTTGTTTTCGTACCTGATCTTTTGTCAGCAGTGGCAAGGATTGCAGCAAAATTGAAAGAGCTTATATGCAGTTAGAAAAACTTGATAATTGTTTTTGTTAAAGTTATTCACTGGTTTACCATGCTGCTGAAATGTCTGGAGCCCTATACATCATAAAAAGAGTAAGTAAACTAAGTGAAGCCTGTTAACACTGTATAATTTGACCTGTTTTGTTTTCATAAAGAAGAGACTGACTTTTTAATGGCCTAGCCTAACATGTCCATTCTGTTTGCTGACTGAAATTGAAAATTAAAATGAGGGAAAAATGCTTTCATGATTATAGTTTTCCCTTGGGAACAGTTTCAATTTTGGCTTTCTCATAAGGGAGATGGTGGCTTCCTTTCTATTTTTGTGGCATGAAAATTCAGATCTGTGTAGCCTGTTTCTAAAGTTAAGAAAATTCTAGATGTCAACCATGGAAGTTATAAACAACTTCCAGGTGCCTGCAATTTGAGGAAGTCCCTGAATCAGATTGCCATCTTGATGTGACCTTTGCCAAAAATAACTGTAGTAGTACGTGCACAAAGTGCTTGTGCAGTGTGGTGAAAAGAAAGACAAAACAAGTTATTTTAATGTACAGTATGTTTGCTTTTTTAGGTTTGCGTTTCTGTAATGCAAAGACAAGCTCTTGAGTCTGTCTTGGTTTGATATTCAAATCAGTAGCATCTTATTGCACAGAAGGACTGCAAGGTAGACTGCAGCTGTTTGTGCTGTTCCAAATCAGTAGGGCTTACTGTTACTGGGCAGCTTGCTTCACTCCAGTATTTGACTTCTTGGTCCGTGGAAAAACTACTTTTTAGTACTATAACTTATACTAAATAGGTGATAACAAAAGTAAAGCCTCAAACTGCATTGTTCCGTAAGTCTAGATATGCTATAGATACAATACCTGTACTTGCCCAAACCTTAAAGTATAGGCAGTTTGTTTATGTTTCAATGGTGTGATTTAAAGGAAAGGAAGTCTTTGGTGAGCAGAAATTAAGGAACGATTACCTTTTCCTGCATTCTGTAGGCCTGACACTGCATACAGTCTGATTGAGTGTCTAGAGTGGCTTCAGTGGCTATTTCCCATTGGCATTTTAATTCAGCTCAGAGTGTGTTTTTGAAGTGCATCTGTTGATTGACCCACTTTATAGCTCTTTGCTCTGTGGGGCATCAGAGATGCAAAAGTAGGATTCATTTCAGGTATTACTAAAGTAGAAGACCCATTCTCTGTACAAATAAATACTAAGTTCACACAACCAGGAAACAGCTGGTTCAATGTAAAATCTCCTGCAGAACGTGAATCCTTAGCACCAAGGTTGTGCTGACTGATCTTCTGTAGCACTGCACAGCATTATTTTTTTTTTTATCCTAGAATTAGAGGTGTGAAGGGACATATATGAATAGAGGGAGGAAGTCTTGTCTTTAGAAATAATTCAATCTACCTTTGCTTTCTTTGCTTGCCTTTCTAAATTGCTGTTGGTTTCATAAACTTGTTTGTAGAACTTAGTTTGAACTGTGTATTATCTAAGGGCATATTTACAATATGGAATGACAGGGAACTTCAGGCATGTCTTAGCCTTTTCATTCTCAGGGAAAAGAAAGTGACGTGACTGGAAGCCAGCCTGTAACCTCTCAGTGAAAAGGGCTTCTATGGATAAACATACCTAAATCTCTTCCAGAAGAGAATAGATACTCTCCCATTCTCTAATCGTACCTCCTCATTCAAAGATGCTGCAACAAATTTCTGGGTTTACTTAACATCAGAGAAATCTGTAGACTGAAAAGGGTACCTCAAACTGCAGTATATTTTGACTTGTGTGGCTCCCAGTATTCTAAATTTCAGTGCATTTTTCTGTCTTCTGGTGGATCAGCTTTTTGTGCTCATTTGCATGGCTCTCTTAATAGATCATTTGTAAAATCGAAATTGTCAGGCATGATTGAAAACACTCTCTACAGAGTCAGAATTGCCATGTTTGGAATTGCTAGAAAGAAGAGAAAAAAAGTATTGTTTATGGGATGATTTTCTTGCCTTGTTGTACAGCCTCTTTCTCACTACCATTCCATTTTGCAGCCAGCCCTACAAGGGCAGAAATGCCTTGGTGACAGAGCTACTGAGTTCTGCGGATGTGTGTTGATACCAAGGAATAGATCTCAGCAGAGGTTTTATTTAAGCATGCAGGGCTGTAGTGGGAATGTCACCTTCTGTTACGATGAATTCTACTTGTACGCTGATGGCCAAACCTCATGCCCAGGAAAGTCTCCACAAGGTTGGTGTGAAGCTCTGTAGTGGTCAGCATTGAACTGGGTCTTCCAGAGCCAAATGGTATTTATGTGTTTTCAGTAACCTGCAGAATTTATTGTCCATTAAATTTTCAGTATCTCCAGTACGTGATCTTCAGTATTGCGTACACTTTTGTGTCTTGGAAATCCAGTGGTAGAGAGTTTCATAGCTTTTACTGTACGCTGTGAGAGAGGCCACTTCCTCATGTTGTTTTTAAACATCCTACCTCCTAGTTTTCTTCTACTGTTCTATCTCTTGTGTTAGAAGAGTTGGCCAACAATTAATTTTCCTTGTCTGCATCAGTTGTGGTTTCATAAAACTTTCTTATGTTGCCCGGTTTTTCCATGCCAAGGAGACCTAGCCATATGTTTTGTGTTGGACTCATCCTAATTACTCTGGTGGTTCTTTGCCTAACTACTGTTTGTATCTTGTTTGAGAAGGTGGAACTAGATTGTGTTGAAGATGTGAACACACAAGCAACTTTACACAGCTTCTTAGCGTTATTAATTTTCTCTTTGTCGCTAATATTAAGCATTTGTTCAGATCTGTTGCTTTTCAATCTTTTTAGTTCTTTCTTTTGTGACTGCTGTTGTTTTGGCCTACATTGAGCATATCCTTGAAGATAATGTGATTAAAATACTTGGCAAACTTTTAAATTAAACTGAGACAGTCTCCAAATCAGAGCCAATATAGTTTGGGCATTAGGTCTGAATTAAACAATATCCCTGTGTGAGAAAAGTTTGGTAATTAGAAGTCAATTGTCATGGATGTAAGTGAAAGTGTTAGTGAGCTTGTATTTCTTGACTGCAGGAAATAAGCCTTGGGTCTAAGAAATTCTTGAAATTAGTTTTTAATCTTTAAAAGTAAGGTGGTTTATTTCTAGTCTCTTCAAATCCTGTCTCTCAGTTGTTGTTAACTCCAGTTTGAAGTAACTGACCTTGGAAAATTTTTGAGCTCAGGCATAGGTTTTTTCTCATTCCTTTTGCACGATAGCTGTAGTACAAATTGCCTTGTTTAATGCATCTTTGAAATATCTGCACACTTTTGCAGCTGTTGCTGGGATTCGTGATCACAACAGTAACGCACTGTTAGAGAATATAGAAACAAAGGGCTGTCAATATTCTAAGGTGATATTTGCTTGTAAAATAATTGCAAGGAAAATGATAAAATCTTAATATACAGAGACAGCTTTTATGGTTTAAGTTTATTTGGACCAGTGCTGTCACAGTCTTCTATTTGGACACAAGGTCAGGTGAAACGTTCATGCCTGATGGTTTATAAATGTGTTAGTGCCATTAATAATGGCATTAAAATGGTTCTTGGAACTGAACTTGATATTTAAACTTTGATGCTAGTATTCAATTGCAAAGATCTTGGAAATGGCTTCAGGTGTCAGAAGGATGTACTGCAAAATCTTACTGTGTATATTCGTGATCTTGCATCAGGTAAGTTGATTGCTGGGAATGAATGGAGTTTTCTTATGAGTACAGGCATATGTATTTGTAAATACATGATTCATTTTGAGAAATGGAAGAAAGTAGGGATGGTTGATAAAGGGCACACTGTGAACTTGCAAGGTCTCTTACATTTCATTTTATTTTTCTCCATTTGAGTTTGGAGGGTTGTTTTCTGGTGAAGCACATCAAATGAAATGGTTGGGAGTGTTTCATGCAAACTGGTCGCTCTTGAGGAAAGCAATGTTAGCAGAGTCTTGGAGAGCAGTGCTGGCCACTCTCTGATAGTTCGTCCAGTTGTGAAAGAATTCCAAGGAGTTGATGTTTCACACAAAGCATTATGAACAAGAGGAACTTGGGTGGTGCAGTTGTAAAAATAGATTTCTTCTGCAGAGTTCATATAAGAGTATCTTATAATAATATTAGGCCTTACACTGTGTGTATTATTCACCATAGAGAGTACTTCTACAACAGCTGAATTAACTAGTTACTGTTTGTTTTAAATACCAAGTTCCTTATATATTAAATACAGTTTATCATTACTTTGTAATCATAATGATTATAATCATATCATTTGTGAAGATAAGCATTAAATATAATAAACTTGTGATGATAAACTTTAGTCTAAATGCTCTTAAAATACAAAAAGCGATAATGGAGGAAAAGGCAAGTATAATCTTCAGTCTGCTCAGATTACCATATCCTCTAGGCAGCGTAACCTACATTCATTTTAGTCCTGCCAAATTAATTGTGGAACCTAATGATGAATGAGAATAGCAGTGAGTTGAACTTTAATAATCTGTAGGCTGTCTTTATTATATAGAGAAGCTAAGAAATCTAATACAAGTTCTTATATAAATCTTTTTTTTTTTTTTTTAACTTTACATCACTTCTATTTGGTGATAAAATTATGTTGCTTGATTAGCTGCTGATACTTAAAATTCAGGTTTGCTGTCTATTTTTAGTCAAGTATGCCACCAACTTTGGAAAATGCCATCTTTAATTGTACAACACAAAGCAAATGAATGAGGAAAAAGCACTTGCAAAATAGAGAGAATTTATATTTAAGGTTCTTTTTTGGGGGGGGATTCCTTTTCACAGGATATTCAGTTGACAGGATATATAATATTCCTATATTATAAAGGTAAAAGAATTCAGAATGCATGCATGAAATTATTCCCACTGGTTCATACTTAGATATTTCCTGGCTGTAGAACAAAATTATTTGCGCTTCATCTGCAAATAATGTGTTCTTTCTACTTTTAAATACTTGTTCACAAAGAAGTTTGAAAAGTCCATTATTATCCTTAATCATACTGTGTTTCTCATAAAATAGGCTTAATACCAGAGCTACTGTTCTGGCTGCTAGGGAATATTTTTGGATTAAGCTTGACTCTGAATGCATGTAATTATGGAAATAAATGCCATCTCTTTGGTCTGTGGAAATTTGGAAAGCTGCTGATCACATAAAAGAGTTAAGTCCTAGTCCAGGTTAGCTCTTACTGAGGTTATAGTTTAATTCTCTTGATGTAACTTTTCTGAAGAACTGCTTGTTGATACCAGTTGATCCTCCTAGCATTCTTGAAACACTTGTTTATGTCCCCTGCTTGTTTGTACCTGAACAGTTAGAAGACTTCCATCTTAGTGAAAAATGCTTAGATCCTTAATGCTAAGAAGATAAATGTTAAGTGTTTAGTTATCACAGTTGTAAAGGGATCTGTTTTATTTATTTGTTTTAAACCTCAAACTTGTAATAATATTTATAGCTAGTTCAGAATTAGCAAGGCTGAAGTCTGTATTGTTTTGTTTCACATAACTTTTTCTTATAAGTTTTTATAAGAAGGGGTTTGACTAATTGTATATGCCAAACAGCTCAAAATATAGTGCAAGCAGGGAAGTGCCTGGTTAGAACAAATAGTAGCAAGCGTTCTGATTAAATGCTTTAAAGAATGAGAGTGGTTTCCAGCCCTTCCACTCTGAAAGTGCTTTTTGAGCAGTATTGCAATGGCTCATATAAGTCATAGCAGTACATAAATTATATCTAGTCTTTTTTCTTTGTTTTTCCTTCCAGCTGGACGTATTGCTTGGGATGAGAAGTTGGTAACTTTCTTGTTTCTATTTACAGTAAGAGGTAGACGGAAGAATGTTTCTCCTCAGACCAAAGTTGTGTTACAAAGGACTCAGGGAGCATAAATGATGAACAAAAACTTGATTTGTGTGTAGTTCAACCTAAACTGTTACTCTGGATGTTTCAGTAACAGCACTACTGGTTAAGTCTATCTTTACAGCATATGGAAGCAATCTCAAGCTTTAATTAAACTTGTTAGTTGCCCCTGACTGTACTTTATAAAAACGTAAGCATCTTTGTTTAAGTTTTAAATAACAAATGAGATTAGTAATTTGTTAACCTGGTTGGGTACTCCAGCTACAATAGGCAATCCTTTAATTAAATATTTTTTGTTGTAGTTGTTGAAATCAAGTTGTTATTGATCAAATGCAATATATGTAGACCAATTTGCATGCTATTCAATCAATGCAACATCTGTACAGTCTTTATCTAAGCATTATCTATTAAAGGGTAACCCTGCCTGAGCGTGGCAAGGCTAATAGGAGTCTCTGTGCCACTTCAGGGAGTGCTACAGTTTCAGGAGCGCATCGGAAATGCTTC
Organism: Chrysolophus pictus; assembly: GCA_037305975.1. NCBI lineage: Eukaryota > Metazoa > Chordata > Aves > Galliformes > Phasianidae > Chrysolophus > Chrysolophus pictus. The sequence continues at coordinate 23,948,428 of CM074577.1, read as the reverse complement.
TATACCTACACACAAAGTATGAGGAAGGAAGGGGATGAACTATAAGCTTTTGTCCTTTTCCAGAACTCTGGTATCATTGGTATCCCACCAAGTCTGACATGTTTTGCCTTTTTTTTTTTTTTTTTTTTTGTTCCCAGATGTGAAAATTTGGGGCATCCTTAGTACTTGTCCTTGATCTACAGGTTTGGATGTTAACGGTGGATGTCATAATTCACTGTGTTAATTGCACAGTGGTTTAATGCGGCCTGTCTGGCAATAGCTATGCTTTGGACAGAATGTAAGTAACTCTAACTAAGTTCTCATTCAATGGCAGTGGCTTAACCCCCTCTCCCTGTTTACTCTAGGACTTGAGTTTACAGTAAAAATGGTAGCTTCTTCAAACATTTGTAGTTGGAACGTGCGTGGATCTTACTAACAGTGTGCTCAAAAATTGTGTGGTAATGACAGTCTAAAGCATTGAATAACTTAAATGTTTTTAAACATTACAAGTAGTTTCTGATACTAGTAATAAAATTATTGTCCTGAATATGAAGATTGAAAACACAGAAAATATTTTCGAAGCACGTAAGATTAATTGCATTTAAGTCCAAAAAAGAATTTTATTTTCTCATTATTTCTTCTCGTTCAAGAAATTCTGTGTTGGCCTGCTATACTATATATTCTACAAAGAAATTTACATATGCTTAACACAAAAACAAATGGTCTTTAAGAATTCTAGTAAAGTGAATGTAAAGAAGTATGTGTTTTTAATTACTTATCTAAAGATTCAGCTTTAAGGCGCTGTAGAAAGAAATGAAAATTATGTAAAAGCACCTACCTAGATATTTTGGATTGTGGGCTAGATTAATCCCTAGTGATTTCATAAGTAAGAGTGGAAGCAAATAATGCATATGCCTGTGTAATTCCATTTCCAAGCAGTATCAGTAGTTCGCTTTAAGTACCTGCTATTTCACTGTGTTGTTAGGAATACATCTGAAGTAAGGAAATAAAGGAAGAAATACCAGAGGATGAACACAGGTGGCAATTGTTTGGTGCTTTGAATGCTCTTTGGTTGAGGGAGTGCTGTAGCTGTGTGAAGAAGCAATTCCTTCCAGTTGGGAGCAGAAGAAAGTGAATGCTGACATGAGCAGAGAGATACAGAAGTTTCCTGGCTCAGTGTTAAAATGTAACGGGCAAATTTTAAAAGAAATTGTATCTCTATTGTTTCAGACCTGATCTGTTCCCCAGCTGCCTTTGGGATTAAATGAAAACAAGTAGGAATTACTATTCATTATTTTTAGAGTTTACTGCTGATTTGGGGCACTTGAGAGTTGGCTCAAAAACTAGAAAATACCACACTGTGCTTTACTCTTGAAGGAGTGAATAATTTTGAAACAGAATTAGGATTAAATACTGCACCAGGGATACCAGTTTGTGATGTTCTCTAGAAAATGGCAAAGTTAGAATCTTGTAAGTTGTAATTAAGACTCAAAACTCAGACTTACTGAAAATAGGTAATTAAAGCATGAAATGAGAGCTTATTTGCATCACTGAAAAACGTACGGGTTTTCCATTGGCAAGCTTAATGATCACTACTGAAATACTGCTGAGTGAAGTCTTAAAACATTTATCTATAAGTGCTTCAATCTAATGACTCTGAAAAAATAAAAATCTGCAGAACTTTTGTAGAAAACATTCCATATATTAGTTTTACTTTTAGAGTAGGTGGGTATAATTAAAATGATTTTAGCTCTTTTTTAGAAAACTGTTTTTTAATATTTTTCAGATGCAAGTCTAGTGGTAAGCTTCAAGAAGTCACTTTTACTTAGGTTAGGCTCAGTTACTGGAAGGTTACTAAATTTATCCCTTTTCTCCATAGCTGTTGCAGTTATTCCCTGAATAGAGAGAGGTATAGCAACTGGTATGGAACGGTTAACTTTGAGCCACTTAATGTGGAACAGTGCTTTGAAAATCATCTAGATGTGGAGGAGGTAATTCAATAATGAGAACTGTGATAACTTCATGGTGTGTGTATGTTTTTTGTTGTTGTTGCAGGGGGGGATAGGGGAGTGGTGAGTGGTGGGGTACTCAGAAATCCCATTTCAAATGGAATCCTTTCAAAGCCCAGTGTTGAAGAAGGTGAACTGGAGGACGAAGTGAGAGGTGGGATATACATACGAAGTGGTAGAGGGGGATGCCTAGTTACAGGGCACTCTATTATCCAGGAAACAGATTGTGAAGATGTGGTGAGCCTTGAAACTTGATTCACTTAAATATTTAGATGTTTAAAAGCATGTAGAAAAGGTTTAATTTGTTAAGTTCAACAACCAAATGAAGTGCAAGTGTTGTGTTATGTTTGAAGCATGACTTGATTAAAAAGAAGGGGAAAAAAATGAAGATGCGCTAAGGTGTTTAGGAATATCTGAATCATCTAAGACAAAAATTACTGGTTTGATGTTAAGCAGCAGATGTTGAAAGAAGCACTTAAGTATGTCCTGGTGTTTATTTTGTTTTTGTTAGTCTAAGAAATGCATCAGCTAATGAATTATGAGCTCAAGAATTTGGAGACATGATGAGCTTTGATTATAACTTAAATTTTGAGAAAAGTATTAACCATTTCCCTCCGTTATGTTTCACCTTTAATGGTAGACTGTGCTTCTAAGTTGATCCTTGTGAGCAGCTGGCAAGCAGTGATGTGATAGAAGAACATTGAAATGAGAGGCGTTAGCTGTAAAGTTGTAGAAAAGTATCCTGGAGACTTACTGAACGCTGTCCTTGAAGAACCTACTGTAATGTGCTAAGCTGGTGTTTGCTCAGTTTGGGCTAATTAAACCTGGAAGGCTAATTTTTTATTATTATTTTATTGATATACAGTGAGAGTTGTTGGAATGGGTGAAGTTTAGAGGTGAGGCTCACACATGATAGGGCTGAAGAAATTTCTAAATGTTTTTAGGAGCTGCTACAAGTGTGTGATTCATTTGTAGATGATGAAAGCATGGTGGATTCATTTAACACTGATATGGCAGTGTTAATTATGTGCTCAAATGTTGATTAACACAGATTTCTTACATTTCCAACATCTATTTTAAAATCTATTTTTTTCCTTATAATTGATTGAGCAAAAACCCCATTTCTAATACTAGGAGAGAGAAATTTATTGACAAGAGGTTTGGGGGAAAATGCAGAGCTGTACCACTAATGGAATCTGGATAGAATAGGTGATAATCAATAATAATTTTTACTTTTAAAATAGATTATTGAAATTTTCAAGTGACTGAACTTGATTGGGAAATAGCCTTTATTCAGTATTAACTAGTTGTTAGAATCTTGTTGGCTTCTAAGTTGATCCTTGTGAGCATGATAGGCATTCCATAACGTAGGAACTGGAGGAGATCAGATCATAACCAGTAGTGGTTCACAGAAAGCCTCAACTGTCTTGTCTTGTTCTTCACATTTGTTGTATAGTGTTAGAGTTACTCATCTCAGGAGCACCAGTGCAAAACTCTAGACCTGGTTAACCGTAAAAGAGTAAAGCAGGAGCATGCAAAGGGTAGAAGTAACTGGAGATGCTCTGGAAAAGCTATGAAATAGTTTGGATCAGAAAAATGGTTCAGTTCATAGCAGAATTCCTGCTTAACTGAAGAATTAATGCTTCTGTGAAAACACAGTGAAATAAAAATAATTAGCTAATTTGCTGTGATTGTGTGTACGTGTAAGAGTAAGCAAAGTGGTATGGATGGAAATAGGAGGGTAGGAGTAGAGCTGTTCTTGAACATTAAATCCTTTCTGATTAAAAGGGAAAGGTAGAAGAAAGCAGAGGTCATCAATTGTGTTTTCATAACCAAAATTGGTCAAAATAACTGGAGCGGTATTTTGATTACCAAATTTGGATTTGTGTGTTGTTCTCATAGCTCTTCCTGCCTCAGGAAACAACTCTTTCAGTTGTAGGATTGTAAAACATCTGATCGTGGTGTGTTCTTGTTGTTGTTGATGTGTATGTGCAAACATTTATTACTGTTAGAACTGTCAGTATGTTGAAGTAACATTAAGCTGAAAACAAGACTGATTATTACTGCTTAGGGATTATGGTGCTAAGTGTCAGTTTGAGAACCTCCCAATGATGTTGAGAAAGAAGAGTCAGGAAATTAAGTGCAAAAGCTTTGACCAGTCTGTGACCAAAGAATAAGAGATACATGAAAAAGACTTTTGTTGCTGCTAGAAATTGTTAAGTTTCTTTAAGTAAAATGAGGAACAGGCTGCCCAGAGAGGTTGTGGATGCCCTGTCCCTGGAAATGTTTAAGGCCAGATTGGATGGGGCCCTGGGCAACCAGGTGTAGCATTAAATGAGGAGGTTGGTGGCCCTGCATGTGGCAGGGGGGGTTGGAGATTCATGATCCTTGAGATCCCTTCCAACCCTGGTCATTCTGTGATTCTGTGACATTCTGATGAGTACTTTGGAAAGAGAGCCTTTCCCATTCTCAAACTGACCCACCCAAGCTTCATGGTGCTAGAATGTGTAATATATGTCTCTTAATTGTCAAATATTGGCAGCTATTTAGTAAGAAAATACATAGCAGTCTTTGGTAGTTATTAACCAGAGAAGAATCAATATGTATTTTAAAAAAATAAAGTGGTGTTATTACAATTCATTAATAATTTGTCTGAATTTCTTGGTCATGGTCTGTTATCACAGCATTGCCTATGAACTGAAAGTGCTAGTTATGTCAGAGTTGCTGGACTGCTGAGGCTGAGCTGAGACAGTTTTCTGGAATCTATGGACTACAGAAAGCAGAGATGAGATGTTTCAAAGGGAATAGTTACCAGTACATTTAGGAAGATTTTGCTAACTTCAGTTTCTTCTCGGTAATTCCATGTCTCAAAGCTAATGAAATTTTTGAAGCAAGTACATCCTCAGTGACACACTGCTTTCAAGTCAAGAAAAGCTCCTCTTTTCTATCAGATATCATTTGGAAAGACTGCAATTTCATTGCCAGGCATCCACACGGCGCTGTTCACTTCATGACCTTACAGCACAGCAGTGATGCTTGATGGTGGTTTGTTACACTCTGGAATCCAGTAGTTTCTAGGAAGCACCTGAACTGCTGGATAGATCAGGATGGTACAGCTTGAATATTGTTCAGCTAGAGAGAACAGGGGAAGGAAGCAAGTAAGAGAGGGTTAAATTTGAAAAAGAAATTTAGAACTATATAATATGAATTGTATTTCTTGCAACTCATAGGTATAAAGCATACGTGTTTTATGTCCAATCTCAGTAGTACCTATTTTGCTTGAATTTTCAATTTTGTAGTTTAAACATGTAGAACTGTGGTATACTGAATGTGAAAGTACTGATAAGATTATGCCGATTCAAATCACCTGTCTTGTTCCTTCAGTATTTAAAATACAGTAGCTTTGAAACTGAGCAGTACTTTGTGTGTACACAGATGGCCTTCTGGTAGGTCAGACACATCTGGAAGTGCTTCATGTTAACATTCCTGTTTAGATACTCTTTGCATGCAGTCACTGCCTGTACGGTGGAGAAGAGAGATGTTATCTGTCCAAGCATGGGGAGATGGCTTCAGACTCTCAAGAGCTGAGGAAGAAATGGAGCCTTGCAGACTTTTTTCCCTGATAACTTGATTACAATTTTTAATTTGAATTGATGAATTCTTACTATTTAATAAGCTTTTCCTTGTTTCTTAAGTTTAATTAAAAATAAAGGAAGAGAATTTATGCATAGATAACTCTTTGTTTGGCATGTGGAGGAATGGGAGTATAGATCTGACAGGAGAATGTTAAAACAAGAGGATGTCTTAAACAATTTGGCTCAACCAAGAATTGGAGGCAAGAATTTATTTTGAATACAACGTGATTTAAGCCATGCTTTTTTCCTCACCTTATGCGAGGAATGTGTAGAAATGTGAGACTCTGGATAGAGAAGACTGCATGGGTTGGCCTCGTTCAAGACAAGTGAGTCTTGCTAAGGATGTTATTTGGAGCCATTTTGCATATTGGTAACAAAGTCTCTTGGATGAGTTAATATTTAGTCTCTTGGATGAGTTAATGTTTTTTTCAAGTTGGACTTAATGGTGCAGCAGAAGCCATGTGGGTTAAGGATAGAAATGGTACAAATTATCATTGGAGAGATTTATCTTATCTGAATGTCAATAACCGGATGTTAAGCAGTGGAAAAGAGGTGTAGAAAACTTGGAGGGGATTATTTTCAGTTGTAGCTGTAACAGATAATTAGCATTCTGGTTTACAGGGTATAATTCTCCCTGTTTCTTGCCACGAGAAAGTCTCTTGCCTACCCCTCATTTCTTTTTGCTTTTGATTTTGTTAACAAAAGCTTGAACTTTGTTACTAGAAAAATCTAGTAAACTTGTACTTGTATCAAAGCTGACTGGTCAAATAGTTGCTGGTATTTGGGATAAGTTGTACTTGGAGTACTTGCAAGTATTAATGAAGCACTTAGGTGCCTTTTCAAAGGGGATTTTTTCTGATATTACTGCAATGGTTATTATCTTGTAGATTGTTGTTAAAGTTGTGCCAGTTGTATCATAGTACAGACAGGCTGCTGGAAGCAGTGATGGTGCACCCAAATTCTGTCTGCAAGAAGATGCATCAGAGCTCAAAATGCTGAGCAGTGGAATCACAGTTAGTGGTTTCAGAGGAAGAGAATGCTATATGAGTTGTCTAATGAAATACATAAAACAATTTAAGGTACCCTCAATTGCTTGATTGCTTTAGATAGGTAAGTGACCATGGACTCATACCATAAGACATTCAGTTTTGATCAGTACTATTTCAGTAAATGTTATACTTGATTCTTTTGTCTGTGTTTAGTTCGTTCTGGACTCAGTTAAGCCATGATGGTTCATACAGAGGTGGTTCCATTATCTTTGACATGGTTCACTTGTAGTGCCCAGAAACTCATGCTGTTATATGAATTGCTATTATTTTGAAACTGCTAGTTGGCACAAAAACTGTAAGTGTGAGAGTAAATAAGGGAAATAGAGCTGTCTTCCTTTGTCTTTAGGATGATTTGCTGTTATCAAAGCCTGTGAAGGTCTCCTGGAGGGTAAAGAAGACTCTGAAATGATAATCTAGAAAGCATCCTGTAGGTAAAAATTGCATACAGTTTGAGAGGCAAAAGCTATGAGATGTGTGATGGTTCAGTTCATGGAAAGAAATCTAAATCCTCAGCCTTGTGTCTTAAAATGACTGTAATTTTGATCACGAAGATTCAGTGCAAATCAAAAGGTACTTTAAAAAAATCACTGGATTTTACTGACTGAGTAGAGTTGAGGCATATGGCATGTCATGCAAGTGTTGTCACGTCAAACTTTGGAATGTTGTTGGATGAATGAACATCACATCAGGCGATGGGTTACTGGCAAGCTGTATGTTAGAATTGCACAAAATGCTTTTCTAAATCCAAAGTGAAAGCAGCAACAAGTGTACTGAATTTTATTAGTCGATGAAAATGTAACTTAGACAGTGGGGAGAGAGGAAGGTTGCTAATTTTTTAGCTACAATAGAGTTCTCCATTTGAGACCTAGATGTCAGCAATAAGCACAGCTCTTTTCTACGGAGCAGCTGTTGGCTGCTGATAGCATCTCTTGTCCCAGTCCATTGTGTAGTTAAACCTGGAAACCGGCTGAGAGCTGCAATAGCTGGAAGGACAGTATTTGGAGATATGGAAGTGTCTGATCTTTCAGCAGTTTACCAACTCCAAAGCAGTGTTAGTGTGTGGGAAATCACTTGCAGTGGCTCAGTGACAATTAGTAAATCAGCTTTTCTAATCCTGCAGTTGAAATTGTAAGAGGTCAGGAAAAACTGCTAGCAGTTTCCCATTGCTAAATTAACTTTTTAACATACTTTTGGCTAGTGGGAGCATAATGCTGAGTGTTTTCTTAGGTTTATTTGCTTATTATCGTTAAAAATGTCTCTTCTTGAAGGCATGCTTTCTTGCTGCAGCTCTTGATTTCAATGCCTAATTGTTTATATTGGTATTCCAATTGGGTATCTTTCTGCTTTTTTTGGCTGAAGATGTTTAGTTTGGGGGTGGGTTCCCCCTTTATCCCTTGCCATTTGGATAGATGTTAAGCTTTCTGCATTTAGCCTTATAATTGAGTGAGCAAAGCAATTTTAACTGGGACAAATTAGCCTTTTGTTGGCTTGTGTAGGCTGGGGTAGGGAATAGACTCACTTGTGAGGACAAAATGAAATTTGATAAATTTCAGCATGGGATCGTCTTGTTCTTTGTGGTATGAGGGGTAAACAAACAAGGTAAATTTTAAATTGCCATTAAAAAAACATGATGCCACTTCAATTTCTGGTGTCACATTACATTCCTTGAATGTACAACTTAAATTGAAATTTACGAATAAAATTAAGATTGGACCTATAATTTGTTATAATGGAGGGAAATTCTGAATATGTTTTGTAAAATATATCTTTAATATTGGTTGACCATGAAGAGCTTGCAGCTTTTCTACCTGAAGATTATTTTAGTCAAAAGAGGGAAATAGTGTGTTTTGTTTTGTATAGCAACCTGGAGTGTTGTTGAGTGTTGTCAAATTATTGCTCTTGGTGTGGCAGAAGAAAGTACTGCTAAGATTTCTCCTTTCTTTCAAAAGAAAGATCTTTTTGCAGTCCTAATATGAAGTATGCGTTTAACTATGTATGTGAAGGATTGTAGGGTTGATGTAAATAATAAGATAATGTGGAATTTTTTTACATAGCCTTTTAGAAATACTAATATTTTCATGCAAAACAGGAAAATGTAGGCCTGAAGCCAAGTATCAGCTTGTACAGCAACTTGGAAATTCAGGAAAAAGAAAGAAATACAATAATATATTGAAAATCACTAGTTTGTGTAGCCTATAGAACGAGGCAAAAAAAAACAACAACAACAACAACAAAAAAAACCCCACAAACACAAAACCAACAAGAAGCAGAACAGCCACCACATCACAATTTAACTTTTTTTGTTCTTAGTATATTGTCAAGCACTTGGAATGATGATAAGATTTCACCCTGTAGTTACCTTCTGTACTCATCCTAACACCTCTAGTTTAATCTCTTTATGCTTGTCCCCTTCTACCTCACGTGTCCTGACAGATCTTGCCTAGAGAGCTGCCAGTTGTTTTGCTGGTGGTGGACAGCAGCGTACCAACTGGACCAGCTGGTTGCAGGGATGAGCCATCATCCGATGCCGCATTCTTTTACTCTCAGCTCTTACTCCTGGTTCTCTTTCCATGCCGGACAAAGATAACCTCTTCTGTTGCTTTAGTCTTAGCTTCACAGGCCAGTCCATGATTAGTTGACTTATTACAGTACAGCAGATACACAAGTAGGTAAAAGAACCTTTTATTATTTGCTCATCGTGTTATGGTTTGAGGGCCATGAGGGAAGGCAAGGGAACTGCAAGAGGATGGCCTTGAGATGTGCAGGCTTGATTTAGTTCTATAAAGAAATAAAGAAATAGTTTGCCCCAGTATGTTGTACTTTTTCAACTCTACCTGTATGTCTTGAAAGAATCATATTTCAGTTTTGTGGTTTTAATTTTTTTTATCAGAGTGCTTAGGAATTACCTCCAAAGTGCAAGTGCACTGTGAACCTTTTTTTGTGTGTTTAGTTGCTTATTTATCCTAACTGAAGTTGCCTTTGGGGAAAAACATTCCGAAAGCTTCCTTTTGCAGTAGGAGCAGGGAAGCTGTTGCACAATTTGATTAGCATCAGAGGCAAGAATATAGGGCCTCAACAAAACTAGCTCTCAGAGTTTAGGTTGGTAAGAAGTCTTCAAGCTGATTTGGCACTCAGCAGAAAGAGTCTGTTGAGAAGAGAATAAAAAGAACTCTCACCTTAGGCTGTAATTCAGTTCACACAGTTCACAATTTCAAAACTGTGCCAGATTGAGCTTCCTGGCTGCTCATGTTTGTTCCTATGCACACTGGATTTGAACAAAACTGAGTCAGTTTAAGACCTTCCTCCTCCAAGTCTTTTCAGCAGATTACTCTTTGGCTGGATCAGTTCCCTGCTGCTTTTCATCATGCAGCTGCTCAAATACTTCTGTTGGCACAACAGTGGGATCTGTGTAGGGGGCAGGTATGAGCAGCTGGGAACACGGGATCTTTAGTTTAAGGATCCACCATCCATGATCTGCCTCATCACTCAGCTGAAGGGGGGGAAAAAAAAAAAAAGCATTATGATTGGACTGGTCTGAATGTTTGAATCCCGACCCTAGCAGGTTGTATGAGTAGTCTGGGGATCAGTCTTGTACAGACTTCTTAAAATACTGATTTATCTCACTGAATCTCATTTTAGCTGAAGGAGGCTGGACATCTGAGAATGCCGTACCATGTCAGTGGCTTTATTGTGCCTTGATTTAGGGGTTGAGATGCACCCTGTAACGGTTGCTGCAGCCTTCAAACTATTTGTAGCGTGCAGATGGTAATTTTAATTCATCTGCTGCAAAATGTCCACAAATGCTCCTAGTTCCTTTGCTAGTGGTCAGTTCTGTCTGCTTTCTTTAAATGCTTTCCTTTTGGGAATCAAAGTGAAAGCTGAATTGTTTTGTTGTGTGAGCAGTTTTGCTTGTCTGAGCATTGGGAAATGGAAACAGCACAGAACCAGAGTGCAGTTGAGGGGAGCAGACAGCAGGCATCTCATTCTTTTTTTCTTTAAAATTTCTTGTATGCCATCTCTACAAGGCTGAAGTCCTTCTGACTGAGATCAGCTAAATAAGTTATTTCTATCAAATAATGATTCAGGAAAGTTTTCTTGTTTGTAGACTATTTCTCTCAGTGTATTTTTGCTTTTTGCAGTAGCTGAGGAGTTGAGACGCATCAAGGGGTAAAGCTCAAGTTAGAGCAACTTGGTTTGTCAGTGGTCTGATATGGAGAAAACAGCATGGGAGATCAACACTCAGATATGAGCACTCGCATAAGAAAACTGGTAGCTTAGCATCACCAGGTCAAGTGGAAGTAATACATAATACATAATATCTAATTGAATATGTAATTGGCAGGAATATGGCCAGTCAGATATCCAGTGAGGATATGTGCATTGAAAAAGGATCTCTGATCTTCAGAACATGAATGACTCACTGAATTGCCTATTGATGCATTGATGGCTGAATTGATGCATCACTTCAGTTGATGCTTAGGAACTCCTTGAGAACCAGTAGTGGAAACACTTCTCTACTTGCCTTGCTCTCAAAGTGCATTAACTTTCTGGAAATAGATTTTGGAAAGAATGTTCCATGTAAATTTTAAGTGGCCTCTTGAATGGTATCCCTGAAGTGATGTGATACATATTTTAAGAGACTGACTCACTTTTGAAATAGTGCCAACATTCTTCAAAAAGGAAGATCTGAATATTATCCGTTAGAAAATATGTCTATTGGGACAGTTAATAGCAAAGATTTTTTTTTTTCCCTACTAGATATCTCAAATGAATAGTGTGTTTTCTCAGGATGAAGCTCCATCTACCAATGCATTTGGCATTGTGAAAGAAGTTGAGCATATTTTTCAAGTACATGACTGCTTTTTTTTGCCCCCATTTTTAAAAAATGCCTTTTGAAAGGAATTTGTAACTGAAAAAGTAAGGAAAACATGTTTGAAGAATCCTATCTGTAAATGCAGTCTAAGCAGACTGAAGAGTTACAGATGTAAACTCATACAAAAGCTCTTCCAGCAGCTACAGGAAGCTGCCAGGGAAGGTAAGTGACAAGACCCAACTGCAACACCACATGCAAATGAGAAGATAGGACTCCTCAGTGTTTCTGAAAAGCTACTTGAGTCAGAAAATGAAAGAGAAGCTATCTCAGTCAAGCTAAATTTTGAAATCTAGCTCAGATTTTATTCCTTTTATTTCTGCCAGCCTGAAATGGAAATGAAGGACAATTTTATTTTTTGTTCAGTATTAAAGTAGGAAGCATAACTAATACTTTTGTTTCTATGATCTGAGAATACCGCCCTTGAGCTCTGAGCTGAAGCAATATGTAGCTCCTATATCCATGGAGATGTGTTTGTGAGGATTCTGTGGAAGGATTTTGTGGCTTTGACTTTATTTCATATCCAGTGTCCGGTTCATGGGCCATTCTTTCAACTAGAAAGCCTCATCAGGGTGGAGAATGGTAAAGGTATTGGTGGTGTGTGTACTGACCCAGAACCATGTCCTCTTTGTTAATGAGATGGAGAACTGTGACAACTTTGTTCTCTCTGATCAGATATTTTCATGTCTTAACCATTTCATTTTTGTGTTAAATACAGCTTAAAAATCAGTCATAATGAGTAAGCTGTTTTGAATCAGACAGAATTAGATAATAGCTGCTCAAAATGATCAGACTGGTTACAGAGAAGATGATGCATGCCAGCAGTTGATCTATATTGATTAAAAAAAAAAATTAATGTTTTTACTGCATTTGGAGTCAGAAAGGGCTGCGTGCTCTTACTTTTCCTATCTGTTTATCACGCTTGCAGTTTTTGTCTTCAATTTGTTTCTTGGAATGAGAATAGGCTTATAGCTGCCCATTTGATTGCCCAGTGTATTTGGCATTGAAGTTCTTTAAACTCTGCAGCAGCAATGCAGAGTACCGGAGAAATAGAATCCATATATCAAAATTTACTCCTTGTACACAGGTGTTTAGTTAGAGAGGCAAACTGAAAACCTGAAATTAACGCATAGGATGTAGTGTTAAATTTCCAAACTAAAATGCTGGTTTGGCAATTTTTCCTATTCTTTATTGCTAAACGTGTGTTATCTGTCTCCTAAACAAAAGTCTTCACAATTTTAGTGTATTTGGAAGCTTATTTAACCTTAGGCTTGAGGCTGTTATTGTGAAGGGAGCTTAGATTATCTTAAGAGTAAATCAATTTTTTTTTAATGCAGTAATGATCTAAGTGTGTTCAGAGAATTTGACAGAAGTCACAGAAACAAATGCTGTGACTATTTTAAACTGGTAACAGAAGCTTGTGTCTTCAGACAGGCAGACCAACAATAATAAGGAAGGCTTCCAAAGAAAACCAAGTCTTAACCTAATTGTTTGAGTACTTAAGTGTCACTTTGGTCACTTAAGTGTCAATATATTGTTTAGAAGGCTAAACCTTGTTTCGCTTACAGCATTTCAACCTGTCTTGAGTAGATAAAGGATGAATCTAGGTAGCTAGCCTAATTGCTCAGGTTCTTCTGTGGCTGTATCTTCGGTGGAGCAATAAAAAGCAGCAGTTCATAGGACCTTTCAACTATTTAAAGAACAAAAATAAATCTGAAGTTGAAATAGAAAGGAGTAGCCACTGTTGTGTAGTCCAGTCTGGAGAACTTGTATAAAGGTGGGTATAATGTTAAGGTTTAAACTGATTCCACAGAAGAAGGTAACAATTCAGGACACATTGCAGTGTGAAAGACATTTAAATCTATGTGAGTTGCTCCAAAAGTAATGCCTCCTATTTCTTTCCATGGAAATTACAACAGCTACAAAGAGCACAATAACAGTGCGATAGAGCAAATTCTCAGCTAGAAAATGCTATTTTTCAGCAGTCACTACCATTACCTACATATTTTTCCCAGTAATGAACAAGAGACTGCATGCTGCCATTGTAAAAATCTGTATTAGTGGAGACAACATACGGTTTTGCAGCTACTGTGTTGGCATCGTTGTTCAGAAAATGTTGCCCATGCAATCCATCGTTCATCAGCTCACAGAGATGAAAGTCAGAAGGTGCCAATCCAGACTATACAGTGGGTGTGGTGGTAGAGAAGTCCAACTAGGATTGGCAATGTGTTCCACAGTCTTCAAACTGGTATGGGGTCTGGCATTATCATGTTTCAAGAGAAAAATTTTCTTCTCTGGTTGGACTCTGAGAGTTTAAGCCTTCTGCTTAATCAGTGTCAAGATCATAGAATCATAGAATGGCCTAGGTTGAAAAGGACCACAGTGATCATCTAGTTTCAACCCTCCTGCTATGTGCAGGGTTGCCATCCACCAGACCAAGCTGCCCAGAGCCACATCCAGCCTGGCCTTGAATGCCTCCACGGATGGGGCATCCACAACCTCCTTGGGCAACCTGTTCCAGTGTGTCACCACCTTCTGTGTGAAGAAATTCCTCCTAATATCTAACCTAAACCTCCCCTGTCTGAGTTTAAGACCATTCCCCCTTGTCCCATCACTATCTACCCCTGTAAAGGCAGAGTAGAGAGAGTAGAGTAGCTGGTGGCCAGCCCTTTTTTGATGCAGCCTTCCAGACTGCATCAGTCTGTAAGAGCACACTGTTGGCTCATGTCCAGCTTTTCATCTGTCAAGACCCATAAGGCCTTCTCTTCAGAGTTGCTCTCAAGTTCTTCTCTCATTCTGTACTCATATCTGGGATTGCCTTGACCCAAGTGCAGTGCCTTGCACTTGTTCTAGTTAAACCTCACTAGGGTCGTCTTTGCCCACTTCTTGAGTGTGTCCAGGTCTCTGGATGATGTCCGTCCTTTCTTATCAACCACACCACTCAGCTTGGTGTCATCAGCAAACTTACTGAGGGTACACTCGTTTCCAGTTTCTATGTCATTGATAAAGATGTTGAAGAGCATTGGCCTTGAAACAAACCCCTGGTGAACACCACTCATGACTGATCTCCATGTGGATGTAGAGCCATTGACAACAATCTCCTGGCTACAACCATCCAATTCTTTATTCACCTAATAGTCCAGCTGTGAAATCCATGTCTCTTCAATTTAGAGATAAGGATGTGGTGTGAGACCACATCAAAGGCCTTCCAAAGTTCAAGTAGATATCAGTTGCACTTCTTTTGTCCACTATTACCATTGCTCCATCATATTAGGCCACTAGATTAGTCTCTTAGTGAAGCCATGCTGGCTGTCTCAGATCACCTCCACATCTCGCATGTGACTTTAGCTTTTCTTCCAGTCTGGGAAAGTAGATTATTCCTGCAGATGATTTATTGTGGATCAACATTTACAAGTGTAGCATTTCTGACCTAAATATTCATTACATTTATTGTGTTCCTTCCCTTCTCAAATAGAATGCCTTATTTGTATAAAAATTCCCTGCAGTTCTTCTAACAGACTATGATTGTATCTATTGGATTTTTGGCTTGTCAGACTTAAGTATACAGGAAGGAAAAAAAAAAAAAAAAAAAAAAACATTTCACTCACCACAATTTCCAGTTTTCTTGTCAGAATGTTTGAAATTACAGAGTGCTGCTGTTTGCTCATTTAACCTTTGCCAGAAGATTACTGACGGGAGGTGGATACAAATGGCTAAATTGTTGGGTTTGCTTCAGCAGAAGTGAATAATCTTATGACAGTTTACAATGTTTCATTACAATCTTATGCATGATAGGTTGATCACTTATTTTAAACTCAAGATCAGTTGTTAAAAATATTGCTACGATTGTAGTGGTCAATAAAATAATGTTTGAATCTTTTCTCTATATTTTCAATTTAGTGCTTCCTCTCACTCTTTCTTCAGTGATCAAATTGTAGGCCTACGATTTTGTTGACATCTTTTCCTTAATTTGCTGCATTATTCTGGATTTGTAATAGGAAGGTTAATAGCATGATTTCTGAGATTATTACTTGAGGAAGAAAATAACTCAGAACTTTGGGTTGCTGGTTTGCTGTACTAATAGTGACTTTGTTAATGTGTTCATTTGGTTTTATTTACATAAAAGAGATTGAAACTTGATTTAAAATGGTCCAATTAAAGGTTATTCAAGCAGAATTGGGATCGAGTTTTTTCATCATGCTGTAAATATGGTGATACTTGTTATCCCACCATTTCCTGTAATTTTTCACCATTTTAAGGACAAACTGCATTATAGTTGTACTTCATTGACCAAATAAGAATATGAGATGGCTCTAGGAAATGTATTTTTCTGACATTCAGCAGTAACTGCAGAAAGTTGATCTGTAGAGTGGATTTTTGAAACAAGTTGTGAAAACTAAATGATAACAAGAAATGTGTTGGTGCACTATTGAGATGACTGTCCTCTATGCACCTTCCTCACCAGGTTCTATGATAAATTAGACTTTAAGAGAAATCAGTTCAAGGGGAAAGCTCTTGAGGCATTGAATTAGGTGAAGTCCAAGATAGGTCATGATATCATTGTATCTGCAGGAAACAACGCCAAGTGGTAATTGAAAGGGAAGCAGAAGTTCAGCCAGAGTTGAAACAAGATGGACATTGAAAGCAACAAGAAGAGTTACTCCTGATACATTAGCAGTATAAGAATAAAGAAGAAAAAGTGTGCCTGCTTGTGAATGAGGCAGATGATTTAATGACCACTGATGTAGATAAGGCCGAGGTACTCAATGACTTTTAATCCATCAGGAGATGTACAAGATCTTCTTACTTTTAGGGAGAACAACAACTAGTAGTGGAAGAGGTTTAAGTCAAAGAACACTTGAAATCTTGACCCAGAATACATGGAATGAGATGGGATAAATGGCACTAGGATAGACGGCTTGTACTCTTTGGAAGATCATGGAGATGGTATGAGTTTCTTGAGTTTCTCAATGACTGGTGAAAGACAAAAGCTCTACCCATCTAGAGAAGGGTGAGAATCATTATTTAGGGAACTACATGTTGGTCAGTTTCACTTTGGTCCATAGGAAAGTCATGTATCCAGTTTTGGGACAGTTCAAGACAAACGTTGGTAAACTTGATCAGATCCAGCTGGAGTGTCACCAGTGTTGGTGTGAGGAGATGCCAGGGTAATTAGGCTTGTTGCATTTGGGCGCAAGAAGGATTCAGGGGATCTAACAGTAGCTTTCTGGTACCTCTAGGAAGGAAACAGAGATGGTGCAGCCAGTGCATGATGGGAGGAACAAGAGACAGCATTATAAACTGAAACTTGGGAGGCTTTCAATGTGAGGATAATTAAGTGTGGGAAAAAGCTGCCCAGAGAGGCTGCAGAATTTCACCCTTGGAGATTTCAAGACTAAACTGGATTAAATTCTGAGCCACCTGATTTGACCTCAGCTGATCATGCAGAAGGTTGTACTAAGTTTCCTTTCACTCTGAGCTGTTCTGCATTTGGAGCCAGCATCCATCTTAGTTATATAGCCATCAGAAGCTGCTTTGTCTCTTAAGGTCTTAAAATGTTTTAGATGCCCTTGTACTTCCCTGAGAATTTTCGTATTACTTATTTCATGTTATAGGCTTTCTATCACATAAAGGGTAGAGAGAGAATCTGAATATCCACTACTATTTTATGACTTTAAAGTATACTGGTTATAGTTGACTCTTTTCAGTTGTGCCCAGTGGCAGTCCAAAAGGCAAGGGGCATGAAGTGAAACACAGAGGCTCTATCTGAACATCAGGAAACAATTCCTGACTATGCAGGTAACTGAGTTACTGGCATAACTGTTGACCAGAGTAGTTATGGAATCTACAGGAGTACTTATCTTGTCACGTTAAAAGCAAATGTCTTAAGAACATCCACTTCAATTGTTTACAAGTCAGTGTTATCCTATACACCTTTCTGTGCTACAGAAGCCTGGTGTGTAAACATGAACGCATGAACGCTCAAGGCAGAGTGCTAAAGCTGCCATAAACTGTTGTGATGGAGGAGTCCTGGGTATCCACATGCGGGCAGCAGCACGCTTCTGCTGAACTTCAGCTGTACTAGCAGATGTAGGCCACTGCAAAGAAAGCTGAATCAACAGCCTGAATGTTAAGAGTGAGAAATTTTCCTCAGATGAAGCATGGGATGTGTGGTACTGTGAGTTCTAACTGATTTTCAGATTAGGCAGCAATGAACTAATACAATTTTTTTGAGCAAGGATGTAGTGTGAGTTAAAATCAGTTAAGCCTTGAAGAAGGAGAATTGCATCTGACTAGTGAAAAGTCTGCCTCTCACCCCCACATCTGCATTCTCAAGTGCTCATGTGAGCTAGAAAGAATGATTTAGAATTTTAATTAGGAAAAAACGGAGCTGTACTTTTAGCTCTGTGAGCTTAATCCTGCTAAGGTACTTCAAGAAAAGATACAAAATGAGTGCGGGGATGAGATTATGTAAAAGGATACAGAAAATGAGGGCAGCATCCAGTTTATAGCTTGGCTTTTTTCAACAGCTTTGTTGTTGAAGAGCTGCTGGAATCCTGTGTAGGCAGTGTGGGGCTGAGCAGAGGAGAGGGGGGCAGCTGGCAGCTCAGCCTGGCAGTGCAGGGAGCTTTCAGGGCAGCTGCAGTCAGCTGACATGGGCCCAAAATCATGACTTACCTAGCCTGTGCTTAGCTGGAAGTTAGGCTGTGTGTTTGGACCCTCCTTGTTTAATTCTTTTGGGGGATCATTTTTGCTATGCTTATCACATTATGTTTGCAAGGCTAACATAGCGGTACATAGATACTTACTGGTCTGTCACAGCTGCATTCATGTTCTGTAGTGAGCCCTGACATTCTGTTGGAAGTTGCATTGCTTACATAGTTGGCACATTCCTACTGAAATAATTGCCAATGTATGGAATAGTATTTCGTGGTAAAACACTCTTTCAAGTGCCTGAGTCATGCTACAGGCACGTTGTCTGGAAATGGCCAGAAGAGCATCCCTGTGATTTCCTTTGTACTCTCGTTTCCTGAAGAACAGGGGATTTTAGTCATGCTATTTTTGTGTAGCAGATTGATGAGAAATCATGCTGGCCCTCAACTGAGATGGACTGTGTTTTGGGTCTCTCAGGAAAGCTGTCATTACTGCAGACTGATGCTCATGTTTTGGCACAGAACAAGTGTTTTTCCACTCGCATACTTCATTAGGTGGTAGCATGCATTTCTGACACACGTGTCAAGGATGCACTCTGGTATCCTGTTCATGATTTCCTTAAAAACAAACAAACAAAAAAAACAACTTAATCTTATCACTTTCTTATGAGCTAATCTGCTATTAGCTTTTTTAAGAAAATCATGCTACCTTGCATGCAAATGCACAAAAATCTGGAAAATATGTGGGTTACTGGGTGTGCCTACTTGTGCTATGCAAGTCATTAAACAAGCCTGTGGAAGAGTTGTTCTGACAAGGTAGCTGGAATTTTTGTCTTCCCAAATGCTTCTATCTTGCAGAGCACCGGCAACTAATATTGCAGGTTGAAATGAGTTAGGACTGTCTTACTACTGAGTCTTCTTCTTAAGTATCTCTGAGTTCTTTGAGCATAGTTTAAGAAGTGGCCATGTCTAATTTAAAGCAGATAAACACATTCCTCTATCTTTAGTGTAAAGAGGATAATTTAGGTAGTGAGGAGGCCAAGCTTGAGCTCAGTTCTTCCTAAAGTATTACCACCACAGGCTGTGAATAATGCTTAAGCTGTTGTCTGATAAGATGTAGTATTTCACCAGAACTGTCACAGAACAGAGATGCTGAGTACCTTTGTCTGGAAACGCTCCAGCTGTGGCCTGAATTTCCTTGGCTAGCACGTGGCGTGCCCTGTGTTATTGTGACATGCAGTCTCAAACAGTGACAATTAAACAAAAATTCTTATATTGTTTTTAGTATTTTGCCTTTGTCAACTCAAATGAGCTTCTTGTTTTCTTTTTTCTTCCAGATGGTGATATAATGGATCATTCAGTATCTTTAATATCAAACTTTATTTTGTTCTTTTCCACTCTGATTTATCTTAAGGTTTATCAGCTGATGCTGTAGGCAGAAGTTATTACTCACTCTACAAATTCTTAATGTTTGTTTTTAATTTAATTGTTGTTGTAGATTAGTATCTAATACTTAGGTATGTGTTATGTTGAAATTATACGTTTATCAGGCAGTTAATAACTGTTCAGGTTACTTATCTATATCTGTATAATATTAATTTGACAATATTGAGAAGGTGTTAGGGTTTTTCGGTTTTGTTTTGGAAAGAAATTTCTGGTGTTACAGTGATTAAGACAAACTTTAAATATATTGCTTCAGCTTTTAATTTTCTAAGGTAGTCTGTATGTAGACTTCTGTGTAGATAGTGGAAATATCTTCGTAAGGAAGATAAGCATTCCAGAAACTGGGATGTGGATGTTTCAGGGATAATTGAAGGATTCTGTTTCAGCGTAATGTAAACAGAGATTAAACAGTTGAGGGAAATAATTCTAGATTTCGTTATGCATTTCTGTGGCATCTCCTGGCTAGTTAATTCTTGTGTATGCCATAGCTTTTTTATGTAATAACTTCTGTAGCTGAAATGGTAGGCTTTTCATAGATGAGTGGGCAGAGAGAAGGTTAACTCCTGAGTTTAAATTACATTGCGTTGAGGGTATTTCAGGTTTTGCCATTTGTGGAACACTGTGTGAACCATAGTTTAAGTTCAGACACTTAGGTAGTAACTTTTTTGGCTTTATTGAGATGCCATTACCTAGTAAGAACGTGATCCATTTCAGATTTCTAAATCAAAATTTTAAGCAAAGAATTATAAATCTCATTTGTAATTATTTGCTTTTCATCAATTATAGACATAAAAGGGGCAAATAGTTCTGTTTGCAGTGGAGAGAGCCATTTTATTGTTGAGTTTTGCAGCTACAAGATTTCTGGTACATGACTCCAGACTTGTATGCAGCCAGGGAGACTGTGTTTTTAAACTGTCCTCTGATCTGGGAACAGTTGCATCTGGGTATTACATAGGATTAAATAGCAATCACTGTCAAAGCCTATTTGGTAGTAAATCCAGGCAGAGCAACTGTTAAACAAACTGACAGTCAAGCAAACTGTACAAGCAGAAGATACACACCGACAAAGATGGCTTGAATTTTGGACATGCATTGCACATTTTTTTTTATCTGATTGCTCAAACATGGCTGGGTGAAAAATGTTTTGACTTGGAGATAGTGCTTCTGGGATGAGATAGAAACCTATCCCTTATGGAAATTATATCAAATTCACTTTGGTCTTGAAGTCAAATCTGAATTTTTGAAATCAATTTTTTTTTGTTCCCCTAATAAAGGATTAAGGATTTAATTTGCTGCTGTTTATAAATATCATTTAGTTTATCTATTCTGTTGGCCACAGGCATATTAACCCTGTATGAACTGTGTGCTCTTATAAATGGGATGCAAACCAAAAAAGTGCTGTACTGATACTTCTGAATGGTAAGTTGATTGAATGTTCCTTGTACATTGTCTTGTAATAGCATGTTACTGCACAATATTCAAAATCAAAATGAATGTGTAGCTATGATATGGTAGAATCTTTTCTACTTCTGTGTTAGTTAATGACCTTGTAAGATGGAGAAACAGAAAACACAGTTATGGTGGGTGAAGCTTGACAGAGCTTCTTGACAATGTGTCAAAGCAATTCTGTATTCTTTTACTCTCCAAATAGATGTGGGTAACACTTCATGTTTTAGCATGATGTAAGTGACAATGGCAGCTATGGTATTAGGTGTCAATCAAAATAGCACGCTTGTAATATATTAGTCATCTGCTGAAGGGAGCATAAATGCAGATACTGAGCTCATTATGAAGAAGGAATGTCTGTGGTGTATTCAGGGTAAATAGCACTTCTAAGTAAATGAAGAAGATTCTGGAGATAAGGATGTTACTGTACAGCGCTGTTCATCTGGCAACAATTCATTAAGGAATAATCATTGAGCCAGTAACAACACAGTTATTTCCTTACTCTAAAATTACTATTCTGGAAAGTGGAAATTCAGAGGATGACATTGTAGCTACTCTAATGCAGTAATTCCAACTTTTGTGATTTGATCCATAAACTCCAGTGGCATTCAAACAAGTGCTGTCATCTACTTTAGGTAAATTTTTATTGTAGGTTTTCAGTGACCCTTCTCTTCAAAAATGTCTTTATTTCTGTTTGCAAATGAGAAGGATCTGTAAAGATCTTTCCTAGTTCAAGACTCAAGTCAGCGCGTGAGGAATGGTTAATTTTCGTTCAAGTTGCCATAGTATGTTAAAATTGAAACTCACAGTTGAGCTTCTAAGGTTCAGTACCCTTGAACTGAAATGTGTAGGTATGGTTGGTTTGCTTAACTCCATGAGCTTCTGCTTCTTTGGTAGGCTAGAGTTCTAGAATCAGCTCTCCTCCCTACTTTGGCTCTACAAGAGCTGGCTCTTACTCGTCAGTAATATCCTTCAAATCTACAATACTTGTTAAATATGCAGAAATACAAAGCATATATAGAATGAGGAGGTTATTTTAATCAGGATTATACATTTATTTTAGTGTATGGTATGTTGATTTCTGTTAACTATAGTCAATCGCTTTAAGTAATTCAGCAAATTAAATGTGGTTTTTTTTTTTTTACTAAACACAGTCTCTGTTTTCAAGACTATCCCACAACTGAAATTCTTGAACTTGTTTCCCTGAACTTACAATATTTTTTTAATTTGTTTTTGACTCTTTTTTTAGAAGAATTGGCAAGAGTTGTACTTAAAGACAAAGTCTAAATGTTTGTTTAAACACTAACTTGCATTTATTTCATTAAACATAGATCTGGTTTCAGATAACTTCAGGGTCCTCCATGACTGATGGAGTTCTAAAAATCTGTGAACGTGCTACAGAATTTTTTGTTCTTAAATTGGTTGTGTCTGCAAATTCAGTGTGTCTGGGAGATTTTCATGGCTGCCATCACAAAGTCTTTTTGTTTTGCCTTTTTTAAAGCATCTCTCCAAGTAGTTTTTTTTTTTTTTATGATTCATGCCCTTATCCTCTTTGGTGGAGTGATGTGCTAGTAAGAAATGTTCATTAATGTCCTTGTATCTTCATATTCGAGATGTTAATACCTATGTGGATTCAATACTTTGTAGTAGACCAATAATAATCACTTAGCCTTCTCTTAATGAAGGCAGAGTTTAATATTTCAAATAATTACAGTTCCTTGTTTTTAAATAGACAAAATGTGCAAAATTGGTTACATCTGTGACTTAATATGGATAAGTTGGTTTACTTTTGACTTAAACAGAAGGTTGTTTTCTTCCTCCATACATCTGTTAGCTCATCCATGTGTCCGGCCGTGTGTATTTGGAAGTCTGCTTGATGGTTAAAGAAAGAATTCCTAGCCTACTTCTGGTTAATGTCATGCATTTCTGTCCTAAGCAGGCATCGCCACCAACAGGAACTATTTACCAAATCACATCTTCGATAGTGTGGCTGCATCGAACTTGTCAGAACCCATTCCTTCACTTTTGCTGTATGTCAGTACTTGCACACACACACATATAATCGCCACAGTCATTTCATGAGCTGTCAGTAACTGTTTGCACAGAGCTCTATAGCAAAAAATTAAAATAGTCTAGCTTTGTTGTGGACTTCTGAGCTAGCACTTTGATTAAAGCTTAATGTCTTAGTGAAGTGTTCCTTTTTGGAAAGCTGCAAGTAACTTTCCACTACATCCCTGTGGCTAGTCCACTAGCTACCAGTAATTACTTTCTACTTACCCTACCTATATCATCTTGCATTAGTATGTTTGATAGAAGCATTTAAAGGGTGTGATATAATAAAGTCTTTAAGTTCTTTGAATCAGCTGGTAGACACTGCAGGCTGGGATGACATGGTAAAATGGAAGCAGACTGGTAAGTTTTACCACCTAGAAGCTCTGTAACAACTCTTATTGTGTTTTTATCTAAATGATTCAATTTTAGATACTGCAAAACAAGTGCAGATGAAGAGCTATTGCTCAGAATCATCAGTTATTTCAATTTAAAAAAATAAACTTGACTTTCTCATTTAATTGAAAGTCATTTTGAGAAATGAAATTTGAAAATACTGACATAATGTCAGTATTATTTTAGTTTAAATTGGAAAGATTGTAAAGATCTTGACAACTGATTAGTTTGGGGAACTCATATCAATAGTAACACTTTGAGCCAAGAGCTTGAAGAATGACAGCTTAACAAATCTGGGTATAAGAACATTCATTTGAAAAGTAGTTTTAATGGCAATCAGTTACCCAAAGAGGTCAAAAGCAGGCCTTGTGTAAGGATGGGATTAACTCACATCTGCCAACTACAGGCTGCTTTGGTAGGCAGTTTAATCTTCTAATATTGGCCTTGCCTGAGATGTGTGTTGGGACTGACTAGCAGTGCCCTTTGTAATCAAATAAGCTAGGAGCTGCTGGCCCTATTTACTTGGTTAGGAAAGCATGAAGGGAGGCAGCTTTGATGTATCGGCTGTTGAAGCTTTCAGGGAAGTTTTTTTATAGAGAAGTTGCAGTCTTTTAACTGAGTGCTCAATAACACAGTGTTGGACTCAGTGCCATTTTCCATGTTCCACCCGCTGTCTGTTCAAATGCTTTGAAAAAGCCAAATGACCAGGGCTGGATGCTGTGCAGTGTTCAAGTAGTCAATGGCTAAAAAGGCTTAAAAGGTGAAGTAAGCCTTGATTTCTCAGATTTTGTTTGTTTTGGTCTTGAAGTAATGGTAGAATATTCCATTCAAGTTGCCAAACTCTCATGTCAGAGTACCAGAGCTCAGAAGTGAAGAAGAATGCTGCCGCATGACTTGTTTGCAACAAAAGTAGCTCTATACTAAAAGCACTTCAGAACAGAGTGCTTCTCATTTAATAATGTGTTAAAAAAAAATATTATAATGCATCAAAAACTCCCATTTCAACATGATGAGATGGTGTTAGAAATAAAAACACTAAAAGAAAAAAAAAAAGAAAAAAAGCAGGTGGAGAAGTCGGATTTCCCATTGTGTTGCTGATCTGTTCTATAAAGGTTAGTTTTCCCAACCACGCATTCTAGGTGACTTAGAACTGCTAACTAGTTTTAGAGTTGAACATTTTCAGAGAGAATTTGTGTATTTGATTGCGTCAGAAGCTGAACACATGAGGAAAAAGACATTGTTAAAACTTTACCTTCTGCTTTTAAAGTGCATTGTTGGCTGCTGAAGTCATGCAGGCTTCTGAAGTAATGTGTTCCTATGCGAGCCAAAGTGCAGTGCTGCCTCTTAATACAGTCAAAGTACTAGCTCCTTCTGTTGGCTCACAGACCTTATCCAGGGAATCATGTTTGTAGAGTCTTGTGAGGAGGGAACTTTTATTGTAAAAGTCCCCCAAAAAACATTTTAATCCATGTTAGGTTTGGTAGGCTTTTGTGATTTTAATTAAAGGTATTACATCCTAGTGACAGCATGAGGGAAAATGGCTTTAAACTGGAAGAGGGTAGATTCAGACTAGATACCAGGAAGACATGCTTTACTGTGAGGGGGGTGAGACACTGGAACAGGCTGCCCGGAGGGGCTGTGGATGCTCCATCCTGGAAGCACTCAAGGCCAGGCTGGATGGGGCTTGAGCAACCTGGTCTACAGGGAGGTGTCCCTGTCTATAGTATGTGGATTGGAACTAGATGATCTTAAAGGTCCCTTCCAACCCAAACCATTCTGTTATCTTGCAGAGGAGTGGGCAGGGGGTGCGAGATGAGCAGCCTCTGCCGCAATGAAGCGGACCCGGTGCGCTGCCGTCTGCTGCCGGTGTGGCTGGGATGGGCGGCTGGGAACGTGCGCCTATCACCGCTTGCGCTGCCCGTGCTCTGGGAGACGGGAGGTTACAGCATTCCTCCTTAATGTAACCGCAGTTCCCGGATAAAGCATATGGTTTCTTTCAATGCGCACGTGAACGTTACGTTATGGAAAGAAGCAACGGCCCATCCGTCACCCTTCGACTCCCGCCCCTGCAGGCTCCTGCCCGGAGCGGCGGCCGCCTTTCTCCTCGCTCCGGAGGCCCTTTGTTCCGGGTCGGCCGGGCCCACCTGCGGGCGGCCGGGGCGGGGCTGCAGCGCGGGCATCCCCCCGCCCGGCGCTGTCGCAGCGCTGCGCCGCCGCTGATGGAGTGGCTTTGCGGCGTCACGTGGCAGCTCCGCGGGGCTGAGCGGCTCCCGGCTCCTGCGCGGCGCGGCGACGAAGTGCGAAACGTCTGTGCGGGAACGAACACGAACACACCAACCGTCCTGTGAGTGCTAACGTCTCCAATAGGAACGTAACCTACTCCCGTTTTCACAAACAAACCTCTGCGAGTCGATGGCTGTTGTTAAGTATCCGCACGTTTTCACAGGCGAAAGGGCGCAGAAAAGAAAAAGTGAATGAAGCCTCCAAATGCCTTAAAACCTATGAATCCTACACGTGATAAATCGGAAGCATAAAAGCAGTGCTTTTTGCTATAAAAAGTTATTTCTTATTCTGAAGACCACGCAGACTGGCTCTGACTTTGACTGATCTTAGGCTTGATGGAAACAGTTCCTCCTGTCGGTGCTCAGGATGATTCTTAGCCTGCTGGTTTGTGCTGCCCTTGCTGTAGCCTCCATCAATTGCAGTGGGGAAAAAAAGTTTCTCCAGATGGTGGTTTGGAACAAGAGCCAAAGGACATGAACTAACGTGCCGTGCTCCAGCTGTTGCTGAGCAGAATGTAGGGGCTACCACCTTTCACTTGAGCTGCGTTTCAAACCAAAATGTTGGTAATACTGCTGTTAAAGCAGTAAGTTAGACTAGGAGACTGGGCGCTGTGATTGTGTGGGCCTGTGAAGGTGTGTGTCAGTAGTGGCTGTCAGCAGAAGCACCAGGAACACTACAGAGTGTGCTGCTGGGGCATGGCAGCACTGAACGGTGCTCCCACCACAACAGGCGAGCTCTCAGCCGCACTGGTGGGACAGCAGGAGCAGGATGAATGCCTGCAGGTAATATAGAAGTATTTGAATGCACAAGTCCCTTTGCTTTAAAGAAGGAAAACAGGTCAGGTTTTGGGTCTCAGTTTAGTTTTGATTGAAAAATGTGTTTTTGTAGAATCACAGAATTGTTAATGCTGGAAAAGACCTTTAAGGTCGTCTAGTCCAACTGCAACCCACCCCACTGTGCTTATTAAATCATGTCCCTCTGTGCCACATCTCCATGTTTCTTGAACACCTCTGGGGACGGTGACTCCACCACTTCCATATAGAGTCATAGAATCGTTTGAGTTGGTGGGGACTGTTAAAGGCTGGCT
This sequence comes from Chrysolophus pictus, assembly GCA_037305975.1. Taxonomy (NCBI): domain Eukaryota; kingdom Metazoa; phylum Chordata; class Aves; order Galliformes; family Phasianidae; genus Chrysolophus; species Chrysolophus pictus. The sequence goes on along the minus strand of CM074577.1, from coordinate 23,921,529 downwards.
AGTCCAACTCCACTGCAGTGAACAGGAACACCTACAGCTCAGATACAGGTCAGATAGCCAGATCCCTGTCCAGTCTAACCTTGGGTCCCCAGGTACGCGGTATCTGCCACCTCTCTGTTCAATTATGGCAATTTTGGAACCATTACTCTCTCGGTAATAATTCACAGCCAGGAGAGGTATCTTGGTGTTATGGATGACAAAACACTGAACAGTTACAAATGGTAAGAGAGATTACTTTTAGCCAAAAACTGTACATAGCAGTATAAGTGTATAAGCAGCACACTACAGTCTACAGTCAGATTTCCTTCCTTGAAGGCAGTTTCTAAGCTGTGTGCTTCTGTAAGGCCCTGGCTGGCAGCATGGCATCACTGCATACCAGCACTGTACCAACATGGTGCGCTCCTGTGCAGCATGTATGGAGGGCACAGAGGTTGCAGAGCAACATAGAAAGAGGAGAAATGTTTGTGAACTGTTAGGATTATACCAAAAGTTTGAGGGTATTCTGATAGGCTCAGTCTTCAGCTTGATCAGAGCTGAAGAAGTCCAAAGGATGCTCATGTCACACAGTTGGAACTGCATCAAATTAAGGACAGGCTTCTTGGTATCCTTGTTGTAAATGCCATTACAGTCTAGTCCAACAGAATATCTGAATGAGCAAAAGGTGAATGCCAAGGTGAGTAATGTTGCTCGAAGTACTATATGTCATTAAAAAAAAAAAAAAAACAAAACCACTGATGGAGTTCCTCATTTATTTCCCGAAAGGAAATATATGATCTTAAAGATGCAATAACAGCCGTTCTTAAAAGTTAGTGCTGAGTTACCATAGTACCTGTTATAACTGCTCATCTGGGAGCTCGTGAAGGGTGGAGAACAGAGCTGCATTCTTTGCTATAACCTCCCTAAATTTTGTTGTTTTGTTGCAATGGAAGAGATGGTGTGAGATTGCTGAACAGAAATGAACACAGGCAGTGTCTATATCAGGAAGTGATAACAGTGCAGTTGGTGAACTGACAGCTCTGACTGCTCTATGAATGCTGTGCTTGAGTACAGAAGTATGAATTTATAGTTAAGCTACTCATGAAATCGAATTTGGCACTTAAAATTCCAAGTTTAAATCAGAAAAAGCTGTCAGTAATGCCATACATGCATTAGCATTAGTTACCTTTTGTATCCCTTTCACTAGCGCTGTTTTTGCCATTTTCTGCTTTCTGAAAGTTCTTTCTCACGCGTCCCTCAGCGCTCTGGGTCCAGCTGTATTCCCAGGAACTGGTGCAGCTCTGCAAGCGTTTTTCCAGATCTTACTGACAAAAAGAAAGAATTGAATGGTTCTACTGACTTGTTCAATGCCATTTCATATACAGTAACTTCAGTGTAAAGATGTGAAGGGTTTCGCTGTGCTGCCTGCGAAGCTATTCAGATTTTGTATTTTCCATAGTCTATAGCAATCTTTAGAAACTGGCCCACTGCCCTATTTTAAAAATCTCTACGTAGCAAAATAAGAGAGTAGGAACCTGCTGTGTACTCTTTCTTTCTGCACACTTGGAAAACGTTGGAGGTAATGCATAAACAAACCTGTAGCTGACATTTATCATATACAGTTGTTAACTGATACTCAGAGCTGAATAAACCGATAGGCTTTGGAGAGTTAGGATTAATGTCATCACTTGAGGTATGAGGGAAGAAAAAAGGCAAACAATGAAACCTGAACGCGTCAGTCTAATAATGATTTAATTTTAGTACATTTGCAGCTTCTTTATTCTGTCTTTTGTTTTATTTGCATTTTTTCTTAATGAGCTTGAAAGCAATTTCTTTTGAAATGTAGCTGTGATGACTTTACAGTGGCAGCAAGGAATAGCTCAGATTTCAGAATCTTGTAGTTAATATTCTTTATGCCGTGAAACAGAAGAAATGCAGCAACGTGTTGGAGCCAACATTTGTTGTTGTCTCTAATCCGAGAAAAACTTCATTAACACAGATGGGCAGCGAATGCAGGAAGCTGTGCAGAACAACTTAGTGTCTCTGCACCTTACCTAGATGTAGGAAGATAGCTCATGGATTTTGAAGAGATGCTTATTGGAACAGGACTGTGAGTTGGAACGAATGGAATGATGTGCTGGATCAAACTCCTGAATGAGGTTTCTGTGATTTAGAGTTTGATTTCTGTCACAAAGAGGCAGGAGTGAGAAGGGCGGTGCTGTAGGGCTTAGCCTGTGAAGGGGGCACTTCTGCTGTTGCTGTATCCTATGATGTGTCAGATGACACAGAGTAATTCCTCTGGAATCAGAAGAGAGCTGAAAGCATATAATGAGTCTCTGGCTTCTTTTTTGTTTGTAGCTGTAAAAAGATCTGGATTTTACGTTTCGAGGTGAAAAGTAGTTGTGTTTGTAAATGTACAAGTTCAAGATGAGTGTTCCTTTTTAGCTTGTCTGTCTTTTCAGAAAGCTTTTTCTGCCATGTTTCAAACAAGTTTTGAGTCAGTTTTGTGAGACTGGCAGCAATGGATGAGCAGTTGTTCAGCCTCTTTGCAAAGAGATGCTGCTCTTAGCCTCAATTTCGTAATTCTTTTTGCTGTCTTAGTAAGATAATTCTTATGAAACTGGGTTATGTCCTTGCATAGTGAGTTTGTGTGATTTCAGTTTACCTCAACAGAGCATCAGTGAAGGCACCTGAAAGTGCCAGAGACTTCAGTATTCCAGCAGCAGTAACACAACTTTGGGGAAACTGTAATTGTGTTTTGTATCTTTGTTCTGTAGTTGATCTGTTTGCTTTAAAGATGCATGCGCCACTATTTCATCCGTAGCTTTTACTTGTGTGGCTGTTACCAAATCCTGCAGTGCAAGATGATTAACAGAAGTAATGCATTGGAAGGAGCCCTCTGCCATACACTGGGGCAGTGTTTCTCTCAGATGTGTGAATCACTGAGCAGGGCATCGAGCTGTTGTTACTGCACATCTGAGTTGCTCGGTGTACCTCAGTGCTTGGGGACTTCTGCTGTGTGATGCAATGCTTCAGTAAGCGCTGGGTGGTGGCACTGCTCCAGTGGGAGGCTGTGCTCGTGGAGCTCTGGGAATTTGTGTTTCTGAACACTTCCTGGGGAGAAGCATCTCCTAAATGGAAGTGGGCTGCTTATTCATGTGCTCCTCCATCTACTCACGTTGCATATTAATTAGCATGGTTTAAGCTCCCTCCTCTCAGTAGGCAGTTAGAGGAGTGTCTGTACGATGTGTGGGGCAGCAGCAGGGCAGGCGCTGCCTATTCAGAACGTGGAGCCTAACCGAGTGTTTCTTCAGTGGGTGCTGAAAGGGTGGTGTTGCTGTTTGGGCAACAGAAGTGTCTGTGAAAGATGCAAGGATAGGATTTATTATTACAATCCACATTCGGGGGGGGAAAAAAAAGAATAAAAATAGTGGATTTACTGAGTGGTGAAGGGAACAGTAAATGCATGCACACTCTGCCTGTAAGCACAGCAGCGTGCACACTGCTGCAGCCTTTGTCCGCCGCAGGGAATGGGGAGGATGACGTCATCTCCTGTGTTGGATGACGTCACCTCCCGTAGCGTGTGGTAGCAGTGAGTCCTGGGAACTCAAAACACGGTAATTTAATGCCTCATTCATCCTCCTTGCTCCTTGCCTTCCACCATCAATTGTAACCCCCACAACCTTTTCTTTTGAGCTTTAATGCTGCAGAACTGGAATAAAAATAATCTGTTTGGAGCAGCAGGAGCAGTAATCCAAGGAGCTGCAAGGATGCACAGACCTGGAGCCAGGCACTGCTGCAGTGACCAGGATGCTCACCCAGAGCCACCCCTTTGTGCCCACAGAAATTGACGTGCCCCAGGCAGAGCAGGCTGCGCACACTCCGAGGTGCTGCAGGCAGGCTGCGGGTTGGAAGAAGCAGGCAAGATAATTCTGAGCTAAAATGGGCAGCAAACGCAGCACTAGTTGCTGCATGCTTTGTGGGTGAGGAGAAAGTGTTTTCTACCTCTAAATTTGCTGTAAAGAAAAGAAATTGCCACAGTTCATCAGAAAACCGTACAGGCTAAATCAGCATTAAGCTTACAGCGGGCAGCTGAAAGCACAGCACAGCAAGCATGCAGCTCTGGAAGCGTGCCTGCATGCCCTAGCAGTCCGCTGAGGCCCAAGTATTTGGAAAAAGATATTTGCTGTGTCTTTAGATTGAGTTATTTAAGCCCAAGGTTGTCTTAAACTTTTGGTTATAGCTTTAGTTCCTACTGAACACAGACACAGTAGGAATAAAACAGTAGGCAGTTTCAGTGAACAACTGCTAACCCGTGACCAGTACTCTGTAAGTAAGGCAAGAGGTCCCTTCTGGGCCACATGCAGCCCTTGGGAGCCTTGGGGCTGGCAGGAGGCAGATCCCTGCCCTCCTCACCCATGGTAGGCCTGGCTCTGCTGCTGCCTGAGGGAGCGCTGCGCTGCTGGTCAGCTGCTCTGAGAGCTCCTGCCCGGTCTGGGTTTAGTTGTGTTGTGGCTTTCACAGGGAATCAAACAGGGAACTAGCCAGTGAGATTTGTTCAGTATTGTTCTGTTTGCTGTCAGCGGGTGGTGAGACAGTATCCCAGCTGAATACTTGCAGTGAAATGAGGGGATGCTACTGTGGCCCGTATGTGTGATATTTCTGACCGAATGCATTTGGAAAAAATGCCTGGTGATTGCCAGTCTGCAGTCTTCCACAGGAAACCTATCATGCTGCTTCACTCTCCTTTAAAGAGAGGTGATAGTTGCTGAGCATCACTGTCAGGTTCTGCTGCCCTTTCTAGAAAGGAAAAGCAGTTTTTAAAAGAGTCTGGCATGTGCATGCTTGAGCTTGCTCTTGTAGTAACTGCCAGAAATTATCAATAATTAAGAAGCTTATCTTATCCCAGAATAGATACTGTCTTCAAAGATGATGTGTAAAGGAAAAGTTTAGACTCTGGCCGCAGAAATGTAATGGAAGAGGAGGGCTAGTTGGTAATCCATGGCTTTGCAAAATTGTCTGTAATCACTCCCCCTAGGGATCACTTAAAACTGTGTGTGTGTAAAATTAACAAGGCAAAATGTACCTTCTGTTACAAGATACTGCTCTTGTAAGGCAGCAGAAAGAGTGCAGCTTGATCTCTGATTCTGCTTGTGGAAGTGATGTAAGGAAAATAGAATCTAAATAGTGGTGTTGAATTAGGCTTTTTTTTTTTTTTTTTTTTTGAGGATGGAAAGTGGTTGGTGCTTGCTGTAAAGGTGTCTACTCTTATTAGCTTGATATTACATCCATGCTCAAGCTGAAGTTGGAATATTTAAAATAACAGGAGCCAACTGATAGTTACAACTTACTGATGGAAATGGCTAATGGCAGTGTTCTGTCTTTTACTGAGTCTTACGAGCATGCCATGATGTTTGTGTTAAGTCAGTCAAAGCAATGACTTTTTTTATTGATAAATGTTAAATGTTTACAGTTTATTTGTGCAGCCTTTTATTATGAGATTATCTTAATTCTTATCATTTTAACATTGTTTTTCAGAGGTAAATGTTATACAGTACTTTCATTAAATGTCATGGCTACTCTCTGAATTTCTGACTAATTACCTCGTCTTGATGTTTTTCAGGGTTTCGCAAAAATGATGAAATGAAGGCTATGGAAGTTTTGCCAATTTTAAAGGAAAAAGTTGCATACCTTTCAGGTACAGTTATTTTCTTTTTTTGTATAGTGCATAACTGTCATATCAGTTGCATATAAAATGGTACTTTAAACACTACAGCTACCACTGTAAAAATCATAGAAATGTAGGAGACCACTGAATACCATTAGGTATCCCAACCGTAACATTAACATTGATGGGAAAGGATCTATAATAAAAAAGGTATGTGTTTTGTTAAATGGAGAGCAAACTTCTTGTCCTGCAACCCTCTGCATATCCAATAGTATTACTTAAAACAATTTCCTGTGCTGTAATCATATTCCTTGTACTATCTCCAATTCTTCTGCTAGATAGTTTTACAGAGTTGGCGTTGTTACAGGTCAGTCTGAGGCATGGGAGAAATATCCTTGTTGCAGAGGTGAAATTTCAGAGTGTATCCTTTGAAGCACACATATCTTCATGGTGAAATGAGTTAGCATCTAATTTAATCTATCTCTTGGATACACTTTGAACATTAGTTGTTTACCTAACAAGAAGTAGCAGAGGATTTGACACTGTGTAACACACTCTATAACTCAATAACTTTACTTGTTGGAATGAAGACTGTTCGAGGTGCTTATTCTTGTGAACTTTCTGAAGCAAGTACTTCCAAACCTGTTGGAATGAGTCAGCATCATTCTCTTTGCCATAATCGTAGTGTCACATGATTTGGAGGACAGCCTCATATTTGACAGTTGGTGGTTATTTTTGTTTATTCTGTTTTTGTTTCTTTTGTTGTGTTTTTTTTTTTTCTTTCTTTGTGAGAAGGGGGGTGGGAAAGGGCATTATTTATTTAGAAGTGCAGAAATAAGATTTATATTTGTTAAAGCATAAAAAAATAATCCCTGAAGTTGCTAGAGATTTACTCTGGATCATGATGCTTGTAGGTGCAGTCTGGAGTTTACATCCTTTCTATGCTTCTAAGTATCATTCTAAAACAAAAATAGTGTTTTGTAAAATGACTGACATAACAGACCAATTTGCCTGATAATCTAGAATGTCCTGATGCTTTTCCTTATGAATTGTAAAGCTGGTGAAGTCTTGCTTAAAACTATATTTTCAGATGAAAGGAAAAAAGTAAATGGAATTAAATACAGAATTTTGATCACTCATTGCTCTTCTGTTTTGACCTTGCTTTATGGCACTTCATGAAAAAACTAATCTGTTTCCATTCCAAGACCTCTACATTTCCAGATTATCCAGAGCTTAGTTTAGACCCCTTAGGAGGGAGATGAAAGATGATAGGCTTTCTCTAATGTGTGCTTTTAACCATTTGGCCTTCTCAAAAGGCACTAATTCTGTGAAAGTAAAGAGGGCTAAATGTAAGCTGGAGATGAATTTAAATGGAGATGATAGATTATGAACTAAAGGAGACGAGGAGCAGGCAGGCAGAAATGGTTGCCAGTGTGCCTGTGTGAGGGTAGTTAACTTCTGACAGAAGAGCAGATCAAACAGCTGTGGGCAATGAGCTTGGCTGGAGATGATCTGCCAAAATCCATACTGTTTCACATTTCCATTGCAAGTGGGTCTGAAATGAAATGAGATACATCAGTAATACAAGCAATTTCAACAAACAACGCTCCCCCAAAAACCAAACCAAACTAACACCATCGCTGGGGCTTAAGAATTTTGGAACAAGATCTGTCAAACCTTATATCTGGGAATATACAGATATGTGAGACCACTGGACAACTGGCTTACAGAGACTTTCAGTGTGCGTGCTTTGTTTCATTCAGAAGCACAACTTCTGCTTTAGTACTTGGTATTAGTATTTGTAGGTACAGTAAGTACTTACTGTTAATAGTAACTTACAGTTACTACTTACTGTAATTAAGATTTGTAGAGTAGGAAAGAGCTTTTGGATTTCACTGCAATCTTTATACCTAAACAATACTCCTCATTTGAGCAGCAGATTGTTTCAATGATAGCTGTTTCCTAAGCCATTCTTGAGGTAATGTTCTGATCCAATCAGAAATCTTAATACACTAAGATTTAAGGCACTTGATATCAAACACCTTCTACTGAGGTACTACTTTCACTCTGACTATACTGCATTGCAATTAAACTCTACATGAGCTTCCCTTTTTGTCTCCAGTAGGTGCTTCTTCAATCTGTTTTAGGCTGAATTAGGCTGTAGTTATGTATTGCTTTGTTTCTGTCTTTCCTTTCCGTTTGTTTGCATGTGTACACATTTTACATGTCTGCTCAACATAATTTTTTTTTGCACAATCTGATTGCTTTTGAAAAGGCTGTTTCAATCTTTGCTTTTTCCCTGCCACAAACCACAGTAGGTCTGATGTGATTCACTCTTGGGTTTTTCCTCCATTGTCACAATCTAGTCTCTTTTAGTGAACTGTTAATAATGTATTTTTGTAAATGAAAAAGATGAGTGGGTTTTTTATAGACTAGTATATCTGAATATATATTTAAATAGAAGAGAATTCAACTACCTTGTCTGTTATCTGTGGCACAGAGCAGGGTAGCAGACTTTTTTGTTTTGTTTTAAAGAAATACGAACTAAATGCTGTACAGTGGACAAATGAGAACTGTAGTGCACTTATTCATCTGTACTTTTTAAAGTCTGTGGGCTGTGTGCTCACAGTAAAGAATTTTTTCCTCATGTCCAGTCTTGAGCCTCCCCATTGCAGCTCTATGCTATTCCCATTCTGCCATTAGTGAGCAGGGATAAGAGATGGTCACCTCCCTCTCCATAAAAACCTGATGCTTTGCTTTGCCTAAGTATTTTGAGACTAGGTGAAAAGGCATTTTCTAAAAAAAAAAAAAACAAAAAACACAAAAAACTATACAGCTCAACCTGATTGGTTTTGGTGCCATTTGGAGACCATTGACAAGACTGCTGTTAGTGATGTAAAACTGGACAAGGTGATTCATGTTAGCTGACTCATGTGAGTTGATCAGCTACTTGTATGACAAGTCTTGGCACAAACAGAGAGTATATCTCAATACCATGGAGGTTTTGTATAAAAGAAAAAGGGTAGAAATGGAAGTCTGACTGATGAAAGCAGTAGCTTAATATGTTTTTGTAAAACCAAGACAAAAGGAGGATTGACTTGAACAAAGACTATTGTGAGACAGGAAATTCCCACCTGGTGCCTAATGCATTGTTACTTATAACATTCCAGTTTGTGTATGACACAGGAGCATCAGGAAGAAAGGAAATGAGAGTAACTTATTGGAAAAGGCCAAAGTTTGGCTCTCTAGGCATAAAGCTGATAAAAGCTTTAGCAGATTAAAAAAAAATGTTGTATTCCAAAGCCCTCGGAACTTTTTTGCTTAATACTTAACAATCTTAGTATCTGGTTTAAGACTCGATAGTGGAACTAATTTTGCAAAATATCAAGACTGTATTCATTTCTTCATTAGTCATCTAGACCTGAAATTTGTGTGATGAATTTTGTCTCCAACAAATGAAAATTTCAGGATGTGATTTAACAGGAGTTCATACACCATAGTTTAAGAATGATTTTCCTTTGTGGTGTACCTGGAGCTGGGAGCCAAGCGAGATAGTGTCCAAAATAACCTAAAAAGAGTTTATATTTCTATCCTCTTCCATGATGGAAAATAACATGATAAAGTAGTCAATCTGTAGGAAACGCGTGAAGGCTTTCTGAGAGGTCTGTATGTAACAAGGAATTTCTTTAAAATACTTGGAGAATGTAAAGACAATTCAGTGTATCCTCTTCACTGTTAGCTTCTGCTTTCAAAAGAAAAATTTCTACCTTGAGCAATCAAGTACTTTCTTAGTGCATTTTTACATTTAGATTAGTAATGTTTTCTAGTTGAAACCTAAATTTTGTAGATGTGTAGTTGAGGGACCCATTTAGGGCTGCAGCAGCCTTTCAGCTACGTTCAGTAGCTTTGAGGCCTGCTGGCCATTCTGGAGCTGCTAGTCTGATCCTTTGTACTTTCTTTCTCTTATGGCTTCTGGCCTATCTTCATCCCATCTCTTGCAATGCAAAAATCCTCAGCATCCTCTAAGACAAAATCCCATCAAGGCCAAACTTAACCCTCTCCAGTAGAAGAGTTTAGTTGTTTTTGCTCTCTTATCCTATTTAAGTCGGTCATAGAAGTCAAGAAGCTGAATTTCCTTTTATGTTTAGGTTTCTGCCACTGCAGCTTGACAGAAATCTGAAGCAGCTTTTCCTTTTCTGAGTTTCAGTTAGTGACTCATGGAGAATGTGCCCAGAGCAGGCGCTTTGGGATCCTGGGCTTTGGGTCTGCAGCAAACATGCAGAAGCTCTACTGGGGAGGATACTGGTGGATGTCTGAGTGACTGTTTCTATTCATTTGCTCTTGGCCTGCCTTTTTAAGGAACTCTTTAAGATTCTGTTAACAAACCTGCTTTTACAGTGAGGAGTTGATCAAGTGAGAAAACACTTGGGGCACAGGATGGTGTTTATGGTGTTTCTCTGTTTCTTTGGGACAGGAGAAAACAGCCCACTCACATCTGTGGTTGAGAACGTGTATGTGAAATTTAGTTTGTAGGAATGGGTTTATGCTGTTGTGTGAGTGTCACGGAGAGGGGCTACTGACTTAAATGTAACACTGAGTAATGGTAACATTTTGTTTTCACAAGCAAGGCATTTGATGTAAAATTACATTTTCATTTTGGCTACATTAAATGTGTGCAGCGTAACAAATAAGATGGATACATTTCTCTCAGAGTCAGATTTTCCGGCTTCTTGTGTTGAATGGACTTAGAATTTCCTGGTTTTACATTGTTAACAAAATAAAAAACTATTAAATAACAATTCAGAATCTTCACATCAGAATGGGGTAGAAATACAAACAAAATGCTTCAATAGTACCATATACTCATCTAGTATATTCTACACCTAAACTTAGTTCTAGTTAAAGAAATTAACATTGAGTATTCTCTAAATGTTTGCTGACTCTACAATTAAATTTAATCTGTATAACTGCTGATTCAAAAGTTAAGTATATAATAAAGCATCACTGCTAGAGGTATCTGACTGCCCATCAAACTTAAATACTTCTGTAATATGTACATGTAATACTATAGTTATTCTTTGTTTAAATTTTTTTTAATTTATTTTTGACAGATACTTCCTCATTGTAGGAACTGGGACAGTTTGCTCACTGATATTCCCAACATGGAATCTAAATGACCATGTTGGCATTTAACATGAAATCTTTTTAAAGTGGGTATGCATTCAATAGCATTAGCAGGAATTAAGTTTTCTAAAAGCATTATGAATACTACATTTGCAAACCAGAATGATGTCACACTGAGTTTTTTTAATGTGTTTTATTTTTCAGGTGGCAGAGATAAGCGTGGAGGCCCCATTCTAACGTTCCCAGCACGTAGTAATCATGATAGAATACGGCAAGAAGATCTTAGGAGACTAATTTCATACCTAGCTTGTATTCCAAGGTAAGTGCTGGTCACTTGATAGATTCTGAGACTCTGCAGAAAGACAAATGTAATGTACTTCAGTACACTCACAAGCTAGAATATCTTGTGTGGACTGAGGTTATCACAATGCTTCTGTCTGTTATTCATGTCAGATAAGTTATTGTATCCTAATACAACATAGGAATACCCAGGAGAAATATATGTAGAATTTCTTGTACGGGTCTCAGATAAAACTGCAGAGATCTCTTTGAAAGTATTGGTGTTAGTGTATTATTAAAAAAAATTGAGCAATTGATTACAATGCATTATTTAAACAGATCACCAAATCTAGTGCTTGTATATATGTGTGTATGTACATATATATATATATATGTATGTGTGTGTGTATGTATGTATGTATATATTCACTCATTGTTCAAGGTATATATATATATATTCTTCATTATGTATACATTGTTCAGACAGAGTTTTGTTCTGAGTGGTACAACTCGGGAGAAAAGTGAGCCTAAGACTCTGATTTTATGTTTATCTCAGATTCTGCCAGTGTCTGGTACAGAGTGAAGCAACTCTGAAATGCTTGAATATGTTTGCATGTGACCTAGCAGTTGTCATTATAGATAGAAAAAAAATCCCTGGTGCATACTCAGTACAATTTCTTACATAATAATAAAATTTCTTGTATAATAAAATAATATTCCTGTAAGTTGCTAATTTGTAGTCATTTTTCTTTGCATCTGATGTATCAGATGTCAGTTTCAGATTAGCATAAGTACTGTCATTAAGCAAAGAAAGACAAATCCCCCAAAAAGAAACATTCTAAAAGTCTAGTTAAACATGGCTGTGGCCTTCTTAAGGAGTAATTTTTGGTAATTCAATTATTCTGGCTTTTATTTCACTTTTAAGCGCAGAGGTTTTTTTGTTTGTTTGTGTGTTTGTTTTTTAATCAAGAGTTTTGGAGAGATATAGGAAAGAAAAGGGGAGATATAGGAAAGAAAAGGGGAAGAAGTCTTGAGATTTTAACCTCTGAAATCACTGGACTTCACATTTGAATGTTTGATGTATATTCTGACATTCTAGAGCTTCAAGTTACTAGAGAAGTTAGTAGACAAATATGCATCAAAATGGGCCCCAGAAAGTTTTCTAGAGATAATCTAGCAAAATACAGCTGTGTTCTCGTGAATGGTGTGTGCTAATTTAGCAACAAAATAGATTTAAAGAAGAAGCTTGGTTCAGGATTTTATCTCTCTGCAGGCATGGCAAAGATTTGATAATGAAAACAGCTTTATTAAAAGTTTGATTTATTTTTATACAAGTCATGTGTTAGGGACTAGTATTACAACTCCTTAACTGAGAAGTCGTAATTGGTGCAAATAGCCCCCACAGTTTTCTGTCAATTAATTACTGCAGTACAGTTACTGTACATAGTTAAAGTTTTTGGCAACAGATCAAAACATCTAGGTAGTATTCCATCTTAAATTTACATTAATTTAAAATTTATCTGATTTTTAAATGTTGCTAAATTTAAATAATCTGCACTGACTGAACAAAGTATTAGTGTAGGCCAGGTTTACCAAAGAGATAATTTTCTCTGACCAAGACCTGCAGAAACAATTTTTGTGATTCCTAGCTGAAATAAATTCATCTTTTGTGAAATGACAAGGGCTATGTGATTGAGACTCAGGGGCCCATCTGCATCACATGGTGAGGGGCTGCTTTGTGCAGCCTTGTAGATGACTAGGTGCATGCCTCATGAATCAGTGGCAAGCACTCTTCCTCATGAATGGATAGTTTGTGTGGTAGGATAGGGATAGGCTGAGCAACACTCAAATAATGTGAAGCCTTTCAGTAGGTGGGTGTGTGTCAACTACAAAACAATATTTGTATTTGTCCTTTTAATTTTGTGATGCTTTTAAAAAATATATACAGTGTCGTCAGAAAAATTTGAAGTTATAATCTGCATGTATTCTTCAGTTATCATTGCTATTTTGGGGCAGCTGGGAGAGCCAACAATTATCGTGGTAAAGTCCTTTATAAGCTGTTTTTTCAAAGCCAACATTAAAACAACTCCTCTTCTAAGGAACTTATATTGCTACTCCTTTCAGCAGCACTTCAGCTCTCCAGCGTCAGTCATAATTCATCTATCTCATAGTCTGACCAATGAGACTGAATAAAGCATGCCAATGAAGTGTTCTTACTTTCTGGATACTCTAGAAGTCTCACCACACAAATTCCAGAATTGCCTTTACGTTAGTCACATCCCTGGAGGTGACTCATGTACTCACGCAGTGGACATTTGGTCCCTTTTGATAGTCTTTTGGTTAAGACTCGATTTTGAAATACCTTCTCCTTTCATGTCAACCTGTCTCTGTAGTATGTATGTCCTGGAACAAAATCAAAATTTCTGGTGTTGGTGGTGATTCTTGCTGTTGATCAGCAGTACAAAGTGTACTATGTGCACAAAAGACATGAAATCTGTTGTTCTCAGAGGAGTTGCCAGGAAATTTGAGTATAAGGTCTGCCAACTTCTGGATAGCAAAAATGAGCTCAATTTTTGTATAAAGATGTTGATATGGTTTTTTTCACAATGGTAAAATACTTTTTTATCCATTATATATCCAGAAACTGATCTTGTTACAGAAGTGATTGTCAGTAAGGGTTTTCATCTGCAGTCTAACAATTTTTAACTCTCAGATAATCTGGGATATCTGAAACGGTTTACCAAACATTGCAGAAGTGGTAGGTAAGAACAGCTTACCAACTTCTGTCTTTTAGAGATTCCCCTCAATGATTAGGAAAACACAAAACTTATTATCAGTAAAGTGCATGCTCTACAGAGTCATTTATAAATGAATTACGTATCGATGCTTCTGTAAATGGTGACTTCAGTATGTGTGTTGGGTAAAAAAGACACAAGACTGGAAAAAGAATCATGCATATATAAACAAGGAAAATGAAAGAGGAGGTAAAGGCAGATTGTCAAATCAGCAACAAGTTTAAAATATCTCCCAGCAGGAGTTTGGCAGTGGAGTGACAGCAGGCTTCCAGAGAAGTTCTGCACTGCCTTGAGGAGAGTTGCTGTATGCATGAGATAGTCAAGAGCGAGGCCCTAGGGGTGTGATTGTTCATTAGGTTAGCACACTTTAATTAGGGAGTGTGTTGCTGTAAAAGTGCTGTCTGTGTTTGAATTTGTAACACTTGCTTGATAACCTTTTCTTCTTTCTTCTGCAGTGAGGAAGTATGTAAAAGAGGATTCACTGTCATTGTAGATATGCGTGGGTCAAAATGGGACTCTATAAAGCCTCTGCTGAAGATTTTACAGGAATCCTTCCCGTGTTGTATTCATGTTGCACTGATAATCAAGCCAGACAATTTCTGGCAGAAACAGAGGACTAACTTTGGCAGCTCTAAGTTTGAGTTTGAGGTAATTTCCCCTATGCTATTTGGATTTATATTTGTTTCACGATTTAAGTGTACTCACTACTGATTGACATCTTGAGCATTCTCAGGTAAATAATATGGATGAGAAGAGAGGTAGATGAGGCCACTTGTTCTAGAGGGAATATAGTTTCTTTTACATATTTAAACTAGATGTGCATATCATCATATATACTTTCTCTGAGCATGAAAAAAATGGACTTTGAGTTTTATCCCCAAAAGTAAATCATTAGGTTTCATCTATATTTTGTCTGCATTATAGTAATTGTTCTATTATGTATAGAAGAAACCCATGTAAATAAATCTTGCCATTATCCTGCTGCTGATTTACAATATGCAAGTCAAAAGTTAATCAGAATAGTAGTCAGAAGGGTGGTTTCTTCAGTGTGGTGAGATAAAGAAACAACATTTCTCTCACTGGGTGGCAATACCAGCAAGACGGGAGGCTGATCAGAATTGACATTGGAGAAGAAGTCTATAAAAGAAGTCACATGGACTTCATAAGCAAAATGATCAATTTATAAACAGAGAGAACCAAAAACTTGAAAGATAAATTCAAATTTGTTTCAGTAACAGCATTTTTTAATTTTCATCTTTATTTTCTTTTAGACAAATATGGTGTCTCTGGAAGGCCTTACCAAAGTAGTTGATCCTTCTCAGCTAACCCCAGAATTTGATGGCTGTTTGGAGTACAACCATGAGGAATGGATAGAAATCAGAGTTGCCTTTGAGGACTATATTAGCAATGCAACCCATATGCTGTCCAGACTGGAGGAACTGCAAGATATATTGTCAAAAAAGGAAATGCCTCAGGACTTGGAAGGTGCTCGCAATATGATAGAGGAACATTCACAACTGAAAAAGAAAGTCATTAAGGCCCCTATTGAGGACCTTGATGTGGAAGGACAAAAGTTGCTCCAGCGAATACAGAGCAGCGATAGCTTTCCCAAAAAGAACTCTGGGTCAGGGAATGCAGACTTACAGAACCTTTTACCCAAAGTATCCACCATGCTGGACAGGCTGCACTCAACACGGCAGCATCTGCATCAGATGTGGCATGTGCGGAAATTGAAATTGGACCAATGTTTTCAGCTCAGGCTGTTTGAGCAGGATGCTGAAAAGGTAAGAGGTTGGGGAGGGGAAGGTAAGTGGGCATTGTCATTAAAAGGAACAGTGATAGACTGACTTGAGTAACAAGGATAATTACAAATATTAATTTTTGTCTTTAGAGTTGTACACTAGTCCTTTAATAAGAAATAAGGTGGGATTTCTTTTATTGATAGTGAATCTTAGTCTCCTAAAGTAGAGGGGATGGAGTGTAATTCTAAGCTGTAAAGAACACAGGTAACTTTTACTGAAGGTAAATTTAAGTGGTGATGACTTTAAAGCTTTTGCTTTGGTACATTTTTGCTCCAGACAGATGCTTTTGCAGGTATCAAATAAAGATGAATGCTTCATACTTCATAAATGCAGATGATTAAGGATTACATCAGTCTCTTTTTGAGTGACCCTTGGGATTTGAATGACAGGCAGTCAACAAAGTCTGAAGAGGCTGACATGGGAAACCGCTTCATTGATGCCAAATTTAAGGTCCCAAGCTAAAAACCGATACATCTTTTTTGACAATGCATATGTCGTTAATAAAGGACTGACTATTTCAGAGTGTTTTGGGTTAACCAGACCTATTGAATAATAAAGCCCTTGATTGTCATGGAATTTTAAGAACCACTATTGCAGGCAGTGCACTGTTAGGATGAGATCAAATAAGATCTGTTTTCATAAGGAATGGTTTTGTAATCACTTATTAACTTGCTACTGTGGAACAAATAGCTTTGAGGAAAGATGGGGAGGTTTTCTATGGAAGATGAAATAGTAGGCTATGCAGTCAAGTGGTAAGTATGGTCTTTGTCAGATTTCTTAAAATATTTATCATAAGAATGCCTGAGCTAGGTGAGACCAAAGGTCTGTGTTAAACTAGTGTTCTCTCCAGTTGTGGTCATTAGCAGATGCCCAGGGAAGAGTAAACACAGAGCAAGCAGATACACTACTTCTGCCTCTGTCTTCCTCTGTTTTCTTCCCCTGTACTTTCCTGTTCCCTGATCATTTCTGCTCAGGGACTTTCATAACAGGATTTCAAATGTTTTCTACTGTGTTTAAAAAAGAAACTTCTGAACCATATAAAGCAAGCGTTTACTGAATGGATGTAGCTGAAAATAGTAGGGGCATGTGTAAGGACTAGTGAAAAAATCCAGTGAAGCAAATTTAGAGTCACAAAGTTAGAAAAGAATAAGTCAGTGCTGTATTGTTGTTCTTTTAGGACCCAAGTACTTTTTAGCAACTGTTCAGTGATTTATTTATGGCATGAACAAAATATATTTTGATAATGCTCAAATGGTTTTGAAAGAAATATTCTGTATTTACTCATCAAAAAATTGCATACCTAACTTGGGCTTTAAGCAGCTCTTTGTCATATACTTGAGCCTGGGAAATTGATCTCTTTGGTCCTGCCATGTGATTATATAAACTCATATCTGTATTTTCTAGATTCCTGATTCCAAGAATAATTCTATATTAGATTCATGCATTCATCTTTCAAAATAGAGGGGAATGTTAGGCACCTGAAAAGGAAGTTGACAACAGCTAGAGTACTTGGGACTTTATTCCCACATCAACCAGTAGGGTAGGATTCAAAAGATGGTTTTTGTGGTATCCTAGCCCAGTTCTTGGCTAAGGTTCATGTCTCAATGTACTCGATGCCTTTGATAATTGATAGTATTACTCTGCACACTGTTCTGAATACTTTAGCAGATGTTCAAATGAGTACTTACTACTCAGTGCTGCCATTTCTTTCAGAACAATCTTTTTCAGCTAACGCAGAGAGTAGGTAGGGAGGTCTCATGAGCTGAAATATAGCAAGGATTTCAAGACCTGTATGTGTTAAACCTCACCTTTTACTGTGCCGCTAGGTCTGTGAAAACTGTCTTTTAGTGCCCCTGCTAACATACCTGTGAACTTCCAGTGATGGCCATTACTAGATAAGATCTTTCTTAAATTTTGTTTGAATATTAACAGGCTTTTCACATAGACATATTTCAAGTTTATTGTAGATTTTTTTTCTGGAAGAAAATTAATCTGTAACACTGCTCAAGTTGGTTTTTTTTTTTTTAAAATTTTCTATGCAGTACAAAATTTATTCTCCAATCTGTCATAAAGTTATGAACTAAAAATATCAAACTTGCTAAAGGACTTGATCAGCAGGAACAAATTTATAATTGATTTCCATGAGTTGCCATTTTCATTCTAAATTACTAAACTGCTGACATAACAAAATGCTGACACTAAAGACCTGTATAAGTTTAGCAACACAGGGCTGTGCTCCAAGTGTCTTTGTTTACTATGACTTGCTACTAATTAAATTGATTTTATTGTAATTTGAGATAAACACCTAAATGAAAGGTTCAGCAGCCTCAGCTGTTGGTCCAAGAAGTCAGATTTCAGCATTCATTTGTTTAAAATATACAGTACCTTACAGGAGAAAGAGTATCAGTATGAATTTTAATGGCCTTTGATTCTTTCTGTTGTCTTTGTTCACAGATTTCTCATGTTACTTGCATATAATTTAATTTGTTCCATAACAAATGAGTGATTTTTTTTCTGTAATATTTTCTTGTAGATGTTTGACTGGATCACACACAACAAAGGTCTGTTTCTGAACAGCTACACCGAAATAGGAACCAGTCATCCCCACGCTATGGAACTTCAGACACAGCACAATCACTTTGCCATGAACTGTATGGTAAGAACAGGCCTTACTTGACAGCACTGACACATGTATTTGCTCTTTGTAGAGGCAGAACTCAGAAATCATACACACAAGTCATCTGTTTTGTTACAACTAGTACAAAGCTGTATTTGATCAGTGAAATCATATGATACAAGACGAAAATAAAGGATAGCTAAGTACAGAGGTACTGTGATCGAACAATTAAATTGTTTGGACCACTGGCAATATTTGGTGCAACCTTGGAATTTCTGAAATATGTGAATCCAAACTTAGAGAACCTGGGATATGTGCTTGAGTATAGTGTTACATCTCTGGGAATTGTATGTAATATGATTTATAAACAAACAGAAACTACTATCACCACCAAAAGAAAAAAACTTCTCAGTATCTTCTAAATTGATTGTATCTTAGGTACAAGAAGTTCTGAGAAATGATCAATAACTGGCCCCAGTGTAATAGTTTTCCTTTTTGATTGGAACACACACTTCTCATTTCTGATGTAGTGGAATGGAGCTAAAACAAACATTTTTCTTGTCAAATATGATCTTGAGATGAATCATCATTAGGCTACAATTAAGAATTAAATTTGTAATTGGCTGTGAGTGAAAGCTGCTTATTATCAGTTTTATGAAAGCCCTGTTTGGAAATGGAGACTAAATTCTCAAGCGTACTTTGGTACTTTTTCACAAGCAGGTCTGGAGGTGTATAAGTAACTTTGGGAGTCTGGGCCTAAATCCAGTTCCTGGCTTTCAGGGACTGGAAGAAGAACACTACCTCGCTTGTTAGAAGTTAACATCCTTGGCAGTTTAAGGATGGGAATTGAATTAAAGTGTTGTTAAAACAATCAACTCTTGCAAGAGGGTGTTCTTGTAGGACAGATTAGTAAATGTGGAAAAAAAGCATGGCAAAGTACACCAGGTAATTTGTCTTGCTGAAATTATAGAAGGGACAGTAAGGCAACTCTTGTGTCTGGAATTGCCAGATGGGAGTACGTTTTCTTCTGCAACTCAAGTATGTTTGTGAATGTTTAAAAAAAAAAAACAAAACACTGAAATTTTGAGAAGAATAAAACAAACAAACATTGTGGAACATTGTAATGAAGTTATGTAATGTAATATCATAGATGGAGGTAACTTTGACCTTTTGGTCTGGAAGGCGCAGGTCTTCTCAGTGGGCACAGAGAATTACTCCTGCATGGAGTAACAGATGCTTGTTGCTCATTGCTCTGCACATGAAGTACAGCAGAAGTAAACTCAGAGAAGGACCATAGGTGTCATTGACATGAGATAACTTTTGGAACTTTTTAATTTTGGATGGCTTCCCATGTCGTTCTTGGTCCTGTACTCTAAAGGTTAAGGTTACTCAGTCTGTCCAACTATTAATTACTGTTGACCCTTCAAAACTCAGAGGCTTTTTTTCTCCCCTTTCCCCTTTCCCCTTTCCCCTTTCCCCTTTCCCCTTTCCCCTTTCCCCTTTCCCCTTTCCCCTTTCCCCTTTCCCCTTTCCCCTTTCCCCTTTCCCCTTTCCCCTTTCCCCTTTCCCCTTTCCCCTTTCCCCCCAGGAAACACTTCAGCAGTGGATGTACCATAATCCCTCCCACTCTTTGCCTTTTTATGCTGCTCTCTGTTTTGCCTGTAATCAAGCATGTTAATTACACAGGAGTTTTTCTTATTTTGCCCAGTGATTTCTTGAAGCATATGATGAACAGCTTAAATCTGGGGCAAATAAAACAACTCAAAACCTATGGGAGGCAAAAAAAAAAAAAAAAAAGCTGTGCTTTTTCAATGCATTTCTGTAGTGTAGCTTCTATGAAATGGTCCTTTCCCATAGAATGGGAAAATTATGAGTATCTGGTTTTGATTTGATTTGACCAGCTTTCAGGTTTTTGGAGTTCTATTTGGTTAAATGACAAAAACTGTACGTGTATAGTAGGGGGATAAACTATACTGAATGCATCAAGAAGAAACAAGGAAAATTGATTGAAATTCAGCAAGCCTTATTTTTCATTTGTTTATTACTGGAAAAAATGTCAGGCAATTTTAACTCCTCCAACTCCTTCAACTTCTCCCTGACCAAGTGCTTACCAAGTTGCTGTTTTTTCAGAGTTGTTTTAAGATTTCTTACATGAATATTGTACCGCCAGAGGTGGTATTTAACTTTTAACCCACCTACAGAAATGCAAATTTATTCAGTTGTGTGGCATAGAGGAAGGAGGTATGACAACTAAATATCGTAACACTTATATCCAGGAGATTTTGAAGGCTTTTCCTTGTGACCCTAATTAGACCCTAATAGGGCTCACTTTTCAGGCAGTGTCTTTAGGCTCACTTTAGGCAGGGGAGGCCTGTTCAAAGCATAAATGCTGCCCAAGCAGCTAAATACAACCTCTTACACTTAGTCACAGCTTAACCCCGATAACTGATGTTGCAGCTGCTTTTCTCAACACATTGTGATTGCCACAGGGCACATGGTCCCTTCGCAGCAGGTGCTATTCTCCATCAATAGCTGGCCCTCCCATCTTCCCTTCCTCCCCGAGTGAAAGCTTGGCTTTCCAGAGGGCACAGGAGGGCAGATCCTGCAGCTGCTTCTACTGAGCTCGGGTGAGATGCCAAAAATTTAATCTGATCTTCCAGTTCGAAATGAACCACCTGGTTGTAAGCCATCGTGAAAACTACTTAGTTCCTGTCATCAACAAGAGTTTGTTACATCAAGGGCAAAGAGGATTTACTGAATATTTCCTTTTTCCTTCTAATGGCTTTCTGCCATTTTTAGAATCAGTACTACAGCAGAAAGTGGTTGAAAGTATAAGCCAAATATGGTAAAACAAAAAGATGAATACACTGGGGCAGGAAATAGAACTGCACTTTCAGCAGCAGGCATCTTATGTATTAAGTATGTGATAGACTGATGTGGTTGCCCTTCAAGGTACTAAAAGTAAGTTTATGGAAGTCTTAATACATAGTCTGATTCTCATTGAAACTGTCCTAGAGAAAATCTGGATAGGTGGAGTGATATACATCAAAGGTGGAAATGTGCTTTGTTACCATTTGTTAACACACATGTGTTGATGTGGCTAGGAATGCTCTCTGAAATGTTCAAGTGTTCAATATAGTCTGCTATTACTGAAATCAAGCACTGATCAGTGGCAAGACCATTTCTGTTTAGGGCAAGTAATCCTCATCTTCCCTGACTGTGGGGAAGAACAATATCTCAGAGATTCTTTCCTCTAAAGATGAGAGAGGTTTTTCACTGTCATTTAAAAGGCCTGCTCTCAGCAACAAAAAACTGCTGTTGTCAAGTCCTGAGATTTATGAGAACTAAGCAATACTCTGTTTTAGCTTCACGTTCCTCTTTGATGATGAATGCTTCACTTCTCAAAACAAGTTTTTAGACCTTTTAAGGTAAAAACTTGCAAATAAGGCATCACAGGAGTTGTAAATATATATAAAAGAAATATCTTTGGTTTTTAAACTGCAGAAATAAGAAGCCATGATTGTACCATTAGTCTTGCATGGAAGAGTCAGAGGGGCTGCTACTGTGTCTGTCCGCTCTTTTTTTTTCTGCTATTTTCTTCAAGTCCTCTGGGATTTAACAGAGACTAAAACAGCCATGAAATATGCGTGAGGAGTAGAATGATGTTATCTATTTCAATATTTTCTTCTACTTTTCTTGCAAGATCAAATGGCCTTGCTTTCATTAAGCTCAACTATACCCCTTACTATGTAGGTGAGAATCGGAATGATTGGAAAGCAGTTTAGTCAAAAAAGAAGCTTTCCATAGAGGAAGTTGACTGCCTACTGTTAAAGGGTGTGTTATGACTACTTCTTGTTTCAGGATGCTCACTGGGGCCATCAGTAGAATCTGTGTTTATTAGCTGTAGTCCGAGAAATCTTGTTACTGTGTCAATTGTAAGCATGTTTCTAAGTTGATTCATACTGTTTACAGAACAAGCTGTTGGCATATACTAGACCATTTTTTATCAAGATAGCAATTGATTTATTTCACTAAAAAAGAAAGTGCCATAGATGAACATTGGTGGGAGTTTAGGGAACCTAAAATAGAAGTATGAACAGAGTACTTGAATCTCACTGGAATTACAGAGTTAAAGTTGCAGGGATGACGTACTTGGCTTGGCTTGCTCAAATCCAGACACAGGGACTGGTACAAAGGAAAACATTAAGAAGGTCAGGTGAGGTAAAATTGGCTTAGCTGACAGTTTAGTGTGACTCTTTCTTCTACGTTGTACTGTGGACATTTTACACTCTGAGTTCTTTTTCTATTTCAAATACATTTTATAACTACGCAGATTTGTCATTTGAGATGGACTCAAGCTCAGTGTGAATTTTATATTCACCTGAGTGAGTTCTCTGAGACTTCAGGAAACAAGCCCAAATCCATAGGTTGTGAATTGTGCATTTCTCAGATCACCCTCAAATGCAGACTTTATTCAGAATGGTAAATAGTGTAAGCTAGCTCTTCTGTCCTATTTTTTCTCTTTTAAGTAACAGGTTGCTCATGTAGGGCTTTCAGTAAAAATACATAGATAAAACTTAAACAATAAAATCTATCACTTGTCCAACCAATCTAACGTCCCTGATAGAAAAGGTAAAACTTTCAAAATGGGAATGGGGCAGGAGAGCAGATACGTATTCAGTGACTTTTTTAGTAGTTCTGAATAATTTTAATTTAAGCAAACCATAGATTTCTGGTGTTCTTGAAGTTCTCCATTCAAGGAATGCACAATTATGGATATTGATCAGACTGGGAGGATGTTTTGAGTTCACATCCATAAGGTATTCTTTCTGGTGTTAGAGCAATTAATGCTTGGACAAAAGCTTCAAGGCCACCAACCTGAGAAGGGACTGACAAGGCAAGCTAAGTTCAGACTATTTCCAGCTTCTGAGAGGCACTCTCAAATCAACAAAGAATAAGCTACATGTGCAAAATTTAAGGAAGAAATAAATTAAAAAAATGTAAAAAGCAGTCAACTGGAGAGAAGTTAATGCAGTAAGTAGCATGTTCATGTCATGTTCAGATCATGAACTGAAAAAACAGCGGTGTTACTGCAAGGGAGCAGTCCTTACTTCACTTTTGGTAATAATTGTGGATGCTGAATGTAAGATTTGTAAAGAAATTCTTTTTTTTAAATTTTTTTTAATTGGTCCTTCTAGAGAACTAGACTCATTTTATGTCACCATTCTTAATGTCATGATGAGGAACGTTGAAGTGAAAATGTCACAACTTTAATGGCGGGATGAAGGCATGGGCATTTACAATGAAAGTAAATGAACAGGAAGGGAGGAAAACATGGTGGTGATGGTGTTGGGACTGAAGAGTCTTGCACTAAGGTTTCCCAGGTCTACCATGAAGAGTGTAGGAGAGTGAGAAGAAAAATGTGAAGAAAGTTGAGTAGGGTAAAATTATATTTAACTCATTACAGTTCTGATAGCAATAGTTAGTTAATAGTTATTTTGAGAATCTGTGTAGTTGAAGTGTAGTTTAACTCCTTCCTTAATTGTGTTTTGTATATTGCTGATTTTATTCCTGCTCAGGGGAAGAGACCAGGTGACATCTTTGGTGGTTCTGCAGCCCCCTTTACTCTTGCTGCAAGAGAGATAATATAAGTGGGCTTTAAATCATTTAGATCATTAAAGCAGCTGTTATTTCATACATTAATACCTTAACTTAGTTGCTACTTTAGTGAAGTGGCAGATAAATTGGAAATTCTATTGCTAGAATACTGTTAAAATATTTTCATCACAGGCAATTAGTTTATAACAAACTGCAATATATTATAAAAGTGCCATTCAGTATCTTATGGATCATGTCACTGAAGTAGTTGTTTTTAACATCAAGTGCCAAATAATCTGTGTGTCAGAAAACTCCTGCTTGGAATTTTAGAGTAAACATTTTGTAAATGGGTGTGGGAAAATCAGGAAATAAAACAGAGCCTTCAGGGCATCTGCTGTATATTTTGTATTAAGTATGATAAAAGTTCAGTCAAGTTGGCAGGTTGTTGCTTCCGTTTTCCCCTGTGTACTCTCTTTTCAGGCACACACCAGGGAATGACACAGTGCACTGCTGCTTGTGTTAAGCCACTAATCGTGTTGCCTTGCTAAGCTGAGCAATCTGTTTTGTTGTTGTTCTTGTTTTTATATGTACACTCTCTGCAGGGAATAACTTTGCCATGAGGAACTTTCTGGGTATTGTAAGGTGTCTTTTCAGCTTCTGGCTAGAGGGTATTGTGAAAGAAAGAAATTGTACAAAAAACAGTAATATATTTTCTGTACATACTGCAGTGCAGTAAGTTGAGTTGTTCTCTTCTTACTTTTGTTACAACAGTTATGTGTAACATGATGTAAGAAATGAATATTACTTCCGCATTTCAGCTTTT
Source organism: Chrysolophus pictus (assembly GCA_037305975.1). NCBI lineage: Eukaryota > Metazoa > Chordata > Aves > Galliformes > Phasianidae > Chrysolophus > Chrysolophus pictus. The sequence continues at coordinate 23,896,847 of CM074577.1, read as the reverse complement.
AAACAGCTGGAGCATACCTAGAAACTGCATTTGCCTCATGCAGATTCACATGATGTAAGTGAGGTGCCTAAGAAAATATTTAATTATTATTACCTAATCACTGTTCTTTCTTTAACTAAAACTGGGATGTAAATCCATACAGTGAATAAGAAGTCCATTCCTGGCACCAAGGGAGTGAGCACCAGCTTGCTTGAAACAGTGCTTGCAGAAAATAAGCATTGCACAAATATGCAATATGTCATTATAGTAACGGCAGCTCGTCCCTTCAGAATATGGAAGAAGATTTGTTGATCAGTTAAACATGGCCTAATTGTAGTGAATTTGTGTTTGATATTCTTTATCTCCTTAACTAAATCTGTCTTTTTTGGATCATTGCATTCTAAAATACTGTACCTGGGGGACAGCTACGTGGTGTTGGATGCCCACATACCAGTGTTCCCCCCAACTTCTCTTGCTGGTAGGAGAATAGACAGACTTTGGCACAACCTCCTCATCAGATCTATGTGCAGTAATAAAACAACACAGTTTGCTATCAATTTCAGGTTTTGTTCTTCTGTCACTTGTAATAATTGTGGCCTTTAGTGGGGCTGTTGCAAGTGATTCTTGCATGCGTTGTTCTGTTTTTCTTGGCTCATTATGCTGTGTCCCTCAGCCCTTGACCAGCGGCAAGGCTGTGTTGCTGCTACTGCTGCTGTTGACAGGTACCTGGGTGCTCTGCAGCGTTTCTTAGGTACTGGAATTCCAGAAAGTGCTGCGCAAATAATGAAGGAGAAGACAGAAAGAAAATGCAGCTCTGCATTGAGGATTCAGGGAGTGCCAGGGGCCCCTTCCCAGTACTGGAGAAGCCGGAGGTGGTTTCCTTGCCCAAAGGAAGCTTGCAGTTATTAAGGAGCTTTGTTGCCAAGTAAAAGAGCTGCAGGAGGAGGTCAGCAGACTTGCACAGCATCAGAGATGATGAGAAAGAGATTGACCGGATCTTTTCCAGCTTGAAGATATGAAGCTACTAATTGTACTGAAGGGAGGGTCACGCAGAGTCTGTGCCTGCCTGTTCAGGAAGTGAGGGTTCCCATGATGTTAAAGGTTGGATGATAATGGCTTCTGGCACAAGGAGTAAGGTTCCTGCTCCACCTCAAGATTCACAGCTGTAGAATAGGTTCACTGACCTCATAACTGTTGAGGAGCCAGGAGCTATGTTAAATTGAAGCATCTGTGTTCGCTGAGTGTGAGCCACACAGGATCAGAAAAAGGAAACAGGAAGTGATATTGGGAATCTCCCTTCTGAAGGGGACAGGTTTGCAGATGAGGTCATCTGACTCCTCGTCTACGGATGTTTACTGCTAACTGTGGGCCTTGAATTTGGGATGCTGGAGAAACACTGCCAAAGTTTGTCCAGCACTCAGCTATTACCCTGCCATTCTTCCATGTTGAGCATACCATTGATACTGCTAAGATGATCTGGAAAGTATCAAACATCGCTACTTGGCTCCAGGAGCCTTGGCCAAGGTCTTGGGGAAGGGCAGGTGGTGTTCTCAGTCCTGCTGGTGAGAAGGTGGGACTTGAGAAGAAGCAGACAGATCCTGCAGGTCAACAAATGATTACACAACTAGTATTTGCACCAGGGTATTTGCTTCTACACCTACTGGAACGTTTACTAGGTTTTCAGAATGTGGAAGATGCTTTCCTTTCACTGGACTTTATCTTCATGGGAGACCTGGTCTACCTGAATACCTCCTAGAGGGTGAGCACTGCAGTGCACAAGTAATTCAGGATGCTTCTGGCATAGTTGATTGAGGAGGTAATGGAGGAAGTTTGTCTGCTGGACATGATTCCCACAAACAAGGAAGAACTGGCTGGGAATATGAAGGTCAGAGACTGTACTCATTCCAGTAACTATGAGATGATGGAGCTCACAATCTTGATAAATGGGAGGAAGGCATTAAGTAGGATCTCAACCTTCTCTTGAGGAGGAGTAGACTTGTCCATTTCCACAGTATGCTTGGAAGAAGCTTTAGGATGCAGTCCTGGAGAGAAGAGAGTTCCAGGAGAGCTGATTAATTTTCAAGTATCACCTCTGTCATTGAGTTATATCCATCACAATGAACATTCAGAGCAGATCTCCAGCTTCAGCAATCCTGTGATTCTGAGAACTTTACCCAGGCTGATGCTCTGATTTCTGGAATAGAAGAAGTCACAACTCAGAACTGTGTACATATAGCTTGCTAGTTAAATTATTCTTGTTTCTGGCTTTGAAGGAATCAGAAACACTTGTTTGATTCCTTTGAATAACAGTTTGTTCATACAGAATCAAGAGCAGCTTTTAGATGCTGTAGGCCAAAATACATGTGTGAGTTAAATGGAAAGAAAATTGCAGTGGCTGAGAGCCATCATTATGTAGTTCCAGTATGCTAGAGAATCTTTACTGGTCTCTGACTTTTTTTTTTTGTCTAGCTTTTAGTGTTAGGCTCTGAGCCAATACAATGGCAGGAAAATTAAATCTAAGCTATTGAACACCTTAGAACAGAGTTCTGTATACTTAAAAAGTAGGAATGTTTTCAGAAGTTGGTGTGAAATCTTTGTGAAGATTTGTAGAGTGGTATTTCACTTATTCATATAATAGGGCAATCAAATGCCTACTAATTATACGTTTATTTCCTTTACTGTGTGTGCTATGGGTCTTTTTGGCCTGAATTTCTGTGGTCAGCTCTTCCTCTTTATTGTAATAATGGGTTCGTAGCATAACTGTTTAAACTGATCATTGAGCTCTCTTGTTGTTTCAAGTTGTCCCTGTCCATTGCCAATAATACCAACAGGCTGCTACATTATACACCTAGATTTCGAAGTCGTGCACAAATATGTCACGCAAAACCAGTCTGCTAAGCATAACTGTCATAAAGAATGGTTTTTATAAAAGTCTAGCTATACACTTAAGTGATCTACAAACTTCAGTTAATCTTTCCCTCCTTCTTCTCCACAGAATGTGTATGTAAACATAAATCGCATCATGTCAGTAGCAAATCGTCTGGTTGAGTCTGGCCATTACGCTTCACAGCAAATAAAACAGATTGCTAGTCAATTGGAGCAAGAATGGAAAGCATTTGCTGCAGCCTTGGATGAACGTAGCACGTTACTGGATATGTCCTCCATCTTCCATCAGAAAGCTGAACAGGTTAGTGAATATGGAGGGAGTCAGAAGAAGTTTTCATGTTTGAATGGTGAATTGTGCTGTTGTACTTAATTCAAATTGAAAGTAAATAGAGTGATTAAAAAGCAAGAATGCCAGAGCATTAATTTCTACCTATTTCAGCTGATGTTTAAATGAAAATTTGTTCTCTATAGGATAGCTTACTGCCTTTATTTTCTCCCCATACTATCTTACCCATACCAAGGCAAGATCGATCTTAGCCAAATTACATGTGTGAATTAAAACAGAAGAGACATAAGAGCTAAGCTGTATGGAGCTTTTGAGTTGGAAGAAAGAAAGATAAGCATTTAGTTTTAAATGGTGTTAATATAATGCCTTTTCTACATCCAGAAATCATTCACTGGTACTATTGGCCCTACCCCTCCACCTCACTGAGAGAAGTATTCACAAATCAGTCCTTGAGTTGTCAGTATTTAACTGTTAGTAATTGTTTATAGAAAACTATCTGAACTGGTCTGAAATTTAAGAAGGTAATTAACTGTCTTCTGAATCTGAAATGGTGGTGGAAAATGTTTACTTAGTATAGTGTAAGAGATTTCTCCTAAGTTAAATAAAAAATTTAGCTGTAGGCCTATACCAATTATTTTAATTAAGTCATTATCTGTGTGCAACTGCAGGAGAGGAGGTGTATGTAGGAGAAATAGGAATAAATATCCCCAAGTTAATAGTCTTGATGGTGAAAGCATGTTATATTCCCCTCAAGGGAATTCAGCTCTGAAGGAGTTGCAGTGTGTCTGCTGTTGAGTCATCCATTGATATTATAGACTGCTGTGTACATCTCTGGTGAATTTGGAGAGCAGAGGTTCTTGGATGGATATGGCTGACTAAAGCTCTGGTATGCTGCACAGCTGCCATAAATAATTTTCTTTCCATTTGCCATCCTAAGGTGGCTCTAAGAAAAAGTGTCATGTCTGATATAACTGTAGGAAAATTGAACAGACCAGTTGGGAGCTGATAACTACAGAAATCAAGAGGCAGCACACCTTATTACTTCAAGAATTTTTTTTTTCTATTTTCTACTATACAGAAATTCTACTTAATTTTCGAGAGATTAGAAAAATGAACATAATAAGGTGCAAATACACAGTGCCTCTTAGTAGTGGTAACATTGGTTTAATTTTAAGTAAAGTATACAAACTAATGTCACTATAATAAATATTCAAAGATTTTAAAGAGAGTTCACTTTAAAAAAAAAAGAAATGATTTTCTGTTGTAAAATATAGCAACTGGCTTGAAATATTTGATAGAAACATTCTGATAGTTAAGCAGTGTCGATGCTTTTCTAATTCATGGGTTATTTAGCTTAGTGTTTATGCACTGTTCGCCTTACGAGTGGGAGGAAGATAGGTAACTGGGAGAAAGATGAAGAGCTGGTTGTATTCTGACTGAAGCGGTGTCCTTTTCCATAAAAAATAATTGATCTTAATCAGAAGTCTAGAGAGTAGACTTTTCGTGTGCATGCTGGCCAGCTGTGGTAGGAGTTGGTGTTACCTTCTTCAGCACAAAACGCATATATAAAAGGGGAAACAGAAAATATTGCAGCATCTGCAGAGAGTATTTTACTTAGTCTCCCTAATTGCTCCTTCTGCAGTTTTCACTTGATGATTAACTGTGATGGATTTATATAGTTGCTTTGTAGGCTACCTGGCCATGATGTATTAGCAGTTGTGTTAACAGTGGAGAGTGAGTCTGGAATGACAGGGATAACCCCTTACGAAACACAAAATGGCTGAAATATAAGTAGTAAGAGAAGTAACACATCCTTTTCAAACCCGTATTTACTCTTGCAAGTAACAGGTATGTGTTGTTGCCTCCTCAGACACAAGTGAAGACTGTGCCCACCTGGCAGTGCATGCTGTCTGAAACAAAAGTCTCAGCTCTGTGGTACCACACAGAGCTTCTTCTGACATTTAGTACTCAATGCTAGTGATTTTTAGAACTGTCCCTCAAAGAAATAAGATTTTATCACTCTGTCTTCCAGCTGTCAAACAATAATGTAGTACCAGGTTACTTTTTCCTCAAAAGGCTACATGTGATCCAGGAATTAAGAAATATGTGATGAAAGAAATGGTTTGGCTTCTTGAAACTTTTGGGATTTTTGAACTTCACACAAAGAGAAGATAAATTTATTTTACAGTATACCATGTATGCTTGGCTATACTAAATATAACAGCTATGAAAAGTTCTGTAAAAGCAGATTATTTTTTTCCTCTTTACTTTCCTAGCATAACAAGGGTATAAAATTCATGCCCCCTAGCTGTCAAAAATAAGTCGACAGAACTTCAGATATGCACGCAGCTATGATGACAGGTTCTCTTCTGTCAAGATAACTTAAGCTTCAGAGATAAATTGTCTGCAGAAGAGATTCTGTTGCAGTATCCTCAATTCCCCCTGAAAAACTTGACATGAACAGCTATGCTGACATAGCTGTGTGCTCAAGTACAGTGTTAGTCCTAAGAGACCCCTGCTTGAGTTGTAAATCCGTTACATGCTTTCTACTGTAGTAGCTTGACAAATGAATTTAATGCTTATGTGTGGAGAACTTAGTACTATGGGGATGAAGGTGTGAATTTCTTGTGTTCTACCACTGCTTTGCCTCCTTGAAAGTCACATTCCAACAAGACAGCTAGGAAGTGTTTTAGTGATAAATTCACTATTAATTCCATGTGTATGAGTATGCATGCAAAATTATCTGTTTTTCTACAAAGATTTAAAATAGGTGAGATGATGGCTTAATTGATGTGCTGTGAATTCTGCCTACACAGGAAGCTGACAGGAAAGGACTGAGGGTCTAGACTTGAAAGTTTTACCTCTGTACGTAGACAAGATTTTTGTTGCCTTTCATGCATCTGAAATAGTAGATGTGTAGAGAAATAAACTTTTTCTTAGCTGCAAATTTGAGAAAAGGAGCAAGAGTAAACTTGAACTGTCAGCATTGCCAGCAGTTTAATTGGTCAGGAAGGCTGCCAGAATCTAATTAAGCCTGTCTGTCTGTGAAGGGTTGAAAGAGTTTCGTGTAGCTAAAAGCATGAGTGTAGTTAGACTTGAATATTTGTACTCTAATATGTTCATTTTGGCCAGTTCAGAAAAAAAATACATTTAACAGTTTTCACTGTTAAAACCTCTCAGTGGCTGTCACAAAAATGCTCATTCTTTTATGTATTTCCAAAGTATATTTACCTGTTGAAGGAACTCCAAATTAAGTAGAATGCCTTTTCTCTGTTGCAGTACATGAGCAATGTGGATTCATGGTGTAAAGCCTGTGGTGAGGTGGAGCTTCCCTCAGAACTACAAGATTTAGAAGATGCTATCCATCATCATCAGGGGATATATGAGCATATTACCTTGGCTTACTCTGAGGTATGTATCTTGTTTGTTTTCTCAAGTTGCTGACTAGATAATACAATGTGATATTGATTGGCTTGTAAACTGCCATCACTTCTTGCACAGTGTTTTAGTTGAAAACTCAAATGACATTTTTTTTTCCTAGGCTTAGTGTACTGGATGTTGCTACTATTATTCATATTTAAACTTAAGTTTTAAGTCTTCTTAATCTTCTCAAAGAAATTTGAAGATGAGTGCATATGTGGTATAAACAATCCATGTAGGATATTAAGGATGTATAGTTTACATTCACATATTACTACATTTTATAGCAGTATGATGCTCTTGTTAAAATACTGAGAAACTAACTGGGTATTCTTTAAGAAAGTATTCTGCTGGTATGGATTGCTTAAAATATGTTTTGAAAAATCAGTCTCTGAAACTGTCTAACAAAAAAAGAGATCCTTAACTTAAGGATGTCATTTGACAACCCAGAAGCTGTATACTTAGCTCTACCAGCTTCGAAGGCACTTACATGAACCAGCAAGCCTGTGTATTCAGCATTGGTAAGATTAGCACATCCTGTGTTGCTGCTCTAATCTTGGATTTGCAGCACAATAAAATGTTTTTGACAATGCTTCTTAGTATTTCTAATATTTGTAAATACAGCATAAGATAAAATGCTTATTCTGAAGGTGGCTTAAAAAGTAGTGACTTAACTATCCAACCTTCGAATTTTGAATTCTCTCATGTACTTCAGTTAACTGAACTGAGAAATTGCATGGATATTATCTGATCACAGGTTTGGGGTTTTTTGGGGTGGAAGGTTTTTTGTTTGTTTGTTTGTTTGTTTTTTAACTTTTCCTCCAAAGTTGTTAGCATCACAGAATTAAACTATTTTGGCATTAAATAGATTAACGTTATTCTGAATTAAATACAGCATGAAACTTTACATGAAAATATGTTTGATTAAATAATGGTATAAAGTGATCAATGAACACGGGATAGTTTAGACTACAACTTTCATATTTTAAAAAGTACTTATGAGGCAATGAAGCAATGTTTGTGATTTATATATTACCTAAAAAATTAAACTGCTTTTCGATGAACCAATTCTGTGGTGGGCAACTGAATTGTAAGTATGGTCACATTTCATTTACAGTACAGGAATGTAAGGTTAGTGCTGATGATTAGTCTGTATTGATAGTATATCAAAACTGGATTTTTTGGATACCTGCCATCTTAGGGCATGCATAAACTTCATTACTGTTAGTCAGAGGTCCAGAGTTCATGAGTTGTTGTGCAAAACTCATGCTGATATCTCTATTCCTCATATCATCTGATAAAACTTGTGATCTTATTTATATGTCTTAACTCATTCTTAAGACCATACTTTGTGGGAAGATTTGTTTTTTTCACTGAAAACTTTTTTCATTGAGAGGATCCCTTTTTTTAAACAATGGAGAGATAAAATGTGTTTGTAGTAGCTGAACGTGAAAGGCTATCTAGGGTGTATGCTCCATGAGAATGCACCCAGGAATAAAGGTTAGGGCTATCTGAAATAATAATTACACAACTCAGAAGTTGAAATACTGGAATTTCCTGTGGGGTTTTTTTTGCTGCTTTTTTTTTTTTTTTTTTGGTGTACTTTTTAACGGGGACATGAATTAACTGGAGTCTGCCATTAACTGTAAACAACTACTGAGAATTACCATGGTTAATACTGCTTGCTTCCTGGTGGTGCATAATCAAAATAATCAGATGGGAAGATTATAGGTTTGCTCTCACAAACACCTTGAAAATTTATTTAGGGTTTCACAGTTTTGGCTTAAATGCTTTTCTTCTGCTTTTCCCCATCTAGTAAAGGAATAGCTTATTCTTTAGAAACCAGATTTTTTGCAGAAATAGTAGTCATACTGTATAATCAGTGAACATATAAATGTTATAATTAAGAAATATACAAGAAAGTTAGGTTAAACAGGTTATCATGCTAAAGAAGAAAGGATGGAAAGCCTACCCTTGTCCTGGGCTCACTGAGAAGACTCCAAGAGGAGCAGTCTCCAAAAGTGATCCTTCCCTAGTGGTCGTCAGCTCTTAAATGGGTCCAGGAGAGGTGGAGCCAGGCTGTATTGTCTTCACCTGTGCTCCCAGGGCTGACTCATTGCTCACCTCAGGTGGTCAGTCAGAGGTTCAGGCTGTGATTCAGCAGTTCCCATGCACATATATATAAATATATATGTATATATAAATATATATATATTTATATATATATATATATATATATGTACAAGTCATGTTCCTTGTCTGGTCATAATGTTTTATTTTCCCTTAATTAAGCATGCATTCCCTTTCAAAGGGTGATGGAGTTATCTTTTTATGTGAAGATATTATAGAAGTCTTACTTATTATGTGTAGGATTTAATTTCTGTTGCAGCATGGGGCTCCTTTCATATTATTATAAATGGACAGTGACAAGAGTAGAGCACTGGCAATTATCACATTTTGTTATTCGTTATAGATTGCAATGTCTTGACTACATGATTTCGTTGCAGTGTAGTAGGCTAATTTTAATAAATACATTTAAGACTAGACTTGGACATAATTTTATTGAAAATAAATGCTATGTATTACTAAAAAGGATATTATATATGCTTACGATTATAGATGACTGGTGTGCCACCAGTTCTTTACTAGTGGCTGAGTGATACCAAATTGTGCTAGCTCTCTGTGCTTCATGCTGAAAGTGACATAATAGCTAACATTAATGAGAAGTGCTTTCAACAGCCTTGGCAAAAGTTAGATATCTGTGACTGGATGTGGTAGGACTATGGCTTTTTAATTAGCATGCAAAATAAATATTTTTGCTGTGGTTTGAATCAGAGAAGACAATTATAAATGACTGCTCTTTCTTATCAGCGTTGAACACATTTTGGTAACGAATGTATTTGCGCTTCTTGGAAGGATTTAAAGCAAATCAGGTATAAGTTTGTCATAACACTGGTTTATCTTTGGCTTGCCAGTACCAGTAATAATATAAAAGTTGTAAATCAGGTCTGATCAAAGCATGTCCTGTGTTCACATCTGTTGGTCTAAATGCACTTATTAGATTAATATTAACCTGTAATAAGTAACTTCCTTGTTCCCCTTCACAGCAAATGAAGAGAGAAATGAAAACACTGTTCTGGTCCAGTTCTGGACCATTTTATAATTTTAGGGGCTTAACTGACAAGAGAGAGAAGTGAAACTTAGAGGAGCTTCTAAGTTAGATTTTAATTAAAAAAAAAAATACTGTTAAGGAAAAGCATACTTAGAGAAAGACAGGCTGTTATGTAGAAAAGTGCTGCTGCTTTATATCGTCTTCAGTAGAGTATATAAAAAAGTATATTAAAAAGTAGTTGTGTGGTTTTTTGTTGTTGCTGTCTTTTTTTTTTTAATAACAGCTGCACATGATCATGCCTCAGATAATAAAAATTTTCAGTACTGCTCCCCAAGTTCTTAAAGAAATCTAAAATAGGAAGCAGAGGGATTGAAAAAGCAGACTGAACAAGATTTTGGCAAGACAAGTAATTCTTTGTTCTTTCTGGTGTCCAGGTGAGCCAAGACGGAAAGTCACTGCTTGACAAACTTCAGAGACCTTTGACTCCTGGAAGTTCCGATTCCCTCACTGCTTCTGCCAACTACTCAAAAGCAGTTCATCACGTTCTGGATGTCATCCATGAAGTACTCCACCACCAGCGCCAATTGGAAAATATTTGGCAGCATCGAAAGGTTCGCTTGCACCAGCGGCTTCAGCTGTGTGTTTTTCAACAGGATGTTCAACAGGTAGGTTTTATTTCGTGTTGTCTGAATGCCTTTCTGTTCTATTGGATTTTGTTTTGATGCTGGTTTCAGTGCCAGCTGGGTTTTGATTACTAGACCCCGTGTTCTCTCATTCAACAATTGAATAGTACCATGGAATCAGCTGATCAAGGAAGGTGATCAAGTCCCTCTGCTCTCTGCTGGTGAGACCTCACCTGAAGTACTGCATCCAGATGTGGAGCCTAGTACAGGGGAGATGCAGACCTGTTGGAGCACATCTAAAGAAGAGCCAAAGAAAGGATCCAGGCGATGAAACAGCTTCCTTATGAGGGCAGGCTGAGAGAGCTGGGGCAGTTCAGCCTGAAGGAGAGAAGGCTCTGGGGAGACCTGATAGCAACTCTTAAATATCTGAAGGGGATTTAATCAGGAATAAGGGAACAGACTCTTTACCAGGATCTGTTGTGATAGAGCAAGGGGAAATGCTTTCATACTAAAAGATTATGATTTACATTGAATATAAAGAATACTTTTTTTTTATAGTAAGGGTAGTGAAGCGCTGCAACAGACCACTTAGTGGGGTGCCTCATCCCTGGAGACACTCAAGGTCAGGCTGAACAGGGCTCTGAGCAGCCTGATCTAGCTGTAGATGTTTCTGTTCATTGCAGGGGAATTGGACTAGATGGCTTTTAAAGGTCTCTTCCAACTCATACAATTCTGTGGTTCTATGATTGATTGGCTAATTTCAAGTTCAGTATGTTAGGAGAGATGTCATAAGTAGAAACTGTATTTAGAAGTTAGCTTTTAGTTAACTTTAGATTTTTTAAAATTATCTTCTCTTGCTACTTGAATTCAGGTCAGATGACACATTTTTATTCTAGACAGTAGCTGTTCTCAGCTTGTGCTAGAAGCTGATATTCACTGATACTCACATTCTAGTTAAAATTCTGGACTTTGTATCAGAAAAGAGAGTAGTAGAATTAACATGCAAAAAATGAACAGCATTATCCTTTTAAAAAGTTGTAGTTTCATATCCTCATGATACTTGTGTTGTTTTGTGCATATTATACTAAAGAGGTAGAAAAAAAAATGCAGTTAAGATTCCTGTCTGACAATGTCACTGTCACACTTTCAGCCGAAACAGGGTTACTAACACAAGGATGTTTGATTGTTGCTGAATGATGGGTGTGTGCCTGGGACTGGGCTGGGACTAGCTGCTGCCTTCATAGTGCAGGAGCAGCTAGCGAGGCGGAGCCAGGACAGGCACATGAATTGGGCCAAGTGTTATTCCATACCACGTGACACCATGCGGAAGGCCATAGCACTGTGGGGAGTCCACCCGGGGTGGCTGCTTCTCAGGGGTTGTGGGCATCAGTCAATGGAAGTGAGAGCTCACGGTGCTGGTAGGCATGGGCTGGTTGTAATGGTGCTGTGTGTCAGCGGGTAGGTGGAGAGTGATTGTGTTGTAGCTATACATATATCGTTATCATCACACTTTCTGTTTTCCTTTTCTGTCTTAGTAAACTGTTTTTATCTCAGCCCTTGAGTTCTATTTTGTTTCCTGCTCTCTCTCTCATCCCACTTCAGGAGGGAGTGAGCAAATGGCTCCATGGTGCTTAAGGTAGCTGCTGGGTTAAACCTCAAGGATCACTACTGAGTCAGTAGTTATCAGCTGCCATATTTTTATTACGATGATGACATTCATAGAAGCTTAAGTACAGACATTAGTATGTCTTTTGGACTTCGTTTCAGCTTAAAAATGTAAAGCTGTACAAAACTCCTTTGTAAATGGATATTTATTAAATGCATAATGCTCACTTTAGTCTGCAGCTGATAGAGATACTAGTAATTTATTTTATATATCTATTCCATAAAAAGTAAGAAAGGGCAGTACTTTCTGATGATGTTCTTTAGTTTCAGTGTACAGATTTTTACAGTTCAGGAATTTCTGAATGTGGATTTTAGATAACCAGTCACACATTCTGTTAAAATAGTATTGTGTCTTCCACATTTGTTGCACTTCAAGTCAAATTTCATACATGTACTTGTTGCAAGAAGATGTTAGATGTGGACAGTTGGGAGTGAAGTAACCTGGTTTTCATTGTTTGAAATAACTGACAAAGAAGTTTAAGTCTGGTAGGGGCAAGGGTGAGCAATCTTGTTATCACAAAGTTCTGTACAAAATGCCTATCTTTTCCTGTAAGTTAAAGTAAAAAGTTTAAAAAATGCCTGAGAGCTAAATGTAAAATTAGTTAAAATAGAAAAAAAAAAAAAAAAAGGGAAAAAAAGGCAAGTATTCAAGAGGCAAACTGTTTTCAAAACTATCAACAGTCAGCTGTGACAAAGGATATGGAAATGTGTGAAAAATGTCAGCTGATTAAAAAAAAAAAAAAAAAAGAAAGAAAAAGAAAAAGCCAAATGAATGTTCATTCATTCACATTCAATGAATAATCAGGAAAGGCAGAGAGAATGACACCAAGAACAGTATTATGCCACTGTGTAAATCCTAGCAGCTCCTCACCAAGTTTATAACGTTAGTAGTAGCTGATCATGAGGGTCTTGTGTTAGGTACTTGTATGAATAGTCAATGAGTGACGCTTGTCAAAACTGACAAGGCAGAACCCACAAATGAATCACCTATACATATTCTTCATAAGAAATTGTCAACAATTAAAATGATGGTTTGTTTCTCATATGGTTAAGTAGGTCCTCTCAGCTGTAGCCTAGTCCCAAAAGTGAGGATTGGGTCCTGAAACTTGTTCCTCTAGTCTGAATTCAGTCCAGGGAGGACCTACTTAGGCAAGCTAGGCCAAATGATCTCCTGAGGTTGTTTGCCAGATGCATAATTCAGGTCTCATGCCTATAGGTCAGGCTGCAGGCAGTTTATTTCCCAGAGGAAGGTGATCATTAAATGCTACAGTGAGTCTTACTGTGCTGATTCTACTCTTTGATTTGTTATCGTGGGAGTCATAAAATGTTAAATTCTCATTTTCTTTAACTTCTCAATTCATGACTCTGAGTGGAATTAGCTCTGAAACTTCTTGTTTCTTTTTGCAGTGACATCTCTCAAGTCATTTTAGAATCATGACTTGCTTCTTCAGCAGGGAGCTGAATGTTCCTTTTCTGTCTGAGACCAGTCAGCTGTGAGAGACTGGATTGTCCTTTGTTTTATTTGTGTAATGGCCATTAGCCACCAACTTTGGAGGCTTCTGAAGAGTTGCATGTGATGGTTTAACTTTTTGTTATGTTACTTTAAATTAGCTTTAGATACTGATGCATTTTAGACACTGCCTTTTAGTTGATCACAATGTGAATTGTGGTTAATGTTCCCTTTTGAAATGCAGCTTCTCATTTCATGCTGTAAGACAATGATAATTCAGCATCCACGCCAGATAAATTCATCAAACAGTGGCAGAGGCCTTAAAGGAAATGGCAAGCATGTAATGGTTTTTCCTTACTTTGGTAATTTGTAGCTCACTCAGCTTTAAAAATCCTAGGGGAAAATAAAAAAGTGATCTTGTACAACAAAGGTTCTTTTTTTCTTGCAATAGAAAAAGAAAACAAACCTAAACCAGATAATCTAATTTATCTGAGAAATGTTAGCTTTTATGCTTAATGTTCGCTGGCACCATTCAGTGCATGAAATTACTTAGTTTTGAGGTTCTGCTAATATTTATATCCAAGACAGTTCTGGTATGGTTTGTATAGAGCTTCAAAGGAACTTTCTCAAATATCTTGATTTTCATTTGCACTATTTCAAGCTTGTTAGCTTTTTTTCAAACCTTAATAAATTCATTTAAGATTGCCTAGAAATTAGTGTGAAAATCCTTTTTCATTATTGCCAGTGAACTGTAACTTTCTTCCATGTTAGAATGAACTAAATGTAGCTCTATTCAGCTGCCTATAGTTGAAAAGGACATAGTGACAAGCAAACAAGTTATATTTTAAGTGAGTTTATAACTGCCCTTCAACGTGAGCTTGTGCTTTCTTCCTCTTCCTACTCCTGGCTTAATTATTGTTAATGAAATAAGTCAGTTTATGAAAATAGTAATTGAGTCAGAGCTGATTGGAGGAGGGAATTGGCTGTTTAACACATTGTTACTCCACCTTTCTACCTTCAAAAACAGTTGCTGTTTTTTGTTGATTTTTTTTTTTTCCTGTTCAGTATTGGATGGAGGTTCTAATGATGCTTTCAAAATCAGCAGAAACATTGTGGTTCTAGTTAACTACATACACCAAGAATTGTCTCATAATTTATTGGAGCAAACAGTATTGAAAGTAGCCTTGAAATTATAAAAATAGTAGGTAAAAATGTAGAAGTAGTAGGTAGGATATAAATTACATCAGATCTGAAAGTGAGAATGAGAAAACCTATGAAGTCTCAAATTGAAGAGAGTTCTGAATTTCATCCTAGGTAGCAGATTCATGCCAGAAAGTCTGGTTTCTAGTTAATGTATATAAACTTCAAAAAATGAGATATTTTCTTAATGCAGAAAATTTTAAAAATATCAGATCACTGACTGCATTCAGTAGTTCTAAATAACTGTTAAGTACAGAGCATGCTAATAAAAGTATAATGTTATGTTTAAGAATTGACATAAGCTTACCAAGAGCAAAATGCATATTAGCTTTCCACCTAAGAAGAGGAAAGGAACTGGCTCTTACAATTCTGATAGGAAAAATAATAAAGCAGTCCTGTTATAAAATAGGAAATTTTATATTACTAAGCCACAAAAAGTCAAAATGAACATTAACAACTTTGGTAGAACGATATTGCTGATGCTCATACAATGAAAGCTTTAGAGCCTGAAGAACTACATCAGTAGTTTGCAGATGAAATTAGTAAAACATCCTTGTAGAAGTTGATAAAAAACATCTGTTTATTAGGTGTCCACTAACCTTGGATGGCTTCTTTATTTGTTCTGGATAAATTTGCAGCTTCTCCTTCCTTGATCTGCCTACCTCAAGGACTCCGAGTTTTTGTTGCAACAGTCACTGTTTTAGTTTTGACTAATGAAGGGTGGATCAAGAATGCTTTCTAGTTGCTCAGCATCAAAATACTACTT
This sequence comes from Chrysolophus pictus, assembly GCA_037305975.1. NCBI lineage: Eukaryota > Metazoa > Chordata > Aves > Galliformes > Phasianidae > Chrysolophus > Chrysolophus pictus. The sequence continues at coordinate 23,881,460 of CM074577.1, read as the reverse complement.
GTTTCACTGCCTGATTCTACTGTGCTGTTTTGAGGCAGTGCCAGTGTCAAATGCTTCTCTTGGAGAGAGAGTATTTCTATGTTTAACTGCTTGAAGATTAGAAATTCAAAGATTTCCACCCTTCTGAGCTTAATGACTGGAAAGTAGCACAAGTAAATCAGAAAAATGTAAGTGTTCGTAGTAGCTAAAGGGATCGGGGGGAATGGTCTGGGTAATAACGTAGGGGGAAAATGGTGAAAAGGAGCATGTTGAATCTGCAAAATATCAGCTGTCTATTGTTTATTTATATAAACAGCATACACAAAACATATTTTGCAGCCATGAATGATGATTCTGTGAAGATGAAGCCATCTTTCCATAGTAATTATATCTACAGTATATTCTGTATCAGTGTTTTAAGGATAAGCGTTTTTTTAGATCCTATATTGGGCATGAGAATGGTTCTGCTGAGACTGCAGTTACAGCTTAATTGCATCTTATTAAAGCAACTTGTTGTAGTGGAGAAAAATATTATTCACCCTTTTGATGAAATGAGTTGAGTCTCTGAAATTACTATGCATTACTGCACTGTAAGAGTGAATTCCATGTACTGTTAGTGTTAGAAAAGTCCTTAGTGGGTTGGTATGTGTGTGATAACTCTTCAACAACTCTTTCAGGAGGAGGGGGGGAAATGCATTAAGATACAAATGGCTAATATCAATGTAAATTAGTCATGTTATCCTTTGGCTGAAGTATTATGTAAAAGTTCTTACTGATGTGCAAGTGAAAATTCTAACTTTGACTCTGCTTTTACATGCTGTGAAATTTTCAAATAAAGGGTTACCTCAGTTTTGTTAAGTATTGGGGTAAGAAGGCTAAGCTGTAATACGTGGTTTGGCTTAGAGACAGCAGTGCTTCTTGAGTTGACTGTTTCAAGTCATGCTCTGTGTACTGGATTTCTATGACAACTTCTTGAGAAGTTACTGAGCATTATATGGCACAAAATTCCTTCTTGCTGTGCTGCTTTTAGTGTCTTACTCTGTTTTCTGGGACAGATTTTGCTGTTGATTTTGTTAGCTTATAGTTGCCAGCAGTCTCCAGAGTCTTCAGCTCTTTTTATAGTGAGAAAAACAGAATGGTCTACTGAAACTAGTTAAAAGCATTGATAGTACAAAATTTGCATGTAACTGAATCCAGATTTATCTCCTCGTTCTGCCTTCTCCCATCAATTGTTACCCTTGAAAGAAATAAATGAAAATGTATATTGACCTAAAAAGTAATAACCATTCATTTGGCAATAGTTAATAGGAAAAACAAGCGTGTACATACCATAGAGATTTAGTGAAGTGCTGGTGATTGGAGATGGCAACATTATGTAGCATTATGGGATTGTGTATTGTTTAGAAGATGTCATATGGAAGTGGATTTGCAAACCAAAAAAGATTCTAACAGTCAAGATAAATGAGAAAATCACACTGCATTGTTTCCCTTTTGTGTACTAAGGGAGGCCTGGATATCTTGTATGGGATTAGGGTCCCTTCCAACTCAGGATATTCTATGGTTATGTATCTATCAAATACAGCCAGGATGCTGCAGGAATAGTTCTTAAGTCTAATTATATGGAGGCAAGAAAAATCATCATTGCATTAAATGTCAAATGCTTTCAGTACAGGACAAGTACAGTGGGAAGAAGAAGGGAGAGAGGAACCCCACCCAATTTCTTGTATTAGAGTCAAGGACACCAGCAGATATGGAGAGGGAGAAGATATGGGTTTCTAGCCAGGTCTGTTTCAAAATGAAGCAAAATACTGCATTTTTAAATTTCTTTGGCTTCCTATTGGGCTGATTGGAAACTCCTGAATTCAGCAAGAAGTGCAGAGTCCTGTACCTGGGGAGGAACAAGCCCAGACACCGGTATATGCTGGAGCTGCCCAGCTTGGAAGCATGTTGTGTGAAAAGGACTTGAGTGTCCAGGTGGACACGAAGTTGACCATGGACCAACAATGACATTGCTGCAAGGATAACTAATGGTATCTAGAACTGCTGTAGGCAAAGTATGGCACAGGTGGAGAGAGATGATCCTTTTTACTCAGCACTGAGGTCTCACCATGAGTGCTGATCCAGATCTGTGCTCTCTACTACAAGAGAGATATGGACATAATGAAGAGATTACAACAGAGGGCCATGGAAATAGGAAAAGAACTGAAGCATCTCTCCTATGAAGAGAGGATGGAAGACCTGGTACTATAAGGCATATAGAAGAGCAGATCTGGGGAGGATCTGATCTTTATGTACAAATACCTGAAGGGGGAGTGGAAAGAATATGGAGCCAAACTCTCCAGTGATACCTAGTGGCGCAAGAGGAAATGGGCACAAACTGGAACACAGGAGGTATTCAAAAGCTGCCTAGACATGGTCCTTGGCAAGTAGTTCTGGGTGTCCCTGCTTGAGCATGATTGGAGCAGATGGCCTTCAGAGGTCTTTGCCAACCTCAACTATTCTGAGATTCTATGATATGTTAAAAAGAATGTTGGAAATAAATGTTAAGTAAAGCATTCCACACCTCTTCATAAATACTGTGTAAAAATGATAAGCTGACTTAGAAAAAAAAATACTCATGTGGAGTTGTTTTTAATTTGGAATAACATTCTTGAATCTTGGAGTATTGAACAAAAATTAAAAGATTAAATACCATATGCATGCTAGATAATGAAGGAATTAAAATACTGCTAAGATGTATTAGTTTGGAGAGAGACCAGATGGTTTTGTTTGTTCACTCATCAGAAAATTGGTTTATGTGCAGTAATTCTTTGTGTTAACTGGCAGGAACTAATTGCATGTACAACTTACTGCTTATAAATATATCAAGCCAGTCATTGTGATAGAAGCTTTAACATCCTTAAAATGTCTTTAGTTCCTCATATTTTCAGCTATAAAGTTTACGGTACACAATGATGTCTGTTTGATGCTTTTGGAAGATACTTCTATGAAACTGGGGGACAATTCTTCATAGGTTCTGAATGCAAATGTCATTCTTTTCATAAGGATTTCAATTATATTGCGTTTTAAAAATAATATTTTTCTAACAAATCTTTCTTTTTGGCTTCACAACATTAAGTAAGGGAAAATTCTCTTCTTCTAATATAAAACCTGACTGTTCAGAAGTGTTATTTGAGAATGTGCAAACATTGGGTTTTGTGACAGAAGAATGTGTGCTGAAGGCACAAATCACAGAGAGACCATCACCAGGGGTCCAGCCACTTGAATCGAATTTCCTGTCATATTGTTAAATGCATAGAAATTATGCTATCTTTAGTAGGCTTCAAAATAAATATATTTTTATTCATAGAATTTAGCTGGCTTGAATTAGTTATTGTCATGATCTAAGTTCATGTTGTTGCTAATAAGAGGAAGTAACTAACAGCCTTCAGTAGCAATAATGCATTTTAATCCATTAATACAGTATCTTATATGCTTAGTTTCTTGGATAGTTGTTTTTTTATCACAGCAGTTGAACTTGTGTTAGAACAAGGCGTTACTCACTGTACCCATTATCTCTCGTGTTTTTCTTTTTCACTGCAGGTGTTGGATTGGATTGAAAACCATGGAGAAGCCTTTCTTAGCAAACATACTGGAGTGGGAAAATCCCTGCATCGGGCTAGAGCATTACAGAAACGCCATGAAGACTTCGAAGAAGTTGCACAGGTGAAAAGCAGTCACATGCAGGACTGTGCATTTGTCGTGGAAATATATGAAAACTTTCTGCTTGAAACTAAAGGGCTAGGCATAGAGAGCTCCACTAACAACAACCAAAAAAAAAAAAAGTGAAAAAAGAAATCACTTCTAATAATGGCCTATTTTGTGTGTCACAAGCTTTTATTTATTTCTCTTCTGTGTTCCTGATTCAAGTAAGAAAAAGACAAACTTTCTACAGTCTTACAGAATGAGAGCATTGAAGCCCAACAGAGCTGCTTCTATTTATTTATTTGTTTGTTTGATTGTTTGAAAAAAAATGCTTTCAAAACAATTTTTTAAAAGAATTAAAGGCTCCTAAGAAGCCAGCAAACTGGCTTTATGTTTTTCCTTTAAATGCAGATGAGTTTGTAAATGCCCTCTTGTTCTGAATCGCTCATACCAGTTCTTTTTTCCATAGGAAGACTCTAGTTTTTGCCTTAGATAGAAATGATGATTGAACCTCAAAACACACTTTTCTGTAGCACTTCTAAAATGTCAAGCTGAATGAAAAAGAGAGAATAAAGAACTCACAGAGAAGAACAAGAGGAAATTGGTTTGGATAGTAGCCTTGAAAAGAGACATGAGATGAACAAAACCCATGAGAACTGGAAGACTTGAATCCTTCCCATTAGTAACATTCACTGTCCATTCAAAATTATTGATTAATAATAATAAACATGCCTAATATTCATCAAGAAAGATTTCTTTAAGGTAGAATTTATATAATCCTTCACTCAAAACAGAGGGTAAATTACTAGAAAATTTGAAGTGACTTGCAGGAGCTTAGCAATGACTTCTGGTATAGTGGAAGCAGCAGAGGCATGTGTATAGTTTTCCTGTTAAACAGCTGATTAAGCTCTGAATAAAATCATACTATAACCATGATCTTACAGCACTCTAATGTCTGAGAAGCTGAAATAGCTTCAGAAATCTTCCTCAATATTAATTTCCTATAAACTTTTGCAAAATAATACGCTTTGCTAGTTTTAGATATTCATATGCTGGATTTTCCATATCACATCTATTACTTCATTTCAAATAAAATCTGTAATGTTTTCCATGTGGATGTACTTACTTTCCTGAGTCAGAGAAGCAAGAATTTATTTGTGTAAGACACTTTAGAAAACGTGAATGATCTCATACTTAATACTGTGTTATTTGAGCAAAGATAATGTTTGAGTTGACCAAAGGGTATGAAGTATGTAGAACTATTGGTGGGATATAAGCTGTTGTAAAAAAATAACATTAATTTTCATTATATTTAAGCTAGAATGTTTTTACAACAAATACTTTGTAAAAATTTTCTAAAGCTGAATGCTACTAGAATCTAAAATGATCTCTTGAGGAGATGAGTGGATTTTCTATTTTTGGCAACACTGAAAACTGGACTTGTCAAAGACCTTAAGTATGCTATGGGGAACCATCCTCTCCTGACAGAATAACGGACAAAATGATCTAATAAGCAATCATTTTTAATTTTTTTCATCTTTAACTTCTTGAATTTATAGTGACTGCCAAGAGAGGCACACCCTCTGAATTGTTTCTCTTTGCTCTAAATCTGGATATAAGCAAGCTGCAGAAGACATTCCTGTTATTGGTATTTTAAGGAAGGTTATGTGCAAGTGTAAGAGAGCAAGCAATTTGAAATTTCTTTTCATAACTTTCAGATAATTTATTCTCTGCCTTCATTTCTAGTTGGCCCAAGTTTTGTGATTTTGGTTTTTTTTGTGTGTTTTTGTTATTTCTTTTTTCTTTTAGCTTGTTTGTTTTGTTTTGTTTTAAATAGGATATCTGGGGTTTTCAGTCATCTCCAGTCAGAAGTTGAGAGGAAGCAGTGAACTGCCAGCAGCATAGCAAAGTTTTGTAAGATGCAGGGAGCCAGTAGAAGTGTTAAAATGTTACTGATTGAAGGCTAACTCCAAAAGCTTCTGTACTTGAACCAATTCTTACTTTCCTGTACCCAAGAATGGCTGTAAGACATCAAACTAAACGTTTGTGTCTCATGACCATCGCCATATGCAGAAAAAAAAGAATGTCTGTGTAAAAAAGTCACCTTTATCCTCCCAATTGTTTGGGTTTGTCTGATGTCTGAAGCTGTAAGATGCATCAGAGCCATTGTTTAGACATTGATGGGCTTCTCTTGAGTAGGCTAACTACTTTTTGAACCCATTTATATTTTTGGAATGTACACCAGTTCCCGTGCCAATGAGTTCAGCAGTTTAATTGCTCCTTAGATGAAAAGGACTTCTGGTTTTTGTTTGTTTGTTGTTTTTTTTTTTTTTCACTGCAAATATGTTTTCTGATGCTTAAATCTGATATTATCAGCTGAATTTAATGAGTAATCAGTTTTAATTGTCTCTACGTTAGATGCTTTGTATACCTCTATTAATCTTTCTCTGTCCATATATGCATTCATCTCTCTTCCTCCTCTCCGCAGTGCACTAACCTCTACTCATTCACACTGATTTCTGCACTAATCTCTTAATTTTAACTTTGAACTTTTTTGTACTGTGTCACTTTCTATGCTTTCTAAAAATACAAGGCCTGTTTTTGCTGAAGAATATGCAGAGAACGCTTCTCAAGAAGACTAGGAAAACAATAGGATGCATTATTTGGGAAAGTGATGGTGTCTCCATTCTAGAAATTCTCCCAATATCTTGGAGCAGAATGCTTATTAAAGGCTTGAGTGCAGTCAGTTATGCCTTGGGGCACAAATAGATGAACTAAAGGGCTTACTGGGCTGATTATTTTTCTCTGGCATTCAGGAATTGTATACCGTTGGAGAAATTCTGAGGAAGTGTTAATTGATTTCAAAACTCTATGTTGAAGTTGTCACCATGAAGGCTCCTTTATCAGCTTAGGAAAGAGGCATAAGCAGGTTTGAAGGAAAACTCATGCCCCTTTTACCTAACCTTCCAACTGGTGACTGCCCTTTGCTACCAACACTTCCAGAATTTACTCATTGCTGTTTTTTCCTCCAAGCATTGGTTAGAAGTAGGCAGAGAAGTGGGAACAGCAGGAGTTAGTAGAGTTCCTGTATTTGCTATGATTTCCATTCTGAAGAGTAGTTACTAATCTGCCAAGATAAGAATTTGAGTTGTATTCTAGCTCTACTGGGATGACAAATTTTAGTGATAAGGCATGTGTCTGCTGCTGAGGTTTGAGACTTGCAGCCTTCTGTGAAGCACAATGTAGGTTGTGTTAAATTTGAAGCTTAGATAGATCACCATCTAGTTTACAGAAAAAGAAGCTTGCTGTGCCTGGGCCTGTTATGCGGAATGTACTTTTGGAATTCATAAACAATGCTTCATATACAAGATAAAGTTTTCATTAAAATGGGAAGCTTTTGCTTCAGCCATCTGTAGCTGGGTGCGGTTCTTGGGGCTGATGAAGTATTTGTTGTTTGAGGAGTGCCTGGAGGATCTTCGGCTTTGCTCCTGAACTGTGATCAGTGACTGGGAAATACAAAACATGGAGCTCAGTTCAGAGTGTATTCTGGGCCAGCAAGCCTGAGCTGAGATGTTCAGCACTGAGTAATGCTCTCCCTGCTGAAAAGGGCGGGTTTGTGTTCGTCTCTGCTGGCTTTCCCGGGGAAACTGGGAGGAGTTCTCTGCCTCTAAATGCAATTAAAAAGCTGAAGGTTGAGGAAAGACTAAGAAGATGTACCTAGTCAGAATCAAGAAGTAGCATGGACTAAATTCCTTACTTAAATAATAAATGAAGAACCCCCCTCAAATGTATGAAAGCAACACTGGGTCGTGTAGCTGCCTTGGGCTTCCTTACATAAGTTCTCCCCAGAGGAGAACCCATTTAGTTGAGTTTAAGATCCAGATTTGGATTTATCTTTTCTGGGGTTTATGTTATTAATAAGAGGTGTGACAGTGGCAAAGAAAAGCACATTTTCATAGGCTTAATTTATCCTGGCATGCAGTGTTTTTACCTGACAACTGAGATAGGGAAAGAGAAAGGTGCAGCTTACATTGTCAAGGAATTTTTTTCATAGTCTGTGGTACAACCTTATCAGGAGACTTAACACAGTAATATCAGCAAAGCTTCTGTACTGTAGATTTGAACTTGTTTTCACTAGAGTTTGAACCCTTCTGTGCTGTCACATTGAGAACCATTCTAGTGCATGAAAACCCAAAGTTAGCCTCAGAAAAGAGGACACTCAAATTGTAGCACATGTTTAGAATCAGTCCTGTTTTGAATTAATGAGAACTGTAAACACACAGGGTGCAATTTCTAAGCTTTAAGAGTTGTTAAACATCCTCCTCTTTTCTGGACCACAATAATGATCTTGTCCTCTTGGTCTCCGATGATGATGAGGAAAGCGAAGACATCAGATAACAAATGTCTTGCATTCTGTTTTCTGCTGCGATCAGCTTTTTTTATTCCTGTGACATACTGGGACAACTTTGCTGCTGCTTTCACAAATGGTGATCCACTAGACACATGAATTTTGGATATCTCTTTTCTGAAAGGGAATGTATATTAAAAGAGAGAGTTTCTGTGGCTGGTCACTTTCTGCCTTCTGATTGGATGTATCAATTTGATGCTAGGTGTCTCTATCAGCATCTAGGACTTTCTTAACACTGATGATGCACATTTGAAAAGTCTTCTGGCCATGACTGTTGTGATTTTTTTCCAGTACTGAGACAGGCCAGTTCACAAGTTATTAGACATTTATTCTAGCTGCGAATATAAAATAATAATTCTGAAGAATAGACTTCTATGTTCTGGATGAAGGAGATATTTAAATAGACATAAAAAGGAGCTAAGAAATGAATTTATTAACAGTTAAATGAGAATGTACCTAGAAATACAATAACATGTTCAGTAAGATTATATTCTGCTACTTTTAAAAAGAATAAGAAAAGTACATTCCAAGGGCCTTTTTATCCTTTTGATTTTCACTCATGAAATGGCTTTTAAAACATAATAGCTGAGTTTTCTTTTATTTAATCCTATGAAACTAACTTATTTATCTGCAGAACACATACACCAACGCAGATAAACTTCTAGAAGCAGCCGAACAGCTTGCTCAGACCGGAGAGTGTGATCCAGAGGAAATATATCAAGCAGCCCATCAGCTCGAAGACAGGATACAGGATTTTGTCAGACGCGTGGAGCAGCGCAAGATCCTGCTGGACATGTCCGTTTCCTTTCACACACATGTCAAGGAGGTAAAGCCACTGATAAGTCATGTCGTGACTTTAAGCCTTAAAACCATTACTGTCCAATGTTACCTTCATTGTTAAAACTTCGGCATGCAGAGTAATGACCCTCTGTTGTACAATGAGTTTTGTGATTTGTTGTAGACTGGGGACCAGGAACAGGGCTGTTGAAGGTTTTGTAGATGTATTTCTGTATTATTTTTCTCACTAGGACTTTTTAATTTTTTTTTTTCCTACAAGAGTTTCTGCCTTCTTGTGCAAATACACTTACTTATTCCATCATGGGGAAGGGGAAATAGTTAGAATAGGGAACTGATACAACCAAAGGATAACACTGCAGAGTCAGATGTGCTGTGCACTTTTGTTTTTCATGCAGCAACTGAATTGTCAGATACTTGGTTAGACTGACACAGTTCAGAAGACTGCTGTGTGTGGATAAAACATCAGACTACTTAAATCAACCCCACTGTTTAGGGAGATTTTTTTCTGTTTTAAACATTGCATTTTACTCTTGTGTAAAATGCAGTTCTTGAAGAACTTGACAGTTCTTCATAATCTAAAGAGTATCTCTGATATTGATCATGGTTTGCCTCATATTTTAGCCTCCTTTAGAAGTTGTATTTCTTGTGATGCTAGATACTATGTAATGAGTTGTTACGTTAGCATGCAGCATCTGACCTGTTATTTAAAAACAAACAAACAAAAATCCCACAACCCATTACTTCTCCTAATAATTGGTGTAAATGTTATTGTAGTTCAACAGTGAGCTGGACTGGAGAGCTTATACGTGAGGGGGGAGGAAAAAATAGGCTAAGATGCTTCATTTTCAGCCAAATCTGTTTTGCTCATCTGATTCAGGACACAATCATATGTATTTACAATCTCATGGGAAAGATTACAATAAGCTAGAGCAAAGATAAAGATTTCAGTAGGAGATTTTGGTTATAGACTGTGACAAATCTTGGTAATTGTAGATTATTTGCTTTCTGTTTCATTTTTATGTTAAATCCTTTTACTGCTCAGATTAGGTGAAAATTTTGAAAGGCTTGTGGAGCACAGCATATTAGAGCATATGTCTTTACCCCCTTCATCCTAAATAGAGAAATAGTCTGTTTAGTGAGGAAGTATATTGTCCTAAAACAGTTTCTTCAGCAAAACCTTTTGGAGGATCAAGGTGAGAATTTTTTGTATGTGAATCATCAATTTTGCTCTTGAAACAAATGCACAAAGCAATTGGTCTTTGAAGCAGGTCAGGATTGAATTCCTTGTTAGCTCTAGACATGAGGACATAGCTCCCCCATCAGTTTTCTGTTAGGTGCTTCCTTGCCAGAGCTCTCCCACCGCTCTGCGTGTTTAAACAAAGGATAAATTTTGTATCTTGAACTGTTCTTACAGGTGAACATTTTTGCTTCATTTTTCTCAAGCACTTGGTGCTGCTCCATTACCTGTCGTAAAGCAGGGGAGCAGTCAGCTGCTGAGACATGCTCACCGTTTCTTAGATGCTTTCATTACTTGTTTTTCTAAGCATTAGAGAGAACAGCTGGAATGCTATTTTAATGGACACCATTGATTGTAGTGATGAAGGACAGAGAACATAAGAGGAATTGCAAGGAAGAGCCCTTTTTTTTTTTTAAAAAAAAAAAAAAGATTGTTCTGTGAGTCAGTATTGAGTAACTCTGGGTGGCTATCCAGATGTGCTGGAATGTTGCCACTATTCCCCTAGATAATAATATTTTATTGGAAAAAGATCATCTGTATCTTGATTTATTTCTTTTGTAGAATGGATATTACTGTGACCCTGTAAGTGCACACAGCTGTTGCTATGGCAGCCTCTTTTCAGCCTGGAATAGGAGGAAAGGCATTATAGCTGATGTCTAAACCTTGGGTTTGTTTTGGTGGCTTTTTTTTTTTTTTTTTTTGGTCATGTGGCTGACTACTATACTTAACGAAGCAGGAAAAATTAAAAACAGCATTTAGTTATGTAAGGAAGACTATCTTGTTTATTTATTTGCATTCTACTTAAAAATACAGATGAAAGAATGAGGCAGGTGGTTCATATTTAGTAGGCCAGTCATTTACTTAAGGTGCAAAGAAACAAAGCTCAAAGATGCCCTGTGCCTTCTGTATTCTGTTTGGTTTTCAAGAGCACGTTGTTTGTTACCAAACACGTGTGTGGAGTGCTGAGAAGGCATCATAAAGCAGATGGAAGATAAAAATGGCCTAAACCTGAAAGGTATCCATGCTTTGTTGGCAGGAGAATTACATTTCTCTTGCAGGATATGGGAAAGTGCAGCATAAATTAGTGCATACCTGCAGGAAAGTATGCTGTGTGATTGAGTTAAAAAATTAATGCGTGTGTTGAACTGATGAAGAGAGGTATTCAAGTAGTAGGATGATACGCTATTTGTTGAACTGAAGAGAGATGATAAGTTGTTTTAAAAAAAAAAAAAAAAGTGGTGTCTTGTGAGTGTTGTCTTTGTGTTTATCTGAACTGAGAAATGGACGTGAAGAAAAAAAAAACAACCCTTCTTGTGTGTGACTGCTTGGAAAGAGATGCAAAACCAAAGGAAGCTGGTTGTCAGGGTCTTGGGCTATTTTGAGGCTTTGAAGTCTGGCACTGAAAGACATCCAGTCTCTTGATTGTTGAAGTAGGATGTTTTGTTGTATTTTATTCTTTTCACTGGTAATACTTCACACTGAGTGTATGTTCCTTATTTGTGTTAGGGATTACCAATATTCATTTCCCCCTGTAGCTTTGTGTAACCTTGACACTTTATGTAGAATTTGACTGCAACGTACCACTGCTACTGTGTCCGCTCAGTTTTTTCACTCTGTTCACATTCATTAAATCAATTTCTGCAGTTTCTGCTTACTACAGCAGTGGCAAGATCTGTTTGACACATTCCAGAAATAAGAGACTTTTGCTCTACCTTTGCCCAGAACAGCTGTATAGTGCATATGCAGCAGCCTGTTGTGATGCACTTTGGAAATGCTGGCTTTCTGTGGCCAGGTTCTTACAAGATGGTAGACCTTCCTGTGTCTTAGAAACATCATAAAGCAGCGTACAAGCTTTCAGATTCCTCACGAACCAACCTCAATAGACCATATTTCTCACTGAGATCAAAAAAGGATGGATTCAGGGAAGCCTGAAGTAGTGTTAGGTGATGTTATTGCTGTTACTCATTTTGCTTATTGGTGATCCAAGTGAATCTGTTGTTTCCTATACATAAATTTTGATTCTAGTTTTGTACATTTGTGAATGTTGATATTTTAGTTCCCAGTCAAACAGTGAGTAATTTCAGTCTTTGCAAAACATTTCAGCAAGTGAAGTGATGTAGTTAAGGTGTATTTAAGGTGTGGGGGATCATAAATATTCCTATGAGAGTCATTGTATTGAACACACTGTATTCAGGCTGATTCCTAGCCTGGGGGTGGATAAAATGCAACTGATCACCCAGTACTGTTGACAAGCTCAAATGAGATGTTGTGCAAGAAAAATCACATAGGCGAAAAATACATTTCCTAAGTAAATAGTTATCATAAAAGCTTGTCTGCAAATCATAGGAGCAAAAGCCACAGTAGTCTTTGTTTTGAAATCTGCCATCGAGTAGAGATGAGCAGAATTTTGGTGTGAATTCAAATTCTTACATTCTTTCTCACTCTCTCAACTCCCACAACATTTATGAGTGAGAAGACTGAAATCATTGCCAAACCAGGTGTTTGTAGTAGTGCCAAAGTAGAGCAACAGATATTTTCCTAACTGGAATGAAGTGTGGGAATACAGACCAGGGCTGAATGTTCATGGAAGAGAATGGTCTGTTGGCTTTTTGTGTATATTCTGACTAGTTGATTGTAAAATAGCTCAGAGCACTTTCTGTGTATACACAATATGGTTAAGGGTGTTACTAGAATACATCTCTTTCATCTTACTCAAACTAAATTCTACAGCAGAATATACTGAGGCTGAAACGAAGACAAGGGAAGTGGAATTGGCAGAGATTTCAAATACAGAAACCCACAGTTCCTGAACAAAACTAATGAAACAGAAGCTGTGCAAGCTGCCGAAGAAAGGTGTCAGTACATGGGAAGGATGAGGAGTCCTTGCTCTGGCTGTAATACGGCTGGTTCACTCACATCTAACTGTGGAGTGCATTTGATTCAGAAAAGCTTGTTGGCATGGTCTTGCTTTGTCTCATGACTCAGTGCCAGAAATATGCCCTCACTGCATTATCCAGTATAGATAAGCACAGCTTTTCATTAATTTTATCCCAGGGTGAACCTTGAGGTGACAGATCTGCTGTTCTGGTTGCCAGCTGCTCCTGAGTATTTGATTCTGCTGAGCTGGTGATCTGTGGCTTAAATTTGGATGTCATAATAAAGCTGCAGTCTTCTGTGCCGAGAACTGGAGCATGCCCTTTCCAGGCAGCAGACCAGCTTTTTAGCTGATCTGGCAATGTCTGTGAAGTGAAGTCTCTGCTCATTACATTGATATGCTAGTATTTCTGAATTTAAGAGTTGGGGGAGAAATGCTTCTCACTCTTAAGAGAAGCATTCAGCAGCAGTACATTGACGTGCGTTGTTTTTCTGACTTGATAGGACTGTGTTCCAGTTAACCAGCACAAACTTCCTCTCCTGAGTTTATCAACACTCGTAGCTACTTTGGCTTTAAAATGGACCAAGTTGATGGGTTGCAGTCCAGGTGTTACTGAAATAACACTAAATGCTTTGGAAATGTGAAGCAGAAATAGACTTCTAAAGCTGTGATGTGGGCATCTTTTTTTTCTTCTTCAGATAAGGAATGGGGCAAGTGGTGACAGGATACTGATAGTCAATGTAATTTAAAAAAGATATAAGAAACTTGAAGTTGCTTCAAGGATGAACTTGATCTGAGTGGGAAATTGATTATAATTGTAGAATAGATTGGAACTTTAAAATACAATTAAATCTAATTTTCAAATATATGAATACATTTAATGTCTTAAATGTCTCTTAAAGTTCATGGAAGATCAACTCCTGAGGTTTTAACATCTCAGCTTATTTATTCTTAAGAAGATGCAGTTTTTGTCCAGTGCATGTACTGAAAGCCAAAGCATGCAGATCTCAAAACCCTTCTATGCCCCAACATGCATATTAATTACATTTGGCCCTGTATGGGTAACAGCTTCTTAAAGAAGTCTGTCTGAGGTGATGCACAGACTGCAACACTGTGCTGAGGGGCATGGGCAAAATGAGGAACTGAGCTTTGAAATGCAGAAACTGTGGCCTTTACTTTGTCTTAGCCTACTATAATAGTCAAAAGCTATTATAGAATGAAAAATAAAGAAAAATTCTCTTATGTAAAAACAAAAGTGACAGAGACTTCATAAATCAACTCTGAACTCGGGAAGATATTCACTTATGAATAATTGTTCTCTGATTATATTCAGCAAAATATTGTTTGGTCTTATTTAGCACCAGTCCTTCAGGAGATTGCAGGGATGGGATTTAAAGAAATGGAGGCCCATGATGGAAATGCTGAAACTTCCAGGATGTTGCAGACAATTAAAGTAATACGATCTCAGTGACTAATGGCATGCTCCCAAGAACTTAGGAAAGAGGTAGCACAGGATGCAGGCTCATTCAAGCAGATGTTTCTTAGTCTGTGCTATGTATAGATCAAGAAAAAAAGTGCTGGGTGAAACATTTGCTTGTCAGGGATTCAGAATTTGATTTCCCTCTCCAATTTTAATTCTGATAAGATCTGAAGAGCAGATAAAGAGAGCAGAAGAACCTCATTCTATGGCTGGATTTAGTCATTTACGTAGTTTTCTCCCTGTACATTAAGGCTGTTTTGCCACTGGATAAAGTTCTTACAAAGGTCACAGGACTTAGTGGTTTGGGGATCTTTCTGCTTTTTTTTAGTTTTATTTTTATAGTAAACAGAAAAGTGCAATCAGAGATTGCAAAAAAATTCACGCTGAGAGAAAGTCAGTGGTTTTTTTAATGATGAGGAGTTTTTCTTCTATCAGATTATTGTTGCTTTCACTACTGGATGGAATAATTCATTACCTCAGAAAATCATTGCAGTATAAAATCTGTTGTTCTGCTCTGCTAAACATGCATGGTTAAGCTCCAGTCTCTGTTATTCTCTCAGTAAACTGTTTGGCTTCTTTTGGGTTTACTGTGCAAGCTCATTCTGGCTCCACCCTTAGGTTTGTATCTGAAAACAAGGTAGTTTATGTAATTTGCAATATTCCCAGTGCTCATTTTGGTTTTAAAGCTGTATACAAGCCAGCTGACTTGCTACCCATTGTGAACTAAAGTCATCTTAATAAATGGCAGGAATTTATATCCAGCTTTGATAACCTAACAGTTCTGTTCATCTGTGGTGGCTTTATTCTAACTTTTGTGGATGAACTGCGTCAGATCAAGATCATTTTCAAGGGAAACTATTTGTCAGAAACTTGTTTATTGGAAAAATGTTAAAAGATTACCTGGTAATGTATTAGAAAGAATAACTTTCGCTATAAAATTGTCACAAAACTGTTCAGTTTCAGAAAACTGTTCACTTCAGAAATGGCTTAAATTGTTCCTCTTTCAACAGTGTATGAATCACAGCTAGACAAGTAATGCATGCTAATTACTATCACACTCTTTCTGCGCATTTATAAATTGCCTTTTCTGCACAAGCAGCGGGTGATCTGGCTAATTAAATAGGCAAACGCAGTGTATTTCTGAGCTCCTTGGCTTTGTGGGGCCAGGATACCATGTTTACAGTTGTGCTGTGCAGCTTCTGCACTGAGAAACTGTTTCTCTGTTCCTGGTAACAGGCTCCAAGCCAGCCAGCATGACATTTGTTGTGCTAGCACCCATGACCACACAGGTAGGTCATGCTTTCAATTGGCTATGTAGAGTGAAAAGTCTGCTTGTTCTGTGCTGGTTTGGTCTCCAGTATGCAGGGTGAGCTTTAAGGGAAATATTCCCAAGCAAAGCACATCACCAGTGTAAACTGATCTTGCCAGGTCTTCTCCCTCTAGTCACAGAGGTGACTGATTCCTTTGTGAAGAATAAGAATCACAGAGGTAAGTTTTCCCCTGTACAGATGAGACCCAACACTCAGCAGAAAAGACATCTTGGACCTACTTCGAGCTGCAGCGCAGGTACTTGTAAGGAGCAAACTTGATACAGTTCAGGAGACCCAAAATGACTTCAGTTCTAATCTGTCTTTGATAAACATCTCTGTAAATTTGGCCTTTTGTAGACAGTGCAGTAAGCATGGGGTAAGCTCTCTTCTAGCTAGCACCAAATGCCTTAGGTCCATGATCAACAACAAGTGTTACACTCTCTGAAGTGTGTATTTACACAGTTGCAAGAACTGTATGCACACAGCGTCTCCCTTGGAAGATCTCTAGCACAGTGTCCTGTTTCCATGGTTCACACATTTTATAAACTAAGAGAAAAATAAAATATGTCTTCTGGCCATTGAAATCTGAGTACAGTTTGCAAGTTGTACTGTCAGGCTTCTCGATCTTAAGTTTCATGTGTCTTGAAGTGAAATTTGCATTTCTAAGTATGCATTTGAAAATTTTTTTTGGATGTTGCAGTGAATTGTGCTGGAATGAGTGTTGTCTAGTGCTTTTTACACACTTGTTAAGTTCCTTTCATCTGTGCTCCTTTTACTAAGAAGAACTGTGGTGACTTGAGCTCATGGTGTTTATGACTATGGAATTGCATTCAAATGTGTGAGAGGCACTGTCTGTGAAGCATATAAGTAGTCAGAAGATCAGAGTGTGTACAGATAGGAGGTTCTGGGTTTTGGAGAGTTTGGGGTGTTTCTTTTTAGTACATTTGTAGAGAAGAGTTTGGTTAAAAATCATGAACTTTTCCTGATGTTTGAAAATATAACCAGAGCTACACTAACAACCTAACTGAAGAGTAAGGCTTTAAGATATTAAAAAGAAGCAAGCAAAACAAATAAAGAAAATACCAAAACCACCAACAACAAAAACCTAGCATTTGATTTGAAAATAAAGTTGCAACGGAACTTATTAATCAAAGCTTAGAGTTCTTCACTGAATTTTGTATTTTATTGTAACACCACTGGTAGCTGCCTTTATGATCCAAACATTATACAAAAGCATGAAATGAGTATTTCCTAGAGAATGTTAAGCAACGCAATAAAGCATTTGTCTTACTCTCTTTGAAGTTAAGCCATGTGGATTGCTTATTGGCTGCATTTTAATTGTTAACTTCTAATTAGTTTCAAGATTAACGAAGCCTGTTTATATCTCTAAATTGTTTAAAGACAAATTCAAATGAAGACAAAACATCTGTCAATCAGAACAGAATTCTACTTTCAAGATAAAAAGGAGATTTCAATCCTTGTTCTTGGAAGTCAGGGCTTGAGATGTGATGACAAAATGGGGAGGAGAGGCCTGATTTGGCAGCTTCCTGTGAGAGTAGCTGTTGCATTGTGCTGTGAGTGCACATGGGGGTGTTGCAGGGGGCAGGCGTGTGCCCTCTTTGAGCAGTGTGTTATTATCACTTGCACTATAGGTGTCTGATGGTTTGTTGGTGAATCATTTCCACACAGAGCTTAGGATGCAACAGTTTTTTTTGTAAAACTGTGGAAAGAACACAGTGGAATTCAGGTGTTTGGTAATGATACATTGCTTGCCTATACCTAGAGATTTTTCCATAAACTGCAGTGGGTGAGAAGTTCAGAACAGGGATATGAGGGTGTGTAAGTGGGGAAAACAAAGCCAAAAAAGTTGGTGTAATTACTTGCAGTGTTTTTTTTGTTATAATAGTATGAAATTGAAAACAACGGGGTAAGCACCATAGCTGTAGAGATCATGATAGAAAAATAACTTCTCACGGCAGATTTCTCTCTGTATATTGTTTTCTGAAATGCTTTTTCCTTTTTCTGAAGGCCATTGAAAAGTGTCATGTTATCTGTGTGCGTGTGTCAGCCTGGCAGTGTAAATTTGATGGTGGCTACAATACATCTCCCTTCCTTCCTTCCTTCCTTCCTTCTCTCAGGGAGTGTTACCATAGCATTTCCCTCCCGGTGACTTTCTCGCAGAGCTGCAGATGGGATTCTCGCTATGAGCTCTCTGCTGCTCAGTCGGATACACTCAGTACTGTAGAAGGAAAATGAGAAAGAAAGGGTGACTTAGCAACACGGATAAAGCTTTCCTGGTATTTCCAGGACATGAAAACCTTATTTGAAGCAAAGGCTCATTTTTATTAAAGTGAAGATGGGATTTTTCTATGAAAAGAAACAAATACTGTTTCTTCCCCTCCATTTTCTCCTGTCCAAGCAAATTGATTTGCAACAGTGACTGCCTGATCCTGGTGCTTATTTTGCTTCTTTTTCTTTCTTTTTTTTTTTTTTTTCCTTCTTTAGCTGTGGACATGGCTTGAGGAGTTGCAGAAAGAACTGCTTGATGATGTCTATGCAGAGTCTGTGGAGGCCGTCCAAGACCTGATTAAACGTTTTGGTCAGCAACAGCAGACCACTCTGCAGGTTACAGTCAATGTCATAAAAGAAGGTGAAGATCTCATACAGCAACTAAGGTAAAGCAAGTTTTAATTTAAATCTCTTCTGGCATACGTCTGGTGTTCTGCAAGGCTTAGTTTCTATTTTGAGAGCAGAGATAATGACTACACGCTCTGACCTATAAATAAAATTTGTAAATATTAAGACTGCTATTATGTTTCATTTTGTTCTGATGGTCTGTAACTGTTTGCAGGAAGCTCAGCTTATAAACACTACCTTCATAAGAGGGAGACTTTGTTTACATAAGCTACCTTTGTAATAGGAGCAATTGTATGCCTTTGTAGTCTGGGAGATGCAGGGCTCCAGTTTTTTGAGTTCTGAACAGCAGACTTCTCATAAAGAGACCCTTGAAATTGTTTTGCAGTCTAATATGTCACATTTTTGTAGTGGTGACCATCAGTTTGCAGTCTATTCGTTAAGCAGTAATCTAAATAAACTTGGGACACATCTGCACTGGTACATCTCCCATTTGCTATAGGATTTAATATTAATATACCTGAATGTGTAGAAGTTTTTGTACTACGGTAAAATACTTGTTAATTATTTTTTAATATCTCATATTGATTTTTCACTGCCAGGAAGATCCAGTGGAGTAAATAGTTATCATATGCCACTTCCTTTTCACAGAGAAAGAGATTTTCTCTTTTAAACTTTACTCTTCCTGTAAACAGAATGTCCTTAAATGTTGAAGTAGTCAAAAAATGAAAGTAAATGTATTTTCTAATGCTTTTTCAAGTATTAAAACATAATTTGGACTCCTATTAACAAAATATGAAGGCTTAACGTGCTTGTAATATGATTAGTGCTAACTTTTTCTTTAAAAAGCCCTATATTTCATGGTCATGTGTATCATTCCAAACTGTGCAGTTTTCTCTTTTTAATAACTGTCTTCCCTCCCCTCTCCTATCTCTGCTTTCAATAGGGATTCGGCCATTTCTAGTAACAAGACTCCCCATAACAGCTCAATCAACCACATAGAGACAGTCCTGCAGCAGCTGGATGAGGCCCAATCTCAGATGGAGGAGCTGTTTCAAGAACGCAAGATCAAACTTGAGCTGTTTCTGCAGCTCCGCATATTTGAAAGAGATGCAATAGATGTAAGTGTCTGCTCTTGAAGCTGTACAGCAGTTCTTTTGTTGCTGAGGAATTTATGCTGAGATGATTCTGTAGTTGCTTTGGCACGTGATACAAGTGAATGATAAACCTTTTTTCTTACTGAACTAAGACTTCTGGCTTGTATGTGAAAGTCTCAGAAGAGATTGGAGCTGGGCTCTTTGATATTAATTCCAGTTCTGATTGCCTCCCAGTGCACATTTAAGCAACTGTTGTGTGTCTTGTGTAAAATTGTAATGTACCATTAGCGTCATCTGCCAAATGTCGTTTGAATACCAAGGTGCCTTGATGCAACTAGTATGACTACACTTAATATGGCTTATAAGACATGCAAGGTGATTTAGTACAAAAACTCTAAACTGTTGCTTTGTAGTAATATCACTCTTCTTTCTTTTTGAAATCAGCAGCATGTTTTTCAGTTGACAACTGTAAGTGGTATTCAGAATTCTTTGGAGATGTTGTATGAAATTTCCCTTACTCTCACCTTCTCTCCACCTCTCAAATAAGAATCTTTTCCATCTCTGAAAATATCAAAAAACTGGTGCAGCACCCCTGCAAAACTTCAGGCAGTTTTTGGATTGTATAGATTTTGGAGGAGGGTTGCAGCTATATCAATTGGAAAGGTTCTGTTTGCATGCATGGGTATGCATGGAAACAAACATCAAAATCCACATGGAGCTTACGTTATATAATTACTTTATAATTCAGCTAAGTTGACCACGAATGCTGTACACAGTGACTGAAATTGAGTTGGTGCTTCTAAAGGTTAATGGTTATCCTCTGGAATGTGATCTTGTTTGTCTATATGATGGCCTACTGTGACATTCTGGAAACCAGGAATTATAATGTTATAGGAGCTACTAAATTTACCTCTTCCCTTGTACGTAAGTAAAAGCCACAACATGCAGATGGTGTAAGGGCAAAGAGACAATTATCAGAAGTGATAGCTTTTAAGGGTTTTTTTTGTTTGTTTGTTCCTTAAAATCGCAATTAAATACCTTCGCTAGTTTAGTTAAACAAATTGTCAGGTGCAGGCCAGGCACAGGCAGACACAGTTCCTTGATTTGTGCCCTTGGAGGAAGTGAGACTGTACACTCCACAGTAATAATAACTTCAGTGTAAAGGAAGACTAAGAAGCTTCTCTATTTTAGTATTCACATTGCGGAGGTGAAACTAGTCTGCAGAGTCTTCGCTACTTAGATTGGGAGTTGCTGTCTTGAGTATGGAAGGGAAAGGCTTGGCAGAACTGTGATTGTAGTAATTAATTGGCTGACTGATGTGTGTGGAGGGACGTTAAAGCCATCCCCTTTTATAAGATCATCAACATTTTTACAATCAATGCAAAAGTGATCTCCAGTGGGTGGTGAGGCACTGACACAGGCTGCCCAGAGAAACTGTGGACGCCCCATCTCTGGTGGTATTCGGGGCCAGGTTGGATGGGTCCCTGGGCAGCCTGATGCAGTGGGTGGCAGCCCACAGCACGGGGTTGGAGATTGACCATCTTCAGGGTCCCTTCCAATCTAACCCCGTTTGTGATTCTGTTGTGTCATTCTTTGATTCAGTGTTTGATGGGGTTGGTATGATATTCTCAGAATACTTATATTGAGGAAGTGACAGCTGCGGGGTGCAAGGCATACTAAGAAAATAGAAGAAAGAGCTATGTTCAGAGTTTTGGTGAAGTTGATAATTAAGGAGATTGCTCTGTATTGTAGGTTGCCTAAGCCAGAATTGCATAACACCTATAATGCAGAAAGCTAGATGCAGAAGCCTTGTATTGCAGATGTGTCCTAGTTCTTCAGTGCAGACTGGCATCATGTAGATAGTAGTACTTCTGTCTATATTGTTTGGTGATGTCCATGAGATTTTACAGTGGAAAGCTGTATATCTTAACTTCATAGGTCTTACTTTTTCTAAACCTGACACTTGACATGCTTCACATTTTGGCCTATGCAATATAAAGCTAACCACCACTTACTGCATTAAGAGTTAGCGTGTTTTGTTTATATGGCTTGGAAAAAAAAAAAAATGTCACTTAGGATTGCCAAGGAGCCCTCCCAGGAAGAAATTAGGTTGTGATAATCCTGGCTGCCAAGCATCTTTAGCACAGTGTTGATTGCTTTGCTGTCTCTGCTTCCTCAGCAAAGCATGCTTCTCTTTTCCCTCTCCCTGAAGGCAAACATCTGTTTGGAAACTTCCGGGAAGGAATGCAAGGACTAGTTCCAGGTCAATTGTGTGAAAGCAGAAATTCACCTGAAGTAATACGATAATGAGAAGGAGCCAGATACCACCTATGAGCTTTCAGACATTGTTTTGACCTCCTCTGCCCAGTCAGTTAAGTCTTGGCTGTTGTGACAACTCACTCAGGGGTGCATCCTAAGAGGATTTCTGAGTTTTTCTGGAAGGCAAGTGGTGTTTCTAGCTTGTCTTACTGTTTGCAGAATGGTGCAAGCTAAAATGGAACAAAGGGCTCCCTTAGACACTGCATGTTCATACTGTACAGCTGTGCTCTTGGGGACAGTGGTGAAATTTGCTGCCAAGGTTACTCATCCTCTTTTTGTCCCTTTTCTTTCCTTCAGTAGTGAAATATTCTTTCTTTTAGTTATTGTCTTTTATCCTGTAACTTCCCGGGTTCTCCTGCTTTTCTGATACTGGTGTAACTACAGCAACATCTCCATTTTGCTTCTGCTCTTAGCATATGGACTTAACCTTCTTTATCCTTGCTGTTGGTCATGAGGTCCTTGAAGGGCTCTGTTTTGAATGCCTATACTAATTAAAGGCAGGAAGGAGCAAAATAACGTATGCAGAGAGTCTGATGTTAGAGTGAAGAAGTATTTGTAGCATAAGAAATCTGTTAGGGCCTAGTCAGCCACGGAGTAGCTCTGGTGGCAATGAATGCAGTCTAAAACATGTTTGTTTCTCTTCTGTGTGCATTTTTCACTTGTCCATCTCTTAAATACCTCTGTACATATGTCAGGACTTCACACAAAGCATGTTGCACACTTTCCAACTCACAGTTTTATCTCTACTCTATTTTTGGACGGTACTTACAAGATGTTTGTGAAGTCATCCAGCTGAAAAGGCAAGGATGCAGTGTGCTGGATCACAGAGACTTAACTCTTCTTCCTTTCAGTTCACCCTTTTTCTTTCTCCTCAGCTCATAATATTTTCTAGGTCCTAGTTGGCATTTAGTTGCTACAAGGAATGCAGTTAGACTCTTTTGAGAAGAGACCTGTGGTTGTTCATTGTTTTCCCATTCAGTACAAAAGAATCTGCATCTCCTCTATGTTATACTCTGCCTTATTTCCTGCCCATGCTTCTTAAGTTTTAGCAAGTAAAAATGCTTGTCAGACATCTCAGACTCTGCACTAGGAACTCCTTGAACAAATTCTGTGGTAAGTAGTTGCCCTGTGTTTTTGTGGGTTGTCCGTTTCCTGAGAGCAGTTACTAATTTATGATTGTTTCTCTAGTTGTCTATTAGTCATTCACTTTTTTTCTGTTTAATTAATGCTAACTATCTTGATAAAAATTTCAGAGCAGGCTCCTACTGAAAAACAAAATGTCACTTGTAAAGCAGAACTTACAGGAGAAGCCTTGAAGAATGCAGGCGGGGCTTAACATTTTATTTTTGTCCTTAACTTGACACTCAGTAAGTTTCAGATTTGCACAGTGCGTTCCTAATGGCTAAAATCTTGAGCCATCTAATTACTGCTGAAAGAATATAAGGTCTTCTGCCTTTGTTAGGAACCCCAGCTGTGAGGTGCACTATGACTTCTTATCTTCTAAATGGATGCGGGACCATGCTGACATTTATTTGAATCATAGGTTTCCTCATCTTATAAAGGGGACAGGGAATGTCATGTTCTTGTACAGGGTCTTTCAAACTACTTCAAATGAAGTATAGGCCATGATCTTAATCCCACAAAATAGTATGGGAACAAGTTACCATTTTTGCTATTGTTCTTTGTTATTGTTGTTCTTTTCATACAGTATCAGTGAAATCTCTTAGCTGAAGTTGCACGCAGTGTTGATCTCTTAAAACTGCCTGTCATTTTTATCAGATGAATCCGAGGATAGTGTGAGGGGATCTGATGGCTCTAATCTACTTAAAATAAAACATTTTATTAATATAAAAAACTGAAGCTTAATCACAGCAATCTCCTGTGGTATGTCAGTTTACAATGTTGATTGCTGTATTTTCACCCAAATTAATAGTAAGGTAGGCAAGTTGCTGGGCTTGGACCTGAGGGGTGGTGGATTGGATTTATTTTTAAAACAGTGACATAAATGAGCCCCATTAGATCAAATCCATTTTTCAGTTATGTTTAGGAAGTCAGTGTCTGAAAGACACTGGAGTTTTGCAATCTTCTTCAACACACAGTTTTCTGTTTCACCAAGTCTAACTACATTTCTTGAAGGTAATTTATGAACATTTTTAGCTGACCTAGATGAAAATGAGATGGTAAATCTGATTTCTGAGGTCTTTCATAATGCGGAGGATAGTTTGAGGAAGCAACTTTTAGATGGTTTCCACCGTTCTTGGTGAACCATGAACATAGTGTTATCTTAAATGGAGAGCTGCTGAAAAGCGTGCTCTTGTTGATCTTCATGGTGACTATGAGGCCCCCAGTGAAGACCGCTACCACTTGGAACCTTGTTATGAAGTTTGGGGTATTCTGCTCTGTAATGGAGCATAGAAACTGCATCACACTCATTGAGCTTTATCAGTGTTAGAAAAAGTATAAAATTAATCAATTTTACAGACAAGAAAACTATGGCAACACATTTTTACAAAAAAAAAAAATCTCACTACTCTTTACGCTCTCTCGTATTGCAAAGGATAATTCATGTAGTTTTTCATTGCTCAGCATTGTTAATTTTGAAAAGGCATTTTCTGGTATGTGTGCTAGAAGGAGGATTTTGGAACTCCTGAAGATTAGCTGGAAGGAGCAGGCCTAGGTGCATGAGAGCAGAAAAAGAGATTACCTGGAAGTAAGGCTGGACTGTTAACAAGACTGGAAGTTTGTGAAATATTTCAAGTCAGTCAAAAGGAGATGAAGATCAGAGGGAGGTGATGATGAGACAGGTTGGATGTGGATCAAGTAAAAGTGAAACAAATTTAGGGAGTTGTGTAGGACTTTGTGAGAGGGGAAACCTGTGTGCATGTGGAGAGGAAGCCACTCATAACTCCTAAGTAAATTGTGTGTGTTGTTTTAAGTATACAAAAGAGAGATGAAAGAAGCTTTAAGCAGTAGCTAAAGGCTTTGTCTTGTATATCTTCTTTCATCCATTGTCCTTCAGTTTTTGTGTTCTCACTGTTACCTCTGAAATGTGAGCTTGTCTGCCTGTTTGTGCTTGGGTAGAGCAGACTGACTGGGGTTAGAGTTTGTAAGTAACTATCCTAATTGTTGGGTGCATTTTTTTATAGTGCCATTTAAGTGGAATGGAAACAAGCCATCAAGAAAGATTGTAGCTGGCTGCAGAAACTTTGTAGAGTTTATTTGACTTTGTTTTCTTTTAAATTCTGGATTTTTCTACAAGGTTTATTTTTCCAGGGTTTCTGCTGAAGTTACTGAGACATTTAAACTACACAACTGTCATGAACTGCTTGGAAAGTGTAGTGACAGACTCCTGCTCACAACAGATATTTATGCAGATAGCAATTTGTCCACTAATGCCAATTTGGCTCCAGACTCTTTTTTTTTTTTTTTTTTTTTTTTGCTGTATAGGAGTGGGTGTTTCCCTTCTCCATCAATTAACACTGCTCATGTTGATTTGTCCTATTCCTGAAACTATAGAATTCAAGAACTAAGATGGTCTTTCTTGCTGATATCTACAGTTTTTCTTTCCCAGTGATCTGCAGTAACTTGTGGCAAAATTCTGTTGAAGACTTTGGAAAAATATTTTTGATCAAAGGCTTAATGGTAACTAGACAGGTTTGTTTGAGGTATGTAATGGGTGCATCAAACCTGTGCCATAAGAACTCATTCCACCCATTCTGATCAACAGAAGTTGTGTTATCTGCTATACCTAAAAACTGTTCTGTATCTCAATTAAAAGGAGTATTTTATGTTTTCAGCCAGGTTTTGGTAAACGCACTTGTGTGGATGAGCAAGGAAGGCTTTCCTGTTGTGATACATATGTAAAGAAGATTCAAAACCACAATAAGAAAGAACAACAAACCTTAATCCTCTTCTCTGGAGATTTTATGGTGGAGAGTAAATTCCAGAATTAGTGTAGCTGAATGATTTATCCTTGCAAATTTGACTGTGATATATTACTTTTTATTCTTGCTCCATTCACTAAGTATCCCGCCTTTTGTGACAGGCAGTGCTTCTCAATTGTTTGTTAGAAGTTGAAGGTGCTCACAGAGTCTAAGCTGGCACTTGGTGTATGAATTATTGCTTGGTTTAGTCTGAAGAACAGAAAGGATATTTTAAGTCAACAGTTTCATTTAGAAGTGGAGATAACATTTTAAATCTGTTTCATAAGTGATGTGTTGATGAGCAGATACTTCAAACAGTGCTGGAATACCCACGGTGTTGGGGACTTTGAGAAGGCACAGATTGGTTGAAGGAGAGCTGTTGTGTTTATCAAATACATTCTTTTGGATTGTCTGCCAAAATTGAAAACCTGTATGGAAATGAGCCATGTCTGAACTGTATGAAATCCGATCAGTGAATTGAATCAACAAGTGATGCGTTCCCAACTGCCATCTTAAATGCAACATTGGAAATAAACATGCGTTGTATAATGGACTAGTGAATATTGTCTTCCTCCTTTTCTCTCAGATAATTTCAGACCTCGAGTCTTGGAATGATGAGCTCTCTCAACAGATGAATGACTTTGACACTGAAGATCTTACAATCGCAGAACAAAGGCTCCAGCATCATGCAGACAAAGCTCTGACCATGAATAATTTGACCTTTGATGTCATCCACCAAGGACAGGATCTGCTGCAGTATGTCAACGAAGTGCAGGCATCTGGTAAGATGGCTCCTTCATAAGGTTTTATAAGAACAACCCAGTTGACTTTCCATGGAATGTCTAAAAATGGTAGATGTGCTGGTTAAATGTAAACTGAAGAGATGCAGATATTGTTTTTTTTTTCTTTGTACTCAAATCATTTGATAGCACTGGTGAATTTATGTTGTCATTGTGCTGTGCAGTTGTTAAGTAGGAGTTGGCAACACCTGAAAATCTTTACTTTTCTAAAAAACAGAGTCCACGCAGGAAGTCGTTAAAATTAGAATAAATTAAAAGGAGTTAATTTTATAGTTAAGCAGAGCAATTTCACCAAGTTATAATTTTCAGCAAATCTTCCTTTCTGATTTGTTACGGTCCTTCAAATGATATTTTTTACCTGTATTCAGTTACCTAGGCTAAATCTCAGGCTTCTTAAAATAAATAAAAAAAGAAAAGTAATAATAATAATTTGGTGTTTTCAAAACTGTGCAAAAAAAAAAATCTATGCTTGTTTAAGCAAATGCTCAAAGTTACGTTTTGAGAGGAAACTGGAAAAGTAAGTTTACAACAGTGAAAATGGCCTTGTATGTCTTGGAAAGCCTTAACTCTATTATAAACGATTGTCTGCTTACAGGCGTTGAGCTGCTTTGTGACAGGGACGTAGACATGGCAACTCGTGTTCAGGATCTGCTGGAATTTCTCCATGAGAAGCAGCAGGAGCTGGATGTAGCGGCCGAGCAGCACCGCAAGCACTTGGAGCAGTGCGTGCAGCTGCGCCATCTGCAGGCGGAGGTCAAGCAGGTACGAAGTCATTGTGCCCTGAGCTGGGGAGCAAGGGTGTTTTCATGCCTCTTGGAAGTGTAGTCCCATAAGTAGAAATGAAAAATAACTTATATAAAGTCTTGCATTTGGAGAAAGGAAGGAACGACCTTGATTTGAGAACCTAAAGAAATTTCATCCAGTGTTAATGTTGAAGTGATTTTTTCAATTTGCATTAATAATCCCTATTTGTATGTGGATATAAGTCACGTATTTGAAGCTAATTTCATCTTATTATTATGTAGATGGGATACTATCTTTTTATCAAAGATTATAACAAGGTTTTCATTTGATTTTTCTTTTGATTTTGGTTTGGTTTGTGTTTTTTTTGTTGTCCAAACTGACACTACTGCTATTGTATTATCACACTTTACATAAATATAGCTTTGTAGTCATGTCAGATTGTTGGATTGGAACACTATAGGAATTTTTGTACAGAGTTCATCCCTCAAGTTAGTGTAGTAAAACCAGAAAACTGTCTTTCTGGCTTCATTTTTTGGTTACATACTTGCAAGCAGTCTTTTCGGTACTCAGTAGAGGAACTTTAAGTGTAGTTATGTTACAGTTCAGACTGATTTCTGTGGCAAGTTAATTCTTGTCTAATATGCGTAGGTTTACTGTGAGCACAAAAAAGCAGATAAAAACATCCAGTGATACTTCTCCTCAACTACAGTACCAGTTCTGCTTTGTGGCATTGAATTTTTGTGCATCAAGCCTCAAGACTAGAAAGAAGAAAAATAGAGCCAGAAGACAAACAAATTTAAAGAAATCCTACAAAGGATTTTCTTGTCAACCTGATATGTAATAGGTGCAGAGATCATAGAAACAGACAAAAAATTATGGTGTAGGAAAACCTCAAAAGACAGGAGGAGAAAAGGATGCTCACCAAAGTAATGAAGGACAGCTGTATGTAGAAGAAGCAATGTGGAAAGGAAAATGTGATCACTTTATACAGGATAGGGACATAAAAGTAGAAACAGAGAAAGAGTTGAGAGCATCTGACTCAGCCTGAGCATCACTTGCATTTACCAGCCAAACCTTTGATCACCTAAGATATATAGCTACTGGATTATTTATTACTGCAAGTACTCCTATATACTCACTTTGTTCAATGAGTGCTTTGAGTGCCTTAACATGCAGCATCTACATGGCTCAGATTCTTTGTTTTGATTATAGTGTATGTTCTTGGATACACCTATGTGTTTATATGTTTAGAGCAGTGTAGTCCAAGCTTGAATCCTCAGGAATACTTTAGGATGC
Organism: Chrysolophus pictus; assembly: GCA_037305975.1. Taxonomy (NCBI): domain Eukaryota; kingdom Metazoa; phylum Chordata; class Aves; order Galliformes; family Phasianidae; genus Chrysolophus; species Chrysolophus pictus. Next base: position 23,852,876 of record CM074577.1, on the reverse strand, counting down.
CTTGTATTCACGCATTCAGATGTTATATCTTGGTGCATACACAGTCCACAGTGTTTGAGTCTCCAAGAATACTGTTCAGGATGAGTGTGCTGGCACTCCATATAGTGCCATATGGATATGGAAACTTCAGATGGACTGCATGCTGAAACAGTCTTGTGATCGTGTTCAGTTAGAATAAAAATCACTTTAAGAAACTAAACTTAAATCAAGCATTTACTAATGCAGCCACTCTTTCAAGTGTTCCAAATTTTGTTTCATTTCCACAATTTTGCTGTTGTTCTATTGATGCTTTCCTAACCTGCTGAAGAGTAGGAGAGGAAAAGATGCATGGACTGTGTGGTCCACTCCAACAGTGAGGTGATGGGAGTATGCCAATAAACAGTAGAAGATAGCAGCCTTGAGAAAGAAAACAGGCTCGCTGCTTACTGAAGCTTATGTTAGCCCTTTAAGTCAGAGCAGAGGGGAAGAGGATGGGAAAGGAGAAAGTACTGGCAATAACTTCCTTCATGCAAATTCCACCTGCATTTCCATCCTAATCTGCAGCAAGCAGGAGTGTTAATCAGTGTGTTTGAAATAGCAGGTTCTGTGCTAGCTATCTGCTGTGTGTGATAGTATGCCAAGTCAAGAAGATCTTTGAATTAGTGCTGTTTAAACATTCTACTTCTTCGTAAATTCTCTAGAGAAGGCTAACTGTATTTTAACACAAAAGCTGTGTGTTTTATCATACTATACCTAGAAGAATTAATTTTTAATATAGAAATTTAGCTTAGAAATGCTTTTAAAAGAAAAAGTAGAAATTAAGAAGTGATTGTAAAAATCTGCCCTTTATGTTCTTCCAGACAAGTCTGTTCCCCTGAGCTTAGTTTCTGACTACAATCTGTTGGACCTATACAGTTCCTAGGAATTTTCCCCTTTTCTTGTTCCTAATGCCTGCCTTGGCTTGTTTCCTTGAGTGCTAGCAACTCCTAGGTGTCTTAACTAGACTCCCAGTATTTTTCATGGCCTTCTTTGCCTGCCCCGTGCTGTGATCTGGAATCCCTTCCTTGCAGAAGAAAAGGCCAGAAGCTTATGTTTGTAGATAGAAAATCTGGTGTTGGAGCAGAGATTATGCTTTTGCTTTTGAAGATGGAGGCAAATGAAACTGAAAAAGATACTTGAATTTATTAGAGAACATCAAATTGCAGTATAAGATGGTCTTGATCACTTGATGCAGAATTATGCTGCACAGTGGATATGCGTTTTATTAGAGACAAATACAGAGCATGGTGTACTGGCAGGAATAATCAGCTGAACAAACATAGCACAGGGAAACAATTTTGCAGAAGAGTTCACAGACAACAGTGAATAACCTGAATTATGCCCAGCTTTGAAAGTTTTTGACTGGAGTGATGATTATCAGCTGGAGAGATCTCATAAAAGATTAGTGAGAAAAGTTAGGAAGCTAAGCTCATACGGGAGTGGTTGAAGACTCTGGGGTCAATGAGGAGTGGTGTGTAGAGGAAAGTGTAGGATAATTTTCTTGAGAGAAAGGAGGCGGAGGGAAAAAAAAATGATGCTGAAGACGATAAAATGTAATTGTATCATTGTTTTTTTGTGGACAGTATAAACCAGGTGAGCTAAAATTTAAGCAAGAGAGGTTTGAAAGTTAGACATGAGGAAGAAAACTCATGATAAAAATGTCTGATGAAAGTGTGGGATGCCTGTTACTGAAATTCCAAATGATGAAAAGGCACAGAGGGAGGGGCCTTAAGGTTACACATCCCTGCTGTCAACAAGGAATGCACTAGATGGTTTTCTGAGGTTTCTCTCCACCATGGAATTCTTCTATATTTAGTAGATGAGTCAGGAAGGTATATGCTGAAAAGCAAATGTCTTTAAGCAATAAGAAAACACACAACAGTCGCATTTTTCTCAACAGTATTCGGAATTATTTTCTTTCTTTCCACTAAGCTGCATGCCGTCAATTTTTGTTACAGACACTGGCTCTTCAGCAAATATTGTTTGTAATTCGATCTTGTTTTCCAGAGGCCATTCAGAAAACACAACCTTGCTTCAGTAAAAACTGAAATCACAAATGTGTTATAGTTGACTGAAAGACACAAGTTGTCAGCTAAGTGAAACAGGCGCTTTATTATAGTGACTGTCATTGTGTTACATTGAATGTATAACTGATTGTGAGAATATAATTAATAAATGATTTAGTCAACAATTTCAGAACCATGTTTGTCCATAAATGTTTTTGTCAGTGATGCTTTTCTTGCTAACTGGCAGAAGTGTGTATTTCAAGGTCTTTTCCTTTGTTACAGGTCTTGGGCTGGATCCGCAATGGGGAGTCAATGTTAAATGCTGGCCTTATCACTGCTAGCTCTTTGCAAGAGGCAGAACAGTTACAGAGGGAACACGAGCAGTTTCAACATGCAATAGAGGTAAAAGCACTGTTTTGGTGACCATCACCAAGAATTCCTATGTTGCATATCATTGCACTAAGGAGATGTAAGGGATGTTTCCCCTTTTTATTGCAATAATATAATCCTAATTATTAATGTTGAGCATAAACAAAGCTGCACATCAGTGTTATGTATTCTGATTTTAAAAAATCAAAATGTGTATGTATTCTGATATGGTCTTTTAATGTTTCCATTTTTATTCAGATTTTACTGAAATTTGTGTATGGCCATGTGTCCTTCCCCCTGTCTTGATTTCAAACCAAATATGTTGGACTGGTCATCTGAACAAAAATTATGCAGAGCTCTTAAGATTCACTGGAACGTGGTTTTAGTAATTTATATGCGCTGTTGAAGGACTTGTGGTGACATTGATTGGATATAATGTTCTTTTTAAAGAAGTTTAGCTGAAAATGTAATGTTCCGGTTGTTTGTAAAACTATTCTTGTAGTCTTGTCGTAATTGTTTCATTTTCTGGAATTTTTATGAAGTTCTGTGTTTCACCCTCTGTTTTTTTACAGTTTGAGCTACGTGTACTCTCATTTTGAGAGCTTTGGTAACTTTTAAGTATAAAAATCATGTGACCTTTAGGTTTTTGCCAATTTAAGGATAGGTGATGAGAAAGGTTAAATTCTGTGGTTTTTGGGTCACTCTGGATTCAGATATAATCATACTTAGTATAGTTTAATGCTGAAGAATTTAGACAAGTATATGTTTACACAGAGAACTAAAATAAAAAGTTGGCTCATAATGAAGCCTTACGTGCTTGCACCTTTGTTCGTTTAATACTAATGCACAGTAGACTGCCTTAAAGCTCTGAGGATAGAAATAGCAATCAAGTCAAAATAAGATAAATCATTTCCATCTTTTTTTTCCTCATCCTCCTATTGAAGGAAAAAATCAACTTGGAATTCATGATTATAAAGAAATCTACTGTGACATAAATATGAGGTGTGTGACTGAATACTATGTAGTAGTTTTCATTATAGGCTGCTAATCACTGTTGATTTGCTGATTAATCTCCATAGGATTTATTTTCTTTCTGTTGGCATAGTGAAGCTGTACAATGACTAATATTAAACAGTTCTGTTTAGTTTATGAGTGTATGTGTATAGAAGTGTCACTGACAGAGTGGAAATGTGAGCCTTTGCAGTTCTTCACGAAAATGAACTCAACTGCCCTACTGAACTCCTGAATTCCATCTCTTTTCAGAAAACACATCAAAGTGCCCTTCAGGTTCAGCAGAAAGCAGAGGCAATGCTGCAGGCTAATCACTATGACATGGATATGATCAGGGAGTGTGCAGAGAAGGTTGCTTCCCATTGGCAACAACTGATGCTCAAGATGGAAGACCGTCTCAAGCTTGTGAATGCCTCTGTTGCCTTCTATAAAACTTCTGAACAGGTACAGAAATGCTATTTGATCTGTCAGCTTTGGTTAATTCTTCACTGTGGCATAAAGCAGCACTATCTAGAAGACTTGGTTAACTAGATTTGGTTATATTCACTTTCGTTTACTTATTTATCACAAAAAATGCAAAAAGCAAATTATTTTCCCAGTTGCCTTAGGATCACAGACCATGTGTTTCTAAATAAACAGTACACAAGTTGTGCTAACTATTAATGGACTACAGTGTATTTGGTCAGGGTATGTTCGCTTGAGTTAGCAAAATCTGAAGAAGGTACATTACCAGGTGCAAAGTGCAGTGGTTATTAGTGAAGATTCAAATCTCTGTCAACCTCTCCTATCTCTCTCCCCTTTAACATTCTTCAGATTCTTAATTAAAAAGAGGCTTGTAAAACATTTCCAGAATCACAGAATGGCCAGGGTTGGAAGGGACCTCAAGGATCATGAATCTCCAACCCCCCTGCCACATGCAGGGCCTCCACATTCAATACTAGACCAGGCTGCCTAGGGCCCCATCCAGTCTGGTCTTGAAACACCTCCAAGTGTACAGGACTTTGTACAGGAACACCTCCAGGAATACACCATACGAGTGTTTAATTGAGTTTCTATTTGTATCAAGATATTTTGCTTAAACCATAAGCAAGTTGCACAGAGGTTTAAAGGAAGTACTTCAGATGATTATTGTGGTCTTTTGTATAAAAGTTAGAGAAGAATCAATTTAATTTGATTAGTCAGCAGATCAGTTAGCGAGGAGGTTGGTAAGGCTGCTTCCTCTGTAATCATGTCTGATGCTCATCCCTGAACTGCACAGTTACAGAGATAGGAGAAGATGAGCTTCATTAGAAAGAGCCTCTTCAGCAAATGCACTTAAGAAGGCCAATGCCTGTAAAAGTAAAGCCTAAGTTTGTTGCCTCCCTTTAAGTGCCAGTCAAAACATGTTTGAATCTAAGTTATGTGTATAGGGTAGATTGGTTTTCAGATTCTTTTTTCTTGCATTAGGAATGAATTAGGAATTTTTGTTGTGCTGAATTATATGTGAGTTGAACTCCTTCTGCCTGATAGGTGTGCAGTGTATTGGAAAGCCTGGAACAAGAGTATAAGCGGGAAGAAGACTGGTGTGGGGGAGCAGACAAGCTGGGTCCCAACTCCGAAACAGATCATGTTACCCCCATGATAAGCAAACACTTGGAACAGAAGGAGGCATTCCTAAAGGTTTGTTTTTTCATTTTTCATTGTCTTCTGTATCTTAGAAAACTCACAATTACGGTGCTGAAATGTGTGTGGTAAGCAACAGTGCAGTGCCCATTTAAAAGCTAGGTATGTGTCCGGAGATGAAAAGATGTCGGAAGTGGCATGATAACTGCTTCTGATGGTGATTAGGAGAACATAGCCAAGTTCATAAAATTGTAGCCGGTTTTATAAAAGTATTTCCTGCTGAACTTCAGTAGATGTCAGGTCTCCCACTGTGACTGAAGTGGAATTGGGAATCACTGTTTTGAGCAACTGTCATTCCAAAAAAAATACTTAAAAACTTTAAGTATTTATTCTTATTTATGCATTAGAAAAGAAGTCACAGTTATGTAGTGTTACAGCTGCCTCTGCAACTCTTAGATGTACTTGGGCTACTAGTACAAAAGGAGAAAATTGTTAGACAAGCATCTGGGAATAGTTGGCTTTTCTAATAGCCTACAGATAAGTGAAAGGTTTTCAATCTATCTAACGTCCTAGTGAAGGGGCTACTAATCATGCTGAGTAAAAGACTAATGGATGCTTGCAAAGCAGCATAACTAAGCCTATAACCAGTCTTTTTCCCAGTGTCATCTTGAAAGATTTCACAGTATATAACTTAGTTTTATCAAAAGTCTTTTTGTTCTCAATGAATGGATGATAACATTAAAAAATACACTAACTTAGCCTCCGAGTATGCTGCCAAATATATCTTTCAGCTGCTGGCATGTGATTTTTCCAGTATTGTGTTAAAATAATTTGAGAAATGACTTAATATCTTCATTACTGGATCTAACTAGGCAACCTTTATCTCACCTGTGTTTCATGTTCTGCTTTTTAGAAATAAGACAGTCAGGCCACATGTAGTACTTGGTGTATATTAAAATGAAGAAGGCAGCTGAGCTGAGTGAGGACTGAAAGTTCTCAAGGCCTTTAGAGGGCATGTCTTCATATCTGAGCACTTTTGGTTTCACTTCAGCAGAGCCATCGCTTATTGTCTAAAACATTGGTGAAAGTTAAGCATATCCAGGTGATGTCAGAAGCACGTGCACTCTGTTTATCCAATAAATCATTTCAAGTGGCAGATACACAAAACAAACTTCTCTGTGACATCTGAGTCATGCTGAAAGCTCTAGAGGTAATTGCTTTTAGGCTCTTCAGATAAAAATTGTTTATTTTGTTTGTAAGTAAGGATTAACTGCTGTTTGTTGGGGAAACGGTTTTACTGGTTAGTTTGACTTGTAGGAGGACTTAATAAGCAGCACCTTTTAAAAGTGTAGAGAGTGAGATATGCACAAAAAGGGAGAGAGGAAGGTCCTTCATATCTTTCTAGTTTTCTGCATGTGCATCTTCAAAGAAAGTAATACTGCTGACTCTCTAGGCTTGCACGCTGGCCCGGAGGAATGCTGATGTCTTCCTGAAATACCTGCACAGGAATAGCGTAAACATGCCAGGGATGGTGACGCACATCAAAGCACCTGAACAGCAAGTCAAAAGTAAGGGGTTTCTTCTTTTTCCTCTCCAAGGAGTCTGATCACTGTGGTGTGTTTGATGGGGGAAGACTGACACCTGCACAAGTAGAAATGGTTCTGTCAGGTTTTGCATGAAGTAACTAAAATTGTTCTCACACTTGCAAAGAGTTGCCAGTCATCAAATTGTCTTATACTCACATTAATTTGCTCTGAATTTATCCCTTCTTACATGTAATCTTCTTGCAATTTGTCCTATTAGCATCATGTTCAAATTTCTTGTGAAGGCAAGTAGTAGCAATGGTGATGCAGGAAAGAACAATTACGTGGAGCCTGGCTTTTGTTAGGGGTAATTCAGCGTAGTGTAACATTGAGGTGTAACTTGTGTTGTGGGGAAAGGAGTTGAGAAATCTTCAAGGGTGAAAGTGGCGAAAGTACAGAAATTAATAGGATATGCATAAATGATGGATGAGGTAGGGAGAACAGAGATTGGAGAGGGATACTCAGAAATAAATGCTACACTTTAATCACTTACTTATTCGCTAGTCATTTTCTGCTTGATGCATTTTGAAACTGGCTGAATGCTCTGGCCATACCGTAGACACAGAAACAGAGAAATCTAGTTGTCTAATTGCTGTTTGCAGCTACCTAAAGGGGAGTTGTTGTGCAGGAGATGGAGCCAAACTTAGAAGAAACACTTGCAGAAAAGAAATATCGGAATGTCTGTAAGGAAAAAATGTTACAAGAAGAGTGAGAAAGCACTGAGTAGAACACGCAGTCTAGAGAGGTAGTGGAATCTTTGTCTTTGCAAATTTTTAATTGCTTTGAAGATGAGATTGGAGTAGGTGATTTCCAGATGTCACTTCAATGCTAAATTGTTTTGCTATTCTACCAGAAATTCTACGTGGTCACTTCTTCTTTTTCCTAAAACAGGAAAACAGTTTGTGTTAAGCTTATCCATGTATCTGATGGTGCTCAAATTGAAAATCTCCCACTGTTGCATTTTTCCTTTTAGAGAGATAATAGTATATTGGATAATTCTAAGGAAATAATCGGATTATGAGAGTTGAAGCTATCACCATGTGCAGATAAGGCAAAGGATTACCCCATCCCCAAGATACCACCATTTAGAGAACTCTGTAGGAAAAAACCTCTACAGAGATGCAGACTATATTAAAAAACAGAAAATTGTTGCAGACGTGTCACTTAGCTCTTCTAGTAGTAATAAACAGAACTGAAGCAAAAAGGAAGCAGTAAGTTGTAGCTACAGTGTTTTTTGAGAGTAAGAAAAAAATCTTAGGATTTGTAGACAAACTTCTGTAGGATTCAGTTCCAAAAGCGGTTTGTGCAGACATAGTCATTCTGTTAGAGATAAATGTGTTCAAATGAGAAAAAGGTAGGAAAGTCTTTGCTAACGTCCTTAAAAATATATTTCAGAATGACAGTGTTTTGTATGTTCTGTACACATTTACAATCCTAGATGAATGATATATGTTTAAAATGTCTGTGATGAATTTTTAGAAAAATAGAAAAGCAAAAAAAAGTCCCCAAGTAAGAAAAAAATAAATTATGTGTTCTTCCACTCTTTTTTACCCCCAAAAAACCATGTAATAAAATTCTGAGAACTAAAACTTCTGAGAGTTGAGATAAAGCTTTTTTGTTTTGGATCTTAATGGTATAGTGGTAGCTGATCAAGTGATTTGAAAGTTCACTCTGCTGTTTCTGTTCAGCCAGGTAAGTAAGTAAACAAAAAAGTCTTTTTTAATCTATTTTCTAAACAGATGGAGTTAAAAAGAATTAAACGTTTGTTTCATCTTGGAAAAATATATTGCACATCTGTTCTGCAGGATCATTACATGATTACATGCTCTTGTACTCAGATGTATTCTTGAAATAGCATACAGACTGTGGTCAGTACATTCAGTAAGAACAGGTAATAAAGTGGAGTAACCTTTTGAATTTCTGCAAAACTGCTGAACAGAAAAAGAAAAAGAAAAAGGTTACAAAACACCACGTACCTTATTCAGTGGCACACTTGATCCTTATTCCCAGATGCAGACTAAGATATCTTAGAAAAGAAATCTTTTAATCTAAACAAAGTTTATCTAAACGCATTCTGCATAGGAAACTAATCACAATGTTTACTGAACTCCGAAAGTTGTCATTCTGTCCCTTCATACCAGTGTAAATAATTTTCTTGACATGTAGTTATAACTATTCAAATTCTGTATCAGACACCCTGCCAAAGCCAATTTTTAGGAAGCAGTTGTAGCCTGAAACTTTGTTATGGCAGGTGAATTCTGTGACAATTGCTGGAAGCTCAGAAATGGATCATCTTCATCTTTACTGCTGCTGCTAATTTTATATGCTTCTTTCTTACCTCTGCTTCACAGGCTGCAGCTGAACATTCATGGTTGATGAGGGAACTTTTGTCTAGAGGTGATCATATTTTTTAGATAGAGAATGCAGGATGTGTAGAGACAGGCTCTGAGAGATTTCAGCTGGTAAGAACCTGAAGAATAAGCTGCAAACTTAGGAACTAATTTAGTTTTGTAACAAATGTTGGAATTGTAGAAAATAACAACAGTACTTCAGAAGCCTTGAAATAGAGCTGCTCATCTAAATCTGATATTAAATGTCTATGTTCTGTAACTACCTATGAGTACTTTATAGAATATTTTTTCTGTTCCTTGTCAGTCCAAGAAATTAATGGTAGTAACACTAATGGGACTCAGCCAAATGTCTCTCACTGGCTTGCCATCTGTATCATGTCCTGACAGAACAAATGCTGTTCCAATTAGTTAAATTCACCTTTCTTGCTGAGTGTCAGAAGTACTTCACTTGCGTCATTATCAAGATGTTTCTTTTTATATGGCGTCTAGTTGGGGGTATTATATTATATAATGACAGTCCCCCAGAAATCTGGCATATATTTTATGCAAGCATTTCAGATGTGGCCTAAGGCAGAAGTGAAACGGAGAAAACAGGTGAGGCAGTGTTGCTCATTGCAGATCAGCACATGATTTGACAAAGGGACAGATCAGTTGAGGCGTGTTTGAGGGTAGCCTGCCCAGCAAGAAGAAGACATTGGCTGCAGTTACCGGATTCCAAACAAAGGCAAACTCTGGGTGATCTCAGTCTTCTGAGTCAAATGGGATCATGGTATTTCCAAGAGGGGAGGTATTGGCAGCAGTGCAGTCAGGTTTCATAATCCTTGGTGAGGCAGTGGGAAGTAATGGTAACTGGTCCCAGGTTACCCATAGGCTCCCTTTCCCCTTACAGGCTCCCTTTCTCTGAGCTTAACTGTCAAACAGTTGGTCTCTGATCTGTTTGCAAGTAAGGTATGGTGGACTAGAACCTTGGGGCAGAGAGATACAGAGATTTTGTGATACTTGACACATGAGACTCTTCATTCAGTTCTGGAAAATATTCAATTGTGGATGTCAGTAGAAAAACAAGCAAAGCATGGTTGTGAAGAATGAGCCTATTTTTTTTTTCCTTTTTTCCTTTTTCTTTTTTTTTCTTTTTTTTCTTTTTTGTCTCTTTGTTTCCCTTTCTTTTCTTTGCTTTGCTTTGCTTTGCTTTGCTTTTCTCTTCTCTTCTTTTTTCTCTTCTTTTCTCTTTTCTCTTTTCTCTTTTCTCTTCTCTTCTCTTCTCTTCTCTTCTCTTCTCTTCTTTTCTCTTCTCTTCTTTTCTCTTCTCTTCTTTTCTCTTCTCTTCTTTTCTCTTCTCTTCTTTTCTCTTCTCTTCTTTTCTCTTCTCTTCTTTTCTCTTCTTTTCTCTTCTCTTCTTTTCTCTTCTCTTCTTTTCTCTTCTCTTCTTTTCTCTTCTCTTCTTTTCTCTTCTCTTCTTTTTCTTAAAGTCTTTTCTTTCAAATGTTGGAGATTTCCCTTGGGTTTTTTTGTACTTCTGACAGAATCACCTAGCAGAGATCTTACGTTTACCCGTTCCCTGTATTCCAGCTTGCTATCTGGGTTTGCAGTAGCTACCAAATCCACTAGGGCTGCTGTTTTGAAAGAAAACAGTGAGTAAAGTGAGCTTCACAAGAAACTGCTTTGTTTGAAATGAAAAACAATAATCATGAAAGAAGCAGAATGCAGATAAAATCTTAAGCATATTGTAAGTAAAAACCCTTTGCCATCAAAGAACTTGTAAGTCAGATACAGGGAATTGCAGGATAGCAGTAATTAACTCCTCAAAGCTGCATGGTTTCTGATACTCAGGAATGGAATAGCAAAGAGTGGATACAATTATTTGATTACATGGAGATTCTACCAAGGCCCAATGAACGCTAATATTTGAGCAAGTCAGCATACTCAATTACACTGTTATTGAGGTGTTTTTGTTTTCAAGAGGAATTACAAATTTAGTGATTTTGTGTATTTTTATTGTGCTGTGATTATGTTGTGTTTGTTGTTGTAGTGACTTATGGTTACATATTTACCCATATGTATTAAATACTTTGTAAGAAACTGGTATATTAAGAAAAATCGTTTCTTTTCTATGGTTAATTTGGAACCTCAGGCAGGTTGTCACTACTTGTTTATGCTCGCTCTTTCTGAGAAAATCCTTCAAGAACTATCTTTGTCATAATACATTTTGAAGTCCTGTATAAGTAGCAGTCTCTGTATGAAAAGCATCTGAAAGAAGAAGAGGCATTATTAAGGTTTTAATTACATCTCTAGTTTCTTTAACCAACATTTCTGTAAGTAGTGTTGACAAAGGAAAGCATCATGACAAAGAACAAAGCAGTATCAGAAACAGTGTGTTACACATTCTACAGCATAAACTACTTTCTACCACTGATTTTGATATGTTATTTCAAAATTGGTTGTCACAACCTCTGGTGAAACTGTTTTTATTCCTTCAGATATCTTGAATGAACTCTTCCAGCGAGAGAACCGTGTGCTGCATTATTGGACCATGCGTAAAAGACGTCTTGATCAATGCCAACAGTACGTGGTGTTTGAAAGAAGTGCCAAGCAGGTGAGAGTTTTATATAAAAATTCTCTTCAGTATAATCAAGGTTTGACATTGACTGGCTTGTTCCACTGTTAGAAACTTGTTGCTGACTTCAGTACTTCAAATATCTGAAAGATCAATAATTAAATTAAAAAGTAAGAGGAATTATTTTCTTTTAATACAGAATATCTAATTGCTTCTGCTGGCTAGGTCTCCTGCTGGCTAGTCTCATTTCTGCAAGTTTGTGTTTGAAAAGTTGTTACACTTGTTAATTTTCACACACACACTTAATGGGACCAAAGTCATAATGGCAACATTTTTCTCACATGTTGCACTGGGAGAGGATCTCATTAAACTGATTGGCAGTTCAAGGAAGCAGGGAAGTTGGATAATTCGAAGAACGATATAACTGAATGGCTGGGAAAGGTTTTGCAGTTTCTGTGTACTTGTTTTCATGGTTTCTTAGGTTGTAGATCATTCTTATGTTTTGTTTCTTTCTTTCTTTTTTTTTTTTTTTTTTTAAATTTAGCAGTCTGAAAATAGCCATTAAGTAATTAAATAACTACACCTGAAATAATCTCCTTTACTAATCATAATACTAACCCTAAAATTAAGCATGGTGTTCCAAGATGGAATTAGTAACTGGAATGATCTGCAGATACTTTTTTGTTTGTTTGTTTTTTTTTTAAACTGGATGCAAGACAAAGAAGAAAGCTCTTGTTCTCAGGAAACAAAATAATATCCATAGTGAAATATGGTTAGACGTACTTTACAGGCCTCAAAAATCTAATCTTTTATTTCTTTCTGACAACCAGTGTAGACAGTGACTTAATGACTGGGGATCTGTTTTGAACTCTTGAAATATTTCTGAAATCTGTCTTTTTTGATTCCATGAAGAAAGTAATGCAAGTTAAATCCCAGAATGGACTTAAATATGAATATATCTTTAAAACAAAAGCAACAACATCCCCCCTCTGGCCCCCTTCACCACTTTCTAATAACCTTAACTTCAGCTTCTGCCAAGCATGTGACCTACTTGCTTTTGTACAGAGGTCAAACACTAGAGATAAAGATCTGTCAGCATTTTCATTGTATATCCCATTATACAGCTCCCTCCCATTTAGTCACTGACAACTTTATTGGGAGACTACACTGATTAACCAGAAAATGAAATTACGGTTAGCTTCATATAAATTTTTGTTGGGAATTTGGAAGAACCCATTCTTTGTACTTTCAGAACACTATGCCATGCTGTAGAAAAAGATAACATAGTAGTTTGCAAGAGCAGTGATAGAATGAGAAACCATTCCAGAATTAAGGACTCACGTAGGTTCTAAATTTCACTAGTTTCTGTATGGTGATGTGTGTTTCCAGCATACAGTTCTGATCTTTGAATGAAGTGAGCTGGTCTAAACTGTAGGAATCAACATTGAGATAAATTTCGGTCATGTTGTGGCTCTGTAGGGCTGCCAGGAAGTAGTGAAAGGATGACATTTGCTGAAGGGAAGTTTTGTTTGTCACTCATACCAGCACTGTGTAATAAAGCCATGAAAAAAAAGAGGGAGGGGACTAAAAAAGTTGAAAACAAGAAGTATCAAAATAATAGTTATTTATGATATCAACAGTACTCATGCTCCTTGTCCATATCATTCTTCACTGTCAAAGTTTGATATAAGAATGACAAGAAACATCATACAGACAACCAGTTGATGTGCCTCTCTTCTTTACTCTAGTCCAAGAGTTCTTGGTTTGTTTCCATCAGGGACACAAGACTGTCTCATCAGGCTTGCATCCACACTAGTATGCAACTGAGTAAATGGCATTGTTGTATGCCTTTACAGTCTTTAAAATTCAGATATTCACATTCAGTATTCTAACCAAACTGCGTTGAGCTCTTTGAACATTTAATACTGGCCTTGTCAGAACCAAGAAGCTATTAAGTTCATGTGCCTCTGCACACTGCTATAGCTGGCTGTATTAAGAGCTGTAAAAAACTTGGCAATGCGAGTCTTCAGTCACAGATTTGATTTTTTGTGTTAAGCAGCAGTTTGCGAGGACTATTTTTTTCCTAGTAGGACAGTAGAGTTCATCGCAACCAGTATGTTTTAAAGGACGGTGCTTATTAATATGGGCAGAACATGGATCATAACATGAGGCAGCATGGTTTGTAATAGTAAGAAAGTAAGGTGCTAGGACATGGAAGGGAAATAATTTTAGTATGTGGCTGTTTAGTAATTCAGTTTCAATAACAAAATACTATTGACTTTTACCAATATCCATACATTAATTTAACTGATAAATGTCACCTTTCCTCCTTTGCTTTACGTTTAATTTCTATGTGTACGTGTAACTACATACCATACTTTATGAGACTGGAATATATATATATCAACTTAAGTGTGAAGTGATTATTAAATCTCAAGTGCAGGGGAAGTTTAGCATATACATTTGTCAGTCTAATGTAATGATTTTTAAGGTTGGAAAATGCATATTTAAGTTGAAGTTCAGCAGGCCTTTGTTGCAACTAAAAAGTGGTTTTTGCTCACTTCTGGAGTATATTAATGAAACCACAAATGCCACAAGTGGAATAGTGTAAGATTTAACTGTCATCAACTTCTGTTCCTGAAAAGCTTATTACAGTTGATATTTACTGACAAAAGTATGTTGCCTTCACTCTTTCTCTTCTTTTGTTCTTAATATTTATTTTAGGCTCTGGAATGGATTCATGACAATGGGGAGTTTTACTTATCCACACATACTTCCACTGGTTCCAGTATCCAGCATACTCAAGAGCTGTTAAAAGAACATGAAGAATTTCAGATCACAGCAAAGGTGAGATAAATAAAATTACATACTATTAAAAAAGCAAACAAGCAAGACAACAAGGATGTCTGTTAAGCTTTGTTTTCTCGTGTTGGCTTTATCTCTGTATTTCTACTTAGAAAATAATAGAACAAAAGAGAATCAGAAGATAATCACTATGTTGCTTCAGTTTCATCAGCCTAATGTGCAATTAATTTCTCGCGACAGAATTGATTTTAAAGATGGTTGGAAAAAAACAAAACAAAACAAAAAAACATCCAGAAACTTTGAAGGTCTTTGATTTTTATTTTTACATCCTCATGTTCGTGATTTGCTCCATGATCATTTAGGATATAAAATACAAGAAGACAAATTATTCATCTGATATTTAATTAAAAAATAATAGAAAAATATAAAAATAATTACTCCTTAGATTGGTCTTTTTATTAAAGTCTGCAATTCTACTGTATGTTTTTGAGTTATTGCAGAGAGTTACAATCTTCTGTGTCTCTGGAGGCTTGTTAAAGAATATATTCTTAATCCATTAAAGTGCAAAGTACATAACAAAAATCATATCTGTCACAGCACCTCAGTTAAGTCCATATATAAAGGGAGGAAGAGTCCTGAGACTCTGTGGGTCAGGACCAATGTTAGTGCTTTGGTGTAATGAACAAAGTACCTTTGATGGGATCAAAATTTTTTTGTATTAGTGCAAGGAAAATGACCGTGTTCTGAAAAGCTTGCCCAGGAGAGTTTAGTCTCTGGATTAGGTATGGAGCATGTTTTTACTTCTAGTCACGTAAAACCCAAGAAAACCTATATTAAAGAGTCATAGAGGTTAGAAGGGACCTTTGGAGATCATATTGTCCAACCCCTGCTAAAGCAAGAGTCGTTTTAGGTAGGTTACACAGGAAAGCATCCACGTGGGTTTTGAGTATCTCCAGAGGAGACTTCACAACCTTTCTCTGGGCAGGCTGTTACGGTGCTCTGCCACCCTTGCAGTAAAGTTTTTCCTTGTGTTCATATGGAACATCCTGTCTTCCGGTTTGTGCCCATTGCCCCTTGTCCTTTCACTGGGCACCACCAAAGCGATTCAAAGAGATTCTGTGACATTTCTTTAAAGAAAAAGGTATCTATTTAAAGGAACAAAAAGTAGAAGCTTGCTCCTTTCATGACTTCTCCACCTGTACTTAGTAGCAGGTTAAGCAAAATACCCTTCATGACAGATAGAGTTAGTAACTGATATTTTCCTGTTTTCATAGCAAACCAAAGAGAGGGTGAAGTTGTTGATACAGCTGGCTGATGGCTTTTGTGAAAAAGGGCATGCTCATGCAACAGAGATTAAAAAATGTGTCACGGCAGTGGATAAAAGGTACAGAGACTTTTCCCTGCGCATGGAGAAATACAGGACCTCTTTAGAGAAAGCTCTGGGTATTTCCTCTGATTCCAATAAATCGGTGAGTGAAATTGGAGTGTGATGATTGACACATACAAAAAAATATATGTATTTGCTTCCTTTTGATTTATCTGTAGCTTTCTCCTGTCTCCTTTCTTAATCAATTCTTCCTTTCTTTCATGAAGAGCAAAAGCTTGCAGCTGGATATAATCCCAGCCAGCGTCCCTGGGTCAGAAGTGAAACTGCGTGATGCTGCTCATGAGCTTAATGAAGAAAAACGAAAATCTGCCCGCAGGAAAGAGTAATGAATTTATTTATTTTTAATAACTGAGAGTGCATAAATCAATCCTGATAATGAAGCAACTGTCATGGCTTGTCTGAAAGCTTAGAAATGGGATAAAAAGTAAAAGAGAGTAATACTATTCAGTAGCTCATTCTTACAGGAAATTCTAGCATGTCTGAATCTCAGACTTTCAAAGCCATCCTAGGCTTGTGTTAACCTGCTTTTTTTCTTTTTTAGAAATAATGTGAAATAAATGTGTAAGGGAAAGAAAGAGGATAAGCATTTGAAAAAAATTTCCATCTCTTTCCTCATTTCTTTTTGCACTGGTTACTAATGCAAGAGTGCTATCTCTCATGTTTCCTTCATGTCTTTTTTCTCATAGCATTTCAGATCTCAGACTTTCTTAGAGCAGTGGAAAAAGCAAAAGCTGACGAGAAATGTGTATTCTGGTTATTATGTATTCAAAACGATTATACAGATTGAGATTTGATTAGTCTTTCTGTTGTCACCTAAGGTTTATTATGGCTGAGCTGATTCAGACAGAAAAGGCTTACGTAAGAGACCTCCGAGAATGCATGGATGTAAGTTTTCTTTTTCAGTGATCTTTGAAGACAAGATTCAATCTGTTGCTTTCTACTTCTTTCTGATTTTAAAAAATAAATGCTTAGTTTGTTGTCATAAGACCCTATGTTTTCAGCTATTATGAAGAAAACTAAAATTACAGCTTGATATCAGCCACTTCAGAATTCATTTTATATGTTTTGCTTTCGTCAATACTGTTTGTCTTTTTTTTTCTTTTTTTTTTTGCAGAGGGAGGGAAAAGGGAGTGGTTTAATTTATGTGCTTTGCTTGCAAGAGAGGAGAGCTTGTGTTAATTCTCTTATTATGTGTATCACATGTTCTGCTACTCATTGACTTTTTGAATAGAAATTCAGGGAGATTCCTTGGAAAGGTGCCCAATAATTGTTATGCTCAAGCTAATAATGTTCAGTGTTAGCTGTTACACAACATGAACTTCTAGACTGGAGACATGACCTTGATAATTAATATCCTGAAGCACTAGAGGTTGTCAAGAGCACTGTACATTTTAAATGATGGAGTTTCAAGAACTGTATTAAACTATCAGTTTTAGAACTTAAGTTTTCCTGTCAAAATCACAAGGTCTGTGTGACACAACAGACAGTGTCACAACTGGTGTTGATGCTGCTGCATGATCTTTACCAATTTCTCTCTGTGAATGCATGCTTACGGATACCTGAGTGCTTCTGTTCAGCATTCTAATGACCTTTCATGCATCTTTTTTGTTCTGGGCAGACATATCTATGGGAAATGACAAGTGGAGTTGAAGAGATCCCACCTGGTATTGTAAACAAAGAGCATATTATCTTCGGAAACATGCAGGAAATCTATGAGTTCCACAATAAGTGAGTGACTTATCTCTCATTTACATTTTACTAGTAAATCCACATGATGACCTAAGGGATTTCCTAATGAAAATATTGTGCATATGAATAATGGACTCTTTGCCATCAAAAATCTGAAAGATTTCTCCTCACATTGCTAAATTGTTTCAGTTGTTCCTTTTTGCAGCTTGGCATACACCATTAGAAACTCTCTTTTTCAATCTCAGACATCTTTAAGCTTTTAAGAAATTATTTGGATGCATTAAAATACTGCTGTAGGTTTTTCAGTTGTCATGAAGAGATGGAAATTACTAAACTCAACAGAATACAGATATTGCACAAACATCAATATCTTTAGTTAATGTGAGCACTCAATAATTCAACCTTTTATTTCTCTCGACATGAAGACTAAACTTTTCCTGAAACTCAAAAAGTAGGAAACCTTCTAGATGGGGAACTATGTTCAATTTTGTGTACTGCAAGTATGTGCTGAAGCAATTTCTGATCTTTGGATCAGAACTTGTATTAAATTGCTTTATAGTAGTTCTTATATTACACATTGTCACCGATTCCTTTCTTCCTATGTTAGCTCATATTGTTACTATGAATTAGAGTAAGTTTTGTGTCTTCATTCACAGACAATAGATCAATATCAGCTGCTCTAAAGAAAATATTTCATGTGCCTTACACTGTATTTTTTTTTTCTCCACCCATAGTATATTCCTCAAGGAGCTAGAAAAATATGAACAGTTACCAGAAGATGTTGGACACTGCTTTGTGACATGGGTAATGTACTCAGACTTGCACTTAAAAATAATAAAGGAGATAGGAAGAAGGGAGGGATGGATAAAAGATCTCAAATACCTTTGTATTTTCAGTCTCTGTAAAAATAACTATTCTTTGAAATTTGAGTAAAATTCTTGTGTGTCTTTAACTGAAAAATAATTAAGATATGGTTCTCGAATACCAGCACTTTGCTGCTTTGAAAGTTTACGTGGGTTGCATGTTTAAAAACTTGCATGTGGGTTTTTGTTTAGTTCAGTATCTTTTTATTAGCTATGCATTATCTACTTTCACATACGTTACTGTTGTTTTCAGTCTCATTTTTCTGATACATTTTATTGTGCTGCCAGACTTGAAAAATAGTTCTATGTCACTTAGTTTCTTGAGACAGAAGATACGTTCTTTGACAACTGTCGAAAACATTTTTGAAACGAAGTTGTGCTCCCAGATAACCTGTATAAATTTTCATTTTGACCTGCAGGCAGACAAGTTCCAAATGTATGTTACTTACTGCAAAAATAAACCAGATTCTACCCAGCTAATATTAGAACATGCAGGAGCATACTTTGATGTAAGTACTTTATGTCCATCTTAAAAATGTCTTGCTATTTTGAATAATGTACCCATATTTATTTATGTCAAGTGCCTTATTTCTTAAGAATATGCAAGTTTCCTGTTACTAATAATGCAATTTACTGTCAACTTAAGAAAATCGATCATATCTCTTACTCCATTAATTTATATTCCTCAATTGGTCTCTTAAATCTGTCAAATCAATGTTAGAAGTCACTGTTATATCACAACAGTTCAGAAGTGCAAGCAGGTTTGGGCAGCAACAGCCAAAACATAAATCTCCAGTTCTCTCAAGCACATTGTGTAAATCTTAGCATTTTAATTTGCTTAGGTTGCATTGTACAAAATAAAAATGACACTCTTTGTTAAATTTCTTGGGGCAGTTTTAACTTGTAATTGATTGCAATGGTAATTCAATTGACTTGCACTGTTCATAGCTGCTAAACCAAGCATTGCTCCTTCAATCCCTAAAGTTATTTGGTCCACATGTAACATTCCATGTAGCAGAAGACCAAAATGTAGCAGCTGTTAGAGTTTTTAGAGAATTTTGGCTGCCTTGAAGGACATGTTGGTATGGTTGAACACATTTCGTAGGTGATTCAATTATGTTGCTCTTTACTCCTTTTTGTTTCCACCTTTCCTGAGCTGAGCTACTAGTAGTGACAAAAACATTTTTTTAGGATTGTTTATAAAAGCAGAGAGGGGAGCATTTGAGTAATAATATCACTGAAGCTCTTTCTGTTAATTTCTAAAAAGTCTATCACTAAGGTGATAGAGATTCTAAAGGTGAAGTCCTTCTGTGAAGCCTCTGTTTAGTTTTCAGTCATTGTACAAGAGCAGATGGCTACAGGAAAACAGGCAAATATGATAAAAAAATCTCAAAGAAAAAACTTAGTAAATGCTACTTTAAGAATCAATAAAGGGCTCTGATTAATTTGTATTAGAAATTTATTCTTGCTACCATTTTTGATGCAATGACCTTTGATCCATGTATTTTATTACTATATCCAGGGCTCTCAATTTCCTAATCCACGTTAGGTGGAATAGAAAAGTGAAGGCCTGACTGTATACAGGTAAATTCAAGGGGTTGCATTGAAATTCCCATCTTGGGAATTTCTGATACTGTAATCATGGTTTAAAAGCAGATAGCTGCGGTGCATCAACCTGCTGTTTGAAATTGTGTGGTTAAAATACATACAGTACTGTAATAAATGGCAAATGCTGGCCTTGAAATTCAACCATGATTGGTATTTGAAATCTGTAATTCTTCCCTGTAATTATCACATGATTATATTTTCCTCCTTCAGCCTATTGGAGGACTTGTTTGTTTGTAAGTGGCTCCGCTTTCTTTTCAGTCACCTGTGTAACCTCTTTCCTTTGGTTAGAAAATGTTACTTCTTGCTCCCCCTTGTGGCTCTGTAACAGCTCTTGGGGAAATACACTCCATAACTATCAGTTGATTTAGCAGATGATGCCAAGAAACTTATTCCTCAGCCTTTATGAAATAGTCCATGCTTTTCCCTGGAACACTGAGATTTTTTTTTCCTTTCTCTCCTGAAGGTAAAGTAACAAGAATTATAGATCTTAATAAAATTGTTGTTGCCACTTGTTCGATGTCCCTCATCACTGCTATTTGAATTTGGGTTTGTTGAAACATTTTACAGGTGTACTCTTGGATGTGTTTATACAAAGTGAGCAGGCAAATGCACAGTCAAATCACTTGCTGTGGCTGCAATGCATTGTCATCTTCTCATTTATTTATTTACTTCTTGCTAAAATAGAAATGTTGGCTGATGTCTACCACGTAGCCATCAGAACAGGCTTGAATCTGCTTGTTGGTACTCAGAAGTCCTCAAATGTTTGCTTTTTATGTAGGAGATACAACAGCGACATGGACTGGCCAACTCTATCTCTTCTTACCTTATCAAACCTGTCCAGAGGATAACAAAGTATCAGCTTCTATTAAAGGTCAGTATTAATTCAAACTTCTTTCTGAGATTCTGCTGCTCATAAGCAAGCAAAGCTCCTTCTGAAATCAGAAAGGCTTTTTTACTCTTCACTCAGAGACTACAGCATTCTGAGCAGACATACTTTTAAAAATCACTGAAAATGAAAGAAAGCATAAATAAGAAACTTCTAGTCCAGATTTCTGTAACTCAAAAGGATAACTCTCTATTAATGTATACCTAGAAAATATCTTTAGCATTTCTGGAGCAAACAAGTAATTAATGGCTGCATAAACAGGCGTATTTTTTTAATGGTTTCTGCAACAAATTTTCTACAGATTAGCTGTGTTTATGGTACAAACTACTGTAAAATACTGGTATGTATGTGTATCAAATACTTGCACAACATTTGTTACTTCTAATGTTCCTAGTGATGTCAAGTTGGAAATGGATCAACTGTTTTAGTTGAAACTATTGTCTGTTCTCGCCTTGCAAAAAAAGATGCAACTTGATTAAGTTAGAACTTATTCAGATAGGCTGTCATGTTTTAGAAGTTTTGGGGACTGATTTCAACAGTTGTTGAATCTAGATATGTGTTAGGTGATGCAGTATTGAAGGGATAGGATAGACTGATTTCACCAGTCTTTTCAGAGCCAGATGGCTTTTCTGCATAGTAAAATGGATATAAATTTGATGAATGTTGGATTTTCTTTTCTTCTACAAGATAAGAGGTGTGAAACATGAAAGGATGAAGAGCTCAAATCCTGAATGATGGCAGAACATTTCTAGTTTCAGAAGTTCTGTTTATATGTCCACATAATACTGAAGCTACCAATCTTCTGCCTCTCAAAGAGGACATTCAGTTGCACTTCTCTACTATTTTGTCACCCAAAATTTAAGTGCAGCATTGTTCTGTTTTGCTGCAATGATGGATGGTATTGGTAGTTAAATGGAAATAGGCAATTATGATGATGGTAGGAATCACTTGGCTTTCTCATTAAAAAGGAATTTAAACTTGAGTGAATTAACAATAGCTGAAGAAACATAAAACGTTCTTTTAGTCATGCAAGCTACATTTTATCTTGATACCATTCAAAAACTCGAAGAATGTGAGGAAATTTGAATATCAGCTCTTGTATCATGAATGAGCACTGAACTGCATCGCCTTAAATTCCATTGTAACATTTCAGAACATTCCCTTCTCTAACTTCTGTCCATCATTTAATGGTTGTTTGTATAGAAATTTTTTTTTTGTCTCTAAGAGGATTTTAGCTGTTTGAAGACAGAGTAGAGTACATCTTTGAATATTGGGAATGAAACAAAGTAAATCCTTTAATCAGCAGTAATATAGATCAGGTATTTGGTGCAGTGGAGTGAAGGTTACATACAGATACTTTTATTCTGTCCCATTTTCCACCAGCTTTATGAGTTAAGACCTGCATTGTTCTGGGTCTTGATGTAGTGCTACATCCAATAGCTGCGTCTGTGCTTACAAGGAAAAAAAGTCCTTAATGTGTTTTCTAAAGATTTATTATTAATCAGATTATTTAAATTAGAGATGTTTAGGTAGAAGTTCAGGCTGCTCTATGAAGAACAGATACTGATAAGTACAAAATATGCTATCACGTCATTGGAGGAATAAGTTTAAAATAGATTTTACATGCCAAGAATGTTTCTTTGCTTGTTAGAAGTAGCATTTAATTGTCTGTCATATTAATATAGAGAGAGGATGCTCATGTCTGCTTATCTTTTACAGGAGTTGCTCACATGCTGTGAAGAAGGTAAAGGTGAGATTAAGGATGGCCTGGAGGTGATGCTTAGTGTGCCAAAGCGAGCCAATGATGCCATGCACCTCAGTATGTTGGAAGGTAGGATTCAAATTTTCTAACTCAGTCATATTTAATAACTTCTTATATTACTGTACATTGAGAAATCTGAAGAACATGAAGACTTTTAGTCTCTGTGTTTGTATTTTATATACCTTTTATTTGGAGGTAAATAGAATGCAGACTTACTGAAGAAAATAAATTGTTGGACAGTGGATAGAGTTTGTTAGTTTTTTTAAAATGTTCTTTCATCCTACTCAACATCTCTGCCACTGCAGAATTGAAAAATATGTAGACTAACAAAAGTTTTCTACTGACCTACTAAGTTAATGGTCAGATATAATAACTTCGGCTAAATTTTCCAAGCATTGTCCTTAATTTCTTTGTAAGAGGAACATAAGTGTATTAGAGTTGATTTTTCTGATTTATGTATCAAATAATGGCCTCCAAGAAATTTGTACTTTTCACATCTGCTTGCTGCCTGTTTCTTAACAGACTTCTGGTTGAAGTGAAATGTATTTTCTGGCAGTAAAAAGTCAGTGTAAGCCAATTTAGTACGAGTCTTAGCCAGTACAGCATAATCATGTTCGTGGCAGACAGTTGATATTGGAAGTAATTGCTTCTGTGTGCTGAGAACAACTTTCTGCCAAAATCCATTTTGCTGTTGGCACATTATCATGTATGATGGTGCCATCATACATATAATAATAAAGCTGGGTATTTTTTTGAAAAGTAGATTTCTTTAAAGTTAAAAGCAGAGCAACTTTAGTCTGCTGTTGCAAAATAAAAACTTACTGTGCTTTCAGTCAAAATTGCTTTTCCTTCTCTATGCCTTCTTAGAGCTTGTCATAGAATTTGCAGTACCATGCAAGTTAGTATAAAGTGCACCTTGGTTTGGCAGATGATTTTTGGTCATGTGAATGCCCTAGGTCATCTCTCTTCCCTGATTTTAAACAACATGCTTTTTTCAGATGATGTTAGTAGAAATGCTGACCAGCATTGGTAATGATCTTCTAACGCAGGGAATGTGACTCTGGAGAATATCCTAATCTTTTACATAAGTTGGTTTTATAACAAATCATGCGTGTATAGTTGAGTCATTCCATGTTAAACAAATACAGTGAGTGAGCATATTTCCTCTTTGTGTCTCTAGAGGTTTTTGAATGAACATGCTGAAGCAACTTACATCTGATGCTCTCCATACTTTTCCCTCTTTAGAACTGTAAGAACTGTTGTTCTCTTGAGAAGGATGGTGTTTTTCTGTTGAGACTATTGGCAAACAGTATCTTTTCAAAATGCAGTTTTATACTTCACAGAAGAGTATGGAAGACTAACTTCTGTTATCTTGTAGCTCTAAAACTCCGTATTAACCTGGAGAACACTGTTGCTAGAATTCATTGGTATTCTCAATCTTCATCTTTGTTACGTGTAAAGATAAATAATCCAGCTCCTATTTCTTTATTGCAGAGTGGATCAGTGGCAGGCAGATGGCAGATCCACGTGGCAACAGCTCCAGGCTGCCATCTTTTTTCATTCTCTATTGGAATGTTTGCGTGCTTGTTGCGTGCACAATACAGAAGCTATATCAGCAAAAGAGATGGCATTTGGGAGCCATTGTTGTCAGAATGTTATCTGTTGTGTCTTTGCAAGCTGCTCACTTCTTACAGTAGCAAAAACCTCACAAGAAAAATAATTTTCTTTGCAGAGGAAGTTTCAAGAAGCCAACAGGGTTTCCATTTGTCAGTGAAATAGTTGATAAAATTCTTAACGATTAGATTTCTAAATTTAGGCATAGGCTTGAACTACAGTTTCATTTAGTTTATTACAATGTTGAGGCTTTTGGGTTTTTTTTAGCATTCCTTTCTAGGAATTCTATCTTTTGCAATCTGTATTTGGAAAAAATAGATTAATTGCTTAATGAACAGAAGCTGTGCTTTTTAAACTTCTCTTATTATCAACTTTTCACACTGATATTTTCTTCTCCCTGGGTTTTTAGGCTTTGATGAAAATATAGAATCTCAGGGAGAGCTCATCCTTCAAGAATCCTTCCAAGTGTGGGACCCCAAAACTCTAATTCGAAAGGGAAGAGAGAGGCACCTTTTCCTTTTTGAGATGTCCTTGGTTTTTAGTAAAGAAGTAAAGGACTCAAGTGGAAGGAGCAAGTACATTTACAAGAGTAAACTGTTTGTAAGTATGGGAGACCAAGTAACCATATTTAGAAAACTGGCAAGATGATTATGATTATGTTCAGATCATTTAAACTTGCCTGACCAACTGGAACAATTGTAGTACACTGTGTAAACTGAATATTCAAACTTTTCTGTTTTCTCATGCTCTTGAGGACAAAAGAGTAGACCAAAAGCACCTGCTGAAGGCATTATATTAATATTGGTGTGCTAGGGAAAGCAGAAGGGTGGAAGGAATTTACAGAAGGCTTTTATCTTACTAATTTACTAGTCATGTTACAGTAATAGCACTTCTTTTATTCCAGTGGATATTCTACACATGCTGGTCTGTAAAGGCAAGAACTCTTTGTTATGGAAGTTAATTCTAGGTAGTCTACTGAGGCTAGCTATCTTTATGGTAATTTTTTTTTTCTTTTACAGAATAAGTGATAGCTCTTATGGTCTAATGAAAGAATGTAAAGATGAGAATTTGTGCATTCCCTTTAAAAATATGAAAAAAAAATCCTCTCTTGCATTCATTATGTGTATCCTTTACAAATGTAATCCACATATCTTACTGGATGACGCTGGGTGAAAGCAGTATTCTCACTCTGCAAATTTAGCAACAGTCAAGTGAATTTCTCAAGCAACAGTCTCCATCAATTTGCTCTGCATTGATTGGAGACAAGACTAGTTTTTATGATAGACTGTTAAGAACAATTACTTAACCTCTCACTCTAAAGGACTTTGTTCTTCTAATTATCTGTTGGGTTATGTGACCAAGTTTAGGTGATATAAATACTGAGCTTTTTCTGTCTGCTTCAACTGCTTCTCCCTCTTTCTTTTTCCCTTTCCCACTTCCATGTCCACACTGGTAAAGCACGTAGGTTCAAAAACCTCTTTTTTCTCTATCATGCTTTGTATGTTCTGTTATTTCATTTCAAACACCTGTTGTCCTTCTTGATACAAGGTAGTTAGTAGGTAACAAAGCTGCAGCTGCTTTTGTTATCATGCCTCTCTTTGGTTCCCTGAAGAACTTGAAATACAAAAGAAACTTCCAGGTGTACTGGAAGGTAGCATCAGCTGCCAAGGCATTGTATGGGAGAGGAGGCAGAGCTGCAAAGTCAGTCCCATAAGGTTGTGATGCCAGTTCATTTGGAAAGAACAAATAATTTTCTAGAGTTTAGAGAAGTTGCTGGAAATATTGAAAACTGATGTTGTACCTCATTTTTAAAATACAGACTTATTTTTTTTCTTTTTTATCCTAATTGGTAAAATATCCTGTGGTGCAGATAATTTACTATAGCAATTCTTATAGCTTAATCTGTAGAAAAGGCATTCATACGGATGTAGAAAGCATGCCTATTATTTTTAGCCAAAGATCCTTCTTGCAAATTATATTATCTCCCACTTCTGGAAGGTAGTTTTAAGAAACTGAGACTTACTGTTGTATTTTGGTTGTGATTACTGTCGTGGTTTCCCCTGTACAGAACATTCAATGCCATGACTTCTGTTAGTTGAACTATGTGCTAATGAACTCTTCTGGAAAGGTAGAGTGGCCAATAGCAAGCACCTCTGGAGGTCTATGGAATAAAGGCAAGCAATTGATAATTTGCCAGAATTCTCTCCCAGTCACCAATAATTGGCGGTTTAGGAACTTCCTGACCTGGATGTGGTTTCTGTGCACTCATTAACCCCAAATGGGTTTCTCTTTCATGACTTTGTCTATGGACTTCATACGGACTTGTAGTGTTTCCAGTGCCCTTTGGCAGAGATGTTTTGCTCAATTATGCATTAAATGCAAGAGAACCTGTACATTGCATTCAAACTTTACTCCTTTTGACAAGTTTCAATGTCCACAAGCACTGAAAGGAACAGTGAACAATCTTTTCCACTTGTTCTTGTATAGACCTCTACTGCATGGGCTCTCTGTTGTCCCTGAATTAATAACATTCACAAGTCTACAAAGCTTCTAAGTTTACTAGTTCTTAAACAAATAGAATTATAGAATCATTTGTGTTGGAAGGGACACTTAAAGGACATGTAGTCTAACTCCCCTGCAATGAACAGAGACACTTAAAGCTAGATCAGGTACTTCAGAACTTGGTGTAGCCTGACTTGAATGTCTCCAAGTGTGGGACATCACTCTGTGCAACCTATTCCAGTGCCTCACCACCCTTATTGTAAAGAAAACACAAAACAAAACAAAAACCACACAAAACTCTTTTCTTATATCCAATGCAAATCTCCCCTCTTTTCAAAACGGTTTGAAACCGTTTCCCCTTGTCCTGTCACAAGAGGGCCTGCTATAGAGTCTGTCCCCTTCTTTCTTACAGTCCCCCTTTAGATACTGAAAGGCCACTCTCAGGTCTCCCCGAAGCCTTCTCTTTTCTAGACTGAAACAAGTAAACAGCAAAACAAACAAAAGCAGCAACAGAAAACAAGTTGACATCCAAATGAGACAATAACTACCCTTGCTCAGTTACTGTGTATCTAATATCTCCTGTAATTGATCTGTATACTTGCTAGTGATGATGCACATGAGGGAAAAACGCAGTTTCTAATGATGTAAGAATGTTTAGCAACTATCTTTTGGACTGAGGATTCTTGTAGTTTGAGCTGTATAGATCTATCTATCTACTACAAGAATGTATTTTATCTATCTATCTATCTATCTATCTATCTATTTATTTATTTATGAGCAGAGCCTATATGGATTGTTTAACTAGAAACAAATTCACGATTGTTATTCCAGTTGGAAAGCAACAACATTTTGAATGATAATTGACTATGAAGTTCTGGCATCCAAACATTCCCAGAAACTGGTTGTTAGTGTAGTTGTCCCCAGGGAAACTACATTTTTTATTTTTTTCATCTATTTCAGAGAGAATGAAATGCTATGGAAAAGAAAAACATAAAAATCAATAACTAATGAATGTCCCGGATAAAAATTAGCAAAGAGAAATACCAACATTTAACTTCAACCAAGCATTTCTATTTATTTTATTTAGAGTTATAAGACTTCTTTTTTTGGTCAAGTCAGAAAAGTAAAACAAGCAATTCAGTATTTAAGAATATAAGTTCTATGGTATATAGCTACTTTACTGGAAAAGTGCTTAGCTTGCAGTCATTGCTTTTGAAGAGGCCTCACCACCTCCCCCAGAATAAAGAATTCTCTCTGAAGCTCAGAAGTTAGACTGAAGCTTCTAAAACTCTCTTTAAATAGCAGAGCTCAACTATGAAGAATATTAGCATACCTTTGTGTCTCCTAACAAAAGAAATTACCATGGAATCCTCACAATTTTTTTTTTAATTCCAGACTTCTGAATTGGGTGTCACAGAACATGTTGAAGGAGATCCCTGCAAGTTTGCTCTGTGGGTTGGAAGAACACCGACTTCAGACAACAAAATTGTTCTCAAGGTAATTTTAGCATATATGCTTAGTGAATATATATAGATATACTCAGTCTTGTAGTTGTCCTTGCTTTTTAGGAAAGCAACAAGTGATGATTTCTGCTACTTTGAGAGGGACAGTTGCTGACACATAATCTTCCTTTGTATAGAATTGGCTGTGATGTACATCTAACTAAAGAGACTTGACAGCAGAGAGGAATCTGTGTTGGCTTAATGAAGAATTAAACAAACTTGTTTTTGCAAAGAGAAATAAATATTTTGATCCACAGCCTTGAATTTTGGAGCTCAAATCCACTAGGACAGGGCAGGTGATATCTTTTACTTTCAAGTAGCTGCTGCTTGTTGGTGATGGTTTGTTTTATGGCCCATGTTTTTATGGAGAAATAGAAATAGTATGAAAGATTTTAATGTGTTTATGTAGTCTGCAACTTTTTATAAAGGTTTTTGCCTGTGAATGGGCAAAACCTTTAAATCCTGAATCTGGGGAAGTTACAGACATTAGTAGAATTCCTTGCCTAGTTAGGATAATCACTAACGCCATTTTTCATTTGGCTGTTGCATAACCTGGAGCCTACTGTTTCATTTTTAATGGCTAATTTGACATATTTTGAGGACTGTGTCAACTGAAACTTTTCAGTTTTATCTCTTGGTTGTGTTGAGATGAGTAAAAAGCTTATCCTCCCATTTACCAATTAATGTACCTACAAATAAACCTGTTTGTTTTTAGATATATCTTGGTGGTTACTCAATAATGTCACTTTAAAACGACCACTCAAATTTATACATTTTCCTAGTGAATTCCAGACTAAAGAGAAGCTCACATTAGTTTCTGTATACAAGCACTCGATGAGTGCAGGAAGATAGGATTTAACATCACTGAATAATACAGTATAATTTCACAGAATGTGCTTTGCTATCTGAAGTGATCTTCCACAATAGAATGGTAAAAAGGATTTTGTTTTCAAGGATGCTCTACATACAATCACTTTAAATTGTTCCTGTTCTCTTCTCTTCTCTACTTTGAGTACAGAGTACTTAGATAATCTTTATGGTATGCCAAGTTTTTCAGTGGTTTTCTTGATTTTTTTGTTCATTTTTGAAGGTAGAGTGCAGCACATGAATAATATAAGTAAATGTCATGAAAACACTAGATAAAAGATTAATCACTGTATTTGGTTTCTTTTCCTAAATACTTTTGTTTGTAGAAGGAGAAGATCTTTTTCCTAGCTATTCATTGCTCCTTCAATTTTTTTTGCACCTTTACAATCATATTTTCATTTTCCCATTTATTGAATGTTTACAGTATACTAGAAGCCAATTCTTTCAAAAGATAACAATTAAAAGAAGTAAGAGTTTACATATAATTGTTTATTTAGATCTGCACCAATGCTTATATTTAATAATGCTTCAGTTGTAGGGTAATGAAATTGCATTCAGTAATCATGTTACATATTGGGTAGCTGGATATCAAATCTTTTCTAGTGTTATCTCCAAAATACAGAGAGTATATTGCAGACAGTTATTGAAATGCAATCCCTAAATAAACTTTCTGCTTCCTTGTACATTTCAAAAGTGGAAAGAATGCTGCATAAATAGTGTTGTGGAAGTGTATGTGTCACAATGTAAGTTCTTTCAGTGATAGCAGGTTATTATATAAAGTTAGGCCAACTACATGGCATGAATTTAAAAAAAAAAAAAAACCAACAACCAACAAATAAACAAAAAAGCCCCACAATACTCAGGATGGTATTACTGGAATTCCTGAAGTAAGTCAATTCACCTTGTCTATCACATGGTGCATACAAGGCTTCAGCCTTTTTGGGTTAAGTTATAAAAGAATCTGATTCTTAAGTAAAATAGTTTCTAACAATCTTAGCAATGTTGACAAGCATAAAGTAGTATGGATAGTTCAAAATATAGACAACTATCTTGAATTTCTATTTTTCTGTTCAAGTTTTCAAAAATGATTCACATAATCTCTCTTTAAGTCTTTCATTTGGTATTCATTCGTTGAATATATATGTGGATTTTTCTCAGCTACAATAGTCCGTTCTGATGTTTTTGTTTCTTTTACATATCAAAGGCATCCAGTATAGAGAATAAACAGGACTGGATTAAACACATCCGGGAAGTGATACAAGAAAGGACCATTCATCTGAAAGGAGCGTTGAAAGAGCCAATCCACATCCCGAAAACAGCACCAACAACAAAACAGAAAGGAAGAAGGTAATTAATATTTTAAATAGTCAGAGGTCTCTGAGTATGCCATTTCAACAGAACTATTTCCTCTGTAGTGTTGAATTTCTAATATCTTTCAGTAAATTAGACAAAACCAAGAGTCACTGTGGCCAGTTTTGTCATATAATTAATTTCTAGTTTCCTGCAATGCTACATGTGTTGAGATTTCTGTTCTGAACAGTTCCTGACTAGTGTAGGTCTAGCCATTACAGAAGAGATTTGAAACAGCAGTACAGGATAGCTGTACATTTCAGATTTTTACAATTCTGTGTGTGTTTCTCCTACTCAGGTCCTTAGTAACCTCTGACAGAGTTTAAAATGTGTGGCTGAGCAGTCTGCTTGCTTGCTTTGGATTTGTTTCTTATGACTGTGTGCCATAGTCCTGACTGGTTGGTTGTATTAAATTCAGTGCGATGTTGTCCTTGAAGAATAGAATGCATGTAGAAAAAAGAATTAAATGTTGAATGCTTCATCTTTGCATCAGTTATTTTGTCTAGCTTGTATCTCTTGCCACAATATTGAGGTACCCCTTGTATAGAGTAGGATTGAAAACACAGTGCTAGTGTTGTAATGAAAACTGAATTATTTGCAGAGATGGCGAGGACTTGGACAGTCAGGGAGATGGTAGCAGCCAACCTGATACTATTTCAATTGCTTCACGAACTTCACAGAACACACTTGACAGCGATAAGGTAAGCTTCTCAGGTGCTGCTCTGTTGTGACAGCTAATGATTCATTCCTTAGTGTGAGTTAGCATCTGAAATTAGTAATAGCAGTATGGAAGCATTCCATCTTTTTCAAATAGCTGTATACAATAAGGAAAATGTTCTGAATGTAGTGGGTGTGCACAAATGGTTGTCTGCATCCAGTAAGTCATAAAAGAAATTCAAAATTGAAACTGCTTTGTTCTCTTTCTTCTGCCAGTTGTCTAAAACATTGACATAAAGTTATATTTTGCATAAAATTTAATGCTGTGCATAGAATTTTTCACAATATCTGCGTTAACCTTTCTGAAGTGATAGGACTAGAGGGAATGGCCTCAGGTTAGACCAGGAGAAATTCAGATTGGTATTAGGAAAGATTTCTTCTCTGAAAGAGTGGTCAGATGCTGGAACCCCAGGCTGCCCAGGGATGTAGTTGAGGCTGTTTCTTGAACACCTCCTCATGTTTAGATGTGGTATTCAGGGATGTGGTTTAGTGGGGAAATACTGGTGGTCGGTGGACAGTTGGACTAGATCTTGGAGGTCTTTTCCAACCTTTATGATTCTGTGACTCTCTGAAAGCCTACCATCTGTCTTTTGATGAACTTGAGGTTGGTGATTTTCATGTGGCTACTTTTGTGAAGCAAACATACCATCCAGTGTTCACGCGTTAGAGAATTTTCACTTTCTGCTGATGAAAATCACCATATTAAAGAGGAGTAACCCACCAGTCCAAGAGTCATATGATACCAGTACTAGTGTTTCCTTTACTCCATCTTTGTCTGTAGACTCTGGATGGGTTGTCTCATAATGATAGCACAGATAGAGCTTCTCATGGATAGAAGAAAGATAGGCATCGGAAGAGTAAAAATTCATATATGAAACATGTGCTTATTACTTTGGAGTTGAAAGATTTCTGGCAAGTGAGAAGTGTTAAGACCTTGCATGGAAATAGAGATAGCTAATTGAATAGGGGAGTGAACAAAAAGATAGAAACTGCTTAGTAAATTACTTGAAAACACATTTTCAGATATTTGGCCTATTACCTCATCGGTAAAATGATTCTAATAAGTCCCTTATACTACACAGATACAGAGAAATATTTTCACAGTTCCCACAGTCATCTGAAAGAGAGTTTGTTTCCCATACTTTTGCAAGTTACTTAAATTCTGTGTTTTAATATTTGCTTGTAAAGAAAATGACAGGAAAAAAAAGACGTCGTAAGTGCTTAGAGTTCCTCTTGTATTTGTCAAAAATATCTTCTGTACTGACCTGGTATGTTTGTACTGAAGTCAGTCTGTAGTTTTGGTGGTTGTTTCTTCTATGGACATCTGTTGGAAAAATTGTTCCTGTGAGCAACAACAGTCTTTCAGTGACTCTTGCTGTTTTAATCCTTGTGTTCTTGCTTATCTATTTAGTGATTTACAATAACACTATCCATTGAGAAACAGTTTAATGTGTTTTTAGATATGTTTAGTTTACTCCTTTGAACAGTGTAGATTTGAGCTGATCTATCACACTCAAAGCCAAGACATGCTGTCTCTTATTTCCCCAGCCGCTGACTAAGAGGTCAAGCTGTGTGAAAGATTTGGCTGGATTGTGCTTCAATTCCAACTGAGGTGGTGGAGTCCATCCCTATCATTCACAACCATTGCCACTCCTTAATTGTTTATTGTGTACTATTTAGAGGGAAATAGCATGGATTGTGTCCTGTGGCCCTTCACAGCTGTATCTCAGGCACGATACAAGAATAACTAAGAAAGGTGGCAAAGTGAAATGCCATGAGAATTATCTTCCAGTCTGGCATGAGGAAGAGACTTACCAGCAACCTGTTCAACAGGATTTATAAGTTAAAAGGAAGAGGAATAGAAGGAAGAAAGAATGGAGAAAGTTTTTAAATATTTTCCTGACAAATTAAGTTTTAAAGTTGGTTAGTGTGATTAGTTTTGTTTTTAAAGTATATTTGAGTTTTCACAGTAGAGTGTAAAATTCTTGTTAGACTTTTCTTTGATAAGAACAGACCAAGTCATATGGCTCTGGGCTATCTATCACTTGTGCTATGTTTTATATGTGTCCAAGGAAGAAATTTACTGTCTGTACATTCTTTTTAAGTGTGTGAATTAGAATAGCTTTGATCAGTTTTTCTAGTGTAAGGGTTTTTTTTTTTTGTTAAACACATTAAGAAGAGAATTTTTAAAAATGTTAAGGAACAACAAGAAGCAGAAGACCACAAAATAAGTGGGATATGTGGGCTGAACTTCAGGTAGCCTTTCACTTCATACATTGAGAATTCATTATCTGTAGTCTCTTTGGGAGTTAAAATTTGCTGTAGTTTTTTCAGTCCAAAAGTTTAAATTATGTTGGAAAGCCTTGCAGAGATTAAACAAAACAGTTTTAGTGATTGTTAGGTACTGTTGATGTGGTTTGTTAGTTGGAGCGGATATCAAGCTGAGCTGGTTTTCCACACTTACAAGCATTTAAAATATCAGCTAGTGTAGCATTAGGCAAGTCATAAAAATATTTAGCACTGAATCATTTAAGCTGTTGCTGAACATTCTTCTGTTCCAATGTCTGCTATTGTGCAAAAGAAAACACAATATCAAACACCTGATACGTATCAGTAACCAGGTAAAACCTTTCTGTTTTATCCAATCATATGTACAAACTAGTTACTGTATTTAAAAAATGTTTTGATTGGAAGAATATAAAGAGTGAAATCTTATATCCAAAACAAAATATATTTTCTTTCCTCTTCAGACATTTGCTTAGAAAAAAATAAAATTCCTTAGCCTTGGGAGTGGTTGAATATTGTGCAGATCAACTTTTTTCTTTACTTCCCATTTTGTGATTTAATTGGAAATACTTTCACAGCAGAAAATAACTCCTAATTAGCTTTTTTTCTTCTCCACCCTGTTTGTTTGTTTTTTGAATTGAATTGTAAGTTTTGGTTGTTGACTCTATGATCCGATAGACCACTTATAAAGGTAACATCCATCACAGTTTCATGTCATATGAAAACTATATTGAAAGATGAAATTAGCAATCAGAATCATCTTTGTAAAGGGAGAAATGAACTGGCAAAATACCATGCAGTTTAATAGGGACTCATTTGAGCTACAGTGAACAGGTGAAATTGATTAACTATTAATGTAAATTGTAAGATTATTGAACAGATTTTGAAAAGGTGAAAGGCTTTCAAACTGTGTATAATTTTCAGTCTGATACAAATACGAAGAGAGAGGAAACAGTCCTATAGTGATGGGCGGAAAGTTCTCATTCTTTACTGAGCACCTGTAAAGCTTATATTAGGCGCTGCATCCAGTTTTGAATACAGAATTTTCTTAAATTACTGAGCTGATGGAGAAGTTCCAGGAAAGCTGAAAGTCTGATTAGAGATCTACCAAACGTAACTTACAAGGTGAGATAGAGAGTTGGGGCTGATAAGTATAAAGCAAAAAGGTGGAAGAAAGAACTTAAGGCTCTGAATTGTATGAAAAGCAGAATTACAGAGCAGTCTTTTACACATATTTTCAGTGGATGAGATGAGATTAAAGGACTCAGTTTTAATTGCAGTGGCTTTTTTTGTGTGTCTATTGAAGTGCGGAGCTCTAGAGCAGCCTAGTTTTGTAGGTTAGAGAATGTCCATAATTGGAAGTAATGCAAAAACTTTGGATAAATGTTAATCATAATTCATTCAGCTGCTCGTGCTCCGGAGGAACTAAAAGGAGTGGACTAGATGTTCTAAGATTCCTTTCCACCTACATTTTAATATTGTGATGTATCTCCATGTTGCAAATCAAGTTAAATACACCAGTAGCACCAACCTATCCTGAAGTATTAGAAGGTACAACACAACCCAAACTAAAATGTAAGTTTTTTGAAAGGAAGATTCCTACTCCATCATTGTACCTTGGTGTTCCAAATGAATGCTCTTACTGTACCCTTCTCAGTAGATATTTTGCCCTTCACCGTTTACAGCATTCTTCCCATTCATGTTCCTTAGCTCTGTAGACACCATTTTAGGTGGCTAATAAATAAAAGAGATGACACTTGGCCTTTTGTTCCACCTTTCAGCTGTTACCTAGCTTCAGATCTTGATTTGCTTTTAGCATCTTCTTTTGAACTTGATCCAGTGCATAGGAAATAAAATGAGAAAGCTGAAGGAGGCAGTGTAGGTCTGATAGATCTCTTTGTGCTTGGTTAACTGAGCTGGCAGAAATGTTAAATAATCCAAACTATTTTGATAGCTGAAAAAATGATAGGCTTTTCTAAGTAGAGCCATCATACGATGTTATCTTAAGTAGCAGGAATCATGCCAGCTGCTCTGTGTGGTCAGTGGAGCAGTATTTTATTTTTAATGAATTGTTTTTTGTGCCCAGTTGATAACACTTTCTACTGCTTTCTGTGTGAATTTGTATTTCATTTACGTGCTTCTTAAAACTTGGGCATAGAAAAATAACTGAAACAGTAGGAGATGAGTTCTACCAGCTGAAAATGCAGAAAAATCTCCTGCCAGGAGAAAAATAAAAACAAACTAGTTTTTTTACTTAAGTTTAAAAAACAAAACAAAAAGAACTTGGTTCTGAGCGTACACCTCTCCTCAGCATCAGAGACCAAGTTTGGGTCTGGTCAAAGAGAAATTCCCTGAGAAGAAGTGCACTGAGGGAGAAAAGACATCCAAGTTCTATTTTAAAAAGAAGTTATAGATTTTTCACACTTGAAATAATTAAGAAAGCTTATTAGCTGCTCTCTTTCTTCCCACTTTTCCTTACTGTAAAAGTACCATGCGGTAGTGAACTTAATAAGCAGTCCTCAAGTGAGGCAATATATAAATCGTATTTGACAGAAGTCAGTCAGTAGTGATGATGCGGTATCTCTGACTTCTGCAAACCTGCACTAAGAATCTGTGTATATAAGTCATGGGTTATGCCTTTTATTTTTTTTTCCTCTCTACAATCAACAGTGATTAAAGAGCCCCAGTGAGATGAACATAGATGGTTAACATTAATTTCAGCAACAGCAAGACACTGTGTCCTATGATAAGCTGTTTAATTAAACCTTACGCCTTTTTTAATCTGCTGTTCTATTTCTGTCTGGCTTTTGTTTCTCATCTAGACTCTGTCTCTCCAGTTTCCATGTTTCAGACATAGCCTCATTTATTTTTATCATGCATGATTAATTCAGTTTACATAAAGAGTTTCTTGAGAATGACGGATAAAGCCCTTGTGCAGCCTAAATTTTTATTTAGGTGGTTTGCAACTCCTTTCTCTTCAGTGCAAATCAGCCTCCTAGTTCTGCTGTGCCTCTTTCTCTTCCCTCCAGCTAACCTAGAGAGCCTTGCCAAAGCTGTCCAACAACAGCTGTTGAGCAATGTACATAATCCCAGACACTCCTTGCTGTCCAACTGCATTTAATCAGTGCAGAGGAGGAACTTGCTTTCAGAAAGCATGTTATGGAAAGAAAATGAACAAAGAAATGAAGGGAGAAGCACTGTTTCCTGGCCAGTACAGCTGGGGAGATGAAGAATGGTCACTATCCCAAGAGAGGGTAAAGTTGATACACACCTTTTTTAGGTTTGTTCTTCATGGTAATAACTTTAAACATAGTCTGAGTAGAACACCCATTGTATAGGTGTTCTAGACAGCAGCAAGAAGTCCTGTGCTAAATTGCATTGAATGATGTTAAAGTCTTTGAAAACAGGGAAGAACTAATGCTAGGATTTTGGAAATGTCTTGTATACTGCTTACTCAAGTGTGATGGAATGAGGAGTTTAAGTGGAGTACTGATCAGCCAGAACATCTAATTCCTGCACAGTCTTAGTGACTTTTTTTGGGTAACTTAGTAGTTTCTGATATAGCTACTATCAGTTTTTGGTTTTTTTTTTTAAGCAATCTTTTTCCTTTAGATTAAAACTGTAAAAAATGTAGCTAATGAGCAGATCTTTGTTGGTTTGTTTTTTTGGTTGGTTTTTTTTTTTTTTTTTTTTTGCTTTTTCTCTCGCAATTCAGAGAAGGAGAAGAAATAACATCTGTACTAATGCCAAAAGCACATGACCTTTGCACTGCAGACAAAGTATATTTCTATTTGCAGGGAAGTGAAAGGGTCAGACAAGGAAGCAGAGAACCAAAGCTATGTTCTTGTAGATATTTAGGAGAAAATACAGTGTCTAGGTGGAATTTCTGAGGAGTGTCTACTTGTTACTGTCTTGATGATTGCACTGGTGGGGGGACACATATGAAATTCCCTGGGAAAAATTTGATCTCTGAAGTCATATTCTGTCAGCTTTTTCTTAGTCCCCATCAGCCATCCAGATGGTTTCAATTGTTTCTTAGTTTGTCTGAAGAAGGCTGTAACATAAATCAATACCAGAAAACAGAGGAAAGCTCTTACTTTTTCCCCTTTGGCATAGTTTTGCATGGACTAAAAACTCACACAATATGGAGAATGAGAGGGAAGGGAAAAAGGAAGTTTTTAATGAAGGAGAAGAGGTAGCATGCTTTGAAAATATAGCAGTCATAATTTGGGTGTTGGGACTATCTGAAGAGATGTAGTAATAACAACGTGATTAAATTTTAGCCTGGATCAAAATGGGTGGGACTAGATTTACCATCTCTAAACAATGGTTGTATAAGGATGTGTTTGTTTATTTGTTTGTTTTTGTCCTTGTTAGCCTCTGCATTCCCCCAAAGAAAACTTTTTTCTGGGTGTGTGGGTGCAAGTAAGGATAGCCATTGAGGTTAGTAATCATGGACCATGGGAAACCTCTGGAGTTAGACTGTCTGCTAGGAGTTATATGCTGTTGTTGTAGGATCCACTAGGGAGGAGGTTGGAGTTAGCCTTTTAGTTTTATTGGACTTTTTCTGGTTTTGTCCTCTGCTTTAAAATTCTTTCTTGATAGGAAGTAGTGTTATCCTAGCAAAGATTCTGTCTGATGTTTTGGTGCAAGGCAATGAAAACTTCGGTA
The DNA here is from genome assembly GCA_037305975.1 of Chrysolophus pictus. Lineage (NCBI taxonomy): Eukaryota > Metazoa > Chordata > Aves > Galliformes > Phasianidae > Chrysolophus > Chrysolophus pictus. The sequence continues at coordinate 23,814,873 of CM074577.1, read as the reverse complement.
ATGAAAACTAATAAATAACAATGTAGACTTATCTTCTTCTCCTAAAGCTTGTGAGATGTAGCCAGCAGACATTTAAGAACCTAAGTGTAAATAGGCAACAATAAAATGGCAGGAATCATTCAGTTTCTGGGTAGAGCACATGCTTCTATATTAGCTGTGACTGTAACTCTCAGAGAGTGTTTGTCCTCCCTTGTCCAAGTTGAGCATTGCAGGATTACCTCCCTGAGCTGGAGGAGTTGACTAGCTTGATCTGAACTACTGAATCTGCAGAAAGACATACCAGCTGGGTTGTAATGGGAATGTGGCACTGAAGCACCCTGGGCTATCGAAGTATTCAGACACTAAAGTCTGAAGTAGCCTGGAACACTGTTGCTACGTGGAAGGAGAAGGCATTCCCAGGCTGTTTAGTTAAGTTGGATGAGTGTTCTGGCACTGAGCAATCTTGGGAACTTTGCAAAGTTTATATAATAATTTTCATTTCTGATCAAAGCAGATGAAACAAAGAGGAAACATAACCTTAGGGAAAAAGTTCTAATGAAGTGTTTTGGAAGTAGGGGGGAAACCTTTGAATGCTTTTAAATCAAGTTTGTGTGGTTTAATTGGGGAATCAGCAAGAAGGTGGAAGTTGTGTCACGTAGTTAGGTATTTGGGAATATGATGTGAAGAAGTTTATGCTGATCTTTGTATTCATGTATGGAGGATACCGTGTTATTTTGTGACCTGAGAAAGAACTGTAAATGGCATGGGAATGGGTTAGTAAGTTCATTTTAAACAGACCTCTTTCTGCCTTGGGTTTGCAAGATGATAAATCTCACAGCGTTTACTAATATCTGGCTTTTTGCTGTGAGTTGTCAGCCATAAGACATATTTTTAAGTGGCTGCTTCCTTCAGCTTTGAGGGTTAGGAGCAGTCTAGCAAGAAAAACTGCTTAAATTCTCCACCCAACCCTGTCACAACCAGTGTGTTTGGAACATAAGCAGATACAAGCAGAGTTAAAAATCTGTACTAGAAGCATCATAACTGCTTGATTTTGAAGTGAGCCATTCTTGATATGGAAAGCCCCAGAAGCTTGCTATCTCATCCAAAATACGAACCCTGCCAGGAATCCTAAATAGGTAATGGTGCGTGACGATTGGTTTGATAACGAGCGTTCATCTGGCTTCTTGCTCTTGTTTTCCCTCACAGTTGTCTGGTGGGTGCGAGCTGACGGTGGTAATCCATGATTTCACCGCCTGCAACAGTAATGAGCTGACAATCCGCCGTGGGCAGACTGTGGAGGTCCTGGAGCGACCCCATGACAAACCCGACTGGTGTCTGGTTCGAACTACAGATCGGTCCCCAGCTGCAGAAGGCCTGGTGCCCTGTGGGTCCCTCTGCATTGCTCACTCTCGCAGTAGTATGGAGATGGAGGGGATCTTTAACCACAAAGGTAAGAAATGATGGAAGCAAAGTCTAGCTGTCAGCAGCACGAGTTTTGAGTAATAGCGAGTACTTGATAAATGGGCACTTCATTGTTCTTACTCTGCCTTGGTTTCTAATTTTTAGTTAGAGAAAGCATAGTGTTTTTAGGATCCTACAGCCATGCTATCGATTGTGTAATAAACAGCATTTGTCTTTGTTAAGTGGAAACGTGGCAGAAGATGGAAGAGATTTAGGTAAATTATGTTTTGGTAAACAAAGTTGCATATCATATTAGATCAAGCTTCAATGATAAGGAAATTTATACCTATCATGTGTTGAAAGTGTGACGAAAACCTCCTGCATGTAATATCAGTATTTCCTGAGAAACCCTGCATTAAGAAGTCATGATAAAATTAGGCTCAGTTACAGAAGAGCTAAATACACATATCCATGTGCCCTGGCATTGGAATGAGCTGTTAGAAATTCTGTGTTTTACTTAGCTGAGTTTTCCGGGCTAGCAGAGACAAAATTAATTTATTATTTTTATTATCCAGTGCAGCTGGATTCTGAAATCTTACTTTGCTTTTGTTTTAAATGAAAGAATGAGCCCCTGAAGGGTGTAATAAAAATCTGATAACTTTTTTTTGATAGTTTTTAAGGTTTTGCTGTACTGCAGTTTGTCCTTTGGCTCAATAAATTTTCCAGGCTCCCAGAATAGTTATTTATTAGAAAAGATGTTTGCTTGCTTCACTTGAAGCTGTTTGAAGTCTTTTAGCAGAAAGCAATACAAATTAAAATAAATAATAACTAGTTCATTAGGTCTTTCAGCACATGCTGGAGGAAAAGATGCCTTTCAAAAAGCTTCTTATTACTAGAAACAAATTTAATGAGAAAATGGTGATGGGGAAGACTTTTTTTCCAGAACAAAATTGTCTTTGGAGAGTTTTTTATAAATATGCTCTTATTTTTTTTCAAAATTTTCCATCCATCTCAGCTAGAACATCACACATTTTCTCATTTAATACTGACCCTGTATTAACATGCTTGACTAAAATAGGGAGAGTTTATATTATTTATGTCAGGAGCATGCACAGGAGGAACTTTCTGAATTCAGTGTGATTAAAAACATCCGAAGGATTTAATTGCAAAACATTTTTGACTTCTTATATCCTCTGACCATTTGGGAAGATAAATTTTGCAGGGTTTTTTGATAATAAAAATGCAGTTAAGTTTCACTGAAGCATTTCTTCCTTGATTGAGGGGTTGAAATCATGCAAATCTTAACAGATGTATTTTATCCAAATACAAAATTGATAATTCCAGTTCCCTTTGCAGCTTGGGTACTTGGCCTTTGAAAGAGAGAATTTTATTAAGAAGTAGATTGTACTGAACAATTTATGTTACGTGAAGAGCACTGAGCCTGTCAGACTCCTTTTTATTAATCAAACCAGTGGACATAATCTGTATTGATATTTTTCCTTCAGCATTTGTTTGGAGAGAAGAAGGAGCAGAGCATTGTAAAATTATTAGAGTTTGTGTTTGACGTATTGCTTTAAAAAAAAAAGCATTAATTAATTATGTTGATCATGGAAACTGAAGAAAAGAGAAGGTGAGGGCTAGAATTAATATGATTTGCAGGATTGAATGCAGACTCAGAAGTTTCTTCTGTTCTTGCCTCTTCTATAGACTTCCTTTGTGATGTTATTGCACATCATCTGAACCCCAGCTGATAAGAAGCAGCTGCTACTTGTTTATTCCCACTTTAGTGGGTGTCAAGCTTCAGGACTTGTGTGTCTGATTCGTAAAGTTTCCTGTGCATGTGTCTGAAGTCAGCGTGAACTGTATTGAACATGCGACCTATTATATAATGCCAAGTAATCTGGAAGCTAAAAAAAAGAGAGAAAATAAGCTATAGATTGTGCACTTGAAACTATAGGATGCTTTTGACTTCAATCTGTAACTCAGCTTTCTATTACTTGAAAGAAGCTGTGGTAGTGTTCGTTACAGAGGGGTTACAAAAAATTAGGGAAAGTTGGTGGGGTGCTTTGTTGTTATTTTTTTCCACAGCATAGAGAAACGTTTCTCTGACAATCCCAACCAGAAGTTATTATTTCTCAAGTACTGGATTTGATTAAAGATCTGCAAACAAGGCAGTGGGGGATATGCTAATCAGAATAGCGAGGGGAAAAAGTAGATGATGATCTCAGTTTGTAAGTATTGTTCAGTGTGGGCACTGACTGAGGTATGAATTCTTAAAAACCACATCAACAAAAGAACCCTAAAACAACAGCACCAAAAAACAAAACACTCTTATAAGAAAGAACATGTGAATGACTTAGATAAATTAAGGTAGGCCTTTGTGCACTTGGGTTCACCACTGTTAGATTTCTTGATTTCTAGTGATTTTTGCAACTCAGGCTTTTTAATAAAAATCCTTTTATTTATGTATTTTTATCTACAATGTAATACAACTTCCAGATTATTTGAATGATTTAACAAGCTAGGATATTGCCCTATGGAGTTTTTAAGGTCTGCAAATATATGCAATATGTCACATGAACTATGTGAGCATCAGGTATGATTAATTCTGTACACTTCATGGGTTAAGACACGTGCAGCAGACATGAGTCTGGCATTTGTGCACGTCTCGCATCACAAGCTGCTTAGAAGACTTAGAGAGAGACAAGTTTTACACAGTCCTAAAGAAGAAGAGGAGATGACCCACCATCAGAGAAGTGGCAGGGATAGCTGCTTGAGTGTTGACTCCTTAGCTTATAGAAATGGATTAATTGAAGAGTTTCTGAAGTCTTTTCAGTATGTGTAGGTCTTTAGTAATATCTGCTCATTTTAGTTGTTCCCATGAAACAACTTTCAAAGTTTTCCTGGCAACACATAGATTCAGATTCTAGAGATCCTGCAATTCTGATCTTTTCAACAGTGTTTGATAACTAGAGCTAGAGAGGCATCTCAGAGGTGAAGTGAGCTTCGAAGTTTTGAAACAGCACGCCTTTTCTAATTTACAGCAAAATCATAATTCATAGCTAAGTAAGAATGCATTGGGTGATATTTAATGTCTTAACTGCCTGAAATCGTGATCATCCAAAACAGGGTGATAAGAAGGATTATGAAAGCAGAAAGTGTGTTCCATGAAGTGCCTTGTTCTGACAGCTGATCTTGGTCATTCTGTGTCTGTCCAAAGCTCGTCAGTCACAAAACGTGACAATATTGTTTTATTCTGATGCTAAAAGACAAGAGATGACAGCCCAGAAAGCAAATCTCTTCACTTGCCTACATAATTTTGTAGTTGTTACTTGTCTTCTATTGTATGCAGGCCTGGGGCCCCCAGTACAGGAGGGACGAGGAGCTCTTAAAGAGGGTCCAGAGGAGGGCCACTAAAACGATCAGAGGTCTGGAGCACCTCTCTTATGAAGAAAGGTTGAGGAAACTGGGCTTGCTTAGCTTGGAGAAGAGAAGGCTCATAGGAGACCTCATTGTGGCCTTCCAGTTCTTGAAGGGAGCGTATAAACAGGAGGGGGAACGGCTGTTTACGAGGGTGGATAGTGATAGGACAAGGGGGAATGGTTTTAAACTGAGACAGGGGAGGTTTAGTTTAGATATTAGGAGGAAGTTTTTCTACACAGAGGGTGGTGACACACTGGAAAAGGTTGCTCAAGGCAGTTGTGGATGCCCCATCCCTGGAGGCATTCAGAGCCAGGCTGGATGTGGCTCTGGGCAGCCTGGTCTGGTGGTTGGTGACCCTGCACATAGCAACATAGCGGGTGGGTTGAAACGAGGTGATCATTGTGGTCCTCTTCAACCCAGGCCATCCTGTGATTCTAGGAAGATGTATTGTTTAAAATATCTACTTAGTATCAAGGGGTAAAAAAAGAAAAAAGAAAAGAAAAAAGCATTTATTGTATCTTCAAGATCTTCAGTCTTCAGAATTGTATAATAATTCGGCAAACAAATGTTTTGTTAAGCATACGGAAAAGGATTACGTGGAAAAAAAGACATCCATTAGGTAGATAATGTTGATTGCAGATTCCAGACCTCTTGCTTGCTCTGCTGGATATCAGATCTATTTTTATAAGTTTTTTGGGTCATTTAATCAATTTAATATGCATTTTTGCAGATAAGTACATTTTTTAAAAAAATCCCTTTTATAATGGGGAAAAAGACAAACAAGTGGGTAGTGAAGAGGCTGGATAACAGTTGGTGCACTCTACAAAAAATAAATTACTAGCTTTAGAAGAACATGTTTTTCACAAGTAATGCATACGGCAACATTTTTATTTTCAATGATTCCCCACATGTTCTTGGTTATGGGTGAGAAAGAATGTTCCCATTGCTTTATTTGGAGCTTTTCTTCTTTACCAAGGTTTCTTTTCATTCTGTTGAACGTTCTTTTTTATGTATGCAGTTTTCTTTCTTTTGCTTGCAGGATGTTTAAACAGCAACAAAGCTTTGGGTAAAAGGCAAGTGACAGGATTCAGTATAGCAAAATAGCTTGTAAGTTCAGAAAAAAAAATTGGCACATATTTAAAATTGTTTGTAATTTTTTTACCTGTTATACTGCAATACCAAATGCTGGCTTTTGATTTTACACTGTGGATGCAGTCTTTACCATAAACAGAAAAATGTCTGTTCAGCAGTTCTTTTGTTCTGTTTTTTTTTTCTTTTTTTCCCACAACTTCAGTATCTCTCGAATGATTTATGGTACAGTAAGGAGCATCAAATAACTGACACCATCTAACAAGATGGTTGACAAATTTGATTAAAGAGCTGAGTTTGAGATGACAAAGTTCTTGAGTGGATATTTTCACTGTTTGCTGTGAAAATAAAGAAGGAAAAAATATATAAACAGCAAGCGTTTGCTTAAAAGCAGAGGAAGGCTGCAGAAGGGGAAGATTTGCTGTGTTAAGGCTGCGAGCAAGTAAAGTGTGGGCTATGAGTAAGGACAGAAATCTCCCCACCCATGGCTCAGAGCCAAAGCACTGCCTGTGAGACTGTCTGACAACCTCTGCAGCTGCAGGAAATGAAAAAGTTACAACCCAGGCCCACAGGGAAAGCAGCTCATAACAATGACTAGGTATGTTGCTTGCTTTGCTTTGTTGCACTGGGGCCACAGGGCAAAAGGTGCAGGCTGTAGTTTCCAAGACACAAAACAGCAAGGGATCAACTTCTGCTGCATAACCAGATGTGATCACATGCAGAAAGTGATACTGGGGAATGTGGTGTGGTGTACCAGACACTAAATGTTAATTTAAGAATTCTGTTTCTTGATGAATCAATTACCTCCTGATAATATTTCCAAATTGCGGGCTGCCCATCCAGATAATCATTTGATGCAAAGCCTTATGAGCAGCTCAGAGGATACAGAGCTGAGCAGTCAGTTGGATTTCACACTCTGCTGGTGTAAATTAGTAAAAGATTGAAAATGCCATGCAGCAGTGTCAGTTCAACTTAGTTACCAAGCAAATTTGAACTTGAACAGAAGCGCAGGCATTTTATTAGCTGAAGTTCAACTTCACAATTATCAGCTGCTTTGAAAGCTTAATAAATCATACATTTCCATGTAATCACAAATATTTTTTCCAAGAAGCATTACTAGTCTAAGTGCTATAAAGATGATTTGAATAGTGTGTCCATGTCTATGTGTCCATGTATATATATGTTGTTTTTTTTTAAGTATGTTCTTGTGCTCTGGGCCAGATAAATAAAAGAGCTACAGTATGAAAGTAAAACAAGAATTCTCTATCCTGACTTTCTCACCTAACAGTTTCCAGCTAAAAACATGTTTTGAGCATAAGTAAACTTGAATAAAATGTCAGCAATTGGCTGTGGTCTGTTAGATCATAATCATTGCTTTATAGCCTTACTGTATCAGATGGTCAGAGTTTAGCGACGGCCAAATTCTAACTCAGCCTTGAATAAACGTTAAAGTTGGTGTGAATTATTTCCCTGGGGTTGTTCAGTCCTAAGCATGGTTTTGACATGGGTTTTGAAGATTCACTGAATCTCACGTTTTGATTTTGTGTTTTCTATACATCAAGTTTATATGCGCTCTGATTTCTGCTTCTAACTTATGCAGTGGCCTTATAGCAAAACCAAGTCCAGAAAGATGTGATAGATACCTCTGTATTTTCCATGCTAACTCTAATTATAGACTTAAGTACGTGATTAATTTTTCTCTGGCATTTTTGTACATGGTGAAATCTCTTTGCTCTGTTGAGGAGTTCGCTCTATCTGAGAAAATGAAGAAACATTATAGTACTATCTTGAATGTACAGTTGGTCACAGAGAGCTGCCAAATCTCTTATAAATTGCAGTTGGAAAGGAAATCTGTGTGTAAAAAGTGTCTGCTTCAGAACAGCTGGAGTTGTACAGCTGATCTTTGGGAGGTAGTAGGTGGATATAAACCAGCAATTCTGATGGCTGTAGGTTTCCCAAGAGGATTATTTTGCTTGCAAATTAGCCTTTCTCTGACACCAGTTTCTTCTCTGGAGAATGGTTTTCAGGCAGATGATGCTGAAATTGTGTGCTACGAATGTTGATTGAATGTTGTCATTTAAGGGGAGCATTCTGGAGCATTTATTTACTGTCACTGTCCTAGGTGCAGCAAATTCTGAAAGAAGTTGCTTTGGTATGAGAAGTTACTTGTTGAGCTGTCTTTTTACCCATGTTTTGTTTTGTAACATGTGGTGCTGGCCTATGGAGGGGAACCACAGATTCCCCTTCCTGCAGTGAGCAGCCTGATGGAGCCATGGGGCTGGAGAGAGCTCTTAGACGTGAGGGTGGGGGAGCATCACAGCTGTGTGCTGGCTGCCTTGTTCCCAACGGGCTGCCATCAGTGTATGTTTTTGTGCACCTGGGGTGGTTTTTCATTTCCAAGGACCATCTGGGTAATTTCGCCCAGTTTTTCTTCTTCCACAGAACTCTGAACCCTCTGAAGGGGCTCTTCAGCCTGGAGAAGGCTCTGGGGAGACTTTGTAGCAGCCTTCCAGTACCTGAAGGGGCCCTACAAAAAAGCTGGGGAGGGACTTCTTGTAAGGGCATGTAATGAAAGAACAAGAGAAAATGGCTTTAAACTAGAAGAGGGTAGATTTAGACCAGGCATTAGGAAGAAATTCTTTACTGTGAGGGTGGTGAGACACTGGAACAGGTTGCCCAGAGAGATTGTGGATGCTCCCTCCCGGGAAGCATTCAAGGTTATGCTGGCTGGGGCTTTGAGCAGCCTGGTCTGAAGAGAAGTGTCCTTGCCTATTGCAGAGGGGTTGGAACTAGATGATCTCTAGGGTCCCTTCCAACCCAAACCATTCTGTGATTCTGTAAACTATGTAATATGGCTGCCCATGAGGTCTCCTGTTCCTTTCCTGACTCTAGTTTGCTGCTACTTTTGCTACTGTGGCATGGTTGAGGAACAGGTTTAAGTGGATGTTCTTGCATACTTTTCACGTAATCACCTTTTGTCATCACTGCATATAGGTAAAAACGGTAGGATTTATCAGGCCAGTGACTTCCTCCATTTCTTGTTTTGTGAGGTCATTCCGAAAGTTGACTTCATTTTGCTTCTCCTGCAATCAAGTAGTAAATTACTGGTCTCTGTTACGTGTGCCAAACCAGAAATTCTGCATCACTTGTAATGCAGCTGTGTTTTAATTTTTTAGTGATGTAGCAGAAATGAAGTCCCAGTTAAAAGAAGGTTTTAAAAGAACATCAAGTTCTTAAGGACAGACTGGACAAAGCCATAATTAATCTGGTCTGGTCTCATAGTAGTTGCATCCTTTTAATCGGGAGGTTGGACTAGATGAATTTGGGAGGTCTGTTTCAACCTAGGTCATCCCATGATGTTACGTTTAAAATTCAGAAATGCTAGTATGGACTTTTTATGTTCAAAGTGTATTTTCAAGTCTTGGACTACCCTTATTGTCTGTGGAAATATTAGAAATGCTTCAGGTTTTGTCCCAGAATATATATATTAATTCTATGTAAGAAATTGAAATCTTAAAAAGTATTTCTCCTCATGAAAAGCATTAGTCATTTTTGTTGAGTGTAATGATAGCCTTGTTAGGCATATGTTCATTCCTTAATGTAAGCTTTAAGGGATCAGTGAGGTGGAGATTGCTTAGACACACAGAGTAGGGGAGTCTAGTTGCATGTCAGAACCTGCAAATATGCTGATGGAAAGCTTCTAAGGCAGCCATCTGGAAAGAACTAGTAAAGTTGATTGGTCATATTTTACTTTCTACAGAAACACTTAAGGGACATGGAATTATACAGAGTCTAAATTCAAGTTCCTGCACTTCCAAGAAACTATTGGATATGGCTCTCTCTAGCAACTGATTGAAAAATGTCCATGCTAAAATACAACATATTCCATGCAGCCCCTTTTCTTGCTGAAAGAGTGATCGAGCAGAACTTTCTAAGGTGCAGCAAAATCAATAGGGAAAGTCAAAGAAAAACTTTTCTCCTTGAGTGGTTTTTCATTGTTATTGTTTTCTGGTTTTGTTTTTTAATTCCCTTGACTCCCTCTTGAGATTATTTTCACTCTCAGCAGCAGCCATGTTACATTGGACTGTGTTATGATGGGATCTCAGAGCTCTTAGAAAGTAGTCAGTACTCCTGATGAATAATAGGAGGGCTTATAAATCTTAAATGGGGGGAATTTGTAGTGAAGAGTGAGGAAATAAAAGCTGGGCTCATTAGCAGAAAAGTATGTTAAGGAAAAGTTTTAAAAAATAATAAACGGGTTAAGTGAATTGATTCAACAGTATTAAACGTGGTATTAGACAGAAATGTTTGATTGGTGTCTTAGATTTTTTTGTTTTTATGTTGGTTGCTAACATTTTAAGGAGGATATTCATCATGGCCTGACTGGGTTGGTTCATTATGGCATGTTTTGTGCTGATTTTTCTCATTGTCTCAGATAACGAAATACATGCACTCTAATTGCTGGTTGATTTAGTGGGACAGGCTTAGATGTTTATGTTTTCATCCTAAAAAATATGGTAGAACTAAATGCAGTTGTACCAGAATCAGTTTGATGAACAACTGATTGAGAGATCTGGGTACCAGTACAGATTAACATCTAAAGAAAAGGCTGTGCCCTGCAGGTTGATGCTGCGTTCTTTTTGTATCCTGGATGCTTTCATAAAGTGGTATGAAACTGTGGTATCCTGTGTTCCCTCACATCATCTTTGTAAGACTGCTGAGATTAACAATCCTCAGAACTAGAGTAAACTGAGTAGTACTTTATCATCTTTTACTGTTTGTGGAGTAACGCAGCCTTATTCTGTTATTGAAGCTGTAGCCATGATGAGATGCTTTTACATTTCTGTATTGATTTTTATTTGAGAAGTATTATTTTATTGATTTTTTACAATTTCATCTTGTAGGAAGAAGCATTTTATTATTTTTATGAAACAAAATTGCAGGAGATCATACAATTTTGTGAGCTTTTAAAGGACAGCAATACCTTTTATAAAGTTTAAGTTCTTATGAATATTAAGCTCATATTTTTGTCAGTAATAGGAATATGTATAAGGATATAGAGTCTGTTTTGATCTCTTTTTATAACTCATTTAAAATATAAAACCAGCATAAAACTTTTACAATGCAGATATTCATTGTTCAGGAGGAACTAACTCAGAAAGGAAAACATACAGAAACTCTGGCAATTAACAACATTTTCTTACACCTAAATTCTAATTGCTATGCTGAAGAAGCATTATTGTCTCAATTGCCTGTGATTGCTTTCTGAAATATCTGAAGAATGGAAACAAACTGGCTGTTTCTTAACTACATTTCACAACTCCGGTGAATGGTGATTGTGTAAGTTGAACAAATTTTCAGTTTTGTGAACTGTGTTCATATTTTGATTCAAACCTTTTTTTTTCAATGGATGTAAAACACGTAGTTGATATTGCAAACAAAAGGTTTTATTTTTTCAGAACTGAATTGTTCTACATCTAAAATTCAGAGTAGCTAGAAAAAATGTTAATTACAACATAGCAACAATCACACGTTTGGGGAATTGTTTGGCAGTATATTTCCTGCAGTGTTTCTGTTTTTAACATCTGTTAGGCATTGAAGAATAATGAACCCCTGTGCTGTGGGCTTTTTGCTCCCTTATTCTCATTGTGGTAAACCTAGCATCTAAATATGCTTAAATACATTTAGTAACAAGTCTCTGATTGTAACTGTTAAGAATTTGGCATGTATAGGCTTCACAGAGTGAGAGAGAAAAAATGCCCGTTTCTGATTTTGTTCTTCTGTTAGATGTACTAACAGGAGGTACTGGGGCAGTTGCTTCATTTTTCTGGAGTATTTTTTTAATACATAATAAAAGAATTTGTGAAAGTTTGCAAGTTTTCTGTATTAAAGGCTAATGCTCAAAATCCTTCAGGTGCATTCAGCGCCCATGTGCCTTCCCTGCTTCCAGAAACAGCAAGGTGTTGGGTTGTAGCTGGGATCCATCTGCCATACTACGAGTGCTCCATGACTTAACCAGTATTACTACGGGGACTTAACTTCTCTTATGTGGTGTCAGCAGAAATAAAAAGCAGAAAGGTCTTGATGAAAACTCTGTGTGAATAACAACAATGTATTTGTACAGCTCAAACTTAGCAGAAGTGGAATAAGAAATGTATTTTGGTCAGTAACATTGACCAGCCCAGATAGATGGCAGAAGCAATTCCTCCACATGCATATGTATGCAACTTCAGCAGAAGTACCACTTATTTTTTTGAATGACCTAGTCTGCTTACTAGAAATGTTCACTTTTCTTTGAAGTGACTTAAAAGAAATGAATTTTAAATCAGGAATGTATTTCAATATTTTGAAGACTTTGGATAAATATATTCTAATCCTTTCATTTTGTCTTTATGTATTTCCAGTTAAGATAATCAGCAGAGATTTATGTTAAGAAGCATCCAGTTCCTGTATGTGCAGTTACAACTGGTTTGGAAAAGTGAACCTTGTTTTGACTAGATTTTTTTTTTCTTGCCAACCAGCTGATTCCTTTTATTTTTTGAAGTGGGGGGAAAGAGAAAGGGTCTTGAAAGAGTGGCAGAGGAGACTACTTCAGAAAAAGGAAATAAACAGAACAGTGAAAAGGATGATTAAGGGCAACTTGGATAATAACATTAATGTTTAAAACCTAGTGTTTCTTCCGTGTTTCTCAATTAGGACAGCAAGTATTTCTCACTTAGAACACTTATTCTATTTTCTGCAGAAAACTGTTCTCTGCAAGGCAATGGCATATTTCTTCTCCCCTCCCACCCACTGCTAAGTAGTGCATGTATGTGGAGCCGCATTCCTTGGACTCATCCAGAAAATTTTGTTTGATTTATCTGAATCTGGTTTGTTGTGGTTTTGCTGACAGTGGCTGGGATCCTTCAAGCTGATTTGGCGTTGTGCAGTAGTGACTGTTGAGGAGTCAGAATTTTCCCAAAGGCTTTCCAGATAAACAGAAGGCTGGGGACATTGAATGTCTCACCATTTCTTTGAAAAGCAAGTGGTATATGTACTCCAATTCCTTGGCTACAGCACAGAACAGACTTAAAATCAAGAAAATAACACCCTAATGAGTAAGGAGAGTTTTCTAATGTCATGTGCTTTTTTATATTCTTTCTTACTGCAGACATGAGCAACAGCTAGGGCATGTTCTGCTGAGCTGGAGACAGGAAGGACTTGTTTAGATCCTGGCTTAGAGAGAACTGAATAGTTGGGTAAATGGTTCATTTCCCAATAGTTTTAATTAAAACCTGAGTACTTCAGTGTCTTGATAACAGTTGCTCTTGACAAATGCCTTACCCAAGATGTAGAAAGGAGGAATATTCGCAACTCAGCTGAGAATATCTCTTTGCCATCAATCACAAAATACTTTCCTGAGGTTAACCAACTAAGGAGGTAGCTCTAACTTAAAAGCATGCCCTCTCCCTCCCCCCCCCTTTTTTTTTAATTATTATTGCTTACTTGTTTATTTATTTTAATTGAAGCACCTCATTAGGTTGAAAGGACTTCTTGGAAGTCTCACATTAGGGATGTTCACATAATTCATTGTAGAGTACAATTTCTGATTCAGTTTAGAGTGTTTTTGGCAGCTGGCAGCTCTGGTAGGAAAGAACAGGAAACAACGTGCTGAATGCAAGTGCAGAGAGCCGCTGTGAGACGATTCCGCTCCGTGCAGATCAGCAGTGTTATCTGTGAGACTGAGGAGGAACAAGAATGGGTTTGGGAACAGGATGATCTTTGTGTGTGGAGCTGAAGAAACAAGATCCTAGTGGCACAGCTGTGCTCCAAGCATTTAAACTGTGGGCACATTGTATGCTGAGGGAAAGGCAAAGTTAGCAGCCTTTCAGAATTTTAATCGTGGTGTGGGAACTCATCTTTTGAAGGCTTGACCTCAGATTTGTTTATTGATACATTTTTGCTTGTGTTAGAACATTCTGGGGTGAGGTAGAGATATTAACTCACCAAAGATAGGATTTGTGTGCAAACTCTACCTGTTTATTTTTCAAATGGGAAATTCATCTTGTAAATAAAATTCCTACTGGTTTATGCAGTGTTAATTTAATGCAAGAGTTTTAGTAGTTATGAATTTATGCCTTTGGCTTCTAGGTCTGGGTGATCCTTCACAGTTTTGGAGATGTCTGAGTCTTCTTTCAACTGTATGAGGAAGCATGACTCAAAATTTTAAGAATGATGCTCTTCTAAATGATGAAATAATTTGCCTTATAGATCTCTTTGAGAAATGGTTTTGAAAATGTGAAATTTAGATGTTGGCAGAACTGAAAAAAGAATTCATGTTTCTATTAATTTAAAATATCTTGTGTGCTTTTAATATGAACAAGATCTTTTCAAATAGTGCAGATTACAAAATATAGGAGTTGGTTTTTGTAAGTGGAATGTCTTGATTATGATAGAGAAGATTCCAGAGGAAGACAGATGTAGTTTTGCTTGAGAACAACTCTGAATTGTGAAGCTGTTTTCTTTCTTTTTTTTTTTTTTTAATTGGCTCTTTTGACTTCTTTTTTAAGCTCTGAAGCAACTGAAATAATTGTTTCAAAATGAAAATTCTGCACCTTATTAGCTTCCTTTTCTTGTTCTGCTTGCTTTCCCCTGGATGGGGCAAAATGGGATATGAACTTTAAAGGACTAGACTGGAATGCTGTTTATCCTTTTTTAGTATATTGATTCTATTACCATGTAAATGTTTTAGAGAAATGCAGTGAATTTAACTCTAGTTGTCATCTTAAACATGAGGTGAATGTTTCCATTCTTACACACGAGGCTCATAGCACTCACAGGTGGCGTAACACTTCCATAAGGAGGCTCATACCATGGCAAATGGTGGTTTCAGACCCTGCAGATCACAGCTGGTACTTGTGGGATGCTGAAGTTGTAGCAAGCTGATTTGTTGACCGTCAGTGACAGAGACTGATAAGCTGTTCTTTCTCTTCTGGGATGAGCAGACAAAACGTTAATACCTTAAATTATTTTTGCCCATCTTATGTTGTCTACCATGTGTCCCAAGAGTAGCTGCAGAAAGTTGATCCTATTCCTTCACTGTCATTATAAACAGGGATGTGATGCTTTGCTTACATGCATCATGCATAGTATGTGCTACTCAATCTACTGAGAATATACAGCGCTCTTCTAGCAACTGTTGGGCATTTTTGTTTTTTTGTTTATTGTTTGGTGTATAATCTCGTCCATTATGCTGTCTTGAAAGTGAGAGGACTGTTTTAACTGAAATTTTAAAAAAATCATCTTGAAATATATGATGAGATAAGCCTTAAACTGCTAGGCTTAAGATCTGACAGGCCTTTCATCAGTTATGTACAGAGTTGTTAACTTTTTACTTCTTTTTTTAAAGGAAATAGTATAAAACATTTAGCCAAGAAAATGCATTTCAGCTTTACACAGCTAAGGTGAATAAAGAAATAATTAATATTTCCCTTTAATTTGTACACTTTTTGATGCTATCAGATGGCATTGGTAAGTATTTAGTGTTTTTCTTTGTGAATCTATTCAAAGTTTGTCCTTCTATCAGGCAGAATTCTAGAAACATTAAAGCAGAGGATGGAGGTGAGGACATCTCAGTGCCCCCATGCAAAGTGTGTCATGCAATCAGAGCTATTCTGTGCCCAAGCCTTGTTTTTGCCTAGAGATGTTTTACCTGACTGGTTCATTATTGCTGGAGATGGGTTCCTACAAAAAACACCTTATATGAGAAATCTCAGAACAAGCTCTTAATGTAGACCAGTAGAGCTAAGGCAAATTAAGGCACTGGAATACAGAAAAGCTGATTGAGCTAAAAGACAAACAGAGCATTGTAGCAGAGCCTGAAGTAAACCATGAAAAGTTATTGATAGTCTTCTTGTTTGGGCTTAATATTAAATGTGTTGATGCAGATCACTGCCTGAGATGGAAGTTGATATTTATGGTACATTTTGGGGTATTTGGGGCTAATCTAAGAAGATAGATAATGATACTAAATAATAGTACCTGTAAGTGGAGGTTTTGTGATGTTGCATCTCTTTTGCTTATACTTCAGCAAATTACAGGTCCTAGGTTTGTCTTGGCCCATAGGAAAGCTGCAGCTATTGTTTCAGTATGTACATTGAGATCCTTTCTAATCAGTTCTTTACAAATATCCACATTAACCTTACAGCATGTTCGTGTCTCCACTCCAAAGCTTCTGTGAAGCTTTTATCTGCAGTTGTATATATTGATGTCAACTGCGTGTCCTTGATCAACCTCTTTAGTTAAGTAAATATGAAATATGCATTTGGTAGTAGTTCATGCATTCATTCTCTCTCCACCAACACCATATTTTAGGTTTTAAATTTGTTTTCTGAGAAGAGAAAGGGCCAAAGGAAAACTTGAAAACGATAGTGTTTGATGCAAAAAGTAAAGAAAGGACTTTCTGCAATAGCAAGCTGCAAGTGCTGTGGTTCCCACAGCGTTTGAAATATCTTCCTGCATTTTATTGCTGCTATAAGGTCATCTTATGTAGATTTACACCAAAAAAAAGAAAAAAGCTGTTTATAGAAATTTTGCTGAGTTTTAGTCGGGAGCTTTCTTACAAATGAAAATCACTATTTTAAAGCTATGTGAATAACTTCATTATATTTTTCTAAATGTTAGTTAAAGATTTGTGGATTTAACTAAAATAAGAGTGGCTGGATATTCTTCAGCCTGTTTGATGTGTGTGGGAACTGTTGGGGAGCAGAGGAAAAGGATTGTTTCATTTATTATTTTTCTTACTCAACAACTAGAAACCAGAATCCCTTTCAGATGTTCTACGCTTTCATGAAGAATAAACTAGCCTTAGTGGAAGTCTCACTGTAGGTGGCAAACTATAAAAATAACTCAAACACTTTTCTTGGGAAAAAAAAGATTTTTCTTTTTCCCCTCCACCCCCACAGGAATTCAGTGTAATTTGAAATACATCTTGGGTCAGAAGAATAATGTTGAGGTGTCAGAATTGCTGATTTCAGTGCAGGAAGCTATGAAGGAGAAATTATTCAGAGTTTAAGATGATTTTCTTTTAGAAATACAAAAAAAAGTAGAAGTTTAGTCTTAATTGGATTGTGCCCATGGCTCAGTATTGAAATCAGGTTAACATATGTGTATCCAGCTTGTGTAAAGCGCTGATGGCAAGACTTCTTTGGCTTTGGGTCCCCTAATGCTTTCAGCCCCACATAAAATTCCTACCTATTCTGGCATTACATGCAGTTGTCTGTGCAATTATAATTGGCAACTTCCTTGCTGCTTTATTTTCTTCTTTCCCAAAACACGCTTGTGTATTTTGCAGTGCTGTTTATTTAATCTCTTCTTAAGGCTCTTTTTTTTTCCCTGACAGTATGATGAAAGCATTTCATTACTTGTTTTTACAGAAACTTGAATCCTTGCTTTGGCCTCAGAGCTGTTTCTCTATCTAGCAGTGTTAGCTTCTTGCATGTCCTCTAAAATTAGATGATATTCAGAAGAAGATACCAAACATCTTTGTTAGATTTGTAAAGTGATTCATTAAAAGAATTTTAAAAGAATATTCATGGACAAATGCTTGTGTGATATACTAAGTAAAGAATTAGGTTAGGAAAAAAAAAAAAAACTACAACCAAAAACCTGCTGTTTCAGTTTACTGAATAGGAAGACAAGATGATAAACTAGAAATGTGTCTTGCAGAAGAAGAGCTTAGTACTGAATAGATCTGAAATGTGCTTTAATCCATGGCAAGATTTTAAATGAACTGACCAAAAAAGTGTTTCATTTTTTGTATTTGAACTTGTGTGGAGGGTTTTTTCCCCCACAAACTAGGTTCAAGAAAATATAAAGGTAATGGCAATTTGTTGTTTGGTACAGGCTTTGTCAAGGAAAATGGAAATTACATACCAAGTGCTGCATGCTTTCTCTGACCGGAAAATGTCTGTCTTGTTTGAATTTCTCATTGCTTTAGCTAAAGCATTAAAAACCTATCTATGCACTGGAAAATAAAAAGAGGTGCTAAAGGTGGCTTTGTTTGTTTCAGCTGCTGTTAAGCTTTACAGAGGTGCCAGGCTATATCTTTGCTGAAGACTGGGGGAAAAATATCTGCTTTGCTGCTTTTTTAAGATTAACTTGAGCCTCAGTTAGGGTAGTTACGGTAGAGTGTAATCTGCTGCATCTGGCTATTCCCACATGTGAATTTAAAGACTGGAACTGAGCTCAGTGAGTCAGAGGAGAGCATCCTAGAAGAGAGGAGCTGCTCTGACTGCAGGGCAGTAGGCTACAGCAGACTGCAAAGATAATAGCAGCCTCTTCAGCCTGCTGGCATCGCCTGCAATGTTATCTGTGTGATCACCTCCCGCAGAAGCTGCAGCAAATCCCTGGGGTGCAAGCAAGTAGGTGTTTTGTAAGCTGGGCTATCGGAACAGCTGACTCCTCGCCATGCCAAACAGGATTCAACAGACTGACACTCTGGGATCACTTCATTCACTAAATCCTACCTGCTGCAGCAACGGGCAGCCGAGTGGCTGTAAATACTGGATCCTGGATTTAGGTACAAACGTGTACAACAGGGATAAGGGGCTGGGAGGTGAGGGTTTGCTGCTTGTCCAGGGGATGTTTTCCAATCATAGGAATCTAGTCGAATGTTTTCTCCTTCTCTATCTGCCTCTATTCTCTCCTCCCTCTTGACCCCAGACAATAAGTGCAGAGTATAACAGAACCTGGATGGGAAAGGCAGCAGCTATGGAATGGGTCTGCTGTGTAAACTGCCGCAATGCTGTACAGTAAGCTCCTTCAGAAAAAGAATGCAAGATGCATGTACTGCTTTATTATTTATAGCTGAACTGCGGAAATGAGAAGTGGTAACTCTTGCTCTGAAAGATATTGCTACTGGTCGTAACTGTTTTAAAAATTTTCTTAGAATTTTGCTACTGAATTGAAAACTCATGTTTAATATTTGCCAGTTACTTCTACTACATTACTGTTAAGAAGCAATATTTTGGGGAATAGAGCTTGAAAGGAAAGGGTGGTTGGGAATAAACTAGTCTGTATGCAACTTGTTTAGAGACATCATTGCTGCTAAAATGAGTACTGTGGAGGAAAGCAATGCTGTTTCTGCCTTGTCTGCAGAAGCTCAGGTGAGATGAGGGATGTGCACGTTAAAATCATTAGTTGCTAGGTCTACTTCTCCTTCTCCATCGTGTTATTAGCAAGAAATGTTATTTGTCCTTGCCACTTTGACTATCACCGCAGAACAAGTTTGATTCTGATGCATAACAGCTGAAATGTCTGCAGGACAACATCAGTGTCTGGAGCTGTGAACTTGTTAGGATGCACGCTTTCACGTGCAGCTTGTTTGCAGCTAAGTTCAAATCTTATGTATCTGTTGCTGTGTGCTGTGAGCATGTAAGTAAAACAAGCAGCAAAAGGCCAGTTACAATATATGTCATTTATTAGTAGTGAAACTGCTTTTACAGATGGACCAAAAGAAGAGGGAGAATAGTAGTAAGGTTGCGCACGTGGAATTAAGGGTATAATGGAAAGTAATCTCATTTACCTTAAGGGATAGGGCTGCATATAAGTCTCAGTACTTCCTCAAAAGACAATGGGGCATCAATGTATCAGCTGAAGGGACTGAATGTTAGCAGGCTAACATTAAGTATCATCTTTGATCACAGCAATAGAGATAACTGCTCTGTAGTCCCCAGAGCTGAATAATAGCTTTCTAAAACAGTGATTATTATTCCAGTTTTCAAATGTAAACAAGTACAGAGTGTCGTGGAGGTGGGGGATGAAAGAGTCGATTACAAATGTTAACTAATACACAGAGTGTTTGGCAGCAAAAATACTTTGCAGCAATAGCTTACCCAGAGCTGCATGTGCCTCTGCTGGAAGTCTGTTAATGGCAAGAGTCTTTTCCCCTCTACTGTTGTTTTTCATTTTTCTGTCTTCATTTGTTTGCTTCATTTTTTAAATTCTTGTTGCTACAGTGAGTAGTCAGGCTCAAATCTATCTATCTTTTAATTCCAAAGATTTTGTAGAAAACATGCATTGTAGAGTATTGGGTGTAGTCAATCACTTTCCATTAATTAAGATCATAGATATGTACAAAGACTTCTTGGATAAGCATACACGATTTCAAAAATGTTTTTCATTGTCTTCTGTTTCCTAACAACAGATGTCCATGTATACAAGTCATGTTGCAAGAAGGCTCAGTAGCCTTTCATAATAGGGGAACAAACTTAATTGTATGCCTCCATATAACTGTGGTTATGTTATTGCTTGAATTGGAAAGAGTAAAATTTATCTTTAGTTATTTCTGGCCACTGCAAAATTAAAACTGACCATCTGGTTTTAGACTGAATATTCACGATGTACTCTTTTGCATGATTTCATTAATAGAATATTTCTATTTTGCTTAAAAAATACTTAAGGAATGCAATAAATTGGTTTATTTTTAATCAGTATGTTAAAATACTTGTGCAACTGATAACTTTGTATATTTGTTTAACTGAAGGATTCAATATTTTTTTTCCCCTGCTTTTTCCTGAAGTCTGGGGAGGAAATAGTGCAATCAGATTGAGGGAGGAAGAAAAGAAGGCCTTAAGTAATGAACTGGCAAGAAATTACTGTCATCAATAAATAAGTATTGTATCTTTGCCTTTATCTGACATCAGTTGGAGAAAGCACAATTCTCATGGTAATTCCACCCATTCCTGTAATTCAAAAATGCTCTGCATTTGAGACAAGCATGGATAAATATTGAAGTTGTTTATGGTTATTTGGCTCGAGATAGAGTGTTTGTCTGGAACTGGCTATTAGAAATCATGACATCTTTTTTCAGTTACCTTATGAGCTAGAGGAAACAATAGGATGTATGTGTTTCAGTCCCTAAGTGGGTCATGCGAGTCTATATTTCACTTGGGAAATTTGAGAAGCCAATCTCATGGATAAAATCCAGGGAATAAATCTACAGAAACAAAATTTATCCTGAAGTTATTAACCATGTGGGGGCTGGTTTGGAGGAGGAAAAGTGGTTACAGGAATAAAGGGAGTTCTCACTGGGCTTTGAAGAAAGCATATTTATTAAGTTCACAGTAGATGGTTTGAAAGAATCTGTATGAATCAAAACTAGTTTTCCTTTTTCATAATATTTTATGGTATATCAGACTTCAGAAATCATTCATCCGTAAAACAGGATGCTTTTACTATAGAGTAATTGTTAGCAAACGTTGTCCAAGAGAGAATAAGAGGTCTCTGAGGACTGGACTCAGAGGATGCAGTGGGAGAGTCCAGCATTACTAATAGGTTGGTGTAATTCTTGGCATAGATCCACCTCTGCACTTTGAAAACCTATTCTTTTAGAATACAGATGGAAGCTGTTAAGTATGTGCTGTGTGTGCTTTTCCATCTCCACCAAGAGAGCATGCAACAGAAATTCTCCTGAAGCTGAACTCACGTGTCAGCAGAAGTGCTGCTTTCTTGACCTGTATGTCCTGCCTCGCCATTCTTGAAACAGGGCTTTTTTGAACTCTCCAGCTGCAGGACTTGCAGGAGGGTTATCTGAAGGTGCTGTTTCTTGATTAGTAAAAACTGAAGTACTTGTCAGATGCTGCCAACATATATACCTTGAGCTTGTACATGTGACCCAGTTGCTTTCTAGAGTTGATCTGTCAAAAAACACTGTACCATTCTCTCACTACCCTCCACACCCACCGCTCACCTCTTAAAAGTAAGTAGAAGCTTATGCAGGAGGACTGGTGTCCATCCACAAGAACTCAGTTTGTTGCCCTGAAATGACCTTCATATTTTCATCTGAGCAACATCATATTCTGATCTGAACTACTACACATTTCTGTCCCCTGTGGCTTAGATGTATCTCTTTGGTCAAATTTGCCGTACTTTGATTCATGTAACTGTCAGGTGGGTTACTTGCTTTGTGAAATGAGCTAAGACTGAGCAGCATTGTGGATCAGATGTGAATATGTAGTTAGCCCCAGGCAGCCGTCTGCCTCTGAAGTCTGTTCCCTCTACTTAAATACGTATTTTTTTGCTCTGCTATCTTGTAACTATTTCATTAAAATATAGCAATTTAAAATAGGTTTCTTATCCCCATCTCATTTTCAAAGCAGATACTCAGCTCCTATTTTTAAAGATGAGAAGGGGAAACATTCGCTGTTCTAAAGGAGATGCCGTTCGGTTTGCCATGCAAACTTGGTATAAAACAAACTGTAGCTCCATTTCTTTAATATGAAAAATATGTTGTTTATATCTGAACATTTTTTGATTTTACTAAGATAACTATATACCAGCATATCAATAATGAAGAATACTCAAAATTTCAATTAGTAAAGAACTTTCAGATGTAACTACAAAAAGGTGATGGGAAAGCAGAGGAGTTAATGTGAAGAAGACATTCCAAATATAGAAAAAGACAGACCCCAGAAAGTATATTGATGCATTTTGAAAAGAAAGGTAGAAGTTAATTCCACACTAGGAAAATTGCAGCAGCTGTCTTTCACATCCTTGTCAAATCTGTTCTTCCTGAGAGCATCTATAAATAAACATTTGGTGCATATAGTTTCTGTATCGTAGTCAGAAGTTTGTATTGATTGTGTAGACTTACTTTGAGCAAAGCAGAAATGCCTCGAGTCACATTTCAACTTAATTTGTCTCTATTTTAAACAAATTACTTCAGTGTGGCAGCAGTATAAGAATGAGCTATCACTTTGCATAATCAAAGTTTCCTCTAGGTGCTCATTGCTAGACGAGTAAGGAACAATGTGTTCATAATATCCCTTTGAATGTGGTTACAACCAGCTGTAACAATCCACTGAATTTGTCCATCAAGACTTGATCCAACTCTGTTCTTTAATGGAAGTGACAATGAGAGCAGAACTTAGGTGGTATCCATATACTCCATTCTACTTTGAAAAGACTGTATCAGTTATGTAACAGGCCTTTCCCTGTGAGGATTTGTTTTCTTCATAGAGGACAGGAAAGAATGTTTTTGGACCACTTTTTTTTCTTTTTTCTATTGCTTTTAAGGATGAGATTGTGCACCTTCAGTCCATTTTTTTTAATAAATGGTTAAAAAAGTAGAATTTTTCCCTATTTGATGAGCTAGAAGAGACTTTCATAGAGGTCAACTGTTGAGATGCATTGTATTAAATGCTGGGGACCTCATTAAAAGAAAATGTGTGGAACAAATAAAGAAAACTAATTAAATTCTGTATCTTGTTTCCTTCAAACACCTTATTTTTATCCTTAAAACTAGACTTGCAGCTGAGTTTATAACTTAAAAAGGTGATTTACTTTTAACAACAGTTATTGTTGTGTAGAAGCTATTATTGGCACTGATCTCCTCAGTCTCCTCCCTCCCTCCCCCTCCAAGGCTTTGTGGTTAGTTAAAGAGGAGAATAAAAATTCTGCTTGATTGCCTTTCTAATGATGTGGGTTTATTTCTCTTATTTTTCTCTCTTTTTGATTTCTACACACAAACCAGTTTTGGATAGTTCTACCGTGATCATATTGCATCATTCTCCTCTGTGGCCAGTTAGGTAATACTGGATGGGTGGGAGCTTAGGAATGATTCTAGGAATTGAGATTGAGATGGCACAGAGTTCAAAACATCAGCTTTCTTCTGAGCTTTTATTGGAAATAATTGCGAAGGAAATAAACACAGCAGAAAACTTGCATGGCAAAATGTAACTTTTTTTTTTTGTACACAGCGTGGGCTTGATCATGCCAGAGAAAACTCAGCAGTGCATATGTTATTCCTGAAGAGGCTCTAATCAAATTAATGAAAGTGGCAATGACGGATTCTGTTTTTAGTATTCAGTGTACTGCATGATTCCATACATTTTAATTACACTTTAAGATAAAATGTCACATCTTCTGTTAATTTATAGCTCACTTGCTTAAAAAAAAAAAAAACACACACACACACACAAAAACACAAAAAAACATTTATACCAAGGAATTATCTTTGCCCATTTAACTCGTTCAGCTTATTTTTAAATCAAGTTTAATGAAGTTGTGGAACAATATCTTCCCCTTACCTAATATCTTAAGATGCTTCACCCTGAAAAGATATCTGTGCAGCAATTTCCAGTATGATTTTAATAGCTATAAGCTACTCAACCTTGACTGAGAGTCTGTTTAAAAGAAAAATACATTTCCAGTGTGACAAACCTTTATTAAAATCATGTGTTCTCTTGCTGTTTTGCTCAGGTTACATTTTCATCTGTAGATAAAAAGTCTGAAAACAGTTCAGTTTCCAATCACTGTCATCTAAGTCTGTTCTTGATAATGGCGTTATTGAGCAGGGACTGAGCCCGGAGGAAACTGTCTGTCAGCACCTACAGCCATCTAGTTGTGCAGGGTGATAGCAGTGCAGCAGTGTGACTGTAGGGGACTGAAATGGCTCATGAATATTTCAAGTAGTCTGTGCATTAAAAAGGTCAAGGTTTTACAATACATAGCAGTGTTAATAATTTATGTCCCTGTTATAAATGAGTTGGATATGGGAGCATCTTTTATGTCTAGTAGTTCTGGGGGACACGTTTTGTCACTGTCTCAGCTATTCCATTTTCCCTCCCAATTTGTTTAATTACCTTCTTAATTTGTTTTTGAAGGCTACAGCAGCAAAGCATTTAGCAAGAAAATGACCACAGTTATTGTAATGGCCCCAAAGCTAAATGATATGAGTATATTATTATTAAGCTTATGGCAGAGTTCCTAACTTGAGATTGATGTGTTTGCACAGCTGTTGCTAAAGCTGTGGCTCCAAACAATCGCTGGTTGTTCTAATGAACTCTTCTGCTTTGAATCAAGAGGATGGAGGGGAAAAAAAGATGACTACTAAAGTTGGTGCTGGATTATTATGTGTATTTAGACTAACATGGAACTGCAATAGGTGAAGAGCAGAGGAAACAAGCTTTTTTTTTAGTACAAATTGTCTGATCCTTGTTTTTTTTTTTTTTTTAAACAAAATTTGATTTTAAAAGAAGTTATTTCTTCTGTATTGTTCTTCTAACTTAATACTATCACTGTGTATTGCCTTTTTACTTAATATTTATGAGCTTATTAATAGCCTTGAAAATATCATTAGCAATTATGATTGATATCTACACTTTGTTTTGAAGTATCTCTTCGTTGACTCTTACCATGTATTTTCTCAATTTTAATAGGGAATAGTTAGCGGTTTTATCACATTTTTTAAGACATTTTGAAGAGTAAGGGAATAAAACACATCTGCTTTCATTTTTTCCTAGAAGACATTCATTTGTAAATATCTGGCAGAGGATATTCTTGCTCAATTTTGTTTCAATCTTCTGAGCAAAAGAAGAAATAAAGATGTTGGCTCTGCATTGTATTGTATCAGCATTGTATACTGATTTTATATGTAGTTTTTTGTATTCAGAATTGTGAAGCTTGTTTTCTATTGCTTATGCTGGGCTGGTGGAACCAAATTTCCTCCCTACCTATGCATGCACACTCAGTTTCAAAATGACACCAACTGAGCTGTTCATCCCCTACTTCCTCACTTGAACTTGCTTGCAATGACATTGTTTTGCTGATGTGCAGCCTTTTTGCTGGAGTAGTGGAGGTTGTTTTAAAATCTGCAGAGGATAAATTCCTTCAATTTGGATGCTTTGCGTTGTTGAGCTTTCCACAGGGAAGTGTGATGTGTTGCTTTAAGTAACATCTGAGACTGGTTCTTCCCAAAGCAATTTCTGCAGACTTGCTTCTCTCCCACTTTCCTTTACTTTTCAGTAGAGCTAAGGACTTCATAATGCATCTTTTTTTTTTTATTTTCCTTTTAGTTTGCTGTTATTTATATTGCTATGACCTTTTTCTATCTGTTCGTATCTTCCTCTTGTACACACCATATCAGATAGGTTTCTTTGCTACTTCCTAGCTGTATGTCTTGGACTGGCAGCTGTCTCTATCCATTTCAGAGGGTAACATTACTTTGCAGCAAAAATCAAAGGAGCAGATTGTACTGCAACTCAGTAACAAATGAGTAAAAAGGAATTGCACAGTTGCCCTAATTAAAAATGGAAACTGTTCATCACAGATCTTGTGTAAACAGTGGCTTCCATTTGTAGCAACATAAAACTCTCCACTAAGCAGAGCCACATCTCTGCCACTAACGTCAGACTGCATGGCCCTTCACAAGTAGGTTGCATGCAGCATGCAGGAGATGAATGGCTTGTCAACAGCCGGGCAAACTTTCTGCTTAGTGTCTTAGGCACCAGCACTGCCTACAGGGCCCAGGACCAGAACTTCTTACATCAGTCTTTTCCTTTCATTGGCTCAGAGCTCGCTTCTCCCCCCCAGCTAGCTGTTTGGTTTTGTCAAAGGCTGGGAGCAGTGGGAAGGAAGCCAATGCTGCCTGCTCTCAGTGCTTCGGGAGCTGTGCTGTACCCTCTGCCAGCCTCTTGTGCTGGTGTCTGAAACTAATAGGCAGTGACAGAAGTGGGGGGCAGGCTGGAGGTGAGGGTTGTATACAGCTTCTCCATGCCAAGCTGAGTTGTAGGCTGTGGCCCTGGGCCTATACCAGAGCATCCCCTGGCAGTCACCATTCCTGCAGCATCCATTCTGCTGGAGGAGGGAGTGGGCAGGCTGTGCCTTTGTCTCATCTTCCAATTTGATCATCCTGAAGTAAGCTGGAGATTGCTCCTGAGACCTTTCACAGCTATTCAATGAAAGAAGGGTGGTACCTTAGTATTTTTAATTACAGGGTTTATGTCAGCCCCTATGAGGGAGTTAAGTGTGTGTGTGTAACTGTTAAATGTACCAATTAATATCTTGTCCGTTCTGGCTCTGCAGAGGAAGTGTGTTAAGGACTCCTTCATGGTGATGTGAAATCTTCAGGAAGCACAAGTGAGGTACAAGAACCAGACAACCAACTGATGGCCCAAACTGACCCAAAGAAACTCACTGAAGATTGTGCTTGAAAAAAACCAGAACTTTGGAAATTAGAGCATGGGCTTCTGTTCATCAGCTCGTGTGTAAAAATGTGCAAGCCCTGTGCAACTTTAATTAGTAGAAACACACCCCAATCTAGGGGAGGTATAATTATACTGAAATGATCAGGGCACTTTGACTTGTAGAGATAGACTAGAGATTGACTTGCTTTTTGCACATAATGGACATTTTTGGACTGGCATAGGATTGAGAAATTAACTGACAAAACACAGACATAAATCTGTAACTGATGTGTTTTACCAGGCCTGTGGATGTAGCTGTCTTTAAATGTAAGCAGTCAGGTGGCCAGAAGAATAGAGTTTAGGTCAAAGCATTGTATGTAACTTATATTTTAACAGGGAAGCTTTGATTAATTTATTAAATGCTTATGTTTTTCACAAACTGTGAACCTAAAGTAACTTCTAGTGCTTACTTCTTGTGACACACAAAAAAAAAACCCCATCTAAAGTAGGAGAGAATAACAGCTTATTGCAAATACCTCACAAAGTCTTCTCTCCCCTTCTGTAGTGCTGCCTTGCAGGAATATACAAGATAGGGTTCAGAGTTTTTTTTTTTTTTATCCCTGAGGTCTGAATTCCAGGCAGCACAAACAGAACTGCTGTTCACTCAAGAAAGTTTTTTTCTGGCATAATATCGCCTTCTTCCTGCTTAAAAAAAAAAAAAAAAAGTGTGGATGCAAAACAATCCAGCAGTTGTAAGAGGAAGATTTTTTACAGTATACATTTTGTTGGTGTTTAGCTCACAGCCAGCAGAGATGCATTTTCAGTTCTCTCTGTGTGCAATCTGTAGTGAATGTGAGATTGTTAAATGTTAAAAATTAAAACCTTGATTTTTCTGAACAGAGTAGAAAGGTAGGAGAAGGATATTTGGGGGGGGGGAGGGGGGGATGGGGAATATGAGATGACAGAACAGTAACAACATAAAATCATATTAAACCCTTCAGCCATCTGCCACTGATTTTCTAGCTCAAACGCACAGTATATTCCTTTTGCACTTACCCAGAGATTTTCTTCATTTTTTTCCTCAAGTGATATTGCAAATATGTTTGTTGGATGACTTCTCTCGATTTCAGGAAGGCCTTTGGAAGTTATTAAGATGCAACAAAGACTGTCTCAAGGCGGAGGGGGGTTTGTGTGTGTTTTTAATTGCAGACCTGCTTTGTGGACAGCTGTGGATCTTACTTAAAAAGCTGACTAGTATCTGGCTTATGCTTGCAATAAATCTGATATTTCGTGGAATGCATTTAAATTCAAACAGTCATGCAGGTAGCTGGGAAGATATACCAAGGTATTGAGCTATCTTCATCTAGCCACACATGGTAAAAATTTTACAGAATAAGTTATGCACTATGCTGAAATCTGAAATAATGGCAGAAAGGATTTGCTGACCAGAGGTGAATAGTGAGCATGTTTGTTTCATTCCAAATACAAATGACATTGAAGGATTTTCTTTTATGTATTTGAATACTAGTTTTCTGCTTTTTATTTATGATTTTTTAAATAAACTAGTTTCATTTTTAAAAAGCACTGAAAATTATCTCTGTATTGTAAGTGAAGCTCATGCTTCCAAAAGAGCATGAGGGAAATTCCATGCTTGCAAACCTAACGAAGCTAAAGCTGTATTTTCTTTAAATGACAACTGCTTTTATGGTGACTTGTTAAAGCTGAAATGTATCTAGTGTCTTTTGAAATATATGGCACTGTTCGTTTAAAAAAAATGTTAAATTTCTGAAAGGGTAGTCTGAAGAGGAGGATATGCATTAGGAGAGAATAAAAATTCCTGTCAAGTACAGGAATGGACTTATACGTGGCAGGTTGACTGCCCCTTATTTCAGAAGTGGTTCTCAGACAGAAACTGTGTATGTGTGTATCCATGAGTAAATTAAGTCTTTTTTTTTCTTTCCTAAGCTCTCCCCATCTCATCTAATAACAAAAAATAATTGTTCACTGGGCTGCAGCTTTATGGTTTTTTGTCATTAGAAGTAAAAATTGACTCGACTGAGATTGGGACATTATTGCTTGTAGGTAGATATGGGTTTGGGATATCACTGAACCATAGCCACTTCCAGCTGATATCTCAGATTGTCCTTTTGAACTGATGATACTTTCCCAAGTATTTGTAATGTACCTGCGTCAGGACTTACTGAAGAGCTGGCTAGTTGCCCTATGTGATAGCCTTCCGTTGTTGGCTCTCTGATCCATATGGCCGTGGGGACAGGCAGGGCTGCAGTGGCAATGTGACAGTCCACTCAGGGCCACCAAGGTTGCTTTGCTCCATTATTATTATTATTATTATTATTATTATTTTACTTCTTGATGCATCCCAATAGTTCAGAGAAGGCAAATTGTTTGTACTTACAGTATTGCAGCATTTTGATTTTAGACAGCACAGAGCAGAGTAGGTTTGATTCCCTAGGTAAGGAAGTCAGGGTTTTGTAGCCCGTTACTCTCTTTGTAAAAACTAAAACTCTAAAAATGGCAATATGGAAATAGTTAATGTGAAGCAGAGTCTTTCAAGTCATCAACTAGCTCAATATGGCTGATTTATTTTTTAGAAAAAATACCTACTTCATTAATCGCAGATGTGCATGTTTCTTGTGTTAAGAAAGCTGGGACTAGAATGAGAATTCCCATTTCCCTTAAAGTTTCAAAAATTTGTCTGTTCATTGGAGGTAACTTTATCTTCTGATTTGAAGGGGGTAAGAACTCACGCTGCCTGCCCTTTTTCTTTTACTTACAAATAAATTTATGGACTCTAAGTGAACTCTCTGACCTTACCAACAGAGCAACATATGTGATTTTACTTTGAGAGAAATAGAAGTTAAATGCTCTCTTTTCATAGTTTGGCTATGCATTATAAAATGAAGCCCATCTCTTAGGGGCTTTTTAGGTTGTTGTGTTTTGTTTTTAATAATTGTGAAGTTGTTTTTACTTGAGCAAATGGCCTTATTAAGTTTGATAGTTTATTGCTGGATTGGTATTGCTATGTGTGATTGTTTTCTGTGTATTGGATTTTTTTTTTCTTTCCCAAGATGGCCATCTGTTGCATTTATCTTTTTCTATATGGGAATGTGACACTAACTAGAAGGTTTAGTGTACTTGAAACACAGTTGGGGTTAGCATTTATTCCATCCCCAAATTTATTCCATCTGTTTTGTTTTTAAAAGTCCGTGTTGTTCTTGGTTTAATTTTGAATACTCCTTTTTCCTCTTAGCATGTTTTAGTGATAAAATATTCTTGAGCAACCCTAGAAAAACAATTCGTTATGTAGTCATAAAGGAAGCAAAGCCAATTCTAGTGTAAACATTCCCAAGCATAGTTATCAATCAAAAGTGTATCCCTGATTATATAGATAGATAGCAGTTGACCAGGGGGAAATAAGACACCCAAGCAGCTTTTCTCATAGTAAAGGCTGAAGTCTTTCTTTCAGTGATCTTGAAAACCTCCTATATGGATACTGAGATTTCCTAACATTTGGATCTAAAAACATATCTGCCTAAATGTATGAACTTGAACAAGCATTTGTTGGTGTTGTTTTTGTTTGTTTGTTGTTGGGTTTTTTGTTGTTGTTGTTGTTGTTTTTAATTAACGACTGTGTCCTAGTATTGTAGCCCTTGGCTAGAAATACCATTCAACTGAGGAAAACACATAGGAGTAAGATTTGCAGAGTCTGGACTCCAGTGAGCTGGGCTGGGATGGGAAAATGGATGTTAAGAGGTCTCCCAGGAAAAATTTTGTAATGTTTTATTTTTACTGAGTATTAACATTGATCTGTGGGACTGCAGGGATGTTTTCTGCAGGTTTAAGGTGGGGGGAGGGAAATCAGATTTGGTCTCTGAAGAGACTAATGAGTTGACATGCCATTTGGGTTAACACAGGTGATGCTAACTTTCTTTTTTTTCCCCAACACTTTTTAGATATAATTTGATATTTAAGCTGATGCTTTTATGGCAAGGAAGTATTTTTATTCATATTAAGCCTTTTCTTTTTGCTTTAAAAAATGGAACAATGCTATCATTTTGGTGTACTACTTATACTTTGTCCACTTTTATGATTCCCTGAAGCCCTAATAATGCTTTAGTAAGTACTTCATATAAAACCTTGCAGAAGAGGAGAAGCAGTTACATGCTGCACGCCAAATGAAAACTAATGCTGTGTGGGAGGATATGGCCAAAGTATGTGCTGTGAAACATGTCTGGTTAGCATCGTTTTGTCTCTTAGATCCTCCCCACTTGAGTGGAGTGTATGCATTTCTTCCTTCTCTCTTCCCTCCTCCTGCCCACAATCTGTTGGCTGACTTAAGAGCAGGAGTGGTACAGCAAAAGTGCAATCAGATAAAAATACTACTTTCCCACAGTTTTAGGGGCACTGCATCATACGGTTTGGTTTTACAAGAAATGGAATAGTTGGTACGTGCTGACCGTCAAAAAGATGTGCAAAAATCTGGGAAGGGAACACAGTTTTTTAGAAGGTTTTATTAACTGCAGGCCTGTTAGATGCTTAGAGATAGGCATGTTTATGGAAAAAATAAATCTTCCAGCATCAGTTACTGCACCACCACACTGCCTTTTTCTTAGCAGGGAGTAATTGTAAAGGAAGGAAATGCAAACTGATACAAAAACACAAAACAGTTGGTGCATGATGAACTTTGATGTTAAAGCCTAATTGACTTTTTCTTTTGTTAAATACATAAATGAATGCGCTCTATTTGAGGATAGAACTTGTGTGGAGCATTTGAGGGACTTGAAAAGTCTCCACAAGCAAAAGAAATAAATTGGTTTAGTGGTTATAACATTTTCAAGAGTCTTAAAAGCAAAACATTTAGTTTATGCTTTCAGAAACTTGTTTACAAGAACACTACTGTTCTCTGCTCTTCTGTGTTCCATTAGCAGAATGGCAGAAGGGTATTGAATACCCATCAGTTGGAATTTGCTATGATTTCTGAAATGAGGAATCTGATGAAAGTTAAAAGATACATGATACTGTGATGGTAAAGTTACATTTGGTGAAAGAGCAGTCAAACTAAGTTCTTACAGAGGTTTACTAGGGGATTGTTTGGATTCCTGTGGAGAGCTTGCAGATGGTTGGGAGTTTTGTTTGGAATTTTTTTAATAAGCAGACCAATTTATTTAAAAAAGGAAAAATCTGTCATGCTGTGGATGCTGATGGCCAGTAGGCCTGCTTTTTGAACATATGTGCTGAGGACCCTTAAGCAGTAACTCACAGGCCTTCAGGGATCTTCAGACAGCAAGTCAAAAACTGTTAGAGGTAATTAATTTTTTCCTTATGTTTCCTGCTTCACACACACGCACACACAAAAAGCATGTGGTAATTCTGTAGCACTGATATCTCAAGATATTTAGAGACAAAACTGGCTAGCAGAACTCTGCATCTGCTTTTTGGAAGTATGCATTACTTGAGACCTTGAAACCACACTGATGGCACCATAGGAAGTCTGCTTACCCTTATGCAGCACACTTACAGCTGTGGCTAGAAGGTAATTCTGCAGGCACATACTGATTCCTGGGTTGAAAATGTTAATAGCCAGTTTGATGGACTGAAATTATTCTTTATTTTCTACTTTATGGGAAAACAAAAGTGGTGTCTGATATCAGTTATTGTTCTGGATGTATTAATACATAATAGCCTAGTGCCGATCTTGGCATCACAGTTGATGTATTTTAACAGTCACATGCCAACTAATGGAAGCAGATTTGGTCTTATTGGAACAAAGAAAAAAGAAAATTAGCCTGATGAAAATTTTGGATTCCAGGGAAAGGATGGTAATGTTTCTCTCTTCTTTTATTTTTTCCCTGGCATTCTACAGTTTTTAATATAATCTTCTTTGAAACACCATGAACAATAATGGAAAAAGATCTTATTATATTCACATTCTGTGTCTCATTCAGCGTGTTAGTTGTGGCTTTTTAAGCTAGAATTTGCCCATAATATTCTGTGGAAACAGAGCAGGCTCACATACTAGTGTGTAGATCCAAGGCATTTGTGTTTCCAGTAAAGTGTATTGCTGCAACAGTGACCATATTATCCTACAAAATTCAAACTACTTCTGGTAAGACTGACAGTATGATTCTTAAGGAAAAGCTGCCAGAAGAGGTGACCTGAACATCTGTGTCAAACTTCAAGAAGGAATGCAAACACTGCATTTAATTCCTAGCAGTAGAAACATTCAACAAAACATTATTTATGTCATCCTTATATAAACTATCTATCCACAAAAGTGCACACAGAGGAAAAGAAGCCATACTTGACAGTCTAGCTGAATCTTGTTAATATGTTGATGGTAGATAGTAGTCATAGGACTGACATTACAAGATTGTGTCTTTAAAAAAAGGAAGTATGTTTTTAGGAAAAAGAGAACTGTTGGGAGAAGAAACGATATGCTTCATGGGAAGAATAAATGTAGTCACACAACAGCTAACCTGGTGGACGCTTACCATAAATATACTCTATGGTTCAAGTGACAGGAGCCTCAGTGGGAAACCAATACTGACCTCATATGCATATAGCTGTGGTTTAAGAAAAGTATATCCTTTGACTATAGAACTTCAGGCATTGTCATGCTAAGAAAAACTGCTGAACCTTAGATTTGAGAAAATGGGCTTTTCAACATAGCTATTCTCTACCTTTTTTTTTTTTTAACTCCAAGATTATTTAAACAAAATAAACATATTTATGACATAACATAACATAGGTATGTAATATAACATAGATATTTAACTGTTCTCTTGATTTCTTAATTCTTCTTCTCACATTTTTCAGGGTAGGAGGGCAGGAAATGCTTAAATAGTGTAACTACAGCATTTGTAATAAAGTTTGGGATTTTCAAAAATTTGTTTATTTCATTGAGGTAATGTTTTCTGCTTTTTATGTCCATGCTCAAAGCCATGTGCTACTGTCAGATGTCCATCAGCAATGCTATAACAATTGAGCCAGTCACAACTACTTATTGAAAGCTTGACTGCTGTAAAGAAACTGCTTATGGTCTCGTATAGCATGAAAACAGATAGCTATGGTGTCTTTAAAGGCCAAGTTTTGAAGTAATTTGTTCAATTCTTTCATACGTCCAATCTGAATTTTTCAGATAGTCCTCAGTTTCTGTAAAACTTCCCCAATAGAATGTCTTATATTGAGCATAGTAAGTTGCAGGTAAGCTTTGGGAGGTTGATGCAGGTTTCCAGCAGGGCTTATGCTTGTGGAGTTTCAAGTGGCGTTAGCAGCTGTCAGGAATAGTTTACTAGTTTTCATACGCGTGATTTTATGTTTAATGCTATGTTACCATCAGTCTTTGACTGGCAAAAGATAGTAACACTATTTTCTTTTTTCCCAAATCAAACTGGTGGAGAGTTTAAACAAGTGGCTATTACTACTGTTCGCCTTGTTTCTCACTTACCAATATCTCACTTTTAACATGCTCTCCTCACTCTTTTTCAGACTCCCTTTCTGTCTCCAGCAATGATGCCAGTCCTCCTGCTTCAGTAACATCGCTTCAACCCCATATGATTGGGGCACAGAGCTCCCCGGGTCCCAAGCGTCCTGGCAACACTTTGAGAAAATGGCTTACCAGTCCTGTGAGGCGTCTCAGCAGTGGGAAAGCAGATGGGCACGTCAAAAAACTGGCCCACAAGCACAAGAAGAGTAGAGAGGTGCGCAAAAGCGCTGATGCAGGTTCTCAGAAGGACTCTGATGACAGTGCAGCAACCCCACAAGATGAGACTATTGAAGAGGTACGTGTTTCAGGCAGCTGTCTGCAGTGTGCTTCTGTGTCTCTGATAGATCTACGTAGTGAGACCTGCTTAAAGCTATACATGTGCCTTAGAGCAGAGGATGGCCCTTCAAATCAATGTGTAATTACTGTCACCCAACTAATAAACATGGCAATTTTCATTGAAGGAAAGGAAATAGTGAACTACTGCATATACTGCCTGATTAATTATTTTTCTTGCTTCTGATGTATTTGGCTTCAGACTTGGAACACTGTGAGTTACACAGTGACGGAGAAAAAAAGACTAGAGACCTGGTAGCATGGTGAAGAGATAATTGTAGCTTGGGAAAGAATATTGGCATCTGTCCTTGAAGGTCATGCTGTAGAAAGTGACTGTCTAATGCAGCTGTAGCATTATTTCGAGAGTATCTATTATTCTGCAGTTCTGTGAATGAGAGAAAACCTATAGCCAGGTTTCCTCCTTAAAGTGAGGAAAGGACAATTATCATCTACGCTTGTTCCTTTAAACATGCTTAAATTATCCTGTGAACTCAGCTGCACTAAACTTTGGCTAATTCATAGTTTCTTATGTAGTTTGAGGGACTGTCTTTCGTCACAGCTGTAAACATCATACAAGCATTCTGCTTTCACTACTTTAAGGTGGAGGTGGATATGAGAAAAGATGATTGACAGAATACTTTGTTATAAGCAATTCTTATAGCCTTCAGACATCTTGATATGAAGCTCAGTGCTTCCTGTACAAAGTCCTTGAATTAGTAAGTTAGAAGAATGGGACTCATACTTTGCAGAACTGAATTTGTGAAGCATTACTTTGACAGCACCTTCCTGTAGTAAATTTCAAGCCAACTGTCTGCTTCTCAGTACATTAATCCGTCTGCTTTTTCCAGTTTCCAGCCAATAAAAACATGATCTACAGCATCTGATTTCTTTTTTTTTTTTTTTTAAACTGTGTGCGTAGTGTCATATTGACTTGTTGGGAGACAGGTGAATCTATAGAACACAAGTTAAGACTAACTTGTGTTTAACAAGTTTCATGCTGCTGAAGAGGTAACAGAGCTTGAATGTCTTAATTTTATTTACAGAGGGGTCGTAATGAGGGGCTGAGCAGTGGCACTCTCTCAAAGTCATCCTCTTCAGGCATGCAGAGCTGTGGAGAGGAAGAAGGTGAAGAGGGAGCGGATGCTGTACCACTTCCTCCTCCCATGGCAATTCAGCAACACAGTCTTCTCCAGCCTGATTCACAGGATGACAAGGTAGGAAGAGGAAGCAGGGAAGGCTTTGCATGTTGAAACAACCTCTGTCTGTCCAAATCTTTCTTCTGTTTCCTGAAGTCTTGTAATGTATACTGTATGCCTTTATGATAGACAGAAATAATCACTGTGCCATCATTAAAAGGGTTTACTGGGGAAAGTGTGTAAATAAAATATATTTGTTTTAAACACGTAAGAACAGAAATTTTTCTTCTAGACCTTTGTATCCCGAAATGGGAAACATGGTGGCTTTGTAGGCCTACTTACATCTATTTAACAGATGCCATGTTTGTGGTTAGAAAATAATTGCTTTATAATCATACCTTTTGGGTACTCAATTTTAAATATTATGTGCATATAGAGTTTATCTGGAGAAATTAATAGTTGTACATTAGAAACCTTTTTAGATCATAGATTGTTTACCAAGCCCTCTTACTTTGAATAGCCTCATATCTGGGGGAAAAAGGAAAAATCAGCATATCTTAGCAGAAAGAGCTGTTCACGTTGACTTTAATGTTTTCTTAATAGCTGTATAATTTTTTAAATTATTTTTATTATTCTTAATGTGTACCTCTACAGGTGTGCTAAAAAGTTAATAATGAAGTTAGGGCAATAGTACAACTCAGGGTAATTTTGCTTTTGTTTGTTAAAAAAAAAAAGAAAATATATGCCAAAAGGGATGGTTAATAATTTTGCGTCAACAGTTGAAATTTCTGGGTATCAGTAGTAATTGCACAAAGGAAATCTTACGTGCATATAATCTCCTTTTCTTAAATGTTACGATGTTCATACATTGGGAGGGTTTATTTCAATTTTTAACACTGATCAAATCTTTAGAGGACAGCTGTCAAACCAGGACATAGAGGGTTTTAGAATGCAAACTATCTGGACTTGCGCAGTAATATTCACATTACAATCGTCTCACCACTTTGATGCTTAAAATTTTTAGCTGTTTTATTCACTCTTAGTGAATATTGTGGGTGAATTATCACTGTTTTGAGTGGTGCAACTTTGGCTGATCTTGTTAATCTTTTCTTTTATCCCACTGTCTTTCAATGGGGATCCCTGAAGCTGTCATTTGTAGGATAAAACTGTCTGGCTTCTATGTTTTATTTGTATATATTTCCCACCTCTTTTCTGAGTTTGGAAAGTGTAATAAATGAGTTGGGGCAGGGGGATGTTAATATTTTGACCTGGAACAAATAAGGCAAAAACAGACATTTTAAAATCTTGCTGATCTCCAGACCCAAGATAATATTTTAGGGCTAGAAAATAATCTCACTTTGCGGTTTGTAAATAGCATAAAAATAATGTTGGTGAAAATACGTTAAAGTTCCTGCTAATAAGCTGCCTTATTTGTATGTCCCTTCAGTGATTTAAAAAAAAAAAAAAAAAAAAAAAAAAAAACCTGATAAAAAAGCCTTATAAAATGTTGTTTAGATAAAAGTTGTTTTGCTTATTATTTGTTCTTTTTTTACAGTGCAAGATCTGTCAAGATCTGTTTTGTGAAGGGATATACTTGAAAGATAGTGTCCTTTCACTTTTGCATTTCTCTTGCGAAGTCAGGTAGCTTTGAGTAGCATTTAGTCACCAGTAAACTTCTTTAAAGGTTACATGCACCCACTGCTGTAAAGACATTGGGACAGTTTTTGAAGTAACTTAAACTGCACAGCAAGAGGCAAAGAAGTCCCATTGTGTGGTAGTCTTGGAGCTTGTGTGCCACCCTGAATTCCACACACCAAGACTTACCACCAATTTCCAGTACCTAAAGCAAATGCTTTTTAGTACACAGAAGTGAGAAGCCAGAGTGAAGTTTTATCCAGCAGAACTCAGAGGAATCTACTGACAGAGCCTCTGATTGATAAAAGGCTTGCAACAAGTCCCCTGTTGTCTGCCTTCTGGGTAGAGTCTTTCACATTTCTGCCACATTAGGTGGTTTCCTCTGGATCCCAAGGAATGTCTCCTCCTTTTCATGACCTCAGAGGCTTGGCTTTGTTCTGCACCTCACTTCAAGCATTTCTTCCTCTCTGTGGCTCCTGGTTGTTACTCATGCTGGAAACTCCCTGCTTTGCTGGGCTTTTCCCTCCCTGCTCAGCCTACCGTGGCCTCCAGCAGTATCTCACTCTTGCATGTGCTCCTTTGCTCCCTCTACCTTTCTTTCTGCTCCCAGAGTACATCATCGAGAAGAAGGTCAACTGGCAGACTTCATCTGTGCAGCGCATCAGCTCCTTCTTTTTCAGATAAATTAACTACATGAGCTGGGAAACAACCAGTGCTGAAGTTTAACCAACAGTCACATCATATGTCTGGGGTCCCCAGTACAAGAAAGACAGAGGGAGCTGTTGCAGAGGGTCCACAAAGATGATCAGAGGGCTGGAGCACCTCCCCTGTGAAGACAGGCTGAGGGAGCTGGGCTTGTTCAACCTGGAGAAGAGAAGGCTGCGGGGTGACCTCATTGCAGCCTTTCAGTACCGAAAGGAAGCCTACAAATAGGAGGGGAGTCAACTCTTTACAAGGGTTGATAATAGCAGGACAAGAGGAAATGGTTTTAAGTTGAAGGAGGGAAGAGTTAAGTTGGATATCAGGGGGAGTTCTTTACTATGAGAGTGGTGAGGTGCTGGAACAGGCTGCCCAGAGAGATTGTGGATGCCCCATCCATGGAGGTGTTTAAGGCTGGGTTGGATGGGGCCCTGGGCAGCCTGATCTGGTATTAAATGGGGAGGTTGGTGGCCCTGCCTGCGGCAGGGGGGTTGGAGATTCATTATTCTTGAGGTCATTTCCAACCCAAGCCATTCTATGATATACTCCCAACAGAGCAACAGATAGAACAGACTTTAACCAGAGACTGGTAACAATGCTGGCAGTATTTTGTGAGGCTGAGCTAAGTTCCGTATCCAAAAGCTGCATACCAGCACAGCTTTGGAAAAAACTGATTGGTAGTTAGATGTCAAGAGTATACAATTGCCTGAAAGACATGCTAGCTCTGGGCTTGCCAAGTTTTTGGTATGCATGCAAATATTGTGTGCTAGGCAATGCTGATATGTCTAATATCACTAAATAATACAGCCATTTTCTCCCATAAGAGCTCATCTGCATAGTATGTATTCTGTTCGATAGAATCATTGCACACTTCATGGATTTACATTTGATGGCAATTTACAAGTTGTTTGCATTTAATTTTTGGATAAGCAATATTAAGTTTCAAGATCAGTTATGCTAATGTGAAACTAATTATTTTCGCTTTTTGTTTTCTCTTTTTTGTAAATTGATGCAGCATTATGTTGACTTGTGTTCTGTCTCTGCTTTGGCTCAGTTCCCATATCTTTCCATTTAAAGTTGTCTGTATTTCCTTTGCTTACCCAGCCCCTATTTTCCTTTCCAAATAAGGCGAA
This sequence comes from Chrysolophus pictus, assembly GCA_037305975.1. Taxonomy (NCBI): domain Eukaryota; kingdom Metazoa; phylum Chordata; class Aves; order Galliformes; family Phasianidae; genus Chrysolophus; species Chrysolophus pictus. Next base: position 23,775,593 of record CM074577.1, on the reverse strand, counting down.
TACAAGGCAAACTACCTAAAATATGTATATTGCTTTTTATATTGACCTATGGAAGCCTTGTCACACCCTAGTTGATTTGAGAAGAACCTCCTGTGTTAAGCTGTTATATGTGCCAGTTCTTTGTCCAATTTGTTGGAAACATTTGCAGAACAGCTTACCCTGTGTTACACAATGTTCACTGTGCTGTTCATAATATGAAGTAAGGTTCATATTGCATTGTTTCCATTTTCCAGTTATTTAATGATAAATGTAATGTGCAAACAACTCTGTTTGCAAATTACTGAGACTGAATTTAATGGCCCTCCCCAAAATCCTTTACTGTGAACACCTTTTGCCTTCAGTTGTATCTATAAACTGGCATTTTATAGCTTGAGGCCAGAGATCTTCTGTACTCTACACATACGATTGGGGAAAATGGATGGCACAAGGAATGGTGAGCTCAATTTCCCCTCTGAATCTGAGCAATGTACTCCAGCTCCTTTAGAAAAGTAGATGCCCCTGAGTTACTGGTGTATTTTTTCTTAGTTTAACTGGTGTTACAGCTTGTATTTCAAGCCCTTTCGGTTCTTGTTAATCTTCTGCAGTTGTAGATTTGTTTAACCAGCAATAAAATATGTTAACAAACTGTCTGTTGTTCATTAGGTCAGCTCAGGTGATTTTTATAGCTGTTTGTCAGGCATATTATATTCAGAAAGATGAAGGATATTTCCTTAACTTTTATTGCATGTAGGAACAGGAATTTTTATTTCAGTAATTATAATGGAAGGCACAATGTTCTTTCAACATTTAGCTTTTGTGGGCTTTACTTAAAATTTCCATTTCCCGTTGCCTAACTTGGGATGATTTTAGTGTTATGCTGACAATTATTGAGTACCTTTGTTCTTGAGCAAATGCCAAGCTGACACTAGATTTTCCTTGCTTTATGTCATTGCACAGACCTCTTCTCGATTATTGGTGCGGCCTACCAGCTCTGAGACGCCCAGTGCTGCAGAACTAGTCAGTGCAATTGAAGAGCTCGTCAAAAGCAAAATGGTGAGACTGACTGGCAGACAGCACGTGCTAACATGTTATCTAGAGAAAAGCTCCATGTTCATCCTCAGCATTCAACTTCAATGTGTGAAATGTCGTGTCTGTTTCAAAAGTCACTTTTGGGATTGGAGTATGGGTCATTTTATACATCCTCTTCTGTGGAATCACTTAGAAAATAGTTGAATGGCACTGTAGAGTTGTGAAATACAATAAATGTGAAGGAGGGGTGAACAAAGAAAATGCGTATCCTACCAGCAAAAAAGAAAATGTCCGAGTAGAAAAACAAATGCTAAGACCCAGAATTACCCTAATTTGCCTCATAGAGCTGCATTAGAAGAATCTCTGAAACTAAATCTAAATCCTAAAAGTAAATCTTGCTGACTAAAACAGGTACTTGATCAAACAGCTTGTGCTATCTAGCAGTTCTTTAGACAATGTGATAATAGCTATACAAATAATACCTATAAAGAGGATTGGTTTGAATGTTACTGGCTCCATTTGCTAACAAATTAAATAGTCATAATTTTGTCAGATTTTTAAAGTTTTTGTTTCCAAGTTTCTTTGTTGCTGAAAATTCTCACTGGCAAAGAGTAGATTGTATAGGTAATTCCACAAGTCTTTGTATTCAGAGCTCAACTGTACATGGTCCTGGAAAACATGTTCTAGCTGACCCTGTTTGAGCTGGGGCATTGGACTAGATAGTCCTTTCCAATCTATTCTCTTAATAATTTTAAGTCTGGCTTTTGCAACATACAGAAGACCTCTTTGGACTTAGTAGAAGTGCTACTATGAAGACTTTGCAGAGAGCCACAGCTTGGCAAACCCGTGTTACCAGTTGATATTTCCCAGATTCTTCCTAAATTTAAGCAGCTTTGAATTTCAGAATGAAAAATTGGCATTTCCATTTTCCATTTCCTCATTCAGTAAGACTTAAACTTCACTTACATTATTGCATAAATAATTTCTGCATGTTTAGAGTGTTAACTTCAGTTTTTTCTTCTGTTGTACTGCAAGGGTGAATAAGGAGTCATCTGTGGGAAAATTCAAAACAGCCTTTTGTAAATGGAAAACTTAATAGTTCACATCTCTTCTATACAGCCTAGCAGTGGATGTAGATTAATGATCCTTGCATATAGTCCCTGCTGGAGATGTTCTCATTTCACACATGTAGCCAAGGGTCAGTTTTTCCAACTTTTTGGGCCTGTCGTGTTATTATTGGGTTTTTAATTTTTGTAGGAAGAAAAAAAAAAATTATGGCTAAACCCCACCCTAGTGAAGTAAATCTGTCTTGCGTTAAAGACTTTATCACATGCAAGAAAACGTGATATATAACAATAGCTTGATCCAAGATTATGGGTTTAGATTAAAGAAGTCCAATAAATATTTCAAAGAAATTTGTTCATATTATTTCTCCTATGGCTTCTCCATCTTCTAAACAAACTATAAGACTGAGCAGTCTGTGTGTTGGAAACCATTTATCTGGCAGAAGAGAGAGATCATTTCCTAGGAATTGAGCTGTCAGGCTCAAAAGCAAGTCAGTATGTTGGCCAGTTAATAAGATAAAATGTTTGACAAAAAATGCCACTTCTGTTGTGATTAAAAATATAACTTCCAAAGAGTTCTCTTTAAAGTTGTTCCATTTATTTTTTGAAAATAGCTTACGTATGAGAGAACTAAATAACGATAAATATAATTTAACCTCTGTCAATAAGTACACGTGTGTACTTACATCCTCAGCAGGATATTCTGACTTTTAGCCCATCTTGCTCAAACCAATTGGACTGTGTTCTTCTCCTGTGAAGGAGAGACTGATATATTTAAGTGTGTTATGCTTCTATGAAGTTAGATTTTCTGTCCTGGAAAACAAAGTTTTTGATAGGTTTCCTCAAAACTTGAGACCTTTTTTGCCAAGATACAGTTGCAGTAATTGGTATTCCATAGGTTCCCATATACAGTTGTATGTAAACACATCTGGAGAATAAAAGGGAAATAAATAATTGTCTTGAACACATTTTTAGGCCTTGGAAGACCGTCCAAGTTCCTTGTTAGTAGATCAAGGTGACAGCAGCAGTCCATCCTTCAACCCTTCAGATAACTCTCTTCTCTCCTCATCATCACCTATAGATGAGATGGAAGAAAGGAAATCCAGCTCCTTAAAAAGACGACAGTAAGACCTCATTTTCACTCTGTTCTTAATAATGTTTTGAAGAGAGAAGGCCTGTTTAAAGAATGTCCATTTTGAACTGACAGCAGAAGCTGTTAATCTGGAAAGAAGAGGACTTGTGTTAGGTGTCAAGCATGCAATTACAATATGTAAAGGAAAAATTCTTTCCTCAAACACTAGTCACAGTATAAATTTCCTATGACTTAATTTCAGTCACGCTTTTGTTTGACTTTTGTTACACATAAATCTCAGTTAAGCAAAAATATGCAAATCATTAAATATTCAGAGGTCTTTTAGGCTTCAAAAAAATGATCATTCCCCTTCTTCTGTACCCCCATGCCATTCCTCAGGGATTCTTTATTTCTTTTGTAGTAGTAAAGTGTTACCATGGTAGAAGAAAAACATGCTTGTTATTATGCTTAAGAATGTCCAGATCAGAGATATACTAGCATTTTATTTTAAACAGTAGTTAAATGTTTAATTTAAATGACACGTGTAGGAAAACATCTAACTTTTGATAAACAGAAGCTAGCATGTTCCAGTTCCAAAATGAAAGAAGCATTTTGCTTAGAAACTGTGTGCATTAATGCTTCGTTTTCAGCTATGCTTATCAGCTGTGCAAATGTCTAATAGGCTATGTATCATTAATCCTTTTTTAGAAGCATTTTTAGTGACATTTGTGTTCACCATTTCCTTTCCCCTGTAGCTATGTCTTGCAGGAATTAGTGGAGACAGAGCGTGATTACGTACGAGATCTGGGCTACGTAGTTGAGGTATGTTGTTTTTCATTAGTTTATTTTTTTTCTAATATGGTATCAACCAACTGTGCAACTCAACTTATTTGTCTATTTAACATGGCTAAATTCAAAAAAGCGTTGTAGGCTAAGCAGGTAGAGAAGCTATCCTGAATTTGGAAGACTTGCTCCTTCCCTACTGCTAAGCTTCTCTTAGACTTCTGTAAAAGAGATAAGACTTAAGGGAGATGCATAACATTGAGCTACCAATGAAACACATATGGAAAACCAGAGAGAATGTACATAACAGAGAATTTCAGCCTAACTATGTTCAACTCTTAACAGAGGAAGGAGAAGAAAGGCACGAAATTTTCTTCTTGTGTGGCCAAAATTTGGTTTTAGCTCTAAATCTTCCACCAAAGAAACATCCATCTCTTCCACACTATGGGGAAACTACAAATATTAATCTCTGAGGCAAAGGGTGGCCTTTTGATAATATTGAAATGAAATATCATTCATGAATATAATATATCATTCATGAATATAATTTTCTTTAGTACAATATTTTATAACCATACTTCAAGTGAAGTTATGTATAAAACAGTTTTATGATTTCTTTGGCTTTCTGTCCCAAGCAAGTTGTTACCCTGGTCAGCTTGAAAGGCTTCTGAGGAAAGGGAGATTACAAGGTTACCCTCAGTTTTTTTAAGTTGGAATATTCACAGTGAGTTTCTTTGTATTGTTGCAGGGTTACATGGCACTTATGAAGGAAGATGGTGTTCCCGATGATATGAAAGGCAAAGACAAGATTGTATTTGGAAATATTCACCAGATTTACGACTGGCACAGAGAGTAAGTATATCTAACTTGAAAGCCTGCTAGTGAACAGATCTATCTAAAAATACTAGATTGACTTAAAGAAAATATTTTTTCCCTCAAATATTTAGAAACAGGGTAAATACACTAGTCATGTGCTTTCACTTATTTATTTAGTAGATTCAGCTAAAAAATGTTGGTATGAAAATTTGTTTATATATCACAGCTGCTTCGGATAAGAATCTCTAGTTTGGATAGCGTTGTGCAGAACTCATGTTTGTTTGATTTCTCTGTTTAAGAATATGATCATTAATGAATTTCTTAGAGATTAGCATGGCAGTATGAACACTTCAACCACTCTAAACTAGGTAGGAGAAAAATTTCAATCGATACATGAATGAAAATTTATTGAATACGAGTATTTTTCCATGTTGTCATGTATGTCCATTTGGAATATGTATTAAAATATTACACTGTTAATATTGTCATTTTGGAAATATGTTAATGTCTAATGCAGTTGACAGGATGCAAAATGTATCTTGTAATAAGATTGCCTTGTAATCACCTGTTGCCATAATATATGCTATCAGAAAAAAATGCTTAACTCTGTTTATGTTCAGCTTCTTTTTAGGAGAGTTGGAGAAGTGCCTTGAAGATCCAGAAAAGCTGGGATCCCTGTTTGTTAAGCATGTAAGTGCAAATGTCTTATATGGCCAAGCTCTAGTATTGCTACCAACAAACATGTTTTTTAAGAATATATCTATGATATAACATAGTTAAGAAAGTGCTATAAAATATTCCTCATTGTAAGAGGAGGAAGGATTGTAAGAGCTTGTAAGTGGACTAAGTAAATAACCTTGGCTTTTTGTTGGCAGTATCCTTCTGTGAAGAAATATGAGTATGGGCTCCATTTGTCAATTCAGTTCCAGTTCTGTTGAGGGAACTGTCATTTCATATGACGATACACACCTGTCTTCTAATCCTGGATATCAAATCTTAGATATCAGTGCAGTCCTAGATATCACCTTGGAAGACAGGAAATAGGAATAGGAAAGCAGCTTATTTTCCATAAAGATTTCTGTGCGTTCTAGTTCTGTATTTGTTCCCTTTTTGAAAATCACACTAGTGTTTGGGACTCCTCCCTTTTCACTGGGGAAGAAATAGTGAGTGCCAGACATTCACAGTGTTTAATTTTAGCCTAACACTGTACCCTTTATAATTCTTTATAATTTTCCCCCCTTTTCATCTGTTTACTAAAAGGAGTGCCTGTGTGATGCATCTGGATATGGTAACACTTCAGAAGGAAATAAGATAAACCAGCTATCTAGAAACTAGATAATATCAAAGATTATGTACCAGTAGTCAGTCACTCTCCTATCATCTTTTTGGGGGCATATTATTGTGTCAAAGAACAATTGAGTATCTATTTGAGATGAGATCTCAGAGTGCTCCAAGTCACATAAGGTTGATGAAAGGAAACATGCCTGCTAAACATGATTGTTTGCATAAGACAAAGGACAGACTAGGCTTAAGCATATTTACTGGGTTTCAGATTTTCCCAGTGATCTTGTGTTTGAAGTCAGTACCAGGATAGCAAAAAAAATAGAGAGCCAAGCATTCATTGAACAGTAACTGGAAGTCAGGTTTAATTCCTTGACTAATGATGAGGAGCGAGCTGTTTGATTTCCAAGAGATTATTAAAAAAAAAAAGAAAAGTGAAGGGAGAGGGGAGAACCTTGACACACTGGTGTAACGTGATGATACCTCAAGGGAGTAATTCTTCTCATTGCTGTTTTACTTTCTCCTGGTGTATTTATTTGAACTGAATTGTCTTTGAAAGGCACCCTTATCACTGCAGATGGAAAGGCATGTTGTGATGCTATTATAACATCTTCTAGCACAACTCTAACTACCAGCTAGAATGTGTAGAATGTGAAAAATTATATTAATCATTTTAGTCTATGCTTTGTATCAATTTCAAGCTTCATTTTACTTTTTTTTTTTTTTTTTTTCCTCATTATTGGTCATTGCTCTTGAATTCTCTGACCAGGAAAGCAGTCCTGGCAAAACAATTAGGAAGAATTTGGAACTGATTATAGACACGTATCATATGTCTGTGTTTCTTAACCATCAAGGTGGTAATCAAGAATGAATCTTAGTATCAAAGCTATGCTCCCTTTTTTTCTTTGTTGCCTCAGTTTAAAAACACATGCACACGCAAAATACAGACTCAGAGTTCAGAAATACTAGCACCACTGCTCCCAGGCTACATCACCTGCTACTGCACTGAAACTTGAATAGGACAGCTAATGCTGCACAGAAGATAGACAGGTTTCTCCTAATTACTTTGTACAGCTAAATAGGAGGAGGACACTGTTATATTAATAACTAGATAATTCAAATAAAAAGCATTCAAATTAAATTGTAATATTTCAGAGGCTTTCTTCATTTTTCTTGCTAAATAAAAAATGTAACCGTTTTTGTAGTTCTGTTTATTAGGTGACTTTCTAAGCTATTGTTTCTATGCATCTGATGTTCAAGAGTGTATATGTAACTGTGACAATGTTTTGACTTGTGTTTGATTTCTGAAATCGTCATGGTATCCCCAAATAAATGGTTTTCAGATGTGTAATTTTGTTTCTATTTCAGTCTGGCATGCTTTTTTCCTGATGATAATATATCATTCTGCATCCTTGTTTTTCTAGGAGAGAAGGTTGCACATGTACATAGTTTACTGCCAGAACAAACCAAAGTCTGAGCACATTGTCTCGGAATACATTGACACATTTTTTGAGGTAAGTTCTTGAGAGAAGGTGTGTGCACAAACAAACCATAAGCATTATCAGATCTGTTGGTTAAAAAAGGACAGGACATGTTATTGTTTTGAATTGTAATTTCTTGCCATTTCTGTTCTGATATCTCAAGTATGATACAGGTTTCTAACAATGTATTAACCTTATACTTGAACTTTAAATATTAATTAATCAAGAATACCATCTTTACTAGCCTTAACCAGGATGGTTAGCAGTGTATATAAATGAAATTCTGATGTTAGATGACCAACATCATTTAGAAAATGTACAGTCTGTGAGTTAAAAATTATGTTTCAGTATACATTCTTTTCCAAAAAGACATAGAAGATGCTAGGAGGAGAGAATAGTTCTAAAGCAAAACTGATACAGGGAAAGGACTCCATCTTTTGCTGATTGAAGATCAAATTCTGCGCTGTCTTTGCCAGTTTCTACTCTGATAGCCATTAATAGTAATGTATGCTGCTGTGTTTCTAACTGAACTAAGCAATATCTGAAGCAAAAAAAATCTTTGTTTTACAACCCTCAGGATCTAAAGCAACGCCTGGGCCACAGACTTCAGCTCACGGACTTGTTAATAAAACCTGTGCAGAGAATTATGAAATACCAGCTATTACTAAAGGTAAAGCAGCTCTGAGTTGAATAATGTAATACATGGTAAATTATGTATTCCCTCTTTAAATAATTGCTTATGCTCTTCTTCTATCTTACATAACAGAACCCAGATCTGTAAGCATATCATGTGATTATTTTCTGACCATATTTGGGTAGCTTTAAAAATTGAAGTAGATATATCGGACAATTGAATGTTGTGTTGGTTTTTTTGTTTAAACAGTTAAAGTTCAACTGAACTCAAGTCAGTGATGTGGAAAATGTTTAGAATTAGAATTAGTACTAATGTCATACAAAGGGGAGGGGGATATCCCAGCTGTCTTCATCTCTAGATAAGATTCATCCCAACTTCTTCATCTATACATGCAATTACACTTAAATGTTTACTGAAAAGCAACCCTGGAACTGTTGTCTTAATATATGTCTTGTATAATCGGAAACAGAAGAGCTAATAAATCTTTAAAAGTATGTAGAGGAAAGCACCACAGGAAGAAGCTTTAAAAAGAAAAAAAAAAATTGTATGCATGTTCTGCAATCTCTCGGTCTTTGACAGAGAATATAGCAAATAAAGATCTTCGGAAATTTCTCTGTGTGATTTAATGAGCACAAAACTTACATTATTGTTTTTTCCTTTTTCAGGATTTCCTCAAATATTCTAAAAAAGCTAACCTTGATACAACAGAACTAGAGGTACTTGAAATGTTTTCTCTCAGTGATTTCAATGCTCTTTATTCTGAACTTGTTTTGACGTTATTTTCCTTTTCTGATCTTCTTGAGGACGTGCTTATAATAAGTGTTTACTTTTCACATTACTTTCTGTTCTAAAGTAACCATAGCAAATGAAACAAAATTTTATCCTCTTAACATATATTTGGAAAATTAAGCTCTGTCTTTTTATCTGTCTTGAACAGAGAGCTGTAGAGGTCATGTGTATAGTACCAAAACGGTGTAATGACATGATGAATGTTGGCCGTCTGCAAGGATTTGATGTAAGTTGGTTGGGATTTTTCAGTGAGTTTTTGTCAGGTGCTCTAGAAATTAAACACTAACATTATGGAGAGCATTGATGGGGAGAAGGCAGATAGTCACTAAGCTAGGCTGGAAAAGATGAAAATTGACTGTTGATGCAATATGCATTAGCCCGATCATTGTCACATACTCTACCTGTGAAGCCCTTTCTGCTTTGTAATGTAGGTATGAACTTGAATTCTTTCCCTTTTCAGCACTCTAGAAAACATTAGAAGAATAAATGAGAGGTGGTAGGGAAGGAGCTTTTTGAGAACAGAGAGTTGAAAGTCTTGTAGTTTCAATCATAGAATTGTTTAATCATAGAATTGCTCAGGTTGAAAAAAACCTTAAAGATCATCAAGTTCAACCAGAGCCTAATCATACTACCCTAACTCTAACAACCCTCTGCTAAATCAAGTCCTTGAGCACCACATCCAAACGGTTTTTAAACACATTCAGGGATGGTGATTCAACCACCTCCTTGGGGAGCCTATTCCAGTGCTTAACAACCCTTTTGGTAAAGAAGTGTTTCCTGATATCCAACCTAAACTTACCCTGGTGCAACTTGAGACCATTTCCCCTCATCCTGTCACCAGTGAGAAGAGACCAGCCCTGCTCTCACTGCAATCACCTATTTGAAGAGAGCAATAAGGTCTCCCCTCAGCTTCCTCTTCCCCAGACTAAACAGCCCCAGCTTCAGTCACTCCTCTTAGGGCATATTCTCCAAGCCCTTCACAAGCCTTGTTGCCCTTAAGTGTTAACCAGTACTGTTAATGAGCCTTCAACTGCAAAATGAAAATAAAAGCCAGGGTGGGTGTGTATTTTCATTGTTTTCTGAGAAAAGACAGGAATTTCTTGTGTATTAATGAATGCTCTAAGAGACTGGGAGATATTCAAAGCAATTTTGGCATGGGCAACTGCTAAGATTGATTGGAGAAAAAATGAAGAGTTGTGCTAAATGTTTCCACTTGCTTCTGTTTTTAGGGTAAAATTGTAGCCCAGGGTAAGCTGCTACTCCAGGACACATTCTTGGTTACAGACCAGGACGCAGGTCTTCTGCCACGCTGCAAGGAGAGACGAGTCTTCCTGTTTGAGCAGATTGTCATTTTCAGTGAGCCGCTAGATAAAAAGAAAGGTTTCTCCATGCCCGGATTCTTGTTTAAAAACAGTATCAAGGTAACTGTTGTGTGTGAGTCTTAGCAGCATTTGTGCAGGGGGATACAAAGGTAACAGTTTCTTATTCAGAGTGGAATCCCAGTGGCATCTAGGTGCAAAGTCTTAAAGCACAGGAAGGTGTCAGTCATCTCCTGAAATTACTTCCTACTGGATTTGTGCTAACTCTAATGATAAATGGAAATCTTGAGATTCCAGCTCTTCGATGCTTCCCATGTGAAGCATCTCAAAGCAGTTGCTCTTGTTCAAAACTGGACAAACATCCACAGTTCAGTCTTCTACTCTGTGCTGTGTGTGCACTGCAAAACGAAATCATTGCAAATAAGGAAAACTTGGTAAGTATCTCTTCTGATCCATTTCAGCTGCAGTCAGTCCAAGTAGGTAGGTAACTTTTTGGAACGTAGTAGTTCCACCTTCTTGGTTGTGTCAGCTCTCCTTACAAGAAAATTCTTTCCCCTCCTCCCCCTCCCAACCCCCCCCAAAAAAGGCATTCATTCTTGCTTCAACTATTCTCTGAGACAAAAGCTGTTGCTAGCAGTGCTCGCCAGCACTCCTCATGAAGCATTTTGGGTGGATCCTGCTTCCTCTTATTTGCCTTGCTGCTCTGCGTACCAGCTGCATATCGTGTTCTGTGCTGGCGGGGCAGCCTGTTTCACAACATTACTGTTTCTGCAGAAGAAGGCTTTGGTATGGGCCATTGGTAGAGCTCTAAAGTGGGCTCAGCATTTTAAATAACGCAAGGGTAGAGTGAGGATTGATGGAGAGCATTAAGTTATACTTATAGAGAATTAGTGCAGTACATCTGTCAGTGAGCAGTTACTGCGCTCTCTAGAGCAAAGACTGCTGTAGAATGAGACTGTTCATTGTTGTTTTGGTTGTACCAAAAATAACCTATGTTAATCCTTAGTTTACTGTAATTTGACATAGAATTGTTTTACTGAGTAAATGGATGTTATCTTAATAACGTGGTTATCTTAATCACATTTGGAGATTTGACTCTGAGCTACCATGTAAAAGATTTGAGGAGTGTGTTTCTCCTTTTGTGTGAAGGTGAGTTGCCTTTCCCTGGAGGAAAATGTGGACAGTGATCCATGTAAATTTGCACTAACATCAAGAACGGGTGATGCCACGGAGACCTTTGTTTTGCATTCTGCCAGTCCAGGAGTCCGCCAGCTGTGGATCCATGAAATTAACCAAATTTTGGAAAACCAGCGCAACTTTTTAAATGGTAAATGATCGGCTCTCATCAATAGTTTATAATTGATGAATTCTCTCTCATCTGTTGTTTCGTGGCTTTGAAATGCTCTGCAAGTTTCCTTTTTCCTGCACCAATACAGAACAGCTGTGATTTGTGCTGCATTTTTGCTTCAGAACAGATGCTAGCATTTCTGATAAGCGTGATAGATTCTTATAAGAGTGAATTTGATTTCACCAAGAATTGAATTAAGAGAGACACCATCCATTGATGCGAAGAGTCTGTGTTCCCTTTTGAACAAATGCAAGCCTTTAAAGGCTAAATACCAGTGCAGTTTTAAGTATCTGTTCAAAATCTGTTTTCCATTTGTTATTTTGTTGGCCATTGTTGTCCCACTTTACTGTGGCAACAGCATTCAGGTTCTGCAGGAGACCATGATGATATCCTCTGTGATACTGGAAGGTTCTTGCTATATTTCTGTATCCATACCTTGTTGCCCTGATCTAGAGTTGTGATGGACAGAACAGTACACTGAGAATTTGGAGTCACATCTCTTTTTGCCCATCTTGACTACTGACCAACAGTGCAATCTGGAGGAAGACATTTCTGCCTGGATTTAACTTTTCTGTTTTTAACAGAAAGCAGGTGATATATGACAAGTCATGAAGGTGTAGTATATAAAAGTGACCTGAGGTCTATAGCATGACTGGCACTGATAAGGGAATTTCTTGAGACACACATTCTCCTTTTATCACAAGACATGTCTGTTTAAACTATTTCTGCTTCCTTTCCTGATTTCCTTTCCCTGATCACCTTCACTCCCTTCCCCTCTGCAGCCTTGACGTCTCCAATCGAGTACCAGAGGAACCACAGCAGTGGTGGAGGTGGCAGCGGCAGCAGCAGTGGTAACAGCAGCGGCCCCAGCAGCTGTAGTGGAATGCCCAGCTCCAGCCGTAGCCGGCCATCCCGGATCCCCCAGCCTGTCAGACACCATTCCCCAGTCCTGGTCTCCTCTGCAGCCTCGGCCCAAGCAGAGGCAGACAAGATGTCAGGTATGTCCATTCACAATCTCTCCCTGCCACACTACAACACCTCCTTAGAAACTGGCCTGAGCCAGCCAGACAGGCACCCTCCCAGTGCAGAACCGGACGGTCCTCAGAGAGAAGCTGAGCAGATTCCCAAGATGAAAGTTATTGAGAGTCCCAGGAAGACAGCGGGAAACATTTCTGGCTCAGCTGACGGAGCCCAGAAAGACTCACGTGGAAGCTCAGAGGAAAGTCGCTCAAGAAACAGCATAGGATCACTGACGCTGGGGAAGCCAAGGCCAGGAGCAATCTCACCAATGAACTCTCCTCTCTCCACGACTTTCCCTTCTCCTTTTGGCAAAGAAACCTTTCCACCCAGCAGCCCCCTGCAGAAGGGCTCCTTTTGGAGCTCCATCCCAGCATCCCCTGCCAGCCGCCCTGGCTCCTTCACTTTCCCTGGGGACAATGACTCCCTCCAGCGGCAGGTCCACCGCCACTCTTCACACAGCAAGGACACAGACCGCATGAGCACATGCTCCTCGACCAGCGAGCAGTCAGTTCACTCCACCCAGAGTAATGGGGTAAGAGCGGAGCACCTCTGTCCTGCGAGCTCTTCTAAAACCTTCTCATGCTCCTTTCCTGTGCGTTGCCATCACTCTCCGTACTAACTTCTGGCTCTCCAGCGCTCTACTGCTCTGAAATAATCAACTGCTCCGGTGTCTTCTGCACATTAAAAAATAAAATTATCTACTTCTTTGTGTGTGTATACATAAAAACGTAGATGGTGGTATGTATACAGACACACAAACGGCTGCTAACATTAGATACAGTTTCTGCCTCTGCTGAAAACATAGATCACTAGGCTGAACCTTACTAACTTGCTGTCCTTGCTTTTTCTTCTCTAATTTGAAGGCACATAATTAACTTGCTGAAGCGTGGCAACCAGAGCACCTTGGGGTATGCATTGCAGCCAGCATTTACATCTGACTTTTGAGATTTTGGCAGATTGTCTTGGGGCTTTTTTCCCTGTCACGCACAAATCCACCACCAGCCATCCATTGAGTTTTAACTTCGTTGAGAAGTCTACCAAACAGTCCCTGGGCTGCTTGATTTTATTTTGTACTTATTCCCCCCCACACTCCTCCTTTCAGCATTAGTTGATATACAGTATTCTCTTTTGAAATCTTTTGTCCAGTCAAGGAAGATTCCTACGGTCCACTCAAAACAGGCAAACAAAGCCTAGCTAATGTAATCAACTGTTCTTCTGCTACAATCAAAACAAATAGCGGCTCCACTTTTCTGCTTTGTAAGAAGAACTGTTTTAGTGCATCTGGACATTCAACCTTTTAGTATGTACTTGGTGTGTTTGTGCAGAAAGCTGGGGGGTATCAACAGAATCCGCAGACTTTGTAGTAATGTCTACCAGGAAATGAGACTCAGCAATCACAGGGCATGTGCAAATATAAGAAAAAGTGTCCAGGCACTTGCCGTGGACATGGTAGGGCAGGCTATGGTGCCTTTTGTTAAAAGTCACGTTTGATTCTTTTCTCACTAAGTATTGTGTTCAATGTTTGTTTTTCCACTCTCACAAATTGTATGCAGTAGCAATTTCGCAAATTGCCTAACTTGGCATTCTTTTTTTTAAATGCATGCATTTCTTTAGAGAACTGTTTTAACACAAGAGAGCTTTCTTCTTAGTTCTTACACTTACCTTTATAATAGTTTCAGAAGAAAAAATTATGCTTTGCATGTATCATATTTTGATCCTGATATTTCATCTTTTCATTTAGTCTTGTGTTTATCTTCAGTCTAGCAAAGTAATATATTAGCTGTGGTATCAACGTGTTTCACAGTTATTGCAACTTGCATAGCCTTGATGTCATTGCATTTTTAAAAAGGGAAAAAAGATGGCAGTAAGTTTTTTAGAACATATGAATTTTGATACTATTCCCAAAAATGCCTTTGTTTTTTGTCACTGCGAAACAATGTCTGAATGCATGCCTTCTGCTTCACTACTGCATTTCTTTTAGCTGGGTCATAATTATTCATTTATAACTCCACTTGTAGACCATATTTTAGCAGGATTTCACATTGTATTCAGCAGGCTAGAGAAGACGGGTCATGAAGGTTTATTTTGATGTACTTATTTGTGTGTGTATATTTACATGCACGTATGGTTAAGGTTACTTCATAGGGTTACTTAGGTACAGAAGGGTTACCCATTAGAAGGAAAAACAGTTATGTTGTAATTGCTAATTTTTTCAGAAATATGGAAGCAATTTTTTAGAGTGTGATTGCTTAACCTCAGTAATTCAGTAATTGAGGTCAGTGATGGCCACAACTTGCAGTAGAAAAATATTTTCTATGCAAGAATAATTGCTTCCTTGCAAGGCAAAGGAAAAGCCACCTTTCTGTGATGAGAAGAAATTCTGATATAAACAAATGAACAAGTTAGGAAGTTTGTCACTCTGTAGTTATCAGATATTTATTTAACAGATTTATCTGTCCTTCCTGAAAATAGGAAACTTTCAGACTTTATAACAGCCCTTCAGGACATAAGTATTAAAAAGAGATGTCATATTGCATGAAGGCCAATCCTGTACTTAAATAAGTCTGCATGCTAAAAAATTGTATTTTCAGGAGTAGTGTACAGGACAAGATTTGGACATGGGCTTGGTACTTCAGCATTCCCTTCCACTCCCTTCTAAGTCTAACAGAAGGAATTAATAAAAGTAACTTTCTCTGAATAGAGTTGTTTTTAATTTAACTAGGAGCATTTATGAATATTAATTTAAGCAGCAACTAAAAATAGGACTTCTGGGTTTTTTATGTTCTGATGTTCTTGGTTTGCCCGAAGTGTGGAAGGGTCTTTTGTATTACAAAGGCCATGTTGACAGTTCTCTAAAACAGGCAGACTGGTTTCTTCCCTCTGGAAGTATAGCATCTGGAATTAAATATGAATATCCTCTAGTAGAAGTACAATCCAGGATGAGACTTTGCTCTCAGGTAGCATTTGTTTCATAATGCTAGCAGGGGACATGATACAGAAACTGCAAACTCAAACATGAATATGCTGAACGTGCTAGGAATGAGTAATTAGAGTTTTATTCCAAACTTCTTGGTTTCTCAGTACATTATTCAGCCAACTTGTAAAGAAGCACAGATGCCAAGAGATGGAGTTACTTGTTCAAGGCCATTAACGGATAGGATGAGAATGAGCCTTAGGGAGCTCCCAGGGCACCGTGCTGTCAACTGACCCTCAGTGGTTCTCCTCAGCACAAGGAGACAAAAACTTGACAGTTCAGAGAAAAAAGGTGACACTGTTTTAATCCTGAGTGCCAAGCTTTCCACTCACTGCTTGCATGTATGTGGTGCTAACGCATGGTTATGCAATATAAACCACAGTAGCATTCAGCTACAGCTGGGTCCAACTTTCTTTCTTCAACTCAGCTACCACTAGGCAATATTGAGCCCTCACTGATAGAAACTAAGACAGTCTGAAGTTAGAACGCAGAGACAAAGGACAGGTGCATGCACTTAACACCTCATGCCATATCATTAATGGGCCATCCATTTCATCTATACTGTGTTTCAAGAAATAATTTTCTTTCAGGGAACAGTTTGCATAGTCTGATAATAGATTTTACACTCCTGTTTGTTAGGCCTCATGTAAGAAATGCATATATACGAGCATAAAGAGATTTATTTTAAAACATACTAATTTCCAGTGGATTCATGGCCCGGAGAAGGCTTCTTGGTTTAAAAAATAGTGTATCTTTAATGTGCACGTTGTCAGCAATAAGTAGCTTCCTGCAAGAGCTCTGTGAGGAAACAGACAGCATTAATGAACACCAGTCAAAAGTGTGTGAGAAGCAGCTAACACACAGCTATCAAAATAATCATTCAAAAGTGAGATTTCCAGCTTTATTCTTAGAGATCGATGAGCCTATTTTTCTCCAAGAGATAAATAGCTTAGTATTTCAGTACTTTACCTCCTTCTGTGCATATAAAAGGAATGAATGTGATCATACAGTTTGAAACTAGGGAGTAGCCTTGAATTTTTAAGACAGACTCTGTTGAAAAGCATGTTTTGTTCTTTGGGACTTTGTCATGTTTTGCGTGCAGAAGGCTGGTGTCTGGCGTCTGACAAATGGCACTAGGAAAGATTGTATGTATTCCTCATTATTGGAGTTTCCAGTGTTTATGAGATGAAGTCTTGATCTGTTCTGATTTTAAAAGTGCATCTACAAGACCTGGTGGGAAATTGTTATACATGTTGTACTGTAGCTTTGCTACATGATTAGCTTCAGTGTCAGAGCTTAAAAGAAAGACTAGTTGAAATCTTCTGTTAAAATGAAGTAATCTTGAATAAAAGGAAAAGGAATAAGTTTCTGCAGCAGTTCTACATAAGGGTATTCAAAGTCCAAACTATTTTGCACAAAATAAATATATGCAAGCATCTCTAAAAGAGAAACCTTAGCTCTTCTGTTTAACTGCATCTTAAACTATGTGAATTATGTAGGTCATGGTTGAAAAGTAGCAGGCCGAGAATAGACTGCCTTCCTCATGAACTTTAAACTTGATTTTTTTTTTTTTTTTGCCTCCTTTTTGGTTGACACTTGCAGAGTGAAAGTAGCAGCAGTAGCAATATCTCCACCATGCTGGTGACACACGATTACACGGCAGTGAAGGAGGATGAGATAAATGTCTACCAAGGAGAGGTTGTGCAGATTCTAGCCAGCAACCAACAGAACATGTTTTTGGTGTTCAGAGCCGCCACTGATCAGTGCCCCGCAGCTGAGGGCTGGATTCCCGGCTATGTCTTGGGGCATACCAGTGCAGTCATCATGGACAACCCAGATGGAACCATCAAGTGAGTGCCTGTGTTTGTTTAGAAGAGGGGGAGGAAGAAAAACTTCAATTCAGTAAAGGCTTTAAACCTTTCAGGCTAAAATTTGATATGATCTTTGAGAAATCAGTGAGCATCAGGTAGTTTGAGTAGGTCTCTTCGCAAACATCTTAAAAATAAAATAATAAAAGCAAGGTGGTAAGAAAGAAGCATGTATTTTTTAAAAGCTGTAGTAGTACAGTCTTCTGGGAAAAGAAGATTAAATAATGCATTATTTAAGAGAAACAATAGTTACTGGCTTATTCAGTAGGATGAGTTGCTGGGTTAGGTGTCTTTGTTTAGCAGACTGCCAAATGAGGTACAATTTCAGAAATCACCAATCTCAGCTTTGATTTGCAAGTCTATCTACCATCATTCATTGATTGTGCTAAGATCTCCCTCAGCTCTCCAATGGGAGAATTAATATCCTCATTCTTAGCAGGTTTATATAAAGTCCTGATAGGTTGTATTTGAGATAGATTTTATGCTGTTAGTTCAGTTTGATTGACAATTTGTATTTTCATATTGAATGTTTACAGCAATTGCAGCAAAGATTTCACAGAATAACTACAAACCAATCTTAGAAGCTTACAGTTTTAAACAAAATTATTTCTTATGGAATACTTAATGTATTTCATTTTAGTATACTTCAATACAGTGAAATAATGCTCAGACCTACTTTTCCAATGCCATTTCAACCTAAAGATTATAACACATCATTGAGAGTTAAAAAAAAATAATAATAATTTTCAAATCATACTGTTCTACATTCAGGAAGTCAACGTCTTGGCACACAGCACTCCGTTTAAGGAAGAAATCTGAGAAAAAAGATAAAGACGGCAAAAGGGAAGGCAAGCTAGAAAATGGTTACCGCAAATCCCGAGAAGGACTTGCCAACAAGGTTTCTGTAAAGGTAAATGTTATAAAGATGTAGTAGTTTTCAAAGGGATTCATGTTAGAATTACTTTAAAACTTGCTTTTAATTCTAGCTTCTGTTAGAACTTCAGTGGTGAAGTGAAGAAGTTAGAAGCAACAATGGCTTTAATGGATGGTCTTTATAAATATTACAACACGATTATAAGGTATCTGAATCTACAGGTGTGACACTGCATATGGATACTGCAGAAAAAGTAGAGTGGTACAGGAACTCTGGCATTCTTCTGTTTATTGGACGTTTGTGGGTACAGATAACTATTGCCCATCACTGTGCTTTATTTTCTACAATATTTTTATTACACATTTGCAAGGACATTAATTGTTTAATTTCTCCTTTCCAGCTTCTCAACCCCAATTACATTTATGATGGTAAGTTGTTTTAATCTTTAAAAGTCACAGTAAATGTAATGTGATTAAAACATCATTTACTTTAAATTTACTTGACATGGATTACATCAGAGACTGAGTATTTTCAGTGAAAATGTATGCAAGCTCATTTTGGAGGTGATTAATGAAATAAGTCATATCTTATTCTTTTTATGTTCATATATCCAAAACAACATAAAATACAAGAATCATATGACGTTGTTCAGCAACATTTACACTTGCTAATGCATCTGTTCGGAAAGATTTACATTCTTTACTGCATCTGCACTAAGACATATGGAAGTTGAGCACTGATGAATTTGCAAAATAAGGAGGTCAGGAGCTGGAGACCTATCACTTCATTTTGCGCTTTGTACCCTAGCAAACACTCAGAGTCTCTCCAGGTCAGAGGCCGATCAGGAAAAAGACAGTGACACTGGAATAAGAGTCAGCTTCTTGAGTTTAACCTGTAAGCAAAAGGGAAAAACAGTGTAGTACCTCAATAACTGAGATGTTTTGTCTTCCCTTCTGCAAACACAGCTGGCTATACAGATTGCCTAGCTGAGCACATCCTTAAATATTTTCACTGCTGGCTTTACTTAGCTTACTTGACCCAGAGTGTTTGGGTCATCACTGTAGATTTCAGGGTTATCTGGCATTATGGTAACATCATGTTTAAGTTCTTGAAGAGGACAAATTATTAATTCTACAGGTACCTTGCAAGGTCAGACAGACCTTGACCCCAGCAAGTGGTGTAGCCATAGACAAGGTCCAAGGGAGAGATAAACTGGAAATTTTAAGTACTATGTGAGATTGTCTAATAGAAAAGAGGTGAAAGGAGGAGAAGTGCAAACTGATGAATTTTAATTGACCTAATGCTATTAATATTCTTTTTTTCCAGTTCCCCCAGAGTTTATAATACCATTGAGTGAGGTAACATGTGAGACAGGAGAGACCATCGTGCTTAGGTGTAAAGTCTGTGGTCGTCCCAAGGCTTCAGTTACTTGGAAAGGTCCTGATCATAACACACTGAGCAATGACGGTCATCACAGCATTTCGTACAGGTACAGTAATTTGTGTAGTACATTTCCTTGTCTTAAGAGGCAAAATCATTGTCGGTGACCTCAGTGGCTTATTTGTTTTGACAAGTTGGTTGGTTCCCCAGGGCCCCATCCAACCTGGTCTTGAACTCCTTCAGGGACAGAGATCCAGAACGTTTCTGGGCAGCCTGTTCCAGCACTTCACCACTCCCCCTGTAAAGAACTTCCCCCTGACGTCCAATCTAAACCTTCCCTCCTTGAGCTTAAAACCATTCCCCCTTGTCCTATCACTGTCCGCCCTTGTAAAAAGTTGATTCCCCTCTTGTTTTTATAATTCCCACTTAAATACTGGCAAGGCAGCAATGAGGTCTCCTTGCAGTCTTCTCTTCTCCAGGCTGAACAAGCCCAGCTCCCTCAGCCTGTCTTCATAGGAGAGGTGCTCCAAAGATAATCAGCCCTCTGATCGTCTTTGTGGCTCTCCTCTGTACACTCTCCAGCAGCTCCACATCTTTCCTGTACTGGGGGCCCCAGACCTGGATGCAGTACTCTAGATAGGGCCTCACAAGAGCAGGGTAGGGAGAGACAATCACCTCACTGTCCCTGCTGGCCACCACTCTTCTAATGGAGCCCAGGACACTGTTAGCCTTCTGAACTGCGGGAGCACACTGATGGCTCATGTTCAGATTTTCATCCAACAGGAATCCCAGGTCCTTCTCTGCAGGGCTACTCTGAAGGAATTCTTCTTCCAGTCTGTATACATATCTGGGATTACTCCAACCCAAGTGCAAAACCTTGCATTTTGCTATGTTGAACCTCGTTAGATTCACGTGGGCCCAGCTTTTGAGTTTGTCAAGGTCTCTCTAGATGGCATCCCTTCTTTCAAATACATCAACTGCATCACTCAGCTTGGTGTCAAGCAAACTTACTGAGGGTGCTCTCAAGCCCGTCACTGATGATATTGAAGGTCCCAAGACAAATCCCTTGGTCAGGCTCCTAGGCCAGCTTCTATATGCTAGAAGTCAGAGGTGGAAACATAGAGTGTGATGGATAGTTGCCTCAGTATGGCTTCTAATAATTTGCAAGAAATAAAGGGAGCAGGAAGAAACAGGAAGAATTTTATTTTTCAAACACAAAGGAGCCTGGGACAGCCTGAGACAGAGTGTCTGTGAGAATATTCTTTAAGGGTTTGAAGGACATTCCAATATATTTCGTACACATAAATTTCTCAGATTCTGGTAGACGCTTCTGAAATAGCAGTGACAGAATTAACATTTGTCAAGAGAGACCATAGAGCCTGAACAATAAGAAGTATTAACGTGATCACTCTTTCTCTAATTTCCATAGTTCAAGGTCTGTAAATTGAATATAAAGTTTATGGATGCCATTGTATTTCCCAGTGACTTAGGAGAGGCTTCACTGAAAATCATTGGCGTCACTGCAGAAGACGATGGTATCTATACATGTATAGCTGCAAACGATATGGGTTCGGTTTCATCTTCTGCCAGTCTACGAGTTTTAGGTAGGCCCATCTCTGCTTTCTTTTCAAATCTGGTTATACTTAAACACCTGTTACTCAATTCAGTAACAACAAAAAAATGTAGTTCTGAGGAAAATCTGACTGTAGTAAGTGTCTGTATTACCCTTTCTCTCTTTAAATTCTCTGTAGGTCCTGGAAGTGATGGAATCATGGTAATCTGGAAAGACAACTTTGATTCCCTTTACAGTGAAGTGGCTGAGCTTGGCAGGTGTGTTCTGTATGCTGATGTTCAAAGATGTCAAAATATTAACTTCATTTAAAAAATGAATTTTTTTTTGTAAAATATGTACCATATGAGCCTAAAAGTCAAGAATTATGTGGGATTATATAGAAATGGGGAGGTCAGAATATTACCAGCACTAGGTGGCACTGCATAAACAGAATATACTTAAGCTGATGTGGTATCATAGATTAAAAGGATGAGTGTTCTTCAGGTGTTTTGGAAGGCTACAGAGTCTTCTACAGTGAGGTACTCCAAAACTTTTTACTTGGAGAATGAAATTCAAAGCCAGATAAGGTCTGAACACAAGCAAAATATGAAGCAGCTCATGAAGAATATATATTTTTCTGCCTTAATGGATGGACCTGTGAAAGTTTGATAGCACTCTGGTGTGAGTCTCAGCAAATGAAATAAAACAGATCTGTATCTAGAGCTACTTATTTCTACAGACACATTTTGTAGAAGATTGCATGCATTTTAAACTCTTTTTATAGCTAGAAACTATACTACAGGCATATCTTATTAGGTATTAAACTGCTATTTCAGAATCTCTCTCAAGATATAAGTACATTTTTCTTTATGGCAACTTTTGGTTAATTCTTTTCTTTCAACATTGTATTCCAGGGGCAGATTTTCTGTCGTTAAGAAATGTGACCAGAAGGGAACCAAGCGAGCAGTAGCCACTAAGTTTGTGAATAAGAAGTTGATGAAGCGAGACCAGGTTACCCATGAACTTGGAGTCATGCAGAATCTCCAGCATCCCCAGCTCATTGGCCTTATTGATACCTTTGAGACCGCCACCAACTACATACTAGTATTAGAAATGTGTGTAAAATGCAATCTATACACCTGACTTTCCATGGCATTTACTGTGCCTTATGAATGAAAAACTTGAAGATTTCTGGGAGGTTTGACAACATCTAAGCAAAATCTAATTCTCTAATGCTGTTACTAAAATGTCAGGTTAAACTTGGAAGGAAATAGTTGCTAAACTGATATGTAGGTGATTGTCTTAGTCGGGAGTTTCAGGCATGATTTTATATCAAGCAGTTACAGAACTGAATTAGGAATGCTGTGATCTGGTTGCTTGGTAACAGCTCTTCTCTTCCCGTCTTATGCTGTGTCTTCTAAATTTTGAAGGTTGTAGTAATGCCCTAGTCTGTGGTAGTACACATCTGATCTTTCTGTCTGGCTATCATACTGTCTTTTCTTCTTTGCTTTCACCTTCTGCTCCCATTTCAAAATTATTTCTACTTATTTTAGGTGCAAGTCAGCTGAAAATGACATAGAACCACTTATAGGCAGAAAAATAGTTGATCAAGCAACACTAGCCAAACAGTGGAAATACTGATGATTACTTCATGCAGTTGTAGTTGTTAAGAAACACTTAGCTTGATTTTTTTTAATTTTTTTTATATAGCTTTCAACACTGATTGTATGGTAGGGTTTTATCAATTCTTGTATTCAGTTTTATTATTTATTATATTTATTATTAAAATTTAACCCTTCTAATTCCAATAGGGCTGACCAAGGTCGCCTTCTAGACTACGTTGTGCGATGGGGAAACCTCACTGAAGGGAAGATCAGACTCTACCTGGGAGAGATTCTGGAAGCTGTGCAGTATCTTCACAACTGTAGAATAGCACATTTGGACCTAAAGGTGAGGAGTCAGTGAAATTGCCAACAGTGTGTGCCATTCCATGCATGAAAATCTCCTTATAGAAAACTGGCAGCTGAGAGCACAAAACTGTGAATCCCTTTGAGACTTTATGAAGGGGTATATGGTAGGAGATCCATCCCTAAGTGCTTCAGTTCACATCAGAACAGAAGGTTTGAATTCCCTCTGCATTGCCCTTGAAGCTTGGTGGTCATATGTGGTCCTTTGTGCTGGAAATAATTGCTGCCAGTGTTTGGGTTTGGGGTGGTTGTTCTTTTCCCTGAGAAACTTGCAGCAGAAGTGCAAATCCAAGGCTTTTGGTTCTCTCATAAAGCAAATAGAGTAGTTGTTTTATTCACTCTCTGTTTATAATTGCTTTTCTTTAAGATTAAATTCCCAAACACAGGTTTCTGTGAAATCTTGCAAAGCTGTTATTGTGAGCATATGCAATCTTATCTGCCAGAGCTATACTTCTTGCAAAAATTATACTGCCAGCAGCTAAAACACATTAATTGCACACTATGGTTGGCATGGAAGTGCTTGCCAGTTGGAGCTTGCCCAGGAGCTTTGCAGAGCTGGCCTTCAGCAGTAATCATCATCTGTAGCTGTTTATTACGTTCCTGTGCAGGCAGCACAGGTTGGGAAACTGTAATTTTTGGAGCACTAGATGTGTGCTAGAGCAACTTGAAAAAATACATTTTTTTCTTTTGCCTTTATGTTTTCTAGCCTGAAAATATTTTGGTGGACCAGAGTTCCTCTAAGCCAACAATAAAACTGGCTGACTTTGGAGATGCAGTCCAGCTCAATACCACATATTATATCCACCAGTTACTTGGAAACCCAGAGTTTGCAGCTCCTGAAATTATTCTCGGAAATCCTGTTTCCCTCACTTCAGATGTTTGGAGCATTGGAGTGCTCACATATGTCCTTCTTAGTGGCGTCTCTCCTTTCCTGGATGAAAGCGTAGAGGAAACTTGCCTGAATATTTGCCGCTTAGACTTTAGTTTCCCAGATGACTACTTCAAAGGAGTTAGCCAGAAGGCCAAAGATTTTGTATGTTTCCTGCTTCAGGATGACCCAGCTAAGCGTCCCTCAGCTGCACTGACCCTCCAGGAGCAATGGCTGCAGCTGGGGAATAGCAAAGGCGCTGACAGCATTGATATATCCAGACTGACTTCATTCATTGAGCGGCGAAAACACCAGAATGATGTTCGACCTATCCGTAGCATTAAAAACTTCTTACAGAGCAGGCTCTTGCCAAGAGTTTGATCTTGCTTGAAGTTCTCTCTCATTCTCTTTCACCTGCCAATCAGACTGGAGATAGACTCCTCCTGCCAATCAATCAGACTGGAGATAAGACTCCTCCTGCCAATCAGCTGTTGACTTGAATTTTGAGGAAAGCAAACCCCGAGCCAACCAGCTGCTAGCGAATGTTCGTGTGCAAGTGCATTCCATGGGGACCACACGAGGTCACGCGTGGGCCTGGCAATGCAGACTTCACTGGGGTGGAGGACGATAGCACTGTACTCTGCAAAAAGCAGTCGCGAGTGATACAGTAACAGTATTTTATTCAGGTTTCTGCAAAAAAAAAAAAATAGTTTTTTTAATAAACAAGAGTTGAATTTTGCAAGTGAACTTAACTACCGTTTTCAAGATTTATTCAAGGAAGAAATGCCTATGTTCAAAGCACTGGTGTTAAAAATGAAATCATGCCTGGAGAAGACTCGCCAAAATGGCTGCCCATTGATAAGGCTTCCATTTCTAACATCTGGTTTTCACTTGGTCCTAGAGCTTTCCAGTTGCCTCGCCTGTATGTATCTCACGTAGCAGTGCACTGAGATCAGACTCTGCTTTTAAGTGCATCCAACCTCAAAGTTTTTGCATACAAATAGAATGAATCGTTTTGCTCTGATAAAATGTAGGCCTTACTTGTATATAGACTGTTACCTGCCTTCGGTCTGTAATTTTTTTCCCTCCTTATCCTTTTTCCCCTCCCTCCTAAATGGTGGTATACCACTGTGCGGGTCTTCAGTTTGGGTCGGTACACGCTGGCCCGTTAGAAACGGACGTCCGGTTGGTGCCCAGCTTGCCGACCCGATTGTCAAGCAGTATACAGCAGGATGAAATACTGTAAATGCACTCATTTGGGATTTTTGTTTTATTTCATATCATGTGCAATGTCGTGGCTTTAACATTTTATGCAACTATTTATGAGGACCTCTGTTGTAACTGTAATAAATATATAGAAAAAGCACATACTTAGTACGGCGAGCTTTATGGTTTTGTTTGTGTGTCTGGGGGTTCCGGGTGGGCAGGGGAGGGTGTGTTGTACCACACCATCTTTATTAGTTTAAGATGAGGGTTAGCATAGAATTTAGTCAAAGCTAGTCAGTTTTAAGGGTTGTTTAAAAGAGAGAGAGAGAGAGAGAGAGAGAGAGAGAGAGAGAGAGAGAGAGAGATTCGTATCCCAAATCTCAAACTGGTTAAGAAATAAGGTGACACTTTTTAAAATTTATTATTATATTCAAAATGCCAAAGTATGACTTTCCCAAAATCAATCTCAATGCTTACTACTTTTTAGAATTTTCAGAACTGTGCTTACTTCTTTCTGTGAAATGAACAAATGAATTTTGTGCTCTTTGGTGAAGAATACATTCAAAAAGTAGTGGTCAGATTATGAGAATCTGGCACGTAATGTAATTGTCTTATTAACTGTTTTTAAGGTTGAAGTAATATTGACGTGAACTATTTAAAAAGGCAGAGATGGTTTTCTGTGCATCACTGAGTTCATATGGGTGTGTTGTCATCTATGTTTGTGTGAGATGCCACGTTTAAAGAAACCAAGCCGACATGCCACCATAGTTAGATGTATGGGTCTTAAGCCATAACCTAGCTTGGGTTAGTTTTGAGCTTTGCGGCTTCCACTGTATACTATTTATTCCTTTTTTGTTTTTTGTAAAGTTGTACAGAAACTTTTTAAAAGAAATCAACTGACTTCAAAACTGGATGTGTATTCGTACCAACCTCATATCATAATGTTTGTGTATTATTTTCCTTTATTGTTTTAGTTAAATTTTTGCTTTATTTTGCATGTATATTTCTTTGTACAGTGACGTTACATGTTTACACAGTATGACGTGATGTAAATATTTTATTTTGCCATCAGTTATTTTGAAAAAAAAAAATTAAACATATTTGACATATTCGTCTGATCTCTTGCTTTAAGGACTTTCAAGTTTAGGTTTGGTCATATTTTAATTCGGCTCTGTATTTAAGAAAAAAGAACCATTGTTTTACTGTCATAAAAGTCATTTTAATTTGCAATGATATATCTTTATTTCATGCTTTACAAAATAATATTTGTCTTTGCTCGAAGTGCTGAGTGCTTTGTAGTGTCCTGATTGTTTTTATATAAAACACGCGTAACTCTCTAACTGTGGGAATTCATTACAGTCTTTATTAGCTAGTAAATTTTGATCACCAGAGTTTTCTTCCAGATGTTCCCAGTTAAAGACTGAAGGATTATATTTTGATTTAATATTAAACTGGGGAGCAGATTTCCCACATCTTCATAATGAATCTAGAATGCCTCAGAGGAAAGATTGCTTTCAACCACAAAAACTTGAATTCTCTGTTCACATCCTATAAGGGATGAAGTCAAAGTGTTTTTTATTTTGTGTATTTAGCACTTTTCTGTTATTGAACAAGTTTTCAATTTGAAATGACACTGAAGGACAAGTAACAATGCAGATTGTTTTTTTTCTTGTCACTACATTATGTACATGACTCTTATTTTTTCTGATGCAATCTGTCAGTGATGAAACTGTTCCTTTATGCCTCACAATTTACTTTCAAGACAGAAAATTAAGAGAGACAGTTTATGTTGAGACAGAAAACATTCAAGAAAGATGTACTGCAGCAGGTGAGCCACTGGCAGCTTTTTCCACGTTGGGAAAATAGATGACAACACATTCTATTCAAGAGTTTGTATCCTTCAGTTCTCTAATTGCCTTCTTTCTTGACTGAAAATACACTAAACGGGAGAGGTTACCCAGATGGTATAAAGAGAAATAATGCACTTGTAGGTGTTTCTAGTAGCAGAGAGAGGTTCCAAGATTTTGGAACTTCTACTCATTTCTTAATGAGTTTGCACTGTTCCTGACATCAATTTGTAATCCATTATTTAGGAAAGCTAACATCTTTTAACAAAGTGGGGGGTTGCATTAAAGCTTGCTTCAACTTCCAGCTGAAGAAAATCCATGCTTCAACTTGGGTTTTGCTCTGAAGAGACAATGTGTGTCTTTATATATTGCTGAATTGTTTAGTTTGGGGCTGAAAATGCCACTTGCGCACAGTTCTCATTGTTGGTCCTGCATGAAACAAAACAGCAATGAAGGATGATAGAAAAGAGAGGAAACCAAAAACTTTAGTGAGAGCGGCTGGTGTGTTTTCTGGTGCAAGAACATTGTCGAGCAAAAGAAACACCACTCAATGCAATACCTGCAAGGGGAAAAGTAGAAAGGTTCAAGAGAAGGATAAGTCTAATTTTTTTTTTTTTTTTAATAATAACTTGTCAATCACTGATTGTCAGTAGTTTAGGAAGAAAAGAAGTTGCCAGGCTTTGAAGTCAGTCCATCTGTCAGTGCTTTTCAAACAGGAATTGGGAGTGCAGGTTGTGCACATGTGAGAAGCACAGTTTGTCTCAAAAGCCATTCTGCAAAAACAGTAAGCAGAAAAGCTGTCCAGACATTATTTCCAGTCAGGAAAGTAGCCAGCATTGCCTTACTAATGGACAGAGGCCTGTGACATATCCGGCTGTGTTCATGAGGGGTAGGGTTAGAGAGCCAGGTTTTCTTTCATGTGACTATAAATGTCACTTACTGTAAAGCTGTCCTCTTTCTCAAGTGGGGTAATTGATGAGTTAATGAATAGGACAGTGGTTGAATGGCTGTTTCTTTCTCCAGATCCATAGGCATGTTCACGGCAGGACAGGACATAACATCCTCCAGAACAAAACAAACGCAAGGGCATTTGGCTTCCTGCTAAGATTTCAGTATCTGTGCAAACCTGATCGGTAGATGCTAGAAAATATAATGGGATATTCTTTGCATGTAATGTATGGCATGATATTGTCAGAGAGCATTAGAATCTTGCTGCTGAGGGGGTCAGTGGATCAGTCCTCATCTGAAACGGACTGATGAGTGAGAAATGAACACAACCAAGGGAAAAAAACAATAGCTGACCCAAGTTTAAGAACTAGAGTTTCCAAAGCCCTGCTAGCGGCGCCAGGGGCGCAGCCTTTTGCAGGGCTGTGGAGCACCCTGGGCACTGCCGGCCCTCCTCTTCTTGGAGCGCCGGGGCCTCACAGAGCAGCGCTTCCTGCCCTGGCCAGGAGCGAAGCAGCTGTGGCTGCTGCTTTGGGCACTGGGCCCTGCTGCCTCCTGCCCCGGCTCCTCCTGGGGCTGCTCCCGCTCCCCAGAGCTGGGTGCAGCGGGGAGCTCGTCTGTGCTCCCATGAAGGAGCTCACTGGACGTGCCAGGGAGCTCCTCCACATCCGGACTCGCAGAGCTGCTGGAGGGCGTGGTGCTGGGTGTGAGGATCCTCTGTGGGGAGCTGGCTGCATGGCTGTCCTCCTCATCCTCGAGGCCATGCAGCCTCCGGGCCTCCCGTCCACAGAGACTGATGATGGTATGCACGAGCCAGTCAGTGAGCGGTGCGGCCATGGGTCCCAAGCTGGGCTCTGTGCATTGGAGCATGACGGCCCTGTCTGGCCCTAGCCAACACAGGCAGCACAGGAAGAGGCTCTCTGCTGACAGGACCTGCCACCAGTGGATCCCATGGATGGCAGAGAGCTTCTGGTGCAGGGAGGGCAGCACGGGGTTGAGGATGCTGCGTCGCTCCCTGAACAGTGCCGCCCACTCCTGCGGCAGGAGGCCGCCCAGCCTCGCCCTCACCTCTGATTCTGTGGCCGTCGGCTGGGATGGCTGTGGCAGAGGGGACGGAGCACGTGCCGCAGTGCCATTGGGGCGGGTGGCGGTGCTGGGCTGGAAGTCAGCAGGTACTGGCACTGCAGGTGGGGAGATGATGCACTCTACATAATGCTCACCTCCCCACACAGAGACCTTCATGGTCCTCATGGCTGTCCTGCAGAGCGGGCAGCTGTCTCTCAGCCTTGCCCACCGCTGGATGCAGCCCACACAGAACTGATGGCTGCATGGGATCACAGATGCGATGTCTCGTCGTGCGTCGCGGCAGATGGGACATGCCCATGCCTCTGTTGCGGCCATGGTTGTCTTGCTGCTACGGGTGAGGAGAGTGGAGGATGACAGCGGCTCTCCTTCACCAGTGCTGCAGTGGTGGTGTTGTGCACTGCAAGAGGAAGGGAGCTCACAGTCACTCACTGTCTCTGAGCGTGCCAAACTCATGCCCCAGTCCCTCAGTAGGAAGCCCTTCTGGCCCTGCGACTGGGCCATCTCCTGCTCCCCACCCGCACAGCACCGTGCTCCACATGGCCACCCAAGGGACGTGTCCCTGCACCACTCACCTCTGCTACCACGGGTGCGTCTCCGTGGGCCCCAGCTGCCTGCGCAGGGCAGGGCCAGGGAAACATAAGAGGTGCTGTGGGGATGAACTCTGGGAGCTGCTGCAAGCAGCCACAGACACAGCCTGGCACAGCACAGCTAAAGCCTTGCTCGACCTCCAAGCCTCGCAAAGTCACTCAGCAAGATCCAGGAACAAGCCAGGCTGAGCCAGGCTCTGCCAGAACTGCGGTATAAAGCAGTGAGGGCCATCCAGTCACAATCCATCACCCGGTGATGTCATAGGCTGTTGTTTGGTCACCGCTTTTGGGTTGGAAAGGCCTCAAAGTTCATCAAGTCCAAATATGACTGGCCTGTTCAATCCATGGCCCATGGGTCACATATGGCTCTGGGCAGTCAGTAACGTGGCTACATAAGATTGTAAACTTTTAACACTATTATGTCATTTTTAGCAATATTTTCCATGAGTTGATTATGCATCACTAAAGTATGGATTGCAGAGGTGACAATTGGACAAATATTCAACTAGATGTTTTTTTTTCTTTTTTTGTTGCTCTTTTTTTATTTTTTAATAAATGAATATGTATAAAATTTTGTTATGTACATAGTATTATATATTTTATATGCAGCCCAAGATAATTCCTCTTCATTCTGTGTGGCACAGGCAAGCCAAAAGGTTGGACACCCTTGATCCCTTGTTTCTTCAGCCACTGGAATTGAAAAATATGTGCCTTTGGCATGGCTGCCATGCCTTGAGCGCCTCCAGGGATGGGGTACCTACAGTCTCTATGGACAGCTGTGCCAAGGCCTCATGCCCTGTGAGTAAAGAAATTCTTAACATCTAACTTAAATTTCCCTTCTTTTAGTTTAAAGCCATTCCCTTTTATTCTATCAACATTAGACTATGTAAAAAATCAGTCTCCTTCCTCCTTATAATCTCCCTTCAAGTACTGGAATGCTGCAATGAGCATTTTCTTCTCCAAGTTGAACAAGCCCAAATCCCTCAGCCTGTCTTCATAGGAGAAGTGCTGCAACCTTTTGATCATCTCTGTGGCCTTCTCTGGACCCACCGCAATAGCTCTGTTTCCTTTTTTGTGTAGAGAGCCCCAAGCCTGGATGCAGTACTCCAGATGGGATTTGTAAGGGCAGAGAAGAGAGGGACAATCACCTCCCTCTCCCTGCTGGCCACCATCTTTTAATGCAGCCCAGAATACTGTTGGCCTTCCAGGCAGCAAGCGTGCACTGCTGACTCATGTCCAGTTTTTCATCCTCGAGAACACCCAAATCAATCTCTGCATAGCTGCACTCAATGAGTTCTTCTCCCAGTCTGTGCACATGTCTGGGACTGACCAGATCCAATTCCTGTTCTAGTCTCTGGGAAGGAAAATACAAAGTACAGCAAATAGCTGGAGTCCATTTGCTGTTCTCAGCCTTTAGCCCTAAGCAGCTTTTTTGAAATGTTTCAGTTAATTCAAAAACGAGACAAACAAGGGAAAAAAAAGCTTTCAAAAACTACAGGTGTATGTACAGATGCAGGCTGTTCAGTTTGCCAAATCTACTGCCATCTGCAGCCTTAACTTTGGCATCCTAGGCCTCCTTCTAGTTTGACTGTACAAATGTCTCAGCTTCTGTTGAGTTGCTCATTTGCAGCTGATGTTGCCACTTAAAAGCAGTGGCTCATTTGTGGCTGAGCTCCATACTGGGCTCTGTAGCTGTTCTCCATATTTGCTTGTTGAGCATAAAGTATTTTATTACTGGGTGGAGCTCTTTCTGAAGTCTATCTCCTAGAAATATATCCTATGAAAGGATGTATAAATATACTATATTTACCTTACCATGGTGCTGTTTTAGTCACACTGTTTGAGTCATAACAGTACATTGTGTCAGAATAACACATGAAAGTCAGTGGAGTAGGGACTGTTCCTATGTTCACTTGGAGAAAACAAATGTAGCAGAGCACAAAGAATGCTTCACACTTATTTTTTCACTTGTAATACACAATTGATGGCAGAATACCCTCACTAGCAGAAGCTGGTGTTGTGCATTTGGCAGTTCTGTCAGATCTAATTTAGAAGAGAGAGAAGGAGAAGGAAAAAAAAAAGAAGAAAAAGAGGAGAGGAGAGGAGAGGAGAGGAGAGGAGAGGAGAGGAGAGGAGAGGAGAGGAGAGGAGAGGAGAGGAGAGGAGAGGAGAGGAGAGGAGAGGAGAGGAGAGGAGAGGAGAGGAGAGGAGAGGAGAGGAGAGGAGAGGAGAGGAGAGGAGAGGAGAGGAGAGGAGAGGAGAGGAGAGGAGAGGAGAGGAGAGGAGAGGAGGTAGAATGAATCCAGCAACACTATGTCTGTATGACCTGTAGAGGAATGTTCCAGGACACTCCAGAATAGTTTACAATAGATAGATGAAGAAAGAGGCAATATATCCTGATGTTCTGAAGGTGAGGTATTTTAGAAAGAATAAGACACTTGTTAGCAGAAAAGAGCCTAGGAAGTAGGCTTTTAACATCTCAGAGCTGCACATTACTGCTAACAGCAATGGTTGTACATTCTGTTCCTCATTGGTTTCCTGCTGTCTCTCTGGTACAGCAGATTCCTTTCTTCAGAAAAATAGAAGTTTAGACAGTCTCCCTTTCATTTCTCCTCCCAGAAAATTTGTCGTGCATTTATGCTCTCATTGCTAGAGCAAGTTTATTAACATATATAGATACCATTTTTAGTATCTGAAAACCATCAAATTGAAGTGCCACAGAAAGCCGCATTATTCAATGTAACATAAGTCCAGATTGCTCAGAGGATATGAATTAATCTAAAAATGATTTTGAGGAAATGAAGGAAGACTCCAAGACACAGTTCTTCTCCAGAGCTTAGGAGGAAGACTTCTGCTTTATTCTTCTATTGCTACTCAAAATCCACACCTTCCTTTTGTAAAATGGCTGCAAGCAGCTAAAAGGAGGCAGCAGCTCCCTGACTCTGTAACTTCTAGATGTGATTGCAGCCCACTGTGCTGAGGATGGATCAATTCTTTGGTGCCTGTGCTGCACAAGCTGCTCTGTGTTCTCTCTGAATGTCTGACATGCTGAAGCACACGATCGCCAGAAATCATATACATCTCCAGAGCCAAATTCCTTTGAGACAGAATTCTGCGGTGGAAGATGTGTCCAGGGAAATATGTCCAGGTGTATGTACTTGAGAAGAAGCCACACAGACACAGCCAGGAAATTTCATATTGCATTCTCAACACTGGCTATTTTTTAAATAAAATCGATAGTGTTTACTTTCCAGAAAAGTAGAAATCCTGGTACTTGCAGTCCAAATACCAGAATGTCAAAAAGGGTGAGATCCATGAAAAATTATGGAAAAAGAAACCATTAAACCTTTTAGTGATTTGTGAGAAAGATGCTGCACGTCCCTTGCAAGTAGGAGGATTCTGTTTTTATTTCCCCTGACTGCAAAAGGAGATGAGAGCTTTGCTCGTCAGCACAGCGGGTGCTGTATGCTCAGATGAAGGCCCTCCGTCACCATGGTATTTTCAGTATTTCTCAGTGTTAATCTTCAAGCTTCACTTTACATTTGGAGAAAGCTTTTTATTTCCTTTCCCCTGTTTTTAACAGGTAGTAAAAGGATTTGCTGAAGATGTGTATGATGTTGGCAAGCAGAACATCATTCGCTGAACTCCTGCACCATGTCCCACCATGGGTGGCGATTCCGTTAGGAGATGGGGAAAGAAAATGGCAAATAGAGCCAGGATGTTTATCTTTGCCACTCAGAATAAGCAAACTCTCTGCTGCACAAAGAGACTTTCAGAAAGGAACATCTTTGGTTACTGTTTCTAGTAAAAGTCACTCGGGTCAAGAAGCCGCTTGCTGAAAGGAGGCGTGTACATGCTCAGGCCCTGCTCTCTCCCTGACTTTTCCATCAGCACTGTTGCTCCTTTGTGTACAGGCTGCTGCCTACTCTCTGTGACCTAGGTTTTAACAACTGTTTCATTTTCCTGTTGGTTGCTAGCTCTCCCTCTGAAAGAAGTTTATTCTTTTTCACTGATGGCATTTTATGTTTTGGGTTGGAGTGACTCCTTCCTCTGAAAAGAAAATGGACCCTTTTATTTCCCTTAATGATCCTTTTTTTTCCTTTCCTTTTTTTTTTTTTTCCCCCCCATTTTAGTACAAAACAAACCATTATTAATGGCAGTTTCTAGCAGAGAAAGTGGCTACAGAAAGTGACTTGCTCTTTCTACTTCAGAAAAGAAATCCAGGTGCTCTGAGATTTGGTTCTGTAGTCCTAGAGAATCACTTACAACAGCCAGGTCTCAAAATACTTACTTTGATTTGCTACTAAGCACCTACCACAGTGAAACATAAATCTTTATTTGCAAAAGCAAGCACTGACACTAGGAGAAAAAAAAAAAAAAATACAGCCCAAAATAGCTGTGCCTTGTATATTCTGGCAGATAGGTGTGTGTTGCAGCCCAATGGAGAAACAGAATTCTGGGTCTTTGCAGGTTGACTTCCAAAGAGCAAGAGGCCATCCTATGGGTTCTCATTACAATAGGAAGCACCTTGTTTACAAACAGCTGTCCCAAAGCAAGGCCTGTCAGAGAGCTTGTAATGGGGATTCCTTTTCCCATAGACGTGGATTTCCTTTTCACCCAGGCCCAGGCAGCAGGAGGCAGCTCTGCACCAACAGCCTGCTTGATACTCCCAGAACACTGATCTGTCCAGAATGCAGCTTGTGTTGATGCTAGTCCCACTGCCAGTCTTCAGAAGGAAAAGGAAAATCTTTTGTCCACCAAGTCACATCTTGTGTACCCATACAGGACAGCCCCTCTCCTGCCCCCATCCTCTCCAGCCTGTGGATACTCAGAGCTCTCCTATTGTTTGCAAGAAGGGGAAGGAGCACAATGAGCTGTGGCAAACTCAGATGTAGGCCTCATTTTGTGTCTCACAGAACCACAAGGGAATGTCACGGGTAGGAGGGGCACACTGATAACACCAGCCACAGAAGTGCGGGGGTGGACAAAGGAAATTTCCTCGTCAGCTTGTGAGCGTGATAAAGAGTACAAACATGCAGGCATGCAAACACTGGCTGCTGAGCAAAGCACAGCTACTCTCAGTTTGTGGGCTGTATCACCCAGGCCTTCGCTGCCTCCAGCATGGATGCTACCTTCCACTTTACCCTTGTCTTCCCCTTTTCCCCATGACCCTACGTATCTCGAAGTGGATAAAGCATAAAGAGTTGGTAAATAGTTATCCAGATGGTTGGGAAATATAGTACGTGAAATAAAGAATGTGGAAACTAAAGAAAAGAGGATGAGTAGCACTGCTACCCATCCACAATTGTTTCTGTCATGTCCAAGTCAACCTGACACATGAAAAGAATTAGGAGGTACAACAGAGGAATTTAAGGAGATAAAAGTGAATTTAATGCAGCAAATGTATTTTGCTTTTGCCACATCATTTAAAATAAACAACTTTTTTTGCTTTATGAAACACATAACACACACACACAAAACCAAAACCAAGAAACTAACAACAAACACAACAATGCTGATGAAGTAAATAAAAAAAAGGGCATCTGCAATCTTCTCTTCCACCAGCTTTCTTTCCAAATCTCCCGTTAGAGATTGCACTGTTCCTGTAGCCAGCCCATAGTGTTTCCCCTCTCAGAATTATCTTATTCTGCTGAACACAGCCAAAAACAAACAACCTTGTATATGTACATATAAGCATCTCCATATATCTATAAATACTCTTTTTGGCCTTTGGATGCCAGTGAGAATGAGTAGCATGAGTGCATCCAAAGGCAAGAAGGGGACAACACCAAAAGAGAGAAATTCTTTGTTTTTCCTCTCCTTCCTCCACAGCAAATGATGAAAAAGAAGACTTTGCAGGCTTGCTGTCCAGAGGCCCAACGTTGGACTGGAGACGAGAGCAGCTTTCACCTTCAGCTCCTGAGGTGCCAATAAACAGATTAATATAATATAAGTAAGGTTTATTTATCTACTCTATTGTTCCAGATTTCCATTAGTATTTTAAGCAAACGTTCTCGGTCCAATTATGATAATGGAGAAATATAATTTTAAAAATCAATTTAACAGAAGTAATGTAACAAAAAAATGTAGACAGGGAAATCACCATTCCCATGAAAGGGAAAATGTGAGTCAGTAACCATATGCATTCCAGGAATATTTTTAATCCATCTGTAATATGGAGAAACAGTCAATAGTCAGGGCAAATAGTTGCCTCTGTCTCTGAAGTAGGAACTTGTGGGTATTTTCAGAGCGGGAGACTGGATTCAGTGGCAACTATTTGTAGGCTGTGGCACCATGATATATTTTCTTCTGGTGTAATTAAGAAAGAATTAGCAGTCAGACTGTTGAGAAACCACTGGCCTCAATTAACCTCAAGTGAGGAGGGAATAGGAAAGACTCTCAGAGGACTCTTGTAAAAAAAAAAAAATCAACTGTATCCATGAAGTGATTAATTATATCTGTGTAAATTTTGCTTTTATCCATTGTCCATATTTTAACAGGAAAAGGATGCTCATGTGGACCACACTTTCACAGTCACTATGTTTCTACAAAAGTACATCAACTACATATTAAATCTTTAGTAATCAAACATGACACAGGACTTAAAAAGAAGAGACAGCTCCGAGACAGACTCTGAGGACTACTAAGATACAGATCACTCAGGTACATCACAGCCTGAAAATGACCCTGCCATCTCCAACACTGGAACAACTTGGAAGGCATGCAGTGAGGTAACAATGTGACATTTATAAATAGCTGAGTTATGCTTGATGATTCTTCTTGTGGCTTGGATATAGAGAAGCAGACACAGCCTGTGTGACTTTGAAAACTCGAACGGAAATGAAACGGGAAGTCAGATCTTTTCACAGTTTGTTGATTTGTAAAGACAAACTCAGTCTGCGAGGACTCATTTTCTGTCCCCAGGACAAGAAGCCAGGGGAGAGAGATCCAGTTGGGAAGACACTGGAGAGGAGATGCAGAGAAGGCATGACAGGAATTCGAGTAAAAGTGGAGACCAGTTCACTGAGCAAGAAAAGAGAAGCAGAGTTAACCACTCAAAGAGAAGTGCTGGTAAGTTCCTGGAGCTGTGCTCTAAATTACGGTATCCCCCCAGACTGGTGTTCATCCACAGGACACTCTTGTGCTGGAGATCACAGCTGCATGGGCACTGCTTTTACCTTTGTGCCAGACTATACATGACCTGAGCAGTAATAGCAAGTTATAATAAATGAGGAAATTGTTCTTGATTGTTAATAATGGACTTGAAAACCTGAAGGCTGAAGCTCTTGTCAGCCCCCTACTGAGTTTCCCACTTTTACTGAGCTGGATATGTTTGCCTTTGTCTCAGCAAATATTTTTAGCACTCCTTTTGAATTGTTGAGGTTCTTTGTGCTTCTGTCACTCACCTGCAGATGGGAGCAAGAACGTGCAGTTTCTTCTGCTGATGATTTACTAGTTTCAGCAGAGATAAACAAAATATCTTCATATTTGCTTAGTGTAGCTTTCAGTGTAAGCTTTTGTTGTGATTGCTCTGCAGTCTTGTGTGAGTAAAAGCAGAGTGAGGTTGTCCCAGGTCAGGCCTGCAGCTTGGAGAGGCTATCACCTGAAGAAACAGAGGAAGGTGTGGTTTGTGCTTTGGGAAAGCTCACAGTGCTCCCTAAAAGCAGGAAATATCTTAAATATCCTGTAATAGTAGAGGTTTGCTATTGGCACGCAGCAAAGTGCCACAAGCAGAAAGCCTGGATGAAGAGAATCAAACATAGGCTGCTCTGAGTCTGAGCTTCTGGAGCTTTTCCTTGTCCCTACAGACACGGGTCTGCTCTGAGGCACTGCTTTTGCAAGGAACACTTTAAGCACCTACTTATACTTGACCTTCTCTAGCTACTGGCATAGTTTTCCAAGGCATTTTGGAAAAGTTCTCACCTGGACAAGCTTTCTGAACCTTTGTAGCACCAGAGAGATGCATATTCTCAGGGTTGCACTCATGTTGTGAGTGAATGTCCTGAGAGGAGAGCAGAGAGCCAGTTCAGAAAGACTCATTGCATGGGGCTTGATTTGCAGCTTTTGTACTATGTGTGTT
The DNA here is from genome assembly GCA_037305975.1 of Chrysolophus pictus. Taxonomy (NCBI): domain Eukaryota; kingdom Metazoa; phylum Chordata; class Aves; order Galliformes; family Phasianidae; genus Chrysolophus; species Chrysolophus pictus. The sequence continues at coordinate 23,737,744 of CM074577.1, read as the reverse complement.
TCACCTCTCTTCCCCAGTGAGTCAGCAGACAGATAAACACTAACTTTCACGGCGGGCTGCACACGGAAACCATCTATTAAATCCCAAGATATTAACACAATTTAGAGTGCGTGGAAAGAGGCAAATGTAGGCTTGGCTGGAGCACGAAGCAACACTGACACTGTTCTGTCTGAGCCAAGGAGGAAGTGTCTGGAGCTGGCGGGGAAGCAAAGACTGTGGCTGCTGCAGGTGGGACAGGTCCAGGAGCAGAGCCCTGACACTCTGAGCCCAGTGCAGTGCAGCCAACACCGCTTCCTGCTGTGTCTCTCCTTTCCAGCAGCATGTTACGCTTCACCTTGGAGGCAAACTGGAGCATGGACTAACTGAGCTCAGCTAAAGGTTCCCAGTGGTGGCATCCTTTTTTTTTTTTCTTTTTTTTTCTTTTTTTTCTTCCTTTTTTTTTCCTCCAAGATGAATTTTTCTGAGGAGCAGCGCAGAGTGCTGCACAAGTGATAGCTTCAGGCCTTTGTAGAATCATTTGAGCTGGAAGGAACCTTTAAAGGCCATCTAGTCCAGCTCCCCTGCAATGAACAGGGACACATATAGCTAGATTAAGCCAAGTTTTTAACCTTCTGTTCCTAGCTGTTCTTTAAACATGTACTTCCTTAGGTAAATCTGCTCATAGCTTTCAGTGGCCTCCCAGCTTAGTACTGGGCACACTGCTATTTAAAAAGGTTTATCTCTAAACATTTTAAGATCTTCCACTCTCCTAGGGAAAAAAAAAAAAAAAAAAAAAAAAAAAAAACCCTGCAAGTTTGTCTTAGCCCTGTGCTGGTGCAAACTGCTTATAACTCCGTGAAAGATTTAAGCCTGCGTCACTTGCTCAGGCCATTAAAATTCCCTTCTGTTTTTCCCACAGAGTCCCTCGGGACATGAAGGAAAAGTGTCCCTTAATGTGTAACCAGAATATAAATTACATCGTTTTATTCAAACAGGGACAGATGACAGCTAAAGGATTGCTTCAAGGATCAGTATCTGGCAAGGCAAAACTTCCTTCTGGACAAAAACACTTCATTTTGTTAATGAACGAAACAGCAAGGAAATGAAATTTTAATGATGGCAAAAAAAAAAAAAAAAAAAAAAAAAAAAAAGCACAAAACCCGACTTTTAAGCCGCGTTTACGTTCCAGGTCTCAGCTTCAGAGAGACGCCGGTGACGCTACCCTCCGTCGATACAACCGCTGCCAGAAGGCGCAGCACCGGGCAGGGCGCCGCCCGCCCCCCACGGCAGGGCTGCCGGGTAAAAGCCGCCGCCCACCTGCACCGCGCCTTTCGGCGGAGGCGGCCCCGCGGCGCTGCCCGCCCCTCGGCCGCGCGGGGCGGTGTCGGAGCCCATCGGTGCTTCCAGCCGGCCTCCAGCGGGCGCGGTGAGGCGGGGGTGGAGGGGGCTGCGGAGGGCCGGCCGAGTACTTGGGGGTGGGGGCGTGTGTATGTATGGAGTTCTTATTCGCTGTTTCTCCTCTTTTTTTTTTTTTTTTTTTCTTCATTGTTTTAATTTCCATCTGAATTCTTTGAGGCTGTTTTTGAAAAATGGGAATATCCGAAAAGCTGCTTCGCGGGTTCCCCAGGGGAGAGGCACCGTGAACCGAGGAACGCTAACGCTGGTGTGTAAGGCGGAGAGCACCTGCCTGGGGCTGCGCTGGAAGGCTGCACGCCGCCGTCGGGCTTTGTTGGAAGAGAGGCTGTGTGACAGCTCTTCCTGATAGGATTTTATATGTTGTTCGGTTTCTTGTTTTTTCTTTGAGAACTTGGGTGTTCTGAATGCTCTGTGTGATCGCCTTAATATACATGGTTCGTCTTGGTTTTAAAGCACCATGTGCTGTTTCACATTGGGTGTGTGTTTGGGCTTTTGCTCTTTGTTTAGTTTTCACCATGTTGAATCTGAATTTAAATGTTGCAGGCTGGCTTCTGTTCCACTAGAAAGGTGAGGGTCTTGAGCAAAGAAGTTTAGAAATGTGGCTTGGGAAGGCTCAGGAGGATGACCGTGCATCCTTTCTGAACCGCTCCCCAACTGCCCATAGTCCTGAGTACCATGTGTCTCTGAAGTCACTGCCAAGTGGGTCTTGTTATGTGAGGATGCTGTGCCCTGCCTGTTTGTCTTCCAGCCGTGCACTTTAGGTTGTGTTTCTGCTTCGGTGGTTACTGGTTCAGCTCTCTCGTTTTGCACTGCTTTTCATAGGAACCAATTGTCTGCTCTTTGAAGGAGCTGCACCAACTTAATGCAGCTTATACCAGCTTTTTCTGGAGAAAGAATCTGATTCCTGTGCTATTTAGTAAGTGTATTTTAAGGCTATGTGGTGCTCTGTTGCTAATATGTGAAATTGCAGTTACTCCCACTTGTTTGACCCGCTCCAGTGTCTGCAAGTGCTGAAACAAGAGTTAAAACGTGTAGGATGTAGAAAGAAATAAATAATCCATTTGGGTTTTTAATCTCAGAAAATTGGTTTTTAATCACTGAAGCTTGTTCCTTGTATGTTGTGACTGCTGGGTAAATAAATAAATTAAGAATTGAAAGAGATACCGTAGGAAAATTGCAGTTGTGCCTATTTATATGGTATAATGTTAGTATTGTATAAGAGTCACATAAAAGGTGAAGGGTGTTAGGTACAATTTTCAAGGACAAAAGCAGCAGTAAGTGGTGCTTTTCAGATTTGGGCCGCTGAAAAAAATACTTCATTTTCATAGTTCCAAGTGTTTTTCTTGCCATTGGGATAGAAGTTGTTTTTTGTTTGTTTGTTTTTCATTTTGTTTAACATTTTGGACCAGGTTCCCCGATGAATGATATGGCTTTCTCACTCAGCATCACGACTTTCTGTCCACCTTGTTTCTTAGGTACAGTTTCCAGGTTAAATCTGCATGTCTTATCTCTCAAGACTACGACAAAAAATGTGGACAGGATTTTCAGTAAGGCCTGCAATTTTCCATGAGCTTTATGTCTGAAAGCAGTTGACCTTACACGATTACCCAGGCAAATGAGTTTGAGGTTTCAGAAATGCTTCTATCCCGTACCTCCTGCCCCCACACAGCTGAACTGTGGGAGTCATAGTGCCATTGAATGACATGAGAAGAGGTGAGCGTGGCTGCCATTCAGACGTTTTGAAAACATGACTAACTAGTGTGCAGGTGTCCAAAGGTTGTACAGTTAGTTTGCTGTCAGTACACAGTAAATTTGTATGAGTGATTGTAGAATTACATAAAGCTCACCTGAAGGAGCTTCTTAATTTCCTTTTGGTTTAGGCTAGGAAATTGTTCTTTAAAAATTAGTACTCGGCCTTACTAGTCCTATTATAATCTTGTTTTTATTCAGACATTCTAAATGAGTCGTACTCTGAAGTCAAGAGTTGCTGTCCAACATCTGATCCTGAGTCACTTATGGATCTGTTTTCTGCTTTGAGGAAATTTCTGACAGTACATCCAACTCCTGGGCCTAGCACCAGTACCAAGGTGCTAGGCAGGTTAGTTATTACAAGATTTGATATGATGGAGACGTTGTTGTATGTTTTTTTTTTTTTTTTTTCCAATGAACAGTGTAACGTGGTTGGGTTATCTGTCATCTGAACCTATATAAAGTCAAAGTTTTACCCCAGAGTGACAAAAGTGGAGATAGAAGTGTTCCTGTCTGTTTCTTGAGAAGGCTCCAGTGAAGGCAAACATGCTGTCAGGTACTCCAGAGTTACAGCAGGTCACTTCATGAATTTCCTGAAGAATTTTTGTCAGCAACTTCTAGTTTTTTTGTAGTGTTTCTCTGACTTTGTAGTTTCTTCCCCATTTTTCATTGCTGAGGGCAATACTATCCACTTTTGGCAGCCTCAGGAGCCAGAGCCCAGCATTTGGGATTTCTCTATTGCTTGTGCTGAAAGCTCCTGACAAAGACGGGAAGTGCATCCCTAGCTCCTATCTCCATGTCACCAGCAAGGACAGGTAATGCTTGCACTACATGCCCATGCAAATGGATATGATTCAAGGCAACTTGTGATGCCCAAAGATTGCTTTCAGTGAGCATTTGTCAGGTGAGAAGGCTGTGGGCTGACCAGGACAGTTGTGTTGTCTTAACTCAGCTGTGTTGTGTTAATGTGAAGGACTAAAAGTCCAGGAATATTGTCTTGACATTGTCATGTATGTGAGGCTTTGACCATCACACAGTGCCATAGCACTGGGGCAGGGTGCTGGGTCGGCTGCTGCAGGGGAGATGTCAGCATGGTTTTTATCACTGTGAGCTGAGATTATGCCACCTCAGCAGAGTCTGTCACAATCTGTCATCCCACAGACTTTGGTACCTGCTTCAGGTCCACATATACAGCTGTCCTGCCTGTTTCTCCCAACTTTGTTTTGAGCAGAGCTCTGAGCAATATGTGCGCCTGCTGGAGCGGCCTGCTGAGCTCCTGCGTGCTCTTCAGTTCTGGTTTCACTTTGTGTCACTTCCTGTGCATGAATTTTAGCTGTGCCACGCTTGCCATGGGCTGAGGATTTTAAAAATAGAGAATTTTGTGCCATCGTGGATCTTCTAAAAATGATGCTGCCATGTTCCAAAGTTACTGAATGCCCAAGCCTTTCTCAGGTAACTAATGTGTAAGTGGTCTTGATGCAGGTGGTTTTACCTTGAAAAGTTTTACCTTGAAACCTTGCTTAAGGTTTTAGGATAGAAATGCATGTTATTGCACTTAAGAATGTTGGTAGAGGATGCCCGCGTGTGTAAGCTAACTAAAATATGTCAGCTTGAAACTGGTGCCCTTAAAAGATGAAGAGAGAGCACAGTTTAAAATCCCATCTACCTCCACCCTGATGGCATTAGCTGTGCAGAAGGGAGTGTGACTTCCATCAGATTGGACATGGAGAGGAGGGGGGAAAGGGGATGTAAGAGCAATTCCTGTCATTTATATTAAAAGTGATGGCTGATATTTTGCATTCTGTTTCTGATCCTTCTTGGAAAGAGGAAAGGAGACAAGCAGTTGTTGTCCCAGGCAGACAAGCTACATAGCAGGATTAACCTCTGCACATTCCTGGATGGAAAGCACAGATGTTGTTATCTGATGGACCGCTAGGAGATGATATCTTATACCTTTGTGAAAAAATACAGAGTTCTGTGTGGTGCTGCATGACCTGCAGGGTCTGGTGAACTTTCAGAGACTGTGGTGTGCAGGCAGATATAAAATTGGAGTCATGGGGGTATAGCAGCAAGATCTTCTGTGATCTGACAAATGGTGGTGGGAATGATGATCTGCATGGATGCAGCGTAATTGAAGGGGCAGACTTTGGAAGTGGGAGCTTAGTGAGACTCTGATGCCAGATGTACGCACTGCCAGTAAGACTGAACAGCTGTCACTGATAATGCTCAGTCAATAAGTGTGCTCTGACAAATTGATTTTTTTGTTTGTTTGTCATGAGTTACTTGATGCTACCGTTTTCCTTGGCTGTCACTTGGGACAACTGCTTATTGACAAGTGGAAGTTTAAATGCTGTTCTGCAGTGAGTGCCTGCCAGGTGGACAAACATTTGTCTGCCTTTTCCCCTAAGCTGCAGCCTTTTGGCAAAGGACCCTATGGGGCCTCCCATTGCTGTTTGGGAATGAACCACAGAAGGCCACCAGGGAGATCCAAGTGCTATTTTGTGCACAGCCATCACTGCAGCCTGCTAGACCCCTGTCTGGAGACACCAGCAGAGATAGTGCCTGCACTACAGCCGTCTGTAGGGAAGTGCAGATGACTGGGTTGGCTGGGCCCTAGAGACTGTAGGGAGAGATGGGCTTGTGGGTACAGCTCATAAGGACTGGAGCACCTCTCCTGTGAAGAAAGGCTGAGGGATTTGGGCTTGTTCAGCTTGGAGAAGAGAAGGCTCTGCGGGGAAGACTTCATTGTGGCCTTCTTCTTCTAGGTACTTTAAGGGAGTTTACAAGCAGGAAAGGGACCGACTTTATAGGATAAGGAGGAAGGGCTTTAAACTTAAAGAGGGGAGATTTAGCTTAGATGTTAGGAAGAATTTCTTTACTCAGAGGGCACGAGGCACTGGCACAGCTGCCCAGAGGAGCTGTGGTGCCCCATCCTTGGAGGTGATCAAGGCCAGGCTGGATGGGGCTCTGGGCAGCCTGAGCTGGTGGGTGGCAGCCCTGCCCATGATGGAGATCTGGAGCTGGCTTCCAACCCAAGTCATTCCGTGATTCTACATGCTGTCTTGCAAACAGGATTTTAACAAGGAATAGAACAGATCACCTTACTGCAAAGAAGGTACTTGAATGTTTTTTCCCTGTTTGAAGCTTCAGTTATCTAAATAGTCAACAGAAAAACCCAAGGTATTAATATCACTCTGGCCTCTTAGTGAAACATAAGCAAAAGAAGATGTTCAGGAGGAAAGTATTTACTCTGTCAATTTGGATGGAGCACAAAAAAAAAAATTATTAAGGGCATTTTGAAGAGTTGTGTCTGCAAGTTAAAGAAACAAACCTGAGTGGCTTTAGGAATGACTCAACATGTGGTGTGGCAAGAAGGCAGAAAAGGAATGCTTGGAGTGGACTTCCTCAAAATAATAGATTTAGTGCATTTATGTAAGTTGTCTTTTGAAGTGTACAGATGTTAAATAGCATTTCTGAACAATTACGAATGTTTTTCTGTGTGGAGGAGGACAAGAGAAATCATCCCAGCAGAAGATTTGGAGATGCCTTTAAAAGGAAGTTGATCTTATTTATTTTAAAATCATTGTTAGGAATAAGAGCTTCAAAGAAATGTTCTTTTTTAGGATGTGAAAGCCTTTTCATTTGGACTTCAAAGTATTTCATGTTCTATGTTATATAAGTGAAAGTGTAGCTAAGCTTGATTAGTCTGAATGTCCTGGATGGAAAGGATCTTTCATTTTGTTCTTGTGTGAATTTGTAGAGAGGAAAAGGATATATGAGGTGAAGGTGTGCATTAGTATCTCAACTACATAGATGAAACTGGTTTTGTAAAGGTAATCCTAACAGGGTGTATTTTTGTAGTTTGTAAATGCTCCTCATGCTAGAGTTGCTAGAGTGGGAGTGAGTGAGTGTCAGTGCTGGATAGGAACATTCCCCCTTTCCCATCTTCCCTTTCTTGAGGCGTGAGTCTCCCCTGCCCCGCTAGTCACAGAACCAGGCAGAACCAGCCCGTAAACTATTAACATTGCTGCAGTTCAGCAGCAGTTCCTGCTGAAGGCAAGAATATCCAAGTGAGGTTGCCTGCCTTTTTACTGTGTTTTTCCTGAATGTGCTTTGCAGAACAGGGTCAGGAGCTGAGAGACACTTGCGACTCCTGTGCAGACCAGCTGGGTACATAAAGGCTTTCTTACCAGTGATGGACCTCTGTGCTACGTGAAAAATTCCATTTTCTAGGTAACTGCATGATTCTAGTAACGGCTTGGAGCTGGGATTTTTTTGTTATTAGGTAGAAGTTGAGATCTCATCAGTAGGTATGGTTGAGCTTTTGGTAAATTGTCACTGACAATTACTGTCTTTGCCTGTAAATGGCTCACTTTTCATAGAATCATTCAAGTTGGAAGGGACTTTAAATGTCATCTAGTCAAACTTCCCTGCAGTGAACAGGGACACATACGACTAGATCAGGTTGCTCAGAGTCCCACCCAACCTGACCTTGAGTGCCTCCAGGGATTGGGCTTCCACCACCTCACTAAGCAACCTGTTCCAGTGCCTTACCACCCTCATCATAAAAAAAACTTCTTCCTTATATCACAGAATCACAGAATTGCCAGGGTTGGAAGGGACCTCAAGGATCATGAATCTCCAACCCCCCTGCCACATGCAGGGCCACCAATCATCCCACCTAATGCTAGACCAGGCTGCCCAGGGCCCCATCCAATCTGGCCTTGAACACCTCCAGGGATGGGGCATCCACAACCTCTCTGGGCAGTCTGTTCCAGTGCCTCACCACTCTCTCTGTAAAGAATTTCCCCCTGACGTTCAACCTAAATCTCCCTTCCCTCAACTTAAAACCATTTCCCCTTGTCCTGCTGTCACTCACCCTTTCAAAGAGTTGATTCCCTTCCTGTTTGTAGGCTCCCTTTAGGTACTGGAAGGCTGCAATGAGGTCACCCCGCAGCCTTCTTTTCTCCAGGCTGAACAAGCCCAGCTCCTTCAGCCTGTCCTCATAGGGGAGGTGCTCCAGTCCCCTGATCATCTTTGTGGCTCTCCTCTGGACCCTCTCCAACAGCTCCCTGTCTTTCTTGTACTGCGGGCTCCAGACTTGGACGCAGTACTCCAGATGGGGCCTCACAAGAGCAGAGTAGAGGGGAACTATCACCTCCCTGTCCCTGCTGGCTACCCCTCTCTTGATGGAGCCCAGGATACCATTTGCCTTCCGAATCTAAATTTCCATTTGCCTTTCAATCTAAATTTCCCCCTCTTTTAGTATGGAAACGATTTCCCTTTGTCTGCTGCCTTCTTTAGTACAGCTCATCTTTAGATACTGAAAGGCCACTTTCAGGTCTCCCTGGAACCTTCTTTTCTCCCGGCTGAACAGCCCCAGCTCTCTCACCTGTCCTCATAGGAGAGATGTTGCATCCCTTGGATCATTTTTTGGCCCTTCTCTGGATGTGCTCCAATGGGTCCATGTTTCTCCTGTACTCCTGAGAACTCTACATCTGGATGCAGTGCTCCAGGTGAGGTCTGAGCAGAGCAGAGGGACAGGGTCACCTCCCTCATTGTGCTGGTCACACATCTTTTGATGCAGCCCAGGATACGGTCGGCTTTCTGGGCTGTGAGGTGCATTGTTGGCTCATGTCCAGCTTCCCATCCACGAGTACCACAAGTCATTTTTGCCAGGGCTGTGCTCCATCCTTACATCCCCCAGCTTGTACTGTGAGTGGAGGTTGTCATGACCCAGGTGTAAAACTCTGCACTTGGATTTGTTGAATCTCATGAGTTCACGTGGGTCCAGGGCATGAGCCTGTCCAGGTCTCTGTGAACAGCATCCCATGAGCTGGCGTCATCTGCAAATTTGCTGACGGTGCACTTGATCACACTGCTGATTTTATTGATGAAGATATTAAAGAGCTTCAGTCCCAGTATTCACCAATCTCTATCTGGACATAGAGTCATTGACCACCACTCTCTAGGTATGAGGCCTTCAGGTACTTCCAGACCATCAACACTGCAGGGAAAGATCATAATTTGGTTTTGTTTCATGATCTCAGAAACTAACTGAACTGAACTAACTGAAAGCAACCCACTAGTGTTTGGATATGATCTCTATTACCTTGTTACCTCTAACAGCCTACATATACCAAGAAGAAAGCCTCACCTCTAGTTGTTATGTCAGAACAGGTGGAGAAAGTTGCTCAATAAGTTGACTTTGCTTTGCTTGGCAGAGTTTCTTAGTGAAACAGTTATATGGGAAGCAGTGATTGATTCAGTACCTTGTGCTTAATCACTTCTGGTTTTGATAGTTTCTCTTCTCTTTTTTTTTTCCTACGGTGCTGATATTAAATTCTGGGAAATCAAAGAAAGTGTGTAATCACTTGGCACTACTTAAAATGCATATTTCTCTTTATAAAGTGTTACAGGATGGAGTCTACTGTAGCTATTCCGTCTGTATAATTAATATCTTTTTGCGTATTTTGATGTGTTTATACACATCTGTGCATCACTTAGAACAGATACCTGTTTTAAAAGGGTAAGTTTGATCATTTTCTCTTACAAGATGGAGTTAGCCAATTTTATAACATACCCTGGAACTTATTCTGCATAATTTGGAAAAATGTTACATGCAGTAAAGACAGGCACACACAGAATGCCGAGACAGGCTCGGACCTCCTGGTGCCAAGACTTGCTTGGGTTAGTTGAGGTACTTAAGAAGTTCCTCAATGGAGGTTCAAGAAAATTGGAAAATGGTCTGATGTACAAGATATGTGAGTTATGCATTTATTAAGGTCAGGAATTCTCAGTCTCTCTTCTTAGCTCTGTATCCAAGATAAGAGTGAGAAGGAGGGATAGAACTAGGGAACCCATTCTGTTCCACTCTTTGGAGACGGGTGTACCTGTTTTTTAGGAACTAGGCACAGAGTGTTGTGGGATAGTTGGTACGAAGCAGCCAAGTTTCATACTAAGTCCTCCTTTCAACACCAAATTTAAAGCAGGACTTTAAGGAACGAAGAGGAATATTCTTAAAAGAAATCTTACTTAGTCAGCTTTTCATTTTGGAAGATGCTGTGTTACTTTTCTGATGGCCTTGGTACAGGGGGAGGAGTAAAAAGCTGTCTGGTGCCATCAGGCATGGGCACACTGGAATGTGCTCCAGCACAGTATAAGGTGGTGTGTGCTGGTCCCACACATCTTGTGTTTCACCAGACACACGTTTTGAAGATGGCAGCCTTCAAAATACTTACAAGAGGGTCAGATATGGGTCTTTTTTTTTTTTTTTTTTAGTGACTTTTCTTGAGCTAGGAGAATTACTTGTGAAAGAAGCATATGTTGCAGACGTCTGTTATTCATCACTTTTTCTGGCATTCTTTTTCTTCAGAGTCTCCCTCCTGCTGTCTTTGGCAGGGTAAAACCTCAAGGTTTGGCACCAGCAGGAGGTTGATGATGTGGCAGTCACTCATCAAAAAGATGTTGGGTTGCAGGGCAGCAGCTCTGTATCTGCCTCTAGAGGGAAGAGGAGGAATTGTGTCCGTATCCTAGGGAACTAATTGAGTTGAAAAATCTGTGGGATTATTTTACTCTTCCCCCACTAGCGTGTTATTATTTAATTGCTCTCCATTTTCTGAAGAATTTTGGAGGGGGCAGATAGGGGGAGGAAAGATCTATTTAAAACTGCTCTCTTCTTTGATTCATATTTTGTTCATGATGTATTTTTATCAGCAGTACTTTGTGATCCAGCTGCCACTTCTAAATGTCACTTACTTGAATAAAAAATGTAATTACATTTTTAAGAGTGACATAAGCACTGAAAGTAGTATCTGGATCACAAAGTGCTGTTTGTACAGCAGCTTTCCCATGACAGGAGGGGAAGTTTATGAAGTCCAGAGTACGCTGTAATAAAAGTGTAGTGAAGATAGTCAAAATCACATGTCTGTAGGGTTTCCCATCTCTTATTAGGCTTTATGGTAGGGAAATTTCTACTTATAAATCCACAAATAACATAAAAATATGTGAACAGTATTTAATTACTGCTTGTTTTCTGACATGAATTCATGTTTTTTTTTTTTATTGAAATGGATAAGCCTGCTTCCCAGCACTCATTGGAGAATAGTAGCTCATGTTCCTGCTTACCCTGAGCATTGAAATGGATATTCTTGGACTTCAGTCTGTTCTCTTTGCAAGATTAGTGCCATCAAAAGCTTTTACAAGAGATTGTTTGATTTAACAGAAGAGCTCATGCTAAGGCAATTCTCTCAGATTTCTGCCTGTAAAAGAAGTTAAGAAATGTTGAGTACTGTCCAGTTGTTCGCATCCATCTCTTGGTACCCAATAAAACGACGTATATCAGTTTAACAGACAGACCAGTTCTCACTTTTTTTTTAGTACCAGTTTATTCAAAAAAGGAGCTGTGTGATCATTTAAGTAATGGAATTGAAGCTTACTGTGTCTTTCTTTAGGTACCTTGTGTTTAAACAGCTGTTGACAAATTCTGTTTGAACTATCATAGCATGGCTTGGATTGGAAGGGACCTCAAGGATCATCAAGTTCAAGTCTCCCTGACACAGGCGGGGTTGCTGGCCAAGCCAGTAATCATTGGTTTTTGTACAACAGTGAGTGCAAGTCCAAAACACCCATTGATGGAGAGGACTGAGTGATGTTTGTAAGCCTATAAATTCTGTTCTAGTTAGCGAGAGGTTCAGGTATTTACAACTGGAAGAGGATTTTCAATGATGATGTTGTATTCTAAAGAAAAGAAAGAGTAGATTGCTGTGCACTGATTCTATTGGGTATGTTGTCTACTAATGCTTAATTTTTGTTCTGTTGGTAGCAGTTTAGGTGACTGTTGTGCAGTCTTCTATTGATTTTCATCTGCCTTGTGATGTAGGTGGGATTGCCCCAATGTTTCCAAGATCTGTGACATTTTTGAACTGTGCAAGTGATGCTTTGCTGTCTGTTACTTGGGACCGGTAATGAACTCTTCCTTCAGATTTTGGTTTCTTTGTTGTGTCTTTTCCTACTCAGCATGTGCTGGCGTAACCCTGGGTCATGCCAGCTCAGCACCTGTTAGTGCAGCATATGAGCAGAAGGTAACTGGTCAGTCTTGCATGAAAGGCATTCACAGCAGCACAGATTTTGTGTAAGAGGAACTAGTATCCTCAAACTCCTCCTATTACCTCTTCAAAGTTTATTAACTTTCTTACATTTACAGCTATTAATTTGCCTCTTGTTCGTGGGAGAGACCAGTTAAGGGTCTTGCTTCCATCCAGCTTACGTAGGACATCCTGTAATAAAACTTCTTCAAATAACTGAATATCGGGAAAGACTAAACATCAGCAGTGCTTTGTATGTATGCAGCAATGCTCATAAAAATGCATGCATGGCTGTTTATCTCGTTACCAAGGTTTGAATCCATGCGCAGCTCTGCCTGGATAGCTGTTGACAGGGCATGGAAAGCCTTTAGAGCCAGAAGGGGTAAAAGTTCAACTGGTATAAATCTATGCTGAATAAATTACTCCCGTCATAGACTTTCTAGGGAGGGATCTTTTCATCCTTCTCTGGAGATGCCTTGTAAAAAAATGAAGTTATTTAAAAAATTTTGTAGTAAGTCAATTAAGAAGTTAATAGAGCAGCTGTTGGTTGTAAACTCTGGGAATTTCATATTCTCAAATTTCAGTCAGAGGATACATTTCTCACTTAGGGAGCAAACACTGCAGTCATCAGCTCTGCAGCCTCTGTACCCCTCTCAATTCTAGATTTTCTGATTAGTAGGAGACTACTAAACCCATCTCTAACCTTCCCTGTAGTACCAGGAGAACAAAGCAAGCTTGTCCTGGTTTATGTTTGTGAAGAACAGTGAGAGCACAGTCCCTTCGTTGATCATCTCCTGAGCTTTCTACCAAATCTCTGAGGAGCAGATTTCTCCTGAGTCTCACAGGAGAGACCCTAAACTTGTCCAAGTTGAGCCAGGAACATTCCTTTATTTCCTGTAGTGTTCACAGGGTGTATACTCAGCTATGATCTGTTGCCTTATATGGTGCATTTGCAGACTACAACTCCCAACAACTTGTTTTTAAAACCTTGATTTAATGGCAAAATAATGACTGTATGGGTCTATGGACCAGCATATCCTGAAACAATTCTTGTTGTTGTCACTGGAAAGTTGCTTTGATTTTAGTCTTCTTGTGAAGACCTCCATTGTGTTCTGGCTATATGTAGCCTTCATTGTGTGGACAAAAAGCTTAGAAACATAAATGACATGCAGCCAAAAGCTCAGACACTTGAAAAATCAAGTATAGAGCTCCTTTTGCATTTCATGTTGTGTGTTTTATATTGCTTTGGTATTGCACTTGGATGATTAAAAAAAAAAAAAGAAGAAAAGTACAAATAAGTATTGCAAAAGAGTGAAAAGATTTTTCTTTTTATCACTGTTTCAGGAAGTCATGAGGTGCAGTCCTGGACAAGAGCTACCAAGCAATCCTTGTGTCTCGTGTGGCAAAAAGTGAAACTACAGCTAATGCTAAGCATGTCTTTCCTTGTTGCTGTTTTTTGGTATTGCAGAAGGCTGTACAGCTTTTTAGCACAGCTACTGAAACGGTATGTTTCAATTCAAATGGTAGTATGCAGACTTTTAATTTTTGATGCTGTTGCTTATTTTGGTAAATATTTTCCTTTAGTAACTCCTCTTTGACACCTGTTTTATCATTTGGATTTCAGGTGGAGCAGCTACCTTCAAAGAAAACTCATAAGTAATCTTTTGCTGTCATTCTGTGTTTATTAATCCCCACCCTGCCCTTTAAATGCAGAACAGTGGAAGGTAACTAATCTGCAAATTCATCTTGATTCAGAGAATCACAGCGTGTTGGAAGAAGTTGATCTTCTTGCTTATAGTGCAAGAGAATGGAGAGAAGAAACAAAGCAGGCCAAACACATGAGGGAGGTAAGAGTTAATCTCTGCATGAGGATGGGAGAGAACTACCTGAGAAGAGCAATTCCAGTGCAAGCAGCTGCTACAGCTCCCAGAGCTTGCTGCACCAGCTGCTTAAATGAGAAACGGACAGCATTACCATGCATAAAGACTACAGTTGCAATCTAGATCAGAATTTAGTCTTGCATCTTTTCTGAATTCTTCCCCATAGTTCAAGCCACCCAAGCAGTAGTTCTGAGTGCTCTGGATGACTTTCATTACAACAATGGAAAAATATCATCCTGAGTGCTGCAGCCCAAAAAGCCTGGTTTTAGGCAGTGTCTCTTGTATCTTTAAGCTGCCAGCTGCAATCATCTTAATAATCATACATTTATCAGGCTTTCAGTCCTGGATGGCTGAACTCCTGAGCTGGGAATCTATTTAGTTCACAGTTCAGTAATGTTAGATAGCTGCCTTCTGTCTGCTTACGTGTTTTTCAGTTGTGTATGTTGTGTGCATGTACTTATATCCCTAACAGGCAGAAGGGGCAGCTGCAGTTCTCACAAGTACCTAAGTTATTGCATGTGCAGAGGGCTGTTAGCAGTTGTATCTTGTAGCTACTGAGAGAGGCAGTGCAGCAGAGGGCTTGGCAGGTATGGTGTAGTTCTCTGAAGGGCCTGACAGGTGCTAGCCCTTATTCTAACTTGTGATGGGGTTGGGCCTCAAGTGATGAAGAAGAGCAAGTATCTCTTTTGTAGCTCTCTGTTTCAACTATGTGAAGTGTTAGTCATCAAGGGAGTCTCAGAAACCACGGTCTGGATTTGTACTTTTCCCATACGATTTCTAGCTGAAGTAGCTAAACTGGTGCTACGGTAGTAGTATCTGTTAAAGTTTAGTGTCAAATCCAGTTAATCAACGACTTTACATCCTAGTAGCCTGCTGTGAAATTTAAGAATAGCATGGGACAAATGCAACACCAGTCTGTATGTCTGATTATCTAAGAACGGTGGGAGCATTGAACATGTAATGCTGAGAGAGAGGGCAGGGAGTACAGTAGTAATGAGAGAGATTGACTGGCTATCTGCACTGGACAGTAGCTCTGGGGATGAAATTCAGGATGCTGTTATTAGCTGTTCTGTGCAAGTTTTTCAGGAAACCTTTAAGAAAGGAAGTAACCCTTACCTTGGTCCTGAGTAGTGCACAGGATCTGCCTCAAAATACTGTTTTCTAACTTCATTTCTTTAGAACAGGAGACAATGTGTACTTGTATTCAACATCCTTACAAGACCAACAAATCAAATAATTACAATTGCATCTACCTTCTGCATAAAAATGAGGAAGCCTGTTAAAAAGAACCTAAAAGTCTGCTAAGAGACTAAGTATTTATGGTTAGTGTATTTGGCATATTGCTTTAGGTCATGGCAGTGGAGTCACAGAGCAAATGTGTTCAAGGGACTTAAAGTGTAGAAGAAAGCTGGTAGGGATAAATAGCTCCGTAAAGGAGTCATTAGAAAAAAAGAAGAGCTCTTTCAAAAACTTGGAGCCATGTCTAAATGGTGAATGGAGAAGGGATCCAACTTTTCCAGATTAAATACAGAAAAACAATGCCAAATGTGCCCAGAACACATAGCAAGACTGAAGGTGATCTGGAGGAACAAGTAACTAACTAAAGATAGCACAACCTCTAATAGATTTGCAAATATGTATCAAGCAGTGGGTCTTTCAGAAGGTCCTCCAGTGTGTTAGATGATTAGAGCTGAAAAGGAGGTTCAAGGGAGTCTAGTGAATAGATGGTTCTAATGGGTTGAGGTCATCATAGTAAGGAAGACATTTTAGAATGAGGTCTCACGAGAACCTAAACCAGCCTCATCTGCTTGCTGTCACCAAAAACGAAGTCCTTTGCTTGTTTCATTGCTCCATTTTCCTCACTTTGTTGGTTCTTATGTGTTCTGTTGGATGTGGTTTGCTGATACATCTGGTCATCCTGAAAGAAGAGGCCTTGACTCCCTGCTCTCATCTGCTCCTGTCACATGTTCCCAGGACACATCTTATACTGGCCCTGGCATTCATCTGATCCTTCTTTGAGCTTCCTGAACTCATCAAAACAGCAGAAAGAATTCAGTAGGCTTACAGTTACCACAGCTGATGCAAAGGAAGAGTCAGGGAAACTACACAGCCAAGAAGGTATTGGCTGCAGTTGTCCCCACTCTTCCTCAGTCTTAGGTAATTGTTGCATAGTAGATTCAGGTGTAAGACGTTGTTTCTGCTAAAAGGAGTTTTTTTCAGATGTGTTTTTCCTGCCATCTTGCTGCTCCATCCCATGCACTGGTGTAACTTGTGAAGTGGAGAGGGTTAAAGCTGTTATGGCAAAATTCTTACTGATCTTTTCTGATTTGGTTGATCCTGTAAATGTTTATGATAGCAACAGTGCAAAGTCTGGAGCAAGTAGCGAAGTTTAGAAAGAGCACAGAGTCCTTCTTAAGGAGCAGTACCAATTTTGTTTACAAAAACTATGATGTTAAATCGTTTTTGTGTATATAAAGTTTATAAATATACTCCCTCTTTTCCCTAGTTCTGTGTTATGACTAGTTGGAATTAGACTCCAGTTTAATGCGAGTTTGATCCAAGGTTTTAACTGCTTATTGCTAAATTTCTATTTGCTCTTTTTTAGGCATACAGTGAATTATTTCAGAACTATCATATCAAATATCTGCGACAGGTCAGGAAGGACAACTATTGCATCCTAAGAGCAGTGCTTTTTCAGATATTCAGCCAAGGCATTCCTTTTCCATTGTGGATGAGGGAAAGAGATATATTAAAGGTAAAATTCAATTCCTAAATGGATGTGATCCAGGTGCCCTTTCACTGCAGAAGGAATTCACAGAACAGACAGCTGTCTTTGTTAAACAAGAGAAGTGATATTGTATGAGTGGGAGTAGAGAAAAATTATTATCAGAATTTAAAGAGAACTTTTTAAAAACTATTGGAGCTGTGCTTCACTGAAAAAGTGTCACTGATCCAAACAAAATTAAATAAACATGAGGCTTAAAGGAAAAAAAAAAAAAAAGGCAGCAGGATAAACATTGCTGCCACTCTGCTATATGTTGGTCCCTTAACCCAGAAGGATGTTTGACTTCTCCTCATTTACATCCATGCAAAATCCAGTAGCTTGTTTAGGAGCATAGCTGAAGAAAGCATCAAGCAGGTGTCCTCAGTATGTTGCTGGAGCAGAGTGAGTTCTGCCCTGAGTTCCTGGAGCTCTGTCAGAAGACAGCAGCAAAGAGATGGGGATCTGTAACTGCTGCCTGTGGGGGCACATCTGCCAGCTGGAAGGTGCATGGAATTCTAGAAGCCTTACTGCATTCAGATGCATCCAGCTTTTCCAGAGTATGGGTTGTGTATTTTTCTGAGAACATATTTTCTTCTTCTCTGACTGGCACTAGTTAAAAAGTTTCTTAAGGACTTGGCAGCCTTTTAACATTTGATGTGTTCTGAAGCCTATTTTTATTTTTTGTTTGAACTATACAACCAGAAGATAGATAGAATCACATCATAAATTAAAATGTGTTACAATCTTGGTAGGCAGGTTTATATAATTTTATAGTCTACTTCTTTTTATGGTTATGATTTCTCCTTAATTGACTTTCTTTCCTTCCAGCTTCCTGAAAAGCTTCTGTATTCCCAAGGTTGCAACTGGATTCAGCAATACAGTTTTGGGCCAGAAAGTTACACAGGTCCTAATGCCTTTGGAAAATTACGCAAATGTATGGAAACATTAAAGATAAATGTGAGTATTTAGAAGGTGGCTGGGTGACATAAAAGCACTTCTAAGTGGATTGAGACTCCTCTTGTTACATATTTCTATGGCAGTCTGACTGCCTCCTGGATTCAGAGAGCTCAGTTGCTGGACAGGCTGTCACTTCTGCAGAGGAGCTCAAGTTTTGGGGTTCTAGGTTAAGTACTCCATCTCCCTGCAAGTCAGGGAGGTCACCCTCCCCACAGCTGTTAGCGTGTGGTTATCTGCCATCACCATCAGATATCTTCCACAATATCTCATCATTTCAATGAAAATAACTACATGCTATATGAGATCCTCCTAGATGCCCTCCCAGAACTGGAGGGAACCAACAAATGGTGCATTTCTTGTGTTGTCTTTCCAGTGTTCCCTTCTCCACTTAATGTTTTGTTTTTTTTTTTTTTTAATTTCTCTCTGTAAGCTGAAGTGCTTGAATGCAGAGATCTGACAGCCTCAGTGACCTGTCTGTTCAGCAAAACCAGATTGCTTGTATTTCCAGCCAGGTGTTTAATTTTATTTATGCATCTAAACACTCTGAGAGTTTAGTAGCATTAAAGTCTCTTGAAAAAGAGATGAAAATTCAGACTGGCAGGAACTTGCATTTTTGCTTGAGCTCCTCTAGGGATGTCTGCTGATCTGTCAATGTGTGAGCCTGGAACTGCTTCCATTCTGTTTGCCACAAGCTATTCCCAGCATGCCACCACCTCTCTCCTCCCCAGCATCCCAACTGCTTCAGTCGTGCAAATATCATTTTATCCTACTTGCTCTGTATTTGTCAGAGTATTTGGTTTGTTTGACTTTTGGTTTTTATCGTCTTGTTCCTTGTAACTTGATACTAGTCCCTTAGGACGATGCGTTCAAACTGGGTGTTTGTACAGAAAGAAGTTTCAAGTCAGCATGATAAGCAAACCCATACAGTTGACTAATTGTTGCAGAGCAGCTTCTTTATGCATTATGCTGTTACTGAACATGAGTTAAGGTATGGACTTGATGATCTTGAAGGTCTTTTCCAACCTGAGCGATTCTATTGTCCTGTGATTATATGAGGTCTAATTCCTAGTTTTATTCTGTTGTTAAAAAGATGCTGTTTGGCCAGGGAGGTGGACTTGTGTCTATTTTCATGAATGCTTTTTTTAAGGTTTATTTAGTAGTGTGAAAAGAGTCAGCACTGGGAATTGGGTTTCTATTGTATTTAACTGCTTACTTGCCTCATTGCTCTGCAAGTTCCATGAGAAATCTCATGTACTTTCTTGAAACTTGAATAGCCAAATTCAGTAAATGTTTTTTAGTGTCTAAAGCTTATAGATGCAATTCTACTATAACAGCTATGACTTGAAGATGAAAGGAAAGGGGGCACTAGTATTTTGAGGCTTTTGAAGGAATGTTAGCTATACACTAGCACACTTTTGCAAGAGGCTTGTTACATACCCCAGACTCATGAGACTGAACCTCCTCATGCCTGACTTGCCTCAAGTGAGCAAGGTGCAGCAGAGTGCCTGCCAGTTTGCTAAACAGGAGGCAGCCAGCTCTGCTGCCTTTCCCAGTTCCATCCTCATCCTCAGGGCTCTTTCCTGCATATGTCTTTGGGCCTAGGTTGTGCGGGTCAGTCAGCAATTTGTACTCCAGACTTTTCACGCTGGTAGTAGAAGTCCTCTAGCAGAGGGGTAATTAGTAATGTTTCATCCACTTGGTTTTGTTTTTCATCTGTAAGAATGGTCTTCAGGATGCGTGAGGAGACTGCAGCATCTGTTTCTCAATTAGTAAAGTAAATTAGACTTTTTGAGTTACAGTTCTTGGTGTTTGGCAGTTTCAGCACATAAATACAGTCACAGAATTAACTGCAACTGATTTGAATCCTAGTCACTGAGCATCATCTCTTATTGTGGTCCAGAAAAACCTCTTGCTTTCAAACGACTGTTTATATCCACCGTGTTCAGGACTGGATGTCTTAATCTTTCTCATTTGGTATCTAATCCAATATTGTTCATCTCCTGCCTGACTCTTTTGCTTAGTATGAGCACCAGCTTTCAACCCCTCTAGAGCAACAGAGAGCTGAGGAGCTTCAATTGTAAGCTGAACAGAACAAGAAATTTCTATTTGTTGTTGTCCTGTGTGTCTCTTTGTCTTGTCCATTCTTGGCTAACAAACTTAGCTTGACCTCATAATCAGAACACACTAAAGACATACAAATACATACAGTTCATAATATCGTGTCCAAATTATATAAGTTCCCTTTAACTGATCTACTTCTAAGCCTAACTTCTAACATAAAGGGTTCCTTTGAGGAAAATTACTGAATTTTGAATGCTGTAAGTTAAAAACAAGTTAGGAGTCACCACTTAATCTAACCTTTGCTTATAGTGTAGTGTATATATTTGATGCACCTATGCTGATTTCCTATGACTTTGAGGTGCTTTTGGTGGTTGCACACTTTACTGTCAGTCATAGCTGGATTTTCTCTTGTAATGGTGGGTGGCTTTTGTATAGAGGAATTGCATTTGCTTTCTCATAGCAAATGTGTGTCGAGATACCTTGAACAGTCTGTAGCAAATAAATTCAGGTGGATAAATGGAAAACGAAGTGTCTAAGACTTCACATTTTACTGCACATTACTCAAAACCACTGGCTAATCTGCAGTTACATTTGGCCACAGGAACAGTGCAGTATGGAGTGGCAATTGCTCCTATTTTGATGTCTTTCATATTAGGTAGAATTCTTAATGAGTTGGTTATTCATCTAAATTCTTAATAAGTTGACTAATATTCTTCTATGTGCTTTCTAGTGGGCTGAAATAAGTGGTACTAAAGATAATGAAAAAAGAAGAAACATGTGTAATGCACTCTTTTCTGATGAGAGCAAGGAACACAAGCTATATGAGGCTATAAAATTTATCATGCTCTACGAAGTTGTTGAAGCCTATGAGCAAATGAAGAACAGGGATGAACCTATACCCCACCTTTTTCGCCGCCTCTTTGCTCGGGATACTTCATCTGACCCTTTGAGTTTCATGATGAATCATCTGAATGCCATAGGTGACTCCGGTTGCCTAGACCAGGTAATGATACAAATGAAAAACTAAATTACAGAAGTAATCCCATCTCTGATGTGACTGGGGGAATGTACTGTACATCATTTGTGATAATTGGCCCATTTTTTTTTCTTTGAGATGTAGGGAAGTAAACTGAAGACTTCGAGGAAAAAAAAAATAACAGAATAAAGTAGTGTGGACAGTTCTCTTGCTGGGCTGGAAGTAAATGCTGTGAGGTATCAATAGATGTAGTCTTTCCAATGGGTGAAATCATTTTTCATAATCTTTTTCAGTTACAAAGTCAGTCATTAGATGATGTATTCACCTTTGTTTTGATCTAACAAGAAGGGGTTTTTTGTGTCTGGCTACGACCGAGGATACGAGTTGTTACTTTTCCAATCCATTTTTCCATTTTAAACAGTCCTTTGCAAGACATATTAATGAAGAACCAGTTCTCAAGCTTAAAATGCATGAAGTGCTTCCTTTTACCATTGTATCCCCATTGTAGCAAGTGATCAGAAGGTGGCAGGCTTCCCATTTTACAAGGGATCAATCTATTAAACATTAGCTCCGTATTGCGCTTCAATAAGCTGTGTGAGCTGAGTTTGGGAGCAGATTGTGTGTGGTGTCAGGTGGAAGAGGGATGTTTCCAAAGCTGCAAGTATTACCCAGAATATCCTCAATGTGAAAAAGAGCAGCAGAAAGATGGTTGGGATTTGGAGAATATCCTGAAACTCTTAATTTCCTTACTGTCTTTCAAAAAAGCCTTTGCAATTCCTGGTCTATTGTTTTGATGTAAGATAAGTGACTTGTCTTATCCTTGTCTTCA
Organism: Chrysolophus pictus; assembly: GCA_037305975.1. Lineage (NCBI taxonomy): Eukaryota > Metazoa > Chordata > Aves > Galliformes > Phasianidae > Chrysolophus > Chrysolophus pictus. The sequence goes on along the minus strand of CM074577.1, from coordinate 23,716,047 downwards.
TTTTTGTTTTTTAAGACTGGAAATAATAAATGTCTTATGACCTCTTTCATTTTTAGGTTGAACTGTTCCTTCTTGGATACCTGCTTGAAGTAAAGATCAAAGTTTACAGACTGCACAGATTTAAATCTGAAGAATTTCAAGTAAACTGTCCAGATGAATACCGAAGGGAATGGAATGAGATTTCTCTCCTGACTGAGGACGACCACTACTATCACATCCCAGTTATCAGAACGTGAAGCACAAATAATTTTTTTTTAACCTTTGTATAATGTAGTGAGTAACCAGTTCCAGTGAATTAGATTTCTAATTGGCAGCAGAAATGCATGTTGATGATTACAAAATGATTTATGGGTTTATTGTGTAAATGCTTTGCTTTTCCATTACAGCTCAATTCTTTGCCAGTCAGCCATAAATAGATTGCTGTGCTGTCTGGGGAAAAAATGTCATATTTGAGAGTTATTGAAAATAAAAGATCAGACAGTGTGACAAAAGAGGAAAAAGTAATGCAGCTTTCCCATTCCTAGGCTAATGGCTTACTCTGACACATCTGGATGGGTTAAACTTAAATTCCTAAAGCAATTCCTGCCTTTCTCTTCTCTGTCTCTAGTTCAAGTGGATGAACTATGCAGGAAACAACCCCTGGGGTCCCACAGTTTATACTTTAAAGTTACAAGGATTTGAGGCTATCTGGGTTTCAAGGATGTAAACTGAGGCCATTACACAACTCTTTCAAATCCCATCCAGTTTCTCCTGATGTTGCAGTGGCTCCCTCCAAAAACAGAGCAAGCAGATGCAGACTACAGTTGCTTCAGACTCTTGAAATTAAACTGATCAATGTTAGATCTACTTTATAGCTGAGGGAAGTTAAGACCTTGATGTTTGAAGAAGTCTGTCTGGAACAACTAAATGAGATTTGCTTTATTATATGCTGTGCTTTGCCTGGTTCTATTTTCTAAAAGACTCAACTGTGTTTAGATAATTTCTAAAATGAGAGGTCCTAAATTGAACAAATGCTAATATGATACAGCAGATCTTGCAAGATGTGTGTGAAAAGCATACATCCCCTAGGCGTGGGTTATATTTAAAAAAGTGGAGCTTTATCATGAAACGAAGCCTTTCCTTGTTTTTATCCTTGAGGTACAGAAGTAGGCAGGTTTGGTTTTAACTCCTGCAGGACAAGGAAGAAAAGCATGAGCTGGGCCTGCAGGAGCTAAAACAGTTGCATATAATAACTAAATAATAATGTTGGAGAGCATAAGGACTGCTCTCTTCCTTTATGTAATGGAAAACAGTCTTTCTATTTTTATGTATATATAATTTATAAACACAAACACCTGAGTGCTGTATTATATAGCAAATTTCTTTCTTGGCAGTTTCTCTGGGTTCAGTTTTGTTCAATAATCTGCAGCTTTTAATGAAAAAGGCTTGATACATATAATTTAATCTTTTCAAAGCCTACATGTTGAATATTTATTTTAAAAACAAACAAACCCACAAACTTCATTCACTGGATGAAGTAATTCTTCCTCTTTAGTTTTGATTACGTTCCACGTAGGGAAGTGCTGTAATGCCTCAGCATTGGGTATTGTCTGTTTTGCATCAGTGGTATATGCAACACTTGCACATGTCAGTAGAGTTGTCTATATTTTATTCTTGCTTTGGTACAAGCAGGCATACAAAAAAATGGTGTATTTTTATAGAGAGCTTTTTAATGGTTTGCATATTATTTATGAATAGCAATGCAAAAAGCATTACAGCTGGAAGTGTCACATTGATAAAATGTATGTTTTCTGTAATCTTGAGCATACTAATAGAAGGGAATTAATAAAGATTAATGAATAAAGATATAACAGTGGCATTTATCACTAAAATAAGATGTTTATGTCTAGATTTAGGTCTCTTAGGCTCCCTGCCTGGTGGAAGAATTAATGGCAGTTAATTAGAGGAGTTTCTACAAGGGTGTGATTATTCTTGTTGACTGCAAAGATAGAGAAACTTCAGATGAGGATAATTGCAAGTTCTACATGTGAATTCAGAATGCTCTACACAGAATCTTAGGCAACACTGAGACAGGTTTGGAGCTGCAGTGATTGTAAACAAGTTTTCTGATAATACACTTCAGCTATGTATAAAACATTTGTGTAAAGGAAAGCATATATGTATGTGTAAAATATACATATCCATATAGAGGAGAAAAAAACAAAACATCCTGAATAAGCCACATTGGAACTATCTGGTACTGGGGAAAGGACAGGTGCTGCAGCATCTTTTCACAACAGTAGTTACAGACAAAACTTGCTGCAGGAATCCAGAAGCCTGGACATGTGCTAGAGAGCTCTGCTGGTGTCAGATCATTGCTCTTATCTTTCTAACCTGTGAATTCCTGACTACTGCCTTTCTGCTCTTGAACTGTGGAAGGCTGACTTTTTAAGCTTACTATCCTCTTGTGATTTTGTAATTTATAGAAACGAGACTTGAGTATGAAAACCATGCAATGCAGCATACAGGTGTTTCAGCTCCTTTTTGTATAGTGCATTTGTGTTTAGCTTTTGTCTTATCTGCTGATAATTGGAATAAATGGACTTGTATTATAGGTCCAAACCCTAGAATTGTGAAGCATTTAAAAGGTACATCAACAATAAGCTCAGGTCAGAGTGATTACAGAATTTATGTAAAGTTAACAATTAGGTCATTATTGTGAAATTACAGGATCAACCAAAACAAGCTTCATTTTAATTAAAAAAAGTTTTAAAGTATTTCCCTATTTAAGACTGATTTTTAAGACTCTGGTAGCATAGAGATTGAAGACTGATTTTGGACTTACTGCAGGAGATACATGGGAAGTGACATCTCACTAGTGATGAAGACACAGGTTGGTAGCAGTGTAAGAAGGAGAATGTGGAAGAGAAGTGGCTGAGAAGTTCAGCAAATCCATAGCTACCTCCTGTGCGTGTGGGCTGCCAGCCTATTACAGGAGATGGGAACTTTTCCCAGTGTTGTATCCAGGTCAAGTATATTTGCAGGTCTTATTCTACTGCCTAAACCATGACACATCAGTAGATCATGCCTGCTATTATTTAAGCATTTCTCAGCCACCCCTTTGAAGCAGAAGACTTCTCTGCTGTGAATGTTCTCCTGAGCTATACAAATATACAAAAAGACTTCATCTCCTTCACAAGGTACATGTGCACACATGGCCATCATTTACAGTACAGCAGCAAGGATATGCAGCCAGAAAACAGCTACTGTCAAAATTTTGGATGAGACATTAATGAAACCACAAGCTCTTGTATAAGTTAGCTGTGAAAAGCCCATCTATTCAGGAGTATGGCAGATCAAATTGGGCTAAAGGCCTGTCTTCAACATAACCAAAGGTATACTCAGAGTAATGTTGCTGAATGTTCCAGATTAGTTTTGATTGTATTTTATTATGTAATTAAGGAGAAAAGTAGAAGTTTAACTTTAGATGTTGAGCATACTCAACAAGGTAAAGTTCTTCTCATCTGCTCTGAGCGTAAGTACAGAAAGTAGCAGCCACAGCTATTTGAAATTGAGGTATTCCTTACAATACATCCAGCCTTCTGGCTTGCCTGGGCTACAGATAAAATATATAATATAGTTAATGTATATAACAACATTGTTAACGTGTATTAATATGAGAAGAGAACACCAAAAGAACTAGTGGAGTATTTGACATTGATCAAAAAATATGTTCGCACAGGCACATACACATAAATGGGTTGAAATATTATGAATGATAATCATTGTTTTACTCATCAATTGGCATGAGTGTAATGTGCAATACACATGGGTTTTGCTTCAGCTGAACGTGTGTGATAGGTGCAAGAAGTAGTTGGCACTGCATCCCACTGCAGCAGCAAAATGACATGGCCAGAAGAGGGGCATGGACATGAGTGGCCTTTGAGGCCATTTAATCCAGGGCAAAAATTCTCTATGTGATCTCACCTGTCCTCCATAGTAGTCTTCCCCATTTTCCTAACAGGAAAGAGCTCTGGAGCTTTAAAATAGCATGTTGGCTCTTTGAAAGGTGGAAAACCAAATGGCATTGAGCAGCAGTCAGAAAATTCAGCTTTTAGCAGGCTCTCATGCTGCAGATAATTTTGTTGGAAGTTATGCCATTTAGCAATAGGTTTGCTTTGTTTACTCCTTTTCATTCAAATATACATCTGACACCTGCTGTCAGGTGGCTCATACAGGTTGACTTTATAGCTTTCCCTGCTATTTCACTCTCAAGAATTACTGGAGTGAACCATGCTACCAGGGCCAATTACTCCGACCTGTATCAGATGACAGTGAACAAAATACGTAACTCAGCTTCACACTGGATTGATTCTGGGTCAAAACAAAGGAAGTCACTGAAAGACTACTCAGAAGCAAAAGCCTAGGAGAAACAAACTAAAAAATAAAAAGCCTCCTTTTTATACTCAGTAATGTGAGAATTATATACTTTCTGTTTAAATGTGATGCAAAACTATTTAGCTGGCTTGACTAAGAAGTGTGAAAGTAGATGTTATTAATCCACATGGGAGATAGGTACAAATAAACCAAAGCCATCAGCTAGATGCTACAGTTTGTTAACTCATCTTTTAAAAGCAAACTACTGTACTATCAAGTAAGAAATTGATTATTTTTGAGTTTTCTTACAATTTGCAGTGGCTGTTTCACTACACTACTAATAGAGGAAGGTACTTCAGAGAGATTAAATAAATGTAAATGCTTTTTTACAACTCTGCCAAGTTATTTATCATCTAAATGCACGTGGCATCTCCAGTAAAGATATGTATAACCTCAAAATTTTTAAAGAATAAAGTTAATCTGTCAGAGTTTTGAACAAATGATAAGAGGCATATAAAGGCACATTAGGCAAAATATTCGGTTTCTTTCTTCATCAGCTTTCCTGTTAGGTCTCTTTCTCTTTCAGTAATGAGAAACAAGAAGTGTGCCTTATTTTCCTTCTTTTCACCACTGCTAACAGTATGGAGATTATTTGGAAATAATTAAGCAACAAGAGTTCATATTCTGTTTTTTTTTCCCCCCACCTCTTCTACTACAGCGTTTGTTTTGTTTTATCAGCTCAGTTTAGTTGTCAAAGTCACTATTGCCCACTTTAAAAGTGTAATTCCCTGTGTTCAGGCTGCACCTCTTTCTGCACTATTCCTCATCTGTCCTTTATGTACAAGGAAGTAGGCTGCTTAATCTTACAAGAAAAATCCCAAAAAATTCTCTACTTTAGGGGTCCTCATTTTAGTTCAGTATATCTTAATGATCAGTTAATCCCAACTATAATGAAATTAATTTTTAACTGAAAATTTTCCATACGTATTGAGAAGATTTGAGAACAATACCATAGTAATGACTTTATTCTGTAGTAAGACTTAAAACCTGCTTCTTAGTGAAAGCCAGGTGCATGCTGCCAGCTGCATTCTGCTAAGAAATAGTCTTGTGCCATCCTTGGAGCTAGTTCTATCAGAGGGGTAAGGAACATGGACTCCAGTGGTTCTGGCTGTCCTTGTTGAGGAAGGATGGTGCAAGCTCTAGCCAAAAAGGGACAGCAATATCCTGTCAGAGAGTGAAAGTCAAGTACTTAGGACAGGAGCTGCATCATCAAGTGCTAGTCTGGGGTGATGGTCAGCTGGAGAGTAGTTGTAGAACAGGCATAGATATACCCACTGTTTCCATTAGGTATTTGCAAGGGCAGCCACATCTATGCAACTCCACATGCTTGTTCATTAGGTAGACTTAATGACATCAGCTGAGATGGATTTATTTCAAATGAATGGATCTAGTTTGATTTGTGGACTGGAAAAATCCATTAGTAAAATTGATTTTTTTTTTCCCCAGAAAGAATATGAGACCCATGAATTTGAGTACTGTAGTAAAGGCTATATCACTTCTTGATTTTTGATACCAACAGAGTTCTCTGGTTAAGGTTACATACTCTGAGAGTTCTTTGTGATGTTTTATTTCATTAACTCAACTTGGTGCTACTTCTCTTGATCTTAATAGCACACTACACAAAGCTGATTTGACTACAAGAAGGCATGCACTTGTTACCCTCTTGTTACATCTGAAGTCAAGTTTACCATCAGTACAGCTGATGAGAGTCCTTCACTGCTCCTTTGTGAGAAAGGGTCATCTGCACACTAACATCAAACAAATACAGCAGATACAGACACAGACTCCCTAGGCAGAACATTACAATTCACACCTTAACTTCATCCTGATCACAATTCCAGATAGTGGGTTTGCTTCTCACTCTTTGACTTCTACCTACCCCATTAAACCCAGGTGCTCAGGCAGATCCACAGTCTACTTTCCCAAAGAGAAGGTCACATCAGCTCAAAGTTGGTGGCTGTGCTATCTGCATTCTCACCTGAAATGTGTGTTTAACTAATCCCACTAGCAGAAGTCTCTGCTTGAAAAAGATGCCTGCAGTCACAGACCAGGAACTGCTACACTACCTATGCACTTCTGTTTGTCACATAACCCAGCTCATGGGGGTACTTCACAAGTTGGTTCAGGCAGCTTCAGAAATTTGTCAGTAAACAATGATTTATTCAATTCAGCGTAAGCAGAAAGTTAAGTCAGTCTTAGCAGCAGCCACAGTAATTTACAAAAACAAAATCCTCCCTTTTTCTTTCCTACTATCTGAAGCAAACAAGACCTATTTGGTTTTACCATATAATAAACACACACATACTTGGCAGATTTAACGTAAGAAAATGAGTACAAACTTCAATCCTGAACTTCCTTTACAAGCTATAATGTAATGGAAACTACAGCAATGATAGCAGGATAACAAAGTCCTAAGCTGCAGTAAGCAAGAATAAGCCCAAACACAGACAGAGAAAAGAAGGAAGAAGGCTTACTTACCTTTAAAGGCCTCAGGCATGGAGGGATCTCCAACAAGATACTATCAGCTCCACTGCCAACCCTTAAATGAGGTTTGGGAAGGGGTGGATCCTGGCTCCACCTTTTATTGTCACTTAGGTATACAGCATGCAGCTGAGCTCCCCTGAGTAGGTCCTGCCTTCCTACCAGGTGCTCAATCACTGGTTCAGGCCATGACTCAGCATTTCTGCTACACAAGCACAAAGAAAATTCAAGCAAACTATAAAAGAAAAACATATCTGATGCTAGGGGTGGAGAAGATGGAACAAACCAGATGTTCACATTTCTTAAATTGTTGTCTCATGAAACTGCTAGAGCTTTGCATTTAGTATCACTGGTTTCTTCGTGTCTCTATTTCCTATTTTTTTTTTTTTTTTTTAATGTAGAACTGTCACAGTTGAGGAAGTCAGAGTCCCAAAATATGATCTTCCACTGCTGTTTCACTGTGTGCTTTATAACCCCTTTACTATCTGAGCCTGGGGAAAACATAAAGAATTATAAACACTTTGGGAAAAAGTGTGTTAAACTAATATATTTTCTTCAGCTTGGTATCTATTAAATTATTTTTTGCTGTTTGTTTGAGGTGTTTTTTTTAATATATTTTGGGATAAACTTCCCAAAGTTCTTCCTAGTAATGACAAAGCTGAATAATTGTGCCCTGTATTTCAAAATTGAGACTTATATTCTTACTTTGATATTTTGGGGTTGAAAACTTAGATCTCAATCTTATTTTCAGTCAAGATGCCAAATCTTACCACTCTCATTAAACAAACAAACAAACAAACAGACTTGTGTAGGCGTAGGAGCTACATGGTGTTCCCCTTTGAAGTTATGGTAACAAAAGAGTTGGATTTATGAGTGCGATAGTCTGAGCTATTTGTACATAAAGACAGGAAAGTAGACAAAGCTTTTGCTTTTATTATAGATTGTGATGAGGCTTAATTGTCTAACTACTTTGCAGATGGAAGCCTGAAAATACAATGAGTTCTAAGTGGTTTGGGAGCCCAAAGATCTTGGCCTCATACATCTAAATTTTGTTCAAGCCTCACTCTAAATAACAATCAACCAAAGAAACAAAACTTGAAGAGTAAGGTAATTACTTTTGATTCTGGCAACAAAAATAAATAGCTGCTCCTTTTTTTTTTTTTTTTTCTATAAATTCATTTATCATGCTTGATCTTAATATGTGTATGTATTTTCCAAATATATCAGCATTAGCCCTTCTAATTAACTTCAGAAATTTAACAGAATCCTGTGGAGATTCTTAGCATCTGCAATTTCAGTATTTTTGTAATTTGTACACACGTATTTATCAGTTGTCAGTAACAAAAAGCAAGATGATATCTCTGTCCTGAAGACTTTACAAAAGATATCTCTTCTGCTGGAAAACACAGCTTTATCTATGCACATAAGTCATTATGTATGACTCAAGCTCTAGATTAAAGTAATTATGACTAACATTCTTTTCAAATGTCAGTGCAAAACGGAAAACACTGGAGGAAGCTGTGTGCTGGAAGAAGAGTAATTCTGAAATGGCCAATCCGAAATAACATATTTTGAGACAAACGATTTTTCAATGAAAGGTGTTTTTCAAAGGAGATATCGTCAAGAGCAAACCAGCACTGATTTAATTCAGGAAAAGATCTGTAATACAAAAATATTAAAGTTATGCTTCCCTTTCCCCCCCTCAAACATTCATGGTACTTCTTTGTGTCTCAAGAATAAAAGAAAGAGAGAAAAAAATGGTTACAGGGATGCCCACCAATTTATTTAACTTAAAAATGCATAACATTGGAGATCACTTATCACTGTCATTTTGTCTTTCTGTAGACTTTTTAAAAGAATCCTACTTCAAACTGTTTTCCCATCAGAATGTTTGAAGTTATTTTTTCCTGTCTAAGCGTTCCTTGTATTATTCAGAGAGAGTATAATCTTATGAGAGAAAATTAATTGTTCAAAGAAAATGAATAATTTTTTTCTGTCACATTTTCAGGCCTGATTTAAAGCTTAACTCCTCACAAAATGCTCAATTAAGTGGACTTGTTCTACCAGAATATGCCTTTCTTACTCCTTATTGTTCTCTTGTTTTTAATATTATTTGGTATACATAATTCTGAGTAACACGTAACTTTGAAAGGTCTATAATTTGCTCTTAGGTATTAGAGCAATTAGGTATTCCTGTTTGGAGTTTAACAAAGGTACACGATTCATGGGCAGTATTATTTCTGTAGCAGAAAACTCTTGCTCATTAATGTTTTATTTCACTCCTACCAGCACCTGAAGCCTGTGGCTAGCAAATATAGTTTGTAACTTGGCCTTCCAATACTTAAAGGGAATATGTCAGCAGGAGGGAAATCAACTATTTACATGTATAGATAGCGACAGGACAAGGGGGAATAGTTTTAATCAAAAAGTGGAGATATTTGGATTTGATGTTGGGGAATTTTTTCACTGTGGGGGTGCTGAGGCCCCATCCCTGGAGGTGCTCAAGGCCAAGTTGGATGGGGCCCTGGGCAGCCTGTCCCGGCGGGTGGCAGCCCTGCCCACGGCACAGGGTTGAGGCTAGGTGGCCTTTGTGGTCCCTTCCAACCCAAACTGTTCTGTGATTTCTTTTTCTCTCATCCCTTGGTTGCAGGAAAAGCCTTGCTTTAGAGCTGAAGCTGTCAGGGATCTCATAGGTGCCTGGCTCTCTCCGATATGTGACATTGCTGTCCCACAGATGGGTTCTTCCATCCAGTGTGCAATGAGCCAACTTTACACACAGAGCTATTTAATTTTCAGTATGATGGGGTGCTACGTTGTAATGCCACAAAGCTAGCACGCCGATACTGATGTCAATTTGTATCCACACATTCACAAGTAAAATCATCGTATCGCTTCATCGCTTCCCATTGGTTCTACGTATCCGAACATGCTCCCTGCCGGTGCGCTGGGGTATTGCCATCTATCCTTCCATTCCATGTGACAGCGAGCGCCCGGCCCGGCCGGGACGGGAAGAAAAGGGGGAGGGAGAGCAGTTTCACCGAGCACCACGTGAGTCTGTAGAAAAGCCATTGTCGCGGGACTGAAACTTGTTTCGTTGGGGTTTCTGGGGGATCCTCGGGTTTGTAGCTGATAGCATCCCCGAGAGAAGCATGTGTACATTCAAAGCTGTTCTCGCACAGGCAGAACGGGAGCTGAGGCCGTCCTGCCAAGGAGTGTTTGAGAACAGCTGGGCTGCTGTGTTAGCTCACCGAGCGCTTCCGGGGCTTGTTCCTGCTTTTGGGTAATTAAAGTAACCTCTGAATGCCCAGAACTTAAGGCAGCTATTGAAATACTGTGCCTTTCTTAAAAATGCTCTTTAGTTCTTTGGTGAGAGAGTCACGTACTCCTGCATTCTTCAAAGCCAGGATAGCTGTCAGGAGCGGATGAGAGAACCGCACGGCCTTCCTGCGGGTGCAGCACAGACACAGAAGAAAACAAGGATCGCAATGCAGGTGACGAAGCATGAAAAGGAAGCTGGTGTTCCTTCTAACGAGCTGGGTTCAGCAAACACAGTCACTGAGCAGAAAGAGCAACCTGCCGAGGAAATGAGAGAAGAAAATCTATACAGAAGTATTGGAGGACTTGAGGGGAGAAATAGGATTAAATCACTTGCGACACATGATGATGGTCCTAGAGATTGTGAAATATATCTGCCTGTGCCTGATAATCCTTCTGCAATGGAGACATCTGTGGACAGGTAAGGATTTTTTTTTTTTCATAGAGGAACTTTTTCTTATGGAAAGAGGTGCTTTCAATATATATAAACTATGCTAGAAATCACTCCTGTTGTTGGGTACCGAGTTCTTATTTTATCATAGCGTTTTCAAGGTATATATTCTTCAAGGAAGACATTCTTGAAATTCTTCACAAACCCTCATGGGTTTGTGAATTAAGATTAGGTATGGAAATTAAGATTTGTCCAATGTTCCACAATAATTAGGGTAAGGACTTGGGATATGCTTCTCTGAAACATCTCAGCAGGCTGTATTCTCTTATGGAGAACTGTGTTTAGTATCTACTACGTTGTTTCTCTCTTTAATTCATACTTTAGTACCGTTAGAAATCGAATCTCAAGCATCTGCTTGAATCTTGAGTAACTACTAAACTGTGGTTTCCTATGACTGCGCTGCAGATGACAGTTTCCCAGTATTAGCCTGTCATTGACTTTATATTAAATGTTTTTGGTCAAGTGCTGGACTGGGCTGCCCAGGGAGGTGGTGGGGTCACCATCCCTGGAGTTTAAGAAATGGTTAGATGTTGTACTGAGGGACACGGTTTAGTGGGAATATTGGTGGTAGGTGGATGATTGAACTGGATGATCTTTGAGGTCTCTTGCAACCTTGGTGATTTTATGATTCTATGATTTTTCTTGTTCTCAAGGGAAATATATGCAAATGGGTTAGCAGTGTTACTTCTTATTTCTTCTTAAGAAAGCAGATTTAGATGTAGATGAGTGTAATTTAATTACCACCTGGCTGCACAAAACCCTTCCTTGCAGTTTCCCTAACTGCTTGTCCTCTTTCAGTCATACGAGATGAGTGAGATCATAAGTTGTTGCTCAACCTCAGTAGAATATAGACTTAAAGCTTTGGTGAGTAATGTGTTTTTAGTTGTGTGCACAGATGCAGTATTTATGTATATATGACAGGGCACTTGGCTTTTATCTTTTACAAATCTGTCCTTTCAAAATTACAAAGAGACTTTAGTGCTCTGCAGACCCCATACCACTGGCAGAAGTCCAGGTAGCTTCATTACTAACACTGGTGTCATAGTGTTTAATGAAAATGTGTAAGATGGAAATCAAATCAAACAGCAGAAAATAATGACAATTATTTGTACTGTTCTGTGATGTGCAGTGTAGTGAGGAGGACATTTGTTGTGATGCAGAAGAGAGAGAAGATGCTACACACTTGCAAGACAAGCTCTTCAGGTATGTTTGAACTTTTTGGTATTTCAAAAATGGCATTACAGTTTATTGTGGTGCTAACTTGCAGGGATTTCACACCTTCATTTCCAGGGTTTTTTGTACAGAGGTATCTCCATACAGTACGTTGTGTTTTTTTAATTCACAAATAAATCATTTTATGTGAAGCTAGTTGCTCTTAACATATTTTTCTTTGTGCTTTGTTAGATATTTTATGAGAGAATATGAATCCTTTGGAAAACAGTGCTATAGCCTACATGCTGACTCTTGAGAATTACTGATTTATGGTCATCACACATATCTGTAGTTGAGCTCCCTTGATGATCTTAAGTCCCATTTGTTTTGGAATGAATACTGTAGGAATTCTAAGAGAGTGCTGTAGTTGTTTTTTTTTTTTCTTTCTGGCTTATTTAGAAAGATGTACCATTTTCTTTCTCTACAGTTTGCCTACTGAATGAAGAAGAGAGATTCCCACTGATTGTTTTTCTCTCCATGTTTCTTAGCAGAACTTAGTAAGGTACTCTGATATTTCTGCTCTTTGCCAGTTAGTATTTTTTAGAAGACAGAAGAGTGTTCTCTGTTTTGCTGAATTAAATCATTATTTTTGTTCATTTGCCATTTTTGGAGCACATAGTTCCTCTCCCACCACTAGCTCTGTAGCAGCTCTGTGTTGTACAGCCAGTCTCTTTTGGCACCGAAGTGACTTTAATGTGATAGTATGTGTTTAGAAGGGCAAGTTATAATGTTTTTTTTATGCTGTTGTATGTTCTATTTCATGTTCATTCTCATTATAATTTGCAAATTCTATATTGACAGAATATAAATTAAGTGTTGCGCCTGAAATGGATATCCTGGAGTACTGTGAAAAAGAATGGAGAGGAAATACACCAGTAGCAAAAAGGATGAGAAAGGTATATTTTCTATTTTCTGACTTCACTGGGCTTTTTATTTCTGTGTTTCATAGGTGGCTTTCTACACAAAAGATCTTTAAAACAGGAAAGGTAATAGCAATATTTTTCAGTGTTGTGTCTTCAAAATGGCTGGTAACCGGATGATGGTTTTGCTCATACTTATTAAAAATGTATGTTCAGTAAGGTTACTTGTGACAGGCTAGGATTTTCATTTAATACTCTTCTTTGTTACTGTTTTCAATTTAAATTTGGTTTATTTCCATAAAATAGTAATCTTAATGGCTATGAAATGGCAAACCAGATGGCCATACTTTTTTTTTTTTTTTAATTTTTATTCTTTAGAAGGAAGTTAACTGAAGTAGGTGAATCACTTGATTTTTTAAGATGGAGAGCTTTATTGGGTAGGATCAGTTTTGTTTCGCTTTTTTTTTTTTTCCTGATACTTATTTTCTGTAAGTTTTCTGACAAGTTTTCTTATATTAATCTTGAGCTACAGCAGTAGAAGGTGAAGTAGAGATTGGTTTGGGTGTTCTTCATTTTAAATTGTGTTGGAGAAAAAAAATAGTGGTATGCACGAACATTGTGTTAGATGAGCTGAAAAAACATACTAACTTCAGAAGCTGAATTTCAGCATTGCTTCTTCTGTTACAAGTGTATGTATGGGAACAGCAAGGAGGGGACAAATGTGATGAGACATCAGAAACTTCTGTATAAAGGCAAAACTTCCCCTGAGGCATAAATAAGCTGCATGTGACAAGTATTGGGTAAATGGCATAAACTATTGCTGAAACTTCTTGTTGTAATCATGCTGTATTTTTAGGTGTGTTTGGGTTTTGTTTGAAACCTAAGTGTGGTAGCTACCTACATTCCAAAAATATTTCTGCTGTGTAGTCAAATAAATGCCGCAGACAGTTACCTAATTCAGTTTCATTGATTTCTTGTTTGTTATTTAGCAGAACTACGGAAGTTTTGTTTTTTTGTAAAGCAAAATTTGTGACATAAAGTCGTACATACTTCCAAATCATTTGGTTGATCAAACTTTTCCTTGTTTTTGAGAGAGCTTTATTATTAGATGCTGATTCCAATTCCTTTATGATACTGGTGCCTTGAAACATCTTACTCCTTTGAAATGATTTATTAATGCTTTTGTGTTATTTGGATTTTTTATTTTCCTAGGGATATGAAGCAGTTGCACAGAAGTTTGCATCAATAAGGCAAGTACGAGGTGATAACTACTGTGCTCTCAGGGCGACTCTGTTCCAGGCACTAAGTCAAGCTACTCAGTTACCTCTCTGGATGCAGAGTGAGGATTTTACTATGGTATGTGTCAAGTAGCTCTTCTGACAGTAGACATTGTCTCTAACCTACTGGGTGATTTTGTGGTCTCACTTCTCTGTTACATGCTCACACATCAATATCCCTTAAATTGAGAAGCAGTAGTGTTCTGTTGCATTGTAGGTTTACAGTGATGGCTCCAACTTGGAATTGAGTCTCTGTAGTTCCTAGTTTATAATGTATAAATGTTATTGTACTGACTGTGACATTGCCATTAGAGAGAACGTAGTGCTAATTTGGACTCCTTGTAAAATGAAAACTTGTTGATCATGGCTGACAGTACATATGCTGCTCTAGCCAAATGGTTAACTTAATATGAAGCACAAATTACTGCACAAGTTCTAATGGCTAAATGGATTAATAAATGAGAGCCCAGAACTGCACATACAACTGCTGGTATGTCCTTCAAGAGGAATGTGAAAGCTCTTAAGTGAGTAGACATAGCTGTAGCATGTGAGCAGTAGAAAAGGCAGGTCTTATACTAGAGTGTCATCTGCTGCATCAACTGATCTTCAGATTGTATTCTTCTTTATAAGAAATCTTGTCCCATAGTTCAGGGAGCAATGTTCTCTGGGAAGAAAACTCATTTTTTGTGTTCTGGGTTAAGTAGTTAGTGCTTCACCAAGAACTGTGTTCTGTCTGGTGGATATGGCGTCTTTCATTGCTGCTCCTGTTGGTTCCAGGAAACTTTCAGACACAGTCACTGCTGTCTGCTGCTGGACATTAAAAACAAATCTTGAGTAATTTAAGCTTCTTTTTCTCTTGCTTTATATTAGGGGATAGTAATAGACCAGTGCTCTGACTGTGGGACAGCAAACCTCTGTGCCCAGAGAGGCTATGGATGCCCCATTCCTGGATGCATTCAAGGCCAGGCTGGATGTGGCTCTGGGCAGCCTAGTCTAGTGGTTGGTGACCCTGCACATAGCACAGGGTTGAAACTAGGTGATCTTTGAAGTCCTTTTCAACCCAGGCCATTTTATAATTCTATGATGATACGATTCTATGAAATATTACCCAGCCAGGTGTGTTCAGTTATGGTCGTGGTATGACATGTTCAGAAAAACACAAGAAATCATGTTAAGATGATGAACAATAAAAATATAATAATAACGTGCAGTTCTTCCTTTCAAGATTTGTCACTTCAGCTGCCTTTTCTTCTGTTAACTTCCAGCTTCCCGAGAACTTGTTAAGCAAATATGACTGGATCAAGCAGTGGCAGCTAAAGCAGAAACCAAGCAGAAAGACGGGAGAAATAAGTGATGAAATAAAAGAATATTTATTGCTACTGAAGAAGAAGGTTGGAAAAGTATTTGTTTGGTTTTGGTCTTTGTCAAATGGGAAAAGTGGCAAATAGTTTTGACTAGGGATGCTGTCACTAGTGAAGCAAAACATTTAAGTATGTATACTGCAGAAAATCAAAGACAGACTGGTCTTCACTGCTTGCTTTGGCCCAATGCTGGAATTAATATATCTGTACCTGTGCAGAAGATTGTTAAAGATTCTATGAAGAAATCAGTGTAATAGAGTAACATTTTCCTTCTGTTATTTTTTGTGTTTGTATGAAGAAGTGATGTATATTACCAATAAGTCTTGTGGTTGCTTTGAACAGCTCATGGAAAGAAAAAAACCCACAAAATGCTGAAGTAATTTCAAAGAAGTAGTTTTTGTTTCTTTTTGTGCTTTAACCTAGAATGAAAACAGGGCATAACAGTTTTCCAGAGAATTACATGTCTACTTATCTGTATTCCCCCTGGCCTTGCTCCTGAGAAACTGCAATCAGAGGCTACCTGTGCTGCCTACCCCCCACTACCAAAACAACATGGCCAAACAAGCACAATACAGACAGACATTCTAAATAACTGAAATGTAAAGAATGTGAAGGTTGTGGATGCCCCGTTCCTGGAGGTGTTCAAGGCCAGGTTGGATGGGACTCTGGGCAGACTGGTCTAGTATTATTTATGGAGGTTGGTGGCCCTGCCTGCAGCAGGAGGTTGGAGCTTTATGATCTGTGAGGTCCCTTCCAACCCGAGCCATTCCATGATTCTATGAAGGACACAGGAAACAAAGCCTGTTACCTTTCTCTTATGACAGCGTGTCACCTTGTAACTATTTCCAGTCCCCCTATTTTGCTTTTGTTGAGGACCAGCTAAAGCAAAATCAGACTAACCCAGCTTGACCTTGGCAGAGCAACAGCTGTGGGTATACTGTTTCTAATAATGTGGGTATAGTGTTTCTTATAATGTCAGAGCCTTTCACAAGTTAAATTTAGAGTACCTGTCCTGAACATCTGACAATTCACGAGTTTTGCAACTCCTGCACAGTGATGGCTATTGATATGTGTTGTACATTGTTTTTGTTTAACAGTGGAAGTGTGTAAGTGACATCAAATGTTCTGTTGAGAAACAAGAAGCTTGTGATGAATTGTTTAAAAATGAGGAGGAGGAGTACAGTTTGTATGAAGCTCTGAAATTTTTGATGCTTAACACTGCCATTCAGTTATACAACAACGAGAAAAATGGAAGGAGAGTTCCCATCTTCTCACGGCTACTGTTTGCTCGTGATACATCTAGCAACCCTTGTCAGTTAATGCATAATCACCTGAATCAAATAGGTCACAGTGGAGGCCTTGAGCAGGTAAGGAGAGATTGTTCTTACAGTGTTTGGCTTTTTTTTGCTTGGAGTTCTCAGTTTCAAGGGGCTTAGGAAATCATCCAGCTTTTGTTAGTCTGTCAGAACTTAATGTAGCCTGGTCTTTCACTGGGAAAAATTATAATAGAACTACTTGTACTAAAAATCTTCCTTATAAATACTAATTTTGTGTGGCTCATAACATTTGGGTACCATTCTTTGGAAGTAAGGTATTCTCTGGTTAGTAGCAATTGTCCCAGTATTAAATTAACAATTAAGACACTATAATAATATGATAAAATCTACCATTCAAAAAGATGAAGCAATTGTGTGTAGTACACATACTTTCTGAATTCTGACAATTATTGCCTTATATATTGTAGAAACTTACATAAAAGATCCCAATCAAAACCTAGCAGGTAATGAGATGAATAGTTCTAAAGACTGTAGGTAACATCCATTTAAAAAATTGATATGGTAGTGCAGTTAAATTCAGTAGTTTAAAGACAGTAAAGGCACAGAAGTATTATGTTTGGTTCATGTTTATTGGCTAAGATATCTAGTAACTAGCGTAGATGAGACAGACTACTGTTAAATTAGATGATTTGTTGCAAAGGTGAAGCTGCAATGTTTTTTCTTAGCAGTGACTGTTCTTCTGTCCAGTTTGGTCAATAAGTGATATTACATATTTTCAAATTACATATTTTCAATAAACTTATTTCTTTTGGTGATGCTTGCTGTAAATTGCTATTTAGACACTCTTGTCACTGTAGCAGACAAAATGAAGAAGCTGGAAAAATCTTCTCAAGTCTATTTGATATCTACAGGCTTTGTAAGAGCTTTCTGTCTGCAGCTGATTGGTTAGAAAGTCAGAGTACTCACAAAAAGAGGAAGGATCGTTGCCTGAAACTGCTCTTTGTCTGGTTTGGTGACTTAATGGAATGAACGTTGATACGAAAGTACATCTTTCCTACCTGCTTGTGGCAGTAGGGAAGTGAGGTTCTCTGGACGGACCACCATTTCCTAAGGAGCAGTATCTTACCATGCCATTTCTGCAACCAAAGAGCATGTTAAAGGCATGGCATCTTCGAGCTATTTATGCAGCAAGTCATAGATGGTTTTAAGCATCAAGACACTGAGCATGTATATACATTCACATTTTATCATTCATGTTTTTTATTAAAAGTAACAACCAATTGGTATTTCTATAAGAAATATCTTGTAGAAGGCACATTAAATTTTACATGTTCTATTTCTGCTTTGTTCCACTATAGGTGGAAATGTTTCTCCTTGCTTATGCTCTGCAGTACACCATCCAAGTGTATCGACTGTATAAGTGTAGTACTGATGAATTCATCACATTTTATCCCAATGATCCTGAGGAAGACTGGCCTGTGGTGACTCTCATAACTGAAGATGACAGACATTATAACATTCTGGTCAGAATGTGCCAAGAAACGATGCTATAAAGGGGATTTTGAACAGACACACCTGTGCTTATGGAGGATTCCAGTGCTATTTTGAAACAGCATGATGATGAAATGGGTGTTATTAAATTTGCAACAACTTGAAATTCTTGTTTTAGAAGTTTGCATCTGAACTAAAATATCAAACAGGTTCTGTCTCAAGCATAATTTGAAAGTTTTGCAACTGTGGCTTCTGTTACTGATGTAAATAAACAAGTGGGAACATTTTAAATCTTTTTCTTTTAAGAGCTTGCTCTGAAATTCAAAAATTATAGATACCATTCTTTTAAGAAGTGATAATCTTTTGTAAGATGTGAGCCGTCTTGTGCCCTCTAAAATAATGAGATACTGATGAATTTAAATTTCTAGAAGTGTCCTAACAGATCTTTGTCTGCCTGCATACAAGCACTTTGTGTAAATCAAGGTCTGAATAATTTCATGTCTACCTGGTGTTTAATGCTGCAAGAAAGGTACTTAAGAGTTTTCTAATGCTCTAGACCTGAGTGTCTAATTTAGAAGCCAGGCATCTGTTACACTGAAAATTAAGAGCTCTTCCCCTTCTGACCACTGGAAAAGATTATGGCAAAAGGCATTGGCAGTAAAGCAGTATAAACCTGTTAGCAGGTCACAAATTCAAAACCTACACAAAACTAACTTCAGTTGTAGTAGCTGATATGAGGTAACCATGTGCATAAACTTCATGTCTGTTAACATGACTCTTTCTGTAATGATAAGCTTTGCCAGTAACTGCTGTGGAGAACACAGCACTAGTAGATGACAGTAAATTTATGGTGGGATTTCTCTGCTCTTGGGGGGAGTACGTAGGTGGTTCTATGTTTCTGCTTAGAAATATTCAAAGTTGTTTAAACAGAAAAACTAAAGGGGGCAGTGCTGGCATACCTAAACACAACTGAAGAAAGCCTTCACCTCAGTGGAAGTATGACCTACAGATGATTCTCCAAATAAGAGTGAAGTTGGTGAAAGTTTCCATATATCTGGAGCTGTGTGATACTGAAGGCTTTTTAAGGGCTGGGTTTAATTAATACCTATCTTCTATCTGCCCTGGTGAAAGCATACCGTGGAATTTCTTCATATGAAGGAAAACAGTGGTCCAGATGATCTTGGGACTTGCTGGGCATTGCACTGTTAGATGTGGTAATGGTTGGTTGGCTGTGGATAGAGCTTAGTACTGAAGTGGAGCAGCAAGCAGGGTGGTGTATTTGGGCTTGGTGCAGCTCTGAGAAGCTGGTGCTAGAACCAGCCCCATGGTGCCTGTGGGAGCTCACCCAGAGCTGGACTACCTGGGGCAACGCAGGTGTGTTCAGTTCAGGAGCGTAACGCGTGCAGATCATTGAGTCAACACAGACAAAATCCAGGCCAAGTTTATTTCTGTGGGACAGCAACAGCCCTACCATACATTAGGGAGAGAAGAGGTAACTCATTTTGAACTGAGACGATGATATGGTAAAACATCCCTATGTAGATGTTAAGGGAGGTGGGGAGAGGGAGCTGTTGCATTGCATATCAGATGCATAGCTCTCATACCTAATGCTCGGGTCAGTTGTGCATCCTGTTGCCATAAGGCCATGACCAGCCTTGGTTCCACATTCTAGTTGGCAGGAAAGGACTGAAGATGTTTTAAAATGGCCAAATGTTCTTTAAGAATGCTCCCTTTTTTGGTAATGGTGGAAGCCCATGGTGAGCACATTCTGGAAGCTCTCCACTAGATGAATCATTGTACTGTGGCACCGACTAATATGCTTTAAATCAGACAGATGCAAAGGTTGTTTTCATTTACACATTTGTTGAGGAGAATCAGAATCTGAGAAATGAAGAGGAAACATAATTAATTCCAGTGAACTAGAAGCAAAGCAGGGGCTGATTAGCATGGCTTCTATGGAGGAATGTGCCCATTTCTGAATCGGAGCTGATGAGGTGCCCTTATCCTGACTTCTCTTCAAGCTGATGGGATGCCAAAAAAAAAAAAAACCACACACACCAAAAAACCCACCAACAACCCAACAAAAACCCAACCGTGAAAATGGAGTTACAACTACACACACCAAAAAAAAAAAAAAAAAAAATCAGTAATCTTGTTACTTATTTTCAAATTCCTGTATCAAGATAGAAAATGCAGATGCACCCTCTTTTCAGCTCCATCAAAAGAGGGATGGCCAGCAGGGACAGGGAGGTGATTGTTCCCCTCTACTCTGCTCTTGTGAGGCCCCATCTGGAGTACTGTGTCCAAGTGTGGAGCCCCCAGTACAAAGAAGACAGGGAGCTGTTGGAGAGGGTCCAGAGGAGAGCCACGAAGATGATCAGGAGACTGGAGCACCTCCCCTATGAGGACAGGCTGAGGGAGCTGGGCTTGTTCAGCCTGGAGAAAAGAAGGAGGATGGTGACCTCATTGCAGCTTTTCAATACCTAAAGGGAGCCTACAGAGGGAAGGGGAATCAACTCTTTGAAAGGAACTGCAAGATAAAGGGAAACGGTTTTAAGTTGAGGGAGGGGAGATTTAGGTTGGACATCAGGGGAAATTCTTTACAGAGAGAGTGGTGAGGTGCTAGAAAGGCTGCCCAGAAAGGTTGTGGATGCCTTGTCTTCCTGGAAGTGTTCAAGGCCAGATTAGATGGGGCCCTGGGCAGCCTGGTCTAGCATTAAATGGGGAGGTTGGTGGCTCTGCCTGAGGCAGGGGGGTTGGAGATTCATGATCCTTAAGGTCCCTTCCAACCCTGGCCATTCTGTGATTGTGCAATTCTGCATTTTCTGCATTTTTTCTCCACTTACAGGACTATGTTTAGCCAGCATCTCAAAATGAAGACAGTTATTTGCCACAAATTTAAGACAACTCAAGGCGTATTGAATGAAGCTCTAGGCAGCCTGATCCAGTGGGTGGCAGCCCTACGGGGAGTTGGAGCTGGGTGGGTGAAATGCTGTATAGGGGTGAAAACTAGAGTGATAGTAGCAGGGGGGAAGCAAAGTCTTTGCCTGCAGCACATAAGGACAAACCCAAACAGAACAGCCGTGAATGCAGAAACAGGGGAGAAAAAAAAAAAAAAAAAAGCTGCTTACCTTCAAAAGACCTCAGGTACACAGGGATCTCTGGCAAGATACACTTGTCTCCACTGCCAACCCTTAAATGAGGTCTGGGAAGGAGTGGATTCTGGCTCCACCTGTTCACTCAGGTACATTGCATGCAGCTGAGCTCCCCTCAGTTGGCCCCACCTTCCCACCAGATGCTCAATCACTGGTTCAGGCCATGACTTAGCATTTCCGCTACAGTGGGCTGTAAGGTCCCTTCCAACTCAGACCATTCTGTGATTGTTTTGGGGGTAGTTCACTCTCCTAACACAAAGGTGAAGCTAAACAAGTTTCAAGAATGTGTAGGTGGAGAAATAGTGAGGTTGGATTCTCAGACTGTTCAAGAGCAGATCAAATCACTTTTAGAATGTGTAAATCTAATGATTTCTACCCGCATTTAGGGCTGTGCAGTCCATGTTTTGTTTTTGCTGACCTTATTACAGAGCACAAAAATAGTCCTGGCCATCTGCACCATGTCCTGCACTGATATCTGAGGTCCTGCTTTGCCATAGGGACATGATTATGGTCCCCTCAGCAATGAAAACCAGAGTGTTGACCACAATGTCTGCAGGCCACGTACCTATTACCGAGGGGGCTACTGATCCCCCAACCTCCAATAATGACCCCCAAGGTACAAGTAGGCCACACCACTTCAGTCCTACTATTTGGATCCTAAGCAGGGAGGCCCGTTTGACCTTTCTTTGTGAGTCGATACAAAGGCCTCAGCAGCTGTGCCAAGTGAGGTTTAAGTATCCCAGTATACCTCAAAATTCTTGCTGCTGCTTTGGTGTGTGTGGTAGGGACTGGGAACATCTGAACCTTGTCTATTATTGCACTGGGTAGTACTTTAGTTTTTCCTAACCAAACTACCCAGGAATTTCACAGAAAAGCCTGGTCTTTGCACCTTTTTTGGGTTTATAGTCCACCCTTTCTCTTGTAAATGAGTTAATGAGTCTACTGCCTTTCCTAATGCCCCCACTGAATCAGATGTCAACATGAGATCATCAATATGATGGTACAGTTTGATGTTATTAAGATTATTCCAGTCTGCTAGGTCACTTGCCACTAAGTTATGACAATATGTTGGTGAATGTACATATCCCTGTGGCAGGACCTGAAAGGTCCATTGCCTGTCTCCTCGTGTAAATGCAAACTGGGCTTGCAATTCTTCATGAATGGGAATATTGAAGAATACATTTGCCAAGTCTAGGACACAGTGGTAGGTTTGTATCTCCCTATTCAATGTGTCCTTCAGGGAGGCAGTACTGGATACAGCTACATGAATGGACAGTGCGACATTATTTAGTTCTCTGTAATCCACTGTCATTCTCCATGTGCCATCTGACTTCAGCCATAGATATTTTATAAAGATTGAGGTGTGCTTAGAAAAAGAAAAATGAAAATGATTTATGACTGCCTACACTGTTGTTCCTAAATTACAGAAATTAAATATATATATATATATATATATATATATATATGTACTTCTAAGTAAAAAGGAATGTGTTAACCGTAAAATACTTCTTGAGACTTAAGGATGTAAGTATATCAGGCTATACCTTGGGATGTGGAGCACTTACTGGACTACTGCTCTCTCTTTATGGTTCTGAATGTTCACTTTTTATGTCCTAACATATGTATATATTTTCCAGTATGAAAGGTTACAAGAAATAATGAATTAAGACAGCAGGGAGGGTATGCAGGTTTGGAGACCAATGTTTGTTTCATAGAATTATAGAATATCCCAAGTTGGAAGGGACTCATAAAGAACATCGAGTCCAACTCCTGGCTCCACACCTAAAAAGCCAGACCTTTCACTCAAACTCTTTCTAGAGCCCCTTTCTTTGAGTGGATTTTTTTTTTTTTTTTTTAAAGTATTGCATAACATTCTGGGTTTTGCTTTTCTGCAACAAATCTGGGTGTTTGGTTCCGGGGCGGTTGTGCAGAGCTGAGAGTATCCACTTGGGTGACAGCCTGCTCCGTGACACTTCAGCAGTGTGTCCACTTTGTAACCTTTTCTGTCTCCAGCTGACAAAGTTAGTTTTCTGTGTCGGGGTGTAATGAACAACAAGGGAAGACTTATGCCTTGGGAGGAGCGTGGTCCTTTCAGCAAGTTGGTAGGCAGGACTTAATTGCAGCTTCTGTTCTCCCACCTGAGCCTGTCTTCTGTATTTATACCATTAGAGAGGAGAGGTGGGCAGAACCAATAATAAGGGCGCTCCTCTGGGACTGTTGTTGATTTGCTTAGGTAGTAGTGCTGGAAAGAAAGGGGAAAAGGAATCATTAAAACAACGAGGGAAAGAAAACACTTTAGGCATCTGACAGTTAATTTCCCGTGCATTGGGTAGCACTTGCACAATGGTAGGCTGTACTCAGATTGTTTCTTGCTTTGTGTCTCAGGTTCCAGTCTTCTCTCCAGCCCAGAGAACACCCAAATGGAACAGCAACACTTGGCCTCCTGCATACCCTCGTATATTGCCACAGGAGGTGCTGGCTTGGTGCTTTTAGTCGGTCAAGTGCTTCCACTATGTTTGCTTGATTTACTCCCCTCACCCTCACTAAGGCTTTTGTTTCATCAAATTATGCTGAAATAAAAAAAGAATAAACCATCACCACCACCATCAAAAAAAACCCACAACAAAACAACAACAACAAAAAACAAAACAAAACAAAACCCTTTTAAACTAACCAAAACAACCCAGTGCTTTCCCAAAAAGTAGTAGGTAATGGGAAACATTATTTTAGAAAGAAAGGGCTGGTGAACTTGGAGCAATGCTTAGGACTGTTTAAAGCAAAGCTGTGACAACTTCTGAAATTGACAGATGGCCAGGCAGCCAAATGAAGTGTCCAGATATTCCTAAATCCCTCAGTCACCACCATCCCATCCCATACATGCTATATCCCAGCCAACTTGTCTGCCTTTGCAGGAAGATGGAAAATAGCAACAGAGGTCTGTGCTCATGGGAAGTTCAAAGGGAAGAATGGTGTGAGATTTCTTGTGAGCAACCAGAGTATAAGAGCTAAGAGTGCTGTTGTGAAGGCAGCTCTCTTGTATGGAAGGGACTATCTTGTCATCGGTGCCTTGCCACAGAAACACCAGACTCTCCAAAGAAACACTGCATGGATGATGTGTGAATGATGGTGGTAATTGGGGGTGGCATGGTGTCATCTGTTTTGGTTGTAAAAGGATACAGCAAGTAGGTGGAGAATGTTCTGTGTTGGTATTGCGCCTGCCTGCAATTGCGGACCCATGGTTGACGACCCTTGTCTGAGGGCTCTTCGTGCCTTCTGAGAAAATAACCTGGATTAAACCTGGATTCAGTTCACTGAGGGAATGGCAAGTTGTCCTTGTTACCAGTGAAGGAGCAGTCAGGGAGCAATGAGGGGACAACCTCTCTGCAGGCAGTGAGGAGGATCTGCTGATAGGAGAGGAAAGTTCCAAGACTGCAAGCAAAGGTGAATCAATAGTGTTATTTGCCCTCTATTCTCTTTTTTACTTCTCACATGCTTACAGCCTGACTTCTTGCTTAGGGAGAGAGAAATAGAGCCTATATTGTCTGAAAAAAAGTCAGACTAGCTGCATGTGACTGCCTGTTTCCTCACTTTCTGGCGAAACCCACAATGCAGCAGTGATCCCAGGACTTGTTTTGCAGCTGGGCTCCAGCCCTCCAGCAGTGGGTGCTGCCTACCAGCCCTGTGCTGAGCAGAGAATGCAGTAGGCCTGTGTCTCTGCAGGGTCGGCCTGTGGCTGTGGCCATATGCCTGGGGCTGCTGAGTCTACCTTCCTTATCCCTGTTGAGGGGAAGGAACATCAACCCCGGTTAAACCAGAAACCCCAAACCCACGAGTTCATTGTAGAGATGAGGCAAATAGAAATGGCTCCAACACCTGTGTTCTACTGCTGCACAGAGTGCAGAAGCAACCTCTTTTTCTGTGCCCTATCCCAGCCCACCTGTTTAATGATGCAGATTTTTTCTAGCACAGCCTCCTGCCAGGCCAGTGATCTCCACAGGGATAGCTGGGCAGGGTCAGGCCATGCCCTCTGCAAGCGGCCTTGGGGAGGCTGTGCTGGGTGCCAACAGCTAATGAGTGCCTCAGGGAGTTATCTCTTGCTGATTTAAAGGCCCTAATTATATTTATGGCCATGTTCTGCATTCTTGGCCTTGGGCAGGAGCCAGCTATGAGGTGGCCAGGAATGAGCAGATCCTGCTTCAGGGACAGCTGTCAGTGACTGAAGAGAAGGGGCAGCCACAGTGTCCCCAGCCAATGCAAGGGTCTCCGAGGGCTCTCTGGGCAAAACATGGTGGCTGCTCCCAGTGATGCCATAGATTGGACAGAACAAACCATACGGAGAGCTGCTGCCCAGCCTAAAGCTAAAAACAGAAAATGGCATCTGATCTGGCCTCAGCAAGAGGACAGTGGATGCAACAGAGTCCCTGAAGCTGGCCACGGGTGTGAGCAACACCCTACAGACCTTTGTTAAGCCTTAAATACAGCAGCTGCTGTCACATCAGGAGAGCTACTTAGACTGTGATCCCACCTTCGGCTTCCTTGCTGCAGTGGGTGGTGCAGATTTGGTTGCTCTGGAGTGCCCAAGGGACAGAAATATTGTTCAAACACTAAAAATTTTTGGTGAAGGAATGTTTTCACAGCTTTCTGAGACTGCCTTTGGGGGTTTGCCAGATGGGCGGATGAAGGATCTTCTCATGACTTTTGAGTTTATTCTGACATGAGAAGACTGCTCTACTTTAAGTAATAAATATCTTTTTAACAGGAATAATGAAAATTTTAGGGTTAGTGTGGAAAAAGTACTCTGAACATAGCTAGCAACTTATGAAGGCTTCACAGAAATGAAGTGCCTGCATCGTTTTATGGATTTGGATTTCATTAGCTTCAAGTTGTCATGGTTTCAGCTGGGAGAGACTTTATTTTCTTTATAGTGTCTGGTATGATGCTATGTTTTGGCATTAGGAGAAAAACAATGTTGATAACACACTGATGATTTAGCTGTTGCTGAGCAGTGCTGTACAGAGCCAAGGACATTTCGGTTTTTCAGCTCCTCATGCTGTCCTGCCAGTGAGAGGGGCTGGGGGAGCACGAGGAGCTGTAAGGGGACAGAACCAGGACAGCTGACCCAAACTGGCCAGAGAGATGTCTCACACCATATGGTGTGATGTAAAAAAGCTTGAAAAACAGCGGGGAGTTGGCCAGGGGAATAGCTGCTGTGTGGGTTCTGGCTGGGCATTGATCATCAGGTGGTGAGGAATTGCGTTGTGCATACCTTGTTTTGTGTGTATGTATTTATATATACATATATATAATTATCATTACTATTATTATTTTTTTCCTTCATTTTCAGCTTTAGTAAATCGTTTTCATCTCAACCCATGAGATCTACTTGGTTGTTTTTTCCCCCGACTCTCCTCCCCAAACCCTCTGGGAAGGGCATTGAGCAAACGGCTGTGTGGTGCTGAGCTGCTGCCAGGTTAAACCACAATACAAGTCAAGACCTTACAGTTGGCAGCATCGTGCTCATAATTCAAAAACAATTTGAGTGTTGGATTAATTTCTCACCAGGAGGCATATTTTGATTATTCCACATGAGAAGAGTGCTTTAGACCATGTCAGATTGCAAGAATTAATAACACAGAAGCAATGAGAATCATATGCAAACTGTTAGAACTTTACTTAAAGTAATTAGAATATGAAAGCTGTTGGACAATATTGGAGCACAGATCTCCCCCCCTCCTAAAAGAAAGCATAGATCATTCTTTTTAACAATGCAAAAACATACATCTCTGTTAAATACATAAACAACACTCAATTTTTAATGCAACACATACTTTAATACTTTCGACCTCAGCAGTCATTGAAAAAATGTACAAAGTTTTACCTTCATTGGTTTCTTTAGAGAAAACTCTACAGAAAACTCACATGTTCAAAGCAAAGCAAAACATTCATTAAAAAACGAACGGGTAGCTTTAGGTGTACAACTTCAAGAAAACAACACTTCTTTTGAGAGAAATCAATTGGAATTCTACAAAAGTATGGCAGAAAATGACGCATGAGGTAACATTTCTTTTAAAATCTAGGATCCCTGTACTGTAGTTCCAAATAGGGCTCTGACTTGACACCTACAGTCCTTGGAAAATTGACTTGTTTAAATAGTCAAGGATTGCTATTAGGCATACTGCTTTGCATAAAGATAGCTTTATCCTGAAAGACACTGAAAGAATCTGAATCTGATAGTGAAAGATACTCTGAAAGAAATGAAAAGCAAGTGATACCTCTGAGGTGAAATAACCATTTGCCTAGTTCTCAGATTTACCTTAAAATAAGATAAATGAACAAAAAATCAGCTTTTTCCTTATGGAAAGGTGACCTTAACGCCAGTGCAAACACAGCATTCCCTAAAGGGTGCCCAGCTGCTACTTACAAGCTTACTGAGAACAGAACAAGTCCTTGTCCTGCAGAATGCTCTCTGGACAGAGGCCCTCAAACATCCTCCTGCTCCTTCCCAAGAAAGCCTTCAGGTGCTGTGCTGCCCTTTCTTAGGATGCTGCTTCAAGACACTATTCCCCACTCTCATTTTTTTAAAGTATTTCCATTAAACTAAAAACAAGTCAATTTTAGAGAACCCAAAGGCACAATTAGAACATGCAAATATGAGTTCAGTATTTATAGGCATTTCTGTGGTGCTGTTCCCTGCAGTATCCAAGCATTTTTCACCAGCATCAGTGAATTCTACCCTTAGAACACCCTTTGGAGATTGGAGAACCTGCTATCCTTGTTGTTACTAATTTACAGACGATGTACAACATGGTCAAAGCCATCCTGAACCTCTGCTCTAAAACAGATACTTTCTGAAGGGCATTTCTATGCAATTTAGCCCTCCTCCATGATGATCCCTGCTGCGGAGACAAAATAGTACTCATCTGCTGCTTTTCCTTTTGGGTTTTGCTCAGCCTTACAGTTCCTTCTAGAGCAACCCTGTGGCTGGCCGTTGCTCAACTATATGAAGATGGAGAGAGTGGGACGCGTGAAGCTTCCTTCTTTCTCCACTGCAAAAAGTGTGACAAAGTTTGGTGTTTTTTGTATTCCTAGCACCGCAAAGTTCAGGTTTATCTGATGTGAGCAGTGCTGCCTGGTAACCTTCATAGGTGAGTGAACCTCTAGTTAAAGATGATAAATGAGGGAGTTGCACCATTAAGCGCATTTCATCTATGCCATCAAGCAGAACAGATTCCTTGGTCTCCAGTTGGGATTTCTGCAGCCTGTGGTATTAAGATGCTCTGCTAATGTCACAACACAAAAAAACACCAAAAGCAGCATCAGAGGACCTGACAGTGGCTGCAATCCCAGCCACAAGTCCATCAATAAAAGGCAAAGTCCATTTTCCCTCTCTCAGAAGTGCCAGCTCTAGGGAAGAGTGCTGCCCCCAGCTTGCTCATATTGGTGGAATGACAAACCATCAAGTTTTGTCCTAAAGAGGCTCTGCGTCTTGAGTCACCTCCCACTTGGCAGGCAAGCCCTGGGGACCCATGGCCATGCTAGTGTACCCAACCAAACAGTGCCCTGGGTGCTTGGCTTCAAGAAAACAGAGGCAGCAGCAACAAAAGCAGATCTAAAGTTGCAGTAGTAGTGGGGCCAGCGTTCTGAATGAGTGACGCCACCTGAGCTCAATTGCGTTTATGGTGGTGGTGGGAGCTTCTGTCCCATTGACAAAAACACAGGTTGAATTCTGCATCTTGTACATTTGCTTTGTAATAATGTATGGTGTTTTATGGGTAGATTTTTATTAAAAATAAGGTAAGTGAAGTGCACTTTGAACTGCATTGTTGAAAGAGTGATTAATTTTAAAAAGCTTGTTGACATCCTCTATAAAAATGCATACGAACCTACATTTTTTTGCAGGTTTTGCTTTTGCAACATTGTAGCATTCGCAAGGTTTATAGATAAAATCAGCTGATGTAAGTAACCCTCTGGTCTGTAGCCTCCTAATTGCTTCATTACAGCTTAGGAAGGACATTTCGTTTACTGTAATAGGACACAAAACCAGAGTTGCATTACTGCTGTCTTAGAGAGCAAACTACAAAGCTGAGCATGCTAGTTCAGGCTCTGCTGCTTTCTGCATGTGTACTCACACTCTGCTTTCCACCTAGGCAGGATACTCATTCAAAGCTGATGCTTTTTTTTCTATTTTTTTTGTTTGTGTTTTGGTGGAATTATGGATATAGCTGTCACTTCAATTTTAAAATACATCCTTCCCTAAGAGGGTATTTATATGCTCTCATTTGTAGACAGGCCAAGCTGTTATATTACATAAATTAAGTATTACTTTGCATTACCTTGATTACATGTATCAGAAAGCATAGCTTTTTTTATAGTGATGAGTGATGCACATGAAAAGAGGGTGGTGCATGCAGTTTCTTGCTGGTTGCAGGCTTTTGTACTTAGAGAGTTAACTGTAAAAGTGCAGTGCAGTTCTTACATATTTTGTCTGCGTATACAATAGCTGATTTTTGCTTTGCCCTCATTGTGGGGCTCCCACAGGGTGGGAGGGTGCTTACAGCTGGCCCTGAAATATGAAAGTTTTGTCATCTGTGAAATAATCTGTGAAGCTCAGATTTTGGCTTAGATATCTGCATTGTTGAGCCCTAGAGGGCACCATCTCTCAGCCCTGAAATCCTAAAAAATAAAACCAAACAGTCTTAAGATGACAGGACTATTCTAGATTCCTAAGTGAAGCAGAGAACAATTTAGGTCAGATGGAGATGGCAGGTATTTATCTATGTGACCCCAAAGCAGGGCCACTTTAGACATCAATCAGGTTGCACAAGTCCAGCTGAATTTTAAACTTAACAGATTCTTCCTATCAGCCTCTCCAAATCTTCAGGCTGTATTTTAGTTTTCATCTACACAAAGTCCTGTGCTTCCCAGTGCTTCAAACAGTGCACTGCTGCAGGGCTGTAGTGCCCTGGTAGAGCTGGGGCCTGGTGCTCAGAAATCACCAGAAGATCAAAAAAATGGCTTGAGTTAAGTAGTGAATTTGAATTAATTCTCTGAATTCTTGATTTTAAATAAAGAACATCACCCAGTTCCTTCTATTTCTTGACTCCTTTTCAGCTTAGCAAATGAAAAGCAAAAAGCAGTCCACAAAAAAAACCAGTTTTGTTTTAAGCTACATTTTAAAGACTACGTTGCTTGACATTCAGCATGAAGACTACATTTTCCTTCTCAAAATGCCAGCAGACAAAATAAACCTAGCAGGAGCCTTCAGAAGAAAATAAAGAAATGTCTGATGATGCAGAACTGGAAATGAGAGAAAAAAATGAGATGAAACTCAAGTTGATGTGAGGAGTGACAATGTCTAGTAATCAGACAATGCCAAGAAGAAGTCTGGCAATGACTTTTTTGACTGTGCACTGTTTTCCAAAGCAAATCCACACAAGCTGCCCCAAAATCACTCGTGAGCCATGGCTCCCTAAGCAGTCTGCTGCATCCCCCTGCTCTGCCGCACTCTTGCATGTGCAACCCAACTGTACCTGAGCTCATGGCTGACTTAACGTAGGTGCCTCACTTCATGCTGTGCATCAGCACTCAGTACAACAAGGCATGCTGCATGCTGCTGAGAAGCCAAGAAGTGGCCATGGTGCTGGTGCTGCCTGGGAGATATGTAGCCATTCAGTGGGTCCTCGCCGCGGCCTGCGAACACGGCGGTCTGCACGTGCATATGGCTAACTTGGTACTTGGGAAATGCCAGTTTGATATCAAAGCTGTGTAATTCACTCTTTGTTCCTCTGTTTAACTTTGTTTAACTAAAGCTTGTGACACCTGCCCGGTTTCTGCCAGTTACTTAGAATCAGCAGGCGATGTAAAGTCTCCTCCTTGCACGCCACAAAACCCACGTATTGATTCATTTCTGCTTGAATACTTTTCTGAGATGTTTTCATGCTCGTCTCTCTGATGACTCCTCCACTCTCAGAAACCCAAATACTCAAAGCTGTGTCTCATTTACACATCACTTCTCACCCTTCAGTTCCACTCCAGTGCAGTTAACAGGAGAATGGCGGAGCCATTTCTGTTCTCCATTAATTGACTTCCACCCCATGATGCTGTCTTTAGGCTGGCTATGCCACATCCATAAGCTTTTCCACGTTCCCCACTTCTCTCCCAGCTTACTGATCTAAATCCCACTTTTTCTTACTGGTATCATGGCTGACGAAAGGTCGTTTTACTTATTTGTTTATGTAGCTTTAAACTGCAATTCTTTACACAACCTATTCCCTCTTTAAGATCTTATTTATACTTTGTTCCAGCAAACTACATACAGCCAGTAGTAAAAATGTGTGCATAAAACTCTTACATACACACTCATATATACATACCCTTACATATATATATTCATCTATTTATGCATGGCTTTCTGATACACCAATGGCTACAGGACCAACACTCAGGTATCCCCAGCCACACTGTCCCACTGATCACACCGTGCCCACACCTCAGTGAGAGGCCAAGGCATGCTGCTGCCCTCCTGCTCCCACACCATCCCCTACTGCCTACGCCTCGTGGCCTCTCCGAGCACCCCAAGACGTCCTTTCACCCTTCCCTTTAAGCACGAGGCGCCAGCCCACAAAAAAAGAACTCTCTCCCTCAAAAGGCTCATCTGTGCGCTGTGGCCTGCGCTGAATACACTGCATTCAGCAGCTCGCTCTCCATCTCCAGCCACTGTCTGTCTGTCTGCAGCAGTTCGGCACAACCCGACCGAGAGCCAGATATAAATCTCTCCCATTCAAAGGAAATATTTAGCAGCAAAATGAGTAGGAAACAAAAGACTTCTCTGTTACTCACCCATCCTCTTGCCCAGCACAGCTCTCACTCTTAACCACGTGGCTGTGTAAGAGGGGTGGGACACGCAGAGCCTGCCTCACCAGGGCCATGGCCTAGTAAGCATGTGGGGGAGATAAAAAGTACGTATTTTCCAACTCCTACTGGGTCTGTGAAGGGAAAACTCAGACAATTAACACAATCTTACGTATGTATTAAAAGCCTAGGAACATTAAATCACAATCTACCAGTGTCCCTTCTACTTCCTGCCGTGTGGTATGTTCCTTCATGGCCTAAAACATAAGATATAGCAGGCAGATCAACTTTTTTCCTCTTTTCATTGTAACTTGATTGATATCATTCAGTTACTCTCAAGAAAGTATCGAAAGGCTGAAACTTCCATGAACTCAGTGAGATGATGGTGCTCTGTCTCTCCCTCTCAGAACAGACAACTAACAGATTTCTATTACTTCAAAATGTATCACACAGATAGAGATGTCATGAGCAATACCACAAAAGAGACAGTATTTCATCAAAATTCAAGAGTCCCTTTGTGTGGGAAGAAGCCAACATGTTCACGAGGGCCTGCTCAGCAGAGACACTTGTGTAGGTAATGATTGCACTCATTTAGAGGGATTCGGTCAAGCTGGATGTGGCGGCACACGCCTTTGGTCCAAAGGCAATTCAGTTGGACACACCATCAAATGGGGCTCAGATTGTCACTGAAGCCCTTGAAGGTGTCACCAGATAGAGTTCTGGGTGCTGCTGTGGCAGCTCCTTGTGGACCTGCCATCAGGTTGAGCATGCTAATGTGAGAGAGTATCTGCTGGGACACCAAGCTCCCACATGGAGTTACGTGTTGCAGATACATCAGCAGATTTGGTTAACCCAGCAATGTAAAAAATACACAACGCACAGAAAAAGGGAATCAGTGTTATGCACATGTCCTTAAACTTTGTGAATACTTGCCCGAATCCAACCACTCCTGTACTCTTTTTTTTTTTTTTTTGTGTGTGTGTGTGTGTGTGTGTGTGTGAAGTAAAGGAATATAACTACCCACAGAACTGAAATTTTGACTTTTACAATACCATTAGTTTCACTCTATATGACCAATAATTTACTCTTTGATGATTGTTCACTTTTCTATCTAAAACAAAAGACGCAGTGCTTCAACTAATTTGTTTTCAAATTCCTACTTTTTGGTGCAGTGATTACCTTGAACCCTACATCTGTCATGCTCAAAATTCCTCAAAAATACTGCTATTTGAATTTCATTCAAGTATCAAAAGAAATACTACACACAAATAATTATTGTTTTATCCCCACAGTTCCTGAAAAACTGCGTGTTGTGGATTTGGATACAAATGCACAGGAGGATCATCCAAAACTACAAGAACAGAGAAGTCTTTAACTGGCCACTGTGATCCGTAACAGTCTATATACATGTTACATATATATGACTGTTTAAGAGCATTCATGAATGCGTATGTGTACAGTCTCCATACTGCACAAAGTTCATTTGTCTGAGGACATTTTTTTTTTGTCTTTAAAAAAAATCTCCTATAATAAACAATGAGAACAATCTTGTGGTGGCACAGAAAATGTGTGGCTACTAGGTTTAGTTTTGTCCTTTACTGCCACCACTAATTAACCACTGATTTTTCAAGTTTGTCGTTGAACAAAATCACTTCTAAGTCTTGTCTTACTGCATCTGCACATATAACAAGTTGGTACAAATGCCTAAAATAAAATTCATTGATACAATGCCTTTCATTCTAGCTACACCTGGTTACTAGTCAACTCGGTAATGTTTATAGACATTTTTAGCTGAACTTGGAAAAATAAGAAATGCACTGTCGCTTAAAATAAAAGTACATAATATACAATATATATATTTATACACATGTGTATGTATATACACACATATATTGATATAACATTTTGAAGTAATGGCTAATTCTGCTCAATTTTTTGAGTTCTGGGACTACTTGGCAAATAGTCTAGAAACTGAAGTTGTCCACAATTAAATAATCATTTCCACAACTTATAAAAATATATTTTTACTAAACAAAGTTTAAATTAACTGGTTTTAAGATATACCATGTAGGATAACTGTATCCAGAATCAGAATCTGGCACAGCTGCAAATGAAAGAACCCAAGCTACTACAAATTGGACACAGGAATGCTGCCCCGCAGCCAAACACAGAACAGCACAGCAATAGAAGCTGCTCCCGCAGCCATCATCAGTGGCACCCAAACCATCTCTGGTTCAGTAACCTCTTACATAGGCTTCATTTCCACTTGACAAGAACCGGCCATCCAATCCCACACTCTACTGTTTAAGGCTCAATTAAACTGCACAGTGCCTGCCTTGTTTGCAAAGTGCAACTTGCTGGTTTGAGCAGCTTTCCACTTCCATGACACTGTTAGGAGCTAACAAGTGATCATGGTCCCTAATTGAGGACTTGGAGGATTACCAGTACTTGAGCTTCACCATACTGATTCTGATCTACTGCATAGGTAAATATATCATAGCAAAACATACGTATATGTGTATATATATATTTTTATATATATATATATATATATACACGTGTGTGTGAGCATGTGTACATCACCAAATTAAGAATTTCATGGAACTATGTGTAGTAATGTGACACAGCATGGTATCCTGCACAAATTATCTGTATTTTTTCCTTCAATATATAGACACCAGAAATAAAAGTAGAGCAAATCAAAGTTAAATCAGTGGACAAGAACTTTGGTAAAGCTTGTCAATTTTTATTTTTTTTACTCAAATACAGTCAAATTATATCAGTTGCTATCACCCTCTTCACAAGAGGAAAGTGCATGTTCTTTTTTTTCCTAAAGAAAACTATGTGAGGTGATGCTTAGCTATTCGAATAGATTCTGAATTAAATGCTTACATTTTTCAAAAGATTTCTGTCTTTCAGATGGAATGAAAACTAAACAGAGTTCTTGTCCTGTGTGTATTTTATTTATCATATGCATATATATATAAATATATATGCATGTATGTCTCTGTGTGTGTATATACACATCCACACACTTTTAACAGGAGAGAGGAACCTGTTTTTCCCCATATGGAGATTTACGTGTTCCTCCCTGTATTGTACCCTGTGCAGTATAAGCTCTAATGATGAGGCCAAACAAAAAGATATAGTTCACCATAGTATATTAGTTTATGTAGCAAAGTCATTTTCAAGCAAGTAAAATAAAGCTCTGTATTCCAAACTTCTTTTCCTTAACATTTCTCATAAAGAAAAGGAAGGAAAAGGAAAGAGGGGAGGGAGTAGGATTATGGCAGTAGCACTGAGCCAGTGGCACTTGTGTGTGCACACAGGCACACGCACACAGCAGGGCTTTGGTTGACAAATGCAGATTGTCCAGAGAAGATGGATGCATAAGTAAGGAAGACTCTACAGTGATGCAATTGTATCTTTTATGTTTGCATGGAGTGAGAAAACAAATTCAATTGAAAAAGAAAAAGCAAAGACCTCTTTTTAGGTCCCTCATCAGTGTGAGCATACTCAGTATGCTAGAGAATTTATCTGAAACCTTTTAAATCAAGGCCTCTTTATTACAAAAATAAAAACAAACAAACAAAAAAGTATGAGAGACGACAAGATGCTGAAGTGTTACTCCAATCGTCCCTGTAGAGAACAATTGCATCCCATTTCTTATTCATTCTCTTCTCTCATTTCTACGATGTCTGTCATTTCCTCCGTGTGGGGCATGTCAGTCATGGCAGAGTCTTCACCTTCTGCAGATGTTTCATTCTCATTCCGCTTCTTTTTCTGGATTGAAACAACCAGTCATAAACATACAAATATGTTGTTTGTGAACACAGCCCTACAAACTTTGGGCAATGGGAGAAGGTAGAAATAATACATTTGTTAGGGTATGTAATAAAGACCTCTAATATTCACAGCTTGCCACTAACAAGTTGTCATAATTTAGAAGGTTTTCATAAACTTTGGGACTCAGCTTTCACCTTTCTAAAATAAATGCAATAATAGATGCATTTCTTATGCTAACAGACATCCAAGACGGGCGTCACTGTGACTGGATGGAAGAAAGCATCTGGAATCTTTTACATCATGGACTTTTTATTATTTAAAAAAAAGCAAGTAACATATTTGAGAAGATAGGTTGCTCTAGGGAGAAATCTGAATTTCTCAAATGTCAAACTTCAGTAATTTTTAAGATGTAAGCATTCTGGGTTTTCTTGGTATTGCTGATTGACTGTGAGCCCTCATCCCACCAAAGCCTAGTAATACTTGAGTATTTTTGGACAGCAGGAGCGGGAGGGCATTCAAGAGTCCTATGATTCATCCAGGATGTCCTGGATTAGTAAAGCTAAGAAGTATTCAGCCCCACTAAAAACAAATTGAAGCATCTGTTCCTTATTATCCATTTCTCAGCAGGCTGACTAGTCTTACTGAAAACACTTGTAATGCTGACAAAAATACCCCCATAGGTATTATTGATTCAGCTGAGTTTAGGCATATCAGAATTTCAGTATTTCAGAGGTGTCTACAAAAGTCTTGATTTGCAGATCTCAAGTACTGAGCACTTTAGGTGAAAATAAGTTGATCCATACAGCTACTAGTTGGCTTTGCCACTGTCACAGTGGCTGTGGAGATGATGGTGTCAGTTACATGCTAATTCTGGTAAGGGAATAAATTAGTTTGGCACAGCAATTACTATCACTGCCTGCAAAAAAAATGAAGTACCATCTCCCTGGCTAGAAGCACTTTTTAAGCTACTACTGTAACAACACACAGTCAAAAGGTAAGTCAAAAACAGATAGATAGACATTGTGAAACCTCAGGCCAACAATAGCCATCTCAAAGTCTATAGGTCTTACTCTGGTGGTCAGGAAAAACAAAACGGATTAATCATGACAGAGATCAAGGCCCAAGTCTGAATTAAGATCTGCTTTCACCAGATCCTGCAGAGCCTACTTCTTACCTGTTTTCGATAGACGTAACAGGCCGCTATTGCAACCATAGTGGATTCTCCCACAAACCCTGCCAGAAGGGATCCTACTCCCAGGGTGGCTCCATGAACTCTGTGGGTAGCAGACAAAATGTCAGTCATGGTTGTGTGACAGTGCATAATGCATAATTATATTTCCACTGGCATGCAGAACCAATCAGTTTTTAGAACTATTTCCTTCAAAGAAAGGCACTAGCAAAGAGAATAACTGATATTTTAAAGAACTTTTTTGTTTCTTAACTTACTTCAGTATTTAGTAAAAAAACCACATTCTGAACCCAATTCCCAACTAAGAAAAGCTGAATACAGAATTTAAAGACATGTGAAGTGTGCTGTAGAATAGATTCTTTAACTTTATAAACAGAATATTCCAATATTTTTCTTAACAATGCATTTAACATAATGGAAATAAATTCCACACAGGACATGTTTTTGCCTCTCTGGCATTTGTGCATTTTTTTCAAAATGATCATCAGTATCTTGACTGCCTACAACAAAGTCACACTTGTAAATATGTAAATGGGTTGGTTTTTTTTTTTCTCTTTTTTTTTCCTAGATATTGCAACCATTTAGGGTCTATATTGGAGTTAGTATTTGGGGGAAAACATTCTGGGTTAAACATATTCAGGAGACAGGACAGAAGATAAATCAATTCCATCATCTCTGTGAAGAGCAGAGAAACTTACCCCAAGTAAGGCAGAACAATGAGACTAGTGATGAGGACGATAATCCGCAGCACTGAGCTGGGTGCCAGCACAAATGTCTTCTTTAGAGTCATCAGCCAACCAGTCAGGTGTGCTCTGACTGTCACTGTTTATGAACAGAGGAAGGGAAGGAGAAAAGGAGGTAAAAGTAGTGAACATCAGTCATTTCATATGAAGATTCTGTCATGCAGAGAGCGCTGTTCAGGAAAACACGTGGTGAAACTTGTTTCTGGTAGCTCTGCACTGGGAAACTCTACTAGAAATGAAATAGCTTTAATGTGCAAATTGCTTAAACAACATGAGTTTAAATATATTTAGTATATATATATATATATTTAGGATAGGATAGGATATATATTTAGGAAAGTCAACAATCCTTCATGGGAGCTGTTCTCTTACAATAATTTTATTAGATGCTCCATTCTGATATATGCTACACTACATCACATAGCATTTGTTTACAGAAGTTAGAAATTTTTTGAGAGGAAACATTTTGAACAGTGCTGTTAAGCTTCTCTCCTGAAATAGGGACATTAACTAATATCCTGTTTTTTATGATGTGATGATATCTGAAAGTGCCATTCAGACTGGCTGCTGGAAGGGAGACTACTGGAGGCAGTGTCACTGTGCAGTTAGTCCTAGATGCTACATTGAAGTTAATTGCAGCCCTGGTAGAAGAACAATAGATGCACATATGTATCACTAATGCTAGTTGTGTGTGTTCTCATTCAGCTACAATAGACAGAACTGAGGTCTTGCTTTGGACAGCCAGAAGTCCGCCTAATGACACACTGCTCTTACTGCAACCCTTGTATCTTGACTACTGATGTAAACAGTCTTGGTCTACACTGACTTTGATAAAAACAGTGTTATCATGCTAGGCATGCACTTAACCATTCTTACATGTACAGCCAAGTCTGACCCTAAGGCCACAGCTCAAAGCTGAATTTTTGTTTTCTTGTTTTTACCTGGAACTGGGAAAAAGGAGAAGATGCGTAAAGGAACAACACACAGCTCTGCAAAAGCGAAGTCTACTCCAATTATGTCAACTAAAATCTTCTCTGATACATTTGGTGTCCAAAACATCACAAAACAGAGCTAGAAAGGAAAGCCAGAAGAACAAAATTAAGAAATGTTTATATTTCAGAAGGAAAGCACAATAAAAAATAGGACCTCCTGGTCAAAAACATTGCACATTTTTGTATTAAATGAAGGGAGACGATGCATACAAAGTAAAAAAACAAAACAAAACAAAACAACTTGCCTTTCTATAGCATTAACAGATCTGTAGCATGCAAGGATTAAGGTTTCATCATCACTAAGACAAACATTTTATTATTAACTTTAACCATTTTCTTTGAATATTCTCGGAGTTTTCTGCCTCTTTGGACATAGACCAATGAAAGAATACAAAACCTACATGTTAAGCAACAATTCTGACTCAACAGGTTATGAAGCAGTCATAGAAAAAATAACACATGTGCAAGCCTAACAATACTGGTTTCCTGTGCTTGGTTTCCAACAATTGGAATGTTATTGTTCAATCTGACCGTAACCAGGAAGAAATTGGAGGTAGGGTTTTTAAAAGGCTCTAGAGAGCCACCTGGACCATTACCAATTAGTGTCTTCAACAATAGCTGATGATGCTGAACCCTACAAAAGTTATGGGCAACCTTATTGTTCTCAAGAAAGTGGAAGACAGATTCTCATCTCTCTTAAATAAATCAGAATCACTGGAAAAGAAACAATCACAAGCAAAGCTCCTAAAGATAATGACTTGCTTTAAGAAGTGTATTCAAAGCAATATTTTCACAACAATTTAAAGAAGTTTTCAATAATTTACATGCAGAAAGACTCTAAGGTATAGTGTATTTATACTCAGCTTGCCTTCAAAAACACAGATTATGCACATGTACATGAGAAGCATGTTAACTTCAGAAACAATTCCTGCTGTTCAGGTTCCTCACATAGCAAGGCTGACACACATGTAAGGACTTTTTTTTATGGTGCCTGCCAATAGATATACTTGAATAGTCTAATTCATACAAACACAGAAAGAAGCTTTAATATTTACAGTGCTTGATCTGTTTAAGACCTCTATTTCCCTAAAACAGATTATCAAGTGTTTTAGCAAAATAAACAAGACCCAGAGACTTGATCTATATCTAAGATCAGAGGACTAAACACATTGCTGTTCATAGAGCTGTTAGTATGCAATACCTGTGACAGTAAGGAAAAGGTCTTCAGCAGCCATAGCCCTGCAGACATGGTGCCTTGAGGCCACAAATCTACTGGGTCTTGCCATTTAAGGAATGCGCTGTTAAGACCATACATGAAAGGAAATCTTCCATAAAAAGCCCACAACAAATGGTACAGCAGCAGTACATGCCATTTAACCTTCTGGTCAGTAGCAGGGCAGTGCTTTAGTCTGGACTGAGGGGCCTCTTTGCAGCTGGTGGTTCCAGCTTTGGTTCAAGGCTCTCCCCAAGGAGCCGTACCAACAGCCTCTGCAGGACTTTGCTCTGTAAGAAGGTACACAAGAGCTCCTTTCAAGTATAAGTGTTTTTGCAATTAAAAAAGTGATTTCTTCCTGCTATTCTCCCCACAGAACACACATTAAGGAAGCAAGCTGACTGAGGGGCAGAACTTGGAAGCATAAATGCCAGTGTGCCATGTAAAATATGCACATCCACGATTCTCAAAGCATTCTTTTATTTTTTTAACCTATAAGTTAATATCATAGTACCTGTCTCTCTTATTATCCAGGTGTCACATCCATAAACATTCAGATGGCTTCTAAGCCAGACTTTGAAGTCCTACCGCCTCCAGGGCAGCTGGGATTTCACTTCTGCTCTTTGCTTGTGTGCCAGAGATTGTTCTTTCTATTAAGCCTACATGTATCCAGCACATAGAAGTTTCTAAAGGTCTGTCTCTAAGCGACCTGCGGGAAGTCTCAAATTCTGACAGCCTGTGCAGTGGCAAAACCTTTTGTATTTCTGCAAGAGGAATAATAACTAGTTTTCTTCCCTATTTCTGAGTGTAGGAAACAGTTTTTTTCCTCAACAATTGAACCTTCTACTCCATTACTTCGAATCCATCTTGCAGTGCATTCCATAGAATCATTAATATTGGAAAAGACCACTAAGATCATCTAGTCCAACCATCAACCCATCACCCATGCCCACTAAACCATGACCCTCAGTGCCAGAATAATACATAAAAGAAGGTAAGAGTGGAAGGCAAACTTGCATCATATTTTTTTTTCTGCTTTAGCCAGCATTTCTGCTCCTGCTAAGCTACTTGTGTAGGACACAACTGAAGCAGAGGGGACAATCCAGAGCAGAGAAGGTTTTGTGGCTGAAAATCCAGTTATTAAAAAGTTACTGTAAAGTGTCAGAGCAAATTCTTTCAGTATCATAGACAAGGCAGACTGCAGTGATTTATATAAGCTAACTGTAAAGCAACCATACTGAGAATATTTCCTCAAATCTATCTTCAAAGTCCAGTAAATAACATAAGATGCAAACATGTCCACTCTTCAATTATAGCTTACTGTTTTCTGAAAACAACCTTTATGTTGCTGGTACTGCCCAATACAATTAGCATCCTACTGAGCAGTATAGTTACTACCACTGAAAGACTCTATATAAAAAAGCAACTAAGAGAATTATTCTCAGCCATGTTCTCTTTGAAGTTAAAGTTTATTTCTAGCCTTGATAGGAACAGACTCAATCTCCAGCCAACCCAGACATGAGAAAGGCCAGCTTGCAAATCAGGGATAATGACTACTACCCAGCTGGCACGCAGGCATCCCTCCGCAGCTGTTGCAAACTACAGACCCACCTCCAATCAGCAGTCAGTGCTGATAAATGGCTTCAAAGAGCACTTCTTACACAGTAGCTGATGGGTAAAGATCACAGTGACTGCTAAGCTTAAGGATAAGCAGTTTTGGGCCATGAGGTAGTAGAAGAGCCTTCTATTTCTGACTTGGCATGCTTTTGTCTTTTGGTTGTAACATTGGTTGAACATTCATTTTGCTAAGAGATTCCTCTATGTCATTTTACGTACAGATGACTTTCTCATTGCCAATAGGGTACAAAGCTGCACAAAAATAAATGAATACTTTGCATCATGCAAGTTCTCTGTAATTTTATTTCTAGATTGCTTTCAGTTAAGAACTTTCAGTTTAAGAAGTTTCTTGATTACATCAAAGACAAATTCAAAATATAGTGCAAAAAAAACCCAAGCCCTGCTTCACGAAAACAGGAATGTTAAACACATGAAGCAGGAAAGCTATCTTGGCTATGGGTAAGATAAACAGCAAATAGATGAGTCTCAGTTTTTTCTGATGCTTAGAGTTGTGATTATGTTGGTAGAGGGTGAATAGTAATGGGGGAGGAGAGCAGAGAAGACAGATCCAAAGCAGATGCAAGCAGTCCAGTGAAAAAGTGTGGCACAACCACTTGGAGATGGGACCTACTAGAGAAAGTAGTGGTAACACCCTGGGGCTCAGACCAGAAAAGATCTTAGTGAACAGATTTACACCCTCTATGTCCCCTGTCTTTCTTGTAGGTAAAAGACTCTGTTTACCTTCTTCTGCCCCTTCTCTCCCCTATGTCTCTCTGCGTATGCCTGCCATGTTAAAAATAGAGTAAATAGGCTTGGGTAGAGTTACAGTTATAGCTTAATTTAATCTAATCAAGAGCTGAAGACACTACAGTAAAAGCTTCAGCACTGAGTAGCTGCATGCAGGCATGCATGCTTATACTCTGCAGTTTCAGGCTGTGATTGCAGTTGATTACAATGCCTGCAAACAGTAAAGAATATTGTACTTAAGAATTCTGCAGTTGAGCATTTTAATGCCTTGAAAGTAAGGATTTTTCTTGCAGAATTTTAGTAATTCAGCTAACTTGATTTTTTTCTCATATAGTATGAGTGCAGGATGATATTAAAGCCTTTTGTCATTTAAATGGCACTTCAGCTGAGAAGTGATCACTTCAAAAACACAGGAAAAGAAGATAGAGGCAGAAGAGTGAAATAGTACAGAGAATATGAAGGTCTGAATAAATAAGGTAGCATTTATTACGGTGTTATCTCTGTATGAACACTAGTCTGAGTACTTCTGAGGATGTTTTAATCACTTGAAGTGATTTGAAGGGTTGTGCGATTAGGTAATGTGTCTTTACCTGATCTGATGTAGTGAAATTTGAAAGACATTATTAAATATGTCAACTTACAGCTGTGTGAGAACCAGTACAGCTGCACTGGATCAGATCAAAGCTCCAACTAGATTAGAGCTGTCTCCCTGCTCAGTATTGCTTGGGTATGCCTAAGGAAAGGGCCAAAGAGAAGAAAAAGGGCAGAATAGGAGATGCCCTTTCCCCAGTGCACAGTCTGAGTTGCTGGCAGCTACAGATTTGGGCATTCTCACTTAGGCAAGGCATTTGCAGAAGCATTGTCAATAGCAGTCATGCACCATTATCCCGTGCAGCACTATTCCGGGCATACAAAATATCTAATATTAGTGTTTTTCTTTTGCAATCAAATTGTGCATTAAAAATACCCCATCCCAAACCCTTCACTTGTGACTGAGATGCTCTCAGTAAGGACCTGTGCTTCCTTTCATGCCAAACCTTGTTTTACTCATCTGGCAAATTCAATGTCCAGGCATGCTGAAAGAAGATGCATTGAAAACTGTTGCTGTCAACAAGCCTGACAGAACACACCAAACTGTTATTGCAGTTGGGAAGGCATCCAACTGGTAGTACTCAAACTTCTCCTTAATCTCTTATTAAGTGTACTGTGTGCATCTGACTTTCACAAAGGCTTGTAAAAGACTGTTCATGAAACTTTGTGTCAGATGCTGCACATGTGAGTTCTATGGTTTTCCAGAACTATAACCATTTAGTCTCTTCAAAGGCCCTAAAGCTTCTGGAAGCTATTTCCATTTATTCTGGTTGTTGACAGGGATTGCTAGACTTCAGAGACCCACTACATAACACATTATGCTAACAAAGGCTATTGTCATGTGTAGAGTAATCTGCAGGGTGCTGGACTGATTTGCTTTTAGGCACATATGCAAAACCCTGCATCTCTTGGGACATTCACTGATAAATACATGGATTAGAGTATCCTGGTTAGCTATGAACAATGATATAGCAGTCTCAGACTTCAGTGCAACCTCCAGTTAGAAAAACACTGATGACAAAGACATGACTGTTCCTGAGGAAGAGGCTATGAAATCTAAAATGAATGTTTTTAAAAATGCGTTAGATGTAACCTTGTCTCATTCCAGATTGGTATAACAGATTTAACCATAGGGATTTAACCAAGTGGGTGGAACAGTGAACCTGCAAAAGGACCTTCTGTGTTGAAATGCAGTTCATAATTTTCCACTGTAAAACAACTGCACAGATGTTTCCTATCACTTTTTGAACTTAATATGTTTTCAGAAGTGTGGCTGTCCAAGAAAGGTCTTTACCCTCGAACTATTGTTTTGTGTGTGTATTGAAGTCTGCATCTTAACTATCTTACCCAATGCCTTCTTCATGACATCTCTGCCCTTTTATGATATTTGATGCTTAGTGAAGGCTTTATTACATATATCAGTTTTGATTTATCCCTCAGATATTTGAGACAATGAAGTTAATCATTTCTATTAATATGAAAGAACACTGCATGATTCTTACCATTTTAAATGTGCAATAAATGAATTGTATTAAATGAACTTGTCCTGTATTCTACACAGTCTGATCTCCTGAACTGCCAGTCATCTCCAAGACCTCTGTCATTCCCACACAAGCAGAACTTCCATAATTCTGTCTCCTTTCAAGGCTTATAAACCAGGATGAGCTGTTCTTGT
Source organism: Chrysolophus pictus (assembly GCA_037305975.1). Lineage (NCBI taxonomy): Eukaryota > Metazoa > Chordata > Aves > Galliformes > Phasianidae > Chrysolophus > Chrysolophus pictus. Next base: position 23,671,347 of record CM074577.1, on the reverse strand, counting down.
AGAAACCTTTGCAAAGTGAAAGAATGTCTTCTTCTAGCTTGAATCAATGTGACTAAAGAGGAGTAAACCTCATATTTTGCAAGATGTTGGGGATGGAGGGAAACTACACCTGATTTTTGCTGAGTTTCTATGATCATTTTAAATATACTTTCATTGAAGGACCTTGAAAATTGAGTCTTCTAAATCACTGTGTACTGGGATTTTCCTTAAACTTACTCTAGCATCTTAATGTTAAAGAAAATAGCACTTACTTTTATTCTCCATTATAAATTTTTTTTTTAATAAAACTTTTTTATAAAAAAAGTTGTGTATTGTTAACTACTAGTACTGAAACTATGGAAATAGTTACTATTAATTAGTCATGCCTCTTTTCAGACTACATTTGGAATATGTTTTTTCTGTTGCATAGCTTTATTCAACGCATAAACAATTTCCTAATACCTCCTGAAGCATTCATTCCACTATGCAATCTCTCAGGTAGTCAAACAACATGAAAAATGTTCAACAGGGTTCTTGCAGAGGAAGAAGACCTAACCACACATCAGTTTACACAGAGAAAGGTTTTCACGTTTTACGGCAGACCAGACAACAAAATGCCTTATAACAGACATATTATTCCTTGTTGATAGGAAATCAAATGCAAGTATAAGATGAAATTAATCAACAGAAACAACTTTTTGCCTTTCAAGATTAAGATTTTTCTATTCTTTTTTATTTAAAACCACACTACTATTAACTGCCAAAGTTATCTGGAAACTGTGTGGGCATTTCTGTGCGGCGTGAGAGCAAAGGCCAGCATCGTCATATTGTTCTGAGAGCTTGCTGCATACCAAATCCTGGCCCACACTACAGATTTGCAGAATTCTCTCCTATCTTTTCGTATATCATGTCAGAAAGCAGTTTCCACCCAGCCACCCCCATTCTAGCAACTTTGAGGAATTTTAGAAAAGCCTTTTAAAATGAAGAAAGTCTGATCAGCCCAAAGAGAAGTATTTAGGTTTTCCACTGTGTGCTGTTCAGGTTTAGCACAGTGATTTGCTCTTGTAACTTGGAAACAGACTAAAAGTCAGTCCTTTTCTTCTGTAAAGTTTTCAAGACAAGACTTGGTGAAGCTCCACGGAAAACCTGTCCTCACCTCACATCTGACTGTGCTTCAAGCCAGAGGCTGGGCCAGATGAACTCTAGAGGACCTTCCAACCTGACTAATCCTGTGATCCTGTGAAGCAGAAAGCCCCAGATCTGTGTGTAGTAAAAATGTCAGGGCACAGTTGCATTTGAAAGCTGTTTATCATAATAGTACTGACGTGAATTACCAGGACGTTCTCTTACAGAAATTATCCCTCAGGCACTTGCAAGTCAGTACAGATTTCTGTGAATTTTCTTTTCTGTGAAGGGTGCTATAAAGCTGAAAACAGTTGTCATAAAATTTGTCAAGCAGCAGGGGGAGCAAAAGAATCCAGAGCCTGCCTGCAGGAAAACTATGACTTCACATCTTCTGACATAATTGGTTTCTGCAGATTTAAGTCTCTCCCTGCCTTCCCCAACTTACCTTACAATTCAGAGTGATGGAGCATGCCATTCTTTGGAAATAAAGCTAGGTCCAGCAGCTGCATGACAACTCTCATGATCAACTCTCTGATAGCATTAGCACGATGTCACTTCTCCCCCAGCTGCCGCTGAAAATACTTGGGTATTATTTTCAATTTCTCAATTTAGTCATTTTCTTCTGTCCTAAGTTTTCTGCAACACTTGCTGTTTCCTATCACGATTGCAGTGCATGAGCAGAAACATGCTGCAGGGATGATTTTTGACCCTTCCTTTTCTGCTTGCTCCAGCCATTTGTGAGAATAGACCCTTTGTGCGAAACCTGAACAATCATGAAGGAGACATCAGTCTCCACCTCACTGCACCAAACAGAAATCCTTTGTTCTGCAACAAAGGCTCAGTGCGGTTCCACAGATGGGAGAAAGCCCCGGGCTCGCTCATGAGGATTTCATAAAGTCAGCCTCTGGTGGTCCAACATCTACCTGAACAGGCAGGAATACTTCCATCCGTATCTGAAATAATCTTTACTGGAGCAGGAAGTAAACCTGACCTTGAAAAGGTAAAAATCTTCAGCCAGTATTTCTGCCAATACTTCATTTCCAAATGGCTATTTTTGTGCCAGCAGCCTGAAGATGAAAAACATGTCTGGGAGTTCCAAGATGGGCAAAAATCAAAGCAGTGAAAACCAGGTCATTCACTAGATGTATTATTTTAAAAGCTGTCCTTGGCATCCATATAGTAGCTGATAGTAAATTAAAAAGAATGTAGATTTAATCTTCAAATTTAATGCTTTTTTTTTTTTTTTCTATAATGTAGAAGTCCTAGATAGGATGTGTGATAGCTTCTCAGTATAATGAGGCTGTAATGAAGCCATTGATAAAATAAGACAGGGGAATGTGGAGGAAATCTATTCCTCTTTTTTTTTTATTGCTCTTCGTTGTATACTCATTAGAGATAATGACAATAAACCCAGTCACCCAGAGAAATTCAGACACCGGCACTGTCAGCAGCTGGGGCTGCATCCTCTGAGAGGGAACTGCTTCTTACTGTGACTTTTCTTCCTGTGGTTTTTACTGCCCTGGTTCTATTATCCTGTGACTTCAATAAGGCCCAGTAGCAGCCCTTGGTAATAAAGCAATGCAGAGACATAAGATGAAGACAGCCAATAAAAGACAGGATAAAATGAATGAACCCTGAACACAGCGGCTTCTGCACTGGCTTAAGCTTTTGGCTGGCTTTTTATCCTACTAGAAGCTGCAGGTATATGTAGTGGCAGCAAAACAAAAACTATGTGGAAAGTTAAATAATACTGTGCAGAAGTTCAGTTCAGAAAAAAATAGGGTTTGTAATGTTTCTTAAAGCCAGTCACTAACCATGACTAAGCCCTGCTTTGTTACAAGAAGATACTCATGAAAGCAAGCAATAAAATACAGGGGAATAACTATCCAGAATGGATGGAAACACTGTAGTGGCTGTTCAGCAATATAAGGGGAAATTAATAACTCTCATAAGCAAAAAAGAAGATATTTAAGGAAAATCTCCTGCTGAGGAGAGTTGTAAGCATGGCAGTGGAGGATGAACTACTGCTTTAATCTGGACAAATAGGACGATGTGCTATGAAGTACAGTCACTATAGATTTTGTGCATGGGGAACAAGGATAGGTGATATTAAACCATGATTTGATGTTGTGTGATGCATTTAAATATTTCAATTATCCTTCAAACTATCTATAGTCAAACTCAAATTTCTTAATAAACAGAAAAATACTCCTGCTCACATACTCTTGCTCAGCTTTAGAAAGCACAAGAATCACAGAATCACAGAATGTCTTGGGTTGGAAGGGACCTTAAGGATCATGAATCTCTAACCCCCTGCCTCAGGCAGGGCCACCAACCTCCCCACTTAATACTAGACCAGGCTGCCCAGGGCCCCATCCAATCTGGCCTAGAACACTTCCAGGGAGACAAGGCATCCACAACCTCTTTGGGCAGCCTGTTCCAGCACCTCAACACTCTCTCTAAAGAATTTCCCCTGGCATCCAACCTAAATCTTCCCTCCTTCAACTTAAAACCATTTCCCCTTGTCCAGCTGTTATCTACTCTTTCAAAGAGTTGACTCCCCTCCTGTTCATAGGCTCCCTTTAGGTACTTAAGTATTAATACTAATACTTAAGTATTAATATTAATACTTAAGTATTTTTCTATTTATAAATTATAGTGGAATTATAATACTGCAAAACTTTTGCTCATCCTCCAGGCCATGTTTATTCTAATGCGAAGACCTCAAAAACTTCCTCTTGTACAACTCACATTTTTTATTTCTATGGAGTAACTTGAGGAGTGTAGTGTTATAGCCTGGGTGGAGCACAATGGACACAGATAATCACACAGAGAAAGAAATCATCACAGTGACTCCTGTCTTCCTATCTTCCCTGATTTGGTTAACCTGTTTCTTCTAGAGAGGCAGAAACTCTGCAGTAGTCGAAGCCTCAAACCAGAGAGATTAATAAGGTTTGCAAGCGGGTGTCTCATTCTGTTCCCTTTTTGCAGAAAGGATGAGGCCAAGGGAGTTTAATTACTGCATTTTCTTTACAGACTGTGATGTTGCTGTCTATCATGACTTATAAATTCAAGATCTAAAAGAGGCTTCGTCGACTTCAATCCACTTGGAACTACTTGTTCAGCTGCTAGACACTCCTGCATCTTCATTGCACAAAAACTATGTGTTTGGCTCTCTCACTAATATTAAATAACTAACCTCCCTCACATCTTTCTTCCCAACACCTTTCCCAATTCCCCACTGTAACTGTCTGTCCATTAAAAAAGATGCAAAGCAGCAGTGACATCATTTTTACAATATCATTGGTGCTATTAAGCCTAAGCTGTAAAGTCCTTTGAGCCGTTTCTAATAAAACAAACATTACAACTGCTCAGCTCTCCTCCTGTGCATTAACTTGGTGACAGACAATGAACATGGCGTGGTGCATTCAGCCTGCCACCTTCAGCACTGGTAAGGGGAAAACTGGTAATACGTACAGCGCTCGGAAACCTGAAGATGCAATTGGCAATCTGTTCTTGCATACACTTTATTTAATAGAAATCATGCAGCTAATTGGAGCTGTTGTTTGAAAATGCATCTTTAAAGCACGTGGCCTGCCCCAGCTGAACTGAACAGTGTAGTTCACTTAAAAACTCTAAGAAATGATTTCCTCTTTTCCAGTGTTAAAAAAACAAAACAACAAACAGATTGATACTGTTGAACAGATACCATTCAGTAAAACTGACAGAAACTTTTGTGTCATCACAGAAGACCTACTTGAATAGAGTTCAACTGTGAAACGGGGATGGGATTTAAAGGAAAAAATAAAAAAGAGAGAGAAATTTATGTGGCATCAGCTCAGGCATAAAGCTACCCTGGAAAACCCCTGAATTATGCACTGTCATGTCCGAGTTCAGAGACACTGCTGCTATTCTAAGAAAAATCCTTGCCGAAGACGAGTCCATTTGCTGTTACTACTGCTGTGTAAGACAGAGTTGCCTTAAATAGCTTGTCACATAGCCTTTAGGCACATCTCACAAGGGAATGCTCTCCTCAACAGAACAAAGTTTTTCTGCAATGGAAAAGTGCAGTAATTCAGCACTTTTATTTCTGCACTGTACTTAGACTGACACATCTCACAATTGCACAATGTGTAGTACAAATGCACTAGTTTTCATTTTCAGAGGCCCATGTCTTCACTTAGTTTACAACTGTACAATGGCTGAATTCATCTAAACAGGTCTAGCATTGAACCAAAATGTTCAGCTCTTTGATAGCCTGATCTAGCAATGGCAGCAAGATCAGCATTTGGCGCAATATCTTATTTATAGATCAAAGCATTTTTGTCGAAGTGTCTTATGACAATGAAATAATAAATAAGTAAAAGCAGCATTATCCACACTCTTTAAGCCAAGAGAAAATTATCAAGTATGTCTTATTTTCTAAAATCAGAACTACTCAATTTTATGGGCAAGACTCTTCAGCTGAGTCCCTCCCCTCTGCTATACAGATTGTACATTCAAGTACACAGCTGCAAAAATTATGACTGTTGGAAGGAATCACTGCTTGCTTTCAACTAAAACCACATCAGTATGACTAATCATATCAGCTCTTTTACATATGGGTAGTCTAATGACTTCTGTTTCCAGTCTTTAAATAAAATGGCATATCCAGACTTTTTTTCACCAAGTAATACTACTAATTTCCATTTTTTGAAAAGGCAGCTTTAACACCAGCCTGGAGCTTCAAAATCGTGAGACAATCCTTACAGACACTTTTGCATGCTGCCCAGTTAACTCAGAAAAGTTCAAGTGCAGCCTTTGAGCTCCTATGAACATTTTTAAAACAAAACCAAAGTTCTGTTTCTTAATAGAACTATGCGTTTTATTATACTCTAGACCAACACTGTCAACTGTCAAGGGTGAAATAACATATTTGCTTGGTTTGGAGTATGTCTTGTGCAGGCATAAGTGGTCTGTGGAAGGAGATGGGGTATTTTTCTTCCAACTCTATGAAATCAATCTTCAATGACTGGGAGGTTTCACAGGGTTTTACACTGGGAAAATACCTTCTTACATGACTGCTGCTCATATTAAAAGTTTGACTACTACAATGGAATTTTTTCATCTTCCCATCTTCTGGAAACCTTCTATCCAGTGAAGAATGGATTCATATAACATGTTTAAGTGTTTGACTTGTTTTGACCTCCTGAACAACCTAGAAGCCCGTTTCCCATTTTCGCACTGATTCCAAAGAACAGGATGTTACCAACAGTGATGCCAGTAGTTTACTGCAATCCATTACAATAGAGTCTTGCCAGGAATACAAAATTACTGATGGTCATGGGAACTGTGGCCACCTGATCTAGATGCAACAGAAGGAAATTTGAAGTCCCCTTCCTTACAGTCTATGGTACATGGTAACTTGGCTTGTTGCTTCACTGAGCTTGATGTGCTGAAGCATTTGTGATTTCAGGCCCTTGAATCAAACTGAGTCTTCAGAGCTCATGTGTCTATTTTTCCTCTCTGTCTACTGACAAGCAATCCTAAGAATTTATCACTAGTAGGCAAAAATAGACACAGGACAGAAAAAGCTATGGACCTCAAAAGTGTTTCTGGAATGTCAGTGAGGACAAATCTCTCGGGATGAGCTTATGAAAGGACTGCCCTTGAGACCTATTGGAATGCATCCAGAGAGGGGCCACAAAAATAATCCAAGGGGATCCTTGGACCTTTCCTATGAGGACAGGCTGAGAGAGCTGGGGCTGTTCAGCCTGGAGAAGAGAAGGCTCCAGGAAGACCTAAGAGCAGTCTTTTGGTATCTAAAGGGGAACTGTAAGAAAGAAAGGGAGAGACTCTTTAGCATGGTCTGCTGTGACAGTACAAGGGAAAATGGTTTCAAGCTGAAAGATGGAAGATTTTCATTGGACAGGTTTTTTTTTTTGTTTGTTTTTGTTTTGTTTTTGTTTTTTTAACAATAAAAGTGGCAATGGAAGTTTGCCTAGAGAGGCATCCACTGATGCCTTGTCCTTGGATACACTCAAGGTCAGGCTCAATGGGGCTCTGAGCAACCTAGTCTAGCTGTAGGTGTCCCTGTTCATTGCAGGGAAGTTGGACCAGATGACCTTTAAAGGTCCCTTTCAATTCAAACAATTATGTGATTCTACGATTATTATGGAGAACTTTTGAAAAAATATCCTGTAACATTATACAACAAAATCAATGATAAAAGGTTATTTTGCAGTGAGTGGTACTGATAATGTGAGAAGATACCAAAATTCAAGTAGGTTAAGTGCCCAGAAGATTCAAGAAAATAATCTGTTCAGAGAAGGCTTTCAGATTGAAATAGTATTTTCAGAAAAAATTTATGAAGAAGAAAGCTTTTCCTTTGTGATCTTTTCCTTTGTGATCTCTGGGAACACCAACAGATGTCAGGGGAGGTTCCAGCTATAGCAAACATCACCATGCATGGACCTCAAATCTTCAAATGACTGTCATGTAAAGTTCATAAGTCCAAGCAAACTGGTGGTTGCTTGATTGGGTCCCAGTACTATGGTTATCATCTACTCTATTATTTTCAGTATATCCATCCACACATGCTGTGTGCGATTTTTTTTCCATGAGTATCGTTTTGTTGCGACTTGTGCAGAAATTTTTTCCTAAAGATGTAATATGTGAATGTGCACAAGGTCATCTAAAAATACTGCAGGTTGAACAAAACTTCATCCTTAAGCCAAAACACAACCTAGACTGGTGATCCGCAGATACTTTTATCTATGTTACTTCTCATTTAAGATGAAAAAGTGTCCCCCCCCCCCAGTCATCATTCAGAGGAAATCTCAACAATCATCTCATGTGATTTTTCTATCTCTTAATTCCAATCTCCAACAATCTCCAACAAACTGGCAGCAGACACGGACTTCATCTGGCACTCTCAGTCATTTAGTAATCTGCTGTACCTGCGCCCAACTGCAGGCTTCACAGATGAAGTAAAAAAAAATCCCAGTCAGTTTCTGATTTCCTCCCTGTAGTATTGCAAATATGTGGCAATATAGCACATTACAGATTTAATTAACAGAATACCATACTTTAACCTACCCGATAAGTTGATATTTTTAAGAGCATGAGCAAAATTGAGTAGATAAAAAAAAATAATAATAATCTGTGATAGTATCTTTCAATTGTTTGGTTATTTTTGTTATAAAGCAATATAAAACTCTAATGGGAGGTTTGAAGAGGACTTAAATGAAAAGACTGATAAATAGTCCTTATAGTATTCAGGCCTTGAGTTATTGCAATGGATTTCATCTCCCTTTACGCTTTTTTAATGCTAGGGTAGACACTTCTAACTATAATATCAGAATTAATCTCTCTATATGGAGTACAATCACTTGCACAAACCTAATAGACTACAGAATTCAGCCATCAGTCCTTGCAATTCTTCCAAGCATAGACATGACTTCAGATTTTTTCATCATTGTCAGCACCATCTCTGAGGTTTTCCTTGTTAGCTCATTTGCTCGTCAACTTGTATGCAAGTAGCCATAGCATGGAAGACTAAGGCCCAATGAGCCAGCAGGGAATAGTTATGGCATAAAGACATACGCTGTCTTTCCCATTATTCACAGTCAATTTTGAAAGCCAGGGGATGGGCTGTCAATCTATACTGCATGAGACAAATGTATTTTTTCATTTTGCTGATAAGCCAGTTATCAGAAATTTTGTTCATTAAAATAAAAAAAGGAGAGGGGAAAAAAAGAAAAGCAAATCTCTGATATTGCCTTCAATGTGGCAGCTGACTTGAAATGAAAAGTAATGAGAAGAATTAAAGAAAATAACTCTAGCCCTTAAGATATCTACTCTGAGTTAATCAATGCTGATTTTCTTAGTACTCTAATACTATGATCACCTCCAGATAAAAGCAACGCACTTAATAAGAAAAGTCACATGTTTTTCTTAAACTACTTTTAACGCTAGGAGATAAGTTTCTGGTTTAGATGAAAGCCAGACAGTTGAACAAAGGTTTCTTACCGTTAAGGACAAAGCCATGCAAACAAAAGTGAACTTCTTGATATGTGTTGCTGTGACGGTGCTATTGGTGTTCACCAGTTTATTGCTGGGGTTATTCTAGGGTAAGAGAAAGAGATAACAAGCATTAGCTTGGCTCCAGACTACTAAGAAGCTGACGGCACTCATGGTCACTGTGTTGCGTCTGACTGTGTGCAAGTGTGTCTTTTTTTGCTTGTTTGCTTTTCAATCTAGAGCTTTCTGAGTATTGTGCAGCACCACAGAATATTTTCTGCTGAAAGTGACAGTAACTGCTCCTATGATCACCGAGGGCTGAGAAATATCCCTGGTTTTCTAAAGAGTAAGTCCTATTTAACACATTCAGCTTTAAAGAAGAATGGTAACTCTAAGAAAACTCCATATGATTTTTTTTTTTTTTTTAACTTAGTTTAAAAATTGTAGCAGTTTTTCACAGGGGAAATGAGATTCCATTCCTTTTTACTCCAGAGTGATACCAAATCCATACATGCTTGTAAGTACCCTTACTGATCCAATTAACCAGGGAGGTAATATAAACAAAGCTCCTCAAACAGCTGGCTCTGCTAATGCAGTTTAATGAACAGAACGTAATTAGGACGATTAGATGTTCCACCTTGAACATGGGCTCTGTACTCAAGTACACATGGCAGTGAAGTTTTGCTTAAAACAACAAAAACCCTTCCCCAAATGTCTAACGCACCAAATGAAGCTGAAGATTTAAAATTGCCCTCAGGGAACATGTTGAAACAAACTAAATGATCTGTAAAAGAACAGGAAGAGATATCAAAAGTAGGGCACCATTAGGAGCTCTACAGCAATAGGGTGTTGGATCATGTACTGCATTTACCCTGGGGCTGTTTGAGATACACTCACCTGTTACCAAACTGGTAAGAGTGCTGGGGAGATGTAGCACCACACTTATTCATCCTTGTGTATCTCAAATAGAATACCAGTATCTATTACATCTTGCCTTACTGAAGTTACTTGTATGAGAAATAGACACATCTTGGGAATGAACAGAACGAACGTGAGTTCTGTGAAGGGCACAACCATTATACACAAGTTTGAGAAGCTGATGGAATTTTGCGATTTAAAGATTCCGTAGCAATGAGTACAGGCATGCTGACAGCCTTACTCTCTCAATTAAATACCTACTTGGAAACTTGAGCACATGAAAATTCTTGACCTTTGCATATAAGCAAGCCAATCTCCAAAGCAGGAAGCTACCCTCAAGCTTGCCCTTTTGGGGTACAGGTTATGAAAGACTTCTGTAAATATTTTCTTTATGAGTATATCCTTATTTCTTGTGTTTTTGAAGAATATTTTGTTATCATTAATTTCCACATATGTGAAGATGGGCCCTATTTACATCACTCATCACAGTTTAAACAAACTGCTGCATGGCTCCGCTTTATGACATTTGTTCCTATCTCACGGCTGCTAACACTGCCCTTATTTTATTCTGCCCTTTGCTGTAACTCCTGCCCACACACTCTTTATTCCCATCTCTTGCACACTGCTTAACTCTTGAATCAAAGCACCATACACAATATAGAGTAAAAAAAGTATCCATTCCCATCTACTTATCAGTTAAATAGCATTCACAAATCATCTCATAGTCACTGTTGTTGCTCTGGATCAGATCCGTTAAGGATAATGACATTATCACCATATATTTTCAGGCTGGATGGAGCTCTGAGCAACCTGATCTAGCTGTAGATGTCCCTGTTCATTGCACGGGAGTTGGACCGGGTGACCTTTAAGGATCTCTTCCAACTCACACGATTCTATAATTCTATGATTCTAAATCAACAAACAGCACAGAACCAGTACATTCCTGTTTCGTTTTAGCAAATCAGTAGTAATCCTTAACTTGAGGGTAACTGCTAGGCCACAAGGATGCTCTGCAAACAGAGGTATGACTCTGCACCTTTTACATATATGAAAAGAAGTAACCAATTTCCTTTGAAGACAAAAGTCTGACTTCTCCAGTATAGGCACTGAAGAGGGGCATACTTTCTGGATCCCAAATCACATCAGTCAATTAAGGCAATTCAGTGTGCTTCTGGTGGCCATCGGCATCACCAGCTTGCTGACATGCATGCAAACTATTTCAACAATTAAACGCAACTCACAACTGGAGTTTATAAAGAAATAAAGACAGGTTCCATTTGGACTCTTCTGAGAAAGAAAGCCTTAGCTTAAGGAAACCAAGCTTTTGAAATGCCTGATGACACATGAATGATGTGTGACCAACGTTAAAACAATTCTCACAGCAATTTAAAAATAAAACAACACTGTGGGTTTCTGGTTTGTTATTGTCTGAAGGGCACAGTGGAAGCATTTGAAAATATGGTTCCCAGGATGAGATACGTTTTATATTGTTGATACTGCACTTAGCATCTTTTATGCCAAAGTGCTCTTCAAACATACAACTAAAATCCCTGTTCCATATCTTTTTGGCAATCAGATCATTTGTACCAACTTCTGCCTTATCTTCACCCTTTCTGCCTCACATTTATTCCTCAAGAGCTCTATGAGAACTGAAATAAATTGACAACTCATGCTCTAACCCTGCCACCATCTTAGCCAGGAGGGCATCTTCTAGCAGGCAAGTGAGACCTGGATTTAAGCTTCTTAATTACTGTCAATTTTGCAAGGCAAGAGTTTGAAAGAGATATGCATTTGGTTGTAGCTCATAAAACATACTCATTTCCAGGAGCAGTCCTTGCATTCTTATGTAATCACATCATTTGCCAACAAAATTCTTCATAGACTTGGTCAGCTAAGTTAATGCTACTAAAATAATGGTTTATCTGTGTTGTTGCCAATTTAAGAGACAATCTTTGTTAAATATTAATATATATCAAAGAACCCAAGCCCATGTCACATATATCTCACAACAGAAAGAACAAGCTGATTGGAACAGAGAGATGAACTCTTTCACTGCTGTATACTTTATGAGACCTCATTTCATTAGCTATGTAGCTAATGAAATGCACAGTTAGTGAGGACGTTTTTTAATCCCTAAAAAAACAGCATCTATCTATTCAAAAGATAGCTGAATACCTTGTTACACAGTTAAGGTTAAAATCATAAATTAGACAACCGCTTGAAACCACTGAAAAACAATTCATTTTAACTAGGATTATAAGAAAACCTTATCAGTGAGAATAAGAACAATTGGTACCAAAAGCAAAAAATAAAGAGAAATAAAACAATAGATGGCCATTAATATCACCCTATTTAAGCTCTGGTTGCTCCATTTTTTAAAATAATTTATTACACTTGTTTATGGAGGGCCCTTCCATCTCTAAGGATTCTATGATTCCATGGAGACATGAACTAAGCTTCTTCGTATCTGTTTGGAAGAAATTTCTCAGATATCAATGAAGTTACCCTCAAATCAAAATGTTGCAATGCAGAAAAAAGGAGGACCATGGATGTGAAATCATACCAGATGTATTTACTACATTCCTATGACAGGCACTCACCTTGTCAAAAGCTGGGTATACTGCTCTAATTTCTGTCAGCCAGCCATACGGCATGTGTCCCACAGGATAGGTAGCTGTCAGAATTGCCACTGCCTATGAAATGAGACAAGAAAACATAGACCTCAGATCTTTGAGCACAATAGTTAGATTAACATAGTATGCCATCTTCCACAAATACTGCCACATTGACCTTGATGCAACGAGAAAAACAGGCATGCAACTGGAAGGTCTTTGCTTCAGGGGGAATGGCCATCACTCAGTCAGGCATTTGGAGCTTAGGAAATCCATCATGCAATATTGTTACATTACTCAGCTTTGCCATTTCACTGTCATGCTGATAACTCGGGGATGACAGACACCTTGAGCTGATGTGTGCCCCTTGCTCAGATGAACGCCACCCTCCCACATTTCTCCCAGGCTATTTTATCTAGAGATACTTGAGTAGCAGAATGCATTAGGGCCCTGTATCATATTTCATGATCTGAATTTAGATAGATTTTCCTTTATTATTCATATGTAGAACAGTTTTAAGCAAGACTGATTCCAAAGCAATAGCACTCAGTGGCTGACTGAAGTTGAGTATCAAACTGCTGTGGGGCATGAGGCACTTACGAAACAAAAGAAATGTGCTCTTCCAACTTTGGTGCTAACCAACTAATTGATTGCACTTTGTTCAGAGGATCAGATCAGATCTGATTCACCTAAATTCATATTCATTTCTTATCTAATGGTAGAGTTAAGAAAGACTTTTAACTAATGCTGTGTGTTTCACTTCCAAACTTTCAAAGTACATTTTCTTGGTTATCTGACCACATTTTCCTGTTATAAATATAATTGCTGTCCTTGTCTGGTGAAAGATCTATCCAAACACAGGAAACTGACTATGCAACAATTTGTTCTCTGTGCTGTTTTGAAAAAAACCCCTGTTTTTCAAACAGTGTTAATGTGCTCTTTGTATCTGTAGCTTCCGTGGAAATGAATAGGATGTATTGCTTTTGCAGCAACCTATGTATATGACATAGAACAGTGGCACATGAGACTACTGGTTATTGTACTGAAACCTCTGAGATCAGAATGATCCAGAGCAGAGCTTGAAAACCTGAGATGTAGAAACTGTTCAGTGAAAAAAAATTAGTGGTCTTGTTGAGGATGCAAAGTTGGTAAACCTGGCAGAAATGCCCATGTATTTAGGACTTTTTCTTGACAGTATGGCTGAGAAGAGAAATACAGAGGCAAGTACATGTAAATGATCATTTGAAGTAACAGGGAACACTGACTTTCTCACCTCTGTGGCTGAAGAACTGCCACCTAGGTCCCGGGAGACAAAAAGGTTGACAATGGGCCTGCTTATTCGCTGAGTTGCCAAGATTAATGCCAAAGGCCACCAGAAGCTCAGCATCTTCCTGATGGTAGCCTCTCCCTGGAGAAAACAAACAAAAAAACAAATGGCTTTGAAAAGAAGCACACTGAACTGAATCAAAAGTACAGAGAAAGTATTTCTGCTTCTCTCACCCACTGTCAATTTAGTGCATTCATTTCATTAAGTTTAAATAGCAGGACTCCAGAATATACTCTTTCATTTTAGCAATATTGATTCAAAAGAAGTTGTGTTGAGGACGTCAAAAAATAATGCATAAGGTACCTGAATAATTGTTCTGATTATTAATTAAGAAAAGGTATGTGAACTCCAATACAACATTCAAAGGAAAAGAGGAATTTTGAGACATTCTTCCCCATTAAATAAAGCATCTGCTTCATTTGGTGCTATCTTACAACATTAGAAGGAGAGAGCTCAGCACTTGAAATGTTAAGCAGACTGCACATCAATACCACCTAATGCACTGTCTTACAAGCATTAATAGCTCTGTAATAGATTCCATCATCCCTTTTTAAACAAATCTGGTTTTCCATGCAGGATGGTGCAAGCAAGCCCTTCATATATAGTGGTTTAATAGAGTATTGTAACACAAAAAGCAAGTTTAAAGTCACTTAACCACAACATCACCAAATATTAAGACATACCCCCATTTCAGGCCCACTTCTGTCAGGAATGACATCATGTATGTTCCTGTAGTATCCCAGGCATAATGTGGTACATCGGACAAGTGCTCCCATGTATAGGGACAAGATTGGGATCAGGAGAGGCTCCCTGCACTCCAAGTGACTGTGAAGCAAAATGGCTACAAAAACGACCTGCAGAGCAAACAAATAAAAGACGTGTACTTTGTCTGTCTGTTTCTTCAGGAATAATGTATCATCTATCTGACTCCAAGCAAGTCTGTCTGAGCCAACAACAACGTGTGACTATGCTATCTGACTTGCAGCATGCAGAAACTTCCGTCAAGATTCTTCCTTGCATTTGGTCACACGAACAAGAGTAATAAATTAACATCATACAGAAGCTGCATAAGAAGTACTTAAAGGCATGGGCAGATGTCAGACTAGAGTCTATAAATAGGAGGCTAGCATTCAAGTCTGGTAAAGTCTGGCATCAAGTATGTGTATGGGTGCCTCCTCTCACAGGAGAATTAGGTATCCTGATATCAACTGAGGCTGAAGACATGCTTCTAGTGTCAGCTTCTAAGTCTTGCCTTTTGTATTTTCGGGGAGAGCATGTGAGAATTAAAAAGTCAGATGTCTTAAAGTATTCAACTCAAAATTCAGAAGCAGGAAGTCATTTCAATTTTGTACTTTTCTGAATGCAATTTCAGTATTCTTTCATTTGCTCTTGAGCTGAGTGTTACACTGATGTAACCAAAATGGAAATTGGGCTAATGAACAACTCATAATTAAAACATGCAAAATGAAAGGAATTGATTAATACAATATTATTCTCTTCCATATTAAGAGCTGATGGCATGCCTGTTAAATTCCTAGTGTCTCTGTGTGGTGGGCACAACTGGGAAACCAACTGCATTTGCTTTTGTGAACAGCAGCATCAAGAATAACCCTGCTAGAGGTTCCGTGAGTTCCAAGAAATATATTGTTCCAAGAAATATACATTGTTCAGGGGCAGGTTCTGTCTTTCATTGCTAGTACTTAAGAAATGCTTAAATCACATTGTGCACATGTTTATTAGGCAGGCCATGATGTTTGAAAGGATGTGTAAAATAGCTTTTTTGAACCCCACAAAAGAATTCTTCAGTAAACTGAAGCAAAATCAGTCATAAAATGTGCACACAAAGCTATCTAAGGAGAATTATCTACTGCCTGTGCACCTATTGCTTGTGTAAGGTGTAGATGTAGGTGTAGGGAAAGTTAGGGCGTGGAGAATCACCACATTTTGTCTTCTAGATTTGCTCTTGCTCTGCACAATACTTTTTTATAGACTGGAGACAGGTGTTTTATTCTTCATGAGCTTGGCACCCCACTCACTTGTGAAAAGGCCACACGTACCACAGCCAAAATAGGAATTCCAGTTTCTGTATTTAGGTGTAAATGACCTGACATGTATCTAAGGTTAGTCATGTCAGAACAAAAGCAGAGCCTGGATGTTAAGGTCATTAAGAGTAATTGGTATTACCTTCAGGGATTTAATGTAGTACTGTAGAGGAGCAGACATGCCAAACATAGAATAACAGCTGACTGAATAGTTTAACCTGATTTATAGTTTTCTCCTATTTTGTATGAAGAAAATGTGATGGAAAATTGAACTAAGTGCTACTGACCTCATATTTCCTTTGATGCTGTACTATTATTATACTCTTCCTTACCCAGTCACTCCCTCAGCTAGTAATGGGACAGAACGGTAACTGTTCACAGGCTCTGGGATCCTCCATTTAATAATATGTTTATAAATACTCTAAAAAGAGGGCTCTATATTGGTTCTCAGAAGGTACAGCACTGGACATCAGCAATGCATATGAATATTGTTTTGTAAGCGTGTCTCGTAAGAAGCAAACAGGATATTTAAGACCTCCCTCACAATTGGAAGTTCAAACGCTTGGTCTTCCCTGCACCACCCAGGAGGTATCAGCACAGAAGGCTTCTGCTGCAGTTCCAGGCTTTCATCTTTTGGTCTATTAGCAAGAGCAGTGCTACAGAGGCACTCAAAAGATGGTTTACACCACTGTGTTGCACTAGATTAAACAGCATGTGCAAAACTGATGTGTGGACATCAAGTCTTCACTTGCCTGCCTACATACCCCACTCATGATCACAGTACAACTGTGCAAAGTGTGGGGGAGAAGGTACATGGGGGAGAAAGGCCTCTGTCAAAGCCATCCATCAGCCCCAGAACTGGTAGCAGTCATCAGTCTCTCTGTCTGACCTTTCTATTTCCCAGATGTACAAGTATATATAACTTGATTCTCAACCATCCCAACACAGTATTTGGAGGTGCCCTAAACCTAACTGCCCTGGTTCCTTTCTTTTGACACTGCTTCAAGATTAACTTGATCCAGCCAAGTGAGTCCAGTCTACACCACAGCTGTCTGTAAAGAGCTTCTGCACAGTGGGGAAACTACTGGAGAGCAGCATGCAAAAGGTGATCCTGGTGTGCTGCCCATGGTAGAGACAGAAGCCAATCTCTGTGCAAAAGCACTAGTGCTTAAGAAAGCATCTAGTTCATAGTATAGTGGAAACAGTCATTGCCAAGAGGAGCCATTACCTGAGCTATGACATCTGAGATGGAGGCACATCCCACCAGGAAACTGTACTTGTGTTTCAGAAGAATTCCAGCATGGGTCCATGCCTGGAAAAAAAAGGCAGAACAGAATTTGGGAAGTTATTATTATATTTGTTACAGATTTCAGGTTCCAGAATGCTGTTTTCAGTATGCTATATTATACACAAAAAACAGTAGCATCTGGTGTGAACCTGAGCGAACGTTAAGACAGTAGTGCAGAGAAAGTACTACAACACTTAGTTCCTCTAGGCCTGGGCTAGAAGGAAGAATGGAAATAAGCTTACTAATTGCATAGAAATTTCTGAGGAGGAGTGCCAGTAAGAAACTGTCCGTTCTTAATAAAACAGATGCTGCATAGGACAGATTATCACACTAAATAATCTATCAGAAAAGTGGTTCTTGTCATTCTCAAATTGGATGCATCTCAGAAATATAAAATTCATTGGCTAAACTGAGTCCCATCTGGAAAACAAAACTTAATGAATCAACATCTTTTTATTGTCAGCTACTGTTTTAAGAGGAGAAAGCAGTGGAGGCATGCCACAAAAACGCTATCATTTTTACTTTTATATAGAAGTATAGGAATGAATAATTGCTGCCATATTTTTGTTTACATAGTGCCAGCCACATGCAGAAAGCCTGGTGATCAAGAGAGCAGCAGCCCACACACTTCAGATATGTTGGACTTAGCTGTGCTTGCAAAAAATGATGGCAACATATATCTTTTCAATACATTTGCTTAAAGAAAGTATTGAGCTCTGCAAGTAATCTGAGAATGTTCAGTAAATCCAACTCTTTCACTGCTAATTGCATTGAAAGAACACATGAACAGTCTGCGTGGCTCATCACAAGCTGATCATTGCTTTCCAACATGCATATGCACCAATTCTGACAAGGAAACTAAGGACTTTCACATTTGTCATGATCTCTGGATGTTCAAATTCCACCCAGATGCTTTTTCCAGGTAGCAGAAGATGATATGTTCATGTATATCCAGAACTACTGCTTGCAAAGGACATGCCTTCCTCCTGCAGACTTTCATTTTCCCATCAAACAACAGACTTTGCAAACTAAGGGAACCACAGAAAAAAACAGCATTCATATTAAAATTCAGCTGTGAATCGTGCACTCACCATGGCATCCATAAAAGGGAAGGCAGCAAGATAAAGGAAGGCCCTCCGAGTTTTACTTCCCACTGATTCATCCACATGGTGTAGCTTATTAATTATGTAATACCCCAAATCGCTATACGCTGTAGAGATATAAGAATAGGAATGAATAATAAAGATTATATATGGATTCTGAGTAAGATGCCCCAAAGTACCTGAAAGAGGAGGATGCCTAGGTGCTCAGAGAGCGTCCACTCAGTAAACAGCTGCAGGGGCTTCAGGATGTTACAGCCTCACCAGCTGCTGTTTATCACTAAGGAGTGCTTTCACAATCCTTTTCCAAGTAACCTTTGGCAGAGGAGTGATAACAAATGGCTGGGTAGGGAGATGGGTATAATAAATGCCACATCTGTTTGGTAAATGAACACACTGGTATTCCAGAAAATCTACCACTCTTTCATTAACTCAGAGTTCTTTGTTAGAAAAGCTGTTATCACCAGACAGTGTGTATTTCATGGGTTATAGTGCCTTATAAATCCTGAAAACCCCTATTGCCACTGCATTCTCATGACATTACCTGTAAACCTGCCCAAAGCTATAAAAGGAGTACTATGAATTGCAGAGGCACGCAATAAATCACACTCATTATGCCCTGTGAGTGCCTCTCCCTCACTGCCTAATGACCACCTCTGCTGCGACTGTCAGGGCACTACACAGCCTCTAACAGCTGCTACTCTCTTTCCTTGTTTACAGCTGGCATCTCAAGAGCCACAAGTCAGAAAACGATTTTCTGCACTGCTGGGAATCACTCTATTTGCTGTCCATTTTGAATCTGAGAAGAGTTTTTAGTGCTGGGTAAAACACTTCTCGCCAGATTTCATTTCTCAAGTGCAGGGTTGAAGACAGAACTATGATATGGAATAAGGAAGAACTAGTTATGTCTAGCATGCCTGAACTTCAAGACTTGCATAAATATGCATAGTTCAATAATCCAAATAGCTTTCAACTTTTATAAATGATATTATAGATCTGCTTATTATCACATAGCTTCAACTACACCCTTGTAATGGTTGTCAAAAGAATGATTGAGTTGTACAGTCAAACTCCCAATGCAAGCAACCAAAAATTACCTATACCTGGGTAGTCCCACCTCATTTCTCTTCTATCTGTGTCTCTCTTAAGATGAAGATTTCCTACGTGAACACTTTCCTGTTTTTCAGTTTATAACAATTCTAGTATAATTGTACACGGAGTACTTTAGGAAAGTCATCCTTTTCATGAAAGCAGGCCACATCTTTGGATCCACAAATACTTGCACTAGTTGCGCAATTCAATCATTTTAGCCCATAACTAACTCTCATAACTCATAAACAGTGTTTGGAAGCAACTAAAAAAGAGTTTAACTCATCACTGTTTCATGATGGCTTAGGCTAAATGGTTTACAGGACTGACAAGGGAGCAAAAGAAAGATGTAGTCCAATAGCACTGGGAACAAATGTGAGACTCAATCCAGACAGGATATATTTAAATATATAAATATTATATAAATATATAAAAAAATATATAAATATAAATATATTTAAATAGTAAAACTTCTCCATTTCCCTATGCTGGTCCCTATCTACTAAAGTTGGGCTCACAGTCTCTCATTTTACCCAGTAATCCTCAAGTTGGTGAGCTTTCCTTCTGAGGCTCTCCCCAACAATTGGACTGATTTCCTTTCAAAAGATATAGGGAGAGAACTTCAGACTTCTGTGAGTTCAGAGAGTCCAGCTTAGTTCCTTAAGCACATTAGACACAAACAAAACCACAGCCCCTTCTTATTTTTGCACAGATATGTTTGCACAATTCATACCCTAATTTTCACTCAGAATTTTGAAAACTGTCAGTTATGTATGGATTGTTGTATGCTAGCCTTGTAAAAAGCTGTCTTTTTTTGTGGCAGGGCATTACATCAATGTTTCTAAATTAACTTACCTGAATTAATGAGAACAAGTTTGGAAAGCATGTGAGGCAAGCTACCTATGAGGGCCAGGCTCATTGAGTTCTCTCTTAGGTCCTGCTGAAGTTATGTTAAACACCTGCTGCACAAAAGCTTAAAAACTGTTGCAGGGAACACACCAGTCTTATTCCCCACACAGAAACAAAGAGAATCTGCATCCAGGTGCTGAGGAGACTGCTTTTGTAGAGGAGTCACCATCATTGCAATGATGGGAAGACATCATGACATAGGAGTCAACATTTGTGTTCTCTACACACTCACCCTCTGGTTTTCTTTCCTACTTTAAAGGAGACTTTTAAAGAGTTCAGAAAATGAATAAGAAAAAACTTTTTTTTTGGCTCTGAAAGCTATTAGTGTGTTTGTTTATTTATTTATTTTGAGTTTAAGTAAACATTAAGTTTCACAGAATTAGCAGGGTCAAAGGCTGAATTACTCTCATGTCTAGGAACACCCAATTCACCACATGGTTGGAGTTTATTGGCAGGGCACTCTCAAAGGACTTACACAACCACAGCCCACAGTACCAATTTTTTAGGATTTCTAAGGATATCAGAGCCAGGCTTTGTAAGCTTTAAGATTCATCCTCCTCTCCCCCATTCGAAAGAAATCAACTCTACTGTGACTTTGATTTTAAAATAATAGTGGCTAAGCTAAGCTTAAAAGATAGTTTTAAAATACTTAACTATTTTCTTCCACCTGCCAGTGGAAGCACACGATCGCTTTTGCTGACATCAGTGAATGCTTCCATTCTCAGAAAGAAGGACTAAAAAAACTGAGATGTACTACAAACATACAGGCACGTGTCTCTGAGCTGTGATTAAAGCAACTGCTGATGCAATTAGAACTTAACCTTGGGCAACCTTACATACTTATTATGAAGCATGGTACAAAATTAATAACAGACAATAGGGCTGAAGAATATTACATGAATCTAAAGCAGATGGCTCTTCCCGTTCCTTGCATCATTTCAGCCAAAACAGAGAAGTCCAACTCCAAGATAAACTGCCTGTTTGCTCTTGTAATAACTCATTTATTTTAATGTCTATGGATTGGTTTTGCTTCTGATACAACAACATTTAAGCAGGAATTTTTGCTTTTGTCTTTCCTAGTTTTGCCTTAAGACCCAGAAGCTTATAAAATGACACTGAAATATTGTGCACCTAACTGGATCTCCTCTTCTCTACACTGATTTCTGCAACAAGCTGATTACCACATAAACTTCAGACATCCTTGAAACAAGCGAACACACTCTTAATGATGCCAGTAGTCTCAAACAAATAGCTGCAGAGTAGTCATCTTGGGGCTGTCTCCACTTCAGCATCTTATACTTACATCATAAGAAAAACAAAAAGAAACCCTCACAGGAAGTGATACCACTTATTTCCAGACACAAAACCTCAAATGTCAATATTTGCTTTTCACTAAGAAAAAAAAAAATCCAATAATGTTTCGGGGTTAAAGTGTTGGTTTTTTTTTTTTTTATAGATGTATTCCATATTCATACTTTGGTGCCAGTTTTAAAAATGAATTTGGACACTTGAGAAATAAAAATTGACTCTGCCACTATTCAAAATGATGTCTCACAGAGCCACAACTGGCTAAGTAATCTGGGAAGGTAGTCAAAAACCAATTTGCTAAAAATGTTAATGGCAAGTCTTCATTTGGAGATGGCACAGGTTACATATATTTCTTTATGTTTTTGATTAGCTTGACTTATAGCAGAAGCAGAAGCTTGGGTCCCACATGCAGAAGGCCAGATGATCAGGGTGTCTTGAGCTCCACATTTCTCTTTTGCTCAAAGCAATGAAGAAATAAGAAAACCAGCTCAGGAAAAACTCAGCATGCACTGATAACTGCAATTGTTGTTCTTTGTGATCAGCCATAATTGCAAAATTGAATTAGTTATTTTTTCCTAACCTGCCACTGTCAAAAGGTCCCCAGTTTACCTTTGGATAGGCCAGCATCTTGCAAATTTCCAAATTAGTCTGCTTTAACTAAAAAACAATTACTATTCTAAAATCAACAAATGCTGTTGTCACAGGTTTTCTTCATTCTTCCTTTGCCCTTGAATACTTTGCTGATAAGAAATTGCACCTGTTTTGTAAGAAAGTTGTGGGTCAGCTGGGGAAAGAAGTCATTGCTTTAGCAACAGCTACTTGAAGATGCTGAAGCAGGAAACTGTTTTCAATAAATAACATTTTATCATCTCTCTGAAGACAAAAATAAAAAGCAAGCCTGGTTTGTATTCTGGTTTGTGGTCCTATGCTATCATCTTTTCCTTGGGCAAAAAGTTTAGTACAAACCAGTACAGTGGCCATGTTAGAACAAGACTGACTGGAAAAAAATAGCTCATTTTGGCATAAGCCCCACTATGATACCTAATCACTGAAAGATCTTTCACGTATATGAAGTGACCACGCATGCAGGTTCAAAAAAACTGCTAACAACTGATAAAGTTTACACCTGTGCATCCTGTGCATGAGGGGCTGGTGTCTGTTAGCACATCAGTAATAAATTGGAACAAAACAACAGGGTCACTTAAACTTACTGGACAGGCAGTCTGATGTGTTTGCCTTGTTACTAAAGTTCCCACCTTTTTTTTCTGGTGATGCCAAATGATCCATTATAGAATTTTGATCAGCTGCAGTAAGCACCAGTCAAGGGTGTCTACTTAAGCAAAAAGGACGTTTTCCCAAATAACTTCTTGCCATTTCTAGAACCTCAGAGAGGTGTAGAAAGTAATATTAGCAAACAAAAGGAGATACACTTTTGCTGTACACCTTTTCTCAGTAAATTAGTGAAGCACTGAACAATGCTGTTTTCTTGCCAAAGAAAATGTACAGATCCTATATGACACAAGAGCTAAAAGGTCTCATTTAGTACGGAGGAACAACACCTATGAAATGCACTATGGAACATGATGTTCTATAAATGAAAGCACCATTCTCTCTCAAGTTGGTAATTTATTAAGATGCTGAAAATATGCACACACAGGCTTATCATCTTGAATCATTTCTCTTATAGCCCAATATTCCCACTCAAAAGCCAATCTCTGAAATAAATAGATGCTTTACATTCCTTCCCACAAGGAAACTAAACTGCTGGCGGTAGCTGCTCCTAAAATAGCACGGGAAGGAAGGCAGCATACTATCTTCTATTTCTAAATAACAACTGAAACAGCAAAGGCAGGAATAATGTACTGACCAATGTTTACAGCAGCACTTAATGTGGGAAGAGAATATCTTTTCAGTTCTTTTTGGTCATGTCAATTAGTTTCTTGGTTCTTACTGCTACCTGCACAGGAGAATTACAGGAACTACTGGTAAGGTTGTTGTATATTAGAATGCGGTGCAGAGATGACTTAGGGACCCAACATTTCCAACTGTGAGTTTGGGCGGTTTGGCTCAGCCAGTCACTTCCACAGAGGAATGGGTTAGCCTCTAAGAAGGAGCAGTAGTGGGCAGCTGGTGCTGAAGCAATGAAGTTAGTTGGGTGAAATGGTCTATTTTGATATTTTAAGGAAGTAGAGACTGCTATTTCTGAGTAGCTGTGAGTACAAACTGCAAATAGTTTCAATCACAGTTAGAAATGTGGTGATTCATTGTGGTCACTGTGTTTCTACCATCACTTGTTTTCCTCATTCTGACTTTCTGTACTTCTTGCTTCACTGGGATTTTTCTCTCCTTTTCCATCTCCTGGGCTTCACAGTCCACAGCAGGCAGTCATGCCATCTTCTTTACTCCCATACATATGGCACGTAAAAGAAATTAAGTCCCCTGAGTGGTGTTTGTTTCAGTTTTTCATCTGCTGAACATCAGTAACCTGAATTTTTGTCTCCTGGAGAGTCTCTAACAGGCTTGCAGCTGTTGGGGAATAGTTGCAAGTCCTAAGAGGTTGCCTGTTTGCCACTGGACTCCTTCTCTTCCTTCTGCTAGGAAAGCTCTGCATCTGAGGTTCAGAAAAGAATAATTAGGATTTGAAACATGTTCAAAGGAAACTTGAAACACAAAACTTGGCAACACTGCACCCAGGCAATTGGTGCTAGAATCTGACTAACTCCATTCTCTTGGGCACTCTGCCAGTCCCTGCTGTGGCCTTTGCATATTTTCAGGCATAGACAAGTTAAAATACTAAAAAATATTTTGCAGTCTGCCACCATAAGCAGCTGAAAGATTGCGGAAAACCTTTTAACTAACAGCTTTAAGGCATGGAAAGTACAGCCGTTGTATTTTATTTATTTTTAAGTATCTACACAGAGGGCATTTCAGAGGTTCTGAACTCAGCAGGGCTCCATTTCCAGGCAAAACCAAAAGACTTAGCTGGCATATTTTCAAGTGGCTGCCCAAACAGCTCCCTTCAATAAAAAGTCCCACATGGAAAATCCAGCTATGTCTTTTACCTGGAAACTTGATCGTTACACTTCAAATATTCTTAAAATCTGTAATAGTTTAAAATGAATTTTTGAATGACTAGAAAATATTTCATTTTTCCAGCTTGCTAAGCCAAAAACTTTGACCAGGAATGGCAGGAAAGCAAGCGTGCAACTAGAATAGCAGCTCTGGGGGCTGAAGAAACATTTTAAGAAATCAGAAAAACTTACAAATGACCCAAGTTTTTAACAGTGACTCACTGAAACAGCCTCAACTGTAAACATATTGAGGAAGTGATCAATAGATACTGGTGAAATAAATTGACTTGAATGCATGGTTTCAAGTTAGAAAATTAGCAACACCTTAATCCTGACATGGACTTCCCGTGGCTAGTAACCCATTATTGAAATCATTTATTATGACTGTAACATAGAATAAAAATAAATTGTATACAACTGCTGTATCAGTGGTGAAGTAATACAGAAAACTGGAATGCTTGGGAGGCACACAGAGCCACTAATGATAGCTGGCACCCTGTTTCAGGATACGAGCATGGGGCATTCATGTTTACCTGCTCTACCCAGGCAGAAACTACATGCTGAGCAAGAGCTGTTCTTCAGATGCATTAGTGTCTGACAGCAAATGGTGCCCCATTTCCAAATCACTTCATAATTTCACAGCAATTCTCAAAATTGCCATCAAACTTTCTTTTCCATTCACAAGCAATAGAATGATCCTCTGCTGCTGGCCAAACAGCTCCAAGTTACTGCTGGTCAACCAGCAAGTGCCTCCACAGGCTATTGCATTAACTCCCTCCTCCCCCTCCACAGAGCTCCCAGCTTTGAGAATTGTACCTGTCGAACGCAATGCACTCTCTGCTTCTTCCTCCAGTGTCTTCTCTTCCTCACTGTTGAGCTACAGAGGTTTCAACTCCATGGAATGAACGACAAGGTGCAGACGATCCGATGCAGTTCTTGGAGATGATGGATTTTAAGTCTTCCAGATCACATGGCTTTTTATTGTTATGGTCCTGTGTCATTGTTTTGGCCAACACATGACATCCTGGTTGATGCTTGGGTTGATATGACATTTCTCCGGGCTCTCAGGAACCATCAAATCCTGTGGTTGCTTCACTTTTTGTGCTCAGTTTAGGGTTACTTATGTATTTTTCTTGCTTCAGAGTGCACTCAAAGAGTTGACCTCAGTTTGGCATAAAGTACTCCTAGCAACAATTTCATCTCTCACAATTTAATTCCCAACAGAAGTGGATGATGTATCAGCATTAGTAATACCTGATATTTTAATGAGGTTGCTGGCACCTACTAGCGTACAATTTTGTACTGTATCGTAAGTAGAAAAGGGACCAGTACAGAGGGAACACACCGACAGTGCCACTAAGCTCTGACAAATAGCTCTCCCTAAAACATTTTGCAGTCCTGCCATAAAGCAATGTGCCAAACTCATGTGGGCAGATACTGCTAAGTTGATCATCACTACCTTATATTAACACTGAGCTATCTGCTTCACACAGCCTGTCAAACTTCCCAGAGTTCTGCTCATGCATTTGACTGAAAAAGATGAGCAAATTGAGCAGCCAGGCAGGTGAGCCCTGGAGGTGAAATCTGACACTTAATAAATTGCTGAAATGTTACTGAAAATTTGCATGCCTTCGGCATGAGAGTGGTCCAAGCTTTCATCTCTTTTGCACTTTCCCTTGCACTTACCATAAAATCATAAAAGAACAAATTAATTAGTTTGAATACTAGCCAAGGGAAGTAAATTAAAAGATGTGTTAATTAGATTTGAAGTGACCTTACCTATTAAGGTATGGAATACAGCAGCTACAGCGCCAGCCACAACCATGCACAAAACTGCTTTGGTCCTGTCTCTCTTGCTGTTCACAAACACCAGACCTACATTTTTGAAGTCGCTCATCGGACCAGTGAAGAACTTCATCAGGGAGTACGCCAGCCCATAGCTGGCCAGCATTTCCACAGCATCTTCCTTAACAGCAGCGATGCCCCTATTCAAGGCCTGTTGCAACAGACAAAGACAGAGAAAATAATGCAGCACATGTGGAAGCATACCAAAACAATCTTCTGCAGCTGGTGTCTGAAAGAACAAGTTCAGTTCTTGCTGTTTCCCCCAAGTTGAGTCTTATTTCTTTGGGTTTAGCAGCAGTAAGTGATATGTAACATGGGTAGCTTCATAATTTCATATGGACTGTAAGTTCACAGAATCACAGGATCACAGAATTGTAGGGGTTGGAAGGTACCTCCAGAGATCATTGAGTCCAACCCCCCTGCCAAAGCAGGCTCCCTACACCAGGTCGCACAGGTAGGCGTCCAGGCGGGTCTTGAATATCTCCAGAGAAGGAGACTCCACAACCTCCCTGGGCAGCCTGTTCCAGTGCTCCGTCACCCTCCCTGTAAAGAAGTTCTTGCGCACATTGGTGCGGAACTTCCTGTGCTCCAGTTTTCCGCCGTTTCCCCTTGTCCTGTCTCCACATACCGCTGAAAACAGTCTGGCCTCACCACTCTGCCCCCCACACCTTAGATATTTATAGACCTGGATCAGGTCTCCTCTCAGTCTTCTCTTCTCAAGGCTAAACAGACCCAGCTCACTCAGCCTTTCCTCATAGGAAAGACACTCCAGGCCCTTCACCATCTTTGTGGCCCTCCGCTGGACTCTTTCCAAGAGATCCCTGTCTTTTTTGTACTGGGGAGCCCAGAACTGGACACAGTACTCCAGATGAGGCCTTACCAGGGCAGAGTAGAGGGGGAGGATCACCTCCCTCGACCTGCTGGCCACGCTCTTTTTAATGCACCCCAGAATGCCATTGGCCCTCTTGGCCACAAGGGCACACTGCTGGCTCATGGCCAACCTGTCATCCACCAGGACACCCAGGTCCCTCTCCGCAGAGCTCCTCTCCAGCAGGTCATCCCCCAACCTGTACCAGTGCATGCAATTACTCCTCCCCAGATGCAAACTCTACACTTGCTTTTGTTAAACCTCTTCTGGTTTCTTTCTGCCCAGCTCTCCAGCCTGTCCAGGTCTTGCTGAATGGCAGCACAGCCTTCAGGCGTGTCAGTCAATCCTCCCAACTTCGTATCATCAGCAAACTTGCTGAGGGTGGTCACTATCCCCTCATCAAAGTCATTGATGAAGATGTTGAACAAGACCGGACCCAGCACCGATCCCTGGGGAACACCGCTGGTTACAGGCCTCCAACCGGACTCTGCACCGCCAACAACAACCCTCTGCGCTCTGCCAGTCAGCCAGTTCTCAACCCACCTCACTGTCCACTCATCTATCCCACACTTCCTCAGCTTTGTTATAAGTATGTTGTGGGAGACAGTATCAAATGCCTTGCTGAAATCAAGGTAGACCACATCCACTGCTTTCCCCCCATCCACCCAGCCAGAGACAACATCATAGAAGGCTACTAGGTTGGTCAAGCACGACCTCCCCCTGGTGAACCCATGCTGACTACTCCTGATAACCTCCTTTTCTTCCAGTTGTCTGGAGATGGAATCCAGCACAAGCTGCTCCATCACCTTTCCAGGGACAGAGGTGAGGCTGACTGGCCTATAACTGCCTGGATCTTCCTTCTTGCCCTTTTTGAAGACCGGAGTGACATTGACTATCCTCCAGTCCTCGGGCACCTCCCCCGTTCTCCAAGACCTCTCAAAGATGACAGAGAGCGGTTCAGCAATCACCTCTGCCAGTTCCCTCAGCACCCGTGGATGCATCCCATCGGGTCCCATGGATTTGTGAACAGTGGTGTTGCCCAGGCACTCACGGACCACCTCTTCCCTGACTAAAGGGAAGTCTTCCATTACCCAGACCCTTTCACTAACCTCCAGGGTCTCGGATTCCCGAGGGGGAGCTTTTTCACTGAAGACAGAAGCAAAGAAGGCATTCAGTATCTCCGCCTTCTCAGCATCCCCCGTTACCAGAACACCCCCGTCACTTAGCAGGGGAGCCACAATTTCCTTAGTCTTCCTTTTACTGTTAACATACTTAAAAAAGCCTTTTTTATTTTCCTTTATCAAGTCATACAGATTTGAAGATAAATTGTCCTTTAGGAGCTAAGGGAAATATCCACTTTTAAAGTGTTCAATGGAATTCTTGCTGTACCAGAAGTCAGTGTTTTTTTCCCCTTTTAAAGTAATTTTATGATTATGCAAATAATCATAGGTGATACAATATCATTTAAATTGGCCTAAGGCCTCAAATGATCAGTGCCCAACCCTTGCAGGCATCTGCAAAGGTAAAAAAAACCTCTGACATTACTTTATGCTGAAATTTAGGAGCTAAGAGTTTTTTTCAGTGCAGTGAGCTTTCCACTCTATTCCTTATAACAGAATATTCTGAGTAACTGGGACTATCCTGTGATGTTTATTATGAAACTAGACCAAATACACACGTAACTAAACATATCTGTTCTCCTTTCATGCATTTAGATTTAGATTGAGGTTGCATATTAGGAATAATTTCTTTAGAGAGAAAGTGGAACAGGCTGCCCGGGGCATAGGTGGGGTCCCCATTCCTGGAGGTATTTAAGAGATGTGTGGAGGTGGTGTTAAGGGCATGATTTAGTAATGGGACTTGGAAGGTGAAGTCAGTGGCCTTCAACGTTTTATCCAGCCTAGATGTTCCTGTGATTTCAGAAG
The DNA here is from genome assembly GCA_037305975.1 of Chrysolophus pictus. Classification (NCBI taxonomy): domain Eukaryota; kingdom Metazoa; phylum Chordata; class Aves; order Galliformes; family Phasianidae; genus Chrysolophus; species Chrysolophus pictus. The sequence goes on along the minus strand of CM074577.1, from coordinate 23,641,940 downwards.
GTCCTGATCCTATATTCATTTACAGCACTTTGTAGCGTATTTAAAAATGAATACAACACATGTATATATGCATACTCAGGTTCAAATAACCTAACAATTAATTCTAGGTCTATATTTAGGAAATGTCACTGAGAACTGGATGGATTATTCTTATAGATAAGATGAACCACAAAAAAAAAGTGTAGTATTGTCTAAGATTTCAGCTTGCAACACAGTGACTGTAAAATACTGAATACAAATGACAGAATGATAAATTTTATATGCAGTGTGACAACATCAATCATCTGATATATTCAGAAAACTGTTAAAATAGGATTAGATTTGAAAAGCATGAAGGATGAAATATGACTTGTTTTCACAAATATTTAGCTCCTATGGATTACAACTGCTCTGTCCTGACAGGGTTGTGACAATTTGTCTTGCCAGGAACATCTCTGCAATCCATGCTGCAAATCTCAGTCTATCCACTTCCACAACACTTCTAACACTGCTTTTTCTGAACAAACAAAACACAGACAGAATATAATCAGGTAATCAGGGTGAAGTCCTTCCATTTTTAATGCAAGCATGGTTTTTCTCTTCAATCTTTTGCTACTTCTTTTCTTTTTGCAAAGACCCTATAAGCAAACAAGTTGCACCAACTTCAAAAACCCCACATCCATACAGCAGAAGTTAGTATTTCTCCTAGTGTTCTTATCCACTCTTTCTGCAAAATATACTTAATTTTTGAAATAAAAGTTGCACTATTAGCATACTAAAATCCGTAGAAAACACCAATTTCTCCATCCATTGTATCTGCCAAATCTCTCTTGCAATGTACTCTGCCCTGAAGACGTATGATTGCAGTGTTTTCATCTGTTCTACTCAAATCTGTCCCCTCTTGAAAATAACCTCTGCTACGTACTGAATATCTGCAGCTGCTATACAGAACCTTTTCTGCAATACAGATGACTCCATCTATTGGACTGATAAGAGTTCAAATTATATTAAATCTGCGGATGTCAACTGCATTAGTGGGTGAATAAACTGTAGTCAAAGAATCTGTGGAAAAGAATGTGGCCCATGAAATGAATAGTTAAGTTTAGCTGCCATTTGTGATGGTGGTTGTAATGATACTGCATTTGGTATCAAGGTAAGCAGAGTTATAATCTGTTCATTTAAATGTAACTTTAAGATGCTATATCTCCCTGTTGCTGTTGTCAGTAATACATATATAGCCTTAAATTATTTCCTGTATGGGATTCCTTCCTTATAGCTTTTTCTTCTTTTTTTTTTTCTTCTGTCCACACTGAAACATTTCTAGCAGCTTAAACTTAAAGAGAAACTGCTAACCAATTTCAGGTTGTCTGCTTTAAAAGCTTCCTGTCACATGTAAACAGCTAAGTACCTTTTCCAGCACAGTTTCAAATGTACAAGTACTTCCTTCCTTGTTTAGACAACTACTGAATATCAGTCCATGGAGGAAGACAATCCACTGCTGACAAGGTCCCTGGGGCAAGAAGTGTGGTTTTAAGAAACCACATTATCAACTGGCACAGCATGAAGGTCTCTCCTTAGAGATAGATGCAAGCCTTTGCAGAGCACAGTGCTCAAGTCAGTGAAAGTAGCTGTGTGTGACCTTGGACCTAGTACCCCAGAGTCCCACTCTAAGTAGGATGGAGAGAAATACTCAAGTGCTCCTCCTTCTCCTCCTGTCTGATATTACATACAGGCTGATATCTTTCATACCAGCAAATGACAGCCGAGTAGATACTTCTGAGTAATTTTCCCCAGACGCAGACTGTGTACCAGGTAACGTAAGCTGGCAAAATCCAAAAGGGACTTTGTAAAAGGTTTGCTGCCATTGATTTATACTCCTGTGGAACAGTTGGCTAACATGATGAAATACTCTAGAGGCTGCCTCTGAAAAAGCAATGCTTCTAAATGTTTATTTGGAAAGATTCTTAAGAAATGAACAGTCAATGGAGCTGTGTACAAATGGTTTAGCTTCCATAACTTTTTTTTTCTTTAAGATAACAGTACAAAATGTTTTTTATCCTCTGCTTCCAAGCACTCTAAGAGAACTAGCCTTTTTTTTTGGCCGCTAAAGCTCAGATATCATATTTGATATCCTTAAATCCACAAGAAATCCCAGGTAGTTGAAAAAGTCTGTTTGGGGTGCTATAAGAAAGATACACGCAGCTGATAAAACTTCCAGTCTAATTTCCTGATAGATTTTCAGTTAAGTCTCTCACAAAAGAAAAAACCAAACATAAACCTGGGCAAGGTTTCCATTTTTTTTTTCATCTGATTCCATTTTGTACACTTTTTATATGCACAAAATTACTAATAAAAATTGATCAGTAGCATCTGTGTTCCATATTTGTTTCACACACAAAAGAGCATATCTCTGCAAAGACTTATGTGGCTTGCCAAAAGAATCACAGAACTAGATGGTGATAACAATCATGACAATACTTACACAAGAAGTTAGCACAATTATACATATTTCAGATGCCATTCTACTTTCAGCTGGCTCATTCACATCAGTTTTGAAGGGAGAGCTAAGAAATCCATATGTTGGAAGAAAGACTGTTGGTGATGGCACAGTCTCCTCAGTTTTTAATGAAGATCTAACCTAATTTGTCAGCTGGTGAAAATATCAAAGTAAACTGCTTTTCTCCAAACAATGAAAACAGCCACTGCCACTGCTCATTCCTCTTTTAGAAATATCATAAAACACAGAATACTTCCAGGCTGATGACTGTCTTGTAGGTACACAAACCAGCTGGTCAAAGTAAATCATATTGCTCAAACACTCCTCCAAAAGGTAGGCAACCAGATTTATAGCTACTTCTATTCAATGTCTTGTATAACACATGATGTTATTACTAGAAAGATGAGATCTTTGCTAGAGGACACATAAACACCTTGAGCCCTTTTTAATGAAAAAAGTGTGTGCTGCCTGTAATGTTCACTAAAATCAAAAAGGACTAGGGCACATCTTCAAAACTGGTACTGCTCGCTTCCTTTTCTTAGAAGGAACATACGTGACCTCCATCAAATTTCTAGGAAATGCACAATGGATGAATAAAACAATCTTTTGCAAGAGAAGGCAATGATTTAAAGAGCAACAATTGTTAAGAAAAAAGGCAGAGGTTTGGCTTGTCCTATTTTGCATGAGCTTTCAACACTATTCACTAATATTGGCAGAAAATGTTTGGTTCCAATCAACAGCTCCATATCCTGTTGCTAAAAATTCTGTTTCTGAGGTTTGTTCTAAAGAGTTTGATCTCTTCTCACACGATCCTCTCACAAAATGGTTCAGGAAACATTTATAGGATGTTCTCCCTCCCCCTGTCTTTCTTCCAACCTGCCCTCTCCTCAGAAAGTGGAAAAAAGCCAAAATATTTGGTCAAAGAGCAAGCCAACTTAAGGGACGGTCCTTCTCCAGTGTCCAGTAATCCCTCTCTTTATAATTGTTGGCAGCATTTTCATTTCGTAAATCCTGACGCTGAGGTCTTTGGTATCAAATTCACCAGTTGTCTTTGGCAGTTCAGCATTGCCCAGTCACACCTGCACAAACTACACCGCCAAAATAGCATATGGCAGAGCCAATAGCCCATCAGCATGGAATAATCAGACCACTGTAGCAGTGCTGTCTGAGCGCTGGTGTATCTGTAACTGTGCCTCACAAAGGCAGGAGCCAGTGGTAAGTAACTAGACAGAAACAAAGTGTTGTGTCTATGACTTTCACAGATGCAGGCACTGAGGTGGGAGAAGTTGGGGTAAAATTGTCTCTCAGACATTTATTCTGGCTCAAGAAGGTTTTCCAAACAAAGTGTATGAAGAGACAGCCCTGAGGAGGTAGAAGTGTCTGATCTTGTAGTTAGAAAACAATGACTAATACGTGCTCAATGTTACGCGCCTTTGTTGTTGACCACAAGTCACATAACTGAAGGGCCATCCAAGTCCAGCTCCTCTTGGCCCCCTCCCAGAACACCCCTCTGTGCTCCTGTGCTGAGGCCTGTCCCAGGGAGCAGCCATGCCATCCACTTGGCTGTCCCTGCCCACAGTGCTGCACGTGCCCAGATCATCTCAGCTACAATCGCTTAGGGGCAGGGACAACTCCACAGCCCAGTGGTGTGGTGTCTGTTTTTTGGAGACCATTGGGGCTACCCTGAAAATGTGGGTTGAAGGGTTTTTTATCTCTTGCTGCTTCCTAACACCCCTCCTCAAAAATGAACAAACAAACAAACCACCACCAACAAAAAAATACAAACTCACCAAAAAAAACCCCAACAAACTGGCCTAGAAAAGAAAAGCAAGAACAAGCATTTTTGCAAGACTCCTACTCTTATCTGAATGCAGGGTACTCTGTGACCATCACCAGGCTCATGATTTTACTTGTTGACACTATCCACTCACTTCCTAGTGTCAAAGCTGTAAGAAAGTGTGCCCTGGAAGAAGTTTAAATAAGTTTAAATAAAGACTCTAAATCCAAAATAACATAATTTTCAAGCACTGACTGGTTTTCCTTGACCAGAGGTAGATGAGGGAACAGCACTTTCTAACAGGCATTCAGGAGACATAGGGCAGCTGTGGCACAGAGCACTCGGTGAAAAAGGGAACCCTTCTCACTGCAAGAGCTAATGGTGAGAAATTAGGTAAGGCACACTACCTGAGAGCCTTAGTGCCTGCATGTAGATACAATAACTGGCATAATAAGGCAGAGAATAATCAAAGAAAGATAATCATGGGATATAAACTAAAATGGTGAAACCAAAATGTTCTTCACTTGAAACATTTGACAAAGTGCCAGAACATTCACAACACCGGAGGAGTTGCTGGAGATGGTCATTATCCCAGAGAGGTGGAGAACACTGATCCTGAAGTCAAGAGAGCCATGAACCATGATAGTGGGAAGCTCTTCAGGATGCATTCCCCAGCAAGTGTCCACTGAATGTGTGTCACTGACATAAGCAGGAAGCAGACCATAACCATTGCTGCTTCTACTGACTGCAGCGGAGGATCTCATTCCTTGAGGGGGACCACAGGCATTGACTTTCCTGGCCTTTTTTAGATAAGCAGTGCTCACAGCAGCACAGGACAGAAGCAGAATCAGCATGTCCAAGCTGCTTCCCTGCACTGTGACCTCCCTGGTACTCCCTGGCTGATGTTAATTAATCAATTGAACAAAATCTATTTGAAGTAAAACTCACAAGGGAGATCCTTTGCTCTCAAAACAGCAGGCAGGCTTTTCATTCAGGTTTCCCTGAGAGCGAAATGCAGTTTTACCATAAAGGCAACTGTGGTTGCTACCGAAGTATGGCTAGCTCCAGTTTGCATTTATTTGTGTTCAGATATTTTTCATGAGGTAGCCAGGGACAAACTTTCCCTCAAAAGCTATTTATATTTCTAAACCTATGAGCAGAGACAAATAAAACTGAGACATAAACAGAGACATATAACACTGGGAGGTCTGCTCCCTCTTGTTTCAAAATGCCCTGAGGAATAGCTATTATTTTTTCACCAAATTCCATTTTGATTGCTTCTAAGCGTAGAAAACACCAGAGATGATACAAAATAATATCACACATACATAGACACAAAGAATATTTGTGATACAGTATCTGCAGCAGCGCTCCTTCTGTTCTTCGTTTCCCACAGAAAGCCTTGTGGCTACTGGATCTTTCTTTTCCTGCATTATATCCCCATAGTAAAAAACAAGCTGATTTACTATCAGCTGCTTATTTCATAAAATCATATTTTCTCATGTTTATAAATTAAATCTCTGCAAAGACTGTTATAACACTTGTTTGTATGCACGCAGCAAATTTAATCTACGCAGGTCCTGTGCCTGTCAGTCTGGCAACTCTAGTATATTGCCTTTTTATTAATATTCACTCTGTCTCTGCTGATGAATTTCTCACAGCTCTGTGTTTCTGAAATGGATATTGCCACTGTTTCCCTGATCACATCTTCTTATGGCATCCAGGTGGAAGGGACCTTTAGGGGCCAAATTAGGGCAGGCAGTCCAGGGCTGCAATGAGAGATGTTGTGAAAGACGTGCACTTGAATCTAAGCATGCAATTGGAAGTGAATCAGAACATCCAGGGCCATGCAGCTAGGGCCCATACTCTTAGTTTCAGTCAATTTATGTTCTCCCATATTTACCCCTTCTTTTCAGCAGGCTCCACAGTATCACTGCTTCGTACCACTTTGCTGTTGTCTTTCACCAAAGATCTTGTCAGTAGTTCAACAGACCAAAATTTGGCCAACCATCTGCCATTTATCAGCTGCACTGGTTTAGCAGAACCTGTTAGACTACTTGAACTGCACAGAAATCTTGTCAGTTTTTTCAGCTGTATTGAGTGTGCTCCTGTGCATTATGCTTGGAGCACTGAAGGCCAAGCTCCTCATGGCAAAGACCGTGTAGTTTCATGTCCTTAAGCTGCCAGGAGAACAAAGAAGCTCTACCTTTAGCGAAAGTGAAAGCATTTCTCTTCTCATGGATTGAAGAAGCCTATGAGATTTCTTTCTCTCTGCAATTGTGAAGTGATTTATTCTCCTATCTTGGCTCTTGTAAGAAGTATGTGGGATACCAGATCCATAAAATTTACTTTTATTACTTCAGCTCCCCTATTTCTGTACACTCCCCATGCTTTGTTAGTGATTAAGATGCCACAGTCTCCTACTTGGAAGACAAGTAATTGGCATTTCCTCTCATTTTTCAAAGGAATGAAATAATTACACACAGGTAATTGTGACAGCCAGCAACTGAATTCTAAGCTGTCAATATTGAAGCAAGATGTTATACTACCACTACAAGGAATACTTTACTACTTCATAGCAGCTCTAAAGATTAACCTACTGCTGCTTCTGTTTAGATTTACTGATTTTACCACTGCCAGAAATGGTAATTAGCTGGAAGGGGTGGGTTACTTCGTGGGTTATTTTGCTGGAGTATGGCTCTGCAAACAGATGGTGCAACTAAGTTTGGTGCAACTCAGAAGAGGAAGCCCCCTAAAATGGATCTCCTGCTAGGGGAACCTTCTGTAACATGAACAGCCAATCTCTTTCAGAAATAATCCTTTGAAAAACTTAGCTCAAGTGGTACATGGCCAGGATGTTTTGTCTGTAGAAGAGGGTGAAGTTCAGGCTCAGTGACAATGTGTGGGATCGGATCAAAATGGTTTAGAATTATGGGACTTTAAGGGAAGATACTTACTGTACCAAAATAGTTTTTTGCCTAAATCCTCTTATAGCTATACTAAGTGTAAGTTAGTCACTCAAAAGTTGATTATGTCAGAATTATGAAGACGTCACCTTTAGTTGTCTGCCCATTTCTCCCTCCCACAGTGTAGTTCAAACTCATCTGCAGCCAGCCGCAGGCTGAAGTAAATGTAGCTTGCAAACTCCAATCCTTCTTTTGTCAATGAAGCTTCCCAAGTCATTCAGAGCTCCTTGTAAGCTTCATCATGTATGTGTGATTAAGCCTCTGCTACTTAATGAGCATCACTTGTACACACTGAAAGGCTAAAGCAAATTGAAGCAAGCGTCTCCAGACTTTGTTCATTCAGCTTGGGTAAATGTTCTCTCTCTCACTGGAGACAGAAGAGGTAAGGAGTTTGCTTTACAAGTACACAAAATTCTTGGCTTGGCATATGGCAGAACTTATAATGAAAGGCAAATAACTGCAGCTGGGTCATTGAGTCTTTCATTGTCCTCAGTACAGGATTATGTCCAAAAAAAAAAAAAAAAAGAACAATCTATAAAGTCCATGTCAAAGCTGCCATGATTACAAAAATATATATAACAATCAAATAAGACTTCTGTGCCTGACTTGAGAGGTAGGAACTTGTCCAGCTGTCCCTAAGCACACAGTACAGCAGTACCATTAGGTGTACTTAGTGCACTACACAATCAATCACTCTCTTTAAATGTACTCTTTAAGCACTTATCTCCCCATGTGGCCCAGCACAAAGCTGTTACTTATGTGCTAGGACTCTTCCCAACTTCAGCTGAGCAGAGCGTATCTGAGGTCTGTGATTCCCATCAGCTGCTGTCAGGAGCACAGAACAGGGCTGGTGAAGGTCTGTCACGAACCAGCTGCTCTCTCGAGCACACTGCCAGCTGCACAAAGCAGTTTGTTAGGTGTGAGTACTGGTACTGGTGGGAGTAGAGCTGCCAGATTAGCTCATGTCTTAATTGTTCAGGAGAGAGAAATAGAGGGCACCCAGATTACCAGCCTAAGTGCAAATTGTTTCCGCTGTTGGAAACATCTGTTGTAAATTAACTCCGTGACACCAGTAAGAAAACCCTTCATTTGTATCTGTTTATCTTTCCCTTTCATTCTGATTTTTTATACCAGTTATTTGCTTAGGATGAGATTAAAGCTATTCAGTTGAATTGGAAACAAACTCTGAAGAGTGACAATGATTTCCTTTCTCTAGGACTGGTGAATGTATTGCAAAACACGCTTTGAAGCACTTCCAGTTATTACAGCATTTTCCGATACCTGCAGAAAGCAAAAGTCTCACTATGCCAGTGATTCCACCTCTAGACTCTGACCCAAAGTACCTGTTTAAAATAAATGGGAAGTGAGTGAAAAAGATGTGGGAGTGCAGGAAGACAGAAAGGTAAACTGGCAAAGTTTCTGCAAAGCAAATTTCTTCTCTTAGAAAATCACCTATGCCCACAGCCTAAGTTCTGAGAATCTTGAACTTCTCTGCCGGTTCTTGCAGGTGGTGTTTACAGGATTGGCTAACATTTCCTTTTAAAAATAGCTTGACTATTTCTCTCAGTATCCAATGACATGAAGTCAACAAGTTAACTCACAATGAAATTATTGCACATGGTTTTTTCCAGACATTTCCAGTGTATGTGGATCACAAATAACGACAAGGTTCATCTAGAAATTGGGAATCTTTTTGAAAACAGTTATCTTCCATAAGGGGAACCCAGCAGAATTTCTGTGTGAGCAAAGCAGAAAATACCCTCTCTGACAAAGGAGAGCAAGAAGCCAGGGGAGAACGTGATTGCTGTTGCTTATGGGATCGTATGGCAGCTGCGAGCCCAACTGCTGCTGTTATTATAAATGACCTTCCACAGTAATGGAAATGAAGGTAAAATACTAATTAAACTGAAATGCAATCAAGCTACATATGCTCTTTCCTAACTGGATAATAGTAAAGGGGAGAAATGGAAAACATATCAGTGTTTCAGTCTTTTCCTCTGTACCTCTTGAGAACACATATGTTACACAGAGATACAAACAAGACTTCTTTCTTAATATACTCAGATGGAAGAACTCTAGAGACAGGCGATAATTAACACTATATCTATATCTTCACCTAGCTATATCTTCACCAAAGCCTTGGCTAATGCTTTCACTAAGAATTCCTTATCTAGTAACTGGTAGGTCTTTTCCCGAGGGAAAAAGAGACTTAGAAATGCACGGAGAGGTGTAGCAAGCCTTACAAATTTATCTCTTTGTATCTGGCAGAGGTGAATTTTAACAATAAGTGCAATCACAAGAGCATTCTTGATTATGCTAAGTATGTTGTGCAATTTGGCACTTAATCTAATCTCAGAGATGTCTACCCAGGGTTCATAAAATCCTAACTTAAAAATACATGTCTTTAAATCACCTCCAGCTCAAGGGGCAATCAGACATGTAGCGGATGGGTTTCTCTGCTGAGGAGCTGTCAATGTTGCCATAGTAATTCTCAAATGAGTTCTGTTGTCTAATAGCATCTCTTCAGACACTTCCAGAGTGCACCACTTGTCATGAGTTATTTTATGCATAATAAATAAGCTCAATGGTCATTTAGCTCTGCGCTTACTCCAAACTCTAAGCATAAAACTATCTATCTTTACTGACCCCCTTTCTCATCCTTACATTTCATTTGACCTTGTGCAATAATTATTTTATTTTTATTAAAATACACTATTTTTCTACTAACTCTTTCCCTTACACTTCTCTATTTGAATTGGACAGTTAAACCTTACAGCTCATTTTCATTTATCTCACACAAGCACAAGACCTTGACTTGCTAAGTTCAGTAAGAACAGACAAATTTCCAGAAGCTTAAATAAAGGTAATGCTGAAATATTCTAGTACAGCAGATAATTTTGCCTAGTAAGTTTTCTCTGAGTCACTGCTTCTTATCAGTCTGTCTCATCATGCTTTAAAATGGATGTATTCAGTGAGAATATTATTCTATTTTTCTAGGTAGACAAATGTTGCTCATAAATAAACATATGAATGAGGACAGAATACATCTGCAAGTTATGCAGGCAGGAGGGTATTAAAACCCTATTGTCAAACCCCAAGAATGAAGCCATTAGTTTCTTCTGATACACTTTCTGAAGACCTACAAACACGATGTAAGCTGTTTACATGCACAGTTTCAGAAAGCAAAGCTAAGATGAAACATGCTATTTGACTTCTGCTTTATTGCCCTGAGTTGTCAGTACAGTGAGGCAGAACACAGGCAACTAGGGTAGATTTTCACAGACACAAGCCACAGTTGGATCTATATACACCACCCTACTCACCTTCCTCAGTTTTCAAGTTTTGTTTAGGCAAAATACAGCTATTTACAGGTTATCAATTGTATGTGCTAACATTGCCTCCTTTATTATCTGAGCACCCAAAGCTTTGCAAAGAAGTCTTTTTTTTATCCTTTCTTTTTTTTTTTCCTTTTTTTTTTTTTTCCAGCCTTGTACCTTACATTGTGTTTTATCCTCTGGCTTTAAAGACTTCAGCAAAGGATAAGTTTTAATCCACTTTTTTTGTAGACAGTAGCAGTGTTTTGAAGAATTCACTGATTAAAACTTGCTAATAGTCTGTACTACACTCTAAAAGCAAGCCAGCTCAACTGTTCAATCCCTGCTCTTCAGTAGTGTGATGCTCAACTCGACTCTCTCCCCCTCAGTAAGAATCATGGCAGGATGCCCATCCAAAGCCAATTTTATATTTCATATTAAAGCTGCTCAGAGATAAATTTTAGCTGTGCTGATTTTATGTTTTAGATCCTGTCCACTTCGCTGCACATCAGTGAGAGGACAAAAAAAAAAAAGCAGTTATGGAAAAAAACAGGAAAGAGATTGCAGCTCCTCCAACTTTATGGCAACAGGGTGCTACATGACTCTGAAAGCAAAATAAGAATGGCCTGGGAGTTGGGGGGCTGTGGCAGATGACTGCTCTTCTGGTCAGGCCTCTGCATAATATATGAAAGAGTGGTAGGTAGTCTGTCTTCATTACATTTGTTATCAATTTTCAAATCCAGAAGTAAGGAAATGGATGACAAAATCACTGAGTGTCTATCTAGAATAATAACCTCACTGGATACAACCTTTTAAAATAAGATGGGACAGACTGATAAGAAGGTAGTTGTCCTGCTTCTCACCATGCTTCCATGGGCTCCAGCTTCTGCACTGGTGAAATCCAAGTCTGTTTTGACTGGCTGCTGGGCTTTGTTCAGACACACAGTGTGGTTGGGACAAAGTGTGAATGCTCCCAAAACAACCTGTGAAGTGTCATAATGCTAAGAGAACTAGCTTGAACTACAGTGGGCATTACCAACTTGGGGTAAATATAAGGAAGGTCTTGTAGGGGTGAGGCAGTAGAATATAAATACTGCAGAAGCAAGCACAAAGCCAACAAAACATGGTGATCCTGGCAGGACTCTCCTTTTTGACTTATGTGGTAGAAGAACTGAAATGAGGATAACCACAGTGACTGTAGAACACTTCTGGGAAGTAAGTGTCAGAAACACACAGAGACTGTTGAGTCTCAAGGTGGAGGTCAGGAACAAATTAGTCTGGGCTGGTTTTGACTAATAAAGGCTTTTGGTCTTCAAGAAAATGAGGTTCTGGAACAAACCTTGTAGAGTGGCAGTGGGAGCAAACATCTAAAATATTTTGAAGCATTTGATGCTGCTTGCTGTCTTACAACAAAAGCGAGAAAGTATGCTTGCAAAGAAAACTAAGATTTGAGATAACCTCTCTTGTTGGTTCTAATCACTGCTCTCTCCGGCCAAATTCCTGCAGATAAACTGTTTGTTTTGAGAAAGCTAGAACAAGACACCTATTTGCATTAGTCACAGGTCTCAAAGGACAATTTTTAATTGGAACTAAAACCAGCTTATATTCTAGTGGAGTGAAAGTACTCTAGTCTAGAAACTAGAGCTCCTTAAGGGCTGTAGGAGTTTGGTGGGGTGGTCCCACAGTGCCTCCAAAAGCACTGTCATTTGGAAGTCATGATCCTAAAAAGAGATTTCAAAACTGGCTTACCAGAAGTGTAAAATCATAGTTTTCTATTTCAAGACTTAAAAAACTTCAGAGATGCTGCTTAGCACTTATCTTTTTTATCTATTTGAAACTGTTTGCCCCAAGGAGCCAAAAATCTAGACTAAGGTTCCTGCTACTCATAAAATTTAGGTAAATTAGGCTGCAAAGTGGCTGAATGTGAAGAAACAGCATGCTTATGACCTTGGTACATCAAGCAAGTTATCTCCTCTTAGATCTCCTGTTTCCAAAATGGTTTAATAGTTCTTGCAGTCTCTGGTATCAATCCTAATAGATCCTTCAAAAGCACGTAACTGCTGCTGTTTCTGAATTAGAGCCCAGGCAAAAGAGGGCTCCTGAGTTTCTTCAATGCAACTGAAAGTCACCAGCACCTAGGAGCAGTCCTGGCTCTTCTGCAACCTGGTGTCCAATGACAGGGAGGTCTACAATGTGAAGCCATTCATTATAGGCTTTTGAAACAGAGATAAAGGTTCTCAAGTAAGAGCAGAAGAAAATAAAGTGTTCTTCAGAGAGAGGTTAATTTGAAACAATCTTGACAAAGCTTACCTGTTTCTCTTGAACTTTAGAGGAAAGACAGCTCTTTTGATGGGACTCTGGATCTGAAATAATCACTTTGGGTTTTTGCTTCTGGTTAGATGACTCAAAAAAGAGCATTTTTCCCCAGGTCATCCTAGATTTACTGTAGGCAGTGAATTTCCTAAAATTGGTTACTCTGTCTTGACAGTGTACAGTAGAGTTCTTAACCCCCACTGAGTCCCAGAGTCCAAACAGGAAAGTACACCTCTAAAGCTGCTATTAGTGGGTAGCACAGAAATCCTAATGGGTTTCTCTCTTGTGAGTTAACCTAAGAGCAACAGATTCAGCTTTCTTTACGTGATCATGCACTCTACCAAAGTGCAGTCGGTGGTGTCGTAGAAAAGATCTGCTCACTGCTGTCTCTTTTCTGATGCTTGGGGCCTTCACACTTTCTTCCTCTCGCCCTTCCCATCCTCCATTGCCTTTCTCTGCAGCCTGCATTCAGGAGTGGAGCAGCTGCTCACAAACACAGCAGTTACCCAGTCAGCCCCTTGTGGATTCTGGCCACCCTAATGTCTTGGACTTTGCATCAGACAAATTAATTAACTTTAAAACCACTGCAAATTACCCCCTGCCTTGCCATTGGCTAAGATCAAAGCGCTTCAAATACAACAAAAGGACTATATTTTCATAAACTCAGAGGTATGTGAAATCATTTCAATAGAACTTCTCCTTTGCGCTTTTATCTATTCATACATACCTCCTCATCTATAAGGCAACTCCTTCAGCACTTGTGTTCTGTTTTTGGAAGAGACTTTGTTATTGGAGGACATTTTTTGCTTCTACCTAATTTTAGTGTACAATATTGTGGGAAATACATAGGTGATGTAAAAGTGGAGGAAGTGAAGTGACTGTTGTCACTTCAAATTTAAGCTGCCAACATGACTTGTCAACTCCACAGAAGACTGCCAAAATCTCATTTTATAAAAGGAATTGAGCTGAAATAATTCTGTGAGTCAATAAATAATCTCTTAAACAAATCCAGTCAAAATCTGGGCGAATACTTCTTTAGTATGAACATGACTTATTTCATTCCAAACAAAAGAACATTGAAGCCACTAACAAAGCTGCTGATGTTGGTCAAAAGGGTTTAAGGAAAATAAGGTATTTCTTTTTATTACAGGGCTTTTGTGATGTCTCTCCCTCAGGAGGCTATCTTGATTCCTTTAATAAAGATGCCTTTGAGGAAGCAGATACTTGTCACAGTACTATCCAGTGGATTAAGTCTTTTCTCCTTGAAAGTTGGGGGCTTTATAATTGAAGAGCCGTGAATTATAGGCATTGTAAAATTAAAAGGCAGTTCTGCTCTGAAGCTCAGCTGTGTACTTATCTTGTAACCCTGAAAAGCATATGACAAAGAACAATTGTTTTAAGTTTTTCATACATGGTATTTATTTGGGAATCAAATTCTGAGCCTCAATTTGGGCTAGCACAGTTGTGTTTGCTCTCATACTTTTGGAGGAAGATCTACCAATGTACTATCAATGATGCTAAAAGCCAAAGTTTTCTGCTAAGCCTCAGACAGCTGTGATAGGATGAACTGGCACTGTCTGCACGCTTCATGCTTTTGTATCATGACTCTCAATGCCAATGTACAGCCTAGGCCAGTTCCCAAACCTAGCAAGGACCATCCTTGCTGCCTGTGGCAGGAAAATAATCATCCTTGCAGTGAGCATAAGGGCAGGTACTAACTGACTTGACAGAAAGCAACACTGAATATCAAACCATGTTGTCAGAAGCATCTCAGAAGTGCAGAAGCATCAGAAGTGCTACAAACTAAGCAAAGGGAATAAAGATTAAAGGCCTTCTAAAAGGCTATTATACTTCCTAATTAAAATTTTATGGTAGCAACACAGACTTATAGAATCAGTAAATCATAGAACAGAGTGGGTTGGAAGGGACCCTAGAGATCATCCAAACCCTCATGGGCAGGGGAATCTCCTAATAGATCAGGCTGCCCAGGGCCCCATCCAACCTGGCCTGCCTTGAACACCTCCAGGGACTGGGCATCCACAGCTTCTCTGGGCAGCCTCATCCAGTGCCTCACCACCCTCTAAGTAAAGAATTTCCCCTTAACATCTAACCTAAATCTCCCCTTTTTTAGTCTAAAACCCTTTTCTCTTGTTCTATCCGTTACTGCAGGCCCTAGTAAAAAGTCTCTCACAATCTTTCTTATAAGCTTCCTTTAATACTGAGAGGCTGAAATAAGGTCTCCCCAGACCTCCTGAGATGAGGCTCAGACTGGAAACAAAGCGGCAGTAACTCTTTTTTTCCAGCTCACACTTCATGAATGGAACATAAATGTATATAAAGTGCTGTTTTATGCATGTGGTAAGACCTGATCCTGTTGCTCCTGAACTCACAGCAGCTCAAGAAGCACTTTTTCCTTGATGAAGAAGTTTTCTTGAGTGCTTCTGCTTCCCCAGGTATCCTGCCAGAAGACATGGAAGGGTGTATTGAGCTTTGATACCCTCCCTCTGATCTTGTCCAGCCTCACAAACTCAAGTGGATAAAATGGTATAAGGAATAGAAAGTGGGAAACAGCAAAGTTCTGCATAAAGTGGTGCTGATAAGTTTGGCATTGTTGAATATCGATGTATTAAGAACATGTTTATCTTACAGCTGTCTAGCTAAACATTCCTGAAGTTTCAGTTGAATAACAGTCTTTGTTTTCTGTCCCAAATTCTCATGTTCATAAAAGTGACGTAATCTTCCAGGCAAGTTTACATTTCAAAGCAATGTTTATCTATCTGGAGAATTTCAGTTAGGTAGTTCTGTGATGAAGGAATGGTGTGTCATTTATTTATTTATTTCATCTGAAACACTGGCTCCGATTAGGATTACAGTCTTCTCCAGAGATTTGAAGAACTAAAGTGGCTTAAAGCATCCAGGAACGTAACAGGCTTTGTTCTGCACTACTGCATGCTGAGTGCTAGCTGAGGTGCTACAGCTGCACAGGCGAACACACAGGAACTTCGATTCTGAGAGCCTTTGGCAAGCCTTTGCCAAGCAACTTTCAAACTTTCTGATCCTTAACTGTGAGCTCTCCAGGCCTGTTGTTTGTCCAGAGCAAATGAATAAACTGAACAACAGACAGAATAACTGTACAAAACAACAGTACAAGACAATATTTCAATAATTTGCTTTTAAGCAGAAATTTTATTTTTCCTGCTCCAAGAGAACCTGATATTACTACATTAAACCTTTGCTATTTATTTTTGTGACAGTATTATGTCACATTCCTAAAGATAATGATTTCTTTTAAGGACAGGTTTGTTTGAAATAAAGTATGCCTGCAACATGAAAGCAAAGTGTCACAATTTATTGCTAGTTGGAAAGCAGCAAAACATATAGAAATATTTGTCTGCGGAGGGGGGATATGTGGAACGGAGAGAACATACAGGTTTGGAAGATGCTGTGAGAAAAGTCTCATTAGGCTTACACAAGCATAGACTTCAGGACATCCCAACAAACACTGGTTACAAGGCAAGGCTTTGGCAGAGCCAAAGATTCATCATTTTCCCCTTACCTCTGCAGAAGCGATGCCTCTGTAGTTCTATTGACAGTAGTAATGACAGGTTCATGGAGCAAACTGGGGAAACAAAGCTGCATATATATTGCAAGTGTCCTTTGCACAACCTTATTGGGTCGGACAGGCACATTTTATTTTCTAGGTGACTGGATCTCATAGTGGAATGCCACCCAGTCAGTGGGAAGCAGGACTGCGGGTTTCAGCTCATAAAAACCCCCAGTTTACTGCAGATGCCTTTGGATGGCTCTGTGGGAGTATTCCTGGAACTGATACTCCCATGCACTCTGACCATCTTACATACTTTGCCCACATGAAGTAAACAACCAAGCTTGCCTTCACAACAGTGAAAACAAAGGAAAAAAGGGAGAAAATCTTCGAGCAGTGACAGCACAAGAGAAAAAGTCATGACTAACACTTCAGAAAATGGTCACCAAAGCAGAATATTCTCCTCCTCTTATTATTACTTCAAATATTTCAAACAATAATAAACATCATCCCAAAATTAAAAGAATCCTTCACTACATTTTCAGCAAATACAGCCATCTTGAACAAAGGAACTGAGGACAGAAGCTACACTCAGCAAGCTTAATGCCAAATCCAGAGAACAACAACAGCTACACAGTCCACATTTCAGAACTTTGAAAGAACCAGTGCATGAAATTGCGGGGGGTTTAATTAATTTGTCATGCTGGTGTTTGTAAAAACTGATTAGGTAACAGCATCTGATATGGTATCACATACGAGAGGATTCATCAGACTGAATAATTACATGGATTAGAAGCAGACCTCTGAATTGCTTATGGGACTGGCTCAAAGAGAAATGCAATCAGCAGTGTCGGATGGGGATGCTCTGGTCTCAAATGAATTTACTGGCAGGGCTCCCTAAGATCAAGCTGATATTCTTTAGTATTTTCATTAATTTTTATTCACCACACCACAAAGAGTATGAATATGGACTTACAACTGTTAAGGATGCAAATGTATCAAGCACCATCAATACAGATGACTTTGAAACTTGTGTAATAAAAAGGGTATGAAAACAAAGTATGAAATGCCAAACCAAATACTGGGGACTAATAACAAGAATTTTTGCCACAAGCCAGGAGTTCATCAGTTAGAGTGGGTGTATTAATGCGTTGCCAAATGACTGACTGGCAATGTGATGCAGCCATGGAAAAAAAAGCAAACATAATTGGAGGATGGATCTGGTGAGGCATTTCTGGTAGAAACTGAGAAATATTGTTGCCATTGTAAGGCTTTGCTAAGACTGCAGGAGGAGGAACACTGCACCAGATCGAGGACACTGAGTGTCCCCAGTGCAATGGAAGGTTACTGAGCTGATCCAGGGGTGCAGAGAAACCTGATCAAGCGAAAGGAAACTCAAAGAGCTTGTTTTCCATAGCAAAGCGAAGACTGAGAGGCTGCTCTGTTTCAATACAACCATGGAAAAAAGGGCTGTTTAATTTAGAAGATGGTGCTAGCATTAGAACAAATTGGTATAAACAGGACTTGGATAGATTTTGGCTGTGATTTACAAGAAGACTCTCTCACCACTGAAACAGAAAACTGTTCTTCCTCCATAGGTAACAAGAGCAAAAAGATTATGAGGCATAATCTCTCTCACAAAATATAATTTGATCACCTGAAGGTAGGAAAACATGACCTGGAAACCCAGCTGGGCACCTCAATCTTATTTTTTATTTATTTTCACTGGTACAAGAGTCATATGGACCTCTTTCCTCTTTTATCCTTACACATAAAATTAAAATCAGAAAACATTCTCAGAAGGCAGCTTTCAACCAAGGGGACCTTCCTCCATTTGCAGAGGATGCTCCCAGAGACATCCTCAGCAGTAGGCTCTGGCTGAGGATGGCTCCAGTACCAGACACACTTCCTCTCATTCTCCAGCTGTCTTCTAACACAAAAAGCAAGGCCAGTCTCTCAGGCAGCATGTTTCAGAGTCAGGCACACGTGCAACAGCTCTCTTATATTGGGGAGTTGTATTTTTGTTTTCACTCCATGGTGTGGCTATAGCTTCCTCTTTCTTCTCTTCATCACGTAACAGGGCAAATCTACAATCTTTCAAAAGAAGCTTGTGAGGGAGGGATGAGTGACATCTGCATTGACTCTCTTTCTTGTGCCCTCACCGCTCACACCACCTGGCTCTCCCTTCTCTATGTACTATGCTAATGTTGCAGGAGGATACTAGCAGCATTCACCACTGTACACTTACAGATATTACTTTCTATTTTCTTGAATCGTGCTGGTTTCAGTTTTTATTAGCCTTGCCCAAAGCTATCTCCTTTAGCATCAACAAAGCCAATATTTTATCAGTATCACTGTTTTTGCTTGAGTGCATGTACAAACAAAACATATGAATATATATTAAAAGATATAAAGGAGATTACTATATATGTACTGCAAGCCAAGACAATGATAAATTTGATTAAGGACTTCATGCTGTATTTTTTTAGAAGTGAAATATTAAACGAGGTTTCTGCACTCACTATGTTGCTCAGGCTTAAAAGGGTGCAGGCTCAGAAGCGTATTTTAGTAGGAGAGTGTTACAGATGGGAAGATCTGTGATCTTCCCATTTAAATCTTAGAAAGATTTTAAGTGGGGGAGATGGGATGGGGGAAGGCATAAAATACCTACTGTTAGACTGTGCCTATTATCTAAGCCTGCAAAGGGCTAGATATTTTATTCAATTTGTGTCATGCCTGCCTTTCTTTAGACTTAACTGTCAGGAATCCGTCTGGCATCCTCAGCAGAAGGATAATCATCATGATGTTTAGATATAAAAGGATGACAATTAAACAGCAAATACAGTGCAAGTTTAGAGAGCTGGATGATAGAAGCTTTGAGACAACACACTGTAGTTTATAGTCTTCTCTGTCAGTTGTGTTATCCTTACACAGAAATGGCTTGGTGTCAGCAGAGAAAGCATGCAAGGGGAAGAGAGGCATGTATCAGGAGACCAAGGTCTCCTTTGAAATGCACTGTGATGTGCTTCTAGGCAAGGAACTGTTAAAAGGCCCCAGTTAGTTTGATATCTCAGTCCATTTGAAATAAGTACTTCCTTTTCCTACAAGGTTCCTTCCTTTTGTTTTCTGTTTTTGGGGTTTGTTTTGTTGTTTTTTTTTGGGGGGTGGGGGGGGTTATTTTGATTTTTTCTTCCATGATTTGGTTTTGCTTTCTTTTGTTTACATTATACTTTTTGGTCTTCAATGGCTAAAGAGCCTGGCCAGCTGATAACACAGTCCTTTTCAACACTTCTGGATGCAACATATATGCTGGGACAAACTTAGCCAGAATGCCTGATTATATAAGTGGTTGTGTTTGTTTTCTAAAGCAGCTGCACAGGCTTCAGTGGTGAATCCTAAGTGTCCTCTGCAATTCCAGAAATCCCTTCAAACAAAGTTCTGCATGAAGAACACAGCAGTATGAAATTTCAAGGACAAATCTTCACTGCCTTCTATTTTCTACAGATATTTGCACCTATATAAAATGAAAAAAGGAAGCTTACCTCATGAGGTATAAGATGGAGGAGAACTGAAATGGAAAATGAAATAAATCATTCTGTTTTGACTTGTGAGTAATAACTGCTGAAGCCAACCTTTCCACACAAAATGCTCCATGGGTTTATGTGGCCAGGATGTTTTGCCACCAAAATCTAGGTGGAGTCAATTGAAATCTGTCCTGTGGGTTTTGCGGTAAGTTAATATGTTTTCTAAATTTAATTTACTCCTGGGCAGAAATCTTGAATTCCTGAAGATAGCAACCCCTGTATTTTTTTCCTTTTCCTTTTTCTTTTTTTTCTTTTTTTTCTCTTTATTTGCAAATAGACCTACATGGAAAGGTTTCTTACAGCTTTCACTTCTTCCTACCACGGGCTAGTTAATTAACCTAAATTTATTCACTTTGTCATTTTGTGAGTGGTGTTCACCTATCTGTATGTCTGAAAGAGTGAATGACAGCTGAAGTGAGAATAGAAATCCTGTAAATGTGTGTAGGAAACAGAAGCAACCTTGGACATCTTTTAATGTAAATAAAAACTGAGTGTTATATTCTTTGTGACGGTCCTTTGAAATGATAATTGGTGAACAGTTAATTGGGTGTCATGAACTTTATTCCACTGCATGTGCTGCTGAAAAAACTCATCAGCACACAAACAGTTCAAAGAATTGTACCAAAAAGTGACAACAGGAAAGGCAGAACTATGATTTGTCTGGCAGTGCACTTCCTGATGACTAAGCATTCACAGCATACAAACGGAAAAATCTGATAATACACTTGAAGACCAGAGGCCATAGTAAAAAAAAAAAATCTCCTGTAACAAGGAAAAGGTCAGTGAGACTAAGATTTCATTCAGTCTGTGAAAGCATCTTCAGTTTTTCATAGGCACGAGGACAGGCATGACTTCAAATGCCAGACTTGAAACTCTGATGCAGGAAATTTGGCTAAGAATGAATGAAAACTTTCTATTCTATTCCCCAGAGATGTAAAGCCTAAATAGCTTTAAAAGATATCTGATGCAGAGAAGAGAGTATTCACTTCTTTTAAGTGAAGGTGATACAAAGATCTAAGTAGTCACATGGGCTCTGAAGAAATTTCTTCTCTCCGGTTGGACAAGTTCAGTGTTATATTTTATCTATGCTCAGGCACTGTAACATGCTAACAGCCAAGGGTGAAAAAGACAAAAGGATAACATTAATTTTAAAATTTCATATATAAGCAAAAAATTCGTAGACAATTATCCTGTAGATACTAACAGAAGTTTAAAAGTCCTTATCTGGGAGTCAAACCAAACAGCGGAGATTAAACCACAGCTCTGAAGTTTTGTTTAACTAAGGTTGAAACTTACTGGAGCAATTTGAGCCACTGCTGAACTTCAAGTCGATCTGAAATGGAAAACAGGCTTGTTTGCCTCCTTCCCTGGCAAACATTCATACTTCTACAGACCTTTCTGTTAGAGGTTAACCTCTCAACCCTCACTCAATTTTTTGCCAAAGAGCAGTGAGGATAGGAGCAATTCTCTAGAAAGCTAGTAAGTCTTTTGAGGATGATGAAAAGAAAATAATGCATATATTTAACTCTAAGATATTGGATGCCATACCTTAACCTTATTCATAAATACTGCAGTGTTTTCCTTTAACCTACTCATGCACTTAAGGACCACACCTGCAATGACAGGGAGTACCTCCTCTACATTATGATAACTGAATATACTATTCCCAGTCTTTTTTTGCTGATGGAAGGAGGAGAAAATAAACTATGGCTGACTTGCACTGACTGAAATACAGTTTTGTGAAATAATGATTCTATAAGCAGAAATGTAGGTGAATCATTTCACATGCATCAAAAGTCCTTCTCAATTGCTTTACGTATTTGTAGTTCAACATCTATCATGTCTTTTTTCAGCATGCATTATTCCCCTCACCTTGAAACAGGAACAAAAAGCACTCACATTAAAAAAAAAAAAACAAAACTGGGACACCATAGCTTTCAAAGATAACTCCATGTGCTTTTTCAAACGTGCTTATCTGTCACTTATCTGCTATCCTATTCTACAGTGAATTGTAACAGATAACCTGGCACTTTCTTAATGCACCAATGCACAATTGAGCTCATTTTATTTCCTCACTACTGCGCAGCTAAAATAAGGCATAAATTGTTGCTATGCTTAAAGTGTAACACACTGCAATGAAGTAGATATATAGTCTTCAATGTAAAGTAGCTCTTAAGCATTAACTAAATTACAAGGGCATTCCGAGTACAATGAAAAAGAGCAGGTATTTTCCAAGATACTACCATTGTAATTCACCCATCACTGTTTTCCTGTGCAGCTCTGGTAAGAGCAAAACTGGAGGCAGAGAAGGGAAAATAAGTTTATTTTATTTATTTATAAGTTCAGCTATGCATGCAGGAAATGGCTTTACCAAGTTTTCTTTCACTTTCTTTTTCAGATCTAGTAACATCTTCCTACCGGTATTCTCTAAAAACAACCCAAACTTGAGGCAAAGTAAAGAAACAACATGCCAGGCATCCAGGCCTATTTCTTTAGAAGCACTGAAGGAATGAGGAAATAGATCTACAACCACTATGAAAGTATCTGTCAATCAGCTTAAAAAATTAAAGTTGGTATTGTTTTAACCCTCTGAAGTGATTTTTTTTCACTCCTTGAAACTGCACTGCTGTCAACTTTGAAAAACTGATCAGTTGGTAAAATCAGAAAACTCAAGAAGGAAATATCGAATATAACAAAATTTGATTATAGTGAATGCCTGAACAATTTTTATATTTATATTTATATTTATATTGCTGACATTGTTTTCCCCAAAACTTCCGTACAACATATCTCTAGATCAATTTAATCAAAATACTTCAACGTATTACTTCCTCAAAAGGCTGAATTCTAGTGCTAGGGTAACTTTATTCCACCCTGCCATGCAAACACTTATCACTTCTGTATTTGTATTTAAGTGAATCATCTTTTTTTTTTTTTTTTTTTTTTTTGTCCTAAGCCAAGATCTCTCTTTCAGTCTGAACATCAAATGGAAAAGAAAGCACATGCTCTGATACAGATCCAACTTCATCAACTGGACATGAGATCTGGAAAGGCACTTTCCTTCTGTTTCAAATGCCTTCTTACATTGGTTCACAGCTACTTAATTGATTTCAAAGGTATCTAGCAGCGTTTAGAAAATCTGATTTAGTGTGTTTTAAGCTGACTCTTTTCATGTGCTTCTCAGTAATGTGCTCAGCTGGGATTTCCTAGGAAGAGATTAATTAATCTTTTTTTTTTTTTTTTTTTTTTTTTTTCCTGGTTATAGCTTAGATGCTCATTAAAGTCAGTTCATTAATAAATCACTTGTCAGTATCATTACTTTCTGTCAGTGGTTCATTAGGTGATTTGCCTTACCAGAAGAAGACAAACCAAAGGATACAATTTCTTGACATTAATTCCCTTCAGTGAAACAGGCAAAATACAGAGGTTGAAGGGAAGCAGCTTTGAGAAGTGGCAGCCATCCAAGTGGCTACCAGTGCTTTGAGATTTCTTTAAAACTACTGCCTTGGTAAAAGGCAATGCCCAAGCAATCCCTCCAAAGCCATTGTACGCATTCTATTAGGTATTGTGTATCAGATGTCTGCCTCGTGGATATAAATTTTCCTCCTTAAAGGAATAAATCTTCCACAAATCAAGGCAAGAGGAGATATGGTTTCTAAATGAATGATTCATTGTTGGAGGGTGCCGCTGTGATTTGCTGGAGTTGCTATGATACCTCAGCAGCAATGCCAACTTGTAATAGTCCTCAACGTCTTTCTGGAAGCTGAAAAGGCACTGCTGAGGGCAATTATTTCTTTATTTTTAAGCAGGACAAGTCTATCTACAGTGCAACTCCTTTCCATCTCCTACCTTTCTCCATCAGACAGCCTGAAATTGTAGCCCTGTTTTCCCCCATGGGCTCTGAAGGACTGAAGGGTATAAACAGGAAGGCAGCATATGCTGACAAAGATGGCAGGATGCCCCAAAACAGTAATTGAAAAAACTCTCCTAGTTGTGCCTGCCAAAACTTGGGTTTAGGCCTTTTTTTCTGATAAAAAAGAAAAATATGTCAACAACTTTCCACTGCAGTGAACGCACATGTGGCTTTGCTGATTCATGTTTACCCAGAAAAAGAATGAGGGCGTATGGTGCATATTCTTTGTGAATAAGCACAGCAATCTTTTTAAGAGAATAAAGCGGGAATTTCTTTTGGGAATTCTCACCTTTAATATTGTAGCTATAGTAAAATCCATCTTCTAGCAACATAAAAATTGTATCTTGCACAAACTGTCACCTAAATAGGGCTGGCACTAACTAAACACTAAAGCACATTAATAACAAAAATGGGTAGTAGAGATGGGAATGAAGGAGAGAAAGAATTTAACTGCCAGCATACAAATTTGTGACACACTGAACTGCAAGGAGAAATTGAACTTAAATCTGAAATAAACTTGGCTTCTATTCTAAATCTGTGACTGTCATAAGAAGAGGAAGACAAATGTCACAACCTTGAATTCCTATGAAAAATGTCACAGATTTTAGACTTTCAGAGAAAGTAAAATATTAAAATTAATTTAGTAAATAACTAATGCCAGAGAATCGTTTCATAAGAACAAAAAGGTAACAGACTCTAGCTAAAAATTACTTATGTACATATTTCCTGTGTTGCAAAACCAATTTGCAAAAACCAATAGATTTTCTACAAAGAGCTGTAGTGCATGCTGCCACCTTCTTTCTTTAGAAGTTCTCATTAGTACTTTTAAATCCAGAAGACAGATAGTATTATGAAAGTGGGAAGTCAGAGGGGACTGCTATTTAATGTCTTTTGCTCCTGCCAAGTCACAAAGTGCAAATAAAGAAAGTAGGATGGAAACCAAAGAAGGAAAATTGCTTGCAGAGAATAGCTTAGATAACAGGGGAATGGATACCCAGCCTCCGCTACTGAAAGAAAAAGAAGTGATTTTTAGATAGTCCTAGGCTTGTTTGGTTTTTGTTTTAGTTGAAAGAGTTGAAGTTGTCTTTAAAAAAAAAAAAAAATTAAAGAAAAGACAGATTCCTTTCTGAATTGGTGACTTATCTGGCATGGGAATCATCTTTGTGTGGTTCTTCAAAAAGCTCAGTAGCTTCCAGTTTGACTCCATGTTTAGTGAAGTAGTGTGCTTTTGAATAGGTTGTGCTTCTTGACTGACAACTCAGTCATATTTCACTTTTAGTACCTCCAGAGAATTTACCAAGAGCGATGAGATACCAACAGGCATGCTTTTGTAAAGGTAGAGCTTCATTTTAGTAACTTTTTTTTTCCAGTTCATTAATTCATTTTAGTAATTTCTTTTTAAGTTGCCAGTAAGTCTTTACACCACAACTAAAAAGCCTGCCTAAGTTAAGTTAGAATAGGCTCAGAAGTACATTCATTAATTTATTCATAAAAATGACTTACTGAGAACTAATTCACAGTGCCTGACTCTATTCTAGCTGTTCTGCATCTATATGGATTGCAATTAAGAGATTTTCTGTGTGCTGACCAGTACTGGCTTCTTAAGCAGAAATTTCTATAAAGTTTATACTATTATTACTAAAATCCATGCAGTATTCTTGACTTTAATTCCATTGGCCATTCCTGAGCCCTAACATTACTGTACTTTATTCAGTTAGAGACTTTCCTCCCTTTACTGCTGCTTCCTATCAATGAATGAGTGTTCAAAAATACCTCATTAAAGTGATACAAAATGACCCAACTAAAAGGGAGAGCTGGCATTACCTGGAACAAATGGGCTCCAAAATATATAGCTTGAATCTAAATATATTGAAACTGTTGGTGAGTTGGTTTTTCATTTTAAAGTTCGCTTCTAAAGCTGAACAAGGAGATGTTTCACCCTCAAACTACTCTGTACCTATGTTTTTCAGCCCTGTTCTTCCCAGTCTTTCCTCTTGGTATTCTGAAATCTGATTCCTTTGGTGCTTGGCAGTAGCAACCCAGGAAAACAGGGATGTTAAAAAAGCAAATAATACTTACAAGGACTTAAAGGGAGTACCAGCAATGTCAGGAGGAAAATACGCTTTCTGAATTAATGCAATACTTCCCTGCATCATCTTTGGCCTTTGACTATGCCCAGCCCCCATGGACAGAGACATCTGAGAGAATCACAAAGGATACACAGAAAAATGGCATGAATTGATGAGAGTCTTCCCAGATGGTCTTTACCATTTGCTTTCCTTATGAGGCTCAAAAGGTTTAAAAAAAAAAAAAAGAAGAAAAAGAAATAAAAGAAGTGCCATACACAATAACAGAGATGAAGCTAGATTTACCATAGTGGCAATTTTGTCAGGTTTGGGGATTTGGGTTGGGTTGCCATCACAGGGACTGCACTGCATAAAAGGAGGCTATAATATTAAAGAGGGGTCATCTCTCAGAAATCACTCCTTGAAGTGTCTGTGAAAGGGTATAGGAAGACAGAAGCTCTCAAACAAGACTACAGTGTTGCTATACCTTGTCCAATACAGCTCAGGGAAAACTGCATGAATAATTTGACTAAGTGATCTGATAGACCAAGTGTGAGAAAAAGTGATGCTTTCTTCCTTTGCTGCCAGTATTCGGAAAGTGTACTTTGCATTTTTTTCCTTTGTTGGTAATTTTTATGCTTTTCTCTGACACCGGATTAATTATGAGTTTGGCACAATGTCTGCAAAACAGAGTGCAGTGACACTGCAAAGTAAAAAGTAAAAGGAGAAAAAAATTGAT
Organism: Chrysolophus pictus; assembly: GCA_037305975.1. Taxonomy (NCBI): domain Eukaryota; kingdom Metazoa; phylum Chordata; class Aves; order Galliformes; family Phasianidae; genus Chrysolophus; species Chrysolophus pictus. The sequence continues at coordinate 23,615,248 of CM074577.1, read as the reverse complement.
CTGCCTGCACCAGCAGCTGAAATACAAATTACAATGGAAAAAAACAACAGCACCTTCAATGTAAGCTGCTCAGACTGTAGAGTTTATATCTAAAGGAAGCTCAGTCTACAAATAGCTACTGCTGGAATTTATTACATTATACCTAGCTTAACAAGAACATGCTCTGACAATATCAAAGATAAGAATCAATTTTTTACTTGGGATGACAAAGGAGATACAATAAATGACAACAACCATGATACAGCTGTCCTAACAGAAGGAGCTACTGCAGCAGCAGCCACCCCTGAGCTGTGGCTGACACAAGCTAGAAGCTTTAATGTGATGTATCTCTGGGTGTATCTGCAACTACATTCATATAAACTGGATTAGGAATCGTGTGAAAGAAGAGTTCTGCCTCCAAGGGCTGTCCTCCACCTGAAAGTGATACCTGCTTCTCTTAAATCTACTTTAAATACTGTTTTAAACTGTAAAGGACTTTGTAATTCTTTCAGTGCTGCTAGAAACAAAGTTCCAAATTCAGGCCCAAAATTAATACAGGCATAGAACACAGAGTAGTGCATGAAAGCCCATTTAGTTGGCAGTGAGATGAAGCAGAGACTCTGTTAAAAAGAAAGATGAGCAAGTGATTGCATCTTGCCAAAGAGTGAGCTGTTTAACTGAGAGAAATACAGCCTGGAAATTTTAAGGTGATCTGAAGAAACTGCGTCTTTGGTCTTGCCCAGTTACAGATGTGCATGACCTTGATTATAGTAGTGGCTCTGCAACACACATTGGGAATTTAAGTATAAAGAAATAATATAGAAGAAAAAAAAATACTACAGAAAAAAAACAAAAACAAAAACACCTGAGGCTGACTTTCACTGAGTGGATTTGGATACCCCATTTTTATACACAAAAAAACTGTGATTTTCAGAGAAGGACAGGAAGCTTGCACACTATCAGGAGGAATAAAGCACCTTAATCTGGAGGGACAACTGAGTGTAATTTACAAAAGCAAGGTCTGCACAAACATCTGCATAATACAAGGTTAACAAAATTGAAGTATATAAAATTTAGATCTGAATTCTACTATTTATTTTTTTTACAGAATAAAAGTAAACTGATGCTTAGCAGTATCACTAAAGCCAGAGCTCTTACACTAATATTATGATTTGGTGTGCTTTTGAGAAGAGTTGTATGCTCCAAGTATATGTTTACATTTATGGGGTGTAATCTGCCTTATATTCAGTTAAGGTATTTAAAAGACAATATGCATATGGAATGCTGGTTTGCTTAAAAACATCAGCAACTAAAACTATGACAAGCTCAGGTCATTTGGCATTTGCAGGTTAAATTTTTTTATTTAAAAAATCATCATCAACATGTTATTCCATCTGTAAACTTTCAGCTGTTTTTAGATGCTTGCTTCTGAGGTGATCAACCAAATAATTTCTATGACATTCATATAGGAATCAACAAACTGACATCAAGCAAATCACACTAATTGATCTCCTTTTTTTTTTTAATGTACACTTGACATTCCAAGCAGTGTTTTTCCCCAGTGCAATTAGGAGAGAGAGGATTTTTTTTCCAAAACCTCTCCAGACAATTAGGCACCCAGCTGCTTCAGAGTCTCAGCAGCCAGACGTGGCCTAAATCTCTCAGCTGATGTGGAGCTGGGTATTCATTACCTTCCGAAGCTCTGCATTACCACCCCTCAATTAAATTGGGAAATTTCAGATTGAAATAAATGTGCTATGTCATGTTGAATACGTTTTTTGGCAAATAGCAATACCACCGTTTTGCTATGAACAACCGTTGCTCTTCACTTCAAAATGCAGATCAAGAAACTGCAGGGAGGCTCCTACCAGCGTGGTGATCTCTCTGACTGCACCATGGCAGCAGGCCTTGCTCAGAGGGCCTCCGCCACGTTGCTCCCAGTAGCACTTCTCCCTTGACAACCCAAGTTTCAATTTAATCAACAAAAACATTTCTCTTCCTTAAATTGGTACCAGACCATGGTCTCTACTGCTAAGTAAACTTGTTTGTTTTTTTTTGCTTCTGTAGTTATTCGCACCTGAAAACGTGATCACAGAATCAGAGAATCACAGAATTGTAGGGGTTGGAAGCACAATAAATCACAATAAACCTAAGTCCAGATGGAAAGTAAGAGAGGTCCACTCAGCATTCCCATTCTGTCAGGGCTCACAGCAACAACAGCATCAAGTGGGAGTGGGACTCAAGCCCTCAGTACCTCTCTGTCTGGTGTAAGAGAAGGCTAAGCAATAAATGCAGCCAATACAGAGGAGAGAAGGAAGAGGTCTGAGAGGAAAAACCACCATATGTATATCGTATTTGGTTTTGGTCCAAATGGGGCCATGTGTATGGATGTAAAACAAGAAGACTGGAAAAACATGTTGCAGAATTATGCTATGAAGAATTTGCAGGAAATGAATCCTAATTCACTCCTTAAGCACATTAACTCCAAGAGGACCAAATCCAGCTTGAGACACTTACAGAAATACGTTCATATCTGAATGAAGAAATGTAAAATATTCTCAAAGGTGTCCTAACAGGCACTCTTTACTCTAAATTCGCTAATCAGTTTCTAAATTGAGTAGATATACAGTTAACCTATGAATATGGTTGTATGCTACTATAACGTTTTGATAAAACTTTATCTTTTTAAAGTTTTGTCATTTGACATGTAAGAATACTTCAGGTCCTCCAGGTCCCCCCTCCCTCCAGGGGGAATGTCTGACTTGTTCTTATGCAGCTTTAATAATTTAAAAGCCAATGTAAAAATCCAGGAATGGAGACAGCATGTTCCAGGACAGTTGTGGTAAATTAGTAATTGTGATCTGCTTGTAATTGCCGATTATCCCAATGAGTTCTACCCAGACTAGTGAAGTGAAAGGCTTTCATGGAAGAAAAGAAACTTAACGAAATTCAAATGAACAGTGGCCTGCAATTTTCAAAAGGATTTTCCATCTCTTTAGCAATTGTTTGAGACCTACTCTGAAAGTAATGCCTCTGATTATACTATGTTGGCCCATGACATCAGAGGCGGATGTTGGTGGCATGGCAATAGAGCTTGAACCTTCCCACCTACATCCTGTTAAATTTTGCTGCTACGTGACAGATGGCAGCAGAGGGGCAGCCTGACAAAATGATGTCTGACATGGAAGTGCGTACAAAACAAACGTATCACTGAATTCCTCCATGTGAAAATAATGGCATCCGTTGACATTCATCAACACTTGCTGAATGTCTATGGAGACCAAAGAGTGGATGTGAGCACAGTGAGGCGGTGGGTAGTGCATTTCAGCGATGTAAAAGTCAGGCCATGTTTCAGACAGCCATGCAGATTTTTATGAGAGCAGCATGCAGGCTCTTGTTCATCACTGGCAAAAAATGCATAGCTAATGGCGGTGACTATGTTGAAAAATAGTGTTTTGTAGCTGAAAATACACTCTATCAAACAGTATTATTGTGCTCTTTGTATCTTTGTAGTTTCCACGGAAATAAAGAAGAGACATTAATTTTGGAGCACTTTATGTATAAATAATTGCATATGCAACAAGAGACCTTACTTCTAGAGCAGGAAAGGGGCAAGAGCCATGTATTGCTCTATATGTAAATAAAGGATTCTGTTACCAGGCTCTTACATTACAATGTCAACACAAATACGGTAGCTATGGAAAGAAGAAAAGCAAGCAGGCCTGTAAGGGAAATCAGCTGGATAGAATGTAAGGTAGCAGAGTGATGTATCCTCAGCAGTTATCGTATATGCCAAAAAAGAAAGATATAAATGACACACGGGACGTGATGCAAAAAGAATATGTTAATTTTGATGTGTTTTTCCTCCTGACTGTCTCACTCCATCTCTTTTCTCCCTCATTTCAAGGAAACAATTCATGTGTTGGAGGAGGTAATAAACACAGAATCGATATAGATTTGAATGAGCAGATGCTGGGTTTATTGCATAGCAGGCTGATATCAGATGATGTCATCAAAAAGTACCAATAAGAGTGCCTGTGCATTCTGAGGTATAATTACACAAGAAAATGCTAAAAAGAGGAGACAAAGATAACAGATGGTTAAACAGAAGATGAACTAGTAAAACTGGAGAAGAAAGCTAACAAATGACAATAGTGGTGATCTGTAATGCAGATTAAGAAATGCAAAAAAGAAAGAGGAAAGCAAAGGCCATTTGACTTTTTGAGGGACCAGTCGCTGAAGATGATGAAATTAATTTCACTGAAATGAAATGGATGTATGTAGTGAATTCAAGAGATGATTCATGAGCTAAAGACGTTAGATAGGTCAGCTCTTGCAGGTAGGTCAGAGCACTGGAAAGCCGGCAGCTTGTAAAATAGTCCTTCACTCAAGGAAATTAGGAAAGTAGGCGAGAGGTAGATGAAGCTGCTGGAAGAAGGCAAATCGAAGCATAGATGAGTAGGAAGTATTGAGGGAAAAGCCATACAGAAAAATATAAAATCACCTTATAAAAACACACTACAGATCATGTTGGACAAAACATGCATTTTAGCAGCCCAAGATGTGACTCAGGAACACTCACACTCAAACGTGAATCCATAAACCATACCTGTTGCCTTTTTCTACTCTATCTCTGAGTCACATTCAACTACACTTGACTGGCACTAAATGTCTTCAGCCTGACCATGAAATAATATTCCGAGGCATGCACAAAGCTGCTTGGAAGTCAGTGGAGAACTACAGACATCTGCTTACGTGCATCAAAATGCAGAGGACCACATGTGCAGAGAATGCTCATTCTTACTGCAAAATTATGAACCTTGTCTTCCTCTTTTCCTCCACACAAAAAATGAGAATACCATTGGAGCAAGAGTGAAGCTATTCACATGTTCTTCCTGAAGTGAAAAGGTTAGCTTTAAAACATCCATGCTTAGAAACAATAAAGTCTATATGTCGAAGTCACTTCACTGTCACTCAGAATAAGTTTGGCAAAGCAAAAGAACTTTGCCTTTCTCTTGCTCTGTTACTCAACATATTTACCTAATCCACCATTGAAATCACTGTAAAGACACAATATATTTGGCAGGACTAGAAAGCCATTTTTATCCTAGTGCATTCTTTCAAGTGCGCTAGTTGCAAAACCATCTCTACACATATTTTTCGTAAACTATCAATAATCACAATTTGGTGTCCTCTAAAAACTAAGAGCTTCTATCTGAATACAGTTGCAAGTGTTTTTCCTCACTTCAATGCATACGACCAAAGACACCAAACCCATTGGGGCTTTTAGGCAGGAATTAGAGCATTTAACTAGTAAGAATGCTTTCATAATCTTGGAGCTCAAACTTTTGAGTTTGTGCTGAATGACTGAGTTTTCAGAGCTCTAAAATAATAAGGAAAACTGTAGAACCTTCCCTTTCAAACTCCAATTTGTCTGAAGAAACAAAGACAATGGAATAAAAATAAAGATAAAATGTTCAGGAAACTGTGTGTTTCCTGAAACAAAATTTCCCAAGAGGCATGAGAGGAGGCATGAGAAGAGGCATCTTTAACTGATGCCACCACCACATAAGCCATGTCATGCTAATCATTGTTTCATTAAGTGTTGAGGTTTATTTGTTATCTGAACATGTCAGCTTACACATTAACAAACAGTAAGCTAAAATCTGGCTCTGAAGTATCAGCAAACACTGATAACATCAGTATGTGAAAAAAAGAATAAATATAAAAACAGGCCTCCACAATTGGATCTGCTTGTTGTCATCCCAGAGGTCCTTTGTGTCCAGTGTGTCAACTTTCATGTATTAATTTTTTTTATTATGAATCAATTAGAACATTTCCAAAGCTTTATGCTTGCCAGGAAACTGCTTGGATTGGGACAAGGGATATTTCTCCTTGGTTTAGGATACCTCCAGAAGTGTATTTTTCTCACTCTCCATGGTAACCTTAAGACATGTTTCTTTCATGTAAATTCAGTCTGTTAACATATAACAAAGCAGAACTTCATGGACCAAGTTTCTAGTCAGAGCTATTCCTCACCCCACCCAATGCTGCACGCCTACTTTTACAGACTCACATGAGCAAAGCTATTCACCTTTGTTGAGGTAGTTGGCTTTCCATTTTCTTTGTGTTTGCTCATGCCTGGTTTGTAAACACAGAGCAGATAATGCTTGAGATACAGCACAGAGATTTTGCAAGTTTCAGTTATGATTGCACAAGAAATAGACAGAATTACGTAAAAGAAAAATTGCCATTTGCTTTTTCCAGATTTGGAAATTTTCCTTTTCATCACTGTTTGCTAGGGAATTTGGAGCCCTTGGAGAATTTAGGAACCTTCACTGACATAGCTTTGCCTCCTGAATCTCCTCTCCAAAAACAGTTAGCAAGATAAGTTCTCCCTGATAACCATTGGGCCATCAAAGTTTAGTGACCTGCCATGGGCACCCTTGCAACATCACTGCTTGGAACTTCATCTAAATGTGGACTGTGAATGTAGTTAAGATAGCAGGAGGGATGAGGCCTACAAATAAAATGGAGCTTACTGTATCATAAAGGTCTTTACACAGAGCTTACAACCTCCAAAATAGAGCTCACAATTTGCATTTGCCCTGAACAGCCAGAATTGAGAAGTTCTTTCTCCAGTCTGCAGCAGTCAGCATTCATGCTCATAAAGAGGAAGGAACAGAAGCAGAAATAGTGTTTCACCATATCAGTCTTCTATAATCAGACTATGCACTGCAAAGACCTATCTTTATTTTTTGGTGTGATGGGGGAAGGGGAAAGGATGGCATTTTATCTCACATATTACTTCGTGAGTTTTCTCTTTAGCCTGGAAGAGCCTCTCAGCTGCAACATGAACGCATCTTCTGAGGGTCATCAGAGCATCGCTCAGCCCATGACTCTGAACCATGGCACAGCAGGTCACTGCCTCTGCCCACTGCAGGTCAGGACACAGCTCTGTTCTTTAACCAGAGTATCCACAGTAGAGTACCTTGTTTCAAAGTGGCACATTTTCTTAATTCATTTTGCTTCTTTGTTTCAAAGGCAATGACTTAAATTTTGGCTATGGACAGTTCTCAGTATGTCAGTGAAAAGCAGGAGACTGGCTGTCACAAATCATAAAGAGAAACATAACGGGAAAAAAGAGGGAATGACATTCTTAGCTCACAATGCATGCTTAAAATATCTTACTTATATTCTGACTTTTAAAGATCCCTTCTGTTGTCAGATACATCCTCATTCTGCTAGCAAGAATCTCCATTCTGTCAGAAACATAAAATGGCCTAGAGTACAAAGTGGGAAAAATCATTACGCATATTTCATTTTGCTACATATACACAATTGGCTACATTTCCTTCTACATAATAGTCTGCAACCAAACTTTAGTATTTACATACTAATTGTCATTCATTTTTAAATACTCATTGAATGGGGAAGAACAAATAGAGCACAGCGGCAAATGACTGGCACAGTACAATTCCAGGTACCAGACATGCAGATGAAGTGATTGTCTCCCCCTGCTCTGCCCTTTTGAGGCCCCACCTGAAGTACTGAGTCCAGACCTGGGGCTCGCAGCACAAGACATACACGGAACTGTTAAAGTGGGTCCAGAGGAACAATATGAAGATGATCCGAGGGCTAGATCACCTCTACTCTGAAGACAGACTGAGGGAGCTGGGCTTGTTATGCTTGGTGAAGAGACTGAGACTACAGCAACACCATAGCTCACTGAGAAGAGTGCTACCCAACTAAAGGAAGCAGTGAATAGCTGGCAGTTCAGTGGAATACCAAGTCAGCTTGATATTTAGAGAATTCATTACATATGTTTCCAAAAGAAGTATGACTCCGATACATGTGATCAAGAGCATTTGCATAGAAATTGGAGGCAGGTGTTTGCTAGCAGGCAAAGCACAAACTATCAAAGCAATGAAATGAGTTGAAAAGATGGCTCTTTGGGTTACTGCAAAAAAAAATCTTTTTGACTATGACTGTAACAGTAAATAAGGGATTAAAGTTTTAAAGTTCCAGTGCCTATCTTAAAAAAAAAAAAAAAAAAAAAAGGAAAAAAAAAAGAAAAAGAAAACAATTTATACATTCTGTGGTATTTTTTAAATAGAAGATGCTAAATTTTCAGATACTAAAAAACAACAGCCTATACGATCTAGAATGAAACATGACTTTAACATACAGAATACTGTTACTGAACTATAGCAATGTGTATTTAAAGACAAAAGCTGCTTTTCAAAGTCTGCATTATCCAGATACAAGATACAGTAAGTCAACCAAGATGTCATAATGAAATAATCCTCTCCTATGCACAAGAACACTTAATAATTTTTATGTTAAGCTTTGCGTTAGTATCTGTAAATCTGCATGCTCACCACTTAACAGATACTGTAACTCTATGGAAAAAGCTGAAATACAGACTTGTTAAATGTGGTGAATTGAGTAAGTCACTTTAATTGTACAGCGGAGGCATTTTTCTTTCTTTGAATAGGACTATATATTTGCTCAGGGCTATATCTTCTCATCATCAGCAACTTTTTCCATTAATCTTTTTTTTCTGAAACACAGTACTGCAACTGATACTGTTTGTTCTCACTGTTTGCTCTCTACAGCTCTTGCATAGCCTTTCTGATTTTGAGATGTCTAAGGCTTGTTCACAACCTGTTACTAAATTTGTCTGAACCAATCCTCTTCTCTGTTTCTGATATTAGTTTTATAAATACAACTGAGCAGTTCCACTGGTAGGCAAAACCAACTTCTTTGGAAGGAGACCCAGCAGTCCACACATCTTGGAGACCCTGTGGCAGCAGATTTTCCTGAGAGCAGTGCGTCTTATAGTGATAATGATTGCTCCACAGAGGTAAACTTCTATTATGAAGATCAGTCTATTAGAGCAGTAAAAACACTTCCTTTGCCTTGTCTTGTTACTTTCATTAAAATCTGTGTGATTTCGCTACTGTTTTCTACGACTGACATCCTGCAGTCTCAATAGGATGATCTGGTAACAGTGAACTAATAAAGATGACTTTTTGCATATTGCTGCTGCCTCTTTTTCTGGTGAGTGCTGGCCACTTTCCTTTTTATTACTGAGTTCTTGGTTTATGGCAAAAAAGGACCTGGTGACAGCATTAGTACAAGACAAAGGTATTTTTAAGGCAGTAATACAAAGACAGGTATTTCAACCACCAGTTTCTCTATTCTTTCATCTCCCTTTTTTCTGAAATACTATTAATATGCAATAAGCACTTTGTAATGATTTCAACTCTATACTATTGGAAGTAAATTGAAGTTCAATCATGTTATATGAAGAATTACAACTCCCTGGCTCTTACTACAGCACAAACTTCTGCAAGAAGATGCAGATGTTAAAAGTCAATGCCTTTGATTATACAAGTGAAAATGTAAGGGGAACAGATGGCCTAATTCCCTGTAGGTGAAAAATAGTGGACCTTCATCCTAAATCCACACTGGTCTGACTGGCTAACAGACTGCTGTTTGAAAACTTGCATTTGTTCCTCTTGCCTGATCTTTTCTTTTTTCTTGTCTGAGTAAAGAAAGATTTGCTTATTGGCATATCCTGAGCTCTTGAGTTTTATTCTGCTTTTTACATAATAAGTTCTTTGTCCTGAAAGCAAAGAAATGTGATGACTATAGCTTTTGTTCCAAGATCTGGGCTGAGTTTTGGGCCATTAAGGCTCTTTCCAATTGTAAGATGTCACTCCCTCAGGCTTTCTATGTAATGGGTGATAAAGGAGTTGGAAAGCAAATTTATTGCCTCTCTTTCTTAAAGGCCTTCTTTTTCATCCTTGACAGTGGTAACGAGACCTTTACAGCTGATGCTATTGGGTTTCTCCTGAGTGTCTTATTCTTCGGTGTCACTAAGAAGATAAGTTATCCTTTCTAAAATCTCCTCCTCCTGTTCACTTTCAAGGTCATGTTTTTGCATGGCTTCAATGTTAATGTGCAAGAAGTTCCCACCAAGCGTACGGAAACTCTACAGATTGTTCTGGATTAGCATTTATTTATCATGGATCTTGAGGTATTTTTTCTGGGGGTATCAGACATTACAGACAACCACAATTTTCCAGTGAGCCTGTAAGAACTGGAGCTGCTTTTATGTCATGTGATATTCCTCTTCATCCTTTTTCCCAGACCTGTGCTTCTCTAGAAGCTCGTCATTGTGCACAATATTCATGTTCCTAGAGCAGATTATTTCTGATGATTCCATAGTTTCAGTGGCTGAAATATCTTTGCACAGGCGGCATCAATTTCTATTTGCAGATGGTCTTTATTCTGCTTACTTAACAATGATACAGCAAATTTCTAATTCCCTACCAACAATGAATTAAAAAGATCACAATCTTTAAAGACTGAAAAAAAAACCAAAAACATTTTCTCCAAATTCTAAGGAGTTTTCTATCCACCAATGGCTTTTGGGAGCATTGTGCCTCTCTCAATGAGGGGCACATATTCAGGAAAATACCCAAACTGCATCATTTTTCACATGCGTGTAGTCTAGCAATGAAGAATGATTATTACAGATGATGAGCACAGCCACACTGTAGAAAGACTTAAACTTCACTGAGTCTAGGGTGTAAACAGTGCAGTAAACAGACTTGTCACTCTATTTGTGGAAGAGTTGTTCCCAATGGACCAGAATATGCACAACTGAGTGCACTGTAAGGATTCCAGCCTCATTCTGAGACATCCAGAGCTGGGGATGGTTGGAGACAAAGGCTACTACTTTGTAAAAACCTGTTAAGTGCCAACACTAATTAATCCCAGTGTATTTTGGGGACAGGAATCCTCTCTTCGTTGTACACATCCAGTCCCCTTGCACATAGGCCAGGGCCTACTGCCAGTCCTGCAATACAAATGTTTCTTCACAATCATAAAAGCATGGGATTTGAAAAAAGTCCTTGAGAACAAGAGTGACAGAAGGATTCACATCCCTACTTGTACCATGGAAGGCAGACTCAGACAAAACCGTTGCCTTGCCCTCTCCCAGGCTGTTCCTCTTTGGCAGTGTTGAACACGGAGCAGGGGCAGAGTGGCCAGCAGGCTGAAGCAGATACAATGCTCCTGATGCTCTATCTGTTTGCTTCTCTTCACTGTAAGCAGAGTGCTCAGTCAGCACTCAGACACTCAGAAACACATGACACAGCTAAAAAAAACACAGAAACACCCTAACCAAACACAATTCCCTTTTACCTCAATCTTGATTCAACCAGATGAGGATGCTAAGCTTCTGAAACACAGAAGTAAGCCTCTAGTGTCTCATCATCTGCTCTTCTTACAAGACACCTTGTTCCATTCACATCATAAAATCATTTTAAAAGCTCATTTTTAATTAACTAGAGCAACATAACTAGAGCTTCTTGGTCACTGCATTTATGCAGACACCAGCATATTTAATACCCTTGTTTCTAAAATGTCACATTTCCGAAGTGAATATACTGCATCGTATAGAGTTTGTGATAGATATTTTTCTTGTAATGGGTCATTACTGTAATTGCGGTTGCTTTGCTTTCAGAAGGACTAAAGCAGTGTAATTCAAATGGATGGAAATATACAGACTGTGATTTTCAAAGTGCCCTAAGGGAGTTAAGCAATTCTCTCTTAGTGTAGACTGCATGCTTTCCCCTTCAATGTTCTTTAGGCACTTCTGAATATTACTAAGAATATGCTATAGCAGCAATGTTTAAAAAGATTTTCAAACCAGAATGCTTGCCTGCTATTTGGAATGCTGGGAGAACACATAAGCAAAGAGAAAATGGGAAGGTATTTCATGTATTGAGATTATCCTAAATCAAGCTCAATGGCAATGACAAAGCAAACATTGAAGCTCAGCTTTGATTTATCATTAGCATGCAAAATAGAAGAAATGAACAGATAAGCTACCCTGTGAGCAGTGATAAAAGGGCATTGCTAAACCCTTGCAAATTTTGTTTAACGTTTTATCTTTGAAAATCCTTCTTTATGAACTTGAATCTCCGTTGTCTTCCCTCATTATATTTTTCCTCATGTGATTGAGCAGCCTCCATCCTCAAGCTCATCTCTCTCCTGTCACCCCCCCACCCCCACGCTCATTCTGCTGGAGCATAAAATGAACAGAGCTTCATTTGTTCACCCGTGCCAGCACCAGCAGTAATGTCAGTGCAGCAGAAGCAGCAGCCCTGCCTCCACAGCTCTGGGTGAGGGGACATCTCGTGTTTCCGGGAACCAGGCATCCTAATTATCTGCTGTTCCTCCAGGGGAACAGCTAGTGATTTTGTGTGGGGGTCTCTTGTAAGCAATGATTTCTTTTGGTAAAAAAAAATAGGCATTAAAAAACAGTATTTTAGAACTGCTGCATATTCAGTTAGATTTTAAAAATATGCTATAAGAAAAAAAAAAAGCCATCAAAATTAAGGTTTAAACTGAACTGGCAGGTTCTCTTAAATAATGACTACAACAGCATAAGCTAAAGTCGGAGCATCTGATTTCTTGAAACTCCACTACAGGATTCTCTTCTTTTAGATATATGGATCAAACATTGGAGATAGATACATATAAAATGATAGTGGTCTGTACCAAGTTCTTCTTCCAAGAGCATAGGCTTCAGTTCTTTGCTGTGCTCCTAGGACACGTACAACAGAATGGCTTTCATTAACTCAATCTTAAAACCATATAGTTCAGTTTGCCTGTCCCTGATCTGTCCAGAGCCCTCATTCTTTTGGTAGCCTGAAGCCTTCCTCATTTCCAGCATTAAAGTACAGCTTGCTCTTGTCTGTGGGTAGGCAAACACCTTACCTTACCTACCTCCAAAGAACAACCTTATTCATGCTCTGATCATCTTCACTGGGATACAGTAATCAAGTTCTTTCAGCTTCTCCTTCCCAGATAAGATAATAAGAAATGGAGAAACTAATTGTTGGAGGGTTTTGTTTTGCTGTTTTTTTTTTTCCTAATCTTTTGAACAAGCTTCAATTGACCTGTTTTAAGCATGTCTAGCCAGAACTGTGCGAAGAACCCCAGATGAAATCTCAGTTGAGTCATATATTAATATATATATATATATTTTTAATCTCTGCTGGGAGGCAGACCATCAGATAAATCCTCCAAGCTTTCCAATTTTCTCCCCTTTATGTCATCCTTGTGTATTTCATATACTTCTTTCTTTTTCCAGAGAACAGAAGCCTTTTGCAGTGATATTTCAAACAGTCTGCAGTGCCTCAGTAGAGAAACACCCATTCATTTTCATTAGGAGATGAACCTACTTTGGTAAACATAGAAATCTACAATCTGAACTCTTGGTAGTGCTAGGCAAGCCAAAAAATCTATCCCCTGAAGCTGTTATTTCAGTAACTTTTTTATTCAGAGTATTTACTTCTCGTTGAATGTTTTCGTTCTTTCCTGCATGCTAGTCAGCTTGTTGCTTCTTTACTGTTTCCAGCTCTTCTGCTTTACTTTTTCTTCACTATAAAGTGAGAAATGTCATCAGTTTCTGTGAAGTGGAGAGATTTTCACAGTCTTAATATCAATCTTGGTTCAGGACAAGTTTAATTTAGAACAGGTAATGGGTCTGACTCACACCATGCTGTTCGTGTCATTCATCTCTGATTTGGAACAAGCTTACTAATTTACTTATGACCTGAAAATGTCTGAAATCAAATTATATATAGCATTTTAAAAATATTTATATTGTTAAGAATGGTTATAAACATCACCAAATTCCCTCAAGATGAAATTTTGTTGTACAAATTTACAATGGATACATCTCTTTCTGAAACCTACCCTGAACGCCTACTTCACAACATCTGGAATGCCTCACACAATATACTCATGACGTTTACAAATGACTGTGTTCGACATGCTTCTCCCAGGTTTCCAAAAAGAATTGCTTTTAAAAGAATACACCAAAGAGCAGAATGATTCTGTGATCCAAAAGAGGCTTTGGTGAGATTAGATTCCCTCAGCACTTCAACATCTTTATCTCTGACCTTGCAGGTAAGAAAACATCATCGGTCAGCTACAGCAGGATGAGCAGTCATGTAAGGAATGCAGGCAATGATATTCTCGTCTGTGATCCAGAAATTGGCTTTAAGACTTAGTGAGAGAATAATCACTTTGACCTTTGTGTGCAACATCTTAAAAAGCAGTGAAGAGAGCAGGCACTCACCATGTGCCATCAGATGCTAGCGTGCAGGGAGAAAAATTTCACTGTTCCCCCTACACAGCATTGTGCTGAGCAGGAATCTAAAACAAGCAACTGGGGTGAGGACAAGAGGGAGCCACAGGTCACTGGCAGTGGCAGAGTAGTCCCAGCCACACTGCCAGCACTGCAACATGCCAGCTAGGAGACAAAGCCTCTGAACAACACTGACCCAGGGCTTACTCAGGCACAGTGGGATGGGAAGGAGAAATAAAGTTAGCCAGACAGCAGATTTCCCGGCACCACAACTGCATGTTTGCAGGAGTAAGAAGAGGCAAGCATGGAATGTTTGCTACATAAAGTCCTGTAGCTTTGCAAAGCATACATTCTTAACTTGAAGCCTTGCTGCCTCATATGAGATAAATACCAATGCATGTGCTTAGCTTGGGCCTAAAATCAAAGCCTACAAGTATCAAAAAGATGTCAAGTTAAGCATTCCTCTTCTGGAGCTGGGCCCTCTTTATGAGGGGCTTAGCAATGGGAACCTTACTGTCGTTACCGTGGTGGCAGTTTGCCTGCAAATGCTAAGGGAACATACTCTGAGGGAAGCCCTTGGAAAAGGCACAGCAAAGGAAAATTAGATTTATGAGACAACAGTAAGTTAGCAGGTCCCTGAAGATTACAGACAGCTCTGGAGACTAGAGCGTTAGTCAATGACACTACGGAAAGGAGTGGTGGCTGAGGAGCTCAGGAGCTGTCCAGTGTTGGAGCCAGCGAGGCACAGGACCTGACAGTGGGCTCAGCTGAAGGCAAACAATGTGACACACAGCCACTTTTAGATAAACATATGTAAGCACGTACAGAGGCCAAAATGCGTAGTAGAAGCTTAAACTGATGATAGTAGGTCCTCTTGGGTTCAACTTATCAGGCTGCAGATGGCCACTTGTGCTTCACTGGTGCGATACCATGCAGTGGAAGAGAAAAAAAAGGATTGAGTTATATGCAGGGCTCCTTATTTTTATATCCTGCTTCTCTTTCTCAATAGGATGCATTCTTGCTTTCACAAAGGAATATGAAGCAAAGGGACAGACACAGTAGACTTGAGGCTTATCTAGTTAAAACAGAAAGACGTGTATTTGATGCTAAATATCATGAGACAGAGGCACTACTCCTTACAGAGAGCAAATGAGAGATGCTAAACCTTGGAGCTGTCTTTGAAACCAACTCCTAGAAGTTGCACTAATAACCTCTTGCAAAATGGCTACTAATCTCTCTTTTTTCGTAATCATTCCAAGCTGCTTGTGTATCACTCCCCCCTACCCTGTGTCAACAGCAAAGTGTTTAGAGTCCCTAATGCTATGAGCCTGTTAAGACTAAAAAAACCTTAAAACACTCTTTATTCTTCCAGCTGTAGACATGCATAGGCAATTTACTTACTTCTTGCCATACAGCTCATACTCAAGAGTTCTCAAGAGGTAAGACAAACTCTTCTAGATATCAGTATTGACATATAATGGTTTCCTTTGGGGTGCAGCTACTACAATTATCTGCACTTGAAAAAAGATCAGGGATAGTAGTGAGTCATGATTTTCTTTCCATATATTTCTACAGTTCAAGGAAGACTATCCTTTATCACCAGTTGGACTTGTATTGCTTAACATTCTCCTCTGTAGTGGTCATAGAGAAGCCAACTGTCTTCTTGTTAATCTAAGTTTATACTGGCTTTGTCTGCTTTAGACTTAGAGCGGAATGAGGGAGGAAAAAATGTCTGTTACTCAGCAAGATATCAGTCATGAAAGTATGGCCCCACAGCCACGTGGTATGTAAATATCTTAGTTTTTCTTTTGAGGTGAAAAGATCTTGTGACATGAGACAGGCATTAGTTGCACACTTCTGGGATGTGCTGGTACTGCTAAAGCAAAAGTTGCCAGGATTTTTCCTTTCCTGCAGATTCCTCCTTAATCTAGACCTTTCTTTAACCACTTGCCCCATTTCCACCTTTAAATCAGTAGATACATTCTATACAGAAGAATCCACATTTGCAGATTACCACAAGCCTGAGTGAACCCTCACAAATACACAGCTTAACATACTTTCTCTTCACTAAGTCCAGAGGCAAGGATTGTGCCTTTGCTAGCTAAAATGTCTTTGGCAATACAACTGCTCATAAGGAGGCTGGAGATTGCAGGTGACAAAAAAGGGACACTGTGAATTGGAGAAGCTAGCCCACAGCTGCACAGGTCATTTCTGGACAGTGATTCAAAGCTCACCAATAGGTCAATCCTAGAATAAGAAAGTATCAAGCAGGCTACCTGCTGTGTTTTCTCATCAATTTATTGAAGAGAGAATTGTTGGCCTCTGAACAGTATCAGCAGGAAAAAACAACAACAACAACAACAACAACACCACTGCTTATAACAAATCCAGAAGGCATTGCTGAAGAAAGCTCTTGCAAAGATGATTACAATGCTGGAGTATGTCCTAAGCAGTAGACCGTTGACTGTATCTCAGAAAGCTCATATAAGAACAAGCCGGTGAATGCTGAAAGGTCGTCATGCTTTCATGCTTTGAAATAAAAAGCTCTGAAGCAAAATGTCTGCCCACAAGTATATAAAGAACAGTGGTGCCATGAGCAGGAGTGCTCCAAGGTTATATTTCAAGAAGATGAGATTCATGTAGAAAATCAATTATTCAAAAATAAAGCCACATTTGCACATGCAATCACAACTGCAGCCATGTAACCAGAGGTGTCTCAAAGTACAGGAGGCAGTCATGCACACATGAAAATGCCTAGATAGTTCCACACGCAGCTTTTGTCCTTTCTGTAACCACCTTGCCTCACATGTATGGTAGTGAGTAATCAGCACAGTACTTAGGACCACTTAGTGAACTATTGTTCTATAAATGTATTCTCTTTTCATGCTCACAAATAAGACTCTAAGTACATGTTTATATACATTTATCTTTTGTATTAGAGAAGCAATTGAGAAATGTATTTACCTGGAGCAAACAGAAAGGTTTCTGTGGATCTTAAAAATATTTTATGGTTTAAACTTCCTTTCTCCTCTAAAGCAAATGCTTCAGACTGTGAAACCGTCACGACTCGACATAAACATGGGCAAGCTGATCACGCTGCCATAGCAGACTTGTGGCTACATGTTATCACTCATTTTGTACTATTGAAGAGCAGAGTAAAATGGCCAGAAATGTCTCTGTGACTAAAAAACTAAAGTTATTTTAATGGGCTTCAAAAAAAGTATGAGCAAGAGATGGTAAAATTAAAGTTTGATAGAGAAGATGATCTATACACTGAGAAGGGAAGATTTATTCCCCACCAACTGTGGGGCAGCCTACAGACAGTGCACAAGTGCTAGTGAATAAGGGAAACCAACTGTCCTCCCAAGCACATCCCATGTTTAGCAGGTTCTTCCTGCTATCACTGACAGCAGGTTTGAACTCCTCTCCTTAAGCAGCCTCTTGATCAGTAGATTGCAGTTAACTCAAGTGTTCCAAGTCATTTCCAGAATGCTAGAGTGGGTAAGGAAGTGGGGTGGTTTGATGCAGTAAATTACAAAAGCTAATAACAGGGCAAGGGCCAAATGACTGTCTGAGACAATCATGATGTGATCCCTCAAGGAAGGCAAGAGTTTGAAGGGGATGAAAACAAGGAGAGATGCACTTGCCCACACTTCCCTTCCAGAGGCTGAGACTGGAACAAGGGCACTGAGCCCTGCCTTCCCTCTGCTGCCAGCAAATTAACTGGGAAATCCATGTGCACAGGACCTATTATGATGCCCCTCCCTGCCCAAGTCAGAGACTGGTAGCTACCTGTGAGCAGATACGATGCCCATGTAACTAAACTGTTTCAGTATCCAAGAGACAACAAGGCAAAGCAAATGAACCACAGTAGTGAACTGAAAAGACTACTGTATTTCAAGGTACAAGACTGGAAAGGACATGCACTTTATGTCATCACAGTAACCAAAACATCCTTTGTGTCTGCTGGATGTCTTCTCAACACAGCTATCTCTGTCCTTTAAAACACTCTACAAACCTCCACTGTAAAATGAGAGGTAAGATCTCTCTTATTTCCACACTGAGGAAATTCCAATACTCAATTTCCTTCATACTGGAAGGCTCCTTGGATCCTGAGAACCTCAAATTGTTTGCTTTTTTTTCCCCAGCTCTGCCCCCAAGATTCCAGAGTTGCATACTGCTTGCTCAGGTAGCAAAGAATACGCTGTTCCACTGCACATTTCTAAAATGAACATGACAGGGACCTCACAGTCAATACTTAATTAAGTACATAACTGTTTTCCTAGCAAGTCATCTCTGTTCATTGAACTTGGGAATTGTTGTGTTAAAAAACAGAATATTATCATGTAAGAAAACCGTATCATAATCACAAAAGCCAAAGTGATTGAAATTAATATCAGAAATTTCAAACCTCTGAGTCGTACAAGATACTAGGAAGAGGCCATGTTAACTGTTCTTAACTACGTTGCCCTTCTAAATTGCACTGATCATTTTTGAGAAGTTCATAGACTCCCAGTTGCCTGACTCTCTCACCAGAAGATGTGGTCTTCAGGCTTGATTTATCATGTGCAGTATGTTACATCGATCACAATATTATTTGCTTTCATCAATTCACTGAATTTGAGCCTATGTAAAATGTCACCAACATCTAATGCCATCTAAAGCCTAGCACTCTTCATGCCAACATATTTTAGAACTAAATAATGTATGAGCTGGAACAACTACTGCATTTTACTTGGAAAAATTATCTGGAAACGTTTTTGGTCTAAATTATGTTTAATTGCTTCAATCTCTTCTACTGCTCTGGGACACATTCTCCTCTGCAGCACTGACCTAGCTAACACTGTTTCTTCTCCTCCATAATCACACTGCAGTTCATAGAACTGCAGACAGCTATCAAGTTCCTTTTTTTTTTTTGTCCAAGCTATAAATGTTTCATTTCTATAATATTTCTCCTTATGTAACTGACATTTTATTCCTTGTTAACAGAACTGAAAATGTGAAGTGTCTTCCTGCCCTGTAATAGGGTAATATTGTTAACTACTTATTTTCTCTTCAAATGTGCTAAACACTTTTTAATTGGTGACAGAGGGAATGGTAATGCTGGACTTGTGCAAGCCTGTCTTTCATCTGCAGAACTACAGTTCCAGATCAAAGGCTCCCAACTTCTTGGAGCATACTGGTATGGCACAGCACTGAAAATCAGGCAGGGAGCTGCCTGAGGCCAGCCTCAGTTCAGCTCACCTTATTCACCATGGCTAGAGAACAGGCATACAGATTATAAAATTAAGACACTGTTCCCTGATTTGCAGCAGAATGAAAGAAGGGTGAACACAGTGAGACTGCTATGCAAATAGGGAAAATAATCTAATAAAATACAAACATAAATCCTATATTTTCAGGGAAGTAAATGTCAAATACTGTCACTAAAAACAACAGTGGATGCAGTGAAATTTTGCCCCTTGTGCCTACATACTCTACTTATCTGACTTGATTCAGGAAAAAAAAATGGTCGCAGTTAAAGTGTTGTAAGCGTTTGACATATGGCCCACAAAACTCTGCACTAAAAAAACTACGTACAAGACATCAGAGGCAAGTAACTAAGAAAAATGTAAACACTAATACTCCATCCAACTTGTATGGATGTTCTTTCTGCATCTCCCTGGAAGATTTTCAGAGCAGTAACATTGAAAAAGGTTGGAAACAACGGCCATAGCAATCCAATCGCAAAGCAAAAGAGCTCTCTCATTTGAAATTAAGTTGTGTTACAGTTTATTCTTGCCAGTTCCAACAATGTAGTCAAAACACTTCCCACACTAAAAGCTGGACTCTTGTCTAGCCACCAACAAGAAATGGTGCCATATCAGCAAAGCAAACTGGGCATGCCATCACCCTTTCTCCAGCAGTAATATTCCTGCCAAACAAGAAACAGTGAATTACTCACATAATATTGGAGAAAATAATTAAATATGATTTCATTGCATTCTAACACTATGTTTTATTTTTAGCAAACTGTTGTTTAGTCTCCAGCATTTTTCCTTTGTCTTTCCCAGTATGCTCTTGAAATGGATATGGAAATCAACTGCATTCACAAATAGCAATGCTGTACTTCAGCATTCCTTGAAACCAAAGGCTTGTTTACACCTTGAATTAATTTGTAGTTAACATTTTATGCAGGCACTTTTATTTTACTGTATATCAGAAATGAACTAATCAAGAAAAACTGCACATGCAAACAAATTCTAATGTAGGGTAACAAGGCTCCGTGCAAAACCTTTCACAGGAGTGATATCACAGAACAAACAGAAGGTGGAGAACTGCAGAGCTTTGCTGTTTCGGAAGCAGAAGTTCATGGGTCATTGAGGTCTCTTGCTCTTATGGCCATTCTTCTTAATTCTCAAGCTAATGGTAATTGGAAGAGGCAGCAGCTTATACCATAGCTACAGGAACATGTCAGTAGAAAATAAAGCAAGCAGAAGAAAGTATAATCTGATAGTGTACTTGCATATTAATATTCCTGCTTCCCCCTCCCCAAAATCCACAGCATTCCATGTACTGAAAGGATTAGTTAGATTAATTCACTGAAATCTAAGGTCATCACAAATTTTCCTTTTCTCTGTTGCACAAATGCGTGTTCTGACATGCCATTTAAACTGGAATTGAGCTTAGCAGTAATACATGTTATTTAAGAACATCACAGATTTCTGAAAGTAGCTACAAAGCAAAATCTGTTTGGAATTGCTCAGTTTTATGCACGGAGGTTTCTGCATGAGTTGGCAGCTATATTTACATTTTCTATTTATACAGCAACTAACATCCATGTTTTACAAACATGAAGGAATAAACTTTGTAACTGCCTTGTGAAACACATCTCTATTTTGGAACTGACAAGACTCACACAAAGAAAGGGATAAATGCCTTGTCTAGGATCAAGTCAATTAATAGTTAGAATCAACACTTTCAGAGCTGGAGCCTAGCATCTGTGCCTTCTTTGCATATAGAAGCAGTCACTTATCTTCAAATAGTCATAAGATTGGTCATGTCATTCAAGGTTTTGTACACAACCAAGTTATCCACGTAGCAGCAAAGTGATCAATGATTAAAAACAAATGAGCTCAGATCAAATCAAATGCAAACAGAAATGCTTTTGAGAAAAAAATGAACAAAAGACCTGAAACTATTTGAATGGTCAGTTCGACTCAGAAAAAGAAGTTTTGCTTTTTCTTCTATGATGCAGAGTATGGTGGTGCAAAACCCTTTCAAAACTCAAGTTTTGAAACAATGCTTTAAAATTAGACTTGGGGTATATCTTTCCTTACCGATGTTGTTTTCATCTACTGGACTTCACAGAAGGGGAAGATTTCAAGTGCCCTGTCTCCCAACATGCAGCTGGAGTACTTGGCCACAACATGATTCTTTCCCAGTGAGGGACTGGGATAAGTCCAGAAAGAGCCCTCTGTCTAAGTGGGATCACTAGGGCAATGTGGTAAATATCCCTGCTCTCCCAGCACACCACCTTCTGCTACGGAGAATAGCACAGATCAAGAAGTTTTCTAACAACCTACTGGGCAAATGCTGACTCGGGGGGAGGGAGGGGAACACTGAGGGTGGAAAGCAGGGAGCTGACCAATTTTGTGAAGGAAGGAGAGGGCTGGATGAAAAAAAGGTAGTGATGAAGCACACTACAGATCCTACATCTAGATTAGATATTCTACAGCACAGCAGCACAGAGCACTGCAAGGAATGGGCTCCTCATTCTGAGGATCATTCTGACAATTTCTAGTAATGTCCAAACAGATCCACAACTCTTCATTACCTGTTTATTTTGTATCATACGTGCTACCAAATGAAAATCCGGATCAGTTCAGCTGCTGAGAGAATGCATCTATGTTACAGTTAAGAACAATAATGCACTGCTGAGATTTGGCTTTCGTCTGCTAGAGCTTTATTAGATCCTTGACTTCTCCCTGGATCTCATTGTGTGCCGCTTGCTGTGAAACTCTAGCAAATGCTCTGTATGACTGGTGTGTCTGACATCTAATGCCCACTGCAACTAACCACGTAACCACGTAGCCACGTAAACATAATTAATCACTCAAGTATTCTCAGGAACTATCCACAGGGTCTGCAGAACATTTAGCACTGGCCTGAAACCTCCAAGTGCTTGGCAGACAACTGTTTAGCAGCCAGGGCTGTAGGACTCAGGCTGGCATAGAAGACACACTTTGCCTAGAAACAGAAAGTCGCTGGAGCACGAGTGTTCAGATCAACATCCTGCAAATCACAACTTTGTGTAGGTTTAGTTTCTGATTCTATACGATGCCTTCAGAAAAGACTTAATTTAATTTAATTTAAAATTTCATGTAGTTCACATTAGTTAAAAACAAATTGAGTATTTCCATCATACTCATACTTTGCTAGTGGTAATAGCATACAGTCATCATCCACACTAATTACAAGACCTTGCTGGGTTCCTTGTTTGTGTGATACTAAAGTTTTGCAAGATTTCAGTGAGTCACTGGCCTCTGGCAGCAGCAGTAGCAGGAATACTTTGCACTTGCACAGCACCTTTCATCTTAGAGCACTCCTGAAACACGCGTTCTCCTTATGGTCCTGTGACACAGAGGCAGGCATCCGAATACACTTCAAAGTCAGATGAACTGTGGCACAATGAGGTCACAAAACCTGGCCCAAATCCCTCCCAATGCTTGTTCTGAAAGTCCAGACAATAACACTTACCCCAAAAATGAGCTTCATAAAGTATTAATCAAAATGTTTAACCCCCTACCAGTTTGCAAATGGCACGGACAGAAGATAAGCTCACTAATTCTTTTGGATACATTATTCATGACTTGTTCAGCTTTTCTGGTATTTTTTTTTTTTTTTTTAAGGAAAAACAGAGAAATGCATTTAAATACAACAAAAAAAGGTTTGTTTTTTGAACAATTATTAGAAAAAAAAAATTAGAATCCAAAATCTGTATCACCTGCTTTATAGTTCACTGCCTGATCCCAGCTACTGAACTGTGCTCAATTCTCTGCAGGACACAAACTCTCTTGTGATTTCAGGAGAAACTGGCAGTTGGACTCTGCTTGCCTGGGTTCAATTTCCAAGTAGCTGCATGCCACTGAACACTATGTCTGCATGCCTAATAGTAGTGTATGTAAATAAAATTACCAAGCCAACATCAGTTGAAATTAAAGATTCAGGGCCCAGCTGCATTGTAGTGTGAAAGGACAAAGCACCCCTGTTCCAGTAGATAACTAGAACAAATAAGGGACCACTGCAGAGAGGACACTGAGGGTCCAGATACTGCAAAATATTGCCATCTGCCTGATCTCTCCCATGAGCAGCAGACAGTCACCAGCTGTACTTGCAAACTGTATTTCATCCTGCTGAAGGCTAATAGTGCACTTCTGAGGAAGCCATTTAAATAAACTGCACCTCACTCAACCCCTTGGTAATAGTTCTAATACAATACATAAACTACAAATTAGCCCATCACGGTATATGTGAGCAGCTCTGAAAGTGTGTTACAAAGAAAACTGATGAGGAAAGTAACAGATTTCTGAATGCATGGGGTTACAGCAGTGCTGTTTGCTGGGTGAGTTGTTTGAGGCTGTGCTCCACTCCCCTGCATGGGAGCAGTTGATCTATTTCCTTTCAAGCAAGTACACTTAACAACATTTTCCATAGAAGTCAGGAATTTTAGTGCAAATCCTGATCTAAAGCACCCAGTAATAGTGAATCCGGGGATAAGGTTCTAAGAGTGAAACGCTCTTGCCGGCAGAACGAAGGGACTAACCTTTCTTCTGCTGGTGTCAAGCTCTTTGGATAAATGCTCTGTCCTGTGCATTTGTGGGCGTACATAAGGATAAGTAAATAAACACATACCTGCACATGCATGCATACACACAAACACACTGTTTCTGCAGAAAAGGGAAAATGAAGCAAAATATTTGGGATTATTTTCCTGAAGGTCTTTCTCTCAGAAGAAATTTTCCTAAAAGATATGTGAATAAATTGTAAGAGAAATGGGTTGCAGAAGGTAATGGAAATGGATCAGAAATGGTTTACTTCACCAGTCTGCTGGCAATTTATCCTGTCATACATCAGGATTACTTTTTTTAGTACAAAAAGATATCAGGTATTTGTCTAAGAAGGTTTCACGAGGTGAACAGACGAGGTCAGATGACCGAACTGGAATAGCTCTGTAATACAGCCTTGGCATGAAGTGCTGCTGGATGAGGGTTCCAGGGTCACCAGGAGACTCCTCTCTGGCTACAGTGGTGCTAAGCAAACTGCAGGAGATGAGCTTGCCAGCTTTCATGAGCACTGCTCCAGCATTTTTTACTTTCTACCAACTAAATAAAATTGTCAAAGAAATGGTATAGGACAAGGATGGCAGCCACAAAATACATTCTGCAAGTACTCTGTATCCCTTATAGTTGCAAGAAATCCAGAGACAGCAACATTAACAACTATCTGGCAGCTTCCTACTGATGTTGGCTGTTGAACAAAACTAATCGACACCTAGAAAAGTCTCTCCAGTGAAAAAAGGCTGACTTTGTTTTGCACTCTTCAGTCCCAGGCTAATATTGTTAGGTTTTGTTACAAAGGCTGTGCTTTGAATACTTCTTCCAAATACCTTCCTGCTTGAGAAAGCAATGTATGAATACAACATATCAAAAAGGTTTCTGACTTAAGGTATTTTTAAACACCTTTTCCTCCCTGCTCACACAACGTGCATTCTCTGCCTCATTTTTGCAGTCGTCTCTTACTTCTGATCTCTAGTTCTCCTGTTTCTTTTACAGTACTGTCCAGAGGGGTTCACTTTACTTCGTGATAATTTGACTGCCATTATCATTCCTAGAAATCTTTTTTATCCGAAGCGTACATTCACTGAGGGACGTACCGGAGCCCTTTCAGAGCTATCAGTTGGCACATCCATTCTTTTATGTGGCTTCCTTTCAGGCCTGTTATTATAACTATTACAGTTTTGGAGAGCAGAAAGGTGACTGGCTCAGAAAGCCAATGTATTTTCAGCTACACAAGTCCTAATGTCCTATGGGTGTTAAAAATAATGCATGTAATACAAGTAAAACTTCAAGTATGTATGCAATTACTGTCCTTTTGACAGTAAGAGGATTTCTTCTGACCTGGAGTGACTTTGTCCCTGTCTCAATTTCCTGATTTCCATGTAGGTAAGCTCCCACTGGGCCGGTACAAAATATCTCTTTCTAGCTCCCAGTACTGATCACAGGTTTTCTTCAGCAGTCTTGCTACTTGCTAGATTTTTCCCTCTTTAATTAAACACCTACCCAGTCACCCATCTCAAAAACAGGTACCCTAACACCCCCAGAGGGCCAGTCTCAACCTATGCCATGGCTATCAAACAAAATCCACTTTCTGAGATGTCTTTTGCATGCTGTTGTAAAAGACAGATAAGATAGATAAGTACCATCCACATATTAACATCCCTGCTGTATTCCATCTGGAATGTAATTCATTCCAGATCAGACAGAAGAACCCTCACTTATACAACTGCAGTCTTTTGTTTGCTATTTTTTCATATTCTAGTCCAGAGTATACCGAAGATGGGATGTTTCTAACAGGTTGATGTGGGTTTTGAATGAAGCTGACCTTGTATGAATTAACTGAATACACGCACCTGTCACATGGCATTTGCTGAACGAACTACTTTCAATTTAATTTCTGTTGTATGCTATTTATGTGGTATAGTTATTAGCATTTAAGTCACCATTTCCCTTGTTGTTTCTACCTTCTCTTTTTTTCCCTAAGCATGATTTACAAAAGACTGATTCAGTAGGAAGGTACTCAGTTGTTAGAGAAGGATGGAACTGCAATTTTTTCATATCACGGCTTATTTAAATTTAAAGGACTAGGAAGCAAAATGAGATTAAGATAAGCATGATAAACACACGATAACTGTTTTTTCCTACTGTAATACGTGTCCTTTGGCTTTCCTCTTCATAAACAGGTGAAAGTATGCATCAGTTTTCTGGTATCTTTGCTTATGGAGTATGGGAGCAGGTGCCTACTCTGGTTAGGAGCAAGGAGAAAAGCTGTATAGGATGCAGTACTTACTGTGGCTGCCTAGTTTAACATCACGAGTGTACAGTGTCCTAATAAAAAGGTGGCGTGAGCCCCTGTACCACAGCCGGACACATGGCTGGGGCCTTACATGTCATAAGCACCGAACGGAGAGACCACAGAGCTCTCTGCAGCATGATGCTGTGACAGATGAGCATCCTTAATGAAGAGCAAAAGAGCAGAGGATGTCAAGTAGGAAAGGTAGTAAGCCGGGATCAGGACAGCCCGGGATTGCCCACGGGTATCTGAGCAGGGCTGAGGTGCACGCACCCGCTAGCAGTCTCAAGCAGGGCCGCGGCCAGCCGGAGCGCAGCATCACGGTGACACCGGCCCGCAGCCCCGCGGCCACCCCCGGGCCGGCCGCCGCACGCCCTCCCTTCGGGACGGCCCCGCGGGGGGACCGCGCCGCTGCGGCAGCGCCGGGCGGGGACGGGGGAAAGAAGCGCAGAACCCCTCGAATGCATTATGTAATGTCACGTTATATAATCCCGAAATGCACGGGGGAATCAAAAAGTCCTTCCCCGTCAGCCTGAGGTCGGGGCAGCCCCGGTGCTGCCGGGCTGGCGGCAGAGCACGGCGGGGCCCGGCCCGGCTGCGCTTTGCGTCGCGTCCCTTCCCGCCGCGGCCCTGGGGGAAGGCGGGCGGCGGCGCCTTACCTGCTCCCCGAAGTCGATGGCGATGTTGGTGATGCCCAGAGGGACCAGGAAGCGGATGAGGGGCCAGTAGTTAGTGAGCGCTGGAAATTTCACCATAGTCCCAGCTGCGCGGTGGCCCCAAGCACATCTGCCGCCGCGGGAGACCGCGAGGGAGGACGCCGGGACGAAGGATGAAAGGGCAGAGGAGGAGGAGGGCGCTGCGTGTCCGCGTGCGGGAGGACGGGAGCGGCGAGGTGGACGCGGACCCCCGGCCGCCGGGGCCGTCGCTCGCTGCTCGGCGCGGCGCGGCCCTGCCGGGTGCTGGCTGGCGGCGGGCGCTGTGCTGCCGCCTCAGCAGGAGACCCGGGAGATCAAGTCCATCACCGCTGCCCTCCTCCCACACAACAATGATCCGCCGCCGCCGCCGCCGCTGCCGCCGCCGGAAAAAAAAAGAGGAGGGACGCGGCCGCCAGCCTCTTCTGCGGGCAGCGCTGCCATCCTCGGGGCGCGGGGGCAAGGGGAAGGGCGCGGAGCGGGCCCCCCCTCGCCCCGCCTGACGCTCGCCGGCGGCAGGGCGACGGCCGCGGCGCCGCGGAGGAAAACACCGCCCTGCCCTCCCCTCCCCGCCGCCGCCGCCGCCGCCGCCGCGGGGCCGGCGCAGGCCGCGAGTCCGCGGTGCGGGGCCGAACGCCGCCGGGGGCCCGGGCCGGGGCGGCGGGGCGAGGCGGGCGGCCGTGCGGTGGGGCCCGGCCGCTCGGCGCCGCTCTCCGCGCCGGGCGCCCGAAACACGTGGGTTTGACACACGCACCGCACACGGTCTGCCTGGCGGCGGCGGAGGGGGAAAGAGCGGCACCGAGCGGCTCCTCCTGCCGCCGGAGCGCCGGCGCGGTTCCCCCGGCCGGGCGGGCTGCCTCAGCCCGGGCTTCTGGCTTCGGCACCTGTCAGCCGGCAGGGCGGGGAGGGGGCCCGCGGGCGCTGTGCCCGCTCTACGCCGACCCGGGGCCATCTTGAGGCGGTGGGCGTCGGCGTGGCGGCTGGCACGCCATGGGTCGGGTGCGGGCCGGTTTCCGTTGTCTTTCAGTTCTCGCAAGCAGAAGGCCCCAGCGAGAGCACTGCAGTACTGTGTGAAAACCTGCGCTCGGCGTTTCCTTGGTCCTCTGGCTGCGAGTACCGGGCAGCCCCAGCTCCCTGCAGGGCCTGCTGCACGGTGTCACGATGCCTTGTGTTGCCCTAATCAACTGGGTGCAAACGGAGCTATGGCGGTACAGGGCTGCTGGCTGCTTCG
Source organism: Chrysolophus pictus (assembly GCA_037305975.1). NCBI lineage: Eukaryota > Metazoa > Chordata > Aves > Galliformes > Phasianidae > Chrysolophus > Chrysolophus pictus. The sequence goes on along the minus strand of CM074577.1, from coordinate 23,587,059 downwards.
TGCCCTGTGAAGGGGTGGAATCAGAATCATTAAGGTTGGAAAAGACTTCTAAGACCATCTAGTCCAACCATTAACCGGTCACCACCATGCCTGCTCAACCATGTCTACCCATGCCACATCTCCGCCATTTCTTGAACACCTCCAGAATTGATGATTCCACCACCTCCCCGGGTAGCCTATTCTAGCAACTCATCACTCTTTCTGAGAATAAATTTTTCCTTATACCCAACCTGAACCTCCCCTGGTGCAACTTGAGGTCATTTCCTCTTATTCCATTGCTGTTATCTGGGAGAAGAGGCCGACCCCCACTTCACCACAACCTTTCAGGGAGTTGTAGAGAACAATAAAGTCTCCCCTGATTCTCCTCTAGAATGAACAATCCAAGTTCCTTCATCTGCTCCTGATAAGAACTGTGCTTCAGATCCTCCACCGGTTTCATTGCCCTTCACTGGCTGTGCCAGGGCCTTGATGTCTTTCTTGTAGTGAGGGGCCCAAAACTGAACACAGTACTCGAGTACTTCTTTGCCACCTGCACACACTGCTGGCTGATGTTCACCTGGCTGTTAGCTAACATCCCCAGATCCTTTTACTCTGTGGTACTCATGCATCAAGAGAAAAGCTGAGTGGGATCTGTAGCTAGCCCTCAACCAAGGAGATGTCTAGTCCATGGCTTTTCATCTGATATAAAAGTGCATTATCTCCCTTATTTGTATAAAGGGAGAATGTTTGCCAGTATCCTCTGTTCATGTTTTTCAAAGTCTGCCTGAGTTCTGGACAAAAGGAATGTGTTTGAGGCCCAGCCCTGGTCCTTGTAGACTGAGAGCACACATGGCTTTCCAACCCACAGCACTGAAAAACTGAGAGGCTCTTTCAGTTCAGCGGATAGGAGGAAAGACACAAAGCCCTTCTAAGAATTTTACGGAAGTTTCTCAACATTTTAAAACTCACAGGGGGATTTTGCAGTCTCATTACAATTGAGTTTTCCGGTAGCATTTAGCTCAATTATGTCACCTTTCACATCTCAAGAAGTCAATGGTCAAAAAGAGGGGCGGGCAAAGAGTTCAGGAAGGCCAAGGTCATGCGATGACTGATGTCTGTGTCTGATCCTCAGAGGAGCAAAGCACAGCAGAGGAGTGGTGGGCAGATGTCCTAGCCAAAAGCTTGTGTGAAGCATTTACATTAGAATGTGAATGTGTTTTGGAGAGTCTCTGGGAGCTCAGAAGATCTGAACAGGCAGATGTGAGGCCATGGGGTGGAGTGACAGCTGACATGGCAAAGCCAGCCTGCTGCTAGAGGTTTTGTCCCTCCCATGGCTGGAGCTGTCCCACCTCATAGCCTTCATGCCAGCACAGGGCATGGCCTTCCTTGTGGCACACAGGATTCAACTCAGAATGCTTATGATCTTTGTGAGGATGCAGACATGCCTGTGGATCAATTAACATGCCACAGGCATGGTGTCATAGGAATGAGGCCATATAGCAGTGTGAAGCAGGAGAGGACATTAAACTGAGAGATTGTGTATGTATTTTTGTACTAACAGCAACATTATCTTCGATAAGAAGGTCCCCTTCTTTGTCCTATGGTGAGTATATGGCATACTCCTAAAGCATAAATGAGAGTAAATCATTAAAGCATAAATCATGTTCAGTGCCCCAGCATGACCTGTGGCTGCGCTCATGTGAATGTTTTGTGATTATTTTTCAAGGTTGTGGTGAAAAGTACAAACTCGTTTGTTTTCCAAAGAATGTAAACTGTAAGCTCTGCTCTAGGTAGGTACCTATCTAACCACCTCCAATTCTTGCTGGACTTCATGAGGCTTTGAATCAGCGGCTGGTCCATAGGACCATTTTGAACCAAAGCCATGATGGGGAACACTGAGTCCAAGCAACTTGACTAAAGTTAGGCTGAAGTAGAAACTCCAAGGTAGAGGTAAGGGTTCTAGTGCTAGCTGCTTTTCTTCACTTGCTCATGTCAGCTGAACTGAACTGCCTGCCAGGTTAGACACAGCCTGTGCCTTTGCTTATGTGCCAGGCTGCAGATGACCCTTGTAGTAGGGCCCCTTCTTTGAAGGAAGTCTCATGGCTTTTGAAGACAAGATTAGGTGTATCTCAAAGCATTAAATCAATATTTGATTCTCTCTCCTGAGATTGCATTTGGTTTTAGATAACTGTATCACCAGTAATGTATTTATTCCTGATAGGACTAGGTTTTACTGTGAGTGAGGTCATTCCGCATTGTCATAGGTCTGAGAAAAACTTAAAACTGAAACTGCGGAATAACACTGTTCAGAACTCTCTACTTTTACATATTTTTAGTTAAAGTTACTGTTTTGTTTCAGTTCAGAGGGATTTTTTTTAGAGGAAAGAAACCTTTAGTGCTTTCCCTAAATCAGAAAAGAAGTAGCAGAGGAGCCTCCAGACTGCTTGTAAATGCACGATTTTAACTCGCCGTCTGGATGAGCTGATGTTTGATAACTGCCTCTTCTCATGTCCAGCAAAAACAAACCACCACAAAATTAAAACTTCCTAAATCAAGACATTTCAGCATTGCACATGTGCCTCACAGTACTAATTATAAAGCATCCATAGTGATTAATTATTTTGTCACAAAATTGTGCTCAGGCCTAGAAATTCTGAGACACCTGAGAAGTTTAATGGAGTGTGACTGAAGTAGATCCATTTGGGAATTTATTATGTATTCATAAAGTAGTTAATATTTCTTAGCACCAGTAGATAGTGGATCAGATCCCTTAAATCTGCTATTAATTTCCACCTGATTAGATCACTTGAGAGCTCTGCTTAACTTTTTATTTTCCTACTGCCTAAAGAAATAGAATAGTTTCACTTTAAGAATGGTTTCCATTTAGCTCATAACCTGTACTGAGGTGTCCTGGGAAAACGTTCACAAAACTGATTCTCTCTGAGTTCTATATATTAAAAGTATTAAACGTTTTTAATAAACAGTTGGGCTATTTTTTAGGTTTGTCTGTCTGTCTTCTCATTCATCTCTTCTGTTTATGGAATGAATGTGGTTCTTGTGTGCTTCTTTTCCAGTCCAGATCATATTTACGGTCATAAAACATAGTCCCTCAGATTCATTACAGAAACAAAATTGTATTTGGAACCGAAGAACAGGAACAGTTTCTTACATCTTGAAGTCAGTAGTTTGCTCAGCTGATGAGCTGAGGAAATAGGTCATTTTAGCTGTGTTGGGCAAAAAGCAGTGATTACTAATCGTTTCCTTTCTAGCATGTTTTCTGTTACACTGCGTTACTTACTCATATACCAAACACTGTCTGTTTGTTTAATGGAATAATAAGACATAGAGAGGACAGCAGGAAATAATTAGACACAATATCTCTACTTTTTATAGAAGAATAATCTAGTCCAGGAATATCTTGAAGCAGGGCAGTCAATGGAGATGGAAGTCCATATGGATCATATATGATCCTGTAATGTTTATTATGTTGTGTACTATAACCCTCTGCAGAGGATTGTAATATGAATGATGAAACATATCATCAGAAAAGTTCCTTGTGCCTGGTAGCAATATGTGCCTTTAGCAATATGTGCCTTTAACTTCTGTTTACATAATAGGATCAAAGTCTGGAGTTGTCTCTATAGCAGATTGTATGAGGACAATGTACTTTAGCTTTACTCATGCTGTCAGAAATGCAATGTGCAGGTCAGTGCATGAGCTTCAACATGCCTAAAAATTCACAGTCCTTTCCTGAGTTTAAGGCAGGTTCATCACCTCAGACTACAAGATGGAAATCCTGAGAGGACCCTGTTGTGCATCTTGCTTCAGAAAAATGTCCCTATTTCTTTGTTGAGATGAAGCTAACTAGCTATGAGAAAAAAAAAAAAAAAAAAGGCTTGTGTTTTTTAATTTCTGGTCTTCATCTTCCCATCTCCAGTTGGCTATTTAGCTGTCACCTATGCTTTGTGGAGTCACTGGCTCTCTTCCAAACCTTATATTCTACCTAGATTTTTTTTCCCCCCTTATAGTGCAGTGATTGAGAAACATTCAACATAGAAGAAATTCAAACTAGTGGTTAACAAAATTTGTGAGCCCACTGCTCCATGGAGGACAGACAAAGTTGGTATTCTAGCCTACAGAATGGCCAATGATTCTGATCTCTGAATGGCCTTGGGCTGGAAGAGGGTAGATGGCAACTGTCCTTTACTGCCCATTATCTGAGAAATTGGAAGGATATTGCTGTGGTCATGTTCTGCTTCTATCCTCAGTTATTCTTCACCTTGCAACATCTGCTTCTTGCAGTCAGAAGTTTAATTTTTAACGAATTCCAGTGCATATTTCAAGCTCTTTCTACAACAGTAGTTAGAACAATAAGATTGTAATTTGAAAAGGCTGTTAAACTATGACTGTGTGAATTCTCAGAATTTGTATTTATTTACAGAATCTTTAAGGTTATATTCTGATTCATATTTAGTATTGAGCAATAAAAGTGAAAATCATCTACTCACTTAGTTTTTTAGTGGATTGGCCAGGCCCAAAGACTGGTTTTAAGGAATCTCCATGACCCAGCTAAAGAACGATGCAGCCCTTCTTTCCTCAAACTCCAGTTCTGCAAAATGGAAAGAAATATGCTTGGCTTCTTCTTTTCCTGCAGGGCCAAGGAAACACATATGCACAACACCTTTTCTTCTTGCGTGCAAACTAGGTCTATATAACTGCAGTTATTGTGAGCTCATTCTTCTTCTGAAGAGGCTTCATCTCATGGACTTAGTAGAACTCACTTTGTCTTATGGGCACCATGTTCTTGGGCTGTGTGCCTGGCTGTGCCTTCTAGGCTATTGCAGTTCATAACCAGAAAGAATGCAGAAATGCTGTGAGAAAAGGCTGTATATATAACATTCTACTGCATAAAGAGATAGAGCTGAAAGAAAAGATCAGAAAACAGCCAAAGGAATTAGGGTTGCCAGGCAGACAAATGTCCAAGTAATCAAATTCTAAATTAACTACAAGCTCAGTGTGAAGAATCAAAATGATCTTTCCTGTTGTCCGATGTCCCCTCCCTAAGGCCAGTCTGCTCTGGCCTCAGCTGGCTTGTCAAGTTAGATGATAAAGATAATGGCCCCGCAGGAAGCCCATGTCTTTCATTTTTGGCTGACATAAATGCACTGGGAGCTCCAGGCAGATGTTTCCCAGCTCATGATGCGGGAGAATGTTCCTATTAATACTTAACAGGCCAAGATAAAAAGAATGGCAATTTTCAGTGGCACAAGGAGATCTGGGTCAGTCAGAAGTGCCTAACTCATTTTGCAGGTAAATATCACAATGCTGTCCTGCATCGCCTGCAGCAGGAGACCAGCACAGAAAGTGCCTTCTACCGCAGGACATCAAAGAATTTTTGTTCTGCACACCTTGTCTATGCTATGGTATGTGCTCCACAGCTCACTGAGGCTTGCAGCCTAGGATAATCCCAGCTGTATGTATGATCTGTGAACTGGAGTTAAAAACCTTATTTTTATTTGGGGTTGTGTTCTGAGTCCAAAACTTTATCTTCTTCTGAAATGACACCAGGCACATGACTCTGCAGCATCTCCAAAATGAGGGAACTGGAATTGCATAAATGCTAATACAGCCTTGCAGGAAGCAGTCTGGACCAGGCTGTGCCTGAATTAAAGATTTCTCTCTTTAAGTGTATGTAGCGTGGCATCTGCATTCCTTAGGGACTTCGGTGTTTATGAACCTTGTACACTACAGAGAGGACTGCATTGTCCTTACATCATGCCTGAGGCTTTGGCATTGTTTTACAATCAGTGTGAGGGAAGAAGGAGAGAGATCTCCTCTTTAGCTTTCTCATAATCAAAGCAAACATATACAAATGTTGCTTTTTCTCATCATAGGGGAATTTAAGCCTTTAAACAGAGAGCTTTTGTTGTTGTTGTTGTTTGCAGAGTTTCACTCCAGTAATTACTTAGGAGTGTGGGTGTGCTACAGAGAGGTGAATGGGGTTTTATGCTTATCTGAAATTGTGAAATTTGAATTTTATTTTTAATAGATAAAGACATTTGGATTTTACATCATACAGTTTACTTAATGATTATGGTTGGTGCATTCAAATGTCTTGAAAGAAATGTAAATAATGATTTGAAAAATATTTTTCTGAAACTTATTTCTAGTTAATAATTTAAAATGTATTTGTGCATTTGATTATCTTTGATTCACCAGAAATTCAGAATCATTTTTATGTATATTCAGGATCTTTGGTCCAAGCATTAGGTCTTTTTCAAGCTATTTACTTTTCTCTAAAACATTTACATGTAATATTGGTTATTTTGTTATACAGTAAGCACATAACCTTACCACTATAGCAAGAGTTGCAAAGGTCAATCTTTATGACTGTATGTATCTTTAAAGTGAAAATCAATATTATACTCAGCTGTCTATGGAAATTGCAGGCATAGATGAACACCTTCAGCTAAAACTTGTAGAAGAAGGTGTTGAATTTCTGTTCCAAACTCTTCTCTTCCACATTCTTTTATGATATTGAGCTCAGTAATGAGATTAATTGTTGAGAATACATTTGAATGTTTCAGAAATATGCATTTATAAGATTGCAACAAATCATGCTCCCCAGTTTCTGCAGGAGGATGTTATTTTATCCTACATAGGCATCATGCCAAGTACAGCTTCTGTATTATTGCAGCAATCATAAAAATAGCCTCTGTACAGCATGTGTAGCAAAACAATGAATAATCTAACATATTTGTGAACAGATAGCAATGTGCAAATGCATAAGCATTATTTATTAGTGTTTCTGTGACTTAAAATGTTATTGTGTGTGCATGCTTAGAGACAGTATTCCCAAAGTACACTAGGAGTTAAAAATAACAGTAAGTTTTATCTTTAAAATATACAGTGCTGCTCTTTGACATCTTAGACATTGCTACCGTCTGGTCATCTGATATTTGATAAAATATGCTTATTTTAGAGAAATGTTATTTCGTTCTTACTTTCCTTTTACCCCCTGGGAGTTTTAAATAAGGATTTGCTTTTCCTTTTTGGAATGAGCACTTTGTGCCTTTAAGATATGGATGTTGTTGAAGAGGATGTACAAAAATGTTAAAATGCCAAAGTAGTTGATTTAAGAAACTATACAAAAACACGTATCTGTTCTTTCATTGTCTTTCTGCCAGATGCAAAATGTTCCACAAACCTGGGGCTGTCCTCACGTGATATGTGCTGCAATAGCAGAAATAGCAGTGTCAATAGAGCCCCTTTTTTTGCAGACGAGCACAATATAGTGTAACTAATGGCTTGTGTACATTTAGTCGGAGGACTTATCTGTAACTGATGCTGTTCTGATGTATTTTGATGTATGATATTTTTGCTGAATTTAAATGGAAAGAAAAAAAAAAGAAAAAGAAGAATTTGCTCACAGACAGGACGTCCAGTCCAACCAATTAGTTTAGAAGTATTTAGAGAAAAGAACTTTGAAACCAAGTATAGTCAGCTATTTGTGTGTGGATAATGTTCTTACGCAAGGTCTCAAAATTTTATTTTTTGTTTATGGATTTTTATCTACTTGCATCATTTGCTTCTCTCACAAAGAAATAAAGGGGAAAAAAAGCAACAAAAACTAGTTTCATCTGAAAACTTGAAGTGTTTCCTCCAAGGCCTGGATATTTTTGATTCTTTGAGAAAATAAAATAGAAGTATGTGTTACTGATAGAATAATGGAAGCTGCTCTCACAGTCTAGTTAGTATCTTATGTTACTTTTCAAAATGCTTACTACTGAAAAATGGATTGACCCTTGTCCATCACTCTTCTGTCCTTGCAGGGTGTTCACCTCCTCCTCAAATAAAGGGAGGGTAGATACTGGATAGTTAAACGATATCTGTTCAATTTTTTTCTCTGATCAGGGAGACAAATCAATATGTCCTATTCAAACAAATGTAGTTGGTAGATAAAGGTGAATGAGTAAATGATAGAAATCTAAAAGCAATTCAACTTCAGCTAATATAAAAATTCCTCTTTAATATGCTATTTATAGATATCCAAAAGAAACAGGATGGTCAGGTCCTCTGTAAAAGGAAGCTGTATTGACTGATGGAAGAGAATTCAGTTTGCATAACTGTTTGTTACTGAAACTGTCTAGTAGTTGACAGATTTCAGCAGAAGATGTCTCTGATAAATTCTGTAATTTTGATCAAATGCATTTCAAAATAAAAATGAATTTGAAATTTAAAAAATTTCCAGTGCTTATTGCACTTTCTTTCAAATGCTGTACGAGAGGCCCTGTAAGCTTGTTAAAAACATGTAGATATAACTATGCTAAATAACATAACTATTGGCATTATTCCTTCTCTCAGCATTTTTGCTGTCATTCTTTTCTGTAGTTTAAAAGCAGCATTATGGAGGGACAGGGAAGACTAGGCCAAGTATTCTCATCATTTGCATGTGGATACAAAGTACCTTAGGTTCTGCTGGATTCTCTTAGTTTCCCCAGCTTTCTTATCGATGACATACACCTTGGGACCCTCAACAACTTTGCTGATGACACCAAGCAGAGAGGTGCAGTTGACATGATAGAAGGAAAGAATGCCATCCAGAGGGACCTAGACATGCTCAAAAAGTGGGTACAGGAGAGTCTAATGAGGTTTAACAAGGTCAAGTGCAAGGTTTGGACTTAGGTTAAGGCAATCCCAGATATGAGTCAAACTGGGAGAAGAACTCAGTGAGAGCAGCCCTGCAAAGAACTTGGGGGTCTTGATGGACAAAAGGTTGGATATGAGCCTGTGAGCCTATGAGTCTATGAGCCTATGATCTGGAGATTCACATCCTTAGTGTACACACTGCTCAGCAACAAACAAAGCATTGTTGTGTTTTCAACATTATTCTCAATCTAAATCCAAAAAGCATAACCATGCCAGATGCTAGTAAGAAAATTAACTCCATCCTAGCCAAAAGCAGGACACTGTCCAAAACCATAGGAAAAAATCTGCAGTGGGGGAGGCTCATTTTGGTGATGGGTAATGACTTGGAGGTGTTCATTAGAGATGTTAAAGGCCAGGTTGGATGGGGCCCTGAGCAACGTGGTGTAATACTAGATATGGAGGTTGGCAGCCCTGCCTGCAGCAGGGGGATTGGAGCTTGATGATCCTTGAGGTCCCTTCCAGCCCAAGCCATTCTGTGATTCTGTGATTCTGTGACTTGAGACTTTGCTGATTAAGATCAGCCCTGCAGAGGAAAGAAGATGTGAATTTCTTGAACTGGTAGAATTTTGTTGTGAGTGGTCATGGAAAGGTTTTTATCCTTGTTAGTTGATGGACAGGAAAAGATTCCATATTTTAAATGTGGATCATGTGAGGCTGATATCTTCTATCAGTCTTTCCAGGAAATAGCTGTGCGGCACTATGGTTTTTGCTGTAAGCAACAGTCAGTAGTGATGTAGTTAGCAGGAATGGCTAACAAACCAGTAGTAGCAGACAACTTAGGCACCAAGAACAGCACTTTAGTGATTGAATTGTACTGAATTGTACCACTCTGGTCAAGCAGATATTGGAGTTGTCAAAACCAAACAGTCATCAAAGGTAACAGGGTTACCTCCCTTCCAGCTGAAATCTGCAGAGTCTAATTCTTTATCACTCTGGTCCACCAGGATAGGAAATATCTTCCTAGCCACTAATTGTGGAAGAAGGCAGAGTAGGTCAGGTCTTTTGTCAGTCTGCTCTGAAGTATGGCAGTCTCATCTGCTGTTATTTTTTTCAGTTTTTTCCTAGTTAATTTTTTCCCAGTAAAATTTGGTTTTCTTACAAACAAAAAGCTATTCAACATTCTTGAATGCCTATAAGGTACAATTTGGTTGATCAGATGCTCTTGTGTTCCCCAAATGCCTAGCTACTAATCCCTAGAGAACTTGAAAGATTTTCTGATTTTTACTCCTCCTTAAAAATTAGTTGAAGATGATCATATGATTTAAAGAGTGTCAGGCAAGGACAAATGGATGGACTGGCATAGTGGCAGACTGCCTTATATGTTTAGGAAACACTTATTCATGCTCACTGTGGCCTGAAAAAACTATGCCTTCAGCCTGCAAGCTTTATTGGTCTATAGAATAGAATAACAACAAAAAAAAAAAGGTCTTTATTTTTATCAGATATTTTATATCAAATTATTAACTTTCGAGTTATATTTCTATAAAAGCAGAATGGATTCATAAGACTTACTAATGTAGACAAAAGACATTTCACTAAGACCTAATATGATATACAAAAGCACGTAAAAAAAGAAATCATGGTCATTGATTGGCTCAGATGAATCACTGGGAATACGGTGTAAGAATCAATACCATTTGCCTAAAGATTAATCTCCCTGTTAAGTTTAAGTATTGTTTGATTCACAGCATGCCAACTCTCTAAGCAAATTCTTTTAACTTTGAGCTTTGGTAGTGAAAAATGTTATAAATGCAGTGAGTTAATTTGCCATCTCCAATCCTTGTCATGTGATCTTACAGCTCTGGGGGCTCACGTATCCATTGGGTAAAGTGACAAGGTTCTGTTATGTGCACTGAACTGAAACTATGTGAATAAAGCACAGCCTTTAATGTTTTGGAGTATTGTGTTATGTACTTTGACAAATTTAGTTGAATCTTAATTATTTATATAGCTCCAGAATGTAAAGTGATTCATTTCTGCAAAAAGTAATTGCCTTTGCTGCATGAGAGCAAGTGCTGTTAGTAAGACTCTGTGACAAATTAAGACCTGTCACCAACAAACTGGCAATGACTGCTTGTTTCCACTGGGGGGTATCTTTGTTTCTGTACCGACTTTATATATTTTAGCTTAGAAAAATACTCTTTTATCTGTATGCGACGTTTTAATTATTCACTTAATAGTTATCATGCTACATCACTTCCTTGTGTGTGTTAATTAAGATGACTGGGTGAAGAAAATGCATTTCTTTTAGACTGCTCTGTGTTGTTAGGGCCCTGCTGCTGATCAGTTCTATGGCATCATCAATGGGAGTCAGGGTGAACAGAGTGAGTGTTCCTCCTGTAGCTGTTTTACATAGATTTTCCAGGCTTTCAGCATTTCTCCTAAGCATGAAAATAGGAACTAAATTGGCCAAGGACATGCTCCACACTATGAAACAGCAGTTCCTTACTGTGTTTGATAACCCTAACGTGACAGAAATATCCCTCTGGTAGCTTTGTGCTAGACTGATGAGAAGCAGTTATTTGCAGTGTTAAATCTGGGGCTGATCTGTTGCTCATAGTGGTCAGATGTCCAGAACCTATTTTTGGACTCTGGCTGCTGAGATGTGATTCAGAAGAGATTGGTTATTGTGAGGAAATTATGAAGCCTTGGTATTTGTGTGTATTTAGGTAATTCTGAGACAGACTTGCTACTTCATTTCAGAATTTGCCTTCTGAGGATAGATAATATGTGTAAGTTTTTAAATGATTAATGCTGAACTCTTCATGTTCACATTATCACTTAGGTCGTTGGGGAAGTTGGTGTATTACTGCCCTGGAGAGAGAGAGTTGAGAAGAATCTGAGTTTTTACTTTTGAAAGTCCAGTCCCCCTTACCAACCAAAGTCATTCTTCAGAAACTGATCTTTATTCTTTTATGCTATCAAGCGCGATTTTATTAAAAAAAAAAAAAGGAAAAAAAAAAGGAATATTTTCTTTTCAAGAGTGAATTAAGCTGATACCCAGTTCTCCATTAACTGATTGTAAATCCTTGGTTTTGTTTTAAATACAAAGATACTTGCTAACATGTTCTAAACCACTACATCTAATGGGATTTCCTCTTCTGCCAAATGTCAGTGCAGAAATGGTTAGGTCAGCCAGGGACACCAGATTTCATGAAAGAATCACTGTTAAAGCTCCATGTGAAACCTGACTAAATTTTTTTGTACATTTTATAATATGTCTGACAGTTCTAGTGCTATAACAAATAATTGAATGAATCTTGATATTTCTTCCTCACATTTCTTTATTCTTCATGCACTTTTAGACATGTTTGGAGTATAGGATTGAAAAAAAAACAACACTACAGATATTTTATATTGATTATGACATATGTATTGAATCGGATTCCTTCTGATGCCTCTGGTACTTCAGCAATAGTATAGATTAAATGTTTTCACAAGTACTGTCATGTTTGCTGCTTTTTTTTTTGCAAAACACATTTTTGCATTGCATTTTTTGGCCAGCTGTTAAGATAAAGCAGGCAATGCCTTTTGTTTAAATATAGTGGTAGATAGGACACTGAGGTGCTCCCCAAGGGAGGGTCTTCTCTAGTTTCTGGATCCTTCTTCATGATTACAAAAGTTGCCTCCAAAAGTGATAGGTTAATAGAAGATTGGTAAAACTGAGGTTTGCAACTACTTTTTTGTTGTTCATTTCTAAAACATCTCTAAGAGGTTTCCCACTTAGGAAAAGATACTTGAGGAATCTAAAAAGAAATAAGCTTAGTTTGTTTATTATGCGCAGCCATTCAGGCTTCTGACTGAAAATTGCTTAAGCTCTGTTACACATAATGATAATTTGGAGACTCTTGCTCCATAAGCACATAGTGTTAAATGGTTCCTTTGCTGTTGCTGATGACAGTGGCTGGTCAATGGACAACATCTGCTTGGGCTGCCGAGCCCTATTTCTTCTCTGCCTGTGCATGCTGGCACCTTATTCTCACTAAGTAAAAAAGCTGCTGCAACATAGCTTCCATAGCTTCCATAGAGAGTCATTTATTTGCTTCACATTGCAGAATAAGTGAAAATATTAATATGCAGTTGCAGAGTAAAATGTAATGTGTTCATTAGCATTAGAAAATTATGAATGTTGATTTCTTTCTATCAGGGGTATCAGGGCACAAAAGGGCTCCCCTGGTAGGACAGGTAGTGATGGGCCCTGCCTGCCTGTCCTCACCAGGAGCAGGGCACTGGGGGCACCAGGGCAGCCTCAGTCTCTGGCACTGGGCACGTCCCTGCCCCTGCAGCTGGGCTGAGTCCAGGCCATGATTTGGGCTTGAGGCTGGGCCCATCTGAGTGGGGACTATGGCCAGGCACAGATAGGTCATGGCCTACAACATGGCAGAGGCTGTAGCTCAGGTGGGGGCCACAGGACAGAGGCTAAGATCAAATGCGGCCCCCATGGGCAGGGGTCAACCTCACCACTGTCCCCAGACAGAATGAAGGAGACAGCATACAGCTGCTCTGGCCCTGGGCCCAGGGAGCCAACCCTCCAGGAAAGGCCCTAACAAAGGACTATCCCCCTGACATAGATTTATCAAAGTTAAATTATCTGAGATTGGCTAATTACTGTATATGTTTCGTGAGTATTAAATGATAGAATAGAGATTTATATGCAATGCTTATTTTTAATCTTTTACAGATCCCTATTGATCTATCCTCTTTACACTTCCACACTCTCAGCAGAAACAGTTCTTGCAAATCTGTACGCCGGTTTTCTGTTTTATCTAGGAAGGAAACAGAGATTTGTTGTCTGCCTGCTTTGTTCACAGGGATAAAGCTGCTGGAATCCCACGAGCCTGCATCAGAAGGCATCTGGGAGTTAGACAAGCCTTGCAGTTAAGCAGATTAACGATGATTCCTTTTCTTCAATCTGGCAGCAGGTGTCTGTAACTGATTCTGAGCTTTGCAAGATGATACTTTATCAAATAAATGTGCTGTCAAAGTTAATTAGTTATTTTTTGTTTTACTGTTCACCCCCATGATGACAACCTGCCAACAGTGAAAAGTGTTCAGAAAAAAACATCACTTACTGGATTTCATGGATGCATGAAAAAACGGACTTCTGGAAAATAAATATGAAGGTTATATTGGATTTTGCTTCCCTGGTTGTTGCCAACAATATAAATGATTAAAAGCTTTTGGAAATTTTGACCATTCTGGCACATTTCAGTGGTCTGTCATCTGTCTTCATTTGATGATGTCTTTCACCTTTGCAATGATGCCATGCGCGCACAGGAACCTATGAACTGTGATTACCACAAGACTGACCATTGCTGCCATGTATCATTTGTGATGGTATGGAGAAAAACTATTCTTCAAAACAATTGGTAAAGCATGCCTTAGAGCTTATCTCATAATCTGTGAATAGGGGTTTGTCTACCTACTTGATACCATCTCTAACAAAAACAACACACTGACCATTTATTTCATAACTGCCAAACTGCTTGACAAGTGGTTCAAGGCAAACACTTGTATATTCACAACACTTTGAGCTATCTTCCTAGAGACAAGGACTCTGCCACCACAAGGAATGGAGCAAATAAAGTGTATAGGAAAATTCTCACAACTGAAATAGGGTGTTTTTTTCACTTTCTACCCCAGGTACTGACTGAAGACAGGGTTCACTGAAAAAGTCAAAAGCAATGTAAAAGACAGCAAATGTGACAGCAATTGCAAAAACAATTGTAGCATTGTAAGGATTACAATGTAAGTTATTTATATCTCAGCAAAATTAAAATAAAAATGTAGTAGTTCCATCTTTTTCTATGCAAGTTATAGTACTTGTACAGGATAATTAGTTCATCTTCTTTAGAAATCTGAAAAGTAGCTTATGCTAATTATCATCAACAACTGAATTGTTAGTGAATTGTGTTGTGCTTTTTTGAGCAGGTAAAATCAGTTGTGTCATTTTACAGATGTGAAATCTGGATGTTATGTAGACTGCCAACAAAGACTCTGTAATATTGCAAACCCAAGAAGCTATTCCTTGACAAAATAACATCACATTTATGCAGTTAATGTTAAATAACAGATTTTCAGAAGTTTTGTATGTTTTAACTTCATTCTATTTCTTTCAGTGTCAGGAAATACCTAGCCAACAAAATGCCTTGATAATATACTAGTAGGATTCTCTGAAGGTTGAGCCCTTAAGCTCTTTGAGAATCCTTCAGATAATCTGGTCAGAAAACTTCATCATTGCTTAAGGTGTTTTTTGAACCAGTACTGTTCCAGGAGGCACACGTACCAAAATTTCTTATATATCACTGGCATACATGTTTAAAAGTGATTGGGAAGAGAATCTGGAGAGTTCCTGGATGTTCTGTCAATATGGTACATCAGCTTCCTTCCACTGAGCTGAGAGGCCTTTCAGAAGACGTAAGATTTTCCACCTTTTTCCATAGACAGTGGAAATGGATAGGTGTTTCCAAGATATGGCTGAGAAGGACTGAATCATCTTTCTGATTGATACTCATGCTTCACTCTGATGATTATCTAGGGAGTCTAGCCATGCTATTGAAGAAGTAGTCACACCTTTCCATTTCTAGCAGGGCTTTGTACTTACAGTCTAAATCTGTATTTGCTTTTTATTTCTGTTTTTTATTTGTTTTAAATGACAAGTTGTCAGGATGTCATGGCAGTAAAATTCATTGGGGGAAGAAGGAGAAGGTATGGCATATCTGGCAATTCCATGAGGGAAATAGACTGAGTGTAGATCTACAGTGGATCTCAGTAGTTTGTCACAGCTTCTGGGAAGCAGCCTCAGTCAAGTGGACAACTTCCCACTGCTTTCTTTTTTAATGGGGTAGCCACATCCTCCCCATTTACCCCCCACCTCCTTCCTCCCTTGTAAAACTGCTGTGATAGCATAACCCACAATTACCAGAAGCAAAAACCCATCATTACATTTCCATGAGACTGTGCAAATACTAATTTTAAAACACAGGAAGTCCTTATGTTGTTGCTTACCTACATTCTTTAGGAAGAAAGCAGACAGACAGGGATTAAAATACAGATGACTGTTGCTACTGTCATGACATGCTTAGATTCTGTACCAGTAGCTTTCAAAATGCAATACAGCTATACTCTCCTGCCTTTTCCTAAACAGTGATGTAACTGTCACGATGTGGTCATAATTGGGCTCCTCCAAAATAAACTGCAAATTTTGTTATGTACATTCAGTACTAAATAAATAAATAAATAAATGCTTTTAGAGATCCTAGCAGGTCAATTTCTCCAGTTATGATAGTTATCTACATGTCCCATTAATGTTCAGCACCGAAATATTAAGTCAACATCTTGCAGGTAAAGCGAATGCTTTCTCTGTGGGGTACTTATTTCTCCCCTAGCTTTTTTTAACAAAAAATTTCTTTGCAGATCTGTCACTCAAAAACATAGGCCTGTAATTAGTTGTTCATTTAGTCAGAACTGATGGGTGGATATCACTAGCTTTACCCTTGTAACTGGGGACAGAGTCTGGATTAATATGTCTGTGACAATATATATATAAAACTGTAGAAATCTTGTGACAGATTATATTTCTGAATATGGTACTTTACTTTCTGCCCCACAGTGGCTATAACCAGCAGTTCCCAAATACTGACTTTTCAGTATTTTGGTGTATTTAAGCTGAAAATGCAAAGCATTTGTAATGCTATCCTCCTTGCAAGTCTGGGAGATTATCATCTATTTCTTTCCAGTGGATGCATGCTACATAACCAGCAGCTCCATAACTTGCAATAGTAATAGAAAAATAATTGTCTAAGGTGCACAACCAGAGTGCTGGTGGAACAGAATAGTCTTGGCTGAGCTTGGGATCTGCAAAGGGTTTTTCTTCAGCTTTTTGAAATATGATCATGGTCTAAATTTACTGTTAGTCTAAGCATGTGTGTTCTCTGAAAATCAGTGAAAGATTTTTTTGTGTTTTTTTTTTTGGTTTTTTTTTTTTCAGTGATGAATTTTCCCTAAAAGAAAAAATGAGAAAGAGCAAGGAAACCTAACCAGGCCTGAACAATAAAGTAGCAGGAGCGGCTGGTAGAGTCTTGTGATCAGAAGGTAAAATATTATTTTCCTTTGTGGTGTAGGCATGGAAGAAGGGTAAACTACTTTGTTTTTCCATTGTGATAAATTTTCGGAAAGACCTAGGCTTCTGGAATTTCTTTTTCAAAGTCAGTTTTTGAGATTTACAGTAAATTTAGCATTTGGGAAGTGGAGTCATCCTTCCTGACTTATGATGAAGTGCAAATATCATCTCTTTATTCGCTTGAAAGTCATATTAGTATCTTACCCTCAAAATAATAGGCCATTAGGTGCACAAGACGCTTAAGATCAGTATGGAGCAATAATGCATAGAATCAGAGAATTGTTTGAGATGGAAGGGACCTTTGAAGGTAATATAGTCCAACTCTTTTGAAATGAACGTGAACATCCACAGCTAAACAAGGTTGCTCAGAGACCCATCCAGTCTGACCTTGAATGACTCCAGGGTCGGAGCATCCACCGCCTCTCTGGGCAATCTCTTCCAGTGCCTCATCGCCCTTGTTGTAAAAAACTTCTTATCATAGAATCATAGAATCATAGAATCATAGAATGGCCTGGGTTGAAAAGGAACACAATGATCATTGAGTTTCAACATGCCTGCTATGTGCAGGGTCGCCAGCCATCAGACCAGGCTGTCCAGAGCCACATCCAGCCTGGCCTTGAATGCCTCCAGGGATGGGGCATCCCCAACCTCCTTGGGCAACCTGTTCTAGTGCGTCAACACCCTCTGTGTGAAAAATTCCCTCCTAATATCTAACCTAAACCTCCCCTGTCTCAATTTAAAACCATTCCCAAACCTAAATCTCCTCTCCTTTAAATGGAAACCATTTCATCTTGTCCTATTACAACAGGCCCTGTTCTCTTCCTTCTTATAGTCCCCCTTCAGATATTGCAAGTCTGCTATCAGGTCTCTTCTCTTCTCCAGCCCCAGTTCTCTCAGCCTGCCCTCGTAGGGGAAACGTTCCATCTCTTTGGTCAGTTTTGTATCCCTCCTCTGGATACACCCCAACCGGTTCACATTGTTCTGGTACTGAGGACTCCACATCTGGACGCAGTACTCCAGGTGAGGTCTCAGCAGTGTAGAGTAAAGGGGCAGAATCACCTCCCTTGACCTGCTGACCATGCTTCTTTTGATGCAGCCTATGTTGCACTTGGATCTCTTTGCACAACAGGATACCTCACAACTTCTCAATGTTTTGAACACAAACAGGTTTTGTCAGCTTCAAGTACCATGAAGATACTTGTTTTTCTCTTATTGTTATAGTCTTTATAATTATTTAGTATTTTTAGTTATGTTCTAGTTATTTTTTGTGTGTTCAAAGGGACTATCTATGTGGAACATAATGGAGAAAGCATGATATGACTGGTATAGAGTATCGGCACAGAGCACATGAGAATCATAGTCAAAACTGATACATGTAGGAAATGGATATCAAGAAGTATTTTTATATGCCATTACTTTAGTAGTTCCCAATGTTTAGAATAAGAAATAAGGGAAGTATATCTGATAGGATCTGCTAGGTAAATGTTGAGTTCTTAATGGTTCCTATTGTACAGTCATATACCTAATGTCAAAAACTTTACAAGTAAACCTGCCCAAGAGGATCAGTGTAGTAGACACATCTTCATTTAGCAGAGGCAGCAAAATTCAGTGGTAGCTAGATCACTGTGTAAATGACTGCCATTTCCTTCTATTCAAGGAAAATTGTATGGTACACATTTAATCTCAAGACAGTCCATCAAGATGCCTGCATAGGCCAAGGAGGCTATCTTCATGTCAAATATTTCATCCATGATTCTTACTTTTTATCCTGACACTTTCTTAAGAGTAACACAAAGTGGTATGTAGGGCAAGGAAAGGCTTTCCTAGTTAAGACCTACATGTCTGGAATTCTCTCTCCATAGTAATCAACTGGCTGAGTAAATATCCTGTGTGGGATGCTTCACAGAAAAGTTCAAGTTCTCTTCATTTTCTTTTTATCATGGTTTCCCTATAATTGCTGCTTTTTGTGGTTTTGATGTCAGAGTGAAAGGGGACAGTGATATGTTTTGTGTTCAGAGCTTCTTTGAGGTGTCTCTCTGAGTTTCCTAACAATTATCTTCATTTTGTGCCATTTGCTCAGTTTTCTGATAAGTAACTAGCCAGTATAAGTAACTTTGCCAGTAACTAGCAAAGAGGAATTTTCCAAAAATGGTTGCTGTGAACTGTTTGAAAGAAACTGCAACAATATGAACCTTCATTAAATCTTGAACTGCTAGCTCAGTATTCTGATCCCCTGAGGACACTGGTAGAATGTCAGCTGGACACATGACTTCCTGCATTAAGGCTAATATAAATCAGTCATTGAAGTCAGTGAATGTTTGTACAGTCCAGATTCTATTTCCAAATCCTGTCTTCCACATATATTTGCTTTGAAGAGGAATACAATGAGATGAAAATCTTATTATTTTAAAGTTTTCTAGTGTACTGTATGAATGATATTGAGACTGTGGGTTCAACTGCTGGCCTAGGGTTGACTTGGTTTTTTTCTCCTGTGTGATTAAGTGCCAAGAGAAGTTTGTACAGTCAGAAGCATAGCTGCAACACAGGGAATGGAGTGAGACAGCTCAAGATCTTCTGTTTTGCAAACAGGCTAGTCTTATTTTTGGTGGCTTTGGTTTGGTCACTTTTCAGAGACCTCTTTCCATAAGGGCTTTTCCTGCCTTTAAAACCTCAGTTGTTTTAACAATAACAAATTATAAGTGTCTCTGCAAGAAAACAGACTTGAACAAATTGAAAGGCTCATGTTATAACAGATGTAGGAAACAATGTGCTGAGTGCCCTGCAGACATTATCCAGAAACATTGATGTGGAGATTTCTGGACAGCAGAGTACCCGTGGGTACAGAATTTCACAAAATAACTGTCTTCACAAGTAATTTTGCAGTGTAGTTGGTTCTAGGCTGATTTATTAAGAGAAATAATGTTTGGAAATGCACATCAAATGAGCTGCTGCTCCTGGTTTCCTTGCAAATGGACAGATAGCTTACATATGAACGCAACAATTCACCCGGCGTACCAGAAAGGCTGAAGAGTGGACTGTATCATGATTTATGGTTTGCTCTCAAAAACAGCTCACAATTATTTATGTAGTTCTGCAGTTTCTTTCTGTTCTATTGTTGGCTGATTAGTCCCTATCAGAACATTAGTTCTATGGTACAGTGCAGGTTAAGACCTCAACTGTATGTTTTCTTTATATCATCCTACAGTGGCATTCTGTTTATTTACAGGGCAGGAAGAGTAGATACTATAGATTGTTCACTGCTGACTTGAGGCACTTAGGTAATATACCTTAAGGATCTGAATAATTTCTGTGGCTTATAAGGAAAGGACTTCAGGCTTAAAATTTGTCAGCCTGATAGTTCTTTTCAGTATGAGTAATAAAGATTGAATTCTTTGGTTTATTCATTGCAGAAATGACTACTATAACAGTTAGTAGGGGATGGAGATGTGAGGTATATTTCATATAATAATAATAATAATAAAAATAAATACAGAAAATGCTACTTACTTCTGAAGCTATTTTTTTAAATTTTATTTTACTATCTAATGAATCAGGAAGAAAACATGTCATTGCATAAAACATGTGAAGTCCAGATGTTTATTTGTAGTAGTCTTTCTAGAGTCTACAAAAGAGCATGTTATCCTGTTAGACTTATTCCTCTGAACATAACCAAACAACTCATGCTGAGTAAGACTGGGGCTTCCGTTCAAACAGTGGTGGTAAAACTGTGGGACTGGAATCTCCTGTATGAAGGGAAAATTTTAAGACTTCTCTCACAAAGTTTGTGGAAGTGTAATATACTGGGCTCTTTGTGCTTTAGAACTATGTAATGATGATTTTTTTTTTCTACTTTGAGAATTTTGTTGTGTTACATTTGCAACTGTCTGAAAGAATTTTTATAAACTCTATCATCATCAAATGCATCAAATCATAGGCAGTGAAAAGTTGTTCACTATTTGGGAACAGGTTTTTTTCTTGCAATTCCACCTAGGTGGGGTGAATGTTTGGCTTTTAACCAGATGATCAGGTTTTATCAGCAACCTCAGAGTCCTTAAAGCTGGAGACACGTGCGAGGAGAAAACTGCTTCCTTACATGAAAGTGGGACTAAGATGATTGAGTTGTGGCGCTGCACTAGATAAAATTCCCACCTGTTATCTTTTCTGGCTCACACTTTCATCCCTTTGGAAGATACTGAATTGCAGTGATTGGTTTCCCTCTGTGATACTGAGGAGTGGCTCTGTGGTAAGCCAGTTATGAACAGAAGTGGCAGGGTCCTGCTCCTTTGACAGTCCCAACCTGGGGCAGGCACTGACAGAAAAATTTTGAGTGGCCTAAGATGATAGTTTAAAACTGTCTGAAGACGTATCTTCAATCAAATTAAACCCCGTATATGAACGGCAGTATTTATCAGTAAGATAAGCCAGTCTTGACCCTTTGTGGTGGTACAGTGAAAACATCCTGGAGAATCTATTATTTGTAACCTTCAGTTCCTCTGATCACTGTGGCTTTTTTATTTTTATTTTTTATTTTTGTGTCTGAGAGCGCATAGCTGTTAAAGAATTTGAAATGTTGCAGGTAATGAAGTCAGTGGGGTAGGAACAGAGGTGTGGGGACTGTTTGGACAGGCTTTTCCATTCTTGTCTGCATTTCTAATTTAATTCCTTGATTATGTGCACAAATGCAGTCTTTAATTAGATCACCACATCCTATTTTTCATTCTGAGTCAAGACTGAAGATCAAGTTCCCAAGACTGCTAAGATACCAAAATGACTAAAGACCATTGTGTCTGAGTCAGTGATGAAAATATACATAATGTCCATTGTATAACACTCCACATAGCAGCATGCCAGCAAGTGCCCCCCAAAAAAACACCACCCACCAACAAAAACCCACCTCTTACTGAGGCAAGGTGTTCTTCAATGGCCAGATATCATCTTGAAAGATATCTCTGTGTTGTCTGACAGACTTTGCAACCTTCTTTCCCCACCCTTCTGTGTGGCCTGAGTGAGGAGCTGTCATAGTGGGGTGACATCTCCCAGTGATCACTAGCTGATCACGCAGCTGTCTGAGGTTCTTCATTTCCATTCTGTTTATAATGCTGCACATCATTTACAGCTCTGTACCACACCCACTGGAAGAATCTTTATGTTTCTGTTGTGTGCTTTAAATAGCGTGCCCTCTGTGAACATTAATTCTCATACACCCCTGTATGAAGTACTCTGACTTTAATGGTGATGATCAAAACATAGGCTAAATTGAAGTCCAAGTTGTTAGGTAATCTGAAGTACCTTGAGATGCCTATAAGCTGAATATGAAAGAGCTCTATTGTTTGATATGTTCAAAGTATGGCTCCACCACTGCAACTTCATTTCTATGTGTGCTCTGAACATTCTTAAGCTACAGCTAAAGAATCCCCTGTGAATACGTGGAATTTGTACTTTTGACATTACTAGATTGAATGAATGTCCTGAACCCTATGGGGACTGTGCCAGAGATGGGCACATCATTGACTTTTCCAGCACAGCATTCAGTTGCCTGAAGCAAAACCACTCAATCTCAGTATGATTTTCCCTGCAACTGCATCTTCTGACTGCTCATCAGTCTTATTTCTAGGGAACAAGTAGAATTATTGTTTCATTGAACACAGCACAGATAAAATTGTTGGGAAAATAGGAGTTTTACAGTTAAGTAGGGTGCTTTGACTGTGTAGATTGTGACTAGTACAACATCTTGTATTTTGACTAGATTATGAAAGGTGCACTCCTTTCACCCCTGTCACTGCTGTCCTATTCCAGCAAACTGCAAATCTTGCTGAAAAATGCTGGGTAGGATTTTCAAAAAGGAATAGTTTGCTTTTTCTAGTTCAATCAGGAAGACTCAGCTTCTTAGAAATTATAGAATTTTTTTCTATCTAAGTGCTAATGCCTGCAGGTTGAGGAAAGACCCAATATGGAAGATGTGGCTTTTTTTGTTGTTTGTTTTTTGGTGGGTTTTTTTTTTTGCAACCAAGGAAAGAAGGTTAAGCAAGAGAGAAGCTGGCTAACTTATTAGCTGTATAGCACTACCAGTTGCCTTATAGTGCTAGACAATACTTGTCTCTATTTGAAATCTAGAAAATGGTAGTCAAACCAAAAACACAAAAGGATATTTCTCATACTGCCCCAGCAGTAGAATTTAAGAAAAAAGAAAAAAAAAAAAAAACCCAAGACAAAACAAAACCAATTAATTAGTAGAAGAAAGGAGGAAGAAAACTGTCAAAGATCAAAACAGTGTGAATTAGAGCTCCAGGTATATAGCAAGGACAAATCAAATTTAAAAGTGTGCCCTAAGGATATGCCTCTTGCAGTTGACTTATTTATTTAAGTTCCTCTTGTGCTGTGACAAACAAAACATTGGTGTTTTGATGTTAAGGGATATATGGTACTTTGATTTCAGATATTTTTGTGCAAGAACTATTATTCAAAGTTTATTCTTGGTCTAAAAGGCAATCTGACACTGATCAGTGGTGTTATATTTTCTACTACTGTTGGTTCTTTCCCAAATCAAACATTTCCCACTTGACAGATTACACAATAAATAGAAGATGACTCTCTCCTCCATTGGTAAACAGAGCCTTGTTTCTGTCACTCTGCTTTCTCTTCACTACCCCTGTTTTTCATGTAGTATTTAACTAATTGGTTGTTATGTTGCCCTTCTGTCCCCTATATCCCACGATTCTTTCTGCTGTGGTCAGTGCCATTGCATAAACCAGTCATCATAGTCTCCTTGTGGAAAACAGGTCTGTGACTTCATCATGTTGTGAAATAAAGTCTAAGTTAGTGCACAAAAATATTGGACAAAATAACAATTAAAAAAGTAATTAAGTTCACAATCTGAGTGTAAAAATAGAGATTGTTGATCTAAAAAGAAGTCTGTAAAATAATCTACTGCTTTAAAATACTAAAGTAGCTTTACTTTCACATCGATTGTTATGTAGATTAGCTTCACATGGCTGTATTTTTACTGCTAATTAATGTTCAGTATCTTGCAGAGTAGTTCAAGTATGTTGTGAATAGATTTATGTTCACATCCTTCATCTGGAAAGAACCTTGTTTCTTCAAAAAGGAAAGTCTTTGTTTTTAAATTGCATTTCACAAAAACTCATGCAAGAGTTGAGAAGCACTTATTACAGTTGTCTAACAGGGCCCACTATGAACTACCTAAACAAGTAGGCATTCCAAACTGTATATATATATATATATATATATATATATAGGAAGTCTTATGGCTCTCAATTTAAATGTTCTTTCTCTTATTTTAGGATTAAACTAGTTTTCAGATTTTTGTCCCTCACTTGAATTTCCCATACTAACACACTGTACAAGCCAGGATCTTTTAACACTTTTATGAGTAAGCTAGTTACTGATGGCCTGTTATATTATGAAAATCTTACTTTGATTATGTGGAAGTGAAGGAAATCAGTCTGTAGGTCAGGGTTAAGATTAAGTCCAGTGATTGCCCAGAACGTTCATATCCATAGGTTGAGATCAAGACAGGAAGTCAATCTGCAGCCCAGAGCCTGAACTAAAGGGCTCTGTTGCTAGGCATGGCTTAATTCTTTGATGGGATATGGTCAAAGAGACTAGTACTCCTTTAACATAGCCCAGGTCTTTTAACTTGGTGACAGCCCAGAGCTGAACTTTAATAGAGCTCCTAGGCTAAAGGATGAGCAAGCAGCCTCAGGCTAGGCTGGTCACAGCTATTAGGGCACATCAGTGCACTTAGGGACTTGACAGACTATTTTGTAACATGCTCCAGAATCTTTTGAAGGTAATTCCTGGTATGCAGGAAAGATCCATGCTTTGCATTATTCTTTTGTTATCCTGGGTGCCCGTGGAAGCAATGCTATATGAAAATAGTGCAGATAAGATATTCTTATTTTAATGCACTAAATTGTTAATAGTTTCTGTTGTGCTTCTGATGTGTATTCATTAGAATTTCCTTTTGCTGTACTGCTATTTTATTCCTTAACTGTAGCAGATAAAAAAAAAGGTACAGATAAGGTGCTTCATTATGAATTGAAAACAGCTTATGAAAGATAAATTCTACAGTTTGCAGAGCATCAGCAGAGCAAACACTAAACTTTTTATTTAGTTTGGATAATTCATGTTTCCTAAAAACCTCTTAAAAGTCATGAGGACCTCTTAGAATTCGTGAGGGAGGTATGTATGGAGGATTAAAAGCAGAATTGCTGTCATTTTACAGTGAACTGGAGGGAGGGAAGGAGGGAGGAGAGGAAATATCTGAACTTCCATATCTAAGGGTGTACTGGGAAGACTGAATAGAAGACTTTTCTGTTCTATTAAGCTGGGACATCAAATATGGACTTGAGCTGCTGATGAAATATGTTGCAGAGGGAATGGGAGAAGCTCCTGTTTCTCTTGATAAGACGCATCAAATTGAGTTATGAGCAGCTGAAGTAGAAAAACCTGGGCTTATGATGGTGCAGAAATGCTTTCCATGAATCAGGTCAAAGCATTTTTAAAATAGATGCTCGTTTCAGTAGATGTATTGGTAAGCACCCACTGAGTGCCAGGTCAGCTGCTGGGGATTGGTGTTGTGCAAAGGAAACAGAGAATGTAGGCCAAGCAGTTTTATGAATTTTCTGTACTTGAACTTGAAGCTTTATGTGAGAATGCCATGTGTTATTTTCTTATCTTGCGCTTTATCTGTTTATCTTTGTGTCTCAATAGCTGTACAATGAGTTTAAAATTACATTAGTGTTTGACTGATACACATACACTCCAATTTCTAATCTACCTTTAGTATGTTGTACAGTCATGAACAGTTTTCAGTAAAGAAAACTGAAAAACTGAAAACTGATAAAAACATGCAAACAAGCATGTTGGTGGAGAACTTGGATAAAAGTGCAGTGCAGAGTTCAAAAAGAGGAGTTCCAAGGAGTGCTGATTAGCTCCTGGGGAAGAGAACCGTATCCTAAGCAATTTGTTAAGGCTAGGTTTCTGATTCAAATAGATGCTTCACAGCATCTCTTTTGTGAATTTACATGCTTGAGGTTAATGAAGAACTTACACAAATAGCTGAATTTTTTAACACAACAGGAGTCAAATTATCTCTATTTTCATGCTGGTAAGTGTTAAAATGAAATGATTCATCTTTTTAGCTGTAAAGTTTTGCTGGTTTTTACTTTTTGTCAGTTGACTCTACAGCTGGATAAGTATCTGACTTGGCAATGAGTTGCAAAGCATATAATGTTTTTCCAACCTTTCAGTTTCTTCTCCCCTATATTGTGAAATTCTCGGAAATATAATTGTCAAAAGCAGGTGTACATGCTGAGAACATAGATTGTCAATCATTAAAAAATATTGTAAGATTACCTTTTAACCTCTGAAAATAAATTCACTCTATTCTGTTCTTAACTGGAGTTTCCAAGGCTCCTGTGATATCATGCAGCTGTGTTTTTGGGGACAGAACAGCCAGCTTCTGTCACTTTGGTTAACCTTAGAAATGATGCCAACTGTCTCGTTATAGCATCATATGAGGAGCTGGAAAGTTGCTGTCCGGAAATAATGCTGTAATTTGCCTATTATCCTGCACCATCACCCATGATTAACTGTCTGAAACTTCTTTCCTGGAAAATATGGTTCCATTGACATCAGACCAGCACTAGAAGGATAGTACTCATTCCTGGTGATTTCTGTCCTTCTGACTTGAATGGAGTTGTTTCCAGAACTCCCTCAACTGAATGGAAAATTAAGGGAAAATCCTGCATTGTAAAGCTCTTGAAGTGCAGGGCCACCTCCTGATCCTCCTGAGTGCTGTACAATGCTGTGCAGTTTGCACCGGCACTGACAATGCATAGTTTTGTGGTAGCTTATATCTTACTGTCTGTCATTTTGAGTTTATCTGACTGATTTCTCCTTCTCTAGACCCAGTTCTGCTTCTAGTAATGTCCTGTTCCTCATGATACCCTCTTTCTTTGATCTGTGCTTTAACCTGTGCCATGTTCCTTTGTTCCTGTCTCTGGATTCCTGGTCCTGCATCCAAGCTTAGCATAGAGGAAGGGAACTTCTTTATAGTGGGGAGCAGACTATTTAAGTTTGGTGAGAATTTTCAGGAAAGGAGAGAAGTCAAGTACCCAAAGATTATCCAACTGGTAATCTTTACATTGAGCTACTTTAATATCTGTTTCTTGTTTTGAAAATGCTGCCTAAGATTATTCTGATTATGATTCTAAAGGCATAGTTGCATTTTTAAACTCTTCCATCTTATTAAGTACCACAGAGTTTTTCACTTCATTGCAAATGTTATGATTGGAGTGGGAAATGGCAGCAATAATCTTCGAATGGCCTTTGATTTTTCATCTTTATTCAACAGTCTGAGGTGAGTGAACCTCCTACTTAGTTCCTATTTTATTAAGCCTCTTGGACAACTTTTCATGGTTACAAAGTTTCTTACAGATAATGCTGCTTTCTGTTCAATAAACCCTTTCTCCACTCCTTCTAACAATTCTTAAAAATTGATTTTAAAATAACTAAAACTTTCCTTATTCTAGTCATGCTGCTGGACTGTGAAGTAAATACATGTAGAAGTATTCAAGCCAGAAGCCACAGAACATACAAGTATTCTTGTTTTACACACATTAGATGCACATTGTTTACACTTGAATGAAAGAATAGAACTTAACAAATATCTTAGCTTAAAACCTGTCTCTTGACTCCATATTGATGTCCTGGAAATATTGGTCAACATCTACTCACTATTAAAAAGTTAAATTAGTCACTTTTAGATTTTCTTTTTGTAATAACTCTTCCTATCTTACAGAGCAATATATTTTGTAGAACTCTAGCTGTGAGTTTCATAATGTTTTACCATATGACTGCAACCTTTTTGGTTGTCATTCACTAAAGATGAATAAAAAGAAGTATAATAAATCCCAGATGTACACATTGTTGACTACTTTGTGAAACACTGCCCTCCATATCAGAATGAGCTGTTTTACCTGTAAGAATAAAAATTCTGAATACCTAGTCTTTGTTGCATGTGATAGGCATAGTAGAGTTAGGCAGTGCATAAACCCTAAACATAAGACTGTAAGTGTTCTTCTCTTAGCTTACATAGAAGCAATGAGTCAAAGTTTTGGTGAAAATCTTTTTTTTTTTAGTTAAGACAACTTAACTGACATTGGGAATCAACAATGCTTTTTACTGTATTGGGTCTTCCGTGTAAAAGTATAAAACAAAATTTTACAAAAAGTATGTCTCCACTTTTTATGAAAGGAGATAATCCATAAAGAGTGTGTTTTTAAAAGCATTCCTTTTCCTTGGGATACTAAAGAATAACTTATTTGTGTAGCATTTATTTGACTGTGTGATGGTTTCTTCAGTTCCTGTTGATATTTGGGAAGAAATTTTGAATCTACAGAAACAGTACTTAGCACATTCACAAATTACATTTATCAGCACTGAAGCCTAAAGGAAAGTCAATTTAATCGCAATAGATTTCTAGCTCAGAATGACAAATTGCAGAAGGTTGGTGCAATGTAATAGCTTCTTGTAGAATAAGTGTCTTTCTGATTCATTTGAGATATTTTATATTTTTATCTTTGAGCATAGAGAAACAGGATTTTATTTAGCCAAACTTCATTGCACTGAATAAGACACAGGGTTCTGACTCACAGATGATGATGTATCAGACTGGGATTTCAAATGTGGTAACCTGTGTTTTTCTTTACTTGGTACTGGAATACAGTTGACAGTCACACAAACAAGAGCACAGGACTATATGTTTAACACTGTCTACTTGATGCTATTGGTTTATTTTGCCTTATCAGCCTCTACACCAGAAAAGCTAACTTCATTATTGGAATTCCTTTAGCCACATACGCTGATACCACTGGTTGAACTGGAAAAAAAATAGCACTTATTTTGAAAAGAAGAACAAATCTTTATTAAATTGATTTAAATAGTGGTATAGGAATCTTGAGATCTGTTCTGCAATCACAGCACAGGGTGAAGAGCACTTCATTACTTGAATAGCTGCTTAGTAATCTGCAGCTGATCAAATCTATGTAGCCTTAACATGAGCTATGCATCAATACCTCTTCTACATACCTGTGCTCTTCATTTGCTTGCAAATAGTGGAAAGCGTGTCATGCACAGGTGAATATTTCAGGATATTGTTGTCAAATTTTGAATTGAAATTTATCTAATTGAGAATTAATGGGGCAAATCAACGGGACCCAAATCCCCCATCCACCCCATTTCTCTCTACTGGTGCAGGATTCTGCTCTCAGTGAGTGGCAAGTGAGCTGGAAAAGCAGTGGTTTAGCCTTGCTGACATGAGACTTGTTAATCAAAATAATGGTGAACTCCACTAAAGGAAGGGCATGGCAGTAAATCACAATTCCTTGTACTACTCTTTTCTGTCTAGAATCATCTGAATACTGACCCCTTGTGTAAAAAAAGCACTGTTAAAGGGATAATGATGATGATCAAAGTTTCCCAGTTTTCCAGGGGATTGCAAACTATTTGCATAAGAACATTTCTATTTTCATGGAAGTGTTATGTGTCAGGTTTCTGGGTGCACAAATAGAAACTAATGGCCCTTATTAGCAATACCTAGGGCCTCTACCACATCCTCTATCTATGGCTTATTTGAAATCCAGGCTGTAGGCCTTGTGCTTCCCTTGTTTCTGGGGAATCTAGGTAGGGTCAACAAGCTCTGGTAGTGCTCTTGGGACCCTGAGATCATGAATATGCCTGAGTTTTCCTGTTGGAAGGTTACAATAGTATTGAATGCCACAGAAAGTAAGGGCCTTACTTTCAGTTTATGACTGGGACAGAAATGCTGTCAATTTGGAATCATGTCAGAAGGCTGGTGTAGGAATTACCACTAGAAAGATTAAAAAACAAACAAACAAACAAACAAACAAAACAAACAAAAAAGAGAATATCAGTATTACTTGTGACAAAAACAGAAGTCTCTGAGTTTACTTACATTAGTTGTGCACATTGCTTTTCCACAACTATGTCCAGCCTAAATACTAATGGTGAGAGCTAATGAAATCTTTGCAAGTAGGTTATGATAAGGTCTGAACCTGACCATACTAAACTATTACCTCTGTTTGTCATGTAACACCAGTCAAGGTGTTGACTATGACTTTAAGTGCAATTAAAAATGTGAAATGTGAATCTTGTGGCCTGTGTTCTTCCTTCCCTGCCATGCTAGCTCCAACAGTTGTGTTCAGCTAGAATGGGCTTGCTGGCTCAGGTGAATTTTCAAGTAAGCTGAGAACAGGACATTTTCAAGGAGTACTCAAACTCCCCAAAAGAAAATGAGAAAGGATCAAAATATTCAAAACAGTTTGAATCTGCATGTTTTCCAGGGCTTATTTTGATAGCTGGAATGAAGCAGTAATCTTTAATGCAGGGTTCTGTGGTTAGAATCCGGTTTGGGAGGATGTAGGAGAAACGAGGAGGCAAATGCAAATCTGACTACAGTTCCTGAAGCTAAGTATGCAGGAGGCTAGTCTCTTTTCATATAGTTAGGAATCCACCCACTTTCACTGAAACTTTTAATTAGAGTACCACAGCATCAGTACTGGATCTCCACTAGTACTCTCGCCTTGATCAGTTCATCAAGACAGAAGAGCAACTTTGTCAGCTAACGGAGTGTGGGTAGTGCCATTCAGAGGGAACTTTCTCACCTGCTTAGCAGTTTTGGGGATGTATTCTGAGAAAGTAAGTTTCTGGTGTTTTAAACTTACTTTTGTAGATGCTACTATAGAGTTGTACTCAGAAATGCTACCCATCATCTCCTTACTTTTCAGTTCTGCAATAGCCAGTCATGAAAGGGAGTTAAAAAAAAACAACAGAACACCTTGAAAAACCCCAGTAAAAATAGCTCTGTGAATCTCCATTTCTGAAGAGAGAAGGAGGGAAAACAGACAGATGCACTTTGTTGACCCTTCATTCTCTTCCCCCACGCTCTCCTCCCACAACAGCTTAGATCATTAAGCTCCTGTATAATTAAAACTTGGTCCAAGTCACACTAACTCTGTTTACTGGCCACAGTGAAGGATATAAATACCTAATCACTTCCTTACACAGAGGCTGCTTCCTGCTGGTGGTTTGCAGTTGCAAGAACTTGGTCCCTCAGTGAGCTCTGTACAGCTGCTCACCCTGAATGAGTGAGCCCTGCTACAAAGTGCTCCCCTGACACAGTGCATTAATTTCCAGATTTCTTCCTCCTGTGTTTTCCAAAGGGAATGATGTCACTTTCTATAAACAGAAGACAGAAAGGTTATTGTTAATACATGTAATACCTAGAATTAAATTTATGGAATGAAATTAAAAGTGAAGGAAGAGACCGTCTTTTGAGAGTTTCCCAAAGGATTGCTGTTCTAATGGGCAGCTGAAGCCACAATGCTGAAAGGCCTCACAGGTCCTGAGCATAAGTCTACTGAAGTTATAGCAACGGTTCATTGATGACAGTGTATTTAACACATAGTGCTTTCTATTCCATGTGGGTTGCCAAAGGCGCATTGATAATCTCTGAAGCATGCAGGAGTTAAAATGATGACTGCAATAAGATTTCACATTTAACCTATTGTAGAAGCATTGTATTTCTAGTTTTAGCTACATGGACAGTTAATGATGACAGTAACTTTAGAGTAGTAGTGACAGTCATAACGCCTTAGAGTTGAAAAAAAAACTCTGGGATACAAGCTGGAGAGAGTTCATTTGAACCAAACTTGTTTTAAGTAGAAGTAATTTCACAGATGAGAATTTAAAACATGCCTGCTTTGACTTTACCCATTTTCTGCAACAGACTGATGCTGATCTAAATGTCCTTCTGGATTTAATTGAGGGCTTGCATTGCTTTGTCTTAGGAGTAATGATTGAGGTGGATTTATTTGAGTTTGGATCACTTAGCATTACAATTAGCTTACCTTGTTCTCCTGTTTTCTGCACCACTTCAGACCTCCCCATGTTTCTATATTCTGTTCATCTTCTTCTATATAGCCACCAAAAAGCTGTTGTGATTTTTTCCTCCCACCTTGTGAGGGCAGAAATGCAGTGGATTGCTCTGTGGGTGGCTTTTTCCTTATTACATGCAGATTTTAAGAAGAGGCAAAGAAAAGAAGTGGGCATGAATTTTGTGCTGGATTTCTTAAAAATGTATCTCCCACACAGTGAGTATTTCTTCCTCCCTGACTACCTCATTCGTCTCCCCAAGAGATGCCTATAAAGTTAGAAGGGAAGAATGATTTGCTCCAGCTTTCAGCCTGAAGCTGCAGATGGTCTGTTAAAATCAGGTGGCTGATCTCTAGTGTGACTAAAGTATTACCTTCCTCAGATTTCATTTCAACAAACCTTCCATCATCTTTTAATTGGCCTTCTCCACATACTGAATCATTGTGTATAACAGTAATGCTCTGTCAACAAAGAGCTGTGTGTCATCCAAGTATTACTGATACTTAAGTAAGTGATATCTGGCTAATCTGAGTATTTAGAATTAGAAAATGTGTTTACAGGGTGCCATGGGTCTCAAAGTTAGAGATACAGTTCATGACCATAAGGAAGACTTTAAGCCCTTCCTTTACATTATTATAGGATGCTGCTGCCTGTCTGATAGGCATTCCTAAAAGGAAAAAAGTTACTATTAAAAAAAACAACAACAAACAAACACCTCTGAGAAAGATGATGAGAGTTCCCACACAGATTCAACTTCATTGTCAATCCTTCTTCACGTTCAAAACATATATTAGATATTAAAGTACTCAGAAAATTCTATGTGGAATCCACACATTTGAAGCAGAATACTTGATTCAACCTTAAGCATGGTGTCATGATTCTTATCTCTGTAATTAATCATTGTACTATAACTGCCTGTGTAATAACAGTAATTCGCCTCCTTGGTGTTTTTTTCTTATTTCAGAACTTTCAGGTTATTTCACTCTGCATTTAGTTGTCTTAATATGTTACTTAATGGCAATAGGAGAAAAATGCTTTTGTATGAATAATAAGATTTTGCAAGCCACAAAGAATGAGAAAGGAAGAGTGAGAAATTATTTTTTGAGCTTTTTTTTTTTTAATTCATGATTTCATTACATTGAAGACATCATGCACAACCTATAAAATGAGAGACAAATGCTGTTTCTGGGTTCTGAACTCCTCAAATGTTCTGGCAGGTTCACTGTCAAATGCAGTAACTTCAGGGAGACTTCCTGAGATGATGTGGAGTTTTGTGGGCTGAAAGGGGACAAACAATACCTCTCTCTCCTTCTAATTAACTTCTGTGATAATTTAGAGTATGCTGAAAACTGGTTGGAAAAGGGGATATGATTGTAGAGCTAGTTTTCAAAACACTAATTTTGTTTTAACTGTAGTTCTTAGCAAGATAAAGAGTTTATTCTGAATTTGTTGCCTGGAGTCTCAGTGAAAGGAGTTTACTGGCATGTTTATTTGCATATTTTACTTTCTGATTGTGAAGTCAGGATTTTATATGCTGTAACAGATACTTGGAGGTCAGCGTAAGTTATGAATCTGCAGATTTCACAAGTACTTTCTACAGTAAACATGGTTGCCAGTGCCACTATCCATATAGATGAGGCTAGTGTAATTATCAGCAGATTGAAAGCCTATCACAGTTATTGCAATAATCTTTGCTCCATCTTGCTTGCCAAGGCTGGACAATTTACCTTGCAGGTCAATAAATAACTCTTGACTAACTTCTGTACTCCATATTATCTAATCTACAGATCTCTTCTGTTCCAGTTGTTCACGTCAAACAAACAAAAAAATCGAAGTGAGTAATGAAAAAAATCTGCCCAATTCAATGAATAATTGAAGACAGAGTTAGGTTCAGAGAGAGGTGCTTGAATGTGAGGAATAATGAAGGGGAGAAGAAATGGCAGCTGCATAAATAATTGATAAATTCTCTACAGCAGTCCCTTTGTTGTTGAGTCTGAGGGAGATAAGGGAGCAGTGCTTTTCCTCTATCTCCTCATATGGACTGAACTAGGCAGCTGCCTGTGTAACCGTGACACAAGCAATGAAATCACAGCTGCTATGGGGAAGATAGTGCTTGGCTTATCTGTCTTTTCGAGGACATGAATGTGCGCTAGTTCTGTTGCAATGCAGAGAGTGTGTATCTTCAACATATTTCTTTAGGCAAGCTTATCTTTGACCTGCATGCTACAAGTAAAGTGCAGTGTGGAATTGCATTCTAAATGTTGTCTCCACCACTCCTACTTGGGAAGACAGAGCTTATTTCTCTTCAGAGGTCAGCAGTCAATACAGTGCAGCAGTTACTTCAGTCAGTATTTCTGTTGCAGGATTTTCCTTATGTTGGCCAAAATAATGATGCTGAGATATTGCTACATCTCAACATATCTGAGACTGACTGCATCACTAGGATCCAAGAAACAATGGTTTCTACACTGCCACTCAAAAAATCGTGGAACCATGCTATCAAAAACTATTGTCTTCAATTCTAATTATAGTTTTTATTAGGGTATCTTGTATGCTTACTGCATACAAGGAAGAGTTATTTCTTCTGCAAGATCCTCTGTGTGAAACTCTGCTGAACCCTTGTTTTTTCAACAATGCAGAGAAGTAAAATCAAACCCAACAGTAGATTGAAAAAAACCAAAGGAATGAAAAACACAGCACAATAACTAGTAAGTGAGGCAGTGGCAATGTGAATGCTGACTACTGCAACTAGTTACGCTTGCTTTTACATACACCATTTATTCTGGAGTGTTACTATTACCTTCAATTTCAACTGCTCTTTTGCCAGTACTATGTCAGAGTACACATGAAGATGTCTTTGATGCTATAATATATTATGCTTTTAAACAATACATTGAAAGCCAGCATCACTGTTCCAACATCCATTGTTAGTTACTTGCAACAGATCACATAGAGGAGATGTCATTAACATCTCTAGATATGCACTAGAGGTAACTTTTTGTAACTTTTGACTTTCTTTATTGCTTGGTGATAAATACAAGAAAGGAGCGCTCTGATTAGAGAGGAAAAATAGAAGTCAGCCTCTAAAATGCTGTCTTCCTTTTTTTTATCTGAAAGAAACAGGAATTAAACTCTTGTGTCAAAGCTTTTTTATTGTTTTATTTATGTAGAAACATTCAACTTCCAGGGCAAACTGAAGAGAGCACAGTACTTCTTATCCTTCAACATACTTAAGAAGGGGTCAGGAGTCCAGAGCTGTTTAATAATACTTGAACATACTTGACATTAAGTAGTTTAATACTCAGGCTATTGACCAGTAGCAGCTCTACTGCTGCTAAAAGTTACATTTTTAATTGTTTTGCTGCTCATAGCATCGTGATGAGGGTGTAATAAGTAAAGGAGACTGAAGAGTTGCTAAAGAATCTTGCAGTACTGAAAAACTATTAAAATTCCATGTAGGCAGGTATAAAGTAAAGTTCAAGGGATGGGTGAATGGAATAAATCCTATCTTACCCCCCACCACACTGTGCATCTTCTTACACTCTTGAGGAATAGGCCTTGGAAGTAGTTATAGTCAGCTTTGTTACTCTCAGCTCAGTAATGGTCAGAGACCAGAACAGGCAGCACTGAACCGCTGAATAAATGAATAATAAGCATATATCTTGAGTTAGCAAATGTGCAAGTTGCATTGCCTTCTTCACCAGTGCCCAATGGACCCAATCACGGCATCAATTAAGAAGTCATTCCAAACCTTCACTTTTTCCTGTATGCCAAGAAAATAGCTTCAGATCTTTGACTGCAGCCCCTTTGTCTTACTGGTGTAGCCAATCTCACCAAGAAATAAAACTGTTTGGTGAGGTTCTAAGTTAAATTTATGCAATCTGCTGTACAGGAATATGTGAATGCTGTTCCTTTTCCCAAGAATTTAGGTATATTTAGTAGCAACTGTGAATTTAAATGTCAGACTACCTGTTGCCTGACGAGAGAGTATTTATCTTCAAAACTACTGCAGCAACCTTCCTCTGAGGATGCAGTAATAGATGTAGTCTACAGCTCACTGGCTCAACAACATAGGGGAAACTAATCTTTTTAGCTTGGCATTAGATAAAAACAATGCACATAAAATATGTCTCAGTATTCATCAAATGGTCAAGGAACTTAACATGTTTCTCTGAGTGAAAATAACTCTGACATTTCTGTAAAGTAGATATTTCACAAATGCATTCTGCCAAGACTTTCATGGCCACAGTAGAGGATGAGATGTTAAATGTGCCAGTTTTCTCACAGAGGGGGGCAGTGATAAATATGAGTGCAAATACTTAATAAGTTGTTGTGGAATGAGTTTGAGTCCCCCAGATAAATACCATAACTATCAAGTTAGCGGTTTTATGATTTTTACATTTAAAAATATGTTTAACTCATTTTTTCTTTGCAATTTGAAGCAAGTGGAAAAACTCTGTGTCATAAAAATAAACGTTATTTTTTATGGTTCCTGAATATGGAAAAATGTTTGTAATTAACAAAAAATAGTTCTGTGCTACTATGCAAAAATAAATTCCAGCACAGGCAAAACAAAGTCATGGGTCCCTTTTCTTTAGGCTTAGATTTCTTGCTGGACTGCCATTTTCAAAATCAGGAAATAATGCCCTTGATGATTAAGTTTTGTTGGTGAAGGAAATAATCCGTGTACAGGTTGTATTTTTGTGGTAATAAGCTGTGAAAAGCAGTGCTGAAGGTTTGAGGGGCATATTTTTCATTGGTCTTAGTAAAAGATTGCCATCCCTGCTAGGGTGTTGGTACTCTCCTTCAAGTAGAGAGGTGTACTGGGGGATTTCTTTTCTAGTCAAGATGCCAGAGGATTGTCTGCCCTTCTCTCCTCCCCACATTCTAGACTCTTCTAAGTACAAACTCTCTGTGACCTTATTTCTACATTCATTTTCTTCATTTTGTACTGTGTCTGGGCCTGGACAAGCACAAGAAAGACATGGAGCTGTAGGAATGAGTCTAGAAGAAGGACATGAGGGTGATCAGTGGTGGATGGAACGCCTCTCCTATGAAGAAAGGCTGAGGCAGTTGGGCTTATTCAGCCTGGAGAAGAGAAAGCTCCAGGGAAACCTCCTTGAGGCTTTCCAGTACTCGAAGGGAACTTATAAACAGGAGGGGGACTGACTTTTTGTGTGGTATGATAGTGATAGGACAAGGCAGAATGGCTTTCAAGTAGAAGAGAGAAAACTTAGGTTAGGTGTTAGGAAGAAATTCTTTACTCAGAAAGCAGTAAGGCCCTGGCACAGCTGCCCAGAGAGGTTGTGGATGTCCCATCCCTGGAGGCACTAAAGCCAGATTGGATGGGGTCCTGGGCAGTCTCACCTGGTGGGTGGCAGCGCTGCCCATGGCACGGGGTTGGGACTCAATGATCATTAAGATCTTCTCCAACCTAAGCCATTCTATAATTTTCCCACCCCACCTAGAGCTTTAGAAATACTCCACAACCCAGCAAACTTCTCTTTTTTAAAAAGATAGTTGTTTTTCTGTTCTCTCTCAATATCTCCGTACCTTTGTTTTCTGCATATTGAAGCAACAACATTGTAGTCTTTTATAATCCAGAAGAGACATTTCTAATTCCTTTGATCCTCTCCAGAAGTCAGAAAAGAAAAAATTAAGTTCTTAAACACCCTTCTTTTACCCTTCTGCCACTTGTCTGCTGCTTTTTATAGCCCCACTCATCACCTCACCTGGGCCTTTCAGTACACTCTCTTTCGGCTGCGTCGGTGCTCTTTAATCTTTTCTTACAGGAAATCTGCTCTGTCAGGTGTTTTTCTTTGTTTGTTTTTAAATGCCAAACTGCAAAAGTAGTACTATCCAATTTCTGCTATAATCACAAATCCAGAATTGTTCGAAGTTTGTGCAGGACACCATAGGTAACTTTCTGGATGCTCGTAAACCTTTGTGTTGCAGGGTTGATCACTGGGAGGAAAAAAAGAAAAAGCTTTCCTAGGTGCTCTTTTCTGCATCTGGTTTTTGGGGCCGGTACAGCCAAGCATCTGCAGTCTTGAAATAGCCATGTGGTAGAAAGTACTGTGGCTGCTGCCTTTCCAGCTGGACTGTATGAAATATCTGTAATGATTCTTACTGCTCTTGTGGCATAATACTTAGAAGCTATGATTTCTGCCTTCCTCTGGCATATCCTAAACTTCCAGATTTTGAACCATCTGAAGGAGGCTTTTATTTGGAAAGATAAGTATAGGCCAGTCAAACTTAGCTGAAAAAACCTAGTTCTAAATATATATTTGATAGACAAAAAGGAAAACCAGTGATTTGGTTTAGTATTGTGATGAAAAGGAACTACGAAGTATACATGAACTGCCAAAATTGGGGTGAGGCTTCTGAGACCTTCATGGGAGAGCCCTGAATCTTGGCTAAAGTGATTAATTCTCAGGAACAAATGAGTTACTAGTGAGCATTGCAAGCAGAGCAGATATTCATACAGTCTTTATACCATCTAATGAAAACTAAGGTGTTAGAAATGTATCCAGACAGAATCATGTTTAACTAAAAATTAATCCTTCTCCTATAGAAAGTGTTAGAAATATATCCAGGGAGAGTCATGTTTAACTAGAAATTAATCCTTCTCCTATAGAAATTGCTGTATAAGTTTAGCTTAATCTCTACCTTGAAATAAAAACACAGGAAGAGGGAGAAGAAAAGGGTATTACTAACTTCTCAGAAACTCAAAAGGAGCTTTGAAAATGGCATTTTTATCAACTACTTTAGAGTGCCTTTGACCTCTGTAAGAGGCCCCACACTGCAGGACTATAGTTCCCTTATCCAAAAGAATTTAGTTCATGTAAACAGTTCTTGCTGGAGCCCTGAAGGCACTAATGGCCTAGGCCAGCTTCACCTGGGGCCACCTCCAGCCAAGGAGCCACATTGCAACTTGGCCCAATGCCCTCGCTTCCTGCCTGAGAAACTCCATAGCAGCACCAGTCTGTTGTGCCTGTGCCTGGTTGTGGGCGCCACTGATCCTGACCTGTGAACTGCTGTCCTTGCCTAGCTTTGGCCTGTTCCTATGAAGATGCCTGGTGCCTGGAGCCTGGAGCTAGGGCTGTCTACAGCCTGCCCTGCTTCCTGATTGGGATAATTGGATGGCCCTTGGAGCCCACACTGCTCTGGCCTGAGGCAGCAGCCAGCCTTGTAGCACCTCAAAATACTTCTTCAAAAGTGAGCAAAGAAAATGTTTGTTGAAGCCTACCAGCATTCCAATAGCAAACGTGTTTGGTGGTGATGAGTCAAAATTCACATCCTGCACGGCTAACATTATTCCTTTGCTCATGTTGTTATGTGTGTAGTAAATAATGAGCTGTAAAATAAATTAAAAAAAAAAAGAAAAGATGATGTACAGAATGCAAGTTCATAATAGTTTAGACTCACTGTGTATGTTGTATGTATACTAAGATAGAAAAGTTCACAGAAGCAAAATCTAGAGATGTCTAGCTCCAATGAGTTCATAGATTTGATTAGATTGTTGGTGAGAGCTTCTGACAGTTGAGCTGTAAAGACCACAAAAAATATTGGACACAGAAGGCAGGAAACTGATGTGAGTTATGCTTGCCTTTCTCTGGAGCTTCTGCGTGGGAGGTCTGTCTGTGAGTCAAATCACCTTTATCCTCACAGGTCTTGTGAGGTTCTGTTTAGAAGGCAGGCACCCTGAAAGTTAGGGATTTAAGAAGCTTGAGGTTTATTTTTCTCATATTTCAGGAATAATCCCTGCAAACCAGAATCCAGTGTTGCATTGCCATCATTTGGTAAAGGTATACCAGTTCTTGAGACCCTAAGAAGAGAGACTATTATTGCACTGCAGTCTAGTCTCCATCTGAAAGGCAGTATTCAAGTTTAGTTTCTGCTTTGAAAACTTTCTCATAGACTGAATAGCAGTACTAATCTGAGGGGGCCAAGAATTCTGGTTTCCCCACCTGCTGACTCATCTCAGCATTGGGATCCAGGCTCAGGTTTGCTCTGTTCACTTGAACACTGTCTGTATCATCTGGCCAGAGAGGGCCTTGATGATGTGAACAGTATCCTGGTAGGCAGGGAATGAGTGCATAGCATCATGGACAATGACTGTAATTGCTAGACCACTACCTAGTAATCCATTCTCTCTCATTTCTGAGTAAAAGTGACTGGACATCATGTTTTATAGTGGATTCAGCCTTCTCTATGCACCAGAGAAGATCATGAAACAGATCCTCCTGGAAGCTATGCTAAGATACGTGGAAGAGAAGGAGGAGACATGGGATAATCAGTATGGCTTCACCAAGGGCACATCCTGCCTGCCTGACCTGTGGCTTTTTATGGTGGTGTAGCTGCACCAGTGGACAAGGCAAAAGCCTCTGATGTCATCTATCTGGATTTCACTAAGGCCTTTGACATGGTCCCCCATAATATCCTTCTCTCCATCTTCTCTTGTACCTGGGTCGTGGCAACTGCCACTATCAGTACAAACTGGGGGATGTTAGAATAGAGGACAGTTCTGCCAAAAAAGAACTTGGGGGTACTCATGGATGGGAAGCTGAACATGAATCATACAATCATTAAGGTTGGAAAAAGACCTCTAAGATCATCAAGTTCAACTGTCTATCTACCATCAATACTGCCCACTAAATCTTGTCC
Organism: Chrysolophus pictus; assembly: GCA_037305975.1. Classification (NCBI taxonomy): domain Eukaryota; kingdom Metazoa; phylum Chordata; class Aves; order Galliformes; family Phasianidae; genus Chrysolophus; species Chrysolophus pictus. The sequence goes on along the minus strand of CM074577.1, from coordinate 23,546,603 downwards.
CTAAGTACTACAGCTACCCTTTACTTACCTCCACAGATGACAAATCAGCCACTTCCCTGAGCAACTTCTCCCAGTGCCTAATCAGTCTTTCCATGCTAATCACAGAACCAGAAATGTGCCATTGCAGCTCAGAAAGTCAACTATAATCTGGCCTGCATCAAAAGAAGCATGGCCAGCAGGGCAAAGGAAGAAAATTCTGGCTCTCGACTCTGCACTGGTGAGGCCTCACCTGGAGCACTGCATCCAAATGTGGGGCCCTTGAGAGTCTTAGACATGTTGGAGAGTATCCGGAGAAGGGCCACAAAAATCATCTAAGGGATGGAATACCTATCCTGTGAGGACAGGCTGAGAGAGCTGGGGCTGTTCAACCTGGAGAAGAGAAGGCTCTAGGGAGATCTGAGAGCAGCCTTTCTGTATCTAAAGGGAGGCTGTAAGGAAGAAGGGAACAGACTCTTTAGTGGGGTCTGTTGTAATAGGACAAGGGGAAATGGTTTCAAACTGAAGGAGAGGAGATTTAGATCACATATAAGAAACGTTTTTTTTTTATAATAAGGGTAGTGCAGGTTGCCCAGAGAAGTGGCGGATGTCCTGGAGCCATTCAAAGTCAGGCTGGATAGTGCTCTATAAAAACTTAAATCCAGGGGAAAAATATGACAATTATCCTGTTCCATGAAGCAGATATTGAAAATAGGCACTATCTAGAACTGAAGTGCAGATGTTTAAGGCCCTTGCTCCTTTAAAGACTCAGAGCTACAATTTCTGAGTGAAAAGAGAAGGACACATTTTTTTTCCCTTGCAGTTTGTGCGATGATACTCACTTGATGGGGTTTGTTTAGCCAAGTTACTGAATGACTGAAATGAGTGTGAGGACTATTTTACAGCTACTTCAGAGGGGAGTCTTCTTTTAGAGATCCATGTCAACTCTTTGATTAAGGGGTTTGAATGTAACCTCAATTTGGGATGTTCATAGCTTGGCCTTGTTCATGCTTTCAGAGACGATAACTACTCAGAAGTCTATGGTGGAAGTCTCTGAACTCTCAAGATTAGCCAAGGCACTGGAAACAAAAACAGTTACTCTTTGTAATGATCACTGTCTGGGGAGAAAAGCTTAAATTCTTATGATGTTTTTATTGTTGTGTTGTACTAACCCTTCCATGAAACTTAACCTTCTTCCATTCTTTTAATTCTCTTTGGCCCTAGCCCTTTGCCAATTTGTTGAAAACAACTTGTTTCAAATTAGCATTAGTTCAGCATTTAAATTAATCTGTACGAATATCAGTTACTGGCAGTTATTAGAGTAGCTTAAAGCTAAAATGTCTAATATGCTGGTATCGTACATGTGTGTAGTATTATTCTAATGTTACTCTGCAGGCAGCATCCCTCCCCTTTCAATTTTGTTTTTGTAATTTTCATCCTCATATTTTATCATGTATCACCAATATGACTTAGGAAACAATTTAGTCACCTCTATTTTTTATTTTCCAGCAGTACTGTCATGATCTAAAATAAGCAGTAATAGTAAAATATCACTATTGAATGGGCTAGTTCCATGGATTACTTTTCCTATTCTTAAATACTGTTTTCCATTTTTTCCTTCTTTGAGTAATTGACTTCCAGAAGAAAAGGTTGACTTTTACTTTGTTCATCCTGTTGCCATTTTTTTTAATGAGCCTACATAAAGCACTAATTGAGTAAAAAACATTCTGCTTTGCAAACAACCAGTGTGACCAATGCTAGTCATTTCTTGTTTTTTTCCAGAATTTTATTTGGCAAGCAGAAGGAGTGTATGTGGGAGGAAAGAAACTGAATTAAAGTTGGGGAAATACAAGATGGAACTTGATAGGGCGTGTCCTCAGATGTGTGCACATGTGTCACACTTGCAAACTAGATAATTGCATATTTAGTTTCCAGTCTGTATACATGTGTGGGAGCAAATGTAAGGTTTGTCTGCCATAAGGGAGATACGTACACTGCAGGCATCATTTTTAGTCTGTTTTGAACCTAGTGCTCTGGAAGAACTTACACTGTGGTATGTCACTATGGTGACTCAGAAATTCAGTCTGATTTATGTCTGTCTAGTAAAGACTGTTAATAATTGTGATGTTAAGTATGTTTTGAGGTATACTAGCATCAATTAAGCATGAATACATTGCTGTCTCTTGGGGACCTGTCATCCTCAGGTCCAAGTAAAGCCTAGCTATCAGCAGCCTTGTTCCATTATATCGTAACTACCACTACATTCTGGATACTGCTTGTGTCCTTGTGGAAAAATACCCCTAGTACTATGTTTTTCTGGTTGGTACTGCCACTTGGATAGCTTGAAATAAAACTTGGAATAAGAGGGAAATAAAGAGGGCATGTACAGGTCAACATTTAGTGACAGTGAGATGCAGCAAGACAATGAGGTTTTCTTGTAAACAGTTTATATTAGTAGTTCAGAAAGATAAATTTAATGCTAGTTTTCATGTTTCTATTCTGTATCACCAGCCTCCCACCTGATGATGATCATCTTCCATTTGGGCTCCTTCTGGTTATAACTATGAAAAATATGCTATTTCTGAAATGCCAATAAATATGCCTGCTTACTTGTCCTGCAAAACAACTCCCTGAAATTACCATTGTGGTAACTACACATAATGAATGATAGAGTTAGTGGTGAAAAGTTTCACTGTCATAACAACAATTTTAAAATACAGAATTTTAAAATAAGCACTGTTTGCACTTCGTATAACGTGTTTTTGAAGCATGTGAAAAGCAAGTTAAAACCTTTTCTTTTCTCTTTTTTTGCCATGAAAATTAGTGATATGGCTGTTCACTGGAATAACATCTGTGGGTTTTGGGTTTTTTGTTTGTTTGTTTGTTTGTCAATTGAGTACATTTACTTCACTTGAATGGCAAGGAAGCTTGAAGTTAGTATCTTATATCTCTGAGTGCCAGCCTTTGAAATTAGCTTGGAGTCAGTATCTTTGAGCCCTATAGAATGGTTGCTCTTGTCAGAAATGCAGCCACTGTTAACTGTGTGTTAACCTTCTCTTGCTTTTTATTGTAGAGCTGAATTCAGATGTGCTATTCATGGAACTTAGTGAGCCACTTGGGCAAGTGTTGTCCTCCGTATCTGAAACCAAAGTTTGGGCATTTTACTCTAGAACACAAATATCTTTCATTGTCAGTTTTGGAAATAACCTGATGAAAACATAAGGTAACATTTTGATTCTCCTCTGAGGGCTACGAAATCTTTGAAAAACTAGAGAACATACAAAACTGTAGTTCTGAAATGGCTAACTTTCTGAAGAGATTCCCAAACTGTCCCTAGTGCAGGTATGTCTCTTGTCCACTGCTGCATGTTTGCTGGCTTTAGTATATGTCCTAAAGCGCTCTTGCCATGGGTTGGGTCCCTTTTCAGACTGATATCTCTCTAGGACTCTGCAGCATAAGGGTTTAGGCCCTTCTCCTCGAGAATTAAACTCAGTGTGGAAATCTCAAGTCTTACAGATGTTTTGTTTCCCGTTGGAAGTAATGGGCTGCAAGAGGCTGTTGTGTGAGTTTTTATTGGATTAACTATTAAGCAGTTCAAGAAAGATACAAGAATTTGGGCCCAAGGCCTGCCTGTTTTTCTATGGTAATTCTAGGATGCGTTCAGTTTAGTGCTGTACATCTACAGTCAACCAGAACAAGGATCCTTCTCCCCAGAAGCACATGCAGCCTGTGCTTTCTGCCATGGTGCTCTATAGCTTCGAGAACTTATCAAAACTGAATGAAGACAACTGCATGAAGTGTCTGCTAGTTCTTCTTGGTTCCTCTTCAAACTGTTTTTCTTCCACTTCTATGAAAGTGTCCTCACTTTTGTAGCAGCCCAGTGGTTAAATTCAACTAATCTGGTTTCTTTAGGCCTTGAAGTCATACTACCAGCATGAATTGATTTCTCATTTAGCCAAAAGCTGCCTGTGCCATTTTCTCTGGTGTTGCTGAGGCACAGCAGTAACATTTTGAGGTATCATGGGGTGAAAAGCTACCTGAAATGATTGAACAACCTCAACTGTGTGGTGCTCAAGTGATCCTGTGCAGGTGTGGCTATGTTGCTCTATGCCGATGCATTGCATCTGAACTTGTATTAGAGTGATCCTTCTGGGTTCAGGAATGATCTTGTGGCTGGGTAGTTGTGCTTTTCAGCTGGGAGAAAGAAAGGAGGTAAGAAGCTGAAGCAAGCAGCATCTTCACTGAAGCAGTCATTCTGGAAAGAAACCCGAGGGACAGATTTTAGGCTAAGCATCCTGTTCTACACACATCTGTAGATAAACTTCTTTAGCATTTGTTTAAAATGTGGAAGATTTGAATATTATTTGCTTAGATCTTTTGGATTTTTATAAGAATAGATTCTGTGACTTCTGGAACATTGGGCTTTTCAGTCATGCTTAGATGCTTCTTGCAATCTTTGATGCCATATCTTTTTACTGGCTTATTTCCTGTAACTAAAATCTGTTCTTCCAATGGCTCAAAATTTTATAGTCTGTACTCTGGACTGAGTATTAGTGGCCTTTCATGCAAGTCCCCAGCCTTAAATTGAGCACTTTTGAAACAGTCTCCATTTTACAGTGAACTCACTTCTTTGCCTGTCTTCTTAAATTCACTGTAACACATGAAAATAATAAAACAGTAATTGTGAGTTTGTAGTTGCAGGTGTGTACGTGTGACTTGAATATGTCAGTGTACACACATATATATGTATATAAATCTTTCAGGGGATAAGGGTGTAATTTTTCTTTTTATACATTTGAAGATTTGAGTTTTGTAGCAAATTCAGTTCCTTATTCTGTCTTAATAGTTTTTATTCTGGATAGTGCTGGTATTTTTGAGACAGCAAAGAGGGGAGGAACCTTCACTTGTCTACATGAGCTCAGCTCTGAGAAGCTTGAATCAGAGTCAAGAGATGACATTTCATTAGCCCAATGAGATTTTTGTTCTCTCATTATTTTCCTCCAACCCCCTTGACTTTCTTGGCCTGAGATGCTGCTGACTGGTGTCTTCCATGGTACATCAATCTTCTGCTTTTTCTGTTTTTCCCTTCATTTTTCCCAAGCACTGTCTTGCCTTGGCATATGACTGTTACTCAGTCTGGTCTATATTGTGGCCTCCATCTTTTAAATTTACTTAAAGAGATGTATATTCCTTCATGCAAACTGTTCACATTTCATCTGAAAGCTTCCTATAAGTTTAGATTATGGTGTTCAAGTTTGTCATCCTGTACAGTATTTCTTACAGCACAAAGCTGCAGCTGCTTTCCCTGACTCCTGGGAAGACAGAAACTTAGAACTCAGCTATTTAACGTGTAAAACAATACACAGACCAAGGACAGCCACTTGATGTTTTTTTTTTCCTCCAGATCTGGAGAGTCAGTTGGGCTGGGACAGCATCCTCTTTCTTAGACTTGGAGCTGTATCTAGGAAATCTAGCTCTAGCTGTTGTTAGTGGCGTCTGCATTGGAATCAGATCTCTTTGCAACAAAAACAATATCCCACTTTCTCTTTTCTGTTTAAAAGTGATTTTTTTCCCCTATGACAGAATTTTCCATTGTGTTGTTCTCCTTAAAACCTTTTAGTAGTTGCTGAAAGTTTACCCTAATCTCTGTTTCTTGCTCCTGATGAAAGATAGGAAGAAATCTGGCCAGCAAATGAAAGATCCAGGGGAATAAATATTTATTACCTAAAAAGGCAACTGGTGAGTCTGTTCTGTTTGTAGTCTGTAAGCACAGAGTTTGTAGTCTATAAGCACAGACTTTGTCTTCGGGAGCCTGCATTCAAGAAAGAGAAGCCATTAAATGCAGGTGACTCTCTGGCACCCATTAGGTGGATGTAGTTTGTATGTTTTCTCTATATCATCTTCAGAGGACAAATGAAAAATGGTCAATCAGATTTCTTAATTTTGCTGTTGGATTTCTGAGAAGCTGTGAGGTATTTCAACTTGTCAGGGCTTTGGTACATGAATGGTAGTGTCTGATTTGGCAAGTGCCATACCAGCTGCATCACCTGGGGAAGAGGTGGCAGTAGGAAAGCATAAGCAGAGCTCATATTTTTTAATCTCTTGAAAATCAAGGAAAAGGAAAATAACTGGATTTGATTCCCTAAAATCTCACTGGTGAATTTCGTCATGATCACGATGTGCTACCTGGAAAGAAAACATATCAGCAGGGAATATTTTCTTCCCTCTCCCATATACTGAAAAGTTTCTTAGTCAGATTTCCCCTCTATCCTTAGGATAACTGGTGGTTTTTTACCCTTCTCTGAACTGAGTTTTATTACTTCTCTGGCATGCAGATTGGAAATTCTATTTCTGCTCCGATGCTGAAGAAAAAAATGAATGAACATAGTGTGTGAAAGTGTGTCTAAAAACTTAATGAGACTTTGTTCTTCTTTTGGTCAAACAGTTTTGAGGTCTGTCTTCACACTCTTGGAAAGGGCACAGAAAGAAATACAGTCCTTTAGTGAGTCTTAACTCCTTGTGGGATGCATGTAGCAGAAACTGCCTTTGGTTAAGCAGGGAGTAGTCAGTCATTTGGCTGAAACTGAAGGCAACTGAAGTCAGCCTTCTTGATCAATACATTGATTGCGGCCATCCAAGTTGGTTAGACTGCCCTCCCGATGTCATCGTGACTAGTAATTTACAGAATTGATGCTTATAAGAACATGTAGAATACATAGTGAATTCCAGTTACATCACGTGTGTTGGGGCAGCTGTATCCATTAACTCAACAACAAGGAGACTGCTGCAGCTCTGTGCCCCATGTGTCACCCAGCAGGGAGGCTGAGCATGTATTTCCAGTGGGAATGTGTAACACACACCTGGCCACATGGATCAACACAGCCAAACACACAGAGGGTACCAGTGGCCTCATCCTGTTCTCTCTGGCTGATCGGGATGAAGGTCTTAGTGTGAGACATTAATGATATATAATTATATGTATCTCTCTCTGTTTATATAGAGATAGGTACATATATAGACACCATTAATTATATTAGTTATATTAATAATAGATAAATATCTATTAATCAGTACTTATCACTTCTAGTTATCACTAGTATGTACTGCTAACTACTGTAATTATTAATTATAATTACATTTAAGTATAGCATTGTTTCTGCTTCTTCCTCTCCTATGCAAGAAAAAATGTAAGGTTATATTTATTTTCAACACTTTGTGTTTGAAACCAAAGTCTTCAAAATAAACTATATGGTTAGTTGCTAATTATAATAAATAATTCGGAATGCATACAATATGTATAACATGGATCCTTCTAGAAGCTGAACCCCCATAGTCTTGCCATAAGAAATACAGGCACACAAGGGTCTCCCCCAGACAAGATCCCAATCCTATGGCCTAGCTAACAACTGGGACTCCCCTAGTCACTCCATATCCCTATCCTCCTGTGGTCTCATCCTTGTGGATGTTCTAGCTTTCCCAGGACAGCCCTGGGAAAAGCTGGGATGGGGTTTCCTTTCCTTTGAATTCCCACCTCCTGTTGTCCCTTTGCACTCTGGACTTTTGCAGACAGGCTTTTGATGGGATCATAGAATCACAGAATTGCTCATGTTGGAAAAGACCTTAACGATCATCAAGTCCATACTACCCTAGCTCTAAACTCTGCTAAATCGTGTCCTTGAGCACCACATCCAACTGGTTTTTAAATACATTCAGGGATGGTGACTCTACCACCTCCCTGGGGAGCCTATTCCAGGGTTTAACAACCCTTTCTGTAAAGAAGCTTTTCCTGATATCCAACCTAAATCTCCCTTAGTGCAACTTGACGCCATTTTCCCTTGTCCTGTCACCTGTCACCATCCCACTCTCACTTTAAGCACCTTTCAGACACTGGAAGAGAGCAATAAGTTCTCCCCTCCACCTCCTTTTTCCCAGACTATACAGTCCTAGTTCCTTTAGTCACTCATCATAGGGCATATTCTCCAAGCCCTTCACAAGCCTTGTTGCCCTTCTTTGGACCTGCTCCAGCACCCCTTTCTGTACTGTCCTTTCTGTACTGAGGTGCCCAAAACTGAATAGTACTCAAGGTGAGGCCTCACCAGTGCTGAGTACAGGGGCAGGGTTGCTTCCCTAGTCCTGCTCACCACACCATTCCTGATACAAGCGAGGATTCCACTGGCCTTCTTGGCCACCTGGGCACACTGCTGGCTCATATTCAGCTGACTGTCCATCAGTACACTTTCCATCAGGCAGCTTTCCACTCCTTCCCAAGCCTGTAGGGTTGCCTGGGGTTGTTGTGACCAAAATACAGCACCCAATACTCGGCCCTATTGAAACTCATACATAGTTTGATGTATACATACATAGGTAACCTTGGCCCATTGATCCAGTCTATCCAGATCCCTCTGTAGTGTTTTTCTCCTCTCTGGAAGATCAACACTCCCTCCTGTTGCAGTAGGCGTTTGTGGGGTATCGGGCTGTGACGTGATAGGACCTCCCCTGCTCTGTGATAAGAGACTGACGCGCGCTTGGAGGCATAGATGTACTAGACATGAGTAAACGCATGTGGACATAGTAACATAGATAAGCATGTAAAGTATATAAGTTGCTGTTTCGCTTGCACTAAACGCCATCCTGCCTAACATCACATCGGTGTGCACGTGGTGAGATGGTCGGGTCACAGCGGGGACGGCGTGAACCCTGGCCAGGCCATAGGAACATGAGGAACTAGGTGTTTCCTATGCGGAAACACCTCCCAATTTGGTGTTTGCAAACTTACTGAGTGTGCACTCAATTCCCTCATCAAGATCATTGTTAAAGATATTGAACAGGAGTGGCTCCAGTACCAAACCCTAGGGGACATCACTCATGACTGGCCTCCAACTGGATTTAACTCCATTGACCCTCTGACCTCTTTGGGCCCGGCCATCTAGCCAGCGTTTCACCCAGTGGAGCATACGCCCATCCAAACTGTGGGCAGCCAGCTTCTCCATGAGGGTGTTGTCGGGGACAGTTTCAAAGGCTTTACTGAAGTCCAGGTAGACCACAACAAGCCTTCATCCACTAAGCGAGTCACCTTATCATAGAATGAAATCAGGTTTGTCAAACAGGATCTACCATTCATAAACCTATTCTGACTGGACCTGATCCCCTGGTTTACCTCTATCTGTTCTCCTGCATGTGCAGGTGGGTTTTGTCAAAAATGTAAGACTGTATATAGAATGTGAAGAAACTTGGTCTTTTGGGTCATCAAAACAATGGATTTGCACAAGAATCTATGTTCTTATTGCTTCTCTTACAAGCTTTCTACCACTGTTAGGTTAGGAGTAACTTTTGTGTTCAAGATCAGCAAGTCTGATGGGGGTTAGAGAAGTCAGAGGAAGGAAACAGAAAGACCAATCCAAGTTTCTGTCCCAGTCCTGCTTAAGAGGAGAAGGAGAAACAGAAAAATTATAAACAAAACTCCAGGTGATGGGAGAGGGCAGTAAGGACAGATGTACAACTGTTTTAATTGTGTACTCTTTTTTTTAATACCATTGCCATGCAAGAGATATAAAGCACCACAACTTGGGCTGATTGCAGTGCCCCTTTGCTCTTGCATGCTGCTGACAACCTGTCTCCTTTCTCTGTGTGGAGACAGAATTCCAGCACAAATATGACTGTCATTCTTGTTATGTAAGCATGTGACACTAAAATATAGAAACTGAGTTTCTCTAAGTGTTTTCTGGGCTAGTATCAACTCTGGCTGTGTAATGAAGCATGCTGGTGGAAACACTAATATCCTCATCAGTTTCATATGTACCTATCATGTTTAGTAGCAAGTGTATTACAAAAATATTCTATTAAAAACACTTAATAAAACTGTGAAGTGAAACAGTAAGATGTTTGAGACAAACTAAGTTTAAAACCTTGTTTGCTGTCATGTGCAGTCTTTGCTGATAAGATCACAGTGTAGTTCCTCTACCACCTTGGATGCTTGCCTTGCCCCTTCACTGGGAAATGTTCATTTAATGAACAGCCACTAGTATTTTGAACCTTAGTGGAATGACACATCTTCATAGCAGACTCTATGCTGAGTTAATCTCTCCATGGCTTTTGAGAGTATTACCAGACTGCTGCATGTTTCATAGAGTCACAACATGTGAGTTGTAATGGACCTTTAAAGGTCATTCAGTCCAACTCCCCTGCAATGAACAGGAACACCTACAGGTAGATCAGGTGCTCAGAGTCCCATCCAGCCTTACCTTGAGTGCCTCCAGAGGTGGGGCACCCACCACCTCCCTGGGCAACCTGTTTCAGTGCCTCACAATCTTACTGTAAAACTTTCTTCCTTGTACCCAGTCTAAGTCTCCCCTCTTTTATTTTGAAACCATTTCCCCTTGTCCTATAACCACAGACCCTGCTAAAGAGACTATTCCCTCCTTTCTTACGCTTCTTAGATACTGAAAGGCCGTTATCAGGTCTCCTTGGAGCCTTCTCTTATCCAGATTGAACAGCCTCAGCTCTCTCAGTCTGTCCTTTATAAGGACATGTTCCACTCCTTGGATAATTTCTGTGGCCCTCCTCTGGATGTGCTTCAACAGGTCCATGTCTCTCCTGTTCCTTAAATAACTTCTTCTTGTTGTACTTCTGAGTTAGTTAAGGTGTGTGGGAAATGGAGTTGTGCACTGAGATCAAGAAAGTGGGCAGAACAGGTGCCTACAATTTAAATTATTTTAGGATAGGAAAAATTAATTTCAAATAGGACCTCATTTTTTTTTTTAAGAACATATGTTATAAATATCCATAATTAGTAACTGAGCATTCATCTCTCACCACAGCTGTAGGCTTTCAGCTTTTTAATGACTCTAATCCAGGAATACCAGACACTTGAGAAAATCTGGTGTATTCAATTAGCTATTGGCTTTGAAAAGTGTGCCTTGTTACTCAGCCATATTTAACCAGCAGCTCGAGTAGCAGAAGGTTTGGTTTTGTGTCACAGAGCTGAACTGTTCTGACTGGCAGACTTTTATTTTAATTGCCTTTCTCCTGTAGCATCTTGCTTCATCAGAAAAATAAAGGAACCTATATAAAGCAGCCTACTTCAGTTATGCTGCTCTCATTCATACCAAAGGCAAGTCTCTCTGTGCTTTGAGACACGAATATTCTGGATGAGAAGAGAGAAGACGCACAAAGGATGCTATAGGGTAATTAAAGATGATGGTTTTATTCCATCTTCCCCATTTTCTTATTTCACTTCCAGTTGTTTTTTGTTTTGTTTGTTTTGTTTTGAAAACAGATCTTTGGAATCTGTATATTGAAATTATTTTTGTAGAATTTATTGATGACTTTTTCTTAAGGGAGAAGCAAACTCTCTCATACAGTAATGCTGTTATCTGAGGCCACTTCATAAACTGCTGTGCCTACAAAAAGCAAATAATTGCTGCTTGAATGAATGAAGTGACTGACATGGTAACGGAGCTCTTCTGTGATCAGGGGAAGATTCAATGGATCACTTTATCAGCAGGTACTCAGTAGCAAGTAGGAGGCTTGTGGGCTTCCTAGTAAAGTACTAGGAGGGACTTGGTCAGAGCAGTATCAGTCTTGTTTGATACAAGCAGTTGTGCTACGTTTTAAAGTTGACAGTATCTGCTTCATGGAAAGTCATTATACCTGTACTTGTCTCGAGGAGCAGAGGCTGTACTTCTGATCTGAATCAAAGCCATCCACTGTGGGGCTGTGCTCACCTCTTTGCTCCCTGTTAAACTCTGGCAGTTATTTCACATGGACCATTTGTTCAAAACACAGCTATAGTTCATTCTGCTTCAAGCTCTCTTCCTTCATTCTTATTCCATGCAATCGGTAATGATGCCTAAAAATATGAATGAAATGTGATCCTGTTAAACTTCAATTGTCTAGCAGAATGGGATTTATCCTCTCCAACTTTCAAATGGCAAAACTATTTCCCTTATTAACCTGATACAAATTTGCTAACCAGCAAGAGGGAAGGGTTGCGTATAACTTGTTTAATTAAATTACTTCTTTATCTAATTTTATGTGCAAATTAATAAGCTCAAGTAGTCTCTCTTTTCCACCTTTTTGGAAAACAGTATGTTCATTTATAAGCATAAGACCATTACATTTCTTCCTTGTGGGACTGCTGCAGGGCAGGAGTGAAAATCGTTCTTCAAAAGATCGTATCAGGGCTCAGGATGAATTTGTCTTTTAGAAATTGGGAATATATGAGATTATTTACCAGTGCTAGAAGACTCCTGCATGGAAGCTAGCCCAAGTCCCCCTCTCTCAGTTGTTAAAATGTTAGAATGCATCTCATACCTAGTTCTAAGAACAATTATTTCCAGGTATGGATTGGCAATTTAGTAGGGAAAAGATGATAAACTTAGTGTGGTGCATTTATTTTTGTGATTCTATGATTACATTTATGTCCTCAAAAGGCAATTATGTCCCTTCAGTGAGACAGAGGAGTGGCAGGAGGAAAAAAGGACAGGGAAAGCAGCTGGCATGCAGGAAGCAGGCACTTCCTCCTGCTGCTTGGTTTACATGCTAGCGTACGCCATCTGCTTCGCACGGGAGTCACAATGGAGTCTGAAACCAAGGAGGGACTTGCTTACCCTAGCGGTGAGAAAGGACTAAGCCTTTAAGGCTCCCTCCGCCTATTGAGAGAGCATCTGTTGCCCTCTGGTGTTTACTCGAAGAAGAGCACCTGTGGAGAAGCGCCGCAGGGCTGCACGGTCTGGCCGCTGGGGTGGCAGCAGCAGGGACATTCAAGGGCACCAGGTCTATGAGGGACTGAGGAAGTAATTGGTTTGTATTGCTTTTCTTTATATAACATCCTGGACGCAGTTATGTAATCAGAAATGATCATGAGGACAAGAAAAGGCGTGCTGTGCTTGCTGTAAGAAATTGCCCGGGCACTGTGCTGAGCTTCTGTGGTCCGTGCCGTGCCTGCAGTTCCATACAGGTGAGCACAAGATCCTGATTACACTCCTAATAGCAACAGCTGAGATGCACGGCAAAATCATGTGAGGAGATTCCTGTACGGTTGAGTTAATTTCTGCTTCCTGGTGACAGGGGAAGCCAAGGTAAACTAGACAGCTGCTTTGACTTCAAAGCTGACTGAAACTTTTCCTGTGTCTGGGAAGCCAGGGGTGTTATGAACCCTTTCATTCTGTAGGATGGATTCAGTCTGAGACACCTGAACCAGAGTTGCTCAGCATGTGGCTGAGAGATTTCCTTTGTGTTTTGCATGGAGGTGGAGGATGTGATGCATAAATGTGTTTCTAACTTCTTACAGAGATGAAATACTGAAATGTCCGTCATGCAGAGAAATCGGAAGATACGAGTTAACGCAGTGGGTGTTGAGACTAGGCCCAACTCACAGCTGAGAACAGAAAAGTGTGAAGTTTTGTAGTGTACTAGCAGAAACCTCAAATAAGTGTGCATCAGGTGTGCTTTTTCCACTCGCAGTCAGTATTCCTTTAAGAAATCATGCTCACTCATAAGCTCAAAATTGCTCCTTAGCGTAAAAGTGTGTGTAGCAGGTTTCCTTTCATTTATTTAATTTTTAATGAACCAGTGTTTAAGAGATGCTGAACTTGCAGGATGTCTCATCATCTCATTCAGGGCTATGTCGTTTTTTCTTCACCCCGTTCCTGCAATGATAGCCAGGATGTTACCAAGGGGATTTGTGGTGTGCATTGCTAACAAACCTGTAATTACTCGTTTATGGGTATTCTGACCTTAAGTTCTCTGCTACCTGGGTGCAGATTGAATGGTGTATGCTATGTAATTAGAAGATATATTTATTTTTTTCTCTTGTAATTGAGCTTAATGGGTGGGGATCATTAAGATGTGTCCTAAGTGACAGTTTGATGCCAGCTGGAGCTATAGAAGATGACAAATGCATCAAATTCAGACACCCAGTAGGCTTTAATCGAACTTCACTTAGAAAAAGAAAGCAAAATTAGTCACTTTGTATTACTTCTCTCACCTGATTTTATATTGATATATGTGGTTCTCCTGAGCTCCTCTTTCTGTTGGGGATGGGAGGGGGAGGGAGTGAGGGATCTGTATTAAACAGTGATGCTGAGTCCCATCTGTGGGCTAGCAGTGCTGCTCGTGATGATTAAAATAGGACTTGATTTCTTTAAGTTGATGTTAAACTGGCTTAAAAGACCATAGGATGAGAAAGACTCTTGTGCCTTAGAGCAAATGTGTTCTTCAGAGAGTGGTGATGGGAATCTGTGACAATCAGTCTAGACAGTCCCTGAGCAATTGCTGCTTCAGTGACTGCTGGTGAGGAAGCAGCAGGGCTCTGCGTGACCTCAGGGACACTCAGCAGTAGCTCCTGAGGGCAGCCTGGGTCTTCAGCAGCTGAGCAGATTTCTCTCTGCTGTGCAAAGATCTTTCAGAAACAGTGGAGAGAACTGTTAATGTGGGAATAGTAAGGGTTATTATGTCTGAAAGCAGTGCCAGGCCTGGAAGACTTTCTTTAAAATTTCCTATTTAAAAACATAAAATGACGTGAAAGACACAGTCTGTTCTACTTCAACAGTATGGTCTGTAGTGTTTACAGTGCATGTTTATGTGTATTTGGTTTACAGAAGTTAATGATTCTAACACAATCATAAGTAAATGCTGAGCACTGATTGTGCAAATGCTGAATACCTGATTGTGTCTTATGATGAAAATAATTAAAATTAAGTAGGCCATCATAGCTTTATTTTCTCTTAGACTGGTACAATCAAAGAGTCTTCTCTCTCTTAAAGAAAGCTTCAGAGAGAGAAAAATGGTTGGCCCACAGATAATGTATTGACTTAGTCTTCCATCACAGTTGTTGGGGGAACATAAATTCTGGAGTTGTCTGTAGGAGTAATCAAATCTGTCAGTGGAGATGGACTTAGTAACATCTTGATATTATTTTTAATGCATCTAATTGATAAAACATCTTTTCTTTGACCAAGCAAAATAGGTACTATTTTGTATAAATCATGGAATCCTTAGAGTTGGAAGGGACCTTTAAAGGTCATCTAGACCAACTCCCCTGCAATGAACAGGGACACCACAGCTAGATCAGGTTGCCCAGGGACTTGTCCTGCCTCGTCTTGAAAGTCTCCAGGAACGGAGTATCAACCACATCGCTGGGCAACCTGTGCCAGTGCCCCCCCCACCCTCAGTGTAAAAGACTTTTTCCTTATGTCTAACCTAAAGTACCCTCTTTAAGATTGAAACCATCTCCCCTTGTTCTATCACAATAGACTCTGCAAGAAAGTCTGTCCCCTTTTTTCCTGTGGCTTCCCTTTAGATACTGAAAGACTGCTCTCAGGTCTCACTTTCTCTTCTCCAGGCTGAACAGCCCCAGCTCTATCAGCCTGTCCTTGTAGGAGAGGTGTTCCATCCCTTGGATCACTTCTGTGGCCCTTCTCTGGATGGTCTCCAAAAGGTCTACTTCTCTCCTGCACTGAGGACTCCACATGTGGACGCAGTACTCCAGGTGAGGCCTCACCAGTGCAGAGTAGAGAGGCAGGATCATCTCCCTTGCCCTGCTGACCACGTTGTGCTAAATAAATGAGACATATAGCTATAGTGTTTTCCTTCCTATAAAAAAATTATAACCTCTTCTTTCTCTACAGCTATGAAAATCTCTTAGTTGGGTTTTTATTTGGGCTGTTTATTTATTTGTTTATTCATTTATTTTGAAAAACTGTCTGAAATGCAGCCCAGTAAGTACATGGAGTATTGAGCTATCAGAAGTTTAAGCACTGCTTAGGCAAAAATGTGAGTTTTTTAACTAGCCAGCTGTGGAAGCAGAGAGAAGCTGGACGAAAGCACTTCAGAGGGAGTAGGAAGAAAGCATTGGGCTGAAGAGCTATACAGGTAGGAAGCAGTCACAGTGGTCTGTGTGCAGTAAGCACAGTGTCTGGCTCTTGTCAAGATTCATCATGTGGCTCGCACAGAAAAGAGCTATTATCAGTGTGAATAAGCAAAAAAGCCCTATTTCTTTTTCAGTCTTTAACAACAGCCTTAAGCATGTTTTCAGTGAAATGACTTTACGGTTTCTCTGGAACACATTATAGCCTGGATATAAATTCACTACTGGCTGGGATACTTTGTAGGGGAAAATAGTGTCTGGGAGGACAGGTTGTGAACTGACAGATGACATCACCCTGAGCAATCAGACTGGCTGCACAGCTGTGCTGATGTCATGCAGCTGACTGCTTTAAAGTTTATGTCTGTGATATTACAGTCAGCGTAACAATAACAATGGAGATGGTGGGAGATGGCTATAGGACTTTCAGATGAAAGTGAGAAAGAAGACAGTGAAGTACAGATGCTTATCGAAGCACCAGTGGCTTGTGCTTTCTCAGGAACTCAGCAGTAATTTCCCTCCCTTCTATGTGACGTTGTCTCCTGTGAAACTTGTCACTATTCTGATAGTAAGAATTATGAACGTATTCCCTTTTTAACCTTCTTGAAAGCACTGAAGTACCCAAGATCTAGCTCCTGGCAAGTGGCTGAGTTGCTGAGTTGACAAAGGGCAAGTGAAACAGTGAAAGAGCTTATCTGGAGTGCTTGTTTTACTGCCTGATTTACAAAACTGAACATCTAGTGCTGACATGAGAGAAGGCTGCACTGTCATGCACACAGCTGTGCTGCAGCAGTTGTTAAACTGAGGCTTAAGTGACATTAATGAGGTCTGCAAGGACCATGGCTCATGCGAACACAGGCTTCACCAGAATACGTCCTGCTTTCAACAGGTTATGGATTCAGGAAGGGCCTTGCTGTAGGTTATTACTTGGAATATAACCTACTTCAGAAATGCAGAGGGTTTTTCTTTTCATGTGTTCGGTGTCACTTGGATGTTAATAAAACTGCTGTCTGCATTCCTCATGTTTGGTGTTTCCTGCAGCAGGCAGCTGTGTTCTGGCTCCTGGCTCCTCAGTGGATGTGTAGATGCAGGAACTCCCTGAGAGCAAGGGAGAAATAGTTCATTCAGTCAATGAGAGAAGGATATGTCCATTGGGTCACTTTACAGCTGGTCTTCTTAATGTAAGGATTTGAAGGGTTAATTAGTCAACTTACGGACTGGGGCTTTTTGCATAGTGTTTCCAGCTCTTCTGGAGACAGATTTAAAGAAATGAGTAAATGCAGAAATAGCAACATTACTGGTAATATTCTCCCCAGTTAAGGTGCTCTTGACACCCTAATAAGCTCTTTATCCTGCATTTCCTCTCCAAAAGAAATAGCCAATAACTTTAACTGTGTCTGAAATATGTTTTGAGAGGACAGAAAAAAACTTCTTGAGAGAACATTGCTCATACTTGGCACTAAGTGGGACTGTCCTCTGCTTCATCAGTATTGTGCTTCATCAATAAGGATTGCATGTGGTGTCTCAAGTACAGAAAACTGCAGGAGCAGCTCTGGGAAAGCTGATTGCTTACAGTCCTGGGAAATTCTGATGATTCTGGCAGAATAGAGGGTGACACTGATTTCCATTGGAAAGCCTAAAGTACTTAGTGTGGGTGATGTCTTCATACAAGTAGAGCAGCCCCACAGGATTTCTTCTGAGCATGAAGAGGAGGAAGCCTTCCCTCAGCACCTGAAAGAAGGGGAAGCTGACTTCAGGGAGTCATTTACTATAGCTTGCTTGAGAACTGTTTAAGATGTGCTGAATTACAGTAATGTTTGGAAGGAAGGTGCAGGTAAGGTAATGCTGCAGCTGGTGGTGATGGGTGAAGAAAACCTGGACAGAACTGACCAGCCAGTCAGGCAGTTTTTGTTTTTTTTAATAGGATCATAAAATCATTTGAATTGGAAGGGACCTGTAAAGGTCATCTAGTCCAACTCCCCTGCAGTGAACAGCGTCATCTACAGCTAGGTCAGGTTGCAAAGTGTTAGTGTTTTTTAAGAATCTCATATTCTGCCAGCCTCGTTTCTAAGAGCCTAAATACTGCAAGGTAATGGGAACAGCTGAGAACTCTATGCCCATTCTGGCATGTGGGAGAAACTACTATACAGGCTAAGAATACAAAAACATGAATGCAAGCTTGGGAATGTGACAGTGGTGCTGGCAAACCTGGCTGGTTTGAGAGAGCAGCCTGCTGCTGATGTAAAATCCTGTATCTATTTCATGACTCTGCTTCACGATCTAAAGGATTGATTCACTGCTAAGATACAGAAGTAGACTGGAAGGAGGCTGAAGCAAGGTATGAATCACTAACTCTGAAAGTAATCACAGATCACATTTCTGATGAATGTGGAAAGAGATGGCAAGGAAAAAAGAAAAAATCCACAATCACAGTCATTGGTTACAACAAGTAAATAACAGTGTGTTGGTGCTCCTAATGAAAGCTGCAAAGAAATGGGTATGTCCTTGGTCCTTTGTACCACCTTTCATATGCTAACCATCGCTGCTGTTTTGGTATACTGTTGAGGAGGCAATAAATTATTTTCACTTTCAATAAAGGCAAAAGAGATCACAAGGGAAACCCTTTTAGAGAGATCCCAAGTTTGGAAACCTTGTGAACACTGCAGGTGATAATAAAAGAAATCTAAGAAAGCCTGTAGTATTAGATACGCTCCTGACAGTAAAAGTTGATGTCTGATTAAGCAGTAGAATAAATGATGAGATTGATTAGAATTTTTTTTAAGGTAATTATTGACATGCACATTGGAAACAATGGGAGTGTGAAATACACTGCTTAGAAATATCTCTTGGCTAAGGCTCACCAGAATGTGGCAAATAGAATCATACAGTAATTTGTATCTATGAAACAAGAGACAAAAGTTCATGATCTTGGCCTACATGGTAACCCCATGTCTGAAATTTTCCGTATGTGCAGATACTTTATCTGCCAGGCTCAAAGCAGATGTTTGGAAAAGAGACGTGCACAGGCTGTTTCTGTGTATAGTTCATTAAGTTGATTGCAGCTAGTTGACTTTCTGAAAAGACAGTCCTAAGGAGATAAAGTTAAAAAGCTAATTGCAGCTGAACTGACATCCTTCTTGTTTATATGATGCAATAATGAATGTTGAACATGAATATTCTCTGCAGGATTAAGAATTTAAAGAGGTGATGAAAATATATTCCATATATTCATAAGTATGTATGCTCATGTTAGTGAAAGGGAGCTTTTGTGCATGAACAAAATAAGGTTATCCTGGGGATATTTTGGAATAAGAAAAGCTCCTGGCATTAAGATACATATAAATATAACATTTTTTGAGGAAAAAATTGCAGTACTGTGCACAACAGCAGGTACAGGCTTGAATCTCAATTTTACTTGTCAGCTGTTCAGTGAAAAGAATGGTTCTTGAAGAAGTCTTCTAGATATCTTGTAGATACTCCATCTGGAGTACTGCATCCAGGTGTGGGGCCCCCAGCACAAGAAAGATGCAGAGTCTTGGAATGGGTCCAGAGGAGGGCCACTAAGATGATCGGAGGGCTGGAACACCTCTCCTATGAAGAAAGGTTGAGGGAACTGGGATTGTTTAGCTTGGAGAAGAGAAGGCTCCAGGGAGACCTCACTGTGGCCTTCCAGTACTTGAAGGGAGCATGTAAACAGGAGGGGGAACGGCTGTTTATGAGGGCGGATAGTGATAGGACAAGGGGGAATGGTTTTAAACTGAGACAGGGGAGGTTTAGGTTAGATATTAGGAGGAAGTTTTTCACTCAGAGACTGGTGACAGGCCAGAAAAGGTTGCCCAAGGAGGTTGTGGATGCCCCATCCCTGGAAGCATTCAAGGCCAGGCTGGATGTGGCTCTGGGCAGCCTGGTCTGGTGGTTGGCGACCCTGTACATAGCAGGGAGGTTGAAGCTAGATGATCATTGTGGTCCTTTTAAACCCTGGTCATTCTATGATACTGTTGGCATTTGTGTTACACTCAGCCTTATTTCATCTGCCTAGATAAGGTGAAAATATTTTAAAAACAAAGCTGCTATAATTTAGTTACTAGCTTAGACATAGACATTAACACCTCCCATAATTTAATCAAAGAATAGTTGAGGTTGGAGTGATCTCTGGACACCATCTAGTTCAACCCTTCTACTCAAAGTAGGCCAATAAGATGAGGTTGCTCAGGACATTGTCTAATTGCAGTTTTAAAATCACCAAGAGTGAACACTGTTCTGCTGCTTGACTGCCATCACCATAAAATTGTTTGTTTTTCTTATGTTTAAATGGAATTTCTGGTATTTCAGATTGTGCTTACTATCTCTTGTCCAGTCACTACATACCACTGATAAAAGTCCAGCTTCATTTTTATTTTTCCCTACTCTGGGATTTATATACATCAGTAAGATTCTCTTGAGCATTTACTTATTCAGGCTAAACATTGGCAGCTCCTTTGTCTTCATATGTCAGATGCTCCAGTCCCTTAATCTCTGTAACCCTTCAATGGATGTGCACCTTCACTTCTTGCAGTGAGGAGCCCAGACCTGGGTCCAATGCTCCAGATTCATCCTTAAACCAATGCTGAGCAGAAGGGAAATACCTGTCTCCCAAACCTACTGGGAACATTTGTCTTAACATAGTCCAAGATGCTATTGGCCTTCTTTGTCACAGGTGTGCATTGCTTGGTCGTGGTCAGCTTAGCGTCCACCAGGACCCCCAGGGCCTTCTTTGCAAAACCTTCTTGCTGGTTGACCCCATCCTGTACTGGTATATAGAGTCATTCCTACCCTGATGGAGGACTTTGTAGTTCTTACTGCAAATTTCCTGTTTGTCTATTTATCCATCCTCTCCTTCATATGTTTAAAATGGCTTTCAGGTTTATTTGCTACGTGACCTTCCTGGGGACTGATGCACTGTCCCTCTACTATGTTTCAGGGTTATAAAAGTCCCCCATGAGGGTCAAGGCCTACAAATGATTCTTTTAGTTCTTTGAAGGAGGCCTCAGGAGTTTCTTCTTCCTGGTTAGGTGTTCTACAGCAGGTATTATGATGTCACCCATGCTGTTCTAATCCCAACTCAAATTCTGCTGGCTCATCATCTGCCCCAAGGCAGAGCTTCATGGATTCCAGTTGTTTTAAATGTAAAGGGCAATTCTCACTCTTTGATGTCTTCTTCCTACGGGGCAGAGATGCTTTTGTCCCACTCAGGTGGATACTGCCTATTCCAAGAAATACTCAAGCCTCAGAAAGGATCCTGTAGTCATAAGAAAATCCTGTTATCAGCACCAGCTGTGCAACCAGTTCTTGAACTGCAGAGTCCGTCTGCTACTTTTTTATGCATTTTGGGCCTCTCACTGGAAGAATCAAAAACATTGAATGCTGAGTGGCTGTCTATCACTGCCAGAGCCATCTGGTTGTCTGCTGCTTCTGTGGTCACCCTTGGCATATCCTTGGTGCCTAGTTGGTAGAATAACAGGGTGTAATAGCTCTGAGCGCTACACAAGCCTTGGCAGTCTTTCTGAAACATCCTAAATCAGAGTAGACCTCTGTAGATGGTGTATGCATATTGTGTAGACTTCCTTCACATGTGAAATCAAGTTCTTTGTGTACATTCGAAGGCAGCTTGATTACAGGTGAGGTTTTCTGATGAAGATGGGAAAAACTTGCATCTAACTTGCATGAAATCTTCCAGCAGAACCAAGATCTTAGGCCATGGGTTGGTTTCTCTCCTTTGTTATTGGTGACTGAAGTGTCTGTTTGTGATGGAGGATCTGTAAGGTTTTTTTTTTAATATTTATTATTTAACTAGAGAACACTCTAATTTCAGTTGATAAGTTTATTGCACTCTTGCCACAAAAAATATTGTGAATAAGAAGAGAAACTAGCTGAAAAATGTTATTTTTATTTAAAATTTCTTCAAAAAAAAATTGAGAAACATTTCTTTCCTGACCGACCTTAATATACATCTCTCAAAAGCAGTGTAGGTTGAAGGAGAAAAGAAAATAACTCTTAAAAAAACTTTTCTTTTAGTATTTGCTGCTACCTGACACTTGAAACTTCTTTGGAATGTTCCATTTATTTGTGAATCACAGCTGTTTTTTGTTTGTTTTTTTCTCTCCCTGAACATCCTATTTCTTGTTACTGTTTCAAGCTACTGTGCCCTATATAAATCATCTAGACAAAGATCTGCACCCTCAATGCAGTTACTGTGGGGAGCTGTACATTCTGTTGTGGTACTTCTGGCAAAAGGATGATGTGCCACCAGACCAGTAGTTGAAACCAAACCATGCCAAGTATTTTCTTCAGGAAAGTTTATTTTACAGCTCTTTTAACACATAATTAAGCCATCTCAGAAAGCCATGCATTTTTTCTAATGTAATTATGAGAAAGCTGTCTAGTTAAATTGCTGGTAGTTGTCTAGACATCCTACTGGAATCTTCTGAGTTGGAAGTCAATTAAATGGGGAGAATTTCTGTGGTTCTAGACAGAAGTATTTGGCTCAGGAGTCTTCTCATTGAAAATGTGGTTTGAAGGAGAGCTTACGGTTTCTATATGGACAGGAGAAGGTATCTGGTTTAGAAATTAGATACTAGATAGAGAAGAGCAATTGGAGAATGACTTTGTTACCACTTCCAGGGGTGATCATATTCCTGAAAGGAAACAAGGGCTATATAGCAATGTGGCTTGGCAAGAAATGAGAGAAATGTATATGATTGCCTGCTGCTGTCCCTAATTATCTCACTGCTTTTTGCCTCGGCAGCATCCACTGTTGTTTTACGTTTAGGCCTTCAATTTTTTTTTAGAGCATAAACTATAAAATCTGATAGAAGCATCCTTTCAAATGTTATGGTGTTCAGAACTGATTATCCTCTGTAAGCTGCTTACAGCTCTGGGACAGCCTAGCAATTAAGTTAGTATTCACATCATCTGCTCCGTTTATTTCTGCACCGTTGGCCTGACATGCAGATTTACATGTTGGGTTCTGGGAAGCAGGAACACTACAGGAGTCCTGGCTCTGCTGGTGCAGTGTGAAGCACAAGCAACCCCAATTCCAGTTGAGCAGTCAAAATTCTACCTATCAAGAGTAATTACTGAGATTTTTTGGGAGGTACCCCTGACTAAATGGGGAGCTAACAATGCTGAATGGTTTTTGATTTGTGTCTTAAACGTGGAAATGTTGGCTGCTGCAATTTTCGAGACTAGAAGTGAAATTAAATACTCTGTTAAGTATTAGCAGATGCTAAAGAGGTGGACAGAATAGGGAAGGAGCCTCTTGTGAGCAAACAGCGAGATTCGAAACTCTAAATAAGTCTGCATACAAGCCATCATCTTGGCAAAAGTGCTTTTGCTGATTAAGTTCTTAATGTCTTTCTGGAATGCTTTAAACCAGATACAGATACAGACTGCCTAATAGGAACAAAAAGAAAATAATCCTGATGCAGTTTTTTGGTATTTTTTTTAGATATTTTTTTTTTTTATCTAAGCATGCAGGCAGTTCTTTTCATACCTGTGATGCTTTTTTTTCCTCATTATTGTGGTGCTGAGTATGGACTACTGCTTCTTATACTGGTAAAGTGGTTGAAACTGGATTAATACTAAACCAGTAGTCATCCAGCAAAAGGATCTAATTTTTGTTAGAATGACATCTTTTCAGTCAGTGACCCATCTATGGAGGAGGAGGAGATGTATCCAGTTATCTGACCTCTCTACCAAAATGGTAATGCTTTAATGACCTTATACTTATCATGACACAATTTGCAGGTTCTGAAACATGAAATGGGATCGAGTCTACAACTATGTTCATGATACGAACTTGGAACATCCAGTTTGGAGTTTTGGCACAGTATAGATGAGGTCTTAAATCCAGATTTTATTGCTATATGTTTTCTAAGTTTTCTATATTGTTTTTGTCTTGTGAAGAAGTTTTCTTCTTTCTTTAAGGAGCAAGAAATTGCTTTGTGATGCAGAGAAAAGTCATGTTCTCAGACACTGTTACAAAGAAACTTTATATTTTCTTATACAGATGCATTTGTATTTGTTGTTGTGATGCAGAACTTACTGATATAGTGGTGATGGAGGTACGTGGGCACATATACTACAATGCCACTGGCAAAGGTAACAAGTGAAATCATAGGTTACTAGTAGAGTTCCTCAGGGGTCTACCTTAAGACATGTTCTGTTCAATAAGAGAGAGCCCAGCAAAATCCTCTTGCCAATGCAATGAATGAGGTGAAATGGGATAAGAAGTCTCTCAGTTGCTTCGTCTCTTTTTATTACTACAGAATTAGTGTAGGTGAACACTAAGGTGGTCTGTGAGTTGGTGTTGGTAAGTACATCTAGCTCTTAATGAATAGAATTTGTAATGCCAAACAGCCAACCTGCTTCGCATTTGTTTTTTTTCCTCTCTTTCTAGAAAATAGAGGAAACTTCCAAGCAAAGGGGATACTTGCAGAATGTTTTGTAGTGTGCTACACCTTCCTTTCTGGAATATAAAAAAACAAAAGTGTCTAGCAGGTGCAAACATTAAATCAAAAAGTAAAAATGCAAAGAAAATATCTAATACTAATATATATTTCAGTTTCCTTAACACTTGCTCAAATCTCTGACAACTGGAATGAGAGTGCCTTATTAAGACAAGATGTAATTTTCATCTCTCAAGGCTTAGGTTTGTTGTAGAAATTAGACCTACTATTTAATTTTACTTCAACCTCACTTGCTTTTAAAGGACCTCAGCTTAGTAATATAGGTAGGAAAAACAAAGCAGTTTAATACATTCTTCTGGGAAAAATCCAGGAGAGTATTCTGACATGGGATGCTGAAGAATTTCCAAGGAAATTAAAAAAACAAACAAACAACATCCTGGCAAAAACATTGAGTTTAATACACCTCTGAATATGTTTATTTACTTGCACTTTTATCTAGATGGAAAATCGGTATGTTTTATAAACAGTAAATATGTGAGAAAAACATCAACTTTTTCTGTGCAATTTAGCTATAAGCTTCTCTGCTTTTACAGATTGCTTTGTTTGCTGTTCACACTTTTGCAGAATTTTCTATTTAAATAAAATTATCTCCAACAACAACAAAAAAAGCTATATTACAATTTTACGTTAAGTTGCTCTCTGTAGATACTATGGGTAAGATTTTGAAGGTGTTTGTTGACATGCTGTTATATACTTCTAATCATTTTATGCTTATTTAACTTCAGAGCTGTACTTAGATTTTTTTTATCCTGCTAAGTACCTTGTGATAGTAAAAGATATTCTGAATCTCTTTCCTAAATGAAAGGAATTATGTTAGTGAATGAAGGTTTGGAAGTCTAGTTCATTAATAGGAGCTTAGTGTGCTAATTAAGTGTGTGTGTATGTGTGTGTATATATACGTGTATATATATATGTGTATATAACACATATATTAAATATCCAAAACAGTGATTTTTCTCCTTTCTCTTATATTATTCCTAATGTAGTGAGAACTGCAGTTGGACACTGATATCTGAGAGTTGTAACGATGGTTTTATTTGCAACATTGCACGCACTGGAACTGAAGTGGTTGTCTTAATACTTGTGTTACTATGGTGAAAAACTACCGGTCAAGGAAAGAAATTGTCAAGGAAGTTTAGGAAAGATTTTAGGAAAAAAATAATTTAAATAGCAAACAAAAAACCTCAGTTTTGTCTTATGACTTTCCCAGAAACATTTTTAATGGCAGAAGAACTGCTTTTCTGAAACGCTTAAGAGCAAAAACATTATTTTGTTTGTCTATAAGTCACAGACCTCTTTTAATTATTTCTTAAGAGGCACAAATATTCTTCCAAATATATTGTAAGAAAGTTCTTTCACAAAAAATGTGAGAAAAAGACTGCTAAAAAGTTTTAATACTCTACAGTGAAGAGGTAATAGCATTGTAAAAATGACGACTGTTTCCTTAGGGTAATGATAAAGTGATTTAAAAATTGAAGGCTGAAATTGTTGCCATATAACTGCCATCCATAATTTATCTTAAACAGAACATTGTGAGCTATAAACAAGTCTTCACCATTGATTGTATTCATACTTGGCAACTCTGTAATTTACATTATATATTACATATTTATATAACTTCCATTATATCACAACTGGAGCTTACCTTCTATTTTACAGGACATAAATATTGGTAATGAAATGCATAGCTGATTTTGTATGTACGATTGTAATTGCAAGCATATGTATCACTAAATGTGAGCATAGTTTATAGTGCAGACACTCCATAATGTGATCCTATCTTTCAACCTGTTTTCATGAGTGCTTGTTTAGAGGCAGACTTGTTACAAAACTGCTTACTCAGACACTGAGGGACTTAGGAATCCAAACAGCTAAATTTTTTTTGTCTTTGTAATTATGATAATCTGATAAGACCAATAGAACCTTCCTGGGAGTGGTGAAGAGTCATGGCAAGAACAATTATTTTTGTTGTACAGATTGGGAAATGAAGCATGCTGCAGCTTAAGAATCATAGAATTATAGAATCACAAGATTGGAAAGGACTTACAAGATCATGTAGTCCAGCCATACAGCTTCTCCCCTGAGGATGGCCCAGGTGTATAAATGTGCCAGGAAGGGACAGACAGAGGAAATTCAGGCTTTTTCTTACAAGGACACAGACTTAAATAATGAAGCACAATAAAGGTAAATAACAGAAACAACTAAGGTGGACTCAGGCTTAATGGCTTTCCTGGTCTTGCATCTCATTTAACTAGCTCGAGAGAGAAGCAAACTTTGTGAAAATAGATTTAAGATGCTTTTCAGCTGTCTCCTCCTGCATTCAGTAAAATCAAAATTTCTGACATTTGGGAATACTTAATGTATATCCATTGGAGGGCTGCCTCAGTATCTCCTTGAAATAAAATATTAGTTTGTTGTCACTGAAATGACTATTTTGAAATTGAGCTGCCCAGTTTTGTACTGTCTCTAGACTACCACATGATGGCAATATGATTTCTGTGCTTAATGAGACAGGCACTGACTTCAGCTGTCAGCCTTGTGCAAAGGAAAAGGCTGATGGAGATGCCCTTTGTCCTTGGCAAAGACAGGATGCGTTAGGCTCACATCTCTTATTACATCAATTAAATTTTGAATAAGTAGAAATGATGTTTTACTGATTTTGATCAAGTACACCGTGTCAGGTAGTACTGTGATGACTTTAGGTTCACTTAATACCCCTTTTACAGAAATAACTGTACCTTATAAGAGCATAATAAGAAGCATGTGCCCAATAAATGAAAAACCAAACCACTCTATTTATCCAGTTCAGTATATATTTCACAAATGTGACTAGACTTCAGTTTTGAATTAAATACCCCTTTCTTCTTTCCTCAGTCTAAGTGTTTGTATGGTAATCTGCCTTGGCTTTCAATGCTGGGGTAAAACTTCTAAAAATTTTGATGACTGTAGGGCACAATAGTCATAACCTGTAAACTGTTCATAATTATTTTTAATAGTGCAGTTTTTGACTGCATGATGCAAAATTAAGTGTGATGTTACCTTGCCAAAGTCTAATGCAGAAGTTCCAAGAGCACATAAAGGAAATAAAATATTACTGGCTATGCAGTTATCTTTGGACACTCTCCAGGCTGAAGACATTTTTTTCATTGTAAACTACCAGAGGTCTCAGTGTGAGACCATTTCTTTGGACCCACCACAGGGTCCCCATGAGTGCCAGACCCAGAAAAGGAGGAGAATTATTGTCAAATACTCTAGAAAACCCAACAAGTGTGGTCTCATCACCATATAAATCCCTGCTTAGGCCAGTTTTGCTGCATGGTTTCTTTGTCAGGGCTTCTTTTTAAAACTCTGGTGTCAAAATTGTAAGTCAGAACAAAAATGTGTGAAAGATTGCCTTGGGCAAACATATTTTCAACTCTTACTACAAGTGTGTAGTACATTCTTGCTCAAATTGATGAACACTTTGTAATTAAATCAATTATTTTCTCTTTTAAGGAATAGCTGCTTCATCTCAGATTGTTCAGTGTCGTGTATTGGCATGCATGTCGTTTGTCAGTAGATACTGGAATCAGAGGGTTATACATGGCTAGTGTCAGTGAGGTAGAATGAAGACCAAATATCAGTGAACCTTTTTGTTTTGTGTATATTACAAGGATAAGGAGATCTTCTGAATGTCTGCTGTCTCTGCAACATAAATGCAGAATTCCTACCCAGGAGATAACTCTTAGAGGATAGTGAATTGTCTTGCAGTGACAAGCAGGTCATTACTGTTATAGCCCTGAGCACCAAGAGGTGCACCTAGAATTGAAGCTGGCCTGTGGGTCCAGGAGATCCATTTTTAAGGTCAGGCCCACGCATTCATTTTGTGCACTATTCTGAAAATTCATAGCTTAGCCTGTCCTTAATCACATATCTGGACCTACATTGTAGCCTTGTCTCAGACCCTACCTCTTCCTAATTGGAAGTGGCAATAGGTGACTGTCTGGGCCATAGTGACTATGAAGTACTTGGGCTTAAAGTATTTGGTAATGGAAGGAAAGTTGCTACCAAAACTGCAACACTAAATATGGGGAGAGAAGACTGCATGATTCTCAAAGAACTACTTAGTAAGATACCTATAGAAACTGCTTCTGAAGATGTTAGGGCCATTAGTACTGATCACTTTTTAAGCAGATCTCTTAAGAACACAGAAATAGGCAATTACAAAACACTGGAAGTCACACAGGCAGGCAGAAGGTAGGCATGGCTGACCTGGAATCTTATTGTAGAGCTCTGGCAGAAAAAGAAAGCATATGGCCACTGGGAGGGAGGTTGAGCAACACAGGAGGTCTACAGAGATGCTGTTTGCCAATGCAGGGAGAGATTCATGCAGCCAAAGCTTCATTGGAGTTGAAGCTGGCAATTACTGTGGGGGACAACAAAAAGGATTTTTAAATTAAAATATATTAACAGCAACAGGAGGACCAGAGATAACATTTGTCCATTAGTTGATGAGGACAATCTCTTCGCTGATAGGAACACAGATAAAACTAAACATTTAATGACTTCTTCACTGCAATCTTTAACACAGGCTGTGATACCACAAGTGACCCAAGCTAGCGGACCATGTTCACACTAATAATAAACTCAGAGCCAACCCCAAACTGGTGCAGGATTTTCTACTCCAGCTGGATGCACGAACTCTACAGGGCCTGATGGGCTTCAACCCATCAAAGAGGGTTGTCCTTGTGAGACCTCTTTCAACTAATTTTCAATGGTCTTTGGTCCAAATTGATTGGAAGCTGGCAAACTTTGTCCCAGTTTTCAGGAAGGGTGAGAAAGAAGATCCTAGTTATAACAGGGCTGTTAGTCTCATGTCAGTGCCTGACAAAATTAGAAAGAAGATTATTCTGGGAATTTCAAGAAAAACTCCTGAAAGTCAGTGCAGTCACTGATCACAGCCAACACAGATTCACAAGGGGAAAGTCCTGTTTGATGAACTCAACACTCTTTTATGACAAGGTTCCTCATCTAGTTGACCAAGATAAAGGAGTTGATGAAACCATTTTGGATTTCAGCAAAGCTTTCAATTCTGTTTCTCACAGTATTCTCCCAGCATACAGCTAGACAAAAACATAATGTGATGAGGGAACAATTGGCTGGTGGGTCAGGCTCAAAAGGTTGTGGTAAATGAGGTTACATCAGACAGGTGTCCAGTCATTAACGGAGTTCTACAGCGCTCCATTTTAGGGACAGTTCTCTGTAATGTTCAAAATATTTAATGTTTGGTGACTTGAATGCAGGACTCAAATCCATACTAAGTAAGTGGGAAGTGGTCATGATGCCATGGCTTTCTGGACTTCAGGAAGCATTTGGACAATGCTTTATGAAATATGGTTTGATTTTTGAGTGATCTTGTGTGTAGCCAGGAGTTAGATTCAAAAACACTTGATTCCCTTCCAACTGGGGATATTCTGTGATTCTACCCCTGATTAGTGCATCTGGGATTTCAAGCAGACCTTGATCTCAGCCCCAGCTCTCCTAGCTCACATGCTGAAGGATTGTGCCCTAACAGACGGACCAAAGCACCCTCCTGTCTCTGCTGCGGTCACGCTCTGCTTGTCCTCTCTCATGGAGCAGCCCCAGTCTTACTATTTTCTGACCACTTTCTTGTCTTCTTTTATATCACTGCTATTGTAAGTTACTCAACTAGAAGAGCTTATTTTCACTGAGATGTAACAAATAATGGTGTCTCTGAAGTTTTGTACAAGGAGAAGGGGAGCAAATATTCTGTGTTTATGCTGTTTTGCTAATAAGAACAGTGTCTTGTTTTGGTCTTTAGGTTAGGGTTATGTCTTTGTTTTGTTCTGTTTTTCTTAGCAATCACAGAAGAAAAAAAAAAAGATGCTTGATGTCCTATAGAGTGTGGAGTTTCTCAACTGGCAAATAGAAATGAAATAATAGTTCCCCACTGTGAATCCATCTTACTTGAATGTTTGCAAAATTAAATTTTAATACGACAGGACACTTCTTAGGCCTGGCAGTACTGTATGATTCATAAAAGCTTCTTCCACAGAGGTGTGTGAATGTAGAAAGCAAAAGAAATGTCTACAGGTCTATTCAGTTTTTTGCATGCATGCATCGTGGTCCCTTTGAAGTGACCTGCAGCTTAGCTGATTAACATCTCCAGTTCCACATGTCCAACTCATTGGAACTGTTTCCATTTCTGATGACCTTTGTTAGGTCTAAAGCATGCTATTGTCATGATGCAAGTATCTAAGTTGCTTTGTTACCTTTCTAGTATTTTAGATGATGAAGAAATGAGTAATCAGCATCACATCAGGGCGATGACATGGCATAATCTGTAGAGAACATGTTGGATACTGTCAAATGCATGGCTTTTCTTTGTTTTACTTTGCTTTTGGTAATGAAAAGAAATCCTTATGTGCTCCTTCCCTTAGTGGTCATACTGAAAATAAGCAGTTTGGAGTGACTTTAGGTAGCTCTGTCTCTTATCTTAATGTGCTGCCTGTGTGACCCATTTCCATGTACCGCTTTCAGCCACCAGACCAGAAGAGAAGGCATGAGCTTAAATGAAGGCCAAGCATGATCGTAGACTTTGCACCTTCCCAGACTATTCAACAGTGTATCTTGTTACAAGGAACAAGATTTTTATTTATTATTATTACTTTTATTATTTCCAGTATTGGATGAGTATTCATCATCCAAGCTTGCTATTTAGTATACTCTACCTTTCACAAGAGTAGTTTTCTCAGTATACTCACTCCTAGATGTTGTGTCTATGTTGTGTGCAGAACTAAATGTGTTGATCTTTCTGTCAAGGAGAGTGTTACTATTGAAACTTGGAATGAAAGTATGCTTGCTCCATCTTCCTTTCAGTACTTCCTGTTTCTCCTTGAAACAAGAGGAAAGATATTAGGACAATGTCATGGTTATTGGTATTCCACATCATAACATCATGTAGAGCACTAGGAGTTAAAGAGTTAATGCTCCAGTTCTGTGTATTGGCCAAATACAGGTTTCCAGGTACCTGGTTCTCAGAAGGGAAGAACTACATATCCCAGAAGACTTTCTGTTTCCATTTTCTGTTCAGGAGAGATTTGAGTGATGCCACTTACAAAGCCTGCTGTTCCATTGCTTTTCAGCTATGCTTTCTCCAGTGCACTGTGGGAATAACTTTATAGAAATGGGAGGAAGGCAATAATGGGCACTATGCTGAGATTCTTAACAGGTATCTGAACAAGAATTTTTCTTGCCTCCAAATTAAGGTCCATATGTTGTAGTAAAGGGAATCTCGTTTCTCCCAAGACAGAAACTGTAGAAAAGCTGAGGAAAGCAAGCTTAGAAGTGCACAGTTATTGACTCCATTGCAAAAGCAATATTCTCGCTGGTCTAAATTGAAGAAACCACCAGTGGTAAAAGCAGTAGGACAGCCAACACAGCAGAACCAGCAGGAGCACTCAACTGTGACTTTAGACTTTGTATTTGGGAAGAGAACAGAGGGATATTTCATGCTAATGGGAAAGTTCCTCCTTTTCTCTTGAAACTAAAAATGTAGCCCACTTACTTGGCTGGTGTAGACAGCTTACTGGTGCAAGTTGGTCACTGAGTATTTTCCCCGGTGTCTTTTTTGGTGTTGTTTTAAAAACCGCTTTAGGATGATGAGGCAGTGCTGTCAGCATAACTCCTCTCTTAGGTATTTTTTTGTTGCTTTGGGACTAAAGTGATGTGGTTTTCTGAGGTACATCAAGCTTCATGTAATCCTCTCCAGGTCCATGGAAATCTCTTAAAGGTGATTTGTCTATGAATTCCCACCTTCTTCCTTTCTCCTTGTTACCTCATTTTGTAACAGTCTAGAAACTTTCCTCATGCAAGCTCGCTCAGTTGCATCATACAAATTTTCATTTGAAGCTCCTGGATTTAAAAAATAGCCTTTCCACCTTTTGAATCTTCCTGAGCAGAACATCACAGGTAATTACAACCCTATAGTCAGCTGTGTTCAGAGCAGTGGAGTGACTGACAGTGAACTTTAACAGGAGCTTACTAGAACAGCAGTATTTAATGAGAGTTAAAAATATCAATGGAATGGAAACTGGCAGGAATATGAAGGTAAATCCTGGTAAGTTGATAAAATGTATTCATTTTAAAGTAGTGCATTTTTCACATTTCTTGGTTTGATGTAGTATTTTGTTTCCTAAAGGAATCAAATGACAGAAAATCAATTGCATTCAAAAATCCATTCAGAGGTTTATTTCTGACTTGTCTCAGTGTAAATGCAGTTTAAGGACTGTTTTCTGACCTGTGGCAGCATTGAGGCTACAGAATTTCTATAACAGTTCTAATAATCATACACCTCTTAGTGCAGAACGTCTGCAGTCACTGCCAGCCCTTCCTGGAGAGATAGGCAATCATCACTTCCCATGGTTAGTAGATTGGTTTGTGTTATAAGGGGGAAAGGAGAGGTTTGTGTTGTTTGTTTTTGATAGATTAGATCCTGATAATTATCAGCTGGTGAGTGCTGAGTACCTGACAAAAGCCCACAGAGAGCAGGAGGTTGCATGCTGTTCTGTCTGGCTCCTGCACAGTGACTGGTAGGATGCATTGACCTGCTGTGCTGAAAGCCAGCAAAACACATCACAGTGCAGTGGAAGTCTTGGAAGTCTTCAGTGTCATAGGCTCCTGAAAAGAGTTGAAGGTGACATTCTAGCTAAGAAACAAATACATCATGGAAAGGTATTTGATTTTCATAATATGAAAAGATATGTAAGGATGCACTGAAAACAGAAGCCATGCTATTGCAGACCAAAAAGGTTTTATTTAGTAGTAGAAGAAATGAACTGTTGGAAGAGATTGTGAAAGGTTTGTAATGGCTTCTGTACTGACAGAACTGTCCATTCAAGTGTGGATGCCTGTCTGAAAGATGGGTCTTTTCTGTTTTTCTAAAGCAAGCCTATGTCCCATGCTTTGTTTAATGGACCAGCCCTTTCTGGTTGTAATATATGAATGTTAGTGCCTCAGGAAAAGTGTCTGCTCAGTACATCAGCTTCAGTTCTGCTTTTGATTCTGTTAATATTGCTTATGGCTCCTAAGCTCAGTGCTGATGGAGAAAGTTGGCCTGCTGCTTCCAAAATTTATAACATTGGTTGAGTTTTGAAGTGATGTTTGACATTCCAGAAGTAAAATTTGGAAAGATGTATTTTTTTTTTCTATAACAGATTCTATATTTGTTGGCTTCAAACATAACTGGAGGCAAATTATAGAAACCCATGCTTCCTTGTCATGTTTTTGTTGAGGGAAAAGACCTCAGTCTTCAGGGTTGGGTCAGGATATCGTCTTTTTTAAAAAGAATCTCTAGTAAGATTGCTGGTAAAAATGGTGTAAAAAGAAAAGAAACTTGAATGGTGAAAGAAATGTTCTAACGATGCCAGTGATTAAAAACAAGCTGTCTCTGGAAAAAATCTGTAAGGAGTTAACAGTGGGTTCTTGCAGCTGACGAGATGGTTTCTTTGTCTCCATTTGAGATCTCACCTTCTTTTCCATTTCCATCCCAGTCTTCCAACTCACACATGCCTCTTCTTAGTTTTACTGGCATTTATCCAATAGCTAGTTTATACTGTACTGCACATAAGCATTTCTTGCAGAAGGTAACTGAAGGTAGGGGTAATGTCATGTGCACTACCAAAGATTGTATTTTCAGCCTTGCTCTATTCCAACAGGCATCTCTGTAATAATAACAAAGGATGGAATGATTGAGATGTTTTATTAAAGTAAAAAGAAAGAAAAAAGAAAAAAGGATGTTTATTATGTACAAATGACAATGGTTATCTTAAATACTCTCCACTATTTCTCAGAAAGTATGCAATGGAAAAGTAGAAGCAGTCCTCTTGAAACCACTGGGTTTTGATACTTTTGGCTGAAAATCTATAAGTTGTTTAACATTGAAAAATATTAGAACTTGAAAGGAGAGGTGATGGAAACCAACACTAACCTTCCAGTTAGAATAGCTGAATTTGCAATACTAGTGAATTTTTTCAATGATCAGTTTTAAACAGAATGCAGTTCCTGCATTATCTGTGGATAAGTGCTTTTCTTTCTTCTGAAACATAATTTTAGACTGGACAGAGTTGAAGTTGGCATCATTCCCTTTGCTCCCCGTGGTATCAAAGTGCACCATATATTTTAACATTTTAGTATCTTCTGCCAATAAAAACAAAAGTTATAATTAATAGTCTCAGCAGTTTTGTTGCCAAGAGTTCCTGGCCACAATTCTTAGTTTGTTTTATTCTGCAGATGCATACCTCTGAACCTTGTTAACAATTTTTTTTCCTGCCAATTATTAAAGACTACTGGTGTCTAAGGATCTAGCCCTCCTTTAAAATAATAATAATATTTTCTTGAGAAGATATTTTTTTATACAAACTCCTTGAAGAAACTAAGATTCTTGTTAAGGTTAAAGAACCATCTCCTATACCATGCAATTAATTGTTCTAAAAAAATTTTGATCATAGAATTATATTGCAGGAAGGGTGGGTCAGACTGCTCAGAAATGACTCTGCACAGTAAGTATATAGGTTAGCAGATCAAGGTCTTATCCCTTTGCTCTCAGGAGCACCATGTAATTAATTGCCCTAATAATTTCATCCCTTAAAGACTGTAAAAGGATTTCCTCAGCAACATGATTTTTTAAAAATATTCAAATATATACTTCATTTCTATATATATGATCTGATTTCTAGCAATGGAGACTGCTGAGGAAGAAGAGATCTAGCACAGCATCTTTTGGGGAAGAGGTAATTTTTCTTTTTTTGCAAAAAAAAAAAAAAAAAAATAGATCTAGTCCTCTAAAGGGATTTATTCATTCTGTATTTGTGGAGTTAGACCACGTAGCATGTTGAGTTTTTTTTTTGTTGCTGTTCCTTTTAAATATTATTAACAACTGAAACTGACTGATGAGCTTTCTTTTGCTCAATTTGATGATAGACAAGTGCTGTCCTACCATGTAAAAATG
The DNA here is from genome assembly GCA_037305975.1 of Chrysolophus pictus. Taxonomy (NCBI): domain Eukaryota; kingdom Metazoa; phylum Chordata; class Aves; order Galliformes; family Phasianidae; genus Chrysolophus; species Chrysolophus pictus. The sequence continues at coordinate 23,511,247 of CM074577.1, read as the reverse complement.
TAATTTTCCCCCCTGCTTTGCACTAGTGGTAGTTCTGCTACAATAGCGTAAACTAGATATCAGTTTGACAAGACTTTACTGTCATTTCAGCTCTTTGCTTTTCATCCATTTTGTTCTGCTTGTATCTTTTTTTTGTGCCTGTGTCTCCTGTGGAAAGCTCAGTGTAGGTGGTTCAAATACTGTATCTGATCAGATGCTGTTTACTTAGGGCATCTGATTAATGAGCACACCATAATAAGTGTCTTAGGTAGACATAAATCAATTCAGACTATTATCTTTGTCTGTTGTAAAGATTTGTCTTAGTGACTGAGCTGAATGAAACTTAAAATAGAAACCTCAGACTTAAAAAGAAAAAAAGAATGGTCTATAATTTGTTGTCTCCTCCAGTAGTCATTCCTCCACTTTTTAAAACTACAGTAATTTGAAGGGAACTAATTATATGCCTTATTAAAGCATTCTGTGAGCGTTTGAGAAGTCCCAAAAGGCACTGCTTACATTTCTCTTAAATGTGGCTTTCCTCTTTTTAAACAGAATTTTCTCTCTTGTGCTTCTTTATTTACCTGGTAATAGGCTACTTTCATATTATTTAAGTGTTCCTTGTATGCATTTTGTACTTACTATGCTCCTGTATAATATATCAGCATTTCAAATTCTCCTCTTGGAAAGGTTGATGTGATTCAGAACTCAGTTTTCTTTGGTCTTTCAATGTATTCTGCCACGCTTCCAGCTCTTAAGAGGGTGGCATTCTCTGTTTTTACAAACTTTGCTATATTTAGTCTTAGAGCTGTCACCTTAAGCATCCCTGTAAATCTTGTATTTGAAGAGAGAAAGTCTTCACAGAAACAAACTGCCTGCAGTAGAGTTTTAGATGCTCTGAACTGGACTTCTGCTGTCAGGACAAATGTTCACATCTTATTTGAATTTCAGAAGTGACTTTTTAGCACACTGAGTGCTTGGCAAGATAACTTGAAGGTCAGTGGCTTGTTCTTTATGTCACTGACATAAAGTTGAATTTGGAAGAATGGAGAAAAGGTTGTTTCTTGTTCAGCAACCAAATGATGTGTGCATTAATAAAATTAAAAAAATTCCAATTTGCTGATTTGCAATACCAAGTAGCCCACCCAACCTGCTGTAACAGTTCCAGCACCAAGTAATGACACCTGTTTTGAGCAAGTAAAAAATGATCTGTGGAACAGTTGGCCAGCCTTAAGGCTATAATATGGAAAAGATTACTAATCTTAGATATAATGATTTGTAAGGCTTGATGATATTGATTGCTTACAACTTTAGCTTTCTCCATGGTTGCTCACTCCACCCAGCTTCCAGCAGTAGCAATTTGAAGACAAGTGGGACTGACAGACTGAAGCTCTGTCTATGCTATGGTCAACATCATACCTTTGCACCTGAGCCAGCATGACCATTTGTAACAGTGAAATTGGCAGAGTGAGACAATCCAGCTCCCAGTGAAACCTGTTTTTCTGTCTTTTCTGTAATCAGCCTTTGAGCTTTCCAGGTGGAAAGCAAATCTTTGTAGGTTCCAGAATATTTCCAGGTATGGAAACTGGAGTGGTGAACAGAGCTTTGTGTAGATAAAATATTCTTGAAGATAGTAATAACAAAAATGTATTAAAATAGGAATTAGCCAACATTACTGTGAACAAAGTTCTTAGTCCTGCAACATAACTCTAAGTGGTGGGAGGACAGAAGGAAGTGGTAACCCACTTGTATTCACCAAAGATTAAGTTAGGCTTAAAAATTTAACCACAGAAAAAATTTACACAGGATAATGAGGTGCATTCCTTGTTTTAATTTCCTTTAATGGAGCTATTTCTAGAGGTCTTGAACTGCTCCAGGAGGAGCTTCTGTTGATGAGATATCTGGGAGGATGTTTCCCTGGACAAGGCTTTCATTTCCTATTTTTCTGAGAAGCAGCTTCAATTTAGAAAGATGTGCTGGAATTACAGCTGAAACTCTCCCACTGGTTATTTTGCTCAAGAAACTTTTACCATACACAAGAACAAACAAACAAAACCCAAACAAACAAAAACTGCAAGCAAGACATACACATCCTAGGACTATTTAGCAATTGTTTATCAGCTACTATAACTAGAACTTAGAATTCACATGTTAAGCTTTAACACCCTGACACCCATGATAACAGATGAGGCAGGTAAGGAAGTTATTGGTCTTCAGTGTTCTCTGGAACAGGATGATTCTTAGTGGTTTTGTGTTGTCGTTTCAACTCTTAACTTTGTTGAATTAGGTGGTTCCTTTGTGTCCCACTCCTGAACTAGTCTAGTTCTTTGGAGTTCTGGGGGGGGTTCCTGAAGATTTTCCTTGATTGCCATTCTTAGAATTAAATTAACAAGTATGTCCTTGCAACAAGAGAAAAGAACTGTGTTCTAAAGGGTTTTTATTCTGACTCATGGTAGCAGTTCAGAATACTCACTTGACTGCTCAAATTCAAATTTGGAAAGATGGAAGCCAGGTTTTCTGTGATTACTGTATTTTTCTAAAAGAACTTCAATTATTTGCTAATTTTCAGGGCATATAACAAATTCTGTTGCTAGCTTCAGGTTTTATTTAATGTCAACTTTTTCTTTAGGTAAAGAAGATAGAATAAGAATTCCCTCTGCTCAGCCGCTGCTAGTGCGTTCTGACAAATACAAATGTACTGGTAGAAATACTCATTAATAACTCTATCTACAGTCTATCCAATAGGAATTCACACTGACCCTCCCTTTGTGCCAGCTCCTTTTGTTACGCCAGTACAAGGTGATTCTGTGTTCTACTTTGGAGTGTCCAATTATTTTCTTATGTCTACTTTATTGGCTTGCTACAGAGCAGGGGTCTTTAACATCACCATCTCCAAAGTGGTGAGTATAATTTGCCTGTAATAGAATATCATGGTTTTATGTTTTTTGGTTTTCAGTATTCCGCATCAAAACATCATGTAGTGTACTGGAATTAAAGTGTTAATGCTCCAATTCCAGGTACCTATCCCTATACATTACGGAAGTCATGGGACCTGACCCTTCTGGGTGGGGCGGTCTCTTACTGCCTGGCAGTGGGTGCTGGAGGGTGCTTTCCTAGCCGTTCCAAGCTTTTCAGGTTTGACTCGGTCTCAGAAACTCTATCTCCTATCTTATTTGATTTATTAGTCTCATTTTCAAGTATTATATTGTGTTATCTTGCATTCCAATATCATAGTTAGTAAAATAAGTTTTCCTCCATAGATTGTTGCCGCTGTTTTTTTCCTCCCTTCCTTCCTTCCCATTTTGTGGGGCCAGCAGGGGTGGGGGGTGGGGGGGGGGCAGGGGCCTACTGGCCCTGTCACGGGCATAGATTGATCTAGTTAACTCCGTGACATAGAATTACAACTATCAGTAGCATGGATGGACAAAAAAGGAGACCAATACATTACAGGCTGACCAGGGAAGTGGTGGAGTCGTCATGCTTGGAGGTGTTCAAGGAACACGTAGATGTGGCACCTATTGACATGGTTTAGTGGGCATGGTGGTGATGGGTTGATGGTGAGTCTAGGTGATCTTAGAGGTCTTTTCCAACCTTAATAATTGTATGATTCTTAGTCTCTGAGGTGGCTATAGAAGGTTCTTCATGGGTGCTGATTAGCAGAACTGAGCTCTCTGTAGCCTGTGGCAGCAACCAATGAACAGGAAACTACATGTTTTTCCATGTAGTTTTTTAAATAAAAATGTAAGCTTTTGACTTCTTGACAGCTTTTTATTACTATAACTTTATTTTGATCATATTACCACTAAGAAAAATGTTACTTTTTTTGCCTTCCCTTCTTTGAAAAAAGAAAAAGCAGTGAAAAAGCCAATATATTAATTTATATCATAAAACACTGAAACCACTTGGAACTATGAGCTTTCTCTGTTCTCACAGCTTCTTGCTATAATACTTTCCCACTTGTGTGGTTTACCTACAAACATGCATCCAGCAGGACTGTGCATGTATAAAGAGGAGAGCTGGCAACCAGAATATTCTGTGTAGGGAAATACCTCTCTCTGTTTGTATGAAGAACTGATGGGACATGCAATGCTGTGAAAGGTAAAACTGGGAAACTACACTATCTTTAAACAGAAATATAATCTACTTGCTGAGGTGTGACAGCATTTGGGTACAGGTAGCAATGTAAATGTGGCAGTATCACCTAGCTACCGGATCTTGTGCCTCGGCCTTCTTGGATCAAAAATATGCCCCTACTGAGTCCGCTGAACTATTTGCAAGCTGTCTTCTGAAGTCAGCATATGGAAAAAATTTCAAGTCTTATGTTGAAAAACCTTTTTTCTTTCTTGGGTATGAGATCTTGTGAGTTCTGGAAGGCATGCATCTGCAATCTATTCTGATGGGCTGAAGGAGGAGACCCTGCCAGTCTACATAAAACTGACTTTCACAACAGTCAAATAGCTGGCAGGGTGTGGTAAGTACTAATAAAAGTAAAGAAGGAAAGACTTTAATTAAAGTAAGAGTTCTACTAATTTTGTTTGAGACTACACAGAGGGAACCCAGCACTGGATATATTTTTTCAAACTGTTGGAAGAAAAAAAAATTAATTACAGTCCCAGTCACAAGTTGAGGTCATTTATTTAAGGGGAAACAGTGCTATGGTGCTTCATAATTTATATGACTGGGTATGCTTTACATAGCTGGACTTGTAATGTGATATTTACTTTTATGCTAAACATTATTTTATTCTTAAAAGAAAACCATACTCTAGAGGTAAAATTAAAGTTCTGTTATGGGAGCTGGTGGCACTACTCTCCAAAAGCAAGCACCCTGATTACTTTTGCTGCTGTGCATCTTGGTGGCATATTGGAAATCTTTCAGCTCAGTTATATGGGTGTTGGATATTAGCTCCTTTCCCATTACTGCACAAAACAGAAAAGCAAGACGTCATTTGCTGGAGTGATATAACTTGTAGACTACTTTGAGATGTTTTTGTTTTGTGCAGTGCTAGCAAATTCCTCCTCTAACAATGACAGCAAGTAGTGATTGAATCTGACCTTGTCTGTAGGCTAATAATCTTTGCCTTTCTTTTCTTCTAGGTCCCCTTCTTGGGAGTTGAATTGCAATGTAGATGGAAGAAGCCAGCTACTGTCTTATTGACCTTTGATAAAGAAAACAGCTTGTTCAAGTCCAACCATTTTGTTTGTTTGCATGTTCTGCAACTGCACAGCTTGGACAATACCACCAGTTTAAGTAAGTCAGCACTGTATTTTTGCAGTAAGGCTCAAAGCTGAGATGTTCTTGATGATCTTTGAAGAACAGTCATTGGGGAAATCATTCACTGGCCTATCATCTGGAATAAGAATATGTAGGGAGAATTTCAACTGGTCCCAAAGAGCTCGAGATTCGCTGACTTGACATGATTTGGTTTAGAAGGGTTACTGATGCAGCTTAATATTCTGTAAAATTTCAATAGCAGGTACTAGTTGTATGTATCTCTTCCTGTGGTTCCAGAAAAGATACAAAGAGACAGGCTCTGTAGTTGTTATAATGTCAATGTATAAAGCTGTTATTTTGGAAATGATTCTTGAAGCATGCTAGAGAGAGGTCACAGTCATCTATGAATTGTTGTTTTAGTTGATGGCTAATTGTATGTTATTCTAATTGACTTTTCTGGAGGCAGTATATATTGTCTATTCATTAGAACTTGAGAATTGGAAAGGCTTCCAAATGGATTTGCTTCTCAGAAGTATCAGAAAAATGCAGGGAATTCAACGCTTCAAGAAGAACACCTACATCTTGTTACTGTTGGCTGTCATTACAGTTTACTGAAGTTCTTCCTTAGAAATGAAGTGGCTAAACAACCACTAGCTGATCATTCTGTTGGTATATGTCAGGCTTATCACTGTTTTATGAAGATGCATTGATTTAGGAAAAATGGCAAGCTTATAGGTACTTTGCTGATAAGTGTAAAAGGTTTTTGTTTTTTTAATTAAAAACACACTATTTTGTGAGCGTGGGGTATATTTCTGCCCTGATCTGCACCAAGTGATCCAGTCCATCTCTTCAGTCTGTGAATAAGGTGTGTGCCATGGAGCAGACTGAATCAATATACCATGACATTATAATGAATTGAAAATGTGAGGTCAGTCTGCTTGAAAACTCAAACCAGCAGGAGCTGTGTGTGGTTCATTGGCAAACAATTACGTAACTTAGCCAAGGTACTTACGAGATTGCAGCATGGCATATAGGGGTCCTGCACTGGAGGTAACATTTATAAAGAAGCAAAGCTTTGAGCAAGCAAAACTGCTACCAGTGTACATGCTGGGAAAGTTCTCTGAAAGTATGGAGTATGTAACGATGTGCTTATACTCTCTTCAAGTCCAGGACAAAAAGGAAGGGGATATACTTATCTTGAATGGAGCCACTTGGCTGCATGCTTGTGGTATGATCTGGCATGGTACTTGTCACTGTCAGTAAAAAATCTCCCTGAGTCTGTGTCTCTGCTCCTCTTTCACACATACGATCATCTGCTTCTGTTTGTTGTTCTTCTGGTGTTGTGTTTCCTAGGCTTAACTAACAGCAGACATTGTGGGTCAGGCATTCAATGAAAGTAACAAACAGAGCTGTATTAAACTGTCAACTCAAGACAAGAGAAGGTGTCCAAGGCCTCTAGTAGTGAGAAGCAATTTGTCCAACTATTCAGCATAGCATAGATTTCTGATGTCTTTATTTGTCTTCCTAAGGACCTGTTGCTTCCATGAGTGAAACTAACATTGAAGATATTGTATATTTTTTCCATTTAGATAGATCAGGAATACTATAGTTATTGTGTTGTTTTTTTTTCCTGCAACATAAATGTGCTATACTCTTTGAGAAACTGCTTAACGTTGATGGCCGAGGCTCGTGTTTGAGAAAGTATGATTTATCATGCTGACTGCTGACTTGCATTGGTATCATCAAATAAGATGGACATTAAGGGTATGGTTGAATTGGAGAGACCTGAGAGAGTCAGTACTGAATTCACCAGTGATATTTGTTGGGGTTTTTTTTTCTGTCACCAGTATTTTTGTTCTTCTCTATGTATATCTCTGTCCTCTGTGTAACAGCATAACTCTGATTTCTGAGTCAGATAAGTAGATCAATCCTTAAATGCACCATTTAAGGTGCTGCGTGTACATAGCGATTGCATGTGAGAAAGCGCTGTATGTGGAGGAAAAAAGCAGATTTAAAAGATCTTAGAATGGCTTGGATTAGAAGGGACCTTAAAGATATCTAGCTTCTTAGTAAATTTTGGAGCTTATTTAGTGTTGGGTTTCTGTCTTTAAATTTTGGTGGAACGTGGAGGAGAAGTGTGAAAATGAAATTCTATAAGTGTTAGAAAACAGAGATGTATAACTACTTATTTGTTCAGCTTTTTTAAGCCTTTGTTTCAAAAACTGCTGTGTTATGTTCTGGTGAGATGACGTGGGAGCTGTCTGTGGTGGTTCTCCCTGTGTTGGAGATGTCTCACCACCTCTACAGTCATTGGGAATTCCTGTCACCTTCATTAAATTCAGAAATTTGTGTTCATTGAGCTCAGAGTTGGCAGGGATTCTTCCCAGTGTATGGCTCCCATTACAGCCTTGTAAAGTTTAGCTCATCTCTGTTCTCTTGATTTGGCATTGCTTTCACATCTTATTGACAAGCTTTTTTTTTTTTTTTTTTTTTTTTATAGTTGACTCTTCATTGCTGATGGTCATGTAGGGCTTAAACATTTTCTGGTAAGGGAATACTCCAGGTCATACAGATGCTGTGGCATCCAGTACAGAAATGTGCATGGAGCTGACGGACCTGTCTGTATTTCTTCTGAACTCTGCAGAACAAGCTGAAGGTTGTTGCTTCTTTGTCCGCGGTGTAGTGAAATCACCGGGTCACAGCCTGAACCAGTGGTTGAGCATCAGGTGAGAAGACATGGCTAACCCAGGGAACTCAGGTGCAAGCAGTGTACCTAAGTGACCAGAAAGGGTAGAGCCAGGATCCACCCCTCTTCACCTTCATTTAAGGGTTGGCAGCTGAGGGAATAGTATCAATCTGGGATAGATATTTCTCTCCTCTTGAGCTACTACTGGTTGTTGGAAAGGGTGAGACAAGTTTCCTTCTTTATTACCTGCTATTACTCCATAGTGCCAGTATCCCATTTGAAGGCACAGTCATTGCCTTCTTTTTGTCATACGCTTAGTATGTTGGATTGGTTCACAGTGTGAATGCATTGTTAGCTAGAAAGGCTGGTGTTGCTGCTGATATTGAGCCACACTCAATCTGATGAGTGCTCCCAGAGCTCTGAGATGGGATAAGAGTCACTTGCCTGGTTTCTGCTTTGGCTAAGATTTCAATCTGCTTGGATCATCGTGATGCACTCCTTTTTTCTCTCATGGCAGGGAAGTGCTAGAGGGAGGCTAAAGTTCTCATATAAGAAATCCACCTCAGGTCCAGTGGGACCTCGGCTACTGAAACCAATTGTGTTGCTTCTGCTGCTGAAAATTAGTTATGAGCTGCCTTTGGAGATGTGTAGTTGCTCACAAATGTTCTTGCTATTGAGCTGATGAGCCTGTTGGCACTCAGCCTGGTTTGCAGATCACCAGCTTGAGCTGGCAGTTCACAAAGGAAGGGATGGACATGGCATATCTGGCTGTTAGGCTTCTCTTTGTTCCCTCAGGAAACAGATACTGCCTGGGTAACTTGTGGTTTGCGCTTTTGAGTATTTAAATCATATAACTAGAACATTCTTATACTGCTTTCAAAGTCTCATGATTGCTAATATAAATGGAAGTGGTGTGGGAGCCATACAATACAACGCTGTTTGAACACATCTTAATGTTGTTTCAGCTGGGAGTGGGGATAGTGATGGACACAGGGAAAGCACTGAGCTATTGAAAGTACCAGTGTTGCATGGAGTGATAGAGGTGAAGGAATAAAACCAAAAGAAGTCCAAAGGCACAAGCTTCCCTCCTTGATGTTTAAAAGCCTGAATATATTCCTCTTGTAAACGTATAACATATACAAAATTTGATTCAGTGTAACGATTTTCTTAAAGTCTGCTGAAAACTAGTTTTTGGTAACCAAACAATGGAATTGGTAGGCGGCTATGAGAAATGGAATGTTTCTATTGTATTTAGTTTAAGGTTGTAGATTCAGCTTATCTTATGTGTGAAAACAAGCCTTGACTGCAGAATATAGCCACTGAGGCTGCATTTACTCGTTGGCCACTGGATGCCAGTGTTGCTCTGCAAAAACTGGTAGAGGTTTTGTGACTAATGTTGCAATGGCTGCTCTTATACCAGAAGAATTTTATCACTTGTTTTCTAAACCAAAACAGAGAGTAAGAAAAGCACTACATAAACTGTCTACTTCATGTTACCTTCTTGAGGAACTGGACACAGTGGAGTTGTTGATTTATCTTCTATTCATGTTAACATACAAAATAAGCTGCTATGGCAGACACTGATATATAATGTAATGAAAATAACATCATCTTTGTGTTTAGTCTCTTTTAAACTGTCTTTAATCTATTTTGCTGCTGATCTTTAATACCTTGGAGTAACTTGGAGAAGAAAACATTCTTTGCTGACTCAGAATTCATAATCCTGGCATGGATTGAACAAAAGTGTGGCAATTTAAAGCATCACGTAAAAATGGACAGAAGTCCAGGATGTATAGGACTTATGAATTTGAAGACAGTCTTTTCTTCTGTCTGGGAGATACCATATTTGAAGACACAGTGGGGAGATAAGTTTATTCGCTGCCTTAATTGTGTTAAGGTATTTGTGTTTCCAATCTTCTAATGTTTATCAGTTTTAAATGAAGTTTAACTTAGTTTGATGCCAGCTGGTCTCTATTGCCACAAAGATTACTGCACAGAAAACATAAAGGAGTGTACCACCATGTACCTCATGCTGTACATTCATTCAACAATAAGATACTGAATTTGGCAAACCTAACTGTCATATTGAAACACTTGAGTGGGGAAGTATGCTTTCTCTGTTCCATGTCACTCCAGTATGCCATCCTGTATGCTACAGCTAGCATGAAAAATCATTAATTCTCAAAGAAGCAGCCTCCGGGCAAGTAATCAGTTTCTGAAATGGAAATGATAGTGACTTCATTATTCATCCTTAGCCTTGTCACACTTCTACTTTGTTCCTAGAAAAAGTATAATGCTTTCCCTTTAAGTATTCCTTAGAAATAGCTTTAGACTAGAAGTAGCTGTTTAGGGCTGCGGGATAATCTCTTCAGTTTTATTCGCTGATATGGAAAATTCTTTCGTTCATTTCTCCAAAAGATCCTTCTGTTGTAGGGGAAGTGAGAGGCTGTTTAACAGCAGTGCCCATTTGTTGTATTTTAGAGGAAAAGTTATTTAAAAAATAAAAAATTGTGAGGCACTAGCCTAACTTTAATTAGCTATATTGTATTTCGGACCACAGAGTGCTGGCAAGGACTCAGAGGCTCAGCTAACTGGATGGCTCGTATTCAGTGACCAAAAACACTGTCCTGTTCATTAGCTGAGTACTTGGATTCCTGTTGCTGTTAGTCTTTAACTGTAATGAGCACAACACATAACTCATGGTAAAGTGCTGTAGGGGCCCTGAGTATTCTCTCTGCAGGAGGCATAAGTGCTAAGGTTCAGGGCTTAGAGATGGTGTGGCTGAAGGCAGACTCCTTTCTCTCTGATTTTTACAGAGAGTGCTGTGCTGCCATATAGCACTGTGGGTAGGACTCACAAGGGCTTATGCCTTTTCAGTTTCTTTTTTTGTTTGTTTGTTTTTTGTCTTGGGGAACTGCTGTTAAACTGAGGCTCTAGAGCTTTTCCTCACCTAAGCTCTGTGGAGCTCTGGCAGCATCACACCTGGAGATCACAGAATATCCTGAGTGGGAAGGGTTCCACAGGGATCACTGAGTCCAAATTCATGATCTATGAAGTGCATAGAATATACTGGAGAATACAAATGTTCTTGTTTAATTTTTTTATTCTGCCTATGTCTAAAATGACTGTAATAAACAAATATGACTTTGAGCAAGTCTTTTAGATCCTGTTGTATTGTTTATCCTTGGCACAAGGAAATCAGAAAAAATATAATTGGGCGCAAAATCATAATGTTTGCCCCAAAGGGATACACAGACTTGGTACTGGATTTGTCTCAGTGAAAAAGGCAAACAGCTTCTGCTCCACTGAGGAGACAAGGAAAGCAAAATACTGCTATTTTTCTTTTTCTTTCAGCTCTCCTGGGGACTGTACAGGAGCTGTTAATGAATGGGTGCCCCATGCCTGCAGGTGCAGGGTTCCTGGACCAGGTGCTAGAGGCTAGATATGATAAAAGCTGCAGTGAAGGAGGTAGAAGAGATGATGTACAGACGGGGCAAAAAGAAAAGGGGGTGAGAGGTCAAAATCTCTGCATTTGAGCAGCCCAATATAACTTGAATGCTGACTGACAACATGTGAAAACAACACCAATTCTGGCTTTACAATTGCTAGAAATAAAAGTCCCATATGCTCAGAGAAAGTCAATCAGTGAAGAAAAGGAAATATGAAGAAAACAGTTTTTTTTTAATTGAATTTTCCTTTCTTATATTGCTATAAAACAACTATATGTAACTATTGTTTTATTGACTGACTGTAGTAATTAAAATTCAAACAGCATAGCTTTAAATCCTGTTGTTTACTATGTCCTAGCACAGATGATCCAGGTTTTGTTTCACTTGTCCTGCAAAACAAAATTCTGTGGACTTGATTCAGATTTTCACTGTAGTCAGATGAAATGGTTGGTTTTCCTTTAGGAAGTGAAATAGCTCCTCCTTATTTTGGTTTAAAGCTCTGTCTCTTTCAGAAATCACAGCTAACTGGGATTGCTTTCTTTACACTTAATTTCTAACTATTTTGTTCTTTTAATTCAAAGAAATAAAGTGAACTGTGTAACAGAAACCAGCTGAATGGGGGTACATTGTTTTTTTTTTTTTTTTTTCTGATTAATTATCAGGTATGATAGGGAACTTGGTTTTAAAGGTATAGTAGGGAACTTGGTTGTTTTTACTGAATGGAACATCCTCCTTCCACCCCAGAAGTATTGTTTCAGTCCACGATGTGCTGATTCCTTCAAAGTAACAAGTGACAAGAGTTGGTGGGAACAGTCCTGCTGAGGAGAAAAAGCTTTGTCAACCTTAAACTAAACTTGCTTTGTGGAATTCATGGCCTCAGCATTTTGTTGTTCTATTCAGATATATACTTAAGATACAGAGTTGGGGGAATTTTAAATATAAAATTAAACTTCCAGAAACAGATGAAATGGCTGAAGTATACTTTCCCCTCTTCGTGTCAATTCTAGAGATGCAAGCTTTGAACCATTAATTTTTCTAAATGGTTCTATTAAAATACAAACTAAAATTATATACAGTGAGATATTGCTCTGTGAGAGCTGTTTTGTTGTAGAAGAGTTTTCTTATTCTAGTGTGAAATTGAATCTTTAATAGGAACAGACTCATTTTTCAGCTCTGTGTTTTTAATTTGATAATGTTACAAACGTGAATATCTTGCTGAGCAGTCCCTGGATTTACTCCAGCATGCACAAACGCCTTGGTAGGATCTGGGATTCTAAGTGTGAATCCAAGTGCACCTCTCATGGCTGGCAATCCTATTTCTTGCAAGAAGAAATTGGTCTTGGTTCTTAAGCCAGCAATAAGACGTGTTAAGCCTCTTCTTGTGCACTCTTGTCCTAAAATCACCTTTAGCACACTCTTCTTCAGGATTTTGTTTCTTCTACATTAAAAGCATACATAAAAAGTATAGTCTTGTGTGGAGGCAAATATGCTCAGCACTTGTCATGCTGAGGAGTAAAGGAATAGCGTGGTTTTGCTCATTTGAATATGCATCTGCTGTCCTTCAAACATCATATTTCTAATGATAGATTATTAGAAACCATTACCATATTGATGGTAGTATATAGTTAACTTAGAATCCTCATATTAGTCCTCCAAAACATGCTAGTCAGAGATGTTTGTGTTCAGTTTTAGAAACTGCTAAATAATCTTATAAAAACATGTCACAAAGTGTCAGTTAAAGAAAATGTATGTTATACAGAACTCAGTCTTTCTCAGAGGCATGAGTGGAAGTTGGCTGTTCCAATTTAAGCGTCTGCCTTTCCACTAGAAACCGTATGGATGAGGAAATTGGTTTACGTGCAAAACTTTGGGGAAGGATGCTCTCCCTCCTTATGCATCTTATTTCTTAGCTGGTTTCATTATAAGAGAATTATTCTTTTAGTGTGCTTAGTTAAATGGTTCAGGCTTGATTCAGATACAGTGTCCATTCTAACATCTTTATTAGCAAAGTGATTGTAAAATCTTTCTTTTCTGAAAAGCTCTTGAATCTTTAAGTCAATAAAGGCAATTAAATAAAGGCGAACAGCTGACAGGTTTTTTTTTTTTTTTTTTTTTCGATCAAAGCATAGAGAAATGTAGCTATCTGCCTTTCTGTGGATCATAAGGGTAAGGAGGGGAAAACTGCTAAATATGTGAGGAATTATGAAGTAAGGCAAGCTATGCTCTGATTTTCAGTATCAGTAGCATAACTCATCTATCACTATTACAGTTTGCAGCTGGGGATATTGCAGGGCTCGGACATGAATTCTAGTGGGAGATGGAAACATCATGATGAGTTGTTTGGCTAGTGTAGTAATGAGGCCTCAGCTGCTTCTTCATGATGTGTATGCTTCTCTGTTGCTGTAAGAAAACGAGGACAGTTTTAAGCAAGAAGTTGAATGACTTCTGACTTGGAAATGACAAATGACCTGCACTTTCATTTTTAGTTAGGTTTGTGGGTTGGCTTTTCCTGTAGGTTACCAGGAGTGCTGTGTACAGTGCAACCTTCTTCATGTTTTCCTAAGTGCGTCCTGTCCTTCAGCCCACCTAAAGGCAGCTTCTGAGTTTAAAAAGAAAGGGTTGAAGCATTACTCTCCTTCTCCATTGAAACGCTCACTAGTGGTTCAATTTCTTCCTTGCCATTCCATTCTCTTCTGCCTATACTTCTGCTTGATTGATTTTCTTCCTGCTGCTGCTTCTTTCCTAAGCGTCTCCTTATTCCTCAGCTTGTTACCCACCCTGAATATTTAACTTCCTATTTTGAATATCATCCTCTCTTAGTTTCAGCAGGCCCTGTGTCCCAGCAGCTCTTGCTATCAATTTTCTGGATATGGCAGAAAAAGAGCCCAGATCTTATTAGCACTGAAGCTAGGAAGTGGTGTTACCACAAGACAGGTGAGTGAAATCCACTTCTCATGGGAGAGCAGAATGATGGAGACACGGCTGTCTTTTTCCCAACCACTATAGCATGTAGCAGCTTCACTACTTTGCACTGTAGGTTTTTAGGTTATATGATACATGGTTTTAGTGGAGAGTGAGCCTAAATGGAAAGAGTTCTCAGAAACATTTCAAGATAAGTTAGAATTGTGAGGCTTTCTAAAAGTTCATAAATTCCTTCCCTGAAATTCAGAGAGTGAACATTTTAGTTACAGTTTGCATAATGTATGTTCAGTTTTGGTAGCTGTGTTACCAAGAAAACTGCTTTTTCAGGGAACCTTTCTGCTGTTAAGTTATTGTGATTGCTGTCTGTACCAGCTCTCTCTGTTGGGGGTTCTTATGACTTTATAATGATTCTAATTAAGATTTAACACATTAGCATTGCCATCTATGGGAGAAGCTATTAATGCTGCTTCAGAGCATCACAGAATCCCATGGTAAGAGATTTCAACTGACATACCTTCAGCACACCGTTTTTTGTGTGATATAATGACTGCTGACAGAACAAGTTATTAACACTTTTTGAAGCGTGGTGATGGGTAAATGCGTGCCAGCAGGTGAAGATGCCTACAACCTGACATGAGAATCCTGTGGTGACACTTATGTCCTTCCTACTCTTCTCCTGTCCTGCTGTGGGATGCTGAGCTGCCTACCAGCATTAAGCTGCAGGAGGAGCCAAGCTTTCATCCATCAAACAGCAGTGACAGCTTTCGTAGCAGCCTTGATTAACACTTAGCAAAAAGGATGTGTTGTGGACAGAGTGTGAAATCTTCTGGGTAAGCAGAAAACATTGGGGGGCATTCAGCTTTAGATGGAGGGGCCCAAATAATGTCTCCTATGTGCTTGCCCCAGTTAGGCTCTCTCCTCCTTGCTACCACCCTGATTTCAAATGCCTTTGATTTTCTGATATGCAGTGGAAGAGGATGTGTGAAGCTGGGGCCTGGTGGCTTGAGCTCTGTTTTTGCGGAGGTCAAAACAAGTGTGTTAAATCTCTCTGTTCTGAGGGAATTGAGCTCAGTTCCCCCATTCCCTGGTGTATCCTGTGCTCCACATTGTTTTGGCAAGAGCTACATCCCTTTGAGGTCATATTCCAAGGGAAGGGGGAAATAAACCTGTTGCTAGAGATTCCCAGCGCGGAAGGGGGTTTGGATGCATGAACGTATCCAGAGATTCCTACATTTTTGATGTAAAGCATCCAACTAAAGTGTGCAGCAAATTGACCAATTCTCTGACTTCCCTTCTGTGTGCTGTTTGCTGTGCTTTTTTTTTTTTTTCTGAGACACGATTGTTTTCCTGGTCTGAAATTTATCTGAGGCATGATGTTACACAGTAAAGGTAATGCTAAGTCCCTCATCTTTTCCATTTTCTGCCTTAGACCTGATAATATTTACAGACATTACTATTGCATAAAGCTCTGTGTCCAGAAAATGTGTTTTTTCCATTTCATAGAAATAAGCATCTGTTATGCATGTCCCCAGTCATGCCACAACAGACTAAAGCACATCTTGCTCATCTGGAAACTTACTAAGCTTGGGTCGCTTTTTGTTATTGTTTTTTGGGTATGCACCTGCTACCTCATAAAAATAATGTTAGTGTCCATTAACTTGCTGCTGCTACAGAATATTTAAACTTGCTGTCTTTCATGTAAAGTGCAGCACCAGAGCTTGGCAATAGATACACACCAGGTAATGCACACAGTAGTTAGAAAATGCTCTAATCCCGGAACTGGTTCTTCTGCCACTCTTCACAAGCTTCCTCTAGTTCTGCTTGCTTGCCCTCATGTTCAGATATGCATTTGGGAGTTCAGCTGCGGAACCTGGGCTAATGTCTGCTTTATTTTATATGCACATACATACATGTGCACACAGAACAAAGAGTACCTTGGTGAAAAATGTTTAACAGTTAAAAATGTAGTTTAAATTTTGTAGCCTTCTATTTGGTATGAGTATGTTCTGTCCCTACTTGTATGAGCAGAATTTTCAGACATTTCCAAATGCAGGTAAATTTGGAATTTATGGTTACTGAATCTATTTTAACAGATACTGTTATATACCAATGAAAAATTTGCCACAAATATGTGATAAATTAAAAAAGAATTCAAATGGCCAAAAATGAAGACTATGAGAATTTCTGACCCATCCCCAGAACTGGATCTCATCAGTGCTTGCTGAAACAATTTGGCAGCAAACTGCTGCTTTCAGGTAACTTTCCAGCCCTCGGACAGCTGTGTTCTCTCTTCATCCAAACCCATGAAAAAATCTTGTAATTCACTGGCAGGCTTGTTAAATTGTTCACACGTGTTACTTTGGCTATTTGAAAGCTAATATTTGGACACACTATTAGCGTAAGTGATAACAGAGTCTACAATGCCCAGCATTTCCCATTGTAAAAATTTGCACTGTATTTTCTGTAACTTCTTGCTAGCCTTGAACAGTTCAAACTGAATTTTTGTGTTTTGGATATCTATCTCAAGTGGACGGACGTGGGTAGGAAAAGGGGCTGAAACTCCTTTGAAGACTAAACAACATCAGAGAACAAAGAGAAAGATATCAGCTTCTTTCTTGTAGCTTAGTAGCCTTGTGCTTTGAAGAAATGACTTGATGTTTAACAGGAAGCTACTTTCATATTAAATGTCCTCTTGTTAAGATAGAGAGGGTAAAAAAATCCAAAATGGGTTAAGAAGTAAGCCCTTTAAAATCCTATTAAATTGCAACTGAATCAAGAACAGATACTTACAAAAGTTAAGTGATGTTAGTTGAGGTGGGTGCCCTGGTAGTAGGGGATGCTGAGAAGGTGAAGAATCTGAATGTCTTCTTTGCTTCAGTCCTTATTGCTAAGACCCTGAAGGTAAGAGAGAGTCAGGGGACAGGAAGATTTCCCATTGGTTGAGTAGGATCTGGTCAGAGAGCATCTAGCCAAATCTACTTGCGAAAATCTGCGAGCTCCAATGGGGTGCACACACATGTGCTGAAGGAGATGGCACAGGTGATTGCTGAACCTCTCTCTCATCTTTGAAAGGTCTTGGCAAACAGGAGAGGTGCCTGAAGACTGGAGGATAGCCGGTGTCACTCCAGTCTTCAGAAAAGGCAAGAAGGATATGGGCTATTTCATGCCAGTCAGCCTCGCCTCTGTCCCTGGAAAGGTGATGGAACAGCCTGTTCTGGGTACCCTCTCCAAGCAACTGGAAGAGAAGGTTATCAGGAGTAGTCAACATGGGTTCACCAAGGGGAAACTATGCTTGACCAACCTGGTAGCCTTCCATCACTGGCTGGATAGACTGGGGGGAGAGCAGTGGATGTTCTGTACCTTGACTTCAGCAAGGCATTTGACACCATCTCCCACAACATCCCTGTTATGTAACTTAGAAAATGTGGGATAGATGAGTGGACAGTGAGGTGGGTTGAGAACTGGCTGACTGGCAGAGCTCAGAGGATTGTCATCAGTGACTCAGAGGCCTGTAACTAGCTGTTTTCCACAGGGGTCAGTGCCATGTCTGGTTTTATTCAAAATCTTTATCAACAACCTGGATGAAGGGATAGAGTCTACTCTCAGCAAGTTTGCTGATGATAGAAGGCTGGGACGAATGATTGACACATTGGAAGGCTGTGCTGCCATTCAGCAAGGCCTGGACAGATTAAGAATTGGTCAGGGAGAAACCTCATGAGCTTTAACAAGAGCCAGTGTAGAATCTTACACCTGGGGAGGTTGTGGAGCCTCCTTTTATGGAGATACTTAAGCACTCTCTGGACATCTACCTGTGAGACCTATTGTAGGGTACCTGCTTTATCATGGGATTGGACTTTGATCTCTTGAGGTCCATTCCAACCTCTGTGGTTCTGTGATTATTTCATACATCCACAACATAGTTCATTTGATTTTGAATTATTACACTGCATGAAATACACTGAGAATTTGAGCACTGAATTAACAGAATTTTAGTATGTTGATTTGATTGTATCTTCTCTACTGGAAGGTGTGAATAATTCTATTTTAGGGTGTGAATCCAAATTAATTTTCATGAATAACTTGTGTTCTAGCCAGAGCATTGTAGAATAGATCTTGTTTTAGATTAAAAAATAAAAATTTAAAAAAAAAAATCATACCATGCAATAAATACTCTTCAGAACGGAAAGAAAAAGGCAAAAAGTTGAATAACTGTTTTGGAAAGGAATAATGCTCACCTATGTCTGATCTGGTGAGCATCCTGTGGGAAAAAGTCTGTGGGTGTAATGCAGAGCAATGCAGTACAGTACCATATAAACATATATTTATACGAAGAGAAATGGACGAACAAGCAAATTAATATCACTTTGCATCCACTGCCAAATTCAAATGTTTTTATTAAATATTTATAAATGTATGTTTATTGCAGAAATGTAAGTGTATATTGTATCAGAGCAGAACATTCAAACCGGACAGAGAAATTAAAATATATATAAACGCTGGATATGTTTGCCTCTGAAATTACTGTGTTAAACTTAGAACAAGATTCAACTGCAGGTTTAATTTATTTTGAAAATAAAAGTCGAACAAATGTAATAATTGCTGGTAGAGGATTTCAATCAATTACCAAATCATCCTAGCACAGATGCTTCTAATGATGGCAAAATGAGCACTTCATTAATTATAACATACTCTTTTGCCCACTGTAAACAGGCTGTATTCACAGTATTCCCACTGCTTCACATTGTCATGCATGCACGCTGATCATTAACATTTAGAAGCAAGCTTTATCATAGGCAGAGTTCTGCTTTGAGTGTATGAGATCTGAGTTGCTATTCCTAGAATTTCTCTGCTGCTTAAGATTTATTTGAAGCCTAAATTTAACATTTCTTTTTTGTGAAAATTAATTTTAGTGTAATAACCAAGCTGATAACATTAACCAAGAGCATGTTTGATTTCAGAGCAGAAATTTAGACAACGTTTGTGCTGGAAGCAAGGTTCTGTTACCCTGGCTTATGTACTACTGATCTTTGTTTTTCTTTTGTGGCTAAAACAAAGCTAATGAATTGGTATGGTTTGCTTTGGGAACACCTGAGTCTTTTCAGTTTTTGAGAGAGAAATGTTTTTAGGTCAAGAAGTACTTTGATTTGCGCCACTAGTAATTCATCAAGAAATTTTACCTTTATCAGTTTAACCTAAAACTGCAGGATAAACTTTGATTAATGTTGCTTTGATCTTTTTGAGGTGATTATTTCCAGCAAGTCAAAGGAATTGTAAAATGTTATTACCATCTCGGATGCCAAAATACGTGTTCTTTTAATAATGTTTATTTCCTTTATACTCGGGGTACCTCATAACATGCCCAACATTCTGCATTTCAGTATAACTTCAGATACAACTGGAAAAGGATTGATTAAAAGCTCTATTATGATGATTTTGTTTACCTGCCCAACTGTAGGCTAACTATAGAAAACTATTATTTGTATTTTTTTTTTCAGACTTAAAAATTGTTATTATGATAGACTACCCAAGAGTCATGGTAAAACCTTATAAAATACGGCACATATCTTTGGGGTTTTAGGTCTAAGATGGAGAAGTTGTAGTTTCACTGTGTCAGCCTTTCCTTTAGTGGAAGACCTCACTACTTTAAGGCCTAAAAAAGTGCTGTCAAGGTTAAGATTCCTCAAAACGTTCAATTTCTTATTCATATCATAAGTTGAAAGCATGCTATTGTATTTCCTGGTTTACTGTTTTAATAGCCAATGCTTTATTGTAAAGAGCAAAAATAACTTGTTGAATTTCATCATTATCAATATAAAGCAGGTGCTACCTTTGCAGCTCCTGTTCAAAGTTTCTGTGGGAATTTTCAGGTTCCAGTTTTAGGCAGAGTTCTTGCAATCAAATGGATTTATCTTTAAAGGTATCAGAACATGTTGTCTGCAACTAATGATGAACTACCATCCATAGCAGTAGTGCAGATACCTCAGGAGATGAATATTACAGGTCATTGTGCAATGTGGGTTATTGTGAGTGTAGCAAAACAGTGCCAATTAGCTGGGCAAGAAGAACAGGAAATTTTACGTTAGGTTAATGCTTGTTGGTAATTACTGGATTTGGCTGCAAGAGAGACATTTGGGGAAATGCATCTCCAGCCTTCTGGCAACAGCCATGTGGATTTGGTTACTGGAACTGTGTGGAATCCTAGCTCACAGTAATGACCAATTAAAATCATTGATGAAGAGGGCTTATTTCATTTACACTGGCATTGAGTGAATGCTGCATTTTCTAGCTGATTTACTGAGCCTGGAAATTTTCCTTTGAGTATTCACAGATGACAGTAGGATGTGCTCAGAATAAAAAAAATTTTTCCTCAAAACAAGCTGTAGAAGGTAGGAAGCAACTAGAGAGCAATTAGAATAATACAAGCTTTTTTTTTTTTTTTTTTTTTTTTTTTTTTTTAACTTGTCTGGGTTTTACTGAAACCTCTCTCAAAACCATTCTTCTAGATTCTGGTCTCAGTGGTCCTTTTCAGCAGGTCAGATGAGGTCTTTGAACAAAGCTGGTGATCAGATACCGGTGTTACTGATGGAGGCCAATGCCCTCATTGCAGTGTCCATGATATTATGCTTATAGATTTTTCTTCTATTGGACTGATATCCCTTTTTCATCTCCTGCAGTTTAAGATGCTCCTTATCTGTGCCATTTCCTACACTTCCATTTTTTCAGCTAACAGGCTGTAACCATGTAGCTATGCATCCCGTAATCATAAAGAGGGTGTTTTGTTCTCCACAGTTGTTGAGTGGCATTGGCCTCCCTCTATTTCTTAGCTAGCAAAAACATGTTTTCTTCATTCATTTTATTACAGAGGAGATTACCATGCTGTGCTGTAAACTTTGTCATGAAAATTCTGCAAAGGAGTAGTCTCTCTCTCAGGACATCAGTACATCTTCACTGCGCTGAAAGTTCATCAAAGACTGGGTAGGGATGTAAAACTGTGTGTTACAGATAAGGGTTTGCTTTGCAGACTTGCAGTTCTGCCCAACCCCATCCTCATCTTTTCTTCTGATTCTTTGAGTCTAAGAAACCAGGCAAAATAACATGTTAAAATTTTAAAGTTCAGTAGGTAGTAAAATCATAGGTTCTTGTTGTTCAGTTATTTTTTTTTTCTGAAATGTTGTAATTTTAATAAACTTTGGCAAATCTTTCAAAACTTACTACAAACCTTTCAAAATGTGATGAGTACTGTCTGATTTCTTTGGGAAATGCTGTTGGTGTCTAAATGGGGGGAAAAAAAGCTAACTGCTAGACTGAATGTAGCATGCATTCAGCAGAGCTGAAAATGAAATCAATTGTGCTTGAACTAAGTCTACTATATCTAGAGCACATGTTAATTGCTTGTATTTAGCAAAATGCAAAGTCAGCTTACAGTGTGCATCCCAGTGTCTTAAGGGACAGAAGAGAGGACATATTGCTAAAACCGGGAGGTATGTGTTAAGAATCTAGTGCCCATTTCTTAATGGGAGATATCTACCAACGTAATGAGACTTCTGTTGTTTAACCTTTGCTTTTTGTCTTCAGCATAGGTAATGAGAGTGTGAGGGTCTGTCTTTCCTTAGCATTCACTTTACAGTTCCATGAGCAGCATTTGCAATGATTTGATAGACCCTGATAGTCACTTTTGTCTGATAAATTCAACTAAAAAGATGTTATAAAAAAAAAAAAAAAAAACTCAAATCACAAATCTTCATAGTGATATGTTTTAAATGAAAATTTGGGGAAGAAGGGATCATTCTAAAGAAATTTGAGAGCTTCAGAGTAATGAAATATTTGGTACTTGGTTTCTAAATTCTCTTTTTTCAGTTTTGCCAGCATAATAACAGGTTTTTATACAAGGAGAGAAACTGCTGGGGTTGAAGACATGGCACCCTGGTGACAGCACAAATAAAATTCAGTTGCTCTCCTTTGGAGAGAGAGTGGACCATGGAAATATTTTAGTCTATACTATGGGATTTGATGGCTTATGATGTCTGAATCTTCACACTCAAAAAGAAATAAAATATATTTTTTTATTAGCTATTCATGCTGTTCTGAGAAGCAATAAACCTGGACGTTGGACAGATCTATCAGACTGGCTGAAGCCAAGAGAAAGTTGCTGGTCACCTCTAAAGAGCCTGTCAAGGTGCAGATGTTTATGGAAAGATTAGCAGCATTTCAGCAATAACTTCTGAGGAAGCAAATGCTTAACGTATCCAAGATGGGAATTTACTACATTTCTACAGCACTATTCAATGGCATCTTGCATTTCATGACATGGCTGTAAAAAGTACAACATGGTCCCATCACTGCTGCACGAAAGGGCAGATGTGGATTCTTGGCAGAGCACGCTGACTTCAGCTGTGTTCCATGCTGCTCTTCTGTCTGGATTGACCACCTGGTGGAAGGGGATTTAAAGTACATTGCTCACTTGTATGTCCTCCAAGAATACGTAGAAAAGAGAGATTTATTCAGAGGTGCTCAAGTACTGGAAAGATGATAACAATTTTCTTTATTCTGTGTTCTGCAGTTCCCCACAATGGCCAAACAGGCACAAAAAGCTGTTCAAGGACTTAAAAGGTTGTCAACAAATGAGTTTTTGGTACTTGTCTTAAATGACATGGATCTCGGTGTCTTAAAGAAAAAATCAACCCTGTTACTTCCCTCCAATGAAAGGAAGAATGTAAGGAACATGCTCATTCTGTACCATTCTTGTGCTAATTAGTGGTTTGAAAGAGCTATGCTTGAGAAGCTCCCCACTGAGCTTACTGAATTTTATGTAACAGCCTTATTATGTGGTATTAGCATTAAATGCTCATTTTCTCTCGTGCCCCCATATTGATAGATGAAAACCTGCTGCTTGGGCTCCTGCATTGGCTCAGTTTTATCTTCCCTTAGCACAAGGTACAAGTTTTTTTTTTTTTTTTTTTTTTAATGGGAGCTCAAAGTAAGGAAAATCTGTTCTGCTTGGAAAAGTGCTTTGCACTATTTTGGGATGTATTTTGTGACTTTAGTAATAGTTAACTGAAACTACCATGCAGTGTTTTAGCTACTTATGGGACCCTTCAAAAAGCAAAATCAATGATGTAATTTCTCCCATCTTCCCTGCTGTTTTGGAGGAGGCATGAGGCAGGGGGATGGGGTGGAATTATAAGAGTGGTTTCCAAGATGGTTTTGTTAGGGTTAGAGCTTGGAGATACTTGAGAGTTTCTTGGCTTTGAAAAATGAGCCTATTGCTTTGTCTGCAACTTTTCACATGCTTTATATTTCCCAGATATTTACATAGCTTTTGATGTTTATATGTATGGGGGTTGGCTGTTTTAAATATTTAAATTAATATGAAGTAGATAGCTATCTTTAGCTGTGACTTGCTAATTGAATTGTATGACTAGAATATTTAGCTTGAGATAATGTAAATAGTGCAAGACATGTATGGCAATACAGTAGAAAGGCTGAAATGGCTGAAATATGCCTTTGTTTCCGTCCTTTGGATTCTTGTGGTATTTTCAGTGTGAGCAGTTTGGTTTAACAGAAGCTATAAACCATATTTGATAAATCTACTGCAAGAAGCTAGAATTAGTAACCTTTTGTATTTTGTGTTGTTGCTATATTTTTTTTTTATATAAATAGGCAATACAGAAATGCTGCCTATAAAGAAGAACCTGAAGATAGCTTGTGTTATTCTGGGCCCTTGTTTTGTTTTGGCAATAGGGAAGAGGGGTGAACATTTCACTGCTGAGCACCTACCACTTTTATTCCCAAAGATAACTAGAGATTCTCCATTTATATCCAGGAATTCCGCCCTATGTTGCTTAGGTGGGCCATGAGATTTCATGGGGGAGAAAGAATGCTTTCATCCTGCCCTCAACTATTCTTGCATAGTTGATATTATGCAGAATGTACCCTAACATCTTTCTCATTCTGGAAGTGCAGGTTCATAGCCACGTCCTGAATAAGTTCACATCTTTCTCTTCACGTACCTTTGTAGCACACTATGCCTTGTCAACCCCATCAGTAGGTGGAAGTTATTACCTAAAGCCTATGCTTCGCGCTGCTAATTCATAGCCATTTCCTTCAAGTCTTTACATCCAGTTACATCTGCTGCTGAGTGTATAATCTAAGTAAGCTCTTGATTCCCATCAGTCTATGAAACAATTCTAATTTCACTTCTAATCACTTGAAATATTTGAATCTGTTTTAGAAAAAATTTTCTACATCTGAAATATTTTCTCACTATGTCCCATGCAACATCTACGTTGCTGTAAATTGCTGGTGTTTGCCCTTTTTGTCTGTTGCGATCAACAGTGCATCCTAGGTAAAAGGGTTGGATCTGCTCTTGTAGACTTCTACCATTCACCACTTCGAGTATACTTCCACATTGTCTCCATCCTTCTTCAAAGGCTGTTGTTTAATCTCACCACTTGCTGTTACTTTAGCATCTTTAGTTTTCTGTTCCACTCTGATATTGGTCCTGTCACTGGGCTCCAGCTCTGAACATTCAGCCCAGGAAATTTCTAGTTTAGATGCAGTGAGTGTCTTGGCACTGTTTAGGAGAGGGATTTATTCTCAGAAGCTGTTTAGTGTTACTGCAGTATAAATGTATAACTTGTCAAGAGCTGGTACAGGAAATTTTTCATGTGAATAAATCTTGGGAAAAGCTTTGTCTCATATGATTACAAGACATCCTTTTACATCTTCCCTTCGGTGTCCAAAATCTCTGGGAATTTGATATTGAATGGAATTATAGGATATAAGGACTGCTTTAAAGAGTACTTCTACGTTAAAAAAGTTTCATCAAGTGTGTTCAAACTTTTGGTGCATGAATAAACTCATGAAATGGACCTAAGCACATACTTTGTTTCTCCAAAATATGGACTATTGGAAAAAATTTAAAAATCTACTTTTGGTGATGTAATTATGAAGTTTGAAAGGAACCAGATATGGTATTCTGATCCTGAAATAAATTTGCGCTGCCGGTGTATGAGGAGAAAAAACTCCCTAGGGAACTCATTCTATCAGTGAGATTCTTGTTAGACCTTACCAATTACTTTTTAAGCTGAATGACACTTTGTCATTTCAGTATAGCATAATTTGTCTTTTTTTATGATTTTTTTTCCCCCATCAGCTAGGGTAGCCAACCTGCATCTTATAGCTGAGGTACTGGAATTGATTTGCCTTTATCATTTTATTTTACAAATAACATCTCATTTCAATTTGAACTTTCAATTTCATTCAACAATGGAAAGAGCAGGATTTCAGTGGTTAAAATTTGTCAGTCTGCAAATGAAATTGAGCTCCATTATTGTATTATCTACACCTATGAAAGGGGGAATAATTCACTGCAGTTCTTTCATACATTGCCGTTACTGTTAATATAGTCTATAAATAGTCTCCATCTGGCATCAGATATTTTCAGCATTGTCCTGCAATCTGTAAGTCATTTTTCCAGGTGATGTCTATTTTAAATTATATGTAATTTTCACAATTACATCAATGACATAGGTACTTCTCTAAATGAATGTTTTAAGAGTAAATGGACCATAATCACATTTTTTAGTTCCATTTTCCAGTGGCATATGTATTCACATTTGAACACTAAAAAATATCCCCTCAGACTGACAGAAGCTTAGACGTGGTAGAATATGTAAATCTACAAAGTTAATTTATGAAATTTTTAGGACACCAGCCTAACAGAATAGGCTAAAAACTAAAGGAGAAATGAGTGCATAGCTGCAGAGGGATTTTTCTTCAGCTGTGATTATTAAGTTTTCCTTTAGACAGAAATTCCTTAGGCTCAGAATGAACACAGTGCTCCCCAGTCTCTTTCACTATTGAATTTCAGACTTGAGGAAAGCTAACCTTCTCATTTCCCCCTTTTGTGGCTTTCTAAAAATTATTATTTTCTGATGTTTGCCCCAGTTAAAGTGAATTTTTTCACATTTAAAAATCATGCAGTGCTGTTCAGTGTGAAAACCCTGATGCCTTATCTTTGAAGCTTTCCATACTTCACGTAATCTGCTGTAGTTTAGACTGTCAAACTGGAGATCCCAAGAGACCATTTCCCTCTAAAACTGTTTAACTCCTTCTGTTCATCCTGTTTGCATTCAGAACCAATTAAGATAAGTTCCTGAGACCATCGGCAGAAATGTTCAGGTCTTAAGGTGAAGGCTAAGCCTCTCTGGATCTCCTGGCAAGTAACAAAGAGGGAACATATCGGTCTCAGGCACAGGAACAGAGGTTTTCAGAGACATTCCAATTCTCCTGTGCAACCTCAGGTTCTGACCTGGTTTGAAGTCTAGGCTCTCTGCTCCTTGCTTGGAGAGTGATTTCACATCAAAATATGAAAATCTGTTTCTCAACAACTCGGAGTATTTATACTGACCAAAAATATACATATTCTAAAATTAAACTAAAGCTTGAGATGTTAAATTTATTAATTTTTCCTTCTTCTGACTTACAAATAATTCTACAGTATAATTCAGAGAAAGGGAAGGTATAAGTGAATGAAGTAAGAGCAGTCAGAGCAACAACTCTAAAGACAGAGTAGGAAAGGATTGTCTCTTCCAGATTATCCTAAATGCTGAATGTGGGCTGTATTGCTGATGCCAGATTTTCAACATTCTTCAAAATTATTCTGAGAAGTTTGAACTCCTATTGTTATCCTTCTGGGGGGTGGGGAGGGGGAAGCTGTCAATGAAATTTGAGCTACCAAGACAAAATAATGATGTATTTTAACCTAAAAGTCAAATCAAATTAATGTCACTACTATAAGACAAATACGATAATCTTTTCTGTGGCTTGTTTTTTCAATTGAGGAATTGAGACAGTTGTTGCTTAATTACCTTTGACTTGAATGCGTAGTTAACTTTGCAAGGTTAATATATTATTTTTCACTAAGTATCTGGATATTTGGTCATTTAAAACCCGTCTCATAATATGTTCACATAATGCCCCTTTACTCTCATCTTTCCCTCCCCACAGTCAGTTCTTTCTGCTGTCCAAAATATTCTAGAGTATTCTTCAGAAAAGAAAGACACCTGTGTACGTGCAGACATTGAGATTATGCTAATAACTTTCAGATTTAAGACAGTGCAAAACTAATGCTCAGCTGTTAGAAACAAAGCTTTCAGTTCGGCATTCCATCCCATGTTCAGAAGACCCATTTTGCCTTGTTTTATTGCAGTGTTTTAACAATAGTGATGGAGTTACATAAGGTAAATAATAGGAGTACTACTAATAAATAAAAACCATACAATCACAAAAATGTTGAGGTTGGAAGGGAGGACTTTGGAGACATTCAAGGTCAGGCTGGATGGGGCTCTGAGTAACCTGATCTCACTGTAGGTCTCCCTGTTCAACACAGGGGCAGTGAACTAGATGACTTTTAAGGGTGTCTTCCAACTCAAAGGATTCTGTAATTCACCCCTTTCTCAGAGCAGTACAGCACCAACAAGGTTACTCAGGACCATGTCAAACTGAGGTTAGAGTAATTACACCTCTCTGGGAAATCTGTAAGAGTGTTGAATCACCCTCACATAAATTTTTCTTATATATTTATCCTGTTTTTCAGTGTGTTCCCCTTGCCTTCTGGCATACTGGATACTACTGAGAAGATTTGAACTCTGTCGTCTTTACTCTGCAACTTACTCCAACAGGTATTTATACACGTTTCTGAAATCCCTTGAGCCTCCTCTTCTCCAATTCCAGCTCTGTTGGCCTTTTCTCATAGGAAAAATGATTCTGGCCCCTAATCACCTTTGCGACCCTTTGCTGGACTCTTCACAATATGTCCATTTTTTTCTTGTACTGGGAGGCCCACACCTGGACATAGTGTTTATATCATTCTGTCTAATTTTTTGCCTCTTCTGAGAAATATGTTAAAAGTTGAAGACAACAGTAATAGGTAACCCAGAGAGGAAAAAAGGTCTTATTCCTGTTTAAAAACAGAACATAAATGCTATTTTTTTGAGCTACAGTCAGGACGACTATGCACTGGTTGGCTCCTGAGCAATGTGCGATTTTGTTCTTCTGCTTCCAGGCTTACTGTTGTAGTTGGGTGGTGGGCTGATCAGCTGCATCCAGCCTGTGTCTTTGAGGAGCTGTAGGGAATGCAGGCATCAAAGTTTTTGTGATGTGATGTATTGGGTAATTTATTTTTTTTTTTCCCACACTGTCAGTTATTGTGATAGCAAAATATTTTTGTGAACTTTCAAGCATGTTCTCATGTGTTTTTTTTCTTCTGGATTTGGTACTTGCCTACAATGCAAGAATTACCATGTGGCTTTTGCATTCATACCACAGTTTCTTTACTATAAGAGTGGTGAGGTGCTGGAACAGGCTGCCCAGAGAGGTTGTGGGTGCCCCAACCCTAGAGGTTTTCAAGGCCAGATTGGGTGGGGCCCTGGGCAGCCTGGTCTAGTATTAAATGGGCCCTGCCTGTGGCAGGGGACTTGGAGATTCATGATCCTTGGGATCCCTTCCAACCTAGGCCATTCCGTGATTCTGAGTTCCAGTCATCTCAGTCCTGGCACAATACGAAGTTATCTGAACAAAGAAAACCTCTGTATTCTGAGATCAGAATTTAGTACAGTTCCTGCAGATCCAGCCGCACTCTGTGCATCAGTGTGAGATTCATGACCAGAAGTCTGTCTGAAACATAACAGGACTTCTACTGCAATTGTCACAACCTTTTCCCTACCCACACCAATTTAATGAACTTTGATGTACAGCTGATAGGAAATTATAGTTTCAAAAAATATAAATCTTTATAGAATGCTGTATCCTTTAAAAAATTAGAAAACAAGATGTAATTTCAACCTTCTTTAATTGGGGTAGAGTGGAGATGTGAAACCCTTTGCACAGGGTTGGTATTTTTATTGGTGATGACACACACAACTTGATGGCCTCACTCATGCTGTTAGGCGAAATATCATAGTAGAGACTGATACCATTCCACATACACTTATGCCCCGACTGGAAATCTGAAAAAACTGCATCCAACGTGGGACCTAAAACACGTGTCCTGCGTTATTTGTTGTTAAGACTGTGCAGATCTCCAGGTGGTTCATGTCATAGTGAAGGATTTTTTTTTCCTCATCTTCTGTTTTGTGGTCTGGATCGCACAGCAGCTGCAATCTTATGGTGCTTGTCCCGTTATCACTAATTTTTGTGGGCAGATGTGTTTATTCAAATATAATAGCGTGTGACTGCAAATAAGACAGCATCTTTCCAATACCTGCTCTTGATCTTGTGAAATCTAGTGACAAACGTGCATAAGCAGCTCTGTTTCGTATTCAGATATGCCTCACTAGCAATGCTGTGGGGTCAAGGCAGTGATCCTTCTGTTCTTATGGTATTTTATAACTGCAAAACCTGATTTCTGCTGAATCCTTTGTATCAGTAAAGTTGAACTTGGCTTGTTCTGCTCTTTCTTTCAGTCATTATAGGAGTGATGCTTCCCCCCATACCTTCTATCTTCTTTGCCTCCTGCTCATTGATTTTGGTCCTCTTGCCCCATTGTTCAGACTCGTGTATTTTCCATAGGCCTAACTCCAATGTCACAACTCCTTCCAGTTTCCTGTTAGCTCTTGACCATGGGCCTCACATATGTAAAATAGATTGCTCATTCTTTTTAGAAAAAATAATAGCATGTTTCTTTCTTTATTAATGTTACCAAAAAGAAAAAAAAAAAGGCAGAAAAACCTCCTGCTCTCAGAGGAGACTACTTCTCTCTATTGCTGTTTCCATTCATTTCTTGCTCACCACAAAGATACTGCTCCTATTACTTTTTTCTTTCCCCCCTTTTCCTGTGCAGGATGCCACACACACAGGAAGGAAGGAGAGGGAAGAGAATACTAATAAATTTCTCTGTAATGCTGTCACCTCCTTTCCAGAATGTTTGTCTGAGTGGGACAACTGCTTTAGAGAAGTGATCCAAAAAAAGTTCAAAGAGTTATGTACACACAGATCTGAATTAACAAAGCATCTTATCATGTCTCAGCTTAAACCTGGAATAAGTTGCACTGAAGTTACAGGAACTGTCCATATGTATGAAGTTTGGATAAATTTCACTCACTGAATTTGGGGTCCAAGTTCTCTTCCCTACTGTATAATACTTTTTAAAGTAAAACAATACTCTTTTTAAATTACAAAATGAAAGAACCCAAAATGGAAATTTAGCAGAAACAATGAGTACTTTCTATCTTCCCCCCAGTTCTGCATTTTAGATTTGGCAGGATCCTTCAGGAATGAAAAACGTACCTTAACATTAACCAGCGTTCATGAAGTGATTTTTCAAACATTTTTGCTGTTAGTAATCTTTGAGCCAAACTGTTAAATGTCCTTAAACTCATGCACATGTACAGTGTTCATGTCCACCTTCCCAATGTTTATCTTTAAGTATTTTTAATAAGCCAACAATGCAGACAGGATGCTTCAAGGCAAGAAAAAGGAAAGAAAAAAAAAAACCAAACATCCAAAAACCAATGGTATGTATAAATGACTTGGATAACCACGCGGTTGCAAAGATTATTCTTTCTTATATGCCTTTGCTCATGTGAAACTGAAGAACTTCAAAAATGTGGCCTTGAAGGATATTTTTAAAGCAACTATTCAACTTGGACCAGTTATGTGTGCATAATTATATACATACATGGCCTGATGGTTATCTGACACAGCTTTTATTGCCAAGGAACACATTTCGTTATTCATAATGCACCCAAGTCTACTATGCCTACTTGCTGGAAGTAATGTTGCTACGGTGCTTGAGAGCCCATTGGTGACAAATCCAATGCGTTATTCTCTGCAGAGCTAGGGGCAAGGTGATCCCATCAGCTGATTTGTTCCTCACTAAGAAAGACTAAGAGAGACTGAGGAGAGACAGGCTGATTCTGACTTAGAACATATGCCAGGACTGATTTTGAGGTAAGCTGGGCAAGCTAATTTAGCTGGCATCTGTAGTGTGTATTTGCATGTAAGTACTCAACAAATACTGTCATCTGTACAAGCCATAGAGTAAAAACTGAGGTGAAGTTTTACATCTTTTCATCAAGATACAAGAAAGCTTCCCAAGAGGCACTATTAAGTGTCTCTTTCTCTTGAGGATAGCCAATTAAAAGCAAAAGGAATTTTTTCCATTTAATTTGGGGACTTTCGTCTCTATTACAGTTCTAACAGTTCATGTGAGGGAAAAAAGATATTTATTTGTGTAAAGACTTAACAGAATATGGATTTAATTATTTCTTCTAAGCATTTGAGGATTGGAATAAATCTCAAAAGTAATCTGAAAAGTAATAATACAGCATGGTCTCATGTTTCCACAACATCAGTTTGGGTTGGGTAGTTTGAAAGCATGGGTTGACCTCGAACCTCTCAGTGTGTGCACCTTGACCTCCATACGAAACATTTATTTCATATTTAGAGCTTTTCTAATGCTTTTATTCCTAGCCCTCTGCAGCATGGAATTGGTGAGATCATGGCCAGGGCTAAAATTTTAACTTCCACTGTGAAAATATTAATGCATTCTGGATGAAAGCTAGAAAACATTTGGCAGACTGACTTTTTAAGGTAACATCGTGAATAGTGATGCTTGCTCAAAAATATCATAAATTCACAAGAGTAAGCTGAAGGAGATGACGGTAGGTGAGCTGAAGGAGAAGGATTACTCTAATTTCCTCTGATTGTCAGCAAAGAACAAAGCCCAAGTTGCTAAGGAGCTAAATGCTGCTACTGTCACTGACTGGAGAAGTCTCTAGGACCTGGTTCTGTTAATATCTTTATCAATGATGGCACAAAGGCAACACTATGCAGTAAATGCAAAATTGTATAGTGTATAAAGCATTTTAACTTCTCTGATCTTCTCAATGAAACCTAGCATATGGATCTGGGATACTACAGGTGAATCTCATGTTTTCATTTCTAAAAAAGTTTTTCAATACCACTGTTCAGAGCCTGATTCACAGCTGATTTCCAGAGGCAGGCGAAACAGACTTCGAGCACCAATATTGATTCCTACTGAACCCATTGCTGTGGGCTGCTGCTGATAACCAGGTATTACATCCAATTAGTCACCGAGATCTGTTCTAATTCTATTCCATTTCTTTCTATAATACTTCTTTGAATTGAACTAGGGAGGGGAGGAGAGAAGCAGGAGGGGCTCCAGGCACAGCTGGAGCAGAGATCCTCTGGCAGCACTGGGCAGGAGGTTGCACTGGAGCAGGGCTTTACTTCAGCCCCTGGGAAGGCCTAGGTGGAGCAGGACATGGCATGAAGAGGCAGGAGTAGCAGAGAGGGGCTGTCAGGGACTGACACCGTTTCCCAGCCCCCAATGCTGCTTGGGGTCAGAAGGTGAAATGGTTGAGGATGAAAAGGTGAGGTTAGCATAGAAGAAGGGGGAGGCATTGAGGGTGATGGTATTTTGGATTTTGTCTTTGTTTCTCACCTTCTATTTTTAGTTGGTAATAAATCAACTAATTTTCCCCAAGTCAAGTCTTTTCTGCCCATTACTTAAACTGTTCTGAGCTGACTCTGTCTCTATTTGAACCCATGAGCTTTTCCACCCTATTTTCTCTCCTTCCTGCTGAGGAGAGGCAGTGAGAATGACTGGCTGGGCATATGGCACTCCATTAAAGTCAACCTATTCCATCTGCTTCGATGCCCATTAAAATTTTTTTGTCTTTTTACTACACTTCAGTCTACAAAGGTTTATCACAAACATCAGCTACAGATATTGCTTTAAATTCACAGTGATGACAATACAGAGACGAAGAGATATTGTGAATATTGTAAATCCATACCTTTCTCTTGGTAACAAAAGCCTTTAGTCATATTTTAATCTCGGTCACAAGGAGAACTTGCAGGAAAATGCTATGGATGTAAAATGTTTGTGGTGCAGATCTTCCTGTCTGTCAGTATGTGAGATATTGTGTTGGATGAAACACACAGTAAGGTTTTTTTTCCATTTGTGATAAAATTTTTAAAGATTAAGCTTGATGTGTTCATCAGACTTCCATTATCATGGGTGAGCATATGGATAAATATAAGGTCTCAGTGCCCATTTCTACTGTACAAAAATGATGAAGAGTAAAGTACTCCGAAGAATGAAGTCTTTGGAGTGCTTGAGTCAAGAGGAAAAGCAGTGAGGATGGTGGCTTTGCAGCCTCTATGGACAATCTGCTCCACTCCTTCAAGTTTATCGCAAATACCTTGAGGTTCTCTTGTTTCAGGTGTCTGCCCATTGCCTCTCATCTGGCTGTCCCTGCAGCAAGGGCACGCTGCTGGCTTGTGCTCAGGTTGTCTTTGCCAACACCCCCAGCTCTCTTCCTGCAGAGCTGCTCCCAGCCAGGCAGGCACCAGCCTGAGTCCTTGCTTACTGCCCAGGGGCAGCACTTGGCAATTGTCCTTGCCTTAATATGGAGAAATCAATAGTCTCCTACTGCAATTTGCATGCAATTGCTGTATAATTCCTATAGCATTTGCTGATCGTGACTGTATGCATATTAAAATACCTTATATGAAACTACAGAGATTTTACAGTGTCATTTTAGCTATGTTGTGTTATTTAATTAACGTGGGTTAACTTTCAAAATACAGATCTAAAAACTTAAAAATTGTAGGTGGAATGCAAGAAAGTGAGACAGTGAAGTGAAACTGAATGCAGAAAAGCGAATCCAGATTTGCAACTGATGGTTCATAAGGTCCAGACAAATGCAAGCAATTAATTTGGATATGCCAAAGGAGGTGGAATTATATTGTTGGCCCATGGCTCATTTTTGGTGATGTGTTTTCAGCTGTTTCATTAAAGAGAGTGTTTGTCTTGAGCACAGCATATCAGTACTTATTGGTTGTCTTTCATGGTATCCTCAGGTGTATCAAGCCCTGGGAAAGCAATGAGCAGCAGAGACACTGAAGTTCTGTAGAACAGTCCATACATATGAAGGTAGATTTGTCTCTTTCATAACCACTTCTAAGACCTTCTGGGTTGTTAATCAGTCTCCATATCTTATTGAACAGGAACAAAAAGAGGAAGAGGAAATATACACAGTATCTGCTCTTTACAAAGCAGACTGTATTTATTTGTTTAAGTGAGACAGAATCGCAGTGTCTTCAGTCTTTCTTACAGCAGATTTAAGCAAACCCTCCAGGCAGGGAGCCATGCAGAGCATGCATGTTTAGGCACTGACTCAAAGACAGTGTCAAGACATATTAAGCTGAGTGCCTAGAAATAATATATATGAGATTTTTTCTTTCTTTTTTTTTTTTAAAGATTACTAAAAGATCATCTTGTAGCAACTGTGGCTGATGATATGATACAGGAAGAAGGCAAAATGAATTGTGAGCCATGAAAGGGCAATGAAAAATGTTTCAAACTACTAAGTGAATTGAGCATCCAGAACTAAGTGCCATTTGATTAGTTGTTCTCAGGCAATTCACAATCTTGCATCTCTGCATTTAGTCTGCAGACAAGCTGATTCAATCCACCTCCTTCCCATAAAAAGTGTTGTTTCTTAGTTGTTTCTTTGCATTGAAAACTTGCTTAAATGTTTTTAGCAGATAGCCCTTTTTAAATGTATTACTAGGATGGAGTGACTACATTGATTCCCCCCTTTTTTAAATATATGTATGCATTGACACATATTAATAAGTTGACACAAAATACTTTTTATTTGCAGGATGAATAAATGAGTCCTTGTTCTTAATCTTAAGCACTGAGGCGGTTGTACGGTGTTCCTGAACTTTGAGAAAAGCAACAATTATAGGTAAATTTTAACAAATTTCATGTTGAGGTGAAATAATTTTCCTATTCAGCGCATTGTCACTGATATTCCAGAACAAAGCAGTACTTATATCAGCTACGTGTACCTCACATCTGATATTGAAAAGCATAGTAGGATTTAAAGAGATTAGTCTCAGTAGATGGTGCTGTTGTGTCTCAAACTGAGATGATATGCAAGTATTGCCCTTGCATCAAACGTTCTTCCTCTGGAATGATTACAAACAATCTTCCAGAAGTATTGTTTAATTAAGAGTGGGCAAAAATGATTTGGTGAGGTGTTACATGGCTGTAAGACATGTACCAAAAGGAAGGAGGCTGTGGAGTAGGTCATGAGGTTGAGGACGAAAATGACAACATGCAGGATGTATCAACCACTCTACTGAGTTAGAAATTAAAACTTCAGGTGTCTACTTAGTAATCAGTTCTTATGGCTTTTAATTACCTGTAAAAGGATGTGACTGTGCCTTATTGATATTGAGTGATATGGATATTGAAATTATCTATTTGAATGACAGTTGTAGGTTAAAAAAAAAGGAAATGGCACATAAGGGTTCTGTTGTTAAGTGCATGAAAAGAGCACTGTGCTAGACTGGATTATTCAATTTTCACTTCAGTACCTGACATGCAGGAGTCAAAACAAGAGATTTTATTTTAGATGTGAAAAAAAAAGACTTAAAAGCACGTGTCTGTAAGCATGCATGTTTTTTTCGTTTTTCCTTAGCTTTTCTTAGAAGCATTTTCTCACTTGGATCTCTGAATTTCAGTAGAACAACAAACTGGTGATATAGCCTGAGATTCATTCTGGTCACTTCAGTTATGTTTCCCAAAGCTATTTTCAGCTTTTGCACAGTAGATAGCAATTCCTGGATCCCACTGAGCCAGATGGGCTCTTAAAGCCTGTTTACAACCATGAGAGACTGAGGACAGTAAGAAATATTGGTGTTCTCCATAGAGTGGGAGGTGTGGCAGCTCTAGGGCTCTGGTAAACTAGGGCAGCATTAACCAACGGCCCAGGTCTGGGCTGGTCTTAACCACGTAAGTAGCCTACAGGATGGATAAACTGAAGGGATTTGCTCTCTTTAAAGCACAGCACCATCTTTAAAACAAAACAAAACAAAGACTTAATCCAAGCAACAGAATGCTGCCTGCAACATGCTTGCAGATGGCAGTACAATCTTCAGGCCAGGACTTCCTTCTGTTTTGTTGGTTTTTTTTTTGTAGGCAATCCCTGAAGCAAAAGTTGAGCTGCAGTGATGACTCAGTGCAGGGTGGCCAGAGAGACAGGCTGTCAGAGCCCAGGCCACAGATGCAAAATCATCCATTTTGTCAAAATCCTCCTGGACGTGAGCTTTCCACCGTGGGGAAACATAGCTGAGACAAGCTGTCCGATATACCTAGTTTATTTGTCATGTAATGGTTTTATATCACATCTGTCGTTACCACTCCCAGTCATTAAAGCCTCTTTTTGCTATGTGCTAGAAAGCATAATTAATCTCTTAATTATTATTATTTTTTTTTAAGCCAAAGGTTGGTTGTGTTTCACAGAGAAAAATTCACATAAAACCTTGGGCATAGCTGGTAGCCTCAATATGCAGGCAGCATTTCCTGTTGTGACAAATAAGAGGCTGCACTCCAGAAGTGATGTCATGAGACGATGCTTTGCTCTTATTCCATATCTTATTGCATATTGTTTTTAGCATATCTCTTATTATTATAAAACCATAAACAAATGTAGAGGTTGTGGTAGGAGAAGTATCTGGACATAGAGTCATGATATTAACCTGAATGCTTTCTTTCTTAAGTAGCATACATTTTCACACAGAAAAGCTGCTTTACAACCTGCTGTGATGAAGATTAACTTGTTTAATGTTCATTCCCAGTAGAGTAGACTGCAATTTAGTATGAGAGGAATGCAAGAGCATTGTAACTGTTTTGACTTGACTTCAGTATTGCTGATGATAAGGGACAGAGGCTCTTGAAAAGGAGTCCAAGCAGTCAGCTGTTTACATAATACTTAAGTCGCTTTCTTGAACTGCTATCTAATTATCTGTAAATGCACAAGACCATTCCAATCTGCTCAAAATTGGTCTTATGAGCCTGAATTCCAGCCTCTAAGCTCTATAAAACATTAAATATGTTCAATTAAGTGGCTGCTGAAATGAGACTAGCCACAAACACTGCAAAATCTGTAATTAGATGATTGTATCTGAATCTGAGTGTAGCAAATCTCAAAGCTTGAAAGTAGACTTTAGGCTACATCCACAATTCTTATAGGGAGCCCAGTGGCATAAAGCACAATTTGCAAGCAAACCAAGTTTGCAGATTCTTGGAGCCACTGGTAAAGCTGACAAGCCTCATTTTTTCTGATTGTTTTCTGTAAGACTTTATACATCTGCCAGACATATTAAACTGATAATAGGGAGCCACTCCTCTACCTGAAAACAATTTTTCCCTGTGCACAACAGAGACTTTCCAGAGAGAGGGTTTTTTTCTTGGGTCCTCCCTCTCACTCTGTTTTGGCTTGTCCCTACAGCTTGTGATTGCCCCCTTCAACTACAGACAGAGGAAATGATAAAGGACAGAAGAAACCCCTCCAACTAAAGTCATTTTCATTTCTGTATGCTAAATGTATCATGGACTTGCTTCTTCCTCCATTTAAATCTATGGAATTGCAGGATAGTTCTGCTGAG
The DNA here is from genome assembly GCA_037305975.1 of Chrysolophus pictus. NCBI lineage: Eukaryota > Metazoa > Chordata > Aves > Galliformes > Phasianidae > Chrysolophus > Chrysolophus pictus. The sequence goes on along the minus strand of CM074577.1, from coordinate 23,473,507 downwards.
CCCTGGTCCTTTTTGACATAAACTTGTTGGATCCCATGCTGGAACTTTATATTAACAACAAGCCCCATCAAATGTCAGATGAAGGCAATCCCACCCACAGCAGTTACTCTACCTAGAGGCAGAACTTGAAGAGGCAATCAGGAGGAAGCATATGTCTGCTTACGAGAGGACATGCTGCCATTAGGTGCTGCCAGTTGCACAGTGAGAAAGAGTAGGTTTCTACTGTGTTGTTTGCTCCACTGGGAGATATCAGCAAGTGATGGTCTGAGCTCTTCTATGGGACATCCCACAGAAAGCTTCTGGTTTTTAAATCAGGTTTAGCTGAACTTTTTCTGAGACAGAAGCCCCCAGCATTCTATGGAAGTTCTTGTTTTCTGCATAAGAAGAAAAGCAAGGCTGGAATACCTTATGAATTTCCGCTGAATTAACTGATTAGCCTAGGAAGCCCATGTCATGTTTGCTTGTTCATTATGTTCAGCATGTGATGGTTGTGGTGAGAAGATGGTGTCCATTACTTTCATGGATGTCCCCCATGGTCACTACAGGCAGTACTAGAACTGACAACTGGACCTGCTTCTACTTGCCTAGCAGGATTCAGGCACATGTGAGTATTTAAAGCCTCAGGAGCTCTCACGTGAGGCGACCAATGGCACTGAGGTATTTTAACCTTAATTCTAAAATGTTTCACTGAGTTCAGCACTGTGCCCTCTTTTTAATGTGTGGTGGTGTCACAGAGCATGTGCTTTTGTGTTTGGCATCTTACCATAATGACCGAAATTCTGTAAATGATGGAAGGCAATCCTTACTTGTGCTGCTAGGATGTATTTGTACAAAGATGTACAGTGTTGGTCTTTCTTTGCCTGTTTATCCTATGAGACACGCAGACTTTGATCTTCCCTTTTCTGTCCTCAAAATACTCTTTCGTTCCTTTACTGGAATTACTTTTAGGGCAGTTTTGGCACAACTGCTTCTTCCTCCCTTCCTCCCTCCCTCCCTCCCTCCCTCCGTTCCTGCCTTCCTCGCCTCCCTCCCTCCCTTCTTCCCTCCCCCCCCCCTTCCTCCCTTCCTTCCTTCTTTTCTTTTTTCCCAGAGAAGACATAAGTAAAGTAAGGGAGAAGAGAAGACAAGGTACAGGTGTACCCAAGAGGTGACATAATTGTCAGGCTGAAAATATTCCATTAGTATCTGAGGCATAATTCATACAGTACCCTCAAAAATTGCTGATGCTTTTAAAATGAAATGTCCGCTCATATCGGGGCACTTTGTTTTTGCCTTGTTCATTTTTCACAGCAGGTCTGCTGTGCTATCCATTTGATTACTTTATTTTGACAGCCAAAGGGAGGACTCTTTTGAACACAAAAAAAAAAACCATAAAAGGTGTGAGTAATAAAACTAGGTGTCTCTCTCAAGCAAGCTGAATGTGTTGGGGCAGAGGATAAAATCATCATTTAGCTTCTGTTCCTTTTGTGCTTACCACAGGGAGACAGATGTTGAGTCTGCTTGCCCATACTGTCCCTACAGCGTCACTTGGCATTCACCGGTGTGATCTCCTCAGGCCCCAACAGGTGATCCATTTTGGTGGCTGATCCATGACAAGCCACTGTGCAGGTGAGATGATTTAAATCCTGCATTGAGGTGAAGGTATAATTCAGGCCATATGTCAGGGCTGTGCATGAGGAAGCAGGTGGGAGAGAAAACATGGTGGCAGTGGAGAAATAAGCACTGAGTCAGCAGCAAAGATGATTGAAATTTATCCAAAACATATTGCCTAAGATTTTGGTAGCACCTCCAGTATTACTAATGGCAACGCCAAGAGGTTTGGAATTCTGCTGATTGGCAGCTGCACTTTCAGGAAAGGACATGGAGAGACCTTCTCATCTGTCATGATCTCATTATTCGCAGTGGAGTCTGACAGCTCCAAAGTTGCATGTGTATTAATCAGCCAGGGAGAAGAGGAAGCAAATGTAATTCTATTTTGCAGTGGCTTGGGGAAAGAATTGTCATCCCAGAGTCTGAGCAGCGTAGCCCCTACCACTGCCATGTGCTCAGCATGCAGATGCCATTCCCAAATCCCTTCTGTCCTCTCTCCCGCTTGCAGACTCATTTTTCTTAGGCCCTCTGTGCATCACAACCTTCCTTCTCAGAGCTGTCTTTGTCCTCCTGAGCAAGGCTGAGACAGCAGCACTTACCTTTTCTGTGGAGTTCAGATGGTAACTGCATTAATTTCTGACATAGGCACAGTTGTGGTAGCTCATTGCTTTCACTCCTCTCCTTCCACTCCCAGAAAAGGCTTGCGGGGAGGAATCATGCCGGCCTCTAAAGTGGGAGCTTAGATGCAAGAACAAGATAACTTTTTTAGAAACAAAATGAATCCCAGAAATCTAGCTCAGGGAGCACTGGGAGTTGGAACCAGGGTTACCAGGATCTCATGACAGGCTCTGCTGCCAACATCTTCACTTGGGTGTCAGTTGGATCCGAAAGCAGACTGGGTTTGTTTTATATTTCTTTAATCGAGCCTGGAATAAATAATCCAGATATGTATCAACCTCTAAATGTTTTTTTCTCATTCACAGCTTGTGAGTGAGTTGGGTTTCTTGTTTGGATTCAGATACTGTAGTGAGTTAGACATGCCGTAAGATGTGTAGACTTTCTGAGATGACTGCTTCAATTTACTTAGCTGGCAGTACACAGTGCTTCTGCCAGGTCTTTACTCTTGGTTTCAGGGCATCTTCTAGCTACATGGTAAGGATAGGCAATGCCTTCTCAGAAATTAGGCAGAACTGGAGATCTTTTTTTAACGGATGTATGTGGTGTAGGGAAATATAAGCGATGGTAGCAGAGAATTATCTTGGTACCTACAATTACCAAGTGAGAAATAGCTTCTCCTGAGAAATACTGTCCCTCCAGTAGTTTAGAAAAATTGAATGAAGCACTGCAGAAGATGCTGGGAGAGCAGAAATAGTCCCAATTAATAGTCCAGATTTCCAACCCTGCCTGTAACACAACTTGTTGATTCCCTCTGCAGATTGATTAAAGGTGAAGACAGTATGGCAGTTCACTTCAAGCCATAGAGATGCATAGGTTGCTGTTTGTGGACAGGGAGCTCGACTCTTCTATGCTGTGATAAGAAAAAGCTGTATCTCCTGTAACAACATAGTAAAGCATAACCTCTTGGGTACTGCAGATAGACATGGTAAGAAGAAAACAATTCTTTTGGTTCACAGCCACAGAAGCTATGGAGGTGCAGAAAATACTCTGTTTTGTCATAAATTTACCCACAAAGAGAGAGCTTGCAGTTGTTACACACTGTCTCTCCTTATCTCCTTCCTTTTCCCTTCCTCCCTCTCCCTACCTCTCTCCCTCACAGCAATTAATCTAGGTATGTTAGTCATTGGGATGGTGTTCTGTTTCTTGCTGTTTATAAGCCAAAAGCACCTAACACTTATCTTTGCTTGCGCTGGGGCTTATAGGATGCCAGAAAAAATAAGAAGCTCAGTAGCTTCTCTCTTTTTCCTTATTCAGTGAACAAAGAGTGAGAGCTTCTGTCTATATGCACCCCTGTAACTACGTCCTATCGCTTCTGTACAGCTTTCTCAGGAAAACAGGGACTTAGCAAATGCAGCTGAGACAACAGACCTGACATTACTCCCCACCAGTCCAGCTACTTCCCTGACAATTTTGTGTTTGCAGCGCTTTTCTGTCCACGTGAAAAGCCATGGATCTGTTCAGTGTCATCTTCTCTATTAGCCCTTCTCACTTCGACTGGTCACTGCTTACCCTTCATAGCACCAGATAATGTTCTCCTCTGTTTCTGCTTCCCAGTCTGCTGTTGCCTGAAGTCATGGGCATCATGCACCATTCCTTCTCTCTGTTTTTCTCTTTTAGCTGTTTGTATCTCTCTCTCTTCTCTGCTATAAGGACATTTTCCATCTTTTCCCAGGGTCTTGTGCTATGCAGCCAAGAACATTGCTGTAGATGACCTACATGGCTGCAGAAAATGTCATTTACCCCAGCTTATTCTTAATGAGATAATCTGCAAATTGTAACATATATATAATTGCTCCTCTGAAAGTAAAGCCTCTTATTGTATTGTGCTGGCTCACAATGTCAGAGGTGGATGTTGGTGGTATGGCAGTAGAGGTTGTACCTTCTGCCAGTATTTCATTACATGTTGTTGCTGTGTGACAGATGGCAGCAGAGGGGCAGCCTGACAGAATGGTGTCTGACATGGGAATGCATATGAAGCAAAGGTGTGCTATTGAATTCCTCCATGCAGAGCAAATGGTACCCACTGACATTCATTCACACTCGATGAATGTTGATGGAGACCAAACAGCAAATGTGAGTGCAGTGAGATGGTAGGTGGTGTTTTCAGCAGTAGTGACAGCAACAGTGAGTCACCTCTGCTGATGCAGATTGTTACAAGTACCTCATGCCGGCTCATGTTCATGGCTGGTGAAAATGCAGAGCTCGTGGTGGTGACTATGTTGAAAAAACAGTGTTTTGCAGCTGAGAATTTGCTCTATCAAATTCTGTTATTGTGTTCTTGTATTTGTGTTCGTGTATTTGTTGGAAATAAATAGGGGGCATTACTTTCGGAGTGACCTATAGGACATTTGTGTATATACATATTTACATATACATTTATATATCTTTTACAATAACCCCATATATATATAGTATGTTATGCTATACATACACAACATATGTAAAACATATATACAACATTATGTATATATATGTGTATATATATATAAAAGATTTTTGGCTGAGAACTACAGTGAAATTAATCCCTGGTATTGTGCTTCCTTGCTTTGCCTAAATATCAGAGGACATAGAAACATGAAGAAGAAGCATTCTGTCTCCATCCCAAGGAATTATAAGGACACAAGTGGGACCAATGGGCAAGAGTAGTCATAGAAGTCTGCAGAACTCCAGGCCAAGTAACCCCATCTGTGCTTGAGGTAAGCACGTCCCCTGGCAACGTGGAGTTGCTTCCACTGTTGAAGCACAAAAGTTAAAGTGGAAAGAGAAATGAAAGGGGGATTTTGTTTGTTTATTTATTTATTTATTTAGAACTGTTCAGCAAGCTCTGGCAGAGAGAAAACTTCTTACAAGTTACCTGGGAGCTGAGAAACAAAAACAGCTGCTGAAGAATCACCTTGCAGGAGATTCCTCATGGACTGTGTTTAGTTCTCTGTGTTATCTGCACTTTCTAAAGAGCTGAAATAACAAACTCCCATGTAGAACAGCATGAAGATTATCACTGTTGTTTGAATGAGGAGTGTGTATGTGTGAGTGGCAGAGGGAGGAAAGTTCACAGCAGCTAGCAGGATACTGACAAACAGCTACTGACAGGAGACGATGGCAACCAGTTGGCTTTAGCAGTTCTGTTCATCAACTGAAGGAAAAAAAGTAGACTGTCAGGTATTTCCCAACTTTCTCAGTGAAGGATCAAGATGGTAGTCTTTAAAATCTCCTTTACATGTAAATCACATCCTTTTCGCTGTTGGTTGTGTTCTGATAGGAGGGGCACACACATCAATTTGCAGTAGTACATGAGAGTTTAACTTCAGAACTCTCTCACTGCACTGTGAACGGGAGAAGTTTGCAATGCATGTTAAGTCCATAATGAGAGAGGTGTGTGTGCAGGGGCAAGGGAGTGTACTTGAGGAAAGTGCAAAATCTTTCTTGATTTAAGTATGTTTATGGATCGTTTCAATCAGAACCAGTTCTACATCAGTGGTTCCCGACATTATTCATCCCTTCTCATGGCACTGCTTGTTACTCCATTCTCTCTCCCATCATGACAGCAAACCTCCGAATATTGTTGCCGCCTCTGCCTTTCTCCACTGCCGTCAGTTTGAGAAAGTGCCAGTGGAAAGACTTAGATAGCCAGCCAAGCAAAGCACAATAGTTTGGTCTCTCATCTCTAATGTTGGCATTCAAGCAAGAGAGACTATTTTAATTGGGAACTGCTATTGTAGATAAAAGTATTCTTTCCTGGAAAGTTATTGTGTTAAATTTGAGATTAACACTAAGATTGATTAAATTTAATCTGGACCCAAATCTAACTTTCTGTCACTCAACTGTGGATTTCACAAAAGAAAAGAATAAAATATATGGAACAGCCATAACATGGGATATGTTGATCTCAGCTATCCATTTATAGAATGTTATAGGAGGCCAGTGTGTTTGAAAAGTGAAAGGAGAGAAACAGCCTGATTTAGAAAGTGATAAGTTGACCAGAGAGTTCCTGGTACACTTGAGTTTTGGATGCTAGAGGTTTCTAAACATCATAGAGTGCACAGTTTGTCTGCATTACTTGCAGTATCAAATGAAAACATCTAGGGTTGCTATTCTCCTGCTGTTTTTTCCCTTCCATTATTTCATCGTAGATGATTAAAACCTACTGACAATATCTCCTCTCCCGACTTTTTTTTTATTAATTCATGATGAATTCTGTTTTCTGGCTGACATCAGAACCCTGTCATGGTTCAGAACTCTCCCAAGTGTTTGGTTGGCTTGTTGCTTGCTTGCTGAAAAAAAAAGTGCTTATATAAGGATTTTTGGAAAGTAAGAAACTGTGATGTTGTGGGGTGGGGGAGAACGTTTGATTTGTTTCTACAGGACTTGAACTTCAAGGTATTTATGTTGTCTGATGTGTGACTCTTATTAGGAGAACAGAATGCAAATTGTTCTGGTCTGTCCTTTCTATCTGTTCTTTTGTTCTATCTCTAACACGTATCATTTAAATACAGTGTCGTGTACACATGCTGTGGTCAAATGTCTGGTAGATGTGCCAGAGGGTGCAATATCTTTGAGAAAGCTTTCCATTCTATGATTCAAATATTCCTCTGTGGTCTGCTTTTGTTTCCCCACTTGAGTTTCAGGTGTATCTCACGCTCACCTGCTCTTGTATGCAAGTCTTGTATGATTTTTAGGTTTGAATTTGAGGATCTCCTTTTTTAAAAAAAGCTTCTGTATCTGAAAAAGTCTCTCATACTTGTCAGAGTTCAATCCTATAAGCATCCTTTGTAAGGGGTTAGCTCTTACCCCAGAGCACAGTGTTTCAGGATTTGAGTCTTTTGACAAAAAATCTTCCTATGGGAACAAGAACGACCTCCCTATCTTGTGAACACCATAAAAGAACTAAAAAAATAAACAATACAGCTACCTACAAGCTCAGAGACAAATCTAAATCTCACCTTTGCCTATAATTACATACATTTGTTTCTAGCTTCTAGTGATCCCAATGGCATGAAAAGTCAAGTGGGAAATAATATTGAGTACAGAGCAAGGGAATTTAGTTATTATCAGAGACGGATGCAAAATTCTGAGATGTGAAATAATGATTTTCACTTATGTACTGTTCTCAGTCTCAAAGAGAAGATTTTTCTCTATGAAAAAAAAGTTAAGAAAGTGCTTATTGGCAATTCCATCTGTTAAAATATGTTCTCTCAACAGTGGTATTTGTATATACTAAAAAAGTGACTGCATATATCATTAACTTACACTAATCATGTGCAGTCTAAGAAAGATTCCAGCAAGCCAACAGAAACTGTGGTTATGACGATCCATGACTTACTGCAGTGATTTACATTTTGGTCTATTGCACATAGTGCCTAACAAGAGATCTCTTGAAGATATTATGTTCTGAATAACGCTATTTGGATATCAGAGGTTTTTGCTTTGTATAGCATGGAAGAGTTTGGTTTCCAGAAGGGAAAAAAAAAAAAAAAAAGGATAGTGGGAAGTCTTGACTACTTTATAATGCTGTTCTTCCTTCTGAGTACATCTCAAAATGGTTGAGCATCTGAACTCCCAGTGGATCTGATGTTGTTCGACACCTAAGTAAAAGCATCTTGCTCACTGGGTAGCCAACTTAATTTTGAATGTATTATCTACGATCAAATTATCTGCCACATGTTAAGATTAGTATTTGGCTGCATAAGCATCCGGAACATTTTGACTTTCTGTTCTTCAGAGATTCTCTTTGAGAGATGTTCCCATAAGCATCTACTTTCATCCTGGGGTCTTCAACTGGATTTCATTGAACATCTATCTTCCTCACTCTTTCTTCACTTAAAATAATGCTGCCCTGTCTTACTGTGTCCAGCTGGCACGTGATCAGCAAGCTGGTTCCATTTAAAAAATCACTACCCGCTGTAGAAGCCAGATGTTGCTGAACAGCAGTGTTTTGCTCATTGTATCACTCTGCTGGCTGAACTATTCAAAGGGCCATTCCTGCAAACAGTGCAGTGAGTACTTTTGTATCTCCTCTCACTTCGATCAAGTGCCGTATCTGATGTGCCTGAAAGCGGGATTATGCTTTGACAGGGCATCTGTCATCCCATGGCTCTAGGATTTGAGATGACTCTTCAAGTTACTGTTACTGGAGTCCAGTTAATCTGCAACAAATTCCAAACCAGTAGCAAAATGAATGGGTTTACGGGCAGCTTCACTGCCCAGCCTCAAGCTTTCAGGCACTAATCTGTAACTCAGGAGCTGACTTTCCTCTTGTAGGATATGGGAAGCTTCCTTTAAAAAGTTCTGAGCAGCCGCTGACAAAGTGACAACCCCAAACTGCAATACTTGCAACTTAAATCTGATAGTGAAAATACCACTTGCATTAGGTACACCCCTGTGATTTACAAGCACTGCTCATCTTATTGGAAATGAAAGCTGGAAGGGAGGATGATTGTCACCTGCTTGCAGGAAACATGACTGCTACATTTATGCCTTGCCTACCTCAGCTTCCTTAAGTATGCTTTCTGTCTTCTTTTCATACTTTTGTTTTATTGGGAAATAAATGTGACTATGTAGATAAATGGATGAATCTGAATCCCGAGTTCAGGATCAGCCTGAGGTCTGGGTAAGAAGCATTCATGACTCTAAGCTACTTGGGCAGCTGCTCTTAGCTCGGTCTGGATTCTAGCACGTCGAAGGTCAAATTGAGGCTACCTACAAGACTCAAAATCAGCTTCTTTGTAAAGCGAAAGCAAAATTGCTTGACTTTAGCAGGGTTAGTGTTTGTATGGTATCTGAGTGCAGCGTATACTGCATCTGGTGGGGAAAAAAAAGGGTGTTTTCATTCTGTACTTATTTATTTTTTCACTTTGAATATTTTTTTTATGTATCACACAGTTCTCGGCCCTTACTGAGACAGAAGGATTCCGGCATTTCTCAATGTAAATAAGGATTGCTAATTTAAGAATCACATTTCAAGGTATAGTTTTACCACCAAGTACCATATATTCTTCTTTTGGGAATCTAAATTCTTATTCATATATAGAACGTACAGCTTAAACATAAAATGGTTGTGATCATGAGATAAAACCTAACATTTGACTTTGAAAATGACTGATAGCAATTGTACTTGAGTACACCGGTATGAAATCGAACCATTTGGAATAATGAACAAGTTAAATGATAGGATCACTGAAAAATTGTCATCTGTTGCTCTGACAGGTTTTGTGTGTTAGGAAAATGATTAGTGGATGAAGTAGATGATTTGTGTCCAGTTCTGGGCTCCCCAGTACAAAAAAGAGAGGGGTCTCCCGCAAAGAGTCCAGCAGAGGGCCACAAAGACGATAAAGCCCTGGAGCATCTCTCCTATGAGGGAAGACTGAGTGACTTGTATCTGTTCAGCCTTGAGAAAAGAAGACTGAGAGGGGATCTTATTAATGTTTATAAATATCATAAGTGTGGGAGTCAAAGGGACAAGGCCAACTACTTTTCAGCGGACTGAGCGGACAGAACAAGGGGAAATGGCCATAAACTTGAACACAGGAAGTTCTGCACCAATATGTGAAAGAACTTCTTCATGGTGAGGGTGACAGAGGACTGGAACAGGCTGCCCAGGGAGGTTGTGGATTCTTCTCTGGAGATATTCAGGACCGGCCTGGATGCCTACCTGTGCAGCTTGCTGTAGGGGGCATGCTTTGCAGGGGGGTTGGACTCAATGATCTTTGGAGGTCCCTTCCAACCTCTACAATTCTATGATTCTGTGATACTGTGAAAGGAAGGTGGCAAAGACATGTACTTTATCCTACTGTTCTTAGCTTTTTCGCCTTTGCATAGCAGTGCTGTACATATTCACATATCAATGAGATGGAAAAACCTTCCTTCATTAGTGATGGTCTAATATGTACACGGCACAGAGTGAAGATGCCAGGGATGCCAGTCATGCTGCTTCAGGGGAAAGGGAATGCGATTTCAGAGAGAGCGGAGCAAGAGGACATCAGCATCCATCTGCCCAAGCAGAAAAATGAGACAGCGTTGAGCACAAAGCCATTTGTAATTCTTAATCTTGAGGCTGCCAAATGCAGTGGGAAGTTAGCTGCTTTTGATGCAGCAGTCAAAGGGTCAAATTCTTTTCCCTGCTGCTCGAGCGTAGCTCTGTGGCAGTCTGCTGGGCTCCGCCAGTGAAACTGAAGAGGAGGATTTGGCTTGCAGCCTGTTTTTAATCTGCACGTATGGTATCAATTTTGGAAGCATTTTCTGGTTGTCCTCACAGTTATAAAAGGGTAGAAAAATATATTTATTCTCTTTGCCGTTTAAAAACCAGGCTTTTGTTAACTCACGTGTGTTAATTCACAATCTAAAAAGTACAATAATGATCTTGATTCTGTGTGTTTTGTCATAGGATTGGTCTTTCTACTTAAAGATGTCTCTGCTGTCAGTCCTAAGGGAAAGGTTGCTCCAGAGAAACCAGCTTGCCACAGTGAATTCCAGTTCTCTCATGCTTATATCTGGCACCAAGTCCACTGGATCACTAATCTACCAGTCCCCCTTCTGATCACAGGCACTGGAGTCTCCAGCCCATTGTCCTTCTTTCTCATCTGGCTTTTCCTTAGCGTGTTCGTACTGTTGTTGTTTAATTGTTTGTGAGGACTATCATGGAGCATGGCGTGTTGGCAGTAATTGTTTATGCTTACAACTTCTTAAATGTAACTGGCTGCCACAGAGGGAATTTCTCCTCATGCTCACCAAAATCTTCAGTTCTATCATGATGAATAGAACAGAATAGAACAGTTCAGTTGGTAGAGACCTTTGAAAGACCATCTTGCTCAACTGCCTGACCAAAAGTTAATATTTAAGGTGAGGTTACTCCATTGCTGTGCTAAGTTTAATGCATTTTGTCTTTGGGGTAGATTCTGCCCAGGGCACAGAACTGTGGAGAAGCTGCCTGAAGCTAGAATCTCAGCTTTGTAGATAACATTCATATTTTCTGCAGCTTTCAAGGGAACGTAGTATGAGAGACAAAACAAAGGTCTTCTAGTAGGTTTCTATCTTTCTTCTATGCTTTCTCATCTGGTTCCTAATTTTTATTGTCTCCCAATCACAGAATCATAAGTGTTGGAAGGGGCCTCTGGAGGTCATCTAGCCCAACCCTCTGCTAAAGCAGATTCCCTAGAGTTGGTTGCACAGGAAAGCATTCAGGTGGGTTTTCAGTATCTGCAGAGAAGGAGACTCAACAACTTCACTATGCAGCCTGTTCCAGTGCTCTATCATCCTTTCAGTAAAGAAGTTCCTTCTCATGTTCAGATGAAGCTTCCTGTCTTCCAGTTTAGGCCCATTGCCTCTTGTCCTGTTACTGGGTACTACCAAAAAGAGCCTGGCCTCATCCACTTGACACTCAACTTTTAGATATTTTATGAATATCGATAAGATTCCCCCTCAATCATCTCTTCTACTGAAGAGCCCCAGGTCTCTCAGCCTTTCCTCATAAGGGAGATGCTCCAGGCCTCTCATAATCTTTGTAGCCCTTTGCTAGACTTACTTCCTCCTTTGTCTTTCTGCCTCCTTTTTGTACTCCCCTCCTTTTTTACCTCTTTCATCTAGCCTGGCTGTACAGACCTATTGGTTCTTGCATCTTTTAATAGGCCTAAACTCTTCACTAGCATGAGTTACTTCAATATGTCATAGAATCATGGAGTGGTTTGGGTTGGAAGGGACCTTTAAGATCATCTAGTTCCAACCTGCTATAGGCAGGGACTCCTTCCATTAGACCAGGTTGCTCAAAGCTCCGTCCAGCCTTGCCTGGAGTGATTCCAGGGAAGAAGTGTCCACCACCTCACTGGGCAACCTGTTCCAGTGTCTTACCAGCCTCACAGTAAAGAATTTCTTCCTGATATCTAATCTAGATCTACCCTCTTCCAGTTTAAAGCCATTCCCTCTCGTCCTGTCTCTAATGCAATAAGATGCAACAAGATTATCTAAATAATAGTAAATAATAAATGCAATAAGACTGTAATTTAAGAAGCAGCTGAACAATAGTGACTGAATATGATAACTTTGTTTTAGTTATGCTAGTAGTTATCTTTAGATATGCTAATAGGAAGTAAGATAACTGGAAAACATACTAGGTGAGAAAATTCTGAGGTAGGGAAATGAGCCAGTGTTGCTGGGTGCACGTTCATAAAGACAGCTCTATCAGATCCAGCCAGCAGATTCACATGTTGTCCTGAATTTCTGCTGGCAGCTGTCCATGTGTGCTAATGCTATTATTGTAGGTTAACAAATCACTGACTTTCTCCTTTTTTTGCAGCAAATTGGCACTGTAGTTGCTTCTAGCAAATTTGCTAGACCCACTGACACTGTATTATTAGTAGTTAATTATGATTAATATAGGAAGCAAAGCTGGAAGTTGCCTGGTGGTTTCTGGACCACAGCACTGCTCTGGTACATTGGAATATGTATCATCTGTGTCATGCTGTTTTAGATTTCTATCTTATGGAAAACTGGTTTCTAACTGCTGAATGAACCAAAATTACCTGCTAACATACTTCTCACATAAACAAGCTCCAGTTCATTGCATCCGTGTCTCTATTTCAAGAACTGAGGTTGCCTGAAACAGGGTCTTTGTAAAAAATAGAAGAAAATTTGGGACTATTGAAAATCATCACATGATTATGAACATCATGGCCTTAACTTCACTTGACTGCTTTGAACTTTAAAAATGAGAGAAGTCTTATTTTGGAAATACATTCACAATATACAACATAGTTAAGACACCAACACATGTTCTTAACTGTTTACCCAAAACATCAGCTTTTTTAATAACTAATTCAGATATGCAACTGGCAGAATACACGTTTCTTTACCCATCATGCTGATTCTGGCTGTCTTACTATCAAACACTATGACAATTCCAGTTCTTTTATGTCTTCGGCTCTGCAGTCTGACTAGTTTGGTTGTGATTGTGAGTATGAAGCCATTTCCATTGTTTTCATGTTTAAATTCTAATAGTGGTAGCAACAGTGGGAAATTACTGCTAATTATGCCACTGAACATAAGCATACCAGATGCCTTGGGTGTCTGGATTTTATCACTGCACCGTGAGACGTGCTCTACCCATTGTGTACATCACAGATTTAATGTGCATGCCCCAGTAGACAATAATGGCTCAGTATTACTGAGACGGGTTTATGGTATGTCCAGAACCTCAGGCTGTGTTGTGCTGCACGAGACTGCCAATTCTTAAACAATGATGTGCTAAGTCTCTGCATAACTCTTGCACGGCTGGTGGGTTAAACAAGGCTGCTGAAAAATTTTCCTGAGATTTAAGGATTTTTATGCAATAGAAATTTTGACAGCGTTTTATCCAGTATAAGAAAGATGTAGAGCTGTTGAAGACGGTCCAGAAGAGGGCCGTGAAGACAGTCAAAGGGCTGGAGCACCTCTCCTACAAACGCAGGATGAGGGAGCTGGGCTTGTTCAGTCTGGAGAACAGAAGGTTCCAGGGAGTCCTTATTGCAGCCTTCCCGTACTTAAAGAGAGCTTATAAACAGGTTGGAAATACATTTCTTAGATGGGTAGAAAAGACGAGGGAACGGTTTTAAACTAAAAGAAGGAAGATTTAAATTAGATACTGAGGTAAATTTTTCACTGAGAGTGTGGTGAGGTGCTGGCACAACTGCCCAAAATGTTATGTGTGCCCCATCCCTGGAGGCGCTCAAGGCCAGGTCAGATGGGGCCCTGGGCAGCCTGACCGGGTGAGTGGCAGCCCTGCCCATGGCAGAGGGTTGGAACTGGGTGGGCTTTGAGGTGCCTTCCAACCCAAACTGTTCTGTGATTCTCTGATTCTATGAAAAGACTGTTCCAAGGCCAATCAAAATGTAAAGAAACCCATAGAAAATAAACCTAGTTAATGGCTTCAGACATTCAAGACTAGATTAATCAGGCAAAGATTCTTTAAATGAATTTGTCTAATGAAAATGACATGCCTGTACACAGTATGCTTTAATCTCTTTTCTGCACCATCTAATGAGACTATGAAAGAGCTCACAATTGTATTAAACAAACATGGTTGGTTGGTTGTACCAAGCTTTGGTTTCAGCCATGGAATTCATTAAAACAGTGTGTTCTGTGTATTCCCAGCAGGCCACCAGTGCCTGCTTGAGTCTGGTTCCTAGCCTCTATTTTCTCTCTCCAAGTCTGCTGGATTGGAAGCTGTTCAAATATCTACTATTAACTTATATATTTAACATTGCATAAATATCTAACATTACTGTTCTCATAGCTGAGAGTACTTTCACAGGAGTTCTCAATTGTATTCTTAGGTATTTATCCACTAGCTTATTTTACATACCTTCAGTTGATTAATTGTAAATAACTACCAAAGAGTATGAAATGAAAAGATTTTCCCCTCAATTAAAGAAAATTTAAATGCATTTGAAACCTCCGTAGGATTTGAGGTAAGCTTTTCCTATGATGGGATGTTTGAGGGGTCATCTCATGCAGCTACTCCACTGTGTATGTACACAGTGAATTACGTAGACTGTAAATTTCTAGTCTGATGTTCCAATTGCTTTTATAGATTCAGCTTAGGTTGAATTTTTGTACGGAATTATTCCCTCCCAGTAATGTGTGTCCTCACATGCTTCTCAAGTAGGAAAATAGTAATCAATCCACAGAGGTCCAGCTCAGCATGTCTGTAATCTGTGTGCTTAGGAACTGTATTTCACCCCCATTTTGGTTTTGGCTGACTGTAAGCACCTTGGTCTGTAAAGGCCTAAGTGTCAGGCCAATTCCTATGGTAGGGTCCCTGTCTAGAATCAAGTAATTGTACCTTCTTTGTGTGACTGCTATGAGCAACTTAACTTTGCAGATATTCTCAGAACAGACCTATCTTGAGAGGGCCTACTAACGCAACAGTGGCTGCTGTTCTGTGCATGCTAAGCAGGAAAGAGGAGCAAGATAGCAACTACAACATTTCTCCTTTTGAGAAGTGGAAAACTCAGATGCAACTCTTGCCTTGGTCTGACACATGCATTTCTCAAGTAATTTGCTAATTGCTTTATTAGTCAGGTGTGCTGCAGAGTTAAACTTCAGTCATCTTTGGTCATGTCTGCAACAAAGAACACCAAATAATCTGAGCTGCAGGGCAAGAGGTAGGCGTGGCTGCCTGTGAATAAGGTGGACATTCACTTGAGGGAATGGAGTTGTGTTCAACTTCATGTTCCTGGAACCACTTTGTACTTTTCCTAGTATTCCATCTCTGCTGTTCTGCTCTTCTTTAGGCATTGCTTTCAGGAGAGACCTGCAGTCTGGTTCCCAAGGAGACACTCAGCCATCTGCTTCTAATGTCAAGCCATCTGAGCAGCAGAGAGCAAACAACTTGACCTCTTCCTCCCACTCCCTCTTCATTCATTGCTTTCATGAGTACTCCTTTTATCAGGTAGTTTTAAATGACATCAACTCAATGTCTGAATTTTAAGCAGCTTCTGACTTAGAGGCTGAGTTTGGATTCCATTGTCAGATCTGTAACTTTTGCAGTGTGCTGTAAAAGGAGCCCTAAAATCTGAGTTGGATTTTGGATCCCTCACTGGTAGCCAGGCACCCACAAGTTAGGGACCTGCGATGTTCGACTCTGTGGCCTTTACATCGTTTTCAGTTTCACCCTTTGTATCTGTTGCAGTACAGTCTTGCAGGTAGTGCTTGTATTCTGGGTTATCGTATGGGAACATGAACATGCTCTCAAACAGCAGGTAAGCAGAGGATGATTTGAGGTTTGAAACTCAGCAATGCTTCGAGAGTACAGAATTCTACTTGGTAATTTAAACTTTGCCTTCATAATGACTTATTGCTCTGACATTTCTTAGAGACATTTTCTCTTCTTTTCACCGGAGAGAAACACAGTACAGTCAGAAGAACCAGATACATCTATTACTGAGATTAACCTTCAAACCTGTGGTACAGGTTGCAGTGCAGTTGTGCAGTGCCTCTTCATTCTCCTGTGCCTTCTGCTGTGTGGTGTGCCACTGCAGGCCCATAGGAGGACTTAGGCAGAGTCACAGAATCACAGAATCACAGAATCACTAAGGTTGGAAAAGACCTATAAGATCATCCAGTCCAACCATCCACCTATCACCCATGGTTCTTGCTAAACTATATCCCTCAACACAAAATCCAATTGTTCTTTGAACACCTCCAGGGTCGGTGACTCCACCACCTCCCTGGGCAGCCCATTCCAGTGCTTGACCACTCTTTCAGAGAAGTAGTATTTCCTAATATCCAGCCTGAATCTTCCCTGGCGCAGCTTGAAACCATTCCCCCTAGTCCTATCACCAGTTACACGAGAGAAGAGGCCGACCCCCAGCTCGCTACAACCTCCCCTCAGGTAGTTATAGAGAGTAATAAGGTCTCCCCTGAGCCTTCTCTTCTCCAGACTGAACAATCCCAGCTCCCTCAGCCGCTCCTCATAAGGCCTGTGCTCCAGACCCCTCACCAGTTTTGTTGCCCTTCTTTGAACACGCTCCAGGGCCTCAATGTCTTTCTTGCAGTGAGGGGCCCAGAACTGGACACAGTACTCAAGGTGCGGCCTCACCAGAGCTGAGTACAGGGGGACAATTACTTCCCTACTCCTGCTGGTCACACTACTTCTGATACGAGCCAGGATGCCATTGGCCATTGGTCAACAACCTTTACATTTGAATTCCACGATGATTATACTGACTTTACTTTGGAAGTTTATGATTGGTTCCTTTCCTTTCCCAATGTACCTTTGTTATTTTGTTCATGCCCAGCACCACATTCTTAGATCTCTGAGAATGCATGCGCCAATGATAATCATGCACAAAATATTTCACACAGCCATATTGTAAAGTGACTGGGTAGTATGCATGTCAGAAAGTGGCTGACAAGTATAAGTTTTCACCTATTTGTCTGCACAAGGTTATGGAATAAGCCAGATGTGACTAATGATATTAGTTACCTCATTAAGGGTAATTGAAGGAGAATCTGGAATTTCAGCGTTAAAGATCTAAAAAAAATATATAGTTTTTATAATAGCAATTGGAACAGCAAGTAAATTTCAAATTAAAAAGTAAGAATGTTGCTGAAAGGTTATCTGCATGCGGAATGATTTGGTTGAGTTTCTTTACTGGCTAAGCAATTCACCGCTGCAGGGCTTGGAAATGAAACCAGGGGAACAACTCCTCCAGACTTTTAACATTGTTGTTAACTACCTTGGAGCACTGGGTTCAAGATGTGTCTGCAGCTCCAGAGCCCACCCGTGCTGACTCTCGGGATGGCAGACACAGACCTGCAGCCAGCTGAACCAGGGGCGGTTGTGTGCTCTTCTCTGCTGGCAAGGGCTGCTGCCCCCTTATGCAGCATGCCTGTGCACAGGCTTTTGCTGTGCAAAGTGAAATCTGCCATGACAAAGATTGTATCATGCTGCTAAGTCTTGTGTTCCTTAAGTGTGCTCACTGATGAGACATAAATACCCTCTGAGCTAGTTGCGTGGTATGAGTGCTATAGTTCTGGTGGTCAGATTTCTGTTGAAAGTACCGTGTAAAAGAGCCAAGAAATGTGAAACAGATGAAAAAATTGTAAAACAGAGATGAGGAATAATGGCTGATCTCATGATAACTTCAGAAATTGTCAGTGCCATGAAGTGAATGTGTTATTCTATGGCTGTAGAAGAAAGCATAAATGTGAAACAGGTTTTCTATTTTTTCTGTATTTGGTTAATAAGAATTTGACCAGGGTCTGTCCATTTCATGTTACACTGACCTGCTATTTTCTCTCATTTTGGGAAACGATTGAGACGTTTTCTGTAATGTCTTTTGCAATACAAAGCATATACATCTAGTTTAGTGCCTTGTTGGGTCATTGCATCCCTCGTGGCAATGTAGTTGCTGCTTTGCACTGAAGCGGATGAGTTTCCTGCTTTGCCCACATCTCATTCCCTCTGTCCTTGGCTCAGCATGCTTTCTGAAGCACTCCCTCCCATGGAAAGACCTCCTTCTGCAGCATGTCAGAGATCAGCCCTTCTTTCCCTCCTCCTGAGGGCAGGCAGAATGGCTCAATTACCTAAGGAGGTGATGGGAATGGAGGGCTTCAACCTCCCTGTATTACTCCTCTTTGTAGCCATGGGAAAGAAAGAAAACTCTATGATCTTCAGGGATTTATGGGGGAGCTTTGGGTCTCAATTATTTCCTTGTGCAGGCAAGAAGAGAACATGCAGATAAAATGTGTGACGGTAAAACCCACATTTCCCTCTGTTAATAGCATTTATTCCTAGCATTGTAATCATCCCTTTGCCATTTTACCATCTTCCTATCGTGCCCCCTGCCAGCTGTGAACCTCACAGGCAACCTATTTCAGAAGTTGAGCTTTGGCATTCCACTGAGTGTTTGTCACAGCTGGAATTGCAGCTTCTGCCATTAGCTCAATTACTGTTGCAAAATGACTGGAGTCACATTAGGTCAAATGATCCAATCCAATTATCAGGGTGCTATGTTCAGTTTTGAGATAACCAAGACCAGTTATCACAAAATATATTGTAGTGGGGACTTCTGAATTGCTTATAGGTGGCTCAATAATATCCACAACAACAAAAGGAGTTGCCATGAGGGACATCTTAAAGTGGGGAGATCATCGCTCAAAAGATAATTAAAATCATTAGCAAAATATGGTTTTGAAAGTACATTGCTTGCAGTAGTGCTTTTTCCTAGCTCTGTTTGCTTGCACTGTAAGGTGTAAAGAGAAATAAACATCCTAAAACAAAGGTCCGTCTGCATCTTCATAAAAACCAACTAATGTGAAAAAAAATAGTAACCTCAGCTCTATGTTTTTTTTGTGTGTGTTTTTTTGTGTGTGTGTGTGTGTGTGTGTGTGTGTGTTGTTTAAAGCCCTACATAAATCAGGAGGAGGCCCACAAAGGGAAGACTGTTTGGTTTCAGGGGCTGGTCTTGATTTTCTGCTAAGGATAATCAAGATCAGGAATCCATCTCTAATTAAAGGCAAACAAAAAATATGCAAGATTTTCACATACATTCTTTTCATACTCATAGTTTAACGTGTTGTGTATACTGTACTCTTTTCCTTTAATTCAGCTCTCAAATTATGTGCAGACAGCTTCAGCTGCAGGGAAAGGTGGGAGTATGTAGGATATCTAGAATTTAACTGTTTCACTCCTACTACTAAAGGACCTGTTTCTTTATCAGAGGTATTCGGTGGAAATGTGGATTCTGTTTTCAACAGAAAATCTCACTGGTTCTATGCGATTCTGGTTTTGTTGGCTATTTGTTTTGTTTTTGGGTTGTTTTTTTTTAATTTGTTTTTAATGAGTAGATTCTAGTGAAAATGTTGATCTGACTTTGAAGAAAGATATGCTTGTAGTTTCTATAAACACAGTGCTTTTTCCTTGTCTGCTTCTGTTGTAGTTTGGGTTCTTTTTTCCAGTGATTTTTCCATGGAAATGTCATTCAAGTGAGTGAAATTTAAGCAGGATGTGGGTTTTGTCACTTTGATGGTGATGTAGTGTCCCAGATGCAAGTTTTTCATTAAGAAATTAATATTGGCAGATTGGGTATTGCAGTAAACTGAACAAGCCTGAGCATGCGGTAGGACCGCATTATTTTGCGTGGTGATGTTCGAGTTCTCCTCTCTCCCTGCACAGCACAGTCTGGCGTTGATTTACATAAATTCTTAGATTTCTCACAGCAGCACCCCGTAAGTTGAACTATTCCTCATGCTTTTGGCTCCCGTTCTGAGACACATTGCTGACACTTCCATCACTGAATCAGTATAGCCCAATCAGTCAGTGTCTAATGTCTAGTTTTTAATAGAGGAAAAGGTTTCTGATGATAGATGTGGTTGCATTTAATTCTGTAGCAGTAAGATAGATGAACAATAAAGTTTGGCTGAGATAGTTCCACTCTGAGATCCTCTTCACCTAACACCCAGAAAACACTTACTTGCACAGCTTGACTTGGTCTACTAAATGTGCTTTCCATGACTGAAGGTCTGTGTGTTGAAGTGGATGCTGAGAGCCAGCACAGCCTTCATGAGGCCAGTTGTCCAGAGTGCTTTAAATCTTAAGCTCTGAGGAAAGGCATGACTCCGGGTAATTCCCAGTCAAGCTAAAGATTCAACATCTCCAGCAAAGCAGCTCCTCAGAAAACAAACAAAAAACATTAACAATTTTCTCGAGCAAAAGAGTGAATGTTCTCCTTCCCTGTATGAGGATCATTTTTTTGATAATAGTGTGTTATTTCCTTGGGCCATTGATGCACTAATTAGAGGCATTCTGCAAATCATTTAAATTGATGTGGGTATTTGGGCGTATGTATATTTAACAAGTTTGTTTAAAAAAATAAAAAGCACTGTTCACTTGGTGAGTCAGCAGTGCATCCTTGGCTCTGCTTTTGTTCTTCTGCTCAGACAGACTCCACCATTTGCTCCTCTGAAAAAAGTGCACAGTGAGAGAAGGCTGAAAATGGAGAACTGGCAGCAAGAACGATGATAATTCATAAGCACGGCGCTGCAGAAGAGAGTTTGTAAGATAGAATAAATTGCTCATTCTTCCTGAAATGCCATGGAATTGCACCTCCTCCGTGAGGAGATGAAGTGCCCTTTGCTTTCTAGCTGTCCCCAGCCCTACAACACCACAGCACACACCTCCTGGTGCTCAGGTTCACTGAGTTACTGCCACTCAGCACTGCTTGTGTTCTGTGCTGCCAGCCCATGGCCAACCCCATGGTTGGGTGTAGACCTTCTTGCAAAAGCAGCTCCTGCACTGCCACAGTGATGGTAGAACCAGATGGTGAAGGCGCAGGGAGACCTCATGGGTACCTTGGCCTGGGTGGGTGTGCTCACCTGCGCGTCTAAAGCTGGCCGGGAACAAGCTAACAGGGTGACATGTGCTGCCAGCTGTACTGAGAATGAATGCCAACTCTGACTGGCTTTTTGGAGGAGCGTTTTGTAGCCAGTGTTTTTGACTGCAATATTCAGCAATAAGGAATTAAATTGGCGAGCAGCTAGAATTGAGATCCTCAAGGAGTTTTGCTTCTCTAATTTGACTTTGAGGGGAAAAAAAAAAGCTTTTAATTACTAACGTGTTACAGTTTTTCACGTAAAGACTCCCATTAACATGCCATGCTTGTTCCTGTCTTCCGTGCCCAAGGACCCTCACTGTCCCAGTGCTTTTGTGCCAGCCACTGGGTTTGGGCACACAGGCCCTTCATGTGCAACCCCCAGCCACTCAATGTGAGCACAGCTTGTCTGCACAGAGTGCTCCCAGGGCTCCTTTCTGCTAGTTGCTTCGTTTGGCCAATTTGCTCGGGTAACTGTGATCATAGTTTAGCTTTAAGTATGCAATCAGTCAAAAGCTGCCAACCATTTCCATATAAGAAAGAAGCAGTTATGTATGAGCTCTGTACTCACGAGGGCTGGCACACTGGTGTTCTGGACACAAGCATTCACAGGATGTGCATTGTCCTGTACAATGGGTCTGCATTTTCTGACCTGCCTTTCACTGAAGTGTAAGAAGGAAAGAAAAAGTTGTGGCACTTTCAAACACTGTAAAGTTTCCGTCTTTGTGGATAAAGTAAAGAAAAAATAAAAGTGAAATGCATGCAATTTTGAGTCATCTGCTAACTGACTATAAATCTACAACAGCCAATTTATCACTTCCACCAGGACTGCAGCAATTTAAGCAGGCAAGGGAGTGCAGCTGCCTGTGCCTGTTGCAGAGTCTGTAGACAAGTAAAGAGCTGAACGTAAATCAGCAATGTCAGGCTGCTGCATAAGGGCAGAGCCCTTGCTTGGGGACAAGAGGGAGCGGTGCCTGCGTGAGAAGGGTCCTGTTGTGGGAAGGTTTCACTTGGGTGCTCAGGGGAAACCTCATTGCTCTCTACAACTATCTGAAGGAAGGTGGTAGCAAGACAGAGTTTGGTATCTTCTGCCAGGTAACCAGTGACAGGACAAGAGGTAATGGCTTGAAGATGTGTGGGAGGGGGTGGTTCATGTTGGATATTAGGAAAAATTTATTCTCAGAAAGAGTGGTAAGGCATTGGCACAGGCTGCCCAGGGAGGTGATGGAGTCACCATCCCTGGAGGTGTTCAAGAAATGTGTGGATATGGCACTGAGGGAGATGGTTATTAGGCATGGTGGGGATAGGTTGATGATATTATGATCTTAGTGGTCGTTTCCATCCAAATGATTCTATGGTTCTAGCTGCTGCACTTTGGGACACTTAAAGACTAAGACCACTGGGAAGGATGAGGAGGACTCTTAAGAATGTTTGTCACAAGGAAGGACTAAATGAAGTGGAGTAGTTTCATCTCAAAAGTGAGAAGAGTGAGGGGAAGACTCAGGTACATGATCACTTACATGTTTGCAGTGAATGTAGCAAGGTGAAGCAAGGAAGGTTCCAGTCTGATATTTGGAAAAACTCTCTTGAGAAGTGTGGGGACATCCTGGGTTAGTTGTTCTTATCATGTAAATTCCACTGAATAGATAAGCAGGGTCAGAAATAGCCTTGAGTTGTCTGTTGGGAAACAATTTAAGTTTCTCTTTTCCTGTATCTGAATAATACAAAAAGTTATGGGTTTTTCTTCTTTGTTTTTCTCTCCCCCACCCCCTCCCAAAATCTTGTAGTGACATATTAAGCTGTATTAAATACACTTTGTGTATTTCACGTAGTTTACTGTTGGGGCTCAGTAGGTCAGACTGGTGGTTGGACTTGATGATCTTGAAGTTCTTTTCCAACCTAGATTATTCTGTGATTGTATAATGCGATGGAATTGCCTAAAAACAATACATCTATTTAAACCAACAGTCCCACTGTGATTTGTTAACTGGGCAATGTTGTTTTGTGTGAAATTCTAAATTTTAGAAGAATTTTGCATTTTATCTAAAGACACAAAATTACAAATTTTTAACATCTTCAAAAAGGCTTGGAGCAGACAGCTCCAAGAAGTGTGTCTCTAGGTGCAGGTATAGCCTTTCAGTGCATGACAGTCCTGAGATAGCTTGTGAGATCAGTCTCTTTGCCCCCACCAACCTGTCTGAACTTAGAGAGCACTCAGCATACAAGTCTGAACATTTATAGTCCCTTGTGCTTTTCTAATTGTTTCAATTCAGACATGTGCTTTTATTTTTTAAGGCAAAAGAACACATACATTGAATTAATAAGGATTCAATAATAAAGCTGAATCGCACTGCTCCACTACACATAGGCTACGAGTGTGCAAGGTTAGGAGTCCTGGGGTGCTTGGAGAGAACTGATTTACAAAACTGCAGGGGCCTCGCTGTAGGCTGATAACTCAGGGTGCCAGGTCAGTGGTGAGATATCTTCTTTAAGTGTTAGCCAAAATCTGTTGGCAGGCAGCAGAGAAGTGGATAGAGGATTCAAAGGTCAGATGTTGTTCCAAGTTTGTCACAAGAATGCATTAGGGAACAACAGTATGGGGGTGGACAGAGCTGAGACACCAGATTTAAGCAGGAGACTGGTGCCTGATACCACTGTCTTTGCAGACAGGAGTGTGGATAAAAGGACATGAAACTACGATGCTGTTTTTCTTCAGGCTTCTGAAATAATGAAATAACTGTAGGGCTGCCCATAAAATATCAGTGCTAATGCAGCTGTGTTCAGTACAGAAAACGTGATGGCATACTTCAGTAGTTTTGAGGTGTGTCTGCTGAATGTCACATACATTCACATACATTCCTGTTGGAATCTACTTAAAAGCAGGACAGATATTAACAGCCTGAACAGAAGGACATAAATACTGTAAAAGCTCTGCACAATCAGGCCAGAGAACCATCTCATCTGGTAGATTTTCTCTTCAGCAGCACTCTCTTCCTCTGGTCTGTTCCCCTTGTATTGCCCCACTGTAGGATGGCTCGCAGATGTTAAAGGGTGCACTCCGTTCTGTTTTCTTTCTGTTTATGGACCTACTATCCACAACTTTGTGTGATCCTTTCTGAATCTGCCTATGATGTGTATCTCCACAGTTTCCCATGGCAGAAAGTTCCACAACATTTATATGAGCTGTAGTGAGATTTTTCATGAGAGAGACCCCTGAGCATGACTTTCTGATTTTCTTTCTAGAAAGTTTTTGTTCCTGAACCTCAGTCACTTCAAAATAACATCTTTGTAACGTGGAGCCAAGGGTGGGATTTTCCCTCTGTCCCTTATTTGCACTTATTTATAGACTTTCTGCTGCTGCTGATGGATCTGCATGGAGACAAAAGCATCATCTCGGCCTTTCATCCGCTTTCTTCCATATGGTGTATCTTAAGATGGTGTCCATATTTCACCATGTAGTAACAAAATTAGTCAAGATGTTAATGAAACCGATGCTCTCCCATGTCTGTGGCAGGAGAAGCTGCTGGCGGAGCTCCCCGTGGCTCTCCCAAATCCTCCTTGCAGAAGGTTCTGAGCGCATTCTGCTGATAAAAGGTGAGTACAGCTCATAACTTCCAGTGATTTCCAGGTAGCTCTTGAATGTTCACAGTTGATTTTTCATCCCCTAGGGGTGGACTGACTCAGAAATGCACTCTGCAGCCATTCCGCCACACTGAATTTTCTATCATGGGAGAGAAAGAAATGGAAAAAGCCTTTCACCTTGTTAACAGAGCAAATTGAATTTTCTGTGGCTGGCAATATTACGTCTTCTTGGTGTCATTTTTACAATACCTTTCTGATTCTAACCATACTGTAAACTATGTCCAGAGGTGTGATTTCAAAGCTCACATCTGGAGCTTCTATGCATTTACTTTATTAAATTTGAGAGTGGTGATGGTAGCTCACCACGTACTACTGCTGCCAGAAGAAAGGTTCAATTTAGAAGTAAATATGAAAAACTTCAATGTTTGTTTTCTGCAATAGGTGTTATTTGACTAATTGGAAGAGGTACATGGGGTGGGGGGAGGCAAGCTCTTTCTGGGGGGGCATGGTGGAGGGGGGACAATCATTGACAGCTCTTTATAGGTTTCCAAGAAGCAATTGTCAAGAAAAAAGGTATTAGAATGTTTAGAAAAGTGATTTTTAAAAAAATCTTTATTCAGCATGAATTAAGCTTTTAAATATTCGTATCTTTAAGCAGATACGTAAAGATTCTTAAAAGAATATCTGTTTGTTTTACGTTTCCAAATATTCTTATGTACATTTAATCTACTTGTTGATAATTCCCCTTCTCCCAGCCTCCCTGCATGCCTGTCCATGAATGGGGAGGGATCCTGTGCTAAGGGTGAATGCCTAGCTCCACCTATTTGCCTTTTTGTATCACTCCATTTCTGCGTTTATTGCACAAATGGCCCTTCATCCCATGCTTCCTTAAAAGCTCAGGTATACAGAAGCAAGCTTAATGCTTTCTTTAGCTCATGTTCCTACTGGACAAGTCCGCATAAGATGCAATACATTAAAATTATTGGCATATAGAATGATTTTAATAGGATTATTCCAAAGAATCCCCTCTCTTCACTTCTTAAATTCTTCCAATTTATCAGCAGTGTCAGAGAAAAGAAGGAAGTGTGTGATATCTGTTGCACTTCTTATTTGTGGGCTCACTGTTTATTTTTATTTCTACTTGCTCTCTCCTACTTCGTTGCTGAAATTGCAGAAACATCTGTCTCCCTTCATTGAGGAGAATCATTTATGAGTCCCAGATTTACCAACAGTATCAGTTACATCCAGCAAACCTCACTCTTGGTCTTATTAATTACTTTCCATCTGCTTTTCCCTGAGGCGTGTTGGTTAGCAGAAAAATGCTGACAATCAACAGTAATGGCTTCTTAAGTTAGTTAGTTATTAGGTCAAGCCTTTTGCAGATACAGTTCCAATAAATGCTTTTTGTTTTCTTTAGAAAGAATTGTACCTACTTGAAAACAAAAATGTAATAATCCCAGAAACTGGGGTGGGGGTGGGGGGAATTTGCTTTTTAGCTGCAAGAAGCCCCACTTGTATTCTCAAATCGTGTAAAGAGCACTGCAGAAAGTGCTGTTGGAAGCAGTACTGTGGGCAGAAGGAACTGGTCTTGCTAGGGCTGGGGGGGTTGTGCTCATCTTTTTGTTGTTGTTGTAGCAAACATTTATATTTTTATTTTCCCATGACTTTTCCCTCTGTTGGCTAGGTTGCTCCCTTGGTCTCCTACTGGGAAAGCAGCATTGAACTTGCAGCGCTGAAAAGATGATTAATGACAGGCAAAACTGTATACAACTTGCAGTTTATTTGGGGGGGTGAGGAGCATGCAGTGAAATGCCGCATTGAAGGATTCTGGGCAAATGGTGTGTGAAATTGTTGACAAATTGCCCTCATTAAGCACACTAAATGAATGCTTTCTTGAGAACATTGGCATGATATCACCATGTACAACATAACTTCTACTTGAAATTGTACGTGGTGCTATTCTTATCTTTTAATTTCTTGTAACAGCTCTAAGCTGTGATAAAGCCAACATCGTAGCTGTCTTCACTGCTCACTACGTGAGATGTGAAGGAAAATTGCTGAGGGAAACTCCCATGAGTGGTTCTGAATTATTCATTAATTTAGTCATTATAATGAGCCATTCTGAGCCTGGTCACCAGAGTTATAAGTGCCAAGAGATGGATTTAGAAATGCCTTAATTTCCTCAGCCTTTAACTTGATTCCCATCAGTAAAGGGACAGTTAGAGGACAGCAGAGAAGCTGCAGTTATACGGAATGCAACTTTGGGTGCTGGTTAGCCTTGCTGATAGTAGCAAGCATTCAAGAGTAAAATGTCATAAAAATGATGGTGTTTGATGATGCAGTACATTCAATGGCATTCAGGTAAGGCCAGCATGACTTTCCCTACCATGCTGAATTTTGGCTATCAGCCTAGGTGTCCCCACTACTAGATGACTGTGCCATCCTCATTGCTCATCTTTGGGCACGAGCAGAGCCTGGACCTGTCTGTCTCGTGCCTGGACTTCTTCCAAGCACATGTGTGAGGCTTGGAGTTGGAGTTAGCATTTGGCTTGGGTGCTGGGTTGTGCTTTGGAGACTGCTGGCAGCGGCCCTTGGCACCTATCCCTACAGCCATCACCTGCATTTCCCTGGCCTGTCTGGCTCAGGCAGACAGAGCCCCAGAGCCCCACAGGGTGCACGTGCAGCAGCAGCAGAGGTGTGCTGGGTGGGGGGCACATGGGATGAGGGAAACTGCCAGGGACAGGGCTGCAGCCTGATCTTTGAAGGCATGGAGAAGTCTAACTGTGTGGCAGGGAGGGTTTCCAGCTAAGGGATCCAGATGGATGTTTCTTCTGTCTGTTCCTGCAACAGTGAATGACCATAGCCTCTCTCTATTGCAGCATGCAGCTTTCATCACTGAGACACTGGTAGGGGGGAGAAGCTCCTCCTCTTTACTCCTCAGCAGGCCATAGTGTGAAGACTATGGCAGCAGAACAGGCATGAATATGTCCCATCTGCTGTGGTGTGCAAAAGGACATTGCCTCTGCCTTACCATATCATCATGAGTTCTGTCTGGGCTGCATCTTGCAATGGGACAGGCAGAAGGAGAGCTGCCCGCTCTGCAGGAGGGTCATGACTGTCATTCAGGTTGCTGCATGGGATGATGATGTTGACCTGGGCTTTGCGATTTGACTCCCAGCACCATCAGTATTTCCCTGCTTCCAGGCAGGCATTGCTCCTGTGCCATTCCCACTACCCTTTCTGCTGTTGCCAGATGAGCAGGTGCCTGAGGAAGCAAAAGAGGAGCTTATGGTGAATAATCTCCTGCTTGAGGTCTGGGCAGCCCAGTTCAAGCAGTACTGGGACCCTGTGCTGCCCTGGCTGCACCAGGAGCTGCACATCATCTCTGAGACACAGTGGTGGTCAACAGTGGCAGTGGAGAATCTCATCCTGAATGCCCTGTGTGACACTGAGCTGGACAGGAAGGCCCTGATCCAGCAATTTTGGCCTGCCATGGGGGACAGAAAGGAGACGCTCAGCCAGGGACTCACTGACACCACTGTGTGCCAGTGGGGTGAAAAGGCCTACTAACAGCCAGGCCTACAGGGTGTCCACGTGTCTGGAGGGCAGGAGGACAGCCCTGTGGCTGCCCTTGGCCCTAAAGCCTTCCCATGAATGATTTTCACATCAAAGTCCATGATGAACACTCTCCTTTAGAAGAACAAAGAAAAGAAGCAGATTTTAGAAGCATTTCTAAATATAAGCTTCTAGTGACATTAGTCATAGAATGGGTATATTTGGACTGGACATTGGGTTTTAAGATGTTACTCAAAACACGCACAAGAAACGCATTCATCCTGGGACTCTTTCAAAGTGTAATCTGACAGTTTTAAATGACATTTAATGACAGTGAATCTTCAAAAATAATTTTGAAAGAAGCACGCAGATTTTGGACACAGAATGACACTCAAAGTATATGTCAGTTTGGGAATTGTGCCTGCTAAACAGACGTGCTCTGGTCTCCAGAGATTTCTAGGGAAAAAAAAAAAAGCAAGAAGTGGACAAATGTGAAGCATTCAGTCTTTACATGCAAATAAAAATGACTGATTGCTGGTCAGAGTCTGATATGCTTACTCAGATTTAATACTATTCTCTCCATGCAAAGACTTATTCAGTGGCAATTCTTGCAGAATAAAAATAAGCTGTTATTCAGTATTAAAAGCATCAAAACTGGTTCTGAAAAACAAAAATATGTGAAACGTTCTTGAATTGCCAGTAAGGAAACCCTGATCCAACAAATGCTGAGCATCTTCTTATTTCATTGTCTTCTCCCCGGGCACAGGAGCTGACAACTTACCAGAAGTATGCTGACACAGGATCAGGCAGTGCCTAAACAATATCCTGCTTTGTCTCTCAGAAGTACAGTTTGGTTATATCTCAATTTAATGAGCTTTTGGCAGGCTTTTGTTTCCTAATGTCACATATTGGGTTATTTGGTTTATTTTCTTGCTTGGGAATGAGTGTGGAAGCATTTTGCCCACTGCCACAAAGTGTGCAGTCCAGTTTCCAACACAGAGAGAAGTCTCAGATGAGCTCCATCGCCCTGCTAAACTGCTTCCCTGGACACCGTGTCTCCCCTAACATAAAAATGTACACAGTCTGTGCCTGTGGTGTGCTGAGGCTGAAGCTGAATGGGAGGTGTACGTGGGGTTTGAACTTGACTTCTGATTACTAGACAGGAACTCAAACCATCTAAGCTACTCTTGCAAACTGTATATGACATGTCCTCATTGATCACCATCCTTTCTGTCCAGGATGGTCTGGAGCGACCTCCCTACTGGTGAGTAGTGACAAAAAATACAGAGGCTATCAGTGCCTGTGATGTTGCTACACTCTGACTGATGGCTCAGTCCCAAGTGATTGCTGTTGGAGTAGACCTTTTTTAGCTACTAATGCCTTGATGGTCCACTGCTTCTACTGCAACATCCACTTTAATTACATCATAAACTTGCTTTTTGGGATTGGCTCTTGTAATGTGTATCTTAATGTCTTGCAGTGTTGCAACCCGAGGGAAAAAGCTGAAGTTCACAGTTTCTGCCTTAGGTTGAGACTCTTGCTCATGATTCTCCAGAAAAAGGCTGTGGCAGTTTAAGATCCCACTGTCCTTCACCTGTTTGTGGCATCTATCCATCACCCTTGAAGCTGGGGCGAAGCTGAAGAGGATTGTGATTAGGTGTTCATCATTCCAATATGCTGACACAAACCTGCACTTATTAAGATTATTAATGGTTTAAGTGAATACCTGGCACCTTGACTCGCTGTGGCTGAGGGGCAGCACTGTTAAAAACAGAGCAGTGTCTTCTTACACAGGAGAACACACAACTTGGGATGGTGAAAATTCAGTACTTTCAGAGCAAGATCAACTAGAAGAAATCCATTCAAGGCTTTTAAACTGTTCATGGCCGTTTTTAATATGTAATTGGCAGTTAGAAGACATCAGCTTTGATAATGAAATGTTTAAACTTATGCTATTAATTTGGATATTCTTTTAAGAAATATAATACCAGATTTTGACATAGAAAGAAAAGACAACAGAGTGGAAAAAACATCTAAAGAGAAAATAACTAGGGCCTTAGCAATAGACAACAATTCTATAAAGAATCCAAGGTTTTATGTCAGACACTCCTGTACCAATTGCTACCGCTCTCTGCTTGGACTGTCTGATCTCATTTCCAGGGGAAATTGATGAGTTAGGAACCTGATTCCAGCAGTCTGCCCGCTGATATGAAGACCTGCTCTTCATTTCATTCCATCATGTACTGAAGAAAGGACCTACCTTTGTCTGTCACAATCTTTGCACCATGTTCAGGTGTCTCTTTCAGCCTGCCTTTGTGGTAATAAATGAGCAGACTGCTCCTGGGGCAGCAGTGAGAGGCACATTGTGCAGCAAAAGGCAGCATCTCACAAAACAGAAGTATCAATGAAAATCAAATTGAAAAAGGAACGCTTCAACTGTCAGCTCACTTCCTGATAAGGTCCCTGTAATAGTTCTCTGAACAGTCAAGGACATGTGCAAGTGATTTAACATCTGTGAGCAAAAATATTCAGAATAATAGATCTGAATGATAGAAAAGAAGCAATGACACTACATTTCCTAGAACCAATTGACTGATTTTAATTAAGCCAGAAATTAGCCTGCTAGCTGATGGCTCATAAAACTTCTGGAAATATCAGCTGCAGGCTAATTGTGCTGGCTTTACATGTGGACACTGTCCTCATGGTGAATTTTCAAATTAATCATGGACACATGGGATAAGGCAGGCTGCTTTTGGGGGATGAAAGCAGGGAGGGGCAGGGGGCCTTCTGCTGAACCTGGTTGTTCTGCGTGCTGCAGCGCTGCTGGGACATTTGCCACAGATAGAGAAAAACTACTCCGCACTGATTTGAAAAACCTCCTAGCAGAACCCAGAGACTAGGCTGTCCTGCTGTGCAAGAGGAAGCATGCATGCTTTTCATGGGCTTGAACAGTTCCATCACATCGGGACAGTTGCCATCACTATGCTCTGTGAACGCCAGGTGTTTGTGTGTTAGCTTTGTTTCAACAGGTTGATGCTGATGGTTGCCCAGACATGCACTTTTCCTGCATTGTTGTACAAGTAGTCCAGGTCACAGTACTGAAAGAACTTCTTGGTAATGCTTCTTCATGTAGCCACGTTCCAAGAGTATCACGCTGTTGATAACAAACAAAGTTCTGGTTCTTGCCAGAAGAGTGTAGGATGTGGTGACAGAGTGACAGCAGCACTGCTACCAATACAGATGCTTTTCATTGCTTTTGCCTTCAAGAGAAGGTGTGTAGCTTGCTTTCAGTGGGCCTTGACAGCCCAGCAACTGAGTGAGATATCTGCCAAGGATAAGAGAAGACCTAAAAGCATCAAAGAGCCAAGAGTGACACAAGTTATGTGAGCCAGCAGTGTGCAGTTGCAGCCCAGAAGACCAACAGTATCCTGGGTTGTATCAGAAGAGGGGTGGCCAGCAGGGAGAGGGAGGGGATTGTCTCCCTCTGCTCTGCCCTCTTGGGGACCAAACTGCAGCACTGCATCCAGGCCTGGGACCCACAGCACAAGAAAGACAGGGAGCTATTGGATTGGGTCCAGAAGAGAGCCTCAAAAATAGTCAGAGGTCTGAAGCATCTCTCCTATGAAGACAGACTGAGGGAGCTGGGCTTTTTCAACATGGAGAAAGCTCTGAGGTGTCCTCACTGTGGTCGTCCAGGATTTAAATGAGGAGTGAGACAAATTCTTTACACAGTTTGATATTGATAAGACAAAGGGAGAATTGTTTTAAACTAAAAGAGGGGGAATTTAGCTTAGATATTAGGAAATTCTTCACTTAGAGGGTAGTAAGGTCCTGGCACA
Organism: Chrysolophus pictus; assembly: GCA_037305975.1. Lineage (NCBI taxonomy): Eukaryota > Metazoa > Chordata > Aves > Galliformes > Phasianidae > Chrysolophus > Chrysolophus pictus. Next base: position 23,441,421 of record CM074577.1, on the reverse strand, counting down.
GGTCACCCAGAGAAGTTGTGGGTGCCCGATCCCTTGAGGTGCTCGAGGCCAGGTTGGATGGGGCCCTGGGCAGCCTGATCCAGTGGATGGCAGCCCTACCCATGGCATGGGGTTGGAACTAGATGGGCTTTAAGGCCACTTCAAGCTCAAGCCATTCTGTGATCCTATGAAAGATGGTTTTTTTCACCTGGTAAGCCCCAGGCAGAGCTATCATTGAATTCTTTATTGAAAACCAGGGAACATCAAATCTGAGTATGAAGGAAGTCTGGGCTTTGTGCACAGAAATGCATTGCTAAGGAAAAAATGAAGCATTTGGACTGCAGGTTGCACAGCTCAGATACAATAGTTCACAAAGCTCTGAAATAGAATAAAACTTTCTAGAAGAAACTTGGTGAAATATCCTTTTGTGTTGCTAACTTGTGCTGCCTCTCTTTATGTAAGGAATAAAGAACTGGGTGGGAGCCCTTTAGGGCTGAACTATTCAAGAGCCGCTGCCTGTGAATTTTGTTAGGATGTTTTGCATTAACATCACTCTGAGACAGAATAATGGAACTGGAACAGTGGAGAGAAGAAAAGAGTTGCTTCGGGACTACTGATATAGTCTGAATATACAGAGAAGTTAGCAGGGATTGATGCTGAGGAGAAAAATTCTGTGGAAATGCAAAAGGTTGCTGGTTACCACCTTGGAAGGGAAGGCATCAGAGGAAGAAAGCAGGAGGAGATGACTAGCAGGGTTTTAGCAGAAATTTTGTTGAGTCTCTGGGATAAACTGAACCCGAGATGTGCCAGATGTGAAGAGCAGGCTGTGAAATGAGGCATTGGTGTGCACATGGTGTGGCAGGCACTGTTTTTACCAGAGGTGAACCAACATCAGAGCAGAAGGAACAGTGCTTATAGAGAGTTAGAAACAGTTGGTCTATTCAGCTCCTCTTCAGGGAGTGTTCAGTGTCCACTATGCACAGCTTGGACACAAAGACTGTTTTTACAGAGGGGAAACTTGGCCAAATGGTATGCTGAATGGTGTGCTGCAGTAGGGTTCCTAAGAACGAAGACAGTGCAGACATCTCTGTGGCAGTCGGAAAATCTTCTGTTGCCATCACTTTTTCACTTAGTCCAACTAACAGCAGTCAGTTTAGCAGAACAGAGGTTTCCAGCCCTGCAAATGTTTGCTAGAAATGTCATTGAGATGAGGCAATGTATCTCCACGAGTTCATTCTTTGCTCCATTCTTGGAGCCTGCACCAGCCAACTCTGTGTTTTAGACCAAACAAAAAAAACCTCCATTAAAATTGCAAGGTCAGACATAAGCTATGAAATGCCAGAATTAATTTTGCTGGTATATCCCTCCTTTGTCTGCATTGTGCTTATGCATTATAATGCCATAATTTACATAATCACAAACTGCTTCTGGGAAATGAAGTGGTTTTGCAGCGCTGGCTGTGGGCCCTGGCCTTGTTTGCTGTGGAAGGTGTACTGTGGACAAGGCAGGGGAATTTGGGATGGTGGTTCTGGAGTTGCACACAGTCTTCATTCTTGTGTTGTTGAACACTTCAGACTTAAGAGCTTGACTTTGCAAGCTCACTATTCTTTTCAACAGATTTTATGTGTAATGTAGAACATGTTCCAACACAGTCTGAGGTTTATTTATTGCTTTTGTTGTTAGAAGAAGGAAAAAAACTTGTCCAAGTGGGGATTTTCTCCTATAAAACTGAAAAATCAGCAAAAATGTCTTAACATCTCGGCTTGGTTGAAATCTTGTTGAGATTTAAATTAACTGAAGTTCTAAAAGGAGCTTCAAATAAAATTGGTTTGTTGTTTGATAGAACTGCGTGTGCTTCATCTGTTCTGCAATTCCGTCAGCACCAATCCTAAGACAAATTTGTTCAAGTCCAAAGTATCCTAGAACATGAGCACCACCTAGATTTAGTGCATTTTAACCAAATCTGTCAAAGTCACTGTGGAACTAGAGCCTGTCCTTGGCTGGAGCAGCCTGACCCCATGGGAGGATACAGCGTGAGAGTTCTCAGCAGCAGAACAGTGTCCACCAGAAGTTCTACTTCTCCAAATATAATCGGAGCTATCCTTAGGTCCTGTAGACTCTTAGCCACGTAGCTTAATTCATGCATCATTATAGTAAGGCTACTTATGAGAAAAATGATGTAGTCTCAGGTCATATGGCAATGGGGCTTTAACTGTTATCTGTAATGATAACGATAAGCTAGACATATCCTTCCTGTAGGAGGTAGGTAATATTCATGGATCATTTTGCAGTCAATAAAACAATATGCTTTTGATAATTGCTTTAAGTTGCCAGTAACTTGTTAGTCAAATTTCTTTTGGATTCTTTTTCACTTTAGAGTGCCCAAAAGCAGTCAACACATATTATTATGGAGTGCTCAAAAAAATATATGTAGCCATATGAACATGCTGATGTAAAAGTAGAATTAATTAGAAAAATATTATTTGGCTTCTTCTTTTCTTAAAAAAAAAAAAAAAAAAAAAAATCATTGTCTTATTTAAATACGAAGTCTGAAAACAAATGCTTAAAGTGTCTCAGGTGTGAAAAATCAAAGTTTCGTATGCCAAATAGGAAACTAGTCTTAGTTTTGTTGCTGGGATTTGAAGGTTTGGGATGCAAACGCCTTTTCAACTGAAATTCAGCATAAAGACAGTTGGAAGTAGCTGGAAGTATTTTATTTTATTTTTTATTTTTTATTTCAGAAAGGAAAACTTAGACTTAGACTGAAGGAGGAAAGAAAAAAAAATCCAACAACCCACAACTGTGGCAAAAATCCCAGAGCAAAATAGTTAGTCTTGGAATTGCTGTGATGATGCCTTATGGAAATAGTACAGTTGCTTTCAAATTTCTTTATTTTTCCTTTATTCATAGCCCTTTGTTTGGCTACTGCTTCCAAAATTGCTGTGGTTTTATTCATGGAAGAGAAACATGGTGCATCATGAGACATGTAATGCACCACAAAGGGAGGCCCATACTGAACAGAGATGTAATAAAAATGCTCCCAAGAAGGACTGTAGCAGCACATCCAAATAGAAACTTTTTAGCCCACAGTTTTCTTGTCCTTCCTCAGCCCTAATAATGTTTAAGTTCTTGCACTGGGATTGGAAACAAGTCTAAGAAGAATGCACTGATGTCTTTACATGAAGAAGGAAAATAGCAATATAGCAGGCACATGTCATTTGATAAATCCGTCTCACTCTTCTAAGAACATTTGTTGATAGCACTCTATCTCCTCCCATCTCAGGCGGGCATATACTGCTCATCTTAAGAGACAAACTACGATGTTACTTTTGTCCTAACAGAAAATACTTTATCTCCTCTTGATGTTGAAAACGTGGCAGAACTGACAAGCTTTTAGATCCTTTGCACCATTTTGAAGGCTAAGGTACCTTAAAGGGTTGTTATGAAATGAGTTTAATTAAGGAATTATATCATGTAGTCTGGGAGCTAAGCTCGGTCACAGCCAAGAGACACTGATCAGTCTGTTGTATTTGTGTACAAATATGTTTGTAGTTCAAGCTGAATGGTCTCCATATAAGCTGCATACAAATAAGGTACTGATCAACTAGAAGATGACGATTAAATTAAAAATGAAAAAAAATGACACCATGCACACACACAAAAAGTCCACAACCAGCCAAGAAAAGGACTACAACATTACTTCGTCAAGAATGGAAAGAATGGAATGATCTTCTCTGAAAATACCTTCTTAGGCATGAAAGTGGTGTTGAGCCCCAAACCATATGCTTGTGCATAATAGGCTTCCCAGTTTTCCACAGCGAATCCCACAGTGAATTCTACAATGAACCGAGTGCTTGACGCATGATGAGTGGTCCAAGCCGAGATTTGTACATCCTCTTTGAACCAGCTTTTTCCACCTTCTCTGTTCAAGTTGACACTTTTGGAGCTTATGAAACTCCAAAACTGACTGTCCTAGATGCCTTGCACAAAAGGGTCACTCATTCTCAGCGGTATCATCTGTGATAAATGCAGTTTTATGTCTTTGTACCAAAACGAGTTCTGTATTGTATTGCTTCTCTATGTGCTCTCCATTTCACTTTCCTCTCGAAAGAGTTTAACGCAGCAGGAATACTCAGTTTTTTATCTGAGAGCTGCTCCTAAACCAAGATCTTCAAAATCATCCAAGATGTTCTTTCCTGTCCATTTTTTCCTTCTTCCCTTCTCCCCTTCCTCCCTCCCTTCCTTCCTTTCTTCCTTCCCTCCTGCTCTCCTTCCCTTCTCCCTTCCCTTCCTCCTTCCCTCCTTCCTTTTTTCTTTCTCTTCCCTTCCTCCTTTCCTCCCTTCCTCCCTTCCCTTTTTCCTTATGTCTTTCCTTCTTTCTTTCCTTTTGGTTTTGCTCGTGTCAATATTCCTGGGCTTTGCGCCATAAGCTCTATGGAGTGGCAATTTGTTTGTCAAATGCCTTTATTCTTTACAGGGCTCCTTTGACAGCTGAACTTCATGTCTCACAAAATATCATTCTTTGCTGTTCTTAAAAATGCTTCTTGAGAAAGGGATTCATTTCAACTATGTCATATCAGATTTTGAGTGTTTCTTCACAGCAGCTCTGTTCTGTCTGAATCCCTAAACTACAGATATGAACTTGGGTCTGTGTGAGTTCTGTCTCTAATCAGTCGATGAAATTTCTCTATACAAGAAAGGCTATTGTAGTCAATGCATAACCTTCTGGGAGTTAGAAGAGGGACTGCTGGCCTCTCTGGCTCTCCAACTCTGCGAGGAACACCTTCAGGTAGTTGAGTGCCATGAGATGTGCAGCACATGACGTAACTAAGGAGGCCAGAGGTTGCCAAGGGAGCGGTTTGCAGTGGCTACTGCAATACTCCTGTCGCTGCATTTCAGGGTAAGATTCAGCACAGCTGGACTGCATATGGAGCAGGGACACATGCTGGTTGCAGCACAGCTGGAGACTAGCACTGCCCTGATTTATCCTCTCAGGGGAAGACAACATGGCCATCCATGCCCATCCTGAGCAAGTCCATTTAATATTAGTGGTTAGTAATTAACTGCTGATTACAGAAAATTATATTTTTAGGCTAAGTCACATTGTCCTTCAGAAGAACCTCAGCTGGCAGTTTAATGAACCAAGCCCCAGAAGTCATGATTTTCCTATTCCTCTGATTTGTAAGAACTGAGTAGGTGCTGTAGGCATCTTGAATCAGGACCTTTCACAGGGAGAACCTGTAACAATCTGTTATTTCACAGGATTAGAGTGTAATTAAAGTTGCCTGATGATTTGTCAGTCATTAGCGCTGGAACTTATTTCAACTTGAGGTAATTAGCTCATCTCTTGATGAAAATGCATAATTTTTTCAAGTTAAATACTCCCAAATCTTTGCATTTTAGAATCTTTTCTGTGGTGCTGTTAGTTTTCATATTCTAGGCTCTGTCATATGGCTTATGTTGCCATTGCAAATGTTGACAAAGACATCATTCGTTCAAAATTATCTGTATATGCAATAATTGTCTAGTGTGTGTTGGGGTAAATTTGGGAAAATAGGCTTTTTTATATATAAGATTGTAGTGTGCTTCAGGAAAAACTGTTCAACCCGTGGTTAAACTCAAATCAGAATTGAAGCAATTTGTCTTTTCAAGTAAGGACATACATACAATGAAGCGGCCATGGAAGGCACCATGACAAGATGGAAACCAACTTTTCGCATGGTCTGACAGCGATAGGACAATGGGGGGGTTGGAGGGGGGGAATGGTTTTAAACTAAAAGAGGGGAGATTTAGATCGGATGTTAGGTGGAAATTCAGGTTAGATATTAGGGCGGTGAGGTGCTGGCACAGCTGCCATTCGGTGCCCCATCCCTGGAGGCGCTCAAAGCCAGGTCGGATGGGGCCCTGGGCAGCCTGACCTGGTGTGTGGCAGCCCTGCCCACGGCACGGGGTCGGGGCTGGCTGGGTTTGAGGTCCCTTCCAACCCAAACCGTTCTGTGATTCTACGATGGAGCTTCAGGGTCTACTCAGGACCCACCAGAAAGTGAAAGCGAATATCTGAGGCGCCCAGACGCCTCCCGCCCACTGGACTGGGGCACCACACGCCCATCCCAGCGCTGGCCGCCCTCAAGCCGGGCGCTGCGTCTTTAAAGGCCGGGGCCGGGGCTGGGCTCTCTCCCTCCTCCCTTCCCCCCCCACCCGGGCCCGGCGGTGCGGGGCGCCGGGAGGAGGCGCCTGCCGCTAACAAAAGTCGGCGATCGGCGGCTGTGCCCGGTTTCCCTGCCCGGCAACAAGTGGCTGGAGGGGGCTGCCCGAGCTGCGAGGAGGGAGGGAAGAAAGGAGGGAGGAAGAAGAAGAAGAAAAGCCAAGCCAAAGCCGAGCCCGCGCGCTGTGCGGCGGGTCCCGTGGATTACAACTGGGGCAGGGAAGGCGTCTTCGCCTCGAGATGGTGGGCGGCGGGGAGCGGCGGTGAGCATGAAGGCGGCAGGATGGGCGCCAGCAACGGCAAGCAGTACGGCAGCGAGGGTGAGTAAAGAGAGGGGGAGGGGGGTCTCGGCTTGGGGACTGCCGTAGCTCGGGGCCGGACACCCCTCCGCGTCGCCTATCGCCTGCCCGTCCCCCCCTCCCGCGGCGCAAGTCGCGATAGTGTGGGAGTTGTTGCAGTTGAGTTGCGATCGTGAGGCTTTGTGAGGCTTCCCGACTCAGGGTTCCTATATCGTGCGCTATGCTGTATGACTGCTTCCTGTCTGAACAGAAAAAAGGAGAGAAGAAAAATCCGCTCCGGGAAGCGGGTGGGGGAGAGTTAATGTTCTCCAGCTGTTATCCATAGGTCCCGCTCCTGCCATTTCGCTCCGGCAGAAGTTGAGCGCGTCGGGTTGTCGGTCCCTGGGATTTGGGGTCAGAGCCTCTGCGGGTGCCTCCCGACGGGAAAATCCTGCCGTGACCCCGGGATGGGAAGGGTTGGCGTTTTATCGCTCCTGGTCGCCTGCACATGCCATTGTCGAGGGGTTTGGGCGTGATGCTGGGAGTAGGGCTGCGTCTGGGGGCCCGCAGGAATGTTTTGGAGCGGGAGCTGGCTCGTTGTGAAGGAGGGCAGCTGTGATGGCTGCCCGCGGGGACCACAGGGGACAGGAGCAGTGGGATCAGCTTCTGGGATGGCAGCTGCCTGTGGCGCTGACCATTGCCTTGGTTGGAAGTAACAGAGTGATGGAACGACAGCAACGAAGAACAAAACTGCAGCCAATAGTTTGGTCTTTCAGTTCAGGTCGCTTGTGCCGTGCATTGCTGATGCGCTCTAGGGCTGGCTTTCCTGGGAGCTTCTGCACAGCGTCATGCACTGTGGAATGCAGTGAGGCTCCTGATCTCTGCTTTAGCTCTGGGTGATGGAGAGAATAGGTCTAGATTTGACAAAAGGAAGCCTTCGTGGTGAGGTACTCTGTTTCCATCTGGGGCTTCCAATGCCATTGGCAACCAGACTACATAAGTGCTGTAGAAAGGTGCTTTTAATACCTTGCAGTCATGCTTCCAGTGGAGTGGAGGCACCATCCCTCTCTGAAGAAACGTGTCCTGTTACGCTGTGCCCTGAGAGCAACCTGTGTCTCTAGGTTGAAGTCAATAGAGAGGAACTTGTAATTAGGTGTGTAACTTTCAGCTTTGTGTGCTTTGTAGGCTAACGTTGTACTGTAGCATGTGCAGTTCTAGGGACGGAGGGAGGCATCTCAGTTTAGCTAAACTTCTTTGGTGCTGTCATCTAGTTCACTGCTTGCTGATGTCTGAACTGGGATTTCAGGAGGAAATTTGATATGATTTTTAAAACTGCTTTTGCTTTACACAGAGTTTTCTTACTTCTTGTAAATCTGTAGAAAATCAGGGAATTGTCTGCTTAAAGTACTCATCTTGTCACCTTTGATATTACAACTTGTTTCAGAATCTGAGTGAATAATTCCTCGCAGTATATCTCTTTTCCCCAAACTTCATTCTGAAACAGGATAGCAGTAGTCTGAACCCATCTTAAATGTCATAGAAGTGCTTCTCAGAAAAGTGGACAAGGTATGACCACAACTCTCATTTTCAAAGACGGATTTAGCATACCAAATTTTGTTTACAGGAGTTTACCTGGCTTTAGAAGTAGATCACTGAATGTAGTTTTTTTTGCTAGTCATCGCTTGGTCTCCCAAAATGATTCTTTATGGGGATTGGATTATGAGAGCTTGTTTCTCTAGAAAAATGCAGGGCTTGAGATTTCAGGCTTATCATAGTGTGTGGTAGATCCTGAGTGATGTGTTAAAACTCAGAGCTGGTCTTTCTGAACCTGTTCCAGAGGTCAGGTCTGAGCAGCATGACAGAAGCTTGCAGGTTACCGGAGCAAGAAATCCTTTTGAGCATGGAGCAGTTCTGAGGCTTGTGCTGATGTGGTGGAGACGTGGGGTTAGTTGCTTTTCCAAGAGTGCTTATTGTTGTCCTTTGCTTTCTTGCCCTAGGAGTAAATCCTTCACCTTTCTGTCACTGATTTAATTCTTTGCTTGATTTGTAAGGGAAGGCGTTCCTAGCTCATGTCTGAGAATGGAAGGAGCAGCCAGTTGTTGCTGAAGCATTAAAAGTCAGTTTTTTTTTGTTCAAGGATCTCTGTTTAAAATACATTTCTGAGGAGAACTGCAGCTGAATAAATAAGGCACGATTCCTGGCCTGGAGATGAGGAGGCTGGAGGGAAGCATATCCCCCCTGTATGTATTGCTGGGCTGATCAGACACCTAGCCCTGCTGTGTGCAGCCAGTGGTGAGGGAGGGAGAGATGGAGCAGCAGCTAGGGCAAGGAGATGGATGTCCTGAGTCAGCAGCTTTGCTGACAAGCTGACTTGTTTTTATTTCTTGGACCTGCACATGTAACTTCAGAAGGCTTAAGTGGAAACTCTTTGGGAATAACTTTAACCCAGTTCTGGTTTTGAAAATCCTTCTCCAAACTTTTTTTGGAGAGCATGCTGTTCTCAAACCACTCAGGGGGTAATTCCCATGCAGATCCATGTGTTGTACTGATGTGAATGTGGGAATGGAAGCCTCGACACATCACCGAGGTGGCAGCCACAGAGCATGAGCAGCACAGTTAGTGGAGGTGGCTTTTGATGCTTGTGTAGCATGGGCTGGTGTGGGCAGCTGCAGCTTTCCTGGAACTGCATTGTTAGCCAGTGTAAAGCACTATGGTTAAAGAGGACCATCTGTGTTCACATCACAGTAGGTTGTTCTCTTAAATCCTTTCCTTCAGGAGAGGGAAAATGTTCCCAGCCTACTTTACAGACCCAGTATTTCATACTTGTATTCTCTTTGTTGGAGCTGCTACTGAACACTGCTTGTGAACTGTGCTGCTTTTGCTTGCAAACCAGATCTCTATTTATGTGGTGCTGGTGAAGGTTCAGACTCATGAGACATTGTGTGAAGAAATCTTTCTCCAAAAATTCCATTGCTAAGGACCTGTAGGCCTGTTAGGATTTACTTCCTCATAATGTGTTTGAAATTTGTCTTCACAAGCAATGCTTATGTCAGGTCTGAACAGTCCTTTACCAAGAGAGTGGTGAGGTGCTGGAACAGGCTGCCCAGAGAGGTTGTGGATGCCCTGTCCCTGGAGGCGTTCAAGGCCAGGTTGGATGGGGCCCTGGGCAGCCTGGTCTAGTATTAAATGTGGAGGTTGGTGGCCCTGCTTGCTGAAGGGGGGGGAGGGGGTTGGAGATTCATGATCCTTGAGGTTCCTTCCAACCCTGGCCATTCTGTGATTCTACAAACAGCAGTATGGCATGGTGGTCTTGTACTAGAGAAACTTTATTAGTGACGAGTAAGGTTTTTATTAAATAAGAGTTAATTCATAGCAGTTTATCAACTTTTATCATTGGTTTATATTGTCTTTTGGAACCTGAAGTGCCTCACAGAATATTTTAATGAAGGTAAGGGAATGGAAGAGATGATAAAACTGTTTTAGAGAGTTATTTAATGATGAAATCGTGACTCCTCTGCTGAAGTGTCCTCTCTGTACACTGTATCATCAGTAGCCAGGGAAGTTTTTTTTGCCTGGTGTTTGTTTATCCACCCTGTGAAGCTTGTAGAATAAAGAACTTCATCAGGTTAGGTGCAAAGTGTCTCCCAGGCTGTGCAGTTTATTCCTGCTTTGTTTTCATGTCTGAGTTGAGTTTGTGATAATTTTTGTGTAAATGTCCAGAACTTGTGCTCTGACAGTGGCTGACAGTTGCTAACCATATATGACTGTTGTAAATGCTGGCAAGGGTGGGCTTTTCTTATGCAACCTACAACTGAGCAATGCAAAAGGATTGTGTTTGTGTGTTTATGCAGTTTGTCTCCAAATAGTAATTTTTTTCTAAACTGTGTGCTTGTGCTACTCTTCATTGTTCAGCTCACGTGGTCTGGGGGGACAGGAGGGTGGAGAGAGGGAAGGGTCAGGTCTGAGTCTGGGTGCTGCATTTTGCTGGGCTGCTGCATCCTGTTTCCTACTTGTGAAAAGCACCCATATACATTCAGAATTGCCTTTGAAGTTGAAGTTGTTGCTCCAAAAATCTCCTCAGAGTGCTTAGTTTTCTGACATTTTCCATCCTTTGGCTACTTCTGGATTCCTTACTTCTGCTAACAATTCCTAACTAGGAGTTGGTTTGCTTCTTTGTGGGTCTTGTTTGTGTTAGGAAAGTGACTGGCAGAAGGCAGCGGGTGACATCTCAAGGCTGAAGTACACAAGTGGTTTAGTTCTGCTGTTTGTTTTGTAGTCAGCCATGTCAGTATTCTTTAATAAATTAGGGCAATTTTAATTCAGGAGTAAAAACCCTTCAGAATACAAAAATGAGTGGTGGATTATCACTAGGAGTTCAGCTTTCTTAATACAGAGATGAAACAACCTTTTTTGGAAATATAGATGTGCAGCATGTGACTGAATGGATGCGCTGTTTGTTGCTCCTCATTTTGGTTGAGTCCTGTAGTATTGCTGTAGCCGACCTCAGGGAAAAGTTTAGTCGGGTTTGGTTATGTTCCTCACATCAGCTGTGTCAACAGCTTTGCTTTAGGAGTTTATTGGAGATAAAACCTTTTCCTTGGTCAGTACGCAGATATTACTAATTCCTTGAGAAGAATGGCTGTGGGCTCTGCCAACTTCTCTGTTAGTAGCCATCTACAGAGGCAGACACCACAATGACATGCATGTAAGGGTGCAATGAATGGCAACTTCCTTAGTGGTCTACAGCATATGTCATCAAGTTGATAGCATCTCCTCTGATTTTGAGCTCCTCCACAGAGGTCTCAGAAAGCCGTCCTTAATATGATGCCTATGTTAAAAGACACACAGGTAGACTTGCAGTTACAGAGGCTGAATTGTAGAAAAGTCTGAAATATGCACTGTTTCAAATGCTGCCTTGAAGGAAGGTTTGAGTCAGTTGGGTTTGGCTGGGTATCGAAGACAAAGGCTTCGGCTTGGTGCTGGCAGCCAAACTCAACAACAGCCATTTCTTAGTGAAATATATCTCATCACGCTGCATACTTTATAACTTCTGCCTTAAAGAAGTAAATGGTGGGATGGAAGGGAACGTGCTGGTTATTTTTTCTTTTTTCATATGCATTTCTTCTACTCTACCAAACTGATGTCTGTTCTCAGAATGCGTTTCCATACAACTTGGGGCTTAACGCATTGGTTTCTATTTGAACTGGGTAATTATTGCAGCAATCAGCACGGCACTTTTTCCTTCCTGTGCTCAACAGGACTTTGCTGAAAATTCAAGCCCAGCTTTTATATATCTGGCGCTCTTTTAATCAGAGGAATCTATAGCAGCATATCAGCTTTTGCTCTGCTTCTAGCGGATCTTTACTCAGTGTCAAGGGCTTGTTTTAACTCATCTATGTGGAGAACTGATATGCGAAAATGCTTACCATAGCATTTGGAAACTAGTGGGATAGTGACCCTTGAGCTCAGGAGTCATGTGGTTAGACTTGTTGCTATCGTATCCCTGCGCTAGTAGTGTTCATGTTAGTGAAGTACTTAACCTGGAGCTCTGTACTGCAAAGCATTAGGGACGTGATGGGGTAGTAAATCCTTCTGAAGAACCTTTGTGGAGTAAAGGGAGAAACAGGAAGCTCTCTTTCATGCTTGTGTCTTGAATCAGGAAATTCCTGTCTCCAATACATAAATTTGTCATATCAACATCTTAAATCACATGACTCTTTCTCAGATTTGTGTACAAATGTGTATAACAGCAGGAGGAATAGCACTATACTGAAGTATTCTGAAACACTCTACTAAATTGAAGGAAGGATTTTTAATAATCTTTCTCAGTGAATCTATTTTAAAACTTATTTTTCTTAATTTCCTTTGTTTCTCTAAGCACACTAATGAAATTTGCAGGTGATGCTATGAAAGTAGCAGTTAAAAACTCAGGTGTCTTGTTTTAAGAAACAAAAAATGGTAGGAGAAGCTGGAAATGTTGGAATAATATCGATGATAGTTCATCAGGAGGAGAACTCCTTTTGATCAAGAGTCAAACAGACTGGTATGGCAGTGAAAGGAGAATTTGGATAAGGTCTAGTTATTGCATCACAAGGGTAATCTTGTATGACTGCTTGTACTATGAAGAATCAGACCATCTATTTAAAGCTCTGGTACTACTGTGTTACCAGAGAACACACAATCCTGTGTGTGACTAGATGGGATAGAGGAGTTTAGTCTTTTTTTTCCCTTAAATTACGTTTAAAAAACAAACAAACACATTAATTGGACTACATATTTCAATTCAATCCCATCCTTCCAAAGCAGCAAAGCTGCTGTGGGAGTTCACAAACAGTGTGTCTGCTTGAGGGTTACTTACAGTGCTCACGAGCTCTTATGAAATATGTTGTTGTTTACTCAGTGCACAATGATGGTAGGTAGTACTTGGTCTAAGACAGTGGCTGCCAACACCAACTTAAGTACTGCACAGTACTACCTTTCTAAGTACCTAGTCAAGCACATTTCTATTCACCATTTTCCATTTGCCTTCTCTCTGACAGTTTATAAGAAAATTTCTTGTGGCATCAGCGTAACTTTTTATTTGACTAAGATGATGGAAACAATAAGCTATTGCTGAAATATGTGGTGAAAGTTGTTGATGTTATACTACTACGACTCATGCTTTTAGAATTTTTGGAACCTTTGGATTTATTGAGAGGTATAAATAAAAGCCTCAGAGCAGTGGGATTTCAATTCCAGTTAGCAATGCTAGCATTAAGTTGAAACTAACAATATGCTTTTGTATGTCAAGAAGATCTAGTAGTTGACCTCCCTCCTTGAGTTCATGTTTGATTGTACTCTTTTGTAGCCAACAAACTTGAGGGCCCTCATCTGTTTTTTAGCAGGGCTTGAGAACATAGGTGCTCTTGCTGCAGAGCGTTTTGTTGAGGAGTTACTTTCTTACTCTGGAACGTTGGACTGCCAGCGGAGATCAGCAGAGGCAGTAACATTACACTGACATTTTCCAATCAACTCCTGGCTGTATCTTAATGTATGTTTTAGAGTCTGAAGTACACAGATAACATCTCTGAAGATGTCCAGTCCAACTCTAGCTCAAAGCAGAGCCAGCTAGAGCAGGCTGCTTAGGACCATGTCCAGCCAGATTTTAAGCGTATCCAAAGACAGAGCTGTTACAGCGTCTGTGGGCAGCGTGTTCTATTGCTCAGTCACCTTTATAGAAGAGAGAGGTGGGGGAAAAAGTGTTTTCTTATATTAAAATGGAAGGCTTATAGGTCGGTTTGCGTTCATTTCTTTTTGTCTGTTTGCTGGCTATCGCTGAGAAGATTTTGATTCAGTCTTTGTTACTTGGGAAAGCCCCCTCCAAACTTTCTTGCTAAGAGGTCCAAGTGCTCTCTGCTTCTCCTTATATGTTGCATGTGCCAATCTCTTCATCTTTTTGGCTCTTTGCTGGACTTTCCCTAGTATGCCTATGTCTCTCCTGTACTGAGATCCTGACCTGAACCCAGTACTCCAGGTGTGGTCTCATTGGTGCTGAGCAGAAGAGTAGAATCACCCCTCTCATTCTGTTGATAGTGCATTTTTCCACTCTGAAGACAGAGGTGGTTTTTTTGCTTCCATCCAGTCCTCAAGAACCACTCTCAACTGCCATGACCTTTCCAAGATAACTGAGTCACCTTGCCATGGCCTTGGCCAGTTTCATCAGTGCTGAGAGATGCGTCTGATCAGGCCTCATGGATTTACTTCTGATCCAGTTCAAGTGTTCCCCAGCTCCATCCTGTTCTGCTGGCTGCTCGCACGTACGGAAGGTACTCCGGGTTTTTATAAGCAGAGTTCTGGCAAGTGCTAAGGCTGTCTTTAAGTAGCTGGTTATTTCTAAAAGTGTTTTGTAAACCTTTGTCTGCAGCCAGTTTAGAGATCATCAGCTTTTTTTTAAATTTTATTTTTTAATTTAAACCTTACAGTAGTAAGGTAGAAGTCTTCCTTTCCACTGCTGAAAGAAACTTGCTCTTCAGATTGACAGTGCTCTCCAGCCCAGGGAGGTTGTGGATTCTCCTTCCCTGGAGATACTCAAGACCTACCTGGACACCTACCTGTGCAGCCTGCTTTGCAGGGGAGTTGGACTTGATGATCTCTGGAGGTCCTTCCAGCCCCTACAGTTTTGTGTTTCTGTGATTTTTCCAAGACTTCTGCTGATCAAATATGACGCTGTTGGTTTTTGTTGTGTCTAGCAGCATGAATGGCCTTTGTTTTTAGGAGAAACTTCCGACTAAGTTTTGCCTGTTTCGGAAGGGAGAGCTATGCCAGGAACACATTTTTTGCTATTTTAGAAAATGGAGATTGTTGCTTTAATTAATAAGTTATTTTAGGATTAGTTATGGTAGGAAATAATTTCTGTAGTTATTAAGTTGATGTAGCCATGACTTCATCAGTTCCTGGTAGAAATAAAAGTGATTTTTACTAGAAATTTACTTCTTTCTACATATTCTAGAATTGAATAAAAAATGAAAAAAAACAACCTTAAATCTCCGTTTCAAATTATGTTGATAGATTTAGATTAGTGTTCAGATGTAGAAGAATTTCATCTAAAAAAAAGGTGTACAAAACACAGGGGAGCATCTTCTGGGTTTTGGTTTGGTATACTACTTGACATTGGTATTAAAACCAAAGTGTGAATTCCAGAAAGCTATCTTTAGATTTAATTCACCTCTTGGTATTATCAGTTCCAGGAATTTTTCTCTTGTATAGGAGAGGAGATGACTTTCCAGTAAGATGGAAGGTTGCACATCCTATGCCGTGATCAAGTCTGTGAAAGTTTCTGGGATAAGAACTATACCCA
The DNA here is from genome assembly GCA_037305975.1 of Chrysolophus pictus. Classification (NCBI taxonomy): domain Eukaryota; kingdom Metazoa; phylum Chordata; class Aves; order Galliformes; family Phasianidae; genus Chrysolophus; species Chrysolophus pictus. The sequence goes on along the minus strand of CM074577.1, from coordinate 23,426,123 downwards.
GTGTCTGAATTAAAATGTTCAGACATAAAAAATGTCACCTTTTAAGTTTTTTTCCAAACCATTTTTCTTTACATTTTTATGTATAGAGTATACAGTCTGATAGGAAGTTTTCGTTGGCATTCCTTATGCATGGGTAGAATATTTTGCTTATGTCTTTGTTCCTTTTGGGAAACTGTTGCTATTTATTTCTTTGTGAGTGTACCTTTTGTCGCACTATTTAGTTGTCTTTGCGGGGGAACATGAATGCTTGTTGGGAGTATTTTGTCTCTTGCCAGGAACTGCTGGAACAAAGGTGAATGTGAAACTTCCTCTCCGTCAAACAATTACAAATCTTTCCCACTTTGGTTTTAAGTGGCTGCAAGCAAGAGTTTTTCTCATAACTGAGAAATTATCCAACTGTGAATGAACTCACAGCTTATCAAGAAGTAAGGCAGGAACTGGGAGTAAGCGGAAGGGTTAGTTTCTGCTCGGTTGTCCAGGAATTTATTGATTTGAAGCATTGTGTTTTAATTAAGGGCTTTGGCGGTGATGTCATTTGCTTCTCACCATAGGATGTCAAACTGTATTTCTGTCTCCAGCAGCTAAACTAAAATGACTGTCCAGCATCTTAAAATTGAATGCGTTTCTTTAGTTCTGGGTCAGCAAATGCGGTGCAGTTAAAGCATACTGTTGCCTACCTGTTCTGAGGTTGGGAGGAAGTGTTGGAGGAGCAAGTTGGACAGAAGTGAACATTGCAAAATCACTCCTTTGAGTTTCCTGTTTTCATTTTGCCAGGCTTCATTTCCTATAGAAAATTCATGCCTTTCTGTGGATAATATCTCCTGCTTTTCCTTCCCAATCGCCCCGTCCTTCACTGAAGTGTAGGGTTTCTTAATTAAGTCCCTACATGAGCAGCAGCATTCCTGGAAAGTGAAGTTCAGCTTCCATAGGATTAGCTTCTAAACCAGAACAAGTCTGGTCAGACATAGGAGCCTTTAAAGCAGGAGTGCTGGCAGTTAATGGCTGTGTGGTTTGTCTGTTTGTGCCTTTCAAGCACTGATTAATCCTATCCATGTTTTCCTCAGTTTTCTTCCTAAATCAGATATCAGCACTTGGCTGAAAGTAATGTGGTAGGTAGGACACAGAGCCTGGTCTTTTTGTAAATCATACTATTAATTGGTGTGTTTCTGAGGATTGCTATCCATGGTTTTGAGTGACTGTGGGAGGAAATGTAAGACAAATTGTGAAGGATTCTGAAAATTTAGGAGACGTTTTGGAGCCAAGACCAGGTTATTAACTGTGCACTTGAAGACTTGAAGAGAAGAAAAATCCTTAAGCATTCTTGCTTTAACCCTGTAATTGCTGGCTTATGACTAGCAAGTAGAGTGTAGACAAAATCTCTTAGGAGAATGAGTTCTACTGGTCCTAAGTCTCCTTTTAAAGTTAGTTGAAGAAATCCTATATTTACCAAGGTCTGGAAGTGGTGCTACTTCTCCCTTGAAGAACCCCTAAGTCTGCTGGCTCATTCCCCAGAACAGCATTTTGGAAAAGATGGCTGAAGTTCTTCATAGACTCATCATGGAATCATAGAATGGCCTGGATTGAAAAGGACCTCAATGATCATCTAGCTTCAACCTCCCTGCTATGTGCAGGGTCGCCAACCTCAGCTAGTAGTTGCCCAGAGCCACATCCAGCCTGGCCTTGAATTCCTCCACGGATGGGGCATCCGCAACCACCTTGAGCAACCTTTTCCAGTGTGTCACCACCCTCTGTGTAGAAAAACTTCCTCCTAATATCTAACCTAAACCTCCCCTGTCTCAGTTTAAAACCATTCCTCCTGTCCTATCACTATCCACCCTTGTAAACAGCCGTTTCCCCTCCTGTTTACGTGCTCCCTTCAAGTACTGGAAGGCCACAATGAGGTCTCCCCAGAGCCTTCTCTTCTCCAAGCTAAGCAAGCTCAGTTCTCGCAACCTTTCTTCATAGGAGAGGAACTCAAGCCCTCTAATTGTTCTAGTGGCATCTTACCTGCTAGATTATTTCAGTAGGTAGTGTTTTCCACTAGAGTTCAAAAGCAAGTTCAAAGAATTATTGGGGTTATTATTGATTTCTAATCTGCTTTAAGTATACTCTCCAGAAGCTGTGAGGTAATAGAGGAATTGATTCTCTTTGACCCCTTCATGCTCAGCATATCTGAACTGCCCCTGAAGCTCCCTGCAGTTTCTTTTTCTCTCTCAAGTGAGCTCTATTCTTCTACAGAATGAAGAGGCTTCTTAATAATGCTTGCATGTGCTATATGTCACCTGGTTGGGTTTTGATCTCTGAGTTTCTGTAGAATAATGGAAAGTAATAAAAGCAAAAAGAGCTGCTATCTCTTTACCACCCTCATTGGTTTGGATGCATGCGGCCAACAAATATTGTTGGTATTTCTGTAGGGTAGAATCACAGAATCACAGAATCACTAAGGTTGGAAAAGACCTATAAGATCATCCAGTCCAACCATCCACCTATCACCCATGGTTCTTGCTAAACTATATCCCTCAACACAAAATCCAATTGTTCTTTGAACACCTCCAGGGTCGGTGACTCCACCACCTCCCTGGGCAGCCCATTCCAGTGCTTGACCACTCTTTCAGAGAAGTAGTATTTCCTAATATCCAGCCTGAATCTTCCCTGGCGCAGCTTGAAACCATTCCCCCTAGTCCTATCACCAGTTACACGAGAGAAGAGGCCGACCCCCAGCTCGCTACAACCTCCCCTCAGGTAGTTATAGAGAGTAATAAGGTCTCCCCTGAGCCTTCTCTTCTCCAGACTGAACAATCCCAGCTCCCTCAGCCGCTCCTCATAAGGCCTGTGCTCCAGACCCCTCACCAGTTTTGTTGCCCTTCTTTGAACACGCTCCAGGGCCTCAATGTCTTTCTTGCAGTGAGGGGCCCAGAACTGGACACAGTACTCAAGGTGCGGCCTCACCAGAGCTGAGTACAGGGGGACAATTACTTCCCTACTCCTGCTGGTCACACTACTTCTGATACAAGCCAGGATGCCATTGGCCTTCTTGGCCACCCAGGCACACTGCTGGCTCATGTTTAGCCGAGCGTCAACCAACAGGAGAACTGGGGACTAATCTTTAGTTGTCAATGGCTGTATGTCAGAACTAAAAGTAACAGAACCGTTCTGCCTTCTCTCTTCCTCTTCACAAGCAGTAGATACTCTTAATTTCTGTTGAAGGTGAACTTGGAAGCTCATTCTCAGCATTTACTATGTTGTAACAACATAACTCTAGTCCACTCTGAGGATTTTTCGGATGACTTCATGTTGTAGACTTGACAAGGAGGTTTTGAAGAAAAAGTTCAGTATAATCTCAAGTGCAGCCATGAGTTGTGGGAAGGGATATGTATTTATGGAAAGGTAAGGTTTTTTTCTAGACTGTCTCTGTTGGATACCTGCTGAAATATTAAATCAACTAAAGCACTGCTTATATGAGTGCCTTACAGACAGTAGGTCAGACTGCCTCACAAGATAATTATCTAGTGAACTGACTGCTTATAGCTATGAGTGTGGCTGAAATAGACGGCTTGTTTCTTGTAACGCTGCATTTGAATAATAGAACTGTATTGCCAATTTTCACTATTATAATGTGATAATATGTGATAATATTCTGATAGGGCCAGTCAGACATATTGAGTTGCCTCCTCAAGTGGGGGGTCAGGAAAAGCCCAGCACAACTGATATGGGAATGGAATGTGTTAAGGAGGCTGGAATCCAGATTTGCAATACTTCTCTGGAGAATATATAACTCACATCATTTACACAGGAAAGTCATTAAATTCTGGCTATCTTCTGAAATGCATCAGCTGAGTCTTGTTAAATCTAGTTGCCAGCAGACCAGAAATCAACTAATTGCATTTTTCATAAACAGTTTAACATAATGTTTTCATAGCTGCAACAGAGAAGGAAAATATATACCCTATGTTTTTTGTCATAGGTCGTGTTTTAACCTGAAGATATGGCCTTCATGTAGGTATTCTTCTCTTCACCAGTGGGTTTTTGTTAGTTTTTCTTAAAAACAAGTTTATTTCATGCTGCCCCAAGATGTATTAAAAACTTTTAAGAACATCTTCATTAAATGTAGAATGTGACTAATATTTTAATGCCTAGATAATGCTAACATTCATGTTCTGTGTTAATATATATTAATGCAGTGCACTGAATAGACCCAGTGAAGCATGACAGCCCTAGTCTATTTATGCAGGGCTATTTTTTTTGGAGAGTTAGGGGTTAAAATGAATTCACTGATGTAATGTGCTCCTTGTTTGCTGTCCTGTGGTGGAGATGATGACACTAGATGTAATAAGCTGAGTGTTCCCCTGGGACTTTCCAGTGGGGTATTCCGCAGTAATGAAGACAAGGAAGCTGCATCTAGGCATTGGTGGAGTAACTCCTGCAATGTGGAGCAGTACAATCATAGCTTTCGTAAATATAAATGTGTTGCTTGCCTCCAGTTGCTGAAGGAGTAACTTTCATCTTTCCTTTTCCCAGTATGTAGAAAGAGTTAGAGTAGCTTAGTATTATTTTTCCTGTTTGGTTGTAGTCCAAGAGACCTCAAGAATCTGGCACGAAAGGCAGTCAGTCCTGAAGTGTTTTTATCTAAGTTGGAAAGAGTTTGATCAGTTTGAGAGGTAAACAAGCTTTTTTGATTTTTTTTCTATTAGCTTGCCACTTACATGAAGATTTGCTTTGAAGTAAAATGGGTTTATCACGTTAATCTGATTCTTTTGTTGAATCTGACAACGATTCTTCTTAGTTCAGTGACTGAGTGACTGCCTGTGAGGTGAATAGAGCCTTGGCTGTGGTCTTGGATGGTGATGGTTGGCATTACTGAGACTGCTGCTTGACTCTGCAGCTCAGGCAGCGTTAGTGGAGTTCAGACAGCACAGTGATGTTTAACATCCTGAGGTAGTACCCCCTAGTTACACCTCCTAACTGCTCAGAGTAAATTGCAGAGAGGCTAAGATGCTGTTCTCCCATTGCTTATAGCATAGTTGTGTCTTCAGAGAAGTGTAAGGATTTTGCTTCTGCTATATAGTTTTAGGAGTAGCGTGGGAGAGTGGGCACTGCAAGTGCTGGTGTTTTGAAAATGTTTCTTGGGACCCAGACAAAAAGTCATGTCTGGAATATTTCTGTTTATTGTCTTTGAGAGGCACAGGAAATAAGAAAGCCCAACTAAACTAGAGCAGCCAAAGGAAATTTTAGGAGTCACAGTCACTGGGTCTTGCTGCCCACAGTCTCTATTCACATTTCTCATAAATCTGGTGACAGAACTAGGTGACAGAACTAGATAAAGGCTCTCTGAGCTGGAGGAGGCAGAAGTTCAGAGCCAGATTATCAGGTAGAGAAGGGAGAAGTCTCTTCTCTTTCCCTCAAGTTTTCTAACCCTGCAAGTGAGCTCTCAGTGAGCACCTGAGCTGCGAGTGAGTCTACAGGCAGAATTTTCTTCTGCTCTCACTTAAAGGTCTTGATTTTTCTACTCTGAATCAGGGTTGAAGATAATAGTGGAAGATGCTCAGGACTGATGTGCTGCTTAAGTGTGAGGAAATTTGTGTAAATCTCCAGGTTTGGCAAAATTTCAGTTATCTTGTGAAGATAACGACCTGCCAGGTTTCCTAAATTCTCTTGCCTCAAGGCAAAGTCATTTGTATTTTCTGACTTCTGTTCTCTTGCAGCTGAAACTATTCAGTCTTTAGGTTAAACAGAAGCATGCAAAATTTTTTTTTAAATTTAAATCTGGGCATTTGGCCATAATAAACAGACTAGAGTTGCTGCTTCTTTGAATGTTTAATGACAATAAAATAAATTGTTACAGAGTACCCTATGCCTCATTTGTAGCAAAGTACCACTTATCTGGGTGTTGTGTGCACATGTGTAATGTATAAATGCCATTTAGATTTGAACGCCTCTATTTTTGATGCTAACCTCAACTGGTGGTTGGTTCCTTGGGATTCATTAGCATGCTTTCTGCTAACCCAAAACATGTACTTGACCTGTGAAAGTGCGCTGCTGCAGCAGGGACTACTTGCCTTCTTCTGTAACACAGAGCAGTCTGGTTTTTTATCAGTTTCCATCAGGGAGTGACTCAGTGCGCTGTTTTGTTGTTTTTTTTCTTTCTTGGAGTTTAATACTATTCTTTGCTTCTGGGTCCCGAGAAATGTTGTGTATTGTTTGATTGTTCGGATGGTGCTTGTCTCTCTCAAGGATGAGAGCTTGGGGTTCCCTTACAAACTGTGTCCATCGATTAGTGATTGAAATCAAAATACAGGAAATTATAAACAGTGGCAGAGGTAGAAATCTGGTGAAAGAGACTGCTTGGGTAAGACTGTAAAGATGCTTTTGGAAGCACCTTTGCCCAGACTTTGGGAATACAAGTACTGGCTGAGATAAGGGGTCCTTGGAGCCTGGATTCCTATCCTCCACTGGGGGTCTAAATGGGTTCTGAAGAAAGAGAATCAGGAGACAGACCTACCAGGTGATCTGAAGACATCGTCTCTTCTGCTAGGGTTTCAATTAACTGCACAAAGGGTTATTTGTAAGAATCTCTAAGTTAGAGCTTTTATTCAAGGATATGACTGGATGGAGTGAGGGATATGATAGATGGAGTAGGAATGTGAGATATACACAGATATGCTTTTTCTTGTTACTTCTTAATTGCTACTTATTTGCATGACTAGAGCTGAAGCATTTAGTATAAGTGAAATGCTGCAACTGTTTTTTGTTTTAAAATTAAATTCTACGAGTTGAGGCCATGTGTCTTGTAGAGTTATTTAAAAATGTTTCTGACACCTTGTGGTTGAGCCCAGAGCAGCAGCAGTAGGAAAAATTTCATTAGCAAGGGAGAGTAAATTTCTCCTTGCTGTGTAATGATGCTTTTCTGGCTCTGCTTTAAAGTGCAGCCATGTTGTGTGACAGTGTATTAACCTAGATGTCTAAGCTATTTCTCTCCTTTCAAGATAAGATAATTAATTGAAGCTCCATGAATTTGTGTTGAACTATAAAGGACCCTTCTAGGGTTCTGGAAATTCAATTGTGTCATGTGTATAGTGCATCACGTGTATAGTACATTGGATTTATGGACAGTAAGAAATAAAGCTGCCTTTTCTCAAGGCTTTTATTTTTCCTGCATAAGCATTTTTATTGTTCATCTGTTTTCAATAGCTCTCAATAAGGGATGGGTTTTATAAAACATTTTTACAGTAAAAGCTTTGAAGCGTATCATTACTTGGGTTCATCTTACCCTGAAAAAGCTTTTTCTCAAATACTTTCCTTATATTACATGGGTCTGCTGTATCTCCTAGCCATGTCTTGGACTTGATGGGATCAACTGGGACAGTTTTCACTGAGAGTGACTGTCAGCAAGTCTAAGCCTCTGTGTACCTATGTAAGGAATGCTTGTTCTTATGGGCATCTCTGCTCTGCTTGGAAAAAGCAAGACAATCTATTTAAAATAGAATTGAAAGCTAATCTACCAGATGACTTGATGAGTTAGTTCTAACTGGTAGTCTTAGGTCTAGTTTGGCTTAACTGGGAAAAGGTCATTTCTGGATATAGTGTGTAGTGGTTTCCTCAGATCTGGTAAAGTGTCCTTGGAGAGTCCTTATACCACTAGTACAGTTGTCTAATCTGAGATCCTTACCTGTGTAGAAGCTTTGCATGGGAAGAAATGTTTGTTGCTAATGGACGTTACTATTTCAGCTAAAGTTTGTAAGGTTGATCTGGCATGTGAATTTCAAATAACTTGTGCAGAAATCCTTTATGGACTTGAACCGATTCCAGAGTTGTAAGAGGAATAGGATCGCTGGGTCTACGTTTCCTCCTTGGTAAGGACAAAAGACAGTTAAATAGACACATTTACTATCTGTGATTATTGGCTGAATCCTACAAAAAGAGGATTTTGTAGCTTGATAACAGCTCTGACTCAAAGCTGTTTAACTTGCATGTCTCTCTGTTTGTAATTATGTAATCTTGCTTAGGCTCACTTTTTGTAAATACTGGTTTCTGTATAGTGAGCATTTCCTTTAACACGAGAATAAAAGGCAGTTTTGAGACATTTTCCCATCACAAGGTAGGGTAATCCATGACTAAACAAATGTCTGATGGTTATGGCTGAACTTTTTCTGTAGGTCATATTTCTCTTCAGATCTGGTAGGGTCTCTTGCTCTTTCCTGGACTGTACTCTTAAAAGAAGAGTGCCAAGTACTCTAAATACCTTAAGGTACTTTACTAAAAGCTGAACACTCCCAGCATCTGCTGCTTTTCTCCAAGGAATACTTCTGTTACTGGCCCATTTGCCATGTTTTGTATCTCCTGGCGGGAGCAGCTTCTGGTAGCTGGATGTCAGATACCCGCAGGCATGTCAACATGGCTCTGCTTCCACACACGGGAGTCAGCGTTAATACTTAAGGTTACAAAGAGTAACTGGGGCTTGGAAATGCCAGTTACTCTGGTCCCCTCCATGTTAGGTCACCAAATGGCTGTGACAGGTGAGCTAAACTGGGGGAACTCACTTCAGGGAAACTCCTCTTGCATTGCCATAAGAGGAGAGGGAACCTAGTTCTGAGAAGTTGTTTTTTTTTTTTTTTTAACTTGAGTGCTGATTTTTAGGTGTAATGTTGATCTTGTAATTCTGGAAATTCAGAAGCAGTGCACCTGCAACGGCTGCTCTGAAAGTAATGCCTCCTATTTTATTATGTTGCCCCATGATGTCAGAGGCAGATCACTGAATCATAGAATCACCAAGGTTGGAAAAGACCTCTAAGATCACCCAGTTCAACTGTCCACCTATTACCAATACTTCCCACTAAATCATGTCCCTCAGTTCAACCTCTAAATGTTTCTTGAACACCTCCAGGGTCAGTGACTCCACCACCTCCCTGGGCAGCCCATTCCAGTGCCTGACCACTCTCAGAGAAGTATTTCCAAATGTCCAACCTGAATCTCCCCTGGCACAACTTGAGGCCATTCCCTCTAATCCTGATGCTAGTTACATGGGAGAAGATGCTGACCCCCACCTCACCACTACCTTCTTTCAGGTAGTTGTAGAGAACAATAAGGTCTCTCTGAGCCTCCTCTTCTCCAGACTGAACAATCCCAGCTTCCTCAGTCACTCCTGATAAGACATGTGCTCCAGACCCCTCACCAGCTACACTGCCCTTCTTTGAACTCACTCCCAGGCCCCAAAGTCTTTCTTGTAGATGTTGATGGTATGGCAGTAAAGGTTGAACATTCCCACCAGTATTCAGTTTCATTTTGTTGCTATGTGACTGATGGCAGCGGAGGGACAGTCTGGAGTGGTTTCTAGCATGGAAATAGGTTTAAAGCAAAGGTCTGTGACTGAATACCTCCATATGGAAAAATTGGCACCCACTGACACTCATTGATGTTTAGTGAATGTTTATGGAGACCAAAGAGTAGATGTGAGCACAGTGAGGCAGTGATGGTGTGTTTCAGCAGTGGTTACAGTGGGTCACTTCTGCTGGTGTTGATTTTCATAAGTGTATTTTTTGTTGCTGGTGAAAATGCATATTTAATGATGATAACTGTTGAAAAACAGTTTTGTAGCTGAGAATTTGCTCTACCAAAATAGTGTTATGTTTTTTGTATCAGTCGTAGTTTCCATGGGAGTAAAGTAGGAGGCATTAGTTTTGGAGCAACCTACATACTTATTATTTAAATGTTAGGTCTTTATTATAAGCTGGAATTGTGTCATGGCTTGCCATTCATTGATTCATTTAAAATAAATGAAAACCACTATGGAAACTGTTGAGTGATTTTAAAAGAGTAGTAGTGAGATGTGGTTCTCACTTTGTGTACAGATGAAAAACAGACATGGAAAATGACAATCTAAGTAGTCATAAGTGTTCTGACTATGGCTGTATCATCAGACGTCTTTTCAGGCAGACATTCAGACTTCCTGCCTTGAGATGATCAAAGTCAATACCTTGCTTTGTTTTCACAGTTAACAATATAAAGTCCATCTTTTGTTTTTTGCTTTGTTATGCCTTCCATTAGAGAGTCCATGAGCTGAGGCTTGCTACTGTAATGATTTTTGTTTGTATTCTCTTCTAGATCATATTCAGAAAATCTACAGCAGGCATAGGACACTGAAGTTCAAGCAGCCTTTCTAGGCTGTTTTAGTGCCTCTGCCATTGGAGCTAGCAGTGGTCTATATTTTAAGCCCTGAAAATAAGTTGGTTTCATTTCCAGTGATTTTCTTGTTGAGATGCATAATGGAAGCATCTCAAGTTGACTATTAATTATGGTTGCCCCTCTTCTTTTAATATGATTTTGCCTGAAGATCAGGATGGTATTAAAGGCAACCATACAAGACCCAAGTATTTATGCATGACAGCTCTAGTCTGTTAGTGCTTTTTTCCTGAAGGTGGTCTGCTAAGCAGTCAGAATAGTTACAGGAGTTATTAGTGTTCATTGCAAGAGTTTTCACTTGTGTGTGAGTGTCTGCTCTTAGCTTTTAATGCAAGCAGGGTTGCAGATCTTGCAAAGAATATGCAGATAGTAATATTACAAACATAACTTCTTCAATAATTGACATGTAGTAACATAGGTGAGAGTTAGAAAGGTCTGGTTAGAAATTGCTTTACCACTTTAATGAACTTATTGGAACTTTTGATTTAAAGATAAATAATGAGAATATATTATTTTTATGTTAAAAATCTTAATGGCCTGCAGATGGCTAGATTTTTTTGTGGTGAATTTCAGCGTCTGTTTTTCTTAAATACCTACTTCGTAGAGTTAAAATTACAATACATATAAACTTAGAATCTGATACGTCATATGGAATTAAATTTGAAGTTTTGTTTGCTACTTCATGCTGTAGAAATCCAACCTTAGCTTCAGAACAATTTACAATAATTTTCTGCAGTTATTGTATACAGTGGAAAAGCTTTTAAAAGGTTTCTGATTCTCATAAGTTTGCATTTGAACATGCAAAATGCTCTGAAAAAGACAGTGCAACCTCATCTTACCTGTATATTACTTTGTCTGGGAACTGCTTTATTTGAAGAGTTTTGATGGCCAAATGTACAGATCTTTTCACATGTGTGGAACCTTAGTGTTTGTACACCCAGACCAGGTGTTCTAGAAAACATGGGTTAGACTTAAAGCAAATAGCTCAAGTTCCATAACATTACAGCTATTTTAGCTATGGATGTTACTTTGCTGTACGAAGTTCTACAGCAGCATTTTGCCTGCAGCCTCAAGTTGAGAAGACCACCGTAGTGACTTGAGTGAAGAAGGGAGAAATTAAATGCTGATGGGGAAAAAAGATGGAGATAGTTAGCCTGATTTTTATCCTTTCTAATTCTTTGCTTGTTGAAATGTAAGACAATTGACTGCATCCACTCCATTAGACTTACTCATCTAGTTTTAATTAAATCCTCTGATACAGCTTCCTGTTGGGGAAGGGGGGTTGAAATGAAACTTCTTTTTGAGTGAACAAAAACTTGGCTGATGTGAAGAGTATAGCAAGTTGTTTTCAAGAGGGAGTTACCACAATGAGGATGCTACCAATGATGTTCCCTCAGACCTGTCTTGAGTAACATTTTCATTATTGACTTTGAACTAATGAACTCGAGCAATATGTAAATAACAATGGAAAGTGTTCCCACCACAAAAGGTCTATACTATGCTACAAAAACAAAACATTGTGGAGTAGAAAAGTAGAAGAGGCACAAATCTGGTGGCGCAAGAATCCAATTGATGCATGTAGAGGGACCAGCTCAATAAAATCTATAATGGGTATCTCATTGATTGAAAACAGCTAAGGAAAGGGATCACAAGGGTTTCTTGTGTGAACTGTCTGTGGATTGTTAGCATAGTTATAGCTGGAGGCTACTGTGCCTTAGGGAAAGCATTTCTTGATATAAAATACAATTATCTTTTTTTATCTTTATATATTTTATTTTTTATCTTTATTTTTTTATCTTTTACACAGTCTCTTACATATACATAAAAGAGACTGTCTAAAAGATAATATTTAGAGGGCCTGAATGGCAGTGTTGATATAAGCCAGAACAACTGTAGGAAAATGCTGTTACAGTGCTTGGAGAAAGTGGGAACTCTACCTCCCATATTGACCTCTTTTTAAGACTGTGGTATGTTTTGGACAGTGAAAATAGTGGGACCTGTTTCCCAGAGGCAGAACGAAGTTGTGAGTGATGTGCTTACTCTGTACTTCTGGGGGGCCATCCTTGGTTTCTCTATGAAAATATGGGGGGATATAAATCAGTAGTGGAGAAACAGGCTGAAAGTAGAAGCTGTAATGCTTGATTATGGTAATCACATTTCAAAATTAACTTCTGTTACCAGAGTTAGGGATACCAAGCAAGAGATCAGCTGTTTTGATGGTACTGACCTTTCTGTAATCTGGGGAGAAGGTAATTATCTGAATTAAAAAGCCTAGAAAATTCTAACATTTGTGCTTGCTATTTTGTTGTCTTCCTGTGGGGCCTTAAGTTTTCATGGAGATTCAGTGGCACAGCTACTCTGCACGCCTTCTATCCCATGAGAAGGAAACCTGTAAGGATATGAGCTACCTTTTCCCAGTACTGGAAGAAGTCATGTTCACAGACTATCCTGAGTTGGGAGGGCCCCCTAAGTCCAACTCCCCACTCCACACAGCAGCGCCCGAAATCCAAACTATGTATCTGAGAACACTATCTAAATGATCCTTGAACTCTGGCACATGGGGTCGTGCCCACTGTCCTGGACAGCCCGTTCCATGCCCACTGCCCACTGGTGCAGACTCCTTCCCTGATTCCTGGCTGTCCCTTCCCTGATGCAGCCCCATGCCTTTCTCTCAGGCCCTGTTGTTGTTACAGACAGCAGAGCTCAGTGCTGCCCCTCTACTCTCCTCATGAAGAGCTGCGGCCACCACGAGGCCTCCCCGCAGCTCCTCTGCTCTGTGCTGAGCAAACCCAGGGGCTGCAACCACGCACCTTGTCATCTAGACTCTGCACCAGCACAGAGAAAATGCTACATTCTGCTAGTCAGACACAAAACTCAGATGTTTCCACCACTATGTTGGTTCTTGAACCCACACTAGTGTGGCCTGCAGCCACAGTTTAGGTTCACAAGTATAACATTTGCAAGAGGAATGAATGTGGCTAGTAAACAAATATTTGTCATATTTCACAATGACCACACAATTTTCCTGTACTGATTCTGAGTTCTAGACACAGCCATTTTCACTGGAAAAATACAAATTCCACTGTTTGTTGAAAATGTTAGCAGCTCTGGTGCTACTGGCTACGGATGACCACCTGCAGCCTGATTTAGGCACCCAGTTGTCTTAAATGTTACAATCCTGGTATAGCAGGGCTACTCCCACAGTTTGTACCATGTGCCAAACAGAGAGAGCAGTTAAGAGGCACATCATCAGCTCTCTGCATCTCTTGGTCTGGTTTACGTGGCTATGCTTCAAAAAAACTGCTTAATTAAATGTCAGGATTGCTGCCAAATTCCAGCATGAGGAAACTGAAACATTCTCCACAGGCACAGTGGAGTCTGCACTGAGCAGACAGTTGATGAGAAACCCGATGCGTCCTGGGGATTGTGCTCTCCAGAGGATGCTCTTCCACTTCAGAGACTGGAAAGGGATGAGCAGATGAGGGGAGCAGATGAGCTTTTCCGCAGCACTGACAAGTTCTCAGTGAGCTGAATCTCTTCCTCCTGTCTGTGCAGGAAGAGCAGTAAGGAACTATTTGCAAAAATGCAATTCAGTTATCTGTCAGTTGCAGATACTTCTGCAGTTTTTTTTACAATGCTGCCACGACAGTCAGTCTACTTCAGTGCACTGTATCAGTGCAGAGTTGTTAGATGAGGAGAGTGACATGACCACCTACTTCATCCCTTGATTTTTACAGCTTTTTTAAAAAGGAATAAATCATTATGGAAGATAATGTGTATCGTGACCCCGCATTCCTTTGTAGGGATTCTGTTATATGTCACTTGGCAGTTTCTTTTAGGCTCTGTGGTGGGTACTTGATCAACTTGCAGAGTTGTTTTAATTCTCTGCTGTTTTCTTCAGCAAAAATGAGATTAACTGTTTGCCCTTATCAGTAAAAGTAGAAAGCTTTTCTTGGGTTCTTCCAGAATTGAAACATTGGTTGAGTTAGTTGCACCTACTGGAATAAACTTCCACTCCTCCAGAGCCTGTTGCCGTGAATGTATCAGCTACAGAAAGATAAGCAAATAAATGTTGTTTAATAGTAGATGACTTATGAGATATTCACTTGCCTACTGGAAGACTGCTCAAGTTGAGGAGGATTTCAGCAGAGAGACTCAGTGCTACCTTGTTTGCAGATATTGCAGAAGCTTGAAGGGCATCTTGAGAGAGTGACTGTGATCTGTGAGTGTCAATAGGCAATGTGTGGCACTGAAAGCTGAGGAGGAAAAGCCACAAATGGTGAGCTTCAGGAGATCAACAGGAAAGGTGGGTATAGTAAACCATGAATGAGTTGAATCAAATAGTACCTCTTTCTGGGGTACTTTTCATTGTGCTAAAAGTGAACAGTGCACCTTAAGATGTTTTTTATTAGTGTTGTGAAATGAGAATGTTGTGGAAAAGGAGGTTGTCGGAATGCTTAAGAAAGGTTATTCTGCACTATTGCGAGTCAGTGGAGAGGTGTAAGAAATGCTTAGGCTGCGATTTATTCCTCTGCATGTTTTGCATAGTAAAAGGTCATTCTGGTGACAGATAAAGAATGGATTCCTTAAAAAAAACTTTCCTTTTAAAAGAAGAATTTGTTAGTAGTTGTTCTTTTTCTTTCAGGTAAGAAATCAAGGCTTGGTGGTAGGTAGTCCTTTCTGAGGGAGTTGTGCTTTTCTTCAGAGTCAAACATGATAATTGCACCAAAAAGTCATCTGCTGTCTGGCATTGTCAGCCAGAACTGTGAGACGGCTCGACCTTTATGTCTGGCCCAGTCAGGTAGATGCATGCACAGTATCTGTCCCTTCCTTTATGTGCCAGAAATGCTTTGATGAAGGATTTTAGTAATAGTGTGTTTTTAAATGCTTTAGATATTAGATTGTGAATGTATGTGGTCACTTGCGAATGGACTTATCAAAGATGTTTGAACCACTAATAGATGCTGGCCTCCACAGCTTTGCAGTTTATGGTAATGTTTTCTGAAGTTGGATTTTAGGGTTGTGATTCGAACTTGACTGTTTTTCACTTTAACTAAAAGCACAGCGTATTACAAAGGAAAAGATCACTGCATTTTAAGAAGCAGCTAGTTAGAAAGTGAGGTAATGTTTACAGTTGTTGCATTGTATGACTTCCATTTTCGAGTTGATCTTAAAAATGGAAATGCTGTTAGATTTCTCTTTGATTGTATGCATCTGCATGTATTCATGTGTAAAGTCCTTTGAGTTTCCAGGGCAGCATGGATCAAATAACATTTATTCTTTGGTTTAACTATGAATTATTAGATGTGCCTTGCTGATCTCTTGTGCTATATCTACTGAAAAGGTTGCAGAAGGAATCTGTTTCTACAGAGATTGTAGGATCCTATTCTAGAATGTTTTTCTAGGAATGTTCCCTCTAAAAGCATAATTATTTTCAGCTACTTTCCTACCGAAAGTGTCCACAAAAGTGACTACCTTTTGGTAGATTTTGATTTATTTCAGAGGTGTAATGTGGTGGTTTTGTTAGTATAAGCATCTGTTCCACGCTGTTGCAAGCAGATTTTTCTTTTAGAAAGCATTCCTTACATGATCTCACCTGTGCTACCAAACACTTTGCACATATTCCTACTTGTTTTCTAACGTAGGCATAGGATAAGTTTCACTGTATGTATTTTGGCTATGACAGGCAATAGAAAAACAGCTGTGATGATTTCAAGTGCCTTCTTTTAGGTCCTCTGGTCGTATATTTTAAGATGATCATGCTGTTATTGGCTCCAGTGGAGAAAATGGCCTGTTTGTTTAAATTCTATTGGAGTTGGCTTAAGTTAATGTAGCAGATTTTTTGCACTGAGGCACGTACTGTGCAGGAATGTGATCTGTTCTATTTCTGCTTCAAGCACTGCTTGCCACCAGCACAGGTGAGGTAATGGCTGAAGGAAGTGTAATCAAAATGTGGACTGCTGCTGCCCTGGGGACATGATCAGGGTGTACTCAGTGAGCTCTCTGGACATAACTGGTAAGCATAACCTGGCGTAGGACTGTGGTGCGCTTGCTGCAGCCTTATGGCTTGTACCTAAGTTTAGAAAAGGGCTAACTTCAGATTTCCTTTAATGAAGACACTACAGAAGGAAACACTTAGATAATGTTGAAGAAAGAATTTGCTGCTTCAGTATTAGCTTTGGTATCTTAACAGCTTTAGTAAACGTGAACTTGCGTTTCAGTATTAATAAACATCCAACTGACAATTATTCCATTGTTCATGGAATTATTTTTGCATTTCAGTTCAATTATGTTTTGCATTACATACTAATCAACCAGTGGGAGTATCTCAATTTTCTGAAGGTCTTTTCTCTGTTGAATTGCTGGAGTAGTTCTTAGACTTTTCACCAAATATGGAACTGGGTAGCATGGTGGAGAACAAGGTAAATCAACAAAACTTGTAAGTAAGTTGGACAAGAACTATAACTCGTTACTGTGCAGGTGGTTTTTGAAGACTAACCTTTAAGAGGAATAAGGCAGGTTCTTAGCGTGTCATGAGGCATTTCTCAGACTGTAATTTTATAGTGGCATTTAGTTAAAACATACATTAGAAAAAATCATGTGAGCTGTTAGCAGCTCTCCTAAGTGTAATTAGCAAAGGATAAGCTGCCCTTTTAAAAGGATGCTGTGGAAATGAACACTGGAGCAAGCTTCCTGCACCTGTGTCTCTTTCACGTCAGCTATGTTTTGATCTGATGTGCAGTCATAGGCAAACTAAATCCGAGAGATGCAGGTGTTTCCCTCTGGCTCATGTAAACTATATGCTTCCCTGGAAATTTAGCACAGCTTGCTATTACCTACAACTGCAAGAATAGATGCTTACTAATTTAAGAAGTGCTTAGGTATAGAAGGTGCCAAATGGCACTAGACAAGATTTTTCAAAAAGCAGGCAGTGGGAGGAAATGGACAACTGTTGTTAATTCCCAGGATATAACTTCTCTGATCTATGCTCTGCTTTCACATGCAAAAGTCCCAACTTTTTCCATCTGCTAGCGAAAACTTAAAATTCACAGCCATATTAGTAAATATAGTTGCTAAAAAATCATCAAACAAGTTGGAGCAAAGGCAGGAAGATGCAGAATAAATCCTGAACTGCTAAATTGTCAGGTATTTCTACTCTGCACTTCTGTTGTTGCCTCAAGAGTGTTTCTTGTCAGACATATTGCAGTCAAAGAGCAGTCACATTGCACTCTCTCAGGAATGATTTGCCAACAGTGACTGCTTTTGGCAGAATAAAACTAGCCAGAGACACTGAAAGAAATGGAAAGAGTTGAGTTGTATTTTTTTTGCATGATTGGTTAGGTCTGCCATTAAAGCTGTTGTGGACTCTGCTTCATTTCATTTGATTCATCATGTCACCACTTCCAAAGTCAGTAGGAACAAGGTGTTAACATTTAAATAGAACCACTTGGGCTATCTCCCTTCATTGCACTGCATAGCTGATTTCAGGATGATGCAAAAACCATTGAGTTGAGTAAGTGAATGGAAGATCATGCAAGGGAAGAACCAGAAGGAGCTTGCAAGTAATGTGTTTGGGCTTTAACTTATGACCACAGCGCCCAGTCTGTGCTTCCCATTAGCTTCAGACCACTTAACATCCCCATTTGGATTTCTAGTTTCATTCCCATGTTATGAATTCTTTTTATTTCTTTTCACAGCATTTTTTTTGAAATAATGAACTGTTTCTTCTGCACTCATTACTGTTACTGGTACTCATTGCCATAGGCAGTTGGTTGTACCACTTAATGTGCTGTGTATGCAGTTTTAACAATTTCCTCAAGTTATTACTACGCTCAACAATGTTGGTTTGGTTTTTTTTTTTTTGCTGAATCACTGGAGAGACTATTTTTCATATTTATCTTTGCTGAGACTTTTGTTAGCTTTTACCACTGCTGCTTAATTAAAGCATGTTAAAGTGGGTTGAAGAAGCGGAAATGATTTACTAGGGTTTCGCTGAGTGTTTCAGAGTGCATGTGTGCCAATATAAGAAGTGTGGTGAAGATGTGGTGTCAAATGATGGTCCCCCCTTCTGTGCTGATGAGTTGGGTCAGAGGAAGTAATGTGGCGTTAAGAAAAGAGCAGAGCAGGAATCAGCATGGTGCAAGGTGGGTTGCCAGGAGCTGGAGCCTGGTTCTGTGCCTCATCTGGGGCTACCATGGGGACCTGGGCAGATGGGAGGAGGCCCTGGGGTGAACAGGGGCAGGCAAGACTGACGAGGGCAGCGTCTGCATCCTGCTGTGTTCTGTGGTTTCCAGAAACCATCCAGTCAATAACATCCTGATCTGGAGATTAGTTGGACTGTCCTGTGCAATAGTTGCTAACACGCCTGCTGTCTATAAATTTGGCTAATGCCTTTGTCTTCCATTGTCCTGAGCCAACTCATTCTATGCCTTTCCAAAAATCTCACAAGACTTTACAGACTCAGTCTACTTCGTGTAATCTCTTCTTGGTTTAAGACAAAAACAGAAGACTTCAGGCTGGTTTAGGTAGAATGGTGTGAGCTGCTGGGGTTGCAGCAAGCCAAGGTTAAGTGGTTGCTGTCCTTAGCCTTCTTCCAGCTGCTTATCTTGGCTCAGACTGTAAGGGGCTGTCGTGTTGTTTCTGTTCATTTAACTTCTGCTGCAGAAGTACCGTAGTTTCACTTTTTTTCTCTCTAATGAGGTGCTAATACTGAACACTACTGAAGGAGTGTGGTTTTTTCTAAGCTTTCTTTCTTTCTTAGGAGCAGAATTATTTAATGTCTGTATTTTCAGAAAGAAAGGACTGAAGAATGTCTTCTCACAGTAATACTAGATTAAAAATACTTCTGAAAATAGTATTGTTCTGAAACTCTTATAGAATTACTCAGTTTAATCTGAGCTTCATGTATGTATTTCAGAAGAGACTTTCTTATTTTCAAATTATAGCCAAACAATCCTTATGTCAGTAGTGCACATACTACTACCTAGTAAGAGTGGAGAAGTTGTCGTTGAACAAAACTGAATTAATAAGTAATCAACAGGATGCATGCTAGCTATCTTCATTTTTGTATTAATGTGTCCTTTTCCTGCCTGGAAGACCTGTCTAGGTTATAAATAACAGCACCCTGCTGAAGGTTATAGTGCAGGCTATGAACTATCCTTAAGGTTTATGTAGAAAACAGATGAAATATTGATAATACTGCAGAGGAAACAGAATTGCTGAATTTGCCCTGAAACCATGTAATTTTGATGGAGAATTCCTCCTCTGATTTGTTTTGTACAATCCTCTGTTCCCAAGTCTTAGTATTCAGGCAGCAACTGCAGCACCAAATTGTGCTGCCATGTTCACTCTATATAAAGTGAAGACTAGAAGATGACGATTAGGCAATTGAAACTAAAGTTTTCAACAGAAGTAATGCAATTACTTCCACTGTAATGGAGTGATCTCATATGATTCAGTTTTGCTTTACTGAGAGTTGCAAGCTGTATTTCATAGAGTTGAAATTGATGTTGGATACTTCATCAAGTGAAAGTGTGTGCGTGTATGTATGTGTGTATATATATATATATATATATATATATATATATATATATACATATTTTTATTTTTTTAATCTTATTTGCTAACATTGCCAGATGTCCTGTGGCTAGTGCTTAGTTAGGGGTTCTTTAGGTTTCTTTCTCCTTTTTATCTACATTCTTCACAATTCAGTTGTCAAATATATAGTGTAGAGCCTTAAAGTTTGATTCGATTTGCCATTGTAAACATGGAATTTCTCTTACTCTTACGTGTTTAATTGAGCTATGCTAATGGGTTGATTTCTGAATGTAAATGTGTCTTGTAACTTTCATGGACTTGCACAGGGAAATGTAGACATTTCTTAAGAGTGCAGATCACATGTTTGATTGCTTTTGAAATACCACTTTGTATTACTATAGATTTTTCCATAAATGATCTTTTTAGCTTTCATAATCTCCTAAGTTTTTAAGTCTTCCTTTACTTAGATCCTTAATTCTACCACCTCCCCTTCCCATTCTCTCTTTCCCTATGTCCATCAGTGAAGAAAAGCTGGAAGTGGCTGTGCTTATCTAAAGGACTAAGGTGATCCATGTCTATTTCTCCTTAGTTGTCAGATTCTTTTGTTCTTCTTCACTTAAATAAATTGGATTTGGGTTTCATGTTGTATTGTGATGTGAAAGCCTTTTGTATCACTTCTCACAGTGTTCACTGGTGCCAGAATACTTTGTGCTGTCTTGATGAAAGGTGTTTCACTTCATCTCCTTACTTTCTATTCTGATTTAATCAGCTGTCAACACTCAAACTGGGAATCTGGGGACTGTTGTGAAGTTGGTTATTTTGGTGTTACTATGTGTACTATACACCAGAAGAGTCCTTCCACCATCATTGCCACAGTAGCTGCCTTCAGTTGTTGCGATCTTTTTGCTTCCCAGTATCTGATATAGCAGTCACGAAGTTATAGGAAAAACCTTTATAGGTTTCTGATTAAGATTGAGAGGGAAATGAATTCTTTTCAGGTTAGCAATATATGCTATACCTTATTGTGCCAATTTAGTATTGGACCAGGAAAGTTAAATACAAAGCAAAACCTTGAATATTTTTAATGTGGTGCCCCTATTTTGATAGATTTTAGCTGACAGTATCACAAACTGTGGGAGTTATGGTATCATGAGATAAGTTCTGGAAACCTATTACCTATTGATTTAAGTACAAACAGGAACACATTTTGGTGAAAAGCCTTCAGTCAAACTTGTCAGATGTCTGACCAGATGCCTTTATGCTCTGTGGTGCTGCTACACTTGTTTTGCTAAGTCAAATCATTTGCTTTCACTTGTTGACCTTTCCCAAGCAGTGGTCTGCAAACGAGGCATTGAAGAAGTGAGTCCGCAAGTGAAGCGAACAACAAGGACCATGGAAAGTTTAGCAAGTCAAGGAAGGGTTTGGCAAAATTAACAACTGGCAGTGTGTTACAAGATTTCAGTGGAGGAGAGGTCAGCTGTTGCAAAGCATGGAATATCTGGGCAGTGGATTGGGACTGTGGCTTGTTTTGAATCTTTGAATCATCTTAATGGAGGAGCAAATAGAGTTGTGCACCTGAACTGACCAAGTAGCTCTGCTTCTAGATGTCCTTTTGTGTGAAGAGATGAGAGATGACTGAGGACCACTGTATTCAGGAAATGGTCTACAAAATTGCTTCTTTAAGTGTTGGTTAAAGATCCATCTGTTAGACTGATGATGCCCTATGTCAGCTCTAAGCAGAATAGCAGGGCTTTGATGCCAGAACATTCACATCTGCTTCTGACTAAGAACGTAGCAAGTCTGTTCATGTTAGCAGTGATGGGCACTTAGCATATTACTGCATATGTTAGATGCAGTCTTGTAAGTGGATGAAAATGATCATTGAGAATATTAAAGCTGTTGTGCTTTAAGAGAAATGAGCAGTAAGATTCATAGTAGAAGTTAACATGACCTTTTCTATTGAGGTGTGGGCTGTAGTTGTTCATGGAAAATCTAAACGCAGACTTTAAATGATGATAATATTATTGTGGAAGACAACCACATATTCAGTGTTTTCAGTTTTAGACTTCTGAATGTTATGTTACTGTGAGTGCCTTCACTCACTGGCATGTTTTTTTATGGTAATGTGCAAACAGGGCCAGCTCAAGCTTTATTTTCCCTTTTCTCTAGCTGAGCAGAAGGCAACGGAGTACGAGTGGCTTTTGGAGTTTAAATTGCATTGCTACTGTCCTGATGCACTTCTGAGGAACTCAACACTTTCCAGCAGTGTGTGACTGACAGAATCTGATGTTTGAGTTTACATTTTTCATGTTTTATTACTTTTCTAGTGCTTATTAATGCTTCCATTTGTATAAGATGCAGGACCTAAGAATAACAAACAAAATGCAAGTCTTTGACAGCCTAAAAGACAGAGGTGTTTAGAGAATGCTGCTCCAATGAATGTGCTGCTGAAGTACAAAGATAGTGTTTAGTTTTACAAGCAGCTGGAAAAAAGATTTTTTTTGCAGTAATACTGCAATATGAAATAAGACCAAGCAATTATTTGCATAATTTTCTAATAATATTTGATTGGATGGTCTGGGGAAGCACATGTGACATGCTTTTGTTTTTCCTTCCCTAGCAGAATCAAGATAATATGAGGGAAATGAGATACTAGGTTAGATAGACATAGGAAAGGACTCTGCATATTGTAGGTCTCTGACACTGGTAGATTTAAAACAAACAAAATAACATCCGTGCTCCTCTTTCTTTGGAAGTAGTTTGGAGTCATGATTTGAATTGCAGCTGTGTAGCTGTATGATTACTTGTAGGTGTGAAGGCCATGCTGCCTTCATTCTGGCTGTGCATTACGTTACACTCTGATAATTGCATTCTACCACCCTATCTACCTACTACTGGAGTGCAGTTTGGTTTCCTCTGGCTGCAAAATCAAAAACTGTTGAAAGTGTGAAGGAAGCTTTAGGCAATCTCAAGCCACACTAGGGAAACATCTGGCAGGCCTTTAATTTTTACAAAGGGTCACAAAGAAAGCAAGGAATCGAATACAGTGTGTGTTTCTGTAATCTTTGCAGTATTGCTCTCTGTTTGGTCCTTCTAGTTGTCAGTGTGTTAGAACCCCTGCCAGGTTCTATTCACTTACTGTGACTTTCTCATGACGGTTTCTGATTTGAAAAGGTGCTCTAATCTCTGAAGAGCCGTGTTATGCCTCAGTATGTCAAGTTTTCCTGTGGCATGGTTGAAATTAGCGGTCTTAGAATTGACGTGGTGTATTACAGGCAGATAATGCCCCGAGAGAAGCACTGTGGAAGAATCTTGTCTTGGATGAGTTTGGCTGAATATATGAGACCTGAGAATGCATGCTGCTTGCTGGCAGTGCTCTGCCCAGTGCAGCTGGGTTACCGCTGGCCATCTTTGCTACAGGAGCACATTGCTGGCTCATGCCTAACATCTGCCTGGACTCCCAGCTTCTTATTCTGCACTAGCAAGCTACTCAGCCCTCTGCATACACTGGTGCAATTTGTCTTTGTTTCTCACTATCCAAATCTATTTTAATTAGCAATATGTTAAATTAAATTTCCTGAAGTCAAGTCTGTTTTGCTTGTGATAGTAATTATTTGCCCTGTCTTTTATCTCAGCCTGTGAGGTTTTTTTTTGTAGAAGGGCTTGGATTGGAAAGTACCTTAAAAAAAAATCTAGTTCCAACTATGCTGCCATAGACAGGGATGTGTCTCAGTATACCAGGTTGCTCAAAGCCCCACTCAGCCTGGCCTTGAACGCTTCTACAGTGGATCAGGCACAGCTTCTCTGGGCAGCCTGTTCCAGTGCCTCACCATCCTCACAGTAAAGAATTTCTTCTTAACTCCTACTTATTTAAAAGTGCGTTATTATATAGTCAGGTTTTCTTTAAAATCTAAAAAGTAATTATGAAGTGGTAACTGCTGCAATTAGGGAAACAATGGCTTTTAGTTTGTCTGTCTTACCCCTACGGTGCTAACTTTCTACATCACTTTTTATGTTTACAAGTATTGTAGAAGTATCACTAGTTCTGTTTTATCATTTTATGGAAAACTGAAAAGGAGATGAAGTTGTCTTCTGGGGAAATATTCAAGACCCATTTGGACGCCTGTGCGTGCTATTGTGGAGTACCTGTGTTAGCAGGGAAGCTGAACTCAATGATCTCTTGAGGTTGCTTCCAATCCCTGCTATTCTGTGATAAACTACTCAGGAGGGGAAAAAAAAAAGAGAAAAAAAGAATCCCAAACCTGAATATCTTTGCTCACAGAACAAAACACGATACAGTGCACCACTAAGCAAAGTATGTATAACTGCATTTGTGAATGCTAACAATATGACTAGGGGGAGCAATTGGGTGGGCATCTGGCAGTTCAATAAGGTCAGTTTGGTTCACCATGGAATTAAACAACAGTTTCAGTTGAAATGCTGCGTAGACCCAATGCAGCATACACGTGGAACCAGAAAGCACAATATTTTGTAGTAATATCTGTTTTTCAAATTGTCAAATTCACTGGATTTTCGTGTGAGTAGAAGTCAGAGTGGTGATATCCTCTGCTCACAATTCCTACTGCTCATCTCCATGCACTTTGCAAGCCTCCCTTCAACAACTTCTTAAGTATCCAATCTATTGTTTATTGTTGTGAACAGTATCTACTGGTAGCATTTCGTTCACTTGGTCAAATATCCCTCTGAAGTTACTTATAGAAAAGATATCCTGAAACAGACAATAGGGGAATGGATACAAAAGACTAATAAAATGCAAGTTGTTCTTGACAGCAAGCTGACAACTGGTAGTTAGGGATTCCCTAGCACAAAAGTGATTCTTAAATTAGCATTGAAAATTATGAAAGATTAGGACAATGCTTATTATTACCAGTAGAGAACAATCAAGTATTGAGATACAGCTTCTTGCTGCTGCTGCTTTTTTTTATTTTTTTATTTTTTAGAATCTTATTTGCAACAACATTCAACAGACTGCTTGCAAGGTGAAGTTGTGATACCAAGCATGATAGGAATTGGTTTAACTCTGATATAAATACTGTTGAATTCCCGTAGCCATTAAGATAATGACTTATTCACTATGCTGTAAAATGCTTTAAAAAATTACATAGAAATGCACATGTGGTATTGAGGTTTTTTTCAGAACTGTTTAGCAGAGTGATGTTTTTTGCCAGGAAGGCAAGTCTCTTCAAAAAGATTAGAATGCGAAGTGTGGGTAGGATTAATTGGTATATGCACAGTTAACTAGCTCTTGCAGATTCTACTTGCTATGTTGATGGAAGCCTGCTTGTTTTACAGTTGTAACACCCTTAATGCACATCTTGCTGCCTAATCACTTACTGTGATTTCAGAATGGCTGGAGACTTTATTAAGTGAAGTCTTTAAGCAGACTCACCTCCCTCTACTTGCTGGCAATGCTTTGTCTAGTGCAGCCAGGACATCACTAGCCTTTGCCACAAAGGTTTGTTGCTGGCCCATATTCAGCCCGCTGTCTACCTGGACCCCCAGGTCTCTTTCTGTGTAGATGGTTTCTCAACATGTCCAGGTGCAGGGGTTATTCCTCCCCACTTGCAGGACTTGGCGTTTCCTTTTGTTGAACTAATTTCCTGAGGTTCTTGCCAGCATGTTTCTCAGCCTGTTAAGGTTCCTTAGAATGACAGTGATGTTGTAGTGCAAGAACCACACGTCCTCATTTTGTGCCATCTGTGAACTTCCTGAGTATGTACATCTTCTCATCATCAAACTTGTATGTAGAAAGCTTGAATGCTCTTCTGGGTTATTTCTTGCATGTGTAAGTGAGGCTATAGCAGCTAAAGCTAGGCAGTTTCACATTACAAGAATAGATGTAGTGTCTGCTAATCTGTTTAAAACACTTGCTGAAAATTTACCAGGAAGTATCTCTTGCTTCTCTGCCCTGCCCAAATAGAGCGTTTCAACATAGACAGAGAAAAGGCTTGTTCTGGGGCTGTATATGATAAGAGAATACTAACACAATAATAAAATACTTAAAGTATATTTGTAGGAAGAATTGTTATCCGATGCAAGCAGTAACAAGAATGTTTTTCTTAATTTCCAATTTTGACTTCTCACAAGGAGTTAAAATATTTTGATATTGAAGTGGTAGGGAAATACTTTGACTTATATCTGGTGTTTCACAGTTACTACAGAAGTGTGCTCTGTAAATAATCTGTTGCTATTGGATGTACTGGCACTCAGCACCCTATGGTGGCATTTGATTTGATTTCTATCAGTCAGTTAAGGGGTGCTGGTACTCCTTAGATGTTTTCCTGCCTTTGCAGCTACAGTTGATAGTAGCAGTACCCTCAAAAACGCTATCTCATCATTAATATCAGCTATTGTGGGCATTCCAAGTTCTCTGGTCTCTTCCTGGAAACTAGCATTTCACACCTAGTCTTCTCTTTTCTCATTTGGATTTCTTCAACCACAGCTGTAGTTGCCTGAGCCCAGAGCTATTTTGGGACAGTCATTTCTAGAAAGACCACAGTCCATTACTTCAACTTGTGCCACAGCTTGCAAGCAATGGAGGTGATATTCTAGGGGCACTGTTTCTTGAGTGTGCTTTAAAGGAATGTAAAAAGCAGTCAGTGAATCACTGATGGTGCACTTTTTTTCTCTTTACCCCACCCGACTACTGGCCTTAGCCATTTATTTTTTCACTTCCTTCTGGCCTTTTTAATATCCTTTCACTCCACAATCATCTCTCAAATCCAAACATGTTAACTTAAGCAACTTTATGCAGAGAACAATTCTCTAGGGTTGGCTGACGGATTAAGTGGCAGTACCTTGGTTGTGAAGCAACCTACGTTTGCACATTCTCCAGTCGTTTTGCATTAAAACTTAAATCCTTGTTCTGTTGTGGCACCTTTAAAAAGCAGACCTCCTCCTTACATCTAGATGTTATGAAAACCAGGCATACTGTAACCCAGAACCCCAAGGAATGCTTGATTGAAATAACAGATCAGGAAAGTCTCTTGCTAACATTCCTGTAATTATAGGTTTACCCAAGTGACAGAAACATGGTGTCAGCTAGCTTTCTGCATACAGTGTAATTTTGGTTCAAAAGCTAACATAATTCTTAAAGGCTTTACCGATGCAGCGTTGGAAGGATAGGTAATTTCTAAAGGTGTTACAGCATTTGTTACCTTTCCTCCCCTTGTGTATCTCATATATTGCTGATAGGGTGATTGGTCTGGTTCCTGCTGGAAGAGCAGAGTGTGTCCCTGTTAGTAGTTACTGACATCAAGCAGAATGAGTGGAGAAAATGAGAAATGAATAATTCTTAGACCCTCACAGATGAACAAAAAGACAAGCTCATTTCAGCCTCATCTTCTGCAGCACTCAGATGAGTTAACAAAAACAAAAAAAGAAGAAAGTTGAAGAATAGCAACCATGAAAGTACTGGTTTCAAAATTTTATTGTTTCAAGTAGGTATGAGGTAGGAAGAAACAGCAGTGACCTTGTTTTCATTTTCAGGTGATCACATGACTTAAATAGGTCACGTGAGCACCTAAATCTAAACTTAGTTAACACATCTGGAATTTAATCAGTGCTGATAAGGGTCAGTGTCCACTTCTGCTGATCTGTTTTAGAGGTACTTGAATTAGAAAACTGGTTAAGAAAGTTCTCTTAATGACATTAATCACATTTTTTTTTTCACTTAAGATGGAACCCCTGTGAAGCTGGAGCCTGTTCACAGCTGTAGTACATGTAAGGATGCATATGCTGTAAACTACTGTGCAGTTAGCTTCCACCCAAATGAGTCCAAAATGAACATCAGTTGTTTTAAAATCAGTTTAAAGTTTTCTGGAACTTTTCCAGGTTTTGATACGGAGGGCCTTTCTTCTTTGCTGCTGATACTTGCGTTTGTTCTTCCTCACCATCTCTCCCTCTTTCTCCTTTTGCAGGCAAAGGCAGCTCAAGCATCTCATCCGACGTGAGTTCAAGTACAGATCACACGCCCACCAAAGCCCAGAAGAATGCAGCTACCAGTGAAGGTAGGCATCTGGTATTCATTACTCAGGTCGGGCCCCCCAGCATAATCCTAGCTATTTTCAGAAAAGGAACCTCTCCTCCTCCTTGTTCCTTCTGTGTACAGTGCTATTAGCATACTAGAAATTAAAAAACAGTTTTTCTTCCTGCGCAGAGTTTCTGCTTCTGCCTGCTGTATTTTCTGGTTTAAGTTTGTGACAAAGTATTTAAGGTACTGCTGCAGAGTAAAAGTGTGGAGAGTTCTGAATAATGTTGCAAAAACTTTTTATGCTTAAGATTAGATGTGATCTGATTTTGAACTTATTTCTGAGGAATATACTTGATGGAAGCTTGTTTTGGCATGTGTTCTAGCTAAAAATTCAACCTCTTATTTTCATATTAAGAGCATCGTGAAATGTGAGTTGTTTCTACGGAGTTTTCAAAAGTGTCTAGATATGAAGAGCTGACAGGATTTAATTAGATTTATTCATCTCACCTGCAGTTACTAGACTACCACCTGGGAGTAGATTTTTGATGTCTAGGGGAAGGAAAGGTTTGGTATGTCAGTAGTAACATAACATTGCACTAACTGGCTTGTGAACAGAGAAATGCTGATTCTTTCCTGCTGCCTTACTACATGCGAGTAGGTGTGCTTTGCTAAATGGAAGTACATTGGCCCTAGTTTTTACTAGAGTGTCTTCAGAGGCTGAGAGGAAATCATTAAATCTGTATGTAGTTTAGTGATGTAAGCTGAAAGCCTTTTTTTTAAATGATATATTTATAACCTTAGTCAGAATTTCTACTCAGTCAAAATACATTGTTGTACTTGTTGTACCAAGTTGTACTTGGTAATTATAAAACAATAAACTTGACTTCTTTCACTTCTGCCATTACAAATTAAGTTATAAACTCTGGTTGCTTTTGGTCTGGCTTTGTTTCTTATTGTTAGAAGAAAACACAGGGTTTGAATTGTTCTCGTTTGGCAAGTCTAGCTAGGACTGTAGAATCTGAACAGTAAAAGGAGTTCATCTAAGTAATAAATGACCATATAAATCACGAGAGTTTGTTGTTAGGCATGCACAATCCCCTATCAAGAATGAAGATCTGGCACCTGTGAATCATATGAGATTCTGGTTCAGAATCTCTGCTTTTTAGTCTCAACAATAAATTTAACAATAAATGGATATATAGTTAATAAAGTTAAGTTGAATAGTAGACTTCATGTTTCTCTAAGCTTTAGATCGGCAAGTTTTGAGGTACATGAAGGAGATGAATTGCCAAGATGCCAAGTAAATTTAGGAAATGCATAAAAGCATTTTAACTTTTCTGTATGACAGCCAAGAAAAAAAGCATAAAGGAGTAGTGGAAACTCTGAAGTCAGTCCTTAACAATTGCTTTAAATTTCTGTATTACTTCAATCAGTAAAACGTTTCTTTTCCCCTTATTTTCAAATCAGATAACGCAAAATAATTCTTTATTAATCTCTAAGGTTTATGTTGTTAATCTAACCTATTGTAGAGCCAGTGAATACTGGTGTAGATTGTGAAATCTTCACCACAGTTCTGCAGCTGTTTAGTTCATTAGTGAGGGAGGTTTAAATACAGGCCAGCAGATGCTATAGTAAAGATGCTTTCTGAGTTCTTGTGCAGATACAGAGTTCACAACAGTAGAGTTGTTATGTTTTCCACTCTTGGAGACAATTTCAGATATGAGCCTACACCCCTTTCAGAGGGTGAAAATAGGAAGGTGTGTAATAACACTTATTTTAATAGCAGCAATGGTAGTCCATTCCTCTATCTGTGCTGCTGTTGCTTTGCTACCAAGTTTTTCTGCTGAGCAGTTAATATGGGTCAGTTAAATGTGAGCTGTATTAATATGGATTGCTGTATAATCTGTCAGGTACTTTAAAATGACAGAACTGAGGAGTGTGAGGGTTTTATGAAGGCAAGTGAGAGCAGAGAAGTGGAAGTGGTGTTGAGGGGAAAAAGAAAGCACATATGGTCCTGTGCAAACCAGTACCATTACTGGAAGGCCTGTTTTTCAACCAGTTTGTGGGTTTTTATTCATTCATTTTGTTCTTAACTAATGATGTCTCTTTCCCCTGTGTATAGTAGACTTACCTTGTAGGAGGATTCAAATGAAGAGAAGGAATCGTATGCTCTGCAAGATGAGAAGAGTTCTGCACTTAAAGTTCTGAATGCTTTTTTACAGTTCAGTTACAGAGTAGTGTCTAGGGACCAGCTAAGAACAAGAGCTTGATTGTGTTAGGCACTGTACTAGCAGTTGCACTTATGTCTTTTCATTGGGGTGTTTAAATAACTTTTTATAACTGTTTAGCTAAATTTACCTTTATAGTACTCTATCCTCTAGTGTTTTCTTGTCGTGATACGGTAGTACCTGCCCACTCTGGAGACTAAGTGCATCTTGCTCTTCAACATGAGGCTGAAGCTGGGACAAACACTTGAATTCTGTCCTTTACTTTAACCCCGTGTTGTAAATTCATAGCACTGCATGCTGTCTTGTGAATGAGTCATGATGTGTAGTGAAATGTGTATGTCCTACGTCTGGAGTAGAAAGGAAAATGAAAGGTTGCTGGTGAACTTTTTCTCACCTTCATTGGCGTGGGAAATAAAAGTTACGGTTTCTTTGCATCTCTTGAATTTCTAGTGGTGGCTGAATTCTTGGGTGCCTACCTTTGTAAACAGCACAGAATTTTTATGCAAGGCTGAAGGCCTTTCTTGTCTCCTGCTTTACAGCTTTGCAAACAGACCTAACTCTCTCCAGCTCTGCACAGCATCTCTTCTCTTCTTTTCTGGTTCTTTGAGACAGTTGACAAAACACTTACTGAAGTTGAGAAATCATAAGACCAGTTCACACAGCTCTTTGGTACTTTACATTAGAGAGGCAGTCATGTTAAATGCTTGCAGGCAGGTATAAATTCCCAAGTTCTGCAAAAAGATGCGAGACAGGAGTCTTCCTTGAAAGGGGAAACTACCTCAGGAGCTCCCTAGCAGCAGGTGTAATCTTGCTGTTTGGGCAATCAAATGAACTCCATATTTGATCTTCTGCATTCATTCTATTTGCGAATTTTCAGTGCTGTGATGTTTCTGTAGAGGGGTGAGTTCAAGAAATGAGTTATTACCTGCTTGAAATGGCTTGTGTGGTGTTCCAGTTCTAGATATGCTGTTGAGGTGACAGCAGCTAGATCTCTTGATGGGGATGGAAGATGTGGTTATCACCTAAATGCAGTGCCACAGTGCCCTCCTTCACACTGTAGATTGTGAATATCTGTAGAGTTGTAGGAGATGATCTTTATGCTTCAAAGAGACATCTGATAGCACTATAAACATCTTCCTGGGTGAACTGCACAGCATCTACCAGCAAACAGTAGACAGTACTACTGGCAGATCTCTCATCTTCCTAAATTCAGACTCGAGATAGCAGTGATGCACGTGAGAATGATGCAGTGATGAGGCTGCACTGGTGCAGAAACTGAAGTTCTGTCTCTTGCTGAAGCTGCACCCACTGTGGCTTTTACTTTCTGCAACCCAGTAAAGGGCAGGAGGCAAAAAACAGATGTCAAGGCTTCTCTGTGTAAATAACTGAATGTGCTGTGGGTACAGTCTGGCTACGACTTGGCTCAGAAGAAAGCATGGTGAACTGTGGATGTGCATGCACTTTGCCTCTGCTCTGTCTCCTCTCATGACAATGCCATTTTCTTTAGTTTTGAATATATACTACATTCTACCTCTTTTCCCGTCTCAGACATTGTCTGCAATCCTTTACCCCATCAATCACTTAGTTAGAAACTTTAGAACACATGAGTTTTTGCTACCCCCCATTGCTGTTCTGGCAAATGAAAGACTAAATGGATTTTTGTGGGCTGTTTAAATGCAATTTGCTAGACACAGCCTTAGCCGAAATATTATTGTTTAAAGTTTGATTTAGAAGACTAGACTGAATGTTTTTGTATGGGCTTACCTTGGTTAGGGAGCTTTCTTCTAACACTTACCTGCAGAGCATGGAATGTTATGTCCAGGCTGAATGCTTCATATAACTTGACAGCTTTTCAAATAAAAAATCAATACTGTTTGCACTTGATGTGTAGATGTTCTTAAATGGTAATCCAGAGGCTGCTTTAAATTGAGAGCTCGTGCATGAGCTTCATGTATGAGTTCTAATTTATTTCTCAGTTTCTATAAAATCAAAATGAAGTGTTAGGCCTAAAACAAAAATACTGTTTTAGCAGTAGGGTTAAGTGCTGAAATACCTGTGAATATATCCTGTTAATGTTTATTTTAAATTCTGTGGAAGTGCAGTGAAGTCAGTTGCTGTATTCTGCAGAAATTAAAATTATATCTGCTTTTACTGATGCTGACTTCTAGAGACCTTGAATTTTTTTTCCTTTCAGCAGTATCCTTAGAACTCCAGCATCTGTCTTCATCACGTGATGTTCATGTACCTTCAATAAACTTGAAAATGACTCAATTTAGAAAAGAGACCAATGAAGAGGACGCATGCTTTTTTGCATGTTAGCATTGCCTTTTATGCTTAGTGTGGAGAGTGAATGCATTTGTTTTGGCACTGCATCTCAGCAGAAGAGGTATTACATTCAAATAATACATTCTTATACATGCAAGGAAGATGCCCAGTCACAGTTCTGGTAGTTGTATCTTCCTTTCTGTTTTATTTGAGCTTTTCAGCAGTTCTGAGAGAAACAACATCAGTAATGTGACCGGAATAACTACATCCATTAGGAACCATTCACTTCATTAAATCACATTTGGGTGAAAATGTAGCATTTCACAAATATGTAATGCTTTAATTACTCGTGTAAGAGTGTTACTGTATACCCTGTGTGAGATGACATCTGGCTAAGATCAATGAAGTAATGTTACCGTGCTCCTTGGCATCCTTTTCTGGTGAGTCCCTGATAATGAAACTTAAATGGCTGGTATGTTGGCAAGTCCCAGTCTGTGTTAGGGAATTTCTGCTGTCTGTCCTCTTCCCTTGGCATGTAGTAAGTTCCAGAGGAAGGGGCAGTTGTGGATGAGGAACTACCTTTCTCTCTATAGTGGTTCTCATTCTGACATGTCTGTAATTGCTGCAGTCCTTCAAAAATAAATATGTACTGGTGTCTAGAGTTCCAGCAAGCTGCAAGTCTGACTGAGGGCTCTGAAATTCATAAGACTTCCACTGTTCTGAATATAGAATTACAAGTGCTCATTCAAGTTTTTGTCTAATTGCCGAAATACCAGCTTCCGAAGTATCTGGAACTGGATTTATATTCAGTTTAAGAAGAAAAAGAGTGTAGCTGGATAAGCTTTTTCAGGAGAAATTATCTTCTATTCACGTAAAAGTACTAAAAGTGCTTCATACATTTGCTGTGCTCTTCTGTTGATTCATTTCTTAAGAAAATAACTTTCAAGTGACTTTGAGAAGTGACCAGAATTTGACTACTGCTACTACATGTCTTTATTCTACAGACTGTAAGTGAATTAATGCATGATTAACGCCTAGAGGAAAGTAGGAACAGGGAATATTGTTATATCGTTTCTGCTTTGACACCTAAAATATTGAAGTCATTGTGGAGGACTGTAGAGAATAATAGAGAAAGCAGCTGCTTTTCAAACAATTTTTTACGAACTATGGAAAGACAGATTGAGCTTTATTGATATGTGAGAACTCTCAAAGCAGTAGTTTCACACTCTCATTTTATCTAAGAATGATATACAGTTTTGTCCCAGGCTTTCATTTTCAGAAGTGTAGGAAATTAATAATTGCCTTTTTTAATTTTCCTGAAGAACTTAATAGAACCTTCTTTTCCAGGATTGTTTGAGCTCTGTATTAGAAAGCCCTTGTCAGTGCTCTTTGTGAGCACATACTAAGTGACATTTGTTGAACGCAAAAAGTTCCATTTGGGATATATGCCTTTCATTTCAACTTACCAATGAGCAAAAAAAGTGAGATGAAATACACATTATAGAGTCTTTTCAGGGAAGATGTCATGCTGTTAATTTCTCCTGGCTTCATAATCACGTTCTTTAAAAAGGCTGGGTGTCTCTGTAACTCCAAACAGCTCTTAATTTATTTGGTGCGCTTAAGGAGATCTTTGCATTGTACTTGATGGACATCATGAAAATTTAGAAAGATGGAATATCTTTTGATATTGAATCTTTTGATATTTAAGTAGCTTTGTGAAGAAGAGGCATCTGAGTTTGAAAATTTGGGTAAGTACAGTCCTGATGTTATTGCAGAGAGAGATAAAAATCCCAGAGAACCAGTTTATGAATAGGCAACTCTTCTGTGTATTGTGTTTCATGGTACAAGGTAGATAGCTTTGTTTAGCACAGTGGAGTTCTGTTGAAGCTTCTGAATGGCTTGTACATCTTCTCTGGACGCACAAATAATTGTGTGTTATGGAAAAAATTGTTGAAAAGAGATGCTGTTTTCCATCCTAGTTTTTTTTACTGTGCTTTTGCCAAGAAGAGATTTTTGATTCATTCCCATGTCTGATACCTGTTAAATAATCTTTTTCCACTTTGATTCTTTAGAATTTTTCCTTTCATTTTGTCTTTAACATCAGACACTTACTAATTCAGTGCTGGAACTGAGAACTTACATCTGTTCTTCCTGAATGCATGTAAGCATATGCATAATTCCTAATTCATGACAGCAATTCTCTCCCGTTTTATCTCTGTCCTCATGTTTTTACAGTGTTTTTGGGAGTTCAGGCTCTTGATTCTCCTGTTGAAGTACTGTGTAAGCAGTCTTTCTGTGCAACAAGCCACGTCTGAACTTGATATGAATTCCTGAATTTGCCCCTACTTACTTGGATCTGGGCTGAGGTTCAGTTGGCTTTGAGTGAGCTGTGGCTGTTTTCAGTTGGTAGTGAAACTAGAGACCAGGTAAGCTTCCTAGGGTTTTGTGTTACTTTTCTAACCGTGAAGTTTCCTAGAAAAGTGAAATGTTGCATTACTCAATGTGCCAAAATAGAGTCATTTGAAGCCAAAAAAATAGGGGAGGAATAAGGGGGGTGGGAGGCGTGACGGTTAATAAATCCAAATCTATAAACACTTTGGCAGAATAAACAGAGCTCACTATTTAAATTCCTTCAACCAACATATCTGAATGCATACGCAAATATAATCACCTCAAGCAGTATGTGGAGGTACAAAGTAGTATAGAGGCTTGTTGTTAGTCCTTGTTTTGTGTTTAACCACGTCTTGTATGCTTTTGCTATCTAATAGGCAGTGTTTCTGCAAAGCTGTTCTGCTAATTGTAACAATACCATTGCAATTGACATTTAAATCAGAGTTCAAATACAAGGCAGAAGTGGTTAGGATTTGGCTAGGTTAAAAATGCAAATTGAAACCTTATATTATTCTGGCTAATTTGTACTGAAGTGGTATAGCCAAATGCTTAAAGTTTGCCCAAGCAATACTAGGAACAAATTGGAAAGGTGCATAAAACTGCAGTCTTACTTGATCTGCTTCCTGAAATGTGAGATCTACCAGAGCAAATGCACTTACAGTATAGTTAGAAATGACCCCAATTTAAAAACGTAGCGTTAGCTTTTCCAACACAAGATGTCATGCTTGGTAGGAGTGATCATGGTCTACTCAATTATCTTTAAATCTGGTTTTAAGAAACCTGGGATCCCAGATGTAATTCCTTCTATAAAGTTCTGTACCAGCCCACTTGTATGCCACTATCACGGGGAGTTTTTGACACTCAGCTGTTCTTTGTTAATGCCTGTGCTATAACTACTTTCCTTCTCAGAAAAGCAAAGTCATCTTGAAGCATCTGATGACTTCCCAACATTTGTTAGTCTAAAAAAATATGTATTTTTAATTGCTAGACTGTGTCTGTACTGTTTCAAAAATATATATAACCTAATAATGTATATTTAAATATGTAGGGCTTATCTGTTTTCCAGAACTTATGAACTGACACTAGGAAACTGCTTCAGATTAACTCTAGAAACTTGCCATTCCAATTTTATTTCATTCTTTTGATCAAGTTTTTGCCTTTAACTTGACAATTCCTGTTAAAGTGCTGAAAATTTATGACACAAAATATCCTGCCTCTGTTTTCCTCTATCATTCATTATTGTCAGATTGTCAAATGGCTGTATATTTCTTAAGAATGATATTGTTGACAGTGCTAAACCTAGCTGCAGACTTGAGAAATATTTGCTTTATGTTGTTGATTTGCTCTTTTCATCTGTTACTGCTGTACCATAGTGCCTGTTATGGTGTTTTTCTCATGTTACTGAAGTTTGGCATCATCTTATTTCTGATAGCATTCTTCAGATTTTGACGTACGTGCTGAGGTTGGCTGATGAAAATGGCAGATCAAGAATGGACAGTGGTAATTCTTATTTCTTGTTAATTCTGACTGGTGGATCATCATAGGTTTAGGCAATTACAGTGGATTAGATATAAGCAGAATTTACGAGTATAACCTGGTGATTAGCAGTTTACATTTTTCTCGAGTCTTAATCATCCACCGTTCAACGCTTAACTTGTGTTGCAGTGGTGTTCCCGTTGCATGTTCAGTAACCTTCCATCTTGATATTTCTTCTCATGTTTAAGGCTTTTTTTTGGTATTGTGGATTGTGAGTTGCAGCCCCTTGAAGATATTTGCCATTTTTATGTTTGAATAAAGATTTCTAACACAGCAAAACGAGAACCTGTGGCAGCTGATCAATTATGTTGAAAGTGGGAAGGTTTGGTCTCACCTACATTTGTTGGCATCTATTGTGTGCATAAGGTCTTGCCAGAAGGCAGGCAGGATTTTGATGGAGATGCATTGTTAATACTCATTTGTAAGATCTGGTAATCCATTTAGATCAACTAGCTTTCAGCTGTCCTGGCAAACTAAAGTATGGGGATTTCTCATCTAGCCTACCTGTATCCTGTTTGTGCCGCCTTGTGGATGTGAATGCATGACTGAGATGAAACTTGGTCGCTTTACTGAATGACTGAAACTCGTGCGGCTTGCAGTGACTTGGATAAACCATAAATATTCGTTGTAAATTGTCACTAGACTCCTGATAATTAAACTTCAGTTTTTACCAGTGCTAGTTAAATCTACAGCTCTTGTCGGGTTTCCCTAAAATGAAACCCATTTTCATCTTGTGTATAAAAATGAAAATTTACAGGACTACTGAGTATTTATTGTTTGTGGGAAGTCTTTTACTTGTTTGTTAAAATTAAATATTTCTCTTCCAGAGGCTCCAGCTGGAAATATTTGTATTAAGAGATCTCAAGATGTAGGCAGAAGGAACAGATTCTTGTTTCTAACTGTGAGGCTTGTGATTTGCTTCATTTGAAGATACTTCAGTGTTCATGCAGATAAATACAGATTTCTGTTTTTTCCCCCTCACTGGCAAGATAAACATTTATAAGCCATGACAGCTTAGCTTATTAGATCCCACTTGAGCAATAAAAACTTTGTGTGGCACCTGAAACTTCAGAAGCTCTGCACTGTGCAAAGCAGTCATTTGCTTGGCACCAGGGAGGGCTATTTCAGTACTGTGTTAGTGGTTTGTTTGTTTTTTGCTTTGTTTGTTTGTCTTTCAAACAGAAACAAATGTGATCGAAATGGTAAAAGTGTAACCAGGCTACCGTCTGGTTTGGGAACCTGGTGGTCATTTGGTCCTTCTTTATTGTGGCCGAGATAAACCATTAGTTTGAATTTTACTTTCTGAAATGACACCCTTTTTCTCTAAAACAAGACTTTAATTGTTTGGAATCTGAGCCAAAATTACAGTCCAATCTGATGCTAACTGTAAGTGGACCTTTTCTGTACTGTTTCAGTAAACTTTCCCAATTTTTTTTAAAGCCCTTGTATCTCAGATACAGTTGTACTACACACTTTGTCCTCCCTTACATTTGTATTTGGAAGACTTTTGCAACATTAAGCATGTGAATCAGTTTGATAATGTATCCAATTTTAACAGATTACTCTGAATCTCACCAAAACTCACAACTCTGAATCTGCTTTGGCTGCTGAAACTACAGACAGCAGTCAGCTGGTGGGTGTCTATTGGTGCTGCTGCTTTGT
The DNA here is from genome assembly GCA_037305975.1 of Chrysolophus pictus. Classification (NCBI taxonomy): domain Eukaryota; kingdom Metazoa; phylum Chordata; class Aves; order Galliformes; family Phasianidae; genus Chrysolophus; species Chrysolophus pictus. The sequence continues at coordinate 23,388,335 of CM074577.1, read as the reverse complement.
CAGACTACTTGACTAACATCTGTTGCAGGAAAAAAACTCTTCAGAGGAACATTCGTTTTTCATTTTTTTTTTTGATGTGGCATTGGATGGATGCTGAATACGCAGGCTTCCTTCAGTATTTATTGAAGATCATTTCTATCAGTGTCTAACTGAGGAAGACAGATTCCCACAACATTTCTTGAAGTCTAAATATTTGGCTGGACTTTACTAAGAATGTGTCGTCCTTCAGGAAATTTATTTTATGTAGAAAAATAATATCCCTAAAACTTCACACAAAGCCTTGACAGAAGGAAAATAGCTAACTGAAACCTCTCAGAAAATCTAAGGAATGTTTCTCAGCTTCTTTTTAGCATCAGGAGCAAGGTCACCTTTGGTATGAAAAATGATTCTGTCATTAATACCAGTCTCGTCTCCATTTGAATGCTAATGCATTTCTCTATAGCAAGGAAATTGTGTGTATTTTAGGTGCTATTTGTGTATAGTTTTGCTAATTTACGTTCATATTCATTAACTAATGTTAAAGAAACTGAATACAAGACCTAGATGAGCTTCAACACTTCCCATCTGTGAGTGCATTGGAATTTCTAAAAACTTTGCATGGGAAGATGCTCGACTGAAAACACATTGCCAGTCCTCACCTCACACAGCAGCACAGCAGGCTGAAGTATATGTATGTTTACTCATTAGAAAAGTTGAAAAGAATGTGTTGCCTCGGTTGCTGCTTGAGGGGGGGGGGGGAAGGGGGGGAACAAACAAAAAACCAACCAGCAGTTCTGTTCTGGCCCTGAATATATTTATATACTATAGAGTCTCAGGTATCAGCTGAAATAATTTGTCAGCAGTGATTAGTGGTTTGTTTGACCTGGTGTTGCAGGCACCCTTCTGTTCCATGAACAGCTTTGCTCATCCTCAAGATTAAGTCTTCTGGGCTCAGAAATCCTTAACCTCCTGCTCTGTTTTATTGACATTCTAGCTTAATATCTCTTGTGTATATCATGTCTGGTAATTTGATCCAAATGAAGGACACTCTATTCTGACCACCATTTGTCTGGGCATCCTACACGGAACTCTTGGCAGAGTAAAATTATGCCTTTGCTCACCAAGTTGAATTCCTTTAGGATGATTCATGTTAATGCAGATGTGCAGATTAGCCACAAATTTTGAAGCTTCAGGTGTCCTGGTCAGAGCCATTCCTATTTAACATCTGGAAGCAGTAGAAAAATAAGCATTTCCGCAAGGGAAGAATTATAAGTTTACGGAACGAGGCCAGGAAAAACCAGGTGCTTGTTAACTGTGTCACACCGTCTTGTAAATTATGTCATCTTAAATAACTGTTTAACAATAATACAGGTATTTGGACCAAAACAAAGGTAATGAAGCACTGTGGTAAAGGTTTAAAGGTGATGATGTGGTTGGGAAGCTGGTAGTCATATCTAGGAATTAAAACAAGTGTTCTGATTCTTAGTGTGTGAACATCTCATATTGTATACTGGGACTGTATGAGATACTGTGTAGGAAAAAAGCATTGATTAATAACTTTTTTTAAAGGTTGTTTTTTTTATGACTGGAGTTGAATCTGATAGCTTTTGTCCTTTCCTGTCTAACTTTTGAACGTGAATGGTCATACTTAGCTTTTGACTAAGGAGTCTGAATGGACTAGGATTTTGTTTGATTTTGGTATTTCTGCCCCACGTTAGTTCAGTTCCATATCAGAGAAGTACCAAACTGAATTTTATTTTGGGGAGTGAAGGGACTACTTAAACTAAAGGCATGGGATTCTGAGTGAGGAAATGAAACAGCATTGCCAAAGGATAAAAGAAGAGATCGCAAACTCTACATTAAAAATAAAGCTTCTCTGCTGTATGGTACTGAAAATGTGGATGTACATACAACTGCAGTGTCAGAAGCTTACCTGTCCTTATAGATAGTCTGTTAGAGAGTTCGGAAGCATCGGCACTCTTATCAAGTATTTTAAATGCTAAGGTCTTGACAGCAGTATTTGCCAAGAACCACATCCTGAGTATTTGATTCAGCTGGGCAAATGCACATCAGCTATGGAAAAAAACATGCACAAGCAAAAAATGAAGTAATCCTGTTGCTGTGTACTTGGAATGTGATAGAAGGTACTTTCCATCATGCATAGAACATCACTGTATAATATGCTACAAATTCTTTGTGAAGAACAGCTGATGGAGTAAAAGTTGAGACTGAAATTTTGGATGCTTCACTGAATTTTACCTTGGAGACAGTATGGTTCAGAGCTTAATTCCTATTTCTTCCATTGAAAAAAATTATGTTGAACATGCTTCAGTGTTCTTTAATCTAACACAGTGCTCAAATATACAAGTCAGCCCAGCAAAATCTTTTTATTTCTGTCTGCTTTCTTGTGGCTGCAATATCTCTTTTCATTGCCCTGGTTTTACCATTACTCTGACATGCTTTGGATAACACTTGTAACCAAAATGCCAGCAATACCCCTGGAAAGACTGTGGGTTTGAAGACCTGTATGCCTTTCTCCTCTTTCTCTACTCTGTGATCCGAGCTCGTTTTGCTGAGCACTGTATTTCCTGTGCCACATGGACAATAGTGAACACTGCCCATCTTAAGTTCAGCTCCTGGAAATATCTTGCCTTTCCTTGTTCTTACATCAATCTTTCACTTTCTGAATGTGGGATGAAGCTGTCCTCACTGCCTGCTTGTTGTTTTCCTGAATGTGCTAGCCAGCCTGAAATGATATACTTCATATTACTCATCTGTTGCCAAATTTTAGTCATATGTATTGCTCGAGCTGCAACCCTCCAAAGCAAACACAGAGAGGAAATCAAAATTAAATTAATCCTCTCCAAGGATGTATAAAGTATAGTTGCACTGAGGTTTACAAGTTGAGGGTGAGAGGGACCATTGGTAGTGTGTGTCAGAAGCCACTGGTATGCACAGCCCTTTCTACTGCAATGCTTCTCTGGACTGGAATTGCTGAGCTTGAAGACCTGAAGGTTTTTTTCATGATAGACATGTATGACTTTTCAAAAGCTTGGTTAGCTACAGAATCAGAGCATTCTTGGCAGTTTGTGTTCACAGAATTGAAGACAAATGAGTTACCATTTTCTCTTGAGCCCTCAGAGCAGTGTTTTCATGTAATTTTTAGTCAAAGCTGAACAAAGTTCTGGAGTCATCACTTTTGAATGTGGTACCAAGGTAAGGCTGGAGACGTGCTTCTTACTGTTTTTAGTTGAGAGGTCAGGTTTAGGAAGAGCATTTAGTTTTGTTGTACTGCCACTGTCCCTAACACTAGGTTTGGGCCTGGCCAGCAGAAGGAGTTGGTGCCTCCCTTTCAGTGCAGGGACAGTTGACATGATAGCACTGACATGACAGGAGACAGAGGCATGAAGTAGTAGTTTGTGGCTTTCTTGAAACACACTTACAGGCTATCCCTAGCCTATTTGTATGTGGAAGACATAAAGGAAAGAAGTGAGTGTCTGCTTGAGGGAGGAAAAAAAAAAAACTAAGTGGAATTCCATGTTGGAACTTTGTGCAGTAGCAATTTTGATAATCTCACTTGAAATGAATTGATATTCCATACTGCATATGTTTCAGAGAAAAAATGCCTTAAGTTCATAGCAGTAAGGATGTAAGTGCTTTTTAATCTATTTCCACAAGCAGAAAGATAGACTTGATTGCTGAAGTGACCATTGTAGCTATTCTTCCACCAATTATGCACAGGAAAAATGAATAAAAACCTTGCCTGATTTTTCTTAACTCTTGTGGGCTTCAGGATTGTAATCCTATTACAGAATGTTATAGTGAGCACCATGATTTATTTACCTGCTGCATACCCTGAAGTTCATTAAATTATTAGAGGTGGTTAAACTGTCTTGGACAATTTAGATGTTTGGTTAAACTGCTTTGAGAAGCAAAACTGAGTAGCTTGATCTGAGTTGTTCAGGGGGAAGCATTTTGAAAATGAGTATACCTGAAGTAAATGAGTTCAGAGGTTGTAAACATTCCTTACTTATTCTTCTGATACAGAGAATAGTATCTGATTGCAGTCTTGCAATATCAGCTGTTGCTTGAGATGAGTCTTGTGGAGGAATAATTAAAGTTTTCAGAAGAGCTCCCGTGGTGGGAAGTTACCAGTCTGTTGTCCCTTTGCAGTTTGTCCCATCTTTTGTAAGCCTAATCTTTGTACAAGAACTACGTGATTAACTTCTACTCGTAGGCAAACAGTTTTCTATGTCTTCCTTACTAAATATGTCAATTTAGGTTACTTGTGAAACTCAGACACCATTAATCAAGGGTCTCGTGTAGACCGAGAAGGGAGAATGTAAGAATTATTGTCTGTACTTCTTGATGACTGTACAAGAAATTGCTGCTTGCCAAAACAGTTAACAGAGTGGAAGTAATGTACTGCGAATGTCAACTTGTTGATCTGTAGACCTCAATATTTTTCCATGGCATGCAGAGTCCAGCTGTGTATTTAAGCTTGCTGACAATAGGCTGACTTTTTTTTTCCACATTATTGAAAGTCCTAAAGCCTTGTCGTTTCAAAAGTAGGAAGAAACTTCTGATGTAATAAGATCACTTCTGAAAAGGGGGGTTGTTTTGGTAAGAATCAGGTAACTTGCTTATCTTAGAACCCATTGATGGAAGTTGTCATTTATCATTTCAGTCCCTTTTGGCCTAGGAAAAAAACGGGATGGTTGTCTGCCACTGAAGGAAATTTCATTTTTCTTACCTATTTTTTTTCTTGTTTTTCTTGTTTGTTTTCTATGCTTGTTTTAAATGGTAGATATTAAGCCATAATTTTAATGTCTTATTGAATTGTTTTATCCTGTATGTAATGAACTTATTTCTAATTTGAGTAAATGCATGTTAAGAATACCTCAGTTTGATGTTCAAAGGCTTTGGCATAACTTCAAGGTTCTGGCTTAAACTATAATATTTAGCAAAAGCTTGGAGCTCAAGAAGATTTTTGAGTATATGGTCTGATTCATTATTTATCTGTGTCACAGAGGAGAAAATACACTACCAAGGGTGACACGTTATGAAGTAATACTTCAGCATGCTCTGTAGGTTCTGCCAAACCAGATTGGCTTGTAGAAGTCAAATTCACGTCACCGTAAAAGGAATTGTATAGCTCTAAGTAACTTAGTTTTTGTAAGTAATTAATTTAGTTCAAATCTAGTTGGTCATGATTAAGATCTTCATTTGTGACAGTTGTGATTTATTGAAATATCTGAAAATAAAGTGGAAAATAAATTGTTTGCTTTGAATTTTAAGTTATATATGATGTGTGTACATATATAATACGTATGTGTGTGTGTATATATATGCACATGTACAAATTTTTCTCCATTCTATAGGTATATACATAAAATATGTGCATGACTGGAAGCTCTTTAGTCCTATGAAGCATTTTAGTAAATATCTCTTGTAGACAGTTGTAGCAAAACCATTATACTATGTGAAACGAATGTTTTCCTTTACTACCTTTAGCAGAAAACAATTCTGAGACATTATTTTTGTTATGATTTTTTCACAAGAATAGATTTTCATACTTAGCTAACGTTGTATTATGTCAGGCAGCATGACTTGAAAAGTAGTCTTTTGAGTCTTCAAATTTCAAATATTTTTTCCTTCCACTTTTGTGCTGCATACGTAGAACCATGGTGAGAAAATTGTTAACGGTATTGAATTGCCTTACTTTTCCCTCTTTTCCTCCCTGTTTTATTTTAGAGGCCAACTTAATTCTCCATCTAGGTAGACTTGATGAATGGAATTGTTCCAAGTCTTGCAAGTGAAAACAAGGCAGGAATAGACGGGAGGGTTGAATATCTGCCAAAGCAAACTTGAGTGGAATAGCTTAGACCATCCAGTGTTGCACTTCGTAACACCATGGGGCTTTTTAAAGGTATTTCCGTTCTCAGATATGTGGTCCACCGGGTGTCGCAAGAGGCAAGTACCTTTGTAATGAATGAATTCCATGTCCTGAAGCACTTAGATGGATTTCAGCCATCTTGGTAAGGAAGAAGGCACTGAGCTAGGCACAGCTATACAGTTTGACACTACAGAACCTTTCATGTATTTAAAGTAAAAAATGCTACATAGGTAGCAACAACTACTGCTGGGTCTTAAGAAAAGCAAATGTAAATGAAGTTCTTTCACGTTGGCCTTTAAATGCCTTCCTTCAGTTTGCAAAGTGTTAAGATAAAATATGTGACCTTCTCTTAAGATTGAATTTCAATACTTTGGATTTACTTTTTAAAAAGCATCTTCATAGGTGATTTGAGGACTTATGAGTGTGTCTTATTAGAAGTGTAACAATTAAATTCAAGGGAAAATAAGAATGAACAGAAGTCCAGAAAGTTCGAGGCTACTGAAATACCTACATTTATTTAGCCTGTTAAATTAGGGAAGAGGAAACACATGAATATTTAAATACAGAAAAACATTGCAAAGGAGGAAGGATTAAGGTTTATTTGTGCTTGCTGTGGATAAGAAAAAGGGAATTGGACTTAATACTGGATCAAACTTTTTTTGTGTGTTGAACAAGGTTCTGGTAGGGTTAGGGGTCTCTGCTGGAAATGTGAAGGAAAGATTGGCGTAGGTGTTTGTTAGACTTTTGCTCTTGTAGCTAATGCTGCTGTGAAGTAGATGATGATGAAAGGGGGCTATTGCTGACCTGTGCATCTCCACCTCTTTTCTGCCATCCTGTCAGGTTTGGACACAAATGAACATTTTGCTTACTGTACATTTTACTTTGCTTACTGCTATTTGTAACCTGTAAATTGAACATGAATCGCTGTTCATGAAGTAAGAGTGTACTGATACTGTGGAGAGGTTCCATCTGGCTGTATGGAAGATAATATCCTTCTAGTTTATAAGAAAATTATGGATTTTTTGTATTTAGAGAATATCTGCCCAAAGAGAACAGATTTGAATTGCTTCATAAATTAGACAGTATCACTGACAGTGCAACTCCAAGGTAGTTCTGAGGTGACTAAGATGTACTACAAAGGGACTCCAGGAAGCTTTCAGTACTTTTCATCTACTTGTTCTATTGTTGGCTCCTTTTAGGCATTAAAACTATAGTAAAGTCTAGCAGAAGGACAAACAGAAGAATAATTTGGCCTCTACTCAAAAGACATGTTGGGTAAAATGGAACTTAGACATTCTTCTGTATGAAAATCTGTTTAGGGACTTCATGGGAGGTATGATGCATGGTAGATTAATTAGTGAATTATTTTGTGAGAGCAAATATGTGTTAATAATAGGGATCACTTTTTTATAGATAACTGAGGTCATGTTGTACCCTCCTAATCTCCAGTTGATAAATAAAACCAAAAGTCATCATTTCTTTTTCTATTAGATAAAAATCTTTCCTTAAGCTGTAGGATGAGAAGATAGTTAATATAGGAAACTACAGAAAACCTTCTGCTTAGTCTTCCTACAACTGTTCTCTTGGCCAGTTTTGGTGATTGCTGTTCTTTTGCAGTGTCTTTTTTTTTTCACATCATCTCATTTCTTAGTGAACTGCTAAGACTGTAGGCTTAAAATACTGGCCAGATGTAGAATCTCTCTCCCACTATCATCTCCATCTCAGACATGACACACATACGCGTTCACTCTGATGCTATATGCAAGTGGCAATATGTGGATGTGGTATGTACTATTGATCTTTACCTAACTTTTTTTTTAGCCTTTTTCATTGCAGCAGGTGAACTGTTTCTCAGAAGGTTAAGTTGGAAGAATATTTTATAATTTTTTAAAGACTTACTGAAAGTTTATTGTTAATTTGTCTAGATGTGGAAATGCAAAGTCCCAGGATTTGAAGGTACAATGGCTTTTGACAGAAGCATATGTATCCTTGGGATGCCTGATCCAAATTTTGAGTCACAAGCCCTTGAAAATTTGGTTTGGCTGTGTTTGATGAAAATTACTAGAGCTTAGCCTTTAAAATCTTAGGTGTCATTGTGAAGATGACCTTGGGTGAGCTGAGGAAGAAACTACCTCCTAATTCTCCAGTTTTATCCTGCTACTGCTTGCAGAGATGCTGTAGCTTGAACTGAGAAAGAGGAGAAAGAAACAAAGGGTGAAACTTGTGAAAAACAAAGAACACCCTCCACAGTCCACTCCCCAGACCTCCAAATCCTAGAAGCTAAAAGACAGGCACAGGATTAGGAAGTGTTCGTCTGCTTTATCTGAAAAGGCAGCTAGACATGTATCTGAGAATGGAAGGAAAATGAGAGTAAAAGGTGAAGTGATAAGATTCCTTTTCTGGTCAGAGGAGTGGGATAGGATAGAAAACCTCCAAAATCTATGGTGGGGTTTCTTAGTGTCTCATGTTTGTAAACGGCTTTGGAACCCGCTGGCCAACTCTGGTTCAGTTTGCTTCACTTCATCATGGTATACGATGACTGCTGTTCTTGAAGCACAGTTTGTGTGCTGAATCAAGAGGTGATCTACCACTTTTGAAATAAGTGGGTTTTAATACAAGGCTGCAATGTGAAATTCTACTTTAGGTTGGATTAAACAATAAATTTAGAGGTTATATACCACAGCTTCAAATAACAGCCATGGCTTTGAACTTAAGCACTCAGAAATTAGAAAATTCTGTGAGCTTACTTTTGTCATACCTTCATATTCTAACAGTCTGCATTGCAGAGCTTTCCTACCTCCGTTGGTATTGAGATTGCTATTTGATCAAGTTCCTGCTTTATTGTAATATTTTGCAGTCATCTTAACTGTGGTACCAGTACTTCAGGTGTAGTCTCACAGAATATTTTGGATAGAGTTGTATTTGCCTTTCTGATGTATCAAGAAAACAAATCAAAAGCAATTTGGACGAACTTTGAGTGCTCATGTATAGACTCGCAGGGCTTACTTCTTCAAAGAAAAGCACTTTGAAGCATAGGTCCAATCCACTGGCCTACGTTTATCGTCATGTCTGGAAATCAGACTGTATGTTGGGCACCCAGAAAATGGGAAACTGACTACTGAGTCATTTGGGGATTGTTAAATGTCTAAAGATTTAAGTCTAAGTTAAAGTCATTTAAAAAATGTGTACTCACACTGTCCACATGTGCAGAGTGGCTGTCCACAGGTCTATGGACTTTTTCAGGGATAGCTGGGCTCTTGGTCTTGTAATGAACACCATCACAGTGGTGAAGTCCTTTTGTGGATTTTGCTGTGAACAAAGTCTGTTAATAACCTCATTGCATGGTTCTCTTCGAGCAGTGTGCCTCATGCATGTCATGTGCAGACTTCCCTCCTGAGTGAAGGAGAGCGGCAGAAAACAGTTTTGTCTCCTGATCAACTGCTGCCACACGAGAGAAAAGGAGACAAACTAACAGCGCACTGACACTTGTTTTCTAATTCTCAAGTACTTGGCTTTATGAACTTGCTATTATTTCTAAATGTAGAAAAGGAAAAAGTCTATGATCCCAGTATTGCTCAGTCCTTTCAGTTGAATAGCAGGGGTAAACCCACACTTCTGGCATCTGAATTTGACTCTTTTTCTTCACGTGATTTCACATTGCCTGATTTCTGCAACAATTCTTGGTTTTCAATGTTGCAAGATTAGATATTTGAAATAACTCTTAATATGTGTGTATATATATGTTGTCTTAAATCCTGCATCTAAAGATTTCCTTTTGCTACTTGAACCTCTGTGTCTCTAGTGTAAATCATGATCTCCTGACTGACCGCAAAATGCTTGTGTGTGTGAATACATTCTTGTGCTGTTGTGCACAAGCAGCAAAAAGTATATGTAAGCTTCACAGCCATCTTCCCTTTCACATTTAGCTATCATTCTCATAAACCTGGGATCCCATTTACTGTGATCTCTCTGGGTAAGAGAAGGGAAAGAGGTTGTAGTTTGTCTTTCTGCTGAATGGAGGCCAAGCAGTGACTAATGAATATAGCAGATGTTTCTACTTTCGAAGGCCTTTTTTTTTTTTTGGAAAGAACTTTATTAATCAATCTATCCTTCCTCCCAGGAGATATTGGGACAGCAGTGTAGTAGAAATCTAACAATTCATTGCATAAGAGAAAACAGTACTGATGTTGACCCTTGCTATGTTGACAGTAAGATATGAATATAACCTGCTCTTTTTGCTCAAATGCATCCAAGTGGAATTGTCTTTAAGACTTTCAGCTACTGTGCCATGTTGTGATGTAAGCAATTTGGGATGTAAAGTCAAAAGCTTTTTACTTGCACTTGTGTGTAAATCCAGGGTAACTCCACTGATGTAATAGCGTTACTTCAGGTATTCATTCATCTTACTGTGAAATTGTAACATGACCTCTAGTTATGATCAACAAACAACCTGTGTTTGATTTGGTTTGCCATTAGGATAGCAGGAATGTGGAGCTGGAAAGTTGTAGCATGCTCCTTCTGCCCATTTTGTTGATGAGCTCTCAAAGGCATTCATCTGGAGCTAATTAAGTTAAACATGAGAGAGGACTGCTGTCTTGAAGTTTCTTACTTCTAAGCGCAAGAAACTTCTTGCGGGCAGCCTCAGTTCTGGAGTTGTTTTTTAGGGGGCATTCTCCTACCTTCTCATCCTGGCAAGGAGGTAAAGCTAGCAGCTGTGAGAACCTTTGTGAGATAGTCAGAGAATACAAATGGACCAGGGACACCCTCTCTGGGTGAAAGGAAGCTCCTCTCCTTGATACTGTGTCTCGCTGGGCTAGGTGAGTGTGTGGCAGCTTCTGTAGACAGAGCAGGATTCTCCTGCCTTTTCTTGATGTGTGCACGCATTCCTCTAGTGCCCAGCACCGAGCTCTTACTCCATACACTTCAGTTCCCTTGTCCCGCACCTAAGAGCCAAGGATGCAGGGGTATTTCGAGCACCACATGCTGGTGGTCTGCGTGCATCAAGAACGTATGACCCTGCAAATTGATTTCCTTTGATCATACACTGTCTCATTGTTTGTGAAATACATTTAATTACAAGGGGCAAAGTCCAGAGTGATGTAATCATCATGGCACCATTAATCAGTACAGCCAGTGTGCTTTTCCAGGTGGAAAATGGTGTATATATAAAGAATATACAATAAGTTATGTACAAAATCAAACATCTAAATGAGCAACTTCATTTAAGGCATGCTTCCAGAAATAAATTTTTAAAAAAACCTACTTGATAAGCAGGTAGTTGCATCATTTCTGCTGATTACTTGCAGATTTCTGCTGAGGCAAGAAGGCTTTACCAAGGCAGATTCACAAACCAGTTCTCTGTCTTGAGCCATCCAGTTAATGTGAGAACAGTATGCTTGGAAAGCTTTTATCTGTGCATGTGTACATTACAGTCTAACTTGCTCCTTTTACCTATAAGGTTCAGAAAATCGTAAACTTACAGGTCAGTAACTTTTTAGTGCTGATTTCTCAGAGTCAGTAAATCCCGTGATGAGATGAATATAGGAATTAAATGTGGGACTGAGTTATGCTTAACTTTCTTTCGATCCATAAAATTTAAGCATCAGACTTAAAGTACTGCTTTGGAAGGAAAAGCAGTTCCTTATGGGAAGCTAACTCAGATTTAGGCCATATAATCTTTCTGTATCTCTATGAAGTGGTGTAAATTTCAAGTCAGTTGGAAAAAGCACTAGAAATTCATTTCTGAACAGCAAGTGTTGTTTTGCTTTTCTTACCAGAGATGTGTTTTCCTGTAGTAACATCCCTGTAACAATTTGTGTGTGCACAGACTACTGTCATACACACAGGCCAGAGCCCTTTCTAGCATGAAGTTCAGAAGTTTCCAATGCACATCACTGTTCTGTGCTATGTGGGAGCTGCTTATTGAGTGGTGCTGGTGTGTGCCCTGCTCTGGCTGTGGGTGGGCAGAGACAGTCCTTTTAGTCTGATTCTGTGGAAGGAGAGGGAAGAACAGGACCAAGTCTGGCAAAACCCTTTCAGTCTATGGCCATAATGAGTAGAGGCATAATCAGTTAAATACCCGGTGACAAAGGATTGTGTGTGCAATTGGGCAGTAAAGGTGGAGTTGTTGTCTTTAAGCTTGCTTTATTCCTGAGCGTGGTGGCTGCTTAGAGGTGGTCCAGCAGTAAGATTTAACTGTGTTGCTTCTTTATTTTTGTTCTTACTTTGCAGTGAGTGTTTATATCTTTTGTGAAACGATGATTCTGAGCACCTCCAGTCCAATCTGGGCCTTATTTTATGAGCTAGTGTATGTGTGGGGCACATAGTGATAACTATAAAGAGCTTTTGAGTTGCTGCTGCTCTTGTGTGGCTTTGGTTTGTTTTGTGTGACTTAAGCTAGCAAAAGAGGCTCTTGATACTGTATTAATATTTCACTTGTCTTCTTGTTAGATGTTTTCATGAGGTTGTAAGCATACTGTAGACAAGAAGAAGCTTAAAGATGAGTTCTGAAATTGTTTAGCTGAGCTTGGAATATCCTTCTTGGAGCAAGATGGGGAAGGAAAAACTAGTGGAAAAAAGGCAGCAACTGGAGGGGGGAAAAAGCTGGATGGGTTTTACAACCATAAATGGTAAAAGTAACCTTGCTCTGCTGCCAGCAAGCAGAACGATGGAATAAGGTTTTGATTTACAGGAACAGCTCAGCAAGGGCCTTGTAGAGTGCTTCATGCCTGCTATAAAAATGTGATTAGCTATAAAATGGGAGAGATTTAACAAGAGAATTTAAGCATCGGCAACAGTGCTGTTTCATGCAGATTGCGGATGCCTGCTTTTAGAGTTCTGGGAACACAAGCTAGTTAGAAAGCTTCATGCTTTCCAAAGAGAGAACGTGGATTTTTTTTTTCTATTTATGCCTTGAATATTTTATATCTTGTTTCCTTGCCCATTCATTGTGAGTTCCTTAAAAATTAAGCACCATTTATCCTTGTAATTATTTCTTCAGATTACTATCTCCCAGGAGGTAGACTTACAGTGAGTTGCATGAGGACATACAGGTAGGTATGAGGTGCTTTCCTTACATGCCAATATTCTGTTGTATTGTCATATCAGCTGAAGTGTCCCTCCCTACTTGTATATTACAGCGTTTGCCAGGAAGGTAAAGGTAAATTTATCAGCTATAAACTCATGTGATCTGCTGACCACTAAAGCTTTACAGTTGTAGAGGACAAAAGCCTCTGCCCACTTGACAATCTGCAGTGAAGGAGGCTCTGTGCTTTTCTTAATAGAAAGCTTATGAGTAAATGACTTATGTCCAAATGATGCTGGCAGGCAAAAGAGAAGGAACAGTAGTATTTTTGGATGCCCCTTGTGGTTTCTTATGGGAAGGGAGAAAGGGAATTTGTATTCATCTAAAAAGTGAACTATCGTTGATTTTGAATGGTTAGCTGTCCTTATTGAAAGTGGAGGCCAAAAGTTTCCTTTAATGCACTCACTACACTTATTCAAATATAAGAAAAGAGGCTACAGTTGCATACCTCTATATGACCTGAACCAAAACTGAATTATCCGTCACTCTTAAACCAAGTTAATCTGCCTTCATCTTGGTTTTTTGCATCTTCTTAACATTTTTCCTCTTTCACATAGTTTAGAAGCAATTGGTTTAAGACTAGACACATACCTGAGAGCATGCAAGAATAAGAGTTAAATTATTAATGCCAATTACTTTATACTAAATTGAGAATCAACTAAAGCACGGTGTTGACACCAATGTAGTAGAATGTGTATGTGACTGTAAACCTATAGCTATCTTAAGTTACCAATTTTGATTCTTTTTTTAATCAAATGGAATTTTTCTTTGCTAGTAAAAAAGAACAATTTTTTTATCTTGTTTGTTTTTCTGTGCTTATGTGTCAAAATTACACAGCTGCACTACTGAGTGTAATACACCATGCATAAATTTAAAATCACAGTATCCTCTAAGTGCCTATGACTGAAAGCTGAGAAATACACTAATATTTTATACTTAAACGTGTATTTTGTGCAACAGTGAATATGGCTCTGCCAGTATTTCAGTACTGAAGTCTTAATTTTGCAGTATTGAACCTCTGCACGGTGTAGGAACTGTGTTCCAACTTGTTTGGATACTATCCTCCAAATCAGGGAATCAGGGATAATCAGGGCTAAAAGTTAAGTCAAGGGTGTACTGTGTGTGTGTGTGTGTGTGTGTGTGTGTGTTAGAATTCTACATTTAATTTTGCTTTTTAGTGGGGATTTGCTTTGAAAAGGATAGTCTTATTGTCCCAGTGAGTTGCACAAAGTGACTCTTGCTATCTGGTAGTTGTGAGTTACGCAACTGTGAAACGTAATCATCTGTGTTGTTGTTCTGGTCTCTCATTTCCCAGTTGCAACATGCAAGTCTTTTCCCCAAAGTTAAGAAGTGTATCTAGTTACTTTTACATTTTTTAACAGACAAGAAATGAAAAACTGCTAAGCAATTCAAAGCCTGACACCTGCACTTCAGATTTGTTATTGCTCTGTTAGCTTTGTTCACTTCAGTCTCCTGGACTGACAGAAACACACAGCTTACTATAATAAAAGGTTTTTTTTCCTGTATTACTCATGGTGCAGGGCCTAAAGATGGCTTGCCTCTGCAGAGTTTTTGTATCATCTCTGTGGTATCTTTGTAGTAAATGGTTTCCCATTTCCCATGATCGTCTTCATTTAAATGAACTGCAACTGCAGTCAGTATTGGTGCTGACTCTTGCAGTGTGACCAATTAAGCCATGCTAGTGCTTTCTTAACTCTAGTGCAGAATTTTCTTTCCTGCTCAATAAAGAAGAAATTTTGTGTTAGTAATTATTATTTGACCAACTCTAAGATGGATGCTGACTTGCAGAAAAGGTGATTCTGCATGTACTGATCAGCTGACTGTTGTCTTACCAGGTCTAAAGCATGACTTACTCTAATTACTGATGTTAATGAGGTACTGAACTTGTCTTATCCTTCACACCTTTACAGGTGTTTTGACAAATATTTGGGGGCTACTTTTTCAGCTGTATGTCTTAAGTGTAATGTCCCAGCTAATCTCTGTAGATGTGAATCTCAGTAGAGAGAATTGCTTGTTCAGAAAATTTAGGATTATTCTACTAGTGATAATGTAGATATAACACTGACTTTCCCTTGGACTGGGGCAAAACAAATTACGTAGATGTTTCTTGCATAAACAAAAATATGTTCATGTTTGTTTTAGAAGTCCTTCTTAGGATTTAATTTGTGATGCTGTTTCACCAATGCAAGCACAAATCCTTGCATTTTTATGCTTTTGTTAAGTAACCTGCCACATAGTAGGACAAAATAAAATAAGGGATGAAAGTGGTATTTGTAAGCTTCTTATTATGAATGCTCAAATGTTATGGCTTTATCAGAACAGTGGAAAATAATATTGCCACACTAAGATAACACAGCATGAATATCCCATGTTAGAGTTTAATTGTGCTCTTTTTTCATGAATTTGCCTCTCTTGTTTATTATCCATGTATTTAGCACTGTGGATTGAGTTTCTGCTTGGAACATAATTTGTTATACTATGAAGCAATATGCAAAAATATTTAAAACATTTTTTGAGTGATACAATATGCTTAATGTGTTATGTGAATTACTGAAGTGCATTAAGGTTGTGGATAGTTCTAATTCATCACTGCTCGTTTTTCTTGGCAGTTAAAAGAGAAAATCTTTGTTAAGAAAGGAAGAGGACTCATTGCTTTCTTTGCTCCTTCTTATCTGACAAAGAAAAGACTCCACAGCAGTGGAATCCTGAATAGTTGCAACATCTTATTTGAGAAACTAAACCTATTGAGAGAAGCTGAACCTTTTTCAAAATTACCTAACCCAGGATATTCAGCTGTGTTGCTCCAGTTCTGTCCTTAATTTCCCCCATTATTGTTTCCATATTATACTGTGTCAGAACTTTGTTCCTGTGTATTCTTATTTTGATGCCATCAGGATCTGAGTAAAGTGAAGATGGCATTATTTTTTTTAATTATTTTTGATTTTTTACTTTTAAAAATTGAATTCTTATTGGGTTCCACTGGTGAATAGCAGTGAGTCAGTGCCTTGCTTACAGCTAAAGAACCAACCCTTCTTCAGACTGTCATCTTCATTTTCCTGCATGAGTTTATGAGGAAGTAGAAAAGGCACTGGTAGCAACTTGCTTGCAGGTGCAGGACTCTTGGCTCATTGTGAAGTATAGAATTGCTGTCATAGGTTTAATCAAACCTGGCCAATGATCAGCTGTTGTGCAGGAGTGTGCCGTTGTATGGCTTTGTCACAGGATGGGTTACAGTCCATCAGCACTCCTCTTTTCTGAAAGATGTTTCTTTGCTAGTGTGTGTATGAGTGTGCTGCTGTGGTAGTGCCACGAAACGGATGGCCACTGGCAAACCTGCTGTGTGTTTAGAGTCACAAAAGAGTGCTGATCATCTTCAGTACTCAGCAATATGAAGCTGAAGAAGATATATTTAGTTCTGCTGAGCTCCAAAACTACAGAATATTTGTTACAATACAGAGTGGAAGTAACTTGTTCGAAATTCTCCTGAAGTCCAGCTTTTATCCTAACTCAGTTGGGATGCATCCTCTGGCTAGTAACTTATTGCAATTAATAGGATACTGAGAGTGGGGAAGACTGTTACTAACGGTATAAAAACCATTGATTGATTGGTTCCACGTGTTGGATTTCCTTCTTTTCATCCACATCACCACCAAGCACACCCTTGCTTTCAGGTGTTTAGTCTTGGCTCAAAGAAAATGTAATGTTTTTTTCCCCGTCTTCATGTCTTTGCCCATGTCTTTCTCTCCCTTGGAACTCAGATGCCTACAGTACTTACTTGTATCCTTTTGGATCTCTAATGCTCCAAACTTTATTTATTCTCATCTGCATTCCATTTTATACCCACAGAAATTAATTTAATTTCCTGTGCATACCTACCTCCTCCCCCCCACTTTTTTTTCAATCTATAGCCTTGTGCTGTTTCTCATTATCCTTTGCTGTGAGGTTTTGTGAACGTTTTCAAAGTTGAGGGGGCTTAATCCCCATAAGTATTAGTCCTCTCCCTGCTCTCCCGAAAGTACAACCCTTCTTTATTAGACATTTAAACAGTTGTCTTTGATTGTTAGGTACAATTAATTTGTTCCCTCTGTACAGGAATTTGTGAAGCTAGGCAGAGCCAGACATCACAGTGAAAGGACAATTGTAGTGTTACCTATGGCAGTTTTGTGGGATTGTTTGGGGTACCTCTGTGGAAAGCTGTCTTCTTACTAGTGCATGTTCTATAGGATAAGGTTTTTTAGTCCTTTCTCTTAATTTTCATAGTCGTAAGGCACCTTTCACGTAAACTCATACCATTGCCATGGCCACAGTAGCAAGTCCGTAGCTGGTCTGCGTCCAGCAGACATGTGTCCTTGTGCCAACTGTGGGATGAGCTGATATCCAGTGTCAGGATGTTTGTTATCTTGGGGAGCACTTGTTACAGGTATGATTTTGAGATGGTTCTACTTCTAGAAAGGAAGGTCATCAGACACAAATATAGATAATGGTCTGTAGGGGAAGTGCTAAGTCATGCCTTGAACCAGTGATCGAGCAACTTGTATGAAGTCAGGGCCAAGTCAGGGGAGCCCAGAGGAGTGACTGGAGGGATGGATCCTGGCTCATTCCCAGACCTCATTTAAGGGTTGACAGTGGAGACAAAGGTATCTCACTGGAGATCCCTGCCTACCCGAGGCCTTCTGAAGATAAGCAGCTTCTTTATTTCTGTGCTCACTTCTGTTGCATTTGAGTGAATCCTTGCTTTTGCAGCCTGGGATCTTGGTGCTCTACTGTCATTGTTGCATTTCCATTGCATTACATGGCCTCATGAGTGACCCAAATTAATCGTAATCACTATTTGGGAGTACATTGAAGGTCAAGAAAATAGAGGGAGTATTAGAGTTCCTTTTCTAAAAGGCATGGGTTTGAATTCTTCCTCTGAAAGAAGCACTTCTGTGTCTTCACTTAAGTCTTTCTAAACTTCCTAATAAGCAAATCAGTTTTACTAGTGTAAAGACTTTCAGAAGATCAAAATTTGTTTATGAATAGATGAATGAAGGATATGAAGCGGACAGCTGCTTAACTTTTATCTGTGGTGTTTCAAACATCTGAGTCACCCTCTGAACTAGCTCCTTTTTTCAGGTTGAAATAGAATTGAATGATTTGACTGTGAAGCAACTTCACCCAAACCCAGAGTACTCCAGTTATTAAAAAAAAAAAGTGGTGTACTAGAAATGCCTGTCTTTATTGTGCTTATGAATAGCTGCTGCTGACAAGTTGTTCATTTTTTTTGCAGTGCATCTACAGAGCAGTTTCCAGAAACCCACAGCAGAAACATACCTAAAATACTAGGCTGTGTAATTGTTTGAGGGCATAGATGGAAACCTATACCTCTGTCCGTGCTTCGGTTTCATTTTGGAGGGAGTGGATGAGGCTGGAAGCACAAGGAGGTAATTCCAAACTAGGCTTACCCATACTTTGAACTAATAATTTCGATAATGCATAGTGAGTTAGAGCCTCGTGTTCTACACTTTTGTTCTCTCTGGAGATTTGGGCTGGCAGAGTCCCGTGACTATGTGCTCTGCTGTGGGTTTCGAATAGACACGTGTGATTTACAGATTGCAGTCAGAGTTTCATGGTTGAAAAAGGTCTCTAGAAGCAGGCAAGACAGCTCACTTGAAGAAATGCATTTTAATGTCTGAAGAGTCCACTGTGTACAATGTCATTCTTTGCAGAATTATTTTGGCTAAAGCCAAGTATAGAAATGTAATTTGCTTGGGAATAGTAACTCTTGAGTTGTTGTCAGCTCCAGATGCTCTTCTGACAGCATCCTTCATGAAGCCCATGCTTCCTGTTTTAGCTTGAAATCTTGTAGGAAAGCAAAATCCAATATAATCTTACAAAGAATATACTGCACTTGTTAGTGCATAGACATTACTCTTCCTACTGTTAAGCTAAAATAATGTATACTTGTTCTGTAACCATTGTGTAGTAATCAGGAAAAAGCAGATAAAGCAGATAAAACAGTAGAAGACTTGTTGATGGTACTGTTGCCCATAAAATTGAGCTCACAGGAAAAATAACCTACTGCATTTTCTGTTACTGCATTTTTGTAAGTCACTGTCAATTATGGTGGTTAAGAGTAAGTTATCTCTAGGACTTCAACACAAGGGCTCAGTCCACCGGCTTGCCATAATGATTTCTGATGAAGGAATTATTTAATTCTCTTTCCCTTTATTACTCTTAGAAGTAACAGTCCTGTCCATCCTGTTTTTTATCTATCTGAACGCACTGAGTTGTACATGGAATGTCTAAAAATGTTTTTGTGAAGATGGGATTGTACTCTTGGCTGACATCGAGTTGAAAAGGGGGTATGACTGTTTACAAGGGTAGATAGTGATAGGTCAAGGGGGGATGGCTTTAAACTAAGACAGGGGGAGGTTTAGGTTAGATATTAGGAGGAAGTTTTTCACACAGTGTGGTGATGCACTGGAACAGGTGACACACAAGGAGGTTGTGGATGCCCCATCCCTGGAGGCAGCCAGGCTGGATGTGGCTCTGGGCAGCCTGGTCTGGTGGTTGGTGACCCTGCACGTAGCGGGAGGTTGAAACTAGATGATCATTGTGCTCCTTTTAAACCTGGGGCCATTCAGTGATTTATGATTTTTGGTTATGTAGGCTGTAACATGAATTTGTTTCAGTGTCACTCGGTTCAGTTAGTTTAGGAAAATCAAATTTCAGTCCTACCAACATTTATAAAAGTAGTCATTGTATTCTGGTGAAATGCTGAAGGGAGAAGAGAGCTAGCTCTATTTCATATAATCTCCAGACAGTTTTCCTGGAAAGCTACGTGTACTTTTTTTTTCTCCTGATACTAAGTGGTCTATATTTTATGGACCTGTGTGTGCTCAACCAAATGTGCTTCCATCCTTTGAGCCTTTTCTTTGATACCTATTGTCAGAGTTATTCAACCTTTTCAGTATGAAGACTACTACCAGAATTCTTTCCACTTACTGTAATATGTGTATGCCCATGTGCATGGGCACAGATTTGCGAACAGATTTGGCTTATTTTAAGTAATTCTTTTCTGTATGGTTGCTGCTTGGTGATAGCTTAAGAATGGCTTTGAGAGCAACACCGGAGAACTTGCATAAAGCCAGCACTAGTCATTTCACTTAGCAGAATTCAGCCTTTAAGAATGTTTAAAGCAAAGATGGTTCTTGCAGAAGCTAGCCTCTGATTTGTGATACTTAATAAATACAGTCTGAAAATTGCTGTTACTCAATAGATAAGATTTTGAAAGATGCACATGCTCCCTTTCCAAGTGCTGTGAGTAAAGCTTTTCCTATCCTACGATTAGCAGAGTACAGCTGCGGTGCCAAAATGTGAACTGTATTATTGGTGCTTTTAGAAAAAACATTAATGCTTTGAAGAACTACTTTCCTGTAAGTAGTTTACTCTCCTTGCAGATCGTTGTTTGGAAGTAAAGAACCAAAATCAACAAAAACCACCAACAAATCCCAAAAGAAGGAAAGAAAAACAACAACAACAGAAAAGAACAGTTGAAAGCCTTGGTGATAATCAGAAGTTTCTCATTTGGCAATGTTTTCCTGTTTAGAAATTATTGCTTTCAGCTGTGAAAATAATAGTCTTGTCTTTCAAAGAAAAAGGAGGAGGGAGGGAGGATGCATTTGAATTATTTAAAACAAGTATCAGTTCCTTTTTTACAAATATGGAAGGATAATGACTCTTATTTTAAGATCACACAGAGATTCCATAAATACTGCTTGTGTTTGTGGATGAATTATTTCATTTAATCAGATCAGAGAAGCCCTGCTCGAAAATGGACTTTTGAATGTTAATACTGCAGTTGTGCTGATGCCCTTTTTTCGCAGCCTCTACACAAAGAAAATACCTTAAGGGCTGTATATAAACAAAAGCCTCAAGTAAAATTCTTTTATTGCTGGCAATGACAATCTAGCCACAGTAATTCTCTCAGAGCTGTCAATGTTCAAGTGTTACCCATCAGTGAGTAGAAGACAGGATGTTTCCAGAGGTGGCCTGCCAGGTTGATTTCATAGAATCATAAATGCATTAAGGTTGGGAGAGACCACTAAGATCATCTATTCCCACCGTGCCCACTAACCCATGACCCTCAGTATCACATCTCTAAGTTTCTTCTACACTTCCAGGAATGACGATTTCCCACCTCTCTGGGCAGCCTGTTCCAATGCCTCACCACTCTTTCTGTGAAGAAATTTCTCCTAATATCCAAACTGAACCTTCCATGGCATAACTAAAGGCCATTCCCTCTCATCCTATCACTTTTACCTGGGAGAAGAGGCTGATGCCCACCTTGCCACAACCTGCTTTCAGGGAATTATGGAGAGTGATTAGATCTCCTGAGCCTCCTTTCCTTCAGACGAAACAATCAGCTGCTTCCCTTAAGATTTGTGTTTCAGATGCTTCACCAGCTTCGTTGTTTTTCTCTGGACACACTTCAGGATCTCAGTGTCTTTAGTGTCTTTTTTTGACATGTCTTTCTTTGTGAGAAAGTACAGAGTTCCTCAAATATGAAATGTGGAAAAAGGGCCTGTCCATTTGGGAAGAATCTAGGAATGTTTTCATAGTCTGTAGGAGTGCAGCAAGGAAGGCTAAGGCTCTCTTGGAATTAAATCTTACAGAGGAGGTAAAGAATTACAAGAGAAGTGGTTGTGCTTTTTTTTTTGATATTTGATACTGTCTCCCACAACATCCTTGTTATGGAACTTAGAAAGTGTGGGACAGACGAGGGGCCAGTGAGGTGGATTGAGAGCTGACTAACTGGCAGAGCTCAGAGGATTGTCATGAGCAGTGCAGAGTCTCGGCGTTGGTGCTGAGTCTCATTGAACATTTTCATCAGTGACCTAGATGAAGGGATAGAGCCCACCCTCAGCAAGTTTGCTGATGGTACAAAGTTTGGAGGAGTGGCTGACCCACTGGAAGGCCATGCTGAGTTGAGCAGGGATGAACCTGATGAAGCTTAACAAGAGCAAGTGTAAAGTTTTGCACCTGGGGAGGAATAAGTGCATGCATCAGTACAGGTTAGGGGCTGACCTGCTGAAGAGGAGCTCTGCAGAAAAGGAGCTGGATGTTCTGGTGGACAACAGGTTGGGCATGAGCCAGCAGTGTCCTTGTGGCCGAGAAGGCCAATGGCATCCTGAGATGCATTAAAAAGAGGGACAGTTGCCTTCCTAGTCCTGCTGACTCCATTATTTCTGAAACTATAAACAGTTCAGATAGATTTGGTCATGTCTCCCCTGCCTTGAAAATCAGCTTGATGCTTATTTGTTGTACCTCTTGTCTGTGACAAGACCAACTGATGTTCAGGCTTTTTTTTTTTACCAAGTAGAACCAAATATTTTACAGAGAGAAAATATTCAGTGAATGTACAGCATGGCTACCTGATCAGCAGAACTTCCTGCTGACACATTGCTCTTTCTGACTGTTTAAGTATCATCAGAAGAGGAAAACAAACTTTTGTGTGCAGTGGCTGCATGGGAGACTATGGGGGATGTTTCAGGGAGTGCCACCCAGGGAGTGTTCCAGGCATCTGTGTGGGTTTTTTTTGTTTTCAAGAGCAAAGGTCAGAATACCATTTGCCTGGTTTCTTCAAATCCCTCTCATCCTTTCAGTAATGTGAACATCGCGAATGTTACGGGAATTGTTGGAAGGAGAAATAAAAATAATAATAAAAACAATGTCAACAACAAAAACCCACAGTGTAATACAGCAGTTCAGCCCAGCACTTAAAAATGAATCACCAATTAAACAGTAGATGGGTGAGCTGCATCATCCTAAAGGCTAACCACGCAACTTGCTTTAAGAAAAAGATAATCCTGTAGGGGGATTCAAATTGAATGTGTATATTAACACTATAGCTTTCTCCTTGACTAGGAATGTTTAAATAGAACTATATTTCTGGGTATTACTGTACACTGTATGGTCATTCCAATTATGTAAAATTTAAAGAAGGATCATTAGGCCTCTTGGAGTATCCTTCTCTCCGGAGTATCCTTCTTCTACCTTCCTATATCTTCGGGTGATGCAGCATATTCTGCATTTTACTCACTGATCAGTGCTATTTGGAAGGCGGTAACATTTCTGCTTTTGTTTACTGAGAATTGTTACAGAATGCAGACTTTCTGGTTTGTGGAAGCTGATCTATTGCAGACAGTGAGAGCAGCACTTAGTCTTCTTAAGTGCCTTCTGTGAAAGTCTTGCGACTGTATTGGAAAGAAGAATGTTTTTTTTTTTTTTTTCAGTGTTGATATAGACACAAGTAAACTATTCTAAATTTGTGTCGCCATCCGTCCCCCCCAGGTTGTGGGAGAGATTTGTTACCGAATTCTTCCCAATCCAAGGAGGAATGGATTTGCCAAGGGTGCCTGAAGGCAGGAGGTATTTTGCTAAAGCCAGAAGAAGATGTGAAGGAAGGCTGCATATCTGACATTGTTCAATAGATGTGGGATTTCAGGGAGATGGGACACTTGTGGACTAATCAGGACTGAAGGTTGGAATTTCCAAGCAAGTCTTAAAGTGGCCCCAGGGAGGATAATGTAAAAACAAAAACCCATTTAGTGACAGCAGACACGCTGGCAAGTTGCCTTATTCAGAGAATCTAAACCTCAGTTTTGGGGTGGATTACCTATTAGTAGAAACTCACTTCACTTTTGAAAAAGAGGCGGCGATGGGAATGCTGAGTTGGCAACATAAGATCTCAAAATTCATAAAACAGCTAATGAACAATCTGGAATTGGTTGAGATGGAACTGTTTAAGAATTCTAGGAACTGAGCCTTGAAAGAAAAAAATAAAACTATAAATCATCTGAGGAGAAAAGCATTCAAAATGGGCATAAACAAAGTAGATCGTAATTCTTAGTGAGTATGTTTGCCACACACACAGTATTAAGACCCTGCACTTAGAATTGACTTAATACAGGGTTGCTGCAATATAATCAGATTTTTATGACCTAACAAATATTTGTCTGATCAATGGGTTTCCTTATGCTGAAATATTACTCTGCAGTATTGCCTACTCTGGCTGTTCATCATGAAGTGCAGATGAACATTGCCCAAATCTCACCCTCTTTTTCTTTTTTTTTTTTTTTTTTTTTTACCCCCCATGAAAGAAGTAAGAAATAAGTGAACTCTTAGAATGCTGGCATGTTTCCATTTGAATACATTTAGACTGGGCATCCATTAATCTTGACATTGAGTTTCAAAGTACTCGATTCACTCATCTATGCCAAAAGCTAAGTCCTTTATATATGTTTGTGAACGCAGGTATCAGCATTTTTTGTCCATGTTACTTAACTGTTATAAAAACATCTTTATGAGCATTAATCTTGCAATTAACCTGCTTAAAAACCTGATTTTTTTATGACCTTAGATTGCTTCAGAAATTCTCACCTACACATGCTACTCCTGTATGGAGTTAACTCATGTTTTTTTGTTCTTTTAACATGCCTTCTGTTCTAAAGTACAGAAATATTGTTCATTCCAACCCTCCAGTACACTCATTTTCCTTTATCCTAGAGAGACTTTTCTTTGAGCTTTAATGCATTAAGAACTAGCCCTATCTGGTACAACAAGACAGATCATCCTAGAAATGCAGAATGCAAACTGTAAGAAGAGGTATTTTTACCCATCTTTTTAGCCCCTATGGGGCTAAAAAGAGCTTTAGTGAGTTTGTGGTTGTTAACCAGGAGAGGACTGGTTGCTGTGCTCTGGTTCTGTACTATTGCACGCAATTTTAAAGCTGGCTCAGATGAGACAGGTCTGCTTCTGTGGCTTGCAAGTTCTGCTCCTTGGTGAAAGTACAGTTGCAATGAAGTCTTCTTAACATCTTATGTTCCTGTACAAGACAAGAGTTGGCGCTGTGGGACAGAATGGATGAAACCAAAATAATTTCTGTGTGTCTGTGTCTCACCCAAGGGTCAGTTTTGCCCTGATGGCCCTTGGTGTTCTCACTTGACCTGTGCTTTAGGAAGGCTCTCTATAAGTATGTTGCTGCTAGTAAAAATTTAGCCATGCTTCCTATTGTAGAGCTGTTGAATATAGCAAGGGAGAGGGGAAAGGAGGGGAGGCTGATTTTGTTTAATTGGCAGTGATGACTTCTGGCTCAACAGCATGTGCTTGATGATGCTATTTTGGATGCCTAATGCCAGAAACAGTATTCATGTCAAATTACACTTCATGGTTGAGAAAAATCCTCTTCCAGCGCGTTACCACATTTAAGTCACTTTTTCACTCTACTGCTATTTGTTGTTCTAAACCCTGTTACTGAATTTTCCCCAAGCATTTTGCTCATTCTGGGTTTTCTTTCA
The DNA here is from genome assembly GCA_037305975.1 of Chrysolophus pictus. Lineage (NCBI taxonomy): Eukaryota > Metazoa > Chordata > Aves > Galliformes > Phasianidae > Chrysolophus > Chrysolophus pictus. Next base: position 23,363,014 of record CM074577.1, on the reverse strand, counting down.
CTCTTTTGGGTAAATATATATATAAATATCCATATGTACCTATAATTCAGTAGCTTCTGGAAACTTTTTTTCCCCAAAATTGAGTAAATTTTATTGCTGTTTGTTTTTTATGTCCACATAGTGTTTTTTCTTTGTCAGACATCAGTTAATTACACATACTCTAATATTCTCCCACTAGTCAGCTACTGTTCCTTTTGCCATGTGAACAGTTTTTTCTCACTTGGTGCATGCTTTAAGGATAGAAGAGAGTGGTAGTTTATCATCCAAAACAATTGCAGATTCCAGATCATAAAGAACAGATTTATATCTGTATTCCCAAGTTTCTTGCTTGTGTTAACTGGCATCTATGTCAAGCAGCATGTTCCCTGCTGTTTGAGTATTCAGTATCTAGTATTTTGTGTCCCATGATGCAATGGATTAAATGTAACTATCAGTTTCATTCATATCTTTTTGGTGAAGAATTTTGATTGAAGACTCCAAGTTTTTTAGAAATGAGCATCTGTTGCAGATATTCTGAATTACTATGGAATTTTTCGTAAAGGGAATTGAAGTCCCTGGGTGCCTTTCCAGTCATCTTCCTGAGGATATCTATTGCAAATGTAGAAGTCCATAAGGAAAGTCAGTTTTCTAAAAGTGAATACTACCAACTGCAAGCATCTGTCTTGTTTTTCTGTGTCTGCAGCTGACTGTCTTGGGTAACCAAATGATTTTGTGTTCTCACCTGTTCTGCATTTAAAAGCTTCGGCTGCGCTGCTAGCTCAGGCCTTCTTTTTCCCTCAACATTTGGCCATATGTGGTCATCAAATCATAGTGGTCAGCTGCTGAAACCGATTAAGTCATTTAGCTGTTCAGGTCTGAAATAAATTAAGCAGCACGGAGCAAGGCCAGCCTCCCCCTGCACAGCTGTTGGACTCGCATCTCTTTCCAGAAGAGAGACATGTTATTTGCTTACACAGTACATCAAATGAGAAGTGCACTTGGGTTTCTGCGCTCGCCTTGGAACAGTTGCAGTCTTGGAAGGGCTGGAAGAGCGGCGGGAGCCAAGTGGATTACCCAGAACTCCATGGGACTCATTTTTGCAATCCATCTAGGAACTTGAAATGGGATCTGTGAAGCAAGAGAAACTTTCAGTGAGAGTCAGTGCTCTTGAGGAACAGTGCTGTTCCATGACAAAAGAGTGCCCACAGCATTTTTCTTCCTTGCAGTGTGAATGTTTCCCAACAGGTGGTGGTGTGGTGGTGATGGGTTTTGTTTTGTTTTGTTTTTACTAGTTGAGGGTGTAATCCTGTTTCATCATGATACACAAATAGGTACCTAGTGGCCAATTACTGCTATCTAGAAAACATGTTAATAGAAAATCCTTCATGCCCTGGGCCAAACTTGGCCTATTTGAAGCAGAACAACTGCCTAGAAATGAGCATCTCACTGAGAGCTGAAGTGAGGGGAAGATTCTTTTTACTTCACTGCATGCCACACCCTTTGTATTTATTTTCCTTTTTTTTTTGGTGTGGTGGGGAGCTTCTTCTAAGCTTTGCTTCCTTGTTTGTTCAGTGTCTGTATGGGGTTTTCAAAGAGCAATTTGTGTTTCACATAAAAATGCCATTGTCTCCGCTGTAACTGCATCATGTTTCCTTTGTTCTTTCCTACAATGGAAAATTTGGTGTGTTAATACATTAAAAAAACAGCAATAATTGCTCATAGTGTAATATCATTTCAGTGATCTATCTCTATCTTCCCATGATCGTCCACTGTCTACTTTTGTGTTGTATGAAATTTCGTCAAAAACGTATCAAGGCATTAATCTTTTCCTCTCTCTTTTGAGTTGAAGAGGGATAAAAAGGTAAGTAATCTTTAATCTGTAGCATAGTTAACATCTCACTGATACTTATTATTAGCTCATTGCGAGGAAATAATTTGCATTTGTAAAATAATGAAATGGTTAGAGATATACCAAAACTGTATTTAAGACCTTTTCAAACTACTGCTGCTAGTGTTTCATAGTGCTTTCTCATCTGTGGCAGCAGTATTTCAAGTAAGAGTGTACTCTTACTGATACCTGCAACTTCCTGGTGACAACAGTTTGAAGATCAGCATCGTTAATTCTCCAACTTCATTTAACATCCAAGTGGAAAGATGGCAGCTCCACAAATCTGATGGTAAAATACTATAGGAAAGCAGGCTGGGTTGTAAATAGATAAATGCAGGACTTAAATTTGCTAAACAGTTTGCAGATGCAAGAAGCACAGGGGATTAAAATGAGAACAGAAAACCAAAGTCTGTAGTAAGGATGTATACTGTGGGCCAAGTTTGTAGAGGCCTCTACTTGGCATCTTACATGCTATTTGGTTACTTCCACCCACAGTCGGTTTGTTGAAGCAAAATTGGAGCCACAAAAAACAAAATGTGAAGTCCTCCTACCATAATGTGCAGAGGCAAATAGCGCCTGTACCCATAAATCAGGTGTTTAACTATGTGCAGTAACTTGAATCTGCAAGTGATTGAAAGCTTCCCTATCTCTCCCATCCATGTGAAGGGAGTAATGCCTTTTGAGTGTTAGGTTTCTTTTGTCATCGTTGTTGTCTTGCATAGAGTAATTAGCTCTGAAAAGAAGTCACCTTGCCACCTTTGTGAATAGCTGTATGTTATTTCAGAAGTGCAGCTTTATGATATCAAACTCAAATGCTGCAGTGGCAAAAAGCAGTTTTTACCATTCACACCTGCACTTAAAGTGCAATTCTGGTCCTATTCCAAAAAAAATATCTGGAAACTGGCTTTCAGAAACCAAGTTTCTAAAAATAATATTGGGGTTCTAGCAGCCACCAGTGGGTGTGTGCTGTCATGTTGAGCAGTTTTAGCTGCTTGCATTTCTGTGAGTTCCTGTTGTCAGGTCTGGAAGTAGAAACCTTTGCAAAATTTGAGACACGCTGATACCCTAAGCTAGGGGACAAAATACATTTATATTAACAGTATCTTGAGAGTAGTAATAAAACTGACTTAGTGATGTGAGGTTTTCTGGCTGGAGATGTCAGACTCATGCTAAGTGTTTTGATTTGTTCACATATCTTTCTGGGAGATCAGTGACAGCTCGAATATTCCAAAAGTGAGTAATTTATTTAGATAGCTTCCAAACTGCAGGGACTGGTCAAAGATCCCAAATGATAGAGGTGGAAAATTTGTAGATTTAGGAATCTTTTGGAAGTCTTTAATCTGGATTTTCCTCCCTTCCTTCATTGCCAGTAAAAAAATAAAACAGAATTCTGTACTCAAAGGCAACGCTTCATTATGAGAGTAAAATGTGCTTTTTCACACTTATTTTCTGTTTCAAAATAGAATTATATATCAACAAATGCTATCGTAAAGCTCTGTTCTTAAAGGTACTAAGAATCAAAGAAGCGTATAGTAGTACAGTAGGATGGTACCTGGAAATAAATGCTGCAGTCTGGTTTAGTTTCACCTTGGCTAATTTGATCAACTTCTTCTGTGTTTCCAGTTAGCTTTCAGTGTGGGCATGTCCTTAGCAACTCGGTACTTGTTAAGCATCCTTGGCTCATAGATGTAATATTTGTAGTCTGGTTTGTTGCAGAAAGCATCTTGACAGACTGAGACCTCAGAATTCAATAGCTGTTGGAAAGAAGTACTGAGTAAAGGCCAGTGCATGTGTGAGGGATTTGCCAGACCTTGATCGTGTCATTGATTAAAGCAGGCTGGAAAGAGGTCTCACTATTTCTATTAACCTGTTTGGATAGATCCGGCTGTAATACAGCCTAAAGGCCAGAATCCAGTCAGCTGTATCGGACAGTCTTGGTTTTGGTTTTATAGTAGGACCAGGGATGATTCATTTGTCCTCTACAAAATAATTTTAACAATTTTAATTTCGGGCAATAGTAGGAATGATTTTGTGAGCTTCTTAGTCATGGATTCTTCTGTGCTAGGAAATCTGTCATATCTTTACATTCAGTACTAACTCCATAGAGACATTTTCCTATAAAACTCACATATTCTCCTGTACTATAGAATAATTCAGCTTGGAAGACATCTTGTCCAGCTGTCTGATCAGAGTGGCTATGTCAGACCAGGTTGCTAGGTCTGAGCAAACCTCCAAGGACAGTGGCTGCATGAGCTCTGAGCATCTTGTTCCTCAGTTAACCTCTATGCTCTGGGCCCAGTCATCCAACTACTTTTTGCCAATCTGATTGCCCACCCTTCCAGACCTCAATGTCCCAGCTTGGTTACAAAAATGTTGAAGGGAATGACATTGAAAGGCTTAATAAAGCCAAGTGGAATTTGCTTGTTTTCTTCTGTTGTGTACTGCTTAGTCATTGATGGCAGTCAGGTCTGTCAGACATAGTTTACCCTTGGTAAAGCTGTGCTGTCTCCAGTCATCTTCTTATACTATGTGTGCCTAGAACTGGATTTCAGGACACACTTGAACTCTGAAATTTGTCTTTATTCTCAGATGGGAGAGGTAATGTGAATGGGAGACGTACAGGCCTGATTCAAGAAGATAATTGTAGGATGACTATTCTGCTTCAGTTTTTCATTTCAAGGACTTCCATGTAAAGGATTTCATGTACGTTCACAAAGCTGAAAACTGTGCATTTCCCTGCTTCCTGTAGCTAATACAGATTAACAGTAGAGTAGGACTGAATACTAAACAGACAAATTGTTTTGACACAAAGCATCACTCCAATACCAGACCCTTGACTGACAGAAGCATTCAGTGGAGCTTCACATTAAAGACACCTTATGGGATTCATCGAAGTCTTTTGATGAACTTTCAAAACAACTATTGAATTGGCTGATAATTTCCTAACTGGCAAGTACTCATTAAATATCTGGCAGAGATGTTCCTGCCTGCCTTTCGGGAGGCATCGGGAGTTTACCCAGCAGTCACCCCAGCGCTGTTACTTAGTGCTTAGTGCTCAGCTGTGTTCACCGTTTCTGGTGTCTGGCCACACTGCTTGTTGATGCGAGTGTGCTTTCCTGCATGGAGCATCCAGGCTGCCTCTACCAGGCTCTCCGCATTCTCTTGGGGCTTTGTTCAAGCAGCAGGAAAAAGGGCTCTTCTGCTGGTAACCTGTTTTAATGCAGCACAAGATCCTGGAAATGAGATTTTGGCTGCTGAGAATTTCCTTCCTCACCTGACAGCTTCATCTGTGTGTCTTGCCTGTGCTGTCCTCCCTGCTGGGCTGTGGCACCCAGCACCCTCCATACACAAGGCTGTCTCCAAAACCCTCCTGCCAGCCACATCTGTTCTGCCAGGGCTCCAGAGCTGAGGCCAGTTTTCACCACGATGCTTAATATCTACAGCAAGGATGATGATTTACTTAATTTGACTCCTATGCATGCCCTACAGAGTCTGTTGTTGTTTTTAAACTTACGTGTTGTTTCATTTCTTCCTCTATCTCTATATACGCATACATATATATACTCACATGTACGTGTGTATATATGCTTTTGATTGCTGTTGGCTGGATATGCACAGCTGCCTAGACACCACGGTTTGAACAATTTCTATTGTGGTTTATACAGATTGACCTATACAGTCAAGGAATGTAAGCCACAGAAAGCTGAAGATGAAACTACGGAGAGACCATTAAACTGGTAGCACTGAACAACTTTGCTGCAGTTTAGAGTAGCATTTAATTTACGGAGGCTTAAGTTACATTGTTCTGTTTTTCACTCCAGCAGCTGAAGAGAAGTCCTCTAGGTATAACAATCTCCAGACCCAACTCCTCCTACCCTGAAGCTTGCATCAGGATTACGTGTGCCTGTAGCATTTTGCTGCAAGAGAAATGGTACATTCCAAAAGACTGGGTCCATTTCTGCTTTTCTTCTCAATTCTGTACTCAGCTGACTAATTGAAGTCTGTATCTCAGTGACTAAGAGTCAAGTTTCTTTACTGTGAAGGGAGAGAGCTCTTCTCTGTGTTCAGTTTCTATACTCATTCTAATATGGCTAGTAAACTGTTGGGAAAGAAAACTTTTGTCAGTTTTGACTGTACTTTTTGATAGTACAGGTTTAGAAAAATGGGATGTTTTTATGCAGTTAGGGAATACAGTTTTTATGGCAAGGTAGGGATCAAAGTTTGCTGTAAAGGCAGTTTGCAATATAAGATTACACCAAAAAAGAAAAATCTTTCATTTATTTACCAGAATTGTGATTGATTCCTGTCAGCTGAAACTTTGTATCTACTTTGACATCTAATATTGCTTTTCCTAATACTTATTGTAAAATAAAGCATTTATTTCACAATGAAAAAATATTTACTTCTGAAATTCTTCAGCTGTTGTGCTGACTTCTTCCTATAATTGAGCAAATGATTGACTATTATTTTAGTCTTCTGAAAGAGGCTGCTTTCAAGAGAACTGCGTCTCAGCAAAATGCTTCCAGGAAGTTTTTTCAACCATTTTTCTCTGAAAGGAGCTAGCTGTGCATGTTAACAAACTGTCCTGTGCATATTTCAGAACTGAGACCGAAGTTAAGGACAGGAAAAAAAAAAAAAAAAAAAAAACTTTGTAGCATCTCTACCTCTAGAGAGAATTGGGGTTTAAGCAGCCTTTATTTACTTCCATACAGATCCATTTTGGGAGATGTATTAACTATATGCTGTATAGAATAATTCTTAAAGTTCTCAGTTCTTCCGCAGTATTTCTTAGCTGCTCACTTCTTCAACTGGATTTTTAATTTATGTTCTTTCTGCGCATAGTGATGAAACAAGTCACAGCTGAAAAAGGCTTGCAAATCATTACATTGTGTTAATGTCATACTGACTACTGTAATAAAGGTGGGTGAGGGTTTTACTGGCTTTTTCTGGAGGAGAACAAAGAATTTGAAGGAATGTCTTGGGACACTTGAGCCAACTGCTCTGCCTCATGCAGTTCCTTTCATTAACTTGTTGAGCCCTTCTTTTAAGTACTTTTTCTCCTCCCCTCTGTTTCTGTGGGAGGTTGTTTCAAAGCTTTATTTCTCTGAGGATCCAGAATATTTCTTTCATTCAAAGCCTAAAATTGTCCAGGGCCAAAATGCCCATTTGTTCTTAAGCAATACCCTTTAGTGAAAACAGTTCCCTTCTTGCTTTTGTATCTTAGTTATTGGGCTACTCATAAATGATTTTCATCTGTAGTTCATTCTTTTTTCTAATCTTTCAAGGCCTACTTAAATTGATTTTTGGCAGTTTCTGCCTTCTCTTTGTGCATCTTGAACTGTCCTCAGTGTTTCCATTCTATTCCATAATGTTTTCTAGGTGTCACTTTTGAAGGAAATCAGAGTTCCTTCCTTCCTTCCTTCCAGAGCGCTTCTCATGTGGGATAGCTTGAAGGTTGAGCACTTCAGATATTAGCCAGCTGCCTTCCTCCTCCGTTAGCTGCCTCTAGGTGCTAAAGTCCCTGCCTCTAGCAGGGGGTTTGGAACTAGATGATCTTTAAAGGTCCCTTCCAACCCAAACCCGTGATTCAGTTCTTTAAGTAGTTCTTAGTGTGCCATTGTTTGCTCTTTTTTTGAATGGAGAGCTTTCTTTCCAGATCAGCTCATGGCACGTCACTTTTTCTTCAGTGGCTGCTGGAGCTTGCTGGCTCTACTGTGGATTGAATATCACCTTCTAAGGAATCCATGCGGCTGGAGAGTTTTCAGCGCCAGTGTAGATTCACTGGAATTATCAGCAGTCCTGCCAAAAATTGGTCATAAACATGACACCAAGCGTTTCAGTCAACATACTCTGAGCTCAGCAAATACTTATTTTCAGTGACGGTGAGTTAGTCAGAAAAAATACTGACTGGGTGGAGTTGTGAAGCTCATTTTGGATTTGTTGTTTTAACTACAAATTTTATTGCTGATAATGATTTGTTTTAAGTTTTATTAGAATTAATCTCAAAGTCTTTTCATTTTTTATCTGCCAAACTGAAAATGCTTTTACTTGTTAGTTTTGGTGGATATTGTGATGTCAACCTTACAGTTTGCCTTTATAAGTCTTAACCAGTTTGGTTACTGCCAAAGCAATAAGACTAATTCTGTTTAAGGTATCTTTTCAAAAGAATACCAGAGAACTTATTACACTGCTCTATTTGGTCTTCTTTTGAGTGATGTTTTGGACTAGATGATGACCAGAAGCCCACTCGAAACCCAGCCATCCTGTGATTCTGTGGTCTAAATGGAGGGCTAAATAATACTAGCTTCATTAGAAATGAACATTTTCATTAGAAATGAACATTTTTCTTTTTTCTGATGTATGTGTTGGCTGTTAGAAGGAGTACCCAGATGTATTACTTCTAATTGATATTTCACACGTCAAAGTGGCAACCCTTGCATTTCTTTACAGATTATTTCTATGAATAAATTATGTACCCATTTCTAATTTTAAAATATACTTGGTAATTTTTTGAAGTGTTGTGGTTTTATCCAGTCTATAAAAGCTACTCTGTGATTCACGCAGCTCTTGTAGTGCCCTCTGAAATGAAAGTCAAGGACAAGAGTGATGTTTCAGAGGATCAGATCACTCGAAGTTCTGAAGACAGCAGCTGTTTGATTGTTTTATGGAAAAAAAGGAAAAAAATGTATTTTATGTCTGTTGTTCTTTTGATAGGCGGAATAATTTCAGCAAGGGTCAAGTGATAATCTGTGTTGTATGTGATCCTGCAGTGATGCTCCCTGCTCAGAGCAGGTTCAACTACATCAACTTGCTTCAAAGATGGATATTTGACAGCTGATGCCATGTCTGACCACTTGTAGGTGGGATTAAAAAAAAAAAAAAAAAAACAGCAAAAATAACAGCAAAGTAATTCCTTCTCTATTTGGAATTCTGTGTTTTGTTTCTGCCCATTACATCTTATACTGTCACTGTGCACCACTGGAGTGAGTCTGCCTGCATCTTTCTTGAGCTGAAGGGCGAGGGGTGCTGCTCCCATGGCCTTTTTACTCCAGAGAAGCCCAAGCTACCTGTGTCAGTTTGTCCTTGTAGGCTTTGCGCTCTGTTAGTCTGCTCACCTAGGGGTTCCTCCAGGCCTCCTACTGCAGCTTGATCACATCCTTGTTGTTTAAGGAGCCCAAATACGCAACCAGCCTCTTTGGGGGCTGACAAGAGTTTACCACAAAGGAAAATTAGTTTTCCAGGCCATGCTAGCTTCATGTGACTAAAATAGCACTCACTATGGGTTATTACCTTTGCTGCAAGGCTGCAGCTCTGACAGGTCTTAAAAGTCACTGTGGCTGGGGCTGCCTGGGTCCTCTCAAGCAAAACTGCTGTCCCAGCTGTTGGTGATACACCATCCCCATCCCTGGCCCAGGACATGTTGTTTGCCTGTGCGGTTTATAGGATTTGTGTGGATCCCTTTTTTTTTTTCCCATCCTGTAAGATTCTTCTGAATACCAGTTCTGTCACCAGCACGTTGACTGCTCCTGCTGAATTGGTGTTGTCCACAGATTTACTGAAAGCACATTCAGTCCCATCATCCAAGTCCTCATTGAAGATGTTAAACAGTATTGATCTCGGTACTGACTCTTGAGAGTTTTAATCTTAAATTACTTAACTGCCTTAAGCTGTGGAATTGATATGCTCTGTAAGTGTAGATGAAGCATAAGATGAATATAAATTGAGTAGCTAAACTGCATCACGCCATCAGTCAGAGCCAGCTGCTGGCAAAATATTACAACATTTGTAGTGACATTGTAGCAGGAAGTGTTTATAAGGAGTGAACAAAAGGCATTTCCTGTCCATCCGGAGCTTAGAGAAATCACTTAAGCTGTGGCAGGTGCTGGTTTATGTTTGCTGTTCCATCAGATGAATTGTGACATTTCCGTGTAGCTTACTAGGCAAGGATGAAATTGGACTTGATAGAGCAGTGTGTTCTTCACTCTTCACTGCCTTCTGGGAAAACGAAGGAAGCTGTTCCATCCAAACCTGCATGACTGCTTTTCTTTCCCCTGGAAACAACATACATGTGTGCACAGTCTTTTTAAATGTCAGATAACAACTTTTTGCAAAAGATATCAAGCCAAATTATTAAAAGTTGCTTTCAGGATTCAGATGGCAGTATTCTGCAAGAAAATAAATGCAAGATTTTAAAATACAATTGTTCTAAATGAGTAAGCAACTCTTGTTCTCTGTTGAGTTCTGTAGTAGAAAATCCCTCTGCCATCTCCATAAATTATTTATGCTAGCTTCAAGCTTGTTATTTGAATTTGTACAGACATGGAGCTGTGACTGTTTTCATAGCATTTGGTCTGGAGATGCTGCTGGTTTAGCCCTATTTAAGCTTAAACTTCAGTGTCAGTTGTGCTTGTGCGAGCAACATTCTTGCAGTAACCCTAGTGAAACCTAGGCAATTTTGTTGTGACTTGAAGTGAATCAGTTGAAGTTGGTGATCATTGGTAGCCTACTGAAGTCTCTGATGTGTTGCCTCTTGGTATGCTGAGTAAACTTCACAGCATCATCAGCTGCTTCATTGAAGACGCAGCCTGCAGATTGATTCATGCTGTGACTTACGTGACTTGTCATATCAGCCTGCCCCAGTTAGCTCCTACACGCAGGTCATGCCTAGAAGATTAAATAGCCTCCCAACCATTTAGCCACTTCTGTGGGCAGCTTTTGTAATAAATGAGGAAATTGTAACTGAAACTGGAAGTCTTAAATGACATTTTTTCTCAATGTGCTTATGTACACTTCTTTATACTATCCATTCCCACCCTGTGATAAGCAAGTACTGACTTGCCTGTTCAGTTCAGTGAAAGACAAAAATGAATGTATGGGATGCTTAAGCTATTGCAGGCTGGCTGGAAAAGGAGGAATAAGAATAAGAATAAATGGAAAGCAGAAGTTGAAAATGAAGACATCTACAGAGTTTCTTCTGATGCAGTTTTTACATGGCACCTTTTTGCTTCCATCAATGCCTTGGGTTTTTAACTTGTCGCTTTGAGAGCATCAAACTGTGAAAGCCAAACCTGGATGCAGTTAGGAAGGACAAAGTTTGCTTTTATTCAAGGGGAAATATCAAAATGCTGGATAGGACTGTGGGTAGATTATTCTTTAAAGTTGTTTAGGTTTGTGCTTTTGGGCATAATTTTGTGAGCACAAGATGATGCGTGTGTGTGTGCACATGCATCTAGTAGGTGGCAGTACCTGAGTAGAGATATGCCTGCAGTCATACTTAACAAATATGGCTCTAGTTAAGCTGTGCTGAGTGAGGGGAATGCAATGCTAGGTATGTGAAATAAATTTAAAGTTAGCAATGCGTGATACTCAGTTCTCTTCATGTGTGTTGCCTCAGCAATAATTGTATTTTATTTTTAGAAAGCCTGAGTACTTTAATTGTCCTAATTTTAGCAGACATTTACAAAGCTAGATAATACTACTGCCCTGACAGACAATTGTGTAGGGTTTAGAACGTGTGTCAGTGATGACTTTTAGAAACAAACATAATAGATAGCACTCTTGCAGTAAACTTCTAGTTCTACTGTATACATTTAATACAGTGCAGGGCACTAGCATTGGAAGCAAATTACTTCTAGCACTCAGAAAAGCAGAGAGTGTCAAAGTTTATGGTAGGTTTAAAAGCAGCCCTGGTTGTTTATAAGACCTGATGGGTCAGAAACAGCCTCCACTAAACTCTGTGCTTAAACAGTGTATGTTCAGCTGTATGCTTTAGTGTTTGAACTCTGTACAAATTGATTTATTTTCTCTACTAACTTAGGAAACATTTGCTAGAAGTGTCTCATTTAGCTCTCGCAAGACGATGAAGAATATTAACTGTGTATTAAATGATAGACCAGAATTAATACTTGTATGGGAATGTTGCAAAGATGTGCCAGATGTTCTCAAGTCCTGCTCCTGAATTAGCATCATCCAAAAACTGCTTACTGTTGGCTTGTTCCTGGACAAACTGATCTTTCTCCATTCCAGTCTTGCCTCCTATTCACTTTTCAGAGGAAGCAGGGAGATGAGCAGTGATACAGGACAATATGAAGTGCATGAAAGCAGGGAAATAGGGTCAATTTGTATGCAGCTACAGATCTCCTCTGAAAATGCTGGAAGTGTGAGCTATCCTCCTGTGCTCAGTGTTTGGGCAGGTAGAGCAGAAGGTACATAGAGGGGACTGAGATGTCACAAGAAGTAATGTATTGCATTGATGCTGGAAAGAACATGATTCTTCAATTTCCTCTCCCTTGCTTCAGTGCACTGCTGAGTAATATGCAGCATTAATTTTTAAAGTAGGTAATTTCCTTTTCTCTCCTTTTAAAAATAATTGTAGCAGTGTGTGTACCAAAATTACTACTGCTTTCTGTCTAGGGTTGAGGTGGAAAATGGCAATGACATACCACAGCTGTCCTGCACAGTGGCAGCAAGAATTACTTTTGTTGAGTGTAACTAGGAGTTGGGTTCTATGGAAGCTGTTTTCTACATCAGAAATGGCTCAAATTGTCTGGAATGTGCATGCAAATGCTCATTTTTCTAGACGGTGAACCCAGCTGACTTAGTAGTAAATCAGTGACCTGTCCCAGCTTGCATCTAGGTATGACTTTGGGTTACTGCCTGTGTGAGAGCCTTTCCGTTCATGAGTGCACTCAGCAGTTCAAGTTCCTACTATTGTTCTCATCTGTGTGAAGCTGCACAAGGCTGCATGAAATTACATTGTCTTGTTCAAAGACAAGCTTATAGGCTGTTAGAATTTCACATAAGGAAGAAGTCTACTCTTCTGTCAAGCATTTTTCCTATCTGTCCGTTTAAAGGAAATAGATATTTTTCTTAATTCTGTTGAAATACCAGATGGTTTTCCTCTTATTAGTGAGAGCTAGCGAACTTGTCCTTGAGATGTACTTTTTTGCTGCAGATTTTTTTAAGCATGGCATGAGAACATTCTTGAACTAGAGGAAAATTACAATAGATTTTTAAAAATGAATAATTAGCTGTCTTACTTGGGCTTTTGTTTTCAGCTTTTTTTCTGAACAAATGGCTTGCAATATAAAGACAAGAACTCCAGATGTTAAGGACTTGAGTTCCCAGTACACTGGGGAAATTAGGATGACTGATCAAGAAACTGATGAAAGTAAGGGCTTTTTTGTAGCACTGTAAGAGATGAATTCTTGTCATACATAATGCAATTACTTGATTAATAAAAGAAGCCTTTCTTAAATTTTGAATATGTTCTCTGTCTTGTAATTTGGTGAATCCTTTCCCTAGCATCAGCAGTGAGCATACTTCATACTGGCAGGGCAGTTGTCACTCTTTTACATTTCTTGGGAAGACAGGAGTAGCTGTTGCTTCTGGGAGAAAGTCTTGCAGTCATTGGAATGGGGGAGTTCACAGAAGAACTATCAAAGTCTGTATTTCAGAATACATAAGAGAAATTTCAGAGGGGAGAGTAGGAAGGGGCAGAGATCAGTAATAATTCATAGGATAATCTGTCCTGATAGCATGGTATTGACTGATTGTGTGTCAAATTATGCTGTGTGCTTAAGAGAATTATAGGGAAAAGGTAGGGTAGGATGAACGTGGAGAATAAACTTTTGATGTCAAGGCAACACTTGGCAACTGCTCACTGTATTTAATGTTTTATTTCCTTCACGACCTATTGTTGTCTGCTTTGGATCTCAGTTCCAGCTCCTAGACCTTGGAACTTGCAAGATCAGATTAAACAGCTATTATATTGTTTAAAGGTTAAGTAGTGAGGTGTTCAGTATAGCTTTCTAGCAAGATTTTCAACCAAAACCCAACTTGATAGGCTTGAACAAAAACCCTAGTTTTACTCCTGCTGCTGCAATAAAACTTTCAGATTTCTATTTCAAGACTAAAAATCTCTGATTTGTTCTACGTACTCCTTGTTAATGTCAAAAGTTGTTTAATAAATTCTGTCTTTATCTTGTTGATTGCTGGAAATCAATACATTCCTTTTGAAAAAGTTACAGAGTGGGGACTATTTATCTTAGCATGTATTACATCCAAGGTAGTAATTTAAGTTTAATTCATCTTCATTGAACCTGGAAAAAGTGTTGCATTGCACTTTGTTTATTCCAGGGAAGTTGCAAAGTTCCATTGCTTCAACGACTCAGAGCAGAACTTGGGCAGCAGCAGTTGCTGACACTGTTTAAAGGCAGTTTCCTTCAATCTCCACCAACTCTTCTGACACATTTCAAGAGAAGCTGGTCAACAATTTAGAGCATAAGAAGTTAGTAAACGCAAATTCTAATGACAAGTATCACATTTTGGGCTTGGGGAGTGATTTTCACCAAGTGTTAGTGTGTTCAGTATTTTCTGTAAGCAAAGAGAGAAATGTTGGAAGAGTCATTTAAAAAAATAAATAAATAAATGAAGGAAAATGTTGTTACCAGGATCTGTCGCCAGGACTGGAAATACCAAAGTGTGCTGGGAGATGCCTGGTGTTGTGGCCACGAATAAGTCTTACAGCAGGCTTTGGCTGCTCTTGGCCATTACTGGCCTCACACCAATACACTCAGTGTAATAGACATCTGAAGTAATGAAGCATTAGTCTTCTCCTCTCCTCTCACTCCCTTAATTTTTAATTTGGCTTTGTACTTCTGAACCGCGTTACTTATTTATTAGTTTGTTTTCCTCATGTGGCCCTTCCTGTCACATGAGGCTTTGTGGTAAGGGAATGTTGCAATTGAATTAATCTTGAATGTACTTTTTTTTTCAGCCAAGGCTTCTGTGGCATTCCTTTACTAGCAGGCAGTGTATTTTGATGGATTTGCAATAGTTTGAGGATCTGAAGTGATGGGAATCCTGTTGCTGCTTCATTCATTTGCAATGGGCTAAAATGGTGAGCTGGATGCTAGGACCCAAAGGCCTGGCGTTATTGGGATGTAGGCTTTTTCTTCTAATGAACTGAATTTCTTTTCAGTATCAAAAAATAGGCATACCTAAATTAAGTGTAGTTTCTCTCCAGTGGTAACTGCTCAACAGAGTGAACAAGATAGATGTTTTCCCTTGGCAAAGCACCATGTGAAGCACACCTGTTTTCAGTCTCATCTAGTACTCCCCAGTTAGGGACACTGGCACCTGGTATTTTTGTGTCTTGCTGCTGTTCTCAGTGGCCATCATCAGAGTGTGGACATCCAGCTCTCTGCTGTGTGGGTGTTAGGAAGAAGAGGGGCTTTTCTTCTGCTAGGCAAAACAAATGCTGATTAAAGAGCTAAGCTGTGTAACCTGATTAAGGAGCAGCACACATTCTGGGTGCACTGACATTCACAGCTCCTCCAGTTTGAATGTTGTCCTGTGCCAGAGATCTCCCTTCTGAGATGTTGCTAAATGCACTGTCAAACTAAATGGTTGCAGAGAGGAGTCACAAGAAGGTCATATCTTGTGTTACAGAGAGTGTGGTCTGACTGAGAGCGTATCAGGGCCACCAGTGTAGGTACTTGGGGCCCACAGTAATTTTGTGTGGAAAAGAGCACAAAAACTCTGCTTCAGTCAAAAGCCATCGCTGTGAAATCCCAGCTGATCGCAGGGTACCTTGGCAGCATCAGTATGGTGCTGGTTTGCTGTGTGCTGTTAAACTGTTAAGGCTGTACAGTTTCTCACTGTTAGTAAGAGCTTTTTTTTTTCCTTTTGTTTTCTCATGGTGCACCTCTTGTTTTTATAGCTCTATAATGGGGAGAGGTACTGTGTCTTCTAGTCTGTTTCCATAGAAACATCCAATTAGAGTAATTTGAAGAGATTGAGACAGCTGCCAAAACTCCTAAAGAGAAAGGAGGAAGGGGAGGGAAAAAGGGAGAAGATTGGGCTGGCAAAATGTAAGCAACACTGCCTGCCTTTTGCCAGCTAACACTCGTCTGTACACTCATATCTGCCTGTACATCTTGCACCCATTTGGTTTGAGCTACATCTGTAATGCATTTTAAAAGTATAATTGAGTCTGGTGCTCAGCATATGTGATGGTAATGCTTGGAATGTGAGAATGTTTTGTTGTTGCATTGCTTCTTTCATATGTTTTTTATAAGGCAGTGGCTGAGGCATTGAGAATGAAAGCAGAGGGGAGAAGAATTGAGGCATCTTCATTTTGCCAAGGCCTCATGCATTTACACAAGTTAAAAAGGACTTTCTGTTCTTGTTTTAACGCAGAACAAGGTAGCCTTGGTACCTGTGATCCTATGAATCTCAAACTGTTTGTAAATAAAAGAGTAAATCATATTCCACTGAGTCTGTTTTTGTAAGTTGAACAATTTGGTGATCTGCCTGTCTTGGCTAGCCAAAGTCTGTCAACAATTAAACCCTAATAGAAAAGGAGAATGGAAGCAAAGCAAAGATTGGGTATTTTTCCTGTAGGCACAAAATCAAATGTTTGTACATTAAAAAGAAATTTCCCTACCACAGGCTGCATCTCCATATTTAGACCTGAAGCTTTGCCCCTGCCTTTTACATTGTAAGACTGTGAAAATTTAAATCTGTCATGGGATGTTAGGATCTGCTGTACACACAGAGATCTGAACTTCTCTGTCATCACAACTTGCATACATCATTCCCATGCTGGTACTCTTTAAGAACTTTCTGTACTAAATATCATCTAGACTGTCCAGAAGACCTTTGATCCCTTCCTAACTTTAGCTTTGCCTTCCAAGATTAAACCTTCTCAAAAAACCAACCACACAAAAAACCCAAACTCTAAAGCCCTTCCTCAAAACCCCACTTCTTTCAGAGAGGATGCTTTGACACAGAAGCGTGTTAGAAATGTGTTCTGCTTTGGGGAAGGTAATTGCAAAAGCCAGCTTATATTTGTAGTTGATTCCTGCTCAGATCTTCAGAAGGACAACCAGGATGGGCAGTCTGGCAGTCAGCCAGCCTCCTCTTTAGGCATCAGTGGCTTTGGGTGTATTCCTATTTCCTGATGCAAGGGTCCCAGCCAAAACAGCAAGTGAGGTTGCTACCAATGAATTCCCCAAACTTTGTTGTCTGCCCTTCGTGAATGATTGCATGGTCACATTGTAAATGTGTGGTTTGCATTCCTGCTGTGCTGGGTGCCTGCTCAGTGATGGAGGTGTTGTATTTGTATCATGCAGGTTAGTAGATGGTTAATGTGGCATCCTTAGCTGTACAAGTAGGGGAGAGCTTTGTGACCTTTATGTTGGAGTGTCTAAGCCAAGTTGTGTCTTCTGGGATGCTTCCCCATCCTACATCTAAACTGTCATGAGAATTAGATGATTCAGGCAACATTTGCAAAACCTTTGAAGCTTTTAAATAAAAATTGTCTCTCACTGTACAGAGAGTACTGATGCTCATGAGGGAGAAAGGCTTGGGGGAGGGGTGGAGGGAGGCAGTGGCTTTGTGGCTCTCGGTACTCTTGTTGACTTAGTACATGTTAAAGATCATTTTTCAGGAATTTATTTTGCTAGCTGGTAGAGAATCAGGATGGTTCTTGCCATAAGGTAGAGTGGGCAGAAGAATGCAGAATTCTCAGTGGACAAATGACTGTGTTATGTTTGTTTCCTTAGAGCAAAAGGGACACTGAGTTGCCTATGAGCATCACCCTTCCATGGCATCTTGAGGCATTAGGACGCCCTGCAGAGCAACTGCCACAGCGCTGCCTTATATATGCTGTCACTTGTCTGACCATGCCGTCAACTTGTCATGCTCACCAGTATTTGAGAGTTGATGGATACATCACAATTGATAAGGCTGCAGTGTTTTGGAATTTCAAGAAATGCTTTGTGTGCGGCTGAAACTTCGCAGCCGCTTTTATTACGCGAAACCAAAGCAGTATAGTGTAACATCCAAATTTCAGCTAATTGAACTGGAATCTTATCAGAATTTCCAGTGACGGCATTCTGCCAACTAGGTACATGTTATATGTAATCTCACGGGGATCTATGAGCTTTCTCAATGTAGTATCGCAAGAAGGCAAGTAGATTGCGTAGCTGTTTGTAACCTTCATTTGAGTTGAATATTAGGCAGTTTGTGATGGTGTTTTATTGCCTTACTGCTGCAGAAAAGATGGAGATGGATCTTTTTTTTTATCCTTCTGTTTAGGTCTTCAAACAGATTTTGCCACAGAACAGACTTTCTCAACGTTGTTTTGGTGGGATGAACAATAAAACAATTTGTAAGCAAACAACCATCCCTTCAAAAACAACCCCCCTAAAACAAAGAAACAATAAAAAAAAAAACTTCATTCATAAACATCTGCAAGAAACATGGAGTGAATTGACAAACTTGGTCCTCTCTTAAAGGAGACTGACAGTATCATGGTTAGCACCACATGTTTATATAAATGTGGATGTGCATGCATCTAGGCCCCTTATTAGCCAGCAGCTCTGATTAATACTGAGCATTTGAGTGAAGTGTTGACTAGTGTGTGTAGTTAATTAGATGTAAGCATCTAATGGACCACTGTTGACAGTTGCTTCCCATTAAATGGTTATCTCTGTTAAAGAGACATGTTGCTGCAGTTTTCTTTTGAACACCAGACTTAGAATATGTGCATTAAAGCTCAGTTTGTTGATTAAATTTCAGGTGAGCTTTGCAAAATGCTACCCCATTGGAGAGAATTTGAAGGTATAAAAATCTTTTAGCTGGTTCCAGTGATAGTTACAGCTGAAGCCAATTTTATTTTTCTGGTCATAGAGAGACTGAACTAAGCAAATAATTCATATTTAACAAATATATTACAGAATCATAGAATGGCCTGGGTTGAAAAGGACCACGATGATCATCTAGTTTCAACCCCCCTGCTATGCGTCGGGTCATCAACCACCAGGCCAGGCTGCCCAGAACCACATCCAGCCTGGCCTTGAATGCCTCCAGGGATGGGGCATTCACAGCCTCCTTGGGCATATGTATGCATTTAGATATCCGTACATTTATTATGGGCAATCAGTGTAGCTTGGCCTTAGAAAAGCTTTTACTTTACAGTGAGCTTTTTTTTTGTGGTGCACTTAAAGTACTTGTAAAGTAAATTTACAAGCAAAAATATAATTTCAGGTCTTGATGCTGCACCTGCAGTGAAAATGTGAAATATTTTCTTGTCACTCAACCAGCTAAAACTTGCAAAAACACGTCTGCCACAGGAAACAACCAATTAAATCATAAAAAAACAAGGTACCTGTTATGAATAGACCTTTCTGTAAATGCTACTGTTCTGTGTGTATGACATGTGTTCTTCATACCTCGTACTCATTTTTCTGCTTGTAGATCTTTGAATTTTCACACGTGTACTGCTTAAGCCATATCGCATAAGCTGCCTGCTTCCTGCTGCTTCTTTTTATCAACAAGAATTGTGCCGATGTCAGTCTTCCAAGTTTGCTTTTTCCCTTCCTGGTATTCTGATTAACTACGGCTCTGCTGGTGTTTTTTTTTTTTTATTATTATTATTATTTTGGTTGGTTAGGTTTTTTTTTTTACAGCATTTATTACTGCTGTTTTCATAATGGAAAGTTTATAGTTTAAAATCAATTGCTAGATGATTTTATTTGGTAGCAGTGATTTTCTGCAAACTTCCCACGCAATGTTGTGAGGCCCCACAAAACCACTGTATTGTACTCATTAACTCCTTCTCTGCCTGTAAGGCTGCAGCATTTTTTTTATGGGTTCTTTGTTATGGAATAAGTGTTCTTTTTTATGAAATAGGACTATATGTATTTTTTTTAGAAATATGTTTAAGCGACAAGACTACTTTGTGTATTAACTTGTGCGAATGATTTTTTTTAGTCTTCAGTTTTCAGTAGAACCAAGGTTAGGTGTAGCACTAAGGACAAGTGAAGAAAGCAGCAGGAGCCAGAATCCGAGTTCCAACTCTGAACTCCCTTTCAGCATCTGGTTTTAGGATTTGATCCCAGTGAAATTTCATGATGTTCTGCTTTCCAAGACTGGCTTTCAAATACAGTTTACGGTGGTTTTCCTCTACTCCCATTGACAGGACTGAGAATATTGTAGGCCTTCTCTGAATCCCGAATGGTATGAGTAAATAAACTCTAAATGGGATTTCTAGGACAGGAGACTTAACCTTCTTGCAGCCACTTTTACACAATGTATGCAGCTGTCTTGTCTCTACGATGACACCTCATCTGGCATGTGCCCACTGTTAGCTTACTGTACAAAGAGGAAGAAATAGTGAAATGTGTCATAATTAATGTCTTTTAAGTATAGGATGCAAGTCCTATACACCAACAATAAAGCCAGAAACATAATAGTGAAAAGCATGAAATTCAAAACGGTCCGGAATGGCTTTTTGAAGGGAAGCCTGTGGATTGCCTGTTCTTGAAATCCGTTCTTTGTCCTCAAAACATTTTTCACAGGTGCTGGAAAAGACATTGGGCTTATTTGATGAGTGACGGTTGTTATTTAAAAAAGTCACGTGTTAGAAGAGCAGGCGCCACTAAACAAGAGGACTTGACAGTTCCATCTGTAATGTTTTTGCTGGCAGAGTGAATCAGATATCGTTCCAAGGTCTGTACAACGCATGCTGCAAACCTCTAACACTGGAAAGAACTTCAGAGTTTAATGTGTTCTGGCTTCGTGTTACATAAACAGGGGTCCCCATGGTCCTATATTGATTGGGCTTGTGTTCCACCACTGTTTTTGCGGGTATATGCTAGCCCATAAAATCACATTTTTGTTTTTTCCTGCCAACTCTCTTCTATTACTTTGTCTATTAGGCTGCAGTGGTGAGTGCTACAGCTGGTGTGCCGAGGGATCCAGCGTAGAGCAGTCAGACCACTAAATCTGTGGCTGATGAGCTTGGGAGAAACCCCTTGCAATTTGATAGTACAATTAAATGTATGTCATGAATTGTCAGAATTACTTTATGCTATTTTGAGAATGACTGCATATCCCTTGGTATCGGCACAAACTAATATCGCAAATACTACAAATACTTTGCAGCATATATCTAGCAGTGTAACCTAATAAAAGGACTACTGTTTGTAACCCAGAAGTAGTCAGACAGGGAGAAGAAGACCCCAAAGAGAAGGATCACATTTAACATACTCCAGTTATTACATTTGTCTTCTCCCTTACTGTTCAGCTCTTGGTTTCTTGTGAAACTTGTTGTTGTCCGTGCACCTGAGCATGAACCATGGAATAACAATGAAATCAGGAAGCTTTGCTGACTTTCTTCAGTGGCTGTCTTTTGACTGTACAGCTGGACATACTCTGAAGATTTTAAATTTTTCTTTAGCAAGCAGCAGTTAATTTGACTTAATCCTTCTTCAAAGACTGTGGCTTCTCTTGTCATCTCACGCAATTACACAGTGTGTTTAAAGTAGGTATGTGTGGCACCTCTGTGGTTAAGGACTCTGCAAACTGATATCTGTAGACTCAGCGTTCAGTACGCTGCTTCCTGTCACTTACAGCTGTAGAAGAACAATATGAAAGCTTTTCCAGGCTTTGCACTGGTTTGCAATGCCTTGTTGGTGTGTATAGTGCATTTCCCTTTGGAGTTCTTCAGTGGTAGAGCTTCCAGTGCCGTGCCTTAGCTATGCTTGCAAACATTTCCACTAGCTTGTGCTCAGCTGTGCTGGATGGTGAGGATCAAGCTGTGCTTGGTATAGCAGGGTTAAAATTTAGTAGAGACTGAAAGGTTGAGGAAAAAGTGTCTTTTTATTACACTTTTTTGACTGTCACCAGCATTCATGTGAGCAAAGTACTGCTAGCTCTTATTTCACTGCCAAGGAGTGGATGACAATAGGCTTATTTTTCTTAGGTAATGAAGTCATCCTCTCGCCTTCAGCTGTTGTGATATATAAGATGTTATGACTAGCATTCTGATTTCTCAGCAGACTTCCTTGTGCCAGTGTCATTAGGACTTTATCCCAAAATAATCAATTCTCTGCCTTCTCTATGTAAATGAGAAAAACGCACCAGCTGGCAAATAATTTTTTTTCCTATCTGCAACTTCTGTCCTTGCAATCCCTTTCATGTGCTTTGTTTTCACAAAGCTGCCTTTTTCTACATGGAGGTAACGATTACCTGACAGAATTGGCCAAAATTCAGTGCGCTATTTTGTCACAATGAGCAAGGATCTACTAATGTGTGAAAGTGATAGGAACAGCCCGTCTTAGTGCTGTGAACCATCTCGGAAAATCAAGCATTCACTGTACGTCTATTCTCTTTTGAAGAAGAGGAATTTTGTTTACTTTGGTGAGGAGATTGTGCAACCACGCTAAAGTGGAACGAGGCCTATCTAAAATGGAACCAAGAAAATGTTACTGGAGGGCAAGAGTTATGGGGCCTTTGGGTAAAACAGTTTCTTACACAAGAAGTAGAAACCTAAATATTGGAGCCATTTAAAATTCAACCAGAGACAGTGTTTCCAGCATATATTTGTACCCTAGTCTCCAAACAGTATGATCTTATAATAAAGTCTTTCATTCAGTGACTGTCATGAGTTTCAAGACAGCAAATAGCTGAGAGGCCAAGAACAAGTGCAAATCCAGTTCTATTCTTTGAATTTGAGAATTGCTTTTATTTTGCATTTGTTATTCGTGCATGTGTACCTATAAATGAGTTTCATAAAATTAGTCTGCGTAAATTTGAACTGCAAAGTTAATTCATTCAGAGTGGACTGATAGGGGAAGGAAGATATGCAAATGTTTCACAGAATCACAGGATCACAGAATTGTAGGGGTTGGAAGGGACCTCCAGAGATCATCGAGTCCAACCCCCCTGCCAAAGCAGGCTCCCTACACCAGGTCGCACAGGTAGGCGTCCAGGTGGGTCTTGAATATCTCCAGAGAAGGAGACTCCACAACCTCCCTGGGCAGCCTGTTCCAGTGCTCCGTCACCCTCACCGTAAAGAAGTTCTTGCACACACTGGTGCGGAACTTCCTATTCTCCAGCTTCTGGCCATTTCCCCTTGTCCTGTCTCTGCACACTGCTGAAAAGAGTCTGGTCTCGCCACTTTGCCCCCCACACCTTAGATATTTATAGACCTGGATCAGGTCCCCTCTCAGTCTTCTCTTCTCAAGGCTGAACAGACCCAGTTCTCTTAGCCTTTCTTCATAGGGGAGATGTTCCAGGCCCTTCACCATCTTTGTGGCTCTCCGCTGGACTCTTTCCAAGAGATCCCTGTCTTTTTTGTATTGGGGAGCCCAGAACTGGACACAGTACTCCAGATGAGGCCTTACCAGGGCAGAGTAGAGGGGGAGGATCACCTCCCTCGACCTGCTGGCCATGCTCTTTTTAATGCACCCCGGAATACCATTGGCCTTTTTGGCCACAAGGGCACACTGCTGGCTCATGGCCAACCTGTCGTCCACCAGGACACCCAGGTCATTCTCTGCAGAGCTCCTCTCCAGTGGGTCATCCCCCAGCCTGTACTGGTGCATGCAATTATTCCTCCCTAGGTGCAAGACTCTACACTTGCTTTTGTTAAACCTGCATTTAGTATTTCACAGAATCATGGAATCATGGAATGGCTTAGGTTAGAATGGACCTTAAAACCCATCCAGTTGCAACAGTCTGCCATGGGCAGAATTGCCAAATACCAGCTCAGGCTGCCCAGGGCCCCATCCAGCCTGGCCTTGAGTGTCTCCAGAGATGGGCACCCACAGCTTCTATGAGGAACCTATGTCAGTGTCCCACCAACCTCTGAGTAAAGAATTTCTTTCTAATGTTTAGCCTAAATCTCCCCTCTTTAAGTTTTAGGCCATTCCGTCTTGACCCGTTACTGTTTATATAAAGATGCTGTTTTCTCTCCCGTTACTTTTCATGCCAAGGGCTGCATGACAAAAATCATTACTCTAAGGAAAAAGTCACGACAGTATTATTTGAGGGTAAGGATGTTCCAGTGTTGTGAGTTCATTTTCTGGTGAAATAAACAGAATCCCCACTACCATTGCTCTGGGTCATAAATTTCTTCCTGTGTCATTAAAGGGGACACAAACTCTGTAAAGATCAAGTAACTTTTGCCAAGTTAGCTTTCAGTCAGCTAAGGCAGTGGTTTCTTTTATCTGTTTCTTACTGCATCATTTATTTTCATAGGATCTGAAAGTAGCCAACATACTAGGGCACTGTTGTGGAGGTACAAGTGATAGGGCATTACCCCCAAACAATTTTTACTTTGTACAGTGAAGGTGGGGAGGGAAAACAAATATATGAAGTAGAACTTCCATTGTATACAGTTTACCAACTTCTCCAAAGATCCTGTGTCTTGGTTGTAGATTTTCTTGTAACAGCTCCTGCTGCTTCCTTCCCTTATCTTGCCAGATCTTGCACATGCTTGCCTGGTGACTCTGAGCAGCACAGTGCTCCACATGAAACACATGGTGTAAAAACCTGGACATGTTCATTCCTGGCTTTCTATTTCTTTCTTTTCCAACTTTAAGCTTCCATTACTGTGGATAATAAAAACTATCCTTAATCTCTCTCTCATTCCTTCCCCTCTCCCCCTTTTTTCTTTTTTTTTTGAGATCTGCCTGTAGCCTTCCTCTCCCAGTATGATGGCTGAAGCATGGAGTTCAAAGAGTAATCAATCTGAGATTTAGTGGTATTTATTACAGAATTGTACTGACTTTAGAACATGTCTTTTCTCCCTTGCACACAATGTACTTGGATCACAAGCATCTGATCTGTCACGTTACAATTACAGCAATGCAAGTGGAAGCAAATCTTTTGCTTTCATAGTGTATGTGGGGCTGTTGCTGGCTGTTTGATCTTTGTGACTCTGCTGAGCATTACCATGTCACCGTGTGCAAAGCAGACTGTGACTGAAACGAGCATCTCTTCACCTAGAAGAAAGATATGCTTCTTAGCAAAGCTTGTGATTGTGGTGAACTTCACCACTAAGCTCAGTATTTAGTTTACTTTTGCAAAGTGAACGCAAAGGACTTCTAGCAGTGCTTTGTGGCCCTACTATTACATTTGGTCATTCAGTTTCAAAAGTGAAAAGTTCTCTAAGGTGGAATCCTTCTAGTGTGAGCATGTCCAACCTGCAGTCTGGCACAACTCATACTGTGGCCCTCCTCCTACCCTGGCCCAGGTTTCACTCCTACGCATCAGCAGCAACCAAACACTGGTGTGCTGATAACACTGTCTCAGCTGAAACCAGGACAAGGGGAGAGTGCAGTGCAGTGCAGTGCAGTGCAGTGCAGTGCTGACTCTACCTCTCACACCCACCACACACGCTCAGTCAAATGGAGACCTGAGTGTATTATGCATTACATGTGCTTGTGCCACTTGGTGAGTAAAACACAGCAAGTGTAGATAATAATAATTTCAACCTACCTAGTGGCATCTCAGAAGAAAACAAAACTTTGAAAGACGAAAAATGGACAGTGAAAAATGGACAGATGAGTACTTTTTTGTTGAGACAAATTTGTAAGGAAATTTTGTCAGTTTTCAAAGGTTACACTTTGAAAAGACACTATATGCAAAAAACGTATGCTTTTCGTGCTTTGACAGTAGATGAAAGTACTGATGCTGCAGATATTGCTCATTGTGCCATTTTTATTAGAGGTATTGATAACAAATGTGATGTCACTGAAGAAATGGCTTCTTTGGTGCCATTAAAAGACGCAACTAAATCTATTTGTATGAAACAGTAAAAATTACACTGAAGAGATTTTATTTAACTTCTGTCAGCGTATCTGGTATAGCTACTGATGATGCCCTGGCCACAGTTGATAAAAAAGAAGGATCTATAAAACTAATAGAAGACAATGTAATTGCCACCAGCAATTCACATTTGATGAAGTATCACTTCTTTGTACAGCAAGAAAATCTATGTGTGAAAGCGTTAAAAATTGGTAATGTTATGTAAATCATCATCAAAGCTGTGTATTTCATAAAGCCCAGGGGATTGAATCATGGTCAGTTCTAGGAGTTGCTTGAAAGTGTGGATGCTGATTATGGGGGCATCATTTACTTTTCTGAGAGAAAGTGGCTAAGTCAGGGTAAGATGCTTAAAAGATGTTATGATTTGCAGAATGTAATCAAGTCACTTATGGAATCAAAAGGAAAATTTGTGATAGGACATGAGTTATTGGTAGCATTGACCACTCATTTAAATGAATTTAACGTGTCTTCAAGGTGAAAATCAGCTTATCTGTGCCACATTTCAAGCCATAACAGCATTCAGAATGAAACTAATTATGGCAAGATCAAGTTATGGCAAACAATTTTATGCATTTTGATACATTGGCAAAACACAGTCCCGTGAACAGCAAAATATATGCAGCCATGCTTTCTGATTTGGTAAAGGGATTTGAGAACCAGTTTCAAGAGTTCAAAAAAAATCATCTGTTTTTTTGTATACTTGTTACTCCGTTTTCAATTGTCATAATTACCTGTGAATTTTCAAATGGAACGTATAGAGTTGCAATCCGAGTTCAAAAAAAAAATCTGATTGTGTCTTTTTACCTGACTTCTATAAAGACCTCTCTTACCAGAGAAAGATATCCCTCACTTCATAGGGATGGCCTTGTTCATGTCATTGCTTTTTGGCAGTATGCACATATGTGAACAATTATTGTCAAGAATGAAGCACAGGAAGAGTAAAATTTCATCAAAAATCTCTGACAAACACCTCACAAACTCACTAAGACTTGCAACCAGTGCAGCTGAACTAGACATTGAAGCATTAGTTTCACAAAAACAAGGTCAATATCCTGCTAGTTTTGTGTTTTTGTTGCTCTATTATTTTTTTTTATGTTTTAAATATAAAAAAAGTAAGTTTTGTTACTTATATACATGAACTGTATTATATATTTTATATGTGGCCCTTTTCCTCACTTAAAATAGCTAGGGGAAACCAGAAGGTTGGATGCCCATGCTCTAGTTCTTCCCTGATATTTTTTTTTCACAAAATGGGACAATTTAACCTTGTGAGTAAACAACAGAAATATCCATATCTGCTGGAAGGATATTGACTTGCTGAAAACAGTATGAATGCCCAACCTGTTACCATATTTACCAACATTCTATCTGGCAGTATGACTGTGTGAAGCCCCATTGTACCCTGAAGTTCAGCAGAGAGCAGATGCAGCTGTCAGACGGCTGAAAGTCAGCACTGTGATTGCTGCTGCACACCCAGAAGGCTCTGATTAGATTCTAACTGGGGGAAAACACTTCAAGAAAAGTCTGTCTGTCTTTGGAGTATTACTTCTGCCTTGGCTCGTGCAGTAATTTGGTTCTGTGGGTACCCTCTGCAGTGATGAGGTGCCATGGGCGCTGTAAGCTGAACCTGCCTCAGGGGTGCTGGGGGGGTTGGGGCTGGCAGCTTAGGGAGGAAACCACTCAGTGTTTCAGAGCCTTCCTCAAATTCAAGGACATAAAGTTATGATAATTATTAAAAACACACGCGTCAAGCAATCTGGCTTTAGGTCAACCTTCTCATTTCTCCTAAGAATATTTACAGTCAGAATAATTAATCATTTAGGCAGTCAGAACTGACAGCTGTTGCTTGATGGAGGAAATCACACAAGGAAAGAAAAACTGGCAAGAGGTTGTGGGAATACTGAAGTGGCCTTCTGCATTGTTCAGAGTGACAATTTTGTTCATTGTTTGCTTCGGACCCTCCTTTATCTCCAGGCTGGTCAGCTGGTTAGCTTTGTGCCTGCAGGGGTTCAGAAAGGTTGGGACACAGTGCTGTGCGATGATCACACAATTGTGCGCAGCGCTCGGCTCCTGTATCCTTGCCATAGAACAAAAGGGCTATTGTTCCCAGCCTAATAATAAAGTAGGAAAATAATCACGAAGGTCTTTCCTCCAGATAGAAGGTTGGCTGAGCTGCGAGCCAGAGGGAGCGACGAAGAGTTTATCTTCTGGAAATGGCTTCTCCAGTTTGCGTTTCCATTTCACTGTCTTTTACAGATGTCAAGAGAAGGTGCTTTGTAATACAACTGGAAAGTCAGGTAGGGTTGATTTCTGACTGTGAGCTGATGATATGGGTAATCTAGCACTGGAAACTTTTTTTTTTTTTTTTTTTTTAAAGGCTTGGTTACAGTTCAGTTTTTAGAATCATTAAATCCTAGTGGAGGAGCAACCGGTCCTTTGTGTGTGCATTTCCCTGTTAGATCGCTGAGGCCTGTTAGTAGCAGCATACCCCAATAAGAAATTACTGAGGGACTTGCCAAAGTATAACCAGTAGTATATATTTGTCTCTTATGGGAGCCAACATTCTGCTGAAGTGAACTAGGATATGGAGCCACTTCTAGGAAAATCCACTCTTGAAAGGTACTGATGTAGCAAAATACCTCATGTGAAACTAATTTTTTATGGGTTAGCACAGTTCTGAAAACAGTGGCCGGAGCTCACTTTTTTACTTGATGTCAGACTTCTCCTTCGCCCATCTGATTCAAGCTTGAGCAGTACAACATGTGGAGGTGTCATCTGTGGTAATTTCTAGGGTCACCTCCAGTCTGTGGAACATTTAGGAGAAATGCAGAAATTATCATCCTACATTTGGCCTTGGCCATTGCCAGTGAGACTTCTTTGTGTATCTTATTCTGTAGTAGTTTTGTGGAGTGCTGACCCTGTGCTTGTATTAGCAAAGTGCACATCTGTGCATTGTGCTTCCATGGATTTGCTTGATTCTAACATCAGTTTGCACACGTTTAAGGTGGTCACCATGAAATATCTATGCTATAATTTCTTGTACAAGCAAATGTACATCCAGTAAAGACAAGCCATGGTCATTTTAGTGATGTGAGAATGTCTAGATGAGATACATAGAGGGAGATGAGAAGGATCCACAGTGTGCAAAGTCAAAAGAGATCTCAAACCAGTTAGAGCAGTGGAGTAACTGGTAGTGGTCACTTCCTTTCCTGCTGTTTTTTTCACCTTTTCAGTTTTTTTCATCCAACTTGCAAGTTTGGTCCTTTACTGCTCCAGTCTCTGTTTTATTTCAAGGATGGCAATGTTTGGTGCACCAGTGCACTGAGATGTGTGTGTGATAGGCAGCTGTGCTTTGGGGATGTTGGGTGGAAGCTAATATAACACATGCAAATACTTTCAAATAATTCTCAATGGACATTTCCTACATCTGAGTTCCATGAGAAGGGGGGCTTTGGTGATTAGTATTTTGTTTTATTTTATTGGGGTTTTTTTTGACAGCTGACTACTCTGAACAATGTAATTGGAAAGAATAGTTGTTTGGATTTTTTTACACTTTATGGCAAAGATTTTGCTTTCAATTCTGTTAGACTGACAAAGGCAGGATGCTAATATTTCTTCTTGAATAATTCTCTCATTTTCTTGGGTGTGGGCTAGCAAACCCTGCCTGCAGTGATGTTGTCATTGTGATCTTTTGCACTTTCGCTTCTAAAAGAGACTTTATCTTTAATGTGCTCTTCTGCCGGTGTGCATTTAACATGGTTTGGGTGACTAAAGAAGGCACCTGCCTTTCTGCTTTGCATGTTTTACTGGACAAGTTCTAGTGCTTTCATCTGAACTTTGGTATAGCCACGGGCAGGTACAGAATGGTATTTTGTTCTCCTTATACTGAACCCAAACATTTTCACTTTTCATCACATCTGAGTTTTTGATCCTGTACTAATTGACCACACTAAAACAAGAAGACCATTACTTACGCTAAGAGTCCATTGCTTGTAAAACAATAATCAAAGCAAGCCAGAAACTTGAACTGCTAGATTTCAAACTTCCCTTTCAACATTCTATGGGTATTTCCATGGAAATGTCTTCTCCAGTTTTGGGTTGTTTGGACTGGATTGTGAGAAACCATAGCATTTTCTTTCTGTTGTTCACACGGTAACTATTTTGAAAAATGGCTGTGTGATTAAAGGCTCTGGAACTGAATGCTAATGGCTGAAACCTTATGGTTTCGCTGTAAGCACATAACAAAGCGTATTTATTGATGCATAGTTTCAGATAGCTAGAAAGGCAGTTGTTTCACAGTGAAAAAGTGAAGCAAGCAGCTGAACAAAAACCCTGCTGTCATTTGGCAATGCAATCATGAGCAAAACCTGCAGTTATGTTAGAGACCACTAATGTTTGGTATGTTGATGGCAAACCGTTCATTTTATTTGTGATGGCAGATCCCCAAGTGTCTGAACGCTGCAGCACACAGCAACAGATGCAGCCAAAATTCACAA
The DNA here is from genome assembly GCA_037305975.1 of Chrysolophus pictus. Lineage (NCBI taxonomy): Eukaryota > Metazoa > Chordata > Aves > Galliformes > Phasianidae > Chrysolophus > Chrysolophus pictus. The sequence continues at coordinate 23,333,026 of CM074577.1, read as the reverse complement.
ACACACACTTCTGCCTTAAAGCACTTTCTTATTATGTATGGGCAGTTTAGGATAGGGGCTGTTTGGTTTATGACTTTTTTTGTCCTGTCATATTCCCTTCCGAGCTCAGTTTATAATTCCCTGGACTTTTGTGTACAAATAACAGACGCTGAATCCTCTGTATTGTTTTGCTCTTAATCAAGTACTGTTGTTTTTATTTGGGGCCAGGTTTGTTATTTTTAAGCGTTTTCCCAGTATTTCTTCTCTTTTGGAAAGTTTTTAAGAGCCATTAGTGACCTCTGATAGCAGCAGGTCTGTAAAATTCTGACAGTGATTTTTTTTTCTTTTGGCATTTCTAAGGTAGCCAGAACCTTGTGGGTGACACAGAGCACACTGGAAGTTTACAAGTGTCAAAACTGAAATCCTGTAATTATCTTCTTCCTTGGGTGATAGAAAATTAATTATGTTTAAAAAAAAGAGAATTTGTTGGTAGTTTTATTTCTTAGGCTATAAACAACAAAGACCCCGGTTTTGATTAACTTAGTTAAATGTGGAAGTAGTGGGTGGTTTTGTCTCTCCTTGCACTTGAAATGAACTCTGTACAAGGGAGTACAAGCATCGATCTGGTCTCCGATCCTAACCTGAAACTGGCCTTAAGAAAAGAAAATCCCTGTTTCTCCAAACTGGTTTTATGGGATCTGGGCTTCAGTCAAGCTCAGAGAAATTAAGTGGTTAGTACAGTTTTTTTCACCTTAACCATACAAACTTGTGCTTTTTCACATTGTTGTGATTCTTAAACAAAAGTAGGCATTTCTGGCTCATGCTTCTGCGTTGTAATTCAGGTCAGAAAGCAACAAAACTCTGGGAGTGGCAAGCCTGTAGAGACAAATGCTGCCAAGTTCCTCACAGCCTTGATATGAGCTGCATGTGTATGCTGGTGATAGAGATGAGTACAAGCTGTCCTGGGATGCTCAGAGGAGAGGTGGGAGGTGCTGCTCTGAGCATGCAACACTTTGTAGCTGCAAGATTCTTTTTTCATGACTTTTTCTATGGAAAATTCTGAGCTAAGAGAGGAGGGAAGACAAACATAATCAGAAATCTGTGCTATAGGAAGGGAGCAAAACAGCCTTACTGTCAATAACCATATGTTGAAGATCATGGAAAGTAGTTGCATGATGAATTCCGTTCTTAGGTGCTTCTCTGAAGTTATATTTAATCCATTTCTTGACAGCCATCTTTTCAATCTCGTGTTTCTCAGTATGTTGTGTAGAGTAACATCTTTCTACAAAGATGTTTGTCTATTTATTGAAGCGCCTTACACCATCTCACAACCATATAGCTTTACTGCTATGGTCCCAGTTAGTTTTCTCCATCTTGCTTCACCGAGTCTTGGCTTAAATAAGGGGATAACTTCACTGGGAGCAGAGCCTGTGTTTATCTATGGCAATGAGAAGATGTGCCATAAAGTAACAGAAATGCCTGGATTGGGAGATGGGTATGGCTGGATAGCTTAGAGGACAGAGGAGCCATTCAGTAAAGGAATGCTTCTAATTGCTTATTCTGTTGAGTGAGATCAGAAGAAGAGCGCCTTCGAAAAATACTATCTTATTGAAAAGCTATACTTTGATTTTTCTAGTTATTTAGTCTTTTGTTTGTTTGTTTGTTTGTTTTTTGTTTTGTTTTGTTTGGAAGACTGAAACTATTGCTGATAATCATTAGTGACTTTTGAAAGAGTTGGTCTTTCAAAAGGCTCTGAAAACTGATGGACTAAATTTACAGCACTTCAAGGCTACTGTGCAGTAGCTGGTGGTGAGCATGGAAATGCTCACCAGATGAGCAAGCTTCCAACAGCCAAGATTTACAGCACTAACTCAGATAGCAGAAGCTAGTGGTCAGCCTTATCTTTCATCAGGATGGAGCTATTGCCATATAACAGATTCTTTTCCAACACTGTTTTGTTGTATAACACAGGATTGGCAAAGCATCAGACAAAATGGTTCTTCTGTTCTCTCTGGACTGTTGTCCTTCCTCTCTAATCTTCTCCAGGGCCTGCTACAGAATCTCTCCCCTCTTCTGCCTCTTCTGTCCCTTCTTTCTCGAAGACTAAACAAACCAAACCATGAAAACCCCTAACTACAGGCCCACCACGTCTGAAAACTTTGTGGGCGAGGTCTTATGCTAAGGCTGCATTCCCTGAGATGGAACCACTTCTGAAAACACACATGGGTTAGTCACCCATTTTTTTGTGACTATCTGATCTTAGCAATAGAAGAGTGTATTTTTTGTGGCTATAATTTGCTTCAGTGCATACACTTGTGTAGAAAAGCTGTGTATAGTTTTTCACTACTGGTGCTTGACATGCCCCTTTCATTCCTAAAAAATTTCCCCACCTCTCATGGATGCAGAAAACAGTTTCACCTCCTTGGCGCTCACTACTGCTGCTAATCCTGTTGTATGAAGGAATAGAAATGGATGCAAGGTGACCCTTAATGGGAAGAAAACATTAATTAACAGCCCTGAGCAGTTCTCATTGAGGAATAACTTTCTTCACTCCATGGAAACAGCATTTCTCATGAAGTTCATTATATATGCAGACTTGTTAAATTCTTTAAATGGCCCAAGTCTATGAGATGCTCAATGCTGTGAACTGCTATGGGAATCACAAGGAGTTTCAACATGTGCTTCTTGCTTGCAGGGGGCATTAAGAATCCCAGTAGGTTAGTGAAGGAGGTGCTGGTGTATTTATTAAGTTAGTTAGTTTACAGTGTTCTTGTAATCACTGTATGTTAAATGCAAGTTTTGAGCAAACTACGAGATGAATTAATCTCTCCCTAATTAGAAATCTGTCTTGTGAAGGAGGAAGGAAAAGGGCTGTTCTTTTGATTGAATAACACTAAGATATGCTGTTAGCATAACTAATTATAAAACCCAGTAGATAACTCTTGCAGATCATAGAAGTGAGGGTAAGGCCATGGAAGCAACTGGGAGACTTTTTACAGATACTGTATTTTTCTGTGAGAGCAGAAATATGGTCATATCTCTTTCCTGGCTGTATGAAGAGCTTGCTAAATTGTGTTAGCTCAGTGTACAGTAAATGAGTTTATCAATATGTTATATTAGTAGCAGCTGCTAGCAAGTAGAATGGAAGTGAATGGATCTATAAAATGTGTGCTTGAATCTGTGGCTTTAAAATACACTGCAGATTTTAATTTCCTCTCTTCCTGTTTTTTCTAGGGATTTTTTAAAATTATACATGCATGTACGAATATTTAAAATAAACATTACTTGCATACATATTGTATATGTTTAAGTGCCCGTGCTTTCAAAATTCAGTAGGACTTGTCAGTAATACACTGTGGAACCTGAGAGGGGAGAGAGCAGATGGCTTGCACCGAAATGCCTTCTCCCTTCTGGATAAACTTAACAGTGCAAGATTTAGATAGAAGTTACAGTGCTTGATCCTGGAGTTTAGCTCAAAGGCATGGCCATAGCTAAATCCAAGCATTGCTATTCAGCAGGAGTGTGCCTGTACTGCTGAACTAGGCTCTCATTTTTTCATTTAGTTTAGTCACTTGAAATTTAATAAGGGAATAGAAGGCACTTAGGTTGCCTAATATTTTCAGAGGAGGATGTCAAAAGCACTATTCTGTCTGTTGACGCAGAGAATGTTTCTGAGGAAGGATGTTTTTTCTTTGAAAAACGCTGACTAGTCGGAATCCAAACTTTGTAACAGGAATGCATGCATCTGCAGAAGCAGAGGTGCCATCTGGTTTTGAAATAGCCAGGAGTTCAGTTACTAAGGGTATTTACCTGAGACATAGGGGACATGAACTCAAATCTAACCTCTCCCTGAGTAAGGCAAATCCCAGTTTTCAGGCAGACATCTTTGGAGGGACCTATTTCCATCTAGTGAGAAGTCAATATTCAGTTGCTTAGATAGCTTGTTGAGTGGAAAAGGTTATACACCCGCTTCTATTATCTAAAGAAAAAAATTGAAACAATTGTTTTTACAAGTGATTTTCACTTTGGTAAAATTCTCTCTCAGGTTAAGACGCTGTTTGTAAAGAACTGTAATTGTACTTTGGTTTCAATTTAGTTTGCCAACTCAAAGAAGAAGAGTGGTATTGGCAAATGGTTGTGCCCCATTTGAGGATGTGCTCTCATCTCAGCTGTCTTTTACGCTCTTTGAGGTTGTGCTCTGTTACTTAGTTTGAAAGCAGTGATATTTTGCTGGTCTACTGTATTAAATATGTTTGTTTGTTTAATTTTCTATAGTGGATAAAAAAACTAAGGCATGCCAAAGAAAGGAGGTCTAACTGCTTGGGGCCAACATGCCCTTTTCCAACAGCAGATAAATGACTTGGGTGTTGAAAATGGGTTTGCTTATAATACTGCAAGTCTTTTCCATATCTCTGAACTGTCTCACTGTGAATGAACTTTAAGTGTATTTGGTTAAGTGTTAGACAAAGCTAATGATAGCAGTAAGAAAATAGCAGCTTTGGTGGAGGCTGCATACTGACTGCATCTTAAACCTTCCTAACACTTGTAACTTAGAGTTGCATAAATGGCTTCACTTCTGCCACAGCTACCCGATACATTTCCATGCTATTTGTTGAGCAGTTGCCTGCTGCTCATAACTGGAGTAACAGCTGTAACACTGCAGAGCACATTTTGAACATATAGCGTTGTTTTCAGCAACTCTATCTGTAGTAGCATTTCCCAGGATGCTGTGTTGAAAAACAGGATTTGTCTGCATGAAGTGTTGACTGCATGTCACTGGGAAAGAAGAATGAGTGAGTGGTGATTTGATTGTTTTCCTCCACTGAAATGTGCTATTGGAGATTCAGGTCACTGTTCATGCCTTATCACTGTTCAGGAGCTTCTCCCTTTTGCCTTCCAGTAGAGTTACAGGTTTTTGTCTACTTGACTGAAAAAGTTCCTTGGAATTCACTCGGCCTTACACAGAGTAGTTAAAAGCTGAGATTACACTTGTCTCTTCTTCTGTCCAATTTGGTAAGCACTGATTAAGCAGAAGCTGCACCTGGAGCCTCCCATTTTAGATAAAATTTAGAGAGATGTCTGTGTAAGCTACTGCTGGTGCACCCTTGCTTCCTATTTGCTGGATGCAGTATGGCATGAGGAAGAGGTGCCAGGGAAATACACTTGGATCTGTAGCTCCTGCCCTGCCAGGTGGAGCCCCAGGGACTCAGGGGACAAGGTGTTTTTTCAGTCTCTGAAAGCGCAGGAGTTGGGATCCAAAGCTGCAGTTCTGTGTTTCCTTAAACTTCTGGAGCACTGTGAGGTGCCTCTTTGCAGTCACCTTTCAAAAACAGGCACTGAAATGGTCTGGTTAATAAGGAAGCAGTGCACTTTTCTGAGCACTATCTTGAAAGGTGAAGCTTTGTTGGAGGTAGGTTGATGTGAGATTTTGATTTTGATTTTTTTTTTTTTGTCTGACAAATTTTTGTTTTCATTATGGCTGCAGCCTCCAGGAAGATTTGTACTGATACAGGAAGCACAGTGTCTAAGAGAAAATCACTGCCTTTTCCCCATCCCTCCTCACCTGTGCATGATGATCTCAGAAAAGGGCACAGTAACAAGCTAAAGCTTCTTAGAAGCAGTGTAGAGCTGCTGTGGGCCTGTGGGGCACACTGTAGAGGTACTTATACCCATTCTGTGGGTCATTAACTATTCAGAGGTGACTGGGAAGTTTCAGGGAATGCTGTCTTCCTTACAGCTTCCTTCTGCTGCTTCATGGCCCACAGAACTACAAGGATAAGCACCTTTTGTTTGCTTCCACTGTGGGGACACAGGCCTCTGAAGTATTGCTTTGCAGCTGGAAGCAGCGCTGGCTAATAGCACAGGCTCTCAAAGGCAAGATGTTTGTATGGTGCACAAGTCTATTTCTATAGAAACATCCTCCATGGGTAATAATCACCATGAATAACTTCATCTCATCAGGAGGCTCTCAAGCAGGATAAGTATATGAAGGGCTGGATTAGAAAAATTAATGCTTAAGTGGAAAGGCTTTACATTCTTACCAGGTAGTTCATAAGCTCCCCTTACCCCCTGAAGGCATGATCTGTCAGTTTTTATGAAGATTAAAAACTTAAACATTGTTAAATGTGTTTCTTTTCAGTAAGCGTCTCATACTTACCATCAAATATGTGTCTCCCAAGTGGTGTTCAGTGGCAAGTGGATCTAAATGGGAGTAGGATTTTTGGAACTGAGGGTAGAAGTTCTGTGTGTGCAGTATCTTGTTTGTGAAGACAAAGCAAAATTCAGCTGTGGATTTGGATAGGCTGTCATATGTACTGCACAGCATCAGCTGTGAAGTGGATGAATCATAGAATCACAGAATCACAGAATAGTTTAGGTTGAAAGGGACCCCATGGATCATCAAGTTCCAGCCCCTCTGCCACATGCAGGGTCACCAACCTCCCCATTTAATACTAGACCAGGCTGCGCAGAGCCCCATCCAACCTGGCCTTGAACCCCCAGAGATGGGGCATCTACAGCCTCTCTGGGCAGCCTGTTCCAGCACCTCACCACTCTCATAGTAAAGAACTTACTCCCTGGAATCCAATCTAAACCTTTCCTTCTTGAGCTTAAAACCATTCCCCCTTGTAGCCATTGAGCTGCCTGCACATAAAGGAGTCTAAATTGATCACATGGTATAGTATTTCTTAGCTGTATTTCAGATGCACTTCTGATTCCTTCAGAATTTACTTTCGTTTCAGAGAATACGAACATCTAATATGCAAAAGGAAATGACCCAGGTTTAATGTCACTTGCCATGTTAATGGGTATTATTGTCCCAGAAGCTACACTCACAGATTTGAAAACCACTGTTTCATTGCTTAATTTGAACAGCAGTAAAACAATAATGAGTGGAGCAGCATGCACACTGAGAATGAGTCATTACGAGTAACTTCTCTGCTAGGAGGGGTGTGCAGCTCTGCAGTGAATTACTGAAGATGTTGTGAAAATCACCATCCTTTGAGGTTTTCAGGGCTCAGTTGGACTGAAGTGTTGAACTAGATGGTCTCTAAGAGGTACCTTGCAAGCAGTGTTCCCCTGATTAATTTTTCTTAGAATTGGTTAAGATTCAGCTGGAGAAGCATATTTTATTTTGGGTACTCTACTTAAAAAAGTAGTAAACAGGCTACCTCCTCTGCCTTCCAGTTGCTCGGTGGGGCCAGGAGCTGCCAGCTGATAGCAGCTGAGGTGCAGGGTCCAGAGAGCCAATAGAAAGATGTACACAGGTAAGCAGGAGTGGGCTCACCGGTCCCTGTGGGGCTCAAGGTGCTCTGTGGTTCTTGGTAAGTCATGCAGAAGAATGAGCATTTGCATTGGTGATGCTCAGAAGAAGCAAGAGCAACCTGATTTAAGGATGTGATTGTCCCTCAGTACTCTGCATTAGTGAGGCTGAGTGCTGTATTCAGTTTTGGGCCCCTCACTACAAGAAAGACATCAAGATCCTGGAGCGTTTCCAGAGAAGAGCAGTGAAACTGGTGAAGAGTCTGGATCACACGTCTTAGGGAGAGCTGCTGAGGGAACTGGGATTTTTCATTCTGGAGAAGAGGAGGCTCAGGGGAGACCTTACCACTCTCTACAACTACCTGAAAGGAGGCAGTGGCGAGGTGGGGGTTGGCTTCTTCTCCCAGGTTACCAGCAATAGGATGAGAGGTAATGGCCTTAAGTTGAATCAGGGGAGGTTCAGGTTGGGTATTAGGAAAACTTTTTTCTCTAGAAGAGCAGTAATGCATTGGAGCAGGCTGCCCAGGGAGCTGGTGGAGTCATCATACCTGGAACTGTTCAAGAAACTTGGAGATGTAGTACTTGGGGACATGGTTTGGTAGGCAGCACTGGTGGTATATGGACAGTAGGACTTGATGACCTTAGTGGTCTTTTTCAACCTTGTTGATTCTGTGCTTCTGTGACTGAAGAGCATCTACATGGGAGAGAAGAAAGAAATCTAGTAAACAAATCTTGCAAGACAGTGTTGAGTGAATACATGTTCAACCTGAAGGAAATTGGCATCAGAAAGAAGCAAACCGTCACTCCACTATAGCCTTTTACTTACCTGGAAAAAAATAATCTCTTTTTGTAAGACAGTGAACAGAATGAGAAGGGGCTTTAAATAACAGCAAAATGATCACTTAAATTTATGATAGTGGAGTGTAAGCATAGACCTCCTGAATGGACTGCGGAGTCTGTCAGTAGGTGCTTAAAAGTTTGAGTGTGGGGGGAACCTTTGAAGGTCATCTGGTCCAACTCCCCGGCAGTTAACAGAGCCACCTACATCTAGATCAGGGTGCTCAGAGCCTCATCCAGCCTTACCTTGGATGTCTCCAAGGGCAGGACATCCAACACCTCTCTGGGCAACATGTTAGCATAAAAACCTGTTTTCTTCCATCCAATGTAAATCTTGCCTCTTTTACTTTGATACCATTTCCCCTTGTCCTAACAGGTCCTGCTAAAGAGTCTGTCCCTTTCTTTCTTACAGTCCCCCTTTAGATACTGAAAAGCTGCTATCAGGTCTCCCTGGAGCTTTCTTATCTCCAGGCTGAACAGCTCCAGCTCTCAGCCTGTCCTTGTATGATCAGGTTCCATACTGTATGTTTGATTTTGTTAGTGCATTTGCAGAAACTAATACCAGTATGAATGACTGTCTCGTTGCTAATCAGAATAAATAACAATAATTAAAGACATTTGGGTTGTGTAAAACTGCACTACCACCACTACCCCAGCTTTCAAGCAGTAGTTGGCTTCCCAGGAGTATTGAACCCTTGGTGAATCCTAAGGCTTGTAAGAGCCTAGGACAGTGGCCAGTGGCCTTTCTGCTGCTGTGCTGTGATACACAGTAGCTGGTCTTTTCTCACGTCACTGGGGGAAATGCCATGTGGCTGATGCTGGGACCAGTGCAGATGTTTTGGGCTCCTTCCAGGAATGAGTGTATTTGTGTGGTGGCTTGTGGTGTGGGGAGCAGGACTCAGTGATCCCTTTTCAATTCTATTCTGAAGCTGAACTGTGGTCCGTGAGGAGTCATGCTTATCTAATGAATTTTTCTTGTGAAATGGAAAATCAAAGGCATTGTATTTCTCTAGAAACTATGGGTCAGTATAGCCATGGCTTTGCGTTATGAAGTAGCAGTTAAAAATAGCACTTATTTAGGCCCTGGGATGCAGTTTTCCAGCTGTGTTCTTAACCCCTGTTCCTGCAACATGTTGATTCTTGTTTTAAGTAAAGTTGAAGGTCAGGTACAATTTCTGCTGTCCCTCAACTGTGAATGGTTGTGTTCTGATGCCCACTGGTGGTTTTGCCAATAGTCAGTGAGGATTTCTTGCACAAAAAGTTGCTATGGAGATTCCTTGCTCAGCAAGTATAAATGTTTGGCTTTTATGTGAAAATACAGAATGATGCAAATCATTCAGCTCTTCTGCCAAAACATCCACCACTGAAGGATTCGGAAACAGTAACACTGCTATTCAAAATCAGTAACATTTTTAATGCAGTTTCTGGGGACAAATCTGCCTTATTGTTTCATACAGACTTGATTAGATCTTTTATTTTTAACTGACACTTTTTATAATCTCCATCTTCTTGGGATGCTTCAGAGTCAGTGATCTAACCCAGACACGTCATAAGGTAGTGAGGTCTCCCTGTGAGGCTGGCCATCTTTGTGGCAGTCCTGACAGACTCTCTTAGAGCTTGCACTTCAATGCAGCAACTCTAAGCAGCTCTTGGTGTAAATCATTCCTGGAGATGAGTAATAGCTGTGTTCATGGTTACATTACAGCAGTACAGTCCTGAACTTGTGCCACACTGACTTATTCCAGGGAACAAGCTTCTGTTTGGATAGACACTGGGAGATGTTTTCATAAAGAAGGTTTTTAATGAACTCAATCTTTTTTTTTTTTTTTTTTTTTAATTGCTTCTGAAATGCATTTTGTAGTATGAAGGAGTCATTTGTTACAGTGTGAATCAGCTGGTAATCAGTGACACAAAGTTCAGTTGGCAACCAGTTACCAGTGGTGGCCCCTCTGGGTTGATGCTGGAGCCAACAGTGTTTAACATCCGTGTTAACAACCTGGATCATGGTATAGTGTGTGTTCTTGGCTAGTCTGTGCATAATACCAGACCTGGGGAAGTGAGTGATATGCTTGAGGGGATGTGAGCCTCCAGAGCCTGGGAAAATGGCCTGACCAGATCTTCAGGAAGGTCACCAAAGAGAAATGCTGAGTCCTATACCTGAGGTGGAACAACTCCAAGCAAAAATGCTAGTGGCCAGCTGACAAGAAAGCAGCTTTGCAGACCATCTTGGGGAACTTGAGGCAGCAGTGTGCCCTTGCACTGAGGAATCCCAACTGCATCCTGGGCTGCATTAGCAAAAGCATGGCCAGCAAATTCAGCAAAGCTGTTCTTTCTCATTTAGCACTTGTGAAGCCATACTTGCTGTACTGTGTTTTCTTTGAGCTCCCCAGTTCAGGAAAGGCACTGACGTGATGAAGGCAGTCCAGTGAAGAGCTGTCACGGTAGTTCAGGGCCTGGAGTACCTACCTGTGAGCAAAGGCCTGATAGGGCACGACTTGCTTAGCTTAAAGAGGAGATGGTCTTGAGGAGTTCTTGCTGCTGCCTTTGACTACTTAACGGAAGAATATAGATGAGACATGGTCATATTTTTCTGACTGTGCTTTATGATGAAGGTGGATTAACCTTAGTTGTGCTGTCACACTGCCGGTGAGGTGAGCATGCTTGGCTCTGCTTTATTTCTTCAGCAGGAGAAGTTACACCTTATGGCCTACCTTTCTGAGAAGAGAAAAGAGTTCTGGGTAAAATTAAATCCAAAAACTAGCTCATGGTTTCTACGGTTCAGGTTTGTACATTTTCTTGTGAATGCATAGCTACTGACCATTTTCCACTAGTTTTGCTTCATTCCGTAGTTTTGAAAAATTGTTCCTGTCACCTTTGAATTCTGATTCATTACAGTCATCTGGGATTTTTCAAAATTGCTGTAAAAAAATGAGGGTTTTTTGTTTAGTTTTGGTCATTGTTTGTTTGAGGAGTTTGGAGTTTCTTTGTGTTATTTTCTTTTGTGCTTTATTTTTTGGGGGTGTGGGAGATGGAGGGGGGTATTTTTTTGGTTGGGATTTGGATTTTTTGTGAAGATCTTATTCCAGAAATTTCATGCAGCTTCCTGTCCCAACAATGCTGTGTGGTCACACAGGGAAGGAGAATGAAGGGTATTTGGAGGAAGAAACAGTGTTTAAGTAGAAATACTGGAATGACCTTCAAATGAGACAGCTTTTGCCCAGCCCTTGGTAAAAACGCAGAATCATCAAGAAGAATCTAATGGTAAAGGGGCAGCAAGAGTATGGCTGGAATTGGTATCAATAGCAGACTCATTTTACAGTTCTGAAGGAGAATCTTGCTGTCTAATGCTCTCTGAGTAACAGACAACTATAACTTCTTTTTCAGTCGCTTTGATACCGCTCAGTGTTATTAAATCTGCCAAGTAAATTGATTACATATACTTAAACAGTAACTGCTTTGGAACAACACTCAAAGCAAGGAACTTGGAGTCAGGTCTGGATTGCCTCTTTCAGAGCAGGAAGATGAGTGTGGATATCTTTGTGAGAGCAGTTATTTTTAATGTATTGGAAATAGTTTAATTTTAAACTTGTTTACATTTGAACTATCAGGCTGAAGAAATTATTTCTTCATTAGTCTTAAGAAGATGAGCTTCTCTGTTTAGAGATTAAATGAACTGGGATAAATGAGACCAAATGGCTTTTCCCAAGTGTTTATGGATTGTAATAGTGCATGCTGTCATTTCAGAGTGTCACCTGCACTTTTCCTTAGAGTTTGCTTCCTCTTTTATTAGAATGTTGAAAGTGATGTTTTTGTTCTTGTTTTGGATCTTTTATGTTAAGAGTCATGGATCTAAGCAATAGTTTTCACTTGCATTCTACTTCTAATTGTCCTAACAAGATGTCTTCTCATTTTAATCTTTCTTTCTTTATCCTCACAAGTTTATTCCCATCCACAAAAAGCCATGTGAAAGTTCTGGCCATTTTGAATTGATTTATTTGCTTGATTTTTCTGTCTTAACACTCTGCACCTCTCATGTCTGATGACCATCTACCTTGCAACTTACTGTTGCTTCACAACTGAAAGACCTCTTTTGCTATTGCTCTTCCCAGTCTCTTTGGAGTTCCCACCATGCAAATTGTGAGGAGAAAAAGGGTTATTTTCTGTTTTAAGTTATGCTGCTAAGATTTTTTCTTCTAGCTTACAGCTGAAAGAGAGAAGCATCATTCTGGAACACGTGTGTGGTGGAAAGTTCATGGCCATTCTGCCTGTATAAGGTACTTCTGAGGTTGCTCTTATCACTAGCATTGTCAGATGGAAAGTAGTTTCTGTAGGTGTGTTGATAAAACATAAAGCAGTTTGTCTTTAAACTATAGGCTCATGTTCACTCTACAATTGTAGCAAAAGTTGAGATGAATTATATCATGTGTTGTATATTGTATCAATACTGACTGATCACTGGTAGAAATATGGCCAGAGAATGGAGGAAGACTGACAAATACTTTGCTTGCTTGGTAAACTAGCATGAAAAATGTGGGAATTGAGACCTAATATTTGTTGGATGATTCATCAGTAAACTGGTGTCAGAAATACCACTGAGCAGTTTCCAGTTAGAAACTGCTGTAAGGTGTCCTCTGATTCCTTGCTAAGTCAGATTACATGAGGTCATGGTTGTTTTATAGGGGCTTCTTCATGGATTTCTTCTTCAAAGCTCTTGAATAAGTGCTAACATACACAGCACAGAAGCTGGCTCAGGAGAGCTCTCCTGCATTTCCACTTCAGTAAGACTGAAAATCTTCTTGCTCCATCTGCTAAGTGGAAACCTAATTGCCCTGACATTTACCTTATTCCATAGTTGTTTCTTCTGGATGATGTAAGACAAATGAGTATGCAACTCCAGCAGGTGACAAAGAAGCAAAATGCAAAGTTTTAACATGTGTTTTGTCTAGTGAATTATCTGAAATTTATTATGTGTTTATTGGCTTCTTTGCATAAAGTTAATTCTCACCAAGGCTGCTTATTTAAAGTGCCAAACATCACCCGTCAATGACTGGACATCTTGAATTCCCTGTAGGGACTAACATTTGCAAGGTTAATCCCTCTTCCAGTGTGTAATTCTTTCCAGATAACTTCCAAGCCTTTGTGTGTGCATTATGCAAGTCACTAGTTGCATTTTGGCTGAGAGTTGTTTTCATCAGAGAGATCTACAACTGGTGCATTTTGCTGAACTAAAGTTTTCTTTTTCTGACAGTCACTAAGGTTGCATACATCAGTGGCCTGCAGCGTCCACTACACATCAGCACAAATTAAGAGGACATGAGTCAGCTGCCAGTCTGCAAAGCAGCATCAAGGCGATGCTTTCTTCTCACTAACCTTTACTGACTTAGGGACAATGTAGTTTGCCCTTGGCTGGCTGGCTTTTGAATTGTTGCAAAAGCCCTACCAGTGTTGTTTTGCTTGTTCTGTTCCAGACCAACATCGTATGACTGGCGTTCTCCTGCCACTATTATCCAAGTTCCATTATGTTAGAAGAAAATTATCCATAAAATTGTAAAGCCGACTGCAAACTCCACAAAGTTCAGATTTCTTGACTAGGCTTTTGGTACAGGTCTGCTAATTTGTTAAGGTCTACTTTTGATTCAGGAAAAAGATTCCCAGAACATATGAAAATTTGTTATGCTAGGAAGTAATGGCAAGAGTGAGACTTTTCCACTTGCAAATGAACATATTGGCGACTCTCATCATACACATGGGTTTAAATACACAACAGTTTTAAGTTGTACTAATTCTCTGTATATGAAGTATAATGAAACTTAAATGAAAACAAAACTCTGCTGCTGTTGTTTTGCTTAGATATTGGCAAAGTTTGAAGCATGCTTTTTCTTTCTCCTTTCATAACTATTTCATTAAAGTGCAGACAAAGTTAACCAGGAATTATTCTGTCCTCATTTGTAACTGAGAACAGACATCTCTTCTGTCTGTTGTTAAGGTAAGCACAGTATTAGTGTATTACAGAATATTCTTTTCCTGATACGGAACTCTTCTTTTTTCAACCTTATTACTGAGAAGTTGAGTATGTAAGAGTGGGTTTTTGCATAGTTTGGGTTTTTTGTTTTTTTTTTTTTGGAGAAAAAAAATTGTTTTAGAATGAGCAACTAAAGTAAGTGCTAAAAGTCTGTGAAGGTAGCATGTACACATCTGATTTCTTCAAACTTAGTACCCTAAGTATCAGCATAATTCATCTTTTTTTTCCCCTCTATCTCATACTGCGTCCTTGCTTGAAATCGTCATTCTGACTGAAGGGGAAAAAGTGGTCTGCACTACACGTTAGAGCCTATTAATCAAAGAATGAGAAATCTTCAGGGGGTGAAAATCATGTGCTTCATTATTTAGCTTGTCTCAGGGTACATTCGTGATAGCTTTTATATTCCTTCATATCACAGAATCACAGAATGGCCAGGGTTGGAAGGAACCTCAAGGATCATGAATCTCCAACCCCCCTGCCACATGCAGGGCCACCAACCTCCTCATTTAATACTAGACCAGGCTGCCCAGGGCCCCATCCAATCTGGCCTTGAACACTTCCAGGGATGGGGCATCCACAACCTCTCTGGGCAGCCTGTTCCAGTACCTCAACCACTCTCTCTGTAATACACCACATCTAGTTAGCCTGAGCCCCCTGAGCTGGGCCTTTTCTGCTTTAAAGCAGAAAGCATATTACAAATCTGTATTACTCCAGTATCTCAGATAACTTTCTTTCAACTTCTGTCATAGCTGTAGATTGACAGTCAGGGTATGTCTTTGGTTAAGCTTTATGAGGATGAAGCTCTCCATTAAATCATAATCCATTTCTCAAACCATACCATGATAGGGTATCTTCGTATGTGTCTCAAGGTGGTGAGACTTCTAAGGAGCTTGAAGACACAATCTTTTTAATTATAGACACTTTTTAAATTATTAGTTATGTATTCTGGATTGCCAGCATTATTTTTGTCTGTCTCATAGCATTTTATTTTTTTATTCATCACTGTTACGTCTGCCACCTTATACATTTAAAGTTGCAAGTAACTTTTTCCAATAATTACTTTCATTATTGTAGTGAGTAAGAGGATATAAAAACAAGGTACATTCACTGCAGCTACAGGAGCCTAATCTGAAACCAGATGCTGTGCTGGAATAGAGCAGTGGAGAATCAGACCCAAAGTAATGATTGATTTTAATTTATTGTAAACATGGGATTTTTTTCGAAGCAGCAGTTTTTTTGGATGAAAAGTGCCCAGAATGTCTGAATTGACTCTAACATTACAGCCATCCAAAACATTCATAATAAAATCCAAACCAGCTCAAACATACTTGGTTTTTAGTGTTTCATTATAAAGCCTTAACTCAGCCAAGGTTAGCAAGCCTCTGAAAATCTGGCCAGAACTGTGAGGGAATCTAAGAATGAGAGAATCTAGGTCATTTTATTCTTTGTGGATGGAAACATGTAAAACTTGACAGTTTTACATGGTTTCAGCTTTTTAGCCAGGCAAAAATTCAAAGTTGAATTAACTTCAAGTGAGCAATATAGCTAAAATGAGTGGCCTGTTTCCTACGTTTGACTTGCGTCGTCCAGCCCCTTGTCTGAATTGACTTAGGTTCCAGTATCTTGTATTGGATCCACAAAGGCAAGAACACTCATCACTAATCGAGGATGTGGCACAAAATAAATCTGTAATTATGGTCTTTATTTGGCCTCTTAGGGCATTATTTCAGAGCACATGGCAAAGAGAGAGGAGAATTAAGGGCAGGTTTTCTAGGAGAGGACGAGTTGATTTTCCCATTAACGCTGTGGTCTGTTGCAGTATGTGTCACTGGGAGGGGAGCACTTACTGGAGCTATCACTCTGACTATAAGCAGAATGCACAAGCTAGGCACACAAAGATTTTCTGTCTCCAGCACAGTGCTCTTGTTTATCCTCAGCCTTGGCACGTTTCTGGTGGGTCCTACCAAGAGGGGAAGAGTGTGCCTGGTATGCTCACTGAACGGTGATCTAGGGAAGAAGCCCGTTCTTAGCTGAGCCAGTGGAACATATGATGTCATTAAACGTGAGATTTGATAGAATTTCTTGTGGTCTTCATCTGTGAGTATTAGGAATGCATTAATGAGCAGGTAAATAAGTTCTTAGAAAGTTTATACTCTGGTGATAGAGGGCCCCTTTTATTTCTGGCAGCATATTGCCAATTTGAAGCTTATTCAAAGGTAAAACAATCCTGGTTGGAAAATACAGGTGGAAAGTTGCTGCCCACATCTTGCTTCACACTTCTTTTGTCTTATCCTGCATAACTGTGGTGTCACAGGTTTTCTAAGTTTCTAAGTAGAGAAACCTACATGGGTACTGAACCTTTCACTGACACAGCAGACATGCTATGGGCTGTGTTGCAGGGGACAGCACACAGAGAAAATATTTTGTGCCTACTTCTTAGTAACAACTGATAAATCTTCACTTTTTCAGAGTATCTATTGTGGCTGTAGTGAGTATCTGGGAGAACTCAGGAAGTTTCACAACACAAAAATAATGATTATGATAGCAGTCTTTCATTGGAATCTGGAAGTAGAACCATGGTTTTGTATCATAAATCACCAGACTAGTAGACAATTCAAAGTACCAATTATGTACAAAATCACTTTGGATGCTGCAATATTAGTGCCAAAATTACTCTATTGCCTCAACCAGCAGAAACTCTTAGCAGGTTTTTTTGGTTAGTTGGTTTTGTGTGCGTGAGGGGGGTATTTGGCTTTTTCTGATTGATTGATTTTGGTTTTTTTTTGTAAATTTGAAGCAAACTCATCTTCAGTGCTTCTGCCAGTGGGAGTGGTTTGCAGAGAACATCTGGATAGAACTGTAGAAAGTAAAAATGAAATGTGATTGTAAGACATCCGGGGAAGGCAGTTTGTCTTATCGCATGAATATAAATACTCTTCACAATGAGAATATGAGGAAAAAAAGAGATGGTAAAAAGGTGAAATAGCCAAGTACTCCTGTCCTGATGTTACTTTCAAAAAAAAGGAAGAGAGCAGATTTTCATTCGGCCCCTTTATTTCATTGCTTTAAATTGCTGCTAAGAGCATGCTGCTTTATAGAGGGGGAGGCCAGACTGGTAGCTTGCAGTCAGCTTCCAGGTTGCTCGTTTGTTTCGTTTAAACTCTGCTGTTCGCTGCCGGCCTTGAGCTGTTGGGCGGGGAGATTGTTGCCAATCGGGTTCCGTTGGCTCCCTCTTGTGGGAAAATAAATAAGGCAGCAGCGGCCGTCGTCTGTTGCTGGTTCTTTGCAGGCAAGCAGTCCTTTCCCCTGCTCCATCATCTGTATGTTTCAGCATTTTGTTGTTTTCTCATTTTCCACGTGTGTGTTTCTGTGTTAGGTCAGGCTCCTGCTTGCATTTCTCACTGTGTTTTTAGCACACCTCCAGAAGTTTCATTTCCAGAATTACACCGCTGATGAAGCTGCAGTTGCAACGAAATGTACAGTTGTGCTGTCAGTGATTAGAACAACTCCTTCAGATTTTTCCAATGAAATGTACCTCCACCTTTTGTTCAGTAGTCAGTATTTGCTTTCTTCATTTCATTGCTTTGTTGGATTTGTTTTTCCTCTCTAGCAAGTTTTCACAAAGATTTCTATTGCTAATGTAGATTCTGCAGTTTATGATATTCTGCCATCCGAGTTCCGATGTTAAAGGCTGAATTTCTGCAAGTGCCTCTTTATGGCCTAGCATAGGTTTTCTTCTGTTACAGTAGGATGGGAATCTTTGCCCTTGCCAGCACATCTTCCCCAGGCTGCTCCAAGGCACTTTTTCACATGTGACTAAACTAGATCATCAAATATTTAATGAGTATATAAATAAATAAATAAAATTGCACCAGCTTTGTTCTTAAAATGAGGGATTAAAACCACTTTGTTCTTCTGGCTTTAGAAACATTTGTCCCCCCGACTGAAAAACTTATATGCTTAAAGAGAGCTAAATGAAAAGCTGCATTAGTTAAAAAGCTAGAAGGCTTTTAACTTTTTTCTGTATGCCAGTTAAGATGTAGTTGGTAACTATTAACAGTGGTTTCAGTTGTTTTATTTTTTGTTTGAGGTTTTTTTTAGTTGATTTTTTTTTTTTTGAATTTTCAGTGTGGTTTTCAGAACTTGTTTAAATTACAAAAGATGTGAAATATTTTGCAGAATATTAACCAGAATCTTTACAATTAGCATAGGTTAACTGCAGGTTTGGTTGTGAAACTGAATGGTGTTGAATGGTATTGAATCTAAACCACAGACATCTCTGTCCTCGCTTCTGTAAGATTCAATGATCAGTAGACATGCTGATCTTTCTGATGGCCATCCTCTGTTTTAGCTTCAATCTGGAGTCTATCTCTGTGTTTTATTTTGCCAACATCCATTCTTGCTGGAGATCTCCACGTGGGCTGTTGCTCACGTTTGGTCCTGTCCATGCCTGCTACTCACCTGGCCAGTTCTGAAACTTGTTCAATATGCCTTCTGTCCTAAAGCTGCTCCAGAGCTGGTGGGAGCTACAGAGGAGAGAAAGACTTGGGGCACATTTGCTCCTCTAACATACTTAGGTTTATTTCTGGTCTGCATCAAATGAACCCTGTCACTGGAGGGCTTGGACAGTCCCCAGGACATGTCTGTAGGTACCACCATCAAAAGCTGTGTGGCTTAGGCAGCGGGGTGCACAAATGAAGTAGAAGCGTTTAATCAGGTTTTATTTTGATTATTTTTCTCAACTTAGTAGTAGCTCTAAGGAAAGAAAGAAAATCACCTGGGTTTCTTTAATATTTTGGGTCAGCCAAGTTAGAGAACCAGCTGAAAATCTTCCATCTCGTTCCAGCTGGCCAGTGTCTGCTTGGAGCAGAACCGCAGGTCCGTCAGTTGAGCAATTTCGGAAACTGCTGATCCTCTAGGGACATTAGGAGACCACTGCTTAATGATTTTAAAGGATTTTGAATGTGCATTTGTTTGCAGGAAAACTAGTAGTTTAACCTCTAGCGCTAGTGCAGTCAGGCGTGCTGTGGAAGTGTGACTAGGCTCACTGAGACGAGCGGTAGCACTCACTGCTGCCTGATGAGCCAAGAAGCAAACCACATTCCTCTCCAGCACTGCTTGTCCTGACCAACCCATTCTCTGTCAAAGGATGATGCTCCATTGGAAGTCAGGATTCAGTGGGAGATGCTGGTGCTTTCCCATCTCTCAGTTCAGTTTGGGAAGCAAATGAAAATAGACTGACCGCAACACCAGAAGATGCACTCTGAGCTGTACTTACCATCCACAGAAGAGTTTGTTTGGAAATGTCTTCTTGGGTTTTGTTGATCATTTGTCATTATATCTTCAAAGGATAAGTGCTTATGCTTGGACTCTAAGGAAAATCTAAATAGACATATATGCCAATTAATTTCTGACTCATCACCAAGGCTATTGATAGTGGAACTTGGCTAGGCAGTTAAATGACTTGTCTAGCATTACAAAGTGGACATTGTCAAAGCTGGGATTAGGGTGAATGTTTCTGAGTTTTGCTCATAGTGATTAATACCATCAGAGTAAATCCTGAAGCCTCTGACCTTGGTTAATAATTTTCATATGTCAGTAAGTGCTTAATGTAGCAATCTGCTGGGCAAAGTGGGGAAACATCTATTGTGTTTTTCCTAATTTTGGTTTTCAAGACGCAGTATTTTTTTCTCACAAGGCTCAGCAGTATCAGATGGTGTCTCACTCTTGGGTCTGTACAAGTGCTGTGGTAAAGGAACAGTCTAGGTTTTAACGGCATGTATTTTTTCCATATTATGAGCTGCAGTGTGTATGTCTTAATCTCACAAATCAGACTTGTTTTTTTCTGTTTCTTGCTCATTTGTAAAAGTCTTACATCATTTTGAAAGCGGTCGGTTAAAGAACTGCTCTCCCTTCTGCAGACAGGGTTGTGCTGTAAGGCTTTGTTTGATACAGACTAACTTTTGGAGCTATTACACATATAATCAGCAGGGATACATTTCCCCCAGCTCTTTCCTGAGCAGAAAGTTGCCAGATAATTTAATAGCCTGTTTTTTTTTCTTTCAGTTTGTATTCTTCAAACTGTCCATCGGATTCTGAATCGGTGAAGTAATTTCCACATGCAGATGGTTTATGCCTTCATAAATGGGCTTGCTTTTCCCTTCTGGATTCCTAAAGCCAATTAACAAATGAAGCCATAAGCCAGTGACTAGCCTGCAGTGCATGCAGCCTCCCCATTCTGTTCCAAGCTTCTCCCACCTCCCGTACAGACAGACAGGGCTGTCCACACTGGCAAGGGCTGCGAAGGTGCGTGCTTCCTCAGGTGTCAGGGCAGGTAGGTAGCAGCTACATCAGGGCTACTTCATCCTCACAGTTTTTGCACCAGTCAGTCACTGAGGCCCAAGGAAAGGTCATGGAGTTTGAGGACCGTCTGAGCACCACTGCATGGCAAGACAGAGCGGTTGCTATCTGCTCTCTTCTTCCCCAGGCTCCTGTCTGCTAAAAACAGATTTCAAATGAGTAAATTGGTATTTGGATCAGGAAACTATTTTGGGGCCCGCTACACAGGAGCAGAGGACGTGGAGCAGGCAGTCTCTCAGGATCTCTGGCTGGCTCTTGCTCTCCAGCCACAGCCTGGCCTTCTCCTGCCCAAGACCTCAGCGAGGCGGCTCATCTGCTGCACACATGTCAAGCCATGGAGGAGGAGGGCTGGGAGTCTGCGCTGGGTCTGCTGCTGGCCTGCGGCTTGGTTGAGAGAAGAGATGAAAGCAGAAGAGCAGATTTCTTTTCTGTGGGTTATTCTCCAGATGGTGATTTTGTATGGCATCGAGTCAGCACACAGTACATAAGCAGGCAAAGCTCTTTAGATGTTCCAGTGCGGCAGCTTGATGACCGCAGCAGGGAAGACAGAGCTGGCAAGAGCAGATGAGAAGATGCATAGGCACCTGGGGAGGTTTGGGTTCCTAGAACCAAAGGTTCCAGATACTATTGAACTGCAGTATTCCTTACGATAATTAAATGGTGCTCTTTCCTTTTTGGGAGGGAACATTTAGCAAATTAAGTGATTAAATTCCATGGAAGATGCTCTCCTTGTGCACTAGCTCTTGCATTAGGCAGATAAATAATAATTTATTGTCTATTGGGTTGGGTTTTTTTGGCCAGTGTTCCTCTTTTATTCTTTGTAGTTATCCAGGGATATTGCTTAAATGGTTGCAAAGATGGTGGCAGGATAATTTTTCTTGAAAAGTTGAAACTGAATTTATCCTTAACAGTAATTATTTCCAGACGTTGCTGGTGATGAATCCAAAAGAATAATAATCTCTGTAAAAATGTTGCAAAATATTTTTTGAGTTTTTATGAAGTTAGGCATTTCTTGCAACAGAAAAGACTGTCATGAGCACATTTTCTCTCCTGCACAGTCGGGAGCCACAGAACATTTATTCTGTATATGTGTGCAGATCTTTTTTTAGAACGCTACATATTACCTAAAAAGAATAATGAAGAGAATCCATCTCAACATTTGACAAGTTGTTTTAGGGCTTAGTATTTAAAAAAAAATCAAACAATTTTATTTCCAATAAGAATGGCTTCTGCAGTTTCCAAATTACAGAATTATGGAATTGCAGGGTTTAGAAGGGACCTCAACAGCTCATCAAGTCCAGTCTCCCTGCTAAAGCAGGTACCCTTCAATGGACCACACAGGTAGGTGTCCAGACGGGTCTTTAATGTTTCCATAGAAGGAAATTTTACAACCCATCTGCGCAACCTGTTCCAGTGCTCCATCAGCCTTAATGTAAAGAAGTTCTGCTGCTTGTACAGAACTTCCTATGTTCAAGTTTTAGGCCATTGCTCCTTGTCCAAATGTTATATTTAATCGTATGTTTTATATCAAAAGCTGAGTGGGCCTCTATCAAATCTGTCTTTTCCTACTGGCATTTAGAAACAATTACCCCGAATCTTCTCTGTAAGATAAATAGCTTGAGCTGCTTAAATTTCCTAGTTTGATGTGGCTTTTTCTGATCTCTCTTCAGTTCTTCCATACTATTTGTGATATGGACAGCAGAACAGTATGATATGCTAGCAGAAGTTGCCTTACTGCCAAATAGAGGCAGCATTCTCTCTCTGCTTGGCATTTCCTTATCCATGTACCAAACCACAATTCCGCTGTGGTGACTCATGGAAAAAGGTAATACTGGATTATGTACTTTTTCTGTGGAATTGAGGGATAAAATAACCTTCTGGTTGAACAGAGGAACCCTGAACTACAGTCTGTAACATATGCTTTTCTTGTTTGTGTCATATAAGAGTGATGGTTGTAGTGCATCCTTACTGGCTTGTATTTCATGGGAGTCACAAGAAGAATGACGGGATATATGAGAGGCAGTGCAGATAGAACCCTGGTGAGGATCACGTGTACCAGCTGCCAGCTTGGCTAATCACAGGAAGTAGGAACTTCCAAAACTAAAATCACTGTTGTTCCTGTGTTGAAGCTCCAAGATGAGCTGTGAAGGCTCTCTGCAGAGTTGGGGAGGATGTAGAGCATAAAACCAACAAACAAAACCTGTTTCTATCCCATATGGCCTGTCAGAGAGTATACTGGTAAGTGTGATGTTTCTATTTCCCATCTGATCTGCTGCAGTCAGCACTTCATTTCTGTTATGTCTTGTAGAAATGTTGTTGATTTTGATTAACTGAAATAGACAGTGTCTGAGCACACACTTGAATCTGTGCTGCAGGGACTCCAGAATGAAGGCAGATGTGGCAGGGCAGAGGTGCCTGAGCTGTATCAATGGCAGCACCTTGGCAGTATCTTGCCTGGGACCTGCAGCACCTGAGACATACATTATATTAGCTTTGTCAAGTGGGAATGGACTCTCTTGCTGTTACACTACAATCTGTTGTCTTCTGTAGACCTTGGATACTACTTTATGCATAGGTTTAACATCTAGGAATGTTAACATCTAGGAAATCCAGAGCTTAATTGCTAACAAGTGAAACAGATACTTGGAGCACAATAGAGCAAGGAGGGAGATTAATAGGGGAGAAATAATTGGAAGGACATCTCTTTCTGTTTTTTTCCTCTAAGCAACCAAGTTATTTTTTAAGAAGTTGAAGGAAACCACACAATCATGCAGTGTGTATATATATTTATATACTTATGGCATATTTGGGATAAATTATGTCCCTCTTAGGGAGTTAAAATCAGACCTTACTTGACAATTCTGTCACACTTTAGCCTTGTTCTGATCAGCATGATTGGACAAGAGCATTACCAGCCTGGAGGACATCACTGATATTTGATGCCTAATAAAGAGTTCAGAGGCTGTGAAAGGAAATATAAACAATTGAGAAGTTTCTAGTGTATATACAATCATAGAAAATAACCCACATTCCTTAAAGACCTTGTTCACGATGAATAATTAGTACTGCCTAAGTATATCACAGAAAGTTGAGGACTGCTTGCCTGGCAAGTTTAAGTACTTTGATTTGGGAATGGGAAACAATTAAAAATCACTGCTTGCAGATAAAGAGAAGGATGCTGCTGACTTGGAGGGCAGCACTGAGCTGCATCTTCCTGATGCAACTTTGGCAGGCACCCCACTCTGCAGTGGGCAGTGTGCTTCACGTTTCAGAGGCAAGACTTGTGGAGAGAGGTAATTTATTTTTTGGACCAGACAACACCATATAATGGCTGGGTGGAAGATAAGCTTTTGGACATACAATCCTTTTATAGATCCAAAATAGCTGCAGCAATCTTCACAGCTCGTTAACCGTTTAACAACTGTTTGGAGTAGATGGGCTGCCTTGGTCCAGGCACCTGACACAGAAGCAATCAGTGACTGTAAAGCAAGAGGCAAAGTAGACAAGTGCTATGCTGTTTTGGAAAAGGCCATGAGCTGAGTTGCCTGTGAACTGTGGAGAGGCTACCTGGAAGGAGGGAGGGGACCTGTGAATACCCCAAGACCAATATTCCTATAGAATCCATGATTTTGTTTATTTTATGTTTTGAAATCCAGTAGAACCTATATGAATTTTGCTTTCCAGATTCTCTTCTGAAGGGATTTAATACTTTTCTGTAAAGGATCCAGACTGAGTGAACATGTATGGGATCTGTTTTTTTTTCCTCTCTGGTAACTGGATATTTCTGCCGTTTATCAACTGTGAATTCATTCAGGCATCTACTGGCTGCTGTTTCTTACCCACAGAGCTTCCCTTAGTGTGCTTCATCCTCCAGATGACATATACTGCTTATTGGGATGCACAAGATTTGGCTTCTGTTGTGTAGCTGATTGTGTTGCGAAGGGGATATACCGCCACAACTCCGGAAATGTGTTGGAAAAATGTGTTAGTCCAAGCATGGTTTAGTTCCTTTTGGCTCATATAATTTAAAAGCATCAATAAATTTCTGATATTATATGAATTTAGCAAGTTGAAGTCTTATTTAAAAGTGTAATTAGAGATGGGTGGAGGTTTCTAGGGAAAGTTTTCTTTGAGGCCAGTATGGGTTGTGGTTGCCGTTCAACCTAGCTGAAGCGATCTGGCTGCACATCACCACTTCGGTGAAATGTTCAATCTGGTTTTTGTCTGCCATCACTTTCTTCGACTTGTCTAGCAGACCGTGTAGGGACCGTACCTGCACTTTGGCATGGACAGATACGAGCAAAATCTTTAAACTCTATCCTCATTCTCTCATGTTATGCTCATGTAAATAAGACCAGAACCTTGTCCCTGTATTGCACTTTCATATAAAAGGAGCTCCAAGTTTTTGTCTTGTGAGCACAGACTTCTAGCACGTCGTGTTTGTTAAGTCTTCGTATTATGAATACCTACTTAGAAATTTTGCTAGAAGAATGGGTGCAATGAAGCCCTCTTCACAGCATCATGCAGGAAGGATAATTGATTTATCCCGTAGTAATTCTACGTGCTGCTTTATTCTGTTGCATTTATAAGAAAGGCTGGTGAGATACCCCATCAGTCAGTAGCAGGATGATGTGACTTGATTAAGGCCTCCCTGAGAGGGGTAGTTTGATGCATCAAATGCAATGAGAGGTAGTTTGGAACACTCTGTGCCTTGGGAAAGGCGCTACGGACCTTCAGATGTAGTTCTCAGGACTCTCTTTCCCTTATATTTCTCATTAGATTGACCAAACCATTTTGGCAGTGGTTGACCTTGGGATAAGTTGTGTACTGACTATGTGCCTGGTTTTAGTTACAGCATTAAATGAACGTGACCATGTTATCTGCTTATATGTCCAATCCAAAAAGTTCATACAATGGACCCAGTAAAGATTATTTGGAAATAACGTGGAGCTTCATCCAGCAGTGTGGAACATGTGCTTAGAAAGTAAAATTGAATTTAATCATGTTGTGCTTATTTTTTTGTGGACGTTTTCCCTGTTCTCTTTTAATTCTACTGAAACAACTGGGATTTTAAATACCAAAATTCAAGAAAGGGAATTTATAAATATAATTTGATTCAATCTTGTTGTAAACAATGTCATTTTCTTGACAGTCGCTTTCACCATGGGAGCACATTTTGTACTAAAATGAGGAGGAGGCATGTGGGGAGAAAAGTTTATAAAGATTGAAAAATAAAGGCAGCAGAGATGATTGCTTCTAACAGTCATTTAAAGTCACTAAACAGTTGAATTCATCTGTGAGCAGCAAGAATAGCGTCTGGGGTAGTTATATGGCAATAGCAGTGAGTACTTAAAACATTTCTCCCCGTGGAGATTTTGCAGTGGTTCCATACTGTTCATTTAAAAGACATTTGTTTGGGAACAGAAGTGTATTATTTCATGTATCTTACAAGTCTGCAGAGGCCGAGAGTGATTCAGAACCTATACCTTCATCTCATTTCCAATGTCTGGATATTCTGTTTTTGAAAGCAAAGTTTGAGCACTGGGAATTTTTTGCCAGACTTCTCTAAGTACCTTCACATTTCAGTTTCGTTGTCCTGATGCTAAGTGCCCACAGGTCTCTATACTCTATTTGTGGGTCTGGTCTCGTATTCTCTTTCATTCTTGTTGCGTATCTCCCAATTGCAGCATGTGTCCCTGGTATTGAAGGTGCAGTGTCTGTCACACATTGCTCGAGTTCATGACTGCAAAGCTGTGTGTCAGGTCTTCCTATCGCAAACTTTGGGCTAACTTATTCTTCTAGCATCCCCGGCCATGAGGTGATGGGAAGCATGACACCTACTGGCACCTCTGAGGTCTGCATTTGGCCTCTTAACTGTCCTTTTTCTGGCTGCAGCACAACACATGCCACCTAGGGCTCATTTATCCATTCCCACTGGAATGTGAGAGAAGAGACTGGTGCTGCTCTGCTAAAATGTGAGCTAGAGCCAGACTTCTCAGTATGAGAGTCATGCAGTGCTGTGACACAATAAAAAGCTATTACAGCTGGAGCATTTCAGAAACCTAGTGAATGATGCGGCTCCACTTGGAGTTGTATCAACCCAGGTGATGGTGTGGAACCTCCTGTGTCTGGCTCGGCATTGAAGAAATATATCTTGTAACTCTGTCCTCTGGCGTGACAGGTTTGTAGTATCCAGAACAGCAGAAGCAAGCTGTTAATCAAGGGCAGCTGCTATTTTGGTGCTTGAACTCAGAAAGTTTTCTGCAAGCAGAAACATGCTGGAACATTTCGCTTTATGAAATATCTGTTCCTCACAGTTTGTGTTATGTTCTGCAGAGCTGTGGTCTGTTTTGTTGTTATGTTTGTTAATGCTTCTGACTTTGGAAAGCCTTTCTGTCCACATGTGTGCTCGAGTAGTGCTGTTCTCAAGTTAGAATAATCTTAAGAGTATGTGGAAACCTGTGATCTTGTTAAATTATTGGAAGAGGAGTAAGCACTGGAAATGTACATCCAAGCTGTCCAGCATCTCAGGTAATGGAGTGGAGGAATTTCTCAAGAACTAGTCATATTTTTATTTCCAGAGAGCACAGAAGATGTACTTTGTGCCCATCCATACAGTACTGCATACGCAAGTTTTGTCTGCTTTGGAACTGCAATAGCACTTACAGGAGAAGGATGCAATTGATTTGCATTTTTTCCACCTTGAGAAGTACAATTTTCATTAAAAGTCATTAGAAATTTTTAAATAGTTGCTATAACGGACTGAAATATACATAAAATAGTATTTTTATGACATTATCAATATGCACATATTTTGTAGGTGTCATACATCATTCTATTTCCATAGGATAAGTACTGAATTTATGGCAGGTTCTTGGCTGTACCTATGACTAAGTCAGCATACCAGTTTTCCAACATTATTAGAACTGGTAGTGAGAAAAGAGAGTAGAAGATTCAAGTAATAACAAAATTACATTTCTAGGAAGTTTCTCCTCCTTAGTTATTTCATGGCAGTCCCTGTCATTATGTCCTGATGCCCTGTCCCTGGAGGTGTTCAAGGCCAGGTTGGATGGGGCCCTGGACAGCATGGTAAAGTATTAAATGGGGAGATTGTTGGCCCTGCCTGTGGTGGGAGGGTTGGAGCTTCATGATTCTTTAGGTCCCTTCCAACCCGGGCCATTCTGTGATTCTGTGACAGTCCACAAGACTGCAACATTTACCTTGTATAAGACAGCTTTTATTTCCTATGTAGTATTTCTATGTCTTGAGAAAATCTTAGGCAAAATCCATGTTTCTCTTTTCTAAGCTGTAAATACACTGCTTTTGTTCAGAATGGACTCTGCAAGGACAAGGGTTTTTCTTGTTTCTAAGGCAATACAAGACAAAGTTGGAATTGCATGAGTGGATCACAAACTGCTGTTTTTCTTGAGACACTTCAGCTGTGTGAAATCATGCAGATTTATTTCCATGGTGTGGATGAAATGCAACAATTGTCCAGAAGATTATGTTTGCATCGTCACTGTCTTTCTTATGCCACATTGCAGAAACTCAAGCAATTGTTTATGGCAAGTCTGGGCGTAGTGTCTTGAACAGAGCGTTCAGAACTGATGACTCCCGGAAACCTGAGTGCTTGCATTTTGTATGGAAAGCTTGGCTCCATGCAGAATTTCCAAATGGGCAAGAGCTCTTCCATGTGTTCTTCGGAAAGAGATGTAAATAGCATCCCTGAAAAAGTTAATGATGCGCTAACCTAACATATAAAGTTTGTGGAGTTGCCTTTAAATATGCTAAAGACATTATGGATTGAGAAAGAAATTAGTGTCTGGCAAATTATGGGTTTGCATGTAAAGAACAATGGTGTCTTAAACAGAAAGTAGACTTATGGGAAAATCCAAGCTGTGCACATTTGTACACTGCAAATGCTGCAATGAGGGCAGAGTGAAAATGCCCAGGAGCATTTCTGGAAGCGTCACATGAAAAGATGAGGAGTAAGCACAGAGGAGGATAGTGTGGGGCAGTACAGTGTAAAGCATTCTTGAGACTCAGAACAAGCAAACAGAGAGAGCTATGATCAATTTCTATCACAATTATTTTTTTGCTGTTATGGGACAGAATTTGGGCCACATTTTCGTCTCAGAGCAGTGTAATGTGAATCTGAAATTACAACTAAACCATGTTTGAGAATGGCTTTCTGGACAAATTCTAGTCCTTCTGCTCTTAGATTAGAATCTCTGCTTCTCAGATATGGAATCTCAGAGTAAGAAGAGAGGAATGCTTTTTTTGGTCAAGGAAAGTTTTCCTGGACAGAGAAGAGTGAAGGCATCAGTCTAGTTTCCATCAGAATTACCATTTCATTGGTACTTTTTATCTTACTTTGGGCATGACATCTTCCAAAAGCAATTGAACAAACTGGTTAAAAATTGAAAATGAAACACCTGATGTTGGTAATAGAATCTGATTAAGAATTATTGGTCTTATAATAAAGTTTACTATTTGAGAGACACTATTAAAGGTAAAATTGAATTTTCTCTGTAAAGTTTATATGATCATGTTTATTAACATTGCTTTCCCTAGGGTCGCATACGTTTTGTTGAAGTAAAATACATAAAAAGTTAAATACTGGTCTGGCTGGGTTAAGCCGGTTATATGTTAGGGTTCTTTCCTGTCGTCATTACTTTTTTATGAAGATCAAAAGTTTCTGCATTGGAGTGAATGCCTGTGTTTAAGGAAACTTTCTAGTCACATTGAATCAGAGTGAAAGTGGAATAGTTTTGCCACTCTTTTAATACCAGCAGTGCTTCAGAACATTATGCAGTATGAATGTAAAGTTGAGTAGTTTTGGAAGAAGTTGCAAGTATGCATGCTGAATTCCAGATTAAATAATTTTTTATGTAGGCATCGAGTAGGTCCTGTGCAAGTATAAAAATAGCAAACATATCAAGCATTTCTAAGGTACTCCAGCCTACCACGTAAAGATTTTCTGAATTCTTTGAAAAAAAGTCAAGTGAACAAACAATGTCTAAATTCTGAGCTGTTTATAAGTTTGTAAGTTTCTCTTTCTAAGTCCCTGATTTTTCTATTTAAGAAATAAAGGATACCAAAATCACTGTTAAATTGTTTGCTCTCCTTAGGCTTAAGGTCTTGAATCCTTTATATTTGCACTTTTTAATGCACTAATTTGGTTAGTGAAACATCTATTTTTGTCTAGGATACAGCATGAAATGCACTTTGTTTGGCACTGTGTTGAGCTTTCCCTTCAGCTACATAAAAAGGCTTGCATGCGATGAGTGTTTAACTTCAGTAGACAAAGTAAACCTTCTGATGGTAAAAACTAAAATTTAAAGTGTGTCTCTTTAAAGATATTTAAGAAAAACTGCAGTTACTGAAACTGTTGCAGACACTGTCTCCTCCTGCAAAGAAGCACATAGGGAGAGTCAAACTTGATACTGCATGCAAGAGTGCTTTGGTCAGGCACAGCTGTTTAACTGTATTTTAGACCGCTATTTTATCCAGTATTTTAGGCCACGCACTTTCTGCTTTTGTTTTCCTTTTGATTCTGACAAGGAAAGGGTTTTCCAGGGTGAAGGGCTGTTGGGTGTGCAGGAGGAGGATGTAACTGCATTTCCCCCCCCATAATTGCCTCGTAATTTGACTGAATTACAAGGTTTGTGGAACTGTTAACAGCATTGTACCTCATGAACCAGGCAAGTGCCTGCTTTTTTCTTTAACAATTTTGTTTCTCCAATTAGCTTTGTACCGTTTCCTTCCTAGCAATGCAAAGGTGACAGAAGCTACAATTAGAGTATGAAAAGCTAGGTATATAAAACAGCAATAAAGGTCTGCTTTTGAGCTTTGCATCTGAGTGGTTTGAAGGTGAGGAGCATCGAGTTTCCTCCCAGCTGGGAATCGCTTGGTCTCTACAGACTGGACCTGGAAAAATGAAATAGGGCTGCTTTATCAGGAGAGAAGCAGGCAGCCAAGAGGAGAGCAACTGCAAAAGGGCCAGCGGGCTCTAGGGAGCATGGAGCAATAGGTAATGCACATGTGGCTCTTCATCTTTTGTTCTTAGGGGCTGATGCCTGCTGGAGAAATTACTTTTTGTTCTGTTTCATAACTTCAGAGATTAGTCAGTGCTGTACTCTATTGCACAATCCATTCACACTAGGAGATAAAAGCTGTGATGAGAACATGCTTGCCTGTATTGTGAAGCAGGGGTTTTACAGTTGGTAGTGCTATGAAAAATAATGAGCACTGTGAAAAACACTGCAGGAGATTAGGGCAATGGGCAGCAATTGCTTAAGGTGAAATCTTTCAAAATGTGTGCTGCTCATGCCAAGAAGAGGATGGAAATAGAAAGGTAGGGCTAAGCAGAGTTCTCTTGGTAAGCAAACGGGTAGAGATGTCTCTTGCATAAACTTTTAAACTGAATGGTCAGGCAGACATGGAGCAGTACGACAGCAGTCTTTCAGAAAGAAATAATAGGAGAAGTTGCACAAAGCTCAGAAAGTGAAGCTAGTCAAGAGAAGCAGGCTGAGCTAAATGCAGTATTTTTTGAGCTAAATCCTGCATTTTTGAGCAGGAAATCAACAAAAAATACTGTGATGCTCAATATACTTGTCATGACAGCAGGATAGGACTTCTTCCAGTTTTTTGACTGTGTATTGGTAATACTACAGCTGTCTATCTTGGTGATTGTGATTTGCCTCACTGATAATGAAATGCATAAATTAATAAAGGAAATAGTTTCTTCTTACAGCAGTGTTCCTCCTTACTACAGAAACCTATAATATTCTTAATGATTCAGACTGAGCATCAAAATATATTTGTAATTTCTTTTCTGATGAATGTCTTGGTTCCCACAGAGTGCTCTGACTTGTGAGATTGAGACAGCAGCACTCACTCCCATGGGAGGAGACCCTCATGGGCTCTGCTGCTAAACCTGCCCATACACAATGCACGGGAGGATGCAGACAGGAAGGTTGTCCGCATGGCTGTAAAGGCTCTTGGGCACTTGGTTAAGTCCTACTCACTGGTGTTTTGTTGCTGCCACTGTGATAGCCAACTATGATGGTTTATGTATCTGTTCCCTACAGGTGTTCAGAATACTCAGGCAAGCAAACAAGTAATGTAATAAAATTGTTAGATGATACCTCTTCCTTTACAAATAGCCTATGGGGTTAACCTAATTTAATTATGGGACTCTTCATCTTTCCCTGCATACTGCAGGCTGTTTCAGAAACATTAACGGCATTGAAAAAAAGTTTTAAAATATGGAGACTGAAGTCCTGTGGACTCTGTGCAATATGTGTTTTGTTTTGCTGCTTTTTCACTAAGTGGCTCTCCCTGCTTTCTTCCCCTTACAAAAGCTTTTGAAAACACCTTGGTGGAGTTTCCTTGTTTTATCAGTCACAGAGCTGCTGTGTTCTCAGCACTGCTGTTAAAATAATGTTTTTGATAGAGTTGCTCATAATTGCAGAAGTGACCTTTCTGCCCTGCAAAAATTGTGGCAGTGCTGAAGGTCAGTGTGAACAATTCACTGAATCAGCTTCACTTAAAACTGACTGCTCCCTTCCTGGCATTAAAGCATTCAATGGGCGTACGTTCCCTACACTCTCAGCCCACCCTTGGCCTCTTACACAGCTTTAGAAGTCATCCAGTTCCACTTGAGAGCAGTGCTTGCAGCTGCAGGACAGCAAAAGCTGCTTTCTTTGCATGTGGGCACAGCTTAGGGCCTCTGGGTGTAGCTGCATGGGGCTCAGAGGGCACCACATCAGCACACTTGCGGAAGATGAGTCATGTTTTGGCTGGGCAGTGCTTAATGTGTGCAGTGCTGCTAACCGCAGGGCTCGTCATTCCCCGGGAGCCCATCTGGAGTCCTGGGGTGTCTCTGATTTCTGAAGGAACTCAGGCGTGAGCCCAAGCAGAGAAATACCAAAGGGGGAAAATACGTTCTGGGGAAATGTCACCGTGTGCTTACACTGAATTGACTGTACACAAATGGCACCAACATGGCTTAGGCTGCCTTGATAGCTGTCTGCGGTCTTGGAGCAGATGCAGTATCTAGGGTTTGTGCTTCCTTCCCACACCAGTGCCCTTTTCCTTTCCTCAGGTTACATCAGCAGCTTTTGCCGCTTCATTCTCTGGAAATGAATTGCTCTTTTCATGACAGGCTTTCCCAGGTGGGGGCTTCTATAGGTGAGCTGCTTGTGTAAGCCTGTCCCTGAGTTTCTGCTTCCTGTCATACACTGAAGAGATGACTCATCTTTCTTGTGCATTGCATTTTTTTTTCTTTGAAATTAATAAGCACAAGTGTGCAGATCATGTCTCAAGCCTTGTCTTTTCTTGCCACATACCTACTACGGTTCTGTGTACTCATCCTGAAATTTGGATAGCTGGGAAAATGCTCTTCTTTTCTCTTTGAGTAGGTTTTAATGAAAGCCGTGTCTAACACCATTCTGTGGATGCTTTTGTCTTGCAGAGCCTTGTGGGGAAATAAAATTTCCCTTGTTTCCACCAGTGTTGTGGTATAGCACAGCAGGTGGTCAGGAATGGATGACAACTCTCCTGTATGATTTTTGCAGATGGTCTTTGTCGGAAACTTAAAAACTTTAACCAGAAAGCTTGGTCAAATTTGAAGAACTTTATATTCATTTGAAGTAACGCTAGCTTGACCCATTGGCTGTTACACAGGGAGTGGGAAGGCTGTTTCCAAGGATTGGTCTGAGAACTATTTTTCCATTTCTCCTAAGTTCAGGAAGCCCCTAAGTGGTGCTAGAAAGCTGAAGGCTCATCTATTCACAACTTGTCCATAGGTATCATTCTTCTGTGTTACAATGCTGGCATCTGTGTTACCTAGGTCTGCCTTCCTTTTGTGCTGGTGTCAGAAAATGCCTATCTCCTGCTGTGCTTTTTTTCTCTTTTTTTTCAGACACTTATTAGGAAGCATATTTACCAGCTTAAGCAATTGACTGCACATTATTATTTTTTTTAGTTCTAAATGCCAGATTGTCTGTTTACAACTTGACCTTTCCTTGACCTGGTTCACAGCTTACTTTCTTGACTTATGACCCTTACCAGTTTTTCACTACCATTTGGCTCCAGCTGTTCTTACAAAAAGGAACATTTAATTGCACCTTCCAGTCAGCCTTATGCTTGAGAGCACTCATCAGTTTTAATCATACTTGCAATGCTCTGTAGAATAGACAGCAACTCTTCACACTTGCAGCAGAATGTGTTTTCAGTCATCTGTTTACTGGAAGAGTTTCTATGGCATTCTTGCACAATTTAAAATCCATGTGAGTAGAGGAAGGAGTAAGATGTAAAACAGCGATGGAGCTCAACAAGAACGATAAGCATTATGCATAGGACAGGAGGAGAGGTGATGAGTCTTGTTCTGCAAATGTTGCCATCATCCAGCTACAGCTTGTGTGAAGTCCCACTTCACTGCCATCTTATTCTGAGCCTGTCAGTGACTGGTTTGACTCTTCTGTTCTCTACTGCAAGAGTAAATGCTGTACAGCTCTTTAGTGCCACTTGTGACTGCACAGAACTTCAGCATATTGTTTTTCAATCATCTCTTTTTCTGATTGAAGAGCATTTAGTTATTTTTTATTCAAGAACTGTTACTTGCCTTTGATAGTCATCAGTGTCCTTTTCTGTACCATCTCTGCTTATACTGAGTTGTTATGAGGAGAAGGCCAGAACTGCATGCAGTACCAAACTGTACTATTGCTCTGTGATAATGATTGATTTTTCTTTTCCTATTTTTTTTTCTTTTTTGAGATAATATTTATTTGGAACTACTTAATGTAACTAACTGCCCATTATAATCCCAAGACCTTCCTCCAGAGTAGCAACTGTCAGCTCTGTCACTTGATATGCAGAATCGTATAATCGTACGTTTCCATGTGCATGCCTGTAAGTTTGTTCCACATGAATTTCATTGACATCTTGCCACTGAATTACTTGTTAATGTTGTGTCCAATAACAGATTGTGATTAAGGATTTACTGCAGTCCCTCAGGGTAAGTCCTTATCTTCACTTCTTTGAATAGCTTACAATCATATTCATTATTTTCCCATTAATTGCATTTTCTAGATTACCTATGAGCATATTGAACAGTCTGTGTCCTTCCTTTAATGGCAGCGTTGACTCTAACTCTGTGGGGGTTGAGATGTTCTGACCAAAACACCAGTTTGTACAGCTCAGTAAAGGAGCAGTTCCTATTCTTTGTCCATAGTTGGCGGAACTTGTGTAAATTCTCCTCTCAAGCTGGACGGTTTAAAACATGCAGAATGAATTTCTGGTCTCCTGCACATTGCAGTCCAGCAGAGTTGTTTAAAGCAGTATCAGTGGGAACTGTTCCAGGTTAATCTCTGCAGCACAAAAGACCTACTGTGAGCCAGATCTGTGTCCAAGATGTATTCGCATTATTCAAGTATTTCCTGCTCAAAATGACTATTAATCAAACCAGACAACTCTTTTACAGCAAAAGCTTTCTATAAAATTCATGTTTAGGACATGGCGTAAAGTTACTTCATAAAAACAGTTGTTGACTGTTTGAAAAAAAAAAACATAAATCGAGGACTGGGGAGTTAAAAAGACTGCTTCTGGAAAAACAAGAATGGCATTTGGTTATTGTATGATCTCATCTTTATGCTTTTCAGAATGAATATTTCATATTTCTACTAAAAATATGATGGCAATCATTTAACCTTGGAAGTAGATTCTGAGAGAAGGGGAACTTGTAATTTTATTTCAGAGGTGCCTTGTTTGAGAGTGTGGGTTATCCTGCTTCATGAAAGATAAGCTCATTTATTACAGTCTGACATGAGTGCCACAAACTCCCATTACAAGATCTCTGCTAATCATCTTGCATTTGGACATGCAAACCATATTAATGAATACCAATATCTTCTGGCTTTTAAAAGGCAAAATGCACTTTCAGCCTGCAAGTGTCTGATGTTTTTCTCTCTCTGCATTAAATCATAGGATTTCAGGAAATGAGTCGCCTAGGTGATGCGCAGTTGCTGCATGGAGCAACAAAACTGCCACTGAACTGTACCTTAAGGCATGAGTTTTCCTTGTCATTTAAGAGTCCTCTAATATAGGAAATATATTTCACTTCCAAAGTGTCTTTTCATCAGGATTTGTTGATAAGAACAACCACAGCTTCCCTCTGAGATCTTTTCCTGCTCATTACTGTTCTTTGCTGCAGTGGCTGGTGGGTATGTGGGGTATCCTTCCATCAACTAGCTTTCCTTGCACCTACCAACCCTTTGCTCCCTTTTCTTGGCTCAGTTCTACAGTGCTTGTGCTCTGACTATTTTTTTGCAAGGTGACAGCTCCAGTCCTCTAGATCTGTCTCAGCATCCTCTCCTAGAACAACTTCTGTTGAGCTTCACCCTTGAAAGTGTGATGGAGGGTTTCCACTACACAGAGCATCTCATATTTAAACAGTTTTGATCTTTGCTACCTGTGAGATATGTGACTGAGGAAAGGAGTGGACAAAAGTTTGTTACCTTTCTCTGCTGCTGTTCGCCAGGCAACTAAACTTTCAATAAATAGGTGGCTTCAAGGGTTCCATTTGAGTCATGCCCTGTGTAGCAGAGGGAGCGTAATGCACGTTCTGATGAGGAAGGAAGAGCAATATTCCTCTGGGCTGGCTGCAGGCCACAGGTCTAAGGCTTGTAGGAGCTATGGGAATGACACAGCTGATACGCAGGATCATTTTTCTGAAGCCATTAAAGGAAATCCATCTATGCTAGGTACTTGACAACTTGCTGGGAAGCATAGTCAGTCAGCCAAGTATGCTCACTTGCAGACCTCAAATGTGTTTTATGTTGGCAGTCTTAATTCTGAATAGTGTTATAAATATATATTTTATTCTTTTGGAAGACACAGTTTCACGTATCCTCTAGGGATACGTGCTCTTTTTAATTCCCCAGTAGTGAGTTCTTTTCATCTCATCTGCACAGAGATGGGCCAGGCAAGTGTTCAATCCCTACCCTGCTGTAGTGCACAGTGACAGCGAAGCACTTCTTCCTGGATTCACAGGAATTTTTAAGCAAAACCAGCCTGACTTTATAATGAACTTTATAGAGGTATAAAAGCAAGAACATTATCTGTTCCTCCAAACAGCTCCCTTGCCCTTTCATTTGAGCTGGAACAGGGCTTTATCTCTCCCCTCTCCTCCTCCCCCAACCAGCGGTTATGGCAGAGATTTCCCCTCATTAGGGGAACTTCAGATGGAGCCCACCCTCAAATAAAAATCCAAACATTTTGCTTCCCTTTAGGCAATGGAGGCAGGGAGGCATTTAAAATACAGGAGACAGACAAATAGCCTTTCTAAACAAACAAAGGATAATTGCTCTCATAAATGTGGGTCCTCATAATTTAAGAGCAATAGTTTATATACTTGGTAAGCCTTATAAACAGAAAGGGGAGACAAGGGCCGTGGTTGCGTTCAATAAAAGCCCAACTCAACAAGGCCCTTGATTGTTAAGTTGTGTATTTTGCGGGCCTCCGCCAAGTTTACTTGCTAGCAGCACTTTGCTGTGTGTGTTTATAGCAGCAAGCTCTGGGAGATTCTCTGCAGAAAGCCATGGTGATGGGTGGTGTTGTCGGGAGAGGAGTTAGAGGCACAAACTAACTGTCCCATGGATGGTCAATCTCTCTTATTATGTGCGGCTTGGTACTCCGGATTTTGCAGGTGTAAGGCTTATATACAAAAGTTAAATTTAGTATGTGTTTATAGTACAGTGTATAAAAAACTGAAATGTGTCATGTTTGGCCAGATGGCAGAAGGCAGTAGTAAAAGCTATAACTTGGTCTTCTACCACAGACCCCTGACACCAGATAACTTCCTGGTAAGGGAAAGGCTGGTCAGTATGTCTGTCTTGATTTCTCTCTCTTTTTTTTTTTTTTTTTTAAATTTAAGGGGCATTTATTCTTTCTTGATAAAGTTTTGAAAGACATAATAACTCAATGTTAACAAAGTCTGGTGAGGACTGTTTGTGGTCAAGCCAGTTATGGAGAGGGATTGTTCCGCTCTGCTCCGTGCTGTGAAATATCACCTCAAGCACTGGGTGCAATTTGAGCACCACAATAGAAAGAATATATAACTATTAGAGTGTCCAAAGGAGGACTATGAAGATGGTGAAGGGTCTCCAGGGGAAGATGAATGAGGAGCAGCTGAGGTCCCTTGGTTTGCTCAGCCCAGAGCAGAAGGAGCTGAGGGGAGGCCTGATGGTGGCTGCAGCTCTTCATGAAGAGAGCAGAGGAGCAGCACTGAGCTCTGCTCACTGTAACAACAACAGGGCCTGAGGGAGCGGCATGGGGCTGCATCAGGGGAGGGACAGCCAGGGATCAGGGAAGGGGTCTGCACCAGCGGGCAGTGGGCATGGAACGGGCTGCACAGGGCAGTGGGCACGGCCCTGAGTGCTGTGGAGAACTTAAACAGTGCTCTCAGACACAGGGTTTGGATTTTGGGTGGTCCTCTGTGGAGCCAGGAGTTTGACTCCATGATCTTTGTGAGTCCCTTCCAACTCAGGATATTCCATGATTCTATGATTATGGGATTACTAGCAGAATCCTCATTGCATGTCTGAGCTTGGATATATTTGGCCATGCAAATGAACAAAGCTGGAGTTGAAAAACTCCTGTATTTCAAATCATGAAACTTAAGGTTCCCAGGTATTTTAGAGTTGCTTGCAAGTTTAGGGTGCTTCCAGGCTGCATAATTTTACAGGCACTGTAGTGTGTCCAGAGGGTTTTAACTCTGCTAGCATCTCTAACTTGAGGGTTTTCAGGAGGTTGTTTTGTATTAAGCGTCAGATTTTTTCCCAAGCATCTACAGTCTGCTTTTTTTTTTTTCTTTAAAGCATTTTGTATCTGCATTTTCAGGTTTTGTCTGCTGCAACTACTGCTTCTAATGGTAAGCAAGTTGTGTCCATCTCCAACTGCATTGGTTTTACAGCTGATGTTGAGAAACAACTGATTTCATTTAGCAGCAGGATCTGCATTACAAAGAAGATTATGAGGATGCATAGCAGGATGAGCACAACTATTAGATGCGTTGTTCACTCTGGTTTCTAGAGTATTACATGAGAAAACTTAGTCAGGTTGGTGGGACCCATGCCAATCTGTGACACTCCAGTGAGAAAAGAAATCTTACTTCATCTCTGAGCCTCCCTTGCCTTAGCACTATGGTACCAGAATGCACAACTGCAAAAAAACACCTCTTCTGAGCCTAGGGTGTGCTTGCCATCTGAGATCTCCTCCTCAGGCTGCTGATTATTGGTGACTTATTCAGTGTGATCAGTAAGCTGCTAAAGCGTGGGTGGGGAGTGCTAGTGGCAGTCAGTAGAGGGCATGCTGATGAAGGATGTAGTGTAAATGCAGTGGAGCTTCTCTGTTCCTCCCAGGTTAGGAAGAGCACATAAGTGTCAGCTGCTGAAGAGGCTATTCAGCCCTGCTGGGTGCTGTGCTGGCTGGCTGCTGAAGTTGGAGAATGCTGATGTGAGTTTGTTGGTGGGGAGCATGAAGCCAAGCTGCTGAGATGTTCTGTTCATCTATCAGAAGAAGACGGGCTATTTTCTCAGCATGCTGAAATGGTCCAGTGCAGCAGCATCAGGTCTCTTGCTTAAGTTCTTAACCTCTCTGACTCATAAAATTATGCCTGATTGTCAGAGCCCATGCTGGTTAAGTCTTTACAACGTCTTTGTGGAATGTTGATGCAGTGTTTCTTTTGGATGCAGCCTTTTGAAAGAAGCAGAATATGAATTGACATCAAGGTTGCTGAGACAGCCAGCAGCATCTGAATTCCTTGTAGGTTAGTGTAATTGTTACAACAGCTTATTTTAAGATACACAATTAAGTATAAACTGGATTTCCTAATCCAGTTTATATCAGTCAAAACATAAGAATAAATGTCTGGCTTCATTCTCTGGCTCCACTCGTCATTATCTGTATGATGTTTTTGACATCATATTGTGCAGTAGTTATGGGTTTGGACAGAGGGATTACAAAGGGGAAATGAATGAAATGGCAGCTCTTTTACACACTCGCACTGAAGCCAGCTTCTTGAGTGTATTATCCTCAGAAACCACTATGCTTTCCATAATGTGGGAACGT
Source organism: Chrysolophus pictus (assembly GCA_037305975.1). Taxonomy (NCBI): domain Eukaryota; kingdom Metazoa; phylum Chordata; class Aves; order Galliformes; family Phasianidae; genus Chrysolophus; species Chrysolophus pictus. The sequence goes on along the minus strand of CM074577.1, from coordinate 23,293,434 downwards.
GTCCCATTTCTGCAGCATGTTTCCCACAACAGTAGCTGAGCTTTCTGCAGCTGCCCCATTTCCTGTGATGGGATGCTGTCGTCCAGTGTTAGTGAATCCCCTCCTGGGGCACCATGGCTTGGGTGAGTACTTGAGATCATTCCTAGAGTATGTTGGTCCTGTGCTTGTACTGCTTATATTGCTGAAAATGGAGATGTGAGAGAATTCAGATAAAACACAGGTGGTAACCTGGAAAAGATGGTAGCATGATCAGTTGCTTGGCTGAGATGCAAAGATCCACACTGGATACTGCCTAGAAGCTATTTTGTTCATGGCACAAATTTACAGTTACAGTATTAATTTATTTGGAATCTCTTAATATTTTACAGCAAATATCTGTTCTTTGAGCAGTGCTATGGAAAGGTGTTTCAGTTGTATGCATAGCAGATGAAGCCCCCTTAAGTGCCCCTTATTGTAAAAGTATATCAAATACTTGTCAGAAAAAGGTATTCTGTGGCTTATCTAATTAAGTTCTAATTCATTTTAGCATAATAAACTAAATTTAAATCAGCTTAAAAATAGTCCCCAGTGTGCCTCTGGTTAATTTTTTTATAATTCTGCAAAGAGACTAGTCTATTGTAACATACCAATTTTTAAGTATTTTAAGACAAAACAAACAAACAAAAAAAGTGAAAAGATAAAGCTAATAACATAAAATCCTTCCATTGAAATTGAGAGATTAGGAAGAATATCCTCATAAGGAATTCAACACCCCTCTCTAGCAAAATAATTGAAATAATATATCTGATTGTCTTTAATTTTACATTCTAGTCATCTTAGTTGTATATTGGTTTCCCCTGGTGCACACTTTCATCAATGAAAAGTAAGCTTTTTGTTCATTTATAGCACTTCTGTAGCTTTCAGTTCTTTCTATACTTAGCAAGAAAATTCAGAACGACTGTTTCATTACTGGCCATCTGCAATTGTAGTAATCTGCCTATAAATAAAGCCAAATATAGTTATATATGGAAATAATATGCATACATATGTGGAGAGATAATTGGATTATCCCAAGGTTGAGTTCTCTTGCTGAAAAGCCAGACAGTGCAGCAGCTGTGGTTCTCACCAAGGCAGAGCCTTGTTCCTTGGTGCAGATGTGCAGAATTTCTCTGTTGCCCCGCTGTGTAATGCTGCTGGCGCTGCACAAATCTGGGCTGAGAGCAAGCTTGTTGATGGAGTTATCCACACCTTTTTTAAGCTATGGCTTGTTGCAGCTGGTTAAACAATACTCTTTAATCCTTAGCTTTATTTTTAAATTCTCATCAACACCAGCTGTAGGTCAGATTTCTCATCCTTAATAATATATATCCGGAACAAATAGCAGTGAGTGATGAATGGCAGCCGTGTGCTGCATGGGAACGCTTTTCAGTTAATATATTTTAAACCAAAGTTAAGATTGAAGTTGTTTATTACAGTCATGAAATTAATCAGCAGCCAATGAACTATACATCAGGGATGAGTATGTCACAGATAAATCACAACACTGAGAACTTAGGAACTGTCTATAAACAACTGTGAATAAGCAATTTCAAGTAACTAATCCCCCCCAAAGTTCTCATCTCTCACTGTCACAGGTCCACAGCACACTACACAGCAGCTCTGCACAACCCATCTCTACCAGCGCATGTGTTACACGTGTCCCTGCCTGTCTGAGGGTGCCAGTTCCCTGCTTGTACACGTCTGCTCATGTGCACCCCTTAGTTGTGGGTCCTGCTTGAAGCAGCCGCCACAGTTGCGCCCAGCCAGAAAGCAGCTGTTCTGTGTGGCTGATGATTTTCTTCGAGATGACTGTCTGGATTTCACTTCCTTTTTAACATGATCGGTCACACGTACACACATAAATGTGCTCGCTTTCCTATCTTATAAGGTGGTATTATTTAGACCATTTGCCAAGGCTGGACCACAAAGTCATCTCATTTTGCTATCAGCAGTACTTGCTTCATCTATTTACACCTATGTGTATAGCAAGGCTGCTGGGTGCAGTTCAGGTGTGGTCTGGTTGTACTGACTTTTGGAGTTTTTTAATAAACTAATATCTAGATTCCCTTCAAGGTTTAAATAGACCTTTACAGAAAGGTGGTAACCTTGCTGAAGTGTGCTGCAGGCAGACAAGGCTTTGTTGCATTACAAGGGCATAAATGATTTGCCAAAGCAGAGGGCTCTGCCAGCTGTAGTCTCAGCTAAAATAACTTACTGTGCCTGAATTGTTCCCCAGATACAGCTGCATTTGCATGAAACTCATTATACTCAGTAAAGAAGACTCAATCACATCACTAGTGAATGTTATAGATATAAAGAGTAATGAGGAGAAATGACCAATGGATCAGTGTGTGCTCAGTTCCAAGGCAGGCATCCCACCTTTGTTTCAGAAGAAGGGAGAAGAGCGCTAGGGTCTATGCCTAATAATCAGCCCTCTTGTGTGGAGGCACTGCACACCTCTCTGAAGCCTTTTCTAGTGTGGTTTTCAGATGGCTTCTGGCTATTTTATAGCACAGCAGATCATTTGGGAACACAGTCTGCTCTCTTTCCAGTATTTATGAAATAGAGATTTCTGAATCAACATAGGCCATTCATTGTGGAAACTTTGTGAGTCAGATATTGCTTCATTTCAATAAATGTAAAGACTTGTAAGGTGTTTTCCTTAGAAAGGCAGGATGGTAGAGGCAGGATTTTGCTTGAGCCATCTGTCTGACTGTGAGCCTTGCACTCTTCTTTTGTAGACCCTGCTGCAGTGCCCTTCTGTAAGGTGTCAGCTACAGCTACTGTCAGGTATTTATGCAGTTAAACCACAATCCAATGCTCTGCTGGCAGAATTCACTTGCTACAAAACCCCTGAGTAAGGAAGTTTTCTGGCTACTAATAATAGCTTGTCTTCCATCTCCTGGTGATTAGCAGTCTCAGCAGGTCGTGAACAAAAGACACATGGTATGGAGATGTTTCTAAGGAGAATTTAACAGAGCAATATTCAAATGGTAGATTTCTGTGCTTTATTGCTACAGACCTCTATAAGACACAAGCTGCATCTACATTCCTGTCACTAAGAATCCTGTCATTTAATGCCCTTGTCACCTCCATTTCCTTCCATGTCCTATCTCAAAACAGCCTGTCCAAATTGAACCAGAGATATGGCTGGTTATGCAGACACCTATGCCCACAGACTACAGAGTAATGAGGACTTGGCAACAGATTTCACTTTCTTCCAGAGTAGATAAGATTAAATAGTGACATCTCTACACTTTGTAGTTCTAGAATCACAGGGTTACGCAAGTATTTTCCTGATTTATGTGTAACACCAGTATTACTACTGTCTTGTCTGTGGCCGACGCTTCTGTAAATGGAATTAAAATGAAGGATCAAGTAAGTATCACTAAACATTTTCAATTGCATTGTAGTAGCTTAGTTGTACCAGTGTTAGCAATCTGATTTCATTTCTTCATTCCGTATTTCTCATACTGACACTCTCAGAGTGGCATGTTACTATACATGGTATGTGCTCTAAATAGTCACACATCCAGCATGAGTGAAGTGCAGCTCAGCATAAGGAAATGAGGGAAATACTTTCCAGGAAATTAGTGATGTTAGCAGAAAAAGACTCTTTGCCACAAATAGAACAGAGTGAGTGAGCCGAGACTGCAGTGCTTCAGTTGAAGTGTGGAGTGGGGGAGTTGGGATCCACCGCGTCACTGGCTGCTCCAACTTCCTGGCAGTCACCAGTAGTGCAGGGGGCTCTGCACATCTCAGTATGGACTCGGCTCCCAGATACTGCACTATCAACGTCTGTGCTTGTAAATCCAGTGAGATGGAAAATGTGAAGTCACTGTGGGTCTCAAAAACATTTCCTAACACAACCTCTTTTAACTTTCTTGGTAGAAGTTTTAAAGTGTGCCTTACTGATCTCTCTTTGTTGGCTGTGCTCCACGTTTCCAAACTTTTATACTGAAAAGTGCCAGAAATACATTTTTGTAAGGTTTCTTTTTTGTGTAAGGTTTCTTCTTTGTGCAAGTCTGTTGCTTGAAGTCTTGTGTAAATGGGAAAGGGATGAAGTGATTACCATAATTCATTCACCTGAAACTTCAGTACCTAGTAGAAGTGCAGCACGGTATCAAACGCCTTGTCTAGAACCTGAGGCTCATTAAATATAAATTAATTTACATCACATTTCCTGTAAATACTACCCTGTCATCACTTTGCTAATAGAATCTAGTAGCATTGTGCAAGTAGGACAAGAGTGTTTTGCTCTCTCTGCAGCTTAACCAAGCACAACTTTCACCTGTGCTTCGTGTCGATCAGCCTGACATCTGAAGTCCCTCTTAGAAAGCACTGATTGAACTGAAGTGAGTCTGTCTGAGAATTCATTGAGATGCTAGTACAAATTCAGTAGTGCTAGTAGTCCTTGTCCACAAGCCTAAAATAATGCATCCAGCTGGGAAATCTTTAGCTTCAGCTATACCTTTACCACAAAGGGATCAAGACAGAACATACTGCTTTTTCTGTGCTGAAAAAGAATACTAGCAATGCTATGTGCTACTGAGAACTGAGGTCAGAGAATGCTGCCTTTCACACTAAAGTTACAAGCGACAAGGATCTTCTGTGTATTCATCTTTTTATAGGAAAAAAGGAGACCATCTTGAGGAACTAACCTTACGTTCAGGTAAATATAATATTTTCTGTCAAGCATTGTAGAATTACTATTGGAAGTTTTGAGGTAGACTAGTTTTTTTAGTGAATTCTTGCAAAAAAAAAAAAAAGAAAAAAAAAGCCTATTTTTTCTACCAGTATGAAGAACCAGAGCTAAGCTTCAGGGAATTCTCTGGTTTGGGGGCAAACACTGCAGAATAAGTGTCCTGTAGCTAGTTCTCACCAATGACTGTATTATCAGCTGACAGGTATGGGCCTGCTTGAGCTGCAGCCAATGAAGGTGATGATTTGCTGATCAAAAGGTACTTTTGAGCAGGAAGATTAAGCATCAGTTAAGTTTGCACCTTGAAATAGCGTAATGAAAAACATCAAACTCTGCAAAACTCCTATGCGATGGGAAAATCAGATTTGAAGAAGCCTGGCACAATAGTCCAAAGCTTCATACAGTGCATGTTTGAAAGTTAAACTTCATATGCTTTTTGTAGGAGGTGTATTAGAGTTGTTTCACAGAATCCTAGAGTGGTTGAGGTTGTAAGTACCTCTGAGTTCGTGTTACAGTCAGATTAGCTCAGTGGAAAGATAATACAGGAGTGGAGTGGCGAAAGGACAAACAAGAAAGGAATGATTACCCATCTCCAAGGATCTAAGCTCACAGGGAAAAATTCCACAGGGGAGGGATCTCCAACCAGAAACCCTTCCCCAGTGGCAGTCAGCTCTTAAATGAGTCTAAGAGAGGTACAGCCAGGCTGCATACCTTCCAGTTCACCTGTGCTCCCAGGGCTGACCCGCACCTTTCTCCAGGTGATCAATCAGTGGTTTTGGCCATGACTCAACAGTTCTCATACAGTCCATCTGGCCCAATCCCTGCTCAAGCAGGGACATCCAGAGCAGATTGCCAAGCAAATATCATGACATCTTATGTCAAGATGACTGGTGAAGAACTCCTAGGAGGGAAACCCCACAGCCTCTCCTGTGCCAGTGGTCCATCACCCACAGGGCATAGAAATGCTTCCTGATGTTCAGAGTGAACTTCCTGTTCCAGTTATCTCTTGTCCTAGCAGTGGGTACCACTCAAAAGAGCCTGGCTGTGTTTTCTTTACACCACCCCCTTCAGATATTTATTATAAGTTGATGAGATGCCCCTGCACGGATCACTTTTTGGGGCTTTGTAAAATAAAGTAACTTTCTGTTTTATCACGATGACAAATATTTCTTGTTTCCTAATGCTTCTTTTGCTGTGTCTTTAAGCCTACTGCCTAAGATATCTCCATAAACTAATGGTATTAAATCTGCTGATAAATGTGAAACTGCTGGAAGTCAGTGATAATGTTTGATACAATAAGCTTAGGATAATATTAAAAGTAGAGGCCAGAGGATTTAATTGATGCTTTTTTTTTTTCTAGAGTTCTTGCTCTGGATGAGAACTCTTTTCATGATTGTATAGGCGTAATTGTCACTTTTTTTTCCCATATTGATTTTGATTTAATGAAGTGGGAAAAAGAAGTCAGTGAACAATTTTGATTGTCTTATTTCAGTAAGTTGAAAATGCAGTGAATTGTAAAGTAGCTATTACAGTCAGTTAATATTCTATGCAAAATGAAGCAATTATTTATTATGTCTTCCAGTAGACGGGGAAGTTATTGAAGTTGCCATAAATACAGTGTGCTGAATTATTGATTTATTTACATGTGTGTACATCTGATACTCCTCACATGTCAGAGTACCATATGCTATTGCATATGAATAGCAATCTGCAATTTATACATCACAAGTCGCAGACACAGCAAGTGGAAACTCAGACGACAGGGCTGGGTTTTAGAGGATGGCTAATGCACCGCTCCTGCAGTTTTAAGTACCATCTGTTTTGACATAGTCTGGGCCTGTGTTGTGCTGGTGGTCAGGAATCCACGCAACTTAGCACTGTTGGGCTTGAGCCAGTTTACATTTTCTAGTAGGAGAGAGCAACCAGTGGCCGTGCCTCTCTCCCTGTTTAACTCCCGAATTTCCCACAAACAAAATGTTAATCCCTGTGGTTCCCAATAAGCATTATGTGCTTGCTCAGTGCATCACTGTACAAATATTGCATATGTTTGCAGCAGATGAGGGGACTGCTGACTGTCACTCTAGGACCTGTAGAATGTGAAATGTCTTTTATTAAAAAAAAATCAGCATTTCATGTGTCTTTCTTAGAGAGCTGTTGGATAAGTTAGTGCAGAGTTTCTGCTTTGGAGATTATGTTTCTTTTTTCCCCATCAGGGCCAGGTCACTCAGGTCCAGAGTTGATTCCTCTGGAAAGTGGCTTTGGCCAGCTTTTTGCTGAATTTAGTCCTTTGTCTGTAAGTGTAGTGGTAGCACCATGGATTTGTAAGAAACATAAAACTCTGGATTAAGTGGAACTTTCTGCCATTCCTCTGAAAAGCCCTGGAGACCAGCCTTGCTTTCTCAGTTTGGCCACGTGTCAAAAGGGAGAGGAACATGGCCCTAGAAAATGAGGTATTTGCTCACCAAATGAGAGAATGCTTTGTCAGGATACTAGCAGGTGCTTTTGAAGGAATCTCATTGGTAGGAAAGAAAATAAACTTTGGAACCTAAAATGTAAATATAGCTGAGCTGATGGGGAGCAGGTGTTCCCTGACAGCCTTCAGTCACGCTCTGTGCAGTTTCACTGATTATCTGCAATCTGTGGCCATCCTGCATAGCCAAGTCAGGCTCTTGGTGGCATCCCTTTGAGTCTGCTAAAGCATTAGCCTAAGACTCACCACCTCAGTGTAATTCTGCAGGATTCAGAAGATTTCACCTGAATAAGGTCACCCTGAAGTGAGCAATGACATAATAACAAACCCAGCAGTTTTTCTTCCATTGCAGAACTTTTTATTATCACTCCCTTGCTGATAACCCAGGTGGCAGAGGCACCTGTAGGTAGAGAAGAGAAGGGGTGCCCCAGTCCCTACACTGTGTGGGAGGGTTGTACCTCCATCTGCCTTGCCATGTGACTTCTCAGCTGGGACATGGGGGCATTCTGTACAATTCTATAGGTGTCCTGCAACAGAATCCAGTGGGAACTGGGAATTGCTTCTTTCCCTTTTTATTTTATTTCCCCTTTAAATCTATAGATCTTATATTGTGCTGTGTACAATTCTGTTCCATAATTTGGAGGGTTGTCTACAATTCTGACCCATAATTTGGAGGGCTGTCTTTTTGCAGATTTTCAATTTTTAAAGCCCAAATTTAGTTTAGGGAGGATGTTTAAACTGTAAATTGCACTGATTTAATGAATCTTTACCATCAGTGTTGAGAGGATGTTTGAATGAATGAGAGGGACGCAGTTTGTGGCTTTAAGTCTCTTGCTACTGTTTCAGCTTATGTTTACCCTATTGTTTATCATTCTTTCTCCAGTTTTTGAGGCCAAGTCTTAGACCCCCTGTTAATTTCAGTCAGTCATTTCTGAGAGTTGTGCCTTTTTAAAGCACCAATATTTGATTATGAAAAACAATGGTCTGTTCCACAAATAATTAACTTTTGGTAGATGTGCTGGAAATAGTCATTCTTGGGGGAATTATTTGTCTGCTGTAAAATTTGCAACCGACTAGATGCAAGTCATCTTGATTGCCCAACACCATGAGTGCATCATTCTATTGTCAGCTTTCCCCAAGGCAGGCATTACCCTTGTCTGTATGTTATTTTCTGTTTAGAGCAATGCACATCTTTCATCTTACCAAACTAAATTTCAAGATTCTTCAGGTCTACCATGCTGTGGTGTATGTGAAAAAATATTAATCTTGAAAACATCTCCCTCTCATAAACTTGCGTACAGGAATTTGGCTTGAAGTTGTTCTGTAGAAATGAAAACTGATGAACCCTTTATTCTAGATGCTCCCATTTTTGAGAAGTGAAGTATTAGAAGAGCTACAGCTGATTGCAATGGCTGCTTGGATTTATGTGTTTTCTGCTTGGGAATCATGAGGCATTTGTTTGTTTTCCATCTAAATTGATTGCATAGGCCTGTTTGTATCAACAGAAACTTAATGTCAGCATATCATTCGAAAACAGAGTATCATTTTGCTCCAGTGCAATGTCACTCCAAGTGATTGGTTCTGGCCAGGTACTTGTAGCTAGAGAGCTAGTGTTGGGCAGTGTGTGCTCATCTATAGTTACATTAAGTGGATTTGAAATGAAAAGTTAAGATCAATACATAAAAATGTGAAACACAAAAATGTAAATGTTGCCTGGCTTGGCAAGCAAAAAAATGTTTGATCGTACATAATTTTCACCTTGGAGTAGTTCAGACATCTCAGACTGACTCAAAGGAGAGATAGACTGCAGTTGTAAGTCTATTTCACTAAACCCAGGCATTCTCTCAGGGTAAGTTGAGATGATGTTTTGTATTCACCTTATTGTGTCAAATAAGACTCCCTAACTGTTACTTGCCGGGTGCAGAGAGAGAAGATGGTAGGCTTCTTAGTATGACTTTGAAGTTGAGCAAACTTGACATATTTCTGTTGTCTAATTTTATCTTAAACCTTTATGTAGAAGCCTGGAACTTTGTAAATGCCTATTTCCTTGTTAACCACAATTGTATTTTGCATATTTCAAAGTAATGCACTGAAAAGAACTGGATTGCTGTAGAAGTGGTAATCCTGAAAATGGGGGACAATTAAATGTGATGTGTCCAGTCTCTTGATAACCCAGTATTGAGAACCTAGTGGGGAGCAGGATGCCCCTCCTCAAAGTGGCATGGGTTGCATTGGGAAGGAGGTACGTCAGAATTTGAGGAAGGTGGAGGGTGAGTGCTTCTTCACTCCAGAGAGAGTGAATGTCAGAGGCCAGAGAGAATGCTATATTAGCATTCTCATTGAAGTCAGACACTCGCTTTGGAAAGAACTCTCTTCTTAGTCCTCTCTTACCATGCTTTAGTTACCACCACAGGTGTATGAATCCAATTACTTTCACATGAAACAAAGGCAAAAAATACACTCCAGCAGAACACCCGAAGTACCAGAAGCAACACCTAGTGAGCATTCAGGCTTGAGAGTGAAGCTAGAAGTCCAAAAGCACCCACAGCTCAGACTTGTGGCTGTTGGGTTCTCAGCAGTAACTGTTGGGCTCCATCAGTCTTCTCTTCCTGATCTGCATTCCTCCCTCTGCATGAGGAGTTCCCTGGCATACAATAAGGAGTTAGGAAAGTGTGTGATATGAAGGAATTTAAGAAGAGCTTGCATTTCAGCATGCGAGGAATTCATTTTGGGGTTAGGTATTTACTGAATATGTTAAAAATGCACCATCCTGTCTATTGCTATGTAGTTTTCCAGAAGTGACACACTGACACTGACAAACCCTTTTATCAGAAGTGATTCACCAAGTATCAGCACTGGTACCAAAGACAAAATTTACATGGCTTGACTTCATAAATGAATATGATGAACTAATATGATGAAAAATAGTACCGTGAATGATTTTCACACCCCTCCCCCCCCAATCTTTGTATTTTTAGCTCTGCTCAAGAAGATGTGGATAAAATTAATCCTTGCCAAGTAGCAGGGGACAAAGTCGGTAGGGGGCAAATATGTTCCAGCTTTTGACAAAAATACTGCAAGGAAGAAATATTTGCTTAATAAAATTGTAACAATTATCTCACTTGCAGTGCTGTTTAAGCATAAAACATGAATATGCCAGGAATGCAAGACAGGTCTCTAAAGGTATTCAGAGGAGTTTATGGACTAAAGAAAACGAGCTCAACATCACAGGGGTGTCACACCAGTGTAATGTAAAGTATAAAATGTCACGCAGAAACAGCTGTGAAATGGCTTCACATTTACTTTAACACAGCCCTCTTCCACATGGTCTTGTAACAATGTCTATAGTCTTGTTCAGAAGGTGCAGTTTCTTATTACTTTCTATGGGAAGTTTTTAAAAACCATAAAGGGTTATTTTAAGTTCTGTGGAACCATTCCTTCCAGGAGCATGTGGATGCAATTACTTCATGAGCTCTGATGCTGCTCATTTTTACACTGAAATACTGAGCCTTGTCATAGATCTTTTGCTCTCAGAAAGAAAGTTGCGTGACCTACAAGATCTCACAAGATCAGCAAAGCTGGAAATTAATTTCTTAAGTCTCTCTGACCCCTTCATTTTACTTAAGTTTCCTAGCTAATTTCTTGTCTTGGTAAGAATAAATGGTTTGGTGAGAGGGAAACAGGAGCTGTAACCTATCTCAGGTTTATTTAGATTTTTGCATATGTGTTGGAAGTAAGCCAGGAAGCAATGCCGACCAAATGAAATCATTGTAATGCGGCCGCAGAAGAGGGATAGCACATTGCATAGTTATAACTGCATATTTGTCAGCTGTGATGATGTTTCAAAGAGAGCCATACTTTACAGTTTTCTTTAATAATTTGCTAGTTTTCCATCCCTCTCCAGAAGCTGTCTGTTTGAATCAAATTGACATACATAACTACGTGTATACAGAGGAATGGGTTAAAATGTATGACGTGGTATATTTGGAAAACTGAAAACGAGCACAGTTTTAGAAGGTTGCTCTGTACTCCAAATGCTCTTTAAAAAAATTGAAGATTAAGAAGACAGGTGTGTGGAAGACTAGTAGAGTAGGTAGAAATAGATGATGAAAATAAATGGCCAGGCAGCTGTATGACACATGGGAATATGGACAGTATGTTGAATCACATACTGAATGCATCATCTTTCTGAGACTGTTGAAATCTGGAAGGCTCACAATGAGTTTTCCTTGAAATACAGGAGAGAAGGACTCTGCTGTAGCCACTGCTGGTGATGCCTTGGAGTGCTGTGCTTGTTTTGGAGTACTATGCTTTGGGAGAAATACTCACAGGTTGGAGAAAGTCTAGGAGACACTGAGTATTAGTGATGTGTCTAGGAAGAAAGGACTGAAGTTTGAGCACATAGCTGCCAGAAATCCTTGCAAAAATAGTGGAGATATGTCATTCTTCATAAGCTCTAGTAGAGGGCAAGAAACAGCTTCTTACATGAGTTGGGTAATAGGAAAAACTTAGAAACTTGATAAAGTGACAACACTGGAACAGGCACTTCAATGAGTTGAGTTATAGCTTTCCTTTGAAATAAAGAACAGGGCGGACATGCACATCAGGGATGGTTTAAGTGTACTTGGAGAGAGACCTCGAGAGAGCTAATCCAACCCTGTTACTCATTCTGTACATTCTTGATCACAGAAAGTTGCAAAATCACGTAGGTACCTCTGCTGACCAACCCTTTCTAGGAGACTTGACTGCTGCAGTTTCACGTGAGGTTGTGCAGCGAGCTTTGTTCCAGCCAGTCCCTCCTGGCCTCCTGGTGCTGGCAGGATGTGAGGTCAGCGGTGCTACCTCAAACTGAAAAACACATGATGACATTTCGGATGTGGGAGATGCTCTTCTGTAAGTACCTGTTTTTCTGGGACTACTTCTGTGTCCAGAGTCCCAGAACACCAATGACTCTGTTGTAGCCTGCTGCATTAGCTACATTTTTTAGTTCCTCAAACGGTATGCAGCCAAGTTTGACACTGGTCTGTCATATCCAGGAGTCTTGTGCTGAATCACTCTGGCAGAAGCCTGTCAGATGCCTGTCCCTATTTCTGTACTTCTGCTTCTATGGCCATTAAGCTCCCACTTTTCACAGCCTCTGTAATGAAGTACTTCAGGCATAGGCACAGGTGGAGGGACAGTGGTAAGATACAAGATTTACATCAACATTTCACTCAGCTAAATAGCTAATATTTATGCAGCACTGTTACTGCTGGGATGCTGAGTATAAGGTATTTCCGTACTATGCTTAAATGGTTCTTGTTCGTATTGTTTTGCATCTAATGTTCTGATAAAAATGCCAATTTTTTTTGTTTTCCTCACCTATACTGACTCTTCAGAGCCTACTCATAGCTTTAGTCTAAATTCTTGCCTTAGTGTTGCTAAAAATCTCAGCAGTGGCAGCAGATCAACACGAAGCACCCATTTTAGTTGTCCTGAGGTTTTGTTAATGTTTACTGAAACTTTCATTTTAATTTTACAAGCTTGAGGAGCTCTGCATGGAGATCACTTTAAAACAGGTGCACACCTCCCTAACTAAAGGTGCAGCTGAATCCAGTCAGGCTTCCAAGATAGGCAGCAGTTCAATCTCAAGAAGTCCACACTGGGATCCAGGCATCAGGTGTCTGACATTAATGTCCACTGCTGTCTCATAAAACCATGACACTGTTTTTTCCCTCTGATTCTGAAGTCAGAAACTCTATTGTTCTCAGGGCCAGAATGCATGGACACTTGATCTTGGTTTGAATCATGTGTGTAGAAGGCTATTTTTCCCCAGATGTATGCATGCATTAGGAAACAAACTGGGGGGGAAAAAAATAGAACTAAGAAAAGAAAAAATGGGAACAGAAAACTTTGAAATAAACCAGATTCTTAGTGGAATAAAAAAACTCCCTTCAGTGCATTTTCTCCATCTGTGTCAGCTTTTATAGCTCTGTTTCTGGTATGCATCTTTTGAGATTTCTTTAAAGATTGTGAAGAAATTTTGTCTTACATCAACAGACGGTTTTCAGAGCCTGAGCAAAGCCATAACAAAAAGCTTCTTGCAGAAATGCATTGGTGGTCAGGAAGGGACAGGGGTAAACGAGGTTGTAGGGAGGGAAACACAGGGCTGCTTTGTAATTCTTTTTTTTACATTTGAAGATCACCAAAATGCGAAGTTGCATTTCAGGCTTATAAATGGTTGTGGGTTTTTTTTTTTTTTTTTCAGGACAAGATGTGCTTGTATATGTTTTGTGACTAGACTGATTGTATTGAGAACTGCAGTCGGTTACTTGGTTTGCGCTTACCGGACGGCATTTATTGTTGTCATACCGTCAGTAAGCTGCCCTCTCTTGGTCTGGCTCAGGCTGATAGCTGGCGTTCAGTAAGTGGTGAAAAACTAAACTGAAGCTGATGCAGTGTTGCAGGAAGTCCCTCCCAACAGTACTAGAAAAGCCTGGAAAATGTACAGCAGGCCAACTGTTTTGCTGAAGTTCTGAATGCTACCAGAAAGCCTTCCAAGCTTTTACTGGCTAAAATGTCCTGAACTCACCTCCTGTGTTTCCTTTTCCCTTTAAGAGGTGTGCTTAGGGGGAGGAGGAGAGGATATGTTCATATGGACCTGTGCATATCTGTTTGAAAGTCCATGTCCTAAAGGTGTGTGGGAGCAAGTTTCACATGGAACGCCCTCAAGATATGCAGGGTGCACATCTGGAGCTGCTACACTGATGATAGAATTAGGAGAGTATGAAGAGAGCACAAAAAGTACCCATAAAACAGAAGGACACCACTTTTTTAGCTCCAAGTCTTAAGTTAAAAACCACAGTATGATGATTCATTATGCATCCAGAATGTCTGAGGTACTGACTATGCACAGTTAGCACAGGAATGAGGAAGGAATGCCACTTCTGGTCCAAAAGGAATGGAGATTAACCATACTGGCTTGGTGCTTTGATCACAGGAGGGGAGCATCGTGGAGTATTAGAAGCTCTTTTATAATTAAGTGTAAGAATAGTGAAGAATGTAAGCCTGTAGGGATGGTTTTTTGATGTTTTCAACAATCACAGACTGAAACTCTGTTTTTTCATATAGGGCTGGGAGCCCGTCTTACAGGAGGTGATCACACTGTTCTTTTGTATTAAAAGCATCTTAAAGGAACAAGAAGTGAAGGCTCCAAATCTGCCACATCTTATGTACATGTTTAATGTCAGGCACTGTTGTTGGCTTTGGTGGTGATGTGAGGGAGGTCAAACATATGGTAAGGCCTTGCAAGGATTAATCTAGGGGTCTGTTGCCTAAGTGGTCCGTGGAGCCAGTGCTTGTCTGCAGGAGCTTGGCTGCTGCTGGTGGGATTTTTTCCTCTCCAGCTGTAAATCTCATTTTTAAAATACCAAAGTATACTAGACCCCTTCCAAATAACACTCCTCCATGCAATTATTTGCAATGGTTGCCAGGGGGGTATTAGGGCTCTCAAAGGGGAGCAGAGTGTCTGCAAAACCTACGCTGCATTAAGATATTGTTCTTGCTCAGAAATATACAGATCCCTGGCTTAGATTCACACAGCCATAGACCAGGCTCAGAAACCTTGAAGAAAATGTTTTTTCTTCCTCTTGCTGAAATACTGAGTTTCTAAGTGAAACACGGTGTGGAAGAGGAAGAGCAAAGGAACTGTGTAGTAGGGGTTCTCTCTTCACAGTGGTTGATGATGATTTTGATGTCTTCAGCTGAGCTAAGGTGGCCTTGGGCAGACTTGTGCACTTTGCGTCTTGGTTTCTCCAACCAAGCAGTTGCACATCTCACCCTCACATACACACAGAAAATGCAAACGTTGTGTTTGCCACTGCTCTACTGAGGTGAGACCAAGCCTGTGCTGGACAAAGTGAAAGCTAAATGCTCAGTGGGTAAATCTGTGTATCACTGATCAAATTCAGCTAAGACACAGTTAATTTAAAAACTCTGCCTAAATGTGGATTTGGGTAGGTTTGTTGAATGCATTTCAGGATGCACCCTGCTTAGCCCGTATCAGTGCTGCTGATACAGTTACAGTTACAAAGCTCAGAGCTTAAGGAGATGGCTTTGCATGCTTCCCTGAAATGTCTGAACACTGAAGGGATAAGGAAAGATGCACCGAGGAGCAAATCTTGATGTTGTGAAACCACTGCTCTTACTCTGTTCTTGATTCTTGTTATCCTGCTGGGTGCTGTGTTTTGGTTTCTGTATTCATCTGTACGGAGCTTTTCTTCTTAATGCCTGTTGTGGTCAATATGGAGAGGTTAGAGTTGGAATTCCTGTGGCAATCAGTGTGGACAGGTCAGAGAGGGAAGGGGCAAGCTCTCTGGCAGCATTCATCTCTCAGCATATCACCTGTGACATTTGTTTGACTGCCAGAAATACCACCTAGTTGTCTCCATTTACTAGTTTGCGTTGCATTGAATGGTGTGAAGAGCTGGGAGCATGAGTGGAAATGACTTTTAGGCAGCAATGTCAGCAGAAACACAAAACTGTAGAAATGAGCTTCTGTCAAACTCAAACTTTCTTTGTAGAACATGCTCTTTATTTTTGTGCCTGTGAGATGGTAAAGAAGTAGTAAATTGTGTGTGGTTTTGGGTTAGCTGCTTTTCACCTGACAACAGCACTAGGGAAAAGCTGGTGTAAACGTTGTGCAGTGGTTCTGTAGCAAAGCTCCAGGCGTGCTGTTTCTCTGCCACTTGCTCTTCTGTGATAAATGTGACCAGAGTTCGTGTTCTCCCTTTGGATAGGAGTGCCTTTCTGGAGGCAAGAAGCAACACAGCCAACACCCCCCAGAGCCAGTTCTGGATTCTCAGTTGAACTCCTGGTTTGCATGAAGGAGAAGTGAATTTCTTTAAAAGACAGTGAAAATACCTGCAGGGGGCTGTGTTTTTCCCACCTGCCCAGACCCGGTGAATGAAGCAGCATTTGCTTCCTGAACTTCTCTTGGCTTCTCCCTGAATGCCTGAAGGAGCGGGCGGGTGAAAGATGGCTGTGTACCTCCCTGAGCAGCCCCTGGATGCCCAGCTGCTGTTGAGCTTACTGCAGCTTACTCTCTGTCGGTTCAAATGTATTTGTTTCCTGTGCTGTTCAGTCAAGATCATAACTATGTGAAATCTCTGGAATTCTGCCGTCCCCTCTTTACTTTAGGTCTTGGGCCCACAGTTTGCCCTCTGTTAGTGCTGTTGGGTGGTCAGCACCAAGGTGAGCAGTGCTTTGAGAGCACACCCTGGGTGTGTTTCTGAGAATTTGCGTGTCCTCCCTCTCTCTTGCAAAATGGCTGCTCGCTGAAATCCTGCCTTTTGTCTTCCAGATTCCGACCTGAGCATGCGGACACTCAGCACTCCCAGTCCAGCACTGATATTCCCACCGACATCTCCCGGTTTCCAGAATGGTCGAGGCTCCTCTACTTCATCATCCTCAGTCACTGGGGAAACGGTGGCCATGGTCCACTCTCCCCCTCCCACCCGCCTCACTCACCCCCTCATCCGGCTGGCAGCCAAGCAGCAGAAGGAGCAGGCCCACATCGACCGGCTGCCCGACCAATCCATGATCCACATCTTCTCCTTCCTGCCCACCAACCAGCTGTGCCGCTGCGCCCGCGTGTGCCGCCGCTGGTACAATCTTGCCTGGGACCCCCGGCTCTGGAGGACTATACGCCTGACCGGCGAGACCATCAATGTGGACAGGGCTCTTAAAGTGCTGACGCGAAGGCTTTGTCAGGATACACCCAACGTATGTCTCATGTTGGAGACGGTAATTGTTAGTGGCTGCAGGCGGCTCACAGACAGAGGACTCTACACCATTGCCCAGTGCTGTCCGGAACTGCGGCGGCTGGAGGTGTCTGGCTGTTACAACATCTCCAACGAGGCAGTCTTTGATGTCGTGTCACTGTGTCCAAATCTGGAACACCTGGATGTGTCAGGTAATGGGAAATATTTAAGTATGGATGCCTCGGAGTCTAAAAGCCTCTTGCCAGTCAGACACCTGCTTCCTGAAACTGCATGCTTCTCCTTTCTGTGTTACATTTGAAGCTAGGAATACAGATGCACTCGCACTGTTCCAGTGTGCTGGGCACCACGGGGATCTCAGTGCCCCACATGCCAGCAGCAGCTCACAGGCAGAATGGCTCTGATGGAGGCATGCTGACAGAGATCAGCCATTCAGACAGCCAGGAGACTTCTAGATGTTTGCATAAAGCAGCCTGTGCTTGGCTTTTGTCTAGGTATTAATATCAAATGTCATTCCTAGGAAAACTTCAAAGTCTTCTAGTTTCCTATTCCTGTTCCTATTCCTATTTTAACCAGATGCGGCTAGCTGAGACTTTCTTTTATAGTGTATACACTTGCTTAGAGACTTCATCCTTTCACTACAGTTGCAGTATATCACTGCTGCTGTTTAGATCAGCAGAAATGTTTTAGACAGTTTTCCCTAGATGTGTCTGGGGATACAAGATATTTATTTATTTTTCTATTTATTTCTTTTTCCCGAGGTCAGCCACACACAGATTCCTCTCAGAGAATATGTTGGTATTTAATTAAAAGGATGCACTGAAGCAGATCTCTGAAGTAAATTCAAATTTCAGTATTTATTTTATGATCTTGCTTTGTTATCAATCTAATGTTAATCAGCTAGACCAGATTTCCAGTTTTGCCATTGTGGAGGTATTGGTGGTTATACAACAAGCAGAGCAAAGTAGGAATTGCAAATAATGTTGATGAGTCACTTGTACCCAGATAAGCTGATTTTTCAAAAAATTTGCCAGTGGGTGCACGTTGGTTTGCTTTTTTTTCTTATTTTTTCCTTTCAACTAATTTTTTCAACTCTTTCACTCACTATTTCCCAGGATGGCAGAATGTCAAGGGTAGCATCAAAACAAATAGTAACAAATCAAAATTATTCACTTGTTTTGTGACCTCTCTCTGCAGTTGACAATTGATTAGGGATTCTGTCCCAGAGAGTCTATTCACAATCAGGTTATATCTGAATTAGTTGTTGTCAGCATGTGCAGACAATAGCTGGGAGTTGCTACCACACATTCAGGTTGAAGCATCTCCAGTATCAGGAATAAATGTGTATGCCTGTGTGATTTAAACCTGGAGCTACAAATCATTTTGAAGGTTGGCAATATCCCATGCATATTCATGCTTCTCTTACATATATCCTCTCATGTGGTATGGAGAGTTCCAATATTCCGGCTCTGGAGACACAGGAAAGTGGAAGTGCTGAGCTGAGGGTGAGCTGTGAGGAGGGGAAACAGGTTTGAGGTAAAAGAAAGTATTGTTGGTTTAGTGAGCAACACCTTAACGACCAATGCAAGAGAAAGCCATGGATGAGCATAGTGATGCTGCTGGGCAGATTCAGACTGTTTCTTAATACATCACCTTGTCCATCTCTGGGGATTTTTCTTATAAAGCGGATTTGCTTGCTCTCATTCTTTTTTTCCCCTCCATTTTCTCAAACAGAAGAATGATTCCTGAACTTAAAACAGGAAAAGCCATCTTCCACAAAGGCTGGGGGGGCCAGATTCTCACTAGTCAGCATTGTAATGTCAAAGCAGTTGCTGAAAGAACTTACCCACCTTGCTGAGCCCTGCCTCAAGCTATGCCAGGGCTGCTCTCTTTTATTTCTCTTTGGGAAATAAGTGTTAAAAAGAAGGTATGTCGGGGGAGGCCAAAAAGAAGGAGGAAAAAAAGACACCCTGCTCTTACTTTCATAGCTGAATGCCATATTAAAAGAATTCCAGGAACAAGATTTCAAACAGCAATTTTAATTGCTGTACTGACTCTCCCTGGACTTGTCTGAAATGGGGTTGCATTCTAGGGCCTTGGATAAATTTGGACTACTGTTAGGAGATCTCATGTGAGAAGTTTGCTTCTGTAATCAATCCAGGGAGTAATTAGGAGGACGAGGCTTGCATACATGTTTGGGCAATTCTCAGCACCGAAAGAGTTCACTGATCTGGTTTTATAGTGAACAAGAAAGGTTGGGTACTTGTGCTGGGGGCTAATGCTGTACTTGTAACCAGTTAGTTAAAACCCAGTTCACATGAATCCCTTTCCTCCTTGGCTGCCTATTTGGCAGCAAGAACATACCAAAATCTTTAATGTCAAAACCAGACATTCTTATTAACTTCCAGAGTTCTCCACAATGGAAGTTCTGTCACTTTCAGCATCCACTTTGTGGGCAAGTCTGAGATATCTCCAGAAGCTGGTTGAGCTTGACTGCAAATTATTATCTAACACGCTTGCCAACAATTTTTTAATCTGTTTGGAAGTTACTCCTCTGTTTTAAAAATCGGCTTTACTTCCTTTATGGAAAATCCTGCTACAGGAGTTTTGTTTTTACATTTTTTATTATTTAGGACAGAAAAATTGTTACAGACCGAGAAATCTGTCATTTTGCCTAAAAATCAGGTAGTTGTATATCAGTGTGGACTCTTTCTCTGGTGGAACCATTTTGAATACCCTTACCATGAAATATTTCACGTTGTAGCCAAAGTAACTAGACAAGATGATGCTGAGCTTACCCAGACAGTGATCACACACTTAGGCACCCTGATTCCAACCCTGCTGAGATACTTCTGACCTATTCACTCTATAATTGTGGTCATTAACGTTCTCCCCTTTCTTGGATCCACAATAGACTAAACATTCTCTTCCACCTCATAAGCCTTTCATTCTCACTTCACCAAATTAGAAAACTGAATTCTGGTCAGGATATCCAGAGATATCCTGAAATATTCAGACTGATGCCTTAATCCAGCAGCCTTGCTGTGCAAACACAATAGCAGCAGCTACATCAGGTCTGACAGATTTATGCTGGGTGACAGCTTTTTCTATGAAAACCCAGTTCAAGGATGGGGACACCTCCTGTGCATTTAGTATCAGCTAGTGTGTATTTGGAGTGAAATTTTAAACCAGTTAATACTGAACTGTACTCCTTTCCTTTCCTTTCAAAAAACAAACAAACAAAACAAACAAACAAAACAAACAAACAAAACAAACAAACAAAAAAACCCAACAATTTTGCTTTATATCTGTATGGTATTTATATGAATGCAAATTTATTTATGAAAATTGCACCATAGTCTAGATGGATCTGCAGAGCAGTCTGTAGGGGAAATAGTTTTAAAAAGAATTTGGTCATTGAAAAAAGCGTTTTGCTTCAAGGTCCCAGAGCTTCTACATGACCTGTGGACAATTTGCCAGTTCCATTATTTGAGGCCTAAGGTAAACTTTGCATCTGTTCAACTACATTTGAAGCCTAAATTAAAATTCCAGCTGCAAACTCAAGTGAGGAATGTGGAAATCTTAACTATAGATTGTAAACTGTTTCAAGTCCATATTCTATGCTGGACATCTATGTGAGCCTCCTGGATTATCTGAAGATTTTTTTTTCTTTTTTTTTTTTCTTTTTCTGAAGCATATCCAATCCTTCTAGTGAATGTCTGAATAAGACCTGTTGTATCAAGTAGTATGGGTTTGGATCATCTGAGTTCTTGAGGGGAATCTCTATACAAAGATTGGCATGCCTTCTCTTTTTTCAGATTACTGGACTTATGCAGCATTTATGATCCATGGGGCTGTAAGGTTGTCATCTTAACTTTTCTGGCTTTTCATGGCTCAGTTCATTGCTTTTGGCCAGTGTTTCAGCAGTACAGAAAAGCTCCTTCTATCCTTTCCTGAGGGCACTTCCTCAGATATAAGCTGCAGAATTTGAGTAGACATTTGTGGCTGAAACTGTTGGGTCTTGATCACTTGCAGGAAAACCCTTCCTTCTTTCTTGCAGCTGTTTCTAGCCACGTGAGTGCAGTGAGCCGACCTGAACAGGACACAGTTAAGAATTTCCCTTCAGTAGTCTGAGACTGCAAGTTTGCAGTGGAGCAGAAACAGCATTTTCCAAAAAAGCTTTCACCAGTATACAAAAATGGAGAAAGACTGTGAGCATGTTTTTCCCTTTAATCTAGCTTTTTCTCTTTCCTTGCAAGCTCTGGTCTTTCTCCTCTTGTCTTGTTTTTATCCATTTGTGGCCAGACTTGCACACTTCAAATAATCCTTTTCTGTGTCTGTTCATGTCCTCTCATGCCCTTACAAGTCTTAGCTCCAGCTGACTCTCCCCATTCTCATTACGTTGCTCAAATCTCCACCCTTCTGCAGACCCATGGTCTTGCCATAGTTTTGCATCCTTCCTGCACTGTGGGCTCGGGGCTGGATTCACATCTGTTCCCCAGATGCATTTTAGACTGTCTGTGGGATTTGTCTTCTTTTTTATCATAGGATTTGATGGTGCAAGAGCCTCTGATGTTGGTTTACTAACTCAACCAGTCAGCAATGAGAGTGCCTCTGATCAAAAAGCTGGATGGTTCTCGTGTAATACCGTTTTCTCTAATTTACACTGAGTTTCTATTGTAGTAACATGCTGTCGAGTTTCCCTAAGTAAACCTAGGGCCATTATTTCACATTTGGGATGCAAATTTGCAAAATTGGCCTGTGGCTTTGCTGGTCCTCAAAATCCAAAGAAACCTCACTGACTCCAATGGATTGTCTTTGCCCAGGTACAGGGATGCATCACAGCAAACGCAGACTAGTCAGTCAGGATGGCTGCTCTAGTAGATGTCTGCTCTGGAAGATGCCTTCATGGCATCCAGCATGCCATGTCACGCGCACCTTTCTGGTCTTGCTGTCTGAGTTATCCTTACTGCTTGCTTAAATTGACTGTTTTTCCACATAGGGTGCTCCAAAGTAACATGCATCAGCTTGACTCGCGAAGCCTCCATCAAGCTGTCTCCCTTACACGGCAAACAAATCTCCATCCGCTACCTGGACATGACGGACTGCTTTGTCCTGGAGGACGAAGGACTGCACACTATTGCCGCCCACTGCACTCAGCTGACCCACCTGTACCTGCGCCGCTGCGTCCGCATCACCGACGAAGGTCTCCGCTACCTGATGATTTACTGCACGTCCATTAAGGAACTGAGCGTGAGCGACTGTCGCTTTGTCAGTGACTTCGGCATGCGGGAGATAGCCAAGCTGGAGTCGCGCTTGCGATACCTGAGCATCGCCCACTGCGGCCGGATCACAGATGTGGGCATCCGCTACATAGCCAAATACTGCAGCAAGCTGCGCTACCTCAATGCGCGGGGCTGCGAGGGCATCACGGACCACGGCGTGGAGTACCTCGCCAAAAATTGCACAAAACTCAAATCGCTAGATATTGGCAAGTGCCCTCTGGTCTCAGACACCGGCCTGGAGTTTCTAGCCCTCAACTGCTTCAACCTGAAGCGCCTCAGCCTGAAATCATGCGAGAGCATCACTGGGCAGGGCCTCCAGATTGTAGCTGCCAACTGTTTTGACCTGCAGATGTTGAATGTGCAGGACTGCGATGTTTCTGTGGATGCTCTGCGATTTGTTAAACGACACTGCAAGCGCTGTATTATAGAGCACACCAACCCTGCCTTCTTCTGAACGGATACTCCACCCATTGTTACAATGCAGTATTAAAAACACTGATGTATAAACACACGCTCCCACACTCAGTAATGCTGTTTATTTGTAGCTCACGGGAGACAGCTTTTCTTGTATGTTGTTGATGAGGGAGCGTTTCTAGAGGACTATTTTGTTTGCTTTATGTATGATCACTTTTTAAGGTGCGGTGGGTCTCCGTTGAGAGCCTGCCTTAATGCACGACCAGTGAGTGCTCAGCATCCCTAGCGGGGTGCCATTTCCGTAACAGCCATGATCTTGTCCCAAGCTAACGTAGCTACCTCCAAAGGAAATAGCACATAATCCCTCCTTTGGAAAGGCTGCTAAGCTATGTCAAACACATCTGAATTCCAGCTGTGCTCTTAAAGCTGACTATGCAATATGTGTCTCTGTTCTCCAACTTCTCCAATATGGCTGATAAAGCATCCCCTTATCTCCAAGTAGTTTTTCCTCGGTAGTCACTCATTGTAATCCCTCAGGAAATACTGGGTGGTGTTTTTAAATATACTTCACTGAGGCAGAAGAAGACCTGCTGGCCTTTGCTGAGCACTCTGCTGCACGAGCCTGGAGATTGTGCTGAAGCATGGTTTCTCATGGAAAGCTCTTTTCCAGGTCACTTATGTATCATCACTACTTGCCTTCAGTTCTAAATCTGCCCTTACCTGCATCTGTAGTAGCAGATCCTGGGTCTGATAAGCAGTGACATTTTCACTTGAGTGAAGGAAAACAGATGAGATATTGGTGGCCTTGCAAAGAAAGAAGCCAGCAATCCAAGAGGCTATTACAGTTCTGCAACAAGCTGAGCTAGCACTGCAGTACATTGGGGCCCCTGTGATGCTGAGGAATAGCTGGCACAGGCAGTGCCCATTGCCGCACTGTACTGCTGTCACCAGAAGGTCTGTCTGCTCCTTCACGGTGCCTTTTCAGCAGCCGTGGCACTGCTGTAGCTGCCTCTCTCTGTGCAACCCAGGCATGTGTGTTGTGGTGTATTCAGTACGTGCCTTAGTACATGCAGAAACCTCACCCCTTTCTGTGGCCTTCCAGTTTAACAGGTAGTTGGCTGATCTCAGGTCTTCAAAGAGGTTAGCTTGTTGTTAAGTCACATCCTGGGAGAGAGAGGGGCTTAGAATGCTATTCACATCAGAGGTTTCATTTTGTGAAACCTTGTCCCATGTGTTCCCAAAGGCTGGATAAATGGCTGCTGTTCAGCAAGGAATTACCACACTAGCATTGCCCTGTGACACTGCAAGCCCACTGTACTCTCCTGGTCACTCTTGCTCATGCAAGACTAAGCAGGGCTTGGAGTTTCCCCTCTGCTGCCTCTTTCCTCAGAGCACACGGTCATTTTGTGGTTCCTTTCTTCACTGTTTTCTGGCAGCCGTTTCTCTGCAGTTTCGCATTTACTGCTCAGATTGGAAGCCAAAGATGTGAGGGGGTGATGATATTTTCAGGCAGGCCCCCTGTGCGTGACTGACAGGTGAATTCATACAGTCAGCATTGTGAATTTATACATTCATCTCAAATGCTATAAATGTCTTGGTAAAGAACATAAGAAGGGAAGCACCGTGTCTGGTTTTCATAAGCAGTAGTTCCATCATCTCCAGACAACACTCATAAAATCGTTGATATGAAGTGAAAATCCACATGCTCACGAAAAATACATAATTGCTGAGGAAATACTTGCAGCAGTGCTCTCTCAGATTACAAAAAAGCAATGCTTTGGGCACGTCCCTGCAGAGGGAACTTGTCCTACTTGTGCAAAAAGTCGTGTAACGTACGTATGTTCCTCCAGTTTGGAGTTTCCTAACTTCTGGTATGTCACCACCTGTGAATTACAGATGCGACTGTACTGAGGCAAGGAGGGCCAAGGAACATGAATTTGTTATTGCTACTGTTACTGGTCAGCGGGTAGCAGAGAGTAATCCCATCCTTTGACCAGTTAACATCACTTTAGTTTTCCTTTCTGTGTTTTTAAAATTAGAGATTCTTTTCCAGCCAGTATTACAGTGTATTTTATCCGAGCCAGCTATACTCTCTGTTTATCCTTTATCTGAAAACGGCCCCCAGAACAGTTAAATGTTGAGCCCATTTCTGAAGATGGTGGGATTTAGAGCCATTTGCACTCTTGAAATATAAGGCCTCATTAGTAACATTTAACTGTTTATTAGGAAAAAAAAATCTACTTTTCTGGCTAAGCTAAATTGAGTGAATAGTGCTACATGGTTTTTAAGGTTTCTAATGTTTAAATTGGCCTGTACTGTACAAATCTCACTATAAAGCCTTAATTTGCTACCAAGAAATAAAGCAATATATTGGTAACTGATGAGAGTGCATCGTCATTTGCACTAATTGATTAGCTTATTGTGAAAATGAAAAGATTAAATACTTGAAAAACTTTGTTTTCTGGAATCCAAGCAGACGAATGAGCAAATCATTGCAGTAAGTAGGTGGATGATTATAAACACAACAGAGGATTCGTATAGGTTATGGTTTTGCCTATCTGTCTCTTTAAAATTTTATTTTCCTCATGAGGTTCTTCTTTACTCTGAGACATAATCAGTAACTGGAAGTGTAAGTAAAAGAAAAAACAACATGTAAAAAGCTCACGTATAAAAGGTCCAGGAGGGCCTCTGCTCTGAATTAAAGACAAGCTAACATACTCATTCTGAAAAGTAAAAGGGTAAAACACTTACTTATTAGTGCAGTGTTTCTTTTGAATATTCTAGAAAACACACTCTGGGGGGCACTTGTAGAAGATGAATAAAAGTGATTTTTCAAAGCCAAACAACTTACACGATCTGATTTGCCACTCTGAGACTGCTACGTATTTCAAGAAAATGTGAACTTATTGATATAGCTTGCTTGTTTTGACTTTTAATCTTTTTCCAATGTCTGTTTGCAAAATGACACAATTAGAAAGGAAAATGAAGTATTGTATCTGGAGCTGAGTTTGCCGGGAAGGATGCAGCATATGAATGAGGTGTCGTAGTTCTAGTTTGAGGTTGGCAAAGATTATCAATTTCCTGAGCAAAAACATTGTTGATTCTTGAACCATAGCATTCAGGCTGAGGCAGTGAGGCTTCTTCTGCTCTGCCCCAGCATGCAGCGATCTCATCGAGGCAAGCAACCATGGGTCACATCAGTCAGGCTGGCATTTGTTTACGACTCTGCAATAACTTGTGTGATGCAGAAAGAGGTCTCTTTGAAAGGGCGCATCTAAATCGCCATGTGCTGTGATTATACCCAGAGCTCTGTATCAAGATATTTAGTTTTCTCATTCCCTTGGTTTTCATAAAAAAGTGGAACTGTATTTTCCTGACATTAGCAGTGTGCAATTAATGTGAAGTACAACACTTTTGCCTTTTTGAGCAATGCACTTTTAGCTTCCCACAAAATGCGAAACAGCTTCTGTTGGATGTCTTGAGCCTTCTTCAGAACCTCGGTCTGTAACCTTTCACTAATGGTTTGACAAAACATCTACCCTTTGAACTGGAAAACATAAAAAGCTAGTAAAAGGCCTAATTTTAGACAAGGCTTGAAGCAGGTCCAAAACCCCATTAAAAAGAAATGTAGTGACCGTTTGGACCGCAGACTGGCTGCCCCACAGCTGCCAATGTTAGTTACAAGGGGAAAAGCTCTGTGAGAGAGCTGGTAGCAAACGGCTCTTCCCTGCCTTCAGTTTTTTACAGTTTTCTCGGTTTAGCTGTTCAGGCTGAAACTTCCCATGCTGGGTTTGAAAATGTTAGTTGAAATGGTTCATCTGGCTCTGTAAATAAAGCTAGAAGGAAATGTCATTTTGCTCACGGTAAACTCTTGGTGACCTTTCCTTTGAAAACGGTCCATTGCTCTCCATCTCCTCCATGGCCTTCAGAGCAACAGTGTGAGCCTTGCCAGGAGGTCAGCTTCAGGACAAGGATGTGTCTTACTAATCTCCCATTAAAATTCACCCTAGTTTAGCTACAGTACACGTCTTCAGACATCTCTGACTCTGTGACTGGGGAGAAGAGGGCCACGTTTGGCTATGATGAGGCTTGTAGTCTGGCAAGGCAGAGATTTGGCAAAGCTGAGAAGCATTTATCACTTTGGCAGTGTGAAGGAGGAAATGGCCTGAATTATGTGGAAGCTGCCTGGAAAGTCAGAGCAGGGTTGAAAGACAAGATTTGGAGAACTGGGACAATAGAGGGATGAAGGAAATTTCTTGGGCAAGAGGACTGCGACTGAGATGAGACTGAATGATTTTCAATAAAGAAATTGGGTCGGGTTAGGAGAACTGAGTTTGTATGACTTATTGGACAGGGAGCGTTGGATCAGAAAGAATGTGAGTCAATATTGAAGAATGATGTTTGGGGCAGGAACAGAAACATGAAGAAAATGGCCTGAACATTAAGTAAATACAGTGTACTCCCTCCAAAGAAGACTCAGAGCAAGGCTGGCAAACTCTTTCTTTTAGTATGTCTCAAATTTGAAACAGTATTTCAGAAACGAAATCATAATTTTGGATTTGATGCATCCAATATCTACCCTTTATAATGTTTTTTGAAGCTGGAAAAGCTCTATAGGCAGACCTTTTGCCTTTGCAAATGTATACGGGGGTCTGCATGTCAATCTCAGTGTCTTGTTCCTGTCTTTACATCTTTGTGCAAGGTCATCTACTGAGAAGAAGGTGGCAAGACAGGTTTATAATACCCATGCTTCCTGCTGCAGTGGGTTTCAGCAGCACCAGTTCTTCTGCTTTGCCTAGGTGCAGGCATCTATGGAGGGTCAAATTCCTGTCCTTTTGATGACTGTAAAAGGGTATGATAATAATAGGTTCAAGTTACTGCCAGGCAGTAGACATCAGAATTCAAATTTAGCTTAACAAAAACAAATTGAACTCAACTGTGCTGCTGCGTACTATTAAACAGATTAAATCAATTTTCTCCATAAAATTGTTGAGGGATGTTTATTTTCATGCACCCCTGCTGTATAGCTGTGTGCTTCAGAGCAGATTTTTTCCTCTGTTTTTGTTTTCTGTGAGATCTGGCCAGAAGAATCAGGTCACTTTTCCCTTGTCCTCTGGATGATCATTGAGGTGCATATTAGATTTACACTTGTGAATGGAAATCTTTTCCAAGTAGGCTCTGCTAATACCAATTTTTAATACAAAATTAGAGTGCAACAATCCAGTTGGCCATAGATATGTCAAATTAAGCCATTATAAATACAAAAGTTACAAAATAGATTCCAGAGGGAGAACCAGAGAGACCAGAAAAAGGGATGAGGAGAGGAGAATGAGTAGGAGAGGAAGAGGAAGAGAAAAAACAAGCTTTTCTAAGTGAAGTGATATTTCTAATGCAGAAGAGAAACCTTTGCCATTATTTCTGTGACTTAAGGCACTGTCTTCTTGGGTTTAGAATGGATTACTTTTCCTTTATTTTTAAAAGAAACACGGTCATAACCTCAATCTCACATGAATGATAAAAATGGAAAAAGCCATCTTTAAAAGACGAGAGAGAAGGCAGAGGTGGATTTGTGCCAAAAGGAATGAATATTTTTAACAGTTTCATATTGCATTGTCTGTCTTTGACAGTTCCTAAAGCATTTTTTAACAATCAAGTAAATGGCCATTCTTAAGAAGTTTCCATTACTTCTTGAATATACTTCATTCATACAATTGCCTCGGCAGACAGATAACTGAGATTTGAAAAGATTCATTTTTTAGCTGCAATACACAAGAGATCATTCATGGTTTACAACTTTTTCTTCTTTCTCGAGTGTTTCCAGATCTTTATCACTTGCCTTTTATCAAGGATATGTCCTAAGCAACAGGTAAACTGAGTTCACCGCATCTAGTAAAATATTTCTGTTTATTAATCGTAGTTTGTTTCCATTTGATGCCTAGGATTTACTCTGGTTTTCTGATCATGCTGTGTTTTATGCTTTGAAAGTACTTAGAAAAAAACAGTTTTCTGGACTTAAATTACACTGAGGAGTGTGCTTGAATCACACCATTGGCAGCGATAAAGTCTTCCTTGCAAACCCAAAATGCCTGTCCTTAAATGGTCTCCTTTCCTACTGCAGGCTGTGTGTTCCTACAGTCAGACAGACACGGAGTTAAGCTGCCTGATTGCATCCCTGCACTCTGCTCTGTTCACCGACACATATGACAGAGTGGGATTCTAGAGGGCTGCACTGCTGAAAGCTCACCTTCCTGGTTTGCCAAAACAATTAAAAAATACCTCATCCTATGCCTTATTTGCACTGTGGGGATAAAAGAGATGGAGAGCCCAGACTGCTAGGTAGGAGGAGTTCCTTTTCCTTGTTTTCTACTTGTGTTAAAGTCATAGCCTGGTAGCGCTCAATTTCTTGTGAAGTTGCTTATAGCAAGTACATCCATCCACAAAACGTCATCATGCTCCTGCGTTAAAGGAGCATATTAATAGGAGAGGGAATGGCTGTTTATGAGGGTGGATAGTGATAGGACAAGGGGGAATGGTTTTAAACTGAAACAGGGAAGGTTTAGGTTAGATATTAGGAGGAAGTTTTTCACACAGTGGTGATGCACTGAAACAGGTTGCCCAAGGAGGTTGTGGATGCCCCATCCCTGGAGGCATTCAAGGCCAGGCTGGATGTGGCTCTGGGCAGCCTGGTCTGGTGGTTGGCGACCCTGTACATAGCAGGGGAGTTGAAACCAAATGATCATTGTGGTTCTTTTCAGCCCAGGCCATTCTATGATTCTATGATTGGGATAAAGAATGAATAATGCCATTTTAAACTGGGGTTTGCACTGAAAAAGAAAAAGGGCATGAGCATTATGAAGGGAGACGTTGAAGGACCGTGCTTTATAGTGATCCATTCCTTGATCGAGTGAAGCCTCTTCTGTTTTACTGGAGGTAAACTACAGGAACAAGCACTAACTTCAACACCAGCTCTGATGAAGAAGCAGGCCTTTTCTCTGTGTTGTTCTTTCCTTTCCTCTTCTGACCTTAGAGAGAAATCCAAGCTCCTGTGAGAGACTGAGATATTCTGCCTCTGTTGACATGGGTAATGCAAGTGGTGAGTGGATCAGTGTTCACAGGATAAGTTCATTTGCTTGGCAGCAATCTGGGTGATGGACTGAGTTGATTAACTGCAAGTCAGTGACCGCTCAGTGGCCAAATCTTGCTCACATTTCACACTGGAGGTGGAAAGTATGCATCAATGTCAGTAAAGACAACGCTTGCCAGTGCTTGTTCTTATCGTGCTATAAAACTACACAATGAATCAACTGGAGGGAGGGGGGGAGGGGCAGTGTTGATATATTCCGATAATTAAAATCCATTGTCAGATAGCATAGTAGAAAATCAGGTGCACATCTGTCATGAGCCACAAGAGCTTTCACTGATTCCAGTATAGGATTGGACTGCTGGTGAGTTCGTATAAAGTTGCTCAGTGATACTGCTGTAGCAGTGCTGGTGTGGCTTCTGCTCCTTCTGCTGTTGTATTTCTGTGCCCTCACAGCACAGAAATGGTCCAAACTTTCTTTGACCATCTCTGCCTCCAGCTGACAAGCAGTTTGTGGTGGTTTAACCCAGCTCCAGTCCTGCTCTTTGCCCTTGGGAGCTGACACAGTGGAAGCTGAGTGTTAAGTCTGTGCGGTGTGGCTGGTGAGTGGTCTGTGCTGCAGGCACTGCCAGCCCTGTTCTAGAGCAAGGAGAGAGAGGGAGGAAAACGTGACAGTCCTCTGCGCTGGGACGGGGCAGAGGCAACCATGGTGCGATAAGATGAACCTAAGACAGCTTGCACTGGAGTTCCCAAAACAGACAGACCATCTCCCTGCTGCAGCTGCAGCAGCCTCATCTGCTGTGATGGCACCTTGGCATTTCCATATCCCCAGCAGCTGACATAGATATGCTCAGAGCAAGGACTTTGTCAAGGCAAAGCCACCAGCTGAGTGTAACGAGGAGAACAGTGGCTACCTCACATGGCTACCTCACAGCTGTGGTCCAAGAGCTGTGCTTAGCACTCCACTCAGGGGCCATACTGCCCCTCAGGAAAACCCCAGTCAGGCACCATCCTGGCTTCCTGACTGGCAGCAAGGGTACGAAACAGAGAGCTTAGGAGTGGCTGTTGAAGATGTGGTAGGGACCAGCGCTGAGAGATTCCAGGCACTCCAGCCTTGTGGTACTGTGTATGCATGGTGCTGCTGCTAATCTCTACAAAAGACTGCCACACCCTCTAGAATTCTCTGTCACTTTGTGTTACTGTGGCAAGGCTTTCATCTTCATTGTTTGATTATAAATTAACATGAAATTTGCAAGAATTGGCTTCTTAGTTACTTCAGTGAAGCCCAGGGTGATCTAGGTGTCAACAAAACGTAGCAGGCCCTACCCTGAAATTGTGCATTTATTTTTCTAAGCCAACTAGAGCAGCAATGCTGTTCCTCATACACCTCATACCTCAAATGCACAGCCAAGGCTTTCTATGTGGACTGTCTGGAAGTTTTCTGGAAATGAAGCATATGCTATTTATCCCTGTCATACTGAGTTCTAGCAGCTTCTAACTTCTGGTTGTCAAAAGGTTGCTTCTTTGTCAACAGCTCCACTCCCAACCTGCATTCCATCCAAAGAGCCTGGTGTACAGTACAAGATCAAGGTGCAGTGGCCTATGGGAGGTTTGAAAAACTCCCATATGCCTGCTCCACATCTGCCTAAAGAGAAAGGCATCTTCCACACTAATACCAGGACTAATACTTGGTTCTAATGGTTTTAGCTAAATAATCAGAATTGTGAATATTATGCAGCTATAAATTCAAGCAAATCTGATCTGCTCTGCTGCCAGCCTGACTCCCTTGTATACAAAGCCTCATAGAGTTCCAATTCTCTTATCTTTGTAATGCTTGAGATGGTGTGTGTGGTTTTTTTTCTTAAAGTCTTTTAGAGTTCCTTGGTATTTACAATCTGTAGGGGAAACTCATTCAAAAGCATTATGAGGTTGGCTTATCTTCAAATCAGAGTGTTGTCTGATTTCCGAGCATTGGTTTGCTTTTTGTAAGGCAAATTGATGAGGGCACAAGAGGGCTAGCAGCCCGAGCTTCAGAGTTTATAAACCTCTGGCAAGTTAAACTGGAGAGTAGGATAAAGTGGCCTCCCTTCCACTGCCAAAAAAATAAGAAAAAAATGGGAAAATTGCATCAAAACTCCCAATAAAGAGAGTAAAGGAATTCAGGACTGAAAGCTGAGCTACCAACAGAAACATGTAATCCTGTGCTTAAAAGGTACTTTCTCCCTTAGGACTCAAATGTGCTCCAGTGCAGTTAGAGGGTAAATCAAAAACTATAACAAAGTTTATATATAGTGAGCGCATGAGTAGATATGACAATAGGGAAGAATAAACAGAGCTCTCTGGCAAGAAATCCTCGCAGGGAGTCACCAAGTAATGGGGTAACCTGTCAGGGCGCCATGAAGGCTGGTGGTTCACCAAGTGGGCTGGGCAGGGCCCATGTAGCATCCCAGTGGGAGCATGGCAGTGGGGCACTGGGGCAGCCCCAGCCCCAGGCACCTGGCACATCCGTGGGAATAGGGATAGGCTGCCAGGAGCCATGGCCAGCTGGGGTAGCTGTGGGGAAATGCTGCCTGGCCCTGCTGCTGCCTTGCTAGGGTAGGGGCTGACAGCCTGGGGCCTGGGCAGGGACAGGTGAAGTGATGGAGCCTTTGGGGCCATGAGAGGAAGCATCTGAATCAGCCTACTTCGATTTTCAGAAAGACTTTTAATGATGTTTCTCAGTGTAAGCTCTTAGGGAGCCTGCGATAAGAGGGAAAATTCTTTCATGGAGAGATGATGAGATGGAAGGTAAAAAAAATGCTAAATGTTAGGCATAAATGATCAGTTCTCACAATGGAGAGAAGTTACCAGACTTCCAACATATTCATAAATATGCTGAAAAGGGACTGATTAGTGAGGAGTTGCAGGTTTCTTACAATAGTGCTGGTACAGATGAGCAACAGCAGTGTGAAAACCACAGAAGTGAGTGATAACGTGGCGGGTTAAGTTCAGTGTGAGTGGAAGCTGCCACATAGTGAGTAGAAAACAAGCTCCTGGCTTTATAAGCACAGCACTGGACAACGGTGACCACTCAAGAGCAAGGTCTTAAAATCCTGACAGAAAATATTGACAGGATACTCAGCAGTCAGAAAAGCAGCTTTTCAGAAGGAACCAACAGCAAACCAGGCTATCACTATGTCCCTGTGTCTGGTTCGGTCCCGCCTCAGGTGTGTTGTCTCCCTACCATGAAAGGATGCACCAGAGCTAGAAGAGGATCCAGGATGGCTGCTGCATGTGTCATCACAGTGTGGGCTCAGATTCCTCAGTCCAGAGAAGGGATAACTGGGTCACTGAATCATGGACAGCTTTAGGAATGAAGGGAACTGAACATTTGCCATTGTACTTAGAAATAAAATCTAGGGGGCATAACATGAAGCTAGCAGGTTGTGGATTCGAAGCAAACCGAAGTAGCTCTACGCCTGTCGCGTATTAAAGCCTTGGACTCTTGCCATAGGATGTTGTGGATGCCAAATGTTCACATTAGTTCAAGAGAAGAATGGACAAGTTCATGGAGGAGAAGTCTTTGTGCAGCTATTAAATATAACAGACAACCTCTGGCTCAGGAAATGCCTGCGGCACAAAGTGTTGGAGCCTGGCAGACTATTCTGGGAAAATATGCTTGCTCTATTCTTACATTTCTCTCCAGGCATCTGTTTTTTGGCTACTGTCAGATAGACCATTCAGCTACACAGACCTTTTGTCAGCGTCTGTTTCCATATTTCGATATTGTCTCAGCCTATCCTTGACAAAGAACACACATTTACTTCTCAGTTGCAGTACCGTAAGAGTCTCTCAAAGTCCTGCAATCTAAATATTTTTGGCAGCCTCTTTTCCAAAATGCTTATGCTCCAGAGTGCAAAACCCAGTCTGGTCAGGAGCTAACATTCTCCTCTACTGACTTTCATGGAAGTAGGCACTGGAAATTTTCCTAGGGACTGGGTACTCTGCATATTTTGGCACTATTGCCGCAACAAAAGTGTCTCTGTATCTGAATCAAAAAGAACGCAGGTGCTTTGCTTCGTAAGTCATTATGCGCCTGGCTTAATGTTGTGTTTCTGTATAGTTTTCCCCAGTGCATGCACAACTAATTTTCTTTCTATCTCTTGCCTACTAGTCCCTGAATCAAGTGGGAGCCAAGTTGGGCTTCTGGTCTAGTGGTAAGATGACTCTCAGCACATGGAGATTTCCTTTCTGAGTGCCATTTGCAGAATATGTGGTGATCTGTGAGGTTCCAGAGGTGGAGCCAGGGACAGGAAGTCAAGCCAAGGGCTGTCCTTAAAGCCAGTAATAATGGAAATAACGCTGTAAATATTTGTTGCAGAAATCTCATGTGTCGAATAGTAGCTAAAAAAGAGACCAAGAGAAGAGAAGTATAAATGGAGGAAATGATCTGACAAACATGAATGCAAAAGAAATTCCTGAATACTGAGTTCTGTATCTCAGCACTGTAACAATGTCCAGTGCATGAGCCATGAGTTAGTTCCTGTAGCTCTGTGGTGTCTTGCAAACTTTTCAGATGCAAAGCTGTGACAATACAATAAAACACCAGTGATTTATTTTAGTTTCACTGCTCCCCATTTTCTATGAAGGCACCTAATACAGTGAAAGCCTACATGTTACTGTGCTCGAGACAAAAGTAATGGAGAAATAACTCTTCTCAGTTTCTTAGGGGCCCATTTGAACAGAACAGGACAACAAAGCTATTAAAAACAAGAAATAGACCTTGCTTTCCCCTTTCTCCCGTAATGGTATCTTTTGTAGCAGATCTGGTTGTAAGCTGGCAAATATGTCTCTGTTCACATCTGCTTGGAAGAGAGACTGGCTGAAGGGGAGCGTTTTGTACCCTGCTGGACTCCCACAAGTGGGGAAGTGAGATTGAAATAGCCAGTCACAAAGATACACTGCTTTTTAGGTCTCTCTCATTCCTGTCATCTATAGGGAGTAGTTGGCACCCCTCTAGAGGTCTTGATTCCTTTAGGATGGCTGTGCTGCATCTTCATAATTGACACTAGAATTTGCCTGCAGCATCTGCTCAAGCAGAGAAATGTCTCTGCTTCCCTTTATTTGCTTTTAAAAGGATCTAACCTTTCCGATAATTTCAGACACAAGAGGCCATATAAGTGCTGCTTACTAATCAGTCAGTTGTTTAGCAATATTTAAACAATTGACTCTGGAAGCCAGGGCATGACCAGTGAACAGATTTGGTCCAAATGACAGTTACCAAGAGGTAGTTCATAGCTGTATTACTCCCAGACTTGCCTGAAGGAGGCAGGAATGCTGTTCAAATCAGCGATGCATAGTCGCTCCTCTCTTTTTAAAAGCTTTTGCCTACTACTGGCCCTGGGCCCACACAAATATCCAAACACAGCAAGGAATATAAACTCACAAGGGTCTCAGCTTTCATAATATGACTAAGTTGTTTTGATTTAAGAGTGCTGTTCTTGCCAAGACTGGAAAAAATAAGTCCATTCTCTTCACGGCTGGATGTCAAAGTACACCAAGGTTTTCAGACAAATGTCCCGAATGCTCTCACTTACAGATTGGACCAAGACTTGAATGCTGGAGAACTTAACTCTTTCTTTGATACAGTGCTTAGGGAAACCTGCAGAAAAACAAGAAAGACAAGACCACTGTCAGTCTAGGTTGAAAATACATCTAAATTGATGGGGAATCATTTCTTTTTTATCATTCTCTTCTGAAGCCAAAATACACGCTCATTTGTTCAGGGTGCTATTAGGTAGGGCGCAGAGCATTGGCGATGCTTGAAAGCAAAGAAGGAGGATGGACAACAATACTGCAGTAGGGTCAAGTCCTTGCTTTGTGCATGGCTGAGATCATCCATACATTTTAAAAAGAAAAAAGAGAGGGAGAGAGAAAGAGAAGTAAAAGTGCATGCAGAATTACTGTGATGATTTTAGAGTACTAAGACACTATTTGTAATACTCCTGGATTTCTCTTAATGTTCTCCATGAAAATTGCCTACAGTCCTGTGATTCTTTAATGCCCTTTGTCCCTGACTACACAGGACATGGATAAAACATGTAAGCAGCCGTGTTGATGCTTAAACATATTCTGTGTCTTCTCTAGGATCACCAATAACTGGTCTGTGCTAGGTAATATCAGCCTTTTATTTGTTTGTTTTTTCTAATATGATGTGCTTCCTGTAATGTCTTTACAGCTTAATGTAAATACAGGCTCATATTGCAGGAACTCATACGGAGCAGCAGTTTGCACAGAGACGTGTCACCGAGATGGAATCCACACATTTTTGTATTCCTGGCTTGTACTTATTCCCTAATAGTTTCAAGAAAAGTGTTAGATCAAGGGCTCAATATATTTGTCCAAACATGGGTATTCAACGCCATGACAGACATGCTGTGCTGTCCCAGCTACCCACAGGGCTGGCAGGGTGAGGCAGGCCCTGAGGAAGACTCCTGCCCTTAGAGGGAAAAGCAGGTGCTCTCAAGCATCACCAATGGCTTGAAATGTCCTTACTGCAGCAAACACGCTTCCTAAAGTTACAGGGAAGATCTCTGTGGAATCCCTCAGGCTTTTCGCTGGACCACAAGGCTGGATATGGCTCTGGACAGTTTGGTCTAGTGGCTGGCAACCCTGCACATAGCAGGGGGGTTGAAACTAGATGATCTTTGAGATCTTTTCAACCCAGGACATTCTATGATTCTATGACTGGCTATGCAGACAAGTACAGAAATGGCTGTCACATGAGCCTGCCAGCGCTCTGTAATACTGGCTGCCACCATTATTATGCAAATATTTACTCTTAGAGAAAGGACAGTTCAGATTTCCTTTTCAAAACCAAAATGTTTCTGATGTTTAAATTAAAAAAAAAAAAAAAATAGACATTCTAGCTGTTGCTGCAGGTCCAGTAGGCCCCTCTCTGGGATGTGAATGAAGGAGTCATCTGAAACCACCACACTGGCTCTGTCCCCAGCCGAAGGGGAGGGAATGTTGAGTCATAGTCTGGGAATCGCTGAGGATATCCTAACACCTAAAATAGCCACGAGGACACAGCTCTGCTCTGTTCTAGGTCCTGCCATTTAGTTGCTAAAGAAACAGCATCTCATGTAGAGTCCAAGTTACAGGAGGAAACGCAGAGTTGGTTGCACGTTGTAGCTGGGTTCTGGCTTCTCTGCAGCACTGCCCAGTGGTGCTTTATGTCTCAGTGTGCTTCTGAGGGTGCTGTGAGGGACGGGGCCTGTGGGGCCTGAATCTCAGAGCCCAGCGTTTTTTTTTCTTTTTTTCTTTTTCCTTTTTTTTCTCTCCTGCTTCTACAGTGGCTTTCACATCCAACCTTATTTTTTTTATTTCAAATATGCACGCATTCTTTTCACCAAACAGATGCTCTAAAGGTCTCTCAGAAATCCTTGATGTTTTCTATTTTTTCTCTCAGCAGGCCATACTGGAAAGATTTTACCATAACCCATTAATGGCACGCATGAAAGAGGAGCAAGAGCATTGCTTTCCATGGTTTCAGACTATCAAACACTGCGAGCTATTTGCCAAATGGTATCACTTTCTGTAGCTACAACAGTTGATAGATCCTTTACAAGTAAGCACTGGTTGTGTGGAAAAATCTGGTGGCTGGTGACAGCATTAAACTAATTTACTTTTGTTTCGAGCATGAATGCCTTCCTGTAAAGCAGTCATCCTGGTTTGTTACCCAAGGTGAATGATTCATGTGAAAATGATAAATGTTTGTATTGAATTGTGGCATGTGTGATACTCCCTGAAAGCAGAATCAGTTATAGTTGCTAAGCAACAGCACTTATTTAAAAAAAATAATAAATAGGGATGCCTACTGCATCCTCTTAACGTGCAGGAAGAATATCCCCTTTTATTTTGTTACAAAGAGGTGTTAATAGGTTTATTCTGCAGAGAGAATTTCCCATGTCTCTTGTTCCAGCCTTGCTAATAAGATCTCCTAATGAACATGATTATCAAATTGCCATTTCACTTAAGTAGTAGAAATAAGACTAAATGAAGCCACGCATTGTCACAACAGTGTTGGATTAAAAGCTGTGGCTGCTACAACAGCCCATTCCCATATTGGGCAGTTTACTTCATTAGGAAAAATCATGTCACTCCTTACAAGGTACCTTATGTTTAAAATACCAAATTATACAAGTACCAGATAGTGTATATAATAAATATAAAAAACATTCTGTGTGCATGGCTTCTAAGTGTTCGTGACAATTGTGAAAATTAGATTCTGCTGTTTGCATTTCTTCCAGCTTGTAAAGCTGCTCTGTGGGTTTCTGCTACCTGCATCTGGCTGAGAAAGACACCCCTGATGAGACGGGGAGACTTCTTCCTGACCTGAAGTCTGCAAGCAGTGGTCCTTGGGCTGATCTTTGCAATCTGAACAACCTTTCCTCTGCTGAAGATGTGTTGGCATGCAGTGAGCTGTTTCAGTTCTACATATCCGGAAGTGTACTGTGTACTGTGGTTTTACCAAATTCACCCCGATACAGTTAACTCAGTATGAGAACATGGTAGCTTCACTTCCAGATGGTGAAGTTTGTGTTTCTGTATCATGAGTAACTACATCTTTTTGCAGGATTGCATGAAGTTTCATATTAATAGGAGCTCACAATTCATTGCTCACCCAGTGTGTGAAAGGAGCATACGCAGTACATGCATTTATCTTCATCAGGTATCCAAGTAGTGGCATTAGTTAGTGTCACAATTCTTGATTTCGTGACAATGCTGTTGTATTTCCTCATAGCCTGAGCAGATACACAGTACAGAGTGCTATCTCGTACTGAGGCATGCCGTTACTTCTTGGCCTACTGTTATTGATAACATCTGTCTCGTTATTGTAATCTAGTTCTCTGCTGCACTGGCAGCCAAGAAATGTGGTGCTTCGGGATCAAAACTATTGCTGGTTGAATTCTTGAAAAAAAAAAAAAAGAAAAACATCAGCTTTTTTTAGATGAAACTATTTGAATCTCCATGAATTGTGAAATGAGATTAATTGCACTGATGCAGAACTAAAGGATTTTTAAAACAATTTTAAATCATTTTAAATGTTTGGATTTTTTTAATCTTGGGTTTAATACAACCTGTGTTGCATTCCCTTCCTCCCGACCTGCCCAACCTCCCTCCAAAAATGTCTCGGTTCACTGTTCAAACAAAAACACTTAAAAACAACTCAATGAGATGATAGCAGCTTCCAAATAAAACATTTGGAGTTCATCAGCATGTATCATTTCACTGGTTTTAGTATGATTCATTTGGATGTATAGTTCCACTCTGTGAGCACTTTTAAAATTGTTTTCTCATAGTTCAAGATAAAACAGAATTTGAAACCTGCAGTGTTTTACAGGAATATGGCATTTGAACCACCGTGTTTGCTCTTTCCAGAAGATGTAGCATTACCACTCACCATTCCTTTTGTGTAGATGGCAACCTGTCACACCTTTGTGAGCATTTGGAAATATACAAGGGCTGCTCCAAAAGTAATGCCTCCTACTTTATTGTGTTGGACCATGACTTTAGGGGCAGATGTTGGCGATATAGCAGCAGAGATCGAACCTTCCCACCAGTATTCCATTGCATGTTGTTGCCACATGAGAGATGGGAGCTGAGGGGCAATCTGACAAAATGGTGCCTGACATGGAAGTGTATGTAAAGCAAAGGTGTGTCACTGAATTCCCCCATGTGGGAAAAAAAAAAATTAGAATCACAGGATCATAGAATGGCTTATGTTGGAAGGGACCCCAAGGATCATCAAGCTCCAACCCCTCTGCTGCAGGCAGGGCCACCAATCTCCACATGTAATACTAGACCAGGCTGCCCGGGGCCCCAGCCAACCTTGCCTTGAATACCTCCAAGGATGGAGCACCTCTCTGGGCAGCCTGTTCCAGCACCTCACCACTCTCATAGTAAAGAACTGCCCCCTGACATCCAACCTAAATCTTCTTCCCCTCAACTTAAAATCATTTCCTGTTGTCCAGCTATTATCTACCCTTTCAAAAATTTGAAAATTGCACCTATTGATATTCATTGACACTTACTGAATGTTTATGGAGACCAAACAGCTGATGAAAGATGGATTGTATTGGCAACAGTTTCCTAGTAGTTTCCTACTGCGATGCTATCACAGTAGCCATGAAATGCTGGGTCACCTCTTCTGGTGCAAATTGTTACAAGCACGGCACATAGGCTCTTGTTCATCATTGGCCAAAATGCATAGCTAATGTTTTTGACTATGTTGAAAAATAGTGTTTTGGAGCAATGAATTTGCTCTGTCAAATAGCGTCATTGTGCTCTTTGTATCTGCTGTAGTTTCCATGGACATAAATAGGAGGCATTACTTTTGGAGTGAGTCTTACAGAAAGGTCAGTGGGTAATATTCCTGGTAGTCTGAAGCAATGATGGGAAACTGGATCAAAACTGGAAGATTTTGCACGTTCCTGTGGACCGCAATCCTTTACTGGCCAAGCCCACGGTTGCTTGACAACTCAGCTCGCACCCTTTCAATATCATTTCAGCTCCCACCGCGATCCTGATCCCCTGCTAAGCCAGCGGCGAGCTGTCGGGCTCCATCTACACTTCCTAACTATCCTGATTTCTCTTGGAATTTGCTGATAAAACCAGCTCATTGAATGTAAATCTCCCGGAGTGAGGGCTCACTCAGATGAGGCGGGCAGAACACCCGGCTGGGGCCGCCCCGCTCGGGCCGCTCTGCTGGCGGAGGGGAGGCTGTCGGGCCGGCTTTGCTGGGCAAGAGCTCCGCCTAAGGGAGCAGGACTGAAGTCTTTCCCGAGGCAACGCAGCGGTGTTGTGCGAGGAGGGGAAAAGCCACTAGGGTTTGTCACGCTCCACGTGAGGAAGAAGAGGTCTTTCCGTGCTGTAGCAGGTGTGTTTCTGAATGATACGGTATATTCTTTCCTGCTGTAAGCTTCCTTGAGACGTGTGAGAGCTAGCTGCTTTGGCTCTGTTATCCTCGGTGTGGATAACTGCTCGTGATCTCCGCCGTCACCATCAGCAGCACCATTTCCCCCACAGCGTTCCTGAAGTAAACATCTCCATAATAGGTATGATAAAAGCTCCCTAGGGAAGAGAAGCATGTATTGTCACACGGGCATGTTTCTTTTGCTTGCTTCCAGCACTGTCAGTGTTACGTCCTTGCAGCAGTGCGATTAATTGCCGGTCCTTAGCATGATGAGCGCACCCCCACTGGGCTGCCAGCTGGCAGGATAAGCTCACTGTAGCATAGAAGTGCTGCCCGTCCCTGCGATGGGCAGCTCTCCTTCCCTGCCTCCATCTCACCTCTCCGACCCACTGACCACCTCAGGAAGGGTCAAGGCTCAGATCCCCCTGCCCTGCTTGTGCTGAGAAGGGCCTTCCTGTGCAGCTAATGGCACTGCCTTAATTAACCCGACTTGAAGGGGGCACCGCGCAACAGCAGAATCAAATGAATGTTCTTTTTCGTGAACAAATTGCAGGCAATTTAGCTAGTGGAATTGCCTATGCACCTGATATTCAATTACATCAGGCTCTAGAGGAGAAAACACTTATCAAGCAAATTGGATATCATTTTGCTGCTCCGGGAGCACACACACTGCTGCTGATGTGCAGAGGGAAGTGATGGGCTGCTGGTTCCTTATAGGCGTTCACAGCAGCACCATCCTCTGTTCTGAGATTGGAGAGCAAAGGCAGAGAGGTCATGGCAAGTGCCATCTGACCAAAACTTCTCCTCTTTCTTCTTTTGGTGGTGTGGAATGAATTCTGTGTCCCAACTGAGACAATCCTGCTGTGATATGAAGCAGTCCAAATCCCAGACATTTGGCTGCAGCCCCTATATCAGGCAACTGCTTGCCATACACGTTCGTTTTACTTTACAA
Organism: Chrysolophus pictus; assembly: GCA_037305975.1. Taxonomy (NCBI): domain Eukaryota; kingdom Metazoa; phylum Chordata; class Aves; order Galliformes; family Phasianidae; genus Chrysolophus; species Chrysolophus pictus. Next base: position 23,251,797 of record CM074577.1, on the reverse strand, counting down.
ACCTGCTCACCTGGTGCTGTGTCATTTCTCTGTTCCTAAGATTGTTCTCATTACTTGAAGTGATCTAATCCTCTTTTCAGGCAAAATGACTGAGGACTGCACAGGATACTATGCCTTACTGAGTTCAGATTTTCTTCAGGTATTGGGGATAAGCAAATGTGTGCATATATGCTGGGAACCCAGTCCAGGCCTCATAAGGAGCTCCTTGGTCATCAAATAACCTGACGTGCTTGTGGAATGCAAAAACTGAACTTTGGCTTAAAGATATTGCCAGCGAAGGGAGCTTTATTGTGGGAAGTTACCCATTCACCTCTTATCTGCATGTACTGTTGCCCACATTATCACTGCTTAGTTCTCAAATGCCAATTTATAACAGCTGATCTATGGGAAAAAGAGAGGAAGGCTGCCGCACCCCCAGTCCTCCAACACTGCTGCCTCTTGCTGTCCTCTAATTTCTCTCTTCTCCTGAAGCTCGAGCTCCATAGGAACAAAGCAGGCTCTGAGCACTGTGTCTGATAGAAGAACAGACTTTCAATGCCAGAGCAGCATTTACTGTTCCAGTATAATAATTTTGATTTCTAGAGAATTAATGTTAAGTTGGTTGAAATAGCCCAAAAATAGCCTCTGACGTAGCACAAGTATTTCACTGTCCCAAAGTGGGGTAGCATACAGAAGGCTGGAGTTTTACTATTGTTTCTTGGCAGGTGTTGCTGAGACCTGCTGAGCTCACTGTGATGGGGACAACTGAGTTCTCCCTGACACTGGAAGATGGCTGACATGGGTTTTACCTGGTAAGCTAGAGGGAGAGTTATCTGGGTTAAATCAGCTAGAGTTGTGCTCTGCTTGCCACCACCAAAAGTCATTTTCATGCCATCATTACATTCTTTTAGGTTTGTGTGTTTTAACCCTTCAGCTTCCTCCAGAAATAACAGTCAGCCATAATGGGTGGTTTTGCAGTGCACACAGAGAAACTTGTAGTGCTTCTGTCTTCTCCTGTTCAGAAACAGAGAGCCACTATGGGCTCAGGAATTTCTGAGTCTCCTTTAAATAAGCCTTGCACGTAAATATCCTGTGATTTAATAAAGGCGCTGCAGAAAAATGTAATCTCTCCTACTTAATATTTCTCTCTTCTACTCTAACTTGTCCTTTAAATAACAGTATGCAGCTCACGGGCATTAATCTGTGGGCTTCTGAACTGCAGAAAAGGACAACAGAAATGACTGCTCACAAATAGACTTATCCCCTTTTCCAGGTAGCATCAAGGTTTATTTATCTGACTCACAGATGAGACCGAGGTTATAGTTTGTGTACCCCTGCGGGAAAATTGTTATTGTTTTTATAGCATATCTTTTAACTGATTGCACATACTGCCCTATAAAACTGCAGGCACACGCAGCAGAAATGTTTGTATCAGGGCTGTGATTTCCACTCACTTGAGTGCACACCTTGTGCAAGTAACTTATCAGCATGTCTCCTTCCCCAGCATGTCCATGCTCTTCTAGAAGAATTTGTTTTCAGTTTACCTATCAGGAAATGAAAAGGGGTTTTCTTTCATGCAACTGGAAGAATATTGGATAGCAATGCACTTCTGCTCTGAGGGTTAAAGTAGTGTTACTGCTGGCTTCTGTGTGCCACAGCAGCACCGCAGGCTGAACTTCTACAGAGGAAGCTTATGCAAGATGATGAAAAGTTAGAGAGGAGCCAGAGTGCTAAGGTTTCTATGATTAATAATCACCTACTGCCTGTTCTACATTACCAAATGCTACTGAACATAATGATACCTTCAGCGTAATGAATTTCCCGCAGCTCATCTGAAAATCTCTTTATCTGGATGTATTGGCCGTCCTCCACTTTGGCTGAGCAGAACTGTTTCGTCACTGGGAAACCACTTGAGAATTCAAGTTGAATGGGACAAAAGGAAAAAACAAAAATCCCAGAGAGCAAATGACAGCTCAGTTTGAAAGAGACTTCATGTATGCAGAGAGGACCAGACTAGCAAAAGCGAAAATGCTGAAGCTCTGACATTTCTGTGTAAAATACAGATGACTGTTTTCCAGGGAAAGCTTTATAAAAATCCATAATTTATTTTATTTTTACCTTTTTTTTTTTTTTAACCTTTGAAGTAGGCTTTAAAATCATAATCACTGCCTTCATATTTCTTTTTAAGATCCTGTGTACACCTACAGTTACTATTTATGTAACAAGGAAATAACTTCATCTTAGTCTGTTCTTAGGTTTGAATATAAGACCTTAGAATGACCCCCACCCCCTGGAATTTTCCCTCTATAAAACGGTTGTGTCTGAATGCGTGCAGCAGAAACAGGATTTCAACATGGCTGGTATGTTTCTGTGAACGTTTTCCTGGAAGCAGTGAGCCTGTTTGGCTGAATCTGTGCACATCTCACTACACTCTATCATCTTTATACATTTACTTATTGAATTAATTGAATTCAAACAAGCATCGAATATGAGATCCATGTTTAGTAAAAGTGTAATACTATCCTCGTGCTTTGGAGTGCGGATCCTGTTCTATTACATAATGTTACATTCAGGTTGGCTTTAAAAAGCAGAGGTCCCTTTTGATATTCTATGCGTATGCAGCAAGAAAGCTGTATTTTAAAATAAAATAATAATTAAAAAAAACACCTAAGAATCTCAAATATAATGAAAGTACATAAAGAGTGAGGGGGAATGGGGTAAAGAAAAGCAAAGTGAGTGAAAAGTCATTGGGCAAGCTGGGATGAACACCTCCCTTCCTGTTTGCCTGTGCCCCTTTCCATCGATAACTTCTTTTTCCTGCACTGCCTTGGCCAATAACTGTGGGAATACAAGAAAAACTGTTCAGAGCAGAAGGTGTGGAGCAAGATAAACAGCAAATAACCAGCTGAACTGAAGAATCTGGAGCTAAGACTGAGTTCTTCATCTAGATAATGGTTCATGCTCTTGGTGTGCTTGCATGTCTGGTTTGTGTGGGTGGGTTTGGGGAGTTCTTGATTGTTTGTTTTGGGCATCAGATGGTCCTCAAATGTGAATGGAAAGCACATACGAGGCAAATTTTAACTAAAAATGTTGAAAACCAGAATAGGCCATTTTTCCAAGGACAGACTAGCACTGGTAAAAAATGCCCTGCAACCCAATCAACAATTTTCTGCTTTCTTGTGTCTGATTGAGATTTACAGTGAAGGAAGTTTCTGAATTCAGATGAGGATAAACAAGATGCTCCTTACTGGCCCCTCTTGCAGTTGAAGATTTTTGCATGGCTGGAAGAGAGCATCATGTGCACCACGGGCTTCAGAATTGTCATGTGCTATCTTGCATCACATCTCAAGGGCATCAGATAAGTTGTGTTATGGACCACGGTAAATACTGTACATGTGGCAAAAAGAATCATTGTCCATTGGATGCAACATTTAAACAGGAGTATGGCCTCTAAAAATGGCCCAATTCTTTCTAAGTGTTCAAAAAGCTGCTCTGTAGTATAATTAAATATTAATGCTTCACCAAAAATACATTTTCTAAAACTGGATGTGCTGGTCATCCCAAGTGTATTTTAAATAATCTCTGTCCATGTATTTTTCACTCGAGCTGTACATTTAGAAGTGATTTCCATCTTGTGGTGTTGACATCTGGGAATCTTTATAACAACTTCTATGAATATAGAATCAATAATGTGGTTCCTCTCAGTAATGTTCTTTTCTAGAAAGATATGTAGAAAGCATTATTCACCACGCGGTCAGCACAGGTTCCTCATTTTCAAACAAACTGTAGGTAAAGAGACCATGAGAAGACAAAAATTGAATTACAAGTCATCTTGAAGATGAATTGCCCTGCCTTCCGATCATTATTTTATCATATGTGAAGAGGAAACAAAGAAAATGGGAAAGGAGAGGGAGAAGTCAATACGGAAATACACATTGCAATTACAAAAGGACCAGAAATCCGGAAGCATCCATACGTGGGCTGGCTTATACCCTTCTCAGAAGAAATGGATGTCCTGTTGATATGGAAAAAACTTTTCTTTTTCAGGCAGCTCTGCAGTTTAATGCACACTACAGATTGGAGGGCAAGGACCACACAGCAAATCAGGTTTGTAGGTTCAGTGTTCTCTGACAGCCTCACCTCAAAATGAATTTCCAGTTTGTAAAGGGATGTGATTTGGTAGCTTGCACTAGATTTGCATGGAAATTTATGTTATAATGGAATGCCTAGCAAGGCTTCATTTCTTTTTTGATCTGCTCAGAAATAGAATAAGAGTTTTATACAGGGGTAAGGTAGTAGTAATTGAAGAATCCTTAGAAACAATTCTTTAAATACTTGAATTAGTTTTGTGACACATAAGTTGTTCAAAAGATTTTTTATGACATATGGCCTTACAACCTCCAGGACAGAAAGGGAAAGCATAGCAGCATGTTGAATACTTCTCAGTTAAAGAAGGAATTGAATGCCGTCCTCCTGTAGCATGGAGGACAGAGCTAATGATGAAGCTGCTGGGTGTCTCATCTTTCACGGTGTTCCTTGTCATGCTCAATCTGACAGAGAAGCTTTGAGAGTATTTCCTGCAGGTGGCCCAACATGGGAAGGAGGGAGAGGAATAGCGACCTGCAGTTTGTGGTGGCAATTACATGTAAGCTTTGCTGTGTTGTTCCATGTAAGTGATGAGACTTGGGCAACTCTCATCAGTGGGACCTCCATGGCAATGGCCAAAGTGACTCACATTCCTGGTGTGAATGACAGCTGAACATAAATGTTTTAGACTTGCATTAAAAAGACAGGAAGGACTTACCTACCCAGTGGGGCAGTATTTCAGTACCTGAGATAATTAGCAGACTCTCTCAAAGCTCATTAAGAGCAAATCAGGTTACCTTCACCACAGATGAAGCTCAAGGTTTAGTGCTAGGTCCAGGGATTTTCTTACAGGCAGGTGTGAGCCAGGCAGCTCCCTGCCGCGAGGGTGGAAAGAGGTGGGGAGGACAAATAGCTGTGGCAGAGCACTCAGGAGCTGCAAGCTGCCATGCTGAATAAAGTTTGTTGTCTCACACAGAGCAGAGCCTGTGAGTCAGGACTGGCAGCCACCAAGTCTGGGATGAATCGGAGCAATAGAAATTATGTGTAAAATGCAGTGTATGTGTATAGAAAAATCAAAATGTGTTCTCAAAATCAAAATTGCATCCTCCAATCATAGCCAGTGCCCCCCCACACAGGGATTGTTAATTACGTCACTGTTAAAGTGATGGCTGCTATGTACGCTGAGGCCAATGAAGGCCAATAGTCAGGAGAAATCTGGTTGGAGTTCATTTCACCTGATCCTCCTCTTGATGATAGTTCAGACAATTTGGGACATCGGGAGGCTGTGCAATTGCCACATGCATGGGCCACCCTCAGGAGACCCAATGCACCCAGCCACTTCTGCTCTCCTGCTCATGGTAAAGTCAGTTGGGGTGAGGTCAGGAAGGACATGTCCCCAGGTCACAGTTGGGTGCTGAGCAGGACTGTCTAGGTGTATCAGGGCCCACCCCCTTCAACTCTTTTCCTGATAATCAAGAAGCCTCAAACAATGGAAGAATGCCTGTCCTCCCATGGGTCACTGGCAGAGGCTTGTTCCTGCCTCCTTGCACATTTTTCATTCAATTAAAAAGGAGTGGAAGTTATATTAAGTTTTCCATTTTGAGACAGCTGGAGGATGCCTTTCAAAGGAAGCAGTTCCTGCATGCAGGAATGCCATTTGCTCTTCCCAGAATATTCTCCATGGTAGAAAGCTTCCGCTAGACTTGAGTAGGGGAATGGTCAGTGGATAGTAGAAGATCCTACATATATATATTCCAACATTACAGTGAACATATGATTTGTGCTGTGCCCAATGCTACCACTGCTTTCCCCACCCAGAAACGGTAGAAGGGACAAGCAGCGTCTGAAACCCATGAATGCTTTGGAGATGCCTGTGATGATTTGCAAACAGATTCATTCAAGGGTGATAGCCGATCAACGCCGTTTCGCCACCTGTTTCCTCTTGGCACTAATCCCAGCCTACCGCAGCCTTGTCTCAGTGGCATCTGCTGGGATTATTTCATGTTCCCCCACCGCCCCCCACCTCCCTGCCCAGACATGACCTCTCCAATTCTGCACAGAGATTTGTTCATCATCCTCATGGAGTATTTTTTGAGTTCACACAGCAAAAAAAAAAAAAAAAAAAGATGCTGCACTTCAGCCACCACAGCTACTCTCTTGTTGCTGAAGGGCTGTGTGCAATGAAGACCCAGTGGGCATTTTTCTCCAAAAAATCTTGTTGCAGGTAATTTTCCTTCTAGAGGTGCCACTGCACTTTTCTTCCCATGGGACAAGATGAACAGGTGTACAAATGAAATGGAAAAAGCAGAATGAGACTTGGCAAACAACAGCCTTTTCCCCTAGGTTGTGTAATAGATGGTCAAGTTTTGAGGCAGATAAGAGGACATCTGATGGTTTTTGGAGGTCAGGATGTGTCTCAGCTCCTGAGGTTGCTGTGATGTGAGCAGTGCCTGTGTCATCTGGGGAGAGGAACAGCTGCAGCACGAAGCCCATCTGGCTGATACCTGGAGGAGACCACCTGAGCTCACTCCCTTCCAGTCACAAGGGAAGGCTCCTGATCTGAATGCTAGTTTCACCTACATGGTGAGTTTAAAGCTCTTTTCATGCGAAGTATACACCTTTGTGCATGAGGCATGGCATGTCTCAGACTCTTCTTGAGAGATGGATTAGAAGCTGCCACCAAAAGAACCCTGAGAACTTGGGAAGAAGATAGGAAAACTAATTCATAGACTGGAAATAGTTGTTACTTAATATGAGATTGTGTCTGCATTCAAAAAAAAAAAAAGTGTTTTAATTGATAAACAACATGAAGTACACTTATCTCTGTTGGAATAAATGGGTGTTTTATTAAATATGTAAAATGCAAATTAATGCCCTATGAAGGTGCTAAACACTTGATGATGTCAAGATAAATATTGAGCAGTTTCTTGGAAACTCTTGCTTCACAGATAAATGCCAAATTGTCATTAGTGGCAAACTGGAAAGTTGATGAATTACCTTAATGCCTGGGGGAGAGAGAGAGCCCAGATGTGTTTGGTTGAAACAAAGCCCTTATCCCACGTACTCTGAATGTCAGACACCAGCTTGAAATGTGTTGCTAGTATTTGCCCGCAGAAACTGAAAAGTTTTCTATTTCAAAGCTAAAAGCTTCTACAGATTCTTTTCTGAAGTTCATTAACACAAGCTGAACTTCCATGGGGCAGGGAACAGCAAAGCCTACCAAGAAACTACCCCGACAGAGCCAGGCTGTGTCTGGATGATAGGTTTCGTCTTATTTGATCAGGGACCTACTGCACAGGTTGGGAAGCTGTTTCTGAGTGGGCAAAACACCTTTTATTAAAATTATTTGGGCCTCTTCTGGATTGAATTGCTTTCTTTATTAGAGACATGAAATAGCTGCATTCAGAGATGCTCCCCGATAGAAGAAATGCAGCAGGCACTGAATTTGTGACCTTACAAGGGACTCTAGCTATTACTCGTTTTGATTGATTGCATTAGGAAAAAAAACAGGCTGTGGCTGAGACCTGCCACAGGCACACAGGTGAGGATTTATCAAGGGCCTTGCTTGCAGCACCAGAGGCAGCCCCAGAGGCAAGGGAGCCCACTAAGGCACCCCAGGGCTGAGTCTGTTCCCAGACAGCTGCTGGAAAGTGCTGCACTAGGTAAAAGCTTCCTGCAATGGTGTGGGAAGGGGGACAACACTCACATGTCATTTGTCTCCTACAGCATAGTCAGTTCCCTCCTCCTTTTTAAAGACTTGGCTGTCCCAGTTCAACATTTTAAACGCCAGCAAAGTCCTGATGAGGAATGTATGGTGGCTGTGATATGCTCACTTGGAAAGACAAAGTTCCCTGGTTTTGGCTATTTCAAATCTGGCAAAGCAAATTATGCAAAGATGGGAGGGGAAAGGCAATTTTGGTGTTTGGTTGTGGGTTTTTTTGATGTGTTGTTTTTTTTTGTTGTTGTGGGGTTTTTTGGGGGGGTGGGGGGGGGTGTGGGGAAATGTAGCAAGACCGAGAAAACAGGACATGTGGACTCATGTTATTCCACATGATGTTTGCTTTCTCAGGTTTGACTGTTTCTCTTCCAGCCTTAGTGTAGGATGAAGTGAGGCTTTGGGTCAGGAAGTGAGTCTGGGACCTGGGAAAATCCTCCTAGTCATCGAGAAAACCACTGTTTACCTTAACTCTGCTCCTTGCAGTGACTGTGGTGGTATTTCTGGTCCCTGCCATGGCTGGTTCTGTGCTCCAGCACCCGCTGTTACCAACAGGTTGGACCTGACCCAAGACAGCTTGCTTCAACAGGTGTTGAAATAATTCTGTGTCTGGCTCCAGGCAGCTGTTTCATGCTGAAGATGTCACTTTTTGAGGCTCTTACAAATGTTCAGCCAGCTGATGTGTCTTTTATCCTACACAGGACAGCTTTAAAGTCTCAGCTTCTGAACTAAGGGAGCAAATGGAGACAACTCAGGGTCAGCTTTGGCTCAAGGTGGTCCTACAGAGACTCCAGGGTAAAAGGGCAGTTTCAGTCTGTCTGGTGATGGCTCATTAAGAAGGAGGATGATCATGGGTTTCTACATGCCTGCCGCATGGCTGACTGACCACAGCAGAAAAAGACTATGCTATGGACTGCTCTTTTTCTGTTACCTGTGGTTGACCTTTGAAAGGTATTTACACTTCTCAGTGGCCTGTCTCCCAGTGCTTCCTTCTCTTTTCTTTTTTGCCCTGAGATTGGTTTTAAAGTATGCATTGCCTTTAACTCACGTGGTGGTTGCACTCTGCAGCACATTGTAAATCTTCCTTAAATCCAAGAAAAGAGGCAGTATCCAGCTGACAAATTTTCGAATGTGGAAAGATCTGAAACCTAATCTCTGATTTCAAGAAGACAAAATACAAGTATTATCTGTTTTAAAAGATTTCTCTGGTATCCCCTGTAAAGTAGTACCTCAGCCCTAAGGATGGCTTTACTTCTTAGATGGCAGCTGAGAGGTAATTCTAAAAAATGGCAGCTCACTGGGGATTCTGAAATTTTTACAAGGCTTATGAAAATAAATTGGCTTATGTAAGGCCAACAAGAAAGATTACATGTTTTTAATGGTATCTTCATTTCTCCCCAGAAAACTTCCTACCAGTTCATTTATTTCAAGCATTAGAAAATTTTCATGTTTGTTAAACATAATTACTGGAGTCACAGATCTGACAGATACTAACTGAATTTTTGAATTTAGTCCTGTAGAAATCTAGAGTTATCTTTCAAACATCTGTCACAGTTTTAGAGGGAGAAGTACAATTCTCCTTATAGGAGAACCAGCTAGTTCTGTCCTGTGCTGCCATAGCTTTATTTGAGGTAGAAAGTAATAGCAGTCATTCCATGGATATGTCATTAGCAGAGCAGAGCTATGATAAGCTAAGATATTCCATTGTTAACAGTTCTTGTGAAAATCAAATAAAATCAAATCAAATTTACAATCAAATCATATATACCTTTTCCTCCAAATTGCTGTTGCAGTGCAGTTCAAGCAGCATTCTTGGATCACTGCCATTCTTCAGTGGCAAATGCCAATTTGCTCAGTAATGTCAATGGGTCCAGTGGTACCATATTAAATAAATCAAAGCATTCCATGAAATAGTTGTGGGTTGGTCTGGAGTATAACCAGACTGGCACAGCTCAGTGAGTTTCAGTGCAAGTAGGGCTGCTACCGTGTGATTTATGCACCAGGGGAGGCTAATACTGGTGAAATGCAGTTTCAAGAAGGGAATACGTGTAAAGGTTTACCTTAAATATTACATGAGTTGTTTTAACAGTGAGTTAAATTTTAAAGGGAAGTACTGAGAATTCAGGGAGCTACTTCATAGAGTTCCCATCAGATTAGTTTTCTGTGGTCAGAAAACTGTTTATGAAGCAACTTTATTTTGCATAATTGTTCCTACCTTTTTTTTTTTTTTTTTAAGTAAAAATGGGCTTTTTATTGGTTTTCATGCTGATATCAAGTGTTCTTTAGTATGTCTACCCAGAGACTTCTGCTGAACCTGACTCCCTGAAATATGTGCCTCTAATAGTAATCTAATTGGTATAAAACTTGAATTTTTACTATAAACTTCTAAAAATGTTATAACAGTGACTGGAAACGGCCTTGTCCTTGAGAGCCTTGGAAGGATGCATTTCACCACTCACAGTTTTGGGATAGGCACCTTCAGTTTCAGCAGCAAACACTACTTTGTTTCAATGAGCCAAATCTGAATGGGGCATTTCAAGCAGAATTCTTGCTGTTTCTGGAGTGTCTTGGTAGTGAAACTCCAAAGTCGTCCTTTCACATGGGCCCCCCCACGTGCTGGAGATCAAGGAGCGTTTTGGTCAGTGCTTTCAGACGTAGTTTGAATTTTGGATGGTCCTGTGTGGAGCTGGGAGTTGGACTCAGTGATCCTTATGGGTCCCTTCCAACTCAGGATATTCTATGATTCTTGTTCAAACAGTAACCTGCCAGGACCTGTGATAACCTGTGGTTAATAAGAAGACAAAGCCATCCTTATCACAGTGGGGCTTTGTGGGATGGTGAGACAAAAGAAGTAGAATAGAAGGAATATGCTCTGGTTACAGGCAATAATTGGGACTGGCTACCCAGAGAACTTGTGTGATTTCCATCCTTTGAAAATTATAAGACTTAACTGCTTAGCCCTTAGCAACCTGGTCTGAACCTAGAGCTTACCCTGGAGGGTAATATTGGACTACATGTCCTCCCATGAGCCTTCTAACTTAAATTGTTGTCTGTGCTTCATTCTATGAATATTTTAAAACTATTTGAATTTCCAGATAAATTGATTTGTGGTCTATTTGTGTCCTTGAGTTCTCATTCTTCTTAGTCTTCATTGCCTAAAATTTTATTTGCGATGTAGTAACTAAGAACAATAACATTCATTCAACTGTTGTTAAACAGAATAAGCCACACTTTTCTAATTTCCTCATGTGAAATACAGCCCCTACTCCTTTTTCATTCCCTTCTCTGCAGCTGTTCTGAATTGAATTCATTTATCTTGCACGTAGGTTATTACAGCACTGCAGTAATGCACAAATCCAAATACAAGGTCAGTGAAGAAATATTTGTATCCTGCACTACATACTCTTGCTACTAAAAACATTCCGCAGTACATCTCATCATAGATTTCTTTTTTTTTCTATAACTGCACTCTGCCCATACTAATCCTGTGACTATTTATTGTTTCCTGATCTCACTTTCTATATATAGAAATACATAGGCTCAGACATACGCAGCATCGTTGTGCCACAGAAATGATTAAGGATGACAAATCTTGCTGTTAAAAAGGCTTTTCTGGTATTTGCCCAACACATTTTTCTCACTCGCTGATTTTCATTACTCTTGGTTGAACCATTTTCCCCTCAGTAATAGTTAAGTGTTCTGGACACGTGTCTTTCAGACATTTGAGCACGGAAATCTTTTCCTCTCTTAAATTGAAACTGTTGATCTTTTCTGGTGAGTCATTCTCGTCCAGCCTAGTACTTATTTGGATGTGAATGAAGAAGATCTCTTTACAACAAAATATTTTAAGACACTTCTCATTTTTTTTAAGGGTGGGTTAAAAGGCTGCTAAAATATTCTTTAAATCCCACAGATCACAGGTACCTAAGAGGTGTGAGATGGAACCTTTTAAGTACATAGAGGAAGGAATTAATTACTTACCTTGTGCTGCAAGTGGCTTTGAGATACAAACTCTGATTTCATCTTGGTCATGTGGAATTTTGGTGCTTCTGGGAAAGAAGGCTTTATTTAAGTACTAATTAGGAATTATTAATTCCCAGTGATACAGCAGATTTCCCCAGTCATAGTTCCTCTCATCTTCTTTTTCTCCCCTCCTTTGGGAAATTGCTGAAAGCTAATATGGAAAGGAATTCTCACAGTTTCTCAGTGAGATTGGCAGTTGCATGTTGGCATTTTGTCATGGAGGATATAAAGTACCTTTTGTTGATATTGCATTTGGCCGATGACGGTAGCGTACTTTTCACTTGAACTGCTTAAAGAGAAGTAACTCATCTGTAGATTTGGTAAGTGTAAATTTGAGCTCCTGAGAATTAATGCATCAGCAAAATGAACTCTACAGAGTTTGGGAGAGCCTCGGGATGGGAGGGCACAAGGCAGCTGGGAGCCACCAACTCCAGGAGAAACAGCCCTGTCTGCACCTGGGGGAGAGGAGGAGGGCAGGGTTGGCTCCAGGCACAGCCAGAGTGAAGATCTTCCAACAGCACTGGGCAGGGCTTTCCCTCAGTCTCTGGAAAGGCCCAGCTGGAGCACGGCATGGTGTGAGGATGGGGGGTGGCAGAGAGGGGCTGTCAGATACTGATCCCATTCCCCAGCCCTGTACTGCTCGGGGTCTGAAGGTGGAGAGGTCAGGGATGGAGGAGTGAGGCTTTGCCTAGGAAGAAGGCGGGTGGGAGAACAGTGTTTTAATTTTTTTTTCTTACCATCCAACTCTATTTCAATTGGCAATACATATAATGCCCATTTCTTTTTTATTTTAAAGAATATGGTTGGACAGTGGCTTGTAGTAAGAGTGCTGCTGGAAATTCAGAGGCTGCTAAATGCAGCACCACTGTTTGGAATGCAGTGTGATGTCTGTGCACAGGAACAGCTCCTGTAGTCTGCAGATCTTGGACATCAGAGAGGAATCGCACGCTCTTCCCCTGTCTGTATCTTACGTATGTCTGACATCAACATCCCCCTGGGAGAGCTAAAACAAGAGCTGGCATCTTCCCTCTTGGTTCTAAGAACAGCTGGTGGACTTCCTGCTTAAAGGCAAGGGACAATATATCTCCCACCTACTTTCACAAACCCCAACTGAGCTACAGACAACAAAAAATGATAGAAAAGAAAGAATACTTGACTTGTGTCAATATTTTTTTCTTTTTGAAAGAAATCTGTTCAGTTTAATCCTCATGAAAGTGGGAAAAAATAATAACAGTGGGTTAAAGCCAGTGTTTAAGAAAATACATTTAAATATATTTTTTTACTTAAAAATGACCTTCTTCAGCATTCAAAGACCTAAGAGTTAAACTATAATTGTATACACCTTATGTAACAAATTGACAAAAAATTTAATAAACCAGACTATATAAAAAGCAAGAGGTTGGGTGTTGGTTTTTTGTTGTGGGTTTTTTTTTTTGTTTTTTTTTTTTGTTTGTTTGTTTTTTTGTCAGAAAAATGCATTTGTGATTTAGCGGATCATATAAAAAGCATTACTTTTTTAAAAAAAATGTGTTTTTTTTTTTTTTTTTTCTCAAGTGTTAATGGTTTTACCATTCGTTGTAGCTACATTCCAAACCCCTGTAACATCAGGGCATATTATTCTTATCTGTGTAGCACAGTGAGTTTAATCGTTACACTGAGGTCACTCTCATTACTACTTCCCCAGAGCCATTATCCTCTGATGAATCTTCCTGAGGTCTCATGCGGTTGAACAGATGTAACAATACATAGCCACACTGAAATCTTAGTGAGGTTAACTGCGTTGGGTGAACTAAATTTCTGTTTCTAAATGCAGTCAGTGGTAACCACAATGTCCTTCCTGCTGAGGATTCTCCTCGATTGCTCTCTTCTATATCTGTAGCTTTATCATAATTTAACACATCCCAGTGTAGATTCACAGCCCTCCATCTCTTAAACACTCGATAAACAGGTGCACCTTCATGTACTATGAGACCTGAAATTAAGAAGAGAAGACGTTAGTTTGTACAAAATGTCACAGGGTATCATCTTGAGAGCAAATACAGATTTAATTCTTAATGCCAAGTTGTAATGAATCTAGCCACTATAACTGACAATTCAAATAAGTTGAACATGTGCGATGTAATATTCATATGTTCAAGACTGGGGAAAAGAGAGCACGCACATAAATTCTGCACTTGTATATTTTTTGCAATTTTAAACATTTCCTTCATATACTTAAACGAAATCCAAAAATTACACAAATTTCCCAGTCCTCCTAAGTAGGGAGTAAAATTGTTCTGAACAGAAGCTCAACATAATGAATACTGGAATTATCTGAGCATGCCTAACTGAAAAAAAAGTATTTATGTTTAAGTAAACCATTATCAATCAACTTTACCAGCAGATCTGTAAATTGATTGTGCACGCTGGTGTTATCCTTGTTCACAGTGAGCATTATTTATTGAGAATTGTAACAGTTTAAGTAGATCATTAAAAGTTGGACCTTTTGTAACGACCTTAAATTTGTTCAGCGGTGTTTTGTTGAACAAACAAATGGCACTGTTTTTACATTCTTATTTCAGCCTGGGAGCACAGAAATATTAAGACAACTTGGAACAGCTCTAAGAATAATGACTTTCCTTTCTTGCTTCAGTAGAGAAAGAAGAAATTACATCTTGTGATTAACTATGATGAGCATGGCAAGGATGATGGGCTTTCTTCCTCCACATTAAAATTCAGCAGACAAAAGCACAACTTTTTTTGCTGAAATCCCAGAGATCTTTTAGATGGTCCTTTCAAGGAAAACACAGTTTATCGGAAGTTCTGAATAGACCAATCTGCTTTTGATCTTCCAGATAGGCTTATGATTTTTGTAACTGTGCAAGAAATTTGTTTACTTAAATGAAATTCTTCATTTGTCATAGGTGTGCATATACTTTTATTAATTTATACCTATATGCACATTCTTCATGCATGAATGCTTCAAATATGAATTTACTTGTGGAGTTCATTGAGTTTCAGCCTTATTAGTTTTTTCTTCTGCTCAGGCATGGCAGTTTGTATGGTTCTGAGTAATGCTGCAATATATTAGTTGTCTGATGTGTTTCTTGCTTAAAATTTTCCCATACATTTCAAAGACTGTAGTATCCTCTGTTGCACCACAGGCTACACTTCTTTATCAAAAGAGATCATATATTACCTGTTGCTACACAACAAACTTGTAATTTAAGCATCCAAGTCTCTTTTAGGGATGAGAGATAACTAAGAGTTAACTGATACCAGAAAAGTCATTCAAAGAGAGATGGCACAAGCAGGAAGGATGATAAAAGAACTTATATGAGGAGCAAACCTCCAATTCAAGTGCAATGATTTTCAGATAACAGCACGTATTCAAATAGATTTCTAAAGATCATTGCGTTGAAAGATGGATAAAAGTGGGGTTGCTTCTAT
The DNA here is from genome assembly GCA_037305975.1 of Chrysolophus pictus. NCBI lineage: Eukaryota > Metazoa > Chordata > Aves > Galliformes > Phasianidae > Chrysolophus > Chrysolophus pictus. The sequence goes on along the minus strand of CM074577.1, from coordinate 23,236,565 downwards.
GACACGACAGCAGGTGTAGTAGCCCACTCAAGTTACCAAGAATTCCTTGAAGTATCTGATGCAGGCAAAATGATTTGATCACATATGAAGTCTACAAACCAAATAAGCCAGGGTTTTCTTGCTGTGATGAAAATTCCTTTTTCTTTTCTTTTCTTTTTTTTTTTTTTCCTCCTGCATTTCCTACTGAATGAAAAGAGCATAATAGTAGTCCCCCTCTACCTGTTCCTGGATCATAATACTCTTCAGTCCAATTTCTTGCAAGATTGTGATGAAGTAAAATTGAGAAAACCTATTTACCCCAGTCTAAAGACTTCTGATATCTGCCTGCTCTCCACTGGTGCCCAAACAGCATGTTTTAGAATGCATCAGGAAGAAATTGGGAAGGATCAGTGAAGTACGTGAGGTACACCTAAAGAGTCAAAAGCATCTCTCCAGAATTATGACAGAAAAGCCATTGAACTGTTTTATTTTAAAGAACTAATTTTTCCTACTTAGTGAAAGTATATTTTCAGATTTTTCTCAACAATGGTAGGAAAGATAAATTTGCTTTAAAATGGAAGCTGTTATTCACATATGCTCTCAAAGAGCTAAGTAACAAAGGATCAAATATTGAAAGGCTTGAAATAAAGTTGACTGATTTGGCAATGCTGAAGGAAAAAAAAGAGCACTTTCCTAACTTTTCTCTTCAAAAGGTTGATTTCCCATCTGATGAAACTGCACATTCAGAAGGATCTATACAGAAGAGGCAGAAGAATGCCAGTAGACAGCCTGTCCCTTTTGAAAGAAACTTTCAGGCAGAAAAAAGATAAAACACCTCTCTACACCAAAAGTTCTGAGACCATAAAGAAGGGGAAATCTGGTTTAAATGCTGGATATATTTTCCAGTTACAGAGAAGTTCTGATGATCAGAATATAAGCAGCTAGTTAGTCACTAAAATGAAGCTGCATGACACTGACTAAGAATCTTTTTCTTATGAGGTTCACAGCAGTGAATGGGGATACAAGAGAAGAAAAAACAAGGATAAATCCCTGAATTATACTAACTTGTTCCAAAACACATAGTTTCAATAGCACAGAGAACATACTCACACAGTCCTAGCAGGAAAAATTACAGATCAGCAGAATACTTTGTCTGACCTAGACAATCCCGAGAAGTTGTGTTAGATTTCAGTGCTATTAGCTGTTCCAACATTCTGTCCAAGTAACATCTACAAGGAACAGAGTTTTGGGAATGAGAGACCTGGCAAAATGTGCTAAGGTCTAAAAAGGCTTTACCTTCAGGATTTATTTCTAAAATGTAGTGACTGTCGTGGGAGCCAGACAATAGGATTATGAGGATATCATTTTTTGTTTGTTCATTGTAAAGTTCTGTGAGATTCTTTCATTTGCTCTGTCCAAAGGCTTTCATATCCTGAACCACAGAACACTTGAGCTTTTTCATACTGAATGCCTTTACAAGGAGGACACATCGTAGTTCAGATGTGGCATTAGGCTCCTGTGTTGTCTTAGTTATCACATTAATTTTTCTTATAATCATTCAGGAATTATCATCCCAGAAGCCTAAACATTTTTTAGTGGGGAAGTAAAGACACTTTTTAAAAACAGCCTTCACCCACTGGACAAAAGTGTTAAGACTCATAAAATAAATAAATAAATAATAATAATAAAAAAGCAATAAATAGGCAAAGCATTAAATTGAAACATCCACTTTAAAGGAGTAATTTAACTATTTCTCAGCTATTTAAATATGAATGTGAAAAAACCTGTTTCTGACTGAAAAAATACTAAGTGTAGCTAGATGTATTCATTATAAAAAAAAAAACTCTGCCAGTACAGTTTTACAACTAAGGGAATTACTGGATGTTGTTAGGTATTTGCAATGGTGGGAGAGAAAAAGGCATGAAAGAAGGCTTGAAAGAGAACTATTTCATTGAAAGGTCGAAGAAAAATGGTCTGAGAAGTGCAGGCTGAAAAAGGAGTGGAAGGTCAAAAAGGAGCAGCAGAACAAAACAGAGAGCAGATGGAAAAAAAAAAAAAGATTGAGAAAAAATAAAAGACTGAAAAAAATGACTGTAGGTCAAAAAATGGAGTAGAAGGCTGAAAGTAAAGTTAGAGGAAAAAAAAAAAGAAGGAAGACAAAAAAGAGTAGGAGGTCCGATTAAGAGGTTTAAAAAAGAGTTGGGAGGACAAAAAAAGGGTGAGATACCATAACAATAGGAGGAGACCAAAAGGCTTGAAAAAAAACTTTGGCAGGCATAAGAAAACATAGAGCTCGATAAAGAGTGAATGCTGAAAACAGGCGGAAAACCAAACACTGTAAAGGGATGGGAGACTAAAGAAAAGTAGAGGCTGAAACAAAGTGGAAGCTTAAAAAGGGTGGAAAACTCAAAAAAAAAAAAAAAAAAAAAGTACTTGAAAAAAGTAGAGGCAAAAAAAATGAGTAGGAGGCCAAGAAGTGGTGGGAGGCTGAAAAAAAATAAATAAATAAAAATAAAATAAAAATAAAAAAGGAAACTGGAAAAAAAGTGGAGGCCAAAGAAAGGGTGGGATGCAAAAAAGAGATAGGAGACCAAAAGGGGGTGGGAGGTTCCGTAAAATCCACGGTTGTTGGGAGGTTAAGAAAATAGTGTGAGAAAAAGTGAAGACTGAAACAACATGGGAGGATAAGAGAAAAGTGGAGAGAGAAACTGTGTGAAAGACTGAGAAATAGGTAGATTTTGAGAAGAAGTGGAGGTTGAGAAGGAGTGGGAGCTCTGACAAAGTAGGAGTCTGAGAATAAGAAGCTGGAATAGGGCTTGAGGCTGAAAAGGGATGTGAGGCTGAGAAAACCATAAAAGATTAATTAAAGGGTCCCGGCTAAAAAAGGTTGAGAGGAAAAGAAGGGATAGGTAGCAGAGAAAAAAGGTATGAGTGAGAAAAAGGTTGAATGTGAAAAGGGCTGCTGAGATCAAAAAGGAGGTGGAGGCAAAGGAAAAATTAACAAAAGCAGTGCAAAGTCAGAAAAAAAATACAAGACGAATGAGTACAGGCTGAGAAAAATTGGAGGCTGAAGAGTAGTGAGAGGCAAGAATAAAAGCTGAAAGGTAATGGGAGGCTGAAGAAAGGTGGAGGCCTAGAATAAAACAAGGTTGAAATAAGGTGGGAGGCTGAGACAAAATATAGGCTGAGAAAAAGCACTGATCAAAGAGAGGATGGGAGGTAAAAAAAAAAAACAACAAAATGGTGTCTAGCTAAAAAACAGCATCTAAAAAAAAAAGTGGAAGCAGAAGAGGAGTAGGCCAAGTATGTGCAAGTATTCAACGTATAAATGTGTGTAAATATGCCATAACTTTGGGGCAAACTGCTTTTAAAATGGTAACAACAAAATACTTCAAAAAGTACAGCTACTTAAACTTCACAAATGGCCAAGAAAATTGTATTGTTTGTGCAACAGTATAGAGAGGCATAACTCAAATGAACTGGACTAAATCTTGATTGTACCACCAGCAACTCATTCACTTGTCTTGGAATAGGTGCTGCACAGGCAAACTCATATGCAAGCACAGTTTGTGAGTGAAATAAACAGAGATTTTAGTGGGAGTATAGGTATAATTGCAAATCCTTTGTAAGACTAAGCTCAAACGGAGAGAATGTCATGGATGACTAAATACAAATGAGAGCAGAGGACAGACTAAATAAGAAGTAGCTGGCTGTAAGCATTACAAGCTTTATGATATAAGAGATTATATATGATATGCAATGGTAAAAAGCATATGTTAATGTCTTTGGGAATTCATTAGCATAATTGGCAGTATTGTGTTTTTACGTGATTCATAAATAATAATTACATTTGTCTATTAGAGAACTTTTTATTCAAAGAATTTAAATTAAAACTATCAATCTAAAATTCCTCATTTTGTGATAAAATTGAATAGAATTGAATATATTAATAAATATTTTGAAAAGTTGCAAGAACTCCTGGTATTACAAGCTCACAGAATACAGATCACTTGAAATTACATGTAGACTGTGTAGGCTGAATGACTGCATTATCAGAATTTTTCAGTTACCAAGATTCTGTTTCTGAATTTCCAGATAAGCCATATGTGCACTGAATTTAAGCATTATAAAAAAACAGGGTCCAAATATGTTGAATTATAGTCAGTTTCAGAGCAAGCAACATAAAGGTTTTCATGTATTTTCTCTGATAGGCCTGTAAAACATACATTTGTGTAATTTAAGGCATGTCAGACTTCCAGTCCAGAGGTGGCTTGAGCCTGGTTGACTTGAAGGGCAGCTACCTAACTGCAAGTAGCTGTCTATTGAACACACACCTTAGAACAGTTTATTTATGAAGATAAATTCACTAGTATTTTGGCTCATCCACAGACATTCCCTGTTGGTTTTTAGATTGATTTTGTTGTTTTAACAACATTCAAACAAAATGAAAATAGTTAGAAATAACTGGTTGTTCCAACTATCCGGTGCCTATCAAAGTAAATTTTTGTAATTTGCACCAAAAGGAAAAAAAAAAAAAAAACCCACACAAAAAAATAAAAACAACTGTAGAATTCCATATAACTGAAAAGCTTAGAATGCCTGAAGCACTTTTTGTCTACACCAGGAGTTTTGTTTTGTTTTCTTTTTCTAACAAAAGGAAAAACCTTTGAGTGCTCATCAGGAACAAGGATGTAGCTGGTCATGAAGCTGAGGTGGTCTTTTTTCGTTAAAACTTGAGTACCAGCCCGGAGTGTTAGAAATTTCAGTTGTGTTCACTTCTTGAAGAAAATTCACAGAAGAAAATCTGTCCAAAAATATTCTAGAGTGGGCTTCTCATAAAATTTTCAAAACAAATAGAAATGGCCATCAGCCATTTTGATATGGCTCTGGGCAGCCTAGTCTGGTGGTTGGTGACCCTGCACATAGCAGGGAGGTTGAAACTAGGTGATCATTGTTCCTTTTCAACCCAGGCCATTCTATGATTCTATGATTCTATGATTCTATGGTATGGTAATGAAGTGACAGTAAAAGACAAATGGCTTTATGGTTGAAGCAAAAGTCTTGATATTGGGAATCATTCTATTTCCTTGAGCCTTATTGAGCAGAATTCAGCACTGCACTTCACAATTCCCATAGAAGAGATTGGGATAACACCAACATTTATCACTCCGAATTTCTGAAATTTGCTAGCTGTCTATATTTTCAAGTATTTGAAACTGATCCTATTCTCATACTAAGGTGCTTTGATCGGTCTGAGAGTAAAGCCTCTTTGGTTCTTTTCTCTTTGCAGTATTAATAACACTGTAAATAGCAATATTGGTATCAGCTGAGAATAAATTGGAAAAGAACTGGAGTGATTAATTAGAGTGACCAATTAGAAAAATAGATAGTCACAGTCTTAAACCACAGTCTGTGCTGTTTAAAGTTTTTGAGCTTACCTATGCATACTAGATCCATAAAACCATACAATCCATAGCAGGTTTGAAAAAGGCTGTCCTTTCTTTGCAATACTGCATAGGGGCTGAAGGCTGACCATAGAAGCCAAGTCACACTTGCTACTAAGAACAGAGATCCTAGGATTACAGCAACCATCTGCACTTTCTCAACCAGTGTTATAGTAATGCTTTGCCACTAAAAGAGAAACAAAGGTGTATAAGATAAAAATGTTATTTTCTGTGATTGTACATTCAACTCCACTTTTTTCTTGAAATCAGAAATTACTTTAAAATTTAAACATATCTTCATAAAATGTTACTAATATTTTTGACACTAACATTTTAGAGAACTTTTTTACCTATTTCACTTTAGCTAAAAGTGAAACTAATAGTTGCTTCGCCATCTCCTCCAGCATCACTACCATCACCATCTAGCTGTGAATTTCAGAAGAGTTATTAGTTTATTTCTATTTTGAATACATAAGCACAAAAAAAAATTAGTCTTAGGAGCAGAACTCAGCCTTTCATATTTGTATGCTAACAAACAGAATACAAAGAAAGTTGGGAAGCCAGTCTAAGTCTGTTTTTATGTTAGTATAACAAGTTGAAAGTGACAGCTTTCCTTCCCATCCCACCCCACTCCAAGTCCAAAGCCATTTTCCACTTTTTGCTGCTCATCAAAGAAGCTCCTGCCTGTCTCCTGGCATGCAAAGGGAGATGGGGTTCTGTGCATAAACCAGTGTTAACAGTACAAAGAGCCATCCATAGCTTAGTATGGAGGCAATCTGAAGACTTGGGAAGAGCCCTGAACATAGGTAGCACACAAATTTCTTTCCAGTGCACATTACCTATGTCTGCCTTTCTTAGAAAGGCTGGATTGTATGTATGTAAGATAATTCAGATTTGTGATGTGACAAGATTTTAATATGAAGAACATGCTTACTGAATTTTGTCAAGATATGAATAGCAGTAAACTTTTGTAAAAATAAAAGTCACAAAAGCAAAACATAACATGACAAAAGAAAAAATCATCCTAGATTGCCCTTAATGTCTGTGGTCTTTCATAGACAATTATTTGTCTGAATTAGTTTGGCAGACTCGCCACTCTAGCACCATGATCTGCTGTAGAGATAAGAGTGCTGAATCTTTAGATTGACATCATTTCTGTTCCTAATTTTGAAAATATCTGCCCACTTCTAGGGTTGCAATAAGGACCAGGTGGAGAAAGATCTAGTGAACCAACAGCTCTATTACTTCTTTACCCATCTGGTAATAGTTTTTTTCTGTTAGTTTATAAAAGCATTCTTTTTTAACAGCAGTTGGGTAGCCAGTATTGTATGATTGTAAGATGCTAGAATAATTCAGGTTGGAAGGGGCTGTGGGAGGTCTCTAGTTCAACTTTCTGCTTAAAAAGGGGGCCAGATTGCTCAAGGCTTAAAAATCTCCAATTATGGAGACAGCTCAACTTCTCTGAGCTATCTAGTGCACTTCTTTATTGTTCTCAGGTCATAAAACTTTTTTCTTACATCTAGTTTGAACCACAATTTAAGCTCTCCCATCAAGTCCTACTGCTAGATGAGCAATGAGATCCTCTCCCCTTTTCTTCCATTTCAGCTTTTCCCATTAACTTTTTTAACTGGTGCCTAATTTGCACACCTGGTCCTGCTCACCTCCTCTTGTTGCAGCCTTCTGAGTATAACAGTAGAAAAAGGTAGCCATACAATTTGTGAATTTTGTATTTCAATGTGCTATTCTTTTATGGTTAACTTAGTAAACTCAAACTAATCATTTCATTGAAATTTGGAGGTTGGATTGGAGCTATTTATATTCAATAATTAATTGTTTTTTTAAGAGTAAGCCAAGTATGGATAGTCATTTCCTTTGTTAGGAAAGTTTTTTTTATAAGGTCAGGGAAGGTCAGTTACAATTGATGTGACCATGACAGAATGGTATGAGCTTCTCATGATTCAGATACTGTACACAGGACTTAACTGTCAGGGCTGAAATTCATAGAGCTCTCTTTAGACTTGGTAGGGATATGTTCAACTAAATTATTCTCCATTTCACAGCTAACGCTACACAGTGTGACCTGGCAGAAAGCTGTCAAAAATGCTGTTGGTTATGTATTTCTATCTTCTTTCATTATCAATGGTAAGACAGACCTGTAATGTGTTTGTTCAGAATGCATGAAATCATAGTATGTTTACATGAAGTAAAATTTAGTTTTATGCATTAACTGTCATAAAATATTAAACTATCAAATTCATGGAAGAAGCTAGCAATAAACTGAAAAAAAAAAAAAATCTATCACTGAAACAAACAGCTGGTCTTTCATAGTGCAATTCCCTAAGCTTAGTTCAGCTTACTTTGAATTTTATTTTATTTTATTTTTTACTTCAATTACTCTTAATTATTCTTCAAAACTAGCACTGAGCAGAAGGAAAAGCAGTCCTAACGTTCCGGATAAGTAACATAGAGTGCACTCTAGATATAAAGCTTACCCTCAATTCTAGCATTGCCAGGCATGCAATTTCTATGCCTGTCATCTCCCATTCATAACCACACTCAACCATTTCTGCTACTTTTTTTTCTTTTTTTTCTTTTTTTCCTTTCCTCATGTAAAGGTCTCACTAGGGCATCTATTAACTTACCCCAAACTTCCTTCTAGAAAATCTTGACCTTTAAAAGTCCTAAGAGACATAGATATGATCTCAGTCTCTTCCTGGCATCTTCTTAATAATGTATTCTAGTCATTTTATTGTTCTTGAGATCAGATGAACGGGCTGTCAAGAATGTAAGTAACAATCATTCTCAACCTCCGTAAATTTAATAATTCCAAAAATTCAACATACTACTATGCTACCAACCAGTAAGGGGAGCCACTTCAATTACTGAGAAAATGCATAATCCTTCCACAGATCATGATTCCTAATTCCTTTGCCATTAAAAATCAATGAGCAATTAAAACAAAAACAAACAAACAAACAAAAACAACAACCAAGAACCCATAAAGGGGGTTGGATGTTCTTTACTATTACTCAGCTGCTTTGACCTTTGCGGTATCTGCTGCCTTTCTTTGTACAAAAGGAATTATACTCCTCCACCTTCCTGAATATGAAGGTCAGCAGTTTCTAAGCAATTTACATATTTTATCTTCCTATCAGTACAGTCTAAGTTAAACTTATCAGTAAGATCCCACAGTAGACAGGGGAGGAAGGGCGGTACATGTAATATGGAAGGCACTCAAGGAGCCCAAACAGTTTTACACAGAACTGCTAACTTTTCTCTTGGTGCAAGGCTGTCTGCTGTAAAAATCCAGCAGCATAACAGTGACAGAGTAGGGTAGATGGGTGTTAAACTCTGATGTGATCAGATTCAGGACTTTGGTTACTGTATATATCCCTTCTTAGTGCCAATGGCAAGAAGACCATGCATGATACCGATGTCTAACTGACGAGAAATGAAACTTTCTTCTCCCTGGCCCTCTGCCCCCAGGCAATTTTGCTTTAGAAACTTAGTCTGAGATTGCCTCTCGGGAAATATATGGCTTCATTTTTCCCTTAGCTTTTATTGTGTTTAGGTATGAATTATAAAGAGCAAGCAGATTGAACTGAGACAGGAATATTTTTCACATAGAGAAGGTATTCTATAGTTATTGCACTATTCGTATGTAAATAAGCTCCAAAGATTTAGTTCTTTACTTAGCCATAGACAATATTAGCCATTAGGCAATGAGAAGGAGCTACATGGGACTGTATTGTTTGGTTACACCGCATTTTATAACAGAATTTATGAAGAGGAACAGCAGTCGTAGTCGCAGTGCTTTCTGCTGTCTGAAATCTCATGCAAAGTGTAGTTACAGTGTGTGAGTATACACTCTGATAAATGCTTAGGGATAGAAGAGTTTTTTTGTTTAAATACCGAAGACATTTAAGCCTGATTTGATTTATTATGATCATTCACCTTACTTCATGCCCTGCTATGTGTTCCATTCACTTCAACTTTTAGTATTAAAGTAACTGTTTATGATAAAGAAGTCACAAAAGTAACGTGGTAAAAGAACCAGCAATAAAGAAATTGCAGTTAGAATTTAGCAGTCTGAATTATTTAACATCTCAAATTAAAGATACCATTATTGGTATGTCATAATTTAAATGCATTATTTACATAAAATTATTTCACATTTTCTTCATATAACTTGCTTTGTAACTCTTAGTTGCTCAAGGTTATAAATTATGACTTCCTAATTTGTCTTTGTCATTTGCTGACTATACATCCCCATAAACATTAAGTTCTTTTAGTTAAGTTTTGACAAATCAGAAAAGTTCTCTGCAGCCTTTCTATTGTAAGCTTCTGTAAAGTACATTAAAAAAAATAAATATTTTACTACAAACTGGTATTTTGCTTTAAAATCAAAATTAAAAGAAAACTTTAAATATTTTGTGTCTGACAAAAATAATAATGATTTTTCATAGACAGATTCTTCAAAAAAAAAAAAATCTCCTTTAAATTTCTGTGAAATACTATCCCATTTCATATTGATCCCCATCATATCTGTAATGTTATGAGTTACCATGCCATACCCAGGCTTCTGATTTTAATACAGTATTGCTTTCTTGTCCCTGGAGAATTCCCTATACTTTCACTTCTACTGACACTTTATTATGTTTGGCTTTGGTAATCTTTTATTTACCACTGCTCTTCCGTTCATAAATCATTTGGAAGTCTGGTACATTTATGTACCCTATAGTACAATGAACCCTATAGTTCTGTTTCTAACCCCAAAACCATTGTTCCCATAAGTGCTTTATTAAGGATAAATACTGTGTAATTTCATATTTGTTCAGGAAGAGACTTCCAGAGGTTGAAAGAAACATACTGTTTTGAAGGGCTAATTGCTAAAGAATAAAGTTAATAAAGAAATATGCATGTTATATGCTAACATAAAAATTGATAGAGTATTCAAAGATTTATCATCATGATGATAAATCGGTACTAACTTAGCTTTTTTTAATTGTGCCTTATAAAAGCCCGTTGATTGTCATAAAATGCATGGCAGAAAAGTGATCTTAAAAGCACTCAATGAGACTGAAATTGGACTCAGAATAATTCATATGAAGAATGTCTTCAGTGAAACTACAGATTTTCTTACATCCTTAATAAAGAACATATGAAAATTCCTCATGGCTGGCCAGATTAGATGACAGAGAGTAATCCCCCTGCATATAGTACTACCAACTCAGTAAGACTAAGAACAGGTGATGAAACAGAAAACTTTCTCAGAGGTGTTCGAGGCCATGTGGGATGGGGCTTTGAGCAACGTGGTCTACAGGCAGATGTCCTTGCCCATGGCAGGGGGGTTGGAAATAGACGATCTTTACATTCCTTCCTACCCAAACCATTCTATAAGTCTGTGAAGACACACATGGACTATTCCATGTTTGTGAAGGGTAACATTATCTTTTGAATATGTATACCTTTACCACTTACTTAATTTTTGACTCAGTGTTGAGTTTTTCAAGCATGTGACCATAAACAATGGGTTCCCTTCACTTTTTTTGAATTCATGTAGTAATCTGGAATTCAATCAACTAAGGTTCTGAGTTATTATAAAAATGTATCTAATTCTAAAATAAAGTAAGAAGTAGCATATGTGTGCACACTGGTTCATCATCAACCTTATCATGTTGGTATTAAGCTAAATTAGATATAATGCTGAACAATAATATATCAACTAGTCTGCTATAAGACATCTAAATTCTCTGAAGATGCTCATAATCTCTGCTGAATTTTGATGTGATATGACATGGCTGCCACCAACTATCTGCTCCATCACTTAGAGACAGCTTATTTAGATGCCATCACAGGAGTGAAGGTAGTTGGTGGTAGGCTCTTCTTCTCTCTAGTCAGTCTGGAAGGTGTATTTTATGTAAAAGTAATTAAAAATAGCTGGTGATGAACCAACCTTATGGTGACCTATTATAACGTAGTTCGATTAACCTAAAGATGTATTAATTATATGACTTCCAAAAGATTTTTATAGAACCTTCTACTTTCTCTGGCTGCTAGAAACAGGTAACTGTGACAGGAACAAGTTCTTAAACACAGACATTCATTATGCATAATAGGATTTGCAATCTGTTTATGAATAAAACTTAAAGAAGTTAAAAAACTCAATGATTTAGGTGCAATACATCATTTCTGAAATGCCTATTCGTTGTTAGTAGTCTAAATGATCAGATAATTTTTCTAATGTGTTTTGCAGTATGCACATAACATTATTTGCATGATTTAAGGTGCAGAGATATTGTCAACTTATTGACCTACTTGGACAGAAAATGCATAGTATTGAGTATATGTACGTATACTCAATCTTATGCCCTTTTTCGCCATAGGCTTCTATTTTTACGAGGGCTTTTCTGAAAGTAATGCCTCCTATTGTTTTGTACTGATCCGCAATGTCAGAGGCAGATGTTGGTGTTATGGCAGAAGAGGTTGAACCTTCCCACCAATAATCCATTCCATATTATTGCCATGTGACAGATAGCAGCAGAGTCTGACAGAATGGCTTGTGATATAGAAGTGCATATGAAGCAATGGGAGGCAGCGGATGGTTTCAGTGGTGGTATCAGGAATGTGAAAGACAAGGTACATTCCAGACAACCACGCAGATTTTTATGAGCACAGCATGCAGGCTTTTGTTAATTGCTGGGGAAAAAAAAAAAAAAAAAAAAAAGCATAGCTAATGGTGGTGACGATGATGAAAAATACCATTTTGTAACTGAGAATTTGCTCTATCAAATAGTGCTATTGTGCTTTTTGTATTTGTTGTAGTTTCCATGGAAATAAATAGGAGGCATTACTTTTCAGAGTGAATTAAGTATGTGTATTTTAAAAGTAATTGATGGTACAAAAATTGCAGCTTCCCTTTAATGCTTATCAATTCTGATGAATTATTAAGACAGAGTTCTTGTAGTCGTAATGCAATTATCTTTTCTTTTATGAATCATATGGTCAAGAATATAGATAATTCAGCTTGCATGCAACTTCTCAGCCTGCTTGGAAGCCTGGACATTCTGAAAGTGTAACATTCACTGTGGAGGCATATTCCATCTGTGCGGCACACATGGAATTTAGCTGATATAGTTCCTGGAAGTGTTGGCTTATTGCATGTACCTGGCAGAGTAGAACATCTGCACTTACATTAGATGCATCATGGATTTTTGAGATACCAGAAGCCTAGAAATCCTGAAAATCTATTTCGCTTTGGATACAAAATAATAGTATTAAAAAAACTCTGGAGATGTATTTTCCTTCTCTTAGGAGAAAGGAACTAATTGCAAACTTTAGCTAGGATGGTTGAGTAGGTTTAAAAGGAAAAGAAGCTGACCATGAGGATAAGACCATGCAACTCCTTAAGATATTAGTGCACTCACCAAAAGTCTTGACAAATTGTTCAGCAGAGAGGGAACAATCCTCACCTCCAAAAAGCTCTGACCACCTATCAGTGTAAAGGGGGATCATCTGTTCTTGACCATTTTTGCTGGTGCCTTCTTGTCTGTGTTGAAGTGTTCAACTATTAATTCCAGTTCATTTACTGAAACTCATGTTTCATCTGCTAACTGGATTTTCCAAAAGTGGTAGCTCCTATTTCTCTGTCTTTTTGACAATATGAATAATTAAATATTTTTTACAACTCATACAAGATGAAAAATAAAGGGTTTAACCTGAAAATATTCTATATCCTAATGGTTGATGCATTTCCTTTTGAAAGGCCTTCATTCAAACCCATTCCTTCACCTGAATTAAAGCAAGATTTTAAACTTCCACCTTGAAAGATGCTATTTTAATAACTGATATTGACACATTATTCAGAATATGCAATGACTTTTCAAAGTCATTTACTGGAACACTTCCAATTCATATATACCAGACACACAGAAGTTTGCTGAACCAAAGAGAAAGCAAATTTAATTGATTCCTGTACTCATATCACCTCTATAAGGTTGGGTTAGGGATGTGATTTTAATACTACACAAAGCATGAAAACCTATTTCTGACTCTGGTCTACCTCAGCTGTTCTGAATGCTGACAAAGAGGCCATGGTCCTCCCTGAAAAAGAATCATAAAAATGATGTGAAGGTGAAAGAAATGCTTTATAATTCTAGGGAATTGTAGACAATTCTAGGAAATTCTAGAGTTCAGAGTTTTGAGTTTACTGGAAAATGACTGCAAGGAATTTTCTATATCATTTAAGTACTTTAGAATTAAAATGCAAAGAATTAATATATTTTTCCAATCTAGGCCCAACACACAATGATGGTTAAATGACAGAGACAAAAAATGTAGGTGTACAAACAAATTTGACTGGATAAGCATGATCAAGAACTTGTTAAGTATCACTGTGTTTCAACTACGCAGCGTTTTACTGCTTTCCACCATCTTCATCTCATCTGTCCAAGTCCATAAGACAAGATATTAAATAATATATCTTCATCTGTTGTCACTGGATTCTTTTACATCCTCCAAGAAGCTACATACAAGCTGAGAATCAGGCCCTTTTCAATAATTTTGGCACAAACCAGCTCTTTAGCATCTGTTAGGTACAGAACTTGGAGGACATTCACTATCCAGCCTTCTGCCTTTCTATGGCAACAATGTGTTTCAGTAGTGAAGAGTATCTCACAAGAAAACATCTGACTGTAAGTATTGGCCTCAGGCCGTTTGGCCTTTCAATCATAATCAAGAGTAATTCATAGAATTGTATCAAAATTTTCATGTGACCCTAGGAAAATCTTTGAGGGAAGACAAAGTGTTTCTTTGTGATATATAAAACAAGGACACTTCAAATTTTGAGGGCAAGGTAAAAGAAACATGCTTAGTTTAGAGTTAAGGTTGTTGCCTCACCTAATCCCTAAGCAAGATGTATGTATCTTGCATAATGGTTAAAAAGTAGGACAATAAATATGGCAGTGTAATATCAACCACTATGTAATCACAGAGAAGGCTATCCTAGGTTCTGGCCTGCACAAAATCTGGCAAAACCTGCTTTAAAATTCAATTAGGGATTAATGTACTAGATTGACAAATCAATTAGATTGATTGTGTAATCAATTACATTTGCAATAAATCTTCACACTTGAAGACAACAGTCATAATTAGATGATTTCAGACTATGCAAATTAATATAGTAAGCAGCCTACTGCTTGAAAATTTGGCCAAATAGAAAAATTCATTTATTATGATTCCTTTGTTCCTTTGTTTTAGATATTATATATAATGTATGATATAAAAAGATGCACAATACATCAATGATTGTACCTATTAGTATGATGTATGCATTTTACAATTTCTAACAGCAATAATTATTACTATTAATTCTAATTTAATAAGCATTAATATTTTAATAATCAATTGTCTTAGTAAGTTTTTTTCAGGTATTACTACATAATCATGGCTACAAGCTGGTAGGTACTATTGTTTGAATTAGCAATCAGTTTTTTTCTAATAGTTTGGGCTGGCCACTGGAAATACACAGCTTTCTTGCTTACTGTGCATCAACATTCATAACACTACAAGAAGCAATGGTTATAATAATAAAAACTGTTATATCCAATTCACACTGCTGTGCTTGGTAGCCCTTAAACTATAAATTGCTCTTGGCCTAACGGTGGTTATATGACTCATACATAACCTATGTACATCCCTTCCAGTATAAATAAATACAGACATAAGAATATCCTTGTTTTCTCTCAAATCAAGACGCACCTAAGAGAAAGAAGGGTACGTACAAGCTGTACACAGAGAAAACACTTGTATCAAAGAACTACTTATTGTTTAGTTAGTTAGCTAGAACTACTGCAGATTATTTTCCAAGTATGTGTCGGTATGTATTTTGGTTGTCTCTCTAGACAGTAATCCCCTCTTTAAATTCAATAATCATATATGACAGAGGTGTTGGTCTTGTTTTCACATCAGCTGCTCTACCTTAAAATCAGCAGTATTACATGAGTCCTTAACAATATTAATAATAGGATGTTTGTTTAGGTTGCTCTTTGAAAAACACTCCAGTGATCCTATAGGAACTCCTGAGACAACGTGAAAAATTCAGAATGTCCTGAGACACTTCAAAAAATTCTTCAAAAAAAGAATGCACTTGTTCACCTCTCTGGAACAGATAGAAACAGGTAAGCAGATCTTCAAAAGTCTGAAGTTTGTAAGCAACTCATACCTCCAAGCACTGATGAAGAAAGCATACCAGGTAGAAATCTGGCATTGCCCTGGTCAGGAACTTCAGCTGAATTTATTTTATGGCATGGGTGATAGCCATAGAAAACCATAAAATCTAAATGAAAAATTCAGAGTCAACTAAACCACAAGTGTATCAAGAACTACATAGATCTCTTTAAACTACTGCTTCTTTCACAAGAACAAAACTCACTAGTCTCTCAGAAACATCACGACTCTAAACTAAGAAAGTGCAGAGCACCTAAAAGTGATAAATGAAGACAGAGCTAAAGGAACACACATCATATGCATTGTGAAACAGTTAGTATAAGATCTTATGGCTCAAAGAATGAAAGAGATAACTGGCTCAGACATCTAGTAGGGGTAGAAGCTAATATTCTTCTTTAAGGAGGTTTGCCCGGTCATACAGATTTGGTTGACTGTTACTAACTTATCTATCATACAATTCTGAAGTGGAGAATGTTGGCTATGGCCTAATATCCCAAATGTCTGTATGAAAAAATCAGGAAAATTGAATAATAGTATCACAGAATTGCTCAGGTTGGAAAAGACCTTAAAGATCATCAAGTCCAACTGCAACCTAACCATACTACCCTAAATGGACACTATTCGGACGCTATACCAGACATCTTCTGTTGTGCTCTACTGAAGAGGACCAGTTCTGCCATGCTGGCCTTAGCACATAAAGGATTTCAAGAAAAGGTCATGGGAAAAGGAATTAATCATTTCTCTAGAAGGGGAACTGGGAATGATTAAGCAGCCCTAACACCACAACATAAAGGTTGTTGTGTTTTTTGTGACTGTGAAAACAAGCCTTGGCAAGCTTCTGATGGAGGAGTAGCTTATAGAATGCTTACTCATGGCCCACAGAAGTAAAGGAGCTCAGCCACTCAGCTAAGATGCCAACTGAGTCCAGTGGCAGAATTCTCCAGTCAAGCAGCTGCCACTTGGGAACTCTTAACGGCCCCAGAGATGTTGAATGCCACAGACAGACCAAGTAGTACGATCAAGTATAGCACATACACATTTTTTCAGAAAGCGTTCTGATTAATCATGAAAATAAACATGAGAGTTGCAAATTAATTACTCTTTTAGATCAATGCAAATTACCAGATGAATTTGAGCTTGTAACTGAAGTTATTTAACTTTCTAAAATCATTTTCCATTTCATATCATGAAACAGATTCTATAATACCCTCCTCCCTGAAAGAAAATGTTATTAGACTTTTGATTACCAGAAAGAAAAAAGACAGTTTAAATTCTGCTAAAGGAGATTTCTATCCCAAGAATCTTTCTGACTTCTGTTATAAACCTGGAAAGGTGGTAATTAGTGTAGTTACTCAGGGGAGTAGAGAGTGACAAATTCAATGTCATAACCAAGGATCACAGCCCTCAGGATTCATATGTCAGGGGCAACTGTGGTTCATCTGGTGGTTAATCTGGTCAATTCATGAATGAAGTTAGGAGAAAATTAAAAAGTAGGAGAGAGTGACACTGAGACAAAGACGTGGCATAATATTCACACTTTAGATGTGCACTGGCTACAGGGCCATGCCCAGCGGGTGGTGGTTAATGGAGTGAAGTCCAGCTGGCGACTTTTCAAGTGGTGTCCCCCAGGGGTCGGTACTGGGGCCCATCTTGTTTAATATCTTTTATTGATGACCTAGACAAGGGGATTGAGTGTATCCTCAGTAAGTTTGCAGATGACACCAAGTTGGGAGGTGATGTGGATCTGCCTGAGAGTAGGGAGGCCTTTCAGAGGAATTTAGATAAGCTGGATCGCTGGGCCGAGGTGAATGGGATGAGGTTCAACAAGGCCAAGTGCCGGGTCCTGCACTTTGGCCATAACAATCCCATGTAGCGCTATAGGCTTGGGGACGAGTGGCTGGATGACTGTGAAGAGGAAAGGGATCTGGGGGCGTTGGTTGATGCTCGGCCAAACATGAGCCGACAGTGTGCCCAGGTGGCCAAGAGGGCCAATGGCATCCTGGCCTGCATTAGAAATAGTGTGGCCAGCAGGAGCAGGGAGGTGATTATCCCCCTATACTCAGCACTGGTGAGGCTGCACCTCGAATATTGTGTTCAGTTTTGGGCCCCTCACTACAGGAAAGACATTGAGGCCCTGGAGTGTGTCCAGAGAAGGGAAACGAAACTGGTGAGGGGTCTGGAGCACAAGTCCTATGAGGAGCAGCTGAGGGAGCTGGGATTGTTTAGTTTGGAGAAGAGGAGGCTCAGGGGAGACCTCATTGCACTCTACAACTTCCTGAAGGGAAGTTGTGGTGAAGAGGGGTTTGGCCTCTTCTCCCAGGCAACAAACAGCACCCGGGGAAATGGCTGCAAGTTGTATCAGAGGAGGCTTAGGTTGGACATGAGGAAAAACTTTTTCTCTCAGAGAGTGGTCAGGCACTGGAATGGCTGCCCAAGGAGGTGTTGGAGTCGCTGTCCCTGGCAGTGTTCAAGAGGCCTCTGGATGAGGAGCTGCGAGATCTGGTTTAGTAGCCTGCGGTAGCAGTGGTAATGTGAAGACGGTTGGACTAGATCATCTTATAGGTCGTTTCCAACCTTGTGATTCTACGATTCTATGAATTCAAGTTCAGAGACACAGCGCCATGGAAATGCTAGATGTGTTTTAAGTAAACAGAATTGGTGCCCGTACTTCTGAACCCAAACAAGGATGAAAGGAACCTTTTCAAGATTATCACGAGGAGCTAATGCATGATAGTTCTGCAATAAAGACAAAGATTCCCTTATGTCATGTTGTGAACACCAAGACATCCGAAAATAACTGCATCTATTCAGAAATAATCTAGGCTAGAAGGCTGAAGTTCTTAGATCTTGTAGGTCCTAATTGCCATGACTAGGCTTATGGCATTCACGACAGCAAGATGTATAAAAGTATGAAGATAATAGCCAGTAGATAGATGAGTATTTGAAACCCCATAGCCATAAACTCTTCCAGTGAATCCACAAATCTCTGAACACATTCAAGTACCTGGTAACTGTATCAACTCTTACTAATGGAAAATCTCTCAAGTAGACACATTTTCTAGGAATCATCAGCTATTTTACCTATTTTTGTATCTTTTAACCAAAGCTAAAGAAATGAAAGAATAGACTTTTGAAATTCGTAAGCATTTGATGCTCCCTTGCCATTCAGTGAATGAAGATCTTCCCCTCAAGTTTGACAGACATCAGATGACATCAGTAATTAATCAAATTTCTATTTGGTGCAAGTTTTCAGAAAGCAGTGAGATGATATGCAATACTCTGCAAGTGATGCTTGAAGAAAAAGAGACTCTCTTTATTAAATCTTATGAGGATTTAAAGTCATAATTGTATATTTCAATACAAGCCAAGTGTCCTCTTTGGAAGGTGATTGGAGTTTCAAATTACTCTTGAGGCCTCTGAAAAAAGAGATTCTGTGGAGAACAGTGTTGCAAATGTAGGAAAAGATTGCATACATAGGACTCCTATATTCTATTAATGTTATTCTGACAAGATACAGTGAGCAAGTGTGTTATGCTGATTCCTTCAAGCAAAATATGCCAGATTGCTTTCCTCCTATGAAACAGCAGCCCTGAAATTGAAATGTTGAATCTTGTCATCCACAAAGGAAGGAACACAATGTGCTGGAAGTAACCACAAGGTATAGTAGATTGTAAATTGCAGACTGCTAAGATAATGGCCATTAGAGATATATAAAATGTCCCATTAAGAAGTAGACTCTCCCTGACCGTTCTTCCCCAGTGAGCAAAAGAAACTTCCTTAGCACGAAAGAAGAGAAGGCATATGGAAGTGTACTCTCATTTTCTCAGAATACAGTTTCCTGGATACCAATGTTATGGCATTTATCTTCTTCAAGATCTTTGTCGTGCTTGGAGGACTCTTCTTCCAGTGTTAGCATAGTTGCTAAATACGCATGAAGCTAGCAAGCATTTTATCTTGATGGTGAAGGTCATGACTGTCTGAAACAATTAAGGAATTACTTTTGGAATTTTATTTGTTGTTTGGGTATAAAAGACCAGAAAAAAAAAGACCTTAGCTTTAGGATATGGCCTTCTTCCAATAATTTAGTTTGTGTGGGTATCAGTATGGTATATCCCAGTGCTGGCAATATGCTCATCTCAGAAATGGCAAAGTTTAATACTGCCCTAGAGGGAAAACACTGCCATAAAAATATCTAAAAATATAGAAAGGAGAAAAAAGACTACTAAGTGGAAAGAAAACTGTGTGGCTAAAACTCCAAGACTCATTCTCCACTGGCCTCACTGAAATGTAAACAAATGTGACTTGGAGAAGAAATACGAAAATGAAAATAAAAAGGAAAGATGAAATAAATTAAACAACAAAAAGCAAAGAACCCTATGGGAAAAGAGTCATGCAGGAAAAACTCACAATGCAGAGAGAGTGCTCTGACTCAGACAAGTACTTCAGAAGAACTGAGGTCAAATGGTTCTTTCACTGTTGCACTATTGGCATGAAAAGAGACGGACTGTCTTCTGTACATTCTGCACGAATAACAAGAGTCTCCAGTCCGAATACCAAACACTAGATTTGAATCTGCATGTGGGACAAAAAATCATAAAAAATGTGAGTGCAATAATCTGAAAAGCTATCTCACCAATTGAATAAGAAAGCAGTTAGCATAACCACAGATTATTTACATAAAGCTTTGAAGACTTCATTGGAAACTGACAAAATTCAAAATCAAGAAGCATTAAAAGGAAATTTTAAAATGAAGTCAACAAAACCAAATTTCTTTGATAAATTTCTGTAAACTACAGTAGCATTTCACAGGTGATGCAGAGTGAATGGTAGAGAAGCAAAGAGATTTTGACAGTGTCTGGTGCCCAGGCTACTTACACTGCCAAGGAAGCATGAGCAAAGGAATCATAAACAAGAAGTACAAAAGCAGTACACTATCATTTATTAACAAGTTTATCTATTAAGAGTTAGAACATGCCTGCTGGAAAAAAAAATGTAATTGTTTGTAACATTATTTCACTAAGCCCTGGTGCTGGGAATTAAAGAACTGAATGATCAGGATTTTGGACTTGAGAAAAAAGAAAGAAACTTGTATTTGGAAAGCTTACATACCTCTCACTGCTAAATAAATTTCATCAATGTTAGGCTAGAATATCAAGCTCTTTGGGAAATATCCTATCAATTAGGAATAATTAAGAAAAAAAGACAAAAAACAGTAACTCGAAGCAATTGAGTTGCTTTGAGTTGACTAGCAAGTCTCATACCTGATCTTAAGCCTTCCATGTTTACCTAGATACCCTAAGCATTTAAAGTGCCAGTAGCTATGTTTATGTAGCTAACTGGATTCCCATCCATGCTATCCTTAAAATTTGGAAGTATTTTTCTAGGTGAGATGTGTAGTTTATGCTTATAATTGCAGTAGTGACTTTATTCAAGATTCTTTCATGACTAACGCTAGCCATTTTCCCCCATGAAAATTTTAGTTATGAAAGAATCCACTATTTTCCCTTAAAGTAGTTAACTCACTACACAATACACCAAGATAACAACACTCTTTAAATATATGCATATATATTATTACTAGATCAGGTTGACATTAGCAATTAATGCTTTATATTTTCAAGCACAGTTTGCAGTCTACATAGTACTAATTGCTTTTCCACACTATGCAAGCATTCAAAGAATACAACAAGAAATCAATTGGTTTTTCTTATGAGCAATAGAAAGTAAAAGAATAACATAGAAGGGGAACATCCTCACACCTTAGTACTATTCTGTTGGTGGTGGTGGGTCTTTTTGTTTTTGTTTTTCTGAATGCTCTACTTATTTTGTGTATGTATTCAATTATTTTAATGCACAGTTCGAAATAATGACAGATCTGGCAAGAATGTGAGTGAGCTAAATATGGTAAGTTTAAAATCATTATCTACATATTAGTACAAAATTTTTCTTTGTGCTATCATTAAAAATTCCTTCTGTAACCTATTTTTTACTGCAAATCCTCTATCTTAAATAAACAGACATAAGCACCAGACTGGCTTGTCTATCTCCCTGCATGCCGTAGCTGATGTTCTGACAAGAATGACAGATGTCCTATCAGTTAAGATGCCAAATTTGACCAAATGTTCCATATAGCAAAGTATGAGCACATAGAGAATCAGGAAAGACAGTAACAAGAGTTTTCTGCTGACACTACAACCATTCTAGCAATGTCCCAAATATTGACTACACCTTTTGGATTATCACTTCAATCTTCAGCTATTCCAACCATCAAGTAAGCATATTTTTTTCACCATACACCTCTAAAATCCTGTCTAGACTAGGAATATGCAAGTTTCTGAGCAAAATCATAGTTTTTAAACATACGATTTCCAATTTTTGACAATTCTCCCCTAAATCTACCCTCTTCTTCACTTTCAGCTTTCTCATAGAACTTTCTAGCATGAAATCAACTTCCTTCCCTTCCACCAAACTTCTACTGTCTGTTCTTTTAAAAACATTTAATTTCAGCCTTTCCTTTCATTTTCAGTGTTGTTTTTACAATTTCTCATGTTCCTTCCTGATGGCTTCAGTTCCCATGCTGATTGTCACTCTGATCTCTTAGATGAATATCATCTCTTCATTGGGCTTACAAATATGGCTCAGTATTCACAGTAAACAAACAGCCATTCATTGCTTAGAATAGCTTGTCTCCTAGGTCTATATCCAGTGTTTGTTATTAATTCTTCTTTATTCTTACCACATCATTACTGTGATATTACTGTGACAGAATTAGTCCATTTGCTTGCATGGTGTTCTTTGTTATGACTTTCAGATCACTGGTACTGATGATCAGCAGTTTCCACAAGTCACTGGAACTGCTTAGCTTGTATCAAGTCAAAAGGTTTAACTACTCTAGTAACTTCTCCCTAGAAGTGGTTAAAAGCAGGTGCTTAGGAAAACAAAGAGCTCGAGATATACAACTACTTTGTCCAAGCTGAATGACCAATCTTTTCTTTTTCAGATTGCTCTCCCCTTTCAAAACTAATATATGTGGCATATATGGATCTCAAGATTTTCATGTTCCAGCCTTTCTCCAACCCATCAATCTGTTCTGTAACCCAGTTAATATATTTAAATATCTATTTGGATCTTCCTGTTCACAATGTTTCTATGGTGTTTTCTATACTACATATATAAAACGATCTCTATTTAAAAATTTAATTTCTCATCATCATTTTCATCTTAGGTCTCAATTACTGTAACACAGCTTTTAAGCTCTTGACAAATGTAATTTTCTCAGCAAATACGAGACTGCTTGAAACACAATTTTATAAGCCTTCTACTTTGACCATGTTACTGCCCTTCTGTCACCCCTGTACGGGTTCTTCTCTTCTCCATCACACCAAATAAAAAAAGATTTGATTGTTAAGAAGTACTTTCAGGCTTTTACTGACGCATTAATTACGTTCTAATGATTACTCAGACACTGAGTCTCACCTCTGTTCAGTTCATAATACCTATCTCAGCCAAGTTTTCTTTTTTCTAACTTCCCTTCCTTGCTGCTTTCACATTCAAAGGGTGCCTGCAAACCCTATTTTCTTCTCAAGAGTCATCTTAAGAGTCATCCCATTTGAGATGCCAAAAACACAACAAAATTTAAAAATGGTTAGTGTTTAGAGACTACTGCTTATTTGACAAGTTTATATATCCACACAGATTTTTTTCTTTTAATTGAACTGCTATGTAAATGGTCCAAGATACAGTAAATAACACCACATATCCTCTTGGATCTTCATTACAGACAACGTAATAGCACTAATACTAGATTATTGTTAGAGCATGGTATAGTTTAAAAAGCACAAGTGGAGATTTGAGCCTTCACCCTTTCCCTTTGTTAGTTATGGCTTACAAAAAATAAATGCTTTCATCCAGCTGAGCATAGTCATTAGAGATAACTTTTATTACAGATTTACTATATTTACTACACTGGCCTCAAAATTTAAATATCTAAAGAACTTAATAATTTCTGCATTTTTTAATATAAAGCACACGCATATACCTACGTTCAGTCTGCTACATAGTCCTTCATCTAATTCATGCCACTGTGATAATTCAGATTAAGTGAGGACTATTCACATCAACAAAATTTGAAAAATTCAGCCTATAATTCATTGAAACTACTGAACATCATAATTTTCATGTTGAATATCTCAGACATTAATAATCACAGTGAAAGCCTCTGAGAACCATGGAACTCATACGTCATATTCCACCTCAAGTAATTACATACTTGCTTAAATAACAGTGACTACCACCCTCTTTTTTTTTTTTTTGGTCTGTATTCAAAAATCAGACCTAACAATTAAGAATTTACTTTTTAAAATAACTGATTGTTTTACTGCTTTCAAAAAAAAAGGTGATGAAATGCCATGCAATTAGCTTTTAAATTAGCAAACCAATTTGCTGTACCAGTTTTGGAACAAGTCCAGTTCATCTGAAGTACTAGAACATAACATGTTAATGAACACAAATGCAGAGTATATTAAATATCTCACACAGCTGTAACTTTATGACAGACTACAGTAACAGTCTACAAGAATCCCATTCTCTAGATATATTTATTGCTAACTTTTACAGAGGTGATGTTTTTAGCACCAAAGCATATTTTCCCAATCTTTGTGTGACTGTGTTCCACTTTTAAACATTATTTCTGAATCATACAAGAGAATTAACGTTCTACAGTATATATTCACATTTAACTGCAAGCCTTGTGAACTAATTTAATAACAGCTTAATAATTATGCAGCTCTAAAAAATAAAGCAATGTTTATATTTTGTTTAGGAAGGAAATCCTTACAAATTATAAGGCCTAACAAACCAATATGAACATTATTTCTGCTAGTGCTTTCTTTCCGCTCATTAATCTATAATGTAATTCTAAGTGATTAAATTTTCAAGTCAAACTCTTGAAGTTTCTCCTTTCTTTTTATCTCAAAAAAACATCCAAAATTCCCTGCCTAAGATACCATTTGTTCCATCTCCTCTCATAATTTTGGGTATTTTTTTGCTACTGATTTCTTAACATAACCTTCCCTATTACTGGATCAAATTCCTCTTTGCTATAAGAATTAAATCCAGCAACATGAACATGTGCATTCATTAAAGGATTAGTCCAAGGTTGAATATGTTTCTTCGACACGATGCTGAGAAGAATGCTGAAAAAAGGGATCAAACTGCTTTTCTCTGTGAAATGTCACATCAGATGTCACCAATTTGTTTATGCGCTCATCTTCCAATGTTAGCCCATTGGTTAATTTAATTTTTTGTATGAAAATTCTGTGTGCTTCCACTATTGGCTTCTTAAAATGGAATTAACTAACACTCGCTGAAATGCAGAAAGTGGTGCTGAAAAAAAATCTATGGAAATAGTCGCTTAGCAGAGCAAATTATTTTCCTTCAATGTACTGCCTCCTAAGAGGTCCCTTAGGGATTACCTTCCCTGCCATGAAGCACCAGAAACCATGGGAAATGTTAGATTTTAAATGGAATATTCATATGTATTCCAATATTCGGTATGAAAACATAGAAAATTTATTAACTTTGTAAGCATTGTGACATTCCATAAATAACTGAGATAAAAGTAAAGCTGAGGACCTGGTGTAAATCTGCATAGACAATTTAGTTGAGGAAAAGTTACTTTGGTAGATAACACTTTTGTCTCTTTGAAAGATCAGTTTTCATAGATGTAATCCATAAAAGACTGGTAGAGACAATTCTGAGGCATGGACTGAAGCATACTGGCAGCTGTAGAGAGAGTGAACAAATCCTATGCAAATATTGTATCTAATGTAATGCTTGCTTCAGAAATTCTAACTACATTCACTACTTCAATGAAGATGTTGTAAACTATTTCTGTACTGAAATGGTCTAACTCTGATCTTTAGATTTTTATAAAACCTGACCTAAAAGTTACCTTAAAAAGGACTTTAGTGTAGTTAAGCAAATGATCCAGAACCTGTCCAAAGCTTAAACAAGGGCAGCTATTAAAAATGTCATAGTCAATAGTATGGAAGAGAGGTGAGGGCATATTAAGATTGATTGCCCTTAACAAAATACACAGATGTCCCTCTAAAGAGTTATAAAACCTTTTGAGTTTCAGGAATCTGATCCTAGTAATGCAATATAAATTGTGATTTCAGTATGCAGCTCCATGAAATCTTTTTGTGTCCTATCTTGTCAAGAATAATGGAAAAAAATAAGTCATTGCTATAAAAAAGAAAAACAGCATCCAGAACAAGTCAGGTATTCTTACAAGCTATTAAAGGAGATACCTGAATCTAGTTCCCTGCTCTGGAAAAAAAAAAAAAAAAAAAAAAAAAAAAAAAAAAAAAAAATTCTGCTATAATTGATGAAAAGAATCACATTATCTTTTTACTCTTCAGGTTGTTTCTACTTCTCTTTTAGCTTGGCCAAATGTTGCTGTCATCCACTGAAACTCTCTCCTTCTGTTTTCCACAGGTCCAAAAATATTTCATATATACTCTGGTGTCTCACTTGGCCTCTGCCTCTGTTCCAGAGCCTCTTGTAAGTTATGTTGTATCTGCAAATACTAAGGCTACCTTTGGGGATCTCAAATTGTACCATTTGCCAGCTTGCAGGAAACTGCTCCATGCCCTCACTGTTAAAGTACTGTTTCTAGGGACTATCACTGCAAACAGTTTATAACGATATAATTCCTGCTAGGAAAAGGATACAATTGCTGTGAATATACAGGAAATAAAGATTTTCAAAAGATTTTAAAAAGCCAATAGGATCAAACAGAATACCGTGCTGAGCTGCCAAACTACCAAGTCGATGTATAACTAAAATCTACTGCCTTCAATTTCTGACGGCTTTTACAAATCCACGGCTTTTTTTACGTTATAGAGGTTCTATCCAGAAAAGCTTATAAAAAATTCCTTTTGTGGATTCATTAAGGAAAGCCTTGAAGTCACAAGTGGCTCTGAAAATACTTGTACCTAGTATGAATGGCTGTACACAAATTTTCCAGATATCCTATATCCACAAATGCTTATCATTGACACACAACTGCTGTTACCATCCAAGCATGCCTCTTCTATAAAGGTCCTCTCAAACTCGGATGCAGATAAATGACCCAAGTGCTTTGGCCCTCAGGAACTTCAAAATCCCTGAGCTCATAAGATCAAAATAAAAAAAAATTTAAAAAGATACAAGTAGCTTACTAAATGTGTTCCTCAGATGTATGAAATTCAATTTCTAGGGTGCAATTTAAAGTCTCTAAAGAATTCTGACATGCAAAGTGGAGTAAAGACTTTCCAATAGATCTCCTAAAGCTTTGAATTGCCCCTCCCCCTCCCTGAAGGTGCTACCACTATAACATTCCAACTTCCAGCTGCATGTTGCATTGCTGATAAAAGGGATCTGTAAGAAAACATTATTGCACATTTCAGTTTCTGAATCAGTCATTGGTGGACAAATCTTAAAGACCATTCTTCTATTCTGGACCATGCTAGGACTGAAAAGTCAACTCCTTTTACTTTTTTGGAACTCAAACTATAAGAATGAATGAAATTAACTTCTGACTGAGTCTTTACCAAAATATAAAAATATTTTTAAAGTTTAGAAAGAGAAGCAGGGAAGTCCAAATTTTTCTGCTATGTCTCAACATGACTTATCTAATTACAGGATTTGGCAACCTCTCAGGACCAATTCTCTGGCAAGACAAAAGCTACAACATACCAGAATCAAATGACTGCATGTTTTCATATATAACTGCTCTTAAAACCTAACCTCAAGTGGGTGCTGGTGCTAAATGGTGAAGCATATAGGCTCTCCCACCAAATTTTTCAAAAAATTTGAAATAAAAGTACTATTTTGTTTTTCAAAAGTTACTGGAAATGCACATTTTTGAAAACTAACAAAAATTACCTGGCAAGGCTTCTTCATTTTAATTGCTATAACATGGTATCTGTAACAGCAGAGTTCACAGGTCCATGACCCTCTTTCACTAATCCACTTTAGCAGGCATAGTTGATGTGTGTATCGTACTGACCCATCACAGCGGCAAGGATTTAACAATTCACCCTGAAAAGGCAACACAAAAGCATGAATTGTACAGAAATATTTTATGCATGTGTGTATTCAGTACAAAAGCATTTACACCTCTGTAATTATGAATTGGCTCTGATTTCAATACACGAAATAATAAGCATGTATTCTTGGCCATGGTAATCCTCAGCAGATAACCTGTCTTAAAAAGATGTAAGTGCTTCTGGAAGTATGGAGCGAGGTAACTATCTATGCATGTATGTGTATCTATGTGAAAAAAAAGATTACTGTGCATCAGCCAACTGTAGTGTATCTCAAATAAGTACCTCCCAGTGAGGTGGTGGAGTCACTGTCTCCGTAGGTGTTCAAGAAATGTGTGGATATGGCAGTGAGGGACATGACTTGGTGGGAACGGTGGTGATGGGTTGACATTTGGGCTAGATGATCTTAGTGATCTTTCCAGCCTTAATGATTCTATGATTCTATGACATGGTACTAAAAGTGGCTTGATGTATTTCCCCAGTCATTCCTAGGAAAGAAACTGATGTCATCACAGGGAACCGTGTTCCTTGAGCAGGGTTTTATATTGATCAGAGAGCAAGCTGTCAGACAGGACCAAAAGTAATCTGACTAAACACTTCCCTCACAGTTCATATATTTCAGCATTTTATAAATTGGCTATTCGTTTATTTCCTTAGAAGGATTCTTTTAGCTACACTAAAAGACCAAGTAGAAACTGCTAGTTACAGACCCTCTGCTGTAATGCAATGACTGTGAAGACACTTGGACGCCTTTTTAGCGTTATCTGCAAACACACACATTAATTTTAAAGGACAATAGGAACCAGAGAAATTTCTATCCTTAAAGTCTCTGAGGGGAGAGCCAGCGAAGGCGATGACCAGAGGACAAGCGGCGCATAAGCTGATCACGGCAAACCGCTGGCTCTCCCCGCCGCCCTGCCCCGAGCTGTGGGCACGGCACGCCGCTCAGCAGCCGGTGCTGGCGGAGCCAACGGGCAGCGCTGCCGGCGGGCGGCGGGGGCCGGGCAGAAGGCGCCGGGCGCTGTCCGCGGTGCTGACCGGGGCTCGCTCCGCGGGGCGCCTCCTCACCTGCTCGGGGCCCTGGAAGCAGATCTTGCAGATGGGGCCGGCCCCGCCGGGGTGGCTGCCGCTGCCGCTCTCGCTGCTACACACCGAGCGGGTCTCCGGCTTGTCGTCGGCCGCCGCCCCCGCCTCGCCGCCCGAGCCGCCGCTCTCCCCCTCCGCCGAGGGGTCCCCGCTCGCCTCTCCCGCGACGGCCGGCAGCTCCAGCGGGACGTCGGGCTCCCGCTGCGGCTCCCCGGCGTGCGGAACGCCGCTCCCCGCGGCGCCGCTCATGTCCGGGGCAGCGGGCACCCGCGGCGGGGAGAGCGGAGCGCGGCGAGGCCGCCCTGCGAGCTGCGAGCGGCCGGGAAGGTGACCCGGCGCTGCCGCCTACCTCCCTTCCTCCCTTCGCCGCGCCCCGGCGGCCGGGTCCGGAGCCGCCCCGGCGGCGTGCGCGTGTGTGTCTGTGTGCGTTGCGGTGCGCGAGGGCGGCGGGGCGGGGCGGGGCGGGAGGAGGCGCCGAGCGCGAGCGGGGACCGGTACCCGGCGGGAGCCCCGCGGCGGTGGGGCGGGAGTCTGTGAGAACCGCCGAGGCCGCCCCGCCGCCCGGACTCGGCCCTGAGGGGACCCGGCGCTTTGGGGGAGTTGAGGTGTGCTGCTGGGAGGCTGGGGGAGCTGTTGAACATTCAACAGGTGTTCCCAGGGGCAGAGCGGTGGCTCACCGAGTCTCCTGTGGCTGGCTTTTTTTTTTCTCTTCTTCTTTTTTTCCTTTAAAAAATGCATTACATCACCTCGGTTTCAAAATTAAATCTGCTAAAAGCATCACGACCGTCTCAAAAAACAAAACAAACAAAGAGAAAAAAATCCCACAGTACACCAGCTAGAAGTTCCTCAGACTTTGGCTAAGGAACATATGTGTGAATTTCAGCATCCAATCTAACACCAGTGCACATTTCATCTCGTGAAAATGACAGCAATTGCCTGCGTGGGGGAAGGAGAAAGCACAGAAGACAATTGTGAAGCCACACGCTCCTCTACAGCCAGATTTAGCTCCAAGCAGCTATGAGCTCACCTGCCCTCACCAAACGCACTGGTGGCTCTGCGTGTGCCACTTGGATGTGGACTTGCCGAGGTGAGGTGCTGCCTCCCTCAGCAGATCTTTGGTGGCTTTCTCAGTGCAGATGTTTTGTTAGGAAACAGAAGAGACATGTAGAGATAAAACATTGCTCAGCCAGAGGCCATATGGCTGAACACCCACTAAACACCTCTCCATCCCTTGCTCTGATGGCTCTGTGCTAGCTAGGCCAACACTGACCCTTTTGCTCGGCATTAGGGAGAGATAGCCCGAGACTAGGATTTCTTTTGTTCCCAAGGTGGCGGTTAAGTAGGTGAGTGACATGGATGTATCCTGATTTGGTGGTGCAAAAGAAAAATATCGCATCGATGGTGACATTTGGACAAACTGTCAATGTGGAAATTCTTCTACTTTTACTTTTCTCATGGCAAAGTAATACCTGGAGAAGTTGCCAGAGAGACTAAAGGGCGATAGGGACAGACTTAATCAAATAGATTAATTCTAAAGGAAGAAGAGGTGATCACAAACAAAGCCCAAGAAATGTCAGAAGAAATAGATGAGTCCAAAGTGCTTGGTAAAAGAGAGGCAGAACCAGAAGGAAAAGACAGGGAAACTAAGGTCATGAAATGAAAAATGAATGCTAAAAAGTTACTCATCTGCATGAGAGAAAAACAGCATGCCCTTGCTATTTGTTAAATGTGGGGTTTCATACTATTTTTTCTTTCTCAGCCCTTTGTATGTCATCGCAAATTCAATAAATAACACAGCTTTTGAGAAGGATGCAAGGAGAAGATAAAAATGTCATCAGAGAAATGGAATAGCTCCTTAATATCAGAATAAGAAAGAAAGATGTGACTATACAGAATAATGCACTGTATTAGGAAGGTTAATCTTTCCTACTTAATCTTGCTCAAAATAAATGCGCAAAATGACTCTTAAAGGGAACACATCCAATCTGAATTGAAAGAATGATTCTTTCTCACACACGTAATTCATTTGGGGAGTTGATGGTGAGTGGGTATTTCATAGACATGAGGTTTTTAATACATCACCTGTTTGCACGTCTATCAGCAGCTAGTGTTATGCCAGCTAAAATAAAAATGCAGAGGCTATTGATCCTCATGTTTCAGAGCATATTAGTGATACTTAGCATGCCGGGGTGGGAGGAGATGCCAACAAAAGAGCAGAAGGGGTGAAGAACATTGTATAACACATCTTCCATCCGAAAGTAACATTTAGCCTTCTGCTGAGTGAGAGATGGGAATAGAAGCCAAAAACAACGATCGAAACAGAAAGAAAAATTTAAGCAGAAAAGGGTGTTCTGCTTCATAACAGCAGTAGTGTAGGTGGTTGGGAGAAAGAGAAGCTGAAAACAGGAAGAATGAATATGGGATTAAGTCAGTGGACTGCGTCTCATGGGATTTAGGTGCAAGCACAATTTTGTGACACACTCCTTGAGCAATCTTGGCCAAGACGACCTGTTACAAAAGCATGGGCAGCTCATAGCATACCCTGCTTAGGGCCAGCAGCCTGCAGGGAGTATGAGTGTCTCATCTGCCACCTCTTTGGGAACAGCAGGACATCTCAGCTGGCACCAGATCCTCAGGTGTAGGTGTAGTTCCCTTCATTCTCTCCTTATCCCGTTCTCTGTGTAAACTTGAAAAAATAATGTTTGTATTCTCTGTTCTCACCCTGCCTATGCCATTGTTACTGGCAGAATGAGGCCACATTTGTACCGTCTTGATTTTGGCTAAGATATCCAAGTATTACAACAACACAAATTATAAGGAACAATGAAACAAGTAAAAATAACACTGAGGTAATAAGACCGTGGGACAGTGAAACGAATTGCATTATTAGTGGGCAATGAAAAAAGCAGAAATACAGCTCCCAAAGGAATGAAAGTTGCTTCTCCTTTATCTTGGTTGTGCAGGAATAATGGACAGAGGCAAGAAAATACTTGCAGGATATTATATTGGAAACACTGTCACTGCACATTTAGAAGCCAACTCCAACTCTCCTTTTTTCCTCAAAAACTTTCACTAATACATTACTCTGGACCATAAATACAGTAACAGAACAGCTCAATTACGGGCTTATTCCATTTTGCTACTTCCTGTATCTCTAAGGAAAACAATATGATATAGTTCTGAAATATTAATAAAGGAGGAAAGAGAGCAATTGCCAGTATATTAGATGCAAAACAAAATACTAATCAGATAGGAAGTGAAATCTACTTAAATAAGAATGCAGAGAAATTATTTTTTCATTTACTAAATAGTACATATCTGTCTATTTCAGAATGCAGATCTCCACAGGTGGTGGACATCACCTGTAAACAAAAATAAGGCATTTTGACTGTAAGCAAACGCTTCAGTTTAATTTCAAATGCGCTTTACATGTTTCGATCAAGATGTAATGTACTTCTGAGTAATATTCCCATCTGCTAAAATTCCATGTTCCACTTTACAGCACTAACATATCTGTGCAGATGGTTAATAGCAATGCTAGTGGCTGTGTTATTTGATTGTTCACGGAATGTGACTGATTTTTGTTATGAACACATACTCATTCCACAATTGAAGCTTTTACAGTTATGTCAAGCAATTAAAATCTCATGTATACAGAAACCTATTGTCTCATGAAAATCTTTTTTTTTCTTTATTCTTTTTTTTTTTTTTTTTTAAATATTATTCTCTTAGTTTGTTTGGGTTCTTTTTTTTTTTTTTTTTTTTTTTTGAAACACGTACCTAGATTCCTAACGAACCCTACGTTGCTCCATGCTGATAGAGTGCTGAATAGCAAAAGCTTCCAAGCAGGGCACCTACTTGCATTTCTTCCTCAAACCTCTGCAGGAATTTCGCCCTGGTGTTGGGATCTGAGCACAACACTGCTTCAGGAGGAGTGGCCTTTGGGACTCAGGGGAGCTGTGGTTGTCCCCTTCCTTCCTCTGGTGACTAAGGACTGGGCACTTCAGGCTGTTATGGGGCAGCCACAGACAGGACCAGCCTCTGGCCATAGGAGCTGTTTCCAGCCAAGCCACTGCCCCAGGCCCCAGCCTATAGCTCCCACCCTGGCCCATAGTTCCCAGTCTACTAAAGGCATGCATCTACTGATTATTTCAACGCCCTTCCAGAGCCTGACATGGATGGTGATATAGAAGTTTCAACTTTTTAATACGATTTTTCTTCTTGGCATAGTCTCGTACCATACATAATTGCCATGTTTTCTTTATCGCATTCCTGTCTTATTTGCCAGTACGCTGTTTTTCTTCAGAGCTGCTAATTTATTTTTAAAACATTTGAAATATCTATGATTGATTTTTCTCCACCATGAAATACAGACCAAATAGCTTCCCATGAAATGCAGTTTCCCTTTTCATCTTTGGAAGTTTTGTGTTTTAAATTTTGTTATATCAGTTGCTGAGAGGGGGATAAAAAAGATTTAACATGGCTTTTTGAATGAGGTAATCATTGTTTAGAAATAAACTTAGATCCTTGGTTTATTTTGGAAGTAGATCAGCTGTCACAGATTCTAGAGGACGGCACCACTGAGTTCAGTTTATCGAAACAGAAGTGACAGAATGTCAATTAGCTTTTCCATTACGTGTCATATGAACAAAAGCCAGGCCAAAGAGAATTTATTTTAGTATCAGCTGTACAGATTGTTTTTATCTGTTTACAGATAAAAAAGAAAAAATAATCTCTTTTTGTTGCTAAGTATTTTCCTTGGATTTCTTTGCCTAGAAGTATCAGAATTAGCGTAATACGTAGTAAAGGCAACCTCAACACTTGAAAAGTAGTGGTGAAACAACCAAATTAATGCAAGAACTCCCCAAATCCTTACCCACAGGGTTTTAGTCCATTCTGTACACCACCAGTGTATGACAACTTAAAAAGCTATGGACTGTCCAACATTTGTAGTAAGACAGTGAAATTGGGCTTCTACTGCTGAAACTCATTTTGGTAGACACTACCATGATCTTGGCCTCCGTGTGGTTAGCACTTCAGCACACACAAGGCAGGAGACAGAATTCCCCACAGGTAGTTACTAGCAAGAAGGAAACAACAATGAATTTGTGAGAGATGAAGTAGAGGTCGCCCCACTTACATCGTGATGTCATCCCTGCAACACTGACATCTGATGCTCATTGAACAAGCATGGAGATGACACTTCTCAAAACAAACCACAGAAGGCAACAACTTCTTTACTTTGCCAAACTATTTTAGTTACATATTGTATAATCAATGAATATATAGATGTTATAATTAAGCTTGGCTAAGCAGGTTATTACACCAAAAAAAAGAATAGGTAGAGGACTTACCCTTGTCTGGGCTCACTGGAAGACTCCAAAGGGAGGGAACTCCAGAAATAGATCCTTCCCCCGTGGTAGTCAGCTCTTAAATGGAGTCTAGGAGAAGTGGAGCCAGGCTCCACCCCCTCCAGCAGCACAGGTGAATTGCCTTCACCTGTGCTCCTGTGGCTGACTCATTGCTTGCCTCAGGTGATCAACCAGAGGTTCAGGCCATGATTCAGCAGTTTCCATACACACATGTGGCAGAAAAAAAAGGAGATGATGCCTCCAGGTCTGAGATGTTCATTTCTGGCTGAGGAAGCATTGGTCTGGCTGTTCCATGTACCATAGGCAGGTCTTGATGGTCTCACCTCCAAGCGCTCAGTCTTATCTTGGAAGTAAAAATGCAAGTCCCTGTAGCTTGGACTAAAGATCTTCTACTTCTGATAGAAAGCAGTTGTAAACCTCTCTGTGTGGTTTAAGTCACAAGATGTGTCCTAGCTATGATGAATTGGTGTAGCTAGTAGGATTACCCAATGGCACAAATGCAGACAGCCAAGTTTGCCTCTGCTGGACTGAGAGTTTCCACCTCTACTGAAAGTGATTGGAAGTTATTGGTCCTTTGTTACAAATGTGCTGAGAAAGAGATCAGTTCCTGTAGATATGAAACTTTGCCTCCTAAGGAATGCCAAACATAAATGTCAGCTGATAGAAGAGCTGGCAATACAGTTCTTAATTTCAAGGTTTCAGTTTGAGTGTGCTTTATTGTGAAATAATCTTTTGTACTCCATCTTGCCACTCACCAGGCCTCTCAAAAATAATTTTAAAAGGCTATTTAACAAAATTGCCTGTGTGTTTTGGGAGCCAAAATTTTGTTTCTTGTGATAAATTTGTAAGGAAATACATAGT
The DNA here is from genome assembly GCA_037305975.1 of Chrysolophus pictus. Classification (NCBI taxonomy): domain Eukaryota; kingdom Metazoa; phylum Chordata; class Aves; order Galliformes; family Phasianidae; genus Chrysolophus; species Chrysolophus pictus. The sequence goes on along the minus strand of CM074577.1, from coordinate 23,201,507 downwards.
AGTCACCACAAACCACGTGGGATTAGATTAGGAAGGTGTTGCATCACTGAAGAGAGTCTTTCTAATCCTTACAAAGTCCACTGTACTTGCCAGTTAAATTGTCTTTTTTCAGAAAGACAGTTACATAAACCAGAAGAAGTTACATCTTTTATGCTTCTTAAAAGGGAAGCAGTAAATATCTTGCTCCTAATCCCAGTCTTGTCAGATGACTTCTGACTTGTCCACATGAGACAATAGGTAAATTTGTTCAATTTTTTGTCTTCATTTTTTTCCTCTGCAGACACTTGCAAAAATGTCAGGTATTGCAGAGGGCACATCATCCAGAGTGGGAAAAGGAAAGGAAGTAGTTGTTTTTGATGGATGCTGCTGAATGTTTAATCAAGGTCTAAAATCCGTAGGAAAGAAATGTAGGATTTCTTGTGCAGTGGTGATCAGTCCTGGGGATGTGTTGAGCAGGGAGTTATGCAGAAAAGTGAAGGCAAGAAAGGTAGAACAGGGCAAGGACAGAAAAGGAAACCACAGAGGCACCTAGTGCTGGTGGCAATGCAGAGCTGGAAATTTCACAAACTCAAAAAGAGGATTCCTCTCTAGATACCATATATAAGAATGACTCACCTACTGCAAGGTGCTGATGCATCCTCCAGAATTGAATTCTCCTGAATGTGGTTGTTCTCAGGACTGGATTAGAAAAGCAGCTGCCCACTGCTCTACCATGTGGATTGTGTGCAGAGGTATAATTGCTTAGATCCATTTATCTAACTTGCAGGTTCTCAATTTTTAATTTGGAAGTCACTGCCGAGGCTTCAGCTATCCTCCTCTGCTTCCTGCTTTATGAGTACTTATTGCAGACTGTACAGATTTGCAGAATTTGGACCATTGTTACATTCTTTACTAGGAGTTTCATAGAAGAAATCATTAAGCAAAGGAGATTTGCATACAGGACTGATGTGTCCCTTTTACAGAAACAGTACTTGAAGGAATATTTTCACAAACTGTGCCAGTGATGGGATGAGAAGACTTAGTCATGATAACATTGGCTTTGCAATGTTTTGGGATTTTAAAACTAGTATTAACATTACAGTAACACCCAGAGCTGGCTGTGGGAAGATTTAGTGTCTTTCACTGGACTTCTTTCATTCATGAACTTCCAACACACTGAGTACACAAAGGGTGAGGCACAAATCTGTTCAATATACTCTTCCCTCACCACACACTTTTCTCTTGCACTACAGGAAGGCAAAGTAGGGACGTGTGTCCTCACTAGGGGATTTGGCTTCACACTGAGTCTGCAAGGTTACTGCAAAGAGAAATTGGACAAAATATGTTAGAGAGCTACAGTGCTAATGTTTTATTAACTGCCCCTTCCTGATGAACTGTGCATTGTTCAGCCTGAACCTGAACACTGAATAGATTAAAATCTGAGAGATAAAGGCACGCGTTAAGCACATACATGAAAACCACTGGAGCATAGCTACAGGAAAAGGATGGATTGCAGGTTAGTTTTAAAATTCATTGACTGCTAAAGCTGCAAAATGAAACATGTCTGTGAGATACTGGACATTGTGGAGACACTGGGACTGGAATGGCTGCAGATCCAGTTGTACACACTTCAATGAAAACCGCAAGTGTGTTCATCAGGAATCTGCATCCTTTGAACACGAGATACCATTGCATTCCTCTGAAGCATAGCTTGCACATATGCCACAGGACATACAAGAAACTTGTGCCCTTCTAGGGTAGTATGTGGAGGTCAAGTAGGATACCTTAGGGCATTCAAAATGGCATTAAACACCTACCTGCTTGCAGCTATTAAACCCTAAGTCAACCAACACCAGAGAAGTAGAAGCGAAGCAATGTCACACTGCACTTAAATTAGTCTCAAACTATTTTGCTAGACTCCTTGAGAACTGAAGCATTACCACTCCCATTTCTGGTGAAGTTCCTTTTCTTTCTGTCATTTGTCATTCTGGGGTGCTGATGGTAGAGAGAGAGGTATGTGGGCAACGTTAAACTGGATGAATCGATCCTGGATGAAACTTTAAAACATTCTTAGATTAAGCCTATTGCTAAGAACGGACCTACAATCAGTGAACTTGACCCTTGTTCTCCTGGTAACAAAGACTCCTCTGTGGAACAACTGCATGAAACAGTAAGCAATTACCTTCTTCTGTACATGTGATTACTACTTTCTAACCAGAACAACAAAAAACAAGTCACTTCTCTCCCAGTCCTCACATTATAATTTCAATTCTGCTGCCAAAGCCTGTCTGGCATCTGCTTTGTATATTTGATATACAGCTGTGGTAGGAAGCCACAAATAGTAGCACAGCATCTTTCAGAGCTGTGCTGCCAAGGGTAAAAGGACCCTGCAGGGCAGCTGTTCCAAGGGAGCCATCCCAGCTCCTTGGAAAGCAGCAAATCATGTTGCTGTGAGAAAGGTACAGAAACAGCCAGAAAACTATTCTTTTTCTAATTTTTTCCATTCTAGGAAAGCAAGTGGCTTCTGGCCAACACACACAAAAGGAATCAGTACTCTTTCTTGTTAGTTTTAAAGGCAGCCATAGGCTGCTCTAGCTATGCTATTTACGTATGTAGTTATGAGGCAGTATGGAAGTATTGTACTATGTATTGCTGTTTCTTTTTATACCTGATGCAAAGCAAGCAATCTGTAGGATGCCTCAGGATTAACTACAAGGTTGTTGTTTTTTTTTTTCCCCCCCATAATTTACAGTAGGGTTGGGTGTATGGCATTTGTTTAACTAAAGAACATCATACACTCAGAGGAAGGGAAGTATCCTTGAGCTGTACATGCTTGAAACTAATTACTATTCCTCACTGAATTAGAATGCTTAAATATGCATGGGTGTCTGTCTTTAGGTGAAATAGGGCAGCCTTTATAAAGCTTACAGGACTGACTGTGAGCTTTTCATATTCTGCATTTTCCTGTCTCCTTTCAGCCAAAATGCACAGCACTACTTGAAAGATAAGCATGGATGTTTAATTAAAACTGAAGAAAGATGTTTGAATACGTAACTTAAACTTCAGCCCTTTGTCTATTTTATTCTCATAGATGATACTCCTGACAGCAGTGACTCTCCTGAAATTGATCTGTCCTTGTTTATTTGTAATAAGCATTCCATCTCTCTCTTAGTAATATTGCAATGAATCTTTCAGAGAGTGGAGTGAGATGGATGGTTTGGTCCAGAGTACACTGTAATATCCAATAATTTTTATTTCCTTATGTCTGGGTTATGTTCACCTGAATCACAGGGAAAATGAGTTTTTGCATCTTTAATAAATATGTCACTTTGGAATGTACGCCCAATTTGCAATGATTGATAGTTACAACAGCTAATATAGATGTGAGAAGTTAGAAGTGCTAATTAAGGTTAGCTGCTAAGTTTCAGATCCTGGAAATGATGTTCACTAGTATAGCTAACTAATCCTCCTGTCTGTATTTGTTTTATCTTCTCTTTATAATGCCTGTATACATTTAGCAGCAACTTTGACATCAAATAAAATACATTGTGCATACATCCTTATATGACTGCATATCATTACTGAATCCTTAATCAAAATTGATATTGCATTCTGAATAAACTTTATGAAAAATTAAGCATAAAAATCTAAAAGGAATTTCAGGGCAAGTATACAAACAGAAGCCTATGGTTTCTTCAAATATGTGTAAGAATGTAGGTTACAACAAGCCAGAAAAGGTCAGAAGTCTAAACACTGAGGTACTGACTGTCTGGCAGAGGCCTTTAGTTATCTTTCAAGGAAGGTATGCACAGCATATTTTTATACTTGGTCAAGCCCTTCTGGGATTAAATATATGTTCAAATGCTAGTCATGTGAGTGACCCATTCATGCCCTAAAGCACCAGATTTGCTTTCCTTGGTGATTCTGATTTTGCCTTTTTTGCTTTCTACCACACTCCTTTAATCTCATCTTTGGTATCGAAAAGTCAATCCATAAAATGTGATTCCTTTAATTAAGTGCTTTGCCATGATTTTCATCTATTTAACTAATTAACTGATTATTTTTTATTAATACGCTGACTTTGTGATAGGACATACAAAATTCTAGTGCCATCAAGTTTAAGTACTGCACTTGTTTCTCAAGGGATCTTCCCTATAAGCTGAATTACTACTATTAATGTCCTAACTAATAGCTAATTGGCGTCCTGTTGCACATTAACAGCCTGCAGCTGCAGTATAAGGAAATCTGTAGTACTAAATACTACTATCTAAACACATGAGATGTAGCTAATAGCAGTATCCAGAGGAGGTGAGTGTTTGCACACAGATGTTGACATTAATTTCAAGTACCAGTTCATTTCACTGTTCTCGAATTTTAGAGTATTTGCATCTACTCTAAAAAAATAAATCAGGTCAGGAAACAGCACGTTGGTTAAATAATTTGTTCAAGCTGAGGAATTTCTGAAGGTGGGCAGCTGGAGAGAAAAGTGTTCAAACCAGTGAATTACAAGTGGTCTCAGCCATCTTGACAGTCTTCACTTTGGATACTTTAACACTCACTGTCAAAATAGACTTTGTGAAGACATTTCCATTTGTCTTGAGAGAAAACAGATCACAAATCCCATTTTGGCCTCAATAATACATCCATGCCTTTAACAGAGACATAGACAGTGTTCAAGAGTATGCTGTACTTACACTTTGTACACTGCAGCATATTCTGTTAAACCTAATAGCCAAATACCTGCATATATCTGCTTGGCTATCAGGAGGAGCTTCATAGAATAAAAGAATTGACCTCCTGTTATCTAGCAAGTCCTTCTAGCCCATTTGAAATGGTTTTCTCATAGCTTCTTGCTTGTGACTTCACAATATATTATCATACCAACAAACGGGGTCTTCGCTGTATATGCTGTAGTGCATGGCCACTCTAAGGATAGATAAAACAACTGCAAAGCATCTCTTGCACTTAAGACTCTGTACATCAGCAACAGATGTAAAAAAATGTGCAAAAAAAAAAAGACTGGAAATTTTAAAGTGGAATTTCTAAGGGACGTCCCTAACAGGCATAAAGTGTTTTTTGTTTGCTTGTTTGTCCTGATGTAGCTAGAAGACCTACAGGATTTTTGTTTTGTATATTTATGCCTTAAGTTGTGTTCTGAGGAAGAATTACTGTGATTTCTTTTTTTATACAGACATTGTGCAGCGTGGAAGTTTAGCCTTCTGCATTGTGATTCATCCAGAAACGGTGTTACTGAGATGGAAACAACATTTTTTGAAAAGGTACCAGAAAACAGCACAGAATTAAAAAAGAATGAGATAACAATACAAAGAATGGGAGCTATGCTGGCCACAGAGATGGGCTGGGCTATTCTTTGTACTTAATAACAGTGGTCCCAAGTGTGTCAGGTATCCTGTCGTTCTGATGTCAGCTTTGATGATGATGCCCATGCAAGCATAAAAAGCTTTGTTATTACAAGCCTCTGCATTTTGTTACTTTGAAAGTACTACTCGTTACTGTTCACAGCATAATTTGACTGTCTTGTTCTTTTCCTTCCAGAAATTGAAATTCAAGGCACACAAAACTGTACTTGCTTTCCATCCGCAATTATACCAAAGATCCTCCCCTCACCAAAAATAAAATAAAATCATTAAATTGGCATTGCCATCTTTAGCAAATATTGGAAAAGAGCAAATGCTTTGAGATTCAATTATGCAGTATGTGCGGTAATTGAATAAGCAAGCATGGAGGCTAACATAATATATGAGATTTTGTTCAAGTAGATAATAGTATTCTCACTGTCTGAGAGGTTCAAAATGCAGCAGAGAGAATAAGAAATGAAGTGTGTCATTTTCCAGGGCAAATCACATACAAGTGCAGTGGATTATTCATTAACATCACTGTACTTGGCATAGAGATTTGCAGATTTCCCTTGCCCCTAGATTCTAGTCTAATATTATATATATAAGTACTCTTCACTCGTACAGATTAGTCTGTGGACTTTCAAAGCTTTCACCATATGGAAAGATAACAAATAACTTTACAGATGTTGTATAGAGGACAAATGGCTGCACACACAAAAATTATGTTTGCAGCTTTTACATCCCAGGTACTTTGGAAACAACACCATCTTGCTTCCAACTTTCAAGTTGTGCACTCCGTGGTCACTGTGCATTTATTAGAGTACAAATTAAATTTTTTGTGTATTATTACACTGCTTCAAAACTTTTTGAAATTGATGACAGAAGGGAATAGGAAAGCAATACATTTTATTTCACAAAATTGTTGCAGTATCTACTTAAATTCTTCCACAACAAGGTCAGAAGGAAAAAGTCACATTTTAACCAAGCATACATGGGTTTATCTCTTCCTGTGCCTCATCTCTACATCATCTCAGTGACATTCTCTTTGCCAATTAATCTTACGTGAGAACTGATGAACTTGCCCCTACAAAGTCTCAAAGAACACGAAGAACAGCAGTCTATTCTCAGTCTCATTCAAGGAGTCAAGCAATGGGCATGAATGTCTTACTATGTTTCCAGCAGAGTCTGAAAAAAAACTGTCTCTCAAAGGTACCTTTTATCACATGCTTGATGTGCCCCAGTATTTGGGTGAATGTGCATTGTAGCTCCATGAACCTTCACCATCCTCAGACAGCCAACTGAGCGTCTACTAATACTTAGTTTTGCTAGTTAAGTTGTCAGAGTCCAAAGGAGTATTGCACTTTCACAGCCTGGGATGCATGGAAAAGTGGCTGATAAGATTTCAGTGCTGTTAAAAGCCACCCTTGAGAATTCATGGAGAATAGGCACCCTTTCAGGTAATACTGAGGGTGAGCATGCTGCTGAGGTTTAAAAAAAGAAAGAAAATGCAGCCTGTCAGCATAGCTTCTGTTCTGGAAACAGAAGTACTGAAACAAGTAACTAGACAGCCTTCTTGGAGCATAACACAGAGAGTGTTAAAAAACAATGTTGTCAGAATAGATCTTATTAGAATAATCCACTTTCTATGATAAGTAACATCTTTAAACAAAGGAGAAGGAATTGTGATCATATTCTATATTCTACTTTAGAAGATGTTTTGATGCTTTGTCTCATGACGCTATCCTCAGCCAATTAGAAAACATGATGTGAGTATAGAAGAGAACAGATGTAACCTACACTTGCAAAGCCATTCTCAGAGAGACAGTGGTTATTAAGGTGCACAGTCATTACAGAAGTTTATGTTGAATATGTTCCACAAGGTTCTTCCACGAGGATCCACTAATATTCAAGTGATATTCTGCAGTAAGATACTGCAGATTCTTTCCCTGAAATATCTTTTCTAGTGATGCTAAGGATAAGGATATTAAGTGCCTCTCAAGGAAGTGGTATTCTCATTAACAGAGCTTTTAAAAAGCAGTCTAGGAAAAAAAAAAAACTTTGAAAGCAGCATCAATAGAAAGCTGAGCATCGCAATATCCCCTAATATCCATTTAACTGGCTGCATTGATACTCAAGGACTTGGGCAAACACATCTCAGACCTTTCAAATGTGCATCGAGCTTCATGTTCTGGCTCTAACCATAACTGGTAGCGATGTCTAAAGACAGCATATAAGAAATAATACAAACATAAGTTCAGTTAAAGCCTTTTTTTCAATTTGTATTACCTATTTAAGGCCTTTTTAAGGGTTTCTTGGGCTGGAGATAACATCTGGAGCTGTTACTTCATAACGCATCCATGATTTTTTCCAAGATTTTAAACCTGCTTGGTTTCACCTAAGTTTTTCTAGTTCTTATAACATCAACTGCATTTGATCAGTAATGAAGAGGCTATTGGGTTAAATGAATCTTTAGTCTGACCACTCAAGCGATTTCCTTGAGAAGCAGCTACAATGATAGCGCACATGACTCCTGCCTCCATAGCCCCAAACATGACCACTAACAGACAAACGATGGTTTCTGTGACCAAGGGGTACAGAACACACACTTCCTTGGGTGCCTCACAATCAGTTTACTGCTTGTTAAGGTGGAAATGCTTGCTATATCTGCCTTCCTGCATGCACCAGTGGATTAACAAATTAACAGCTAGAAAAGTGGTTAGGACAGCATTTTACAGGTTTATAATCAGAAAGATTATCATGATGGAAAAAGACAATAGAAAATGAAATGCTCACCCATGTCTTAGGCTCATAGTAGAAAACTCCAAAAGGAAGGATCTCCAGAAAAAGATCCTTCCCTAGTGCCAGTCAACCCTTAAATAGGGTCTAGGAGAGGTGCAGCCAGGCTCCATCCTTTCCTGTCACACAGCTGAATTGCCTGCCTTCACCTGTGCTCCCATGGCTGCCTCAGTACTTGCCTCAGGTGATCAATCAGTGGTTCAGGTTCCAACACAACAGTTCCCTAACAGTCTGTGCAAAGGAAATCAGCTGTGAAGAGGGGAAAGGTATCATCAGTGGCTCATCCTGTTAAGGAATAAGGCTGCACCTGAGAAGTTCAACTGCCCCACATTATCAGCAGTGATCTCTGTGACGTCACTACTGCTCACCACATACAAAACGTGATCTAGCTATTTAGAAGTCTGCCATGAGCTGGGAAGCACAGGTTTCTTGTAGTCTGGATATATACAGAATTTTGGCTTGTAGAAAAGCTTGCCACACCTATGAATGTGATCAGTATTTCTCTTTATTCCATCTTGGTTTTGTGGTACAAAATTATCTAGGTTACACATAATTGATGTGTTGCACAATTGCACAAATACTTCTGCAAATATCCTGGAAATACAGTGTCTGGTAACGGTAGGCTTGTATACAAAACAGTGAACATGCAGCACATTTTCATTTCTTGCAAGTAATTTCAGGAGGATTGTACAATTGGCATTGGGCCATGCCTCAGCCCAGAGGTTTGCTCCTGTATCTAATCTCTGAGGCAGTCATTCACATCAGTAATGCTCTGACAGAGGCTTATATCAATCAATGTGCCTCCGTAAGCTTTGAATTATGACTCTGTGTGGCACACATAGGACTTGTTCTGTTAATGTTTGCCATGGCTTTTAGGTAAAGTACTAACAAGACACTATCATTCACTTGCCAGAAATTCATCCCTGCTTGTAAGAACACTATGTATAATGAATAATCTTAACAACATTCAGTCGAGCACAAACATATATATTTTTTCTTTCAAGGAGAATATTTTTGCACCTCCTATTCTGGGAATGGACGTCTTTGATTTCATTGTAATGTTTTCATTCGGGAATACTGACAGAAAAAGGTCTGATTCAACAGGCATAGAGAGATCAGAACCTGAACTACTATAATGTAGAAAACTAATCGTGTTAGGAAAAAAACCAACAACCAGATTTGGTAACAAGATAAATTTCCTCTAAAGCTAATACACACTGAAAATCTAAATGCTTTAAGAAAAAGAGTATTTTTTATTGTTCCTGCAGCCTTGGGTGCTGCAGTTCTGCAGAAGGGTCCCTGCTAGGTAGGGGGTGCTTTTCCTTTCTACGTGTACCTATAGCTGCTTGGCATGCTGCAGATCCTGCTTTGTTGGATGGCCACCTAACTCCCAGGCGCTATGCCACTGAGTTTAACACCATGTATTTCAGCCTAGCAGCCTGAAGTCATTTAAAAGACATTACATGACTTTCATTGTTTTGGATCAGCAGTCTCTGTTAATCATCATCTGACTAAACCAGGACTACTCATGTAAGAGTTTGCAGAATCTACTTTAGGCAGCTCCTGCAGCACTAATCCTTTGAAGACTGATGTTGTCAAACACTATTCCCAGCCAATATGGAATAACTTAGGGAGAAATAATGGATGAATGCCAGCCGACATAAACAGAAAATATCAATGATTTTTTTATTCCAATCTTTGAACCATGTGTTAATTGCAAAAAGATGTGTAAGATTGGTGAAAATGTGGAAAATGCAGTCTGCTGGGCTATTCTGTAAACCGATAAAATCTATACAGAATTAAGACATGTGTCTTCATTTAATCTTATAATTGCCAAAGGCAGTTCATAGGCCCTCTTCAATTCTCTTCACTTTTCTTCCAAAATTCATGGGCTGCAAAACCTTTACTGGCATGTTTTCTGTTCTACCAATTAGAGAAAGGCGTGCAGAATCTTGATGTTACAACTATCAATATTGTCTATTATGCCAAAGGTGCATTTCTGAATACTCGAAGCATACTGAAATGTCAAATTACATCCTAATTTAAACACAGACCTTAGTGTGTCAGAATTCAAGGATGCATTCTTCTCATTTGACACATTAATATCCAGAGAATTGGATATAAAAGCTGCCATTGTGACCACACAGTAAAATGACTAAAGTAAGCTTGTTCTGTACTCTGCACTGATCACTTTTTCACCAAGGAGGTTCCCTCCAAATTGTAGCAATCAGTGTGGAAATGAAAATCACATGCTTTTACCAGACAGTTAAGACTAACCTGAGTAAATATAGTAGAAAGCGGTGAAAGTTTGCAGTGGAATTTGTCTGCCTTCATCCATGGGCCTTCAATCACCTGCTGAAATGAGATGGTAGCCAAGGGACTATCTTGCCACCCTAAGATGATTCTGGACTGTGTTCCTGGCAGAATTACAGAACGGCTAACGTTGAAAATGATCTCAGGAGATCATTTTCTCAATTGTCCCATCTCTTCTCAAGCAGTTATACCCAGAGCAGATTTCATAGCAGCATGTTGAGACCGCTTTTTTCCTCCAAGGAGGAGACTCCACAGTCTCTTTATGTAGCCTTTGCCAGTGTTCCATCACCCACACATTAAAGAAGAGCGAGCCCCTTGTGTTCCAGTTTGTGCCTATTGCCTCTTGCTGTGGCACTGGGCACCACTAAAAAGAGCCCAACTCTATCCTCTCTGCACCATCCCTTCAGGGATTCTTACACATTGATGAGATCCCCTTGAGCCTCTATTCCTGGCTAAACAGACCTAGCTCTCTCAGCCTCTCCTCATATGAGAGGTGAGTGATGAGTCCCTTTCTCATCTTTGTAATTCTTCACTGTACTCTCCCCAGTATGTTCATGTCTCTCTTATATTGCGGGGCCCAGAACTGGACTCGACACTCCAGGTGTGACCTCACCAGTGCTGACCGGAGTGGAAAGGATTGCCTTCCTCCAACCTGCTGGCAGCATTTTGCCCAAGGCAGCCAAGAATACCATTAGCCCTCTTTGCTGCAAGGACACGTTCCTGGCTTGTGTTCAACGTGGTGTCCACCAAGTTGACCTTTTCTGCAGAAATGCTTTCCAGATGGGTGCCCCCAGTGGGTGCAGGGCTGTACATCTCCTCTCATTGAAGTCCATGAGATTCCTGTCAGCCCAGCCGCCCAGGTCCCTCTGGATGCCTGCACAACACTTTGGTGTGACAGCCATTCCCCTAGCTCTGTTGCACTGCAAACTGTCTGAGGGAGCAGTCTGAAAGTGTGCTTCTCCTGAGTAGTCCTAATCTTTACCCAGGGAAGATTAAAGAAGGTGAAAGAAACCGATTCTTGATGCTGTGATCCCTGGCTTACATGCAATTTTGCAGCTGCTTTGATCAGTAGTTATTCTCCCCATATTGCAGTTCAGTAGATTCTGACAGTATTCCCTGAGATGCAGAAAGAAATTGGTCCTTCTTTTCTGCACTGTTCTTTCATCATCTTCTTTAAAATAGATATATTTCTAGACACAACGTGCAAGTACAGTGCATATATGTATGTAACTATGTCAACTGACTTTGTGAGACAAGCAAGAGTAGCTTCTGAAAGCTTACAAGACAATATCACGGCCTCTGCTAAATCTCTGTGATTTCAGTATGTGCAAGATGTCTGGAATTACTGTACTGATGCTGAAAAATAGTAAGCCATATAATTATTACTATGTATTTGCTACATGTCACCCTGCTCAATTCAATATAAGAGCAGCGTGAACACCTCTGCTAAGTGCAGCTATAGGTGTAGCTGCCTAGTATTCTACTCAGAACAGTGCTTTTGAGAGGGACTCTGTGTTCCAGAAATGAAAATCAATGTTGTTATTGTAAGCTCTGTAACTCTTTCTGATACTCAGATTTAAGTTGCTGTTGTTAACTGAGAAAATGGAAGTGCATCTGGCTTCCTCAACTGTTCTTCCAATGTTTTCTCATCTGAAGGGAGAGACAGTCTACCCACATCCTCAGACATGGCAATGTTGTGTAAGGAAACAATTTAATGTGAGTTATAACTGATCCCATAGTTCAGATAATAAAATCCCAAGTATTTGCAGGTAATTACTCTGATAGGAGAACAGAGGAGAGGAAGCAATGTAATGAATAACTCTGAATCTGAATGTTTGAGCTGGTGGTTCATGCCTGTCTGAAAAAGCAGCTTTTCATTTTAGCAATGGAAACACTTCTAAAGTAAGGTGAAACTACCGTAAAGAAGAGGAAACTATTTTATTTTATTTTATTTTATTTTACTTTATTTTATTTTATTTTATTTTATTTTATTTTATTTTATTTTTTAACAGGGATGAGACTAAATTGATCTGGTTTGTAAATTATTCATTGTAAATCTTTTTTTTTTTTTTTTTTTTCAGCCCAAACCATGGTTTTTATTGGTGTTTCTTGTTAAATCTATTAGAATATTAAGCTGATGAGTGCAGCACAGAGAGGAAGCAATATGTCTGGTTTTGTTTTTAAAGTAAATGCTTTCCAAAACTCTGTGTGTGAATCCTGGAAAAGAATGGTTTTGATTTTCCCTTGAGAAAAGGGCTGAAGCATTTTTGTCGATAGACATCCTTCTCAGATAGAAACCTAATTTATTCTGGCCCTGCTGGATGGTTTCAGAGCCATGCACCCTGGCAGCAATAATACTGTCAGCTTTACTCTCATATTAAATTCACACTTGAGGAGCTATAGATGATGAATTTCAGATTTCTCTAACTCCTGATGCTCTTTTCAGATTTCGAGTAATTTTCAGAAATCAAAGCAAAAGCTGCTGGACAAAGGGAGTTGATAAGACTCTGATCCTTGGATTCATATAGTAAAACTTTAAACACATATATATTGGCATGATATCAATTAATCTGTAGATAGCACAGTGACCTTACTTCGGGCAAGCTTAAGTCAAATATTTTAACTCTCTCTTTAGATATGTTTATACCACATTATACATATATTCAGTTCAGCTGATCTGTCCACCAGAGATTTCTTCAGAACTGTGCACGGAGATTTAATACCAGTAAATAAATTTCCCAGACTTGCCTTGCCATAGGAACATGGCTGGATTTCAACCAAGCTCTACCCAGAGCTTCTACTTCCCTTGTTCTCTCTTTTTCTGGAGCTGTAACCTGCTCTTGACTTGACTGCACCTAACTTTTAGGCAGAATGCACCTTAAAGCCACTGCAATGAATGGTAAAAAATATATTGATAGGTTTCAGATTGTTAAATAAAATATAAATTAAATAACCTTACAATATTTACTGTTTAATGTGGGTTGTTCAAGAAAAGACTAAAATAAAGATGACAACATCATTACACAATCGTGGAGAGGGTTATATGATTTGTTTCAGGAAATTAGGCTCAGTGGGAGAAAAAAAAAAATTCCTCAGCCATAAGAACCAGCTGCTGCAACTGAAACATGGACAATAAAATCAATTCCTGATTAAAAATAAATAAATAAATAAATAAATTACAAGTATGTGGGGAAGTGTTTCTTTAGAGCTTAGGGCTTGAGAGTGGTAGGGCTATGAAGACTGGTCTTAATTTGCACACCACAAAGACCTCTGGAATGATCTCCTTTCAGCCTGAAACAAACAGAGTGATGTTTCACATCAGCTTCTGGGCATGTGTTCATAGCTTTTCTGTTACAGTACCTGGGTCGAGCTGTGATGCTACTTCACAAATCCAGCCACCAAAGACACAGACTCAAGGTCTGTTTGAACTCATTTTTGGCTGTAATATCATGGAATTTGGCTCCTAAGGAGGATATCAGAAATATCTGGAAGTGCTGTTGGATGATACAATTTTTAGCTGTATTCCACGTCAAAATGGAAAACATAGCATTATTTTTTTTCTCAAAGCCCCAGATTCAGATAATCTCAAACTAACCCCACGCATAGAAGAAAGCTGAAGCATACTTGCTTATCTTAACCTGTTTCTTAAATCCAGTGGCAGCTAAGTTCTCTATACACCATAACGGTAAAGATTCTGCAAGGACGGTGTTTCCTATTGTACTACACTCAGCAGATGAGGGAAGCTCAGAGCCAGACACATGTGCAGATGCTGTACTTGCCAATCAAGTAGAAGATTTACACCCAGCAAGGAAAATGTTGGAAGGGAAATCTCTGGCATCATAAAGCATTCAAAGAAGTTTCCTTCACACTGAGATGGCCCTAGCAGCACCAAATGTAGGAGAACTTTGGATTAAGTTTCACACTTGGGTGCTCAGGCTTGTCACTGGTATTCACTGCACTTGGACATAATAAAAAATATAAGGATTTCCTGTCTCTGAAATATTCTCAATTACAGAAAGTAGTGCTGTGTAGATACCCTAAGTTTAACTGGTGAATTGCAGCATTCTGGGATTAAACATCACTACTGCTCGGTAATAATGAGAAGAAAACCACTGCATCGTAGTTCCCACTGTGCATTTTACTTCGTGATCGCTCATTCATTTTCCTCAGCCTGACAACAGACAAATGGAGCAGCATCAGGGCAGTACTTATTCAACAGTTGGCTCTTGCTTTGTGGTTTTTTCCCTCTCCACATTTCAGCAGTATGTGGCTGTTTCTATTATTTCCTGATCTGAGGGCTCTCTGTGTGTAAAGATGTTGCTAATGGCTAATTGTGTTCATGTGATTCTAGAGGGGAATGCATTTCGACTTGAAATACTCTGTATATCCTACATTTATTCTTAATCAGGAAGCTCAACTTTTAAGGAAGTGTGCTGCTATATCTCCTTTATTTTTCTGTCTGACCAGTTCCAAAAAGAAAAGGAAAAAAAAAAAGAGGATTAGCAAGAACTCCCTCTTTACTAGACAAAGATTTTAACTCCTCTGAAGAATGAGGCTTTTGAGAAGGAAAGATGAATCAGTCTGAGTAAGAAAGGCTTCTTCATCCCCCACACTCTACAAACAGAGAAATCTGGTAGTCCTCTGAGGGTGGAATTTCAAAGAAAGTTGATTTCTGATTTCAAATGCAAGCAGAACTTTGAAATCTAGATATTACCAGTCTCCTCAAAACTGAGAGATGGCACTGAAAGATTTCCTAATCTAAGTCAACCAGCTAGATTTCCTGATCACTAGTATTTCAGTTGCAACTCTGAAGTTGAGCTGCTTCTCTGCATCTTATATTTTATGCACCCTTAAAGAGATGTACATGAACTGACTTGTGAATCTTTCAAGGGGTGCTTAAATGCTCAAAATCCCCAGAAGAAACAAAAACACTGACTCTTAGTGATGATGATGGACTGGAGCATGTTGCCCAGGAAGGAGACAGAGGTGTTAAAGAAACAAGTAGATGTGGCACCGAGTGATACTGTTTAGTGGATATGGTGGTGATGAGTTGGTGGCTGACTAGATGATGTTAACGGTCTTCTCCAACCTTTATGATTCTATGATTCTATGATCTCACTGAAGTTACACCATCATAAACCTGTTGGGATGTAACTGCTGAGAGAAGCAGTTAACATTGGTTTCTAGGAAAACCTTTGAAGGCATGTTATTTTTTAAGATTCCTTTAGAACACTTCTAAAAAAAATTTCTAGGAATGCTCTTTTCAAAGCTTGTTTAAATTTAAATTAAATTTAAATCCCAAGCAAAATGATTTAGAGCACAGTAAGTTTCTGCAGAATTATGCAGAAATGTCCTAGTGGGGACTGCACTCAAACTGTACCTCACATCTGCAGTGTATATGTGAATATATAAGTAACCTTACACAAACAGAGCTGCACATCTATTTTGCCCTTCAGTGCTGATCCAGAAATGCAAATCAACTGGAAAACATTTGGGATTGAGGTAGGGCAGAGCTGCAGTGTTACAGGGGCAGTGAGGGGCTGCTCGGTTGGCTCTGTCACTACAGAATGGGAAGTGAGGCTCAGGCTGCCCCAGAAGACCCCACTGCTTACTCTCAAGTCTTCCAGTGTTAAGAACAGAATACTTTCGATGGAGGAAGCAGCAGCTGCCGGCAGCAGAGATTCTAAGCCATTGCCTTTTGATTATCTAATAGTGCTTTTTCTGCTGGATGATTTGCTGCTCTTCAATAACATGGCCACCTCAAATATACATGATGATGCATTGTCATGGATGCTTCTTGAGGCACAGATAGGGAGGGTGTAGCAGGAAGAATATACAGTGTGTGCAAGTGCTTGCACACGCCACAGGCCCTTACCTCAGAGCTGCTCCTAGAACAAAACCACGGCTCGGGATTATCTATGCTGTGACTGATAATCATATTAGTATTTATGGGAATTGCTGTGTAAAGTTACACACGGCGTTCCTTGCCAAAGGATCGATTTAATGCTCTGCCTTTAAGGTCCATCAATTGTCTGAATAGTTTCCTCTTTATAGATTTGGGCAATATGAGACTGCATTTTCAGATACTCCTGGCGGGGGTCCAGTCATGGATTCACAGATGCATTGATTCAGGGGAGGAAATGAAGGAGATAGGGAGGAACTGGGGAAGTACAGACCTGGTAGTCAGTGTCAGATTGAATGAGTCCTGTTCCCTGCATTGGAGGGACTATACCTATCTCAGGTATGTTTAAGAAAAGAGTCTGAATCACTGAGTTCTCTTCCTAAGTAACCAAGAAGCTTACAGTATTTTTGTTGACCTGTTTATTGGCCATTTAGAAGTCTATTTTAGAAATACATCTATGATTGTGCCTACTATTTACTAGACTGTCATTTGTCAAAATGAGCCTAGCTTGTCTCCCCATTCTTCAAGCTCCAGTTTCATTCCCAAATATTTCAGACAGGCTATCTATCTGGCAACTCTTCCTCAGGACCTGGAATACCATTTTTTATGATTTCTCTATCTGAGGTGGAATTACACTGAAGAGTGGTGAATATCCCTGGCTAACAGCCCGCTGAAGCTTACTTGCCATTTTCTCTTTCCCCTTTAAGTCTTTATCTCAGCTAAGGGAAAGTCATGACATTCAGTCTGGTTTCCTTCATCTGCACAGTGCTCACAGAGCTAAAACAGGAGCAGTAAGGGAGGAAAGTGTTATGAGCCATTAGACCATAAGCCAGTCCAGCTAATTCTGCTCAGAAACAGATGTTTTCACCAGATTTGCTGATTCTTCCAGATATAAATCTTCTCTGTAGATTACTTGATTTCAGTGGAATTCATACAGGAATGCTGCCAGAAACCTGTATGCATGCTTTCCCACTGTCCTGCCCTGCACCTGGGTCATTCTCCTTGTTGATGGCCCTTAGAGAAGGAAAGTACCAGCTGCACAGTGACTTGAGATGCAGAGTGGCTTTAGTCCCTGCAGCTCCTTTCACAAGAGGAGAGGGAACATTTCATAAGCAGACATTACTGGTGTTCCCCTCCGCACAGGATAACCCCTTTACATTCACTATTCTCCATGAGATGCATAAATTAATTTGCCCAGCTTAGCTCTTCACTGTGACTTACATCCAGCTCTTCAAAAAGGGAAAAAAAGCAGAGTTTGGTGCTTTGCTGCTTAGAAAGAGGCAGCTGCATAGCCAGCTCACTGGAGAACTCTGTATTAGTAATGAAGAAAAAAAGATGCCCACTGCTGCTAAATGGTATATGGAAAAATGAAACCCTAAGATACGTTTGTGAAGTGCAGCAGAGCTATCTGTAATAGATACCACATGCTGCCTGACCTGGTGCCAAGGTGTTACAGAATCCTCTGAAAATTTAAGATGATGCTTTTCTTTCTTTCTTCTCCTTTTTTTTTTTTTTTTTTTTTAAATCCTTCTTTTTCTTGTGTTTCATAGCAGACCAGAGGAAGGTAAAAAGGGCATTTTAGCATCTTACTGTATATCAGTGGCAAGGGAGTAACGTAATCTTTTGTCCAAACACTTATATATTTGGTATTTATAATTTTAAGGATATATTTCAGGCCAGATATTTTCTCTTTCCAAAGGTATTTTCTCCTTTACATCTGTGCTGATGTCGTATAGCTGAAAGAAGATACTTTGCAGACGAACACACATATTTCTTCTCTGACTAATTGTTGTTGCCACTGGTGTGGCACGTTCATTTTCTCCTGGAAACTGAACTATCATTAGACTTAATTTTGTGGCATTTTATCACACAGTTGCTCCTGGAATGAAAGAAAATGCGGTAGTGTGGAAAAGGCAGGGTGATGATAAATAAAAATACTTTTAAAGTCCAGGTCTGTCTTCAGCCAGATGAGCTCAAAGAAGAAAATAGCAGTGCTCTTCTTTTAGAACATCCATTACAGCATTTTCTCTCTGGCCACAAAATGGAATGAGTGCTGCTGTTACACGTCTGCAGTCAGCTGGAATTAGAAGAATGGGAAAAGCTACTTAAATTCTGATTCCACAGCACCCCAGAAGCCACTGGAGAAGCTGGCATGTAGAAGAACAAAGTATGAGGGGGAGAGCTGGAAAACAAGAAAGAGATCTAGTGAAGTTCCTTTTGACCAAAATGTGTTCCCATTTTAGGAGGTTACATTTCTGACCCCTTATTGACATTCATGAATGTAAATGTGTAATTTCATGTGTTGCTGGAAGAGTCCATCCTTTATGTCAGACCAGATGATGGACAGGCAGCAGCCTTTAAATGGAGACAGCAAATACATCTATGATAATTTCTCTATCTACTAGCAAGCTCAGCTTAAGACATCTGTAACCTATCTATCTCAGAAATTGACAAAAAGTTAGTACTTTTCTAAACTGGCCACATTATCAATGACACGTCCATCCTCTCAAACATCTGAGAACTCTCAGGGTGAAAAAACACATTCCGGTTATGAATGCTGCCTTCAATTAGCAGCATCACTGATGCAGAAATGGTTTCTGGGCTGTGCTCATACTCCCAGCCATCTGTTAAAATGGCATCCAGGCAGCTCAGAAATCCTTGGGTTAATTTCACTGATGTACACCTGCCAAATGGTGTACATCATAGGTAGGCATGGGCAAGCTATCACAGTCCTGCAAGGGCCGCTTCTGTTGGAAATCTCAAGGAAAAGACTGCCAACCTCCTGCCTTATTTCCTTGTGAGACACTTTAATACCTTGGTGATTAATGCACAGAGAGGATCAAAATTCTTTGCTATTAGATTCTGAGAAATCAGAATCCTTTCAAGGGAAAAAAAAAAGTAAGAAAGAAAAAGAGAATCTGTAACATGAAAATACTTAAAAAGTTCAAGCACATCTTTTCATTGCATTATCTGACTATGAAGCTCATTTACTGTTATTTCTTTTTTTATTTGCCAAGGTAGCTTCCATAAAATCTGTAGCTGCATTTGAAAAGAAATATCCTGAAAAGACTGCCCTGCAATGACAACTTATCAAGAACAATGTTCACAGGAGCAGCATTTAATAAAAGATCATTCAAATGGCACTTTGCACGTACTCTATCAGTGAAATGCATCCACCTCTGAGGTAGTCCGTGGGCACTGTTAATGGTACAAGTGAGGAATACTGAACACAGCAGAGAATTGCATATCCATGTGAACAGAAAAGCTTTTACAGAAGCTATTATTTGAAGATAGTCAACTCCATTGACCACAGGCAGTTTATACAGGGTTGCTTTTTAATCATAGCAAAGAAATAGATACTTTCTCACTGGTTCTCTCTGTATCTTTGGCCTGGTCAGGCCTATCAACCCTTCCTCCAGGAAGACAGGTGTCCTAGCAGGAGGAAATATCAACTGCCTTTGGTTAGATTTGCCTTCCAGCTCATGCCAGCATCCTCCTATAATAAATACAAACTGATGGGAAAAGGGACCCTCAAGGATAGGAAGAAGGTGGTGGCAGTAGGTTTATTACCAGGACACTCATATTGAGAGGACAGTATGGCAACTTGCTTGCTAGACACCAAGATGGTGAAGTTTGACACCCACAACAGCCAATTAAGGATGTAAGAATGAGCCAGTTGGTCTATAGGTATGCTGAGTAGGGAAGAGTAGGAAGATTTGCTGTAGAATAAAGTGTGGCTGCTAAGAGGGAGATTAAAGTCCAAGACCTCCATGCTGACTTTTTCTAAATACCACTACTTTTCTGGTAGAGACCCTTGGGACAGGTAAAGGTCCCAAGTATCAGTGCGAGGATAAATATGGGGGTAAAACAGGAGGATTTAGGCCTATTAATACTAGAGGACAGAAGAAAACTCCAACAGATGGGTGGAATGCACCTTTAAAGAAACAGGTCCAATTTACTAGTACGAGAAACCACAGCTGAGTTAATAAGCATGGAAAATTCTATTTACAGCTGACACACCATCAGAAGAGATGTGGCTAATGCATTGTGCCTCTGAAAAGGCCAGAAATGAAATAAATAGCACAAGTACAAAGACCAGAGGAGATCACACTGCCTACAATGCCTGTACTGAGTAACAGAGCAAGGGCAGTACTTGCAAGTACATTTACAACAGCACCAGATGCCTAAAAACAGCATGGAGATAGAACGCTTAGCATCAAAGAGCAATCATCACCAAAACAAACCTTGTGATATGCCATGGGAGGAAGATGACCCATGGCAGGTTTGCCATGCACTGGAAAGATAGAGTAGGACATACAGATTGAGAAGTGACACTATCCATGAAGAGTTATGAAAGAAATGTATGATAAGAAAGAAATTAACTCTAGAATGCTTGTGGGTAAGAAGACTGAAATGCTACTAACACCACGATCAAGCTGGTGGTAGAATTTAAGAAATGCTATTTCAGATCAGATCACCTGAAAATTTAGGACTGATAACTCCTAGTTAGGAGTCTTGGCTATCTTAGAGTATCTTAGAGTGAATAAATGCAGTGGCACTATCACAGTGACCATTGCAGTGGCCTGCGGACATCACAACAGCCACCACTGCTCTATCCTTTCCAGTACCTCACAGTACGGGAGCACCGGCAGCTGGCCCACACTTGCTGAGCTTAGGCCTTCTGCGTGCCACACATGGATGGACAGGAGAAGAGCCAGAGTAGAAAGGCAGGTGGCTGCTCACTTGTGTGTGGGGTGAGAGAAAGACAGTCCCAGGATATGCAGAGGAGGATGCCACCTGGCATGCAGACTGAGTGCAATGGAAGCACGAGAGGAACCACTATGTGAGAGCCACAGCTACCACACTTCTGTCCAGTGGCGTGCAGCCCACTAACTGGTCTCCAAGAAGGAACAAGATGAAGCACAGGTGTGTGCTTCATCAGCCAAAGAATGATGTGTGGCACAGGCACGACCAGCGCTCAGAGAATGGCGTGCAATTAAGTCTTTTCTGCCACCCGCTGAGAGGATGGAGATCTCATCGTGCTCATCACAAAAGGAATATTCTGCAGGCAATGCTTAGGTGCCTGGAGAAGACTATGAGGCTCAGTGTTGCCCCTTGGGGACAAAATGGCATGGGGCTCCTCATCCCATGTCTGGCAGTGGATGCTGCGGAGTCCATGGAGGTGCATCCTCCACAGAATGCCATGAGGCCCAGTTATGCCAAACATGGACAGAACAACGGGAAGCACAACTGACACCACCAAACAGGCAGCTATGGGAGCCACAGCTCCAGCCACCGTTTAGGTTACTACTGATCACACACCTGTGGGAACCACAGCTACAGCCACCAATCAGATGCCTACAGAAGGCACAGTTATGGTTACCAATAAGACAATAGCATCTAACCAAATGCTTTCCACTCTCCTGAGAACAGGAAGAGGCCAAGAGGCCAAGATGTTCCTCTCCAAGACGTTTTTAAGAAAAAAATATATTAATAATAAAAAACAAACAAACAAACAAACAAAAAAAGAACAAAAATACAAAAAGAACAGACTCGTTGTGGATTTGTACATCTATTTCTTTGGGTGCTACGGGGAGGTGCATGGGGCAGAAGTTAAAAGGAGGGCAATAAAACTGAATATAAATAGAAATAGACAATACAAGAAAAGAGAAAGTAGAATGGGCTTAATGTCAGGTAGGTTACCATTAGAGGGGCTAAAAAGTCAGTACTTCAAAATTGAAAGTTACTCGAAAGAAGAGAGCAATAATGATCACAAAGCAAGTCAGGTGAAATGTAAACAGATAATTAAAAAAGCTGAAATAAACCCTCAAAAAGCACCTTGGATGGGCAGTTATGCTGGCAGCAAAAAATATGTGTAAATACTAAAAAGCAGGAGGTGCCGGGCATTGTGAGATGCTTAGCTGACCACTGTGTAAAAAGGACATTCTGCCAGGCTAAGTCCCATCTACAAATAGAGCCTTGAGGTAGTTCTGGAAATCTCATCCTTCCAGTCCTGGCAAGAGGCAGTCTGTCCTAGAAAATAGGATCTCAGAGCACTGGATGAGTGCAGCGAGTAGGAAAATTTCCAGCATGGCTTCTATCACAGGAAACCTCTGCACCAACCTACAGCTCTATCAGTAAGCACATGGATAAAGAACATCTATTGGACACAATACACCTGAATTTTCAAGAAGCCCTTTACCTCTTGAAGCTGTTTAAAGATGTTGAGATTTTTTAAATGAAAGCTCCTTCAGTGGATAAAAAACAAAGGATCAGCTTAATGGTATCTTCTTAGCATAGGCTGCTGAATGGTTCACCTACAAACAGTGGTTTGTAGGAATCTGGTTTTGGTTTGTTGTTTGTTTGTTTGTTTGTTTGTTTTCATTTTCTTCATAAATTCCTTGGAAAGGAGCATAGAAAGATCCAAAACATGGAGGTAATGAGAAATTGCAGTTGCAAAATGCCAGCATGATGGTATGGATCTTGTAAAACTGCATGTGTGCATGGTAGGAGTGGGACAGATGAAAACATGAAGGTACATAAACATGTGTTATGTGTCTAGGGGGAAAATAATCCCTAACAAAGGAAATAAGCTAAAGGGAAGTAGCAGAAATGGAACATGACTGCTGAAGAAATATGAGGAGGATGAGTCATTGAAAATGGCCAGGCTCAAAGACTGCCAAGTATTTGTACCAGTATCAGACAGGCGATCTCCTATTGCCTGTACTGGTGACTGAAGAAAAAGCCCAGCAGAAGAGAATGATGCCAGGCATACTGTGCTTGTCTGTGAGATGTTCACGGCCAACCTCACTGACTGTGGCTGGGTTGGAGAGCTAAGATGTGGTTTATACTAAAACCTGCCTCTGTGACATTGAGGCATCCTTGGTTCTTCACAGCTTTTTTCAGAGCCATTTAAAAGGAAAGAAGTCAGCCCAGCTATGCATGAAAATATTCATAAAAATCCATGCAACTTTTCTGCCATATTGCATCTTTTTCCTTTTTTTTTTTTTTTGATAGAGGACTAAGAGAGTGGAGAATGTGATACTGAGTGGTAATTGCCATCAACATTGCCAGAACCAGCCACCAGAAAGTGAGGAGTGGTAGCAGATGCATCTTTTGTCCATGCAATGTCAACCTTTATAAGCCTCTACAGTAACAGGAGGGAGATGAAAGAAGCTTTTTGTAGTCTCTCTTCTGAAAAGACTGAACCTATTCCAGTGCTGCAGTTATGTATTTTAGTGAATAGAGAATTCAACAGGATGGATTAGGCCATTAAAACAAGAGCATGGAGTTCTTCCTATTTAGAAGGAAAACAATCTGAACCTGAGGTTTGGACTCATCATTCAAGCCGCAGCACCAACGAACTTTAAAGTAGACTGTAGTAAGAAAATTAATATTCCTCTCCCTTACCTTGACACTCCTGCATCCTCATATTAAGCTTGTGGGCTTGTAAAGAACAGACTTTCCACATAAATACACAACATGTAATTCAGTATGTGAGGCTGATTTTTGTGATCAACATATATTTAACAGGACAGTCATCAAGAAGAGCAGTCATCGTTAATGCTGCTAAAATACTGCAAAAGGACATGGGCTTTTTTCCTTTATTTAACCCAGATCTCAAAGGAGACTTTCCAGTGAGGTTGGAGGTATTTCGTGTAGATCCTTAGGATGATCAGGCTCTTGGCTGATTTCTCCAGTACTCCTTGGTCTCCTGTCTCCAAAAAGACTGTACTGTACTCTACAAACCATGCAGAGGAAAAGTTAGGGCACTGGACAAAGCTCTACTGCTGAGTGTGGAGCCCATTCACCTGCCCAGATCACATGTCATGCTGTTGGGAATCACAAACACAGTCCTTACCAAGTGGCATCAGTGAAGAGGAACACCTATGCACCAAGTCCACATCATCATGCTCACTGTGACAGAGTACTTAGCATGGTTCCCACTCACAAATAACTTGTCTATCAGCTGGATCAGTGTCACTCTTTGCATTCTGTACTTCACGCTTCCTCCATTCATTCATCGACTGCTTTTAGCTTGCTTAACCATGCTAAATGCAAAAGGAGGTTCTGTTTTACAGGGCTATCTTCTCAATATGAACACTTTTAAGTTCATTATCAGTTGCAGAATGAGGCTCCGGGTGAGATAAAACCCCTTGCCTCATGAATATTGTTAGTAAAGCTTTGTATGCTGATGAGCGGGATTCCTGTATTTGGAAGCCGAATAAAAACCAGCCAAGGTGAATCAGCATGTGCTCTGTGACTAAGCTATCTTTATCTCATGCAGTGACACCACTGATCCCTATTTAATCACACAAGACGACAGTACTGAGAGGAGATAAAAAGGAAAAACTGGCATCTATGACTGGGTAACAAATCTAAAAGCTGTTGCAATTCTGCTGGAGGCCGAGGAAGGTGTGCTGGATGGAGAAGCTGTAATTTCCTTTAAGATTACAGAAGTTTTATGGCTATGGGATTTGAACCATTGCATCCTAGTGGTTCTTTTTCTGACCTTGAGCACATCTCTGCTTGCCATTCAAAGGCTCACCTGTGTTTGCTCTCAGGTGAAAAAATGAGAAGTCTGGCACTTGGTGGAAGCCTCAGCATTGCCATGGGGCAGACAGGGAGCAGGGCAGGAGCAGGAACAGTGTGAAACTGGGAGGGGAGATGAGGGAGAAGAAGTGGCAAGCACAGGTGCAATCTGTTGGAACTGAGTGCTCATTGGCAGGGTTGCCAAGGGAGGGCACAACCCCCGGTGTGCGTCCCTCTGTCTGTGTTCCATGCTGGGAGCTGCCACTGTTCGCTCCCAGATGGTGCAGCAGCTAACATTAGAAGTGTTCAGCTTGTGTAAAGCACCAGCTCAAGAAAAAATTACGAGGCTGTTTCTTTGAATGCGAGATTCTTCAACCACTTGCCCCCACATGCCATCTGCCCATTTTGTCACCCACGTGAGGGCAAATTGGAAGCTATCCCTGGGCAAACAGCCCAGCGAGAGGAAAAGAGAGCAGAGAGGATGTAAGTCCCCACGAGCCCTGCCTGCACCATTTTTAAGACTGCTGTCAGGATTTAAAGTCCTGAGGGAACTGGTTGATGTAGTCGCCAGGTCTCTCTTGATGATACTTGAAAAGTCATGGCAGTCAGGTGAAGTCCCTGGTGACTGGAAAAAAGGAAATGTCACATCCATTTTTAAGAAAGGTGGGAAGGATGATGCCAGGAACTACTGACCTGTTAGCTTCACCTCAGTGCTGGAGAAGATCATGGAGCAGATCCTCCTGGAAGCTATGCTAAGGCATGTGGAAGAGAGGGAGGTCATATGGGATAACCAGTATGGCTTCACCACTGGCAGGTCCTGCCTTACCAACCTTGTCACTTTTCATGATGGCATAACTGCACCAGCGGACAAGAGTCACTGATGTCATCTATCTGGACTTCAGTAAGGCCTTTGACACAGTGCCCAGATAACACCCTTTTATTTGTTTTCTCTGCTTGAATGATTTCCCGTTAATCTCCAAAATGGTAAGTTATGGATTTGATGGGTGGACTGTTTGATGGACAAATAACTTATTGCAAGATAGCTTGTTGTTATCTAAATATTTACACCTCTGGACAAATCTGTAACAAGTTTTTGGAAGTGAGAAATCAATCACTGTACTAAACTACATAAAAAACAAGAAATGGTTTGTCTCCCTTGGAACCATTCTCAGTGTACTGGGTCTTTGCAAAGATATGCATCTACTGTAACTAAATAAATAGGAAACAGAAGTAAGCTTAAGGGTTGCTGAAGCTCATCCACCTGAGTGACAGATGCCATGATTTAATGAGCAGTATTTGTCTGTATTTCAGTCTCCAAATACAGGAGATACAAAGACAACAGACATCAGGAGGAGCACAACAGGTGACAGAATGCCTCATGATAACTAAAGCTACTTGAGCAACTAAAATCCTGCTTGTAAGTAATACAAATCTGAAAGACCAGCTGGAAGCAGAATGCTTCCAAAAAGCAAACCTTCTGGGGAAGAGAATCTCCTCAGTGTTGTGTGGCTCTCTGTTTTAGAAGAGACCTTGGTCCCTCTGCAAACATTTCTTCTCATTCCATCTGGATACACATACCTTTTTCTTGCTGTAAACTTGATTTGTAGCTCTATTCCAGAGGGCACATCAGAAGGGAAGATAAACAGATGTAGAAGAATGATGAGGCTTTTTGCAATATCATCACCTTGGCAAAGGAGGGAGACAGTCTTGTGAAGCCTGTTGGATACTTGTTCATGAATTGATGCTGTTGTATTAATGATGGAGTTCCAGTCTGGTGCTCAATGGCTCCATAAAATAGCTACTCACAGCACAGTAAAGAGAAAAAAAGCAAAAGCCTTGTGTATGCAGTGACAAATAAATAAGAGAAGTGGAGAAGTTAAAAAGAACCAAATCAAAGAAGCTAGCATCTACTTAAGAACCAGTCACCAATTCCACAGCTGGAAGTGGCTACAGCTCATATATTTCTAAAGCATTTGGTTCGTTTTTAGGAACACTTTACCTGATTCTTCAATGGGCTTTCAGAACATTAAGCATCTGCTCTGTAAATACTACCTTCAGAGATCCACTGGGATTGTACTGCAGACTGCAAAGCCTGTCATATTCAGTGCACAAGGGTCTCAGACTGCACAAAATCCTTTTTTCTCATTACACAGCTTCCTTTCCTCCAAACTCTTTAAGCTGCACTGCAGATTTCATTGTTTTACTCCGATAACTCCAAGAGGTACTCTCAGGGAGCTAATGAAAAGCAAGAATGGAGTGCTAACGAGGGAGGAAAGCCCAGGAACTGCTCTTGTAATTCTGCTTTGAAACAAAAATACAAAGCAGGATCAAGTACATCAAGGCAACTGTTGCCTTTTAATCTTATGGCTTTTCGCTTTGTTTTCCTTTTGAATGAAGATTTGAAAGAGCTAAAATTTTTCATAAAAGCTACTAACCACAGAGGCAGGTAGGGCACCATTGAACTGGA
Source organism: Chrysolophus pictus (assembly GCA_037305975.1). NCBI lineage: Eukaryota > Metazoa > Chordata > Aves > Galliformes > Phasianidae > Chrysolophus > Chrysolophus pictus. The sequence continues at coordinate 23,174,158 of CM074577.1, read as the reverse complement.
TGCTCCCAACACATGACTTGAGGCATTTCTGTTCACCCCTTGGCATAGTTACTTCTGCATACTGCCGGACATCACCAGCCAAGCCAGTCCAAATCAGAGTACTTCAGCAAAGTCAATGAGCCAGTAAAATATTATGCAGAATAATGGAAGATTTATTTATTTTCTCTGCTTGAATGATTTCCCGTTAATAGCTGCAGCTGTCACAGATAGGCATATATACAGGCTTGGAAGTTCAGGAGCCTGCATGCTGGAACGTCTTGCTTCAGTGGGCATAAGGGAATGCGAGATGTGATCTGCCTCTGCTCATACAAACCGCAGGAGGCAAAACTTGTTAAAAAAAAGTTATTTTTCTATGCCATTTCCTTTTGTTGTTTGCTGGAGTCATCAAAGGTCTTATTTTATTTTCTTTTAAATTTGATCTCCTAATAGGGCTGGTGTTAAGGAACAAAATGACATTTTGGGCTACCATACTCAGCTCTGGGCGCTATTCCCATCATGAAATGCCGAAGAGAACAAGGTGATACAGGCAGCAGCACAAGTGCACAGCACCAGGGTACCACCATCGTTAGAACAGGTGGAATTTTAAATTACTCAGTCCCTGGTCTGCTCAGTGGCCTCTTATGTACACACGATCTTGCTGCTGGGACATGATAAGTGTTTCAGGTGGAAGGACTGCAGTTTCTGACACTATTTTCCTCTATACGTGACCCAGAGTAACTGATGTATGTGCATATTGCTTTGGCTGTAATATTACCCACAGTACCTCAGCTATTCCTAATGACTGTGCTGGGATTGCTTATTGGAGCTATGCCACAGTACAGAAGAAAAAAAAAATGGATGAACAGTGGGGCCAAAAGACCAAGACATTTGAAATAAAGCTACTAAGACATATGGCTGATTTCCGTGTTTAACTGCTTAGTAACAAAGAATTTGAACAGCTGGCCTATTAATTCAAAAATTGGCACTTTCCTGCAAGCACTTAAACACCCAAATCCATTCAGCTATCTAAAAAGCACCTGCCCTCAGGAGAGCACTCTGTGATGTAGACCACAACTAATACAGGTGCCCAGGCTCTGGGGCAAGGTGAGATGCTGCATTAGATAGCTCTTGGTTGCTCCTTACTAGAGAATGACGTAGTCTCAGCTGAGCTTACCAGTCCTCCCTCTATCTCTGTAAGTAGCTGCCAGGCAAACATGGGACTGTGCTGATCCTACACTCCATTATTTTCTGCCAGAGACTGTGTTGCAGTTAGAACCACAGTCACTTCACTGCAAGAAGAGGCAGGGACAAACCAAAGCACAACATGCCCACTTCTGCAGTTAAGACATGGCTGAGCTAGGTGTACAAGTGCACAGACAAAAACAGACTGCACCATGAACTATAAGGCCTCTACTGAGACCTGTTAGCAATTCTCTACAAAGCATTCAAGGATGACAGACAGAGCTCTGCACCTTACAGCTCACTTCTCTGTGGGACAGAGAGCCTTCTGCCAGTGGGAAAAAAGATGTAGCTAGCAAGTGCCCTCTATTAAAGAAAAAAGACCATGCCATTTACCAGGCACTTTTGTCTGGGATCAGCTTACCATACACTGTTTGAATAAAAACAGCCCGTGTTTATTCTTGGTCTATGGCCAAATGAGGGTAATTTCAGTAGTACAACTTAGTGAAAAAATACTGAAACTATTCCTCATCTTCTGTACTTTGAAAGCACGCCCTTTATCAGAGTAGATTAGTTAAAATACAGTGATTTGAACAACGGAGTGTACTGAAATACGACGACTGCAGAGAATTAAGGAGGCTAGGTATGACTGCATCTATTATAGGTGTCAGAAAATACCAGGAGTTCAGAAGATTTCAATATTACACCAAAATATTCAGTGCCATATGCCATAAACAAACAGATAGCTGCCCCACCCATTAAGGTATAAGTGGAGTTCAGTGAAGCAGAATTGTGTGAGACCAAAGGCAGATCTTGCCCAGGAAATCCAGATTGCTTTCACGGCTGTAAAGAGCAGAAATGTAAGGGTGGAAAGCTACCCATGCCAGAAAAAAAAGAAGCCAAGATGTCTATAGATGACTACAGAGACCTTGCCAAGTCGTTAACAGGCATTGGCTGGGATGAGAAACACAAAATTGTTTTTGCATAGTGGGATTTGGTTGAGGGGGAGCAAAGAAAGAAGGCAAAATGGCCTCGAGGTTTACAAGCATGCCTTCTTTCCTGGCTTAAAAGAAACTGAAATAACAGAGGCGAGGACACTGAACTCAGGCCTCAGCTAGTGTTTAGAGCTGCACTTTCATCAGTTGCAGAGCCTGATACTAGTGTGCTGCACGTGCAGAAACCCTCTCTGCAGCACTTTAAAAGATAAGCCACAGCATGCATGCTGAGACTTCGTTTTTCCTCCCAGCTTCCCAGAAAATGCGTCCACAGCTGAGTGACAGCCTACCCTGCAGCATTCTTCTTAGGTGTCTGAAGTGCTTGGGTTAGTCTTTTGTTGTACAAATGCAACTTCTATTCATCTAGTAACTACTAACTGAACCACTCAGCTTTGTAAACTTCCAGCAAGGTCTTCCAGGTATGCTTTAAAATAGCCCTCATTGAACTGGCAGAATAGCTTTATAACACTAGTTTTTGCCACTGCTGATTCTGTCATCCAAGTTACTGTTGGTAATTCCACCCAAACCTGACTCCTGAAGATCTTCAGGTAAGGGATGTGAAGATGGGAGGTCATCTAAAAATGTGAACACGTGCTTCTGTGCAGTGGAACACGTGGACTTTTGTTTGCTAATGCATGACACAGGAATAGCAAGCTTCCTATTTTCACACATACGATTACATAATTTATCCTGCAAATGCTCAGTAAGTAAGATCCCAATACAGGTGTTATAAATGATGCTGGAAACCTTTTTCTTGCATCAGAGAACTGTACAAATGCATACTGTGTAATATAACAAATATTTGTGTGGTAAAGTTGCTATTTAAAAGTTGGTTTCCTGATCTCTCTTTGCTTTTGGGATAACTCATATAACATCACAGTGGGACGTGCTGACTGCTTTCAGAGGAGAGTGATTCTGGTTCCCTTCCAGGCTCAACCAGCATCTATTATTCTATTTTTAGTCTTGTACCATGGACACATTGAAATCTTTAACACCAAACTGGTTACAGGTCTCCTGTTCCTGCTGATAGTGCTCCCGAAGCTCTTGGCTGCTGCACCTTACTAGGGGTAGTATGGGACGTAGTGGGTGAGACAGCAGACATTTCCTTTGGATCAGATTGCTGAAAAAAGATTATTTGGCTTGCTCTGACACATGAAGCACCATCAGCTTGCCATCTCAGCTACCCAGGTTCTGCCAGCTGCACGGATTCATGACAGTCTGGTGACTTATTTTCCAGCTACGGCTGCTTACCTCTAACCTCTTGCCTATTATGGGTCTTAAGAGTATAACCTCACCTGAAGTGCAGTTTTTCACCTGCAGCTTTATACAGACAGCACACAGCAAGGTAACCAAACCCCTGAGCAGACAAAGCCCATTAGCACTATTTGCCTCAGTTCTAATAGATTAAAAAAAAAAAAACACCTAAAAGCTGTAGCAAGGATTCTCACTCTGATGCCCCTCAAGCAGTAGATGTTACTTGGGCAACAGTCCAACTCTTTTACATTTCAGGTTCTCTACCTTGTGGAAACCAATTACGGATCAATAACACACTTTTAAAGCAAGTGCTCACTTGAAACAGATCTTTACTTGTTGATTTGCAAATTCAGTGTAGTAAGCTGTTAGGATGCTGTACTTATCTGACTCTTCTGCATCTCTGCTACTCACATCCTATCAATTCTTAGCTCTGCCCTTCCAGATAATACATGTTTTCCCTTCTAGAACTGCTCTGGCTACTTTCAGGTATCTTATACTTACAACAGAAGACCTACTCCCAAAAAGGAGATGGCAGATGTACTGTAGGAGCTTCAACAGTTCTTTCATTCTGCTGATTCGTCCTGCAATGCTTGATGCAGCATCAAGACCACTTCAATGTGCAGTTATTACTGGACAAGAAGCAGAACATCCAGCCTTCCCCAAACTGAAATACTTTTCCTATGCTCTTCCCAGCCACTCCCACTACTGATGCACCAGTTTGAAAAGGGATAACCTCCTCCCTTTGGGAACAGCACACCCACAACCATACCAGGAAATTCTTGCCTCAGAGTGCCCACTTCATTTGCGGTCTTGTCTCAAGTCTACTTGGTTGCCCCTAGACCTCATTCTCTTCTCATTCTGCCAGTAAGAGCCAGAAATCACAAAGTCAGATCAGGAGAGTACAAGTGGAAGGCTATGTACAGCTGGAAATCTAGTTCCTTCTGTGGCAAGAAACAAAAAGCTGCCCTCAGCTATCCATTGTACAATTTTCAGGCCAGGTAGCTGACCAAACAAGAAGTAATATTATGAAGCACATTTAATAAAAATATTCTCAGATGCTTTGACAAAGCTGGAGTTACCTGCAACTGCAGCCTGTTGCTGAATACTGCAGATAATCTGTATACTTGTTCCTACCGGCCTTTACTAACAGTGCTCTCCTTGGACCTAAATGAAGATATTACTTGTATTGAGCTTTGCTCCCTTGCTCTATCAGTACTCTGCATGAATGTATTCATACTACACTTTCTTTTCATAATAAATACAAGACTGGAAAAGGCCTCCCTCTGCTGGTTTTCCAAGGCACCTGTTTTCATCTTGGAATTAAACAGAAATACTACCCTCCTCCTTCAATATATTGGTATGTTTCCCTGTTATTGTTCCATTTTATTCTGACTAAACTACAATAGGAAGTACAGAACAGAGCCATAGACAGATGCATTACAGACTGCCTATTTCATCTTCCCCGTGACTTGGCAAACGACCACTATTATTGGAAAAATATATGCATATCTTTCCAAACCAGACTGTTGAGGGCACTCAGATCCCCATCCTTTCCTAAGCAACAGGATGCTGGAGATGAGTCTGCACCAACAACAGCACTTTCCTCTGGTTGCCCTTTCACATTAAGGAGGGCAGCAAAATCTACGTACCTTCAGCCTGAACCTTGAGGACTCAAAGTCGATATATCATCTCATCAGTTGTCCCATTATTTCTGCCTTCACTCCTACGCTCCTCAATACATACCTCTAAGGCATCAGTAACCATATTAGGTTATGCTTAGGACAACTATCCTGCAAAAGCCTTATAATTAATGTAACTTTCAGATATTCTATAAGCTACACACGAGTACTGCTCTGATGCTGAAATCATGTCAATCAAAGCCACTACAAGGGAGTGCGGAATAATGTTAAAGTGTGGAAGCAATTTGACTGTAAACAGCTGCAGCTAACATGGTGAACGGACACAGCAATTTTCCAGTGGCAGACACTTAACAACTTAGGGGCTTCATGAGCTAGCCTACAATCTGTACGTAATTGCCCACCTCTTCACAGAAAGTCAGAACTTGGTAAGGTCACTAAAAGCCTTTAATATCTACAACACCAGGATCAATGCTAGCACCAATGCCTGAGCTCTTTAACAAGCAAGTTTTCTCTACACCAGTCTGTAACAGGTAATTTGCTCAAGTGGCAAAGAACAGTTCTGGCAGGAAGAACGCCCCATTTCACCCAATACATATCTCAAGCCACTTTACTTCCACAAGATCATAAGAAACAGAAGCACTCAATGGGAAAAACAGAAGCTGGTATCAATATTAATGACAGTTTTAATTAGGAAATTTTTAACAAATCATCAGAAGTTTAGATTGACATTCACCTGCACATTAGGGTAATTTTGAGCAGTCTTCAGGTAACAAAAATTCATGAACTTCAATGTAAATCAATTGCACCATAAGTTATTAATCAAGCCTTGAGCTGGAGCATTAAGTAAGTAAAGTCAACTTCCAGACGCAAAATTCATCTTGGAACTATGTTTTCCATAAGTGTATTTCTTCAAATAATTATCATTTAACTTTCCCAGAATCTCTGCTCTCAAATTTTCACCTTGCTGGTGCCAGACAGATGTCCCAAACACCCAGCTAGCTGATGTCTGGCACCACAAATACATACCTTTAATATACTCTCGCTTAGATCTAGGATCTTATTCTGGCCTCAATTGTTTCACAGAACTGGAAACTCAAGATATTCATACAAATGACAATGTCAGCTGCCCCACAGAAAAGTATTTCACAAAGATGGGCAGCAAGACTATGCACACATCCTCATTCATTGCAGTGATTACTTTGCCATACATTTAATCAAATACACTTTAAGTTAGGTGAACCGTCATTTTAAGGGAAGAGAGGCATCCTGCAAGACATCATCTCATAGACAGGGAAACATGCCAGCACACTGACACCTGTTACAAACCGAGTCCATTTTAATAGCAGAATCCACAAGTCAGAAACACCAAACCCCCCCTTCCCAAAATCTGTTGCAGGCAGTTCTTCGGGGTACTCAAAATCTAACTTGTGGCCGGAAATGCATCTGCTTTGTAGCATTGTTACTCATTCCCATCTTGAGCATCCACTTGGACTTCATCCTCTGCAAGTACTGCATATCACGTTTCTGAGCAAAGACTGCCCCTTCAGGGAGAAAGGAGAAGAGAAAGACAGATATGCATTTGCAGGGTTACTACTTAAAAAGATAGAGTTCTGCAATTAAGTGAACACGTTTCCTCTCCATATTGGCAAGCTTTTTTTCATTTTTTCTGCCAAAACCTCAACATGTCACTTACCTGTCTGGCTTGTCCAGCCCAAAGCTCTGTACTGCTGCAACACCCGACCCACTGCTTTCTTATTTTTAGTAACAGCCACCGCTCTTGACAGACCAAAACGCTGCTTGTAGTACCTCATTAAAGAACGATGACCCACTCTTGCACCTATTCAAAGGAGGAAAGCATAATGATGCTGCTTCTGACATATGATCATCAAGAATATTACGAAATCTGTGTAGAGGACAAATGCTGAGAAATGCTGTGCTACCTGAAGGGAGGATCAGCTCCATGGTGTCATCATCGTATTCCAATTCTCTCTCAGCTGGGAGCTCTGCAGGCACCTCCATGTCTTGCCCTTCCTTGTGATCAGGGTAACTGCTCCTGGGGAGCAGTAGTAGTATATGTTTCATAGTGGCAAGCAGCCACAGTTACCCACACCCAATACACAAAAGATCCACCACCCACAGCTACAGCAAGTCCCAAGTACTGTCAGATTTAATCAATCATGGTTTGAGAGTTCTGTCCAGTAATATCATCTCCTGAACAAAGGCTGATGACAGAGTCATCCCTTCCTCCACAAAGTTCTACAGTCCAGTATGCTTCTGTTACTACATGCTTAACAGCTCTATATTCTGAAAAGCCACCAGTTCTGCACAACTAATGAATGGGAGCACTTCACCACAACAGAGGCTATTTCTGACCAAAACCATTACAGCTGAGGATAACCAAAAGAAATTAAACAAGAGGCCTCTACACCATAACAATCCAGTTCAAATCCAACTGCTTAAAAGAAAAAAATCCTGAGTATGTTGTAAGCCCCAAACCTACCTAAAAGGTAACAAAAATTGCATTTATATGCTTTTATAATCTTTTTTGATCTTTGAAATCTAAACAGTAACAGCAAATACACATTTTCAATTCTGTTTTGTATTTTCATGTAGGTATTAAAAGTCAGCAGACAGAAGAATCAATCGCGTTGTTAAACTAATCTAGAAAGGTGGCAAAGCACTAACACAAACTAAGTATCAAAATCAGGAACAGGACTAAATTTTAAAAATTAGTAAGAGATTCTGATGAAAAGTTCAGCTGAAAAGTGTCCTTACCTAAGTGTCCTTACCTAAAATCATAGAAGTCTGCGAATTCCAAAGCTGCATCTCCATCTGTGAAGAGCTTACAGTGGCTTTTATCATTCATGTGAGCCTGTACTGCTTCCGTAGAGTAGAAGGACTTTCCCTTTTCATTGCACCAGATGCAGATTTTCCCAACGCCAATTTTCTCTCCTGCAGAAAAAAATGACGCTTACTGGTCTGAACAGAGCCTCTCTACTCAGTAATTAACAGCTCTATGATTTAAGCTTCCCAGCTTGAAGATAGAGAGACAGAGGAAGAGCCTTGAGTCCTTCATTTCCTGCTGTTCCTATGCCTAGATCATACGGAATAAGGGACAAAGCCTTAACACTGAAAGAATTCATATGACAAGGTATGGATCACTATGTATTCTCAATAAAACATTTCATACCTCCAATATATCTTTCTATGCAATACTTCCAAATTAATTTATTCTCATCACTATCTGTAGACTTCAAGGAGGACATTTTCTGCCCAGCTTTTAGCTTTTGCTCACTGGTACTGTCAATGGATGAGTCACTTACAACTCATTAGATATTCAGGACCTCCCCCAGTACAAGGCAGTTCAAATACACACTTTAGTAATTGAGTTTCATCCTCAATTTTTGTATTAGCTGAAAAACCTCTTCAGCATTAGAATTCCATGTAAGACCTACAGGATACAAGACCACAGGCTTGCACAGTACAGTTTTCTTCCCACCCTCCCTAGCAAACCCCGTAACAATCAAAAAGCTAAACTAGACAGCCTCTTGATGAGCAAAAAAAAAAAATCCAAAAAAGCAATGTCCAAACACACTTTAAGCTGTATCCAAGCAAAAATAAGCAGTAAGAGTCTTTAATTACCCCAGTTAAAATCAGAAGAGATTTACAGGCATACCCAAGTACTTTATTAGTCCTCTGAGATCCACAAGGTACTCTATGTCGGGAATGAAGAAACTGTGAACTTTCGTCATATGGGCCACGTTCTTCATGAGAGTTCTGGAATGGTGGGAACAGAACAAGCAGTCTGTGACCGGTATGGCCCCAACGGCACAAGTGCTTTCAGCTTCTGTTTGCTTCTCCTCCTCTTCTCCCACACCTTCCATCTCTTCTTCAGAGCCAAAGTCTTCATCAGAATCCATGTCTTCCCAGCCTTTTAAATGGAAGGTTAAGAAATATTTATTTACTTATTTCTTCCAAGCACAGTAGTTACCAATTAAGTTAAAAATGAGTCGTAATTGAAAATATTGTTCTCTGCTCTTTTCAAGAAGTGCCACACGCTTATTTCCAGGCACAAGATTATATCATTGCCAGTAAAACATTTCTTTACCTTTTGTAAAACACACAGCAAAACTCAAAACTGCTCATAAAAAAGTTTTTTTCCCCTCCATTTTCTCAACAATTAACGCTTTACTGCAGTTTCAAAGCCTTACATTTAATTTGCTACAGCACAAGAACAGGTGCATGCCTCATTAAAAACAATACAGCTCTGTTAGAAACATAAAAATGTTCATTTCCAGCAGCGACTTAGCAGCAAACACCCTCCCATTCACACATCCATTCTCAAGAAAAGAGAGCAAAGCCAACTACCAGAGTTACCCAGGATTTACTAAAAAGTTGACATGCTTGCAGAACTACTGCCATGCTCAATGCAGACTACAAGCAACTGGGGATTCCCCAGAGGTTCAGGGATCATCAGGAAGGGCTTGAATTCCACAGAGAAGTACTGTTTCTTCTTTATTTTGACGTTTTGTAAATGCACAAAGCCACTGTCAAATATGACAGATATTTACAACCAACAGGAGAAGAGTATGCTTCATCTACATTCCAGTACTGAACCTGAAATAGCATGTTCCCACTGCATTCATTCCTGTTCCCAACTACTGACACAGGTTAATTATCTCATTCTAATGCTGCAGTAGATGCATTTGCAAGCTGCACTGCAAACTACAGCACTGGCAGCGTCCAGATTAAAAATAACCTTTTTTTTTTTTCCTGGGAATTCTGAAGCTATGCTTATTTCAGTCACCTGCCTTCCAGGCTGGCCCCAGCAGAGCTGTATACACACAGGTGGGGAGGGTAAGGCAGCAGAAGGGGCAGTAGGGGTAACAATTCCTCAGCCATTTTTATTATAGATACCAATGTGCTGAGAAGCCGTGCCACACTGCGACAGGCTAAGGAGCAAATTTCCTCCTCTGGTCTTGATGGGCAGTGAAGAACAAAACCTGCACTCCAAACCCCCTTCAACAGAGCAGGAAAGCAAACCATAGTACAAAAGCAATAAACACCACTAGATTCTGTTCATCTTTGTTTCAGGAACAGTTTTAGGGTAACCTGTGTTAGCCCAGGAATTCTCCTGGAACTTTACATAGAAGATGGTGCTTGTATTGTTAACAGCGTTTACATTCAGCCTTCACATGCATTAGTGTCTTGTGCTGCTGGCTCTTCAGATGCTGCAATAAAGAGCCTCTGCCTGCAAGCGTGAACTGACCTGAAATGCCCTGTTAAAATGAAAACTTAACAGGAAGGTCTTCTGTGATGAAAACAGCCATACCACTAAAGGAAATAAAAGGCAGCTTTTGCACAAAACAAATAACTCCACAGCTTGCCCCAAGCTATCTGTTGACAGCATGCTTACCACCTTACCTTCTTCTGAATCCTCTTCTTCCTCTGCTTCCTGTTTTGCCAGCTTCTTTGCTTGCTGTTCAAACCACTGTAGCCGCGGAGGCTTCTCGGTTCGTTCTTTACACTGCAACGGACTGCTGGCGCTTTCCATAGGAACTGGAGAGCTACTTGCATGATTAGGAGGTAAAGGCGTCTTCTTTGGAGATGAGGATGGCTGAGCTCTGATGGCTTGCTGTATAGCTGCGTTCATTTCATCTTTGTCTACACTCTCCACGGCGAGCCCCTTTTCCAGGTTCTTTTCATTTAATATTTTCACCTTCTTGCTGATGGCTTGAACAGCTTTCTTCTCCAGCTCCAGGTGCTTCTTGGACTTCAAGTGATTCTCATAAGCATTGAAGGTGGAGAATCTCTTGCTGCAAACCGTGCAGTAGGTGGCAGTGACTTTGTCCCGCTCCTCAGCCACCGCCCTTTGTGCTAAGACTCTCTCCTGGAAGTTCTCAGCGGTGACAGGAGGCATGTCGGCAACCTTGCGCTTCAGGTTGTAGCGGTGCCAGTCGGTTTTGTAATGGGCACGCTGGATGTCAGCATCCTTGAAAGCCACACGGCAAGTGATGCACGTGTAGGTTGCCATTACTGGAAAGCTAAAAAAAGAAAAAAAAACACACATCAATAAACAACAACAAAAACAACCCAACATCATCTGGACAGCACCCAGGTAAGGCAGCGTAAGAGATATCGTGCCATCTGCTAACACTGGTGATAACCATGCCTATCAGGAGGATCTACAAGTGCAAGGATCAGGTAGTTATCAGAGATTTCTGGTATCACAGCGGCACTGGAGCAGCCCAGCTCTGGACTCAGCAGATGCTGCACTTGTCAGGGCTCAAACAGATCAAAAATAGGGCTTTCTGCCCTAAAAGCAGTACTTTGAGGGCCCTTCTTACTTTAAGTGAAAAGTTCCTATTGAGCTTGCAATCTGTTACCTACAGGCTTTTGAAGAGACTTGCAATTACTTCATAGTAAACAGAAAAGGGAAAACCTACTTTGACACTGGTTTTCCACTTTCCATAACCTTCACAGAATGGCTTGGGTTGGAAGGCATCTGAAGGATCATGAAACTCCACCCCCCCTACCACATGCAGGGCCACCAACCTCCACATTTAATACCAGACCAGGCTGCCCAGGGCCCCATCTGACCTGGCCTTGAACACCTCCAGGGATGGGGCATCCACAACCTCTCTGGGCAGCCTGTTCCAGCACCACACCACTCTCTTGGAAAAGAACTTCCTTCCGCCTGACAGAAGAAAAAATTACTACTTTTGAAAATAAAAAGCTTTCAAGCTATCCTGGAGTGGTGTGTGCACAGCTCACAACATCCTCTGTCCTGCAGAGCCATCAGTTTGGAGACCAGGAGGGCAGAGACCTCTAACTGCTGTTCTTCTCCCTAAACCCACGCACCCCCTTCCTTTTCAGTACTTAGTGACACTTAAGAGAAAAAATGATGGAATCTCTTGAACGCAGTAAAAAAAGCAAACGGCCAAGCAACGTGTTCACACTGGAGATTGCCAAAGTTATTCCACCTGGTTTAATCTGAGAACCAAAAGAAATGACACGTGAGGAGGAGAGGGGTCTGACAGCAGGGAGAAGAACAGCAGCTGCCAAAAGGGCAGATGCACATAGGGAAAGCCGCTGTCTGAATCAGCAGTTTTCGAGAAGCGGATTCCTACTTCATTGCTTACAAACATAGTCTCTGCCCGCTGAAGGACCCCAGCCTCCCTGCGGAGCACCTCCCTCCCCACCTACAGGTACACCCGTATTTTACTGCCATAAACGGGGTGACGCAGAGCCGCGCCTGCCGGGGGTGACCGCCTCTCTTTGGAAGGCCAGGGAGGGGCCCGGCCCAGCTCTCGCCAGGCGGGTACGAGGCAATAAGGCCCGGCTGCCGTTCGGTTCAGCGTTCGAACCAGAAGCGTCAGCACTGCTTACACGCGGAAGAAGGGAAACGGAAAAAAAAGAGCCGAGAGCCCTGGCGGGTCCGCGACCCGGCTCCGCGACCCGAGCCGACTCGGGTCCGACCTGCAGCGAGCCGCGACCGCAGCTGCCCGACTCCGGCCCGGGACCCGCGTGGCTGTGCCAGGCCTCGCCTGCTCCCCAACCCGGGCGGAGCCGTGCCCCGCGGCAGCCCGCCACCCCCTCTCGGAACGCGTACCTGCCGCCCGGGGACACGAGAGAGCCGCGCCGCGCCGTGTGCCGGCCGAGCTGAAGGCGTGGAGCCGCAGCCGCCGAGCCGCGCAGGAAGTCCGGGCTGCGGGCCGGCCGCTTCCGTCCGGCAGGGCCCCGCCCCGCCTCCTTTTGCGTCCCCTGCCGGCGTGGAGGCCGGCCCCGAGCGCGCGGCCCCGGGGAAATAACGCCACATCGGCAATCGGTGGCCGAGAGCTGAGATCAACGTTTATTCAGAGTGACCCGACACACCGCCAAGCGCTGGTTCACATCAGGGAAAGGAAAGGAATAAACAAAGTGCGGCAAAAAGTCGACCGAAGGCTTTTCTCACCATCTTTTTTTTCCTATCTTGAGAACAGACATACAATTAGATATAATGAAAGATAAAAACTAACACATATTTATTAAATGGTCTTACAAACAATCAATATAATAATCCCATGTTTACAAAATAGTAACCAAGCCAGGTAAAGTGCTGTGAAGTACTTTAAACACAGACGATTTGTAACGCTCCAGTTTCAGGTTGCCCGCTATGGAGGTGCTGCTCACAGAGTGCCGTGCACCGGTGAGCTGCCAGCACACACTGGGACTGCGGGGGAAGTGTGCTCAGAGTGCTGAGATGGAGTCTGGAAAAGTGCAAACCAAAGCAAACCAGAGAACAAGAGCGGTTTGGGATCCTACCGCTTTGGGCCAAATGAGTTCCCCTCCTGTGCTGCTTTCAGCTGGAAAACCATGGGTCAGTGCCCAGTGGGGGCATCAGGGCAGCACGCAGTGCAGAGAGCACGCCCTGCACTTCATGTGCATAAAGCCCTGATTCAATGCCGACAGCCCAGTCTGATACTGAGGTGTAGGAACACCTCAGTGGGTAGGTTTTCAAATGGGGTCAGGGCACCACGTGGGCAGATCCCACGGCACTGAGCTCAGAGCGAGCTCGCCTCCATGCTCCATGCTCCACAGCCTGATCATGCTGGGGTTGGCCTGGAAAGCACCCAAAAACTGGCCTTTAGCATCACAAACACAGGCTTCAAGGCCACAACCTACTCGTGCTCACTGGGCCTTCTCCCTGCCCTTGTATTTCATTTTGGAAGATGAGAAGATGATGGCAAAGGTTAGCGAGGAGACAAGTTGAACCAGGGGCAGTTTATGTGACCAGAGTTGTACATAGTGTCTACGTTGTGGCTGCTGCTAGAATACAGCTTAATGAAGGCTTCTGAAGTTATTTCCAACTAAACAGGATGGAAGGGCTTACAGAAGAGAGAAATATTTCCTTTGCATTCTGCTATCCAACTCTTGTGGAATGTACTGTGGCTGAGCAGAGGGTTTCCTACCAGCCCTTGTTTGGGAGCAGAGACATTCCACAGAAAATAAACATCTTTCCTCTACTTTAGAAGGAATATCGTATGCTACAAAATGACCTCCTTCCCATTACACAGTACTTAGGGGCTTGCATAAAAAATACTATATAATCAGCTACCATGAGAACAGATAAATTCCAGATACTCAAATAAGCAACAATGTCCCTCATCTTTAATGATTTGCTTGCTCAAGTTTTGCTATTAGTTTCTGTAAAAAAATTGAGACTCACACTTCACTGGAGAAAAACTGATCTATGTTGAAACCAGAAAATGGATCATTTACAAAAAGTCCAATAAACTCCTCCAACGGCTAATCCTCCTTGATCTAATTTATTCTCCTAGAAGACTGCCCAGTGTTAGGTACTTTCATGACCGCAAGTATTCTTCATAAAATGACAATAAAGTGCACGCTGTTGCAATGCCATCGCTGACAGGCACTCTCACCCACCCACTCCAGCGAAGCTTACAAAGGACTGCCGCCTCCCCAACCTCCCCTGTCCTGCAGCCTGTCATTTCCCTGGGCACCAGCACCCCTGTTCAGAGAGCACACCTTGTCTAGGAGCTCTGCAAAGTCCCATCAGCATCCTGGAAGTTGTAGGTTTCTCACTGTATCTACTGCCCTGTACACGCAGAATGGATGCAATGTTCTTGTCTAAGAAACATAAACGGCCTTTAAATTTCGTGATTTCCCAGCAAAAGCTTTCTTTCTTTCTATTTTTCCAAATGGGAAGGACAGGCTGGGGGAAACTGAAAAGGAAACTCAACAATTAACAGTGTGAAAGCGACGTGGCCATGTTTTTTAAATAATTTTCAGAAACTTGCTTTTAATGGTAAGATGCTATAATTTCAAATCAGCAACTTGAGTGATCTATATCCCGCATCCACTTATTTTGAAATGGATTTGATAATGAAGGCACAGGCTCACTTTTTTACTGGTAAAAGACAGCAAACACGGTCAATATGCATTACTGACACAAAAGCACAAGCGACAATAAAGCTAGTGTCAAAAATTCTCAGCATCTTTTCTTTAGCTACAATCTGTTTGGCCATCTGCCTACCTTTTCACCTCAAGAAAAGAAAAAGTAATTAGAATGGAGTTAACTTCAAACACAGGTTTACCAACACATACACATTAGTGGAAATTCTTATACTTTGTTGCTGAACTTTCTGAGGGTCCTAGATGACAATATTCGCCTCTTAAAATGCCAGCAAATGGAAAATCACTTCAGTAGTAGCAGCTGACATGGTCCCTCCACTTTGCTAACAGTTTATGTCACAGTAGAAAAACTAACTTTACTTCTTCCTATTTCTTTGATTACTGTTGTGTGGTATTAGAATTTGATTTTGTTAAAGGTGAACGAAGAAGCCCTAGGAAAAGTTAAAAGAATAACCTGCTTAAGATCCCATGCCATTCACTGAGCACGTGTGGAGTTTAAAATGGTCAATCACTGAAACAAGTTCATTTTTGTTTGATTGTTTGTTTTAAATTACATGCCAGGAAAAAGACTCTGAGTGTCTTCCATAGCAAATCACTAAGTACTTTAAGTATCTCACAAGATCCAGCTTGTACAACTTTTGTTGAAAGTGATGGCAGTTGTTACAGGGAAAAACAAAACCAAACGAACAAACAAAACAGAAACAAACCCCACAACATTTGGAATTATGCAAGTGGCAGCTAAAAAAGCCCTTCTCTTCACCTCTAACTTTTATATCTTCCCTAGTCCAAACAATAACTATCCCACCTGCTCCCCAAAACGCTGTTCAGATTACACAGTAACTAATCTATAAAAATGTATTGGCTGACTTTACACAAGCAATACTGCCAAGGGCCAGACTCTGAAGGAACACAGCAGGTGGTCAGTCACATAGCGTGCCACTTCACAACTCTACAAGCCTAAAACAGCAAAGAATGTGGAAATGCATCACCATATCCAATATAACTCAAAGTTTTTAAAGTGTTAAATAAAGTTCTCCAATAGTGCTGCACACACATTTAAACCAGACTTCCGCTGGTTAATGCATTCTTAAGTAGGAGATGCACTATACATAACAGTAATTGCAGGGATTCATACTTCCTGCCATGATTGAAGGAGGTGAGATTTAGTTAATCTCACTGCGATCCTCTGATAACTCATCCTTGCTGTGTTAACCATTAATTGTATTACGTGGTTGGCAACTATGAGTAAATCAACTGCCGATGTTGAAAATTTGGCTCAGGACCCCAAAATGCATGTTTGGCATAAGGTAAAAAAACCTCTCCCCCAATCCTTTTGAACAACTGACCTCCAACACACATCTGCGACCGAACAGTGGATAGATAATTCATTTCCATGCTATTACAGTGAGGTATAACTACCAGAAACATTAAACTATCAGTATCAGCTGATATTTATCCAGTTAATTCACTCTGCATAAGGGAAATTATTACAACACATCTAACGTGATAGTTAAAGCTTACAGCTCAGAATTTTCCTTTTTTTGCATTTGATTTTTGTGTGTGTTCTATGTTTCATTTCCTTTATGTCACCAGCTGCAATTCCCAGGTTAATGGTTTCCAAGCAGATGTGAAAGGAAGCCTGAAGACTTCTTTTTTTCCTGGGATTCTGCTTCTTGGCCTTGTGAAAGTCCCAATTCTTTCTCAATCTGCTCAAGCTCAGACTGGTCGAGCAGTTCAAAATCATCGGCTTCCTCGGTGTCTGTCTCCTCACTCAAGCTGGGGACCGCGCGTGAGGGAGCTGGCTGCACAGACTGCAGCTGGTCTTTGATGGCAGCAGACACCGCGGCGGCGATGACATCCCCAGCAATACCGCTCATTAAATTAAAGGTTTGGTCACTGGTCAAAGGCAAGGAGAGCCCTGCGGTGGACGGTCTCTCTTTACTCTGTCTGGAAGAATGCTCCGCCTTTAAAGACATTTGTTCTTTGTTTCTGCTTTGCTGGATGGGCATACCGATGCTCGAGTCATCATCGTCATTTGTTCCTGCACCATTTTCTAAAGAAGGGAATTCTGAGAGATCTCTAGCGAAAGCTTCTTCGTGATCACTAGGTCGGTCAAAATCTATCACAGGATTAACAGAGGGAAACTGTTAGCAAACAAGAAAGGCTTCCTCCAAAATGCAGCCGTATTTAAAAATGCAGTTTGTAACTTTTCCTTTGAATACATTTATTATTCCATAATCTTCTGTAGTCTTAACACAGCGGAGCTTTATCTTACATCTAAAATAAAATAAAAACCTAGTACTTCGTATCGCCTGCTATCAACCTGACTTCGAATTTGAATTCGTACCATGTGAGGAAATGATTCCAATCCCATTAAAAATGATTAAAATGTAAAACAAAGGAACAAAAAAAATAAACCGAGCACTTAGATATATTGCATTTCCCATTTCAGTGGGAAAACAACATTAAAATTTTCTGCCTAAAGTCATTTTGCAATATTTATGTGGAGATTTGAAAAACCGCTTGAGAACAACTCCTGTCAGTATAGTTTGAAGAAAAAATACCTTTTTAAAGTGGTATCTAGCTGTATATGAAACAACCCATGCAAATGTTCATCGCAGCCAGTTCTAAATACAACAAACACCTAAAGTCCTAGCAATTATAATGTAACAAGTCTTTAAAGTCTTCTTCTTCAAATACATATAAATTACAATATATGTAAATTACAAATTTACAAATTAGAAATTACAGATTTTCAATAATTCTTTTAAAAGTGTAAAAAACTTTTAACAGAATGTTTAAACAAAAATGAAGAAACAATGCAAAGACTTAATTCATAGTTTTTCACTTTCATGTCCAGTGCTTGTGCTAAATAGGGAACAGAAAAATAGAAACTACAGATGACCAGTATAGTTTCATGTATTCAAGTGGATACAAGTAGAATGCAAAGTAGTAAAAAATTAGATTTTAATGATTGCTTTAATGGCATGTTTTTAGAAATGTGTAAAGCATACTGACTACAATACATGGCTTGTGGAAAACACCTGAATGAGCATAAGGGAATACTTTGAGCTAGTACTGCTAGGCAATATCTGAATGAGAAAGCAAAAAATATTCAATTTGGACTTACTTTCTATGAAAACAAGCAATATGGGCTTTCATAAGGGCTAAGGAAGTGAATCCTAAAGCTCTGACACATCATTTTCTTCATTTCCTTTTGGAAAAAGAGGCTGGAAAGCTGATGAGGAAGGGCTGTGTTGAATGTAAAGTGGCAGCTCAAATGCAGAGAGCTTGAGAAGAAATGAATGCCAGTCCTTGGATTCATCCAGTCTGGTCTCATGCTTGTGTGTATGCCCAGTTTGCCGAGGTGCTCCGCAGGGGAGAAGAGTGGATGTTTTTTATTTTTCACTTAGCAAAGCCTTTAACATGCTCTCCCACATTTCCTTACAGCATAATTGGTGAGTGAATTGGGTAGGTGAACTGCTTGGTGCATGGAAAATTGGCTCAACCACAAGGCTTACAGGGTTTTGACTAGCAACACAAAATCCAACTGGATACCAATTAGTGGTAGTGCCTCTGAAAGGCACTGCAGCCAACACTGTTCAAAGTTTTTATTAATGATGTGGATGACGGGTTGGAGTGCACTCTCTGCAAATTGATGGACAGAAAGAAACTGGTCTGGGATGCAATTAATATTGTGGAGGTGAGAAACCTCATTAGGCTGGAGAAATAAATGGGCCGAAAGGGAATGTTATGAAGTCCAGAACTGTGCAGTCTTGCAACTGGGATGGAATAATCAATGTAGCAGTACTAGCTGGGGGCAATGAGACAGGAAGCAGCTTTGAAGACATTCCAATTTACAATTTTATGATCATGCAATGCAGGCCACTTACAACTCAAAATATTAGCAAAATAATTTATGTTATTAATTTGGCCTTTATAATGTGGCTATATAATATCACCCTACTTGCCATTTTCAGTGAATTTCTTAGAAGAAGGGTGCAAGATCAGCAGAGCAACAAATCTACACAAAGCTTTACACCAAACTACCGTTGTTCTTGGCATTTATTCGAGCTTAGTACAACTGAATGCTTGGTCTGTAAAAAGCCTGAGCTTCAAGTTCCAGACAAGATCAAGACAATTGCTTGAGGATCTCTTCCTAGTCTTGGTCTTAATGTCTCATTTAGGCTCATGACTGAATGTCTTTAATTGTCTGCTTAGCCATTCAAAGTATACACTTCTTTCTTAAAAGAACTGATACTAACTTAAAATGTTTACTTGCTTAATAGGTCTGGTAGAAGAGATCTGGCACCTATTTGGATGCATCTGTTTTATTCACTGCTACTTATATGTTTAGATGCCTAGTGATGTGCTTCATTATTTTTAAGATTAAAACAGCTCTTATAGAAGTTGTATCCAAAATAAACACTAGAATGAAATTTAAATTCAGTATTGAAAAACAAACAAATAAGCAAACAAGTGAAAACAAATCAAAAAAGGCCGAACACTTCTGTTCTCAAATTCTCTAATAGTTTTCAGGTAACTTACAAGATTGCAATTTGCTGATAAAATAGATGAAGCTGTTACATACCATCAGATGTGTCTGTCTGTGGAGAATACCCCTCGGATAAGTTAAAGGTCCCATTATCAGTCCAAGATACTTCTGATACATCTGTGTCAGACACTGACAGCTCTTTGGCAACAACTGCAGGACTAACCTACATATAAATTCAAACATTCACACTACAGGAAGCCAATGTTTAGATACTGAAAAAGAAGTATCCTGCATATCACAGCACTATACGCTATCTTTTATTTAAGTTTTAATGGTAGAAATATTAAAATAATATTACAGAAGACTTAGAAATGAACCATCCCTCTTCTTAATTCATGAATATATTCAGCTAAAGCATAGGAAATTCCAATTACTTATTCTTATTCTTAATATCTTACTGTAATGAAATCAAAATAAACTTGCAAATACAACATATGCATAAATATAAAGAAATGCATCGAATGAAAACAAAAACAAGATATCTGAAACACAGCCAAATCTTAACTCCTTATCCTGTAAGAATTTATCAGTATTCAATTATGTCTACTACAACTTTTTATCCCGTTATATATAAATTTGAGAATATTAAAACTCCTTCAAGGTGATCACTGTCAAAGTCAGGCTCTATACATGACCAATCCAGTACTGTATCAGAATTTCTAGAAATCTAATTGCTTTTTTAACAACTGATGTTCTGATTATAATGTAAAAATTGTCTGCCATACATATTGAGAGAAAAAGGAGGTATTAGAGTGTTCTCATACATACTTGGAAAGATATTTGTAGATAATATACTGATTTATACTATTATTGAAAACGATCTGACAAATGATTAAATAAGTATCTGACAAATTATGTAGAGTTTCTATGCATTTACCTTTTATATTTTAATTTTTAAAAATTAGCTGCAGTTTCACTTCTGCAAATACAAACAGCTGCCCTTGCTATGAAAGTCTAGTTTAATCATTCTATTGCCAGTACGAAATAAACACTGATCTAGATAGTAGACTAGATATTATCTATATAGATTTTAAAAAGAAGATATGGCTGACTGAAAAAAGTCACCTTAGGACACAGGGCTGATATGTCTAATTCACTGTCATCTTCTGTGGCTTTTGTTTTTGCTGTTTCTGAAAGAAAAAAAGAAATTATCCTACTCATGACAATGGACTTCCAGACTGTGTGTGTGCTCTCTATCACACAATTTAGATAGTACAGCAAACTGTGACCTGGTGATATAGGTATCATTTATGCAATATGCTATGGAGGTGAGAAAAAAGGCTGAGTAAAAGGGTAGGTATCAAAATATATTGTGCAGCAGACAAGGCAGGAGAGAGAATGCTGCTCTGAAATGCATTCAAACACATTTATTTACCTGCACTGTACTTCTTTCAGAAGCCTCTGTTGGGTCACGTTAACATAATGTGTCCTCAGTAATATATATTTATCTTTTAAACTATGCTGCCAGTACAAGCTGCAATTGCAACATACTGTTAAAACAGGCAGTGTAGTTACGCCAGCACATTACATTACTTTTACCTGAAAACATACAGTTTTCTGGATAACTGCATGAAATATTCATTCCTTTTTCTTTTTTCTTTTTTTCTTTTTTACACCCAGTTACTCTGCATTCATAACATTTCTATGCAAACATGCATACAAAGCATCCTGTGATGTTTGGCAGAATGTTGCTCCTAGCAGATGAACAGAAACACAATTTTCACCTAATTTCCTCTCTGTCTGAGAATAACCTGGTGAATATTTTAAACTAATATAAGCCAGTATGACTGGAAAGCACAGTCATGTTATTGTTGATTGGCTGTTTTTGCAACTTGCTGCTTCTTCTCTTGTGCCAGTACAAGGATGTGTGAACTCATGAGCTGAAGCCAAGTGGTTAAGCAATGCAGGGAGCTTGCCTGGGTTAAATTAAACTCCAGGATGAGAGGCAGGAAAGAACTCTAAACTGGCCCATTTTTCCAGCACTGGCTTATGAAATTTATGAAACAACAGCTTAATCTCTCTCTCTGCCAGATTCACTTAAAACTAGAACAAGGTGGAACAATGCATAAAAGAAATAATTCAATGCATTGTTCCTTAATTCCAACAACTATTTCACTACATGTGAGAGAAACAAAAAATGCAGCTGGTTCCAGTCACTATGTTTAGGAACAGGAAATTATACAATTAACTGCTGTAAGAAATACATATTTTAAAGCAGATATGAAATTTACTAAGATAACGCTGACTAAAAAGTTTAGGCTACCTGCAAACAGTGACTACAACTATGAAGTTTTAACAATCATAACTAGTGCTTACAAAAACAAACTTAAGACAATCTCATTCACTTAAAATATTTTTCCTGAAATTGCTTTATAACTTAAAGTCCAAAGGTTTCTGAGGTTATAAGGATTTCAAGTGAGATAAGTGAGATTTTGTTTTAAGCTGACTTCTCCCTGGTCTGACTAAAAACTTTGAATAATTTCAAGCTAATGGCCTACTATAATTCTTAAATGCTTACTGAGTATTTGGGGAAGAAAACATCTCATTTTTCTTGTTGCTGCTGGGAATAAAACAAGGCAGATACAGATGCTAGAACAGAGGTCAGTCTCTTAGTAAAATCCTGTGATGTACAGTTTTGTGCTCTTGAGTGATTCTCTCTCCTGGATGAGTTTGCCTTATCTAAATAGAAATAGACATTTCATACTTTATATCAAGTAGGCTTTTTTTCTGAAAATCTACAAGCAGTACAGCTAATCACATGTGAAGAGAACCATCAGTCCTGCCTTGCTTCCTTCCATTAAATCTTTTTTTCTTTTTTTTTTTTTGCCACTATACCTAGATGTCTGACATACATTACCATTCATTAAGCTAACGACAGCCAGGTTCAAAGTAAGAAACACCTTTACATTTGGCTTCACAGGACATGTCAAACTGTTTGCAAGGCAAACAAGGTGACACATCTGCATACAGAAATGCATTATTTGGGACTGCACTTCGTTACTCACCAGATCTCTCTTTTTTCTTCTGGTTGATGTATTCCACTATTCCAAAATCTAGTTTCATCAGAACAGACTTAACTTTGTTGCATAATTTCTGTCCAAATTCATTGCACTTGAGGAAGGGACATAAAAAGGCACACAATACTGTGATAAGGACAGAAAGAGAAAATGCACTGAAATATTGTTTTATAAGAAGTTAATAAATAAAGATTAAACAATGCATTGTATTATGAATTCTACACAATATAATTAATTTTGCATAAGATAACCCACATTGAAATGCCCGTGTATGACAAACTCTTAATAAATCCATCTTCTGGGAGCCGCTCCTACTCACCACAAAACAATACCATGGTATTCACACCAAATGACATTCTTCTTAGCTCCAGCAAGGGACAATTTATGATCACTGTAACATTTATCATCATCTTGATTTAGTCTGATTTTGACATCCCTATCTGAGATACATGGCTATGCAACATTATGTCAGAATCAACAAGCTGAAGAAACCTGTAAACTGTCTTCCAAAGAGCAAATGACATTTGTCAGAATTTACATCTATGTATGCATATATACATGTGTATATATGCATGTATGTGTAACTATAATAAAACATAGTCTCTATACAGAGACCAAATAATGAACAAACCACACACATAAACTGTGATTGGAAAAGAGACCATACTTACACAAGACATAGGAGAGGACAACTCCAGGAATGTAACTTCCCAAGACAGTGAAAAATGTACATACACTGCAGACTAGTAGGCAAAACTGACAAAGACATGAAAATTGGCCATTAGTATTTCCATTTTTATAAACATTTATATCATTTTGCAAAGAAAAATTCTCCAGAATGTTGCATTTCAAATGAATCTAGAATGCAGTGGAAAATAGAAGGTTTTTTTTTTTCTTTTTTTTTTTTTGTTTTTAATTAGGAAATGCGTTAACATTTCTTGTGCAAATAAGCATAAAACAGTGCATTTTTTGCTAGTCAGAATGTATTTCCTTTTCTATGATAAAAAACATGCTATTTTTAGTCACAGGCTCAGTAACCACTAAAATTATGAGAAATTACTTTGCCTTCATTAAACAAAAATGGCTTAACACTTAATATGCAAGAAACAAAACAAATTGCTAGGTCAATTTAACAGTGCATACATCCAAAAAAGCAAGAAATCCTTTATAAGTAAGTTATATAGTTCTGTTGTATTATTTCACACAACCATTTTGTTCTGATGCTTGCTGGTCACCCTAACATCCCATAACGACAAGACAGAGTTGAATTTTAAGTACAAAATTTGAGATTCAGCTTCTGCTGTGACTGAGATATGCACAGAATCATAGAATGGCCTGGGTTGAAAAGGACCACAATGATCATCTAGTTTCAACCTCCCTGCCATGGGCATGGTCACCAACCACCAGACCAGGCTGCCCTATCTCACCTATGTATCCAACAGTATCAAATTATCACTTTTAACTCTCCAGTGCTTACCTTGCCAGGGTTTTGTTCCTTAAAGTGGGACATTTCTTGAAGAAATACAAATAAATTCATCAGTGCTTCTGAAAGGCACTGATTTATTCTGAGTCTGTAGTCTTGCCTGGAACTGATGACTTCCCAGCTGAGTAAAATGAACACAAATACACAACAACTTTAGCTGTAGCTCATATGAATACTGAAGTTGCCTGAAAATATGTGAAGCACTATTGGCTTTCAAACTAACCATGTTGAAAAGATATAGCCTTCAGCTATCTAATGGATGCTACAGGCTGAGTATTTTAAACATACTTTTTTGTTAGACATTATACAAGCTATAAGAGTCCATAAGAATTTTAGCTTTTCTCAGTAGGAAGTTATTCGATTGGTTGCTTTTGCCTAGCTCCTCTCCAGGAGGCACACACAGCCTATTACTGTTGTGTCATACTTCATTAGCCATGATTTATGTTCATTCTTATTTATCTTTTATTGTATTTCGGAACATGAACTTATTAGTATTGCTCACTTCTTGGTATAAAGAAAGTTATGGAGACTTCCAAGTATTTGAACATATGCTTGTATTTTTGCGAGGCATTCTCAGAATGAATTCACATACAGCAGCACTGCTGTCCATGGTCTGCTGAGCCTCATGGCCCAGTTATTTTGGAGTTTTGTTCCCAAAAATGACAGACTTATTGGCATTTTCATTTACTTAACACCTAACATTTTTCAGAAGATAGATGGATCCCTACCAACACTGGCTTCTTTGTCCTCAAAAGTATTTCATGGATCCCTTGGAACGAGTTCACAAACCTGCAGGTGCCCATAACCCCAAGGTTAAAAAAGAATGTCTAAAAAACATTGCTCCCTCATGTTATTTTCATTTTTTTTTGAGTCTATAAAGAAAAAGCTGTGATGATGCAGGTCTTATTAGCAAGAGCAATGAGTTTACTTAGAAAGCCAAGGAGATAATGGTTGAAGGAAATTGGGAAGGAATTCAAGGTGTGATTTGCTTCAGAGTTAATGCACAACTGTACTGTACTACAAGAGATATGCAGGTATTTCCTAAAAAGATAAGCTTCTCCTAGCAGGGCTGAAGTTATATGCTGCTACTTTGAGACAGTTTTGGGAGCAGGCAAGGTGCTAACCCAGCACTGAGGGGATGGTAATTAAAATGGTCAAGTGGCCTGAATGAGGCAGAAACCTTGATCAGTGAATCACGAAAGCACATAAAATAATGCAGCCCACATGGTTTAGTACATTGTGTTGTCAAATGTAAAGAAAGGCTTTAGACTGCTTCAGATTTCTGGTCACAGATTAATAACAAAGCCATTCACATGCTTGCTAAATATATGCAGAAACATGTATTTCACTTTAATTTCCAGTGGAAAAAAAAAAACAACACCAAAAAACCTATTTATATATTTTCAGTTGAATAACCCACAGGGATATACCAGATATTCTACTAATTGTGATAAAAGAAGAAACTGAACTCTGAATTTCAAATCCAGTGTTTCACAAAAGTAACACTGTTCTTAAGCTCTCCTTGAAACTTGCAGCTAACATTTCAGCCAAAATGACTGAAATGAATGGAAAACCTATCTGACATCCAATTTAGCAATGTGCTTGATGAGTCTAAGGCCACTTTTTCTTAAAAAAGCTATTCTCCTAAATATGCAGGGTAAGAGGGCTGCAGGCTTCTGGTGAATTGTACAGTTTGGTCCATCTGTTGTCTGCCCTTAAATTTGTGAATTTTTACATACTTAGTTGTAAGCCAGGAATAAGCCTTCTTCCTGCTTACACATGACATCCATCCTTATTTTACATGAGCATGTTACAGATCTTCTGTTGCACTGTGGGCTTCTCAATTTCTTTGAACCAGCTTTGCAAACATAACAGAGGTTAAACATCTTCTCCTATTTTCAAATTCGTGGTCTAGATAGCATCACTTTTCTACAGAAGTCAGGAAGAATTTTGGTTAAAAAAGTCTATTTACACACGTGGACGACCTTTCTCTCTGCCTCTATTTAACTACTGCAAGCAACTTCACCACGAGGTGGTGATACAGCACCATGTGTGTCAGGGTAAGGTGTGGGAGCCATTTTACACTGAACATATTAAAGGAGTCACATTCAAAGTATGGTATGCATAGTGAAACAAAGAACACAGCTTTTAGAAGAACTAATTTTTTGCCACAGTGTAAAACCAGTTAAAGTTTAAAACACAAACTGTTGTCCCGTTCCTGCTGTTATTCTAGTATTTCTTACAGTATTTCCTATTGTACGGCAGTAGTGTGAATACCTCTAACGTTACAGAATATTCAGAGTGAGAATATTCCCCTTTAAGAAAAATTAAACCATTTTAAATAGCACATCTGAAGATCATAGGGTGAGAGTCCTATGTCTTGGATGAGGTGACTTCTGCAGGACTGAGAACACACATTTGCCAGCCATGCAGGACCCTGCGTGCAGGTATTTGCCTCTGACAGAGGGCATATAAAGGCATTCAATAACTCAGGGAGGATTCGGAAGAAACACAGCAGAAGCAATTAGGAATGTTAGTAACGAAGAACTTTGAGTTCTCAACACATTCACAATACTGCTTTCAACATTCATCCTCACTGATGGTTGGAGACTTGAGAAAAGTACTATGCTAGAATTTTGTCTTATGAGAATGATATTTCGTAGATAGGCTATTCTCCTTACAGACACAATGCTTCCAGCCTTTGTAACACAGCATTAATATGCATTTTAAGACTTGCCTGTTTATTCTAGGATTCAAAACTACTATTGTGACAGTATTATGAACTACAAAGCTATTTCATACACTTTGCTCTATCCTTTATTTAAAACTGTTGGCAATTAAAGCGGAACTTAATGGAAGAGATGAAATGGGTAGGACTGATGTCTGCTCTCAAAATAGAGCTTTGAAATACACAGGACAACTGTAGGCAGTTAGTTTACTAATGTCAAAAGTTAACTGTAAAAACAGAAAAAAAAAATTAAAAAGGAAGGCATTAGCTGCAATAATAATGCAGAGTATCTTCATATATACTAACCACTAATATAAAGACAATATAGATCACTGTGGAGGAGACGCTACAAGGCACTAAGAGAAGAACAGTAACAATTAGAATACACAGATTATGCAGAACAATGTCACATGAGGGGAAAGTTCTCCGGAGTTCCTTCTCTTGCTTGCTACCACTTCTCTCTTTTACCAGACTGAGAAAATGAATGTGTGAGCTGCAGTGCAATACAGTGTACTGCCAGATGCCTATAGTCTGTGGTCAGCTGGTGGTGCACTGACAAAGATGAAACCAAGCATGGAGAGACAACTGTACAGGTGAAGTTTGCCTCAAAGCATTACAAACCCACTACTAAGCTTGCTCAGCAGAATAATATTTGGCAGTTTCTTGTAGCATTAAGCTACAAGAAGCCATGAGCAACCTTTGTCTGTTTACATTTTATTTTTATGAGGAATACGGGGGGACTGTTTATAGGTCTTGTACTGATTTTGGGCAACTACAGTCATGCACGGGATGCCTCTTTTCGCTCGCATCTTCCATCAGTTGTTAGCCCCAGCAACACTTGACCCTGTGGTCCCTTGTTCTCTGGGCCCACGTGAGTGGCAGTACTCACTAGAGGTCAGAGGATGGAACTAAGGGACAACAGCAGGGGGAATGAGAAGGAAAGATATGGGTGTAATGTATATTTGTATGTACACAAAGGTATTGAGCTTCCTGAATGCTCTAGTAGAAACAGATAAAGACTAAACCTGCATCAGATCAAAAGCGTGCTCTTCCAGCTCAGAAAGCAAATGGCATCCTGGGCTCCATCAGAAGAGGGGTGGCCAGCAGGGACAGGGAGGTGATTGTCCCTCTCTACTCTACCCTTGTGAGGCCCCATCTGGAGTACTGCATCCAGGTCTGGAACCCCCAATACAAGAAAGACAGGGAGCTGTTGGAGAGGGTCCAGAGGAGGGCCACAAAGATGATCTGGGGACTGAAGCACCTCACCTGCAAAGACAGGCTGAGGGAACTGGGCTTGTTCAGCCTGGAGAAGGCTGTGGGTTGACCTAATTGCAGCCTTTCAGTACCTAAAGGGAGCCTATAAACAGGAGGGGAGTCAACTCTTTGAAAGGGTAGATAACTGCAGGACAAGGGGAAATGGTTTTAAGTTGAAGGAGGGAAGATTTAGGTTGGATGTCAGGGGGCAGTTCTTCACTATGAGAGTGGTGAGGTGCTGGAACAGGCTGCCCAGAGAAGTTGTGGATGCCCCATCCCTGGAGGTGTCAAGACCAGGTTGGATGGGGCCCTGGACAGCCTGGTCTAGTATTAAATGTGGAGGTTGGTGGCCCTGCCTGTGGTAGGGGAAGGGGGGGGCTCATGATCCTTGAGGTCCCTTCCAACCCAACCCATTCTATGATTCTATGAAAAGCTGACATGCATTGAAGAATGCATACTGTAAATTAGTGTTTAAAGACAAAAGAGAGCCAGAAAGTGTTGTGGATAATAAATATGGAGTGCATGACTACGACATCAGTCAACTAAGAACATAAGAAAGTACTTCAGCATAATGTTAGTTACAGTACTTTAATAAATGACTTAAACATGAACCCTGTCCTTCCTGCCAAAATAGATTTTCTAATTCCAAGGTTCCAAAGCGTCTCTCTGAGCATGTAAGTAGCCAGCTGTGTGTGAACAGCTTCACAGTTTGTGTACCATTGAGAAAGAGGAAAATTTTATACTCTCCTAACTTATATTGAGTTTTATATAAAATACTACAGTTCTGTGCCTGAACTGTCAGTAAAACTGAAGACATTCAGAGAGAAAACTAATTACTCGTATCCTTCTAACTACTACGTCATTCCTAAAATGGAGCAAATATATAAACTGTTTCCCAGTAGCTGTACAAAAACACACCCTCCCTCCCCAGATGCTTCAACCCATCACAGTCACAAACACTGGCATTACATTCTCTAAATATGACTGATGGTGTCATACTCTCAGTTTGTATCTAGACATCTGTTCAAGCAAAGCCCCATCACATTTCTCTCAGAAAGGTCAGTAGCTCTCATGTTACTGGTTTCAAGATCTCTTCGTGATGTGCTGGATTTTTTTTAATTATGTGTACATGGTTTTGTATATACCCACATATACACACTACTTAGAACTGCAGTGGGCACAGAGCAGACCGTGATGTAGCAACTGAAGGACTGCACCTACATAAACAGAGAAGTAGATAATTATAGTGCTTCCAATCCTGCTTCATTTCCCTGCTGTAAACGCACACACTTCAAACCTGTGCAGACTCTGTAATTTTAAGTGGAACTTAGAGTCTGTTTGTCAGGATGGAAGAGCTCAAAGTTAAATTACCAAAGATATGTAAATCAAAATATAGGTAATATGGCTATTCTGTATTTGGCTTTTTTTTTTTTTTAGCTTGCTATCTAGAGCTTATAGAAATCCAATTCTAAGGAGCATTTACTGTCATATCAGAGCATAAACATCTGATAAAATGCTGTTGCTATAAGGGACATGATATTTAAGGACAAATCTCAAAGGCAACCAGGATTTTAGTAGAAAACTTGAGCAAATTAGATCAAGTGTATAAACTGTGAGCAAAACTGGATCAGGAAGGTTTACTTTCTCAGGGCTTTCACAGTTCTCTCCTGGGATGAAAGGAACCACCACAGTGCAAAAGGGAAAGACTATAATGGTGCAGTTACCTTTCTTCGAAAGAAACATTTCATACCTGGCATGCACCAAAAATGCATTTTAAAAATTGTTTTCTAAATTATTCAGGGACAGAGATAATGGTTATTAAATGATATTTAGATAATGTTTATGAAAAATACTTAAACGTGCCCCTCTGGCCCTGCAATTTAAATTTCAGTTGACCATATACTCAAAATGAAAAGAGCTATCCTTTACTCTCCAAAATGTATAATAGTAGAAAAAATGCAACTTACAAGTAAGTGGAATTAAGAACCAATGATAAAATCTCTAAGATCTATCACTGAAGTGTGTGGTAGAAAAGAGTGCAATATTGATGAGCCTTAGTGCACTACAATATACCCAATCTGTAAATGCTATGTGCACTGCATGGAAAGACATAATAGCAAATGCCAGTGAACTCACGGCATAGCATCTTAATGACCAATATGGCTAGTTTCAAAGGTGATTATGTAGAGTTGTGTTTTAACCTGTGCCACTTCTGGATCCTATGCAATAGTTAAGTATACTAAAATAATTATTTTTGTGTCATGTGGCTATGACACAGACAACAAAACTTGCAATTTAAATGAATCATTTAAACCATGTCATGTACACCATGTAAACCATGACACCATGTCAAATTCTACTTTCTTCAAAGAGATTTGTGGAAGAATTACTTCTGTAATTGAAAGAATGAGGAATACAGCAAGCATCTAGAAATACACTGCTTCTCACATTTCCCCTTCATCCTAAAACTTTTTGTTACAAGGTCTGTATTTGTTACAGAAATCTCTCCAGCTTGCAGATGTCTGTATGTGCTTTATTTTTCACTGCTAATCTATAAACACTGCAAAGGCTTAGTGTGATGTGATAACGTGGCAGATACATCCTTTAAGCAACCACATTGAACATCCTTTCACTACTAAGAATCAGGCACACGTGGAATCTTTCAAATGTACAATATCACATTTTCATTAAAAAAAAAAAAAAAATCAGCCCTGAAGAGTTACACCAACACTTCCCAATAAAAAAAGAATGCTAATTACCATCTCTCTTGTATTTCAAATACATCATTTCTAAGACCTACATTAATTCAACAGCATGCAACACTGATGCTCAAACTTTAAAACTGTTCTGAACATTTATCAGTCTTCTGTTGACACCCAAAATTTGTTCTTTTTAATCACAGCTGTTATTATTACTTTTTTTTTTTTTTTTTTTTTAAGGGAAGGTGTACCAGAAGCAGCTTTATAAAAGTTTTATTTCACAGCTTTCAATGACAACATGTCCCCTTTTATTTCTATTTTTGGTAATATTGCTGTACAGTAAGTATGTTTAAATGACCAGCACGTGATAAGCCTGGATGTGCTTTTCTCAGAGGCCTGCGCAGCAGACTGGTCAACACATGTGACTGTCAACAAAACAAAATATATGCAACCTTTCATCCCTGTGTCTATCAGCTTCCTGCACAGCGTGTTAAACTGAAGTCGTGACAGCATTTGTTCTCTTTAGCTCACGTGGGAACAACTTGTCACCACTGTGTTGCTAAGCCATACCAATCCCATAAATAAATACATATTTTTTTCCCTCTATATTGCTCATCAAGAAAAACTTGTCTTAAAAAGAAAGCAATACTATCATTATAAAAATACACTCTATAAAGGGATAGGGAAATTCATCTTGTCCTAGAGGCTGCCTGAGGAAAAAAGAAAAAAAAAAGGCAGATGACTACCAAGATTTTATTTGGAGAGGATGCATTTATCTCTTACATTCAGTTATAACATTGGATGTGTTAGAAAGCGTTGTCAAGGAGCTATATTCTTTACTTAATGATTAGATGCAAACTGGTGAGGCCAGCATTCTTCAACACAGCACAGCCTCCTAAGTGTTGTTTTTTGCTGAATGTCCAGCTAGGTTAGCAAATATACTCCTACTAACATGTGGGGCATTCCCCTGTGCAGCTTCTCTACGCAGACTCTCCTCAGGAAAGTGACAGGTCAGCTCTGATGGGAAACACTTCCTTTGGCCTACACTACTCTCGCCCTGCTCTCCTGAGAAGAATACTGGCTACTCCAGTTTGAGGTCATCCAGAATGTGAAATGTAAGCTGACGGTCAAGTGCTGTTAGTTCAAAGTCAAGATTTACTAAATCAGCACAGACTCTTCAGATGCCTTTTGCATGAAAACGACTTTTTCAGAGTCATATAAATACTATTACAGACTCGCTTTCTATTTAGTAGAAGCTGTAATGTTATTACTACTCTTTGTGGGCTGCTGTATTTTTAGCTAAAGAGTACAAGGGCTGGGATCTTCCAGGTCAGCCTCCCACTTGTAATAGAAACCGGTGATGTAAAAGAGGTATTTTTATTGCACTATTTTTGTTTAGAAAAGTAAGGAAGTTTTGTTTCTGTCAACAGGAGCATAAAGTTCTGTTTGCTGAACTTTAAATAGCTCTGCCCAGTCGTTATAAGCAATTCTTTTACATTTGTTTGTCTCTCTTCAAAGTCAACTCTTTTAACCCTTTTCACAAACTCAACCCATTTTCTTCCTTCAGCTTCCACATTCTTCAGCTAAGATACTTCTAGTTCAAGGCCTCTCAAAGTCAAACAGCTAGGAAAGATGAGCTGAGCACTCCTTAAGTTGCAGAGTGGCTGCAGGAGAAAGAAAAATTACATTTTCAACTGCCAAACAAATAATATTTTTAAATTTGCAAAAGCATCATAATGACTTTTCTGGATGATATCACAAGGTGGTTTTAAGTCTATGAAGAAAGTCATTCTGTTTTCATTTGGCTTCAACGGCAGTATGAACCAGCAGCCATTTGCTCTGATGCATTACTGCGAGCTCCTAACCACTCACTGCCTGCATTTGTGCAGCAAGTTCAACAATTAAAGCAATATCAAATACTTTCCACTTTACTAGCTAATATTAGCAGAAAACTCAACTACTCTTGTGTGATTACAAATCTGTCATTAAATACCATGTAGATTTGACTTTAAACCAGATCTCCATTTTTCTTAAGTCCAAGTATATAGTGAAAGAGGTCATGCACTGAGATTATAGCTCAAGAAAACTGGTTCAAAATACAGGTCAAAATAAGAGCCTTTTTTTAAAATCCAAGTCAGCAAAGATTCTTGGCTAACAGTTTAGTGCACCATCCTTTTTGATAATAAGCACATAATAGCAATTAGAACAACAAAGACATTGCTCTAATGCAGTTAGTTACACTTCAGTACATGCCTGAAGAACTGTATTCACAGTGCCTTTTATACATTCTTGACCATCAATAGTTTCCTCATGAGTTGTCATTTTTTTATGCTGTTGTTTTTTTTAAAAAATACAACAACTTTCACATGTATTGGGGAAAATACTGTTGTTATCTTAACTACTTCAGTTCTTGACCTTTGGCTACATCCTTGCTCACTGTTTTTCATCTGCTACGGCCTGGGATCATATAGACAAACAAAGCAGAAGTGGGTACCTGATCTTCACAACTCTTAAGCCTTTTACTATCTTTTCTAAGAAGCATTAAGTATATTTGTGCATACGTTCCTTTGGTTATTATATATCTAGATTCACAGTATGACTAACAGACTATTGACAAATGCCACACCTTGAATGATAGTGTTCATAAAATTCTCTGGTGACAGAATATTTTCTAATGTGGGACATGATCTCAAGAGGGGATAAAATGTATGAAGTATTCAGTTGTATCTGAGGAATACAAAGACTGTAGCAAGCTGAAACCAATCAGTGAACAAAGCTCACTCTACAGCTTCTACACAAATACAACTGTCCTCCTTTTTTATACAAACTGACCAACAGTTTTTATTCTTTGCACCCTCAAAATTACATTATCTGTATCCGTGTATTTAATAGCTCTTCTTCTGCAACCCTAAAATGCACAGCTGTAGTATAGTTCTCATACTATTCTAGTACACTTCCAACAGATCTTCCTCTTATTCCTTCCTGTTTAACTTGGACCAAAATATTCTCACCTCCATAAAATATCATTACCACGTCTATAAAAATGATCTTGAGATGTATCTTATTTGTTACCAAAGATTAATTCAAGAAAATAAGAACCTTTTGATGAGGCTACTTTCTCAAACCTTGCTGCTGGACAGCAAAGCCACAAAAGGATGGGAGACTAGGATCAGGATCAACTCATATAGTGGTGGTTGCAGAAACGATAAATAGGAAGAGCAGGCCCTTTTATCATACTTTTCCAAGTTACTGCTTAAGAAATATTTGTCTTTTTTGATTAATAAAAAAGCTTTGATTCATAGAATAAGAAGTCTTAGAGGTTTGGGCCTAGTATCACCTCTTATTTAAATGCCAAAATCTGTTCCAAGCCTTCATAGAGAAAGAATTGTGAACAAAAGAAGTTCTATATGACAGAGTGTGCATGCTTTGCATAGAAATTGCATCTTCTTACATGCTGATAAACACTGCATTAAAAAAAAAAAAATCAAAATTGTGATATTATTTTTCTCAGCTGCTACCATTTCTTCCCATCTTGTATTCAATTAAATGTCCAAAGGAGGACATGATGCAAATCCTTTATAAAACTGATTCAAAATAAAATAAAAAATAAAAATAAAAATAAAAATAAAAATAAAAATAAAAATAAAAATAAAAATAAAAATAAAAATAAAAATAAAGTGACTATGATTTGGATCCTCCATTTTTTTCTTAAATGTGTCATGCATACTGCTATTTTCCTGTACTGAAAAATATACAGTTTAATAAGCAGGCAATTCAGTTGAACAGTCTTTAATGAATAGCAATTAACAGTTCCGTGTTAGCTATCATGTATTTAGTCAACATTTCATTAGAAAGGAAAAAAATGTACTACCCGGTGCTACAATAACTTATAATCCATGCCATATATAGAGCACAACCTAGATCCCTGCAAACGGAAATGTGTAGGTGACCCCACCCTTGCAAAGACCCAATTATGCCACTGGGGATCCATTCACCCACACCTATCCAGTTAGGTGACAATGTCTGACCGTACTCATCTACTACAGACATCCAGAAAGTTGTTCACCCATCTTCCAATGATGCATTCACGTATATATTTGAAAAACATCCTCAATGACTAAATTTAAATATAAGAAACAGAGGTTGAATCCCAAGCCATAACAGAATGTTCTCTTCTGATTTCTGTGATTTCTTAGATTTGCCCATTTATATTAGATTTTTTTTTTAAACTAACCTCTAAAAAATGTGTACTTCTAAATATGTGATTTTTTTTTTTTCTCTTTGGTATTAAATATTTATGAACACTGTTTTGAAGACCACATTTTACGTAGCATCAAGAAAGTGAAAATCATAACTACAGAAAGACAGTTTGGACTTAAAAAAACCTAAATCATAAAGTCTATCATAGCCAAACATGCATAATATTTGTTTTTAAAATATCTATTTTAAAATTTATTTAGCTGAATATATTTAGCACATTTATTCCCATAGGAATGTGCTAGAACACATTTGCAAAACCAAAAGAGTTAATTTGCTCTGAATTTTTAGGGCAAATCTACTTTTTTTTTTGTCCTGTTGTTGGTTTCTATAACTAATTCAGATAAAAATTCAACTTCAAAACGACTGACATACCTCAAAGGGACACAGTGCCCTATCTCACAGTAATGAATTATGGTTCTGTCAGTGTGTGGCTGCACATAATCTATTTGCCTCTCTGACATTTTGAGACTTGTAAGCTGTCCCAGGGTTGGGAAAAGTGACATGTAGAAATCACCCAGTATTTCATTCCATTTAGCTTTAGTTTAAGAATTATACAAAGGATGTACAGTTTAACCATTATGTAGACACTAAGATTTTATTCTTCTCTTTTACAAAGCATTAGATTAGCAGTACAGCAAAACACTCAAAGAGTTAGATGATCTGTTATAACACAGAGCAAACTAATCTTTGACCTAGTATGAAAACACAGGACTTCACAGAGAGATTAATTACAGGCAGCTTTGCTTTATACAACACTGTATGAAAAGGCCATCAAAATCATTTACAGTACCTTTCATCTTGTCCCAGGTCCTCACTGTCTGACATTTCAGACGTAAAAAGAAATTATGACTCTCTCTCAACCAATCTAGATAATCCAGGTAAGGGTCTTCTAGTCTGTTTTGTGTTTTAGTAGCACCAGACGAGGAAACTGCTCTGTTTGCTGCGGAGAAAAGTGCTCCTTGCTCAAAGAGCAAATGTTTACAACACATCCTAAGTGTCTGCTTGTCTTGAATGAATTTCAGAGCGTTCTGCGTTGATTGGCCAATGCTATAAATAAACAAGTCGTGACTCACCTCGCACACTATGACAGGGTGTTTAGTAGCAGGCACAGCCAAGAGTACAACATTTTTTTCTTTTGGTCATGTGAGAGAGAATCACCACCCAGTTATTGCATCTTATTTTTCTCCTTCCACTGACATCCTTCCTCAATGTCTCCTACTTGCTTAGGAGCAAGTGAACATAAACCAAAATTATACAAAGCTAGATGGCACTCAACTTTAAAAAGTAATAATTTTTAACAGTATAAAAATAAAGAGCTTACTGCAACTGTAAAAAGTTCAAATTTTATTCTACACGAAGTGCAAGCCACAATTTTTCTCCACTGACTAATTCACAGACAAAATACAAACTCAGCCATTCTTTTCAAATAAGGAATAGGAAGACAAGTTTTCAGTAACTATTAATTGCATTACTTTTAAGATCTGATTCTAACTGTGCCTGCCACAAGCAAGCTGTCATGGGGATACCAGCAAACTATACTCGCAGCCCTCAAATCAGAAAAGGTATGCCAACAGGAGGAGGTTTTCTGCCAAAATACTTCCAAAATCCCTTGTGAACAACCTAAGCTGAGCTAACAAAATCACTTTCCTCATATCGCTTGCGGCTGTGTGCATGACAAGGATTCTGTCACTCCAGCTACACCAGCTATATTTCTATTAAATTTCAACACCCCAGCCACCTTATCTGTGCTGATGAAGCATTGTAGCTTCATCAGCCCAAGACTCCAGGGATCACGTATTTGTGTTGTTCAGTGCTGCTCCTTCACGTGACTTGCTTCTTCCATTAAACAGCTTGGCCTGTTCTTCATATAACATCAAACAATTATTACATCCAAAGATCTTCACATAGAAATCTTTTTTGTCCTAAAAGGAAGTTCAGCAAGACTAGACCTGCTTGCCCAGTATGAGGCAATAGGAACTGTCGTGGAAATGTGAAAAAAACAAAGCTGAAACAAAAGGTATGCCAGATTAAAAATCAACCAGCCAGCTGAATCCTCCATTTGGTACGCTGCACTTGATGCACTGCAGGTTATGTAGCACTCAGTGGAAAGTTGCTTAACTTTCAAAACTACAAAGGGACTACGTCCTTTCTTCTTGCTTAATATAAAAGACTTCAAAACAAACTGTAAGTTCTAGATTAAAACTTCAAAAAATCCCAAAACAGCACAATGAGAAATCCATTACTTTCAACTGTGTGACTTATATTTACTATGCAAGTATCCGAATTAATAAAATGATCTCAGGGACAGCGTGTGTCTGTGAACTTATTTTACTCTTCTCTGGCATTCTCCTTAGTTCTTTTCTCCTTTTCCTAAGCCCATCCACACCTTTCCTCGGTCTTTTTAAGACATGTACTTAACAGTTTAATAGTACTGAACTTTAAACAGGAAGGAGGGAGAATAAATACAGGAATAAAGTCCTACTTCTTAATTACATTAAGCATAAATATATATTACCTTATTTTATATTTAAAATTATTTGTTCTCTATAAAAGTATAAAGAGAAGTCCTGTTCTACTCAACAGAGATGTTTCACAGTAAACTATACCCACGTATTCCATTATCCTTTTTTCTTTCTCCTACTTGTATGCATAGCTGAGATAATTAGAGCTATATTTCCTTCTAGATTAACTCAAAACAACAGAACTGCTCAATTCTAAATCTTCTTCAGCAAAAATCTTATCTGTGACAGTTTTACTTTCACATCAAAATTCTGAAGTCTGCCAAGTAGAAAAAGAATCAAAACAAATAAATGAAATCTGCAAACACACAAAAGCAATTCAAAACATAACTGTAGCACTGAAAGAGAAAGCAAAACTAAGCCCCCTTGTGCAACTTTAATTTCTCTCTTTTATATGTGTTAGGATACACTTTTACATAGCCACCCACATTTTACTGAGGCACCACCTACTTTTAATACATTTGATACCACATTCATGGGCTAAAGAGATGTCTACCCCTGTATTTTAGGATTGGAACTTGCTGCAATCCATGCTGCTAAAGTACTACTGTGGACTGTTCATTTTTTCTGCCCCTCCGCTCCCTGTGAGGAGCTGCAGCTGCCATGAGGCCTCCCTCAGCTCCTGTGCTCTGTGCTGAGCACACCCAGGAGCCGCAGTTGTTCCTCACACATCTTTCCCCATCCTCACAGCCCTCCTTCAGACACTCTCTATAGCCTGATGTCCTTCCTGTACTGTGGCACCCAACCTGCACGCAGTGCTGGAGCTGAGGCTGCACAGCACACTGCAGAGGGGACAGCCGCTCCCTCCGCCCTGCTGGCAGTGCTGGGCCTGCTGCACCCCAGGGTATGGTTGGCCCTTGGGGCTGCCAGGGCACGCTGTTGGTTCATAATTTACTTTTATGATTCCTTGGAACTCTTTACATGTCCTCAGTGAGGAAAGGAGGATATTATCACCTTACTTATTTATTGATGGAAATATTAGCTTCAGAAGTGTCTACTAAATGAGTACCTAACCAAGATGACAAGGGTCGGTTACTTCGAAAGCAGAGCACTTATAAAACATGTTAATACTCATGGACTAGTTTCTACTGAGTTCAGTGCTCACAGCTTTTGCAGTGACTCTAGAACATGTAATTTGCTCCACTGTAACAACACTAAAATATTTTACTAAGTTTCACAAAGACAAATATCTAGAAAATTCACCACAAACTTTTGATTAGTCTTAAGTCTTCCATACCTAAGGGAATGAGAGCTTGTATTGACCATGCTGGTGGCCATCAGATACAGCTCCAAACTATTTCACAACTGCATGAGATAAAACAAGTTTCCAGTACTCTTGGATGGGACAGCAGCAGATGAACAAAAGCACTGCACTGAATCTGTTCGAAGGCTATCTGTCATTTTCAACTAAGTACAAAACTGCAGCTCAGGGAAAAAACACATTTCTATGTTCTCCATACATTCTTCTAGACTTCACCTCAGGGCTAAAGAGACTCCTGAGGCAGCTGCAAAGACTGGATTTTTAACTCTCCCCAGTAGGTTTCAATAGGTAGAATTTCGTAAAGTCGTGCAGCAAGGACTTCTGCACTTTACTTACATGCTATTCAAAAAATTACCCCATTTCGTCTGCTCTGAACTAGCCAGCTCCAGCTTCAAGTGATTTCTAGGAATATGTACTAGAACAGGTAAAGGACACCAACCTCTCATTAGCTTTTCACAGCTATTAAGGTGAGGCTGTGAGATGGAATTGCCTAGAAGAGTGCTGGTATGAGAATAGTTAAAAATCATTTTAAAACTTTTCCAGCATGGAAAACTCAAGTGACTAGAGAGAACAGAACTGAGGAAAGAAAAGTTCTCCCCTATCCATGGGTGTTTTCAAGGAGGCTCTTAGTTCCTTGCTTAGTTGCAGCTAATGCTACAAGTTTCTGAAACACAAAGGACTTTGCACAGTTCTCCATGTTCCTTTTAGTTCTTTTTGCCATCTCCAAGGCCTCACCCAACGTCACTAATTCCTGCTCCTCTCAGCAGTCTCTATCCTGGCCTTGCCATGTCTTAGTTCTCACTAAGTTTCTCACATCCAGCATTTTTTTTATTTTTATTTTTCTATCCTTGGCTCCACTGGTTCCTCAACAGAAGGAACAACAACTTCACTCTTTAGTGAGCGCTTCTACCTAACTGTGCCCCTTCTTAAAGGAATATGAAAACTGTTGACTTGAAATCAAAAGGAGATACTACTGATCGTGTTCTGCTTTCTGTCAGCCTATCCAGGCTGAAAAGACATGCTTTGCTTATTTGCTTCTAGCATATAAGCAGTACCCTGCCATTAAACATCCTCACTGTTCTTTTCCTAGTTCTTCCCTATATATACTATATATATACACACCATCTTCCACTGTTTATAGTATATATATGTGTATATATATGTGTATATATATACTATAAACAGTGGAAGATGGTCGAGATCAGAAACATACGCTGTTATTTCAGGTGAATGCATACCATTGATTTACACTATGCTAAAAGAGTATTTTTGTTCTTTGTCTCTGTACCTGTCATAACAGCTCTATTTTTTTTTTTAATTGCTAATTTGACATTTTTGTAGAATAATTCATTATGATGCAGATATCTAATTTCTGAATGAGAACAGTCAGTTCAGAACAAGTAATTTTCTTCAGGAATTCAGAATTACTTTTTCCCTTACGGATGCTGCTTTGACTTTATCAGTCACCCCTTCACATAAATTCCCTTGTTTTGATATTTCAAAGAACAGAGTTGAGAAGCAAATTTCCCCTTTCCAAAAGAGCTGGCTTTCCTCAACAGTATTATATTTAACCAGTCGTCTTTTTGTTTTGTTACTTTCCATATTCCACATTTGCCCTATACAGACCACAGCTCCCTCTAGGTGTCCCCTATATTTTTTTTTTTTTTTTTTTTTAATTGTATGTAACCACTAATGTCTCAGTATAGAAATTACATAGCAAAGCTGGTAGTTCAACTGTTTCATCTTGGAATTCCTTCAGAGCTGTAACTGTATTTGTTATTTTTTATTCTATTTGATTACCATCTTCTGAGGCCGCAATTTGCCGTACATCCTTTGATATACCCCTTAAATAAGGTTATTGTTATGGAAACCACCTCTATGGTGAACACAAATAGAAAATCCATGTAGTTCTTCTGTAATGGCCAAATCGCTGATTTTTCCTTTTCTACTTGATCATCTACTGACACAAAAAAGTGTCTCCAAAAGATATCCTGCTCCTGATGTGTTAACAGGACTACTGAGTTTACTACATTTGCTGATTACACTAATCATCACCTTTTTGTGAACTGTTCCTTAAACTCTGCCAGCCTCAATTATGGTATTTTTACACATAGCTTTCCAGAGTACAGTCTTCTTTATTTTATTTGGATAACTTTAAGAATCAATCCTTACTTCTGTTCATTTACATTACCTTGTTTTTTTAAGTAAAGAAACTTCATGTAGACCTTCCTAAATACTTTCTTGATAGTTGGTAACTGTCCTGTTTGCCTATGCCTATTAAGATAACTGCAGAGATGTTCTGGAACATAGTTCTGATGCTAATCTGACATAATAATTGATCAAGGATTCCTAGACATTATGTTCTTGCCTTTGATTTGGACTGAACATATATTGTAATCATCAAGTAAATGGCCTCACCAAATCATGAAATTTACCTTTTACAGATAGAAATCGAGTACTTCAAAGGAAGTTATCATCAAAAAAAGAAAGTAAGTACATGTCTTTGTCAGAGGCAAGAAAGTAGCCTTGCTGAGTAGCTGAAAGGATCGAAAATGCTGTGGGATGCACTGTTTTACACACTGGACATGCTCAAGGGCTTTAGCAGGTAAGTGAAAGACAGTATGCTATCCATGTGGAGTGTAAAGGGGACAATCTGGCAGTATTTCACATGGACTGTAAGCCTACAAATACTTTAGTATGCTTCAACTGGCCCACCAGCTCCAGAACTAGACACAATTCCTGATGCTTTCCATGTCTCTCCTCATCTGTAAGGACAGTAAGATGGTGCTTTCAGTGTATAAGCCTGCTCTAATTATTCAGCTACGGGTGAGTCTCATTTCTAAGAAAGTTGATGAAAAATAATGAACATTGTACTGTACCCTTAAAAAGCCTAAAAAAAACCCCTCAACTGACTCAAAGCAAAAATAAAATTACAAAAAGAATACAGTTTAGATCAGATTTCCAGAAGAAATGAAAAGTCTAGCTTTTCACTTTTGTATACAGCTTATGCTGGTATTATTTTCAGCAAGAATCTGAAGGCATGTTTAGGAGTAATGTACATTTATGCATTTATATATACACACCAAAAAGTATTTCATCAATTTGAAACGCATAGCCAATTTTCACATATTTTCAACATCCAAATACGTTGAATGAAACCAATCCCAATCTTTTCTATCTAAATCCAACTTAAAATTGGATACAGAATCATAGAGTAGGAAGGAACCCTTAAAGACCATCTAGTCCAACTCTCCTGCAATGAACAATGATCTACAGCTAGATCAGGTTGCTCAGATCCTGGTGCAGCCTGGCCTTGAATGTTTCCAGAGACAGGGCTTCCACTTCTCTGGGCAACCTGTTCCAGTGCCTCATCACCCTTATTATAAAAATCTTTTTCTTTCTCTGCAATCTAAATCTCCCCTCCTTTAGTTTGAAACCATTTCCCCTTGTCCTATCACAATAGACCCTGTTAATAAGTCTGTCTCTTCTTTCTTATAGTCCCTCTTTAGATACTGAAAGGCCACTCTCAGATCTCCCTGGAGCCTTCTTTTCTCCAGTTTGAACAGCTCTAGCTCTCTCTGCCTTGTCCTCATAGGAGAGGTGTTCTATCCCTCAGATCCTTTTTGTGGGCCTTCTCTGGATGTGCTCTAAAAGGGCCACATCTTTCCTGTACCACATCTGGATGCAGTAGTCCAAGTGAGACCTCACCAGTGCAGAGCAGAGGGGCAGGGTCACCTCCCTCACCCTGCTGGCCGAACTTCTTTTGATGCAGCCCAGGATACAGTTGGCTTTCTGGGCTGTGAAGGCACACTGCTGGCTCATGTCCATCTTGCCATCCACCAGTATCCCACGTCCTTTTTCACAGGGCGGGTCCCTATCCTTACATCCCTCAACTTGTATTGAGAATGGGGTTTGCCATGACTGAGGTGCAAGATGTTGTACTTGGATTCATTGAACCTCGTGAGATTTGTCTAGGCTCACAGCTCCAGTCTGCTTAGGTCTTTCTCAATGGCATGCTGTCCTTCAGGCACGTTACCTGCACCACACTGCTTGGTGTCATCCTCAAATGTCACTTATCACTGATCTCCATGCATGCACTGAACCAATGGCCACCACTCCCTGGGTACAGTGTTGCAATCAGTTCCTCAGCCATCAAACCATTCAGCCACGTTTATTATATTTAATTAGCTTTGTTTCAGTAGAATCATAGAACCACAAGGTTGAAAAGGACCTACAAGATCATCTAGTACAACTGCCCTCCCATCACCATTACTACCACAGCTACTAAACCAGATCTCGCAGCTCCTCATCCAGATGCCTCTTGAACACTGCCAGGGACAGCGACTCTACCACCTCCCTGGGCAGCCATTCCAGTGCCTGACCACTCTCTGAGAGAAAAAGTTTTTCCTCATGTCTAACCTAAACCTCCTCCGATATAACTTGCAGCCATTTCCCTGGGTCCTGCTCGTTGCCTGGGAGAAGAGGCCAAACCCCTCTTCGCCACAACCTCCCTTCAGGAAGTTGTAGAGTGCAATGAGGTCTCCCCTGAGTCTCCTCTTCTCCAGACTAAACAATCCCAGCTCCCTCAGCTGTTCCTCATAAGACTTGTGCTCCAGACCCCTCACCAGTTTTGTTGCCCTTCTTTGGACACGTTCCAGGGCCTCAATGTCTTTCTTGTAGTGAGAGGTCCAAAACTGAACACAGTACTCGAGGTGCGGCCTCACCAGTGCTGAGTACAGGCAGATGACTTCCTCCCTGCTCCTGCTGGCCACACTATTTCTAATGCAGGCCAGGATGCCATTGGCCCTCTTGGCCACCTGGGCACACTGTCTGCTCATGTTCGGCCATGCATCAACCAACACCTTCAGGTCCCTTTCCTCTTCACAGTCATCCAGCCACTCAACCTCAAGCCTATAGCGCTGCATGGGGTTATTGTGGCCAAAGTGCAGGACCTGGCATTTGGCCTTGTTGAATCTCTTCCCATTCACCTCAGTCCAGTGATCTAGCTTATCTAGATCCCTCTGAAGGGCCTCCCTACCCTCAGGCAGATCAACACGACCTCCCAGCTTGGCGTCAGCTGCAAACTTACTGAGGGTACACTCAATGCCCTCATCTAGGTCATCAATAAAGATATTAAGATGGGCCCCATTACGGACCCCTGGAGGACACCACTTGTAACGGGTCACAGCTGGACTTAGATCCATTAATCAGTATCCGCTGGGCACAGCCCTCTAGCCAGTTCCTTACCCAAAGAAGGGTATACCTGTCCAAGCCATGGGCAGTCAGTTTCCTCAGGAGAATTCTGTGAGATACCGTGTCAAAGGCTTTGCTGAAATCTAGGTAGACTACATCAACAGTCTTTCCCTCATCTACCAGTCTGGTCACTCAGTCGTAGAAGGAGATGAGGTTGATTAAGCATGAGTGTAAGCCTTTCATACAAGCACAAATGAAAAATTATCAAGGTAGATCTGTTGAACATATGAAATTCTTTGCTAGAGTATTATATCAGGTATGACCTCAATAAGGTAAGCAGTGTTTAAAAAAAAAAACTTAAGACATCTACACACAAAGCAGAGTTTTGCACTTTCCTATATATGACTAGAAATGAAGAAAAAGATCTTTCAACAGAAGATCAAAGAAGTAAAGAAATTAAGTACTCGGGAATTTTTTTCTCTCCTCATGGAATCCTGTGTATTATGCAGGACTCCTTTATATCTAGATGAAATAAGAAATTGTTACAGCGTTTTTAAAATCATAAGCTGCATATTCAGGATAACAAAACAAAATCAACATTAAGGTTTGACTGAAAAAAAAAAAGACACAACATTCACAAAGGTAAACATGAGATCACATCACACATGCAAAAAATATTTACTCAGCAGAACAAAGCATATGAATATGTATTTTTAAAGAGCCACAAAAAATGGGATATGAAAGCAACATGACTATTTAACAAACACTAAAACCTGACTTGTATGAGGAACAATGAATTGTCATGA
Organism: Chrysolophus pictus; assembly: GCA_037305975.1. Lineage (NCBI taxonomy): Eukaryota > Metazoa > Chordata > Aves > Galliformes > Phasianidae > Chrysolophus > Chrysolophus pictus. Next base: position 23,129,421 of record CM074577.1, on the reverse strand, counting down.
GATATTAGTGGTTCATCATAAAGCATGCATGCACCAGAGTGCATGAGAGTATTTCCAAGTTTTTCAACATAGGCAAAAAGAAGAGTTAAAAGAAGAAAGAGTCTTCAGCAGTATTTAAAAAGCATTTTAGTCACATGAAGGTAACAAATCTTCCTCTCGTACAAATGTGATAGGTCATGCTAGATTTATGTGACAAACAGAGAAGAGCTGGAGACAGAGAGTGGTGTAAGATCTTACCACTAAGGGTGAAAATCTCAACTGCCTTGGGACTTTTTGACCATGGGATCCTGTTAAACAACTATAAAAGAAACATATTTTGGAGAAAAAAAAAATCATCATATGTCACCTTTCAATTGAATATTCTTTTCTGATTTTTTTCCCAGAAGACTTTTTACATACTCTTTCATGAAATTACTGTTTTACTATATATCGCATTTCCAATTTCCCTAAAACCTACAAGGCCTACAAAAGTACTTATGTTCATCTACAGCCGTGATCTGTAATTTAGTTAAGTCACATTAAAATGAAAATTCTTTCCTAGGCACATACAATACTCAAGATTTTGAAACCTCCCTCTCCTGTTTCTCTTGGCAATCTGAATATGCTTATTCTCAGAAATTGTTTTCTTCCCTTCCTGCAAAGAGGTGAACCCTCTGTACGCACACAGACCAAACAGCAAGATACCCAAACAATGAAATCAGCTTGCACTGAGCCAATGATACACGCTAAAAAACAGTTAAGAACACATGAAGATTTCTAGGTATTTTTTGGAAGTGTTGATGCAAAGATAACACAACTCTGAGAATTTTTTATTTATAATGTAACTATTAAACACACCACAAAATGTGAAAAAAAGCAGGCTGCTAATAAGCTACCAAGAAAAAGAATATTTAGAAGACATTTTTATATGTAAGTAAATTCAGAAAGTAAAAAAAATCACTCAAAATCATATACTGACAAACGCTTACATCTAAACGATTTTGCTAGCAGTTTATTTGCTAGCAGTTTGCTAAGAGCAAGCTTTGATATTGGCATTCAATAATGAAGAGGAAGAAGAGTTGTCCATCTAATTATATCATTTATTCTTAGATGCAATGTAAGAAAATCTCCCCAGAGAGTGGTTAGTGCAATTGCAAGCCATAACTAGATCAAAGTTCAGGTCACAAGCCCTGAATTAGACACTGCAAACTTTAGGATGAATCACTGCAGGACTCCATGTACACTGCAATGGATGCACAGAACGTACTTACATATTGATCATTCTCATTGACATCAACCCTATTCTTATGCCTCTGCTCAATGAGCCAAAGTTGTTGATTAATATTCAAGATTCTCTGCCAGATTTTTTTCTTAGCAAGTATGGCTAGCTTAGTTCTTCTGGTTGCCCTTTAGGGCATCCTTTTTTTAACACCTACATCATGAAAGCGAGACAGCTTCCCAAATCATTCTGTTAATTTTTCTCATCAATTTACTACCTATTTATTGGTTTACTATGTGACAGAAGATAAAGACTCTTTAATATGTCTGAATATTATTATTAAAATAATAATATTCTCTCCCTATAAAGAGCTTTTTCATTTGAGTTATTTAGTCTCACTGTGACAACTTATGAAACTGAGCAACAGAGACATAACAAAAAAAAAAAAAAAAAGAAATTATTACGATTGTGACTCAGTTTAAGGCCAGATTTTATCTGATGGATCATTTAGTAATTTGTACACTACTTATCACTCCTGTCCAACTTCAGTATATGTAACAGCACATTAGCAAACCTATTGTATAAAAATACAAACAAGGACATGTAAGTTTATATAACTTTAAAGTTTTCACCATTTTAAACAGATCTGAGACCACTTGTCATTTCAGATATACTTGTGGTTGCAGAGCAATCAGGAAAAAAAAAAAAAAAAACAGAAAAATATGGGATCAGAAAAAAAAAACAACAGAAAAATATGGGAACTCCTCACTCACCACAGCAGAGCTGTGCCAGATGAAAAGTAAAAAGACTTGTAAAGTTTTCAAATGCTAACACCAAAATGTAAAGAAAATACTCTTGAATTACACTGCAGAGGGTGTAATTCAGGGTAAGATAGGCAATAAGAAGAAATAACATTAGAAATGCAATCGACAGAGAAATGGTATGCTTCATGTGATGAAAATTCATACATGTATACAACTGCAGACCAAATAGGATGGTTAATTCTGAGATTCACTGATGGAAACATAACTACTTTTATTCTTGCTTGATTGGTGCCTAATTTCTTAGTGGAGTTTCTCCAAAGCAAATACGTGTCAAACAGCAATACTTCTGCTCTTTTAGTATCCAGCTCTTAAGTGAAATAACTGCAAAATTTACATCTTTGAAGGCCAATAAAGCACCATACAAAAAATACAGCCAAGATTGCAACAGAGAAATCAATCTCTTCTGCAATGACACCCTCCCTCAAAAACCTAAACTTACACCATTTTGGCGATGATGAAAGTCAAGAAACATTCAGACCAGGAGCAATGATAAAATAGAGAGCTGCAGCCTGGCTTGTTTGTAACCAAGCACACAGGCAGCTTTGCAGTTGAGCAGAATACTAAGCTAGTTGTGTGAATACTGCCAGAGCACTCAGCCACAAGTGCTGAAATGATAACCCTTAGCCCTGCCTTAAAAAGATCACAAATGAGGATGACATTTTGCTGAGAGGCTGACAATGTTATCAGGAAGCCAAATTAATGTCAGTTATCAAAACTTTTGTTCCAAAGCATAAAAGAATTAAAATTTCCCCATTCCTTTCCAATTAATTTTTATTTAAATTCATACCATAAGGGCTTGTAGAAGGCATGTAAAAAACACCTTGCTTTGCAAGGCAAGATAGCAACTCCTATCCCCATTATGACTTCCTTCTCCCTCATTTCTCATGGAAGTCTATAGATTTCTAAGAAATAATTCATTACACTGTAGAAAATACTTTTCAGTTGTATGTTTTCCTGTCAGAATACTACAGAATTAGGTTTTAAACATAGAAGTTACACATACATGCTTGAATTTATATACATATATCTGTAAATTGTAAGCTACTTTGTCACAGGTTTTGCCGCTTCCTTCGAATCTGTCAGGCATACCTACCAAAAAGTATCCTTGCTTTGAAAAAAATTCTGTTTATAAATAGGTGTTCCTGTATAGGAGGGAAATAGAAGGATAAAAAAAAACCAAGAAACAAAAAACAAAAAAACAAAAAACCACAGAGTTTTACTTTTGTCCAGAGAGTTTAGTTTTTACAAAAAAAAGTGGACTTTATGTGGTAAATATCCACACTGTCTTTCAGTTATGTTTGAAGTATGTTGTTTTTCTCTCCACTCCAGTGACTGGCAAAGGAAGCCTCAGAAAACAGCTTTTCATAAACTAAAGCTATTCTTCACACACACACCCCCACAAAAGCTCTTCAGTATGGTTTTTTTTAAATTATTATTGATTGAAATAAATATCTTCCAAAGTTCAACTGGAACACAGTTTGAGCAAAGTATTTAACAGAAAATCCTGCTTGCATGTCCTTTTCAGAAACTTCTTTATAGCTCTATTTATCATCAGATTAAGGATTTTTCATCTGTATGCCCACATTTGTTCTTATACTTGGATTATAGTACAAAATACTGAATTCTGTGAACAAATGAAGACTGAAGCTGTCCATCCTAGGAAATCTTACGTCTACAGTGAACTTGGGATTAAATCAGTTTTGTTCCTGTACAGTTGTGGCATAAAACTCCATACTAGAATTGTTCAGACGCGTTTAGAGCCCTTACAACCAATATATAAGACAATAGCGCTACATGCTTTTGTCTCAGTTTGTGTTCTGAGGAAACATGCACATGCATTCAGCTAAACATTTTTAAAAAGATATATACATAACATAAATATATATATTTAAGATCACATGTGCAAACTTCAGATATTACTGTTCTACTGATTTTATGACACCATCCCATACTCAAATGCATAAAAGCAGGTTCTTAGATACATTTTGACCACGCACCTTCTATGGATTTGTTGGTAAGAATCCAGTCAAAAACTGAGCAATAGCTATCTCACACACCCTTTTAGCATTTCTGAGACTTCAACAGTTATTTACAATTTATTCAAAAATTAAATACACGCAGAAATAAATAGATGCATTCATTTAAGTTTTTGGTGACATTTAGGTAGCTGCTTATTATGTCAATGAAAAGTCAAAGGTCATAACATGCTTAACAAGAACAGGTAAGTTGGGTCAGCTTATGGTCTGTCTAGCCCTGTATCCTGTCTTTATGAGTTGCCAAAATTGTATACCTGAAGATACCCAAAAAACAGAATAAGATGCAGGATAATATGCAAGACACATCAATAAAATAAAACACAGCCTCCATCAGTCTGTAGGTCAGGGACTTCCAAAGCCAGAGGTGCTGAATTTGTATTTAAAAAGCCTTCGATTAATTTTCTTCAAAGAACTGCCCTGTAATTTATATTTTTAGTCCACATATAGATCTACTTTTCACAACAATCCCATGTCAAGGATTTCCAAAGCTGTCTTGCATTTCTTTATTTTTTCAACCTGCTGCTTGCTATTTTATGTTCCCTCATTCCAATACTGGGAGAGAAAAGACATTTCTTAGGATATCTTAGAGAACTCCATTATATTTCTCCTTAATTACTCCTTTTCTAAGAAGTCCTTGTCATTTAATTATTCTTTGTATGGAGCTAGTTCCTGTCTTTGCTCAATGTTGTTGCTCTATCCAGGAATTTTTGCACTTCTCACATATCTTTTTTTTTTTTTAGGAGGCAGCACATTAGATTTGTATGCCATTTTGCTGTGTAAGAAACGTTCAGGGACCTTCAGAAATTCTTCAAAGTAAATTCTTGTTCTTATTTCCTTGAACAACTTGCTTATGCCTGGCTACCTGCCTTTCTGGGATCACTTACGAATACTTTTATCAGAGTGCTACCACTCCACACTGCTGAAGGACTCCTTCTTTGACCTTTCATTAACTCAAACACTACACATTTATTCTCATCTCTGTTTCCTATATTCCGTATGATTATTCTTTTGTTTTTGTTTTTCTTTTTTAATACATGCCAGAGTTCTCTCTCAAACTGCAGAATTGCTTTTTTGCTTTTAGAGTGAAACACAGTTAATGCCTACTGGAAATTCAGTCAGCCTACTTCAAATTCTACTCAGCATTCAGTTGGTTTTCGTCTGCCATTTTTAACAGATTTTTAAATACTTCTGTCATTTTAATATATTTCTACTACTTTAATACTGGAGATTTTTATATTTATCATGAAATTTTCTTAAGAATTATTGACACTAGGAACTGGCCTACAGTAATGTCAACGGCCACAGCTATGTCACTTATGTCTTAACTGTACTTACTAATCAAAGCTCTTAATAAGAAAAGGCTTAAGAATTTAAAGAGTACCATTCATTCTCCTTACATAAAATCTTAGATGGGAAAACGAAGTGTGTCTCATACAGTGCAGTTGATACATACAGTTGAATACAACACACAACTGGACTTCAGAGAACTTTCATGTTTTTGCACTACAGTAAACATTTATCTCTGAAAATTTTTGTTAAGCTGTTCTCCTGAGCAAGTCTGACAACCTGTGTTCAGGAGAGGGGAAACCTGCCCTGAGAGTGAGAAACAATGAACATATGCCACCCTCTATTTTCCTTAGTGTAAAAATGAAGGACGTGCAGCTTGAGAGCTGATTTCCATTGATACTTAGACTCTGACTAAAGCATTTTGGAATATAAGCAGAAAAAGAATTTAGGCAGCAAGTGTATTTTGATTGGTTAACATGAAATAACTGTTCTGCTAGTAGGAAAAAAGAAAGCAGACTCAAGGAAGAAATATCATAAGGCTCTTTTCAAAACAGCCGAGCTGTTTTACTCAACTGTATGTTGAAACACCTAAAAGAATATGTTACTCCACTGATAGGCTCACATGCTTCGACAAAACTGTGTGCCAGGACATTCCTTACTAAATTAGTGACTAATCAGATGTTGCGCTGGGAAACACACCCTCACGTGTTACAACAAACACGTCTGCAACATCAAAAAAATAGAAGAGCCAATGACTATAAGTTCTTATGTCCTCGGTAAATAATTTCCATCATGCGTTTGAAATCTAATGCCTGTATTTGGCAAACCAGATGCAATTAAAGGTCAAAACCTTATTACTATATAAACTCAACTATACTTACGCTGGTCTTACTTCTGACTGCCATCATTCTAAAGGTTCTGTGCAACGAAGCCCTCTTTCTTCCAGAGCAACATCTAGTATGTATTTATAAATGCCTAGTTTCAATATTCAAAAGAGTTGTAAGAAACATTTATTGAGTTCTCAAATTAATCAAAGTTGACTGTTTTTTTTTCCCCCTCTTATTACCCTCAATTTTCTATCGGCCTTTCAAATTATTTAGAATTTGAATATTTGGCAGTAGTTCACCCAGAAGGCTGTTGGGGACCTGCATATTTTCTCTTTGTGTAAAATATTCTTGCAGCATTTAGAAACCCTACTGCTAATGGAAAACTGTGTAATTCTACACTCTTTACAACCTGTGTTTTTGCTGTTGAATTGTAAGACAGTACAAAATATGACTTAAATAATCCGGTTTATCAAATCACATACAATAGTACAGAAAAGCAAACTTGCTAAGTAGAAAAATGAGGCACAGATTCAATGATTTGTGTCTCAGGTTTGCTAAAACTGTGCACTGTCTGCAGAATGACCTGAAGACTGCTGAAATCAATGCTCCGGGTCAGCTGCCCACAGAACAATTTATGCACAGAACCATTTATATATATATGTTCTCATAATCAGACTTTTGCTGTTCCACATGGCAAGTAAAATTCTGTGTTTGGTATCAACTGTCACAAGCAAATGCCTATGATAAATAAACTTATGTCAGAGTTAGGTCTTTGATTTGCTAGCCTTTTTATACAGGGAACAAACCTTATTTTTCTCCCCAAATAATAAAATAACAAAAGCAACACGTGGGAAATGGGTAATTTAGAACAATAATAACTGAAGAAAAAAGCTAATTGCACTTGTAGCAGAAAAGCATCTTTCACATTTTGGTTTGGCATAGCCCATACCATTTGCTTTTCAAGCAGTCTTGACATTATTATATCAAAATACAAAATAGGGCTAAGCTTGCTAACTGTTCTTATGGGATTTTATTTAAATTTTATTTAAATATGTGACTTGTTTCTGGAAAGTAACTCCAAAACTAAACAGTCAATTTTTCTGAATCCTAAAAGTAGCATCTCTATTTAGAGTAACTCTGGGGGCTCCCTGAATGCTATAGTTTATAAATACCCTTTAAGATGACAAGTCAAATGACTTCAGGATTGTAAGTTATCTCTCGCAGTTGTTCAACTGTTAAAATGGAAAGTGGTAAGAATAGAATAAAAATATCCATGGTGAAAATGTTACATGTGCAATGGAATAAACATAGAGAATAGGGCACATGAACATTCTGCCATTAATCTTTCCACTTAAATTTACTCTCTACCCTTTAAAAAGGTCAGTATTGTGAACTTCCCTGCTGATGAGCAATATGTCGCTCTGTTCAAAGCTCCACGGTGATCAGAAATGCAGTCTCCCCTTCATGAGCTGTCTCACACTTACTGCAAAGATATTCTCTAGATCAGGTGTTAATCATTCCATGCAACCCTTCCTAATTATAAAGAACCTTTTAAAAATATATACAAGGCAAAAAAGAAAAAAAAGAGCATTACTTTTGCAAACAGAACAAATCCCTGAGGCAAGCAAGCATGCTCAGTAACTATTTAGCAATCAAAAAGGCTGTTCCTGTGTCTGGACAGCAGTCCAAATACAATATATGGTGTAACTCTGCAAAGAGTCACAAAAGCGATGTTTTGGCTATTTCAGTTTTCTGTCTTCTTTAATGAGGTGTGGTACCTTGCAATCCTAACACCACTGCTTGTTAACCATTTCAAGAACACAACAACGTGCAACTAAGGTCTATCTTTCTAGAAAAATGGATGATATGTTTTAATAAATCTGCCTGAGCTCTTTTCAATTCTTTACAATAGAAATAGACTTACTGACTCCGGGAGTTTGGAGCTGCCCTGAAAAAGAATATTCTTCAAAAGAAATTGATTTCCAATTTACAATGTCTGCAATGCTTTGGAATACAGTCCATCAACTGCAAAACAATTAAAGATTGCGCTCCAACTAGTAACTTAATTTTTGTATACTGATATACAGCTACTTCTGCATACACACACCTACAAATTGCAACACATTTGAAATGGATCTCCACCATAAATTAGAAAATCCTAGCAGACCAAATACTCATTCAAATATCTTTTTGGATTAGGAATAAATACTCTGGGTGAGAGCTGAAGCAGGGAATTGCAAGCACTTCCTTACAGAACGCTGCAGTTGTATCCATCTATTCCCTGTCTGAGCCTGATAGGAAGTACATTACAACCCTTCGAAAGACAGTTTATAACTTGAGGCTGAGTTCAACACATGACTTGAAGTCCATTTGTCTAAGAAAGAACACTACTTTTTGGCTGACGTTTTTACAAAAGTATGTTTAAACCTTCTGGATCTTTCAGCTGGAAGGATCTTTATCTAAGATATGAGGGGGCTTTATTACTTCCCTCATGTACACTTCATTTCAAGTTTCACTTTCTTACTGAGGAAATACATCTCATTCATGACTCTGGGCATGTTTTTCTATAATACTATTTAAGCCAGCCGCTTAAATAGTTACTCTTCTCTACCCTGCCTCTGAATAAACGCTCTGTCAACAGAAAAGAGTCAAAAAAAAAAAGTAATAAAGCAAAGGGCTATATACTACAAGTGCAATAATACTCAAATTTGACAGCAACATATATAATGTGTGTGCTAGAAGCTGATAATTTCCAAGGAATTTTGAATAAGTAGGAAAAGTGCAAGAGATGCTACAGTTAGCAAACAGAATTCAGTGTTTCTCAGAAAGTTGATTTACCCAAAAATGGTCTGTGAACAACATCGGCTTCAGGAAGTAACCAAGTATTTTCCCTTTCTTCTACTCATTTGACACTCTATGATGGGCTCTTGCACCCCAGAACAAGTAAAGTAAATAACTATTTCAACAGAGGTCCCCCAAGACATACAAAAAGACATACAAAAAGACACAGATAGCACCAGCAGTTCTCTCCACAGTTTTCAAGATACAGTTTTCCTACTGAGATGTTCACAAGCTTACGAAATCATCCCGTAAAGATGGGATAGACCAATATTTTAAGAGAAGTGTGCAGTTTTCACCTATGACTAAAGTTCTTCCTACAAAGCCAGCACAAGAGAGAGCACATTTTATTTATCCTGTAGTTAGATTTGTAAAGCTTCCTCCCTTGTGCTGAAAAATACTGGTGATAATATTGCCGTATCAGTGTGTAACATGAAAGTACCAAAAAGTGAAAGACACCTCCAAACTCCCTTGCTGAAAGCTGAGAAGATTTGGCAAAATACAGGCAACTGGATGTTCTCGCATTGGATATTCCTGCACTATACAAAAGAGCAAATTCAACTGCAGGATTGCCATACTTGCTCTTGCCTAAGACAGAAGAGTAGATGTAGGCATCTGCTTTTGAGCTAGTGCAAGTAGAGAAAGGGACAAGTGGCACAGGAGAGCTCCACAGTAACTAGCCATTCTAACAACTTTATCTGCCTGAACCTCTGGTTCCTCACCCACATCTTCCATGTAATTGACTGTGTTCATTTTATTGCTGTTCCTTCAACTCATCCATTTCTAGAAGCTGTTCTGTTTTCTTAATTCTGGAAATAAGCTGATGTAAAAAATACAAAAACCAGAACAACTTGGGAGGTTGCATTTTTTCCTCACTGGTGATAATACGGGTATTATGGGATGTGCCAGCGAGAATGAAACAGCGATCTCAGAACTGGGTCAGCGCAGAATTAGCAGTTCTTAGATTGTTCACAATGTACAAAGCCTCCTGGCTGCACTCATAGACACCTTTAACAGAACTGCTTTTTTGGCACAGTAGATACATAAACATTCTTACAAATAATTGAAAGGTGACTGTAGAACCATACTTACTCAAAAAATTAAATATGAAGTAGAGCTGGCTTTACTGTATGTTAAAAATTGCTGAAGAAAGGCTGACATAGGCTTATGTAAAGTGATGAACAAAGGCTGTATTTCCATCCTCTCATCATTACAAAGCTAGCATTTTTTCAACTGAGTGCAGTAGTTCATTTCTATCAATGAGTAACAAAAGAAATTAATTACTGAGTCACATTTGCACAGGATGTAGCATACCCTGCAGTTTGCAAAGGCTGTATTTATGTTAGGTACTCATTTCCACATTCAATCACTGATGCAGTGACTTCACTTGAATAGAAGTATTTAAAATCTAGTTTATTTAAGCACAGTAAGAATACATACGTGTCTTATGGTGCTGGTGCTCAGATGACCTATTTTTCAACACAAGGCAAACTGACAAAATGATAGGTATAAGGATTTTTGGAAGCCTCCATGTGAAATCTCCTGTTCCACACTATTTTTCCTTCTGATTTATTCAGAAAATAACATTCGTTTATCCATGAGAAGATAATAAAAAACAATGTTTCAACAAGCTTAGAAATAATTAATGAAATTTCCTGTCAACAACAGTTACGAGACCAAGAAATAACTCTCAAACCAAACTTTGCAAACTATTCCTCTGCATCTTTATATTTTATTTAAAGATCTGTCCAAAAACATTTTTGCTATCAGAAGAACAGGAAAAAAAAATTAAGAAGTAAGCAAAGGTAAACTCCTCCCTTGTATCTCAGTCCTGCAAAACCAAACTATATGTAAACACATAAATCTGTCAGAACTCTCTAAATAGCTTGCAATACTCTCTAGATAACCCTTGATAATTTTGACTACAACTAGGCAATAGGTTCAGAAATATTATCAGGGGAAAGGACAGGAAAGAAACGAGTAAAGCATTTATCCAAGAGTTGTGTTGCCCATATGCAATCCCCACAATGTAACACATTCCATTGAAAAGCCATACCAAAGGGCAGGTATCAGAAATGTCCTGTTATACGAGACTGATGTGTCCTTAGTATTTTCATGAAATATCTGTGCTAATCCTTCAGATGTCTGAGAGGAAGTATCCTGGGAGGAGTGGCAGAAACTATAGAGGACAGAATGAGGGTCCAAGGAGGTGCTTGGATTGGAATATGGCAGGAAACCAATCAACAAGTCAAACTCATCAAGAAAATATGATATTTGATAAGTCAAATGGATGAATGCAAAAACAGGAATACAAAACAAGCAGTACAGAGAAAAAACAGAATGTTCACAACAGAATCTAAGGTACTTGAGTTCTTTGCAATAGTTTTAGAGAAAATAAATCTGTGCCTGGAATATATTTGCAAGATACAGCATAATTGATCTCTTATAATTGACAATGACAAGGCCTTGGTTTGGGGCATCATGATAGGAAATATATGGATGCTATGAGAAAAGCAACACGAATCATCAGTTTCTGAAAGCCTAACTCACAAATCAGTAAATATCAAATCGGGTTGATGGAATATATCCTAGTGAAAAAAAAGTTAAAGAAACTCCAGTAAAATTCCCCTGGTCCCTTGTTTCAGCAAGTACTTCCTCAGAAGTTACTCCCTTCTTGCTACCACAAGAATGCATCAGCTTTATTTTTTAGCTGATAGAGACAGAAGTAAGTTAGGCTTACTTAAGGAAGTACACCATGTTTTTTTGGTGATAGTAAAGAGACCAGGCAATTCCAGCATTTTTATTCTTATTTCTTCCATGCACTCTCTATAATGAAAAGTGTGTTTTGCTCCTGGAGATGAGAGAGAGGCTAAGGCAGAATCACGTTGCAGACAAAGCACTAGAGAAACACAGGATGCGGATCTGACTTCAAAAGTTTTCAAGTTACTTTCTCTGTTAGAAGAGATCAGTTGTATGCAAGCATTACTTCTGGCAAGCACACACAAAAACTAACCAAAGAAATAAACTCAGCCAAATAACCTAACTACTGCCAAAGAGATAGAGAACATTTGCAAAGGTTGCAACATCTCCTACATTTTCCCTCCCCTTGAAAGAAGAGCCAACCAACTAAAAAACAGGGACACGTGTAGAAAAATGCATTCAATGTTTTTCAGACTTCAAGAGTAACTCTTTTGCCAAAGTTATAACCTTCCTATTAAATCTGTATTACTTTTTGTTCCTGTAGGAAAACTTAACACACAAAATGTTAGCAGAAAGCTGATTACTGTTTTACCAAATGTAGAAATAAACTTTGGAGTACGCTCTACCTGAGAAGAAAAAGAACAATTTGGAAACATCCAGCTAGGAAGTAGTAAAAAGATCACGTGGTATAAAAACAAAAGTTCAAGTGTCAAACAGTTTTTATAACTTCTACCTTTTTTATGCAATCTGCAGGTGCTTGACCATTTACATATAATGAATTTCTGTGATTTGGGAAAAAAAAAAACATGCAAATTACTATCTGAATTCTGACAATGCGTTATAAAATAGAATGCACTGTAAAAGAGAAGATAATTACCTTTTTATATTTGAACAGTACAGTGGCTACTGTATAAATAACATCTATGTTTGAACTGCAAATAAAACTCTATTTTCATTAGCTAAGACTGTAGTTCCACAGGTATGTATCCATTCTCTGTAGAATGCAAACCACTTCGTACATGAAGAACATCTGGGAAAGTCATACTTGTAAGCAGAACTATTTGAGGTATAATGACTAGCTTTTATGCAGCTATGCATACTTTTCAACATAAACTGTTATGAACGTATGAGCTAAGAGTACAGAACAGAAAACTTCATAAAATATTAGGAGTGGAAGCCTATGATTACACCTGATGCCTTCAGAATACACTGAAACAAGGAGGGCAATATTTGCATTCTGAAGCCTATTTTTATTTATTAGACTATAGCCTGTGCCCTTAAGTTGTGGGTCTGTTTTTGTTTGTTTGGTTGGTTGGTTTTGTTTGTTTGTTTTTTAAATCTGTTAACAGACTTAATGCAGTTGAGTACTGCCAAGTGAAGAACAGATTTAGTCTGGATGACCAAACCAAGACCAAGGGTTTTAGCAATAGAAACTGATACTCTTGGTCCGGTTTCAGTACTGGCACAGAGATGACTGGCCTTGGCTTACTTTAGCTTTGTTATTACCTTCAGCATCAAGAAGATTAATTAACATGCATAAAACAAAAGCATTTCTGTAACAACCTTGATTCTGTTTAGATTTCCTAATGGAAATCTCTTATTTCCTCTTATTTCCTAATCTGCTAATCTTCAGATGGATCTTTCACAAACACCCTAAAGGAAAAAACACTCATCTTGATATATGATTAACTATACCCTCAAAGTCTCAACAGTGATCTGAAGACAGAATCATACTGTGCTGGATAATCATTTCAGAGAAACTGTTTGCATACATAGAGGCAGAAGTAAATCCAGTCCCCGGGCTTGCTTGTCAGACTCTACAGCTTTTATGTCTGTGTATGGCATTCCAGCACATTACTGCAAGAGAGATGCAGTAATGCATCGTTCTAAGCATTAGCATCAGTTCATGACATCTTTAAGATCGACAAGCCTTTAGAACAACAGGAAGAAGTGACACAAAACCTTACAGTCCTTGTCATCTCACCTAGGTGTACAGCATATTCAAGGGAAACAAAAGCTACCAGTAAGGCATAACGTGCCTGCAGGCTGGTTAGGTATCTCATTTAGGATAAGGCAAATCATGTTATGTGTATCACAAAGTATTTCTACTCTTCTCAATTGATCATAGAAAATTAGGTAGACTAGATACAAAAACCTTTACTGAACCAATGCAGCAGGCAAAGCATATGATAATCAGAGGTATGTAATGCCTCAGACATAATAACTGAAGCACATTCTCAGTGTGCTAATTAGATGAAAGGAGGAAATTCTCATTTATCTGCAGCGATAACATGATGAGTGTTTTCCATCGCTGACTGTGACATATTAGGAAGAATGATGCACCTGCACATTACTGAAGTTATAGTTAGAATCAAAATTTTTTTCTTATTCTTGGAAAACAAACCAATAAGCAAGAACCAAACACTGTTGCATTCTCTGAATACTGCCAGTGTAGAAAATAGACCTTCACAGAGTGCTCTAACCCTTATAACATAGACAAACTTCTACAAACTGGGCTAACACAAGTGTGAAATTTATGCAGGTCAAAAGATGAACCCAGGTCTTAGAGAGGTACAGTCTGAATTTGAAGTTGCTCTACCAAGGAAGGGATGTAGCATCTGTTGACCCAGAAATGGATACAGTTGCCTATCAAGTAATGACACTTGTTTGCCTGCAAGTGAATAGCAACTTTGACACTTTGGGAGGTCACATCACCACAGTAAACTCTCAGGAAAGAAATCTCTGAATGAGGGACTGCAGGGGGTGGCAAAGGACAGGAGAGTTCTGGACAAGAGCCTCCACGTGTCTGTATGCTTCTGCCAGCAAGGATACTGTCTAAGAAAAATCCAGGATGGCTAACTACTGAGCAGAGTCTCACAATAAGCTCATGTTTTTCAGCATTGAGCACTAAACCACTTCAGTTACTAGTTGAAGCACCAACCAAGAAGTGCCTTTTCGCTTGCAGCATTCCTTTGTTTCTTTACAGAAGTCTGAATCTTGACTGGTCTGATAAAATGGAACAGCAGTGGATACTGTTCAGGATGCTGTGTATTCTTATTTTTCCCTCCCCTTGGGGGGTCCATCTGACAGGCAAGCACCACTCAGGGAAGAAAGCGCCTTCTCACCTGAAATCAGAGCCAGAACCCTCCTAAACAACTGGAAGTAGGTTCAGATACAGAATGCACTCAGAAAAGTTCAGAATGAGATCTCATCCTTATTTGGTTTGAAAATGTTTAACTCCATATGGTATTAAAAGACTCAATTACAAACAAAGCCCCCGAGTCTCCATACACAGACACGTTTTAAGTGGGAGACTGCTAGCATTCCCACTGCAAGCAGGGCAATGAAAAAGAAGCAAGGCCATGTTGCTCTACCTAGTCAGAGTGCTCAATAAAGATAAAGCAGAACTGAAAGCAAATGCAGCAAATCAACAGTAACTTTGCTGAAGGACTCTTAATGCTTAGTTCAGTGCTTAGAGTGCACCTGCAGCAGAAGGGATACACAATGTAGATGAATGTTGAAAAAAAATGCAAGTTTCAGAACAAAGATAATTAATCATCCAATTTGAAATGATCACAATGGTTAACTGCAAATACAAAAGCATACCATTTTACTCCTAAAACCCTCATAAAGCTGTGCCACCATTTATGAAACATCACAATGAGATACTAGTTTTTAAAAACAAAATTGTATAACACCAAGCGCTCTTCTTTTTGTTGGACTGCACTCAGAAACGGAGAACATAGTAACCATTTAAAAACCACCAGCTTTAGGACACAGTAGCACCTAAGATCACACTGTAATGGTACTGAGCATCACACAGAATCATGTCAAGAGAGAAAAAAAATCAGGAATGTAAAGGTAAAAAAAAAAAAAAGAATTAATGAAAGGCAAAAAGGAATTAAATAAGATATTACACTGTGTTACAAAAAGCAGCACGTTCAGGACTGTGAAAATCTCTGAGCATCTACTGTAAAACTTACATAAACAAAAACTATATCCTAAAATTGGGACTAAGTTTTAAAAGCAATGTCTTACAGAGAAGGCATTACTTTCAGAGCAGCCCTCGTACTTGCAAGGACGTCCTCTTATGCTGCATGACTTCTTAGTCTTGATCAGAGCATTTTATGAGACCTTGCTGAAGGCCTAATAGGAAATCCGGGTGAATTTTCATGAACATCAGCGTTCATCTGCAGTATTGTTGACTCTTTGAAAGTACAGAAGGTCTGTGATATGATTAAGAAATTCTGCTTGCTTTCCCCCAGTGCACAGTAGAACACACATACATGTCCTTCACTAAATTTTCTGACCATTTGCACAGAACTGATTTGTCTTTACTGACATTTTGTATTACTGTCATACGTTCTCTAAAAATAGATGCTTCTTTAGACACTTCACAGTCCTCTGGTGTTAAGGTGGCTTTGAGAGGTTATTATCAGAAGTGAAATTTCAACTGTTGTATCCTAACTTTCAGTTATGTGCTCACATAAAGACTGCATTTGTTTGCAGTGTGGGTGTCTGAGGTTGTTGGTTTTTTTTCTTTGTTTTTTGCTGAATGCCTTTTGAGTGGGTTGAAATTAAAAGAACTGTTCTTAAACGCTGGGGTCTGGGGCTTCACTGCTCTTTGTTTTCCTTAGGCTTGGACTGAAAGACCATTTTCATGTTAGCTTACAAGGGATGTTTCAAAAGTAAATCCTCCTATTTTATGATGTTGGCCCACAAGGTTAGAGGCAGATGTTGCTGGTATGGCAGTAGAGGCTGAACATTCCCACAGAAATTCCATTATGTTTTGTTGCTGTGTGACAGATGGCAGCAGAGGAGCAGTTGGACGAAATGGCGTCTGACATGGAAGCATGTGTGAAGCAAAGGTACATCACTGAATTCCTCCATCCAAAAAAAAGAAAATGGCACCTACTGACATTCACTGACACTCACTGAATGTTTATGGAGACCAAGCAGTGGAAGCAAGCACAGTGATGTGGTGACTGGTATGTTTCTGCAGTGACAACGATGACTTGAATGACAAGCCATATTCTGGACAGCCATGCATAACTGTCATACCAGGAAATGAAGAGTTCTTGTTGATAACTTGTGAAAATGCATAGCTAAGGGTGGTGACTATGTTGAAAAACAGTATATTGTAGCTGAGAATTTGCTCTATCAAGTAGTGTTGTGCTCTTTTTACATGCTGTACTTTCCATGACAATATATGGGAGGCATTACTTTCAGAGCAACCTAAAATACAGTTTTGAACTGTTTGGATAAAATTCTGGGGGAAAAGGTAAGCAGTATGATGAGCCTCCTTACTATGCTAAACGATTCTAATAAAGAGGAAGATCAACTGCAAAAAATTGCAGAACTTCAATGATGTATTGAGTGACTTGCTTGCCAAAAGACATGAAATAGAGGTAAATGTGAAGAGACTCATCTTGAAGAAGGAACCTTAAATACCACACAGGCATTAAGGTGCTCATTGTTATATGTAACACGTAAACATCAATTTAGCTCAGAGGAGGTTAAAAAAGCCAATCAAACATTAGAATTTATTATGAGGGCATTTTTATTCTAACGCATATTCCAAGGTCTTCAAGCTAAACAACTTTGAACTCTGTCCCCATATCATCAGCATGACAGAAATGGAAGAAAAGTCACAAAAGGCACAATGAAGACACCAAAGCTCCAGAGAGTTTCTGTTTTCATAACAGTTAAATTTATGGACTTAGCAGGACAGGATTAAAGTTTATAAAGATGCAGATTGCTGCAGAGTATTAACGGAGTCTGATTGTTTACTAATTCTTCCAATTAAAAAAGAAAAGGTAGAATGGGATTAAGATGCTATAATTCTGTAGTAATAAACAAGCACAAGGCTGTATCCCTCACAAACCATGAAATTCAGCCATGGGCCTCCGCGCTGCATGATGTTGTGAATACCAGAAGCTTGTGATACCAAGAGCAACAAGACAAATTCATGGAAGAAAAGGTCCACCCAGCACAGACTGGGGGGAAGGGAAAGCACAAGTTATGTGGTACTTCAAAGTCTTTTAGCTGGAAGGTGCTAGAGGCTGGGAAAGTACAACACAAGAATCATCTTAGAAGCTTGTCCTGCTCTTATACACTATGAGGCTGGCCAGGTTTCTTCTGTTCCTAAAGAGTAGATACTGATCTAGATGACGTACTTTCAGACGGGTCTTGTGTTCCTCCTATTGCAAATTACCTTGCGCAGAGACATACAACACTTGCATTATATTAGCTAGCAGCACAGGCTACAATGAGAGAGAGAAAATAATTATGAAATTACTATTTTTTAAGAGTCTGAGCTTAATACAATGGTGGACTAATGCATATTTGTAATGCAACAGTTGCTTTCAAATGATAATGGATGTACAATAACTACTGGTGGTCCATTCAGAAAAAAAACCTTAAATATACAAACTTTTACTTTGGAAGTAGTCTGTACATTCAGAAATATTGTATAAATCCTGAACAAATGAAATCAATTACATACACCACCCCAACAACATTATACAAACGTGTCTGTGAGCTGAGTCAGCACAATGGTAAATCAACAGATTTCACAATTATTCCTGTGGATATCAGCTAATTTTTAACTGAAACGAAATTTTAAATCAATTACTTGTACTGTTTATTACAGAGATAAAGGAAATCACCTTACCTTCTTCTAGAGGGCCCTTATATAATCACGTTCTAAAAGAAAGTGACCTCCTTAACCAGCACTGCACTTTTCCCTAATAACTAGATTCAAAGGAAACACTGATTCCCAGAAAACACAAAACATGATAATCCTGTTGAGAAAAAGCATTTCTAGAAGTACTGGACACACTGATGTATTCTTTAATACAATTAAAATCAGAAAAAATAATTTGGAGAGTTATTAAAACTGGAACAAACAATAACAAACTTAGAAAAGATACTAAAATAATTCAGTTTCTGTTTTTATTACAGGGAAAGTACACTCTTAAATTCAAGATTAAAAGATTAACTATAAGAAAAGATGATATCAAATAAGCAGCATATTAAAAATAATGTACCTACTTGTCAGTGATGCTCCTCCAAAGCTGTGCACCTGCAACAATGAGAACATAAGATGATTCTCAATGCACTGAAACAGAAAGCACATATAGTTTTTTCTTCTTTATTTGTAGAAATGTGCAAATTTGGGATGAAATGACTAGGGAAGTCTTCACAACAGTTAAAACCAGAGTGACGATTACCAGCAAACTTATATTTTTCCGTAAACTTAACATAGCAGTTTAAATATTAATGAATAGTTTCTAGATACATTTTCACACTAAAGTAAGAGATAACCAACACGACTCTTGCTTTACAACTACAAACTGACAATCACTTTCTACATTCCTTATGATCCTGTACTAATCTTGCCATCTAGTGGCTAGCTGGAATTGTTATCCTGGGAAGAATTTCTTTTGCTGTTTGGAGTGACAATTATTTTCAAAATCACTACAAGAAGAAATAATTCTACTCTATTTGTTCAATAACTGTTCATGAAATTTGTGTTAAAAAAATAACAAAAAACACTGAAGGCAATGTATGTAAGTGGTGTAAAATAATCAATATGTGAATATAGGCTGGGAAACAAAGGTCTTCCTGATTTCACCTCTATGATGAATGGTTGAATAATCCCATTGAAATTGAAATGAGTGCCAGATGAAGACAGGATGGTATTCCCACTCTGCCAGCTTGGCAAATATTGGTACATCATGCATTTGGTCAATATGAAAACATTAGTTAGCAGTAACAGCTAAAAGACAACTTGTGTAAATCACTACCTTCTGACTAGTGGGTTACTCAATGTTAGAGGTAACTTATACAACGCTGAGTCTAAAAATCTAATTATGATAAGTTTCTTAAGTTGTCCACTAAGCAAGAAGGTAGCAGAACAGCAATTAAGATTCTGGAGAAGGCAATGACAACGAACAATATTTCAAAAAAAATTTTGAATAAGTGCTGTAACTTAGCAGGGAACTAATAGGCTGGGGAAGTCAAAAATGAAAAGACAGCATATTGCAGAGAAATATTGTGCATCTCTCATGTTTATTTCCTGCATTCCTTAATGATTTTTCAAACACCTTGCACTGGACTCAACATCAAAGAACAAACAATATGTCACTTCAAAAAATATTCCTAATAACATGAAGTACAAGAGATGACAATAATTTTGCCAAAGAATTTTCAAGATGGTAATGAAATATGAGACAAAATAAATTAAAAACAAACAAACAACAACATAAAGAACAGACAATCAGCCAATGAACTATTAGTCTCTTTCGAACTTGGTAGTATTCACATAAGAGTTTTTATGCACTGGAAACTGCAGTGGAAACTGGAGAAAAAAACTTTCACTTATTTCAACTGTGCAAAAAATAGGTCACTTTGCAACCTATTTCCAAAGTTGACCGATTCCTATTTGGTCTCCCAAACCTTCCAATAGTGATCTAGTGCATAGTAAGAAGAGACAGGAACTTTTAGGGAAACAATGTAATTTCAGATCAAGCAGCTGAGAGACAAGAATGATTGTTAACTGATACTGGTTATACTCAAGCTGAAACAAGTCTCATAGCACCCTGCTTATAAAATATAGAAGAACTTTATGGAAAATGGTAACAAATCATCATAGATTACATCTACTATTGCTGCAATAATCCTACTATCATAATATTAAAGTAGATTTAATAATGTACTAATATGCTATGAAACACAAGCGTTAAAGCAAGGAATTATATCTCTATATTGCCTTACCTTTTATCCTAGATAACACCAAATCCTTTATTATCTGTAGAACTAGCAGTCCAAGTATTATGAGAGAGGTCAGATGATACAATCTCCAAGGGGTCAACGCAACAAACCTGGAACGTTAAGAAAAAATAAACACAGAATTCCTGTGAACTGATTAGAATTATATATAAACTTACAGGTGTTGTTAGTATTGAAAATAAAGAGAGAAAATTGACTAATATGTCATGAATCAAATTCAGTTTCTTCCTGCAGTGCTTTCCTAGGAAGCAAATACTAAAAGGTCCAAGCACAACAGGCTCATTTAACCATACATTGAGTTTTTAGTAAATTTTTGTCCACACTTTTATCTAAGCACAGCTGAAATATACAAAGCAGAATATTTTCATTATTGCATAAGGAACATTACTTTTAAAATCAATTTAGGTTTTATTAACATAAACTTTTTTTTTTTTTTTTTAATTCACACACAGCAGAAGTTAAACATCATCTTGTGTTTCTTGCAGGACCTAACTTCATAGCAGATTCTTAAACAAATGATTCTTTCAAATGCGAAAATGAAGTAAAACCATGTCATTCATAGCACAATACCCCAACTTGTCTTCAGAATGAGCTTTTGTGATTTTTGTTCTTCATTACAGAAAGTTTTTACAACATGCCTAGTTGAGTCAAACAGACCCAGACTCACAAGAGTCATTACATTACAATAATCATTACAATAATCTCGTGCACTGCTGCCATGGCTCTCCAGGTGTCCACATTAGCACTTCTGTTTTACTGACAAATGGCCTAACTTGCAGGAAAAAAAAGGATTTGATGCATAAAATAGTTAGTACTCAATTAAATGAAAAAAAGCATTTTAACAGCTTGTTTCAAGCACCTTACGTCAGAGATCTGATAACAGTAATTATTTTTGAGCTTATCACAATCTTTTACAGGTAAGACCAAAAATGATCAACTTCAAAACAAACAGATAATGGAAGCTGAGAATAGCCAAAAATAATAAGAAGCCACTGTCCAGGACAGTGGATCAAATAAGAGTAACAACAAATAAGATCATATAAAGAATGAAAATGGTTTGTAAACAGGACAACTGCACACAAAACTAATAGTTGTGGCAGCTTTTCTGCAGGAACGAGGGGGGAAAGAATTGAAGTAGCAAGTATGGGGCACTGGAGGACCCCAAGGAAAACCCGCTGAACACTTGGTTTTTATACAAAGAAAGTTGCCTTCTAGGAGTTTCTACTAAGCTAAAGACACATAGTTGTGGAAAACTGCTCTCGTATTCCTTGCAGGCCTGAGAAAACTGGATTGCATCAAAGAAAATCTCCATGAAACTACTTTCCTTATTTAACACTATTCACAGAAACTCAGAAAGCCCAAGCATTTTGACCAGATCAGGATATCATCTCCTATACCAACAGATAAGCTCATTCTGAAAGTTATGTTCTGAATTGAACCATAAAAATATTCGAATTAAAAGAATATTCTATAGGGGAAAAAAGTCTCAGATCAGTTACTCTACAATTTCAGTCAGCTCAAGAAAACCAGTAAAGATGTTTAGAGAAAAATGTTCACAGGTTCTTTCGTAACAGCCCATGCATAGCTCTCATTAAATCAAATAATAATCTTCATCCTTAAATATCCTTGATTCTGTTGAAGGGTGAAGTTCGACTGCACTGAAGACTTTGTCTAACCTACTTCTTTTTTCTAAACTTGCTGACAATGAAGGAGAAGGGGAGTTGTGATACCGTAGAGAAAAATGAATAATTTTTAATGTGATTTCTTCATTCGTAAGAAATGCAGACCTTTAAGTTGTACAGAATTAATACTATGACTATCCTATATGTTCTTCTACTTGTTGATTAGCATTTTATAGGATTGAATAGCATGTTCTAACTTAACAGTTAACCCTGGGCAGTCCTCAGTGGTTGAAATACACCAATACTGGAGTTTATGCATGTGCACATTGATACACACACACTTTACTAGTTCTCAAAGGTAAGAGAAGATGCTTACTACCTTCCAAAGAATACAGAGAGCATTTGACCTACTTTACAGTCACAACTAAGCCATACTCATAGTTTCACTGCAATCACAGCTGTCACCTGCTGTTAAAAACAGTTGCATTAACATGGGCAAGGATTAGCAAACAAGAATTAGCAAGGTAGCATCCTGTCTAAAAGATGTTTCCAAGTCATCACATTCTTGATACTACAGTCTTTCTGCTCCATAACTTTGGGGAAAAAAAAAAACCGCGATCTGTATGGAGCAGTTAACACAGTAATCAAATGAGGTCCCTTCACTTACTTGCAGAACTTCAAATTGTTAAGGATTTCTGGTGTCTTAATGCTGTTGTCAATCTTTCCTCCATTCTTTCAGTACTTTTTATTTAGATCGCACCGTTTGTAACAAAAGCCATCTCATACAAACTCCCAGCCACCGTGTGTCAGCCCCCAGGTGCTCCAGCAATACAGATCAGAAAAACTGTGAGCCATATGTCAGACAAGACTGTGCCCTTAAGTCCCTTAGGGGTCAATGGCTGATAATGTTCTCCCTCGCTTTTTGGCATATGTCTACTCCCAGCTTATCGAAAGGTTAGTCCAACACGCTGGGATCTGAGAATCACCTATTATGCTAATGGTGTAAGGATTCAAAATTCTTCAAGGAATTACCAACAAAAGGCATAGCAACCAGATTAACAAAAAGTCACAGTGGCACAGCAGTACTTTTACTTATGATTAGGAGTTAGTTCTTTCGGTGTTTTTCCACCTCTTACTTTAATTAACAGAGTTTACTTGAATACTTTTGAAACATATACAAACCTGACAAAGCTGAGAGGGTCCAGAACGACACCATCATATACTATACACAGTATATTTAAAGCCTTCACTCAAAGATTCAGATGCAGTCATCTGGTTACAGGGCAGCTAGAAATGCCTCAGATCTCTCACCTGGGCAACAGTGGTCTCATCTGTGAGACGTCCTCTGGCTGACATTTAGAGCAGCCAAATGGAAGAGCTAATGGAGATAGTGAGCAGAGGGCAAATCACTGGGGAGTATGAACTCTAATATTTGATTAAGTAACCATCTGAGTAACTTGACCTAACTGGACTTATTTCCAGAAGGAAGTCAGACTAGTTGTCTTCCTGTTGTCTTCCCAACCTACAGTCCTATGACTCTACAAAGAGGTGATTTACACGGTATCTTGTAGAAGCAACAGCTGATCTCCCTCCTGTGTCATTTTATGACTATGGTTTCTCAGTTTCCCACAGTAGTTCAGTAGCAGCCTTGGATCTATCTTCTTTACAGCCTCCTGCAGATACTGGAAAACTGCTGATATGTTCCCCTAAAGCCTTCATTTTTTCCAGGCTGAAGAAGCTGAAGTTTCTCAGTCTCTTATCATAGAATGGCCTGGGTTGAAAAGGACCACGATGATCATCTACCTTCAACCCCCCTGCTATGTGCAGAGTCGCCAACCACCAGCCAGGCTGCCCAGAGACACATCCAGCCTGGCCTTGAATGCCTCCAGGGATGGGGCATCCACAACCTCCTTGGGCAACCTGTTCCAGTGTGTCTGCTCCTCTCTGTGAAAAACTTCCTCCTAATATCTAACCTAAACCTCCCCTGTCTCAATTTAAAACCATTCCCCCTTGTCCTATCACTATCCACCCTCACAAACAGCCGTTCCCACTCCTGTTAACATGCCCCTTCAAGTACAGGAAGGCCACAATGAGATCTCCCCAGATCCTTCTCCAAGCTAAACAAGCCCAGTTCCCTCAACCTTTCCTCATAGGAGTATTAAAGTAACTCTCATTGTAAGAAAGATTCCCAACTCAAGCTGTTGTCACTTGGCAGCCACCTGTAGAAGCTGCACAAAAGGCAAAGGCTGCTGAACACTTCTACAGAATTACGATTATTAGCTAAAAGTCACTAAGGCAAAGGATAAGAATTCAAATAGCTTATTCTCTGTACCCCAACTACAAGAAACATTTTTATCTTACATATAGGTCTAAATAAAAATGAGAACAACATGATTCTCTAAGCAAAAATGTGATTTAAAAAACCCTTTCAAATGGTCTGCATTCAATCATCATAGAGAAACTTGCTTATAAGTGGTAAATATGCAAGCAGAATGGTGATTTGGGAAATAGGATGAATAACAAAAGGCTCCACTGCAACATCATCTCACACTGTCTGCAGGAAAACCTCCTGGTGGAAAGCAGTAGTTAGAACTATATTTGTGGCTTATACATCAGATTTACCTTAACCGATTCCATTCAGATAGGCATTTAAAATAAAAGCATTCAAAAGGAGGATGTTTAAGTGACCTGAACATCTTCTGAGTCTATCATGACAACAAATGCTACTTTAGTGAAAACAGGAGATGTTTCCATGAGTTAAAAGTATGTTGATTAAACACAAAAATCAAAGAACCTGGCTTCCTTTATTCTTGTACAAACATGCCCAGATGACCTCAATTAACCTGTACTCTGGGAAAGTCCAGAACTCTTAATCCCATTTTCTCATGCAGTAGCAGCAGTTTGATGTTAAAAAATCCACCTCCACCACACTGCCCTAAATCTCCTTTTCTCTAATGCTCTCATTAGTCCTGTAACATCTCCCACGGAGCACAGCATATCCCCCTAGAACTTCTATTGTTCTCAGGATTACACTTGCTATTTTAAAGGCCTTGTTATCTTGAGCTACAAATATATATATATAATTTTTCTCTCGACACAACTACTGTTACATGCAGAATTGTCTTTGTGTCATGAGGGAACTACAAACCCAAGCCATGTTGCAATTCTGCTTGCTTTAGGATTTTCATCTTCTGTAAAGTCCTCACCCTGGATTTGGTCCTTAATTATTCAGTAATGCTCGCTTTCCCTCAGCTCCTCAATTATCCTCCTTGATTTATTTTCTGATTGATCCTGTTTTCTGCTGAGTGGTTGAAAAAATACTGTCAAGTGGCCAGGTTTTTTATGTAACGCAGCCTGGCTCTTAAACAATGTCAATTTTTATTCCAGTAAACCAATCTCTCAGCCAAAACTATGCAAGTTGTCATGAAAAAGCTGTTGAGATAATGGTGCTTTTTTTCTTAATTAAATTGATTTAGCCTCCCATTCCACTTTACCTTTGAAGCCTTCTAAAATTTTAATAACATGTTGGAAAAGTAAACATAAGCTTAAAGCCACCCAACTGAAAACAAGTAGCCCCTACAATTCAATCCCAGCTTACATTGCTATCAGAACATTAACTTGACTTCAGGAAGCGTGGGAAGCTTTTGGGAAAGCATCCGTTCAACAAGAAAAGGATTTGAAAACAGCTGAAACAGTTCTGAAAGAGCATAAGCTGAATTCAAGGCACGAGGAGTCCACCATCGCTACCCGCAGTTTCACAACCTGGACTCATCAAAAATCCAAAATCCAGAGATGTTTAAGTGAAAATAAAAGTCAAATTTAGATAGCCAATACAATTCATACACAATCTCTGAATTTCTTACTAATGGCAGCCTTCCAATACTTGAAAGAGGCCTACAGGAAGGCTGGGGAGGGACTTTTTATAAGGGCAAGTAGTGACAGGATGAGAGGAAATGGCTTCAAACTGGAAGAGAGTGAATTTAGACTAGATATCACAAAGAAATTCTTTACTGTGAGGGTGGTGAGACACTGGAACAGGTTGTCTAGAGAGGCTGTGGATGCCCCATCCCTGGAAGCGCTCAAGGCCAGGCTGGATAGGGCTTTGAGCCCTTCCCTAGTCTAGAGGGAAGTGTCCCTGTCTATAGCAGGGGGGTTGAAACTGGATGATCTTAAAGGTCCCTTGTAACCCAAACCATTCTATTATTCTATGATCTGGTGGCACGTTGGTAATACAGAGTGGCTTGGATGGGCAAAAACCCCGCACCCCTTGTACAAGAAGTTCCAAGTGAATCATCACTAAGAAAAGCTCCACACAAACAGGTGGGGGCAAACAACCCCTGGCCTGCCAGCCCCCAGGCAGTACCACTACACGGTCTGAACAAACACCAACCATCACCTCATCAGCCTCTTAGGAATAACATCACCAGCATAAAAATGCTTCCTGATACAAACAAGACCAAGAGGAAAGCTGCATTTTGTAAGCAGTGAGCTTCCTAAAATCTACCAGAGAATAAAAGTGAGATTCCCAAATCCACCAACTCCACCTTGCTTTAAAGGTAAGTTATCCATCAAGATGTAGCAGTGACAATATTTACAGTTTGCAGGCCAACTCTTGAAACAAATGCCTAGCCAGAACACTTTTCCTACTTCACAAGAATAAATTAAGGAATGAAAAAGTTGAGATCTCTCCACAGTAAGCATTGTCATTACCAAGCAGAGATCTCAAGTAAGAAACAATTCAATAGCAAGTCTCAAAGCAAGTTGGGTAACTATTAAAACACATCAAGAAAACAGACAACAGAGTGGGAGAATAGAACAGAAAAATGGCACTATCCACCCTTCCCAGTACACACAGAAGATAATCATTTAGCTAAGATTCTAGACCAAAACCCAAGATTGACTGTTAACGTTTGTCTAAAATCAATCCTAAGACTGAAAGTTATCAGCTGGCAGCCTGACACTTCAGATGCCTGCACTAAACTTCTGGCACCAGCACAGAGCATGCCTGCTCTATGTATGCTATACGTATAAAACGGAAAAAAAAACACCCTTATTTTCTTATGTGGCATTTTGACTTTAGTTTATAAGCTACCTGCAGCAGAAGCAAAGCATACTGCATAAGTATGGGTCTGAAGTTCAGTGCAGTCTTTGCACGAGAAATCCCAGTAAACAAAAAAAATGGCAGAGTAATTTGCAGTCCAAGAACATCCATCAGTCGCTATCAAGAATGATGTGCTTTATGCCTCGTTAAACAGTCCATGATGATTTATTTACAATATTCAAAAATAAAGGAGCCTTGGAAAATATAGTGAAATTAAATTAGCAAATTTCTTGTACCACAAGAATGTTATTTGAGTAGTAAACATCAAAAATGCATTCATATACAGCATCTGGATGAAAGATTTCTCAGGGGGAAGAGATTACCATCAAACATAACCGAGGTTTTGTGATGAGACAGAGAAATTGCTAACCCTCAGCAACTCATACTGCAACAGTTTGTGCACAAAGGGTTCTGAATGACAAACGTACATCCAAGAACTAGACTAACAGAGGAAAGACACTGTCCCCCCAGAATTAAATAGGTGGAAGGAAGGAGCCATCACTACCCTTCCAACAGTTGGAAAGCACTGAAATTAAACTTCACCACCTGTTCCTCCTTCCACTACCAATAATGCTGATACAACAAAAGAAGCCTCCGGCCATCCTTCTGCACTTCTCTCAATCTTGAGGAGAATCGAGGCCCTATGCTCTGAGAGCACAAGCACCTCTGCAGAGGGATAGGGGTATTCCTGGCACAGGACAGCAGTACTGAGGCATTAACTGGCAGTGCTCCTCCAGCTCGGAGAACTGTCAGCACTGAGCGCTGCGAGGACAGGCTCTGCAGGCAGCTGGGCTCCACTCACACCCAAAGCTGTGTTCTGGCTCGAGCTGAGTCACAGCAACCAGGCTGACCAGCTGGACTGGAGCTCCAGAGGGAAGCAGAGGCAGCAAGCACACTGTGCTGCAGATACATGATGCCAACACACCGACGGAGAGAAATGCGAGATCAGATTTAAACCAGTGTTTAATTTTCAGTGTCAGCTTTCAGAGGTTTGCTGACGAGATCATTCCTGATGTTCTTCAGTCTCAAACCATAGAATTTTACTGCGTAACTCCCCACTTTGTCTCTCAGCTTTCCTGGCATGAGGAATGAGCTTTTCAAGGAGGGACAGCAATATCATCACAATAAAAGCAATCCTTCCACTGACTTCGTTTCATCCTGACTCACTTTGACACTAAGAAAGTAGAGTGAGCTACAAATCCTGACAAAATAACTTCAATCACAAGTCACTTCACAAGTTGCAGGAGGACCAGTGAGAGTTTCTGTACACATTATACACTGCATGCACTATACACGTAGACAAAAGAATAGCAAACAGGTTGTCCAGCAGCTAATACTCATTGAGGCACAGAAATGTAACCAGTTAAACACCGCCCTTGATTTTATCAGAGCCAATTTCAAAGAAACATAAAGCATTATAACCCTCCGAATTGCTGTCAGAACAGGTGAGCTCTGAGGGCTAAACCACATAAATTTCCCAGTGAAAGGACTTACCAAGGACACTTAAGAGCAAGACTGATAACAAAAGTCAACTTAGATTACACATCACACACATGCTGCTCCCAGGATTTGAGAAGATAAAGTGGTTTTGGAAATATCTGCACAGATATTTTCTCGTACAATGTAAAGCTTCAGAAAGTTCTCTTTGTGACCTGGATCACCACTAGGGTTATGGGGAACTAGGTGGAGTTTGCAGTTAATCCACTTATTTGCTTGTTCACCTCTTGTTCATTGGAGAGGAAAGAAGAAAACTCTAAGCACTGGAAACACAGTTCAAATTCACTTGAATCAGGATTCAGGTTGGAAGGGACCTCAAAGCTCACTCAGCCCCAACCCCATGCCATGGGCAGGTCTGCCAGCCACCGGGGGTCAGCCTGTCCAGGGCCCCAGGGATGTGCCTCCAAGGATAGGGTACCAGGGCCTCACCACCCTCTCAGTGAAAAACTTCCCTGACACCTAATCTAAGTTTCTCCTCTTTTACTTTTAAACTGCCACTATCTGTCCATGCCAGTCTCCCTCCTGTTTATCAGCTCCCTTCAAGTACTGGAAAGCTGTGACGAGGTCTCTTCTCCAAGCCATCACCCCTGGCTCCCTCAGCCTGTCCATACAGGAGTCAAGTCTCAGAGTCTCAGCTGTACCATTACATGGAGTCCTAACACATAAACCTCTCTAAGGTCAGTGGGAATTTCTGAAAAAGCGTCACAAAGAAAGGCGGTTTTTTTATGTTTTTTTTGTTTTTTTTCCTATAGAAATAATCAGAAGACGTGATGCAAACATAACAACAAAGCCACGTGAACGCCTGTGAATTCCCGACTTCTGTCAACCAAACGGCACCCTACTAGAAAAACTTTAGCTGGAAAGGTAGGCTTGGTGCTCTGCAGCAACATTCCCACTGCCTCCCCTCCATCAGGGCTGACCGGGCCGCCGACGGGGAGAAGCACACGCACCAAACCCAGCCCTGAGGGGAGGCGCCCCGCAGCAGCACGGCGCCGGCCGCCACAATCGCACGGCAGCGGAGGCCCAGCGCTCAGCCGCAGCCGCTCCGCGAGCGGGACGGCGACGGCGCGGACGGGCCCTCGGAGACCCGGGGCGGGGATGAGGGCCGTGCCGTCCCCCGGCAGGGCGTCCCCCCGCGCCCGGCGCGCTCACCAGAAGAGCAGGTTGGCGCAGACGAAGCCGCCCAGGCTGTGGAGGGGCCGCTCCCAGCTCAGCGCCGCGGCGATGCAGCAGCCCACCGCCAGACCCGTCTCCCCGAGCAGAGCCGCCGCCCCGGCCCCGCCCGACACCTCCGCCGGGGCTGCATCCCGCGGGCTCTCCGGCCGCTCCCGCCCGCCGCCGTTCTCCCCGCCCGTCTCCGGCTGCCGCGGCCGCGCGGGCGCCGCGCTCGCCATGGCTGGGTGGCGGCGGCCGGGCCGGGCTGGGCTGGGCCGGGACGGGACGGGCCGGGCGGGAGGCGGGGCGGAGCGGGACAGCGGTTCCCTTCCCGTGCCCCCACCCCGATCGGCGGCGCTGACGTCACCGCGGCAGGTGTCACGAGGGGCTGCGCGTGCGCGTGGCAGGTGCATGGGGAGGGCGGGGCTGAGGGCGGCGCCTAGCGGTGGCGGGTAGCGGGTAGCTGTCAGCCGTCAGCCGCCGACCGTCAGCCCGACGTACAGCCCGGGTCATACAGTCGTTTAGGTTGCAAAAGACCACCAAAATATCCAGTCCAACCATTAAATCATCCCCACCGTGCCCGTGTCATATCTTCGTGTTTCTCGAACGCACCCAGGGGCAGTGACGCCACCGCCTCCCTGTGCAGCCCGTTCCCGGCTCTCACTGCTCTCTCTGAGAAGAAAATTTTTCCTGATATCCAACCTGAACCTCCCCTGGCGCAACCCGAGGCCATTCCATCTTATTACACAGGAGAAGAGGCCAACTTCAAACCCCGGAGAGTGTAGCTGCTGTGATACATCCCTTGAGCATCAATCGCTGAACAGGCAAAATGGGATTCAAAGAGCGTGCCTGTCAGCGTAAGCTGCATGAAATCTGGTAACTCATTAAATACTTGGCTCCTGCAGCGAAAACTCACAGAAATACAGTAATTTTGGATTGTAGATTAACATCTATTTCAAGCTTAATTGGGTACACACCCTCCTACACTTGACCAGTGCAGCGAAAGTAGCCCTCTTCACTTAGAGCTGAACATACCTCTTATTTTTCTGAGGTAAAGAAAGACAAAAGATTGAGGAGTTGGTTCAGCTGTCCTTGGCTGTGGGTTTCCAGATCTTCTGTGTGGTTTGAGCAGATGACCTTGGGAAGGAGTTCTGTTGCTTATGATTCCACACGCCCATGAGTGTATGAAAGTGATTAGGTGTTGTTTATGAAGATCTGAAAGAGTAAAAGGAAAGAGGCAGGCTTTCCTTGTAACCCAACAACACAAGAATGGAAAAGTAAGGCCTGGGAAGGAGCTTCAGCAAGGCTGGAGCAACAAATACTTTGTTGTTTTGCTTCAGTCCTTTCCTGATGGATGGAACTTTGCTCAAAAAAGACTTCATCAAGACAACATGCCCTTCCAGTGCTGGCAAATAGGCAGCTGTCTCATAGGGGTGCAGGCTGCTGCTTAGCTGCTGAGCTCTCTGATGCTGCTCCAGCACCTCTCCTGGTCTGTAGGGTGCAGTGGATGCCGGCAAATCCTGAATGTCTCTTTTGGGGAGTGGGAGTAGAGGCAATTTTATGAGTATGTGGGAGTAAAAATAGGGACCTCTGACAAGGAGGAAAAGCAGTTCTCCTTCTTTGAAGCCATTTTAGGATGATTTGTTGTGTGTGCCAAGCTGCTTGTTGTGGTTAATGCTGTCTATAATACTATCAAACCTTCCCCAGCTTAGCCAGTAACAGCTATCTTTCCCTTGCCAGCGTTCAGTTATTTTGGTATTGTGGGCTGACCTATTCAGGATCTAAGTCTAGCTGACTCCAAACATCTACGAGATAAGCTGGGATAGAAGTCAGGTGTTGCCCATGCACTGTAAAGTGAGTGTGCGATAGTTAGCCACAGAAAGCACCTTTGGGTTAAAATATTTACATTTGAGTTTAACCAACATTAGGTCTTAGTTTGTATTGAATTTGTGAAATGCTGATAAAGGTATTATAGTCCTATGGCCCTAAGGATTACAGCCATGGCAGATTTTAGGTAAGTGACCCTGTCCGGTATTCCATGCTTTTTAAAAAGATTGGAATATGATTGAATGCCTCTGCACTTAGACTCCACATCATTGGCCCTTTGATTAAATCAGACCCAAGGAGTTCAAGGATCCCCTGCTCCCCAGAAAACAGGGATGATGAAGGGTGTTTTCAGAGGGCAGGGCAAGCTATAGGTACACAACTCTTCCATATATTGATTAAACTTGCTTCTGTTCTGCACTACAGGCCTGTGCTTTCCTGACCTATGCCATAAAGGGTATGAATGGAAATTAGTGAAAAAGTCTCCCAGAATAGTTTCTGTTATTTAGCTAATGGAAAACATGCCTCATGTATTGATGGATGACAGCTTTTTTTTTCCACTGTTGATAGTTAGTGGTGTGATTTATATGACTGAGCTTGGTCTGATTTATGTGACTGAACTTACTGAAAGCACTCTGGTATAAACATCAGTGTGAGAGAAAAGATGGCTCATTCATTTGTGAAGCACTGCATTTTAGATGTTAAATGTGGCAGTAAATATGCTCTCTGGCCTTGATCTGTCTGTAGTTTGATGTTTTGACTGCTTGAGTTTAAAAGGTTTGTGTGCTATCTGTGCAGGAAGAAATCTAGGATTGGTACCCAGTGCACAGCTGCATACAGAATTAGAGTAGAGAGTGCAGTTCTGGTGTCAAGGACTGTGATGTAAATGATGGATGAAGCCAGAGGAGAAAGATTTCTAAGTGGTTGCATGAAAGGAACTTACAGTTATCAAAGCCTTCTAATGCTTCTGAAATACGTTTGAAAATTCTGACATCAGCACGGAGTAACAATGTTGATTTCAGGATTCCAGCTCAAATTGATATGCAGTAATCAAAAATATCTTCAGTGGAAAATGCATAGCTTGATATTTATAGACAAACTGACAGCATTTTTTGAGAATTTTGAAGTTTAGCTCCTGAATATGTTTTTGTGCAGTGTAGTGCATTGTCCTGGATGCTGACCTACTAGGAGTTGCCTTTAGACCTGATGTATTGAAAATGATCTCTTTTTGGGGGAAAAATTATACACAGAGTAATTTTTCTTTGTAACTAAAGTAGTTAGTCTTTCACCACTTGACAATAAACTGAATCCAAAGAAGACTGTGAATTCTTGCTGTCACAGTCAAATCCCATGCTCAATGAATCTGATACTTTAAAAGCTTTGATGGCTATCTATCTTTTGCACTGTCTCTCCATTGTATGAGGTGTCAGTATGTTGTCGAATCACACATCCGGAAAAAGATATTGTGTGGAACTAAGGAGTGTTTCTGGTCTGATGTCAAGGTCAAAAAGGGTCTTTCCAGCTTAAATTGCTGCCCCATTAGGTAATTACAAATGTTTGTCACAACCAGTTATATAGATGATTTTAAAACCAATAAACCAATGAAGGTTAAGAACAAAAACAAGACACATCTTTAATTAAAAAAGAACATTTATTAACGAGTGAAAGTGTATTAAGCGTGCAATCTGACAAAACATGAATGATTGAGGTTCATGTTTACCTCTCAAGATCTATGAAAGATCGGAATCTAATCCAGATGACAAGGACAGATCTCTAGAGGTAAACAAGAACCTTGATATGCTACGCATATTGTTTAACATTGTTAAAAAATGACTTTTGAAAAGTCTGTTCTGTATTTTCCAGTTTGCTTCTTTTTAATAGCTATTAAGAGTGGGCACTTCTCAGAAATGAAGACAACAAAAATCAAACTACAGAACAACAGAGCACTTCGATGTTTTGTTAATCTCTTTCACTCTCTCTCAGCCTGTCTTCTGTTGTGACAGTGCTTTGAGCCAAACACGGCTTGTCTGTTTAGTAATTCCCTACTGAACTTCTCTTCCAAGTGCTGCTTGGATTTATGTTCTTGGATGCAACAGTGTCGAGGAGTTCCATAGTTCTGCCACCTGTTGTCTAGATTTACCTCTCCTTTTAAGCTTGCTTTCTGTTTGCTTTGTTTCATCACAGACTCAAACAGTAACATCACTTGGAAGGAACAGCTGGAAGATGTTTGGCCTGACCTTTTTCCCCACATGGATTACTCAAAACACCTTTGTAGTTGTTGATTTCAGGTTGTTTCATGTCATGCCCATGTTTGTTCTGAATGTCTCCAAGGGTTGTAGATACTGCACAGTGCTCTGGGCTGCCTGCTCCAGTGTTTGGCCCCTTCATTGTAAAGAATCTTTTATTATCTATTCAAAATTTCTAATTCTGCAATCTTTGTTAATTACCTCTCTTTTATCTTCTGTGCACCCTCGAAGAGAAGGACTCTGACTCTCTCTGCTCTATAACCTACACAAGGTACTTGGCAAGTAGATGCCCATGAACCTAGTACAAGATCTTGCATCTGGCTTGGTGCAGTCTCAAGCACAGACACAAGTTAGGCAGAGAACGGCTTGACTGCAGCCCTGAGGAGAAGGATTTGGGAGAGTCAGTTGAAGAAGGATTCAACATGAGCCGGCAATGTGTGCTTACAGCCCAGAAGGCCAACTATATCCTGCGTTGCATTAAGAGAAACGAGGTGATTCTGCTTCTCCACTCTTGTGAGACCCCATCTGGAGTAATGTTTCCAGTTCTGGGGCCCCCAACACAAGAAGGACATGGAGCTGTTGGGGCAGATTCAGAGGAGGGCCATGAAGATGATCAAAGGGCTGGAGCACCTCCCCTGCGAGGACAGGCTGAGAGAGCTGGGGCTTTTCAGCCTGGAGAAGGGAAGGCTCTGGGATGATCTTATGACGGCATTCCAGTACCTGAAGGGGCCTACAGGAAAGCTGGTGAGAGACTTATAAAGCCATGTAGCAACAGGATGAGGAGAAATGGCTTTAAACTGGAAGAGGGTAGATTTAGACTAGCTCTATCAGGAAGAAATTCTTTACTATAAGGGTGGTGAGACTGAGATTTCAGGAAAAAATTCTTTACTGTGAGGATTGTTATGCATTGGAATTGGCTCCCCAGGGAGGTGGTTGAGTCACCATCCCTGAATTTGTTTAAAAACAGTTTGGATGTGGTGCTCGGGGACATGATTTAGTGGAGGGTTGTTAGAATTAGGGTTAGGTTGCAGTTGGACTTGATGATCTTTAAGGTCTTTTCCAACCTGACCCATTTTATGATTCTATGATTCTGTGATACACTGGAACAGGTTGCCTAGAGAGGTTGTGGAAGCACTCCTGGAATGCCTGGAAGCACTCAAGGCCAGGCTGGATGGGGCTCAAGCAACCTGGTCTAGAGTGAGGTGTCCCTGCCTATAGCAGGGCGTTTGGAACTAGATGATCTTAAAGGTCCCTTCCAACCCAAGCCATTCTATGATTCTATGAACCTTCTGTCTTCAAGAGTGAACAAACCCGACTCTTTCAGTCTCTCCTTCTGGGGAGCCTTTGGCCTCCTTCCAGTACACCAGCAAGTGTCTAGTATTGGGCAGCCCAAAACTGGACACTGTATTCCTTATGTGGTCTCATAAATGGTGGAAGGAGAGGAAGAATTACTTCCCTTGTCCTATCAATGACAACTGTCCTATCAATTGTATGATTACTGACTCTGTATCCAGTTGTCACCATGCCACTTACTAAGTTGTCTGTGTTCTGAGACTGAAGAGTCCTATTGTAATCATTCTTTGAATGGCAGCACTTTTGCGCCAGTAATTATCTTTGTTGCTCCTCCCTGAACAATTCCAGTTCTAAGATACCTTTCTTCTTCAGTTCTAGTCACATCAGCACTGCATTTGAAATGGGAGGAGATCATAGATTTAAATAGTTTCATACTAATGCTCTGTGTTTTGCTCTGTGCCTTTTGCAACAATTTCTAACATCTTTCTTTCTTTTTGTTTATTTGTGTATTTATTTATTTTTACTGGTTCCAAATATTGAGTTGATATTTTCCAGGAACTGCTAAAACCTCACAATTTTGTCCTTTACTGATATTGATCAGTCCAGAGCTTGTTGCTGCACAGTTGAATCTGGGATTGATTTTTCCCCACACCTCACCTAGTGCTGCAGAACCCCTGCAGAACTTCAGTGTTGGTCTCCTTCCTGTGTTGAGAATGAACCATTCTGCCTCATTGCCCCTTCCCTATCTACTAGCC
The DNA here is from genome assembly GCA_037305975.1 of Chrysolophus pictus. Classification (NCBI taxonomy): domain Eukaryota; kingdom Metazoa; phylum Chordata; class Aves; order Galliformes; family Phasianidae; genus Chrysolophus; species Chrysolophus pictus. Next base: position 23,093,425 of record CM074577.1, on the reverse strand, counting down.
AATTATTTTCCCACATCAGAGCTTTGCTGCTTCTGTGGCTACATGCCTTCCTTAAGAGCCTTAGGTGATGGATTTGGCCAAAAGCCTTCTGGAAATCCACCTAAAATTATGTCCCTAATTCACAGTTCATTGACACCATCAAAGAACTCCAAGCTTCTAGGACAGAGCTTTGTTTTACAGTCTCTTCTGCTCCTTCCCAGTAGAATATATTTCTTCAGGTGCCCAATAGTTATACTGCTTATTTTAATTCTTCCTAATTAACATTAAAGTCTTTTGTTCCCTGGATCACCTGAACTCTTTCCAAAGACTAGTGTCCTATGTGATATACTTGCTGTGTACCTTTCTTTTATCCTGTTTCTGCTGGAAGCTTCCTGGATGCTTTTGTGGTCTTTCTCACTGTTCACAAACTTCTGATATCTGATATAGTTCTGGTTAAAATGTAGAGCAACTTCACAATTAATAACTGCCAAAGAGTTTTTCGCCTTTGACACCCACCCTCTGAGCTTTTCAGCATCTGAAAGGTCTCTCTATTGCAGAACATTTATTCTTTTTATTTAAATGGGATTTACCATAATATTAAAATAGATAGCAGGAATGAGTTCATTGTTGTCCTATGTTACTGCATCACGCAGTTAGGTCTGTGTTGCATCTACTGAAGGATTTTACATACAAGTGTGCGTATCTATTAAAATGGCAGGCACTAATGTCCTATTCCACCCTCGTCCCCTGTCACGTGCTTCTGAAACACAGGATTCAGCTTAATATTCCAGGTCTTGTGCTTCAGTACAGATATATTTCAGTTGTTGTAACTGATAGTAGCTGAAGGAAATGCAGGGAAATTCAAAGCCACAGTTGGCAGCTTGAGAGAATGTGAATCACCTCCCAGAAATACTTTTAGAGGCTGCCCTCTGCTGTTTCTTTCAGCCATCAGCTTTGCATCTGACTTCTTTGTTCTTGAAGTACTGTTGTGTATCAAATACAGTATAGCATATCTTGTCTAAAGTTATATTTTTCAAGAACATTAGTCAATGAGGCCTTCTTTATGGAGGACTGTATGCTGCTTAGTGCCTACTAATTTTTACTTCTGTCGTGCTAATAAATTTGCTCATCCTTCTTTATCTAAAAAAGAAGGACAATTTGTGGAAGAAAATAATTTTAAGAAACGAAGCCTAACACTTTGTTATCAGGAGGACTATGCCTCTCCTGGCATTTTAAAGTTATAATGATCTGGAAAATATAGCAGTGGCTGGGAGTGGAGAGATCTGCCCTCTACTTCATGGAATCTTAGAATCATAGAATCACAGAATGGCTTGAGTGAGAAAGGACCCCAAGGATCATCAAGCTTGGACCACTCCGCCACATGCAGGGCCACCAACCTCCAGATCTGATACTAGAGCAGGCTGCCCAGGGCCCCATCCAACCTGGCCTTGAACACCTTCAGGAATGGAGCATCAACAGCCTCCCTGGGCAGCCTGTGCCAGCACCTCACCACTCCCTCTGTGAAGAACTTCCTCCTGACATCCAATCTAAACCTTCTCTCCATGAGCTTAAAACCATTCCCCCTTGTCCTGTCACTGCTTTGTAAAAAGTTGATTCCCTTCCTGTTTACAATCCCCTTTTAAATACTGGTAAGGCTGCAATGAGGTCTCCTTGCAGCCTTCTCTTCTCCAGGCTGAACAAGCCCAGCTCCCTCAAGCTGTCTTCGTAGGGGAGGTGCTCCAGCCCTCTGATCATCTTTGTGGCCCTCCTCTGGACCCTCTCCAACAGCTCCACATCTTTCCCGTGTTGGGGGCCACCCCCTGGATGCAGTACTCCAAACGGGGCCTCATGAGGGCAGTGTGGAGAGGAACAATCACCTTCCTGTCCCTGCTGGCCACCCCTCTTCTTAAAGAACCCAGGACACCTTCTGAGATGCAAAAGCAAACTGCTGACTCACGTTCAGTTTTTCATCCACCAGGACCCCAGGTCCTTCTCTGCAGGACTACTCTCAAGGAGTTCAGGAGTTCATCTCCCAGTCTGTATAGATATCTGAGGTCACTCTGACCCAAGTGCAAAACCTTGCACTTCGTTACGTTGAACCTCATTAGGTTCACATGGGTTCACTTTTCGAGTTTGTCAGGGTGCCTAGATGGCTTCACTTCCTTCTAACTTCAGCATCCCTGTTGTCCTGCTGAGGGGAAGATTGCATTGCTTCCTTGTGTCTTCCTGACCTGCTCTTTGTCTTCTCTATTTGATTGAAGTTTTTGCAGATTAAAGTCTTTACTGACCTCATAATGTGTGTTTGCACGGTGCCAAGCATAATAAACAGGGTGCAATCTCAATCAGATTTCCCAGGTACTTTCCCAATATAAATAATGAAAAGCACAAAAACTTGTAATTTACAAATCAAAGCCGTGGTTGATTTCTAAAACAAATCTTAAGAGAAGTCTGTGCTTGCAAAAGCTTGTGTGCGACCTTAAAATGAAACGACTCGTCTGAGGTTATGAGACAGCTTAGAGTATACATAATTACACTGGGTTGTGGTAGACAATATTAGTTGGTAGGATGAAATGAAAACGTGGTATTTTTAACACCATGTGTGCACAGATGTACATTTATGGGAAAAATTTATATGCACAGCATAGTAAGTGAAACTGGAGTTTCCAAGTTCAGATTTCTCAATCTTTTCTCTTGTAACAATGAAATGTTTGTTTGGCAGCTTGAATTCATTGGGCCCATTGGCCCTGTAAGCTAAAACAAGGTAGTACAAGAGAAAAAAAAATTAAGAACAAAAAATTGACACAATCGTGTGAATGTTGATGCTGTTTCTTATGCAGAACTATTAGACCTTGGTAGTTTTTTCCTTCTCCACTAGGTTATGCTGCTTCTCAATGTCAATGAACTCCCAGCTGTAACCCAGCTATGAAGTAATGAATGCCTGTACGCTTATTGGGCAGTTTTAGTTTTTTCTTCTGTCAGGATGCTCTCACACCCCTGCAAGAAATACTTCTTTCCGCATGGTTAGTATGTGTGACAGCAATAGTAAATGCTCCTTTCTCAAATGCAGTATTCTTTTCTGGTTTTACAGAATTGAGCTAGCATAACAATGCACATTTCCACTTTCTGAGTTGTTGATGTGGTGTTACACCGTTGCTTGGATAATACAATTGGATCAAAGAAAATACTTTAACGTAACTGTCTAGGATCTGAGACAAAGGATTTTCTGGAAGAAAATGTATGTTCACAGGTTACAGTTGAAACCTGTTAAGAAACCACTTAAAACAGATGTTTTTAGCCTAGAAATCATACTTTTCAGCCACCTCATGAAATAATTATGCAACAATTCATAGGTGTTGTTCAACTCCAAAATGTCTTGAGTTCCTGTCCGTTTAATCACGATGCAGAAATTTAATAACATTAATTGATTTTCATCTAATTCTGGACCAAATTACTGTAACCCCTTATATAGATTTGCTGTTTGAATGTGTATGAGGAAGAGTCAGTAATGACTTCATGCACTGAATATGTGAATAGCCAGAACTGCAGTGCCCACTGCTGTCAGGCAGAGTGCTGTCAAGTCTGCTCTGCTAAGGCTGCATGAGGGCTGGGGACTGTCAGCATGCTCTGGGGAAGGACAGAAGGAACAAGGAATTTCACTTGGGAATAGATAGTTGGAGGCCTGGAAAAGTGCTTGTCATTCACTGTGGCTTTCTGCGGAGAGGACTAGATGATCTTCTGGACGGAGTAAGAGAAATGAGATGTGAAAAACAATGAAAAAAGTATTACTTATAAACTAATTTTAAGAATTTATGGAGTAAGTTGAAGGCTTGTCAGTTGACTGCATTTGGCACTTTATCCCCCTTTCATCTTTATGCATATAAAATTCCAATGAAGAACTAAAGGCATGTCACTATCAAAAAGGCAAGTAAGGTAGGTAAAGTAATTGCAGTAGGTAAGAATACTGTTGTTACAAAGCAACCGTAAGGGGTTTAAGACACTGCACAGTTCTATCTCTCTATCATCTTTATCAGATGTTGGAAAATGCTATAAGGCTGATGAAGGGGAACGAAGAACATGCTTTTGAGAGAAGTTGGTTTAAAGGAAGTTTCAGCTTGAGTAGTCTTGTAAATGAAGGCTGGAAGATGATGCAACTACTAATTATCATTATATATTAGGAAGGAGGAGTGGGTTTATTTTATTGGTATCTCCTTTCTCCAAACCCACTCATATTTAATGCATTTTTCATTTCATGGCTGCCCATGATGAATGAAGATGTTGGTATGTCTGAGAAACAGCCTGAGTAGATACTGCTTGTCCTAATCAAACGTCTGTTGGACAGCAGCAATGAAGAAAGGACTCCATTTTCCTGTTCTGATGCAGATAAGCTTGTACTACAGTTGGAACCACTTCAGTGGTTGATTCCTTTGGATCACTCCGACCTCTTCTGCTTGGTTCCCATGGCTGCCATAGTATTTGTAGTTTCAGTGTGTTGCACCAAAGGCCCAGTGTCCATTGCAATGTGTTGTAGGAGATATTCTACATGGATTCCTTCAAGATAAAAGCTTTGTAGGTGTTTGCTTGCAATGTGAATTTAACTGGAATTAGAAACTCTGTAGTTTGAAAGCAATAAGGACAGATGTAAAGTCGTGTTGACATACTCCAAATGCCTGTCTCTGCAACCTCACCCACCTTGCAACCGCTGTGTGCCAGCTCCAGTTTGTATCTGCAGACAATGAAAAACAGTGTTTCTAGGGCTGAACGATGTACAGAATTTCTTATATTCATTATTTGCTTGGTACTCTTCCATACTTAATTGGCGGAGCTGTAAATGGTGATCTGGAGTGTATGTCCTATGAGAACTAGAGGTTGTCTGCATCCAAGAAATTCCCACTGCTCTGCCTGAGTTGCTGTAAGGTCACCTTGCCGTTTGGTAGCATGTCTGTAAGGTGTTTGTACTGGCACAAACCTGCACGTACCTGCTATTAGAGCTGTACGTCTCAGAAATGTGGGGCTTGGCACCTAAGTTTCTGATGCAACACTTCTCGGGTGTAGCAATTTCCTGTGCATAACTTGTATAATTAAGATTATTAAGAATTCTGGCACCCTTACAAATGGAACGTATTTGTATTAGGAGCGAAAGTGCTTCTTAGACTGAAGCCTGAGGACATGAGTGGGATTGAGGCACAGCCAGCTCCAAGGCATTGGGATACTGGTGTGCTAATAGGCTGATGCACGACTGCATTTCCTTTTCAGCTGCCACTTCATCCTGTCATTTACCTGGGTTGATGCTGAGGCTTGACTGAACAGCTTCTGCTGTCCCCCTCCTTTTTCTTTTATAAACAAACAAACATAAAAACTCCCATTAATAATATTGTTGTGGCAGGAACTTACCTGAGCGTGTCCATAAGCAGCACTTGGACAAAACTAAATCCTCTTGCTTTGCTGGTTGAAATCTATATTTTGTGCAACTCCAAGGGTGCCTTGCTAAGAGCAGCGAGCCCTGTAGCCTCCACACATTATGTGCACTTACTGTAGGTGGCTAATAAAAACAGCTAGCTTACACTGTGGCTATGCAAATAGCAAAAGCTTTACTTCCATATTGCCTGTGGATTGGGATTACTCTGCAGTCCTTCCTTTTTATTGTTTTTGTGTAACTGACACATATCTTGATCAAGTAGGTCATTTTGAGCAGATGGGAACTTCTCAACACAGCACAAACACGTGTGTCTTTTCAAGAAAAGCACATATGGAGTCACACAGTGTTCTTGGCTTGGCAAAATTAAAGGTTTGCTGCAAACCCAACGCGGTACAGAGTGAAAACAAAAGACAATACATACATTTTTTCTTTATTGCTGAACTTGTTTGTTTTTGAGTAAGTAGGCATACTTCCTTAAAGGCTGAGTTTTTTTAATAACAGTACAATTTTTCAGGTTTCTTTTTGTTGGTTTTTTTTTTTTTTTTTGCTATGAATTAAAAGATACCTTTGATCAAAGTTTTGCTTTATATTACAGTATTTCTGTACAAAAATAGAAGTCCAAAATCAGCGTACTATTAGCTGATATTCCCCAATGTATTTACAGGGTATTGTCAAGAACCTTCATTAGGCAACCCGGTAAAATAGAGAACTCCATATTAAAGCAGTTGCGTTGCACAACTTTCCATTCTCTACTCAACTCTGAATGGCTCCGACCTTTGAGAGCCCAGCCACGATTATAAGTGAGCGGTGCCTTTAAAAGAAAATGTTTAAAACTTAAGCTGACATTATGGAGCACTGGAACTGATAACTGTTTTCTGTATTAGGGTAGTCTATAAATATTCTCAGCTACATCTCTATAATACAGCAGATACAGAACGCAGGCTTCTGCTACTCATATGGTAATATATATTTGCAATAGTAAAATCAATGTAAGAAAATTTTGGAATTTACCTGTTAATAAAACGGCTTATAAAGTAACCATACAATTGTAACAAGTATAGCTCTGAACTATTAAAATGTACAGAAAGACTGTTTACACCATTGCACATACTTATTCCCTTTGCTCTGAAAGACTTACGAAATACAGAATAAAATTAGTCAAATTTACCGACAGCTCAAATAGGCATGTGCAACGTGCACATCAGTGGAGGCAAGGGGAAACTAAGTGTTGGCATCTCTCAGGAAGGCTGCCAGCAGCTCTCCAAAAAAAATATACCTTGCTCTTCTCCCCTCCCTCTTCCCACATATATGCAGACCAGTAAGTTAGTGCAGAATGGATGAATACAACTTTGATTTCAGTGTTCTGTAAGGGCAAAAAAATTCCCCTTGATTTTTATCAGCAATTTTAGGTCAATACAAGGCAGGTTTAATGTCATAAGGCACTTCATACTGCTTGTGTTGCAGTGGATCAAGTCTTAAGGCATCTTTTACATCAACTGAAGGTAATAATGCGTTGGAAAGCTTTCAATGAGCCAGCAGTTCCAATATGTGGAACTGCCAGTGAGCATTTCATTTCAGCTGATTTTTTCCTCCTCACCCTGTGGTCTTTCTAAAAAGAAGGCTGGAAGGTATTTTCCTTGGAAATTCTGGTACTTGGTTAGCTTGTCAACAGACATGATCAGTATCGCCAGGTCATTTTGAGGCCAACCAGCAATATGTTCTGTTCAGAGCACAGCAGAACTGGTTTTGTTTTCACCTGGAGCTGCCCTGACTTCCATGGCTACTCACTGATCGAGAGGTGCTGTAGCGTTTTTTCACAATCATGCTGATGTAAGCTTTCATCAGCTTTGCAATGTCAACCACCTGCCAAGAGAATAGAAAGAGCATCGAGTCCTGAGTAAGGCAACCTATGTGAATGAATTCCTTTATATACTAACAATATAAAACCATTGAGCTTTCAACAAAAGTTTTTTGCAGCTAAATAGAAACGCTCAGTATTTCTATCCATCTCACTGTGTCTTCCTTTTAGCTTTACAGGGATCTTTAAGAAACCTGGTAACATTTGCAGCAAATTCTTTAATTACAAAGTAGTCTGACTATCTGAATAGGAAGACTAGAGTAGTAAAAGAAAACGCCTTCTTGCTCTTACCTCACTAGTCTCAAAAAGCAACTCTCTCTCATCCACCACGATCTTGTAGGTGTTGGCAAGCGGTGCACCGAACGACAAGATGTGTTCATACTGAAACACTTCCAGAGGCCTTCCTTCCCCACGTTTGTAGACAGAAACCGCATCAGCACTGACTCCGAGCCACAGCTCTTGTGGGAATCCCCCTTCTTTGCACTAGAGGAAAGAATGTAAATTAAAAGTCAAAGTAACAGAGGGAGCCATGCCACCTTACTGTTGAGGTTCTTGTCTGTTACCATTTTGGGGAAAAAAAAAAAAAAAAAAAGTGTACTGCTAGTCCATCTTTGAATGCAGTGCTCTATGCTTCTCCTAAGCTTGTACCCAACCTACACAGCCTCCGTCCCATAAAACACTCACTTATTTTATGGTAAGTACTGGATTTAAATTGCTACAATGCATACTAACTGGAGTATGCTTTTAATGCATAACATTTTATTGCATCAGCTGTCTCAGCATTGTGATATGGTATTTATGATTTCACCACTGTAATGAAATCATGAACCACACAGTATAAGCTGTATTTTGAGTGTTCTAAAGGTTTTACTCACCTCTACATCAAACAGTGTTGACCCATAGCCAGGCCATTCCTTAATCAAAGCCATATACTTTGCCATAGCCTGCTCCTGGTTCATCCTCTGCAGTTTTTTCCATTTGTCAATGATACTAGTCCTGGAAGCTGAGATTTCCTCTTTGACCCACATGTCTAACATCTGATCCTCCTCAACCTTCTGTTTGCTGACAGAGCCGCTGCGAAAACTCCTCCGCAGCGTTCCTTCAAGAAAGCTGGCTCGTTTCTTCTCAGCCTTCTCTGTTGCAGTGAATGTTTTGGTAGACTGAGTAATCCGAGACTTCAGCTTCTGCAAGGGATAGACTTCCTCCAGGTCTGGTATGGTGGTATGCAGAGTGTAATCTCCCTGAAGGTACTGGAGACGCAAAGCTGCAAGGACCTGGAGGGTTTCTTCAGGAGCAGGATAGTGTCCTCTAATCACTGCTTCATGAGCCTAAAGAGGGGACAAAGATAGCTTTTCATGTACAAAGTCTCTAAAAAGACTGAGAAACAGGATGTAGACTTTGTGGAAAGCAAACACTGGACCTGAAATAAATAATCTATCACATCAATCAGGTGTGGTAAATTCTCAGCCAGATTTGTTCAGCTGGATAAGGCAGGGTTTACCAGAAGAGCTGCAAGGCAATTGATGATCTTGCTCAAGGGGAATGTGCAATTACTAGTACAGCTCTTTGAGAACCCAAATGTGTAGGAACAACTGGATTACTAAGAAGGAAAAAAACGTGTCAAGGGGAGAAAATCTGGATCAAATGCTTATTTGGGATGTCATCTATGCAACTATATGTTAGGAAGAAATGGCTATCTAGTTTTACTTACTGCATTTAATAATGTGACTGTGAAACTGATGTTTCCAGCCAGACGATCAAAGCCCTACCACAGCTTTGTAATAAACATGACTGAGGGAAAAGAGTACATCTTTAATAATAAAATTAATCAAATGTTTATATGTTATTGCGGTCTGTAGCACAAGGATTGTGATTCTGAACCAAGTCTCAAATCCTGGATCTCTGCACAACCGATTTAATCTTTTGGAAATTCAAGGTCAATCGGTTACATCAGAATAAACTGATGCTGCTTGAGAAGCACAGTCAGTTAAACAAGACGCTCAGTCAAAACATTCCCCATGGTGACTAGACTCTTGCTTCTTCCTTCTTTTAAAAGTGCTTCAGAATAAAAACCTATCTCCTTACCTGCTCAAACATGAAGGCAAATTCCACGCTATCTTTTGGGACATTTTCTGTGTCCAGGAAGCAGTAGAGCTTGAAGTAGAATTTCCAGTGCATCTCCCCAGCTTCAGCAGTGGCAGAAAGCCTACTCGTGTGTATGAAAAAGGAAAGAGAGATCAGATCTTTGTAATCAAACTCCTTTCTAAATTGACACCTGAACAATCTAAGCACTAGCCGAATTTTACTCTCTCACACCTGGTATCAGTCTGGAATTGTTGACAGCAGTTAGTTCTTTTCATCAGTGTATCTCACTCTTGGGATCCGGAGATCTATTTCTCTCTATATATATTTAGAGACTAAGGAATCCCTAATCAAGGAATTACAAATGTTGATTCAGTTCTCAGTCAACTGCTCAGTCAACTGCCTCTAACACAAATTCTTTTAAGAATCTTTTATTTGTGACTCAGTCAACTGTTGACAAAAACAACATTATTAAGTTCTGTTAAAAATATGATTGCTCATTAGCCAATCCTTTTTTTCCCCCATTATTATATAGGTAAAGGAAGCTGACTGCCATGCATATAGTGTAAGGATGACAAACAGGAATGTAGGCTTGCATTATGTTTTCTTACTGCAAAACTATGGTAGTTTTAATTTCATTGGTAAGAAAAATGTTATGATCCATCCTGTGGTGACTTCCATGTGTGTATGTTAGACAGTGGTACTCAGAATGGCAATGATTGCCTGGAATTCAGTTCTCCCAAAACTGAGACAGCTGCAATTTTAGTAATGGTAGAAAATTTTGTGGTATTGAAAAGGAAAATGTGGAAATAATAATAAGAAATATTACCCTATTGATATCAAGATTGAGAAAAATCAAACCTAAGTAAATAAGCAGCTCATTAATTTGTTTTAAAAAAAAAACAAAAACAAAAACAGAAATGAAAATGCTCTTGTTTCTTCCACAAATAAGCAAGTGTGTAATTCAGCTTGTCATCACAAACAAACAAGGAAAGAGAGAATTCAGCACTACTGCCACTGTAAATGTATTAACTGCAACTTATTAGAACAGTGAGAGAAAGGGAAGCACACTCACTTTTCAAACTTTGCCAAGACGTCAGCCACAATGGTTCTGCTTTCAATTGCTTTATCAGTAGTTCCATTGTATTCAAACAAAGCAAACATATTTCTGCTGTCCTCCATGGCCAAACCACGAATTAACTTTTCAACCACCTAATGAAAAACAGTACGTGAAGAACCACAGCACAGAAAGGTGGTACCACAGAGGCAAAACAAAGAAATAGGAGAAAATTCAGAGTTAAGCTTTCCCTCAGGCTAAAAATGCTCCTCAGATGTTCTCACTGTCACTATTAATAATTGCAGAATTCCAATTCAACTTTTATCCTGAGTAAGGGAATATGTATGTGCTATCACCTGACCAGATATAACCACTATATTTCAACAACTCAGATACACTGGTCCATCTTCAGCAAGCACCGTGGCTCTCACACACACTTCTGAAGTTATTCCAATAAGGCCTCTATTGAGTTGTAAGTCTTTCCTGTATTTTGTCCTACAAGAGAGAGCTGCAGTTGGATACTTCTCTGCAGAGTAAGTACAGTTCATATACACTATATTATATATATGCACTTTATATATATATAATATAGCACTTTATATATATATAATATATATATTATATATATATTATATATATATATAAAAAGAGGTACAAAGACCTGTAAGTCTTCCCTTCCCTTCCCTGACTGGAAAAACTGTGCCCTCTCAACTGCTGGAGACACCCCTGGAGCTTCTGAAGTTTACTGCTGCTACTGGCTGGAACTGTCATGTGAAGAGGAACTGGTTGTGTGCCATAGCTGTTCTGTCACCTCTTCTCACCTCTCCAGCTGTAGTGTGTGAGTTGATTGTAATCTTACAGGAGCCACCACCATGGCAATAAACTGTAGATGTCATTTCCTGTCTGCTGATCAGAGCTTCTATTTCATCCCGTGACGGCACAAACTCTCTGCATTTGGTTTTCTTCAGAGATTCGTATGTAAAAAGTGCATATTTCTCCATTTCAGTACCCGGAAACTGGTCACGAACCCTGCAAGACAAAGATTGCTTTAAGCTGCCAGTCTGTGACATAGAAAACTAACTTACTTGGTTTCTTTTCCTGAAAGTGACAAAATACCCCCCTATGATTCTATGACCTCTGTATTCTGTATGCTATTTAATTAACACGCTCAAAGCTTCATCTCACTGTCAAGCAAAGTGTTCTGGTGTGGTTTACACTATGGAAAAACATACATGGTCATTTTAGGTTCTACAAACCTAATGGAAAGCAAAAACTCAGTTGCCTTTGTATCAGTAACTACAGGAACACTGTAATGACTCAGATCTGACAGCAAGATAATAGTAATTATCTCGTGTTAATCAACACCCCTTTTGTCAATGACAGTGGCTGAATGAAGACAAAACTACACTGAGCAGAAAAAAAGCAAATAGAATTTTGACAGCTCAGTTCTGCAGTAGCGTCCCTCAGGATACTTGATTTCCATTCCTGACATTCTTGAGGATTCTCTCCGAATATTACTGAATATTCAGCAACAACTTCAATGAACTCATTTGTGATTATTATATATACTATAATATTATATATTATTTATTCACAATGAACTTTAATGAAGTCCTGATTATTGAATATTTCCAATGATAAAATACAAATTAAAGCTTATTAGCTGGGAGAAGCTGGTAAGTATATGAAAAATTATAGAAATTCATGATGAAAACAGCATAAAAAGATTCTTGCAGGCTTATAGCAATGCTTTACAATGACTATGCAGTGATAGTGTTGAAACCTTCAAGTATTGTATCAGATAGCTGGAATTGATTCTTTTTTCAATTCAAATATTTATGTAAAGCAATTGACGTATTTCACTGATCTTACTTTGTTTGAATCATGTCTTGAACTCAAGGTTTTCACAGATATTTATAAAATAATTACGTTTAGCGAAGTGTTTTACACAGTCCATGTTCTAGCACAAATACAGATATGACTTGAAATTACTGAGAACAGTTTGTTGCTAATGAACTGCCTTTCCTAATGACAAACTCCTTGCATTCTTCCACTGCTTTGCAGCAGAAGGAACTCCACATTCTGGATTGTGCTGGGCTCACAAAAATGTTTTTTGTTTCTTTTTTTCTGAACACTTGTTAATGTCTTAAAGTAGATTTGCAAATGGACCTTTTACCTCAAGTACGTCTTTCAGTGCTGCAGTCTTTTACGTTCATAATACATACCTCACAAAACTAAGGTAAGAAGGATGAATAACATAGCAGGTTGATTTGGACAGTTAGAAATGAGACCTGGGCATACTGCCTGTGGATCATCTAAGCAACTCTACACAATTATAGAAAGCTTCCCCTATCTTTTTGTCAACATTAATAAACAATGCATTCAGTTTAGTGGGCTTCGGTTGCTTCTTCAAATAATAATTCCACCGAGATCAACTCCAACAGTTTTCTTACAACTGCTTTTTTCAGATTTATTCTTTAGTGTAGCCAGTTCACCACAAGACTGCATGTTGTAGTCTCACTATGAGACGTCTAAGCAAAGTTATGTGTTGTGGGGAAAAAACAGTGAAACTTTTTTCTTGGTCTTTAGCTGAAATCTCCTCACCTTTTGAGATGGAACTTGAGATATTTGAGGATGCTGCGACTTGGCAGAAATGTGCAACTCATGCAGGTGAGTATTTGCCAGCTATACAGGTTCCCCATGCTCCCAGGGTTAGGCACTTTATTGGTCTGCTTGATGAGCTGACAGTAGAGCTCATCTCGAAGAGGTCGTAAATCATGTCCTGTTTGGAGAATGCCTTGAATTATAGGGATGGGATCAGACATAGACTCCAGCTGTTGTAAAGAGTTAAATATCTTGATTGCTTCATCTTGCAGAGTTGTGTATCCTTTGTCCTTCAGCACTATGAACAAAAAAATAGGCAGAACAGTGTTTAGACTGAGAAATGAAAGAGAGAGCACTCAGAATCAGCACAGGAATTGTTCAGTATACTTTACAGCCCTTATTATGCAGGATGATTTCCATTTCAAATGTATGGTGCCAAATCATTCTATGAGCTATTCTGCTACTAAGATTTATTCTGAACTGCATGAACTACCATTTTGAAATTTCTGACAATTTAGCTTAAAATATATATCTTGCTTGATCAGATTGTTGTTTTTTTATGGAGAAACTTTCTTCCAGAGCAATCCACACTGCGAGAGTGCATTGCTTTGCCACTGTCACAGTAAAGTGATAAGCTAATCAGATTGTAGGTGAGATAAAGCAGAAGTGCCTTATGCAAAGTGACAAAGATACACAACATCATTTTTGTCTACTGCAGTAGAAGTTCAGTTAAATCCAAACAATATTAATAAGACAAGATCTCTGCCATGAAAATGCAACTTTCTTTTCAAGTGCTGGAAAAGGCGGCGATTGGTTCTCGTACTGCAGATTATTCAGCATGGGCTCACAACTTTCACAACATGGTGCTTAAAAGCACCATGCAACACTCAGGTTTAAGGGGTGGAAGAGATCACTCTGATGTCTGAATCAATTAGGCCTACTAGACATCAAAGTACAAAACTGTACAGACATATGTTACAAATATTAAGCTTCTAACCAGCCAGTATACTGTTACAGAATGTAAGTAGAACTCAACTGCAAGTCAAGGCAACAACCGAGCATCAGTCTATCTGTGGAGCTCCATTTATGATATGGAAGACTTTGGAAAGACTTCTACCTCCAAGAAAGCTTGCCTTCTCTGTCCATGGGGAACAGGGAACATGTGCATGGGACTAGCAGCTAGAGTGACAAGAACAGAATAGTGCCTTGCCATTGGACAGGAGGAGGAAGGGAAAGAGAAGGGAAAAGCTTCTAAGGTTTTAATTCTCCTTGTCATTTGAGCAGCAAGATATCATTTGAGTTATCAGGAAGTACCTTAGCTTTTAATCAGCTGTCAACATCCCACCCACCTCCCAGAGATGAAGCTTCTGATCTGAGTCATACCTTGTTTAATACACAATTGCAAAATAAGTAAATCCACTTAAGGACATTAAATTCATTATCATCAATAGCTGTGAACAATTCATTTAAAACAGACTTCTGAGTTAGTGACTGAACAAGAGATATTTAAAGACATGGCTATATCTGTTTCAGGAGTAAATAAACCACTACTTTTTCAAATCATTTCCACTCACATCTTTTGTCATATAAGTAACATTTCCCATCACAACTGATTAACCTTACACTTGTTCTGAATTGGAAGCTGTGCACTCCCCTTCACAGGGTATGAAACAGTAATGATTTGAGAGGGATTCAGGGAAACTGAATGAACTGGGTTTAGTTTTCTATTTCAGTGCCAGGCTTTCAAACTGTCTTCTCAGTTGCACAGGTGAGAGTAACACATCAGCATTATATCAAAAACAGCAATCCTCCTTTCTGTAACACCCATGTAGGAGCACCACAAGCCCATGGTTCTCTGCTAGATAAACTGATGTTCTCTACCTTCTCTACCTTTTTTTTCATTGGAAAATATATTTTGCCTACCTTACTGTAACACTGCCACAGACTGAAAACGCGTGTCCTACAGTTCAGTCTTTCATAAGGAAAAGCATGACTGAAAAACTTACAATTTAGATTGATGTCCCCATATGGCAGTGGCAGTAATGGCGAGTGCAGTGGATGATGAGTGTAACGGAGAATAGGGTTTCTCTTATAGATCTGTTCAACCACGTCAGCATTCAGGCAGTTTTCCTATTGGGGTAAGAACAGAAGGAGTTTGGGTCTAGCAGTGATGCAGTGCCTTGTGCCTTTAGGTTCCCTGTGAAAAGATTAGTTATCTGTGTAACCAGTGTTAGCTGGTAGTAACTCCAGTTGTGGCTGCTGCGGCACTCTGTAGGCTATGGATACTCACTGCTTCCTAACCTCAGTACTTGCAAAAGCCTACTTTATCTATGCAATTAAAAACTAACCACAGTAGAGCTGCAGGAGAGAAAAATAAAGTTTCATACAGTTTCTGGAAGTGCGTTTTCATTTTATAATTGTCTTACTCCATATTCCATGACATCAAGATGTCCGTCATCACTTTTATTTTAGAATTATTTATACAGCAAAACCGATCAGCTGTAATCTACAGGAACTATCATACACCAGACAGTCCAGAAAAACAGCTGCTGTAAACTTGATGCACCCATTTTGACAGTGAAATACTGTACTTTCTTAGCCCAGGTCTGACAAATGGGTAACCACCGTCTTCTGTCAATCCTGAATTTCCACATATTTCTACTGCTCTGAAGAATAGCCTTCACAGACCTGAAATTTAGACCTGATAATTCTTCTCCATGCGGGAGGCTCTCACAAAGGGAAAAGGTTAGTAGTTCTCCCCCCTGCTTTTTTTTTATTTTTTGTTTCTCTTCTGAAGACCTTCATCCCCTATCCTGAAAGCAGAAATCTTCAGGAAGACCTCCTCTGGCCAACATGCAATGTCCCCAACATAAAGCAGTAAGCATTAACTGAGTATGTTCCTCATCATGCAGATCCATGCTTAGCCCAAGCAACCACGTATCAAGAAATGAAACCCAAGGAAAAAACTACAGTCCCAGGAGCTGTCCAGTCCACATCCTGGTGTGCATCTCAGAGTGGACATAGCAGAAGAGGTCTGCTAACCCACGAACCCACACACTGCACTCTACTGCCTGGTACAGCAACACCTGGTAAGCTACACAAACCAGCACAGCTTCTTACTGTTTTCATGCAAAAAACCCAAAAAAACAAACAAAAACAAAAACCTCCCAAAACAACTCTTTTCCTGTCCAAGCTGCACTTTATACTTCGTTATTACACTGTTTAAATAGAAATTCCTTCAGCAAGTGAGTGAATAGTGCTGGTTCCACAACTTCAATTCATGTCACTGCAGGATTAAATCTCATATTTTCTGCTTTATCTTGAAAGGCAACAACAACAACAACAACAACAACAACAACAAAAAGAGAGACTGATTTCAAATATTTAAAGAGCCTTTTTTTCCCACCCCCACCTGTTTGTTCCTACCTTAATATCCTGAATTAGTTGCTGAGTTGGGGTATCAATTGGTGCTTTTGTGTCAATCACATTCTGGATGGCACTAGACCAGCGGGTGGCTTCATTAAGTAATTTGGTATAGAGGCGGTAGCAATGTTTGCGTCCATATACAGTTACATTCCAGTAGCCTAGGACAGCAATAAAAATTATTAATCACAGAAGCTACATCTGCAAAAATACCACAACTTCTATTTGAAAACACGTGTAGTCCCATCAGAATTCTGGATTGTGTTGGCAGCTTTTCAGAGACAAAGAACTTGTAAGGAAGTGATGTAATACACACATGTTTTTTTTAAGGAGTTTCTTCTCCTTAAAAAGGCATAAGAATAAGAACACAGTCACCGCTATGCAGCCTTCCACCTCACCCTGTAATCACAGTAAAAGTGATTACAGGACAGTAAAGTGGACTACTGTGACACAGCTGATGGGCCCTGCCCATTCAGTCTGTCTGTAAATGGGTTATTTTGTATATGGGTCTTTCATTATCTACGGCACACATACTAACAGGTGTAATGCATGAGCTACTACTTCTATTAAAAAGTCATTAATTTTACACAAATGAAGTGGCAACTATGACAAGAAGAGCATTTCAAATCCAGTTGCCTCTCTGTATCATTGTATAGACTTTTTTTTTTTTTTTTTTTAATGAAGCAGATTCAATTGAAGAAAATCTATTTCATCTTTCTCTAGCAAAATCCTCTTTGAAGTGTTGGTGACCCCAGTGAGATTACAGAGGGCTGTCAACAGTCGCTTCTCATTTGCAAATGGCCACGTCTGAGCTGAAAACCAGTTCTGAAAATGCAGTGGGGAGCTGACTCAGGTGTAGCACATAGGTTAGCACATCCTTATACTTGCTCCACCAATGTTCCTCAGCATACAGAATAATGTATGAGGAGAGTGCTCCCCATTTGTCTTTCTCAGGTATTTGATGTGTTAAGTGTAAGAGTTTAAGCTAACTTAGCAACAGTGCTCATTCATGATAACCTGAATGTTGGTGAGAGCAACTTTTACTGCTGTGTACATTATTACTTTGGTCTTTTGCTCATTAAGTCCTTGTAAAATCCCTCAGTGACCTAGAAACTTGATTTATCAAACTGCAACTGTAATAATCCACTGGAAATATTCTTGAACAGTGTTTGCTGCATTACAAGGTAGGTAGGACAGAAGGTAACAAAGCACATTTGAACCAGAGCATACAATTACCCGTCTCTTTGAAGATTTTTTCATCAGGTGGGACCACTGAACAGAGGCTGTTTAGGACCAGCGTACCCAATTTCAAAGCATTTTTTTCAGAACTCTTGTAGTAGTCCAAGGAATTGTGTGTCAAAACAAACCAACGCTTTTTTAATTTTAATGAAGACATCTTTGGGTTGTTTTTCACTTCTTTGTGCAGCCATCCTGTGAAAAACACAATTTGAATCACACTCTTCTTTTTTTTAAAAAAACAAAGTTGGACCAAATTAAGTTGCTAAAAGTTAGTTGCATACTTTTAACAACAAAAACATTATGTGAATGGTTTAGCGAACATATTAAACAACTTCAATTAAAATTACCAAACAGTTTAATGATGAAAATACTGTATATATCCATATGAAAATATTTCAACTTTGGCGTACAGACAGAATAATTCTTTTGTCAACTCACAAAACTGATTTTGTCCTCATTACAGTGATTTCTTACTTGGCTCATCAGAAGTATAACTATTAATTTGTGAGTAAAGTCCACTGGACAAAGATGAGGCTCCAGCACTACCATGCTGTGCTGGCATACTACAAAGACCATACAGGGGGAACAATCTTCTTTTTGGTTAATGGCCTTTGTTCACTTTATTCAACTTGTTCTTACCCCTCACAATGAATTCTTGTCCTTCCACTCTCGTGTCCCCCTTTGACCTCTGAAGCAGTGTTATCCAGTGATGCATCTCTTCAGGTGTGTCAGCATTACAGTGAAGAACACGATTAGCGGTAATAATCACAAAGGAGTTGGGTCTACAAAAACAAATAAGATCGATAAAGCCTTTACAATCAATGTACTGTTTAAGTCACTTGCTATCAGCATAAACACTACTCGTTTGCATTCTGTATCCATCTCTGTAACATTTATTTCAACACCACTACAGCTAAAAATATCATGCATTTAAAAAGACACAATTACTTTAGATGCTCACCAAAGTGCCAGGGCTCTGCGTGGTGAAAGAATTTAAATTAAATTGCAACTTGTCATATCTCAAATCCATTGTGAGAAAACCCCCAGTCTTTAATCAGCTTTTGATCATAATCAGAACTTTATTTCAGGGTCAGATTTATTTAGAGCGTCTGCTTCAGTGGTTCCATTAGCCAAAACCAATTGCAGTTTATAAAGCTCTGTAGTGAAACAGCATGTGAACACGGACTCTTTTATTTTTAATGCAGTGCAACCCAATTTGCAGACAGTACAATCTATTTTTAATGAGAGTTTGGCTTTTATTCAATCCTACACGGGATTTAGCGAAGCATGAAGAACTAGCCTGAGCAAACTATGCTGATGGCTCTCTGGATTAGAGGGGCAGGTTTTTCAGCCTACAAACACTTGCTTTAACCCTTTACCACCATTTCTTTTCATCTTGTAATGCACAGAATCACAGAGTTTGAAAGAGACCTTTGGAGGTCACTTGGTCCAACTCCTCTGCTCAGGCAGGGACACCCAAAGCAGGTTGCCCAGGACCACATCCATCCACTTCCAAAGAACTGTATCAGATGTAAAAAATGGGAATGATGCAGCCTGGGCTGCCCCATGCACAAGAAAGTCATAGATCTTCATTTTATTGTCCTGGTGAGAAGGTAATTGGGTAGAATTTAGAATCAATTAGAATTGTTTGTGGGATTGGTTCACCCACATATGATGGCATTGTCCAAAACCAGTGTGTGCTGTTTAAAAGTCAGATGGAGGTCAATATAAACTAAATAAAATAATTAGGAGGTAAAATTAGAATAATGGTTGAAGAGAGATTACAGTAAATCAAGTAATGTGAAATGTGTGTAAATAAGTTACAACTATGCAAATACAGAAAAACAGAAAGAAGGAATATCTTTGAATATTTTAGTAGCATTTAATATTTAATATACTTTAATAAAACCAGAGAAACCATGTTGTTTGTGGGTAGCACTCAGCAGTGTGACAGAAGCTGGTAAGGAGAGATCAGAACTTAATGTTTTGGTCACAGTCACTTTGGTGCTGCAGTGTTAAATTATTCAGAAGTGGCGGATGAGGAAACACACAGAAATGTGAACTGAGCAGAGTAATTTTGCTGATCATTGAGGAGGAGTCAGCTTTAGACTGAGCTATATGAAGCACACTCTAGGAAGCTGCCCAATGTGATTCCAAAAGAAAAGCAATAGCAAGAGACATGAAAAATGATACAGTTAAGGTATAAACTAAAGCAGATCAAGCTATCAAACGAGGTTACAACCAACAGCAGCTAACCTTCCAGGCTCCCCTTTTCCCCAGTTTAGGAAAATGAGAGAAGCCCCATCTGTCTTTCTGAATATAGATTCAAAGAGCTCCTTGCTCAGCTTCTTTCTTTTTAGCTGCACCAGTGGTTTCACATTAGTCAAGATAGAAATACTTTATTGCCTACATCAGTCAAATTAATTTCCTAATTGAAAACCCTTCCATCCCGATTTACATTCTTAGAGAACTAAAAAAAAAAAAAAACAAAACACAAGAAAAAAAACAAAACGGTGAGACATGCCTCACTAACAACATTTTGAAAGCTTTGGACATCTGTGTTCTATTATTTAGGAAGCTTGGGCTGTGATTGTATCAAAGTTACTTGTAGTATCCGGATTATGGTAAGCCAAGGAGAAACCAGTAACTTAAAGACAGCTGTTTCACACATTAGCAATGAGAGGACTGGAATGAATGTTTACAGTGCAAATAATATACCTAATAGCCAGTAATCCTGTAACCCAAGCCAGAACCTGAACTCAGATTAATTTTATCTCTCAATACACTGTTGCTAGTTTGGGAACTAAGAATACCCTGGTTTGGTTTTTTTCAGTTTGTTTGTTTTCTAATGCTGCATTATCTTGCTTGTTATAAAAGTCAATTTTATTCTAGGAAATTGTTATTCCATGTAGAATACAACATTCTTGCAAAGGAAGATAAAATGCAAAACGTTAAAAAGAGTTTTCTGCGTATCTCACTGCTAATGTTTAGCCTGGAGAAGAGGAGGCTCAGGGGAGACCTCATTGCACTCTACAACTTCCTGAAGGGAGGTTGTGATGAGAAGGGGTTTGGCCTCTTCTCCCAGGCAACGAACCCAAAGGAATGGCCACAAGTTGCACCAGAGCAGGTTTAGATTAGACATAAGGAAAAACTTTTTCTCTCAGAGAGTGGTCAGGCACTGGAATGGCTGCCCAGGGAAGTGGTGGAGTCGCCGTCCCTGGCAGTGTTCAAGAGGCGTCTGGATGAGGAGCTATAAGATATGGTTTAGTGCTTGTGGTAGTAATGGTGATGGGAGGATGGTTGGACTAGATGATTTTGTAGGTCCTTTTCAACCTTGTGGTTCTATGATTCTATGGTTCTACAAAAGGACTCAAAAATACGCTTTTCTTTTTCAGCTGTGCTACTTTGTGTAAGTGAAAGAAATACTTAATCCTCTGCTTCTGAACTACTTTGGTAGCAAAACTGCTGAACAGAGCAATGCCAGTGAAGTTACTGAAGCCCCCACATAGAACACCACTCTTACCTTTCCTGTTTCAATACAGTGTTTGATAGTATCAAAACGTAGGCACTAAATCATTTGACTGTATGGTTGGTTAGCAGAATATACAGACTAAAGTATAAAGTACCTGATTTTGACTAGTGAAAGGAGAAGAAGAAAGAAAGTCACTAGGCATGGTTCTGACTTACTTACCTATCTGGATTGTCAGCGGCACAGACAGAATCAATTAGTCCTACATCGAGCGTACCCTATAAACAAATATCCAAGCAGAAAAGGAGGAAGACATTTACTATTACATTACTCACAGTACTTTACTCAGAGTGAAAGAAGCAGCAGCCTTGATCAAGCAAAATGAGCTGCAGATTTGGGCATCAGTTTCTCCTAACCATTTAAGTGAGGAGAAGACTCGGAGACTCAGATTCAGTAAAAGATTATCTCCAGTTAAGCCAGAGGCAGCACAGAAACTGCTCTTCCTCTTCTACATTCCCAAATCTGCCTGAAGTTTTGTCCTAAAAGCACCACCCAATATAAATGGCATCCTTTTGAAGAAGTTCTAATTTCCTTTGCCCAAGAGTAGCTTCCAAACTTATCACCTAAATCATGAAGTAAAGAATACAAATGCAGGACCAAAGTAATCTCAAATCTTTTACTCTTTGTTTTTTAATTTGCTCATTAACTGTATCTTTGCAAGGCTCCAAACTCAACTGTACACTATGGCGTGGCAAATAACTGGACCAAAGGAAAAAAAGAAACCAATGCTCATTTTTCATTGAGGTAAATGACAGGGATGGGGAGGAAAATCAGCCTCTCCTGTTGTACAGGCACAGGGCCTATGACATGGAGCCTCTAGCCAGTGTCCCGGCTATCACTGCATTTAAGGAAATTAGGTGGTGACTGTCAGAAGCTGCAGCCACCAGTGCCTCTTGTTTTCTGAAAATATTTGCTCTGAAAATTTCTTCAGATGTTGACTTACCACGGCATTCTGTGGGTTTGCCTGCTCATCATGCATCTCTCGGATCTCTTGCTCAGTGGATGCATGGACTTGACTCAGAACACTAAACCACTGGCTGTGGAGAGAAAGGCAGTAGTGTAAGAAACACGTCCCTTGTGCACATGCCTTTTGTCATCATTGTTCTGCAGAGATCTAGCAGGTTCTGCTGGTTTTTGAAATTGCTTAAGATTCCTTTTGTCAACATGCATACAAGCAGCAAAGCTTTATGTCACTTCAGGTACTACTGGATACATACAAGCCCCTCCAGATCTGCTATCCAAATTCATGTCATACCCTTCCTCCTGAAGACAAATACCTTGTATAAGATGTGGCATTTCTAGAAAACTGGTACTGAGCACACTGATACATCTGAGTGTTAAGAAAGTATTAGTAAAACATTATACACATTTCATCTGGAAAAAAACCCAACCACTGCTAGCTACATAAAAAGTCTTCAGTGGAAAACCCAAACTTCAGATGATAAATTCTGCTACTCTGATAGCGTGACAACTTACACAATACTTACCACAATACCTCTGCAAAGGCCAAGAGGACATCATGTCCTTACAGTCCAGAGAGGAAAAAGAACAGAAACCCCAGGGAACTACCTCTATAGTTTTGTTCCCAATGGAGGATTGGAAAATCCAGCAGCTGGAAGGACCCAAGGCCCATTTGCACCACTCCAGTAGCCTTATATTTCCACAACAGGAAAACTGGGAGAGAGATTTCCAGTACTCTGGCCTTGGTGCTGAGCAGCAGTTGCAGGGGGATTTAATTCCAACCACACCTTCTGGTTCTGGGAAATCTCTACCATTCTCGCATTTGCATACGATAAAGCTCAACTGCTCTAAGCAATTCCACTGAAAGAAATTTGAGGGCAGAGCTTGACTTGTTCAGCAGGTTCCTGAATGCCATTGTTTGAGATATGAATTTGCCATTCTAATGAAAACTACCTGAGGCTGAGTTTTCAAAGGACTCAAAAGCCCAACCTTTAAAACTAAGTCCTCACTTCTGTGCAGAGGGTTCACCACCACCAGGTTGAGAAAACAAATGCAAAACTAATGGCTTTAAATGTAAAACTATCTGCCATTGTAGTCAAAGAATTATGCCTTTATGCCTATGAAACTGAAATGCTGCCTCCTTAACTCCAGCATTCAGAAGCAACTGCTTTCCATAACGTAGACATCTGGAAACTGAACTGCCAAAATTGCTTGAGAAAATGTGTAGTCTGTCAAAAGGTAACATCACTGCCATTATCATCCCAAGTTCTTTCCAACAGATTACGTTTTCATTAGGAATAACACAAGGTATAAAGAAAAGGAAAGAAAAAGGAAGATTCAGAGTGCCTGACCATAGGAGAAAAGATGAGAATGTTTTTAGTTTTGATTCATTTAAGACTTAGAGATATGCAAAGAAAGATTGTGCTTTACACTTACTTACTTATGTGAGACAAGGTCACATGAATGAGGAGAAAGTTGTCTGAAGAGAAAGAACTATCAGTCAAAGAAACTAAAAACTCATCTACCTGAAGATTCCCACAAATTAAATTCAGCTTTTCCATTAGGCTCAGGAACTGCAAATGTATTTAAATGTCAGTCTTGATATAAATGACAAAAAGGCCTTCATAGCACTATATGCACAGTTAGTAATAATTTATTATTCAATTTTAAAGAACAATTTGGAGGTTTCCTAATGTCATTGTGTAATCTTTGTCTAAGCAATGAAAAATAAATCCATCACAGCACTTGGCAAGAAGACAAAGGCAGATTTTAGTCTCCTTTTACTTTCTTCCCCCTGGGACAGCCCTTGGCTTTGAGCTGGGTAGCAGAACTCAGGAATAAGGACAAAGACAGACGAGGGTTTTGAAACAGTGGCTAACCCCTGAAACATTACTTCTCAGGTATGCCGTGATCACTATTGAAAAAGTAATTCCTTTTTGGGAAGGGTTCAGGTTTTTTTCTTTTCTCTTCCTTTCATATGAACAAAAAGCAACCTCAGATAATCATCTAGCCATGTGCAAAATAATTTTTTTCAATAGCAGATACAGAACTAACACAGTCCGATAATTTTGTACTTCACTCTTAACACTGCCAAACGTTAACAAGGCTTTGAGTTGAGCCCATCTGGAAATCCTTGCACATCTCCCACATTAAAGTTTTCTAAGATCAATATGAAAAAAAGAAAAGATGGAACACATTGCTAAAACATAATTTAATCTAGATAGTGTATTATGTGTACTATACACAAAAATAGTGTATAGTGTCTCCTCCTCCACACTTAGGAAAAAAGAGATTCATGACAACAGACACAAGTCTTCATTCTGGCAATTCCTTACTGATCCCTACAAAGTGTTTACTGGGTTATGTACATGTGTATAATAGGTAAGACTTTAGCTAATCTTTCCCTTTAAAATTTATTCACATCACACAAGAATCATAATGAGTGTTGAATTACTTTTTTAAGTGTGGTTTTAAGGATGCCGAAAAATGAATCAATGACTGCCTTGTAAGCATTGCTGAATTTTTATTGAGGGCAATAATGATACATGAAGGTACTCTAATTTAAAAAAAAAGACAAAAACTGAAGCAACTCTCAAGGCTTCAGAACAAAACTAGCTCAAGTAATGTTGGCATAGGCATCCTGTGCTCAGGCCTTCGGGCAGCAACGCAATGGGTAATAAGATTCGATTACTAAGTTAACTTTATTCAAATGTTTGATTTTATAGGCAAGCATATTATTATCTCAAAACAAATAGTGTGGGGATTACTTTATTTTATTTATTTACTAGATATACACTAGAACTGATCTGACAAGTTAAGCTTGCTCTTCACATAGCAGCCCTCCCCTACCATTTGATACGGTAGCAGCAAAAGTAAGATCTTTTTTTGAATTGGTAGAAAGGCCAACACTGTTGCATGCACCTCTTGTTCATGAATATGCATTCATCCTAAAATCTAATGATCCCACTGCAACTTTTATCTGAAAAATACTTAGGCTCTGCTTAGGTAGACGGATCTCACCTCTAAATGGTACTTTATTTCAGGTAACTGAGAGGAATCTTAAATATTGATTTAATCTACGCAGCTAAATGCAGCAAGATAATGCAAAAGAAAATCGTTAAAAGCCAGTTATTGCTTCTCTACATACATATTATATTTCATTAAGTGTCTAAAAATAGGGAAAGCACACAGCCAGCTTCTAGGGAAATTTTCACTGAGTCTGACTCACTGAGAGTCTGAGTCTGTAATATTCTGCCATGAGATTTTCTTATATCAGCAGGCTTTTGGAAAAAGTGTTCAATGCAATGTGTTTAACACAGTCTGGCTATTTGGTGATTATAAAATGATAAGCACAAGTCAGAATGGAATGGAGGCTAAAAAGCAGAACAAAAAAGCCTGATGATTTCCATACCTTGCATCCTCAGGAGACTCAGCAATCAAGTGATAGGTCCTATCACCCATTATTAGATCAATACCATTTTCTTTGCCTGTATTATCAACAATCTCTCTGAAAAGAAGAAAATGACAAGACTGTGTATTAGACGCTGCCAACACATTTTGGAAATGCTATTGTGCTGAGAGACTCACAGACATTGGTAACAATAGCAATCAGAATTGCTACACCTGATTAATTTGAGATATCAGGCAGTATTTATACACCAAACTACAACTGCCACGTTTTCAGCCTATATTCAAATAATCAAGCTATTATGAGTGTCACTAAACAAAGTTGGCTACTCTTTTGTTGTAACACAAACTAAAGAAAAAGCATTATCAAACCAGGCAAAAATAACTGAATTCAGGTGATTTTTGAAATGCTTAAAGGAAAAGCTCCTGAGGATTAAAAATAAACAAAATGCTATTTTTCTGTATTGTTTTCCTTAATTTATCTTTCTTCCTCCAGTACTTCTTTGTTGTGCATTTTAAGTGCAGCAGCATCATATTAATAAAATTGGAATGGGATGGCTAATATGGAATATTAGTGACATATATCTCACGTGGTATCTTAGGAATATAATCATGGTATCTTAGGATATAAAAATATATCTTAGGAATATAATAGTATTAAAGTTACATAGAAAAGCTACTGCTTATTTGTCCTAACATACATAACTTTAAATACAAGTGCCCTTTCTTCTAACTGGTTTATGTACAAATCGTTGATTCAACTTTTAGTTCAAGTTAGGATCAACAGCTGTTATCCAACTATTTTAAAGGAACGTTCAGCAAAGAGCTTCCCCAGGGAACAGCTGATGAAACCATGCAGTGACAACAAAATTTGGTTTGAGCACATTAGAAAAGGGACTAAATACATATTACGGCATATGGGACAGAAACAAATTCAGTTTCAACCAAAAATGATAGCGGTATGAAATTTACTCTCTATTCAGAGTTTCTTGAGAGCCAGTAGCGCACTGGTTTTACAAGAGCAAGTCAGGATGCCCTTTGAAACCATTTGCGTTGTCCTGCCTGAATCAGGATCAACCAAGACTTCCAAATAAAAAATTAAACTACACTTTCAATTTATTTCTGTTAAACAAACAAAATAAAATGCACAGCTGCAGTTTACAAGATGCTGACTGGGATCACGTGTTACACTCATTTCTATTTTCTCAACTAAGGAGGAAAGCTTATGTATCCTTATACGGAAACAAGACTATCAATATTAGCAAGCGCTAATTTTTAAATTAGATCCACTGAGTCATAAAACATGCTGACTGTTTAAAAGTAAAAATACTATCCCTTAAAAAACTTTTTAGATGCATGCTATATAAAACATAGAATTTTAAGGCATAAGAAACTTCTGTTAGCAAGACAGAAATTTGTTAAGTTTGATTCAGCAATTCTAAATTTTTGAAATGCATATATGCTTCTTGAAGACTTTCACATAGAACTACCCTATTTCAAACATGTAAAAAATCATAAATGTATACCAAACATATAGCTTTAACCCATGCTAACTTAAATATATATTCATGGCCTATTAATACCACCCTCTCCATTTGTGTTTGCCTCCAGCTACAGACTTGGCAATGTGCCCTGAATTGCCTCGAGAATCATTACAGACTAAGTACGGCTTCTAGTCTGGGAGAAGGCACAGACAAGTTCACTACAGCAGCAGCTTTCTGAAGTACTTGGCACTGCCTTAACTGCAGCACTCCGACTTAAAGAGAGCCAAGTAAGGACAACACTTGCTTTCAAGTTTGATCTTCATCAAACACACTCATGCTTCCATTTGTACAATTTGAAGGCAGAGCACTCAGTGTATTCCCAGATAACTCCCAAGAAGTATTTAGTAGGATATAATGTAGTATATAAACATATATAAACCTACTTTGCCGTTCGAACATCAATAGAACCCTTTAACTTTTCTTCACTGTCATTTTCAAAGTACATCAACCTGGACTGCCTGAGAACAAACCATCGTTTCTTCCAGTTCCTTCTGGAAAGAGTAGATGATCCTCCCCCCTTTTTGTGAAGCCAACCCTGCTTAAGTGCTTCCTGCTTGGAGCGAAACCACAGGAAGGTCTCATCTTTCAGGACACACCAGCGTCGTTTCCATGTGTTTATTAAACCACCTGGCAAAAAGGGATAGATGTGGTTCATACATAGTTAAGACAAACAATTACATTATAAAACAGAAGCTGTGACCAAACCAACACTAGGAGATGCTGACCAACAGCGCTGCAGTTGAAATGAGTCTCTGCTGCAAGACACGAAATGAAAGATCTAATTTTTACATATCCTTAAAGCTACCATATAGTTGGTAATCTAAAGAATCTTAAATTACAAATTATAATAATACATATACTACAAAAATAATGTAACATGAATACAAATATACAGTATATGTTGATACATACATATACAATAAAGATATATAATAACTTACAATAAAGTTCTCTTCAATATTTATGATTATCAGGATGTAAATGTTCAACTCAAAGCTAGAAAATTTGGAAAAACCTACAAGAACCACACTGTAAGAGGAACATATGCCAGTGTGAGCTCGGTCATACCAAAGCGTAGAAATGCTGTGCGTAAACTTTCTGTGATTTTGTTTAATTACACAATACAGTTTGCATTGTTGTTACCTCAGCTACAAAAAAACTCAACCAAACCAGTATATTCTTGTCATTCCTTATTGCTAACTATGTCAGAGGGTAAGAACCATGCTAGCAATGACAGCATACGTTACTTTTCACATCAATGTATCTGTGCACCTGTTCATCCCTGCTCCTACTCCAACAAGTTAAGTTATGCTAGCGATGAGAAC
This sequence comes from Chrysolophus pictus, assembly GCA_037305975.1. NCBI lineage: Eukaryota > Metazoa > Chordata > Aves > Galliformes > Phasianidae > Chrysolophus > Chrysolophus pictus. Next base: position 23,065,001 of record CM074577.1, on the reverse strand, counting down.
GATACGAAATTTCACCTGGATTATAATTTTGTGCTGATCACTAGAAGTTATATCCAAGAATCTTAACCAGAGAACTCCTGAGTATATTCTTTTAGAGTCTCTTATGTCTCTTTGCTATGCATACACTTCCTTTTATTCTTTTAGAACCCAAATGAAGGTTGACTGAAATCAGTAAAACAGGTTTGCAGCAGAGAACACTGTCCGTGGTACAAGGTTTTGATAGCAGGAATAAGCTTTTTTCAAAATTTGTTACAATTTGACTTTGCAAGCTACTTTGCTATGTTTGTATTGGATATTCCATTGTTTACAAGCTGGCAAAGATATAAAATGAAACAGAGGCAGCCAAAAAATTTCAATGTTTCTTTGCAGAGAGGAAAAACATTGCCAGACGTAAGGTACTGCAAGGAACTTCATTCCAGAGCAGCTCTCTCCAGACTTTTCCATCAGCCTTTCAAAATTTTGAAAATAGCTTAAGTCTACAGGAATTAGCGTACAAGGTTTATTAAATATTTCTGATTAGTTTGTATGTTTAACAAATTCTTGTTCACCCAGTACCTTTCATGTACAGAAAGCTGTGAAAGTAGGGCAGGCTAACGCAGCTATAGACAGAATCCCTCCGGTAGGAAAGTTCATCATCTGTATCAAACCTGGAGTCAAAATCTTCTTCGCTGTCTTCAAACTATGAAAGAAAGGAACAAAGGTAAATTGATTTCTCAGGAAAGAGCTTAGAGAAAACAGGTTTAGAAGTCTTCAGCTAAAACATTTTATGATGCACTGAATGAACACAACTTCTTTGGCTTTTATTACCTCAGCTGTAGTAGATATTTTAGTGCTAACATCTTCCTTCTAAAGAAGTCGGTGTTGCTGAAATATGTTTTCACTTTCCCAGACACACAGTTTCACTGAAGTATTTTGTGAGTGGCGGAAGAAATCATATTCTTCCAAAAATATTCATGAGAGTAAACTGTCAATTCAGTAGACAGCACTGAAAAAAGAGCCCTTCAATTAACTGCTTCAGTAATTCTACTATTTGCCATCATTTGAAATTTACTCTTAAAGTAATCTCAAATGCATCTGACATCTTGGGGATTTCTGCAAGCAGTTTATTCAACACCGTTCAGACTCGCATGCAGAACTGAATCTACCTTTTCCAAAATCAGTTCCCCACAGTGCTACACAATCCTCCCACTCCAATGGACACACAGATTTTGCTTATGAATTGCATCCATGGCCATGCACTGAGATCTCCATAAAATAATACGCAGTTCTGCATTAAACTACACAGAACCATACCCTTGCACAACTCTAGAATTGCAATCAACTATGCCCATATGCAGTGTAGATGAGTTGAATTATATAATACAAGCATTTCTAAGAACAGCTACAGTGACTGCATGGTTGTACAACAAAAAAAAATCAGAAAGCATAAAGCAATTATTAGTTAATACAAGGAATGATACTTACAGAAGACTGAGCTCCTTCAGAACTAAACCTGTATGCTCCAGAGCTATTGTATGTCCCCACTGAGCACCGATAATCTGGTGACCACTGGCTACTGTGCGAATTAGAAAAGGTCACACTGCTACCAGAAGTAATAGCACCATCTTCGTAATCATCTTGGTCATAATCATAATCTCCATCTGGAGAAATAAGTTCCACAGAGTCCGGCGGTCTACACGATACATTTTCTGGCATGCAGTATGTAGATTCACCACTTGAAGAGTTGTGGAGACTGACTGTATCATGGGTGGGAGGTATAAGCATGGTGTTGCTAGCAGCAGAAATTGTTGGCACGACAGTATCATTCATATACGGATCCTCTTCTGAGGAATCATCGCTTGTTCTGATGCCACTGGTCCTCTGATCAGAATGGCCGTGCTCACTTGGATTGGGTGAATCCTTAAATGCATCATCATCAGCTTCAAAGCCCTCATCTACCTCCTCCTCAGGATATGGCTGGCTGAAGTTAAAATTGGGCTTTTCACTGCAGGCATTTCCAGTTTGTTCAGTGAGCTCAGCAGGATATCCACTGCCCACAGAGAGCGACCTCTCAATGTTTCGGACACATTCATCGATCTCAGCAAAGTTCAGAGATTCCAGGAACTCCTGGGCTGCTCGACAAGCTTCATCCTCGAGCCGCCTGAGTTCCTCATCTCGGAGTTGCTGCAGCCTCTGTAACGAAGCCTCGGTCAAAGACAGCTCCTGCTGCTTCTTCACACGCTGCAGGTCTTCAATTTCTTTTTCCAAACGCAAGATTTCTTCTACCTGCCTGCTTTCTTTCTGCCTCTCCACCTCTTGCTTCAGCTCCACTTCCTTCTGGGCTTTCTGAATGGCAGCCAGTTCCTGTTTCTTTCTCTCCTCTTCAGCCTGCATTCAAAACAGAAGAAAATATAATAGTGTCTCCTCAATGCAAGACTATTTTGTAGTTTCTAAGCACTATACTCTGATCATGCTATTGATTTAAAAGAACCCTTGTCCCTACATCAGGAAGAAAATGAAAGAAAAAGAAAAATAAAAGAGTGATTGCATTTACTCAGAAATACACGAAAGCTCAAGAACGTGCAGAAAGTTCTGTCTTTGCCAGAAATTAAATGAAGCATGAGGTGAAAGAAATTCCCATGCAAACAACTGTATCAAGTTTCCTTTGGTTTTATCTGCTAACAAAAAGTTCTGTTTAAACGCCACAAATGTCTTTTATTTTTTTTTAATGGTTGGGTTGAGATACTCAAATAAAGACGATGACTGCAACTATTAACAATATCATTTACCTGTTGAGCAAGACGCTCTGCTTCTTGCCTTTGTCTTTCCCTAAAAGTGAGGGAAGAAAACAGTTAGCAAATCAATCTCAACATATGATAATCAAATGCCTGTGCTAGGGCAATAGCTCAGTTTTCAATCATCTGCCACAAGGAAAGATAGCCAAAAATAAGGTCACAAAGTATATGCCCGTGAATATGTAAGTACTTTTTCTTTTTTTAATCAAAAGAAGCACAGAATTCTAAAATCAATTAGTCTATTCAGAGTAAAACCTAATATGGAATGGAGTGTGATGCAAGGGAGCTACTGCACCTTTCTTCTTCCTCTTTTCTTCTTTCTTCCTCTTGTCTCCGCTTCTCCTCTAGTCTTTCCCTGAAAACACGTCGAGCAATCTGGCCTCGCCGCTGCTTCTGAAGAACAATGGCTGCCTTCTTCAGGCAAAGGAACCTTCTCCTACTAGAGAATGCTCTGTAGTTCTTCTGTATCACAACCACATAGTATAGAACCTTTCTATACTTCTTTCTGGGAAAAAAAAAAGGACAAAAACATCACAAAATAAAGTAAATTTATAAGGAAACAAAGGATTAATGAGCAGTCATGAGAAGTCCCACCATAGTGACCTGCAATAGTGAGGCACGAAAGTGAAGCAGTTTATTTTTTCTATCTCTGTGGTGGTTTCTCCATTCTAATTCACATTCTCTTCCCCAGGAAAGGGAAGAGATTCCCTCATTTCCATGACAGAGCAATCTGCATTTTCATTAAGGAAATGCACACTACTTGTCTTACATGTTCTTGTGCCCTTGACAAGAAAATGCTACCAAGTACAGCTTGTACATGCGTGTATGCATGCAGAAAAGATGCTCATAGGTATCTATCCAACATCTCTGAAAAGAGAGATTATGCACAGGTAGCTCTGTCATTAAAAATGAATATAGTTTTTGAGTAACATATTAGTCAGAATATAAGGAGAAGACTACATTATGCAAACAAGTTTCCTCAAACTGTCCTCAGCTGATTTGTAGAAAAAGCAGAGAAATAAACAGATGGGATGAGAAACTCCACCTAATACATAATGCAGGAAGCAGAGTAAACAAATGAAACATTAATCACTTACCTAATGTTTAGTTCTTAAAGAACCAAACTGACTAGTTACATTTGCTCTCTATCATGAAAAAGCAAAGATAAATATGCATAATTTGGGGGCAGCCCCATTAGGTATCATCCTGCTAGATTTTCTACCACTTATTTCATACCAAGATACCATTACAAGGATGGCTAACCTCCAGTCTTCCATACTGTCCTATTCATTACATCAAAATAACTCTAACTCCATTTTTTTTTTAATTCATGAGTCTGCTAAGGATATTGGGTGTTATTTTCAAAAGCCACTCACAGGATTCGGATGCCTGGTTCCTATGAAAAGTGAAAAATTGTATCCAAGGAATTTTACTACCTGACAGCCACCCATTTGTACAAAAGCTTAATTACTGATGCTCCCATCCAGTCACTTACCGGGCTGCGTAACCTAAGATGTGTGCTCGGATAATCATTGCTGCCTTGGTGACTTCCACCTCTCGCTGTTTCTCTAACTTGTGTTCCAAGGACTCCCGGAGAAAAACCTATACAAGAAAAATTCTGGCTTAATTTGTGGATAGTGACATAGATAAATGCTCACAGAGCCATTCTGAGCACTAAGTCTGAACTTTGAATTCAGAGTCAGGCACAGCATTTCCTTAACAGAAAACATATTTATTTTGAAGGAAAATGCCTGATGATCTTCTGACTTTGGATTTCAGTTGGAAAAAATTGAGTACACTAAATATAATTAATAGATTCATTACCAGGCTTCGCCATCAAAGTGTAACATGGGTCAAAAAGCTGTAAGACTTAGCATGAACTTCCTGATTTCATAGAATCACAGCATGGCAGGGGCTGGAGGGGACATCCTGGATCCATGCAGTCCAAGCCCTGCTTCAGCAGGGACACCCAGAGCAGGGTATTTGGGGAACAGAAAGACTACCCTGGGAATTCAGATGTTTTACAGTACGAATAGAGCTTCTTTAACCTCCTTGTTCCTTCAAATGTCACTGGTATAAACCTGCAGAAGTGCACTGAAATGAGAGTACTTCCATATTCAGGCTGCCTGCTCTTGTACTTACAGGTGTAAAACTGCTGTGCTGGGCCTGGTATCCCTCACAGCCAACCAGCATCCTGCAGACATCCTTCGGAGCTCACAGGGTGATGGACACATTCATCAACTATTTTTGTTTTGGCTTTTGTTTGTTTGGTTAGTCTGAGCAATTTAGGGGTACAAAAGCCCATCACAAAACTGATGAAAGGCACAGTTCTGAGTTTTAAATGTAGAAAGGGACTTGATTTTGCAACTAATTATCAAATGCTAATGAACATATACAGTCCCGCAGAGAGTCCCAAAGTTCCACTACCTGAGTTGCACTGGGCAGCTCTTTAAATACGTAGTTTTTATTCATGTATAAAATAGGCTGTGAAGGAAAAAGCCTTTTCTTTCTCTCAGTGGGCAATCTTCCTTTACTCTGCACACATTGGCTTTAAAAACGTCCCAAAATTCTGATTCAGAAAGGCATTCAGCTACTTCCTGAACCAAAATAGATGTTAAGCACATACTATGCACAGGCTAACACATTTTCCTGAGCAGGTGCAATGCAGCTTGTGATGTGAAAACAAGAAAATTTCACACTCAAGCTGAATCACAGCAATGTTGTTACTACTCCTCTTAAATCACAAAGTGCCCCATAGTATGCTCAGTCTGAAACCAATGCTCCCTTGTTCTCTTCAACAATAAGCTATTTACGAAGACTCTTAAAAATGCACACACAGCTCTGGGAGCAATTATCCCAGTCCTCAGTACGGGAGGTTACAAGAGAGCTCTGGTTCCTGCTGAGATCCCACCAAACAGTTGCTTAAAACAATTTGGGGTTCTCATAGATGTTATTATGCTAACATGCTAAAGCCTTATCCAGGGTCTGTGCATAAGGATTGCTACATCTGCAATAAGAGGAACCAACATCTAGCTTTGTCTGCTATCACTGTATGATTTGCAAGCCACAGCCTATAAAAATGGGCTGAAACACGACTTCAGCTGCAATCAGAATACCTCAGATTTCATGTCCCAAAATAACTTTAAAATGATCAAATCATATTTCCCAGTATAATCCCTGAGACACCTTACACATGCCAAGGAATGCTGTTTGTACTCCACTCTCCAGTCCTTTGTACCATGTGTTAATAGTCAGGAAATCTCAGATCCTGCAGTGGGGAAACTTCAAACTTGCAAAACGAGCATGCTGAAACACCTGGATTATTTCATTACTCAAGGTTACATTCTTCTAATAAAAACAATGTGAAATTCTTTAAAAAAAACAGTGGCAGCAAAGTTCAGGTTGTCTGGCAGGACACATGTGGAGGTCAAATGTACCTCTGAGAACTCAGACTAGGACAAGCAAGCACATGTGGAGCTCAGCTCTGCTATACCAACACTGGCTACAGTCCCTCTCTGTGACTTCCCCTATGGAGTAGGACCCAGATAGGTGAGTTCACTGGAACGAATGGAGCTCCTTGTAGAACAGAGCACTGCCTCAAGGGCTAGGGACTTCTCAGAATTCCAAAATCCAGCAACCGTGTTCTACATTCTGATCCCGCGAGTGCTCCTGTCTGTGAGTCCACCCAAGTGGGCTCTTCCTCTATAAGTGACATGTAGGTTCAAGTGCGTCAGACAGCTAATTCCTTAGCACAACTACAAATTACTTACAGGAGTCTCTAGAGCATCAACAAACATGTTCAGCTTTCTTTAAGGCCAAATGTAATTACCATTACAACTACACTTCTGCAGCTGTGCAGTCAAAATCCCTTCAACCTTGTATAAGCAGTAGCCACAACACGAGCAGTCAGATTATTTTACCTTATTTTTTCCAAGCTGCCATTCAGTACTTGTGTTGTCATACAGACGAAGAAGGACGGCACATCTCTCATTTAAGTCTTCGGGCAGAGTTAAGTTTCTCATGAGAACTTTATACCTGGCAATCAAAAAGTATTTATTGCTTCATTTAAGAGACATGTTCTATTTTTACTCTATTTTTTTAATATTAGATTTTTACATTATTCCTCTACATGAGAACATTGATTGATATCCATGACTCACACCTGAAGTGCACGTGTCGCTGCTTTTACCTTTTATAAAAGTCTTGGAAGGGCCTTCGGACTGGGAAGCCAGCCCTCCGAATCCTCACGGTCTCCAGCATCCCAGAGTAGCGCAGTTGGTTGAGCACCACTGTCTGATCAAACTGATCTGGCATCTGAAACAAGCAAGTATTTGAAAAAATGTCTATTCTAAGCATCAGAAATGTTTTCACCTCTAAATAACCAAAAAAACAACCAACCAACCAAAAAAGCCCCCAAAACAACAAACAAACAAACAAACAGATCTGCTTCTCTTAAGTTTCCTTTGGTTTGCGTGTCATTCTTCTGGGATCATTTTTTCATTGAGTAAAAAGGCAGCCCAGGCCACTCTGTCAGGGAAACCTTCAAGTGCAGACCAGCTCTGCTCCTGCTCTCAGGAACCTTCCAGTCTCCTCTCCAAAGCCCTCAGGCCGCCCTGTGCTTCAGCCATGTCTTGAGATAAGGCAGCGCCAGCCACCACCACACAAAGCAGCTCAAGACAGTGCTAATCACCACCTGCAAAATGCTGACAGTCCCGACACTGAAGTAACACCTCATGTAAATGTGCTCTAATTCACAAGCCCAAAGGTCCACTGGAGCACACCAGTTTACCCTCCTGGACAGCCATTTGCAGGATTAAAGGGCAGCCTTTAGTACTTTGCAAGTGAAAGTTTGGAAGGCAGGACCTCACGGTCACTGGCTTATGTAAAAGTGAAGTAGTTCCCACTGCAGCCAGTGCAAGAGCTTCAGCTGACAGAAATGAGAGCAAGATCAAGCCCTGAGCAACTCTAAATCAGAGGACTCTCCTATTATTTATAAACTGGCTTTCATCATGCTTCTTTTTCAACCTGGCAAATAAGTGACTCCCTGAAATCTTAACTTATCGGAAGTAATTTCACAAAAAGACAGACTCAAAAGTTAATTAAAAATATTCCAAATTTTTTCATCTGCTTACACATAAAACAGAATACTAGTGATGCTAGTGATGTTAACTTTCATTTTCTAGCTAGGTAGCTTCTAAAGTATTGATGCATTTGCTTCTAACTCTCTCCTTTAAGAGGTAGAACGTCTAAAACAAGGCACTGCGATCCTTCCTGTCATTGATCTCTTCCTGTAGCAGTGAGAGATGGACTACTTCTCCAGTACCGAGCTGCAGTGACAAACATGTCCCCAGCCCTCACCACTCCTTCTGCAGCAAAATTCTCCAGCCTCTTCCTTTGGAACAGGAGCTGAAAGTCATATGGAAAAATACTGTGTTCTGACCCTTCCTCTGCAGTCCAAAGCGCTGAACAAAAATGCACATAATTTGTGGTTTTGAAAAAGCAGCCGGTTCCAGTGGTGAGCCCTGCCCTGCCCGGGGCATTTGGTGCTGCAGGACCTCATCCAACCTGAGCAGGAGGATGAAGACATGGAGAAATTCTGCCATCAAAAGCTGCTGCTGCCCACTTCTGAGTTACGTGCACGACATCCAAGGAAGTCCTGGAGAGGTTTCAACTCTTCACCTCGCTGGCTGCCACTAGGTTTAGGGTTCTGCTGCAAATCACAAATTGCTTGGCCTGAAAGAGACTTTCTAAAAGACCTTCCAGCCCCAGACCCTTGCCATGGGCAGGGTTGCCACCCACTAAATGAGGCTGCTCAGGGCCCCATCCAACCCGGCCTTCAACCCAGGGAAGGGACATCCACAGCTTCTCTGAGCAGTCTGTGTCAGTGCCTCACCATGCTCTGAGTAAAGAATTTCTTCCTAACATCTAATCTAAATCTCCCCTCTTTTAGTTTCCTCCTTGTCATTTCTATCAGGCTGTGTAAAAAGTCGGAACTCCTCTTGCTTATAGGCCTTCTTTAAGTACAGGAAGGTCACAACAAGGTCTCTCTGGATCTAGTCTTCTCCAGGGACAACCCCAGCTCCATCAGCCTGCCTCTGTAATGTGATTTATCATTTTATTTCCGTGCCTGCACATATATACATTAATGTTCTAGGGGAGGAAATGCCTTTGTGAGTGATGAAAACACACACTTTTTTTTCTTGATACTGTGTTTAATCTGGATTTTGCCAACAACAGTCACATATGCAAGTCAGATCTTTGTATTGTACTGCACACACGCATGGATTCTTACATTGAAAGCACTGATACTGTCACGACTGGAATTGCCAATGCTCTCTGTAACTGCCCTCCCCATGGCAGAGGTGTGCAAGGGAACCAGCCTTGCAAACCCACCATCCAACTGCAGGAACACATATCCTGCCTCTGCACAGGTCACCAATGGTTCCCAAAGGGAAAGGACTGAGCACAGATGCACATGCTAACCATCAGAAGAAAATATTGATTGTACAAGCCATGTCTGATTTATGCCACAGACTGACACAGGTCAATACATCTTTTTCAATATCTGCTTTTGATTCTTTTACGCATACTTTGGTTGGCTCAAAGGGTAACACTACCCACCAGACTTGCAAACAAATTCATATTCTCAGTGTGGCAAGGCAGATGTGTGAATGGAGTGGATACACCAGAGCCAAGGAGAATTTCAGTGACACTGCAGATGTCTGTTCCTGCCCAAGGAGCTCAGAGAGCCAGCTGGCTGCTCCACTACCTAATCCTATTAACACTAGCTCCTGGCACCTCAAGAGTCAAAAGTCAGCCCCAATGCCGGTTTGAATGTTCTTGTTTCCTTTTTTTTTTTTTTTTTTTTTTGGTTTTAAATTCATTTCCACCCACGTTTTGATTCACAAGGGAAGAAGAAACATTTTTTCTTGTGAATGCAAAAGTTAGGCACAGCCCTGTTTTGTCACCAACAGGTGAGATGTCAGAAGCTTGCATTTTTTAAGAAAAGCATGATACGCTGCAAGAGATGTTAACATGGTACCAGCAGGGCAACATAGGGACCATTGCAATTTTAATTACATAAGCATATTCCTTCACTTTCCTAAGTAATTATTTTTAATTACTGACAGACATGTGGTGGTATTAAATTGGAGGGTCAAATCTTGCCCTGGTGTATCACTGGAATTACATCCACAATAAATTTGGCTGTTGTGCATAAAGCTGGGGGCAGGGGTAAGCAATATGCTGGACTCCTACAATTCTCATTCTGGTGTTACCAGAAGATACAGATCTCCCATCACCTGGAGGGTTTTGGCTGAGCTATCACAGATACTTCAGCAATAAGGAGAGTTGCAGCTGGTCAGGGAGGGAGACAGAACACAGCACATTAAAATGGGCTGCAACTACATTCATAACAGCCACAAAGCCTGAAGCAGCATTAAATAGCTATGCAAAGGGTATTTACCTAAGGAGCTGAGGGACAGCCTTGTATCTTCAGTATTCCTGTGATAATTACATTAATTTTCAGGTTTGTACTCAGGTAACACGGAGGTCTGATAAGCATTTATCAGTGTTGTTGCAAAGAGGACTTGTTTCACAAACAAACACTTTGGAAGAAATTGTATTTTGTAGAAAAAATCCAGATACCATAAAGCAGAATCACAATTGATTATAAAACACCATCAAATTCACAGTTTTCCGTAGTAAAAATTAGAATTGTTTGCTGTGCAGATCAACCTTATAAAAGAGAAGGCAACAAATAAGGAACTCAACCGATTGCTTTCAAAATTTTTGACAGAGGCAATAAGCTTCAAGTCAATTTTGTTTTTGTGCATATTTCCCTTTAACCAAGGAATGGCAGCATTAAACCACTCTGACACACAAAATCAAAAGGCAAAGGCTACTGATTCACATGGGTCACAGTCACATTTGGACACTGACCAACACGTATGTAGAATTTCTTAGGCTTTTGATAGATACGATTTAGGACTGTTCAACATGATAAAAGTTTTTTTTTAATTATTTTTATTTTTTTGTCGTACACTCTTTTATAGCACAAATTGTAATTTCTCATTTCCAGAATCAAAGATCCCTAGAATGGTTTGGATTGGAAGGGACCAGTTCCAAGCCCCTGCTATAGGCAGGGACACCTCCCTCTAGACCAGGTTGCTCAAAGCCCATCCAGCCTGGCCTTGAGTGCTTCCAGGGATGGGGCATCTACAACCTCACTGGGCAACCTGTTCCAGTGTCTCACCACTCTCACAGGAAAGAATTTCTTCCTAATATGTAGTCTAAATCTAACTCTTTTAGTTTAAAGCAATTTCCTCTCATTGTGTCACTACCTGCCCTTATAAAAGGTCCCTCCCGAGCTTTCCTGTAGGCCCCCTTCTGGTACTGGAAGGCTGATATAAGGTCTCCTCAGAGCCTTCTCTTCTCCAGGCTGAAGAGCTCCAGCTCTCTCAGCCTGTCCTTACAGGGGAAGTGCTCCAACCCACTGATCATCCCAAAGTCTCCCATGAATTCGCATTGTATGGCACTAGAATCAAGGCTTTAATGGGACCTGGAACCTGTGCAGGTGAGACTGGTTCCATACACTGCTAAATAACTGCTCTGATACCCTGTGAGCCTCCTGAAGGGCAAAGCTGCTGTCTAATGCCACAATTAGAAGAAGCCATTAGGACAGACATCTGATTTCTATGCATAATTTTAATTATAACATAGTTCCTTAGATTAAAATATGATGGAGGTCAGAAAAAAAAAAAAAAAAGCATCCCCTTACCATGTGCAGTGCTATCAGTGGAGACTGCAAGTGAATAAGACGTATATAGCTTTTGTTGTTCTGCAGGTTGTTTTCTCCATTCAAACAAAGAGCAAACCTGGCTTTCACCAGTCAGACGTCCTTTTCCAGCCCAGAACTACTGGCTGCCTCAGTACAGCCACAATAATGATGGATTATGTTTAGATAGGAAGAACTTCACAGAGAAAGAGAGATCAGAAGGAAAAAAAAAAAAAAAAAAAAAAAAAGCAAACAAAAAAACCCTCACAGTCTCTTGTTTATAGATTTCTCTTTGACAGTGTGTGTAGGATGGCATCAGTTTGATGCCATATCTTACAAGTTTTGATTTTCTGTGCTTATATAGAATTGGTAAAGATGAACAATAGACACAAGGATATGAAAAAGTAATTTTTTATTTGAAAACCTATATCTTTTCTCACTTTTCTTCAATTCTATTCTCCTTCTCTTCTAGTCTTAACAATTTTACTCTGAAAAAACAAGTATGAACTGAAAAGAATCTTCCCCTACTTTGCATCTTCTGCATCCCAAATTGCACCGATGTCTCTTTCAGAAATAAAATTATCCTGTCTGCACAGGGGGACCTATTAAATCAGATCTTTCTGAAACAGTTCCCCATATTTCTCTGATCTCAATCACCAACTCTACAAGTGAAAACTAATGTTAAGCTTTTCTCCCAGATGAATGTGAAATGTGTGAATAAATTAACGTATAATACATAATCTTTCTGAACTGATAAGAACATTTCTTCATGCCCATTGTTTGGCTTTTTAAACCACATGATGCTTAGTGGTTCATATCCATCCACGCAACTCGGCAGCCTCTACTTAAGCCGAGGACTCAAACAATCTGATAGAAGGGGAAACAAAATGCCTGTGGTTTCAATAGGAAAACAAATTGCAAAGGCAGGAAGGGGAGGGGCTAGGGCATTCTCCCTGTTAATTCAAGAGACTTGAGCTGCAGTGCTTTGTTGGTCACTGTCCTGCCTTGAACAAACCACTTCACCTCTCTACCCCAGCTTCTCCAGCCACACACTGTTCAGGTGCTTACTCCATCAACTTTGATGGCATCCTCTTATACAATGGTGTTTCAACCCCATAACCACTACAGTGACAGCACAACGAGCATGAAAACCTCTGTGTGTCTGGAGTGCCAGTCTCAGTCATCTGAGAGCAGGCGCATTTAAAAGAAAGATAAAGAAAATAAACCCTCTATGTTCTTCTCAAGTGTGCATACAGCTGTAACCAGAAAACATTCAGGTCAGAACAGCAGTACATTTGACGACAGCTCTATTTTTGAAAATATTCCCTTCCTATCCCAGAGCATTTGTGGCTATATAGACAAGCACTGTAAGAGTACAGGAGGATAAAAACAAAGAACATGTCACAGCTAAAAAGTTTTCTTCATATTTCCAGCGCGTGGCAGTGGGAAGTCAAGGAATATTTAGATAAACATTAAATAACAGTGAATATTTTGCATTCCAAAATTCTCTGGATATCGACACAACCACCCCCAAAAAGCATGAAAATCCTATAAAAAGTACCAACAATACTGGTGGTAACTTGTAAAGAGCATGGGCATTGTCAAATCAATCCTTAGACCTCAAACGCTCTCCTGCAGACTCCAGGCCAGATTTCACTGCTCGCTCAATAACGATATACTGCTTCATTTATATAAGCTCTGCAGGTCTGAACATGCAAGTACTGCATTTACCAACAGCAAGTGTTTACATGATTAGTTGATCTTCTCTTCAATTCCAGCTACTGCATCTGGCCTGTACGCTTCATCTTCCAGCCCAGAACAGCTCAGTTTAAGTGACAAACTGAACTCTAATGCTATAGCTTAGAGATGCAGGTGTTAAAAAACACTGCTGTATGGATGGAACACAGCAATTTTAGAGTTTATCCATCATTTCAAAACAGCCAAAGGTGGAGAATTAATAAATTCCTAAATAAATTAAAGTATCTATCTTCTGCACATCATTCAGCTTTACAGTACAAGCGAGGGCATCTCAAGGATATTTTAATGAAAGCAATCATTGCTATGCAGCAGTACGTCACCAAAGTGACCCTTTGGCACCAGTGTTTAGGGATTTCAACTGGGTCAAGACATGACTGAGTCAGGACCACTGACAAAGATGTCACATTTCAGGTCTTGCCAGTCTGTAGCAAAGATAAGAACTGGAACTAGCTTGGTAATTGGAGGAAAGCTGCTCAAATGCTTCTGACTTGCTGTGATTTCATGCTTTCACCAGCAATACTCAGTAACCTTGCAATCCTGGAGCTATTTAAACTGCTTTCCTAGCCTGTGTTACTGTTGTCTTGCATTTCAGAGTAATTTTCTTTTTGGTTGGTTTGTATGAACCAAATGCTACCCTGAGCAAACACACAACAGCCTCTTTGCAAACTTTCCTTTCTGAAAGTATCTGAAGACAGGATTTGTCCACTTCTCTCAATAGTGACAATTTAAAATCCTAGAGGAAAGCTAATTTCTCACAATTACTGTGTATAATTTCTTGTACAATAATTAAAGCGTCGTGGAATAGGAACAGATTGTTAAATACTTAACACTTAAATACTGGAGACGCCTAAATTATCTGAGTAGGTTTAGAGCTATCTATGCAGGGGCTAAGTTTTTAGCTGAAGTGAGCCTTTGTTGCTTGAATACATTATTTAGAGTCCATTGAAATGCACAGCAGGTCACACAGGCCGTTTGCCTACAGGACCATCCATGTGAAACAGACGATTAAGAGCATTCGGGAAAAGCGGGATTTAAGATTTGGAGCAGCTCTGGCAGTGTCTCAGGGCATTGACAGAAGGTACAACTCACAGCAGAGACCCAGCTGGAATTCTTCACGTGCCCTCCTTCCCCACCTGTGAATAATCCACTGCCATTTCATCTGAGGTCAGCCTAATTAAAGCCTCCAATCCCTGCAGACTAAACGCCAATCTGGCCTCATTCTCCTCACATTGTGATCAGTCAGCAGGCTTCTCCTGAAGAGAATCAATCAGACTGCCTGATAGCTACGCACCATGGAGGAACATACTGAGATGTACTAATTACAAAGACAGCTGTCCTGCCTGACCAACCCGATGTCAAGGCAGTCAACACCAGTTTGTTACAATGGTCAAGAGAACAAAGCCACCTGCCTGTGTCACGCACTGCTCCATGTCTGCTGAGGCTGCATAGAAACCAATTGCACAAGGTGAAATCCTGACCCTGCAGGTCAGCAGGGACTCCACATAACCAACAGAGACTAATACTCCACACATGTTCTGTTTTTAGCACTTTCATCATACTTCTATTCTTTCACACCAGACTTTTCAACTATGACCTACAGTTTTTTTTGTTTGTTTTGTTTTTTTGTTTGTTTGTTTGTTTTGTTTTTTAATTTAACACCATATTGGTAGGCTGGTCAAATAAGTTCCTTTCTGTAACTAAAAGGAGTAAAACACATTTTAGGATGCTTTCTGTAATGTGATTTCTTCTTGTCTGCATGACACAGATAATGGGAGTTGAACTAAATGAACTAAATGAGGTCCCTTCCAACCCCTACGATCCCGTGATTGGCTACTTCTTAGCATCATGCTTTTATTGCTGAAAGACCCAAAGATTTATCAGGAAGTAGGAAATTAGGACAAAAATACTCGAGAGAATCTGTTACTAAGATGAATCTCATCTTGCATGGCTGAAACCTGACATAGTTGTAAAACACTGTCTTGGAACTACCATTTTAAGAACCTAATGCTGTCTGCTTTTAAGGTCTACTGCAGTACTACCACAAGTGATCTCATCCTTCAATACGTGAAGCCGTTCAAGTAGCCAATTCTGATCGAAATGCTAATACAGTATCACTTCAGCAGTACATCTTGAAATAGTACCACGGATAACTTGTTGCCATTGTTGCAATTCTCGTTGCTTTCTCTCAACGACAGAAAATGAAGCAGCCCTTTCTCAGACTGCAACTCCGCACAAGAGAAGAAGACATAGGAGCTGACATGGCACTCATCTGAAGGACAAAAGATGTCAGCTTATAAAGCACAAGGCGAGCAGAAGAGGAACCATAAATAAAAATGGCTCTGCTCTGCGTTTCAGTCCTGGGGCACTGACCTGCCACTTTCTCTTGGTCTGGTCACGCACCATTCCTTCAGGACTGCATGCCTGAATTCCATTTAGGACATGAGAGCCTTCTGTGCGTGGGCTAGCTTTCGTTTTTCATCTGTGTAACTGCTACTGAAATACTGCATCTAAACCTGAAGTACAATAAAGGAGGATGCATAACTGGAAAGCATCTAGAGAAGGGCCATGAGAGTAAAGACCAGGCCAAAAAGAAGCAGTAAGGGTCTTGAGGACCTTGAGGAGCTGACCAGTGAGAGGGCTGTGAGGCCTTGATGGTATTCTGCAAGTACCTAAACCAAGAGCATACCTTCAACAAGAGTTTCTAAAACACAGCAGATAAAGATATCATGAGCATGAAAATCAAGGGAAGACACATTCAAATGAGAAGGCACAACATTTTTTTTCACTGTCTGCATTCATTGGAACAGCTCATTTGTGGTGGTGGGACCCTCTAAAACCACCAAGCACAAAGAGAGTACTGGGCGTCTTCCTTCTTCCAGCAGGTGGTTTTCCTGACTGCTTGCCATGCAGCTGGTTACACTAAATGATCTCAGCAGTTCCCTTTCATTTGTGGATAAAACAATGATTTATTTATTTAGGAAAGCTTAGCTCTGGCTGCTTTAACCTTTGGTACTGGAACTCCCAAAGATTGACTTTGTATCAAAGATAGGAAGGAGACACACAGCTACTGACCTGCAGCACACGTTATCATCCAGAGCTGTGCTTCCCACACAAAAGCTTCATCGGGGCAGAAACAAGTTCATTTCTTATGCAAGGATTTGACAGGCCAGCAAAGGAAGTTTGGCTGAGCTTTTACTGTGGCTGTCTGTCTACAAAGACTCAGGCTGCAGAATTGTGCACTATCTTAGATTAAGTCATTACAAAGCCTTCACATATTTGTCACAAATTAACAAAAAAATCCTTCACATCATCAACTCAAGTGTTAAAAAAAGATAAAACCATGCAGTAATAATAAATCGTAACTCCAAAAACTTTAAGGTTTAATAAAAAAAGTTTGAGTTATCTTTAATTAAGCATGGAGTGCATGTGTTTGTTTTATGGCTATGACAGTTAGCAACTTCCTAGTTCAATACCAAAAACTAGACTCAAGCAAAGCTAAGTTAGCACTTGATCACATCCTTTTTCAATACTGTGGCCACAAGCAGTTTCTCTTTCTCTGATGTGTTTTGTGCCTGAATGCAGTTTATTCCCTCAGTAGACCATAGAAGGCAGCTATAAAACACAGAGCTGACGTAATGCACAGCTGTGCTGCTTTCTCAAGCAAGTAAACTTTAGAGCACACTTCCTACTTTGAAGAAAAGACAGGAATTAAAAAAATATCTCCTGAGGAGTCCTCCCACTTCTTCATGTATCAAGTCTTCTTGTGAAAGTCATTATGAGAAATTAGCCAGGCTTCAATCATAGCCAATACCTTACATGAGTAAATTAGGAACACTGCAGAATATTCTACTGAGCAGCTTTGAGTTGCTGGGAAACCAGAGGTCAGGCAGCACTGAAAGGGCAGATTATTCCCATCTCAGCAAAGGCACAGGGCTCCATTCAGTGTGCAGCCCTGGTTCTCACTACAGGCTGCAGTGGCGTGCGACCCTGGAGCCTGAGGAACAAGCACTACTCAACAGCCCCAGGATCACCGTGCACCATTCTGCACCAAAGCACCCCTTCCATCTCTCCAAGGCAATTGCTGTTTTGCATCATCATCAAGGGTACACTTCCATCTGGAGTGCCTGGGGGCTTACGGAGCTATGCTTAAGCAGACTTGCAGCGGTCCTATAGACTTGCAGAGGTCTGAAGACCCACTTTAAAATTTAAGAGCAGGAAGAAACCTGTAAGACTGTAGTTCTGATACTTTTTAAGTCTACAGGAGGGAAATCAAAGTTTACAGAAAGTCGTGAAGATCCCCAAGATCAGCAGAGCCATCTATCTGGCTGACATCAAGAGTTGCGTGATGGCTCAGATAAATGACCCAGCTTAATCCCATATAATCAGTATGCTAATTACTCCCACTTCTTTTATCTCAGCACGTCTCAGATAGCATCAGTCTAACTTTGGTCTTTTTCTTAGAGTTTGGTCCTTCGTGCTGCTTCTCTTCTATCCTCATGCTTTTTTATACTATAAATTCAGGACTTGCCCTGAGGATCTACAACAAGCTAGACAACAAGATACCAAGGCCAAGAGAATGGTGTATATGTGAAAGAAAGGACAGAAAACGAAGGCAGCTGTTTGTTCTTCTATATGTGTGTATCACAGAAAAAGGCAACAAATATGTTCCTCTTGGACTCTTTTGTTATAATGCAACAGATGCCCCCTCTTTAATTAAGAGTTGGAAACTCTCCTACATGAGTTCTTTGATGTTTTGGAGAACCACATCAAAATCAAATTAGATTTATCTAATAATTCAGACCTTTTTTCCTCCTACAACAAACAAAAAGCCCTTTTACTGATTTCTTTATATGTTACCTAAACAAAAGATGGAGAAGCTCTTTTCCCAAACCTACTTGCAGATCACAGCCACTTCTGCTGCCAGGCTGAAGGCACAAATGGCTCAACTTCAGCAGCAGGAGCTTGGATAAAAGCTGCCCATACTCCCTACAACCACTGCTAATAATTTCATTTGGCAGCCAAAAAAAAAACCCAAAAAAACAACCAACCAGTTTGATCTCATTGCCATAGATTATACATTGGCAAGCACTAACACTTGCAATCAAAGACACTATATATTTTCCTCTCACAAAAAAAAAGGCACCAACTTACATGTTTGTGCCAGTTCCCATGTACTTGTGAAACAAGTGATAACTACAGATTCAACTTTGCTTTACTAGCATGTTCCAGAATTCCTCCAAACTGATGGCAATCATTCTCTCTTAACACCAATATGCCATATGAAATAAAATGAAGTGATCTGTGTGTGTACACATATACACAGAATGAATTGGAATAGATGGTAAAAATGACACATGCACCTAATTAATTTAACCTTCAGCCACTTCAGTGATTTCACTGAGATGCCACTGTTCATCTCCAGTAAGCATGCAAATTTTACATTCAGGGACGCTTATCAATGGCCTTTTGTTTTGCTAAAGCAAGTTCCATTTTTTCTTAGTGCTTCTTCTTACATGAAGCACTTGCTTTGTTGACTCCATCTATTTTTTAAGACAATCCTATGGAGAAAAGCTCTGTCCTAACTTAGAATTTTATAATCTGCTGTGTTATATTTAATTAAGAACATGGCTCTTTCTGTCATTTAGAACTGAATTTTCCTCTATCCATCTTCACTCTAATTAGAAAATCTGGAAAATACAATATTGAGACTCCCTGACTGGTAAGATGCATTTTCATTGCTAGCATACCCGAACTGTGTTTTCCCAGGATAGTATTGTAGACTGCACATCAGTGGAACAAGAGATGTAAAAAAAATTCCTTCTGCCTCTGCACAGATGACTCGCAACTTCAGTCTGGGTAGACAAGTGTAAGAGAGCTGCACATACGCCTCACTCTTCTTCAAAGCTGTGTGACAAGAGGCATTGTGGCTATAGGGACTCTATTACGTGCAGGCCAGCACATCCAGAGCAGCATAAATAACTAAAGCAAAGCTTCTGACATGCACTTAGAGCTCACTGAAGCCAATGAGATGCACATGCCCTTTAAGGACTTGGCTGATCTGAAGCGCTGTAGGTTGTACATGCCAGTAGTCACAAATTAACGGCAATTTTCGATGTCTACACAGAATTTTCTCCTCTGATAAATTCCTAGGCTGGCACTAAGTGTGCAACAAAGCATAACCCCTACATGTTTGAGTCAGAAAGGAACCATGAGGGTAGAATCAGCTTTTCTAAACTGCATTTTGTTTGCTATGTGAATTGTCTGATTACATGAACAGCTTCTGTAACAAATTGACATGCTGGGTTGCTTTGAACAAAAATCATAACTTCTGCCTTTGAAAGACTACTCACTTAATGGTAATGTAACTCAAATGCTAGGCACGATCTCTTTTTGGCTAAAGACACACAAACTGTGTGACTGGCAAATGTTCTTTTTGTGCTGAATCTGGGGCAGCCACTCATTTGAGAAAGCCAATGGCACTGAGGGTTTGGCATTCATCTGGCTTTCTGAAACTGGGTACCTTCTCTTAATCTACTTTATCTTTGCTTGATCGTAAGAAGTTTGAGCTCACCAACAACGTTACAAAATACATACCTAACATTTAAGGTTTACAGAGAGTAAGTTTCAAAAACACTGTGATATATCTCATCCTGTTAACTCTGAAAATATAGCACAGCACTGAGAGTTTGGCAGCAAACTTGCCTTTTCTACACTAAACATTGTGCAATGCTCACAGGTGCGTGAGACAGCCCAAGGTGGCAGTCAAAACTGGAAACTTCTCAGTGGCCTATATGATTTACACAGTGCCAAGCATTTCTTGGCTTGTGTGCAGAAAACCTGGAACTTCACAGAACTGAATGCCTAAATGAAGTGTATTCTCACCCCATGCATGGCACTGAACAACAAAATGATCAGCGTCCAGGGAGATAACAGAGTTTAGCTTCCTACCACCTCCATAGCCAAGCTCCAAGGAACCCTGGCCTGCTGTCCAGCTCACTACTGTTGGAAAGGGGAGCTCATCAGGAGCTTGGAGGAGAAAGACCAACAGAAGCAACCTCAAACATCATCATGCTTTCACCCCAAGCTTCCTGTAGATTAGGTTGATTGCCATCATACAGACACAACTCAGCAGACATTCTGCAACATAGCAACAGTGCAAGGAATGGACACATCTTATTGTTTAGGCTTATGAAGTGCCTAAAACCACTAAATAAGACATAGTGAGTGTAAAGTAGGCAGCAAAAAAAAAGCTGCTTTGATGCCCTGTTAGCAAATATTTCCTGCTTAAAATATGTTGTGAGGCGATTGCAGATGTTCTGGAGTGTAGTTAGTCCTCACAAATCTATCACAAAGTTTTTCTCAGTTTGCAGTACCTTTGCTTAAATTAAGAAATGTCACATATATACATGCACACAGATACAGTTAAATAGAAAAAAAAAAAAAGTTTAAGAACTAACCCAAATCTGCTATTAAATAACATTACATTCTGCTCTTAACATAAATTTTGTGCTCTGACAGTGCCTCTGACAATGATTTGAAAAGCTGGGACAGTGCTACAGCTTTCAGCTGCTTTCTATCAGCAATCCTGCTGTGATTGTTATGCTTCAATTTATGTCACAAGGTGCACAGGTTGTAAATACATGTTTTTGAATAAGCTAACAAGAAACAAAATCAATGTTACCTTTTTGAAGCTATGAAGTTTCAGCAGAAAAAAAATATTAAGTACATTTAATTCATGTTCCACACAACAAAAATACCTACTTTTTGATCAACCACCACTGTTACAACCTGAGGTTTGAAAGGACATATCTTAACATCAGAGAGAGAAGAACCATTGGGACTAATGAGAATCCCTTTTCCCAGTTCCACATGCACTTTATCAGATCGTATCACCTCCATCTAGATTTGCAAGGCAAATCCAGGGTTGCTCGAGACCAGAATAAAACTCCCATAGTCTTCATCGATGCAGGATTCAACCCATTCCCTTCCTAACAGGTTCTCTCAAGCAATTTTATCCTAATTTTCAACCCTGTGGCTGAATTCTAATGTTTGCAGAGGCGAGTTCTTTAAGTGAGAAAGAAAGAGTAAAATGCAGAACCCAGAACAGAGCTATTTTTCCTGCTGGGCTGGGGCATTTGTTTCACAAGGGGCAGGAGGGGGCAACTAACACAAAGCAAACACAAAGTATACTGCTGTTATGTCTTTCCCATTACTATGGTTATACATATTTTAAGCATACTCTGTTTCTTGTGTTTCTACAGTGAAAGAATTACTGTCTCAAAAGTGTTCCATCAAGTTTCACTGGAAGCACGAAAACATTAATTTAGACTTCTGGATGCTGCTGGTCTCTTGCTGGACTTCCTCACACTCAAATGCACACTGCCACTTTCCATAGTTAATCAAAGCCAAACTACAGCCTTGCCTTACACCTTAATGAATTGCAGGAGTACTACTTTCCTCAGCTTTACATAGCTAGTTCTCTTCAATCTACATCACGAATTGCTGAACAGCAGAAAAGATCTTTCTGCCCCAAAGCAGACCACCAGTACAGCTCACATCTTCCACCCACTGCGTACACATTCAGCTCTAGCTCTGATGACTTTTTTCTTGCTCTGCTAACAATAACTCCTTTAACTTAAAGAGAGAGCGTGTTTTATTAAAGCAGACTGCTTGGAACACTCTTCTGGTGTTTGAAATTATGATTAGACCAGTAGTTTAGTCATCTGTTCATAAATCCAATTCTGCAAGCACTCAGCCTCCTTAAAAGAAAATACAAGACCAGAAACGTTTTCCATACAACTTGCTCTGCCAAACTCAGCTTTCTTTTCTCTTTCTACAAGTCCACCACAGCTTCAAGCATGCAAGATTGAAATTATTAAAAAAAAAAAACAGAACACAAATAAATGCACAAATTAAACTCCTTACCTTTTAAGACTTTTTCACCCTTCAGCGTTCCCCCATTGTGAAAAACTGAATCTTTAGCAGCTGCAGCTATGCACACACGCACAGACACACACACACAGACCAGGGCTTTCTTCAGCTCACTCGTATTTCAAGTCTTTCATGTGATATCTTTGGCTGTACTTGCTTAATTCATTCCTGCTGCACTCAAAGGAAGTCAAGCCTGGCGAGGGCTGGCTCTGCAGCAACTGCTGTAGATATTCCTGACTAACAGGACAGCGGGGCTAATCTCACTTTATAAGCATCAAGAATGTAAATACATTTCACGGCCAAATTCCTAAACCTTAAGAGATAAAATGCACAAAATGCCCTAAGACACAGTTCAGCAAGGGAGTTACGAATGTTAAAGTTTTTGCTAGAGAACAATAGTCCCTACCCCAGCTTCACTTCTGGAGCTTTAACGGTGGCTATTTATCATGGGCTGTACATATTCCCTTGTAGAAGTTACCATGAGAACACACCGCACAGGATTTGAATGTAAATTGCAACCTAGAGATGTGGGGGGATTTTTGTTGTTGTTGCAGTTAAAAAAGAGAACTCCCAAAGCCCGATGAAGTACACACTTTCTGCATGCACATATTTGCATGACAATGCTTGCAATTCAAAGGCTTGCTGAAGTGCACAAGAAGGAAGAAAAGCCAAGCTCTTTGCTTGGTATATGTGAAAAAACAACTACTCCAGACTTATGGTCAGCAGCTGCAGTTTTTCAAATGCCCATCCATGTCACAAATCACATACGAAAAAATTAATAAAGCAAAAACCCGCTAGGTAGTATAAAATACAGAATAAGATGGGTGAGACTCCCTGTTACTGCAGCAGTCTAAGTTCTTCCCACTTCACAAGTATCAGTTCAAAAAGAATTAACAACACAGCAAGTAATGCACTTGAAAAATGCCATTTCACTTGTCCGCTGAACTGTTCTGGAGGTTGCTTCCCCAGAGCAGTGCTTGCTCACCTGCAGGGCCCTGCACCACTCATGGGAGCACACCACCAGGGTTACTGTCTGAAATTTGAAAACGTCTCCCACTGCTTGTAGACAGACTCCTACCAAACCGTCTTTATATAAAACTTGATGACTTGTGCACATACGTGCTGCAAAACATGCCAAAATCTGTTTGTCTGGGAGTTGAAGCAATCTTTGCAACACAGCAGCTGTTTCCTCTCAGGCAGCGCCATCTATCCTTACCATGGTGACTGAAAGATAACCTCCAATGCACTTTGCAAAGGGATGCTGGTCAGCCCTGCTTAACTGTCAGCAAACCTTGCTGAAGAAGGACACACCTGTCAGATGTAGCCTCATAAGAGGAATGACCTACTTGAGGCCAGCAAGCCGCTGTGTGGTGGGACAGGGACAAAGGGACACCCCAGGCAGCACTACTGGCACACAGCTCAGAGACAAAAGAAAGGCTGGGCTATGCCTGCACAGCACAAAACTCCTTGCAGGAACTGTCTTGTTCTGTGGATTCAGATCCACACGTAACATTACTGCTGGCGCTTTGTGAGCTTTCCTTACACCCACTCTCTGATAACACTTTCACCTCAGGACTCTTCTAGTGCCCAGCCTAATTACTCAAGTGATATGCCAGGAAATGATGCAGCTGGGACCTATTCCACAAGTCTTGATTTGAAGCTATGTAATTCTGTAAAACCCAAGGCGACAAATCCAGGTAGCTGAATTAAGCAGCGTCAGCTAGGCGTGATGCCATACCTTATGACTGTGCCTTCCTGGGGAAGAATAAAGCCTTACGAGCTAGTTAAAGCACTAAGGATAGCTCGTGTTTGGCTCCGTGCACTTGTGGCAAGTGATGTAAAAACAGGGAAACATGCTCTGATTTGGGAAATGGCTGGACTCCTCAGCAGGATGAGCCTGTACAGCAGTGCTGGGAGCTATACCAGACTGCCTCAGCAAGTCAGATCCACGCTCAGAGCCCGCGGCTCTGCTTCCTTGAGCACCAATGACAGCAGTAATTGGCAGTCAGAAAGCCTACTTAAGACAAATATTTATTGAGAACAACTGTGATTAAAGACAGATTTTTAAATTAGGCAGAAAAGATCTCTAATACACGAGCCGCTTCCACACCTGCAAATGAATAATACCAGACTTTACTTTCTACAGATAGCGCCGCACACACCCTTTAGTTGTACCTGGGCCACATAACTTATTACCTTTACTTTCAAAGTATTACAGAGAAGCTGTATGGACGATGATCAGGATTTCTCTTCTCCCTTTTTAATGGATGTACCCTGTAACATGCCAGCTCCCAGCACTATAGCTTTCCTGCAGAAGGCCTAACCCAGGGCTCTACTGGGGTAGCTGAGTCAGTAAACCATAAAGATGCCTTCATTTATGGTCTAACACTTTTTAGCTTTTAAGTGCTGGGCTCAGTCTCCTTAGAAAAGCCACAAAGGCACCTATACTCCAGAAAAGAGACCCAGTCTGCTGACTGACCAAGGCTGGTATATAGAGCACATGTTTGGGACACAATGCAGTGGGATATGCATAAAAATTTGAAGCTCGGTCACTGTATTAAGGATGAATTTTTTTTTTTTAAATAAAGACTTCTAAAAACAAAGATAGCTAGCAATTCTGTGCTGAAAGTTTAGTAGAATGGCCTTGAAGCTCAGAGTCCTCCCTACATCTTGAGGCTGCTTTTGCTGCAGTGGTATTTGTATTAGCTCTGTCCTCATGCTTATTTCTGCAAAAACCTCCTTACAAACTAAACTCAATAATTCATACAGTCATGGCTGTATGTAGGAAAATATTCTAATTCCAGCCTGACAACCAGTTCACACGCTGCATTCATTGAACTTCTACAGGCTCCACACCCCATGTATAATCACACTTGCAGATAGGACCAAGCTGTTCTCTCACTGTTTCTCTGTATCTGAGCTATACTTCTAATTGGAGTTCAGGCTGTTATCATGCTATACTTACATTTGTAATGATTCAGAGCTATTTTAAGAGCACAATTTTCATTCAGACGCCAAGTGAATATATTTGTATCTTACTTCATACTAGAGGACACGCTGCTTGCTATTCCAGTGTCTTCCATGGCTCTTTAATGACCTATATCTCAAAGTGCATTGCAGGTGCCAACAGCCTTACCTTGATCCTTTTAAATGTCTCTGGCCTCAGAAGCACTGTTAGCAATCTCAGCACCTGGACACTGATTTTTTCTGAATGAATAGACAACATGATGATAGGACTCCTAAGTAAAATGAATCTTCACAGAATCCATTACGACCTTTTTGTACTTACTTTTGCAGTAGGTTTACAAAACAGGCTTAATTTTGTCTCATTTCTTTACCTTATCTAATTAAATTTTAAGATTTTCTATATATATGTAAAATAATTGCAAAGAAAAATAATTGTTCTTTCAGAGATCACATGCTTCAAAGAAGGCTTGCATCTTGCCAGTGGCCAGACTATCACCGCAACAGAGGAACAAGAGCAACAATACATGAGTAGAAAGTGAGATGAATAGAAGCCTAGCAATTCAAAAGTTCAAGCAACCTACTCCAACACAGGTTTCCTAAACACAAATAGTGAAATTCCTACCTGCATCAGAAATTTCATGCCAATTCTAATGAAACCAGGATTTTGTCCACTAGGACCAAACTGGACTGGACTAAGAGCTGGGTCTGTTTCATTAACCAAAGAGAAGTGGATATGTGCCTGTCTAAGTGCGTGAGAAAACAACAGCTGCTGAACCTGTTGAATTCTCAAGGCCAGGAAATTACAGATGCAAGCTGTAATAATCAAAGTTTTAAAAAAGATTAGCCCAGATAGGGCTGTCCAAGAGAAAAATGCAGATGTTGGAAGAAGGGGCCACTCATAGTGATTATACCAATGTTAAGAGTCAGATGAAAAATTCTGAATGGAGAAGAGAACTTGAGAAGGCAATTAAGCCAACTGCCAAGATTGGCTCCTTCTGACCAATAGGAGAATTTTTGCCTCTGAAAGAAGCGAAAGGGCTTGCAAAGAAAATGAAGATCTTAAATTTACCCTGAACTGACTTCTAAGTAGCCCCAAGGGTTAACAATTTTTTATTTAATAGCAGCAAACTTGGAAGAAACATGGATGTAGCTTGTTTTAGAAAGACCTTTTTAAAAATTATTTAATATGTCCCAAAAAGACAGATGGAGAACAGAAAGACAATGTTGCAGGGATGAATCATCATCAGATAGAAAAGGCGGCATGAAAAGAAACATGAGGAAAAAAACAACAGAGAAAGTTGTGTCAAAGTTCAGAAGAATGAAATGATGCATAGTTCTGAACGCTGCACTGAAGTTAAGGGAAATGAAGGAGAAGGGGCTTCATTAGCAGAAAACACTCATTAAGCATTCCAAGTGGAAAAGTTTCCAAGTTATGGCTAGTTCAGAAGAGACTGAAAACTGTGAAAACACATAGATTGATTGTTTAGGGGTCTCCCAAAGATTAATGGGTCCTCTGTTCTTCTGTCTGAGGCCTGACTGCAGAGATGTCTTGTGACAAAAGGTCATGGACTCTATGTGCTCTCTTTAGGAAATTGCTCTAATGAGTGTAGATCCAGCTTTGATATGTAAATATTTAGTAGTCCACTGCATATGCTGAATTGTTTTTGCTTGCCACTGTAATATATTTGAAAATTAAACTTTTGATCAATTAAAAATCAAATAATTACTGTAAATTATTACATCTCTTATTTAACATGAATAAACTTTAATGAGTAGAAGAACAGAGGAAGAACTGTCAGCTGCATATTCTGCTTTTCAAAGCTTTGAACAACTTCCATTTGCTTATCCTCATTCACCTACAGAATTCAAACATACTTCTAGAATGAAACAGCACTTGGGCACCTCCACCTCCTCCTCTCCAGAACTATAAGGGATGCTCACTGATGGGTGTCACCTATTAATATCCAATCAAGAGCGCAACAAGTAGCTTGACAGGCTCTTGATGACACAACTTAATCTCTCTCCTTTTAGAGGCTTTCTTGTCCAGCTCTCTTTTAATGCCACATATTTCAAAAAAACAGCTATGGTGGACTTTTCTTTCACACCATTTGTTAATTCTCGAGCATTTATTTTATTTAAACACTTCTTGAAGGATGACATTTTAGCATTTCATGTCACTGCTACTGCAGTGGACAGAAAACGTGCTGAAAAATGCTCAGTGAAGATTCTAATCTTTTTCAGTCCTAACTTCTCTCTTTCAGGGCCTCATCTGGATGTTTCAAACAGTGTATTTCTATCCAACCTTGCTCAGTGAGTCACATATGTGATAATCCCTGGTACCTCTTATATTGCTAACATCTCTCTGAGCTGTGCCAGCTCAGAGCTATGCAGACTGATCCACCTTGTTTTCCTTTGTCCGGCTGGAAAAAAAAAAAAAAAGCAATCACTCATATGACAGGAGAAACTGTGACAGTTTTAACTCTAATGTGATGTGTATCCATGGAATCCAGCCAAACTACAGAAGAGGCAAATGCTGTTCACAGCCCTGCTTCTACAGCAGAACTGTTCAGCAGGAACTGAATACTACCGACTAATACCAACTAATTCACCAGATGGCATTAAAAATCCCCGTGTTGGTGAGACAGAAGGAACTGACAGCAGTGCCCAGCAGAAAAAATGGCAAATCACAAAAATGGATTTTGAGAACAATTCCTTGAGTAAAAAATGCCATTCACAAGTATTATGTATGGTTTTCCTTCTAATTTCCCACAAAGTCTTCTACTGTACCAGCTCCAACAAGTAAAATGCATGACCGTTTCCCTACTCTGGCATCAATCTAGCTCTTCCAATAGCCTTTTTCTTATTTGTTAAAGCCATCAAATCCAATTAATCTGCAACCAAATTAGTGGAGAACAAGGACAAACATTTTTGTGTAAGATTTCATTGATATGTTTGTACATACTTCGAGAAATTCCTGTAGACAGTCATTTACAATATTTTCCTGCATAGAATCCTACACTTACATGTGGTTTCTGTGACTGAAGCAGACTCAGACTTCTTTAAAGCTTCCATTTTCACAGCTGCTAACTGTGTGAGAACTTTGTTTTAATGCTAGTAAAATGTATGTGCAGTTACAGTAGCATATGCCAGATTCATCAGGGATGGAGCATTCCAGTGGGAAAAGAGTGTGAGAACAACAAGGAATATGCGAGTGAGAACTCAGCTGCTTCCTTGCTATGGAAACACAACTTGCATCAACCATGGCAAATCCTTGTGACTTTGGCAATGTGGAGATCAGTCTTTCTTGGATGCAAATGGACAAACAAGAAAAAGAATGCAAATTACTGAACTAATTCTTATATTCCAATGGCAGCAGGAGGGCTTTATAAGGGTTGTGGGGCTTCCAGAAAGAAATGGGAGAAGGGAGAACAGGCTTTTCAAAACTGCATTCCCTCAGTGATCAGAGATGTTGCACACACCCCTTGGGGGTACTGGTGGATGGCAAGCTGGACATGAGCCAACAATGTGCCCTAGCAGCCCAGAAAGCCAACTGTATCTTGGGCTGCATCAAAAGACATGTGGTTGGCAGATCGAGGGAGCTGACCCTGCCCCTCTGCTCTGTGCTGGTGAAACCTCATCTGGAGTACTGTGTCCACATGTGGAGTCCTCAGTACAGGAGAGTCGTGGACTTGTTAGTGCATGTCCAGAGGAGGGCTACAAAAAGGATCTAAGGGATGGAACACCTCTCCTATAAGGACAGGCTAATAGAGCTGGGGCTGTTCAGCCTGGAGAAGAGAAGGCTCCAGGGGAGATCTGAGAGTGGCCTTTCAGTATCTAAAGAGGGGCTGTATGAAAAAAGGGGACAGATTCCATAGCAGGCCCTGTTGTGATAGGACATGGAGAAATGGTTTCAAACTAAAAGAGGGAAGATTTCGACTGGATATAAGGAAAGAGTTTTTTTACAATAAGGGTGAAAAGGCACTGGAACAGGTTTCCCAGAGAGGTGGTGGGTGCCCCACCTCTGGAGGCATCCAAGGTCAGGCTGGATGAGGCTCTGAGCAACCTGATCTAGCTGTAGGTGTCCCTGTTCACAGGGGAGTTGGACTGGATGACCTTTAAAAGTCATTTCCAACTCAAATAATTCTATTATTCTATGACAGGTGCTCACTGACCCCAGCTGCCCCGAGGCTCTGTCATCCATGGGGTCTAGAGACTGCAAAGCAAAGCATACTCAAAGCATCAAATACTTCCAAAGACATAAAATAAGTTCTGTTGACCTCCTGGCTGCTCCCTATTGCTAAGGCGCGTACAACCTGCATGTTATTTGACACACTACAAGGAACAGTGCAAAAGTGGAGTTAAAAACAGCATGTAAAGTCAGGGATGTACCATCCAGATAATCCAAAAAAGCTAGAATGATATTTATCTGATTTCAGGTGGTTTTTTTTTTTTTTTTTTTTTTTTTTTTTTTTTTTTTTTTTTGTGCTAGTTAACCAGATATCCCACAGGAATGAAGTATATAAACTAGATTTATAGCAAAGTCATCTATTTCTAAGTTACAATACGAAAACCATAAAACAGGTTTTTTAGTACCTGTACTTGTTGCATTTTTGACACATGCAGACTATGCTGAACAACAGCCGATAAAGCCAGAACTGCTATACTATTATCTCTTTATCTCCTACAGAGACCTCCAACACATCCAAGCCTTGATATTGTCTTTCATTATCTGCAAATTGATATAGTACGGATTCAGTTTCCTTTGAAAAGTGTCCTTTTAAAATGTAATTCTATAAGAAAACATAGCAGCTAGAATGCCTAGAATTGTCCATACATTGAAAGACTAACTTTGATAACAGCAAGTCAGTGATATCTGTTTTGCTATTAATACAATCATTTGCTTCCTCTAATGATTTAAAACTGCTGTCATAGTTATGACATTTTTTTCCGAAGTAGGCTCTCACAAAGTTGTAACATTTTGTAACTTTTTAATATACATCAAAGAGTTTTGAACAATGACTATTAAAACAGTGCCCAAAAACAGAGGCTGCCTGCAAAATTCAAAAACTTTCTTCCAGTGTCTTTACTTTGAAGATACTTTTACAAAGTTAGTGAAGAATGCTACTGTCTGTTTCACACAGCCATAAATAACCACACACTTAATAAGAGATTTGGGCTGGGACACACAGAAAAGATGGGAGAAATTTTAAATCTTACCTTCTGCACATTGGGTTTGATGCACCGAACAAAGAAAGGATTTGAAGAACTCAGCGTTGCCATTAAGGAATGAAGTGATTCCTAAATAACAAAGACAGCACTTCAGGAGTGGGCTTTTTGTACAAGTAAAATACCCTGGCAGAAGCTCTTATCGCTTAGCTCAGCAGAGAGTATCTACTGCTACACCTAGTGGTTCTCACCAGAAATTACAGTATTATGTAAGTCAAGTGATTAGACAACATACACACAGAACAAATACATGCATGCTTGCTTCTTTTACTGGCCCTTCTGATTAAAATTGTCATCAGTGCCTGACAGTGAACAAGATATACAGATGGATATGAAGGAAACCATTCATACAGAAACATCAAGCTGGAAAATTGCTGTTCCAATTATCTTTGAATGAGTGTTTAAGACTTAGGATCTGTACTCCCAATCTGCAATACTCAAGCCGGTCACAAAGCAGGACAAGTGGGCTTAAGGTGGAATTAAACAGCTGCAAAAAGCAGGATTCCTCTTTTCCTACCAGCCACCCCACACCCATTCATTTTCCGTTTTGCCTACAATCAGCAGCATTTTGTGCATACGGAGTTCCCCTCTCCTATCCAGTGTCACTCTTTACTGCTAAAAGGACACTGGCAGTAAATGTAATACAACAAGGAGGCAGAAAAAAAAAAAAAAGGAAAGCATTTTTGAAAAGAGACTTCAGGATACAGTAGCCATTGTTTTACCAGTGCTTATTTTTCAAAAAATTTTACAAAAATTGAGTAAAGAATACAGTGGCAAAGAAAATATCTCTTAATGAAAGACAACACTTGCAGCATTAAGCAGTTCCACAGTTATTTCATTTGATAGCTAACTGCATTTAGTAATAGAAAGATAGATTACAAGGTTCAGGAAAAATAAAATACTCTGAGTTCTGGAACTCTGTATAACCCAACACACATTAGGCTCTCAGTTATCTTAACCTCAAACGGAAGATAAAAATCAAAAATCCCTCAGTCCTTTTATGATTATTATTTTAATTACACATCCACTCCTTTCTCTCCTGAGCCATCATTCCATATCTTATTCCAACTTGCCCCACTGTGTGTTATTAAATAGATATACCATTTAAAACTGAAGTTTTATATTTACTTTGCAGAGATACAAATGACTGAACAGAGCCCAGGCTCTAAATGGACCTGAAAACTAGCAATGATAATGCTTTATCCGTCAAAGGTAGTGCTGTGTGCCAGGCAGCAGAGAGAACACAAAGCAAGCTGCCACGGAGGCAGAAAATTCACTTTTTAAAGGAGCAACTGTGTGTCCTACCATATGTTCTTGAGCGAAACTGCCAAGGGCAGTGTGTTGCAACAAATTCTTGCTTTAATCTGCAAACCAAGGGCTTTCTTGATAATTAAATGTGAAGTGATAAAGGCAACAGGCAAAGTTGTGGATGTGCAAAGGATTTGCTGCAGCAAATTTGCTACAGAGTCAAAGGAGCAAATGGTGAAGTGACTGGAGACACACAAATGATAGTTGTCTGCCTTGTTTGCCTTTGCTGGCCTCCAGACCAGGACTCAAGGGCAGCAAATATTAAACAGCAAGAAGATACAAAGGCAAATATTCTAGTGTAAGGACAAATATTTACAGCTTTAAAAAGTAAAGGCTTCATATGTACAAGCCTGCATAAACATTACTGTATCTATGGACAACTAAGTCAATTCTTAGACTTCTAGCAACAGTGGCTACGACTTGCACAGATTAGAAACTTGGTCAGTCTAAACAAAAATGAATTGCTATGTTTTCACAGCTGTCTTTCATATAGGTAGCTAGATTTTACAAAGTTCTGCACACCTTTAAATCAGTGTCAGATGATGTACAAATCTGAAGTAAGCTCTGCTTTAAGCAATAGGCTGAAACAGGTGATAGCCAACTTCAGCTATTCTACATGAAACCCCTGGCATCCCTCCCCATCAAGGCTGTCAAATGAAGAACAGCAGGTTAATTGGCTTGTACTAAGAACTTTGCCTTCAGTTTTATTCAGTTTCATTCAACTGAAATGAGATGTACTAACCCCTGGAAGGCTTTAAAACATGGAAAAATGCCCAGAGATCCTTTGGGGGAGGTATGAAAGTCAACTTCTTGTAAAGCATGCTGACCAGTTAACGGTCAGTTAGAGCTGCTTTGGATAAGTGGCAACCATGTTTTTACATCATATTTTATTATGCTTTATGCTGTCCACGGATCCTGATGAAGATGAAATGGAATGCTGTATACTACTCCTTCTAAAGTGGAAGCAAAAATATGATCAATTTGTATGTAGTACTGTCTGAAGATCTACTTCGCACAAAAATAAAAAGCTATGTGGAAACAGTATCTTCTCTTATCCTGAAGAGATATCAAAAAATACTACCCCATCACAAGAAGTGAGTACTCTGTGAGACAAGCAATGAGAGCACAGAGATATGTCCAGGGTATACAACATCAGTGTTTTTAATAAAATACACTGTGTGCATCCCAGCATACATTACTTGCTGTTCTGTCCAACAGTCAGCAATAATCTGTTAGGATAAAATCTGCCCTCAAGCGGATTGAGTCTGCACTCTTTAAAAAAAAAAGTGAATGAAGAGTGCAAATATATATTAATTTAAGCAAAATGAAAGACAACTAATCCAGACTTGTACTCATGTAATTTAAGGAGGGGTTTGTGCCAATCTTTTAAATTCTTTACAGATAGACCTTATGCTAGATTTCAATTTGGTGCCATTCTTAATGGCAAGGCTATAAAGACTCAAAAAAGGTTTTTAATAAAAATGTTTTTCAAACTAAGTTAAAAAGAAGTACAACACCTTAACAAGATATTTACTCAGAGCTTATTTTTCGTTGCACACAGGCACTGCTGCAAGGCTTTGTGCCACTGTGTGGTTGGTTTTGAATAAGAAAGAAAAAAACAAGACCAGCGACCAACTTCACAAAAGAGATTTACAATAACGACAGGTAAGCAAGTGGAAAGCAACTGGAGTTTTGTGTGGATGGTGGGATGAGAAGGTTGGCTTCTGCTTGAAGCTAGCTAGTATGCCCATCAGTTGATTACTAAGTACAGTGTCATAGAGAGATAGCAGTGTTCTCATGCTGAATTTTCACCTATTTTGATCTGCAATTATTCTTTACTGAATGGGGCTTATCTGTCACTGATTAGATATAGAGCAGAGATGACACAATAACTAACCTTGAACTGTAGACTGACAGTGGGTTTTCTGTGCTTGCTTCCGCATTTAAGAGTGTCTTGATTGTTGCGACTTGAAACGTGTTCAAATAGATCATAGATGAAATCAAGACTGAAACAGGAAGGAAAAACAAAATCTCTGAAGTGTATAAGATTTACAACTATAAAATGCAGAGTAAGCTTTGTCTCTTTGAAAGCTACTCTTTCATGCAAACAATGCTCATCAATTTTCTCCAAAACAGACTCTACCTTTGCAGAATTTATTCAGGGGAGCAAAAAAAAAAGAAAAAAAAGAAAACCCAAACCAAGACATAACAAAGAGGTTCTTCCCTCTTCTTTCCCAGCACACAATTAGGGAAATGAAGAGTGAAGAGTCTTTGCTGCATTTTACTCATTCACTCAAACAAAACTCCAAATGACCGTAACGAGTACCTAAGGACTAAAATCCAAGAATTCCTATTTGTTATGGACCACAACAAAAAATAGCTATCCACATAAGCTTAACTTTCAGATGCTAGCTGTAAATGCTATTCTTCACACTATCAGTTTGGTATCCCCTTTCTACCACTACTACATAGATCCTTTAACTCCAGACAGACATTGGTGCAAGAACAAAACTGGGTTGTGCATCTTCAACTCATTTGATTCTTCAGTCGATGGCTTTCATGTCAGATACATCACAAAAGCAGAACAAGGAACATAGTGAAGGAAATTCTCACTAATAGTTTCCCCTTCACAGAAGAGCTAAGGGATTTACAAGCAATTCCCAGAGCAAAGCAGGACAACTGGATGGACTAAGGTAGCAGGTGAGAACAGAAACAACCTGGGCTCCAATCCCTCTTCTCTTGGGAGCCCTCTGTGTGTCCAGGAGTCTAAATCAAATCCTTACAGAAAAGCATGTGGTCCTGCTCCAGCTCACAAAGTACTGCAAGGATCTTGAGACCTAACACAACAAAATGACAGGAGGCACACGAGTAGCAAAGACATCCAAGAGTAAGATTCCAGTAATATAAACTA
This sequence comes from Chrysolophus pictus, assembly GCA_037305975.1. NCBI lineage: Eukaryota > Metazoa > Chordata > Aves > Galliformes > Phasianidae > Chrysolophus > Chrysolophus pictus. The sequence goes on along the minus strand of CM074577.1, from coordinate 23,030,350 downwards.
GTTTTGGAAATCTTTCCTTTTAAACTATTGCAATTAACTTGCACTGTGGTAGGTCCTAAACACTAAGCTTTCAACCAAACTAGGAAATGCCAGAAATATGAGAAAATTGAGCTATATGTGAAACAAAAATCATGCAATCACCTGCCTGCGAGGCATCCTGAAACAGTCAAAAATCATCAGCTACTTTCAGTATCCTTACTTATCTAGTAGCAAGTCTGCTGTCTAGCACCCCTCTGTATTGAACAGGTACAAAGTACTGTACAGTGTGGAAAAGCCTGACTCATTGAAAGATTTCAACTCTGTATATTATGCAACATTTAGCATAGTCAACCCCAAGCACCGCTAGCTGATATGATACCTTTTAACATGATATCCTAAAAAAAAAAAAAAAAAAAATCACAGAAATGTACCTGCTTTCACGAAGCAAGTTCAGGAGATCATCTCTGAACGTATCTCTGTTCTTCTCCAAGATCCCCCGGACATCATACTGGACCTAGCAGGAAACAGAGCTGATTCGAACAACAAGCCAAGCAGTCAAGCAGATCTCACAATGGTGCTACTGTAAAAAGCACTGAGGGAACAGAGTGCTTTAGTTAATTTTCAGCAGCCTCAGGGTAAAATTAAGTTAATGAAAGCTCTGTTTGGAATAATTTCAGCAAATAAAATTACCTCCCCAGCGTAGTGTTTCACTCCAAAGTTGTGAACAGCAACTCGTGGTTTTACATAAAAAGGATTGTTCTAATTGGAGAAAAAAGAAAAAAGAGAAATATTTTGAGAGTCAGGGAATAGAATAACATTATCTTCTAAACCCAGATTTAAACAAAACATTGTCTTTCTGCAAACTTCCCAGAAGACTTGTACTGCAAAAGTAAATAACCATCTTATAATAATAGGATCTGTTAGTCTGGGATGCTCCAAATGCAATAAAAACAACAGATTTACAGCATCTATAAAGGCATTACACTGAAGCTGAAACCATCTGGCAAACCCACCTATTAAAGGCATTTTGAAAAGGGAGGCTCTGCCTTAAACCAGCAGTTACAAAGGTCAGTAGACATATGCCTAACCACCAAAATTCTTGAAAATATTTCCAGGATTAGAACTAAAGGTAATACCAATCTGTACAGAAAGAACACCAATCCTTTGGTAAATGACATCAATGTGATTATTTCATTAAATCAAGGGAAATGGAAAATCTAGGTAAACTGCTTTACTGCAGGCTGTCACTGACCTAGGAGCGGAATTTGACCTATTCACCAACATGGAACTCTAACTGCACAGCAGCAAGATATGACTGGACATTAAGAAGATAACTGACTCAGTCCTCAAAGCAAACAATGTGGCCTGCCATGAAAGTAGGATCAAGTCCAAGACATCCTCTACAACTATGAACCATATTTGAACCACAGACTTCTACAAAAGCAGAAGGAGCCTCCATACTGCACACAGGACACATCAGCAAAACATCACTTACAGCGTGCTGGATATTCAGCTTCTCCAGTAAAGTGGAGTCAGTAGCTTGAGGGAAATGGCTCTCTTCATTGATGAGTGCCAGCAGGCCAAGTTTCTAGAACAGCAATAAAAAAAAGGCATAAGATGAGTTACGCAGATACAGACCTTGTCCTCAGTTTGGAAAAATTACAACATTCTTGAAGTTACCGTTTGCAGAGAAACGCAAAGCCGAAAGTACATGACTAAAAGCCCAGTCTCCTAGAAGACCGCAATCCTATTCTCCTGGCAGCTTTCCATTTGAAGCAGATAGTATAAGATATGCAGGCAAAATAAAGAAAAAAGAAGGTACTGGAAGAAGCCACAGTCTTCTTGATGTAGGGAGTGTTTAGGTACATACAGTGACATTGACCGAGAATACAGCTCCAGACTCCAGGATCTCTAGTGATCGGTAACTTAGGAGCTCCCCAACTCTGAGCTGTTCAACAGTTTTTCTTTCATGAATTTATCTACTTAACTGAACCAATGAGAACTTCTAGCACCCACAGTGCCAAGGGCATAGCAAGAGATGCCCAGCTTAACTATGCACCATGCAAATCAGACCCTCCCTTTGTTTTGCATATGTCTCTGCATAATTTCCTTTGATGTTCCCTACTTCTTGTACTAGCATAGGCAGTAAACAAAGTAAGCTACTTTGTAGTTAATTAAGGTGTCCAGCAAGTTTTAGGTTGATACAGCCTCTCGAAAAAACACAGTTCTTCAGGTGCACATTTTAATAAGTTACCTCCCATCAGCCCAGAACTCTGCCAAACTCCACTGTCCTAATGGCAGTCACATCCTGACAGATGCATTTTCTGCCCACCACCGCAGTTCTGTGATCACTTGAACTCAAAAAGCCATGCGCTCCACTACAGAGATAAATTCATGCTGCTTTCTTGTACTGCTGCCAGAAGTGAACACGAATGAAACTATATGTAACTTAGGCTTGGACATTTAGCCAGATGGAATTCAGCCATTTCTAGACAGCGATCTTAGATCTCATATGTCCTTTGTTGCTAATATTCCTGTTAATCATCATGCAGAAACCTCATTCTCTTCTACGTGTTTCTTTAGTACTAATCAGAACACAAGTCAAGTTACAGACAAAGCAGAAATTGTCAGCAACTCAGAAAAGCAATTATGGGAGAAAGACGCTGTCATTCTTTCTGTCCCACCCCATTCCCTTCTCCACCAGACAGTGCTCTCTTCAGACTTCCAACATCTTCAATGAAAAAGATAGCTTGTATTTTACATTTTAAATTTGGACTCTGTTGAGTTCCATTTGTAATTTTTACTATTGTAATGATTATTATTGTAATTAATAGAAAAATATGCAAAAAAAAAAAAAAAAGCAGCAAGGAAAGATTCATAACTGAAAACAATGCCCATTCTTTTCTAACCATTTCCAAATATTGCTTTTGTATATGGTTGTACACTGTTAAAAGCTACTACAAGGAAAGATAGGCATGTTGAGCTTAGAATACAATCTAGGATATGTTAATACAATGCATGAAAATGATCACATCAAAAGTTCACTGCTTAAACATACAAGAGCTGCTATCATCTACAATTGTTTTTTGTGGTCAAGAAGTATTTTAAAAACATTACTTAAGAGCACAACTTAGAATAAGGTACTGATATCAAATACTTTATTACCTTTTCAATAAGATCCAAGCATTCACCATTGTCTGTCCAGTCAATATCCTCCCAGACTAGACCTTCCCTAAGGAAAATAAGGAGAGCCTTTTTATTGATAACTACAGGGAAAAGATTTTAAATATACAAATGGGAGGAGATTATGGGTTTGTCTTGCAAACAAATGTGATATCAGCTTGCTTTTAAAAAAACATACAGCCACAGAATAAGATATTTTCAAAGTAAGCTGAAGTAGCTGGTAATCCAAATTTCAAGTGAATATTTCTGTTCTCAAAATTATTTCAAATTTTACCTGTAACTCTTACCTGCTGTATTCCAGTTGCTCCAAAGAAAAAATGTGCTTATTGAAATATTCCTGGAGCTTTTCATTTGCATAGTTAATATTGAACTGTTCAAAATGGTTTATCTAAAAAGACGAGAAATTTTAAGAAATGCATATGCTAAGTATTTTACTTGCAAACAATGAACTAAGTCATAACACATTTAATAAACAAATTCCAGTGAAGATGACAAACATATACAGAACAAGGAAGCATCAATATCAGACAATCCATCTGAAGTGTACCTCAAAGTTTTCAAATCCAAATATGTCCAAAATTCCAATGGACTTGAAGTCCTCCTTGCTTCTGATTCTGCTGTTGATTTTCTTAATGACCCAAGCAAAACACTGAGAATAAAGTGCCATAGCCATAGAATCTCTGCTATCTATTGCCTGCAATAAAAACAACACAATACTTCATACATCACTGCAACTGAGAACTTAGCAAACTTAGTCAGCCAGTGTCCTCTGCACAGCACAAAGCAAACTACAATGCAAGCAGTTTTATATTCCTATGTACCTTGACAGTAATTGTCTTAATAGACACCAAGATTCCTCAATTAAGCTTTAACAGGGTAAGTTATAGCATATCTAACCTACATGGCTCTAAAATTGCATTTCAAAACTAAAGCAAAGATTAGAAAACTACAGGCTTAAACTGGGGTTGAAGAAAAGAGAAGGGTAGGAAATAACACATTATTTTGCCCCCTTCCATTAGCAAGCATATTTTGGCATATATCTGTCTAATTCCTTTCTTATAAATAACACAATTATTCTTAATGAAAATTTTCTAAACAGCAAATACAAACATCCATAATGGATAACGTTAGCCTATGTGATTACAATTTGGAAAAAAATGTTAAGCAACCAGACAATAATAGTTACAAGAGTCAAGCTAGAAGCCTAGGCAACAATGATAGAATAGGATCTATTGAGATTTCTAGAAGTCCAATTATACCAATTACAGAATTTTTGACAGTAACTTTAATGTATGAGCTAAGCTGCTGTTCCTGAGCAACCAAAGATTTAACTCTGATAAAAAACAGATCCCTATATTTAAAAGGCCACAGAAACACACCAAAACACAGGTGCTTTTACCTGTTGTATACTAAGAGGTGTTAGGATTTCTTCTCCCCTGAGTATCATTGACCTCTGTGTCAATGCTTCAGTTAATTGTGTGGAGTCCAACCCCAGTAGTTCTGCAGATCTACCTAGAGCTGCCAAAAGGAGACAAATACAAGTATGTTCTTTAATACGTAAGGCACAGTACTACAAACTGAACAGATGAAGGAATTTATAGTAGAAATTCATCACAATTAAGTCACATATTTTTTCTCTTACTGCTACATAATAAGGATTCCAACAATCTTTGCTTTCTTTAGGATGATGAGAATAAAAAAGACCAATGAATTCTTTTTCCTCACATTTATATTTTAATGCAATTTTTCTGTAATATGTAAAACAGTACAAAATGTTATTTTTTATTGTTATATATGAACAAATATTTAAAATGTTCCTAAGCCTAGTCTTTCTTTAAGTATTTCTAGTTAAGGAGCACATTTTTGCACTCAAATTTTAGTATTTTTCTAATGCAAAAATAAAATTTCAAGCAAGCAATTGAATTGGAATTTCACTGGTATTCATGGAATAAAAATACACTCAAGGTATTTCCTAACTGAGATCTAGTATCCAACAATGAAGACTTATCTACTTTATCTGTTAAAATGCAAAACCAATGCTTCAGTTGACATTTACAGATGCTAAAATGCAATAAGACCTCTTCAGAGTCTTTGATATGGTCTGATATACTAGCAGTGAACGTAAGTTTCATAACCTCAAGAAATACTGACATACTACAAGGAAGTGCAGACTTCTCACCTGTTTTAAAGGACACCTGTGCCCCACCAGCAGTGATAAACTCAATGTTTCCTAGATGCAAAATGCCAGCCAGCAGCCTCAAAACTTCTCGCACCTCCTCCTTGCTGAACTGCATCACTTCCATTGCAGTCTGGAATGACATGAGGAGTTCTTAAAAAAAAAGAATGCATGCTGACTGAATAATGGGGACAAGAACAAACCCAACTGTGCTGCCAGGCCCAGTCAGTACTGACAGTGGACTAGCAGGAGTTAATTCCTTTGCCTTCAGCCAAAAATTAATTACCAGAAATTCCCAAACTTGGGTCTAATATGCTCTTCTGAAAGAGTAATCAGGCACTGGGATGGGCTGCCCAGGGAGGTGGTGGATTCCCTGACCCTGGAGATGTTCAAGGAATGTTTAGATGTTGTGTTGAGGAAAATGGTTTAGTGAGAAATATTGGTGATAGGCGGACAGTTGGACTGGATGATCTTGCAGGTCTTCTCCAACCTATGATTCTCTCTGAGACCAGATCATGGTCTTCTACCCTTACAGTTAAGGCACATCAAGTTATGGTCACTGCGGATAGACAGATGATATGATACACTTCATTTTTCGTAAACCACTGGTTACAGAACAGAAAACCTGATTCACGCTGCAAGTAAAAGTGCAGAGGCTGAAGAGGTACTTTGTATAGAAGACTTTTCACAACAGAGCACTAAGAAAGGCAGCAGCACTATGAATTCATCCCCATGCCCGCTGTGCAGCTCCTTCCTGTCTCCTACAAAAAGACATACAAAGGAAAGAATGTCTGAAGTGCAGGGACTTGAGAATCATCTTGTCTCCAGGAAAGTGTCAATAAAGAAAGCAGAGGGGGGCAAAAAAAGTTTATACTGAGTAATGTTTCCAGGACCTAAATTGTAATAAAGTGGATGAACAGAATTGGAAACAACAGGCAAGTGAGAATGACAAGGTTTCTGCCCACCTCCAGTTCCAGGAAAGCAGCTGAGCAGCATCATGCTGTGCTCAAAGCGCGTCCATGTTTCAGACAGCACAAAAACTCCAACTGCCAACCTAATTTCACACTCCACCCACCCTTCGGTGATTAGCACAAACTAAATGTTAAGCTAATCTACTTAAGCTATGTGACTATAGTGTAGGTAAGTTACCAACACTTCCAACAGCTACCCTCCAAATTAGGAAGTCTTATACTAAACATAATTACTGCTTCCAATACACATTAATTTTTCAATTTGGCAAAGAAGGTGAAGTTAGCTAAGCGAATATCATTTGGAGAAGGGCATAAAAGCATTCATTTGTATTGATCTTTAAAACCTACTACACATAACCTCAATGATTTGGCAAGCAATTAGCAAATACACTAACAGTCAGTACACTTCAATTGCTGTAGCTAATTGCTGACATTAGCATGGGTATAAGGCATAAAGCCATTCAGAGAAAATCTTCATCAGCATCTGTCTTTCAATCTGAATTTACATCTTACTCATTTCTATCCTGTAAATCACTCCATACGATTGCATTTCCCACAAGATCCGTATAAAGCTTTGGAGTGAAAAAGCAGTGGAAACAGACATACCTGTAATATAAAACAATCTAATAAAACAAATCCTTTTCTACGGAATAGGCTGGCTACTCCCCAGTTGCTGTCTGTTCTGACAGTTTTACGTGAACAATTTCACGTAAGTGGCAGACATAAAATAAGCCTTTTTATAAACATAACTGTTCATTTCACTGTAGATATAGTAGTTCTATTTATACTGGAGGAAGGCAAAGGAGGGACAGGAAATCTACTACTTTATTTTGTGAGCTTTTATAATGAAGAACAAAGGACGACTCTGTTGTCAGAGGATGTTTGGAATGAGTCAGGTTTAAAGGCAGGATCCCAGGACGTGCTGTCTGCTCACACCTCTGCTTGTGATGCTTTGATTTATTGAAGATATGAGCTGCTCTGACAAAGGGATCGCAGTTCATGTTTACCTCATGACATGCTTCTCCAGCAAGGCATATGGATAATTTTGGTACGAATTTAGACAGTAAGTTCATTATTCCAAACTTCTGTAAATGTCCCACAGTTGGGCAGTACAGAGTTGCAAAGATATGTAAAAGCCCTACTATCTTCTCAATTGATAGTATTTTATTTTCCAAACGTAATCATGTTACTTAATCATAATCTATTTGGAAATGGTAGAATTAAAAATCAAATACTGGAGGAAAGATAGAGACAGGCTCAAAGTGACAGTAATGTGTCACCAGAAAACTTAAGTCCTCTCAGTACAGTCCTCTATGGAGAGCTTCAGACAGAACCAGAATGTCAAGAGAGCACAGGTAAGTACAGGAAGCCTTTGTTCTCTGCTCTATCAGTTGGCCCCAGGTGTCTGCACCTCTAGCATTTTTTAAAGAATTAGTGAAACAACTCACAATGACTTCTTTGAAAGAATCCTTGTCACTGATTGTCTTATCCACTATACATCCAGACTGATTCAGGTAGTGGTAGTTCTCCGGTACAGATAAGTAAAAAGCATCTGATGAGGGGAGAAAAGAGGAAGAGTGAAAAAAATACCTCCAAGCAAAAGCTCTCTGCACATTAGTATGTCAGAACTACGCAGTGACAATTTATTTGCTCAGAGTTATGACAATGTATGAATCAAAATACTAAATTAAAATCAAATATGGTGTTTTATTTTGTTGTGTTTTGCTTTATTTAGCTCTATGATAGAGATAATTCTACTTTTTAGCATGCAAAGACATCAGGCCCAAAGGGAGATACTGAAACAGCTTTAGGCAAATTTGCACATATACAAATGTCATTTCTTTTGTTCAGTGGATTTATTCTTTATGAGAGAGGATTAGAGGAACCAGGATTCTCCTCTTCGTTGTTGTGGAGTTATTCAGTACTGGCAAAAATATTCAGTTTGAACAGAGTGAAGCACGTTTGTCCCCAGGTAGTTTCCCCAGGGCCACAGCAGAATCTGAGAGAAAAATTACCCACAGCTCGGTGACATTTCTCAACTAAGCAGGTGACTTTATTATGTAGAGCTCAGATTCACACCCCATAAATTCCAGCTGGATAAATAATCTATTTCCTCTCATAGCTTACTAGGTTTCTGTTGCTGTCACTGTGGCTGACTGCTAATAAAGAGCCACTACAGTTGTAGGATTTGAGCTTTGCCACTCACCTTTCTCTCTCTCTTCTATCCCTGCCAGCAGAGCATAGAATATATGATAATTTCTTTCCCCAGGATTTTGTCTTACTACACGATTCTGTCAAAGTAAAGAATAGTTTATATTTCAGCATTTTAAGACAAACATTTTTAATCTACAGTTTCAAAGAAAATATCAAACAAAACCAAGAATAAGCAAATGTCAACTTACTTTTTCCAATAAATCTATAGCCAAGAACAAAAACTCTGGTCAAGGAATAAAGCAAAAAGAAATTAATGCACAAGCTACGTATAAATTTGATTCTTTCATCTGAGATGATAGGAAGATCATCACGGTCTCTTCTTATTACGTCTATTGCTACAATGGATGAACAAAGTAGCAACAAAAGTAATATTACAACAGTTAAAATGTCAGTGTATTCCCAGTGTAATCACCTCCTTCTCTTCCATTCCATCAGAACTGGACTTGCAACCTCCTACATTTTAAACAGCATCTGCTTTCCTTTACTTTGTCTTTTAAATAAAGTTTGGGAGCAGCTTTAAGGATGAAATTTGGTCCCTGTGTGGAACATCTTTGGGTATGTTCTCATCGTCACACACTTCTAGAATTGGCTCATAGTCCAGTTTTGCCAATTACAAGGCAAACCCAAGCACCTGACCCACCCACACACAATGTAGAAATTCAGCAGCTCTGCTCTTTTAAGTACTTTTCCAGAACTGAAAAATGTATCTTCAGATATAATGAATGAAGGAAAGAGCTTGGAATAACTCAACTTATGCCAAGAACTAAGGCTCTGTTAGCTCACTATGTAGAAGTGTGTGCACGAATCATACTAGCAGCAGCAACATAAAATCCTGATCCTCCAAGAGTCTACAAATCCCACCCTGACACAAACACATGCAGAATTTTGTTACTACCTCCTTTTCCCAAGATCAGGTCGATTTAATTGTGTATATTTCATAATAGGGTGAAAAGACAGAAAAGCGTAAGTCACTTCTCTCTCAGCCCTCCATAGAGGAGATTGCAAATGGAGGCAAATCACCAAACAAGGATACAATCTATAATTCTTCCTCCCTGAATGTTTCCTTTCTGACAGATGTTCAGCTGAATAAACTTCCCAAAGCGACTTGAGTTGCTGTTGTAAACAGTCTTCGCATTGCCAAAAGCTTCCATAATTGGACTGTGAAAATACAGAAGAATGACAAAAGTGTTAATGTGTGACCAGAATGACATGAGTTTCACAGGAGACTGGTGAACAGAATAGCACTCTGTAAAGCCTACTTCTATCACCCTCCTCAGCCACAGACAACATCCTCAGTACTATCCTCAATTTATTAACAGTGGGCATCTCAATTTTCTGTCAAGAGATGCAATTATTCAAGAACAAGAAGACTGACAGTCCTAAACTAATTGGCAGCTTAATCAGTAATTGTGCAAAAGATGCACGTGGCTTTCATTATAGTACTCAAATCATAGAAATAAGAAATCTCAATTCATGCAAATTGTTACACAGATGGGAAGAATAGGGCTTGTCCTAAGGAAATTAAAAAAATGTACACAAAGATACAGTCAGTAAAAAGATAAAGATGAGATGAAGCATGATAAACAAAAGTAATAGCATCTCAAATTGTCTTTGTTTTTAAATAGCTTAGAACCATGTGGTATTTCATTTGAACACAGAGAACTTCTTTATACTTGTGCAGTGTCCAACTTATCTGATGCATTTACTCATCTGTCTTATCAGTCCTCCTTATCTTCCTTTTACTGCTCACATAGTTTATCCTCACCATGCTGTATCTTGCTCTACCGTATCCTCAGGCTATATAAACCAATAGTTTCTTCCTCCCGTCACCCATTTCCCTCTCTGATTACCTGAATTCAGCTCTGAAAAAAATGAAAACTGCTACTAAATCATCCATCTCCAGACCATGAATCTTTTTGCTTCATCCCACTGTGATCATGTCTCTCTAGAGCATCTGGGTACTTTTGTTTAATGGAATTTTTCCCCTCTTCCAGTAATCATTTTATTGTCTAGTACATGCACCTACATCTTTAATTATATTGTAAGCTCTTTTATTTCAGTGACAAAGCTATGTCTGTTGGAAAAAATATTTTTTTTGTCAGCAGTACTGACAACTATAAAAAGCAGGGAATGTATATATTATACTGCATATGCAGAGAGACTGTCTTTAAATCACTTCTCAGCTATTTTAGACAGTACCAGTAATAATTTGCACAAATCTACATACGAAGAAAGGAAGGTTACTTCATTCATGAGGTGGTTTTAAGGGATATATTAAAAGGGATATATGGCTGGGGCTCGGGTAGGGGGTGGGCAGTTCAAAGGGGCAGAAATTTCTCCAGTCTTTCACAGCTGCTTGAAGCACTTAGAGATCTTCACAGGATTTTGATCCAACCAACTTTTTGTTAACCTCACCACACCTTAATACATGTTCTGTAAAACAGCAATAGGGCCCTTGGTACAAATAAAGAATAAAACCATGTTTTTCCATTAAACCAGGCTTTAAATATTTTCATCTTCTAAAACTGTCACACCTCTGTTAATAGAACCTTCATTCACCACCCAGGACCATATGCAAGGGTACAAAGGGAGTACCTGCTTACCTGCTCTCAAGAATGGCTTGCTCCACACAGGAGGTCTTCTCTCTGCAAGACATCTCCAGCGAATGTTGGCTCATTGCAGACAAGAACTTGAGGATTAGCTTAGTGCTTTCTGTCTTACCAGCACCACTTTCACCACTGAAAGAGAAGTGGCAGAAAATGTTCCCACAGTTACATCCAAAGCTGATGGGAAACATTTCTAGCGCAGTTGGTATCTGCACAATTATGTGATTTGGGTTTTTTGTTTAGAATGTGCCAGACTCAGCACTGAGTCAGGACAGTGATCTACATGCCCAGTCTAGACCACTGCTAGCCACCATTACACAGATGCCCAGCATTTCCCCTCTGTGTTCCTCCATCTTCCAGACATTTGCTGCTCAGAGGGTTCCAGATCTAGAAGAAGGTCCCAGATCTAGACATGGTTTCTGTGTGTCTTTCAACCACAGTGGATTTTTATTTCATTGGTTCTAGCCATTTCCACATGCACTGATGAAATACTTCTGATTACAACTTTTTTTTTTCTGTTGGAAACTACATCTAGTTCCACAAAATTGAATATATATATATAATTCAAGAGGAAAAGGGCTCATACACAGTACTCGATACATGAGCAAAGAATACATTTACTCAATGATTTCTATTTTGTACTCCATTTTTTAGTAAGTACTTGATTCTATTTAGTTTTATGACCACTACTGAGCATTAAGTGGATGGGTTCTTCGACACCTTTAGCTCTCTGGCATGGTGTTTTTCAGCTTGGGACTCGTTATTTTATGTTCATCAAATTGTCTCTGCAACTTCCTTTGTAAAATGGTTTATAAAACACATTCTTAATGAAATGAAAATCAAGAACAAGCACACTAAACTCTGAAGCTGCTTATACCGTCCTACAGCACATAGACTTAACAACAGATTAAATCGAATCAGTCTTTCAGATTCCTTAGAAGACATATGCCTAAAAAGATGCTGTCAAGGGCCGTAAAAGAAGGTGCTTTTTTTTAGTACATAGTCAACTTTTTACAGCAGCTCTTTATCTCATGAATTTAAGTGTTCAGCTTGTTTCACTTCACTGCACTCAGTATTCTGAATATATTGTGTGACAAGAACCCACAAGGCCCTCACTTAAGAGATTTTTAACCTTCCTCAGTGATTTGTTCTACACTGAGAATCTCACCAAGGGCACAATAGTCTGAACTCTGGACTGCCGCAATGGAAAAGGGGTCATAAGGAGAGACTTCTCATTCTGAAGAACATAATGCAAGTGAGGCTGTATCAACGTAACTCTAAATCACTTCTCATTTCTGTCCTTCAGCTTTAAATCTCCAAAGACAGATAGACACAGACAGAATAGCCCCCCTCAGCAAATACTGTTCTTCAAACGCACATGTGAATTTTGGTGTGTCAGTCTCGTAAGAAAGCTTTCCCTTCACAAGCCTGGGTCTCATCCAAAGAACAGTTTGTTTTATGTTTATCTTCAAGCTGAAGAACAATAAGAAAAATGTCAGGCCATCAGACGATAACAGAGAGAACAAACTGCTGTCGGACTGTGATTTCCCACTCGTGGCACCAAGCTGAATGTAATTCAGGGTGACTCTTGCTGTTCTTTGTTTTGTTCTGCAATTCTTCTGAGTGCTTTTAAGTGGAAGTACTATTATATCAGAGAGAGAGTGTTTGCTCGCTTCTGTATGGATTAAGCCACCTCAAATAAAGCAGTATTAAAAATACAACCTATTTTTCTGTTCTTACAACAGTGGGGTATGAGGAACTTAGTCCCAACTTGTGAAAATGCCAGCTAATCACAGGTGAACGCAGCCCCTGCTTTTGATCAGGACAAGCTGCTTAGCTATTCTTTGAACAAGAGGGACTCCCTTCTACTCCTACCAAGGCATCCAAGCTTCCTACCAGCCCTTCAGCCCAGTTGATGGGCATGAATAGCAACCATGTCAGCTGAAAAAATCAAAAGACATTAACAGTTCTTTAAGGTGTCTGTCGTAGTATCAAATTTAACTGTAGCAGGCTTTTGGTTTTGTTTTAAATGAAATTGAGGTCAATGTGAAATTATTTAATTATTTAATTATTTAATTATTTAATGTGAAGTTATTTAATGTAGACATTTTTTTTTTCAGTTTCTGTTTTAAGATACAGCATTTTATATCTTGGAGAGAGAAAACACCATTTCACAACTGTGTTAATATTACAATGCCCAGGCTGTGCACACTTTCTTCAGTTTCTTCAATATGCCACTGTTGACAGTTAGGCTGCGATGTCTATTTATGCAGCTTTATCACGAATTGGAATAAGCCTATGTAACACAGCATGATAAATAAGCACCTATGGATGGCTCCATTTAATATTATCTCTTCTGTAATCTCCTCCTTTTTAACCTTTGCTCAATATACCAAAAAAATGTATTGAGTCACTACTGCTGACTCAAACTTATGTGTTGTTTTTTTTTTTCTGAAACAAGCTGTTGATTTAGATTCTTTTCTTATTATCCCTCTCATTTTATCCATACAGAAAAATATTCCAGGTGTTTTAACAGTCTAGAACCTTTGTCACAGGTTTTTTTTTTTTTTTTTTTAAACTCAGTGCTACATCTCTAAGAAGCTTCAAAACAAAAGGGAATTAAATCTCAATGCCAGCAGGGGGCACTTCAAGTCCAGAGGATCACAAAAAAAGCATTCTGAGCTTCACTTCATTGGGCTGTCAGATAAGTTATGGGGTCTTCAGATCCCAGTAACAGCAGCAGGTAAATATCAGAATGTGAAAGTTACTCTAATAATCGGTTCATTTTAACTGATGTTACTGTTTAATGTGTTTTTGTGATGGAACAAAATTCTCCTTTGTTTCACGCCCTTAATAACTTTTGGTTATCCCTGCAGTGGTCAGGCAGTTTGACTTAATGAACTGTTCTATCTCTATCTCTGACGTGAAATATAAGACAAAGATATTTACCCAAGTTCAGACATTGCAGAGCTTCACAGCACCACTGTTTCAAATGCCAGAAATAAGCAGGAACACCTGATAGTGACTTGTCTGAACACCTTAATCTAAGCCAGTAAATGATACAGGCATGAACAGAATGTGGAAGATGACTACCAAGTTGCTGTGTCTTCACTCCTGAAACCCCAAACTAAGAATGCAAGCATGGGAATTTTCCTAAACCTCAGCAGAGCCAATGAAAACCATTAGTCGTTTAAAAAAAAAATAAAAATCCTGCCCAGAGTCATTTAAAGATATAGCAGATATTGCTGTTTTAGAAAAGTAGATTTTACTTTTAATTGTTTGTTTTGAATTGTACATTCCTTCATATTTTGTAGAAACTGAAAGCAGCCTTGTATTATGGCACTTGCCTGAAACACTGAACTTCTACAAATCACTGCTTTAACCCAGGCTACAGTAAGCTATTTTAAAAGAGACTTCTAAGGCAAAACTCCTCTGTATTATGGTTTATCTGTACCAAGGTTTACAGAGACTGTTTGAGACTCCTCTGGAACATTAGAGACTTCTGCTTGTTTCCTTTTTAGGACACAACCTGCTTTTCTCTTGGCAGCTTGTGGGGAACTGGAAGGAAAGGTAAAATATGTGGGCTAGAACAGAACAAAATTAATAAAGATAACAATGGCCACCTACTGGGCACCAGATATGATTTCTGACCCCCAAATTTGAGTATGTGAATTGCTCACAGGTAACAACCTGACATTACACCATGGAATCACGACTCCACGCTAGCTTTTTTCACATGATCAAGATTAAAACTTTGTATGTATAGAACTACATATGAAATTAAAAAATAAAAGTAAAATAAAGAAAAAACACAATTGAAAAAAAGCTGGAAAAGCACACATAGCTCAGCTCACCCGTGTCTTTGTCATCACCAGGCAGGACCTGCCCAGAGGAGAGGTCATGCAGGGTCTGTGAGCCAAGAGCTTTCAGCTAGTCAAAAACAGAGCTAGCTGTGTTGCATGCACCTCATCCACATTTCTAACAATGGCTTGTGTGCTGAACTACATACACCAAATCCTCTTCTTACTTAGGAGACCTTGCAATTTCTTTCTGTAATTTTAAATGGGGATGGAAACTGCCTATTACAAAATGTGCTGCTCCCACTTTGCCTCATCCTCCTTCTATCCCAATGGCCATTAGTGCTTTGATCCCACTACTGTTGCATGGGCTCCCAGGGAGGTCAGGAGACAGGCAATATTGTGTCACCTTGTGTTCAGTTCCCACACTGGTCACATTTACTTGTGCTGTAGGCTGTGGGACACGAAGAGCAAACAGGCACAGAAATACTTTAAAGGGGAGAAGGAGGAAAAACAAAAAGCTCTCCCTGCATTGTGCATCAGCCCCTTTATTGAGCCTGAAGGTGCCATGCTGCAATTGCCTCCAGGCTGGTCCTGCTTACTTGGCAAGCAGGACTTCAGTGTCTCCATGCATGTGTGAACCAATGCAGCAGAGCTGACAGGCTGGGAACAAGGAGTCACACCAGGCAAAGAGTTAGCTCTGTTCATTGCTCTTCAAGAGCAGCTGAAAGCTCCTAAAAGCTAATGAAATGCCAACTGCTCTCAGTGCACATTCAGCAGCAGCAAGATCCTGAATACCAGTGATGTAGTGGATCTAATGGAAAGCTATTAAACTGTCATTAAATTAAAGCAGAACGAGATTAAGA
This sequence comes from Chrysolophus pictus, assembly GCA_037305975.1. NCBI lineage: Eukaryota > Metazoa > Chordata > Aves > Galliformes > Phasianidae > Chrysolophus > Chrysolophus pictus. The sequence continues at coordinate 23,014,558 of CM074577.1, read as the reverse complement.
AAGGAAAAATAATCAGGCACAATCATGCAGCTGAAATGGGGATGGTTTCCTCTTTTGCTGGTGTTATTTACAGCATTTCTCGAGACTGGTGTAGGTCTTTTTTTTTTTTTTCCCCTCTAGATACAAGACCAGGCATCTAGTGGAGACAAATTATTGAACTGCATATGAATGTGTTTTACATGTCTCACACGATACATACTTCAAAGCTCCCCCCAAAACTCTGATGATTGAAAGCCTACTTTCTTCTAGAATTTTCCTCTCCATTCAGTCCAAATATTTGTTTCTAAATCTTGAGAGGTTCAGTTTCAGGGATAACGAGGTATAATCACAGCAGCAGCCATTTACCTGATGAGGATACACTGGTTGTCATGACGCTTCCAGAGGCAGCGGTAGCACTCGTTTGCCACAGCAAAGATGTGAGGTGCAATCTCTCCCATGTGGTGCTTGCTGTATCGCTCCATGGCAGCACAGTCATACAGGCCTGGGATGGTCTTGTAAGGGTTCACAGAGGCCACTATGGAACCAATGTATGTCTGCAAGCACACAAACCAGAGTTGTTACTACACATGAGGTAGAACAGAATCATAAACCTCACAAATCAAGGAAAACAAACACATGTTGCTAAAAGTGTATCACTCTTCACAGAGTTTGGATAAGGGTGGAGAGTAATTTTTCCCTTTGAACAAGAGCAGCAGAAGGGTGAAAATAAGCATCAGACAACATGGCAGACACCAGCCCAATTACAGGGTAACTGGGCCAAAGAAAACACGTGAACTGGCAGATGTTGACAAAACCCTGGATGTACACAGAAATTGACTACTGCTTTGAAGCACAATGGCAATTGAGGAGGCATTCATTTCTATCCCATTGCAATTAGAGAGCACATCAGTTAAAGCCACCCAGGTAATAGCTTGTGTCCACTGCCATAACTCATTGAGCTGTGGTAACACAGAATCATGTGTAACAGTCTATTTGCACTGCTGTTTGTTTTCTGCCTTTTCCACCTGCTTCACAGTTATTCTCTAGCCAATTGACCACATTTTTTAAATAAAATCCTATTAAGTGAGGCAGGAGATAACATTAAGCACATTATCTACAGAATTTCCAGTGCATTTATGGGGCATGTAAAATGGACTGATCTATCATAAGGTGTGTGGGGGGGGTTCCCACTGTGACAATGATGTCATTTTGTTAAGTACTCATTCTGGGGTTACATGCCAGAAGCTAACACCTGGCTCCAAAAGCCCTACTGTGCACTTGCAAAGATCTGGGCTGCTGCTCTACAACATGGTCCCCATACACAGACAGATGCTTTGTCAACAGATAACCCTGTCATCACCACCAGGAATCAGCTATGAAGTTCACAGCAGGACTGGGGCTCTCTTCATTCACCTTACCCAGACAAGGCTCCAGCCTCCACTTCGCCACTTGCACCTTCTCTAGCAAAGTCTCCATGGGTACGCTTGCCAAAGCTATGGCTATCAGCTCCCTCACATCTGTCTCTCCTCTCTTTCAAGCTATTCCATGTCCCCAGAGCATTTACATTTCCAATCTACCTGCCCCCTCCCTCCTCTTCCCCTTAATTAATATGTAATTATCACGGTGTATCAGCTCTCCTATCTCACCATTACCCTGCTGTTTTATTTCCCATTATCCATCTGCTCATCCTCTGCCAGGCCCAACACAAGCAGCAGAGCAGCAGTAGAGCTTTTGCTAAGGGAATACAGAAACGTCCTTGAAATTATGACAATTTTATTAGATGCAATGGGAATACTCCTCCTCACTGTAACTCCAGTACATTTTACAGAACTGTAAGCTTTCAGTCCACGTGCTTTATAAAAACTGCTATGCTGTGCAATAGCTCATAAGGTTTCAGCTAGAGGAAAGATACCATTTCAACACAAGATCGTATCATGGGGCAATTACAGCACTAAGACAACCACTTAATTTCTTGGGATCATCCCCTCTTGAAAAAACTTCCTCAGTTCAATAAATATTTCAGCACAGATTGCATGGGAAAAATTTTAAGAGGTTTTGTTTGTTTTCTTTGTTCTGTTTTTTTTTTTTTTTTTAATTTATTTACATGAATATAGTGCAGGTACAACCAATGCGATAGGCCACTACACACCTTTACCTTATTTAGATGTCTGACTGAAGCCTTATTAGAAAGTAAGAATAGTAACTTGATGCACACCATTGTAAGAGATGCCATGGCAAACAAGGAAATAACCCCCCTCCAAACATATGAACACTGATATTGCAGTATCCATGAAAATAAGGAGGCAACATTAATTTTGGAGCAACCTGCATATTAAATTTTTATTTTAAGTCGATCCTCCACCCTCCAGCTTCCCTCTGGATCTCTACAAGCCCTGCAGTCAGGGACTGAGGCATAATCAGATGATCACCCACAAACAGGACAGCTGCTGGCTGCCCACCTCACTTGTGCCTGTGCAGGACTCTGCCTCCAGTCCCCCTGGAAGCCCCGATCAGCCTCCCAGTTTGACTGCTTGTTTTCAGGGTAGGCTTTCCAGTTTTACAAGTAAAAGCACATTAGCAGCAACTTAAACTGGTGCTAAGATACAGAAAAATAGGCAGGGCTGCCAAGTTATCTCCTGAGCTATTCCTGCACCAGGCATCATCCATATTGCAAATTAGAGCAGTTCACTCAGAAACAGGAAGTCTGAATTTCTTTATTATGCTAATATCATAAGGCAGCTGTTCAGATGAAATTGCAGATAAGGTATTTTCACTTTCACTTTGCTTAAAAGAGAGTGAATTAATTTTTCTCTTTGTTCCTTGCAGTTGCTAATTTGATTCTTGCAGCCAATAATTGCTGATTTTAACGAAAGCAGTGCAAACTCCAAAGCAGTTATGAATAGGAGAAATATTCAGGTGTCTGTCAGAGCACAAGGAAGCAAACAGAATTTCTGAAGATTTGCTGCTGAAAAAGTCTGAGGGGAATTTCGAAGCCTTGTGTAGGGCTTATATCACAAGCCTGCTTTCTTCTGTTACAGACTAAACTGGCAACAACTCATTATAAGATCACCAGTAATAAATAAATTTGTATCCAAAAATAATTAAAATTGAGCAACTTAGCCTGAATCATGCTTTAATTAATTAAGCAATTAAAATGTCCTCCTTTTCTGCATTCAAATTTTTTTTACTGAAATTTTACAAATTTTACACTAGATGATCATTGTGGTCCCTTTCAACCCAGGCCATTTTAAGATTTTATGATTCTATGATTTCCCAGAACACTTCTGCACCGCATTTTAACACAAAAAGAGGAAATGAGATTGTTTGCTGGTCCTCTAAGAAAACTTTCAAAATTAGAAGTTCAAACCCTGTCTTCTCAGCCACACATTCAGTAAGACGATGGCATCACAGGAATCAGGCCTTCTAAGTAAAAGGAAAAAGTAAAGTAAGAAATTTCCCTTAAAAGTTTTTTTCAGGATCACTACACACAGAACCAACAGATAAGGAAGCTGCCCTACTACCCAATCACTTCATTAATCCTATAAACCAAACACACTCTATAGATCAGGACCACCTCATTGCTCTTTATCTTTTCCCCTTCACACGATCTTTGTTGTGTATATCTTATCAGCCTTTTGCTCCATGCCCAGTAACCATCCACCTTCCAGTCCTTCACTGTTATGCCAAGACCAGGGCTACTCCACAACAGCTTTCCTATTCCCAAGGATTCTTTAATGATCTCCATGTCTTACCCAGGCATGCTTTTCCCATGTAAGGTCATCAGTTTTATCACATGCAGTTTTTCTCATGACCTCTGCTCCCCCTCTGTATCAAGGTACTCCTCTGTAATTCCCAGACTTCTAGCATCCAATTTTTCCTTCTTAAATAAATAAAAAGAAAAGGACTTATTTCAAGTTTTGCATGTGGTACTACAGGGAGGGTGGGCGAGAAGGTAGGAGGACTCTGCTAAAGGGCATTACATGCTGCTCCCAAACAAAGTCTTTGATCAACAATTTGAAGCTAATCTGAAGCTAAAACTGGCTGCACCATTGAAACAGGCACAAGAAGACTACAGTCCTCAATTTCAATCACTGTGTTCCTTCACTAACACCAAATATAAATATATTCTTTACTATTTTGCTTTTTTTGATACTAGAAATGCTGGAACTGATCAAATACAGAATTAAGATATTTTGGAACAGATATACACATTAACACTAAGCTACCACTTTGTCTGGACCAACTCTCTTTTCACAATACTTTCAATACTTTCTCCTTCGGGAACAAAAAAAACCCACTTATGCTTATTACAAAAACAAAATTACAGCACATCAAAAACTATGTTTCTGGATTGTTTTTGAGTAACTCCGGAGTCACTGAAGGAATGGGTCCTCTCTCTGACAAGGACGGGTTGGTTGTGTTTTGTTTGGTTGTTGATGGAGTATCAACCTATCTCTGTTCCACACTGGTCTCATAACTTTAAATCATCAAGGTTACAGCAACAGCACCCAATTACAATGCTTGTGCTTTCACATGTGAAATCCAGACAATTCTTGAAAGACCACAGCACAGCTGTCATACTTCTGTAGCTTTTCAACACTGAATTTCACGGTTTCAGGGTGCCAATCTGCAAATGGAAGCATTTGCCCAATGCTGTAGGCACCGCCTCCATTGTTTCCAGTTCTTCTACGTAAAAGGATTAATTGTACTGATGACTGCATGTATGCTGAAGCTAAGTTAACTAGATCAGCCACCATATACATGTCAGCATAGAAAGGAGAAAGAAAGCTGGACCACATTTTGATCTGCTTTTTAGGAGAAGGAGTAGAAGGGGCACAAACATGTCATAAGAAGGATGATAATTAATGCTCTTATTCATGGTAGGATCTTGATTTATACTCTCTGTGGTAAGAACACCTCATATTTCAGCTGGTGTCGTGTTTATTTCACTGGGATAGAATCCAGTTTTCTCCTTAAATTATAAGTTAAAATGTCTGAAGCCAAACTTCTTTCTTAAAAGCCATAATCAAGCTGAATGACTAGACTACAAGTTTAGATGTTCCCAACCAATCAAGCCATTTGTGTGAGGGAAATGTCATACTCTGTAATCATCCCTACATGCTTAGGCTTCTGTAACCCTCACCATGTCTGGTGACTCATGGTGGGTTTTCAACAGCCAAATTTACAACAGCTTTTCTTTCCCCTATTGTTGCACTCCTTGTCAATGCACACATCATCATGACTCGTAAGTTTTCCTTTCTTCTTCTCAAAGTCAGCTATAGAACTGACTACAAAATGACATGTTTGTAAACACAAAGGACATGATACAATGTGAGACTCAGCATCCCGAGGAGAAAACCTTTTGAAGGGAACCAGAACAAGACAGAGAATATCACTAAGTTCAAGTGCCAGCAGGCAGCTGCCTACATTCAGGACCCACGTGCTAAATGTTCTCCCTCTCACAGTTTCCTGCAAGCCTCTTCTCAGACACAGTCACACTCCTTAAATGCACTCTCAGGTGTGCTTCACTATACGACCCCTCAACCTCTCCTACCAGCTGCCTTCCTTATGATCTCTTCACTTCCTGTGCTAAAAATGGATCAGATTTGTGGAATATCAGCATTTTCAAAGTCAGGCTTTATGGTTGTTTTCATTGGCATAGCTTGTAGTAAGATTTTGGATAGCTTCAGAACATTTGTACATGATTTCAGATCATCAAAGATCATCTGTTGGGCAACAGAATCCTCATTTAGATGAATCTTTTCCATTATGTTCACCCTTTGATTCAACTAATGTGATCTTAAGCTTCCCTTGGTATTGAGCTTTAAGCAATGCTGCCCTGTTTCCAACCCACTCCAAGGACTAAGGCTATGTTATCACTTCAGCAACACAGTGGTGCTTTGCAGTCCAGCTACCTTTTAATTCTAAACTATGTTAAGCAAATGCTACACTCCCCTAAGTTTCAACCTTGCGCATTTACAGTGTCCTCATTTTAGACAGCTAATTAAAGCTTAAAAATCTATTTATTTATTTCTTAAGAATAAGAAGAAGGTTTTGTTCACCTTAGCGATCAACGGAAATAGTGTAACAGCGTGCAGAGGCAACTGTATCATTCAGCTTTACTCAAGGGAAGTGTCAGGGAAGGTGAAGGACACTGTGAGTCCTCCACAGACTAAGAGACCCATTTCTAACTTAATCTCCCCATGCTTCCCCATTAAATTTCTTGTGTGAAACAGACAATTCTGTGATGATGGAGGTACTCAAGTAACTTCTCAAGTTTTATTCAGAATCTGAACAGAACTACAGAATCTCCAAAGACTTTTACTGGAGGGTACGAGAATTGAATTGGCATTGAAGAAATGCCCAAGTATATTCAAAGTGTCAAAGAAGAAAAAAACTCACATCAAAGCCAAAAAACACAAAAGCCAACTGGAGAATGTGAAACTACTATAACGAAAAGCTGATACAAGAGGTATCCAAAGGTAAAAAATACTAATATTCTGATGTACAAGACCATAATACTGATATCAGACAGACACCTTTCCTGACTTAAGAATGTCACCAGCTTCATCAGTAGTTTTGTGTCTCAGTTTAAAAAGGATGGAGTCTCCTTGTTTTTATCACATTTTTTGCTGACTAACAGAAGAGAATCTCTACCACGTAGTACACCTATCTACTGGGTGTCAGGATAGTCATTTTTAGTGATATAATGCATAGACTTTACATAAAATAATAAAACATCTACTGCTTATGCAAGAATCTTTCTTCACCATGGTCAAGCGAAGAGGTGACCTCCTGAATACAGTAATGTGATCGATCAGGATGAGACATTGATTTTTGCCATTTTCACGTGCTTCAATAACGAATGTGACTGTAGGTTTGCTACAGCCTGTGATATGCAATCTGTGTGCACAAGTGAACAGCTTAGCTCTAATGAAGAGATCTCTAGTTCAAATGAGAAAAGGCTCCATACAGAGTGGAGACCCCATGGCTTTTCATTTCAAATGGCCCGTGGCCACAAATTGGTTCTTCCTGCTTTGTTATTGTACAATGCTCAAATGATTTTTTCAAAGCTGTCTGAAGGTCTAATTAACCCTCAAGCAAGGGACAGAAATGTTCTTCTTCCCCATCAAAAATCTTAGCAAGATAAAGAGGTTTTTCAGATAAAACACATGCAAATGAAAATAAAAACTCTGGTCAATGACAATTAGTATCTCTCGAAGACAGGAGAAATATTTTTAAGATATAAATTTGGAGACCTATGTCATTCTGCCTGTAAATATATTCCATACTGGTACCTATTTAGATTTTCAAAACTTTCACGATCCTTTTATGTTTTAAAACCTTTTGTATAGAAAGAGCTCTTTATGGCAGCAAGCAGGAAGAACACAAATTATGCCATAATAGAGCATGAAAAGAGAAATTAAAATGAGAATAACTGAATTCCAGGTAATTTGTTGTATGCTACTGAACTGCTGTCAAATAGCCAGGGGCCTAGGAATCAGCACTAAGATAGCAAACAGTAGTAGCAGCCAAAAATCTGCTACAGGGAACTTCTGGACCCCACTGGTATTTGAATGGAAATGCTGACAGACATCAAAAGGAAACAGTTGAAACTGTGAAAAAGGGATTACATCCTCTCAGATGAAAGCAACAGCCTAACTACAAGTCACTTACACAGGCAGACAACAGCTATAAGAGTAATTCAGTCTGAACTTAAATTTGTTGTTCATAGCCTTCCTATTTTTAAACTACTGGAATATGTGAATTAGGCAGTTGGTCTGTGCAGCATAAGCAGTAAATTTTGTGCAGCTCACTTTACAGTCAAAGCCCAATTCATGCTAAGAAAACACGTGCTGGTGACAGACAAGTGGCTTAAGTTTCGGAATTCAAATTCCTGCCCTCCTTTGTACATGTTTGAGAGCAACAGACCTTGAAGAAAGGAGGCCAAATTTACCTGCCAGCAATACAAAAATGCATGCAAAACTGTCCAGTACCATTTACAATAGCTCTGATTGTTAAAAAATAATAATTAAAAAAATATTCTGCAAATTGGTGTACTTTCTGTTCTTCTCAGCTCGTACAGTTACCAGTGATGTTCAATGAAGACGTGGAAAAACCAATGCCAAAAGCAATCTTTCACATCTAAGAAAACAACAGCAGTACAATTACCATTGCTAACGCCTGTAAAAGATTATAGATTTCTACTTCACAGTTTTCAGTAGTTATCAGTAGGCAGGTTCAAGTCTCATTCAAAACCCACACAATTCAACAGGAATACAGCAGACACAAAGAGCAAGGCTTTTTGATGTTTTAACAGAACTTTGACTTCCTCCTCCTCACCCCATCACTGAAACAGCCCAGTGATGACAGCTGGTAAGATCCTTACAGCAGCACATATATACAGCAGGTTACCAACAAATACCTGATGATTGGCTACAAACCATAACAAAAATCTACCTAACAGCAAATTGTTTGTGTAGCCCTTGCATACACGATAGCATCTGCAATTACACAGATTTTTCTGAGTACTTTCCTTTTTAGTAATACCATATTCACCAAAACATCTCAGACTAAAACATTTGCTATGATCTGAATACATACACCTTAAAAATCCTCAGTATTTTCATTAATGAGGTCAGGCAAGCATCATTTTTTGTTATTATTATTATTAGCAGCAGTGTAGCAAGTTCAGTAGTAAGGAAGAATCCAAAAAGAAGAAAACTTGGTTAAACAACTGATGGGATTTGTTTACTTTTACTCCTATCATTACAGCTGTGTTCTTTCTCTAGTATGTACACAAAAGAAAAAAAGATAACAAAATAATGGTACTTAGCCTTTGGCAGACAGTTGTTGATCTACTTAACTGACCATTTTTAGAAATAACGATCACCAGAAATAGATTCCACTAGATTTCCAATTAAAAGCCTGCTGTGTTTATATAGATTTTGTCTACTGCTCTCCAACAACAGATGTGAAATGGAAGTTGTAATTAATGCTTGGAGACAGGAACTCACTTTGAACTACATTTTCAAAACATTATCTGCTGTGTGTAAGCATAACATGTTAATTATGGAGGTTAAGCAGCTATCTATAGGCATTTTTCATGCAGTCTTCACAACTGAACTCTGTTTTGTGCATCTTCACTGAAGGAGCTGGTCGAGCCAATTACCCCATCTCTGCAGTAGTACAGAATACAACCTAACAGAACCCACTAAAATTCATCAACATGACTTCTAAATTCCTCTACTGCAAAAGTATAGCAATTAAATAATCAGTAGTTTCCTCGGTGACCAAGGAGTAGATCCTATAAAATTATTACTTGGAACTGTTTGGAGTATCAGATACTTTGAACTGTGCAATTACAGCAAGCTTGTAGACAAAACGAAAATAAATTGAGTTCTAAAGGCAGTGAAATAGCAATGGATTTGGCTCAAATGTACATTTAAGGGGAGATTTAGATCAGATGTTATTGAAAAATTTTTCACTCGGGGGTGCACTGAGGCAGTGGTACAGCTGCCTGGAGAAGCTGTCGGAGCCCTATCCCTGAAGGCATTCAAAGCCAGACTGAATGGGGCCCTGGCAGCCTGATCTGCAGGGTTGCAACTCTGCTCTCATCAAGGGATTGGAACTGAATGGTCTTTAAGGCCCTGTCCAACCTAAGCCATTCTATAATTCTATGATGGTATGACTACTACTATAAATTTGCTTCAAAGTGAATAACATACTACTACTAACAGTTTGTGTAGAAGCAAGGAAATGCTCTGGCCTCTTCTCAAAAATTACTCTTGTTAATTAACAACATTACTAAAAACGAGACAGAAGTACTGCTTACTAGGTGGCTTAAATTGCCATTTCTCTTCCTTAGTCAATGACCAATGCTACAGAGTTATTCAGCTGTCCAGTATATAGGCACTTGATACACTTTTGTTTAAGGTCCATTTTCTGCAGGGAGTGTATCATAATTCTTCTCCTTAAGAATACAATCACAGTAGTTTTCATCTTTTTAATAAAACACATTTGGGCTACTGTCTTTTACTAATCTTCTTTTGTCTGTCTGCCTCCACCTAAAACCTGCGTCCACAGTAGAGGACATCCATACGGGAGTGCTTTCAAACTCCACAAATTACATCTGTCTTGCTTTATTTAATTATCCTGTACCTCAGCATGCCTGAGATTTTCCTAGTACATGTACCAGCATCCACTTCCTGTTGACATGGCACTTCTGACAGAGTAATTGCACTGCATCTGAAATACTTTTACTTTACTAAAAAACAAATGAGTATGCAAAACCCTAGACAAACAAGTCACAGGGCAGCAACTGACCTGGATACTAAAGTGTCTCAGTCTGCAAACAGAATTAAAAACAAAAACAAAACAAAACAAAAAACACAAAAAACCCGACAGTGACTATTGATAAACATTGCACAAACAACAACTGGATCCCCTCAGGGCACTCTCATGACTGCAAGAGAGATAAACATGTAATAATTAGATGATCTAACAAACTACATGCTGCTAAGGCAAATTAACACAAATAGATTTTAAAAATTGATGTATAAATAAATTAATATATCTTTTAAGTACAGATAAATGAGCACTCAGGGTAATAGACAGAAATTCTGCAAGCCACTTTGTCAGAGAAGGCAACTCTTCCAGTTTAACACCATGTTTTTTGTTTGTTTTTTTTAAGAATTAGAGAGATTTTGCTTTATCACAAGTTACATCATGTTTGCTGCATCGTCTGAAGAGACAAAGAGAGCCAGCCCCTGAGCTCCTAACTACCACCATCTTCCTCTGATGCGCACATGGCTTCTAGAGCACTACATGCCTACGTGGCTGGTACAGAAGTTTTTATACAGATACACGTACCAAACAGATGGTTGTGATTACTGGTGGGCAAACTGCAATCCTAATTTGAAACAGAGCAAAAATAGACTATGTTCCCTCACCCTTCCTGGCTACCACATGCTTCTCTTGCTCCAAGAGGCTCTGCCGCAGCCCATAGGAGGCTGCCAGACTCAGCATACCCCTCTGGGAAGAGGGCACTTTTCCACTCTAAATAAAATGGCACTTGTCGAACAAACACCACTTCTAAGGGAAATGGGCCCACCTGGTACTTCAGAGCTTAACTCAGCAGGAAAAAGAATGCAAAGCGCCATAAGCCAGCAGTGTGCCCTGGTGGCCAAGAAGGCCGGTGGGATCCTGGGGTGAATTAAAAGGCCAGCAGATCAAGGGAAGTGATCCTTCTCCTCTACTCTGCCCTGGTCAGGCCTCACCTCAAGTACTGTGTCCAGTTCCGGGCTACCCAGTACAAAAAAAAGCCAGAGATCTCCTGGAAAGAGTCCAGCAGAGGACCACAAAGATGATAAAGGCCAGGAGCATCTCCCCCACGAGGAAAGGCTGAGTGACCTGAGTCTGTTCAGCCTTAAGAAAAGAAAACTGAGAGGGGATCTCATTAATGTTTATAAATATCATAAGTGTGGGAGTCAAAGGGACAAGGCCAACTTCTGTCCAGTGGTCTGTGGGTAAAGAACAAGGGGAAATGGCCATAAACTCGAGCACAGGAAGTTCCGCACAAATGTGCGCAAGAACTTCTTTACGGTGAGGGTGATGGAGCACTGGAACAGGCTGCCCAGGGAGGTTGTGGATTCTCCTTCTTTGGAGACATTCAACACCTGCCTGGACACACTCCTGTGCAACCTAGTCTAGGGAAACTTCTTTGGCAGGGGGACTCGCCGATCCCTAGAGGCCTCTTCCAGCTCTTACAATACTGTGATTTTGCAAAGCGCTTTGGAACTTGTAAGGGCTGATTTGGCACTGGAAATCTCTGTAGGGCAGCCCGTGAAGTAGCTGCAGTTATTTTCAGGCCTACTCTTGCCTCAGCAAAAACTCTCTAGCTCTCTGATCTGCTCTTCTCTAATTCACTTGCCTACACCAGCCCCTGACCACTGGCCACAGAGACAAGAGAACAGCAGCTCCACCCGCAGCCAGCTCGGACACCATAATTTATGTGTCCTGTAGTGCAATCCATACACGATGTGGTTCATGGCATCGTCTCCAAGATGAAGTCAGTCTCTCTCACGATGTGTATTTAACTAAAAGTAAACTTGAATCAACAGCTTAGGAACAAGTCTCCTTTGAACAGCGACAAGAACAGCTGCCGCAGCACTTCCCTTCTCCACACCATGTGCCCAGTGCTGGCTTGGCTTCAGAGGCAAGGAAATATCTCGCTCGCCTTCACAAAAGGCTCCATTTTCCAATTTGGGCACCTTCCACTTTTAGCACTGATATTTATCTTTCTATATTTCTCCACACATCAGCCTAGCACACAAGCTAATTTGAGCATTCAAATATAGGAATTAAACCTTGTCTAAAAGCTGGACATCCCCTCTCAAGCTGTTCCTTTAAATGAAATGGGAGAGGGAGTAGCAACAGAACCCCTCCAGGATCCCACCACTGGCATACTAAGCTTGTTCTTTTCCAGGTGTGACCCAGAAGTAAGCTCTTAGATAAAAGCAGTATTAATCAAGAAACCTAAGGAAAAAAATTCTAGACAGGAGCCTGCTTTGAGGAGATCTTATCGCTCTTTACAACTCCCTGAAAGAAGGTTGTAGCAAGGTGGGGGTCAGTCTCTTCTCCCAGGTAACACTGATAGAATTAGAAGTAATGGCTTTAAGTTGTGCCAGAGAAGGTTTGGGTTGGATATCAAGAAAAAATTCTTCACAGAAGGAGTTGTGAGGAATCAGAACAGTCTGCTCAGGGAGAAGATGGAGCATCTATCTCTGCAGGTGTTCAAGAAATGTGTAGACGTGGAACTGAGAGACATGATTTAGTGGTATGGCAGTGATGAGTTGATGGCTGGACTACATAGTCTTACTGGTCTTTCCAACCTTAATGATTCAATGATTCTATCTAGGAGGAGCATATACAGCCTGTGTGTCTCACAGACTAAAAGGGGACAGCATGCACTTTTTTTTTTGTTTTTAAACAGAAAAACAGGCAGAAAATATCACAATCATGTTGACAGACTTGATGCTGATACAAAAAGATGGCTGCAGATTAGAACAAATTTTGTCATTTAACTTCTTACTAACAACACAGATTCAGCTACTAATCTCAGCTTGTTAAGTACAAAGCCAGGCATCATTTACGCTACAGTCTGTAGACCAAATCAATAAATCGAGCCCAACACCACCCACCTCACAAAAAAAGGGAAGAAAAGTCTATGTTGACCTTTATAGCTGGAGCTGTTGGCAGCAGCAAAGAAAGTCACTGACAAGTTTGACAATCTTTGACATCTACAGCAAATATATTTTATACTATTAATTAGGAAATAGCAAGGAGTTTAGGAGTATGGGCATGATTATGTGAGATGAAGAGGGAAAAATGTTATTAAGTAAAGAAAAGTAAACTGAACTCTAACATCTGAAGATATTTACTGAAATGCTCATGGCTGGATAAACAGCTCATCAAATACACAACAGGAGAAGTTATTGCATAAATAACATCTTCCTGGAAAAGCAACTGTTTAAATTGCTTTTAAATTGTTTCTTTTGTATTTCTAAAAAAGTTCAAAGCAATGGTTTACACCACAATTTAGTGTATTGCACTTCATACCATTTTTTGTATTTGTTTGGAAAAACAAACCTCCAAACTTATACCCTAAACAGTGCATTCTTCATTGCTAAACTCAAGAATTATACAAATATCTTTGTATTACTACTAGTAAATTAAAAAGCCACAAAGTATACTTTTCCCCTCAGTTGTGAGGTGGGCAAGGAGGTGAACAGGGCTGAAGTACACAGAGAGACAACGATAAGCATCTGTAAAAGCAGCATGTGGCAGTGGTTTATAGGTTGGTTTTATTCAGTGATGGAGAGAAATCTTCCCACGGGGATGACTAGCTCCTCTGCTCAAAGTACGGTAGGGCACATTAGGCGTTCCTAATTTACCCCTACTGTACAAGGGACAGATACAAGTAAGGTGTTTATGTGGATACAAGACAGTGTACGCAGTGTGTAGTGATGAAGCCATTACTGGCCACAGGAGACAAAGTTCAATCTGGAAAGTTTTGCTTCTGGCTTGCAATGGGTTCCACTGTATAAGAATTCCTGTATAAGAATTAGTCTAGTCCCAGTGAAGAAAGATGAGGAAAATCATTTCTTTAGCTGGCTGCAATTATGTGTTTAACAGAGGTAAAGCTAATGCACCTTCCAGTCCCTCTCTCTTAAAAAGAAAACAAACAAACAGAAAAAAAAAAAAAAACAACAACAAAAAACCACACCACTGACATATAACTGAACAGTTCAATACCGTTCAGAGGTTCTGGTCTGAACAGACACGGTCGGTTTCACAGATTCTTCTAAGAATGCTTCTTCCAAAAACATATGCTGATAAACTGATAAAGATCTCATAAAATTATGTCAACTATTTAATCTGCTTTTCTCAGGGTTTCTGTTCCTGGAGTTTTGCCCCACTGATCTACTGCTGTTGGCACAGCAAGACTGGAGGTACCAACTAGGAAAGAGAAGATGCTTTTTATATCATCCCTGATTACATATACAGGACAACAGAGACTCTTCCATATGCAGTTCAAAATACACCTGTTTTTCTCCAATCACCTTTACTCAATCAATTTTCAGGTTAGTTATACCAAAAAGAAATAAAATTTGCAAAACTGAAAGGACAATAAATATTCAGTGGCAACTGAAGATCTGCCATCACTAACAGCAAATAAACCTGTTTGCCTAGAAACATACACCACATTGAGCACGAAGTATCAGAATATCCTAAACTTGTGACAAGATGGGACATAAACTAAGACATGTCTCTTCAGAACAAGGATATTTTTCGCTTCTTCAGAACATCATCCCCTTCTATACTCACACTTGATTGAAGAGGAAAGGCTAACATCCACATCCCACATCTCAGTACATCTAATTGCTCAGAAAACTTTTCTTTCTAAATTAAATTTTTACTCATACTAAGTGTTATAGTTTAATCTAACAATGCTAGTAGAAGATCAAACTTTTCTCAAATGTTCTCCCTTTTTTCCTGCTGGGTTGCTCACATATGCTGTTCATTTTTTGTCTACTTTTTCTTCTCAAAGTAAAAATAGTCAATTTATTTTCAGAAGAAAAGATAATAAAGACTGCTGTAAAGAGAACTACCTCAAAATTTAGGGTTCCCAGTACAAGCCCCTTTAAAGGTAACTTAAAAAGAAAGAGAGCTTTCTTCTGCCCTTTCTTTTTGTCACAAATAAATTTGTAAATAAAGAAAACATTTTACATTAAGATATGTTGATGTTTAAAAATAATTAATAATTAAGCTGAACTTAATAGATGAAGTTTAGAATAAAGCATGTATATGGCCAAAGCAAAGATCCAAAAGGACTATTCAAACCTTTTTTTATTTTATTTTTTCCTATGAAGTACTATTAAAAACAAACAACATCAAAAAAAACAACCACTGAACAACTGAAAAGTGAGATTTCACAACCCAGAACAGCTACTTCTATTTCCTGTATCTTTCTCATATTAAGTGCGCTTCTAGACTCAAGAAAGATTAGTACCTAATCCAACCAAGACTAATAAATTATTTAAAGAGCAGGTTAACCTAATCACAATCTAACCTTCATTATAGATCTGAGAAAAAGAGTTCTGTATTGACTAATTCTTAGTTTCTGAGATTCCTAAATAGCCACGTGCTTTCACATGCCCAAAACTCTGTCTATCTGTATTTAATGGCATAGGTTCTCAGCTTGAATGATCATAATACCATCCCCTTTCTATTATAACTGTGATGTTGGCCACAATTGGACCTTAGACCTCCAAATGAGACGCAGATTAAACCCCACCGCATTATTTCTAGTGATGTACATAGCATACAACGTTGGAACAGGGAGGCTACAGGAGGTGAGAAAAAACAAGACTACACACAACCCTGACAATGTGAGTGTAAAAAAGCATATGTAATATAGTGATTTTCTGTGGCTTGCCAGGGCGCACCTTGACATCCCCAAGCTACCTCCTCCTTCTACTACTGTTGGTAAGAAGTCCCTAGGACAAGGCACGCTTCAACTCTAAAAATGCACAGAGAACTGGAGAACATGAAGAAGGAAGATATTACAGAACTGCAAAACACACAGCAGTTAGACAAATGAAAACATTGCCTCTGGATATTTTTCTTAAATTTAGAAGAAACTTACATAGATTTTATCTTGCTGATATCGTTGGAATAAGTTATGCATAATGGAGCCTTCATGGAGATCTACTAGTGCTGCCATGTCTTCCACACTCTCCACACTTGTCTGATGCATAGGCGTTACTTTTTGGTGAGTGATGGTGCTCTGTTTATAGGTGAATACCTGAGTTAAAAAAAAAATAATAATTAGAGAACACTCTCAAAAACTCTTATCTGAGAAAGGAGCTTTTATACAAACTCATATTCCCTATACAGTTCATCAGTGATCAGACTTGCAAAATGTTATAGCCTGCCATTCATACCTACTTCTAACGCTTCTTTCACAATAATTAAAGCCCCAAACGCATGCACAGGAGTCATATGAAACTATCACATATTGACAATACACTGAGGACTAAGGTTTTTTTCTAGGCAAAAGAAATCTAGTTTTACAATGGACTACTGTAATACTTCATTAGATGAAAAATAAAACAAGCAAATAATCATTGTCCAAAAATCTAAGGCCAACCAACAAAAGGTAATCTTCCACTCCTTACAGTACACCTCACTTAAATTCAAATTTCTTTGAAGAATGTTTTACGCTGCAAAACAGGAAAAAAAAAATATGGATCAAACAGGCTACCAGTGTTAATATTTCATCTGAAAATAACTTAAATGTTAAATGTTTCCATCCAGTTCTCTGATAAGGACTACCTCCAGGTTAGGTCATGCTTCCTAATGTAATTAGCACACTAAGTTCACTATACAGCAAGTATTTCAAAGTGAATGGCTGCACTAATTTCTAATTAATGTACTTTTAAGATAAATTTCAGAGGCGTGCTACAAATGAACAGTAAAAGCCCCTTTAAAAGCCATAATTTAAATACTCTGTCATAGAACACTTTTACATATCTTTTGCAAAGCCATGGAAAGTACACTCAAGAGTTGTACATATCCCCAAACTACTTAAACAAACTTTCAGGAACACTGACATCGCTGAAATTTATAAGCCAATTGCTCAGCAATACAGCTTCCCATTTCCTGTTAATTTACATCTTGGCAACTCATCCTTATAGACATGTGTCTGCATCTCACATGCAATGCTACTTTGGCAACACTAGTCCCTGCAAACATCATCACTGCAAACTAAAAAAGTAGGTCAGGGTGTTAATGCAAATATTTTAATAACGTGAAACACTAAAAAAACAAACCTTCCCAAATCCTTTGAAATAATATTTATAAAACCAACTGAAGGAGCGCAATAAGCAGCAGCCCGGCTGTTTATGAGCACTGCAGGACTGCCCGTGCAGGCTAGGGATTACACAGCAGTATGGAAAGGAACAGTTCTGCTCAGGAAAAGAAAACCTATCAAATGTTTTTCCAAATAAAAACATGTATGCTGCTGCTAAAGAATGACTGAACAAGGGCAGCAGCGTAATCAAAGACCAACATTCAGGAAAATAGATTCTTAATACTTACTGCTGCATGATTTTGCCTGTTTTGCTGAGACAAACGAGAAGAAGTAACTGAAGGAGCAACAGGCAGAATGCAGAACAGACTTAACACTGAAGCTTTGAGTAGGATAACCACCAGCTGACTGAGGAGAATTGCCTGATGAAATCTGTTCACTGAGATCATATCCCAGACTGAATATATCAAATGTTGGTGCAGACATTTGAACGGTTAGAGCTGTCATTCATACCACAAGAAAGTATATACCAGGGAAAAAGAAGATACAGGAAACAAATTTCTAACAAATGCTAAAAGGCTATGCAAACATCAATGGGACACACAGGTCACATGAACAGGGAAAGGAAATAAACATTTATTTCTAGGAGGAGGATTTTCATGTTCGTGATATCTAGTCTTTGATATATGACAAAGAGGTTTATAGGGTATGCAGAGCATTTTGCACATCACTAAGCTAATTTACTGACATAAGGAATTAACGAAAATTCTCCAAGGAAAATAACAGGTCAATTGACTTGCACACAGTAGAATGACTTAAGATGGTCTTCATAGATTAATCCTTTGCGTTCAAAACCAGTTTTGTCTTGCTTAGGTGCATCTTTCTCATACTTCCAGCTCTTTCACCCATTGCATTCTTGTTTAGATGTGGAAATGTCTCTGGGAGGTGACTCTTAAATGTTCCTTTATGCTTCCTTATCAACCAGCTAGAAAAGACACTAACTGGGCTCAGTGACTGTCCCCAAGACCAGAAAGAACAACGGTCCCTTCCCCATGTTTTATTTTCACCAGAATCATGTATCCTTCAGATTCCCTAATTCCACTGTAAAACTTCAGCAAAGTCATCTACCATCAAAGCCATTAGACGAGGGCAGCAAAATCACATGATAGATCTCATGTCCTTCAAATGGGTTCTTGGTAGCCCCGCTGCTTGAGCCCTGAAAAGCTTTGTTTTTCTCATCTTGACTCATGCCTTTATTAGGATATGTACGTGAAAAGGCTGCCTTGAACTTTAATGTTACTAATTAGAAGGTCACGCTATGAAATATTACAGCAGACGAAATCCTCAGGAAATAAAAACTGAGAGCCATTCAATGGGGTCAGTGTGCAGAAAAGGAAGATAACCAAGTTGGCTCCTGAACTTTACAAAGATCATGCTGGCAGAGCACAGGAGTGTCCACCCTCAAGGATCTTGCCAGTGTTTGTGGAAGGTCAAGAAAAGCATGCAGGAAACTTGGAACAAAATCTGAAACAAATAAGAATTCAGCAAAAACTGCTTTCCTTTCAAGATATAAATGGTCCAAGATAACAAACATGCTGAATATATGGAAAACTATAAACTAAACCCTAAGAGAGCATGCAAAATAAGAACTCTCAAAGTTACTGTGGAAATGAAAATTAGAGGTTGAGATAGGAAAGAGCAATGCAAACAGCAACAACAGAAGGAACAAACTCAAGAAACATAAGACTAAACAGTGAATCTAGCTGAACTCCAAGAAACGGTACTTCACAAGGAAAGAACATAACTGCTTGAGTATCCTTACCATGCCTGACCTTACCACTGTGTTGAACGCACCCAAAACAGACTCAACTACTTTCAAGTAGCCACCTGAAAGCCAGGGAACGAATTGGCCCCAGGCAACAAAAAAAAAAAAAAAAGGCTCTCACAGGTGCTGTGGGATTCTAAAATAAGATAGACAGGAACTATCAAATGCCCAAATATCAACAGCTTGCTGAAAGAGCAACCATACCTGCAGGCTAGAGGAACAGTCTTTACTAACAGTCTTGAAGATTGAAAGAGAGCAATTGTGCTGCTGAGCTAGATTACTTCCTCTAGTAATAACAAAGATAGATTGAACAGACAGGTAACTGAGTACAGAAATACGTGAATGAACGTTAGAAATAGGGTCACATGCAGAAAATGTGAAAACAAAACACACTGGCATGGTTTTGAAAACCATTTTCAAAACTCTGATGAGACATCCCCATGCTCCAATTCATGCTTATTTAGAACTCGGCAGAATTATTCACTCAATTCGCTTTTCTCCAAAACACAGTACATTTTATCAGCCTTGCTGTGACAGGGCCATACTCAGAGCAGTGTCAAGATCCACCATGCTCCCTGCAGCACTCATTAGATCTAAGAAGACAAAATGACAGGCCCTAGAGTGAGAACTGCACTCATGCTTCCAAAAGTATTACACAGACGAGAAAGGATGACAAGCAGAGAAAAACAAACTCATCATCTTAACAATCAGAATGTCAGCCCTTCAAGTAGAGCCGAAGAAAAAAGTTAGAAGGAACCCTTGGCAGCACACAAGAACATCCAGGACGTGAGCATGACCTGCACTGTGCACACTGGACATCTGATGGTGCCTTTTCTTTGCTGAAGACATCAGTAAGACACTCTCTGATGCACTGCAGAAAGTTGCAGAACTTCCAACAGCATAGCAGGATTGAGGATGAGACTGTAGGTAAACACTGAGCAAAGGGGTTTTTGGTGGCTGAGGTTCCAAAGCAGCAGAATGTCTTAGAATAAACCATTTCATATGGGACCCTATCTAGAAAGCCAACAGCTCTTAAATCATTTTAAGACACAGGCAGACAATGAAAATAGTGGCTTTATTAAATAAAAATATCATTTTACTGTACATTTTCTGCATGCACATATTGCATATATTCATAAATACTGTAATCCACAATGTGCAAGCATTTATTAGGTAAATCTGTGTCCTTATATTCAATTATTTTACTTGAATATACTCTTAAATCTATCCATGAACTTACTGGAGAAATACATCAAGAAAACAAGTGACCAACAAATCAAGAGTTTGAGGCATATGACTGCAATTAAATTTATTTCATTTATGTTTTTAAAAAAGCAACAAAATCAACATGAAATCAAGCTTACCATTTCTCACTTCTTTACATTGAAAATGACATTTTTATCCTGTGCAAGCAATCTGGTGTGAGAAAAAATAAGTCTTTCCAGTATTCCGTTAAAAGGGAATACCACAAAACAATATCTAGAAACCAGTCCTTAGCGCAAAATCTAATGAAAATTACATTTGGAGAAAAGATTTAATTTGTAAATGCAATTTATTAACACTGGAAAAGAACACTAGAGCAGGTACTCAATGACAGGAGCACACAAGCTTTCTCTCTCACTGTGTTATTTCATGACATGATGCCAAGTGACAAAAGTACCTGCTTGAATAAGGGCATTAACCGGTATCAGGGGATTTCACAACAGCTGAGTCAAGTGAATTTATGATACTGCTGAATTAAGTGTTTAGTTAAAGCACATCAAAAAGTGCACAATCCTCATTTCTTGCAAAAGCAACAAGTCACACTCAGGGCTTCCCAGCCTGTACACAGCCAACACACCATCAAGTCTCTCAGGGTGTTTTTCACACGGCAGCTGTGTGTTTAGTTTGACGCTGATGAACAATACTGAATGGGAAGAAGGCCAGAAGTATGCTAAAATGTTCCTACTCAACAAGGGAGTATTCGAGTTATGACAGAATCTTCCTCATTTTAGAGAGATTTCTGTAAGATTTTTATTTGAAGGCAGAAATGAGCCTACCTACACCTTTTGTACACAGAAACAGTCAGTTAAAAATATTGGCTTTTTTCATTCTCTGCTGTTAGTCTGTATCGAGGACCATCATTTGTATTTCCCTCGTGTTTAGAAGTTAGAAGAATGCAATAAATCTTGCAAGACCTCTTTATATATGTCTCCAAGCAGAAACTAGAGAACTTCAGCTCACACTATAAATTGCGGAATGCAGCATTCCAAAGGGAAAAATAAATCATCAAAAGCTCGAGGACCCAGAGATTGAAAACAAAAATAAAAATCTAGTGGTTTACTTTTTTTTTTTTTTTTTTTCCTGAAGAGAGCTACTGGCTAAGTGCATGCTTTAGATACAGGACAAGGAAGTGCTTACACAAATCAAAAGCAATTTAATACCAACCGTAAAGCAAATTAACATGGTCATTCTACTGTCAGTAAGATAACAGTGCAACCCAAGAAATGTTTCTATCCAATAACTTAATGTTTCTCTGTAATAGCTGACCTTAGACATTGATCCTGTTGTCCCAAAACAACCTATCAAGCAACAAGATGTACCAGTGCACAAGGCTTGCTTTGATACAATATAATTTAATCTTTCTCAAAACAAGAGAAAGTAATGAAGAAGTTTCTTATCTATTAAACAACGGAGAAAAATTAAATAGGCCTCTTGTGTCAAGAAAAAGAATATTACCAACTAAACTGATACTTTAACACTAACAGTGGCCTTTCTTTCAGGCAAATATCTTGTATCCATGTTACTGAGAATCAGTTTCTTTTTGTTCCCATTTTACAAAATTCCTCCCTACCCTAGGAATCACTCCGTTCTCCATCTTCCTTTCCCAGTGAGATGCCAGGGAGGTGGTTGAGTCAGCATCCTTGGATGTGTTTAAAAATCATTTGGATGTGGTGCTCAGGGACATGATTTAGCAGAGGGTTGTTAGAGTTAGGGTAGGTGGATAGGTTGCTGTTGGACTTGATGGTCTTTAAGGTCTTTTCCAACCTGAGCAATTCTGTGATTCTATGTCTGGATATTCTCTCTGCCTATTATTGGATCTATCGCATCAGATGAGTAACACACAGTTCTGCATAATTACCTGCTTTGCTTTCACTCTCTGCTCACTTCAGGTCCACCCAATTTTTAGCCTTAGTTCCTCCTCTTCCAAACCTTTCTCCCACACAGAATCATCCCTTTTTGCTTCTGAACTCCAGAGTGTGGAGAAGCATGCTGCTGGGCCGGTGAGTTCTGCTGTCACTGTGGTAGAGCTCTTCTTTGCTCTTTCCCTACATGTTCACTGAGATCAGTAAGCTTGTCTGGTCAAGACTTCTCACCTAATGTCTATTCTGCAAACACTATTTCAAGACCATTTATTCCACACATGGCCTATTTCCTTTTGCAGACAAGCTCTACTATCAAGCACAAACAAGCTCTCAATTACAGGTTCAGTGCTCATGACCCTTCAATTGAGCTTGCCTATACAGACAATAAAGAAATTTAATTCAAATTAAACACATTGATTTTAGCCAGATTATACTACAGTAAGCCTCTAGGTTGTCCATGCTAATTCTGACGAGAAAAAAGTGCATCTTTAATTTCTTCACAAATGACCTTGTATGACCTACAGTTCTCTGCATGTGAAGACACCACAAAGCTTCATTTTTAAAAAGTCCACCCACCTATAAATACCGTAGTGCTGCAGAAAACCTGAAGCATTCCTGGCACATCACCACTCCGTGCTTCAGTACGGAAAAGTCCCCCTTTCTGCCAGCTAACTGAGAACTGAAAGGATTGCAGCTTCCCAGGCATTTGAGAGCACGTAACCAAAAAAAATAGGCAGAAGACAGACCATAAGATATGACTTAGGATCCCCATTGGACAGCAGGTCAACCACAGGATTGGAATGCATCCTAAGTCATGGAGGAGGCCTTCAAGCTGCAGGGCACTGAGATGCAGATCCAAGCACCTACTAGAGGAACAAAGAAAGGTCCAGACTAAACTTTGCTATGGTTGAGGGGGAGAGGGATGACCCATATTAAAATACCCTGAATCAGCACTACAAAAGCATCCCACTGGAAGCAGCACCCAGAAAAAAGAGGTAGCAATGATTCTCCCCTTGCTTTCAGCATGAACCATCTGAACTAGCTCCAAGGAAAAGTAGATGGAAACTGCTATTTCCTTCTCAGAGGAAAAGACCAAAATGTTTCCTCTCAGAAAACCCAAGAACATCCAAACACCAAAAACCCAGCAACAAAGGAAACCCCTCTGTCACCCTTTATCCATCATTTGCCACACAACAGAAAGTGCATTTCCAGACAATGGAAAGCACTGAAAGCATTATCTTGACTGTCAACACCATTTAGAGATGGAGTGAAACTCCCAATTTTAAATTCATATTTATTCAATGATTTAGACAAGATAAACAATGATTATTTGCAATTGAATGAACAAGACAAAATTTGAATAAAATGCCCTGCTATCAAGAACTGAAAAAACTCTATTCAAAAAGCAGCCTGCAAATTGCACTAGCTTTTTTGAGTCACACAGCAATTCATCTCAATAGGTCTTTTTTCTTCCAAAAAATAAGGAAAAACCTGCAGGCAGCTGATTAGACTGCCTCTGAGTCTGGAATATGAACAGTCTTTGTGTAATGTTGCAGTAATAAAATCAGAGGCAACACTGATTTGGCAGCTCGAGTTCGAAGGGGCCATTGATGCAAAGTCAGCCTTGCTCTGGATGAAGGCTCACTGAAGAAGGTTACACCCTGACAAGGCCCTGTGGGAGGGAGAACAAAACCAGAGCAATGTCTGCACAAACCTTTTAGCCTCATTTCTCTCTGTTCTTCCATGCTCATATGAACTGACCTGTAGGTGCAGACAGCCTCCAAACCCTGCAGAGACCTTGCCTTCTGTTCTCCATGTCCCATGTCCTTTGATAATGTCACTAAAGCTGGTGAAGGCAGTACAGTGAAGGAGGATGACAGGTGGAAAGTGCGTAGAGAAATTCTCTGGGAAAAAGGCTATCAGGGCACCCCAACCACTACCATCTGACTTCTACTCACAAACACTAACGTGGCTCTAATGTCCCAGGTAGCAAAGAAGCAGAGCGAGCATGCCTGGGACAAAATTAATGAAGGAGAATCATAGAATGGCTTGGGTTGGAAGGAACCCAAGGATCAATAAGTTCCAACCCTTTGCCACAGGTAGGGCCACCAACCCCCCCATTTAATTCTAGACCAGGCTACCCAGGGCCCCACCCAGCCTGGCCTTCAACACCTCCAGGGACAAGGCATCCACAACCTTTCTGGGCAGCTTGTTCCAGCACCTCACAACTCTCTGAAGACTTCTCCCTGACATCCAAAAAAAGGATAAGCAAAGGAAACCCTGTTACTGCATCTGCTATAAAAACAAAGATATTGTAGCAGCATCTGATGCTAGAGGCATCTCTTTTGCTTCTTCTGCAGAAAAAAAGACAATAACCGATGGGCTCAGGTGCTCCCAGTGAGACTGCTGCAGATAAGGCAAACTGTCAGTTAACTGACTGCTCTTCAGCCAACACCTAAACAAGGACTTAACATTAAGGAATGTGAAAAAGTGGCAACACAAGTGCAGGCAAGTAATGAAGTACAGTTCTTAATAAAACAGAAAAAATAAATGTTAAGTGAGGTGCCATAAACCATCAGTCAAATAAAACAATACAAAGAAATAAAACACTGATATTTTTCCTGAATCCAGTTGAAGTAAAAAATGTTTACCAAGTTATGTATTTTATGTGAATTTTTGTGATTTAAAGGCTTTCCAACTTCCATAAGCACAGAAGCTCATACACAATTTTAGCTTTCAGATTTTCAGACAACATTAATTATAAAACTCTTGTAATTTAAGTATGTTGCCATTTTATTTAAGTTTCTCCAAAACTTGGCTTGGTTTCTCGTATTATAAATACCACTCTCCTCACAGCAATAATATTTAATTATATTCAAATAACTTTAAATCAAATGACTTTTTGTTCACAACAAGAATGGGTCTATTTCAGTGTTACCCTCCCTTCTTAATTTAAAAGCTGCCTTTTAGATTCTTCTGTATTGACAGCTTTCCAAAGAAGCAGAGTAGTCAAAAGGTTAACGTGACAGTAAGTTTGTAGAGCTCTGAAATCCTCTTTGAGGGACTAATTTCCAAGATCATTTGATCCCACTCCGGTGAAATGTGGATAAGAGTCTAGCATTACTTTTGCTTGTTCAAATAAAAGAATTGTAAAGTTTTGTTTTGTTTTATTTTTGTGCTATGAGGAAAATAAAAAAAAAAAGGATTGGTGCAAAGCTCTGTGTAAGTTCATAGGGATTCTGAAATGGTAAATCCAAAGTGATGCATGAGCTACTCATTTTAACAGACAATGAAATCCACAGTCCCCTTCTATATTTTTTTTAAAGCTAACTTTTAAACTTTTTCTATTATATAGACAACTGTTTTGTAAAGACAAGCCAGAATCTCCAGCTTACTGGCAACAGATACTCTGCTCTCCTTTCTATGTCCTATGCCCCTGCCAGCGGTTACTGCTGTTATTCCTGAAAGCAGGGACTGGGTGATAAATGATCCAAATGACACACAAATCCTGGTTCCCATACTAGTCCCTGTCACCCTCATTTTCTAAAAGAACAGTCTTTTCACTGTGCCACTGTTTACCTGTTGTTCCTGCAGGTCGTCTGTGGAAAGAGCTTTTGACACAGTTACAACTGCTAGCTACAGAGCCAAGAGCATATTTTATTCACAGCCCAAAGCCTCTTCATTGAACGACTTCTTTTAAGACCTTTAGCTCTCTATTCAATTCTCTTTCTCCAAAAAGCAAAATATATAATGCTAACTTATATGTGAAGATGTGGGAGTGTAAAGGGGAGGAATTCAAGCCTTGAATGCAATAAGATTCTAAGCACATCTATATGAAAGCAAACATGTACATAATGACACATAATGCATAATGGAGAATGTTCAAAGCAGAATTACAGGTAGGTGAATGTTACACGTGGCATGTTCCCTCAGCATACAGTGCAGTTTTTACAGTAGCTTTGTTCACAAGGCTACTCTATTTCAAAGTTAACTTTTATCATGAATACCCATCTCAAAAGAATTTGTCAGCCTTTCAGGAAAGTGCTGCCTGAGGAGAACACAGCAAGGCCAGTCCTCCCATTACCTCCATTACTGTATTCATTAATCCAATTAAAAAACAATCAGGAATCTTTCTAGCTCTGGCTGAAGACAACTGGAAGATGTCCTCAGATGACACGGGGAAGGGGTGACCTCTTTTTTGCTGTGTGCCCCATTCTGACACAGAGGCAATTAATTACAGGGTAGGAAGCAACAGATCATCCCTCAGCGGGTCTCCAAATGCCTTTCAACCTGTTCAAATTAGCTCTGGGTCTCACAACAGCACAGTTCCTTCCACCCAAGCATGTGCCCTAGCTATCAGAAACTTGTTTTTTTCTTTAGTAGTGTTAGCAATATGACCTTTACTTAGGTTGTGTATCAATACCTATGAAGTCCATGAATGAAAGTAGTCACATCAAAAAACAGGTGCAGGCAGCTCACTCAAAGTCAAAATTAACTAATGTCACTGACATAGCCAATAAAGGCTGTATAATCATCGATGAGAACAGCACAGCCTTGGGCCAAAAGAAGTTTTAGACATATTGCAAAGCATACACTGGGGCTAAATCTCACCTGGCTCCATACAGTGCCAGTAGAGTGCCCTCTAAGCACGGCGCATGAAGCAGGATGCTGGTATGCAGGACACAGAAGTTCCTGTCTGCAACCAGCCTAGATATAATAAGAGATCACTGGTGACTTCATTGCTCACCTTGCATGGCCCAGCAGTAAGGCCAGTGTCAGTGACACAAGGGGACAAGGAAGCAGCGACAAGAAGGTGGCTTTGTACTAAGGGACATGGTTTAAAGAGGAAATATTGGTGATAGCTGGACAGTTTGACTGGGATGATCTTAGACATCTTTTCCAACCTTGGTGATTCTGTGATGTGCAGCACAGTGGAAACTGACTTTGCCACAGCACAGATGAAATGGAGAGAAGTAGTTTAGCTTCAGCTCTGCACCAGAGTGGAACAGTCTTCCTGGATGCTGGGATACTATGGACCACAACACCCTCTCTGTGGTACCCAGTGCTCCCAGGGACATGGTTCCCTCAGCTGCTCCCCGGACCCAGCAGGAATCACAGGTACTGGGATAACATGGGGAAAGGGGGCCAGAAGCAGGAGTAAATGTGAAACAGCAAAATCATGTTCAATCAGTGCAACGAGGGCTGACCCACCATCCCCAAAAGACAGCTAGCTGTTGCAGGAAGAAAGTCTGCTGCAGGAGAGGCCTGAACAGGTCTGGACAAGTGTGAAACAAAGCTGTGTGCATCTTCTGACAGCAGCCAGCCGGCCAAGGGCCTTTCCATACAAGTGTAAAACCACCACCCACACGCTGAGAGGCCGAGTGGGATTGCATTGCCCCACACCTCTCAGGGGGCTGCTACCAACAGCTCAGCTGCCAGCTCTGCACATTTTCCTCTTGTGACTCCATTTTTTCCTCGGTTGTTTATTTTTAAGTGTGTGTGTGCTGGGACTGACACATATACACCACATACATACATACACACACACACACACTACAGCTGAAGTCTTCCAGCCCTCCTCTGCCTAAGGACAACTCTGGCTTCAGATCAACAAACACAGCTCAATGTTTCACAGCGTCCAATCATCACAAAACCACAGCAAAGCGAGAGGGAGACAGTGAAATAAGAAGACAAAAAAAAAAAGCTACTTTTTTTGCTATAAAATCTTAAGTTCTGGTACAAAGAGGGAAAGATCTTCTGGAGATACTGAGGTACAAATAATTAAAATGCAGTAGTGCTTTGGTGAAAAATATCATTATTTTGTCTATAAAGCTTGGTTCCATTATAAGTAACAAGAACAAACCAGACTCAAAGAGGAATACGAGATGCACGTGATGGTGTAAAAGAGCTTTTCTTCCGTCTTTCCTAGACTCACTACAACTTCCCTTTTTTACATCCTTTGAGAAAGCTGCATGTATTTCTCTTAATTTCCTGTTACTACGCAGGTAAGAATCTCATTTCATTACACCCGTGAAGAGCCTGTGCTTGTTAAACATGAAACCTTCAGATATTCAAAAAAAAAAAAAAAAAAAGAGAGCGAGAGAGAGGACTAAGTAAGCAGCACTGCTCTGCTAGAACTCAGTCATTCCAGGGCACGAATCAACAAGTACGAGCAGATGGAGTGGTCAAAAGATGTAACAGATTTCAAAGTAGCGTCATAAGTTTTACTTTGTGACATGGATATTGTGTGAGAACATGCATTATGTGCAGATAAGGAAAAAGTAGTTGCTTGTGGCTGTAAAATTTTGACAGACTGTTCTCCAAGTCACACCCATAAAAATCAGTTTACAAACTGGTTGGCTTACATTTGAACTACAAACCCTTTGCCTTGCAAGAAACAAAAGGACAAATTTAACACATATGAAGTTTGCCCACTAACTAAAACGTGCACAATTTGATTTCTCACAGCTAACCTGTGTTTGCATTTGAAAAAAAATTACATATCAGATAGCATGTATGCGTATGTTTGACAAGCTCAGTTACAACTGGTTCACATGAAACAAGCAAAGAGCAATTCATAGCTCCCAGGGTAGTACTTCCATAGTTGTGTCACAATGATGAAGGAGACAGACAAGGAAGATGCCTTATATTTAGAAGGTTACTCGATATCTTTGTATTTAACCATGGCATTTGTAGTTCTAGAAAGAAAAAAAACAACCTTTTGCTGCAAAGAAAAATACACCAAGCATTCTTCTTTCTTTGTAAGGATACAATTTGGTTTTGAATTTGTCTTGACAAGCCCCAAGCACCCTCTAAAAGCTCAAGTCTAGGTAAAAGGGCTAGATACACAGGTAACAGGAACTATAGTGAGATTAGCCCAGTGTGTTACTAAGAATTTTTTTAAGGAAAGAAGAAGCAGACGAAAATTAGATGACATTTCTGACTGCTTGCATGGGAACAAAGGGTTGGGAGATTCATGGGTAACGCAAACTTTCCTACTAGTGAGTAGTAACGCCCTCCACGCACACTCCCACGTTACACTCACCTATCCAAACAGGTTTATTTTATAACGTTTTCTGATAAATGTCATGTTTTAAAACATAGCTATGGAGATTAATGGGAAAAAGCTCCCCTGCAAGCGAGGGAGGGCTACTTTTTTCCCCATATTAAGAACAGTGTTCTCTTCCCCTAAAGACACCACCCCTCTCACCTTCCAGAACAGGCTTGGCTTATTACATGCACAATCTTGTCAAGGGTGCAGTCTTCCTGCTAGCATACAAACTATTTACTCTCATTACAGACACTTAGAGTGTGCAGTCCTTTATGTGAGAGAGGCTCAGAGAGTGGGGAATATAGCAATGTGTCCATAGGGGACCAAGCTGAGCTGGTGATAAATAACCCTTGGAAAACCCTGTTGGACTCCAGGCAACAGTAAGTCCCTGCACCCTGCACTGAAAAGAGCACATCCCGGCCCTACTCCTCTAACAGCTAGAGCTCACTGAAAATTGCAAGCAATCAGCAAAATTCAATACGCTGTTGTTCACGATTCTGGTGGAATGCAAAGCGAGCAAAGATTTTTCTTTTTTTTCTTTTTTTTTTTTTTAACTCATTTTAAGGCAAGAAAAAAGGAAAACAACTTCTGCTGCAAAGGATGTAGAAGGAAAAAAATAACAGAGTTGCTCTGAATGTTTTTATCCACATAAGTTAGAAGCTGAAGGATGTATTTAACCACTGAAGTCATGCAAAGAACTGTAACTTTATTTGTTCTGTAGAAGGATTTTTTGAAAGTCAGATTTGAGGAAAAAGAATGCATTAAAGAATCACTTAACTTAGCCACACAGGGCACTAGCTAATGTCATGTTACCCTGAGAGTATTTACTTCAGCTAATCAAAGCTGTTTCTCCCTACTCCTGTCTGACCTATGCATGTTTCAGAACCAAGACACAGATTTACAAAAGACACACTGTCAAAACACAATCACTCAGCTCCATTCATCAACTCTCTACTCTTCTGACAAGGCAAGGATTTGTTACAAGTAGCTTTAGCCTGTGGGATTAAAGCAGAAGTTTCTAGAAACATTTACAAGGGCATGTTTCAATCTTACAGTCAAAGAATATGAAGCTGGAGAGACCATTATATTATTTTCAATTGAGCAGCCATGTAACAGAGAAAACAGACGCATCTAAATTCAATCCCCATTTAGTAAAGCCTCAGCCCTGAAATATTACAGAATTATTTTCTTCCTCCTTAAAGGAGCTTTCATTTATGATCTTGAAGCCTTTTCCCTGACAAACTTTTTTTTTTTTTTTTGTACACTATTAATGGCCCTCAATCCCTGTCCTGCTGATTTTCTAAAACCTGAGTTTCTAAAACCTGAGTGGTTCCCTGCCTCACCTGCCTTCATCCCAAAGCCTCCAAGTCCCCAGCATCAGTGATGCAGAAGAGTATTCAGCGTACAGAAAATGGTGCATTTGGAGATAAGGACTGCAGGAGGGCACTCCTGGACCATCACATTCAGAGCACAGAGGTACTGCCCAATAACCATACTGCAGCATGGCCCAAGGACTGCAGTCCTGCTTAATATCAAGGCATTAGTGCAAACACATTCTCACCAGCAAGGAACAATATCTCACAAAACCAGAAATTCAGAAAGCGTATCTGTAGATACAGCAGTGCAAGACTGGTTCCCACTACACCAACATATAGCATGGGTGCACTCTAAAAAAAAAAAAAAGGCTTCTCAAAACTCAAATGGTCTTACTTGAAGGCCAGACTCTTGCCTCTAAGTAAGTGGTCAGGCTGGCTACAGCCAAGATACAAACATGAAAGTAATTCCAAATGAGAGGAAAAATATTCATCTCCACTAAGTATTTCATTTGGAGTTATTTTATTGCCCCAAGCTCTGCCTGAAGCTACAAAACAGGCATAACAGAAGCCAATTCAACAGAGGCTCATACTTCTCATTAACGAGAAAGGGACTTCAGATCTTCAGTTCCAATTACCTCTGCACTTTTTTTTACAGGTCTGGTGAGGAGACATGACAAAGCAGTCATAGTATTGAGCAGACTCTCCATCAGGTGACTTGTAACTAATGATTGACTCTAAACCAACTGCAAAATATGGAAAATGTTATGATATAAAAAAGCCTTAGGATCTGTACAGCAAGTTCTTTCATCATCAAAACATGAATCAGATACAGCACTAACAGCAAGTTTCTTATATGCTAACGCAAGCGCATATACAACTATTTAACCTTCGAAAGAGATGAATTTCTAAAAGAACTGATGTATGTATAAACACATACTATATAAAATATATCTATAAACACGTATGTGTGCATATATTCCTTTAGGCCAGCATAGCAAAATGCTTATCAACTATCATGTATAAGACAAACTATTAATCTGTCACTCTGCATTACAATAGCCTGAAACAAAATTCTCTGTGCCAATCTCTTTCTGCATTTTTCCATTAACATTCACACAGATAAACAAGCTGTGGATGAGAAAGGAAAGCAGGCAAAGACTTCTGCAGTCAACTTTATCAACAAAAGTTCAGTATCAGTGAGGAACAACCATCTCATTTAGTTCAAAAGATATGTTGGTGCAAGAAAACCATACTTGTTTCTTGCATGGTTTGAAAATTAATCTATATTAAGTCATTCTCAAAATGACTGTATTATCAGAAAATAACTGCTGTTGTTTGGAAATGTTCAAATCTGGAATTCACAATACTGTATGGGGAGGAAAAAACACCCCACAGGAACATACCTGTGGAATACCCACTCACAGCACATTTACAGGTGTTAATAGAAGTTTCCAAAGTGCAATATTACAACACAATCCTCGTGGTTTTACATTATTTGGATTTCACCGCAGCTGAAATTTTCAGAGGAAGAAGAAGATCTAAAAGGAGATGTATGGCTCAAGCTCAATGCTTAAAATTTAGACATAAAAATCTTAGCATGAAACACTGAACTGTACACAGCTAAAACAAGACTTAGCATCCTTAAAAACAAGCTATGCAAGCTCATTGTTATCTCAATTAAAGTTCCTGATTTCAGTTACCACTATTTACAGGTTTTGATTTAACTGATTTACCTAGGACCAAAATAGGCACCCTTATTAGAGGTTGCACAGAAACATAACATTCTCACCACACCACCAGACCACGTCTACCACAGAGAGCTTCACCTCACCATGCAGGGACACACACAACACACTTGTGTAGCTCCAGCACCAGCGAGGGAAGTTGCTGTCACCTGAAGGGATGTAGCTGGCCTACCAAAAGTCTTTCTGAATGGACAAGTCGAAGAAAACAAATGCAGGGTGTACAGTCCTTCTATTAGATGGGGTCAGATAACAAAGCTGAACACACACTTTTCTTGGCCACCTCCATTTGTTGAACTCACAGCAAGGCCACTGAGGCACCTCGGAATGCTCTGATGCGGACAGAACATGAGCAGGCACTGGTCTCTGAAGGCACTGACTTGTTGGCATTAGAGGCTCTGCTGCCAGGGCAGGTCTGCACTGGATCCTGCTGAGGTAGCTCTGATTCACAATACAAATTTTCCTAGCTGAGGCCTCAACCTCAGCACAGAGCATGCTTTTTGGGTGAATTTTCTTTTCCTCACAGGGCTCCTAGGGTTACTTGTTCCAGGGTTAGCCGCCTGTCCCCTCGACTGAGAAGTGCTAGCACGTCTGCCAAAATCTTCTTCGAGGCCCTTTGGGGCACAATTTAATCCTTATAAAACTCACACAGATGTAATAAAACTCAGAAACGATTCCCTTGGTGCTGTAGGCTCCAACAGCCTAGTGGTCCTTTGCTTTACTATACTGCCAGCAACTGAGGTCAAACCCTATCCAACTACATTGCCTCAGCTGTTACCGAAATCACTTGATCCTTTCCCGTGTGCGACCGAAGCCATGCTGGCAGGCCCTGAAACCTTGGATCCCACAGGAGTTTTTTTTCACAGTTGCAATGCAACTCAGAACATCTTTGTCTCAGCAAAATCCAGTAACTAATTACAAGAGTGTCCTTCTGCTGATACAGTCACACCACTGTAGTCAAACCACTGTGCTACATCAGATAGAGTTATAATGGTATCAGTGCCCACAAAGATATTTTTACTTTGACTTAGCAAAGTACTTCCCAGAAAGTGAAAGAAAAATGTTGGGAAAATGTTGGGAAGACATTGCAGGGAAGGGAAAGACTTTCTGTATCTAAATAAAATGCTAATTTGTATTGCTGTAGCTAAAACAGTTCCAACCACAATTTGGTGTAGCTTTCTTCAGGCCATGCAAGGAGATATATGGGGTAGCAACTGCAACTTCAGCAGAAAATCAATATAAAAGGTACTCTTTTGTTTTGTTTACCACAAACATGAGGATTCTTCACACAGGTCAAGAACACAGGCACTTGTTTATGTATCCGACCTGGTGACAAGGAGCTTACCTCTGAAGTATTTTGTCAAAGTGTGAGGTAACAAAGTCTAACCAACCAGGCAATCTAAAGGAGGTTTGAAATGCTGGAGAGACATCCCCTTACAGCACAGAGCTTCACAAGCCCAATACTGAATGCAGTGAATGAACATTTAACAGTTCAAACCAGGAATGCACATGCACTCAGAGCAACCTCCCATGGAGGAACAGCACAGAACAGTCTTCCAAAACACAAGGGAGTTTCACATGTTGACAAGACATTGATGCCACTTCCCATTCAAGATCACCAAAGATGTGTTGCTGATACAAGCTCAAACAAGCTCTTCCACAACTGCTGCTAGGTTGCAGGGCAAAGAAGCACATCCAGATCAGCAGCCACCAAATATTTCTTTCCAACAGGCAGGGGCTATGATGAATGCATATTCTGGCTACTGAAGCAACAACATCCAATGGATTGTCACCTTCACCAGTTACCAACTTCCATCCTGGCTGGACAATACCAACTTCACAGAAGCCCACGGCAGTCTCTGACCAAACCAAGCTCTGAACATGCATATGTAAGCGCATTCCTCATCCAAACACAGAGCATACACTGCCCAGAGCATGGCTGCACATTCAAGTGAACAGCATTGTTACAGTGGTGGCTAACAGTTCTGTTGGAGACTTCTGAAAACAGTTATTCTGGTACAGAAAAGGTCCTCACAAATTGTAAAGGGTTATATTTGTTTATATTTTCTATTAAGGAAAATCTCTCATGACTATAGTCTTGTTTCTATTTACAGTAAGAAAAGTTGCAACACTTCTCAAGCAGAATGAAAAAGTAGCGATGACACTTTGGGGCTGTAGTTTTGTTTGGTTCCTTTTCATCTCTGGGTTGTTGGGGTTTTTTGATCTGTATAACAATTTTCAGTCTGAAAGCAAGTAGTGAAAGACAGGTCTTTAAATATCAAATTTCTGCTCCCAGAAACTAAACTTTTCCATGAGCTCAAAACTCAGAATTTTACTTCTACCACATAGATCAAAAGAGATTCAAGACCTTTTAAAATACAGTTCAAACATCATTTGTACTCTAACAGTACGAATTGGCTTCTCTTTCGTGCCTCTTCACAAACCTGTTGTTCAGTAATGAGCTTTCAAAACTACGGCCTAACAGTAAAATTCATTGTTCCGTTTATATTCTTCTCATTATCCTGGCCTCTTGCTGTGCTAGCTCCTTTTAATGGATGGAGCAAGTATTAGCTTGATTTCCTACCGCACATCAAGTTTTCAGCTGAGCTTAGCAATATGCATCTCTAACAAGTGATAAGATCTCTGTTGTTTTACTACTAAACGCATAAAGCTAGAGATTTTATTTCTACCTTGCAACTGACATTGAGAGCATACTTTGGTTTCTTGACGTGGTGTAAATTCTGCAGACAGATGCTGATAGAAGAGAGATTCAAACCAACATCAAAATGTAGCTATCATAAAAGAAATAAACAGAATACCTCCATTTTCACCTGTTTGTAGAGAACAAAACAAAAAATAACTTGGAAAATAAAGCCTTTGGAATACTACACTTGATGCATAACAAAAGAAACTTTTAATACTTGAAATTAGCAATAGCATAGTTTAATGGGGAAATTAAATTAAAACTAATGCCTGCTCAAAATGCAGCTTGCTGAAAATGTAAGAAGTAAAATAAAAATTAAAAAAAGAAAATCAGTAAAAACTAACTTCATTGCTAAGTTTCCTGTGTTATACTCACAAAAACCTTGAACATTTGAACAAAGAGAGCTAGGTTTAAAGTCAGGTGAAGCTGCACAAAGGGAAACGTGGATGGCAGCCAGATGCAGTGCTAACAGATCATTCAAGTGACACCACCGGGTGGCTGCAGCCTCAACTAACGTGCCAGGGCAGCATAACTGCATGCTCTGCCATGGACAAATCCGTGCTAACACAGACACTAAATGATTTTCAGGTGCTGGACCACTGTTTTTTTTTTCCTGTACCAGAAATGAAGATCACTTTTTAAATTTTTGAACTGGCAATTACTGGATAGCATTTGAGAGCTCACTTCTGTCCCTGCTACCAAGTCTCCTGCAGTGCTCCTGGCTAAAGGCCACAGCCAGAAACTCTGGAAGAAGTTAAAGTTTCAAGCATGAAAAACCTGGCACGCTCTTAAAAGCTAAGGAACCCCTCTCTCCTGAAAACCCACAGGACCAACAGCCAGCCTTTCTAGAAGCATGTATCCCACCCAGCAGACATTACAGTCACCTAAAGGAAAGCATTGAGAAGTTTTACTCAGACCAATTTTTCTCTGTAGTTGCTGCTGTATGCCAAGGAGGATCTTGCTCCTGTGTGAGGACAGATCAAACCACTGATGGCTCCAGTTCCTCTGCTCACTGTGTCACCTACAGCAGAAGAGGACACGGGCCCAGTCCTGCAGTGAGTTTTTCAATTGATTCAGCATTACAATTCCCTTAATCTGCTGCATAAAGGCAAACAGCCAATGGCATGGTGGAGTAGCAACCAAATTGGCATCTGCACACACCACTGTTCTGCAGAGAACATAAACCAACAATAGCCAGCACTCAAACTTACTTGGATTTAAAATGTGCCTTTATGCATCCAAATCTTTCTGAATTGTCAAAACAAACTACTACAATCCTCTCCAGAATTCCTCACTAACTGTCAGGACAAGTCTCAGCCTATCAATACCAAGATAAATGAGCAGAACAGCCCCCACAACATTTGTTTACTAAATTTAACCGTGGGGTGGAAGAGCCAGAAGTATGCTTTATTTGCTGCAGTCATTTGCAAAGACAAAGCCGTATGGCCTGACTATGAAATAAAGCACTGGAGTCAGCAGGACCCAAGGCTGAGGTTCACCACCAATTCCCTGTGTGACCTTGCAGTCCATCACCTCTCCATAAATCCATCAGCTCTGAATGAAAGCCAGGCTTTGCTGCTTAATGTATGCAGCGTCGTGTTTGGCCTTTGTTAAATAAACATAACACCCCCGCAAAACTAAACTGGAGAACAATGTTGTTTTCTTTTCCCCCCCCTTCTATACAAAGCACTCTGTACTATACAAAACCAGAGTATTCCACCAAGTGGGAGGGAAAGACATGTAAATATTTACCCACGTACTGCAAAGAACTGTTACTCAGAGAGGTGTAAGCCGGTGTCTGTGTAATTCAAGAACCAGATGGGGATGCTGGGGGTGTGGCTGGCAGGCAGAAGAAGCGAGCCCATGTACTGAAAG
The DNA here is from genome assembly GCA_037305975.1 of Chrysolophus pictus. Classification (NCBI taxonomy): domain Eukaryota; kingdom Metazoa; phylum Chordata; class Aves; order Galliformes; family Phasianidae; genus Chrysolophus; species Chrysolophus pictus. Next base: position 22,977,567 of record CM074577.1, on the reverse strand, counting down.
CAGGCTCTGCACTGAGAAGGCTCAGAAAAAAGTCATGTCAAGGGACAGTTCCTGCCAGGCTGCAAACTGGCTTCATGTGAAACTGAGATTCAATGCTGCCACAAGTGCCCCAGAGCTTAATTATAGTGGTAGACGAAACTACTGAGTTAGTAACCAGACCTTTTTCTGCTTTTCCATCATCTCACAAACCTTTGCAAAAAGCAAATGTGTTTTGGATTGGTCAACAAGTCCGGATATACAGAGGATAGCTTTTTTTCCTTATGCAACTTGTATATTATTTCCCCATGTGCCTACCAGAAAGGAAAGTTCATGCAAAGAATGCCATGAAAAGGGAGGTCAGAAACTAGACTGCTTTGGTTGTGTCCTGGTGCAAAGGGAGGGCCTGCTACTCAGCATCCCTCTGTACCTGAACTCCTGCAGAAGTAACAGCACAGTCCTGGATATTAAGTCTAAATGCAAAGTAAAAAGGAATTTAAGATCTGTGCCACGCAAGGAAATTATGCTGATGAGACTCTTTCACATGAAAAAGCCTCATCATTAATTCATGGGTAGTAAGAGCTTAAGATTGCAACGTGAGGAAAAAATCTAGAACCGAGTACCAAATGTAAAGCTAATTCATCTTCCATTATAAAAATAAATCCACTCTCCATTCAGAAACTTCTCAAGAAAAGCAGCTTTTGTAGCTACTGTTTTCAGTTGATATCACTTCAAAGGCAAACATGTTTTGCAAACCTAAGTGTGGTAATATTTGCCCACAGTTCCCTAATCAGTTACCCACTGCTAATCAACCATTTCTTTCCACTTTCATGCACAAATGGAGGAAGCACTGCTTGTAACTGCAGCCCTGAACCACATCTGATAGGCTACCTAATATTTACATAATGTCCACACCGTAACTGATGACTACATCACACTATGCATAGGTTAAAAGTCATGCAAAAATGCATGGCTAGAAAGCAGCTTCAGCAACTCAGAATGTTTGTGGTGTCTAAATCTTTGTCTACTTCAAGCTGCCTCATCAGCTGAGGACACTGGGTACAGTAAACAGTTTGTTCAGCTTGTAGAGAGTCGGATGGAGGGATTTCATACTCAAACAGCACTGATTCAGGCAGTGATGTTCAAGGACTTTTCAAACCCTGATTGATTGCAGAGCTTATCAATATCAAAGGCGAATACTGCTCTCCCCAATCATGTTTTCTTTAGTGAGGTCTAGGGCCTTTAAGATAACTTTAGTGTGAATTGACTGGAAAAAAACAAGACTTCATTTAGAAAACTTTATAGACCTCTACATTGCTGTCCGGGATTTCTTCTGCAGAAATGGATGTGCATATGATGCAGACATTTCAAGTCCCACGTATTTGGAATAGGGCAGACTAATTGCACATGAGTGCACCTGTGTGTGCACATACACATTTCCTCATCTCACCTACACAATACGTACAGATGATCTGCTTTTCAGAAGAGCAGCATCAACCCATTATAGAAGCACTGAGATATTGCACTGCATTGGAATAGCTCTGCTACTTTTAGAAAGCATTTGAACAAATCTATTTGATACACACTTTATAGGCATCGTGGGATTAATAACTCCATTTGGAGTAACTGAATGTGCCTCTACGATATGATCTGTTAACACTGTCACACATTTGAAATCCAAAGTAAAAAAAAACACCCAGAGAAATAACCAGAAGAAAACAGAAGGCAATATTAAGAAAATCTGGGCCCACAGCAGTCCTCTTCCTTGACATCTCCCCCCACTTTGCATTCTGCCTGGGCTGGGCTGGATGCAGCCCTTGCCTTCTGTATCAGTTTTCCAGTCATATACAGGCTCTATGCAGCAGTAACATTCTAACTCTTAAATGTATGTGCTCATATTCTGAACCTACCAAGTCCTTGTCACACTTCCTTTGCTTTCCCAATCATGCAAAAATATAGGGTTTTTCTCCTTTCTTTATTCTTCCTTTTCCAGAGCACATGTGAAAACCATTACCATATCTCAAATGCCTAGCAGACCTTGAATTATCATTGTCAGAACTTTGTATTTCCTGGGCAAATCTTGCAGTGACAGATACCTTCTCTAATTGCATTTAAGCTAGTGATGATGCAAAGATAATGCCAACAAAGTCTGGCCATCAAATTTCAGTGTATATTAAACGCCTCCCTAAAGCAGCATTAATAATGGAACAGATTTTATTATTTACCTTTAATTAGAACTTCTTGCTGATGCTAGTGAAAAGCGCACTTTCAAAAGAAGTAATCAGCAGTAAAAGACGTATCATTATTTTCATTACAGGTTTACGTGGCATTTCTGGTTATTAACATTGCTAAATATTCCTTTCCTAAATCTGCTTTCAGTCACTTACAGTTCTGCTGCATTTGGACAACTTCAGATGAAGCACTCAATGACAGGCACATAGCTTACTAACAATGGATATATTTTCAGTTTAGCTTATTTTAAGTCTATCATCACAGGTAAATTATTTTTGCCTCACTCCAGCTACACTAATTGTGGTGATTTGATACCTGAATGTTCCACCAGTCTTTTCTTTGGAGAAGGTAAGTTTCATTTAGAAAGTGAATGACCTCCACAAGAGGCAAGATGTTATCTTTCCTGTAAAAGCCATCAGTTCGACAAAGTTATAAATCACTGCAGAAAAATCCCACAGTGAGCACTCAGTAGCACCTCAGATATTTGGCAGCCAAACACCTCGGGACAGCTCATGGTGAGCCTCAGCTGCTGCTGAGCAGAACCTCTCCTTGCTTCCCCACCATGAGCCACGTTAACTCAAATCCCAGTATGTGAAAGGAGGATGAAAAGCCCGTCTCCCTTGTGTTCTTTGTTACCTGAAGAAGATTTACTGAGGTTTGCCGCTCTGCTGACATTTATTGGGTGCCCTTCATCATGGTCAGCATGGGCCTGGTGCTGTAGTTCCTTGAGGAGCATGAAGAAGCCCAACCACAACATTTCCAGCCTCTCCCCTCCCCTTGTACATACCTCTCCTCACGTGTGTGCCCCACAGTCACCTCTCTGCCACAGACTGCGCTCTGCTTAACTTATGGTGCAAAGAGGCACTACAGCACTCCCTGTCTATCTCTCCAGCGTTTAACTTCACAACAAAATACAATATTTATCCCATGATTTTTTTTTTTTTTAATTCTCCTTAGTTAAGACAGCTTGAATAGATAAACCTCCTTAAGTCATCTATCAATTCCATTAAGTTTACACTCAACAGGAACTTACTTGTTTTACAAAATAAAGCATGCCATATGAGGAAGAGGCACATGACCTATGATAACATTTCTCCCCTGCCCCCCTTCCTTCAGCGAACATAAAAGCACCACTATGAAAGGGTACTTTAAGTTCCTTTTGCAACTAATACTGAAGGAGTTTATTATTGCATTGCAAAAATGCTTTAGGGGAAATCTTGCTCAGATATCCTTCTCATGAGAAAGCTTAGTGCTTTCAAAAAAGTTGCTTTGAAATTTTTAAGAACACATTTTGAAACTCCTGAATGCAAAACACGCTCCATCTCTCTTACATGTTCCTGCATTTCTGCTAGCTGCCCTGAAAACAGAGAGCTCTGTTGCTATGGACATGGTCAGAACAGAATGTGGAGTTCTACAAAAAGTATTTCATCTTTAAATGGAGCATGTTTTGGGCATCAAATCTTGAAACTGATCCAACATCAGAACCACAACTTGATTGCCCAGGTTTAGTTTGCTTTAAAGTTAACTTGTGCAGAAAAAGATATCTGGAGATACGGACTTTTAAGCATTTATTTGATGTACAAAGGTAATGAATAACTCAAGTTCTACTCAAGGGACTACAGGGGAAAGATCAAATGAACTTGTCACCTACAAAAACAGCATTGCAGCCTTCCCCAAATATTCTGCTAGAGGACATTAGCTGCCTCTCTACCAAGTAAATACCATCACATGATACCTGCTGACTACCACATGCACCAAGATCACCAATGCAACCAACATGGTACTCTGAACATCTGCCTGATGGTTTATTTTGCTTCGTTGCTTTTTCAAAATTCCGTAACACGAGATTTTTCGTCCCCTAAATTGACTCATTGATGCCACTGAATGATGGCTTTTTAGTGACGTTCCACAAGATGATGATATAAAGAAGAACTGGATGCTATGCCAAAGCTAACACAAAGTAGATTCAAACACAAAGTGGACACAGCACATACAAAGGACCCTTTGGCTTCTACTTTCTTCTAGATTCTTTTTTTTTGAGGCCAGTTATTAGAGAAATAAGCACTGCCAGTAGCACTTGGTTTATTCTGCTCACAGGATACTTGCTAACAGGTCCACGATCCCACTACAGAGTAGCCTGCAGCATCAGACAGCCACGCGTCAAGATTACTGATTGTGTTTGCTTCCCTAGCCAGCAACTCTGGGAGCATGCAAGGACAATCTCTTCTCAGGTCTGTCATCATACTTGAAAATGGTCACTCACACACTACAATTTTTTTCCACAAGCACTCAGTGACTGAAATCCCTTTCAAAATTACCCAGTCATTCCAACTTTTTTTTTAAAGAAAAAGAAAACTTGTTTTAAATAAGTAGGATAGGCTACCCAAATACTTAGTGATTTTGTCCAGCAGTTCAAGGAGGTAAGTTCATGGCCATGTTGGTGAAAGCCTTCTCCATGTGCAAATCTCAGTGTTCAGCCACCATTCATCTGTACCTTGAGGTACAAAATGTCACTCTCATGAAACAGAGCACTGCACCCCAGTGTTTGCTTAACTCAGACCACGTGTTCCTGAAACACCAGCAGCACTGAGTGACAAGATCTGTTCCACATCCATGGGAATTCAATAACAACAGAAAAAATGGAAGTGACAAACTTACTCATCACAGCACTGGATTTGGTGGTGTTGTTGCTTTTTGGCACATGGCAGCCTGAATTTCTTTCCATGCTTTGTGAACAGCTGAATTGTGTTCTCTTACGAAAGAAATTAATATGGCAGCTTGTGTACATCTGCTTTAATCTTAAAACAAAAGCAGTTTTTCTGTCTTTAGTGGGAGCACAATAACAGCACAACAAGGCACAGATGGTTTAGATTTTCTATGCAGAAAGCAAGAGAGAAGACTGACATCTTAACTGTGTATGTAGCCACAGCTGATGACGTGGCCACAGCAAGCAATGGGGACACAAGACATAACCCTTTGTCAGCAGCTTGGATATTAACTGCCCTGAATCAGATCTTATAAAAGCAGAAAGCAACTCTGTGCAGAGATAAATGCTTTTGTTCATAGAGATTTAATTTACATTGTTAGTAAAGCACTTAACAGCAGCCTTACTAATGCCAAACAAATTAATTTCAGTTTAGTTAAAGCAAACAGTCCCTTTATGCTTAGGAAACACTGAACAAAACCCTTGAAAACTCAACATTAAACAAGTTATTTATGGTCACTGCTTAGCCTTCCTGCCCTCATCATGTGCACATTAAAAATCTGTAAGCTGCTCTCTTTCAAACTCCCTAAGTTCTGACAAAAAGCGGCTACGCATTGGTAACTTGAATGTTAATTCTGGAAAAAAACTACAATCAGCTTGATCTGGCAGCCAGGTTTTTTTTAATTCAACCTTTAAAATAAAGTATCTCACTGCAGGATTAAAACTTTCCCCTTCCTGGAATTAATCAGACTGATAGTGGTTTTGGCAGAAAGGGCAGTAACATGAAAAAACGTAAGGACAGCACATGTGCAACACATCTCAGAAGACATTTCATAACCGGGTCTGTATTTTCATGCAATAAATACACAGTAGTTCAGACAAAAAAAAACACACAGAAAGAGACTTCCCCATTACCCTTTAAAAATACTGTGAGAATAACTGTTGTCTAAAGATGCTGCTTTTGATAGAAAGCAGATAAAAAAGGCAAGTTGAATTAGCTCCTGACATTGAAAAACATCTTTCCTGCTACAGATATTGCTTTTTTTTCTTTTTTTTTTCAGCTCAACGAAGTGTTATTTTAATGTTTGTGCACTGAAGTAGAAAGAGATTCTCCAATATCTTGGAGAATTTAAGAGACTCAAAGTACTGATTTCTCCAATTAGCCGGTACTTAAGAAGTATAACAAAAAAAAATGACATCAGAAAAACAATTGTTCAATTTATGAGTGATTTAGTTTGAGTCACTGATGAAATATTTCTAAGTAACATTTAGGGTTACAAGGCAGCATTTCTTTCAACAAAAGCAGAGCTGTGAGGCCTTGCAGTGGCACTGAATCCTTCCTGGAGCCAGAGATGCCTCTGTGGGCTTCAGCTGCAGCCCAGGATGCTCCTGGTAGGAAAGAAGATGTGGGAGGAACACTGCTCAGCAGTCAGGCAGGCCCCACTGCTGGATCAGTGGGGATATTGGGAGGACAGGCGGATGGAAGGAGCCACGTGAGGCAGTCGACCTCCCCAAGGCCAGGCCTCACATCTGCCACGAGCCGTGTTTACACGTGTGTTGACAGATGCTTGCAGCAGGAGAGGCTTAACCTTGACATCCTGCATGAAGATGTAAACATCCATAGAAGATAAACTCAAAGAATCAAGAGACAGTATGGCTAACCCCACACCTCTCCAAATTCCCATGCACAGCCCTTAAGAAGCAGCAACTGCACTCATCCTGCCCACAAATAACCTAGAAAACCAGCATGCAGATAGCCTGAGCACCAAGTTCTTTAAGTATACTAGAAATAATCAAGAGAATTATTACAGCTGAGCCAAATACAACTAACTACAGAATAATATGAACTTTATGATGTTTAGACAGATGGAATCTGATTTCCTGATTTAAAGCTGCTGAATTTGGAATTCACCCCACGCTTAGAGACAGGAGAGCTGCTGTCCCAAATGCGCACTGTAAGAGTAGCTGCAACTCTGAGTGCCATTTAATTAAAAAGCACCACATTTTTCATAAGTTTCAGAAAGAGATGAATTCATTTAACACCAAACACAGCCGAGACCACTATATGTATTTGTGTATTTTAATTAAAAGGCTGCATACACAAGGAAAAGCACAAAGGACTTATTTAAAATGGGCCCTTGTAAGAGTGCATTTCAAGGGCAATAGACATTGAATTCAGATAAATGTAAAAAAAAAAAAAAAAAAAAAAAAAAAAAGACAATCCTGTTTGGAAATGTTGTCAAGTCTTCACAAGGAAGAGCTAGAAGCAAGTACAACGTCTTTCAGTGATAACTAAGAAAATCCTTGTCCAGAAGGATTTACTTCTTAGATGCCTGATCCCATGAACCTACGCATCTAAACACAGCGCTTACTGATAAACACTCCTACTGACTTCAGCAGCTTAAGCCAAGTAACTTCAGTGGTGTCATTCATGCCTCATGAATATGAACGGAAGACTCTTGTTTGAAAGGACTACTCACAGTCCTAAAAACTAGCTCAAGGGTCCCAAGTAGGGGTGAGAAAGGACACAAGGCAAAGAAAAGAGTACTTGTGAGAAGTGCTTAATCATTTTCCTGCAGGTTTCTGGGGTGTTGGTTTTTTTTTTTTGGTCACTTTTTTTTTTCCTTTTCAAATAATCACGAGGTAAATTTAACAGAACTCTATTTACCTTTCACTGAACCCTCAAAGAAAAAAAAAAGCTCAAACAATTCCCAAGTCTTAACTCCTCTGAGGAGAACCTGTCCTAGCTCTAAAACCAAAAGGAAAAAAAAAAAAAGAGGTGAAAACCATAGAAAACATACCCGAGTCATGTTTAACAAGGAACATCTGTAAACTCTCCATTTCCTGCAATGCACAAATGCCTAAGAAGAGCCATATTAAGTTAAACACATAGGAAAAAATACCTTTGTTACTGATCAAACCATTTACAGGTGCCTGTTATTTGAAGTGGAGGATACTGAGCAGTGCTGCCTTTGCCGACATAACAACACCCCGTGAAGGGATTCTTTGTAAAGCAAGTTCACAGAAAGCTGTTTGAACTGACAAAATCTCTAGCGGTGAAATCTGACATCTGTTTCTAAAGAACCTACATTTTTAGGATACTACAGCTCAGCTGCTTCTATTTATAACATGTTTGATTTAAAAGTTCCTCTCAGTCAACTAAGCAAGCATGCAATTAAGCGTTCCTAAATTTCAGTGTCAGGCTCTACATAATTTGCAGCAATTAGTTGAACTTTCACTTCCCATGTATGAATTTCTTCATAGCAGATTTTTTCTACACACACACGATGTTGTAGCTTTATAGTAAATTTCCACTGAAGGAAAGTGGTGTTATTTAGAATGTGCGCAATTAGGTGCTACTCTGAGAAGTCCAAAAATTCACTATCTTTGACACAGCACTCCTTACACAAACCACAATTACTCCTCAAGCAAAGGGAATGGTGATTATACATTTGATGTTGCTATTTTGCTACATATTTGAATGTACACAGGAAAAAATATTCCGAATTATGACACAAGAAAGACATCCTTGGCATGAATGCCATACAACTCAAGAAAGTTCTCCTGATAGATTTCACATATCTCAAGCTTTTTGTATTTAATATCTATGCTTATCACTGGGGATAGTTTCAAGAGCATCTGTACAACAGGACAATATAGTCCTCCTTCATATAAGGGTAAATGATAGGATTTTTTTTTTTAATCTGTAATAAGGTAAAGTTCATGTTATTTGAAAAAGGAAAAAAATGGAAGGTTTTTTCCCCCCTTCAGAACCACTGAGGCTCTACTGAGCACATACATACAAGTTATCCAGACAAAGCAAGAAATGACAGCAGTGTTTTCAGCATCATTTTCTTTAACATTCACTTGAGTGCTTTAAAAGCTCACATGCTTCATTAAAAACTTATATGTTACGGCAACAAGGAAATGTCTACTTTACTGTAAACACATCCTTAAAAAAGAAATCATTTTAACCCCCCAAAAAGAAATAAGAAAACTACACACAAAGATTAAACAAGATGTAGTACCTGTAATGCCATCTTAAAAATATATACACACACACACAAGGAAAGATAGGGTTGTCTTTTGTTGTCATTTTTATTTTTTATCTGGGTATTCATAGACTGCACTAACATACTCGATGCATTCGCAGGCATGGCATTTCCAAAACTTGAGGCACTTTTTTCACCTTCATACACATTAGTGAAATAAAAAATTTAAAGACAAAACAACCAACCCGCCAAACAGCAAATTATTACAGTAGTCTTATCTTACAGAAAGCAAGAGATGTTTACAAAGTTAAAGATATTCATGCTATTCCACCAGCCCATCATATCACAGAGGATGATGGCAGCAGAAAACAGAATCACAGCAGTCTTTAACAATAATTAACAAATGAACTGCTTAACTTGAACACGCAGATACGACTAGAATAATTAGTCTTGCTCAATGAATAATTCTATTAGCATGTGATTATCAAGAAGAGATCCAAAAACTGATATGCAACTTGTTATAGCTCTGAAGAGTATGGCATAATCTACACATCAGCATTCACATTCAGCAGCATTACTTACAACTGGAGATCCTGCAGAATGCGACTGAATGCCACAGGTTTTTTTGCTGCAAAATTATTTCCAACATTCAGAGTAAAATGGATAGAAGAAATTAATTAGTAATGTATATTACTATGTTTTTTCACATTATTTTTCAAACTAATGTGAGCAAAGACCTGAAACTGAGCACAACTGGTAAACTTGCTTTCCAAGTCTCATTGCCCTGCCAAGTCTGCCTTGAGAATTCATGCAACATACTCAGCTGAAAGGTGAGTACTGCAAATCCTAGAAGAAGTTACTGAGTAGGAGAAGATTAACTACAGTGCTATGCTTTGATAAGGTCGCAACACTTTCATCAGTTTGTCATTAGGCTTGGCTACAACAGCTGCTTCTCAGAACAGTCTGGGAATCAAGACACTGACCACACTTGAAAAACCACCACCGCCCCATTGATGTCTCTTCTCTTACCTACCCTGCCTTCTTCTTCAAAATGAAATACAGCTTTGCAGGACATCATCAAGCTATTAGAGGTATTGTCAGGCATTACCTAAGATATTCCTCTTATTTTCTACCTTTTGCAGCATGCAGTTAGCTAAGCACACAGGCAAGACATTCCAAATAATGCCAGAAAGCAGCTGGACAAGCAACATGAATTGGCACTGACGCCAACCAGCACATCTGCTTTAAACTCAGAGTGCACTTTTGAAAACATAAGTCTTGAAAAAGATTCAAATAGTAAACGCAGTGAACTGCTGATCTGCCCTTTGCTGGAGCACAGTAAGCTCAGACCCACTGGTGACAGAGGTGTTACGCACTGATTCTGACAGCTGTTCTCTACATCCCAGCTGTTCCTCAGCACAGTGTAACACCTGCTCTTAAAACAAGCAGGACAAACTAAAAATGTTGGGTTTCTTTCCTGCGATGTTTACAGCATTAGGCTTTTCTGAGGAAATGAAATCAGTTGGATTATGTTACAGTGGTGGCTTATGTCTTTCCAAATTACCTGAATTTTCAGCCCACATTACAAACACCACAATACACGTAATACATATATACAAGGCTGCCAACAAGCAACTTTTCCACTCTCTGATGCCAATTCTAGCTCTGCCATTGCATGTTAGGGCACCAGAGTAAGCTGTCCATTTTAGAACTGTTACCTGCAGTTCCTGTAAGCAGGTTTGCCAAGCTGAAAACACTTCTAAAAGCCAGATTCTTCACAGTCAGTTGCGACTACAAAACTCCGAAAAATTACAGGTGGCCTCTCCTGAGCTTTTTTGTCACTCTTACTAGAGACTGGATAGGATTTACCCCTAAATGAAATGTTCAGTTCTACACATGGCTTGGAGCATATGCTACTGTAACAACACAGATGGCAATCTTCCTACACTGCAAAAAAAATACAACTGTGATGCCTTAACATGACAGATCCCTCTTTATTCTGCTTTAAACAAATAACAGAGGAGATGGTCTCAGCATCTGCACTTCACTGGGCCTCAAATTTCAGCAGACCAAGTCAAGGGTAAATTATGAATACACAAATCCCTGAATCTGAGAAAGCAAACATACAATTTAAGTACGCATCCCACTGAAAACACACTAGTACAAACAAGGTCTTCTTGTTTTCTTCCAAGGAAGCTCTGCACCTAGTCGTTCATCTTAGCCTAGTTTTGTGTGCAACTTCTCCTGTACCACACACCTGTGAGCCACCAGTCCAAGACACCTGGTGACCTGAAGTAGGCTGTGCTGGTCTTTCAGTTTCCTACAGTGTGGCTTTCACTACTTGTCTACCAACTTACACAAAGATGAGCATCTTAATCCAACACTGTCCAGTATCGCTACCAGTCAGGAATGCCTCTATCAACATTCACCTTCTGTTCACTTGATAGCATTGTGAATTACCTTCCTCTTCATCTGCCCTCCTGCCTCAACCAAGACCACCCTTCAGATGTTTAATGTGACTAATAATCCTGTCTTCTTCATTCGCTCCCTGCGAGCCAGTCTCTCCACTTCTCTGCCTCCCCAGAGCTGTAGGGCATAACCACGTTTTGCCACCAAAGACATGACAAGACCTGGGTGCTTGATTACAACCTCCTCTCTGCTACTCTGCACATCATTTTCTCTGTTTCAGACCCCATTAGTCTCATGTTTCTTACTATCCTACGCTGTCAGGGTAGCAGCAATTTAGCCTATATCTTGTCCATCAAAAAGCATTCAGCAATTTTGTCTGGTTCCTTTCCTGCCTGCAGAAAAACTTGCAAAAAAAAAAAAAAAAAGGGTACCCTGGCTCTGACAGACATGCTTTTCCATCTTGTTCACTCAGAAAAACATTACATGAAGACAGCAAGAAAAGGCAATGTTTTCCATCCTATTAAACTTTTCTCAGCCTCATTCATTACCTGAAGCTACCTCGATCCAGTGCAAATAAATAAGGAAAAAAACTGAGGAGGGTGAAAAAAATACATCCCCCAAAAGTCAAAGACAGTATTCTCCTGATGCTGATGTCCCTGTCAGCGTAACTGTTTATAACCAAGTCTTAATGTAAAACTTAAATTATACTGAAATTTCTTCAAGAAAGCCCCAAGAAGGGAGGTCTGATACACTGTGGCCTAATGGAAAGTAGAATAAATAGATATATGAAGACAGCGAGTGAGCATGGAATTGCTCCGCTTCCTGTCAGCAACCAGTAGGGCTAGTTCCACCTTCTTCAGGCTGAAGAGATGAAGGAAAAAGATGACAAAAAAAAAAAAATACGAGTTGGCCACCTCCTTCAGCAGCTGGCAGCCAGGCCCTGCCAGTGACGTGCTCACCTAACAGCCACACACCACCTGCAACTGCTGAGGTAACCTGAGCAAACAGGACAGAGCTACTGGATCCATTCCCATTTCTCTAAAAAGGCAGGAGGCATGAGTACTTGGCAGGCAGAAAGCAATTAAAACAAAATAAAAGACACTGAGCAGAGGAATGATCTCCTTCCCTAACGATTCTCATGTGGCAAGGACTGGTGGAGTTGCATGAAATGTGCTGCCCTGATGTTACTGTGGGAGGTCTGCCTCACTGTTTCCCACTGTACCTTGGCATGATAATACTTCTCACTGTAAAGATGCACAGCCCTGGAAAGGCCACCCAAGGCCAGCACATTAAGAAACCAATGACCTGTGCTGAGAAAGGCTCACAAACATGGCAGCCCTCCTTCAGTTTCGTCAGACACAGTTATAGCAGTGAACCAGATATATAATGGAAAGAGCTCTTAAAACCAAAGTTTCACGTTCAAGTCATTCACAAACTTTAAACTTTATGTTCCCCTATGTCCTACCCATTAAGGAGAACAGTTTCTCTTCCAGAAAGTGGGAAAAGCAAACATGAACAATGCCCATACCTGGCCATAGTCTGTCCTGAACACGACGACTCCTTCAGCACAGGAATGAACAGTACTTGGATAATGCTGATTATTTTCTCGCAACCAGACTCGAGACCCCTAAAATAAAACAAAATGAAGTTACACTGGTGTAACTGAAAACTGAAGAAAGAATTTCACTCAGCATTTTTTCTTCGGAAATACTTACCAAATAAAAGGAGAATATGTAAGAATAAAATCCAAATAAGCAAGTGAGAGAAAGAAAATAACCTTTCAGTAAGTACTTGTCATCTTCTACTGAAACAGTAAACACAGGAGAACTACACTGAAGTACTTTTGTTTGTTTGCTTTTTTAAATAGAAGTGCCTAAATGCCAGCACGAACAGCAGGAGCTCATTCAGTGAGCCACGGTCACGTGCTTCATGTTAGCACACATAAAATGACAAAGCAGTGTTTGAATTTACACGCACTGTTTAAAAGATGCTCCTCAAAGCCAGCAAGCTTGCTACCTGCTTATTTTCAACTCTGTTAGGATCACAGCACTTCACCTCTATCACCTTTCACATTCTCTCTCAGCTCCTTTGCCCTTTATCCTGCCCTGCTCTGATGGCTGCACAAGAACTCAGGATTTCATAAAATCACCAAGCTTTTGGTTTGGTTTTTAGATCCAAAGAGGCAACACAGACACAATCAGCAAGCCACCAAAGTCAAGACAGGGCAGGCACAGACTATTTTAGTTTTTAAACCAGCTATTTTCAACCTTCAAGGAGGAACACCCAAAGCTAGTCAGCTGCAGCACCCCAATGGTATGAACCTCAAATCCAGACTGTACACCTGTTCTCTGCACAGACATAGCAGGCTCCATATCAGAAACACAGTATTTTAGGGCTTATATATAGAGAGAAGGTTTTGCGTCTCCTCCCCAGTCAGAACAGACAAATTCTCTCCAGAGAATTTGAAGAAAAGGTAAAGGTGTGATAGAGGTGGGCTAGGATGTACCCGGATAATAAGAAGTCTTAGTCTGTATGATCATTATTAAAAAACAAACAAATAACAATTCAAATAATTAATCTTGCATGCCAACCTCCAAAGATCATCTTTGCCTGAATTTGTACAGAGAAATTAGATTTAAGCCTTTTAAAAGCTGTTATGAGTGCAAATTCTTAATGAACAATCACAAGTATATTTTACTTCTGTTACATGGCTCATGGGTCTACCACATAGTTCAGCCACATTACAAGCTGTATACACTTAAAATAATGTTGAATAAATATCATTCCTGTTTCCATGCTGGGACAACATCAGCACTGAGAAACAGTGATGATCACAAAGAATACAAAAAACTTTTGTTGCTGGGTTTCTCTGAATGGCAAGAGCTCAGTCACACAGAAAATCAAATAAGAGCATCTGTGATATTTCCTCCCACTCCATCTTCTGGCAAACTGTATTTGTTTGCCATTTTACCTCCAAAACTTTGAGCCAGATGGTTTCCAGGTTTATAGCAAGACTGAGGCACCCAAGGGCACCTTCCCCAGTGCCCTCAGAGTACGCTCAATCAGGCACAGGAACTTGAGGGCCAGCAGGCATCTTGATCTATAGGGAGGCTTTGCTCTCTGGCCTCCCTGGCTCCTTCCTGGCAAAGCCAATGAAAAGAAATGTCCTATGTGTACCTCAGGAGTGGTGAACAGGCTAACCAGGGAGGTGGTGGAGTCACTGTCTGTGGAGGTATTTCAGGAACACGTGGATGTGGTACTTAGGGACATGTTTTAATGGTGGACTTGTAGCATGAGATGATGGTTGGACCATATGATCTTACAGGTCTTTTCCAACTTAAATGATTCTGTGATCTTCAGCACCAAGCAGCATCTACCACAGCTGCCAAGGAAGAGAACAAAAGGTTCTGCTCTCATGCTAACTTAGCTAAACCACCAAAGCATCCCCAGCAGTGCCATCTCCAACCTGAAGGGCACCCCTCCCTTCCCTGCATGTCCTCAGCCCCACTGTTTCACCTGCACATACATCAGTAACACCCACAGTAACCCTCCTGAAGCAGCACAGCCAAGGGGACTTGGCCCTGGCCCCCACCTCCCAGAGGAAGGTTTCAGCAGCCTGCTGCTGGACTTCCAGCATCCCTACCAGTCTGTCTCCACCTCTGAATTTGACCCATCTAAACACACAAATATGCCACAACAATCTTATTTGTCCAAAAGCGCTTCAGGACAACCAATATCCCATTTTTCAGCTATTTTATTATTTGCCAAATTCTCCAAACTCAAGTAACATGAAGTTTATGCTTTCAAGGGCAATGCAAAAGCTTATAAACATTAAACCACAACAATATTTGCCAAAACCTCAACATTCAAAATAGCCTCTCATAAGGAGGACAGTGTTTTCCATAGTGAAACTAAATAATGAATTCTGCAATTTTCTGGCTCTGAAGCCAACATAGGGGCCTGAACAGAAGCATTCACTTGGCTGGCCTATCCCTAAAATAAGCAAGCATGGAACGATTTGATTTAAACAAATGTACATTGTTAGGGGTCAATGGCCACTATTCAGGGAGGCTGGAACAATGCAGTTTGCAGAGCCTGGGGCATCTGAAATGCAAATACAACCTGTGCTGTGGTGAGGTAGCTCAACAATAAAACATCTATGCGTTTCAGGATGGACTGAGAGACCTCCCAGTCTGGGAGATGGAAAATAAAAGTCTTGGTCAAAGATCTAGGAGGAAGTTACAGTCGCCTTCCATGCCCAGTTAGCTCCGCAACTGCACTACGGTCCCTCAGACCGGTGACAATCTTGACAACAAAATCCTCATTACTTGTTAATTTACAGACAGGACTTAACATATAACAGAGTCTTCAGATTTAAAAAAAAAACTTCCAGCTTTGATCACAGAATTCAGACGCACTTTCATTTCACAATTCCTGACCAAGTGCAAGAGATAAGTGGCTTGAAACACCTGCTATCTCCTGCAGTGTCTCCTAGGAAGGTGTCAACACCTCTGAAAAATGTCTGCATCTTCACTCTGACTTTACTTCAAAAAAAGCAAGTAATAAAAAAGGATTCAGTGAAATAAAGTTCTGAGACTTCTCAGAACCAGAGGCCTGGAAGCAAGGAATGATTTCCAGGCCAGAACTTCTTCTGGACTCGTTGGAGATGCAGCCAACGGGCTGTGCAATAGTACAAACAACAGCCACAGAACTGCTGTAAGTGCATAGGTATAGTGCTTATATATACATATGGATGAACAAGATATACTGCCTAATAATTGTTCTCATCCAAGACAAAATGCTACTCACTCACATATTGTTTTGTAAAATCCAGTTCACCCATCAAAGCCATTGATTCAAAGTAGTCAAAACTGCTTTAAATTAAGAAGAATGAATTTAAGTTATTGTCACATCTCCATTCAGAAAGCATTTGCTATTAAGTTATGACAAAGCAAACGGAACAACAGTCAATACATATTTAGAGAACCTTTCATTTATGCACTACAGTAGGTTGGCTCCAAACCTAAATTCTAAGAAGCAGGAAGAGATGTTATTAAGTAGGTCAAGTTAGACATTGCTTCTTAATGTCTGGCTTGTGGAAGATAACCAAGATCACATTTATCTTCATTCCTCCTGTTTACAAATACATAAACCAATCACTAGGAGGGCCACAGCAAGAAAAAAAAAGCTATCCTGACAAAAATATAACCTTACTAATTTGGTATTAATGAACTCTGTTACTTCTGAAAATTTGCCCTTCATTGCACTCAAAAATCCTAATATGCTGAGTGCATGCCTGGCCCAGCTATTCAATGGCAAACTCAAAGTTCACTGTAAGTAGGATCTCTCTTACTGACCTCAATCCACAAAGCGTTCAGCCTCCCAAACAGAAAACTAGATTTTTTCTCGCATACGAAAACCCAGAGAAACAAACATGACCTTTTGTCCAGCATATTAATATGTAATTCCGAACAGTGCTCTGGATCTAGGTCCCCTTGTCTGCAGTGCCCATGTTTCCCAGTTCAAGTCTCCCAGGCTCACCAACAAAAGGATTCCCCAGCACTGGATTTCAGGAGTGGCTGAAATACCAGAATTAGTACTAAAGTCTGTGCACACTGCTGCCACACACCCTGAAACAGAAATAAATGAATATTTCAGAAGTCACTTTAAGATAACTAATAAGTTCTCTCTCTCTCCAGACATTCTGCCTCCCACTACCAAGTGTGGGAAAACCATCATTTTTCCTCAGAAAAGGCAGAAGAAGTGATAGAGAAGGACTACTGAAATCCTGTCTCTGCAGAGAATGAGTGAAAGCACACTTCTGGAACATATTTGAGCATTTAATCTAAGTTCCCGTATCTCAATACCCAGAATGACTACACACTTAAATCTTAGTAAATACTGAATCTGGCTAAATGTAATAAAATTCATTTTTAGAACACTGAAGGCACTAAGTGCAATTTCCTCAGAGAGAAGAGGAATAAGCTACCAACACCTTCCTGTCAATGAATTTGGCTCTGTCTCCTAGGCCATACTGCTTTGCTTTACTGTTTTAAAGCAGAACAAAGCCATGAAGAAGTTTCCAGGGGATATAAGGTCAGTGTAGGAGGACAGTTTCGTGTAGAACAAAATCTCCTGAAAGCTCGGTGTTTCTGTTGCCTCTCCATCCCCCACAACAGATCAAAGCAGCAGTTCTGCAGCTCCTGAGGTCTGGGCAGCAGCTGTTGATTAACCTTGAACAGAATCCATCTACTTCTGTTTCAGTAACTGGAGACAGTGCAACACCAGCAATAGAGTGCCACTTTAAAAGTAACTGGATTAAAACAGATATTATTACTGTTACTGACTTGACAGCAAACTGAAATACATTTTTACCATTCCCAGGCCTTTAAATCACCATCACTTCCTGCATGATGACCACTTCATACAGAAAAGCTTTAAGCAAACAAAGAAAACACAACAAATAGTTTCCAGTTATTCTCTACAAAGACAGCAGATATTAACCTTTATACATGCAGGTGGACAAGCATGCTCTGCTCTACCTTCTGATGCTTAGCTTGAATATGGACATCACTAGATGAAAAGCCAAAAAGTTCATTCACAAAGCTCTGAAGACATGGTTGTCAGCTCCTGAGGATGACAAGTAGGAAAGAGTAGCTTTATCATAGTAGAAGAAAATCCAGCAGCGAGATACCATCAAGTCTTTGCAAAAGCCAGTGTTATTGCTACAGTTTGAATAATGATTCTAATAAGAAAGATTAAAGTATTAGCATTAATACTATTTTGGTTTTCTTTTCTTTTTTTTTTTTTTTTTAGGTTTTTGTTTTGTTTGGTTTTGTTGTTGTTGTTGTTGTTGTTGTGTGTGTGTGCGCGCGCGCTTTCAGTACTGTCTACCATGGGATCGTGGCTGCAAAAATACAGTGTAAGAATTTGAAATGCCTGCATTACTACCACTCTCAGGCAGGCTGGACAGCCTGCTAGGGAACATCTCTTCCTTGTTCCTGCAAGCTGAAGTAAAAAGAACAACATTTTCTAGGCAGTTGAGTCAGTGGCATTTCTGATCAACACCAAAATTAAGAAGCAGTGCTCCAAGTACAACATGCCAATTATAAATAAAAGCACAAAAAAAAAGTGACACCTGGGAAGAGGAGAACACGTACAGCAACTTTTCTCTAGCAGATATGCAGTTTCGAGTCTCTCTGTAAATTCTCAGCAGAACAGATGGCCCTGAACACAACAGTGCCTCCAGTACTCTGCACTGCATCTTAGCTTGGGAGGGGGAAGAAAGTGAGCTGTTAGAACTCAGTAAGGAAAATAAGTCATTCAGAAGAATGACAAATGAATTAGAAGAGGAGGCAGTTGTTGGTGACAGAGGGGAGATGTAAGCAACACAGAAGAAAAGAGCTTGGGGCCACCCTAAATTTTTCCATCACCACTCACAGTGGAACAGGGGGCAGTAACAGCCAGGCAAATGACAGACCTCCCAGGATATACATCACTGTCTTAAAAAGAAGCAGTGTATGTAATTTGCTTTCCCTTATTTGGGTCCTAAACTTGAAATAGATACTATCCTCATAATAACATTAATTTTAATCTTAAGAAGCCTGGACAACACTGGACAGCTGTAAAATGAGACCGTGCTGCTGGGTCTGTACAGCCACACCTCTCAAGCACCATGTCACCCTTGCCTTTCAGAGTCCCACCCAGCTGGCTGAACTCAGGCTAGGGAGAAAATCCCAGCAAGGCCTCAGCTATCAGTGGTTGGCAGGTCTGGGCTGCCCCAGGCTTTGTAGACAGAACTCAGGTCCTCCACTCCCTGGCTGCAATGACTTCCCCAGTAACATTCACCTGAGCTCACCACTCAGTCGACCCTATCTGTACTCACTGTGATATGTCAGAGGCAACGTTCTGAATCTAGGAAAAATATCTTTTCACCACCACAAGTCCAACAGCTTAGATCATCTCCACAGCCTAGTCATCTCCATGTACATGTGATGGATGAAAAATAAGCATTTGCCCTGTCTACACCCAGCTAGGAAAATGTGGTTTTCTGGACTGCAACAACTGGCTTCAGTGATTTGTCCGCAGCAGAGCTGAGGCTGATTTTGGAAACCCAGATAGATGTTATCAGACTTGTACCACAACAATGACAAGTCCAGCATGGTTCATGAAACACCTGGAGGTGACCGAGAACCAATGCTACATACTCAGGATGTAAGCACCCTTAAAATTCTTAAAAATTAATTAATTAAAAAAGAATCTTAAAATCTGTGCACATCTCTACATACAGAGACCAACTGTTGTGCCAGGTTTTCACAAGCAGGCTTAGAACACAGGATGATCCCTCATTAGAGCCAGACATGAACATCCCGAGGAAGGGAGGGCAACCCTGCACCCCTCCATGTTCTTCCTCCCCATCTTCTGCACTCCAGGCAAGCACAGAAAAAGCAGATCCTGCCCCTGAAGCCTACACCTGCAAGGCTCACGTTAGCAGCTAATACTAATACTAATTTGTATGCTGCAAACCACAGCAATCACTGAGCAACTGCAAATTGCCTGTCTGGAGATCACCTGATGGAAACACAACCAATTAAGCAAAAAATAATGGCATATGTTATTATTAAAAGGCAGAGCACAGGCATATTCCCAAGCACTCAAAACAGAAACATGCATGATGCAGCCAGCTACTCAGGCTTTGAGGATGCAGCCATCTGTGGAGATGTTGAGGGTCAGTGCTGTACCTGGGAGCATCAGCCACACCAACTTGGCTTCTCACATGCAGGAAGCTTCATGGAAGACACCTCACAAGACTTTGCTGGAGGACACAATCAAAGCAGTACGTCTCTTCCTTCTTCAGAGGTAACTCAGGAAGATGCTTGTGCTTTTCATGGCACATGATACTGAGTACCTTTTGCCCTCCAACTTCTAGACATTCATTGCTGCACAGCAAAAAAGATGTTTTCTAATTACAGACAACAGCTTTCTAATTAAATCCTCCTAAGTAGCACGTGCTACAATAGTTCTACAAAGAAAGGTACAGAAATGTTTGCTGGATGGTTATGGGAACCTCAAGTAACAGGACAGAAGCAGCAGTCAGGGTATACGTTATCACAGTATCACAGAATCATAGAGGTTAGAAGAGACCTCTGGAGATCCCAACCTCCTACTAAAGCAGGTTCCCTAGAGTAAGTTATACAAGAAAGCATCCAGGTGGGTTCTCCAAGGGATACTCCACAAGTGCTGTGGGCAGCCTGTTACAGTGCTCTGCCACTCTCAAAGTAAAGAAGTTTTTCCACAAGTTCAGATGGAACTTTCTTTTCCGTGTTCTAGTTTGTGCCCCTTGCACCCTGTACTCCTCTTGGGCACCACCAAAAAGAACCTGGCCCCACTCACTTGACTCTTCATAAGCACTGGTAAGATCTCCTCTCAGCCTTCTGCAGGCTAAACAGACCCATGCCTCTCAACTTTTCCTCACTGACATCCTTGGGGTATGGTGTTATAGACTTACCAGATCAGGCAGAAGAACTATCTGTCAGTAACAGCTCTGACCATGCCCTCCATCTCCAGTGATTACTAAGATTCTTCCCTTTTCCCCAAGTGAGAAACTCAAGGAGAGACTCAACCATGAAGTGAGATGTGAGTTATGTATTACTTGATTGCACTTCACTGTGTAAGAACCCCTCACTCCTCTGAAACATAAAGACAACATCTCAAATTGTAGAGGATAAAAACCTATATTCTAATTCAATTTCCAAATAACTTGTAAATAGGATAGAAATACGCCCTCATCTACCAACCCTGAAACAAACAACAAAACGTCACTAAATATGAACTAGCCACTCACGAGTTACTTCTCAAATGTACCTGAATGTCTTTATTAAGAAAATCAATTGCAAGAGGCATTTGAAAACACCTATTTTGGTGTTAGGCGAAAAATAGGGACTTCTGAGGATGAGGAGAATTAGGATGCAAAAGAGGAAAAGAAACCAAACCCAAGTACACTTTCCTGTTCAACTATTCAATGGTTTAAGCCTAAAAACTAGGGCTAACTCCAGCATCCTCAGACATTATGTGACACCAAAGCATGCTGTTAGTACTTAATATGCGAGTGAACAAACATAGAAAGTGAAGCTTAGCAGAAACCCTGGGAGTCTGTACCAAAGGAACATTCAGCAACAACACTTACATTTTAGATAAAGTTTGCCATTAAGTTCAAATAAATATACTGATCTTGCAAGAACATTGAAGTTTTGCATTTTATCAGCTTTTCTCAGAGGTGAGATGATGCTTTGGGAAGCTTTCCACTGCAGAGCCTCACCCATGCTGATGAATACCAATGGCATGCAGTAGTTGCAAGGTAAAAAGGCAGCCTGAAACACTGCATTCATTATATCCAGCCCCTCAAGGTCACAGCCCCCTGAAAAGCAATCTCCAGCTTTTGCTTAGTCCACTCGTTCACTCTGACCAGATATGTTTCCTTCCAGTAATCCTACTCTTATTAGCATGTGCTTTGATTTTTCTGCAGTTGTGACAATACAGAATGAAGCATCTACAGAGCAAGGCATTTTTTCCTTCTTCAATTTTCACAGAAATTACATTTAAGAAAAATTGACTCCTTTTTAGTTTTTTCATTAGTAAGCTGCCAGCAGGGAACAACTTTCCAAAATAAACAACAACAACAAAAAAAACACCAAACAGAAAAGGAGTAGGTATTTATATCAGTGCACAGAAATTCCACAACCCTTCTGCTGTCACTGATGCTTCCACACTTCATGCTGGCATGAACTTTGTAATGCCATAGCACTTCCCATCTCCCAGCTATAGAGAAAACCTCAAGGCAGGACATATGAAAACAGTCCACAGATTTCCTGGGATGTACACCACCACACCTTCCCTTTTGGCTCAGAGCATCTTTTCAAAGAAGCTACAAATCTGCACTCCAGCTTTCAGCAAGGTGTGGAACATTTCCTCACTTGCAGGCACACCTAGAGATTTGGTGCATTCACGTTCCTCATTCTTTTCTATTTTATTTATTTTTTCAGCAGCAGGAATGAACGTTTCCTGCATCACTCTGGTGCTGACTGTAATTTTCTGATGCAAGTTTACACAAGCTGGTAGCTGTTAAAAGAAAAAAACATCTACTCCAACCTAGTACAAAAAACATCAACAAAGACCAGTTGTTTCTATAGTTTAATGTGTATGTGTTGTTTCATGTTACAGGCTGATGGAAGATTTAATCTGAAACTAAACTACAAAGCAATTAGGAGACCTTAACCAAACAGAAGCGATTTGAAGCATTAATACCCAGCAAAATGAGCCTTTATCCCGAGAAGAACAGTGAGTCAAGCAAATGTATCTGGGCTGAGACTGTTATAGACTGCTATTTCTTAAGTGCAAATGCATAATAGAAATTGGGCTGAACAGCTGAGCACCTCATAGACTGAAAAGGACCTTCTCAGCCAAATGACTAATTACATTTTACTTGTTCCAGAGCTGCATCATCCAGACTCTTCACACCAAAACTGTCCCTGGAGCTCAGCAAGAAATGAAACATCCCTGCAGTAGATATTTTTCCCTGCTTCTTGATCAGGCTAAAAATCAGAGCACATTGTCTCCTACGCGACCAACTCAGGCCTTGACACTAACCTCACTGTTTTGGTCTAATTCCAGGAAGAAGATCCTGTTTCTTTCACATGAGGACCTACCACTGTGGCCAGCACTCACACCATCCCCAGTCTGGCAGTGCCCATAGAGGCTGTGCAAAGCTGCACTGCTTGGAATAGAGGGATAGATATGAGACCAGAGAAAAATGCGGCAAGAGTGCAGCTGCTTTTAGACAGAAATATTCAAAAGCAAACTCCAACAGATGTCAAGGCTGGTGAAAATAATGCAGTGACAGCTGAGACCTCAGGGTGTGAAATGTACTTGCATGCAAAGTCCAAAGATCTTTGTGGAGGGCTGAGTATGCACCGACATGCTGAGGTTGTGCTCCTGGTGAGAACGTGCCCAGAAGCAGGCATTTCTTTCCACTATGGCCACCTCATCTTCCAGACACTCTATTTTAGAAGACTATCTAATGCCTTTGACTACCACAGGCCCCTATTAGGCAACAGACAGGCAACCACAGAATCAGAGCATATCCTGAATTAGAAGGGACCCATAAGGATCACTGAGTCCAACTCCCACTGCACAAAATTCAAACCCTATATCTGAGAGCACTGTCCAAACGCTCCTCAAACTCCAGCACTTGAGGCTGTGCCCACCGCCCTCTGGCGAAGAACTTCTTGACACCCAGCTTCCCTCCCCTGATACAGCTCCATGCCGTTCCCTCAGGTCCTGTCGCTGTCACACAGAACAGAGCTCAGTGCTTCCCCTCCGCTCCCTGTGAGGAGCTGCAGCTGCCATCAGGCCTCCCTTCAGCTCCTCTGCTCTGCACTGAGCAAATCAGAGGACTCAGCTGCTCCTCACACACCTTGCTCACTAGGACTCTTCCCCATCCTCACAGCCCTCCTTCAGACACTCTCTAGAGCTTATGTCCTTCCTGTACTGTGGCACCCAACCCGCACGCAGTGCTGGAGCTGAGGCCGCACAGCACACTGCAGAGGGGACAGCCGCTCCCTCCGCCCTGCTGGCAGTGCTGGGCCTGCTGCACCCCAGGGTATGGTTGGCTCTTTGGGCTGCCAAGGCATGCTGCTGCCTCAGAATCAATTTGCTGCCAACTAGAATCCCCAGATCCCTTTTGATGGAGGCAACATACATACAACATGCAACAACTTCAAGTCTGACAAAGACAAGCTTTTGTTCTCTAAGGGAAGCGCTCCAGTAGGCTTACATAGCTCAGTTCCTCACACCCTCACCACACTGCCCAAAAGGCAAGTTGGAAGCCACAATGCAACAACCCTCACAGCAGACTTTCACAAGTCACCTTGGTTGTCCCTAAAGCCCGGAGAACTGTGATTTTTCCACTAGCTACCACTGAAAGTGTACATAGTCCAGAGTGTGAACTTTTCACATAGCAATTTATTTTAGTTGGCAATGAATTAAGTCTGTCAATTCCTTCATAAGAGTCAACCCAGACGACTCCACAAACATCCAGCTCCGACAGTAGGCTGCAGTTCCCTGGTTTGTGAAACCTGGGAGGACTTTATAAACTTGCAGCAACGGGGATGTTGCTTAAATTTATTTATAAATAAGGTGACCGCACAGTAAACTTAAGTCAAATTATCTGGGTACCTAAATTAAAATGCAAGTGTAGTACTCAAAATGCAGTATTAGTGATTCTCGACAGCCCACATAAGTGCCTTTTCTTAAAAAAAAAAAAAAAAAAAAAAAAAAGGCACCATAAGGTGTATGGACCTTATAGTATCGAAATGCCTGCACAAGCTCAAACCGGGAATTTTCCATAGCTGCTTGACACTGTGCTATTAAAACATATTTAATCTTACATACTTACAATCAGATTTTTATGGCACTAAAGAAGGCAAGTCTAAAACAAATATAAATTTCTGCCTTTGCATAAACACTGCCAATATCTTTTGCTATTTTTCATACTAGTAATAAATCCACTCTCAATGCTTACAATTATTACAACTGTTAGTCAACAGAATAGCCATTTGTTGATTTTTTTTTCCAATAGATTAGGTAAAAGTTATCTAAAATGAAATTATCTAAGTATGAAAAACAACTTTTCCATAAATGATGAAGTGCGCAACTGTGAAAGGAGGAAAAGTGTGTGGGTAAATCACTGTAGAATAGAATAGGGTTGAAGAAATTCTCTTTAATCAGATGAGCATGTGCAGAATTTCAGCTGATTGGGATGCACACATGTGAATAAGTGCTTCTTAAACCCAGACCTCATTTTGGAAAAATGCTCCAACCTGGTTACCCAGTGGATTCCTGTCCATATTGGACAGCAGTGCCATTAAAAAAAAAATAAAACCTCTTGAAACATGATACTAATTACTCAGATTGCTTTAGCAAAAAAATGTATTTTTACTCTTAAAAAACCAAAAAAAAAAAAAAAAAACCCAAAAAACCCCCAAACAACCTGTTGTTATTAATCTCAGAGCAGAACATCTGAGAAGCATCCTGTTCATTATTACCAGAAAATCCAACCCCGCATGGCAGTTCTGCTCAATCTGAAGCCCCTGCAGTGCTGCTCAATGCTTTGACAACAGGAATCATGAAAAGCTACTTCCACTTTACTGCAAATAAATGTTGCAGTAGCAGTATTGTTCCTCCATTGCCAGATCCATATTACCTTCTTTCAGTGGCCAATGAGAAATATTTGGCTTCAAACACAACCACTTTGCTTTACAAAGTAATATGAAATGAAAGAAAAACTTTACGCTTACAGCAAATGCTGCCTTTAGCCCCATAAGCAGAATATAAAATACTTCATTCTACAGGGAGGAATAAAAATTTCCTCATCTGTAAGGAAAATAAATTTTGAGACTTCTACACAAGTTTCATGTGTGCATCAGAAAATACTACAATACAAACAAGGTCTATATGCCTGCTCCTTCACCAAGGAAGATAACAAGCACTTGGCCACTTCAGGAGGTAGATCAGACTTTATTTGCAAAGCAGATGTATTTGTAAAACAAAGAGTAGATATTCAGAACTGCATTTGTCAGAAACAGTAAAAC
This sequence comes from Chrysolophus pictus, assembly GCA_037305975.1. NCBI lineage: Eukaryota > Metazoa > Chordata > Aves > Galliformes > Phasianidae > Chrysolophus > Chrysolophus pictus. The sequence goes on along the minus strand of CM074577.1, from coordinate 22,951,606 downwards.
CATTCATATTAGAAATTTCTAAGAGCTACTGTTTCTTTAAAGAGGAATGGTGCTGGTCATGTTTGCAATGCTGCTACTTACTCTCACACCAGCATGAGGGCCAGCACCTCATGCACCACATCTCCCTCCCCAAAGAGCATAAAACCAGAGGCTGGAAATGGAAAATCCTGCAGCTGTATTATGCAATGAGAGAACCATGGTGAAAACAGATTCATTAACTTGTTGAAGGCTGTAAGTCTTGGAGAGAGCCTGCAGTGAAACCACCCAAATCCCATGATAGCATTCACATGACATCACCTTCCCTCTTACTCACAGGCTGACTGCTCTTCCTACAGCTTCCCTGTCATTTCAGGTATCAACTTGTCCCTCTTTTCAAGAAGTGACTGTATTTTCATCATAATTCTACCTACTCATGCATATGACAAACACACCTAAACTTTGACAGTGTGTTTATCACTTAGTCAAGAGCTGTTAAGCAAAGTGGCTAGAAAATATTGTTTGGGTCACATTTTAAGCTCCCTTTCATCTCTGGATAGCCAACGTATTCATGCACAAATATGACCATCAAAACTTCTGTCTATATTATCATGACAGCTTGTGTGTATCTGAAGTTTTCTTCTAGGAGTTAGATTTCCACTCATGTTCACATAAGAAAGCCTCTATTTGCAGACAGAATCTGTACCTATAGCTAAAAGCATGCAGACATATATGCTTAGTTTTAATTCCTTAAGATCACATTGGGACTCATCCCATAAATGCACCCGATTTTCAGAGGTAATATGCAAATTCAGCCAACTTTTTGTTTGTCTGGTTCATTAATGCATATATTGTCCAAGTCTGTCCCTCAGATAATACTGTATTTATCTTTTTTTTTTTTTTTTTGCAGATTATTTCTGTTAATGTGTCCATAAACTAAATATGTGATTACATCCACTGGTCCTTCTGCCACAAGAAATTTTTAGAAACTGCTTTCGCTTTTTCTTTTCCCCAGCAAATTCAGTCTCTAATAGTCAATAAAGAGCACACAGCTAATGATTCATTCTAACAGCATACACACTCACGCCCTTTATTCTTGAGACAGATGTGTGAATAATACAGCCAATACTATACCACAGATGTTGAACATGCCCTATAAAACTTAATTACTACTTCTAATGTACACAATAATGAACAATGTATAATATAACATCACTTCTTCCTGCTCACTTCAAGGAGAGGGAAACGTCCTGTTCCTCTTCAAACAAATTTTCCACACAATGTCTCTAAGTTAAGGCTACTCTTTTTCTACTAACAGCAGCTTTCATGATACCATCTGGTTGAAATACACAGGATGGCATGTAATTACCCTTATTCACAACTAACAAATCAATTTCTTCAACAGAGTTACAAAATACAGAAGACACCCTTCCCTCTGCTCCTGACTTTGTATACTGCTACACTTCCTTTCCACTAAATTAAAAAAAAGCATTATTGAAACTAAGTCTTCCATGAGCCAATATGGTATCAACATTTTTCACTGCTTTAAAACCCATTATTTCTTAAGGCTAGCTTCCTTGCTAAAAAAAAAAAACAAAGAAAATCTCATACTGAGCTTTAGAATCAATACTGACCATCTCCACCACAGTGGAGTAGTAGGCATTCTTCCTTCATTATGTACCATGCAGAACACCAAAAAGGAGGTTGCTTAATGATTTAGTAAAAAAAGAGAAGTTTGGGGAAAAAAAAAACCCTCACTTCTAGCTTTCCAGGAATATGCCTGCAATCAGAGAAGTTCCACAGTCAGCATACAAATCAACAATATTGACATGGGTTAAAAAATGGCAGTAAGTTGGACAAGTCATTTGCTAACAAAGCCACATCTGTACAGGGAAAACAGAGAGCCAATTGTGATGGAGACTTCCCGTCCTAATTCTTGATAGTATGAACATGGTAGCAGAAACCACATCAGTTCTCCTGGTTAAAAGAGACAAAGCAGCAGGCACTATGAGGGGCTATCACATTCCATTATCAGCTTACGAATTACAGCAGTAATGCAGAAGAGCACTTCGGTGTGCATTTAGCTGCAAGTGTAAGAGTAGCTCTATAAAAGTTATGAGTGCTTGAATCGTGGGCATTACTACTGGAATGTAATTTGTTCCAAGATCAGCAGTAGTTACCTACTGAACCTTAGTCATTTTAATCAGCTACTGTTTGGTAGAGTTTTGAGGGTTCCCGAGTCACCCAAAGCAAGCCTGGACTGTGTAAGAAACCAAGTAGCTTGTATCCAGCTAAAAGTCACAACAAAAGGGATTTGAGACCATGCTGAATATTAAGTACGTTGGGACACAACATTCCATCTCTGAATTAGAGAAAAGTCACACATTCACCCAGAGACTATCAGCTATGCTGAATCAAGATCTCCTTACTTCACTTAAGCAGAGCAACAATTGAAGCTAAATCTTCAGGGAAAATATTACATATGCATTCCGATACTGTACAAGTCCAGACATCAAATTTTATAAAACTAAACCCCAGCACTTTCTGTTATTGCTTGTTTTGGGTTCATTAGCTGTAGCCATGATCTCATAACGTAGCTTTGGAGCACTGAAACCCTAGAACTCTGCTGCCCCTTTAAACCTACCAACATACATGCCTGCAGTTCTCCAACTACTTCCTCCTCTTGCACAGCCAGCAGCACTACAGCAGTAGCTTGTTTGGGCACTGCCAACGGCTGCTGATAAGAGGTGTGAGGCTCAGGGCAGGGAGCAGCTCACATGAATGCAATTCAGAAGAGACCTTTGTAGCAGCCCATGCTGCAGGAAGCTGCATGAGAGTTCTTCTGTAAAGTGGAGCTGGAGCAAGCAGGACATGCCAAGCTGAACTTCATTTGACTCAGGATACGCATGTTCACAAGCAGTTTTATTATTATATTCCAAAACAAAACAGGTAATGCGTGTGTAATGAGAAGTGTGACAAATCCACAAACCTACTCAGTGCTAAGGGAAGAAGAAGACATGACTGAAAAAACATCAATGCTTGGTCAGTCAACAGACAAGAAGATGAAAGCCCTAACCGTGCACCAGAGAAATCAAAGACCGGTTAATTATTATTTAGCTCTTCCTACAAGTCCCGAAGTTCCTCACTTAATTATGCTGAAACACAACTTCATTGAATGAAGACTTTAAACTGAGAACATGATTTGTGGAAGCAGCACTGTATGTAGGGCAAGGGAAAAAAAAAAAAAAAAAAAAAAATCAAGAGATCTGGACTGTGTAAGGTGCCCTGAGACATCCTCAGGAGTTCAACACAAACTCCCAAGGACTACAAAACCTGCATCTCCTTCAAAGCAATTTCCAAACTGCTGGGGTCCTAGGACAGCCATCAGAGGGATCTCTGCCTAACACATGGGGATCCTCCACCCCAGTGCTTCAGCGCACATCCCCATAGAGCTGACAGGCAGGCAGGAAGAAAACCAGCCATAAGACAAAAGGCTGCAAAGCTGGTGGTATTTCTGCTGGGAAAACAAGCCACTAGAAATGAACTGATAAATAAAATTCCTTCATCTATTTCATAGTGGAGCCAAATAGCCAGTTAAGCAGGTATACTTGAAGAGGATCAGTTTTCTTTGTGCAGAAAAATGAGAAGATATTTTTAAAGCTATCTAGAAAAATGGTGTGACATAGCATACCTTAATTTTCACCACATGGTGAAGATGAAAAACTGGAAAACCTCTCTCTTATCCATTTGAAAGCCTAACAAGTAACTTGTTTTTACTTATTTATAGATACTAATGGTTACCACTTCTGAACTTATTTTTCCTTCCCAATGAGTCACCTTTTCAGTAGGGAAACTAAGCTGTCAGCTACTAAGGTTCTTCCGTTATTTTTGCTCAGTATGGTTTTTGAGCTGTCAGCAAACTTCCAGGGCTTTGAAAAATAAACCAAACAAATAAAAGTAAGGCTTCTTAATTGTTTCAGTCGACTCCAACTACAAAAAGTCAGAAGAAAGGAGCATTTATGCAAAGCAATTGTTTTTTTGTTTTTAAACAATCCCAACATAAGTCATTGTTACATAGTTTCTCCAAGTTATGCAGTCACTTCCCCAACTGTGTCAAATCATTAACCTAAACATAATAGATGAAAGGAAGTACATGCAAAATACAAACATGTTAGTTGACTAACATCAGCATTAGCTGATGGAAGGAACAAGAGCATAAACATCATATTTTAGATCTGTTTGGGCAGTGAGTAGAAGGTACCATTTTTCTGCATACCTCTCCTCCACACTGGTATAAGAAAGGAACCAACGGCACAAAGCATTGCAGCTGGATTACAATAAAATCAACAGGTTGAATAAATACACACATCCATAAAAGAAGCGACCATTTATAAAGCCACAGCTTTGACCTTATTAACGTAGCCTTTAAAGAACACAAAAGGACCATCCTAGCTTTCAGATATCACGAGACCCTTCCATAGGTGAAGATGCAAACAAGAGGGTTCCCAGTAATCAAAGGCCTCAGGCAATATACTCACCACGTTGCACAGAACTCTCAAAATTTCTCCCTCTTCTAACAATTGCAAAGACTTGATAAGAAAAAAACACCTGTTTCCTGAAGAGCACCACAACTGCTCTTCTGAAGAGAGTAAGCAAAGAGTAAACTCACTGCTTACTAGTAACTCTGGTACAGCATCTAGAACAAAGTTAAGGGAAATACAAATGCATGAAAACAGTAAAACTTTCAGTGCCAATAAAACTACAAGGAGTAATTTCTTGCTCCAATACTGTTATCACTGATACAGCAGTACTAACATACTAAAGTTGTAACTTTTAGAGCACTTAGGACATAGGTCTCATTGCAGGACTTTCTTGAGGATAACCTCACATTTCTCCAATAAGCCTCTGTGAAGCTATCCAAAAGCATGCCATCATTCAACACCACAAACAGAAGAAAAAGACTCTAAAGGACAATCCTGAAAAAGACAACTTCTCAAAACATTTATAACATTGAAACCAGCTCTGCAGTGACTTTGGCCCACTATGTCCACTCAGACTACATAAAGGGTCTACACTCTTTTCAAAAATCAAGCATTTGCAAGCAAATATAGGTAAGAATTTCAACAGGTAGCACATAAACTCAAGAACTCGAAATTCATTATTACAGCTCGTATTTGTCAGTTCCAGAAGCAACTGGAATGCAGTAAGTCTCCAGTTACTATCTGAAGAAAAAGGATCCCCTGACTAACATTCTCCATTAGAGCTCTCCATGGAGAGCTCTAAGAAACAGGCTGTTGACAAAGGATCAAGCCCCAAAGGAATAATAGAATCACAGAATGTCCTGGGTTGAAAAGGACCACAATGATCATCTAGTTTCAACCCCCCTGCTATGTGCAGGGTCAGCAAGCACCAGACCAGGCTGCCCAGAGCCACATCCAGCCTGGCCTTGAATGCCTCCACGGATGGGGCATCCACAATCTCCCTGGTCAACTGTTCCAGTGAATCAACATCATCTGTGTGAAAAACTTCCTCCTAATATCTAACCTAAACCTTCCCTGTCTCAGTTTAAAACCATTCCCCCTTGTCCTATCACTATCCACCCTTATAAACAGCCGTTCCCCCTCCTGCTTACATCCCTTCAAGTACTGGAAGGCCACAATGAGGTCTGCCCGGAGCATTCTCTTCTCCAAGCTAAACAAGCCCAGTACCCTCAATCCTCATTCATAGGAGAGGTGCTCCAGCCCTCTGATCATCTCAGTGGCCCTCCTCTGAACCTGTTCCAAGAGTTCCACGTCTTTCTTGTGCTGGGTGTCCCAGGCCTGGGAAAAATACATAGATCTGGGCATCACTTTCTGTCTTCCACCAGCTATGGACTGCATTACCTTAACTGCCTCATATGAACGCTTCCCTCTGACAAAGCTGTGATTACAAAGTAAAAGTTTAACACAAGCATTTAATTACACTGCAGTTATGCTTATTCACAGGCTTTGTATAAAAGACTCAGGGAGTTCACTACTGCACCCAGCCTGGAGTCATTTAAGGTACTGAATCACCCAGGCAAAATGCTACACATTAACACTGAAATCAGGAAGAGAGGCTCTCAAAACTGCAAGAGAATTGCCCTTTTGCTGCAAATGCTACGCAGCTCTACGTTAAAATCCCCTCTGCCATCTGTTCCAACTTTTCAGATTTGGCATGAAAACTATTGGAAATCTAACTGCAAGGATTGAAAGAGGGCTGCTGAACACATTATATTTTATAGCATAGATTTGCTGCGCTGAATAATTTGTTTATTCCTGAAAATAGATTATTAAATATCACATGGCAGAAGGCGACTCTCAGCTCTTAAACAACAAAGAGCTCACTTTATCAGATATTCGTTCTGGTGTACTCTTTGAAAAGAAACAGGAAATGCCATCCTTCAAAGCCCCACTGTAAAAGCCACGCTGACTTTCTTCTGTGGAATATACGAGACTCGATCATTACACAGAGTAAACAAACCTATTCATTGTACTTATCACCAGAAAGCTGTAATAAGGAGATAAACTGAATTCCCGCAGCCACATCTATATTTAATAAGGGGAAGAGATCCAAAAAAGACCAACAAGACAAGAAGTCTGACCTACAGAATCCCCATCTATTTCTTGTCCTGGCGTGAACCCCACAGCCTTGCCAACTTGGCTTCTTCCTGAAGCAAATAAAAATATAACCTAACCAAGATACACAGTTCTTTTCTGAGCCACTGAAGTGGTCAAACTGAAGTGATCTCTTTATGTAGTCCTCTGCTACTGCTAACTGCACAGCTTTGTAGAACAAAGGAGTCTGGCTTTTCCTCAGGATAAACAAGTCTGTAAGGAAAACAATCCCCTACCTCTCAACAAATGCATTTAGCTTCACCTGCGTAAACATTCTGATGACACGCTAAACAACAGCAACTAAAATAGGACCAAATCATCTGTTTCTTTTAACACTGTAAACATTAATATGTTTTCAAAACAAGGAATAAACTTCTCATATCTCCAGGGCCAACTTCTCTGAAGGCAAAGGAAAGGCATGAGAATCTTTCCAGATAAATTCTGAATTTCTGATATCGAGTTCAGGAAGAAAGAGCATTTACATATATATTGCACGACACAAAAAATGCAAGATTGATAATAGTACCATTTTCAGAGTCCGGCACTGCATCAAGAGCTAAAAGAATATTTTCTCCAAGTGCTGCAGAACTGATGGAGTTCTTCTTTACTGCCTTCTGAAGGTGTGCAAGGCTTTAAAGGAAGAAGGCCAAGGGGGTTGTAGTATTCATGTCAATTACAACTTTCAAAAACACTCGGCTTTGTAATTCCAGCTGAAGTTAATGACAGCTTCAACTCAATCCCAGCACAGAAGAGACAAGCCAAAAGAAAAAGCCCTTGGGTAAACTTGTTTAGGGTGGGAATGCACTATGCCCCCCAGGGAAAGCCAACAACCAAGTGTTTTTCTCAGCTGAGGCATGAGGCATCCCCCGCGAGGACATTCTCCAAAACAAAACAAAGAGAGCCTTATATTAACACATCGTCCTATCACTGGCCTATAATAAAGGATTATTAACAGTTTCCAGGAACATATAGGAAGAAGCAACACTAACACATCAAAGTGCATGTAGCCTTTTATTTCCTGAACCATCCAACACAGTGGTTTACCCTTTGTGTGCCATTAACCAGGATCACGTGTGAAGACACAGCTCAAGTCCTGAGGCCTGCTGCTAAGTTTTCCTTTCTTCTTCTTCCGTTTGAGATAAAACAGAACCAAAACCCAAATTATTTCACAGAACAATTTAATTTAAGAGAACTCTTCAATATTCACCTTTGCTCTGTATTCACTAAAAAAATCTCCAGCAAGGCTCTCCAAAAGATGAGGATTACATACTTTCAAAAATATAGCCTGATACTACAAGCCAGGCAAAATTCCCCAGTAAAGCAGAGGAAGTATATGCATCATACGTACATATGTGCTTTATTTGCAGAAAAATGCATTGACATACAACTACAGGAAGCTTATTCAACTCTGAAGTCCGGCAGGACACAGAACGGCACAGGATATCGACAAAGCTCATCCTCCTGGGCACTTCCTTCCACTTGTCCATGCCACTAACCCCAGACAGATTAATAGACATACAGATGCCCAGATCTGAGCTCCGCTCCAATATGTTTCAATTTAGCCACTGGAGGAAAGGTCCCTGAGATGCATGAGAAATCCAACTTAAGATATATTACTCATAATCCAAATTTTCACTGCAAGTTCACAAAATTATAAAAATGACCACCACCTTTCAGTTTTGAATACTTCCTTCCATCCAGAAGAGTAAACTGCCAAGTTTTCCTCAAAGCCTTAAAAGGGCTGGAGCACTCTCATTTTTTTTTTTTTCCCAATTGCTGAACATGGTTATTTCTTCTTTGCAAACAATAACTATGCACAGAGCCATTTGCTAAGAGTAATAACAAGATCTCATATAGAAACTGTGTGTTAAGCCACTCCGTAGAAGAGTTTACTCAAAATGGAAATGTTAACAACGCTGGTCAGTAAAACCACATACTGATTTCTGCCAGGTTTCAAATCCAAACCAAAATTAGGTCTGTTACAAGTAAGCTGTTCAAAATGGAAAAATATGCATTAGCAAGTTCCTCCAACATCATTCATATTTGATATTTCAATGCAGAAAAAAATAGAATTCTAGTAGTCACTTGGTCACAAAGGAAAATAATACCTAAGCAGAGAGTAAGCCACATCAGGTGGTTAGTCTCTGGAGTAACACTTTATAGAGCAGCTGCAGGACATGCAACATCTACCTGATCTTGAAGGTTTTTTTCCCAACTTGAACTATTTATGATTCTATCCAGCATAAGGCACCAAAAAGCAGCATAAGCTATCCCTGAGGTACCATCCTGATTAGGGACTTTGCAGAAATCAATCTAGGACTGGACAGGACATTCTGTCTCAACACATTACTGCTTCTCCAATCTTTTCACTCCACCCTTTCATCTTTTTTCTGTAGATACTTTTTCAGCATACAGTGTTCAAATGACAAAGCAGTCATTTCTTCTTCAGCATGGATACAGTTTACTTTGTAAGACTGACCTGGAAGACAGCGAATACCAGTTCTTGTTCTGCATTCAAATTTTTAAAAGGACACATCTTTAAAAGTGCAGAGTGTTTGAGCTACGTAGTAGTCTTCTAGCTAAAAGGATAATCCAATTAACTTTTCTTAGCTGATTGGCTGTCCAAAACAGTTGCATTGCTGCATTACAATTAATATGACCAGTGGATAATGCTCAAGTTTCAGACCTTCACAGGCTATCTTAGGAAATCATAAGTAATGAAAAAATAAATGAAAGAAATAAAGTAAAACCCAAAATACCCAAAAGAGAACTTGTCCAGAACTGTCTCCCCAACACCTAGCCATCCTCTTTCAAGGCTCACTAGTAAATTAAGATGCCATGCAATAACAAATAGCAGGAAGATCAAGAGAAGAAGGAATGTATAAGTCATGACCCTCTCACACAAGTCTGAAGTTATAATCAGCCTAGCCAGTTCTGAGGTCACATCCCCAAGCTTGTAGCCACAATTAGTGACTTAAGGGTGGTAATTCTCTTTTTTCCCCCTCAGCATAAGTCTTAATTCCCAGCGACTTTTCACTGCTTGCATTTCACCAGAGCTCCACCCAAAGCTACATCTAACTCAGACCTCAGCTGGGAGATGTGATTCACCAGGGGAAATACCAGTCTTTTGGCTGAAGGGGTTTGTGAGATCCAACTACCCAGAGGACACATTTCCCAGCTCTCTGCAGAACAGAATACATGGAATCAGAGAGGCTTGTATTTATTGCAGTGTGCATGCAAAGCATGGAACTGCTGTTCCTGCCAGAGTACATTTCAGGAGACAGCACCATCCTCCTCCTAACCCAGCATATGCACTGGAGCTGCATTGACCCAAGAGGTACCTAAAAACATTTCTATTGCTGGATGGTACTTTTAGTTGATACCCATATTCACCCCTGATATTAAAAGAAAGAAAAAAAAAAAATTGAAAAAAAACAGGCATGCTGTTCACTTACCAGAGGCTAGCCTGATAAAGTGACACCACATGAATACACACAGAAATGCATATCTACATATAGGCACACAATGTTGAGGACCTACTAATTTTCCATGAGTAAAAGCTCAAAAATAGAATCATGAGAGACTCACACCAAGCTGAAAGCCAAGATTCAGCTAAAATCAACCCAGTGGTACAACTAAACCAGATTACAGTATAATTATTGATGAAAGGCCACAATTTTTTCCTTCTATCCTTTGCAGTATGCTGGGACAAAGAAAGTACTGGCAGGATTTCTCACGGCGCAATACAGAGCAAATCCAGACAACGAGCTATAGCTCTTCAACCGTGCACTGAAGGAAGCTCTTCCTCAGGGCATCAAAAGAAGAGCATGTTGGTCTTCCAGATCATAAAATAATCTTGGTATTTACTGGTAGGACAACCCCACGGCACACACCAGTGATCATAAGGATTTCATTCAGAGAGGATTTCACACACATAGGAGTAAATGACCCAAAACATGCCAGATCTTCACCAGAGTCTTGGCCATACTTGGCCTCCTGTGGCTGCCTGGGGACTGGACAACACCAGAAAACCACCAGCAGCCCTTCCTGGGAGCAGGCTGGCTGGCACAGCAGTGGGCATGTGATGGAGATGGTCCCTTATGACCAAGAGCAGCTCTTGCAGAGGTACACTGCCTGCCTTCTACACAGCAAAATGGAAATCTGAAAATTACATCCAGGTACAAAGCATCTGCAGCTGTAGTGTTTTCCCTGCTTAACAACAACAACAAAAATCCTAAGAGAAAATATGTTTAAGAAGGAAAATCTGAGCAAAATTGTTCACACATGACATACTATCAAGAATATACAATTCTGGAAGAGAAAAAAAATATAAATGCAGCCATTTTCATTAGGTATCACCAGAAGGAAAAAATTATACACAGAAGCAAGCATAATTTTTGTAGTGGTAAGGTTTTCACAGCCCTCCTGTAGCTGAAATCAGACTGAACATATAAAAAAAAAAAAACAACCAAAAACCTTGAGCTATTTCTGCACAACATAAAGCCTCTATATTGCTAATTCCAACAGTTATGCTTTATAGCTTTAAGAGAATTCTTGTGTCATTTTACAATGTTCATGGTGCCAGCGGGGCTGCAAGGCTCCAGCCCAGTTATGACTATGCTTCAGTTGTACAAATACATCTTATGAAAGGCACATGTGAAATATATGTAGCAGGCAGTGGAGATGACGGGCTACCAATACACCGAACATGATTTCCTGACTTACAGGAACAAACCCACCAAAAATGGTTTTGTTTTTTTCTTTTCTAACCCAAAGTAGCCCTGAGCCCTCTCGAAATGTTGAATTCTGCTCAAAACAGAATGTTCTCCAATCAACATAAAAATAATTGCTGGCTAAACAATTATCAGCTTTAAATTTTAAGAAACGACAAATAAATAAAAGAAGCACTTATGCCTCAGAAACTTCTGAAGAGTGGCCAACATAACAGCCAAAAAAAAAGCACAACTCTTTGGCAGAGCTATGGCACTCAAGCCCTTCAGAAACCTAAGCTCTATGTCATCGCATGAAGGATGGTGGCTCTTCCCCATTGGATGCAGGAAAAATTCTCTTCAGACTGCTTATCCAGAGTGAGAGCTTTCAGCCCTGGCAGGTACTACCTCTGACGGCCCCCTGAAGTTAAGCTCAAAGCCTCAGAAGGTATTTCTATCCCATATCCTTCCCACTGGGGGAGGTTTAACGCTTGCTCCTCCAGGACATACACTGGGATCATCCCTCCCCACCAAAAGAGGGTATTTATCAGACACTTTCAGCTGTGGAAAGCACACCTTAAGGAAGCCACCCTGAAAAGGCTTGAGTCCAAAGGAGACCACGAAGATGATCAGAGTGCTGAAGCATCTATCCCACAAAGAGACTGAAGGAGCTGGGTTGTTCAGCCTGGAGAAGAGAAAGCTCCAAGGAGGCCTCACAGTGGCCTTCTAGTACTTGAAGGGAGCTTTTAAACAGAAAGGGGAACAGCTTTTTACACAATCTAATTGTAATAGGACAATGATAGGACAAGGCTTTAACAGTTTTAAACTGAAAGAGGAGAGATTTAGGTTAGGTGTTAGGATGCCCATAGAAGCTGTGGTGCCCCATCCCTGGAGATGCTCAAGGCCAGGTCGGATGGGGCCCTGGGCAGTCTGACCCGGTGTGTGGCAGACCTGCCCACGACACAGGGTTGAGGTTGGCCCGGTTTGAGATCCCTTCCAACCCAAACCATTCCGTGATTCTAAGATTCTATGAACAAAAGGTTCCAGCAGTATCATTAGAAATAAAAACAAACCTGTGCACAACATGAGAGAAACATCAGTAGGATCTCTATGATGATGATGCTTTTAAAACCTTGTACTTCTAAGATCCAGAGAGAAGGCAGACAGAAGGCAGGAGACAGAACTTTTCTTCCCCCACACTCCTTCAGCTTTGATAAATAACAGGAAAAAATCCTGTCTTCTAAGCTCAGCAGCAACGACATGAACCAATTCCTGCAGCCTGCACACTGGTGCTGGCAGCCCTAAGGAGTCAATCTCCCATAACCAGGCTAGTGACCACAGCTCAGTGGGACATGCTGTACACGCAGAGAAAAGCAGTTCCCCCATGAGAAGAGGGCCTGCTCAACTTCTCCATCCACTTTCCTGGCGTGGGAACTTCAGCTGCTGAAAAGGCTGTTTGAACTTCCATCTTTTCTGTATGAAATTTCCTTGCGTTGCTTCTCATCTTATGATGCATTTCCTCCTTCCCTCATGCCACACATCCTCTACTAGCAGGGATACACTTTCCAATGAAGAAAGAAGCCTGACTTCTACTTTAAGACAGCAACCTGGTTGTTTATCAAACATACAGGATCTGTTTGTTCAGGCTGTTTTGAGCAATGCATCCAAATGGCTCTACTGCACACATCCATATTTTCATTCATTAGGGATCTCATCTTTAACACTTTAGACACGAAAATAAGACTCTAAATATACTGAAAAAGTTCAGATTCCAACATGTATCTTCTTTCAAACACCAAAAGTTAGCACAGATCAGTCAGCAACCCAAGATATTTTTAAGTAATCTCTCAAAAAACTTCTCTTCTGAATTTAAAAAGCTGTTTTATGAAGTCAAGTCATTTTATATCTTCCAGCAATAAAAGCATTTTGGAAGACACATTCCAAGGCTGACTTTTTGAGCCATAACCTTTACTGAGAGCAATTTTTAACTTTTACATTTTTGCTTGTTTGGTTGGCTGAGTTAGAAAACTGGTGTGGAGATGTAAATCAAGGTTCACCTGGAGATAGAGTGCCACTTGTCACCCAGTAAGACTAAAAGCCAGAGATAGGAACTAGTAATGGGTAGAAATGGGATAGCAAGATTCATAACCAAAAGCTGCACTGCCGTAGATGCCTGGTGTCAGCTGAGCAGCACGAGCTGGGAGCTGCCTTACCGCTTATTTACTGCAGCAAGTACCAACAGGAATGCTTTCTCTACAACTCACACATACATATGCTCAAGCAAGGTCTTATGCAATCTTCTAACTTTGTTCCAGTGAGCATCATAACACACTATAAGTTGGTACAACCAGCACCTAGCTATGGAAAAATACAGAGGGAAAAAAAAAAAAAAATACGTGCAGGATTTTCTCTAGAACACCTGCTAGTTGTTTGTGTGCAATAGCCACACTCAACTCTCCTATCTCCAGTGCACTGAGCAGGGCACCCTGGTAACACCAAGCAACACTCCCTGCTAAGTGTCGGGTTAATTCTCTTTAAGACCTTTTCACTTGGCAGCTTCTCACCAAATAGGCAATTGTATCAGCAGACATATGTCACTGTCAAGCAAGAGCAGACCAGCCCCGATACCTGCTCCTCTCATCCAGTTTCCTCTTCCTTGTGAGCACCAGAACATATTTTAATTAGGACAATAATTCTCTCAGATAAGTCGGTAAATATTTTCATAAAGAGCAGCTGCAGGATGTCAGCCTCGCACAAATTCAACCAGCAGCTCAGCCCAGCCTCTCCAACACCAGTTGTTCTATGGTAGCTGGGTCAGGCCCACTGCATTTCTGCCACTGTGCATTATATTCTCCATATGTAATTTCCATATGCGAGGGAAGGGAAATGTTTATACTCCCGGGTGGGGCTCTGGATGCAGATTAAAGTCAAGGTGCTATATTTACTGATCTTTTAAAGTAATATCAACACCTTGAAAGGGAGCAAAAGTTCTTAAGAAAGATCAAAGTTTGTATGCGGCAGCCACAGATTAACATAAATATATGCTGAAATACCAACACAGCCCAGCAAAATTTACTTGCTTTTTGCTGCAGGCAAGTAATTTTGGCTCACAGGGGAGGCAAAGCCATTAGCTCCCTTCTTCATCTTTATGTAGGGCATGCTACCATACCTTGTGTCAGAGTGAATGACTCCCCAGATTAATTCTGCAGGGTTCAGCTAATGCCGGCACACTGCTCACCGCTTGCAAGCTTTGAAAGGTGAGGGCTGCATCCTCCATGGGTTAAAAAGCCATTATTGCTTAACACCGGCTTCTTGAAAGTTAATTCTGCATTTCTTCCCTCTTACTGCACCTGACAGAACTTTTGTTGTCAGACAAATGAAGAGCTAACAAGCAGCAAGGTGTACGGGTTGCTTTTATGTGACTAATTGTCGTTCTGGTAAACAGATCGCTTCTCTTTAGTTTTATTTTTCTTGGGGGACTATAGCAGTGCAGAGAGAGCAAGGCAGCTGCTCCACGAGGGCAAAGGAGAGTTCTGCAGATTAATGCTATCCTGGTGAGCAGATGCCTAGCCTGCATTTAAAATGTTGACAGCAGGATTGCTTCGGTGAGGGATGTCATTAAAACACCTGCACACCATCCACCAGCAGTCCCAGCTCGGCTGCAGGCTGTGCCAGTGATCCACAAGCACTGCACACATGTGGACACAGCCACACTTGTACCCAATGCCTTACACTCACAAGGCAGGCTGCTGCAGTTAGTTAAGCACTACTACATAAAACAGCCAGCTCAGGCAGAGCAGAGCCCAGCTTCTGCTTGCAGTGCTTGCTAAGAGCAAGCAGCAGTGTGCCTTTAATTCTGTTTCCTCACCTGGCATAACAAAGTTGCCAAGATCATGGAATTATAGAATGGCTTCGGTTGGAAGGGACCTCAAACCCAGCCAGCTCCAACCATGGGTCGTGAGCAGGGCTGCCATTCACTGGGTCAGGCTGCCCAGGGCCACATCCAACCTGGCTGTGAGCACCTCAAGGGATGGGGCACCAGAGCTTTTATGGGCAGCTGTGCCAGCGCCTCACTGTCCTCAGAGTAAAGAATTTCTGCCTAACATCTAACCTAAATCTCTCCTCTTTCAGTTTAAAGCCATTAAAGATGCACGAGGTAACTACAAAGTTCCAGCTACTTCCAAGACCGAACTGCCACTCCTTTATGCTTTGTATCGGAAGATTTTACAACTACTTAATAACACGCACCCAACAAACGGCCCTCAAGCACAGGCAGCCCGACACCAGCCCTCTCCTGCAGCTCCGCCACCTCAGGGCTCCCACGCCCAGCGCAGAGCAGAAGCACTCTGCTCACCTCTCGGTGGGCACCGAGTCGAGGCACGGCGATCCCCCGGTGCCGGACCGGGAGGCGGCGCTGGGCCGCCCGGGCGCTCCCACCGCTCCTCCGCCGCCTCCGCTCCGGCGTGGCTCAAGCAGCCCGCCACCGGATTATATTCTCCAAAAGCATTTCATTTTCGCTCAGAGCGCACTAAAACTTGCTACTCAAACTCCCCCACCCCTGGGGCCACAGCTGCCCGCAGCTTGCAGCTGTGCCCGCCGGCTCCCCGCGTTCCCACGTAGCGCCTCTCGCTCCCCCCCGCTGCCCCCCGGCCCCGGGGCTCACAAAGCGGGGTCGCGGGGCTTCTCAGCGCCGAGCCCCGGGAGCGGAGCGCCGCGGCCGGGGGCACCCCACAGGATATCCCGTCCCGCCGAGCCGCCCCGCTCCGTGCGGGAGGCGCACCGCCCGCCCCGCGCTCACCTCCGCCAAGAAGTTGTCCATGGTGCCTCCCGGGCCGCCCGCAGAGCGCAGCGCCGGGACCCCGCCGCGCACCATGTGCTGGGCCCGGCCCGGCGCCACCGAGCCGCCCTCCGCTGCCTCAGCCGCCGCGCCGCTCCATCGCGCCCGAACCCGGCGGCAGCCCGCAGCCTTTGTCCGCCCACCCCTTCGCGCCTGGAGAAGGAGGAGGAGGAGGAGGAAGCAGCAGCTCCAACAACACGCTCCAGCCCCGCGCCCGGGGCCGCCCCGTCCCGAACCGACGGGGCAGAGGCGGGGCCGGGGCCGAGCCCCGCCCGCAGCTCGGGCAGCGACCCCCAGAGTGCAGCCCCAGGCCGGCGCGGGGTGAGAGATCGCTCCGTTCGGTCGCTCGGTTTGAAACGCAAAGCACGCGTCAGGCAGGAGTTCCTGACAAAGTTAGAGCTCCTTTAAAGAATACGTACCTGCAGGCTTTCGTTGTATGCAGCAGGATCTTATTTAAGTTTGTTGCGATTTTGTGCACGGGCTGTGAGGCGGGTGTGCTCTGTATTGAACGCATCTCGCAGCAGCCCTGGTGTGTACCGACGGAGGAGTGCGGCTCAAACAGCCTTCGGGCCACCCCCTAGGAGCACACTGGGCTCCGCTTGGGGACACCTTTTGCACGTCTCCGCAAGGCAGGTGGGAAATGTTCATTTATGAAAACACTTATTTTTATTTACAGGAAGAACCGCGCGGAAAAGGTTCAATTCCAGCCACGAAAAAAGTAAAGGCAGTGTTACAGTCTTTTGTTCTCAGGCAGGTCCCGGCTCTGCTTTGGGAGCTCCAGCGCGGGAGTGCTATTGCAGATGCCCTGGATACCAGAAGTAAGCGCGAGTGTGCAGCTCAGCTTGTCAAGGTGTCACAGCTGCTGCTACAAGCGCTGCTACAAAAGCGAGCTTAAGGGAAAAACGTTCTCTTTGTTTCTGTTCCGGCCATGAGGCAGCCCAAGGGATGCCCTGCAGCCTCCTGGGTTCTCTCCACCCAAGTGTGCAGTGCACACCTCCCTGCATCACTCCACAGCTCGAGTTTTGCAGAGGATTCCTCTTGAATGCGGCAGCTCACTGTGAAGTTAGCCTGAATTACTCCATTAATACTGTGAAAATCCCTAAGTGGAAGATCAGCAGCTCTCATCCAAACTACCGTGCTTCCAAAGTTGCTCCAAGGGAATAGGTTTTTTCCACAACCACTGTGCTAGAAAGCTTTCCCACTCAGACAAGACCTAATCTGGGGAGAGCTGAGTCAGATCTGGGGTATTTATGAAGTTTGACTTTTCATTGAGTACTTTGTTTGACACCATGCTATTGGAATGCACTGCAATATCTAGCTACTGTGTGTGGAGGTCTACGAAGCACAACGCCACAGAAACTCAAGAGAATTTTGAATCTACCATCCAATAAGAGCAGCCTGTGCTTTTTTAAAAAATATGTATTGCAGTACATTACAGAATAGGACCAGATTTTTGCTGCCTAAAAATATATCACAGAAAGAATGGGTATTCTCTTGCGACGTGAATGCATTATACAAAAGGCTGCAAAATGCTTAAGATTTTTCTTAGAGCAACTGCAAAGAGCTGTCAGCAGGAGGGGAGTCGGAAGAGGGATTTGGGGAGCAGAGAAGAAGGAGAAGAGCAGGTCATGCTGTTGCTCCACTGAGCCACTTCCTGTCCCATTCTTTGAATCAGCCCTGCTCAGGGTTTGTAAGCCTCAGCATCTGTATTTCATAGGAAGGGGGTTTTGAAGCACTTTTCCTAGCTCTGAAAATGACCCCAAACTGGTTTCCTACTCATTTTATGCAATTGTTTTGGAATTTGGAAACCCCCACAGATATGCTACATACAGCTCCATACGTCTATGAACATCTGGGGACTTGGCCATGCTGCACAGCTCCAATTTTCGTTTAATCGGTGGAAATTCCTTCACTGATTGTGTGCCTAAGGTAAATTACTTCCTTTTGAAGCTGCTCACATGCACACAGGCTCAGTTTTCAGTCAGGAAGGGACAGAGGCTCTGCTCCACCTTCTCCCCGGCCCCATAGGTCTCTGCTTGGTGTGGTGCTTGGTGGTGGGGTGGCTGCTCAGCAGACCCTGCCCCCAGCAGCCCCCTGGCTCTGTCCACTACAACCTGGGCATGTGCTGGGCCACTTCATGCTCAGCCAGCCCGCCAGCCTGTTGTGTGCCAGTACTCAGTGAGATTTGCTACCCTGTTTGAGTCGGCTTGTATCTTCACCCAGCTTTTGCGACCAGATTTCCCTCTACCAATAGTAGTGTAAGTCCCCATGTTTGACCAAAATGTCCCACAAAAGACAGGCATTTCTTTCTCCCAAAGGTCTTGTGCTATCTTAGCAGCTGCAGTTTTTGTAAGACTGGACATTTAGAACAGATTTCAACCACTCATCGCTATCAACTAGTGGAAATCTCCCATAGCAGGCAGCTCTGTTCTGCCCTGGAGGCAAAAACAAAGTACTGACTGACTGCAGTTCAGTTACCTGTAAATCAGAGGGTTCACCTGAGCCACGTTTCTTCACTGGGAATTTCCACAGACCAAATCTGTAGAATTTTTTAAAAACGTTTATTACACCTGCATTTATTACACAGTTCATAGATACAATTGCATCCCAGCAAACCATTAACTCATTCACTACCTCAAGCACACTCGGTTGAATTTTAGATAGCCATTTCCCAAAGGAACATTTTCCCCTGTTCTCATCTATGCTAGCTGTCATGGCTCCTCAGGGGCAGCAGCACCCTGGGGCTGAGAGTGTGGAGTGTCCCCAGGCAGGGCAGGCAGGGCCTTGCCAGTGGCTTGCCAGGAGCAGGGCAGCAGAGGTACTGGTGCAGCCAGTAACTCTCTCTATATGAAACCAGATAGGTCATTCTGTTGCCAGCCTGTTGTACTACCATAACTTTCAGCCCTTTATGATGGTTTCTGTGCATTTGGCAAATCCTGCCCCTGGTTCAGTAAGAAAATACTCATTCAGCTGCCGAAACCTTAGAACAAAACCACGTGGGCCATCTTTATACTAAAAAGCTCTATAAACCTCTCTTTTCTTAAAAAAAAAAAAAAAAAAAAAAAGTATTTTCTTTGTACGTGTGTGATAGTTTGTTCTTGCCTGGCTTACCTTAGTTTTGCAGCTGCTGTTTTTTCCACTGTAGTATAATTGAACAGAGTGAATTTTAGCTTTTGCATGCCTGGCAGGTTTACTACACAAAAGTTTTCCCTCTGCATTGCCCTTTAGAGAAGCTTGCCTTTCCCTCTGTTGGCACTTGGTTGTCTACCTTACCCCACAGCACCGCCCCCCTTCTGTGGGACGTGCAGATTGTTTTCAGTTGAATAATTAAATGGTGATAGAGTCTGTTAATTCAATCTTGTTAATTAAAAGGAGCCTAAATTAAGGTTTTCTTCTCACCAGAGAGAGGCAGTGCATTTCTTTGCTCCCAGTTCAAGGTCTCATTTTATTCAATCCTATCTCCAAAATGTTCTCTCGTATTTTTCCCTTTGGAGTCTTTGTTTATGGCATACTCAGAGTGGCTTTGCATATAGTCTGTATTGCTGATACAAATCCCTTATTCTTTAAACTTATCCCAAATAAAGGAGGCCTTTTAACTATTATTTACTATTTCACAAGGGCTGCTATTGCCCTTGTAAGTTTCTGTCAGATTTCAGTGACTTGTGGTATACAAGATGTTTGGCATTGATATTATCCAAAAAAATCTCAAAGTTTGGCAAGGCAGTATTGGAGAAGCCAATACTTCTGTAGTGGGTGACAAAGCACATGCAAGTTGCTAGCATGGAGCATGACATGCTACCTCACAGTGTTTAACAAATTGAAGTGGACCCGGATTGAGGAAACATCCACTACCAATACAAGCTGGAGGATGAAAGGATTGAGCACAGCCCTGCTGAAAAGGACCTGGGGTGCTGGTGGACAGGAAGCTGGACATGAGCCAGCAATGTGCCATCACAGCCCAGAAAGACAACCATATCCTGGGCTGCATCAAAAGAAGTATGGCCAGCAGGGTGAGGGAGGTGATCCTGCCCCTCTGCTCTGTGTTGGCGAGACCTCACCTGGACTACTATGTCCAGATGTGGAGTCTTCAATACAGGAGAGACATGGATCTGTTGGAGCACATCCAGAGAAGGGCCACAAAAATGATCCAAGGAATGGAACACCTCTCCTATGAGGACAGCTTGAAAAAGCTGGGGCTGTTCAGCCTGGAGAAGAGAAGGCCGTGAGGTGACCTGATAGCAGCCTTTCAGTATCTAAAGGGGAGCTACAGGAAAGAAGAGGACAGACTCATTAGCAGAATCTGTAGTGGTAGAACATGGGAAAATGATTTCAAACTTAAAAAGCAGAGATTTATGTTAGATATAAGGAAAAAGTATTTTACAGTGAGGGTGATGAGGCACTGGAACAGGTTGCCCTGAGATGTGGTGAATGCCTGGTCCCTGAAGACACTCAAGGCCAGGCTGGACCAGACACTGAGTGACCTGATCTATCTGTGGATGTCCCTGTTCATTGCAGAGGAGCTGAATTAGATGACCTCTAAAGGTCCCTTCCAATTCTAAGAATTCTATGATTGTATGAAATTTAAGTGTTAGGTCCTGTTATGTGGAGTCAGGACAAACCTAGCCCTTAGATGTAACAAGCAATGGATCAAATTAATTATTAATACTCATATAAGAACTTTAGTTATTAGTATCTAGGAGTAATAAATAAGGAGTGAAAAGCTGGCAGATTTTTGTAACAGCTTCATTTATAGCTACTGTGACAGTGAGTCATTTAAACATTTCCTTTTTATGTAAACAAGCTTCCAACAGGAATGAGCTAAAAAATCTGGAAGAAATTTTCCTGGCTTCAGCCTCCCTCCTTTTTCAGGATCTTCCATCAGCTTCTTCCATCACTTTGACCTTTCTACACCCTAATTCCCCTGGCTGTAGTTTCAGCATAAGTATTTGGGGGAAGTCCTGGATCAGAAAAAAATAACAACTCTAGAAATGTCCCGCAGCAGTCACAGACACCATGGATGCAATACCTTCTGTGCTTCTGAGCTGAACACATAGCCAAAATCATTCCTTGTTTTCCTGGAGCTGGATTTCCATATAACGATGCCTTTAAACCTGTCAGTTTGGGGCCTGGCAAAAGGCATTAAGTGCATGTTGACCTGCCAGTGATTTTATCTCTCTTCTGTTGGCTTGCTTGTTTAGTGTTGTCACTACACAACTGTGATTGGATTGTTTTACACAGTTTTCCACCATCTCTACTTAAGAGATGCTGAATGTTCTTTTTTAAATAGGTTTATGTTATAAGATTTTAAAATACAATTTCACAGAATCTAAACTTTTTTTTTTTTCCCCAATGACAGAGACACTTCTTGATTTAACAATTGGTAACAGACATAACAAGATGGATGCTTTTCTAGTTCCCTATGTTCCTGAATTCTACAGTTCTCCTAGACATTGCTTCCCTCGGGGCACTTCTGGCAGTATTACTATTCGTGGAGGCTGGCTATTCCCCAAATTCAGCTTCTGTCCATCTTTGCTGTTCTAGCCTCATGGAGCACTCGTCTCATTTAAGGTCACTGCTGCATTTCTTCCTCACCAACATCTCTCAGTTCAGCACTTCTTGTTTTACAGTCTTTCTTTCAACCTATTCATTTTGATTTTGTGTATCAGCTCGGTATACAGTTTTTACAGAAGATATCAGTGTGTATTGTATGTTTGCATGGGTTTATCCCAAAAAGTTATCTACTGAAAGAAAAAGAGAGGATTGAAAGACTCTAACCTTGTTGGAAAGGTTAGAGTAGGGTATCTATCTTATCTCCTTATGAATCATCTTACAAGTATATTTCCCTTGCCTTCTCCTAAGAAACTTGTTTAAAGCCATGTGTTTAAAGTCAACTTGTGATTCAAAAGCCTCAGTCACAGCCTGTGCATCTGTTTATTTACCAAGTAGCTAGACCTGTTGAAATATTGCTGCCCCTCTCTGAAGGTTACCTCCATCGGAGCAGAACCCAGAGATGGGAAATATTGAGGGCACCTTTTGCTGTTTCAGGGCTGAGCAAGCTATGTTGCTTCAAAACACTTCCTCTAGCAATTTAATGTAGGTCATCCATATTTCTCCTGAGACAAACAAGGAACACCCACACTTTTCTTGTTGCTGGCAGTGCAATGGAAGGGAAAATCTTTGGTGCAAAGGCAGCAAACTGCAGCAAATGCCAATCATAACATACAGTACTGCAGTTGTTCAATCAGCAAATATAAATCTGATGTTTCCTTTGCACTTGTGGTGCCAGGTTGGTTTAAATAATGTCCATGCTTTATTTCCACTTCTTATTACTCCCTCTGCCATAGTAAGTGCAAAGAGTAAGCCTACCTTAGCACTGTAGGTTGACACCAGATCCCTCCCACTTCTCCTGCTGAGGTTCACTGTGGGGAGCAGTCCCAAAACATGCACGCCAGCTTCCCTCTGAAATTAAGCTAAAAGATATGCTCCAGAAACACTCTTCTAGCAACAAAAAGGTATTCAGAGCACAGGGTCAGATTAGAGCCAGTCTGAAATGCAGCCTCCTGGAATGCACTTAGTGTAGACAATGGGTCCTCAGCATGATATTTCACCCTGCGGATACGCTCCTATTCCTCTGCACTATTTGCTTGTACGGCTTGGCCATTGTGCCACCATGGGTCAGTGCAGCAAGTGGGACAGGGAAACTGATTCAAGCATTTTATTTTGGCTCGGGTTCTAGTTTTGATTTCTTGGAAGAGCCTTGACAGAAAAAAGTTTTAATTATGAACTACTCCCTGAGTAGAGTCAGAAATATACTTTGCAAACAAATGTTGCAACTGAGAGAGATATAAAGACAAGGGTGCTCTGCTCGTCACATTTGTTTTCCATACCTGATCACAGCTTCAGAGAGCCCCGAGGAACAGCCTTCACTTTCCCTTGTGTTTAGGGAATGTTTATGCCTTTCAAAAAATTTAGTCATGATCAGCCTGCAGGATAATTAATACTATCCATCAATATTCTTCTGTTAAAAGTTCTTTCCATGTATCTGCCATGTTAAGCAGAACACTCTCCCTTGACCCCAGATTCCTTCCTGCATTCGAAATCAAGAAATCTTATCATAGCACAAGAGAAAACAATGTTCATTTTAAAGCAGACATGATTTCTCACAAACCTTAACAAAGCTAAAATCACAGCAATTCAGTCTTACTAGTATGCTAAAAATGCTGCAGATCTACACATTCTAGAAGAGGATGTTCTTAAAAAGTATGTTAAGAACTGAATTTAATAATAAAATAAAATTTTATCATTGTATCTTTTTCTAGCCACATTTGTAACTTAAATTTCTCTTGAAATCCTCTCAAAACCTCTGCCATTACATTAATGTGATACATTCATTTTTGGTAGTTTATTTTCTTTGCCCAAATACTTTTGTTTTGCTCTAGCATATTATCCATGGATAATTTTAGGAAGTGTTTCTGTGGAACTGTAACTTTATAGGTTTGTTTATTTACTGGGTGCATTCAATCAAATAAACCTGCAATTCCTTTAGTACAAACGAAAGAAAAATTCCTGGCTTACATCAGCTTGCTGCTCCAGAATAGAATCAAAGGCTGTTGAGGTAGTTTATGTCCTTACTTAGAAATAGGAAAACCTTTGTTTTGTGTACAGAGATACTACGCACTTCAGCCTGAGACATTAGAGAAGCTGGGAAGCAAGCACAGTGCTACCTATATTCTTGGCATGCAGTCTGTCCGAACAGTATTTGATGTTTGTGTTTACTTGCAACATATGACAATTAATAGACTGAAAAGACATTGTTGTGATGTTTAGTTTCAGGCTCGTTAAAGCATATACGACAGCGCATCTTCTATTTCCCTTGAACCTTATCTGGATTGCTCAACTGTGAACCATTCCCCCAGCATCCATAAAACTGTAGCAAGGCTCATTCTTTTCTTACTCTTTGAATTACAGGATTTGCACAGGATGCAGCAGCAAACTGGAAAAGGAAAAAATAAAGTAGAAAACGATTCTACAGATACAATTGCTAACATCAGAGTAACAAACAAGGTGGCAAGGTCTGTATTTTTAAAAGATTCTGTGGTATTGAGCCTCTTAATTCCAATGGGCATCCAAAGGGAAACAGGGAAATAAATTGCATTTGGAATTCTGCAAATTCTTTTTCAAAACAGTGGCACCAGTGATGGCACATCCAGTCAAGTGGACTACCAGGCTCTCCTGGCTATTCTGCCCAGTTGCTACAAATAGGTGGAATTCCAGTTACAGTGGAATATACTGACTAATGGCCTCGTTTTGTCTATTTCTAACCACAAATGGAAAATTTTGTTGTGTTTGTGGGCAGAAGTTTGAACGCAGCACATTGGTGTATGTGGGTTTTCTGCTTCATTATTATTATATAGTTATTACAGCAGTAAATTTTTCTGCTAGAAAATTCCTAAGTCTTTAGAAGAGACTTTTACTCAAAAGCTTTCCAAGGTCTCCTAGGTGCTCTACAACACAGCTTATTTCTTCTACATTCAGCACAAACTGTGTTTCATAGAAACATGGAATCATAGAATGGCCTGGGTTGGAAAGGACCTCAAAGATCATCTGGTTTAAACCCCCTGCTATGAGCAGGGTTGCCAACTACCAGACCAGGCTGCCCAGAGCCACATCCAGCCTGGCCTTGAATGCCTCCAGGGATGGGGCATCCACAACCTCCTTGGGCAACCTGTTCCAGTGCGTCACCACCTTGAAAATTTCAAGTTTAAAGACTTCAAAACCAAATGGAAACCTCTTTAGAGAGGAAGCAATGGCTCACATGACAATCTTAGTTGAATCAGGTGAGATGGAGGGAAATCATCTAAAGGAAGACCTGGCAGAATAACCCACTGACATCTTGAACAGGATAACAGTGTTGCTTCTTCCAGTTACCAGAGCAAAACCTTCAGGAAGTCAACCAAGCCATTGCTCAGTGTATAGGTAAAGTAATGCAGCCATTCAGCTTGTGAACAGTAACTTGGCAGAATGGCTCTGCCTTGGCAAAGTGAGGCAGTTTCTGAAGCCTGATCTAGGCTAAGTTATGGAGTTAAAGTTGGTAACACAGCAACAAACTTCAGTTTCCTTTCTGAATGATAGCAAACCTAAAGGATTTTTTTGTCTGGACTAAAAATAAAAATGCATGGCTAAAACTAAACTTTATGAGTTGAAAACAGATAAGCAGTTCTGCTTTGAAGATTAGTTCAATGAATCTGCTTTTGTCTAGATGTTTGCTACATGTGATGGGAGAAGCTTTCCTCGTTTTCAGAATAGTAGGTGAACCCCTTCTCAGGAAAAAGTAAACATAAAAAGAAAAACAACATCAAAAGACTAAGCTGGGTGTTGTTGTGTCCTGAAATGTGTGCTAAATTAAAGCTGTGTGTTTTGTCTTTCCTGCTATTAATAACATCCTCAGAGGATACTGACTCATTCGATGACTGAAGTGCTTGTGGTTTGGGACCCATTCTGAGCCAATAATCTTGGAACCGGGGAAGTTTTCCTTACATAAGGAAGCTTCCAGATCAAGCTGACTTTAACAACAAAGGTAGTGAGGCACTGGAACAGGTTGCCCAGAGATGTGGTGGAAGGCCTGTCCCTGGAGACACTCAAGGCCAGGCTAGACCAGGCTCCGAGCACCTGATAAAGCTGTGGATGTCTCTGTTCACTGCAGGGGAGTTGGACTAGATGACCTTTAAAGATCCCTTCTAATTCAAAGGATTCTATGATTCTATGACCCCATGAAGCATGGATAGCAAAGAACCCAAACCAGTGGTCCGTAAAAGCAGAACAAGCTTTCATTTTTTAATTCCTAGGAAGTGATACATAAATGGCTGTACATCTCCTGCTTCATGCTGTGTTCATGCTTGTGCTTTTTAGCTTGATTAGAAACCCAGCTTTTCCTAGTACTCATGTAGCATGATTACTGTTCTGAAAGCACCTGCCCTTAGGGAACAGAGATAAATAATTCAAACTTACGACTGAAATTCACCTTCTATCACTGTGCTTGGTGTTTACTTGGTGAACTTCTAGCAGCCAGAACCTCCCTAACATTTCCACTGTGTGACACTTTTGAAATGAGCCAGCATTTGTGAGCCATCTTCTGCCTTCATGCTGTACTGAATACCTGGTGAATAGAAACGACAAGGCAATGAAGGACTTTCCTTGTCAGAATTCCTCAGTAAGAATTCCTTTTATGTTTCCCAATACTTGGCCTGACCTCAGTAAGAGAGCAAGCCAGCTTCAAATATATTTTTCCATGCAGAAAATATATATTTTTAATTTTACACATGTCCGTAAAGCAGCAGTTAATCATTCTTCAAGTCTAAGTGGTTCTGTAGAGCAGATTAGTAATATATGCAGTAAAATGTTTCTTCAAGATGCTCACAAGCTAGGAAACTGTGTGGGCCTTCATAGGGTTTTCTTCTCTTTCCTCCCATGTTCACCTCTACCTTTTTGTCGCTGTTGGTTTCCAAACTACTGCTGGATGTTTGGAGTCACCTGGCATGTCTCAGTGAGCAATCAGAGCAGCAGCTCACAGACACACACACCACATTACATGTCTTATTTGGCATGTTCCCTTGGGTGCATGAAGATGAGCTTGTGCTCACTCTTCGCTGAACTGAATTGGGTGCCAGTGGCCTTGCCTGAAACATCTAATTACCATTAGCGATAAAACCAGAGAACCCAGGAACTGCTGCTTGAGTCTCACACTGCAACTGCTCATTGATGCACTTTGTTAGATAGATGTGGAAAACTTTTTCATTTCACTTCCCTGTCCTTTTCTTCACCCATTTTCTGTGCTGCAGCTTGGAGAACCCTTGCAGGGAAAGGTCTTGAGCTGTGTTGTGGGATGCTGGGTGTACTCTGGTATCCTTCTGCACCCATTCCAGCTCTACAAGCCCCTTTTTTACCTGTGCAGTGTAACAGTGCAGTTTCAGTGCAAAGTGAAATGCTATCTTGGCACGCCAAGGGAATGGATTAGTCTGTAAGAGCATATCTTCAATACAAGGCTTAATGGCCTGTACAAATTGAGGGGGTCTTGTAGCTAAAAAGCTTCTCCGCTGCTTTAAAACTCTTAGTCAGAATGGGTTTCTTTTTGGTTTTTGAGGAATGGGAGATGTTTTCAGAGTGACCTTAAGTTACCCAGACTATACAATGGATGGCATGATCAGGACGCTCACACTGACCACTTCTTCCTCTGTAGTCCTCCCCCAGCATCTTTTGTCCAAACTACATCAGATCCATTCATGAGGTTTCCTTCTTCCAGTCTTACACTACTCCTAAAAAATTCACAAAGGCATAATTGATATTCCAACAAATATTGGCAGCAGGAAACAGCATGCAGACTAAAGCATTCTCATCTTGAGAAACAGGCCAACAAAGGGACTGTTGTCTTCATTTTGTAAAAGTTTATTGTCAAATTGCTTTGACTTGAGCATTAGACTTATCTATACGTTGCTCTGTAACAAAATTTGAAATGCTGACAGAACAGCATGAGAACTCACAGCAATCTCACAGGACCTTTTGCAGTCAGTCTTTATGCTCACCATGATAAAACAGGAACCAAAAAGGGCACATTATGTCTAATTACCCTGACTTTAGCTTGACATTATGCAATGGAGAAATTCATATCTGCAAACTGTTGCTTAACTCAGAATCTAGCATTTGTTTAGTTATTAAGATCTTTCCACATAAAGCATTTTTTAAGGCATTTTCACTGAAAAATGTGGAATCCAAATCACAAATATAACCCATTTTTTAAACTTGGAATCCTGCCACGAAGAGTCAGTACCTGACAGTATTCCCAACAGCTCATGAGCACACACGCAGCTTGGGAAGCATTTGATATTTCCTGAGAGAGCTATGCCTTGTCAGGAACATCAGAGTCTACACTGAACGTAAAGAGAGCAAGGTCTAAAGCCATGAATAGGTGGCCCAAGTAGCGACAGTCAAACACCACTGGATTTTTACTATGTGTTTAAGTACAGAGCTTATATAAATTCAGCAGATGGTCTCTGTTTCTACTAAACCAGGGTGAAATGGGGAAAATGCTGACAATAAATAAATAAATTCTGAAAGAGCCCTTACGTGTTTGCCTCATAATACTGGTATTGCCATACTTACCACCAATGATTCAGAGTCCAAATATTTATGAAGGTAAACTAAGCTTTAAAAGATCTCTCGAAATCAATGGCTATAGGTACTTTTATTAACCAGTGAGGGAAAATGTACAGTTTAGAGCTGATTCCTTGGCTGAAACTTACACAACAAGAATGGAGAAACTGGTCTCGGATCACAACTTTTTGTGATCAATTAATTTTACTTACACAGAAAACTGACTGCATGCAGTACAAACCTTGTTTTCTTTCATTTACACATTTTCCCATAATCACAAGTCTACTCAGTTAAAGAAGTCATAAAAATATCGGACAGACGCAAACAAAATTCAATCAATTAAAGATCAAAGCTGAGATTAGAGGAAATACCATTGCATAGAAAAACTATTAGGATGAATTTCACATAAAGCTCTGCGGTAGTTAATAATCTTGCAGCATATCTAATGTCAGAGTCCTGGGGAATAGGGCAGAATGGACATAGCTCTTTACATAGGACAGCGTGACAGATAAGCTACAGATTTTCATTACAGAACAGAGCTTTTTTCATTTCTACTGGATTTATTACAGTAGTTATTAAGGTCAATAAAGCACAGCACTGACTCCGAGGAAGATGACAAGACATACAGCAAACAAGCTGTTATTGATTTAGCTCAGGGAAAACAAAATACCCACTGGCCTATTCCCAGAGCAGTTGTTTACTGCTTTTACTTATTGCTAAATGACAGCTAGCATGACAGATATCTTTAATGATCATTATATAGTATGCTAGAGTACATATATATGTTATGCTTCAAAACACCATGATGCACAGCTGAGATGCAACAGTCTATGATATGAGATGCACAAATTTATGCCAGAAAAAAAAAGAAAAAAAAGGAAAAAAAGAAAAAAAGGAAGTCTCTCAATTAGTATCCTGATCATTAGGATGATCTCTTAATAAACGACAGTCACAATCAAAGGAATATACTGGACATGTGCACCTAATATCTAAGTACAGCTTTTCATTTTCCTCATAAATTATGAAAATAAGTGGATGTCAGTTCCTTGTCCAATTATAAACAATGTCAAGATCTTTATTTCAAATTTTGAACAGCGCTGTTATAGTTTATGGTATCACTGAAAGCTCTTGACAGATTTATATTATGAATGAATTACAACCAGCTGTGAATTATAGGGCTGCAGTTCTATCAAAAGATTCAGGTAATGTCATAAACCACAGGAGTCTGATCCACTAAAATCGCAGTGGAATTACAGATTTGTAACTTCCACCTCACTTGTAATTTTACATGCAAGCTGTATGTGAGGAAATATTAATACCTTTACACCTCCTTGCCTAGATTCCCTTCTCTCATCGTAACCCATCATTCTCTCCTTTTCATGTTTCTTCAGATCCTGTCATACTGGGCAGCTTTGCTTTGAGTGGCAGCTATAATCACTGGCTGAGCTGTACTTCTAAGGCTCATGAGTCCAGTTCTCTGTTTTATTTTACTTTATCACTGTTTGAACTGCACCTTGCAGAAACATCAAGAAAAGTAAACACAGGACAACTCATGACACAAACAAGTTTACAGGCCAGAGAACTGGCTTAGCCTATCAGAGAATGAGGCTGGGTACAGGAATGGTGTATCTGGGGCATGGTAAATCTCCTGCCCTGCCATTTCCTTTTCATATTGATGCAGATTCCTAGGAGTCCCACTCTGGTTATCCACAGCCCTGGGACAAAAGATTTGTGCCTTATTCAGAGAAGGAAACAAGTCAAGTCATTCTTAAGTTCAGCCATTTTGAATGATATATTTTGTATTTTCCTGCCCAAAATCTCTGTACAGAATGGACATGTCAGCAGTCAGTATGCTGGTAAGTGCAGCCCAGTGCCAGCAACCCATCGCTGCTCCAGGATTCCCACTGCTAGCCAGGCAAACAGACTCAAAACACAATGCACTCTGCATGTCATATCCAGTGTGACTCAATCGTATCGCTTAATACCCTCATGCACTTTGATGACATGTCAACAAATGAAATGATACAGTTTAGATACTTTTCACCTGGATGAGCTGCTTCTCGGTCTGTCCTCCCCAGTGCTCACAACAATTTGTGTTTCTGAAAATGTTGCACATTTCCACACTGACAAGGTTGAGTAAATTTAATAGCTACTAAGGGTTAAATAAATCTAATGGCTAGCAATGAAGCCCCCAAATCCAGAGCTGCAAAAAGCCGAAACTTGTAGAATTTGGCTCTTGAAAACAGATTATACAGGTGCAGAACTATGACAGCTGTGTATGATCATAGCTAAGGAACAAATTAAATTTACTCCTGGAATTCCCTTGCAATTAGTGCAGAGACACTGCACACCATCAAAGTCTGTGCTCACATGTCCAGGATTTCACAAAGTGAAATGAGTGCTCGTGACACGAGCTATGTTTCGGTGTGATTAGCAGTGATTAAACAGCAGAGAAAGCCTGTGCAGAGCAGAAGACCTTCAGCCTCATTTTGAAATCTGATGTGGAAAAGCACTTCAAAGAACTTGCAGACCATCGTTTTAAGATGGAAGCCACATCCATTGGATTTGCAGTAGTAACTTTTCATAGAAAGCACTTGTTGAGACTGTAAACATCCACATAACAAACAGCCTGCTGGACAGTCCCCCTTAGCCAAAGCGGATTAGCGCAGCTCAGGCAATTTCTCTGTACTGATGGTATTCTCTTTTCACCACCAGCTTATCTGCAGATGATTTTTTTTTAGTAGAAAGAAGACAAACTGGCATAAGAGAGTAACCTAATTGCAGTGAATTATTTCCTCCAATGTATGATTGGTCACAGAAATATAAAGTCATGGTCTAATTTATATCCAGCATTTCCACGAAGAGTTGTTTGTTGTTTTTTTTAATTATTATTATGATTTAGGTTTTGGGAAAGGATTTTCTTGATGTATAGCATATAAAACCTAACTAATTTTATTAAAATAACCAACTAAAGTCAAATCACCAAATGCAATACTAAAACTCCTACTAAGATGGCCACATGCTATATTGTCTTCATTTTTTCTTGACTGTAGTATCAACCCTACTTTTCCAAGAGAAGAAATTGATAAATAAGTGGAATCCATATCTATCAAGAAGCACTGTACACTGACATAGACAAGGCAAAATCACAGTCCCTAAGTGGTGACTGTGTCAGGAGGGCCTATGAAAGAGAAATTATAGTCACCTTTATAAATGTGCATGTCAGAAAAAATCTGTCAGCCCTCTTCCTGCATATCATCTTCAATTTCAAACACTGTAAATACGTGTAAAAATATACACAAATAACAAATATGATCTCTAGATCGGGAAAGTCTTGAATGAAAGCTATTTGATCTTTTTGAGTGGTTCATAACACTGTTTCTCATGACACTGCAGAAATTTAAGCCTTTCTTTAGTGCAATACACTGTTCATAATATCCTCAACAACACGTCAAATTTGGCATGACACATGCATATATATGGTGCAGAGAGATACTGCACTTTGTGAACTGCTTGACCCTAAGAGGGCCTCAGCATCTTGCAGAGTTTCTGTGTGACATGAGCTGTGGGTACCCGAGTTCTCCTTCAGATTTAGCCAATGATTTCCATCTCGACCTTAGACAACTCACTAAGAAGGTATCCTGGCCTGCTGCCCAACCTGCTTGAATCCCACAGGATTTAGAAGGATGTGTGGGAGGATCAGGCCTTCTGTGCATCTATTGCTGGATCCTCAGAGTAAAGATCACCTTGTTTGTAAAGGCAAACTTAAGAGCTAGAATCTTTTCCTCCAGCTCATGAGCGAAGACAGGGAGAAACAACTGTCAGGCCCCAAAACACGTCTGAAGCTTCATGGTATGCTGAGCCTCCCAAGCACACCACACCAACTTCTCATCCCTGGTGAGAGCAGTTGGGAAGCTGTCACATGAAAAATGGTCAGAGAATTATCCTTGGGACTGTGACAAGACCTTTCACTTCAGCACACAGCTCTGTTTGCGGTGTTAAAGTCTTGAAGCTTACGTACATACAGATGCTGTACCAAAATGAGCAAGCAACAAGTTTGCAGAGCTGAGCAGACAGGAAATGCCTGAAGGTAACCCTGGCAACCTTAATTTTATCCATTTGTGTAGCCCTTAATTTTGTCATCACAGAGCAAAGGCTCGCCTTCAGCAGAC
The DNA here is from genome assembly GCA_037305975.1 of Chrysolophus pictus. Taxonomy (NCBI): domain Eukaryota; kingdom Metazoa; phylum Chordata; class Aves; order Galliformes; family Phasianidae; genus Chrysolophus; species Chrysolophus pictus. The sequence goes on along the minus strand of CM074577.1, from coordinate 22,919,130 downwards.
TTCACTGCCAGATGTTTATGGCAGCGCAAGCAACCACCAGGTTTAAGGTATCTAGGAGGTCTGCTGTGGGAAACTCACATGGGGGTAAAGCCTGCATTAAAGTTTACTGATGTATGAATTCTGACAGTTCCTGTAAGGCAGGGGAAAAAGAAGGGAAAGGGAGCACAGAAAAATACATAAACAGTCCATCTTACATAAAAACAATGCTTATAAGATATTGGCAAGAGTTTATCCAACTCCTCAATACACCTATAAAGCAGCTAAGTTGCTAAAAGCCTTCTGCTGACCACTGCCAAGCTCCATCTGTCAAGATTTTCCAACCATCACATTCGCTTTTCAAACAAGAGCCAGCTCACCTTACTGAAAAAAGAGCCCAACCATTTTAATTATACTAAGTATTGATTTTCAAAACACAACTAATTTTTGGATATATAAAAATTTCAAACATAAATCAAACTTCTTTATCAAGTGCCTTTTGAGAGAAATCACCCCCCTGAGCTCTCACAAAGGCGGAAGCAACAGAACAACAGCATCTGTTAACACTATTTAGCTAGCTGCTATTTTCAGCAAACACAATTGCTGGGTTTTTTGGTTTTATAATAAGACAACAGCTGGAAATGCAGTAAGATTTTTCTCCCCACTTCCCTGGCATTAGTTACACTGCTTTGTTTTTTGTTGTTGTTGAGGAGGCTACCAACTGTAGCGTTCCCCAGGATTAAACTTGGAATAATCTTGTCTTTCCCCTAGCCAATAGAGCTAGTGATCAGGCTAAGCGGAGCAGTTGAGGAGTATCTTTGTCAGCATTTATGAAATATCAAGAAATAAAGAGTCAGTCAGCTTCTAAACTATCCCAGATTAATTCTCCCACATACAATTACCAAAGTAAAGGTGGTACAGAAGAAAAATTGTTCACCTATTCTGTCTAAACCGAAGCATTCATTAGATGCTCTCTGAATAACTAACAACCTTGTTATTTATTTGTTGATACAAGGGTTCTGTATGTGTCAAACTTACTATTTTTCACTTGCAAGTTCTAAAGCAGTAAAGCTGTTGTTTAACTCAGTAGACAGGCAGCAATCCATCACTGTCGAAGTAAGAAAAAGGAGTCTAGTAAGTACACAAGTAAGAGTAATAAGTGAAATACAGAAGATGAAATAATAATAAATCAAACACAGAAATCTCTAAGAACCTTGCAAGCCACTGTGAAAGTACTGCAGGGAAAGCAGGAGTCTGCTTTCCTTCTGCCCACATCTGGAAAATTCCTCCAAATTTCAATTTCTCAACTTAAAGACTCTGAAGAATGAAGCAAGCAGATCACAGGCATCCATTAATCTCCTCTGGGGTCAGCTATCCCTTGCAACAGATCTTAAGTTAGAATTTGGCACGTCAGCCTAAAAACTAAATCAGGTTATTAATCAAAGGGTTTCAGAAGTATTTAAGACAATCTATTTTCTCTATTTTATCTCCCACTACAACAGGATGCAACAGCTTTCATACCCAAGGGCAAATATATTCTTGCTACTTTGAAATAAGAATTTCAATGCGGAGTTCAAAATCAACTGAATGCATCAGTACAGCCCAAATATATTCTGTCCATTTAATTAAAACAATAGGATAGGGGTTACAAGCCACCTGAGGCTGAAATTTGGGTGTGGTTGTTCGCATATTTGCAACGTTTGTTTCTAAGTTTTCCACTAAGAAGGGAAAGACAAAGTTCTCTTTCAATACTCTGCCTTTACTTTTGTTCCCTTAAAATTATAGTATGGACTGGAGTGAAGTATTCATGAATGGGAAGGGGATGGCACTGGGCAGTTTTGTCTTACTGCTTCCCTAGGCTGGAGCTTCCACTGTTTGGAGGGATGGGATAGAATTACAGAGTGGTTTGCTTGAGTTCAAAAGGAGCTCAAAGCACAGCCAGCCCCAACCCCGTGCCATGGGCAGAGCTGCCCCATCCAACCTGGTCTTGAGTGTCTCCAGAGATGAGACACCACAGCTTCTATGGGCAGCTGTGCCAGTGCCTCACTGCACTCTCAGTGAAAAACTGAACAGCACAGGATCTCCTATGGAGATATGAGGAATACCATGCAAGTCAGACAAAGGCAAAATCCAGGAAAGGTGTACAAGGTTATTAAAACAGAGATTCACTTCAATAGTTCTAGTCATATGATTACAAGCCTGCCAGAAGCTTTAAAATGGCACTATGCTTTTTTTTTTTCCTTTGGATAAAATGATTTTTGTAAAGCATCCACTAAAGAAGAACAGTGGAATGTATTTAATTAAAATTTCTGAGCAGAATAAAGTCAGTGGAAATGAGGAAAGTGTGCCAAAAAAGCCAAGAGTTTGGTGGTTAAGGAAGCTCATCCATCTGCTGTGTGGGATAATAAAGTCCAGATCCCACTCTAAATTACAGAATGCGATTTTCTTGATATTAATTTAATTGTTTTCTTATTCATGCCAGGAGCAAATTTAAATTTACTTTTGGGAGGTCAAAATTCATTTAAAGTTCTTGCAAATGGACTGAATTATTCATCATGCATAATGTTATTAAAAAGGTAAAATTCTGGAATCAATTTTTTCCTCTTACTGAAAATCTACGATTATATTAGATAAGCAGCTTTGGCTTTGGAAACAGATCAATTCAGAAACAATAAAAATGATTTTCTAACAATTAATAATTCTATTTCCATTTTTTCCAAAGCTGTAAGTGTATGAATCATATTCACTAGACACCAAATGGCCAAAAAAAAAAAAAAAAAAAAAACATGGGAAAGTGAATTACCACCAAATTTACATCCTTTTGCATAACCACTATTTGTCTTTCTGCATTCTTCTCCCTATTTCCCCATGAGAATGCAGTAATTGTAATATTCCCATTCAGGGAAATAGAGTTTTTTTTCTTTACTATGAAAATAGCAGTGGGATTTGGCCCAGAGGAAAACAAAAATGTAGCAACGCTTTGGGTATGCTGTGCAGGGTAGGATTAACATATTTTGACAAATCTGCTGGATTTTGGATCTTCCATCCCCACTGTTCATTCAGCTTTTTGCTCTGCATCTCATTCTCCACGTCAGCGATCAAACTCAGCAACACTTTGCAGTGCTCATTAATTTTGGTATTGCATACACTTGCTGGTATCCTCCTGCTTCTTCTATTTTTTCAAAACTTCAAAACTTCTGTTAAAGCTTAATGGTACTGTAAAACACTTACGTCAGTTTAGAACTGACATATCAGAACGTTGCTTTCAATAATGAAGCAGTTTTCAGTGGTGTGGTATACAAGTCAAGCTGACTTTCTCAGCTAACAAAGGCTAAACAGCACATCAAAGCATTTTGATCAGCAACTTTGATGCCAATTCTCCCCCAAATCAGCTAGGATTTCAAGCTAAATGTAACTTGATGGACTGGGGGCAGGTGCAGAAGGAGCCAGTGCTCTTTCCCATTTCTGCAACCCCCACTGCAAGCAGCAGACAGAAGGAACCAATGTGGACACGTGTGAGCAGCTTTCCGTAAAACTGCAGGAATGCTGCAGTGCCATTGTGAAGATGCACTCTGAGGTATGGGAAACAGCCCAACCACATCACTGGGGCTGTCTGGGCTAATTTTTTGCTTTTCCCATTCTCTGGCAGTTATCTCTGTAGACAGAGAAAAAAAAAACTTTTAATAATAATAAGCTTGACGAGAACTAATAACATATTTAAGTAGTTTCAGGGTTGGATTTTTTCCCTGTTTGTAAAGCACATTGAAGCTGATTCACATTACACAGGAGACTGGAGTTCTTCAGTATTTTTGGAACTGAACTACTCACAGAGAAGATCCTATAAAGTCTCACCTTTATAATTTTCTGACGGGATGCAGGGAATCTTTTATGAGAAGATCTCAAAGCCTTTTCCTATTGTTAAATGTGCTTCAGTACTCCACGTGTTGTTCCCATTTGAAGGAAAAAGTGACACACAAAGAAGTTGGGTAATTTGGCAAAAAGGGACACGTAACACAGACATCCTGGACTCATGCCTTAGTCAGAGAACAACTCTACTGGGAATAGGCATTCAGTCTACACTACTAAAATTAGCTAATTAATAAGATTACAAAGTGAGAAACTTAATGCTCCAGTAAGACCTGTAAGATGAATATTGTTTATAACACCTGAAAGTGTGTCTGGATTGTGATGCCTTGTGAAGGAAAAAAACAGTCACCACTCACTAATAGATTACCATTCACCACAAAAAAAAAAAAAAGAAAAAAAAAGAAAAAAAAGGAAGAAAAGAGTAATTTGTTTTAGCAAAATGTGAACATGTGGACAATAAATACAAGAGAAAAATCAGAAACATTAAACACCAGGGAACCACAACAGGTGGATCCATCCCCTGTAATGTAAGCTCTTATAGAAACACGTGCTTTTTTTTTTTTAAGTGAATTTTCAAACATTCACAATGTATTGGGTAAATAAAGAATAATTTTTTTAAAAAGATGCTTCTTGACAGGTTTATAGTAACAGATAATGACAGCAATGCTGAATATGTAAAGTTAGTAATTAACTGAGCTGAAATATAAAATGCAGAACGTTATTTTGAAAACCAGCCAGATTTCTAAAGCCAGCAGGAGGCTGACTCATTATGTGTTATGACTCATTATATGTTTCCTAAATTCAAAGACTAATTTTCAGAGATTTGGAAGTAATGGTAGTTCAAAACACAGCTTAACAATCTCTTCTTTTCTTGTATTGTTAACAACATACAATTATCCCAACCTACATAAAATATTACTCTTATGATCACGTAAATAAACATATTTACTGATATTATGGCTTTATGGCACTTTAATTAAGTTAGTAGGGAATTAGCAACCAAAATGGCTGACTTCTGCTCCTCAAAATCCTCTCTTTTCTCTGTTCACATTGGCAATGACTCAAAATCACTTTGTTTTCTTTTGGCATAAGTGAAATTAAACTGAACATAGTCTTATTATGACTACTTTTCAATGTACTAAGTTGCTCTCACATTATCATATTCTGTTTCTCAAGATTATCCTATACTAGTGCTCACATTTCCTTGTGCGAAGTACAGTCAAGCATAAAGGACTGAAGAGTAAGCAGGACTACACAAAGGTAGAAAGTAATGAAGTGTTTCAATTTATCCTGGATCCAGATATCTCAGATATATTTGCATGTCTTGGAATGCTCTGACTGCCAAACATCTTTCAACACAAGTGACCATATAGTCAAACTTGAATATTATCTGTGTCAAGACTTAAACGCTCATAAGGAGCTTTAAGATCGGTTTCCTTTATCTAGGTTTACCTGGAGTGAGTCTGCTGGGCTAGCATTTTGACTAACTCTCTTAGGTCACTACCAGGCATAGAACAACGTATATCTTCCTGTTCTGCGGAAGATCTCTGTTAAAATTAGGAGCTAGGTCCAGTCCATCTTAGATTTGTATTTTAAGGAAATTTATGCCACTGTTAATTCTGTTAACCTTCAACATAAACAAATCAATGTAAACAGACTATTGGAGGTGGTGGGAAGTTACAGGCTTTCTAGAGAATGCCTTACAGTTATGTAGGTGCTGTAGATGGTGCAAAGCTGCCGGGATGGCCTTCTGCTAGTTGTTCTTATCAGTACACCTCCTTTTCTCCAGCTCTTATTAGTCTCAGTTGGTCCTATCAGTCTCCAGCTATCTTTATACAGCACGTAATTAACGTCCAATAGAGATGAATGGGACTTTTCTGTTCAAACTGACGGAGAATAACAGTGAATCAGTCAATAAGGTAGGCTCAGTTACATATTATTCCTTGATCTTACTCACCTCTGCCACCTAACTACAACACTGCAGGTTAGTGCTGAGGGGAGTTCCCTGGGCTCTTGCGCTGAAATGTTTCACTTCTCATTGTTTTCACAAAGTTCTATGAAGAAAGGAGTGGAATTTTAGCTTCCAGCATCCCAAGTTACAGTCCTCACAACTGGGCTTGCACAAATATTTAATGTCTAACACAGAAAAGCTGCAAAGGGAGAAACTGAAACATCCTTCCCATTTCTATTCTTTCCAAGATTAGCCAGCTCAGGGGGTAACAGGTTCCCATGACAGTGAAGACTCAAGAGCAAGGACTTTGTCAGTCACCCAGAGGACCACCCAAAGTTGGTTAGCTATTCTGGGACAACTTCCCTCACCAGCTTGATGGATTGGAAATATCTTCTAAAACACAAATTTTTGTGGTAAAGCAAAAAACATTCCCTCCCAGTTCCAGCCCTGTGGCTATATGGAGTCACACCAAAAGCTCATCTGGCTCCCAGGCCTTCGAATCTAGTCAAATACAAAATTAGCTTAAAAATGTACTTTGTTTCCTGCACTGTGACTGCTATTAATTTGGTTGTGCCTTTTTGTACACCTGCAGAAGAAACAACGCAGGGAAGAGCTGTAAGTTTACACGTGATTTGATTGTAGTTTGCCCAGCCCAACTCTGCATGATCTCAGAATTTCAAATACAGCTCTCACTGTACCTGGGCACAGGAACATTTGTAGGGCAATAATGTCATGGACTGCTGATCTTACTCAAGGTGCTACTGTGCTGCTCACTGGTGCCGTGAAAAGTAGGTCCCAAACTGAAGAACTTCCTCTCTCACCTACATCCTGCAATATTTATTACATCATTCAGGTGGTGGGCTTTAGTTTAGCTTTGTTTTTTGAAGTAGACAAGCTGGGAGACAGGGCAAACAAGGACTGTGCTTTTGAACACAGATCCTGCAGGTCTGAAGGACTTCTGTGTGGAAATCTGGGCCGGAAGTAACGTATTTGGAAAATGGTTTCCTATTCAGCTGTTCTCCAGGTGGACCCTGAAAAAATTTCCTTTTAGAAGCGAAAGAAAAACATACGATAGGATCTACACTCACTATTGGAGAACCTGATTATAAAAACAACATCCCGAATCAGTTTTCATTTAGAACAGATGGTGTTTAAAAAGGGAATGCAGAGGAAGTACTTAAGATGGCATACACATTGTACAAAACAGGTGAGTCGGGAGAAACATTCCAGCCTTGTTTTGCTGGAAAAACAAGGGTCATCATATCATTAGTATAAAAAAAAAAAAAAAATCAGGAGCTCCATTTCCAGCCCTTGTGCATGTGTCAGACATGGCACTGTTTTATTCAGGAGACGTGAAGGACAGAACAAAATATGCAAAATATGACTGAAGCTTGCCAGCAAGGAACTGCAGGGGGTGAAGAAAATATGTATCGTGTCTGCTGAGTCAGAATCAGCTCGGTGCTGCTAGTCACTGAATTCTACAAGAACTGCGGTTATAAATAGCCAAAAGATGGGGAATGTTTACCTCCTGCAATACTGCCCTAAGAGGGGAGAGTGATGAAGTCTAGCTTTCTCAATCTCTGACACATGACAACTTCATCACTTCAGAGGACCATTTAAACAAATCACTGCCAGCTTCTTTTAGATCATCAGCTCTTCTAACATCATCAGCATTCTGTGTGTCAAAGCACTCTCTCATATATTCTTTTCTTGAAGCAAGTGATAACTTTGTTTACAGTGCAGAACTGAGAGTTAAGTGATCAATCTCCTATTCCCAGTAATACAGTTGAATTCCTGTCTGACTTTGGCTTGGCGTATAGTGTTATGAGTCAGTTTCCTTGTATTTAAAAGAAACCTAAGCTTCCCTGCATTTTTAAGTTCCATTTAATTATGATTAAAAGAATGATTTATTTTTGTTGCAAAACATAAAAATATTTGAAACTTCATTATACGTAAGTCATAGCCACAAACATGATATGATGCTTAATAGCAACAAGGAACTGGAAAGTGTTTCAACAAAAGTTCTTCATAGTCTTTTAAAAAGGATACCTCTACTTTGTAAAATTCCTTTTACTGCAGATACCACTTCAAGTAATGAGAGCTTGTCCATTGATATAACCCAGCATTGCACCAGACAACTCAAACCATTCATCATAAACGTTCATTCTTAAAAATCCAGGTGATAAGATTATCTTTCAAGACTTGAGTAATTATTTTGGACTCCTTTTCCTTTTAGCCTCCTACTCTACCAGAGATACTTTTTAACGTTTTCAAGTTTTTCTCTGTATTTACAGACACGTAACATTTCATTTGAAAATATATTTTTTTTAGCTCTAGTGTTAGATCTTTAGATTGCACCTGTCGCTTCACCTGTCCTTGATAATATCACAAGATTAACACAGTATTAGCTCTAAGACCTGCATGACCTTAAGAATTAAGTTTCAGCCAGAGAACAGTCACATGATAAAAATACATGTGAAATCTGCCCTTACATAAATACTTCTTTTGGACTACATATTGATATGTAGGTGAAAAAGTGACAGATAACATATTATTGATATTTAATGTGTTTTGTCTTTAGAATGTGGGATATACAAACAATTTTTAAAATTCAAAGTCTTTGGGTTTCCTGATCCCATTCCTGCATGACTTGGCAGTAATTCTCAGCTTAGTCAATCCAGAGTCCTGATCCATCTGCTTGCTTTCCTGGGTATTGGGATGGCTCCTTCTTGCATCTGCAGGACATGGTCCATAAAGACCTGAATGCTTGCCTCATTTCCTTTGTCTTTCAGAGCTGTCTCTAGACGATCCCAGCTGCCTGCACCCTGGGCAGTCCTCAAGCTGCTCTCCTAATGCCTATATCTGGGCTCTGCTATTGTCCCCCCCCCTTAGGATCATCACTACAGCCAAGACTGACATGGATCACTACCTTGCTCACCAGTGTCACCTTGGCAGGGACAGCAGACCTCTTAGCACAACACCCTGTTTGACCCAGTCAGGCTCTGTCACATTGATGCTCTCCATAAATCCCCAGGACTGCTTGTCCTGCCATGTTCCCTTCCAGGAGGTGACAGGGAGGTTCATGGGACCTAGGAGCACCAGGCTCTGCTGTCCTCTGACTTGTTCAAGAGAGTCTGAAAAAAACATGCCAAGAGAAGCTCTGGCATACTGCAAGATTTCTGTCAACACATCCTTCTCCCAGTTTGCATCCACCTCTGTCATTACAAGTAGGGTTCAGAGAGTGATGAAGCCTAGACCCAGAGGAACACCAGAGATGCAAAAGGCATGCCTAAGGAATCCTGGGACTGTGGCAAATTCTGTTTCTCCATGCTTCTTCCTCCAAGCTCCTGTGAGCATGGATGTTCACCTCTAGCCACTCTAGGTAGCACTTAGATGAATTCCTCATGGAACAAATATGCAGTGATACTCCAAATGATTTAAGGTTTCTCCCTCCCTCCCTCCATCTCTTCTTTTTGTCTCCCTTTCATCTTATTTTTCCTTGTATACTAAGAATACAGTACAAAGAAAGCTTAAGTTTTCCTTCATGCTGTGTAAATGTTTGATAGTTCTATCAGAGAGTATCTCTAAATTTAGCAACCGAAACTCATACTTTAACCTTATAGGAGAGCTTTTAAAGTAAACTTACGTAGAACAAAGGTAAACCTAAACTGACAAATGGTCAAGTCTTATGTATAACTACTCATGTCACAGTTCTCAAATTGTCTTCCTTAAAGACTACTAAACCTTCAGGGATTAAAAAAAAAATACAAAGCCATATAGTTCATTTTTGTGGTAGGGCCAGCTCAGAAGGAGAAAGTAAGCTTTCCAAAAGTCAGCTACTTCCATGCTATGAGAGAAAAATTTCAAAGAATTAGGTTTTGCTCATACATTCAGTGGGCAAAAAGTAATACTCAGAGATGAGTCAACATGACCATGTATTTCAGTACTATTTTCTCCAGTAATTTAAATTCCTTCCTCCCTGATTTGAAAGCTGTAAGAAAATGTTTTGACTCAAAATATTTTTTGAAATCTGTGCCTTGTCTTGTGCAGCAAAATTGAATACAATTTCAAAAATTCTCTCTCAACTTCAGCTATTTTGAAAGCCATCTCTTTCTATCGTTCACTCCAGTGCATTTCTAACAGAGAAATGAGTTATGCAGTAGATACACAAGCTCTACTGCTTTTAACTTATCAGTGTAATGCTATGAATGCCAAGTGAGAAGTTGAGAAATTGTTAAGAGACTCAGAGCATTGCTTTTGGTCAAAGTTCCTAGGAGAAAAGTGAAATTATAACAAATGGTTAATTTCTGTCATGACAAAGAACTAACAAAAGTCTCAAATACCACACTTAGTCATAACAGTTACTATCACTGTGCACACGGTGAAGAGGAAAACCAAACTGAGATAGTAACATTTTCAGGTGACAGGAAAGAGTAAAGAAGAAAATTTAGAAGATGTCAGTAAAGAGACAATATTTTGACAAATGTAATTTTGTACTGACTGGCAGGCAAAGTTTAGAATATTCACACCTTTCTTGGTTGTTTAAAGGCAAGATACAGCAGAGCTATTGTTCAATCACTACATCAGGCCTGTGTTCCTCCCCTCTGCTCTTTCCTCTTTCCTTCAGAAACTTCTGCCTGAGCTGATTGCAGGCAACATCAGACCTTTCTCCACTGAAGCTCAAGCTGAAAACCTGCTGGGAAGAAAGGCTCCACTTTTCTTCTAGCAAGGAACGATGCGATATTTCTATAGATGTACACCTGCCTACAGCTCTGTAAATTACTGCAGGAAGAGGAGCTGGCTACCACTTGGCCTTTGAGGACAACACAGCAATATTCTGTGCCAGATGCTAGGCTATTGGCAGGGCACACTGTGTGGCAGTAAGCAAATGGTGCCAGAGAGATACAGTTGTCCGTAAACCAGAGATGCAACCTCACCTGGTCATCCTGTCTCCAAAAGTTTTACACAATGGAAGGGCTCAAAACTTTCCAAGGAGTGAATAGTTAGAGACTCTTTAAGTCTGTTAGGGGGGCATGATGGTAAGAAATTTAAAACAGTTTTACAAAATGCAGATAAGGAGTTCACATTTTCTCAAGTTTCCCTTACTGTGAAAGAGATGGAAAATGTCTGTTAAGTCATTATTCTATTATAGTTGGCAAGGATCTTCATGAAATTCAATCTTTGACTTCCTTGCCTTTAGTCAAATGAAATTGCCTTTCATTAGGACTGAGGTACCTAGAATTTTGTACAAAAGTTCTACTAGGACTTATAAGTATACATTAGAATAGTGCCTATGTATTCTATAGGCATTGTCTAGAAAAGGAAATCATGCTGGCGGGTTGGAGAATTTCTGTGCTCAAGAGCCAGAAAGCTTCATTTCCAAGAAACGTGCTTGTTTTACTTCCAATCAGTGTCATTTCAGAGGAATCACACTGCTACCAAAGCTGATACAATAAGCTCTCAGAACTCCTTACACCATACTCCATTTCATGATGAAGACATTAATCCACTGTGTGATACAATGCAGACATCCGTCCCATTCTCTTTTAGACTTCTCCTTGATCAAAGTATAGGGAACCTGCTTTGGCAGGGGGGTTGGACTCAATGATCTCTGGAGGTCTCTTCCAAACCCTGTGATTCTGTGAAAATAAAGTGAAGATAAAAGAGAGCACTGCTTCAATCTGCTGTGTTATCATTCAGTGAACGGTAGAATAGAGCAAGAAAGTTTCAGCTGCTAAGCAAGCATGGTTTATGGCTTTCACAATAATTCTGTAATACTAATGAAGTTTGAATAAACTTCCCTAATGAAAACTAAACTCAAATATACTGTCAATAAGTGGCAAATTACTTATAGTACCTTCATCATAGAATCATTTGAATTGGAAAGCACCCTTAAAGGTCATCTAGTTTAACGCCCCTGCAATGGACAGGGGGCATATACAACTAGACCATGTTGCTCAGAGCCCCATCCAGGCTGAACTGGGGATGTGGCATCCATCATCTCTGGGCAGCCTGTGAAAGTGCCTCATCACCCACACTGTAAAAAAGCTTCTTCCTTAATCTTCTCTCTTTAAGTATGAGACCATTTCCCCTTGTCTTACCATAACAGCCATGTCTGCTTCTTTCCTGTAGTCCCCCTTTAGATACTGAAAGGCCACAATCAGGTCACCTCAGAGCCTTCTTTTCTCCAGCCTGAACAGCCCCAGCTCTCTCAGCCTGTCCTCATAGAAGAGGTGTTCCACTCTGTGGATCACTTTTGTGGCTGTGCTCCTACAGGTCCATGTCTCTCCTGTACTGAGGACTCTGTACCTGGATGCAGTAGTCCAGGCGAGGCCTCACCAGCACAAAGCAGAGGGGCAGGATCTCCTCCCTTGTCCTGCTGCCCACGTTCCTTTTGATGCAGCCCAGGATATGGTTGGCCTGCTGGGCTGTGAGGACACATTAATGGCTCATGTCCAGCCTGCCATCCACTGGCATCCCAGGTCCTTTTTGTAAGGGCCATTATCCAACAACTTGGTGAGAAAAAAAATGGAGTATTTTGTTCTGAAGACTGACGCAAGCAACACCATATACAAAATTGATCATGGCAGCTTTAGTAAAACAAGTTCTATAGTGATTAATTTTAACCTTAACTTCTTAAGGCAAGAAAAATTATAGATTATAAGTACTTGACAGAATTTTCTGAGTTCACAATATACATGGTTAAGTACACATTCTCCCTCACAAACTTTAACCTCTAAAAGACTCTAACCCCTTTAACTTCTAAAAGACTTCATTGGGAAGTCTTCAAAAATTTGCCAGGATTAGTATTCCCAGTATAAGACCTGACCAAATATACATCAGAATTTTTGAAAAGCAACAAGTGACATACAAAGACATAATTGTACTTTGCTCAGCCTTGAAAGTCCTCAGTACTGTGTAAATAAATCTAATCATCCTCCACTCTTCTGACCTCAGATTTGAGATAAAGTTCATATGGATATTTATTCTGGCATTATGAAAGTTGTAAAAAAGACCTATACTTCAGGGCTAAAAATCAAACAACATTACTAAAAACAAAAGCCAAAATTATTGTGTCAAGCTTGGAAGAATCACACTCACAACATATGTATTTATGTTAATAACAGAACACTAACATTAAAATCCCTGTATTGGGTTACTTAATGCAGTGTACTCTAATAGTGAAACTTTGACACTAGCTAGCAGCATTAATACATGGCATCAGGAAGAAAAGTGCTCCTGAACAAAGTTTGTGTGCTAAATTTGACAGAGAACCTAAAATTCACGAGCACTGGGAAAAGCTGCTGTCGATGGGAAAAAAAATTTGGGGAATCTTGGAAGAAAGTAGAGGCTCATGGAAAAAAGGCCCGTTTTATGTTGATGTTAACAGTATGGTTAAGAGGAATCTTGATACTATTCAGAAATGCTGGGATGGAGAGTGTTCATTATCATACAAAGGGCTTCCATGGCTCAGTGCCCAGAGGTGAAGCTCACAGAGATGAAGTTCACAGCACAGATCAGAGGCAAGTTTTAAAGTGAGTTCAACTGTTCGTATTATTTACACAGAGATATTGTATTTTAATTTCAGAACGTTGTGTTTTTACAGTATGTTACAGCCTACGTAAATTAGCATTCTTGAAGCATACTTGAAATTTCTTGATGACACTGCAAGGCCTCTGTTAAACAGATACTAAAGAAAAAAGTAAACAAAATTGGAGTTTGCCCAGATTTTACTGTAACTGATTTTTTGTTTATTCTATTTTCAAAGCTCAGGACTAGAAGTTCTGTTCCTGCAGTCACCACCAGGGATGAACAGATTTGGAATCCATACAGGCCTGTTTGATTTCCTAACCACCCCTCACATTCCTCACTCTAAAACCACATATGGCAAATGAAAAAAATGTTAGATATCAAGTCAAGCGGCTGTACAGACTCTTCAGAGGAGAGATAACATTCCTAACCTCATTTTCTTCTTATCAGACCATCAGCAGTTCTAGCACAGTGCCCAGTACAGTGGCATCCCCACTATGCATGGAAGTGGTATAACTTTACGCACCCATGACTCAAAAGTGGTGGTGCCAGGCACACTTCATGAGACTCTAATTACTTCCAGTCAGAAATGTCATGGAGCTGAAGTAATGCTAGAACTGGTGGGAAAACATACTGAAGAACATATTTTCCAGGTGCTGTTGTTTAATTCTGGCAGCAGCTAAGCACCACACAACCATTCATTCACTCTTCCCAGGTTGGAAGAGGGAAAGAGCCCTGCTGCTGTGCCTAGCTGTGACCCATCCAGGAAACCCCCATGTTGAGGGTCCATGTGGCATTTCATGTATCTTGCAATCATTTAGGTAAAGCATGTTATCAACACCATCCTTATGAAGTGGAAAATTCACCATCCTTTACAGAAAGCAGATGGGTTTAGAAAAGTAAAGGAAATTAAGGCCAAGCTGTAGGTACAGAAGAGCACAATTTTTAAGTTCTTCAGTTCTAAAAATAAGCAGCTAAACAGTGTGACCATAACATGAATCATCTAAATGCCCTTCTAACCACAATTTCCAGAGTTACTTATGACAAATTCGGTAAGTTCAACAAAGACAAAAGCAGAACAAACAGATGACACTATGTTTCAGCTCTGGGTACTACCAAACTTGCTGTACAATCGAAGAGGACCTGTTTCATTCTCCCTTAAAGATCGGCACTTCAGATAAGGAAGTGCTGTATCCACAAGCGTAATCGTCCTCCCTTTACTTACAGCTATACCTCTCACAGGGAACAACCATCAAAATGGCAAGGCTAGTCACCTTGTAATTAAAATGGATGTTTCATACTACTCACAAACGTGAGTAGTACAGAGGAAAATCCTTCCAGACTGATGATGTACTCTAAGTTTTCCAGGTGGGAGACTACAGTATTTGCAAGTTGTTTATGTGCAAATTAAATGACTTGATTAGAAAAGTAATATTTAGCAGGATTTAGTGCTATGATCTACCTACAGAATAGGAAATATTCTTTTGCTGATTCAAAAATTAATTGCAGGAGATAGAAAAGCACCAATGTAAAAACACTCAGATCATACAGTATATGTTAAGAATGTGTTGAGAAAGGAATATACAAACTATGAACTACTACACGTGCCCTGTTCTCTAGCCGCATGTTCCCAGTCCTCTTCTACCACCATCTTGCAGTAGCGTGTTTGCATCTGGCAGCAATTTAGACCACAGTAAAATACAAGTGATATTTTCTCTTTTTTCAGCCAGATTATTTTTTGATTGATGTGACACCAAGAAATCACCTGAGTGCTATTGTTGTAAATGAGGAGACTGTAGTATTGCTGGTTTAGATAAACTTAGGCCAACTTGAAACCACACCCTGTGGCTGACATCCCAGCCACAGACAACATTTCCACTGTATGCAATCTCAGCTGCCAATCTCCATTTGATTCCATAGCTGCTTGTCTTTGCACCAGCACTGATTTTCATCTGATGGAAAAACTAACCTACCATAAGAGTTCTTGGAGGGGAATAACGAACATGTTGCATACTGCTTTCTTGGCAAAGTTCACTGTGGCACACAAAGACATATTGGAAAGCAGTGAGAAGTACACTACTGAGCAGCACCCAGTTCAACACATTGTGATCCTGAAGGGATCTGCCCAGCAGTGCTATTCAAAGAAAGTATTTAACTTTAGAGGGAAATGTCACGGACTCCCATTGAAGGTTTTCCTTCCATAATAAAACAATCAGAAACTTCCTAGCTATAAGCAATGTAATCCTTAAGTTCCCACAAGGAAAGTATTTCAGAGCATTTGCTGGTCTGCTATAGAAAAACAAAGCATGAAACCAGTGATAAATGGCACTGTTTTACACTACATGTGTACTTATTGTATGATAGTACAATGTTCAAAGAGGAAATACCTCTGGCAGAGTGCCCTAAGAAAACATAACATTAGTAGCAGAGTCATGGCAGAATTATACAAAGCAGAGCTCTAAACGCAACATGCATGATCTTCTTGGAAATTTCCTTCATTCCAGGTCACCATGAAAGGTCACAAAAGTATAAAACAAAGCATTACCTTATAAAGCAAGTTGTTCAGCACAATAAAAAACCTGAAATATGTTACGAGCTTTAGTGGTTGATGATAGAGTAGATGAAGTACCTTCCAGATAAATGTAGAGCAATCCTAAATTCATATTCACGATTGTATAGGATCTGAACTCAAAATTTCTACTATTTCTATTTCAGTAACAAGATCAGGGGTTACAGCTTTCTGAAAATCTTGTCCTGGTTGCATAGGAAAGCGTCCAAATAAGTTTTAAATATCTCTAGAGACAGAGACTCCTCAAGCTTCCTGAGCAACCTGTTCCTGTAGCCTATCACTCTTACCATAAAGAAGCTTCCACATGTTTGTACGGAATTTCTTATGTTCCATTTTGTGTCCATTATCCCCTTTTCTTTTTGTTGAAAAGAGCCAGGCCTCACCCCGTTGACTGCACCCATTAGATATTTAAAAGCATTGGTGAGTTCCCCTCTCAGTCTTCTCCCGACTGAACAGCCCCACATCATTCAGCCTTTCCTCATAAAGGAGGTGCTCCATGTCCCTCATCATCTTTGTGGTCCTCCACTGGACTCTCTCTACAAGCTCCCTATCATTCTTCAACTGAGGAGCCCAGAACAGGACACAGTACTCCAGATATAGCCTCACCAGGACAGAATAGAAAGGAAAAATAACCTCCCTTGACCTGCTGGCCACACTCTTTTTAATACACTGCAGGATACCATTGATATCTTGGCTACAAGGAAGGCTCATGGCCAACCTGTTGTCCACCAAGACACCCAGGTCCTTTTCTGCAGAGTTCCTCTCCAGCAGGTCAGCCACTAACCCGTACTGATGTACGCAGTTACTCCTCCCCAGGTGTAGGATTCTGTATTTGCCCTTGTTGAACCTCACCAGGTTCCTCTCTGCCCAAATATACAGTCAGTTCAGGTCTTGTTGAATGGTAGCACAGCCTTCCAGTGCATCAGCAATTCTCCCAGTTTTCTATCATCACTGCTGAAGGTGGACTCTATCCTTTCATCCATGTCACTGATGCAGATAATGAAAAAGACTGTATCCAGTACCAACCCCTGGGGAACATTGCTAGTTAGAAGCTTCCAACTAGACTCTCCTCCTGATCACAACTGTCTGAGTTCTGCCAATCAGACAGTTGTCAACCCACCTACTGATCACTTGTTGTCCCCACATACAAGCTTAGAAAGTATAGGATAGACAATTCCATACCAGGATGTTATCTAAAATTGTAAATGGATTCAGGAAGACCCAGACAAATTTATAATCACAATTTTAGCATAGAACAGACCTGGTTACTTCAGGTAAGTATCACTTACTTTTACCCAGGTATCCACTGCTAATTTTTGTCACAGCCAAAAAGTTAGATGGAGCTTTAGTACGAATCAGCATATGTTCTTATATTCTTAAGGAGATCCTGAATCAGATGGAAGAGTCTGACTCCATGTGGTCAATCCAATTTCACCTGTGATTAAAGAATAAATTTTTTTTTGCAACAATTATCATTATGCAACAGTAAAATAATGAATGTAATTTCAATTTTAGAGCATTAGACACAGTTTCAAGCCCGAGGCAAACATGACCACAATAAAGAGTGTTGTCTGAATGATTCTGTAATTTTAAGAATATCCTTTATAACCACAGGATAAATTTGATTCAATGCAGGTTATTTAATTAAGTCTCCAAACAAGAGAGGTTAATCACAATGGTATATTTTCTCCTCCAAGAATAGTCACAATGGAAAACATTCAGTAAAGTATGTTCAGAGGAAGCCATGTTCAGGCCAAAAGTCCTTTATTACTTCTCTTCAACAGTGGCAATCAACAGATGCCACTGAAGAGTGAGAATAGCACAAGCACGAAGGATTGTTACTTCAAATATTCCAAGCTTGCACATATAGCTCAGGGTCTGAGGTATGAGGTGATTTGTCCAATAATCACCCCTGCATAAATTTTTCCTCAGAATACATAGTCCCTTTTAACTCACATAGATTTTAGTATTCACAGTATCATTTGCGTGTCTTCATCCTTACAAACTGAACATTATATCCTCAGTAAATCATCTCACTTGACTGCTCAAACTCTCTCGTTTCCCCTCCCAGCCATTTCAGCAGCACAATTTTGAGCATGAACAACCCAGATTTCTGTGACCTGTCCCCATTGCTGTAACTGGCCTTCTATTTCTGTCACTTACTTCCTGTCATATAGTCATCCATTACCCCAAGGCTGTTTGGAATCCCAAGAATCTCCAAAGGAAACAAACCTGAATGTATCAACCAGACACACTATGTCTTCACACATAGAGTCTCAAATATTCACTTGCTTAGTGTATTCTTGGTAAGAAAAAAAATTATGAGTACAAATGTCATGCTACTGTCCATCACTGGTTATCTGTTAATATTTGTATTGACAACATTTCCACAAGTCCATATCTGCTGCAAAAATCAGACATACTCTCTAAGAAATGTCGTCCCTGTCCAAAGGAATCTAACATGAATCTACAATTTAGAATATAGGTGAAGCTTATGTAAAGAATTCATTTCTCAGGAGTGGTCTCGTCCTCTCAGTGTTTCTTTAATGCTATGAGCACCATTTGGTTCCACAGCCTCTGTGGTATGTTTCCCACTCTTATTTCTAAATAAGAAATATTTAGCATTCATTTGAATTTTTTTGCTCATTGTTTCTTGAAATCTATTTTGACATGCACAATTGCGTTTAGGATAGTAAATTCTCTCAGTTTAATTACATTTCTCTTTTCCTCATTTGAACACAATTATTGGAATGAGAAGATATCTCATTGTAATCTCCTGATTGCGCTGATTAAATATACCTGCTTGTTATTTACCCTTATTCAGCAAGGTGGTACACACGACTGCCTGGCTTCCAGTATGCTGTCCTTCAGTAACCAGCCTATGCCTCCCTTTATGTTTAACTGAGTTATCATATATTTCCCATTTCTGAAGTTCTGCACTAAGCAAGTGGTGATGGTGCAGGATGGACTTTCTGTATCTGTCAGTATGATGAATTTATATTTAGGTCTCTGTTATAGATTAACATTGTCCATGTCTACACAGGAATGAATTAAGAGTTACAGGTTAGGACTCACTGGGTTTTAAAGGAGTAATTTCTAAGGGTATCTCAAGACTGCTTAAAAATGGGTGATGTGATTACGACCCACTCAAGGACTTTGGCCTGATGAAAATCAGATGTACTGAAAATTTATAGTAGGAGTGATTTCCACAATGGACTAACATTAAAACTATTGTAAACCTTCAAGCTAAAGTATAGTTTATGTAATTAAGAACAATATCCTCTTGCCATTTACATTGTGGTGTCATTTTTAAACTACAAAAACAATTCTCTCTCTATTAATATTAGTATACATGTTATTTGAAGCACGTCAACCACAATTTTAATTAGTAAAAATAAACGGAGACACTAAAAAATATACAGTAATCTGTCAGAAAGCTGAGACATTAAGCATTCTTTACCCCTTATTTAAGCTGGGACTTTACTAAATCCCTACAAGCTGTCTAGATCTTGTGGTGCGCCTGCAAGACATGGTAGTTTGAAAAGATCAAAATAACTTTTATGTGAACCATTTTTTAACAAGAGATATTTTTTCAAGACTTCTCTTTTTCAAAGTTGAACCCTGTGAGGAAAATGAAGGAATTCTAATTTATTTCCCACAGAGAGCATTAGTCTTGTGATTCAAATAGAGCTTTGTCTTTAGTAATAAATAAATAAATAAATAGAAAAATTTGGCTCAATTTGCATGATGGTTGGAGAAATAATTAGTCTTCTAAAAATGCCTAGGATGTCTACAGTAGGTTCTTCTAATAGTTTTCAATCACTATTTCTACAGGAAAACCTGTAGAGTCATGAAAGGAAAAAAAATAAATCACTGTATGCTCTATTTAGAAAATATGATCACATATCCAAATTAGATTATCATGTTAAAATAGAAGACGTAACAATATTTCTGGGGTTGGCGGAAGAGAACTTGATTTTACAGATTTAATATTCTTCATGCGCAGTATTCTTTTATAGCATTTTTCAAATCTTATAAATGAAAATCCTAGCAGTACCAATAAGCGGACCTGGAATTTTCATATCACAGCACAGACCTCAGTGCCTTTCACAACAGAATGCTCTTCTCTGTTCAGGTAGATCACTGGAAGAGATACACATGGCTGTTGCCAAAACATTTCACAAAGAAGAGCAGCATAATTCTATTGCTAGTTTCTCATATTCCCTCTTGCCTTCTTTCTCCTAATCTACCTTGTAGGCTACCCTTGTCTGCTTGCTCATGCCCACATCTTCCCTTGTCCCTTCCTTTACTGTTCTTTCACCCCACTCTGATCCCTGTCACTCCCCAGTTCTTTCCTCTGTTTTTTTTTCCTTGTCTCCTCTATTTTATCTAATTTGCTTTATTTTTATGGAAAAAAATATGGAAATTTTATTTTTCTCTGGTATCAGACATAGAAACAACTGCATTAATTAAGCCAATGCTTAAAGAACTTTTCTTATATACTCAAAAGAAGTTCAATCTCAGTAGCATTTGGCAAAGATGAACATTTGCTAAATAGGAGCTTATATAAAACCCTGGCTACTAAACTGTCAGTAGCACTTAACTAACCCATTTCCAGTGCCAGAAAAGCCTGTAATAAAGAAGACCCTCTATGTTTAGCCTGAGATCCAGTCACTAAAAATGAATTCAAGGAGCTGCATTACCACCTCTATAAACCATCTCTCCTGGCTCCTCCATCACATCCAGTGACATCTGTGTGATTCATTATTTCCCATGTAGAAAGTGGCAAATCAATGTTTTTTTCTGAAAGGTAATTCCAGAAAGCACGGACAAACAGAGGAGCCCCCATTTCATTTTGTTGTATATTGTTCTGCTTCCCTGAAAAGCCTTGCAAACCCAAAGCTAATGAATGACAGTTGAACACGTGGGTAAGAGAACCCTCAGTTGATTGTTTTTTTCTATGAATCAAGCCCTGCATCACACTGAATATTGCAGAGTCAAAATAATCATGGGCATTCATCACTATGGGAGGGAGGAATAATGCAGACTAACACTGTCTTGAAAAAACTTACTTTGAGAGCAAACACGTGACCAATCACATTATTACCCTTTATTAATTTCTCTCATAACCTCTGGCAATCCGAATACTTCACATTCCTTTCTCCTGACATCTGTATCCATATGCCCAACTTGATTTTAACACCAAAACACTCCACCTGTGTAAGTAAACTTCACTGTCAGCATTGCTTCTGCACTCACCAAAACTCATTGCCCACTGGAACTCTGATTTTGGCTCTTTCCTACTGACCCAAACAGCACAACCAAAAATAAGAAATATCTCACAGCCACCTATAAAACCTTCTGACTTCTAGTTTCCTGCTGAAAACTGCCCTGCTCACTCATTATTTCATTGTATTTTCTTCACTGACTCCAAATAGCCATCAAACTCCCCATTTCTGTAATTTGGCCATTGGTTTAAAACTGAAGGACAAACAAGCAGATGTGAAAAGGTTTACTTCTGCACTCTGTTTATGCTGAACAGTACAGTCTGCCTAAAGTATCGTACATGGCACGGTCAGAATAATGAACATCAGCATCTCAGTTATTCCAAATCTGTTCCCATCATGTGAATACATTTTCTGTCTGAGTGAGTAAGTTTTCACTGCAAAGTTAAAATCTTTCCATATTACACTGACAAACACAATTTAAATATTTTATTTGGGTCAGGATCTTAAAGTGTCAGCTTCTTTTGCTTGAGATGTATTCTTTGGACTCTCTCCAGTTAATATTTAAATAAGTGTTTTTACCAGCACTTAACCTGAATAACAACTGCAAGCTAAAAGAACTTGTCGGGAACAAAAATGCAGACTGTGCAAGCAAATCCACAACTTTCACCCGTATTTGCAAGACAAAAATAGCTACTCTGAAGACCGCTGGAACTGTTCCATGAAAAATGGGGTATTTTTACTGTTCTAAAATTCACACTTAATCTCAGACATTGAATTTCCCTGGGTAGACTTTACCTTTTAGAAGTTCCATAGATAAGAACATCAAAGCTAGCAAACTTGAACAGGAAAAGAGGCTTCACAGACAGGGCTGAAGTACTCAGCAGACAAATGAATTCAGCGTAATATTCAAGTGTGCCCCAGATAGAAGTACTTGAAGTAGGATACAACTCCATTCTCCAGCTCTTATGGACATGACTATGGTTATTACCTCATTGGTCATACATCAGAGACTATAGCTCTTTTGTCTTCCACACGACAGATTTTTAGAAGCCAAAAAAGGTCATACAAGTAGCAAAAACAGCAAACAAAACAAAACAAAAACTGTGTTTTTCCTCTAGGGAAACATATTCATGACTCTAGTTCTGAGCTGAGTGAGTGATGAAAAAAAAAAAAGCAGGATCAACGCTTATTACAATTCAGTCTTACCAGGTATACTGGCACCTCTTATTCTGTGCAATTGTTCGGTCAACATGGAGTCCTAAGTAAATTTTTCAAAATGCAACTGCTAAATATTACAGATTTTTGCTATGTGTTCAAAGCTCTTCATGTAGATCTACAGACCACCTCATTATATCCCAAGTAATGATCGTCCTATATAGCAAAATCGTTCTCCTTATAATGAAAGACCTTCTCAAGTGCCTAAATCTACTGTTCTCAGCACTAGGCAGGATTCACAGAAGTGGTTAAAGAGACTTATTGAAAGCTTCCAAATTTTTCTGCTGACACTGGAATGAAAATTCCCCTGAATATTAATATGCAAAAGCCATAGCAGATAATGTCTAGCCTTTATTCATTTAGCCTGGGTCACTTATATACCTCCTAACTCAATTGTTTTGTTTTTAGAGGAGTATTTAAGCAACCTCCTACCCTACACACTCAAAACATAATATCTTCTGTCCTAAGTCAACAGCTGACTAGCTTCTGCTGCTGTATCTGATCTCAGTTCTTGTCATTCTTCCTTTACTTCTTTCATGAAGACCGCTTCCACACAGATTCATCATTCCTCACACCATCACCATCTCCATTGCGCTTCTCTGTCTTTGGGCTCTGTTAGCATCAGGAAGGCCAAAGGTTATTTCTCATTAGAGAGGTATGGATATACCTCAGTTTTCAGCTCATTCTTTGTCCATTCCTTGCCCTTAGCAAGTAAGATATAAGTTTGTGCCCTTTATATGATTTTCATCAAATTAAACTGTGATGTACCTCATGACATGGTATGAAATCCATTGTAGGGCAACATTTCTAATTCTCTAGCAAATCTGATATTGGAAAACTTCCCAAGGAATTGGATGCTTTGAGAAATAAATCAACCAGCAAACTTCACTTAGACTATTTTCCTATAAAAATGAATAGATTTCACTTATTAAATCTAGATTGCCTGCATGAATGTCACCATCTTAATAAGAAAACTATATCTGGCAAAGCAGACTACACACTGCTGGAGCTGCTATATCTCAGTGAAATGTGAAAAGCTTTGTATTCATGAAAATGCCATCAGAAAGGGTGCTGGTCTCTTATTATTTGGTCTAACAACTGAAGGAAACCAAAGACCAAGGCAGTATTTTTTTTCTTAAAGTGGCTCTTACACAGATTGTGATGGGAGTATTTTGTGAAAGACACTCTCACATCTTAGTTGAAATCAGGTCCAGTCAGGGAAGGAAGCTTTTGCTTCCTTTTGCTGCTGATTAAGAGTCTAGGGCTTAAAGGGCAATTCCAGACAAGGAAGGAGATCTTTATCACTACTCTTGGAATAGTTCCCACTGTTGTACTCATTTTTTTTTCCTCACTTAATCCCAATTTACAGCTGAAAAACATAGTTCAGTGAATTGTACCAGAATACCAGCTGTTACGCAAAGATGCGAGATCACTCAACATTGTTATGTTTATAGTACTTACAAAGGTTTCTAATAATATTACATGGTTTCAATCAGTAAATTGTGTTTAAGAACTATCACAGCTGTTTTCTGAGTAGCTAAAGTAGATCAGCCTGTAAGAAAGCAGCAGAGAAAATGCCTCTTCTAAGAGTATAGTGTGGGCTGAAGCCATCTGTTGAGTATTATAAATCACCTTCACCTCCCTGCAATGTTCACAGACTCCAGTCCATATTGGAGAGATGTCTTGCCATGTACAGGAGTAGAACTTAGGATCAACTCTCAGCATTCAGATATAGTACATCTCTTTAAGCAATCAAGAAAGCCACATGAACAAGGTTTCATTTCCCAGGCAAGTTGCAGGATAGCAGAAACAAAGATACTAAAAAACATTCTAAGCAGCATGCAAGCATAGCATCTTATTTTCCATTCACATACGCACAGTTTCTACAACGAGGAAATAATAGCAATATAATATAGTTCTGTATTACCTTCATTAAACAATTCTAGCATTACTCTGATCCTACTGTTCAGCATACCCTTTCCACAGGTTTAGGTTTATGTAAGAATTCTCAATAAACAGTCCTTTTTTGGGAAGGATCTGTCTTTGCTTTGAATGCAAGCAGAAGTAAAGTAAACCAAGGAGTCAGTGGGAACTAATATTATCCACTGTTTCATCTGTAGTCTTGACTTTAAGTTAGTGTGGGATTTCTCATTTTAACATCCCTTTTAAAAATGTATATGATGAGTTTATCAGGGTTCTATAAAATTGGCCAGAGTCACAGAGCTCAAGAACTCTGAGAAAAAACAAAAGGAGCTGGTCTTCTGTTATATAATGAAGGGGAGAATAGAGGGTGATCAAATAACAATTTATGACTATGTGAAGGTAAGGTACAAAGATAATAAGTCAGAATTCTCTGGATAACATTCAAAACAAGGGGCAAAGGACATGTGGTTTGATTTGGAAGGTTCAGCTTGAAAATTAGGAAGAACTTCTTCACTAGAGAATAGTGCAGTGCTGAAAGTAGCTAGGCAGACAGTGGTTGGACTTTCCTATCTTGGACACTTACAATGCTGAATTAAGCAAGGCCATAGCTCCGCTCTTGGTGATAGTCAGTGATAGCTGGTGATGGATGTAGCGATACAGTGAAAGTGATAGCTCTTGTTTTAAATAGAGTGTTGGAGTAAATTACCTCCAGATGCCCATTCCAGCCAATACTTCTTTGATTGTATGAGAATTTCTGCAATGAGAAGTGACAAATGATGCAGCTGAGGCTTCCTGAGCGCCCACAGCCCAGACCTACTCTGTTACTTTAATTATCGCTGAAGAAAAAAAAGCAAGTACTTGAACACCATGGGAAGGTTCACACAGTTAGGTTCACTCAAGGGTGACAGCGTTGTAGTCTCATTCCAACTCAATCCATAAGAAATAGATAGTAGCATGGTTTCTTTAGCTTTAAAGCCCTCCTGCAACCAACTTAATATTTGAATATTTGATTATTTCTTAATTGTCCTGTATTATACTTTATAAGTTACATTATACTGTATTATACTTTATAAGTTTTAGAAGATATTTTCCCTCGTAAGTTTCGCTCTAGCTTGTGCAGTTTGAGAATGACTGCCATACCACGATACAGGAATCTGAGGTTCTCTTCACAGCCCTCTATTTGGCAGTGACTCATGGAACCGAGCTTCTGAGATACAGGGACCCAGGTCACAAAGAAGAATAAGACTTATGTAATACTCTTATCAAATGACAGCTTCAGGGAAGGGAACTGAAAAAGGTGAACGGGAAAAAAAATCTGTTACACTTTGTTTGCCATTTTGTATTTTATAGGTATACAGTGATTGTCAACCTGACCAAGCCCTGCACTATGACATCCGTCATCCTCATTGATTTGCCTTGCCTACCTCTGAAGGTTATATCTCAATAAAAATTTTGGCCATAAACAACCTTGCTGCTCTATGACAGATAGCAACACAGTTTATGCCAAAGATAGTACAGGACCTGTTCTTCCTTGAGAAATTCTCAGTCACAGAAATACAGGAACAAAGCATTCGTCAAAGAATGAAGGCATCTCAATGCATCAAGGAAGAAACAACACAGCAACAACTAAAGCTCATGTTCAGCCTTCCACCATTGCTAATTAGGTTAAAAAAAGCTGTCAAAGCTGAAAATTGCATAATCCTTATATTTTTAGAATATATTTCTGCTTATTCAAACCTGTCTGTATGAACTTGCCATCAGATCACAATTTTACCTATACCTTTTTACTAACTTCAGCTACCAAATCAAAGCACTGAGAATTAAGACCCTGCTACCATGTGATCTCTTAGAAGCACTGACCAGTTTCACAGAAACACAAATGTAAATAGTTAGCAAAACCAAAACTCATCTTGATGATGAAGAGGTTATCTTTTATTCCACAATGCTAAACTACTTAGTTCTCAAGTTGCAGCTTGTTGGCTGCACTGCACAAAAAATATTTGTCCAGCCTGTCAAAGCTCGGGCTACTGCAATTACTTTCCTTTTTTCTCCATAGCTGTTCACAAGTCATTCTTCTATGCATAGATTTGGGCTTAAATGGGGCTCTATGTAGCTGAAGATCTGGGGCAAGGACAGTTGTTATCTCTGCTGACCATTAATTATCAAGGCTTCACCAGGCTTCCAAAAATGCCTGTTCTAGGCAGTAAAAAAAAAAAAAAAATTCTCTCAGATATCCTAAGATCTAGATAACAGTGTCTTGGTGATTACTCCTTCACCAACTCCTACTGTATGTTAAAAACAAACAAAAAAAAAACAGCAGAAAACGTTTGCAGTTGATGGTTTTAGCTTTGAATTATAACAGGGACTCCTAATTTGTTTTTTTGTTTGTTTATTTTGCTTTTTTGTTTTGTATTTTTAAATCAGGAGTGACTAGTAGGGAGTGAAAGGGCAATTAAAAGCATGAAAGCCTAGACTTAATGTTTCAGCAGGTAAAACATTAACTGGTAAGCTGGGGACAGGTGACAGACTCTAGAATTTAAACATACCTTATAGCAGCCAGCCTATCAAAAATTATAACGAGAGCTAGCTAGCAGCCACGTAGTTTCCCCTACTACGTGCTCAGGTTTCTGAAATCCTGTATATCCCCATCCACCACCTCTCCAAGCTCTCTTGGTGGCTTTTTTGTTTGTTTACTTTTTCATTGAGGAGTGGTGGTAGGAACCAACAACAAACTCAGGATGTTAAATAATCCACTCTTTCTACACCACTTAAAATGGGATTGAAAATTCTCCTATACAGCTGTAGAATGCAATTACCTAACTACATTTCCAGATAAGTAGGCAGTACTGAGACCAAGCATGATAGGAAATATTTTGCTAATGTGCTATCAGACACAGTCAAAAGGGTGATGAGCGTTCTTTGTCATAGTACCTAAGACAAGGTATATACTAAAGATGGTCCTCCCATTATGGAATCAATTTCAAATGCAACATCATTATCTTGTGATAATTTCTGTCTGGTTTTGTGTTAAAATACAATTTTCCTCAGAAGATAGTAACAACTCCAACACCTTCATCCAAACCTTTTTAGCAGTGAATTAATAATGAACAAGAAATTGTAAACTTGACTAATGTTATTTTTGGTCTTCATCTTGAGATATGATTTATGCAGTTATGTAACAGCTCAGTTTTTCAACGTATGAGTTCAACACTTCATTTTATTGTGTTAAAAAGATGTAAAATTAAAGCCTTTGTACAGAAAGAATGCCAAATCAAAACAACAACAAAAATCCCACACCACAAACCTTAAATCATAAGTTCCAGGTTGAGTCATAGACAAGAAAAAAGTACTTGATCAGTTTGTGGCAGCAGAAGATAATTTCATTTAAAAGGTATGAAGTTTAATTTTTCAGATTCTCTCACCAATATTTGTTTTCTTTTATTAATTCCATTAGGCTTCAACACTGCAAAAAGACACCAGGAGAAAGGAAGTAAATGGAAAGAGAGGAAGTCTTAATATTCACAACATAACATACAAAGAGCTTATACAAAGCAGACTAACAATCTGTATGTTTGATCTCTAACCACTTTTAAATTTATTCCTGAGAATGTAATTTCCATAAAAGGCCTTGTTTTGTTTCAGAATCAAAACTTGAATTTACACACAGTTCAAGAATGCTTGCATACGCACTAAGTTTAGGACTATAACATCAATGAAGGGCATGTTAATTTAAGAGAGATAAAAGGACAAGACTGTACAAAAATCCAGGGTAGTCTGGGTAAGAAAGTACATAGTGCTGGGGGAAGGAGGGGAGTGAAAATCTTGCTTGCTTAAGTCATGCTTAACCACACTTTGCAGAGGGAATATTATTACTTGCAGGGTTAAAGGTATGGTGCAAGATTCAAACAAGTAAATGATGAATTCATAGATTCTCTGCAACTCCAGTAAAGCAAAAATGTTGTCCAAAGGGAATATCAAGTGACTGCTGGAAGTCTGGAAGGTGTTTTCCAGGGCTGTTTATATTGGACTGCACAGTGATGAAAGCTATTTTTGTGTTAGGATTGTGTCAAAGCCATTAGGGGAATTTATCACGCTAAATCCAGAATTAGAAAATTTGCATAGCATGGGGGAAAAAAAGTGGGGGAGGACTGCAGAGTCTCCTGTCCTGGCAATTCTGCTAGTACGTGAATTAATACATAGAGTAACATCTCACAAAATGAAGGAAAATAGTTTTTCTGAGAAGGAAAACATCTTAGAGTCTCAAAGCATGTACAATTCACCTTTTTGAATACATATTTCTGAGGTAATGTGCAAATTCATGAAAATCCAGACATCTTTATTCATTAAGAATTTAAAAATATAAATAGGATGGTCTTAGTTCTTCTTAGCAAGACAAGAAACTCCTCTTAGCTGTCTTGCTTGTTTCTCAGTAGCTCTGATCTTGCTCAAGAAGAAAACAAAAACAAATATCAGCCCCTGGCTTGTCCTTTCTTAAGAACCAGTGGAGTGAGAACCAGCACTACTGAAGTTTAATTTCTTACAGGTGTGCTCCTGGCACTCCTAGCTCCGAGTTTTTCTTTTGAATGGGGTTTCTGATCTTCTATAAGGAAACAAAAAATATAAAGCAAGCATCCAAGAAGAATCTCCTGAGTCACTTTTCTGATTGTTGTTATAGTCTTGATCATCTCTAGTAAGTTTGGTTGAAGTCTGACAAAGAATGAAAAGAGAACAGGGACACAGCTGGCTGGGAACAGCGTAATCATCTATGCCTTATTCTTTCAGGGAGCTAGACAAAGCACACTTTCAGCAGACAATACATTGAGGTACAATTTGTCACTACGGAGTGAAATAGTCATGGGAGACCTGAACTGGTAGAGTGACAGAAGGAATTACATGACTCCATGTGATCTGTGATGTCAGCAGTCATTTGATTTAATCTACCTGTCTTTATCTAACATTGGTAACTAAAGGAAAACTCTCAAAGACTAGCCTAATGGAAGCTCCTCCTTCATAAGATCTTTATTTTCATAAAACAGTCAATCAAAACATAGAAGCATCCAATTAATAGATAATAGAGGTAGCTAGAACCTATTTGGCCTTACCAAAGTAAATTTACCATATATTTACTTTTAAAAGAAGACTAAACAATCCGTCACAGCCAATGTGCTGTAACACCATTCCAAACCAGGAAAATATTTTCCAGTGATACAATTTTGCTGTAATGAACTTTTTAATGCTTTCTCTCCTACCGGATAGAGCAGATAGAAATGTATTTCATCTTACAGTTGGAAGTACTCTAATTTAGTGCTCAAGGAAATCCAGAAGAGCAGAGCATAACACAGGTGTGAATATCACATACCAAGAGAAGAAAATGCTGATCCTTAGCTTAAAAACCATGGTACTAAATAAAGTAAGTTGATACAGCTTAGAATATTTTTTTGCCTAAATTTTTATTCCAAGATAAATTTCAAGCTGATCTGAATCCCAACGACCATCAGTCATGCAAACTGCTACCTGAAAAGACCAAAACTCCATATGCCATTATTTCTACTGAACTGATTTAGTCACTCCATACTGTTGATGTGCCCCAACTTCTGAGAAGGAACACTTCTCTCCCCGTTGCTTCAAGTAAAGCAGAAGACTTCTAACATCCAATAATAATACTGTGAAAGTTAGTACTTCTGAGGCCTTGTTACAAGCTCAAAGAAAGTTCTCCACGACATGACACCAACAGATTTTCACTCTGCAGAGAATTAGTTTGCTTCTAAAGTGAGCATTATAAGCTAAGGTATAAGCCATGATCTTTTCTGGCAGAATGGTGCAACAAAACCCAAAGAAGGCTATATAATCAATAAATGTACAGATGTAATAATTATGAAATATACCAGATAGTTTGGCTAAGCAGTTATTATACCAAAAGAGAATAGATAGAGGTCTTACCCATATCCTGGGCTTGCTGTGAAACTCCAGAGGAGGGATCTCCAGAAGAGATCCTACCTTGTTGGTAGTCAGCTCTTAAGTGGCTCTAGGAGAGGTGGAGCCAGGTTCCAACCCTTTCAGCAGCACAGGTGAATTGTCTTCACCTGTGCTCCCTGGCCGTGATTCAGCAGTTCCCATACAAAGGCGTATTAACACCTGTAGGGATATGTTGTTCATGTGTGAGTATACAAGACAGCTCAAGAGAAAAGCAAGCATATCAAGGAAGTGAAGATATAATTATGTTATGGAAGAAAAGAATTTATCCTCAAAATCTTCACTTAAAATACTCACAGTGAACAGCTGTATTGGAACTATAACAGTACTTAATGATCCAATTCAAAACACAGCACAGGCAATAGTGACACTACCATCATCTTCAAGAGGGAAGGAAACTTGTTTAGATAATATAAGAATCAGTTTACATTTTCTTTGTGGCTTAAGTCCCATCATCATTTTTCTGCCTAAAAACATTCAAAGATTTTAATCTTTTCTGATTCCCTTCTGGCAAACATTTAATCGCATTCTATGCTTCTGGCTCTAACTAAAATTTACTTCTTAAGCTTCCACAGAAAGACTGTCCTCCTCATGAGCCAAAACCCACATATTACTGGAAATCTTGCAAGAAACCCCAATCTTCCAAGAAATCTAGACTAATTAGACTCGGATAAAGAAAACAGACCAAACTGATGATCTTCACTTCCATACTTTGTCCCTTCAGGTGCATCCACAGCTATACCAACCCTACAGTTCAAATTCATATTCTTCATTCTCTTTGTTGTATAGATAATTAATTTTTTATACACAGCTGTAGCCATGGCTGCAAAAATTTAGTGTTTCTTGCCATATCATTAACCAAAATTCGCAGCTAAGAGCAGAGCTTATGTGTTTAGGCATGGCACTGGGCTAACCGTAATTCAGTTTCCAGATTTGGTTACATGTCTTAGAGAAGAGGAAAAAGAAATGTGCAAATAAATTTAAGTGCTTAGAAGATCCTAAGTGGTCTTCTAAGCCTTAAGTGGTCCAATATGTTCAAAGAAAGAATCTCAAAAATGCTCTCCATCACTTAAAAATTTTCTTTTGTGGCAGAAAATAGAATTAGATTAGCTTCTGACACCTTCAATATACTATAGTGAAATGGATAGCGTAATGAATCAGAAGGCTCCAGGAAACCTTGACTTTTGAACAGCTGTATGCTACTACACACTGAAGCATCAGGGTTCAGGTAGTGCTGGTTATCCGATAAGTCCCCTGCCATATGTTACAGAGTTGCATAATGCCTGCCAAGGAAATAGAAAATACGGTGAGAATACATGATTTATTAGTCTAAAACTGGAGAAGGCAATTTTCTTTTTTTTGCCTTCGTTTGCATTCTTGCTGTTTGTCTACCATCTTATCTACCTAGTGCTATTTTCTTTAAAATCTTTTTCACTTTCTTCTTCTACGACGAAGCTTTTCATTGTTTTTGGTTGTTTTCTCTCACATTCCAATCTCTGCTTTTAGACATTGCAACCAAATGCACGAAGCTTCTCCACTGTAACTCACTTGAATTCAGCACAACATGTATATAGGAATTATAGAAAGGACTATCAAGGCCATCAAGTCCAGCTCCCTAACCACACAAGAGACATTTATTCCAGAGATAGATTATTGCCACTACGCACTAAAAAACTCAGTGCCTGCAGCAAGAGATCAAAAGCCACAGTCATCACCTACTTATAGGAAGAGAACAGATTAATATTTATTAGAAAATTGAGCAATTTCTGGGATTCTGAGTCTTACACCATTTTAAATCTTCAATTATGAAGTTAGCTTAAGATGATTTTTTTTTCCTACCTACTAAGTTGAAGTTGGAGAATTGCGCTGTTCCACTACTAAAAAAAAAAAAAAAGAAAAAGCTTCAGATTGTGAGAAAGCATACTATTTGCTATACAATAAAATATAATTTTCAACCTCAGTAGAAGAATCTGGTTTCAGCTAATCAGCTGTCTTTTCAGGTTGCTGAGGGTAGGTAAGCTTGTAGGACTCAACAACCAAGATAAATAGATTCTTCTTTTTCTGAGCAAGAGTTCCCATCCTACCAGAACAATCCATCCACCTTTCCTTAGAGTTACTCTGAAAACATGATGAAAATTTTCTTTTTTTTGGGAACAATACAGTTTGGAAGACCTTGACAGACACCATGGAAGGTCAAACTTAGACTGCTCCTTTCCCTGAGTAGTTCTCAATAAGGTGAAAAACTGCCCTTGATGATACTATTAGGGTATACAACTAGCTCTTCTAGAGATACTGAAGTGCAATCCAGTTGAATGCGGCATTATAAATATTCATTACCTGTCAGGTTTTTATTGTACGGTTGGTGTAAAGTGCTGTCATAATAACCAAATATGAAGTCTTTCATTGGTAGTAACTATATGCATTTGACCACTTGGAAAATATCGGACAGTGCACCTGGCTTCTGAAATTCCAAAAGCAGCAGAAATCTTTGAATTATTAATCTCTCTGCCTCTCCGGTGCCTGGAAACTCGATAGAAATCATCTCTCCTATTAAGTCATACTTGAAAATTGTAATGCAGAGTTTCAAGTGATAGGAAAAAAAACAAAAGGAAGTATCCAAACAGCTCATACCAACCATCCAGACTACTTGCTTGGTTCAGCAAGTA
The DNA here is from genome assembly GCA_037305975.1 of Chrysolophus pictus. NCBI lineage: Eukaryota > Metazoa > Chordata > Aves > Galliformes > Phasianidae > Chrysolophus > Chrysolophus pictus. The sequence goes on along the minus strand of CM074577.1, from coordinate 22,886,232 downwards.
CTGAATGTATTACTGGACAGAGCCAGCCTGATCCAAAATGATTTTGTTTGTCTCGGAGCAAAGGGTACAGCCCCTGGAACATTATTATTGTGTGCACAAGCCTACTGGGAAAATCCTTTAGTCAGACAGAAATAGCTAAAAATGAAAGACTGAAGCAAAATTCTTCAGAAGAGGAATTTGTTTGTAAAGGACACAACATGAATCCTTTCAGAACTCAGAAGATCATTTTCTATTAAGCAAGTAAAGTCATGGATGTGAGGCTTGTTTGCATGTTTTATTGGTATTTTAGATTTCTGAATGACTTCTATATGATCCCTATAGCCTTAGGACCTGACTTGAAAGTGCCAGGAAGCAGCAAGAGCAACAAAACTCCAGAATGGAGGAATCAACAGGCAGGACTGGAGACTCGTGCTGCTCTGATATAGCTCCAGCCAGGTCTGCCTGGAATGAAAAGGGGTCCTGGGCCACAAGCAGGGTGGGTACAGGGTAAGATGTGTAGAGACGTTCAATGCTGGTGGAGCTCTTAGAAACGCTGCACAGAGCTGATTCTGTCTAAGAATATCTTCCCTAAGTCTGAGGGCTCAAAACCCAGTAACCAAAGAGCAAAACATTTTCATTCCCTTTTGAAAAAAATTTGGAACATGTTCCTGTTTCTATACAATTATTTTCATTAATATATATTAAATCCAACTTTCCCAGTGCATTCTGAAAACTGTTGTTTTCCAGGATGATCTGTCCAAGCATTTCAAAGCATTTATCACAGCAAATTTGATTATAAACAACCAGTATAAGGGTGTTGGCTATTCTTTGCCCATCTGATTCACCCAAGGGAATGGAAGGAGAAAATGGAAGTTATTAGGATTTCTTCAAGACAAAGTAACATCAAGAAGAAGGTCACATTTTCCTTACAACAACTGAATCAGAAGGAAAGGAGCAGAGGATCTCTCCCAGCTAGGAAGTGGCAAACCACAGGGAGAGTTCCTCCCCAGAAAGAGGAGAGAACCATTTCTCAGTCTCACTTTGTTTATTTCTGTGCATCCAAATTCTATTCTGTTATGGCCATGAAGTCACAGTCTCAACTACTGGAAGACGGTGCATTTATTATGTGAGAAATGGCATTATGCTCCAGGTATTTGCTCTGTTTTATTACTTTAGTTCATTCCCCCAGAAAAGGTTCTATATGGATGAGGGCAGATGAAAGCAGGTTTTCGGTATTCCGCTCACTTTTCATTACAGTGGCCACTAACTTTTTTCTTGTGCATACTCACACAGCAAGACCAAAATTTAAGTATCTAAAAACAGAGTTAGAAATGGTAAGCCAAAGCCATCTGTACTGGATCTTAACACCTGCTCTGTGTGCTGGCTGTTCAGATATATTTTCAAACTTCTGATAGTCTAACCACTTATTTTAAAGAAACTCTTTGTTTTTAATAAGCAATAAAAACACGCCAAAAATTTAACTTAAAAGCCCTTTGTTTGAATTCAAGAGAAAAAATGAGGACATACCTTGTCACTCTGCACTGCACAGGAGCAAATGGAAGCAGACCCAATTTCTAGAGACTGCGACAGTGAGTCACTACCTCCCAGCAAGCCCCTATGGAAGGTAAGCTAGACTACCTGGTTACATAGAGAGAACTGAAAGAGAACACAGCTTCACTGAATGAAGAGCTGTTTGGAAAACTAGCAACACCTGAATATAAATAATACCAGAACAAATAAAGAATTTGGTGGATGTTTCAAATGTGAACAGTAGTGTGCGCAGTTTTAAAGCTCAGTAGTCATTAATAATCTCATGCACTATCATGCACTTAACCACTTTTTTGTAATAAAAAAGACAAGCCAAATGCTAATTACTACATCCCTGCATCTATTGCAAAAGGCAGTAGAAAATATATTGTGTCATCCCAGTGCAATGTATTGAAGCAGCATGAAATCGGGAAATAAAATATTTCTGTACTTTGTTGTGTATATTCATAAATATTGATGGTACACTTTGGGGATGTATTTATGGTCCTATTGAGAATGTTTGCCAAGAATAATTATTATTTTTATTAGTATTGTAAGAAAGCACCATATAACGTGTCTTTTCACCTTCAGGAATGGAATGGTTTAGTTTAGTTGTGAGTGATCTTCATAAACCCTGATCCCAGATCTGGTCACTTCAGGGCAGACCAAAAGTTAAAGCATGTTATTGAGGACCTTGTCCAAACATTTCTTGAATACTGACAGGCATGGAGCATCAACCACTTTTCTACAAAGCCTATTACAGAGTCTGACCACCCTCACATGAAATAAATGTTACCTAAAGCCCAGTCTGACCTTCACATGGAGCAGCTCTGTGCCCTTCCCATCCTGCTAATGGCTCCCACTATTTCTGTAGCCTCACATAGCTATTGTGTTGGTAACTTCACTGTCTCTATCAACTTTAAAATAGAAAAAGATGTCACATAAGGCGTTAAGTTTATTGTTAAAGAGGAGTACATATTAGGAGATGGGCTCAGCAGTTAACTGACATGTAGCAATCACAGCTCCTTCAGAAAAATAAAGGAAGCTGCCATCAGGAAGAGTAATGATGCAGTATCCTGTTGACTCCAAGCAAATATACAAGGGAATATAGATTCAAATCTGAAAGGAAAGGATAAAGAACCTGGCAGCATTATAAACCCTCTGGATGAAGGTTTGTTATAACTATTTACTTCTAAAATAAATGTGTACAAATACAAGTGTACAAACAAGACTGATACAGATTTAAGCGGCAAGGACAAGTCTTCTGCAAACAACAAATGATTTCACTTCTATGCATCACTAGTTAATATGCCCAGCTAGGGCCAAGTACAGCAAGAAAAGATAATTATGAACACTAATGCCCTCCTTGTCTTTTAACTCCATTCATTTTTTAAAGCCTTCATCAAAGGGGAAACACTTCATACTATTATTTCTTCAGTGCTTCCTAATACTGACAACTTGCTGTCAGTTCTCCCTCTCTGTTCATTCAGTTTTAATGAAATAGTCTAGAGGAAAAAACTGAGATAGATGTATAGCTTATATACCGTGTAATACTATGACTACATCCATGCAGTTGTCATTTCCTAACATTGCTGCCAAACAGCAGCTTTCAGCTGCCCGTGCTATGCTGAAACACCCATCAGCAATTCAAAGTGCCAGGGCATTTGCTATGAAGGAACAAATTGTGTTAATCTTTCCAGGGATTTATATCTTTGTATTTTTCTGTTTGAAACAACCAATGCAGCTAATTTTTTCTAACAATTTCTCATTCAAAGACCAGTAACAGATACTTATTGTCAAGAGATCCAACTCTGGATGCAGTCACTGCATTGAGAATGAAAATGAGAGTTAGAATGCAACTTTACTTAGAGAAAAGGATCAGGAAATAGAGTAAGGTTTGGGGTAAGGATATTTCACCCGCTCTCAAGACTGAGAATATCTTGCTTTCAGTTAGCTTAAAACTCCCCCCAGCTTCTGTCTTAAAAGAAGTGTTCATGATTTCAGATTGTAGAGCCTTGTTCCGTGTAGGTATGGCAGTTTGTATCTGCACCTAGCAGTGCTGCTGTATTTAGGGGGGATTTTTATCAGTCCCTGTTCCCAGTTACAATCACAGCTTTCTTCTAACAGAATCTGCTACTTGCTAAAATGTAAGCACATCCTTGTGATGAGAAGCTCTCCCTGTTTTGCCTTGCAGGACATCTCATCTTTCACCTCACATAGCTGGCAATACTCTTACCTGACCTGGAGCCTATACTGTCAGCACAGGCAGCTCTTACCATCTAGCTGCACAAGACTTCAGAATAACGACACCTCTTTTTTATTTTTCTTCCTGCCAATTTTTAGTGCAAATTGTAAGCTTTCTAGTTTGCTATAACCCTTGAAGAAGCGGGCGACAGAGTTTACAAAATCAGTTAAGCATTGTGCTTCATAGAGTAAAGAATGAGCGCTGTTTGAAAGAGGCTGTTCTCTCTTGGCAACAGTGCATGTCAGATACCAGCCAGAAAAAGAGATCTTAATTCCTCACTGTCAGCGATGAGAAATGGAGGCAAGCTGGGGAGACAAAATGAGGTGTGAAGCTGGGACAGTACAACAGGCAGAGGAATGCAGTTCAACCATGCAGTTCTACTGCAGAGCCCAAGCAAGGCAGGATGGCTCTCTTGGGGCATAAGACACAACCACCCATCTGTAGAGAGTTAAAGCAGCCCAAACCTAATGTACTTGCCTACAAAAGCGTCTGATTTTTTCTAAGGGAAAATAAAAGCAAAAGATCTGCTTTTACACCGTGCCGCTACTGTAAGGTGAAAGGACTCTGGACAATGAAAACAAACACAGTTTGCTTCAGGCTTCTTTCTTCACTTCACTAGCGAACATAAAATCCACCCCCTCAGTCAAAGGAACTCAGGCAGCTTTCCCAACATGTCTGAGAGGCACTGCTTCCACTCAGACCCCTCCTGGCTTTCTTGAGCTCCTGCTTCCAGTTGCTTCTTTTCTGCTGGTTAGGACCTCACAAAGCAACTGGTGGCTCTGAACTCCTTTCCATAACCCACTGCTTTGAAAGAAAAAGGTCACTAATCTTCATGTTCTGCAACAGCAGTTGGTTGTGAGACACAAACCAACATGCAGATTGGTTGGAGCCACACAGCATCTTTGGCACTAACTCCCACTCCTGCCAAACCACTGTAGACTCACTATACCATGGGAACTGCTTACATGTGGCCTGTGATTCTGCATTACTAACAAAGCACTCTTTATCTGAAGGGAGAAGGAAAGTGAGCTCATATGAGCCACTTGCTGAGAATGATCATATGGTGCAGTGCCTGCAGCAGTTTCCATCTCACACATTTGTTCTTCTGCGCTCTGGGTAAGGACTGCAAGAGATGGGCTACTGTGACACAATGGAAAGCACAGCAAAGACAACAGAGCACCAAAGTCCTAGGCTGCAGCACGTAAAGACTTGCTCAACTGCAACATCTGTAGGCACAGAAACAAGAGAGAACCTGCTTACCTCCAGCAAGAGGCCATTGCCTCCCTGCCAACCCTTAAATGAGGTCTGGGAAGGGGTGGATCCTGGCTCCACCCCTTCTGATCATCAGGCACATTGCATGCAGCTGAGCTCCCCTGGGTTGGCTCTGCCTTCCCATCAGGTGCTTGATCACTGACTGAAGCCCAGACTTAGCGTTTTCGCTACAGCTACCAAGTGAGAGATACAGCATAGCTGTGGTAAAATGCACAGAATCCAAAGTCAGAAAGATGAATGCTAGGTTTTGATTTAGGGAAAAGTATGAGGAATGATCTCCAAACTGATGTAGTTCTCAGATGCAGGCATTAACCCATACACCCATAGGGTCAGAGAAAACAGATGATGCCAACTTTGGATGCTGAACTCCCAACATTCGCAGCATCTGCAGTGACTGATTCAAACTTAATTTGAAATCCTCTCTATTTTATGTCATTTTCATAGAACGTCCACTTTGCTAATGTTGGGGAAGAAATATCACTTGAGCTATTCTTTTCAGCCTACTAGCAAGATTATATTAGTTTAAAATGTAATGGTCTATACAATGATTGAACTTTAGCCAACCAGCTCAAAGCATTTCTCATCAATGTGCTCAAGAAGAAATTAATGCCATTGCTTGAATCTAAGTGTGGATCTAAAACCTCATCCATGCGATCCACAACGAGTTAACATCTGCAGGTAGAACACACTGCTCTTTCACTCCCCTTAGAAGGATAGGGGATAGAAAAACACATGCAAAAAAATAATTAAAAAAAAAAGGTTGTGGGCTGAGGTAAAGGCAGGGAGATCACTCCCAGTTACTGCCATGGTCCTGTGCAAAGGGAACGTGCTGTGGTCTGCTCTGTTCTCCAGGAAGGGTCTGCAGCCAAAACAGCCTCCGCTACCAAAGCGCGCATTAAACAGTGTTCTGGGAGATATACAGAAGTGAGGAGGCACAATTACTTCATAGAGCTGCTAAAGGAGTACCCATCTGCCCCTCAGCATCCACTGTCAAACAGATATGAGGCCCCGGGTGTGACAGATGAGGGATGTGAAAATTTGGAAGAAGAGACATCTACGAGAGTTCCCCTTTCAACGTCAGATCAACTGAGGCTTTGCAGCAGATACAGCATCAAAATCAGCTGCTCAGGAGGGGCCAGGGGCGTATGAATGTATTGTCCTGTATGTATGAGAGAGACCAGACTATATGGCCATTGCTGTTAGGATTAATGTGATAGAGAGCCTCTAGCTAAGGATTAAGGGTATGGATAGCAAAGCAGATTTTTTTGTGGCTGTCTCCTAATAACTGCCTACCTGGAATGAAAGTGTGGACAAGTTATAATATAGCAATATCTAACTGGTTATAATTAGTAATATTTCTTAACTTTTGGTTAGTCCTGAAGTGGTCAATCAGTTGGACTTGATCTATGAAGGTTCCTTCCAACTGAGCTAATTCTATTCTATATTTGGTAGACTTCTCATGATGCACCGTATTCTTGTTTCCGACAGTGCTGCTATATAAATTCATACACATGCTTCCCAAAAAGGGGATGAATTCATGAGACTACATTGTTAGAACCAAGAAGGCTAAACCAACAAGGCTAAACCAAATACAATCTTATTTCTAAAAATAAATCTTAATTGTATTGTCACTTTCAAATAAGGAAGAGAAAGCTAAAGAGTTCAGCAATTGAGGTCTTGATCTCTTAGTGTTATATAGTCATGTCCAATACTGAAGAATGAAGATAAAATAGTATGTACTGTTTTTGTCAAGAAATGCATGTGTACTTTACAAATATTAATGAAGCAACCTTCACAGTACCCAAGAGACACAGGAGTATATTTGCAGGGAGGATTGTAATGGAAATAATTTAAACTGCTTGCTCAACCACAGAAATTTAAAGATATCTTTAAAATGCCCACAAACATCCTGTGTGTTACAAAAAGTACACCAGGAGCATGCCCTCTGCACTCCTTAATTCACTGTAGCCAAGTGCTTTCAGAGCAGACTCCTTCTGTCTTCTGTGACCAAAAAAATGAACGATGTATCACAGAATATTATCTTGGGCATTTTTTTCCCCCAAAGTTATTTACCAAGAATGCGTGTTATTCAATTTTTCTTTGGGGTGCTAGAATGATACATGTTTGATGTTTGTTTTTCTACAGATCAAAGAGCTGCAATGTTTAATGTAAAACTAAACATGTTCCAGTTTTCTTAGAAGAAAAAACAGTGAAAAAATAATTTCTTGCACTTAGTGAACTTTGGCATCACTACATAGTAGTATGCATGAATCTCTAGCTGAACTCAAGCGAGTTGAAGGTTGGTGGAAAAAGACTTCATCTGGCCAAAATCCATATTTATAGTTCACAGTACTGGGTTCCTAACATGCAACACAGGGAGTGCAGTTCTAGCAGCTTGATGCAACTATCTGGAGTACTGCACAGGGGGAGGCTCTTTTTTTTTTTTTTTTTTTTAGAGTTAGGAGTACAAGAATGGGGTCATTTCTCCTTAACTCTCTCCCAGCTTCAGCATTTTGTGGCTCAAAGACATACAGAGAAAGATGACTTTTTTTTTTAAAGAATTCATCAGATTTCTATGTGCTTGTCCAAAGAAATGCATTATCATCAACAGTAGACTTGTGCCCACAAGCAAAGAAAGAGCATTTCTTGTGCAAGTCCATTGTAAGCCCCTCAGTGTAGGATCTAGCTGTCTTGGTGATAACTCCATAGCTGTTCTCAGATCTTTCAGGAAGATTTTAGAATGTGCCTTATAAAAGCACTATTAATGAAATGTTTACTTTCTCATGAAATTTTTTTCATTGCTCTTTGAAGATTAATATGTATAGGTTTGTTTCAGAGACAAGAGTTTCAGTCACCAGTGGATGACAGTAATGGCTAGATCTCCGGCTGTTGAGATAGTATGTTGAGATGACATATTTAGATTCCCTGGAAGTCTTTTCACACTATCAAAGGAATACAATAAAGACCTTGCCAAGATTAAATCTTGCATTTCTCATTGAAACTCCCACTGAAAGGTGAGAGTTATGTAGTAGCTATCAGAGTTTATGCAGCCCTACCTCAGTGGTCAACTGCCCCTGCAACACTGAAGTCACTTGACATTCATTTGTTGTGACAGCATTCAAACAAATGCAAATTTCAAATCATACAACCATCCTTTCAAATTGGAATTGCAGTTTACGGGTTTGCACTGATGGGCCTGAGATAACATGAAGTATCACTTTATGTTGCTGTATTTCTGGTTTGTCAGTGGCAAGAACTAACATTCTAATGTTTTTGAATTTTTTTTTTTGAATTAATATTTTGAATTTAATAATTTGAATTTTGAATTAAATTTGAATATTTAATCTATGCAAAGAATCTCCAAATGACCATACTTCAAACAAACAAGTGTAAAAATCGTATAACCCTCTTTTCAAATCAGGGTGCCCTGAAGTGTTTCTGCAGTGCTTGGTCAGCATTTTTGCAGATGTTCACCATGCCCCAGTGGCAGGATTCTGAACCATCATACCACCTGATGAGGATTTGTGCTATCTTGTGACCACTGATGATCTGGCCTCAGTGCTTCATTTTCTGGAATTATATTTGTAATATAAGAAGAAACATATCTGCTTTATCATTTGCCCTTTATGGTGCCTTGCATCCCCCCACAGAGTATTGATATGCTCAAGCATAAACAAGTTTTCTCACAGCATGAGTGAGATAACAAAGGAATTATCATCCACAGCTCATATACCTGTAATACCAATTGTGGATGAACGTGTATGTCTGATGCAACAGTAAATCACTCTAGATATAGAATGACTCACTTGAACCATATATAGTCTTCTATACTTATTATGCTAATTCTTCCTTTCCACCTTCTGCTTATAGTACTAGTGTCAAATAATGAAAGATGAAGCAGAAGTCTTTGCATGCTAGTATAACGCTTTCCTAAATATAATCTGCAGAAGATTTCAGCAAACTATGTATAAATACCTCAATTTGTTTTGCTAGCATGCAGATTTTTACTAACGTGTTAAAATTATCTTCTTTGACACTTTTGCTAACAAAAGTCCAAGGGAGAATCAGGAAACTAGATGAATGAGTCTGCTGTTTCTGCAGAACTAAGTCTGTAGGACTAGTAAAAGAATTGAAGTATGTATAGATAAACAATACACTTCAGAAGAATCAGTATGTTTTCCAAAAAGGAGCCACATCTCGTAAATCTCTTAAAACTCTCTGATAGTGCAGACAAATATACAGTCAGTTTAATGCGTCTCAGTTTCCAGAAAGCTCTTAAGGTAATGAAGCAGCCTGTGCATAAAATGGAAGATAATTCCTCAAATAATTAAATACTTAATATGCAAGTGTATGAGAAAATGTTTGATTTTAGCCGTGGAGTGGGAACATCGGCAGTCTATTGTGTTGAAAAGCAATAAGACTGATGTGATGAGATCTTCTGTTCAGAAAGGTAATAAAAAATCTGGATGAACATGAGCAGCAAGACTTCCAGTAATGTTGGATTATAAAGTATAACAGGAATGAGTTGCATATAGCCCTTGCTGAATGATTGAAATTTCAAATGCAGGATGAAATGCAGATATATAGTAAATGGTGGCCAGGGAAATAAGAACTCTTAGTTTAAATAATAACTGATGCATTCTGATCTAATAATTACTACTCACAGATGAGATTTTGGTTGCATATATATGGATGCAACAACTCGAAAGCAATCAGAAAACAAGGATGATGTTGAAAGTTGTTAGGAAAGAAACAGAAGAATGATCTTATTAGAATATCACTGAATACTCCCATGGCACATCACCATCTTGATTATGGTATACAGTTCTGCTCTGTCAATAATTAAAATGATATAACAAAACTAGAAGAGGTCTAGAGAAAGACAGAGAGGTACAGAAGAGCTCTCCTACAAGACTCTTCAGTTTGAAAAAGAGACAACTGAAGAGAGGTAGCTGGATTCTATAAAATCAGAGATTTTGAGGTGTTGAGTAGGGGATGACTGTTAGGTAGTTCATCCAACACAAGAAAAGTAAATTATTTTGCTAGACTGGGAGAAGGGAGGTTCCAAATAAAAGGAAAAAGATCCTCATCCAATGTGCAGTCAAATTGTTGCAAGAAATTCTTTGACAAGGAGTGGTGTGGATATAGAAATGTGTATGTATTCAAAAAGCCACTGAACACTCATAAGAGTGTAGTCATCAAGGATTATGTACAAATCCTAGGACATCTACATCTGGAAGGCAATGAACTGCAAATTGCTAAAGGATGAGAAAGTATTCTGGGAACATTTCAAAACATGAGTGCTCTGCAACATTCCTTCCTAGGTATTAACTGTTTGGCTGGTCCTATCATTGGCATAACCCTGTAGGACTGTTACACCACTTTCTGCCCTGGTAACCATGAGGATGTTCCCTTACAAATATTCCTATGTAGGATATCACAAAGATCTACATCTTATTACTGTGCTGTTGCTGTTTTGTTTTTAATTTTAAAACACGGTGTGGAACAGAGTACAAATTGAACAGCAAATTGCTGTTTTGTTTGTTTTTCCTACTGCAAAATAGATAACTTCAAAATTGTGACCTCTGTTTTCCTCAGCATACTGAAATGCCAAAAGCTCTGTTCTGCAAATGCAGGGGCACTCATTAGCCACGCATTGGCTTCCTCAACTGTGCCATTCTGGACTATTTATGTATGCAGCACACAAAGTATGCACAGCAGGTGTTGTGTTAAGCTCTTCTCTAATATGTTTGCATGAGCTGCTTCTAATTAGCTATACTTGCAAACAGTGTTAGAAAATGTGGTAAATATGGTCATGCAGGCTATCTACCTAATAGTCCAAATAAGCTGTTTTGCAGGGTCTGGATAGAAGTTGCTGTTGCATGTAAAGTAGAAATAGGCTATCCACACTTTAAGGACAGTTCATAAATAGTTCAGACAAATGTGAAGACTGCTGTGTATTTTGCATCTATAACTAATCTTTATTTGTTGCACAAAATAATTGTTATCACATAGTAATGTCAGAGCTGTCGCTGGATGTATGGAATAATAATCTAGAGGCTGCCCTAAATGGTAAAGCTCTGAGCATTTCAAGGACCAGTACCTCACTTAAAAGATCCAGTCAACACAGTCCAGATTGAGCTGAGAGATCAACAGTGAACACAGCTAATGAATAGCCAGGCTGTTTCTCTGGACACCCTGCTCATGAGAAGGCTGACTCAGCATGACAAATGTTAATAAACTGAGGCAGTACTCTTGCTTATGAAAAATGGTAGTCCATTTAAAGATCTTCATTCCACAATTTAGATTAAAACAGGTAAACAGAGAGCAAAGACCTGATCTTTAACTGGTGCTAACCTCAGTGTCACACTTTAGATTCTAGCAACCTGTGGTCTGCCCCAGTGCTAGATCTGCAGCAGCATGGCTGCAGCTTGAGTTGAATTAACACCTGCTTGAAACCATGCTAAGCCCCACTGGTGCCATAGAAAAAGCTTCAGTTTGTAACACTGGGGTTTGTGCTGATGCAGCTGTGCCAGATGGTGGCTATCTATAGCATGAAGAAGGCTGACGTGGCACCTGGCTTGAGCTACTAAAACCCTAAATATGCTTCACTTTAAAATAAGCATCTAATATGATTAACAACTAAATTGAGGGTCTTATCCCAACACAGTATCAAATGATGGTTTAATCCAATGGCTATTCTCAATTACTGAAAATTCAGGGTACATCCTTGTCTGGGATGCTATACTGGAAAGTCTAAGATTCCTTCTGTAACCCCTGAGACTAAATAGCTCCAAGAAAAGAAGCTTTAAAATAGCAACTCTAAAATTGCCAGAAGTATACTATTACTAATTAGATTTACTGAAGTCTATGAAAGCATTGATGACCTAGCTTGTGGCTTGGCATAATTTTAGAGAACGTGGAAAACAATAGGTAAAACTCTGCCAATGTTATTATCACATTTCTAAGAACTGTCCAAGCAATACTTGTTCAAATTAATTATACAGGATAAATGAGTTTGCCTAATGAATACCATTTACGTGAATGCATCAGTGAATGAAAAATGGACTAGTAGAAGCTATGTTAAACCTAAAATTTCTGTTCTGCTATAGGCTTCCACCCCATTCAACTGAAGTTGGTGTGATCTCCCCAGATGAGAACAAACTAGATGTGACCCGGTGGAGAGGAAGAAAGTTTCATGTAGTCTGAAGTGAAAGTTTTCCCAAACCCACATATTCAATTTTTTTTTTTTTTTAAAGTCAGGCTACCACAGACAACATCTAGAAGTGTCTACAATAAAAAAATTGTTAAAAAAAACACCCACTGATCTGTCCTGTGTATGAACCTCTGTGTACGCTCCTTCTCCTTTCCTAGAAGAGAATGCCAGGCTGTGGTGTATGCTGAAAGGTTTAGGTTTTATTTCATTTTGTTTCAAAATGCTCATGGAAAAGTATCTTGATGTTGAATATTCTATTCCAGAAGTCACTGTACCTTGTGATAGAGTGGTTTTAAAATTGTCCCATAACAAGTAGACAAAATTGAAGAAGCATCCTGATGCTCATGAACCGAAAGCAAAATGTTGTGCTATTAAATGGAGAAATTACAATACATATGGCTCACAAGAAAAAAAGAAAAACCCACCTAAATGCAAATGTCAATCAATAGTGGACATTTAAGCTCATGATTCTTGTGAGAAGTATGAACACTGTTCCTGTAGGTTATGAACACTCTTGTACAAACTGTTATTTAAATTTCACAAAGTAAGGGAATATTCTGATGAAAACATGAAATTTAGAGGAACTGAATTGCTCTTTAAAGACTTTTTCGTTGTTGAGATTTAGTGTCATGCATGCAATTTCATTATAAATCTGAGAAGACAATTTTTGCTTCCTCGTCTGTTCTCTTAGCTAATGGCTTCCTGCCAGTGCTCATAGTATTTCTAACATATTTGAAATACCAATTATCTGAAGTAATGGTGACCCTCTGCCCTTCTAAAATTTTTAGTTTCACACATAGGGAGTGAAGTTAAACAGCAGATGGTGAAACTGGTAAACTGAATGCTGCTCCCTACCTGAATATAATGTCTAACTGCACACTAGCCATTTTCTTCTGTTATTTTTTTTCCCCCCCATGGAATTCATCTGAAGTCTGTATTTTTGCTTAAAGGAGAAACCTGGAGAGCCGTAAATCAAAATATTCCATGTTTTCTTAAAACATTGACGGTATACAGTGTGCTCGAGTTCTTGCTGAAAGTCTCTTGAACTAAGAACTCATATGAGTCATTCATTATAATAGCTTGAGTGAAGTGCATGGCCTGCACAATTACTCAATTTTCCTGCAGAATCATTCATTTTTACAAATAAATTTTTGGCACTCAGGTCACTTCTACCAAGTAAACCTGATTTCTAAGAAAATATTTCTTCAGTACTAAATTCATTTTTTAGATGATCTTCATAACTATATTCCCACTTAGAGTCAAGCTTGTGTACTTTTTCATTTATCTAATGGAACTACCCAGTTTAAATCAACTTGAAATTAAGGACTTAAATATGTCTCTATATGTAAAATGGCTTTAACTATATGGGCCCGAGATCACTTCACACTCACCTGGATGAGCATTCCTATATTTCTACCTTCGGGTCTTCAAACAAATTGGAATGAGAATAAGAGTGAGAAGCACTGAAACAAGAGGAGGAAAATCCTAATGATCTTCCCAAACTACTCAGTTCACTGTTTGTCTCAAACACTGATGTTGCTTAACTGAGGAACCTGTATGCAGCCAGCCAGTGTGACTCAAAACTCAAACCTTAATCTGTAATTGGTCACTCACACATTGTACAGAAGGCCACTCTGTATTCAGCTCAGTCTGAATAGTTCACTTTTTTCCTTGCTGGTGAAAAAGATATTGACTGCTTCAGCCTTCTGTGTTAAGGACAATTGCTGAGTAGGAAAAACTGGGGAGAGCAAATAGACAAACTACTTAGAGATGAATACTTAAGATTATGGGGAATGTCTCTAGGTGTCACCCATCCTTCTACCACACTTGTACAGGAGATCCATTAATTCATTGCCATCTTTCCCCTTACCATGTTTGTACAAGTGATACATTCATCCACTGTACTTGCTTATGGACTCATCAACACCAACTGATAAGAAAGCACTCCAGAAAAGCCTTACTGAAAATAAGATGGAGTATTTTGGCTCAGGTCAGCTCTTAATATTATAGAATTATTGAATCCATTGAGCTGGAAGGAACCCTAAAAGGTCATCTAGTCCAATTCCCCTGCAACGAATTGTGCAACCTTTTACAGTGCCTACTACTCTCATTGTAGAAGACCTTTTCCTTATATCTAACCTAAATCTATCCTCTTTAATCTTGAAGATATTCCTCCTTGTTCTGTTGCCACAGACCCTGCTAAAGACTACCTCCATCTTTTTTACAGCCCCCCCCCCCTTAGATACTGAAAGACCACTTCCAGGTCACCTCAAAGCCTTCTCTTCTCTGGTCTAGTCTGAACAGCCCCAACTCTTTCAGCCTGTCCTCTTCATAGCAGAACTGTTCCACTCCATGGATCATGTTTGAAGCCCTCCTCTGGATGTGGTCCAACAGATCCATGTCTCTCCTGTACTGCAGACTCCATATCTGGACACAGTAGTCCAGGTGAGGCCTCATCAGCACAGAGCAGAGGGGCAGGATTACCTCCCTCATCCTGCTGCCCACATTCCTTTTGATGCAGCCCAGGATACAGTTGACTTTCTGGGCTGCAAGGGTGCATTGTCAGCTCATGTCCAGTGTTAAAGTTGGCATTACAGCTGAAAAGATTATCATGATGAAAATGGAAAAAGAAACAAACAGGGAAGGAATACTCACTAGTATCCAAGTAATCACAGGAGAGGCTCCACAGAGGAGGGACCTCCAAAAAGAGATCTGTCCCCACTGGCAGTCAGCCTTTAAATGGGGTCTAGGAGAGGTGCAGCCAGGCTCCACCACTTCCGGTCTCATAGCTGAATTGCCTTCACCTGCGCTGACTCAGTCCTTGCCTCAGGTGATCAATCAGTGGTTCAGGCTGTGATTCAACAGTTCCCATACATCCAGCTTTCCATCCACCAGCACCCCATGTCCTTTTTGTCAAGGCTGTGCTCAATCCTTTCATTCCCCAGCTTGTACTGGTGGTGGATGTTGCCTCAACCCAAGTGCAAACCTTGCACTTGGGTTTGTTGAACCTCATGTGGTCCACCTGGGCCCACTGCTCAAGTCTGTCTAGGTCCCTCTGAAAATGGCATCTTGTCCCTCTGATGTGTCAATTGCACCCCACATCTTGGTGTCCACAAACTTGCTGAGGATGCGCTGGACACCACTGTCAGTGCACTGAGGAAGATATTAAAGAGCATTAGTCCCAACACTGACCCCTGGGGACACCAGTTATCTCTGATCTCCATCCAGACATGGAGCCATTGACCACCAATCTCTGGACTTGATTCTGCAGCCAGTTCTTCATCCATCAAATAGTCCATCCATCAAATCCATATCTCTCCTATTTGGAAAGAAGGATGTTGTGGGCTACGGCATCAAGGGCTTTACTGAAATGCAGATAGATTATATCAGTGGCTCTTTCTCTGTCCATTGATGCAATGGCACCACCATAGAAGGCCATTCCGTAGGTCCAGCAGGATTTGCCCTTGGTGAGGCTATGCTGGTTCTCCCATATCACCTCCCTGCCTTCCATGTGCCTTAGCATAGCTTCCAGAAGGATTTGTTCCATGATCTTCCACAGAACAGAGGTGAGACTAATAGGTCAGTAGTTCCTGGGGTTATCCTTTATATCCTTCTTAAAAATAGGTACGATGTTACCTTTTTTCCAGTCACCAGAGACTTCATCTGATTGCCATGACTTTTCAAATGTCATTGATAGTGGCTTGGTGACTACATAAACTAATTTTCTCAGGACTCTGGGATGCATCTCATCAGTATTTGTGGATGTTCAGGTTCCTCAAGTGGTCACAAACCTGATCTTTACTTACGGTGGGATGGATGCTGCTTTCCCATTCCCTTCCTACCAAACCAAATGTTTGAGGGCTGTGTGATGAGCAGTTATCAGGGAAGATGGAGGCAAAAAATTGTTAAGTACCTCAGCCTTCACCTTTTCTATTGTTACCAGCTTGTCTGCGTCATTCACAAGGGGTTAAGCCCTACCTGGGCTTTCCTTTTCTAGTTTAGGTATATGCTGAGGTTGGTGAACATGCTGTTCTAATAGTCTCATTCCTGTGCGATAAACCTAAAGAAAACATAACAAAAACAGAATCAGGAATAACTTCAGAAAATGATTGGTATGAATTCTGACACTAAACAAAACATATCCAGTTACTTTTGTTGACATTTTGTTTGCAAATCCTGTTGCACTTGAATTCTTTTATATGTGATAGAGGCAGTGATTAATTTCTGTAGACTTAAATTCACTGATCAGGATGAATTTACACTTCTCATTCTTTGTCATGGCTTTCAGGCTTCAAATCATGCATGTAGGTCTCACTTTCCAAATCAAAATTCCATTTTCAAAAGTGTTTAAAATGGTCTGCTGGTAGCACACTTCAAAGTAGTATAATCTTATTTGTTAGATTTCCGTCCTCTCAGCTGTAATATCTCAGTGCTAAGTGTTCGCTGCTAATACACTGTAACTCTATTGATAAGAGGAAGGGCCAAGTTAATCTAAGAGAATGACACTCCTAGCACTGCTAAATGTAAAATCAATCATATTTTTTCTTTTTTAAAGTAATTTGTTCGTTCTTTGTCATAAAAATATGATCTGTTTAAGAATAGGATGACTCTAAAAGACGAACTAAGAGAAAACAATTCATTATCCCAGCTGCAGAGATTTTATCATATTTTTAATTGCATTTTCATGTTCTCGGGTTAAGAAACACAGATTAAATTAACAGCACCTAAAAATTTGTCATATATCACCATTGTGATTCAATTGGCTTTTAGATTGTATGAGTAGTAGAACTTTTTGCTGTAGATGGCTTTGTGCTAAGTGTGTCAGATCAAATTTTGTTACTTCCATTTGCAAGAATACCTTTCATTTTACTGAAATAAACTTCTTATATAAACAACATTTTAAAGATGAAGCTATTTATCCTACATTGTTCCTCAGCACTTAAGGGCTTGCTTTTCCTTGTAACCATCTAAATCCTTAGTCTCCATTGTGTACTCAAGTTATTGAAAAAGATCTTGTCCTGCTATCTTGAGATCATAGTTTTTCCATTTCTACTGCCGTTTTCAGCCATTTGTCCACATTATTGTGTGATAGATACTGCCTTACTTGTTCTAGTATGACATTCTCTCACTTGTCCAGCAATCTTGGTTTCCTTTTGCTCCCTCATGACCTATCATTATTACAGACTTTCATTATCCATTCCACTTCTTCTTCCTGGGAACTAACCTTCTTTACAACCATAACCATTGTTTCCTAATACAAGTTGATCTATTGTCATAACTGAAATGTGATTCAGATCTACCAATCTTATTTCCACTACTGAACATGAAGTCTGATTCAGTGCCAGCAGTGAACAGGAAAGGCCAATTACTTCACTGAGCTTCTGAATGAGCCTGGAAAATGATGATTTGCTCACATATTAAAATTCCTTGTGTTCAAGTAAGAATAACAGTGGCTCTCATGTTCTATTATACTTAATATTTTATACGCTGGAAGTCCTGAATTATTTCTCAGACTGGTTAAGTTACTGATTACTCTATTAAAAATGGGAGACGTGTCACTAAATGTCATCAACTCTGCTTTGGGTCATACCAACCTGTCACCTTCTGATCTTGGTGGGATGAGACTCCAAACAATAGCAGTTTTGGCTTAACTTCCTCTACGTGAAACAAATGCAACCACTCTTTCCCCACATTCAGAGTAGCTGAATCCTACTCTTATGCTTATGGAATTACAGAACTAGTGAGTTGATTGTGAAATCATTCCCCTTAATGCTTTTGATACATGACATAGAAAAACATTCCAAATACTGCATGCAGGGCTGTAATGGGCATCAGAGTGAAAGGAGAATTGAAGTGTGAGAACACACTATTCTGCAGTCAGTATATTGTCAAGACTTTTCCCTCTGTTTCCTAACACCACATTGGCTGCAGTACTAGTACCCTCAGGCTCCATGATTTGCACCCAAAATTCATGCATACCTAACAGAAGTAGACTTTGGAGGACAAACTGTATTTATACTTGAATACAACAGGCTGCCAAGCTTCAGGCTGCCAGCTTCTCCAGGAGAATACTTAGGTGACAGTGTCAAAGGCTTTGTAGATCTTTTGAACAGCCTTTCCCTCATCTATCCTACTGTTTCCACTTGATTCACAGGTGATTTATTCTGCTCCCTATCTGAGACTTCCAGGTCCGAGGGTAGAGTACTCAGAGGATGATTGGTCTGACTTTTAAAGACAAATATAAAGGCATTGAGAACCTCTGTCTTTTTCTTATCTTCAGTGATCACATTCTCTGTGGCATCCAGTAAAGAATGGAGATTCTCCTTAGTCCTCCTCTTACTGTTAGTGTATTTGTAAAAAGTTTTCTGTTCTTTTTCACCTCGGCCAAGTTGAGTTCAAGCTCTTATGCCTTTCTAATTTTCTCCCTTTTCTTCCTTTCTGTCCTTTTCCAATTTGAACCTCTCTTGATTCAGTGTATGCCCATTGTGCCTTGTCCTCCCACGTTTGATGGTGAAGAATCTGGCTCCATTTCCTCAATGACCACCCTGCAGGTACAGGCTGCTTCTAGGTTCCCCTGAAGCCACCTCCTCTCCAGGATGATCATGACTTGGTCCCTCAGTCTCCTATCAAGAGGCAAGGGCTTGGAGCCTATGCAGGCCCTAGGTGTTGGCCTGCAGCTCTGCTCCCAGCCTGCATCCTCACACTGCTCCTTTCTGCCCCAGCAACACTTGATATCTGTCCTTCATGAATTTCCAGAGGTTTATGCTGGCCCACTTCTCTGGCCGGCTATAAGCCTTTGAGCATCAACTCTGCTCATGTGTGGATCTGCAATTTTCTTGCAATTTGCTGTCATTTAAAGACTTGGTGAGAATGCAGCCAGGTTATTGATAAAGACATTAAAAAGGACATGTTACAGGATAAGTCCCATGGTACTTTGCTTGTTACTGGCTTATAGGTAAAGTACAAGCCATTTCAGTTCTTACCCTTTGAGCTTAGTGAAAGATTTTTTTAACCCATCTGGTTGTACATCCATTCAAGCCTTAACTTCCTAACTTGGATATAATGATATTGTGTACAACTGTGCTGAAAGCCTTGCTGAAGTAAAAGTAAACAACATGCAGTGCTCTCCCTTCATCCAGTAACTGAGATCCTGATCACAGGAGGCAATCAGCTGGGTCAGGTATAATTTACCTTTGGCAATTCCAAGTGACTACCAAAGTGGGACCAACCAGCCTTCATCTTTTCAGCTTGACTTTCCAGCCTTCTTTTGAAGATGGCTATGACTTTTACTTTTCTTTAGTCTCTGAGGCCATAGCTCTGGATAAGACCTGAGAGAGAGTTCTTGCCAGGTAGTGTCCTTGCCCAGTCTTCCCTTTAGACACTTTGTTTAGATGAACAAAGTTTATTTGGAACAGAAAACAGTGAGTCACTTTGGGTTTCCCTTTTTAACACAATGGTAAACTTCCATCAAGCAGAGAGGAAACTGAAATTCTGCTGCTGTCAGCACAGACGGCAGATTGAATGATGCCCTTTGTGTGTGGTCCAGAATGCACTTACAAGCAAAATGTCAGAGCGCTGCTGAGAAACTGGGGAAAGGTAAGGGTTATGATGCTGGGCTGGGATGTCACCATGTTATGCATCACCATGTTACCATCATTTCCCATTGTTCTGCAAAACTATTGCATTAAAATGAAAAGAATTGAGAAACTCTCTCAAGTGACCTCTACAGAAAAGAAAACAGGGCTCTTTCCCTCTGTTTATTTATATTTGAGCACGACACTTTTGGTCAAAGCATATGGCAGTGTTTTTTCACACTTGCATAATTCAAAAACAGCTCAACAGATTTTACTCAGACTTCCAACATATTCGCTTATGGGCTGAGGTCAAGTGTGGAAAATAGAAGCAAAAGGAATGTGAATTATGAGCAATGGGAAAAGGGAGAAGAAGGCAGGGGAGCAGCTGGATTTCTAACTACATAATTCTAACTGCATCACAAAGAGCCTCACAGCTTCAACTGCTTTCCTGGTCTGATTTCAGATGAATGAAGACCACATATTTCTGTAGGTGACACAGGAAGAAGTTTTCAAAGCCTCAAGGAAAAGTAGCTGCAAACATGAGAACACCAGATTGTGTCTTGTAACCAGTTACTAAGGGGAAGGGGAAAATTAAATCTTCTGAAAATGCCGATTAAATAAAGAAATGCAGAAAGTTCACATGATTTATGAATTGGAGCAAATGTTATCACCTAGCTAAGTCAGTATGTGTCAAGGTGGAGGGTGCCCTGTGCTATAGGTTAGCTCAGAGCAGTCTGTGAGATGGTGACACACCTGATGCTGTACAGAAGTGAAAATTTACCCTACTACTATCAGATGTATTTCAGTAAGAAATAACTAAGGGAGTGCAAAAGTCAACTTTTCTCCAAGGGTTTCAGAGTAGGCTGAGGCATTCTTCTTTACAAATATTCTGGATTTGCTTTGTGAGGAAAGAAGATAATGTGAACATATCTAAATAGATATCGGAACAACAAAAGAAGCTGTGATGTAACTTCATAGAACCACTACCCCCTGTTTCTTAGGTGGCTACTTTATCTATGCCCAGCAGCAAATACCTGCTGATATGTAAATTATCTCTGATAACTACAACCATCTTCCCCTTCTGTGTCAGTAAGGCTCGGACTCAGTGTTGCTTAAAAAAGCTCCTTGGCATCTGTCTTTATGAATTTGAAAGACAGCATAGAAAGCTGAACTTGAGCGTTTTGTGAAGTCATACTGGCAGACAGCCCAAGACAATATCTCAGCTAAGTGTGATGCAGTCAGTTTTCTCCTTGGGTCTCAGAGACAGCTCAGGGTGGATTTTCCTACCGAACTAAGTGGGAGTCTTAGCACTTCCAAAGGAGTCTTTGGAAAGTTCCTCCTATCAGCTAATGCAAACGAAAGTTCTCAGCACTTTCTATGTATAGACAAAAATGAGAATGTTCTAAAAAACAACACAGGGGCCTATTGGTTTAATCCATTGAGGCTGCTGTAAAAATGGAACGTGCTAGCAGTCAGCTAATCCCAGAGTTGCTTTTTTACAATGGTGAGATAGGGACTTCAGTCTACCAAAATAGTGGCTCAAAGAAAACTGAGAAAAACAGCACAGATACCACACTGGGAAAAAAAGGGGTGAAAAAAGAAGAAGTAATTTCTGCCCAAACTCAGTGGGGTACTGTCTAGTGTAGTACTGTTGTCTGGAGGGCTCCTCCATGAAAAATATAGGCGGTTAATTTACCATGTAAGCCAGGGGAAATTCTAGTTTCCTCTAGACTAAACATTTAAATATATTTCCAAGACATTGCGGTGACTTTTAATTAGTGAAATTTTATATAAGCTTTACTATACAAATGCACATTAATTAAATACACATGCACATAAACATAAGAAAATTGAGAATGCCCTCTCTTGCAACAAAATGCTTCTTTCAAGCTCAACCAAATTTAAATCATCTATTTCCATTTTGAAAAGAGCTTTTAATAAAAAACAGAAGAAGAGGAAAAGAAAATGACTAAACTATTTCCAGAGAAAATATATTTTCAAGTGTGAGGACATGAATCAATGTACATACATTTTCAAAATTTGATTCTATTTCTGGGTACTTCAGGAATTGCTAGAAAAATAATGTGCTCGACACAGAGGAAAAAACAGCATCATTTGGAAGTTTGAGATTAAGATGTTGCTGAAAAATCATTTATTTCCTTTTCATAATATTTTTAATAATTTCCAATTTCAGTTACACCTGCACCTTCTGAGGATGCTTTAATGACAAAGAAGTCAGAGGAAATGTTCAGAGCTACTGGATGTACATTGGTCCAAAGCATTTGAATATTCAGTTACCTATCAGCTTGGAATTAATGTGGCCCAGAAGAATCTTGAGTGTAAAAGTAGTCCTGGTCAGTCCATGTAATGACTGTGCTGTTCTCTGCTCCATTGTTTCATAATCACCACATCCTTCTCTCTAAATTGGAGAGGCATGGATTTGAAGGATGGACTGTTCGATGGATTAGCTATTGGTTGGCTGGTTGTGGCCAAAGGGTTGTGATCAATGGTTCTGTGTCAGGATGGAGGCCAGTCACAAGCGGTGTCCCTTGGGGTCAGTCTTGGGACCAGTGCTCTTCAGCATCTTCATCAATGACATAGACGATGACATTGAGTGCACCCTCAGCAAGTTTGGAGATGACACCAAGCTAAGTGGTGCAATTAATACATTGGAAGGAAGGGAAACCATCCAGAGGGACCTAAACAGGCTGGAGAAGTGGGCCCATGAAAACCTAATGAGGTTCCATAAGGCCAAGTGCAGAGTGCTTCACTTGGGTTGGGGCAATCCCAAGTATTCATACAAACTGGGGGAAGAGCTCCTTGAGAGCAGCCCTGCAGAGAAGGACTTGGTGGTCCTGGTAGATGAGAAGCTGGACATGAGCCAGCAGTGTGCGCCTGCAGCTTGGAAGGCCAGCTATGTTCTAGGGCTGTATTAGAAGAAGAGTGGCCAGCAGGGAGAGGGAGGTGATTGTACCCCTCTATTTAGCTCTTGTGAGGCTCCATCTGCAGTGCTGTGTCCAGGCCTGGGACACCCCAGTACAGGAAGGACGTGGAGCTCTTGGAGCGGGTCCAGAGGAGGGCTGCTAAGATGATCAGAGGGCTGGAGCACCTCTCTTGTGAGGAAAGGTTGAGTTTGGGATTGTTTAGCTTGGAGAAGTGTATGGGAACTGCTGAATCATGGCCTGAACCTCTGATTGACCACTTAAGGCGAGCAATGAGTCAGTCCTGCTGGAAAGGGTGGAGCCTGGCTCCACCTCTCCTAGACCCCATTTAAGAGCTACTACAAGTAGGGAAGGATTTCTGTCGGAGATTGCTCCTCTTAGAGTCTTCTTAGCAAGCTCATCCATTCTTCTTTGGTGTGATAAATTGTTCAGCCTAATTTTCCTGTATATCTTAATTATAACATCTGTATTTTTAATGATTATAAAGAGAAAGCTCCGGGGAGACCTCATTGTGGCCTTCCAGTACTTGAAGGGGGCCTGTAAACAGGAGGGGGAACGGCTGTTTATGAGGGTGGATAGTGATAGGACAAGGGGGAATGGTTTTAAATTGAGATGGGGAGGTTTAGGTTAGATATTAAGAGGAAGCTTTTCACATGGAGGGTGATGACACAATGGAACAGGTTGCCCAAGGAGGTTATGGATGCCCCATTCCTGGAGACATTCTAGGTCAGGCTGGATGTGGCTCTGGGCAGCCTGGTATAGTGGTCGGTGACCCTGCACATAGCAGGGGGGTTGAAACCAGATGATCATTGTGGTCCTTTTCAACCCAGGCCAATTTATGATAATGCTTGAAGCGATTCTCGGTTTATCAAAGGTAGAATTTGTACAAGAAATTTATGCTACACTTCCATCATAATCTGTCTTATATAGGTTTTTTCCTATTATACTTCATCTCTCTGAAATTGAATAGCATAATGTGTATATATTATAGCAGTTAAGGCCACTATATTTTCTTGAGAAAATAAATCCACTCCATGCTTGATGAGAATTCCATATGCAAAGTTACATGTTCTAATGATAGAGACATGTAAAAGCACACTTCTTGTGCACTGCATGTAAAGATTTCTTTTATCCAGGACTAGAAAGGGAAAATACAGATAACAAGTCAGACTTCAGTGTTAGACTACCAACACTTAGAAAAAATACTATAATTTGGTTTCTAATGTGTTGAAGGCAACTTAATACCGGCTTGATTAAATGTCCATAATGTTCTCTGTCTTTGAGTTTGTAAAGGGTTTTAAGTAATTATGTGAGCTTCCCTGTGAGGAGCATGGCTTGCTACTTCTCTGGCCCTTTTGGATTAAGATTTCATGAATGCCAAACTCCTTTGGGCTTGTTTCTTTCCACTGGAAGGAATTTAGGGCTCTAAAGTTTCACTGCCTTTCTACAAATAGATTATACAGGACCTGCAGTAACTTGCTCAATCTTAATTTTGTGATTTCCTATGAACTCATAATATCTACAGTTCTATTTAGTACCTGCTTACTGTGAAGGACTGTCATTGAACATGGATTACATACAAGATCAACACTGTATTTCCAAGAACGAATATTTCTAAAGAGCACAAATTTTTCCTGGAATTGCCAGTGACTCAAGAGATCTGCAACTTCGACTGTTGAAAGTAAGCACAGCAGTAGTAAATGAGGTTACGCCTTCTGTGTTAGCTGAAGATACATCACACTGCACAGCCATGTGAAACTTGATGGAGACGTACCTGTTTTATATTCTTACTAATTAATAATATGGTTTATAACAATATGTTTTTGTCAGTGCTTCCCTTGTGAGTTCAACTGAAAAGCTGTAGGGTCCGTGGAACACAAACACAAAATGAGAAGTTTGAAGTGGATCTCTGCTAGTTACTTTGTAGATGAATATGAGCCGAAGGAAGATTCTTCAAGACGTGCATTAAAATCTTTGTTTCCAATGTGAAAACAACAGCATGTTCTGGACCAAGTCTCCTTCCAGAAATCAAACAATATGTTACAAAATAGGCTGGTTCTCAAGCGTTTTGGAACAATGTTTCCAGATTTTTGTGGTGAAAGCATAACCTTTGAAACTGTTACTTCACAAACAAATGGCAAACTCTGTCCTCTTTCACGCAAACAGAAGATTTGATTGCATCTGTAAAAACTGCCCCCAAAGCATTTCCTTTGGCTGATTAGGAATGCTGACTATTCATTAAATGAGACAGAGAAAAAAGTTTTTTTGTCCCTCTGAACTCCTGAAGCTCTGGGGTCTAACAGCTGCTTATCTTGTGAATAGTATTTCCTGTTAGTATCCTTCCAGCCAATTTGTTCATCGGAAACACAACTAATGTCAACAAAAATAACATGTTATGTTCCAATTATTTAAACTCAATTGAGAAATCTTGGATGTTTTACACTTCCCAAATTGGCTGCTGTTCTATTAATAAGTATACAACTGTGGCCCAATTCAGATCTCATTGTTACTGTCAGATAAGATGAAATTATGAAGATGTTGAGGGCCTAATTATTAACAGCATGTTCTTGTAATGTGCAGTGCATTTCCATCTCAGTACTAGCAACTGTTTTAGGAAAAATTAAATGTCTTACAGCAAGAATGGCTCTCTTCCTGCAACAACAGTCAAATTTTGATTCAGTGATCAACTAATAAGCTGTTATTTTAATTGAGCTAATAAGGTAATTGAGCTAACAAGGTAAATTTATAATTTATCTAAGAAGCAGTGATTTTTGGCTGATGAAATAAGATGTCTTCAATTCTCTCTCTCCTCTGCAAAAAGCTGCCCTGCTTCTAGAGTTCTCCTTCAGTTATACCAGCTACAGTATCAGTGGAGTATCTCTGAGTAATACATTTTTTTGGGAAGAAATTCAGCAAATGTTCAGTGGCCCACAACCTAAGTCCTACAAACTATGGTCCTCAGCCTTCATTTGGCCAAGAAATACAAGATAGGAACTGCTATTTATTTCCTGTGTATGGAAGATTGGTTGGGCAGGACAATGATTTTTCCTGGAGTCTCACTGCAAGGCAAGATAGAGTGAGACTGGGCATAGCAAGAGCCCAGGGCAGACAGAGTGTGTTCATCTTTGCATCATCTGTAGTCATCCCAACGCTGGGAATTAGAATTAGTTGTCATGACCTGCACTAGGAGCATAGGTCCACTGCTCTCCCTGCTGGGCAGCCTAGGATGATTGAATTATTTGATAGATGGTTTTGGCCCAACTTGCTAAGATTAGAATAGGAAACATATTATAGATATATAAATATATATAGAATCAGATTCCAAAGAGGAAATCTGGAATCTGTAGTTGATATTTATGTGGGACTTAAGGATAAACATGCTACTTTATTCACAAGTTCACTCAGATTGCAAATAGCTGAAATGAGTCATTCCTTTTCCAGTCAAAAATAATCCTGATAGTTGATTAATGAGCAGGAACTTGTGGCCTTCTGGTAATGCCATCTCTAGCAATGTCCGCTGCATCAAGCTGCACTGATTTACTCTCTCCAGTGCACTTGTCACCAAGATTAGATCATCTGTACAGCTAACCAGTTTCCATTGGAGTGGGACACAAGCACAGCAGACAGCGCTGCTCTGCTTAAATACCAGGAAGTAACCTGAAAGCTATGTTTAACTGAAGAGAACTAAATACACAACAAATAATTTATTTTGCTTAAGACACTACAGGAAAGCAGTCACATGCATAAGAAAGCCAAGACTTTGTTACAGAAGTAACAAAACCACCCACTATTCAGGACTCAGAACTACATTGCCCTCCTTTGACAGCATAGGGCATGAATGTCCAATGTTTCGACTTGCCTGGGTTTCATTTATTGAACAGAAATTGTCTTGGGCTGCATAGGTTGCTCCAATAAGTAATACCTACTGTTTATTTCCAGGGAAAAAAAAGAACAGATACAAAGAGCCGTGCTGGAACAGGTTGCCCAAGGAGGTTGTGAATGCCCCATCCCTGGAGGCATTCAAGGCCAGGCTTAATGTGGCTCTGGGCAGCCTGGTCTGGTGGTTGGCAACCCTGTGCATAGCAGGGAGGTTGAAGGTGGATGATCATTGTGGTCCTTTTCAACCCAGGCCATTCTATGATTCCATGTGTTCTACGAATAATGCAATTTCTTAGAGCAAATTCTCATCTACAAAATGCTATTTTTCAACATAGTCACCATTTGCTATGCATTTGTGCCAGTGATGAAAAGTTGTCTGCATGCTGCACTTGTAACAATCTGACCTACAGTCACCACTGCAGAAACACACTACCCACTGCCACAGTGTGCTTACATTCACTGTTTGGTCTCAATAACAATTCAGAAAGAATCAGTGAATGTCAATAGGTGCATGAAGGAATTTGATGACACACCTTTGCTCCACGTGCACTTCCATGTCAGGTACCTCTCTGTCAGACTGTCCCTCTGCTGCCGTCTGCCACACAGCATCAAAATGAAATGGAATATTGTTGGGAAGGTTCAGCCTTTACTGCCATACCACCAACATCCATATCTGATGTTATGGGTCAAGACCATAAAACAGAAGGCATTACTTTCGGAGCAGCCCTCATTAAAATACAATATTGCTGTTACAAAAGTAACAAAACATTTTTAATTTTAAATATTCTTCTTAAAACTTTTTTTAAAAAAGAGAGGAACAAAAACATAAAACTAGTGGGATATTTTGACCTTGCTTTTGTGAAACTAACACACCCGCCTGGTTTGATGATGGTGGTTGCTATTCTTAGTGTGGTGTCTCAAGGTGTTCACTGATTTTTGATTAAATTTTACTCCTTGACAATAATTGATTGTTCAAAAAATGTGTACATTTTGAAACGAGGAGCTCTGTGAGCAATTGGTGTTTTTGTAACAAGTGGAAGCTTGTTTTTCTGATCCCTGTAGCTGATGTTCAGTGTCTAGCACATACGTTATGCTGCATGTGCAACACAGCAACTGCAAAATGTGTGTAGTGAAATCACACCATCCAACATCTGTGCAGTTCATCTGGCCTCATTTATGTGAAATTCTGTCTTAATGTGTACATATGCCACAAGAAAGACATTCTCAATATGCCCTTCATAGCTTTTGCTCTGTGGTTCCTCAGTCTACCTAAAGACGTGGACAGTACCCAAAGTTTTTTTCCTACAACTAAAGCATTCATAATGCTCATGCAAGCATTATCTAACACCCCTGATGTTCAAGCTCACACTGCAACCTTTCCCCAGAGTGGTGCAAAAACTGAATTCTTATAGAGAATAGGCCATTTCCTTAATGTACCCATGCACATATTTCATGTAAGATCTCTGTTACTTCTGGGTGAAGCTGCCCAACAGGTTCAGAGCTGTGGATGTGGTGGAGGAAAGAATTTAAATATTGGAAATGCTGCATTTTCTGTGCAAACCTTAATGCGTGCAGAGCATCAACAGTGACATAGTCAATGTTGTTCTGTACCCTACAGTCCAGAAAGCTGTTTTTATTGTCCCCGTATGATTTCTTAGGCTTGCCATTGAATAGCATGCTCAGAAAACATGCGTTCTCCATATCTGCCATTCACCCAAAGATTGAGACAATAGTTTCAAGTCATCTAAAATGTATTTTCATTGACATTAATGATTCTTGTCTGCTCAGGGAAAATGTGCTTTCTCACACAAATATTTGTACATTTTCTACAAGGATGCTGTGTTCTTTTTTGTGGTGTTGAGGAAACTGGACATTGTTCAAGATTGTGTCATCGCTAATTCAAGAGAGATCCAGAAGCCACATGTAGTCTGACTTGAAGTTTATTGCGTGAAATGAAAGTATAATTTTCCATGCTTGTAGCTGAAACATACTTCAAACTAGCTGCTTTTGAAATATAACAAAATCCACATGTGTGCTAACCTGAAAGTGGCTCAAGGGTATCTGGATCCCCACTCAGAAGCTCTACAGCCCAAAACTACTAAACTGCCCATGTGAAGGGGGATAGTTAGTCCTTCCAAAGGATGTTTTGCCCTTATTGAGAACACAGAAATGTGCTGGGTTATGGAGAACTGATTCATTTTGTTCATTAGCAATTCAAATGCATTTAGCTTGGCTGAAGCTCTACATAAGTTTACTATGAACTGTTTTATTGTATATATGTATATATGGACATTACACATATAAAATAAAATACAATAAAAATAAATAAATAAAAATAAACTTACATTTTTATTAGAATTTTTGAAGTTAAAGGAACGTGCTTGTTACTTGGAAGATCAGATCAATTTTGTTTTCTGCTCTTCCTCAACCTGAACAGTCCTGTGTGCAATACAGGTGTAGTATCACAGTGCAAGCAAAGTCATCGCTGTTCTATATCATTCCTGTATTTTCCATGGATGCAGATGCCCGTGTAGGCAGAAAACTGAACTTGGGTGTTAGGACTTGTCTGATAGTTCATTTCACATCCTGATCTGTGCTTTCATAGAATCATAGAATGACTTGGGTTGGAAAGGACCCAAGGATCATCAGGTTCCCACCTCCCTGCCACAGACAGGGCCGCCAACCTTCAGACCAGGCTGCCCAGGGCCCCATCCAACCTGGCCTTCAACACCTCCAGGGATGGAGCATCCACAGCCTCTCTGGGCAGCCTGTTCCGGCACCTCACCACTCTCTCTCTGCTTTGGGCCATGCCACAGAGAACACCTATGTTCCCCCCTTTCAAACTTCATCTACTCCTCTTTATAGAAAGGTAAAGAGGAGAGGTCCTAGGCTTTTTTTATGCAAAATAAGAAACAACATTTAACACAGAAAATTTTACAAGGCATGTGAAAGTGAAATGTAAGCAAGCTATAAACAGACATAAAGACTGAGCACATTGAGTGAGGGTCTTTGATTCTCATATGAGTTCCTGCTGAGAAGTCACAGTAGCCCATGGTCAGGAATTAGGTAAAAACTGTTTAGTTAAGGACAAGCAGAGAAGAGGAGGAGGACTAACCAGGAAGACACAGTGGATGAGGCCTCCTAGAAACAAGTAATGGTCTTCTGTTTTTACACTAATGTCATCATGTGGTTTCAACCCTCTAGACACTGACAATGTAACATTTTGCAAGAAATCAAGGAAAGCCCTCGATAGTGAGGGTGATAATTTCCGACATAGAAATGTTAGGGTTGCCCATAGATAATGCTTTAATGCTCACAGTGAAATGCTAGTGGAAAGTGTAGTCACTTTTGGCAGCTTGGGTTGCAGTACCTACAGGATGAATGATCTCTGGATCCGAAGGATGCTTGGGAAGGAAAGCAGCAGGCTTTAGCACTCTGGATTTCAGGAGAACAGACTTTTAGGCTTAATATTAGGAAATTGTTAGGCGGAGTGCCCTGGGAAGAAGCCATGAAGGGGAAGAATGCCCAGGAAAGCTGGCTAATTTTTACAGAAAAACTTTTTGAGGGCTCAGGAACAAACCATACCATTGTACAGGAAGACTGGGAATTTTGGCAGGAGTTCTGCTTGACTAAGCCAGGAGCTTGTCAATGGACTAAAATGCATTCCAAAAAAAAGGAGTGTACAAGAAGGGGAAACAAAGAGAGCCCATGAAAAAATGGTAAAACAATATTGCTCAGCATAAGGACAAATGCAGTAAGGATGAAATCAGGATGGTCAAAAGATAAGATGAGGCTGGAGTTACCACTGCTTAGGGACACAGAAGGTAACAAGATTTCACAGGTACGTTTGCTGGAAAAGGAGTTTGGAAAAAGGTAGTCAGCAGATGAAAGAGAATATGGTGCTCCCATCCTGAATAAATAAACTCATAGAATCATAGAATCACAAGGTTGGAAATGACCTATAAGATGATCTAGTCCAACCGTCTTCACACCACCACTGCTACCACAAGCTACTAAACCAGATCTCACAGCTCCTCGTCCAGGTGCCTCTTGAACACTGCCAGGAATGGTGACTCCACCACCCCCCTTGGCAGGCTCATGAGTTACCGTAGGGCAACAGTAGATTTTTGTGCTAATTTATGGGAACTCCTCCGCTCACCTTTTGAAAAGGATGTTAAAAATCTGGACAAAGTCCTATGAAAAGCTGTTAAGATGGCTGGGGACAATGAGCATACAAGCTATAAGGAGAAGCTAAGGCAGCACAGTTTATTTAGCCTGGAAAAGAAGAGGCTGAGAGGAGATTGAACAGAAGCCTATGACTATACACATGAGAATTACAAAGATGACAGGGCCAGACTTCACAGTACCAAACAAAAAGTGGACAGGAGTAATGAATGTAAGCTGTGGCTTGGAAGGTTCACATTAGACATTAGGAAAACATTTTCACTAAGTTGGTAATACAGCACTGCAGGAAGGTATGACAGAAGCTGTAGATTTTCCAACCTCAGAGGTTTTCAAGACTCAGTTTGACAAAGCCATGGTGGGCCTAATTTAGTCTTAATGATTGCCTATTTTAAGCAGAAGATTGGACTATTGGCCTCCCAAAGTTTCCTCACAATGGTACTTGTAGTATGGTATGAGATTGTCTCTAGTCCAAGCTGAAAACTTGCATTTCAAGGAGTTCATTTTGCATATGTGCTATCAGTTTAGGATATAAAACTCAGATTGTCAAGGAAAACATTCGGCTAATAAATTCATTTCAGTTTATGGACTATTATCACCTGTTGTCGTGAAGCAGATATTTTTTGGAGTTGGAGAAAAAGAAAATTTTGTACTCAGACACTGTATTTTGAGAGGTGTGGGAAACAAAGTTTGCATGTAAACTGATAATTAAGCAATTGCATGGAAAACAACCTCAAACTGCTCACATTTATATCGACTCCAATATATTCTGGCTCACAATAAAAATGTTCTGGCTCAGCCTCTTTCTTAAAATGGGGAAGCAGCTTGTAGTATATACTGCCCAAGATTGTTTTCAGCAAAACTACCCTCTGGCGGATTCAATATTCCTGTTATTTACTGATTAGCAGAGGTAAATCTAGTTCTGACTTTTTCTGGTACAAGAAGGCTGAAAGAAGTGAAAGTAAATATTGAGCATCTTTCATGTAGCTCATAGCATCAAGTATGAGTTGTATCAGCTAAAAGTGTTTTTTGCAGTTTCTGTTGAAAGCAGCTTTAAGAATGTGGATGGTTACAGAAAACAGGAGCAGAAGACAGCTGTCCTTCAAGCTTCCCATTTCTTCATCCAGTTGGGGCATTTGGTGGATCCCATTAATAAATTACTGCATGGCTATGAAATAAATTGCTAACTGTGGGTTAGTTCCTCTTTAAGAAGGGTCTGTGCTGTAGCTGGTAACTTTGGCAAAGGTTTTCAAAACTATGCTATAGAAAAGGTATTTTTCTATAGAAAACCCTATTTTTCAACATAGTTACCACCATTAGCTATGCATTTTCACCAGCCATGAAAAAGAGCCTGCATATCACGCTCATAAAATGGGGGCAACAGCACTCACAAAATCTATACTCCTTGTATGCTCAGCTCTTTTACTCTCACTATCTGGATCTGGTTCATCCTTACCATTTTTTGTGATTCTTACACTGCAACAGGAGTCTAGCCAGCATCGTGGTCCTACCAATCTGTTTGACTTGGCTAAGACCTACAGTGCAGGGGTATCTATGAGCTTTAAGCGTTTCTGCCTTTCTAAGCTAACATTGCAACAAGTCAGAACACATAGATGGAAAACATGTGAAAGACCAAGAAGCAAGGAGACTGTGGCAATTTTGTGTTTTGATTATGACTTGATTTTACTTACATCATGAATTTCTGCAGTTTTCTTGCACAATTCCTTCTCATTGGGGAAAGAAAGTATGAACTCCTACTGTAGTTCTTTTGAGAACTGCAGCCTTTCTAGTTAACAAGCTGAAGGGATGGTATGGAAGAGAAGGAAGGGGAGGATGTGCAGGGAGAGCACAGAGAAGATCTGAAGCATCTTCTAAACTCTAAAACATGTACTGTCAATTTTTTTTTACTATGCCATTATCATTTCACAGAACAATGGCTGTTTGAAAGCCCTTCTGCTAGTGTGGTGGCTACCATTATTTGGAACAAAAGCTGTTCAGTAATTTCTCTTGTAGCCTTTGCATATTATCTCAGCTTCAGGCTTGCAGAGCTCATGGAATTCAGGGTGTACTTACTAAAGCCTGACTTACTACCAGCTGTGGTATTAGCCTTGTTTTCCAGAGTGCTGAATTAAATGCACTGATTTGGTCTGTACAAAAAAGTAGTTATCCTTTACTACGACCTTTGTTGAGCATCAGTAAGCCCATATGCCTCTTCACAGGAGCTTCATGGGACATTTGTGATGTTCCAGCTATAATGTTGCACCAAAGGCTGCTGGTCACAGCTCTTCTCTAAGGGGCAAAAGACTTCGACTGTTTTAGGAACTGGGATGTTCCAGAGGCCCTGGAGAATGCCCAGAAAAGGGAAAGGAAATTGGTGAAGGGTATCTAGCCTATGGGTAGATACCTATGGGTATCAAGCATAATGGGGAGCAGCTGAGGGAACTGGGATTGTTTAGTCTGCAGAAGAAGAGGCTCAGAAGGGACCTTATTGCTCTCTACAGTCACCTGAAGGGAGGTAGCTGTGAGGTGGAGGTTGGCTTCTTCTCCCTGGTAACTACTAATATGATGAGATATAATGGCCTCAAGTTGCACCGGGGAGGTTCAGGCTTCGGAAACATTTCTTCTCAGAAAGAGTGATGAGGTCCTGGGCTGCCCAGGGAGGTGATAGAGTCATCATCCCTGGAAGTGTTCAAGAAACATGCAGATGTGGCACTGAGGGAAGTAGGTTAGTGGGGATGAGGATGGGTTGACAGTTGGACTAGATGTTCTTAGTGGCCTTTTCCAACCCTAATGATTCTATACTTCTGTGACTTGGGAACTACTCCTTACACAATGTTGTAACTTCCCAGACAAATAGATGGCTTATCCTGTGAGCTATGTGTCACAAGACTCACTACTACTAGCAATGGGACTTCTTTCAGTGATTTTGATGTAAAAAAGTTTATGTTCTGCTTTTCCCACTGGAAAGTTATTTCTCAAATTTTTAAACTCACTAAACTGAAACTGGAAGGGGCTTTTTTTGTGATTAGATATCAGTTGTTACTGCAATTAACCGATACTCACTGAAGGACAGATTGGTGTTGAGGTGACAGTAGCAGCCTGTGCCTGTCCCCAAGGCTATCAGCTATCTCTGAACAAATATGAGCTACTGGGTGAGTAAAGCAGTGCCTGCCTCCTCTGCATGAAGTCATCCAGTTATACCAGTCAGTGACCTGCAGGCAAAAAGGCAAGAGGTGTCTGACACTTCTGTGCTGGAGCACAACGTGTTATCAGCTTCTGGATCACCACTGATCTCACTGGCCTTTATCTTTTTCTTTCTGAAGTTTTTCAGTAAAGCTTGACTCGTCCTGCGTGTGTTAGTATTTGATTTATGCACTGTAATGGCCTTGATCTGGCCATGTTTCAGGGATCTCTTGAGGTCTCTTTCAACCCCTGCAATTCTGTAGTTCTGTGATATGTCCCCACATGCTCTTTTATTTGCAGTACCCACAAAATCCACCCAATAAAGGCAAAAGGTATATGTTGGCTGCAGACCCTCTGTCATTCAGCCACGAACAGCTGGTAGTGCACATTACAAGGCTAATTTAAAGCTCCAACTCTCTGATACTGATAACTCATTTTGGCATGTAAAAATACAAAAATAAAAATATCAAAGTAGTGTAGCATTTCAAAGAAGCGTTCAGGAAGCAGACAGCATGTCTTGCCCCGACACAAAGAATCCTGGTACTAAATCTGTGGTGCATGCCTTGAGAACGTGCCAAGATCTGGTATGGAAGGATGGGTCATAGAGGTGCAGCCACAGAGTGTACCTACATTGCACGGTCTGAAGCACCGGGTCTTTTGTGCTGCTAACATTTCCATTTCAGAGAAATCTCCATCACTGACTGTAGATTGAAAGCAGATGAGTGTTGTGAGCTCAACAGCTCATGCTATTGACATGTCTGGTGGTCTGGTGGAGGAGTAATGGTTTTGAGGAATGAGTTCTATCTGGCTCTTATTTTCTGGGAGAGCCACTTCTATCCAAATGTTTACAAATACTAACAGCTTTAACCACCTCAGATGCAGTCATGGAATTTGATTCTCACAAGGAATCTGCAGCTTCTGCTAGGCACAAGCAGTGATGTACAAGAGGTGGACAGCTTTAAACTTAGTGCCACGAAGTGAAAGGAATACAGGGACTAAGTAATGTGTCTAAACAGGACCAAAGCTGCTCTAATGCATATGGGTGTAAGCTCTTTTCTGTGCCCACAACAGGGCTGCCAGGAAGCAACTGTGACAAGCTGGATGCCAGAGGCTGCTACAGAAGGGAGAGGGACCCAAAGTTAAGGGTGACAAGAGATGAAGGCTCTGTTCAGGAGGTCCAGTCTGAAACAGCAGAAGATGGAGTCAGAGAAAGGGCTGGGAACAGGCAGCTATGACATTGCTGGGGCAGGGACTGATGGACCAGGCTGGGATGAAAATGGGTCCTGAGCCCTGGGCAGGAGGTGCAGGGAAGGTGAGCAGGGACAGTGTGAGTGATGTGTCCCCAGGGCCGTGACCCCAAGCTTGCAGCCAGTACCTCTTTCCCAAGGCAGGATTCCAGCTTGCATTTCAAATGCCATGTCTAGACAGTAACATACGTAAGTCACCCTAGCGCAGTGATCAGACACTGAGTACTGAAACAGAGCTTTTCTTTGCTCAATGTATTTGGCATCCTTTCCTATGCACCTCACTTCTTCTACTTCATGAGTACCCAACAGTGCATTGTAGCTGTCACATTGGTGCATCCAGACAGTGTGATTTGATTTGATTACTGACATTCTGAGTGAGAACAGAAGAAATACTGCACAAGAAGCCAATTCTGTTCACTATTGTGACACTGATACACTCACTATAGCTGTTACATGAAAGACATTTTTTGGCCATACAAGCCAAATAGAGAAGCCCTGATTCAGCTGTTGCTGCAGTGAAAAGTGCATGTGAAAGTGGAGAACAGACTCCAAGATCTGACTTGCAGATGGTCATGGAGGGGTCTGGAACATGTAAGTCACAAGGGATGCACATTTGCTTCTTTTGTACATAAGCAGCTCCGAGGCTTGAGGGTAGTTGGGGTAGAAGACAAAAATAGCCCAGATAACCACAAATAAACAGAACTGTCAGAACAACATCTATAACCATCTTTAGGAAAACCTGCACACGGACTTCTAAGAAGCAGGGAAGCCTCTTAAATCGATGGCTGGAGCAGGACCTCCTGGGAAGCACATGTGCTTCACATTACGAGCTAAGTCAGAGCCAGGAACACAGGGGTAAGTCAGGCTTCAGGGCCTGCACGTCCCACCTGGCTGCGGGCACGGAGCTCCTCTCTCTGTGCTCGACACGGTGAAGTTGGATTGCGCGTAAACTGAGCGCAGCGCTCCCTCCCGCGGTGCCCGTGCGAAGCGCAGAAGCGGGCGGGGCCGGGCCGGGCGGGCGCCTCCGGGGAGCGGCGGGGGCTCCGGGTTTGCTCTCGTTGTGTATGGCGCACGCAGGAGGAGGGAGCGCTTTCTCTCCAGGGCTGGTCGTGAAAGAGCGGCGCCGGTGGGGTTTTTAACGTGGGTTTTGGGTTTTGTTTCGGGTCGCCGCTCTTTCTTCCTAGAGCACAACGGGGATGCGCTGCTTTCCAGGAGCAGGTGCTCCCTGCTGAGGCTCGGGAAGCGGTGGGTGCTGGAGGCGAGCTGTGCGCATCTGGGTTCCTGCTGTCGGGATGAGGGGTATGGGGCGGCCGCCCCGCGTCACACCTAACGCACTGCGAGGAGCCGTCGGTCGGAACCTGCTGAGTCCGGATGGAAGAGCGAGGGGGTGCTCGGGTTAGGTTTGTTTCCCCGTGGCAAAGATGGAAATGTGACAGTCGGTGCTGCCTGGGAGTCAGAGGGGGCTGAAAGGCTGAGGGAGAGAGAGGTGACGATAGGTGACGGGGCTGAGTGATGGGGTAGGCCGGGGTTTGCCATAGCGGCAGCATGGGTTCAGGACAAACAGCTGTGCTGCAAGGGAGGACCGGGACACAGCTACGCGGCCAAAGCTCCCCATCCTTTGTCAGATGTTCCATGCTTTTCCTTCCTTCCTGATAGCGACCTTCTCCTTCATTCCTTGCACACGGGAGGAGAAACTGCAGATACCCCACACCTCTCTGGTTAGGACAAAAGTATGTCCAAAGGTAGATTTAAATCCCCGTGGTTAGTGGGAAAATATCGGCAGTAGGTGGACTGTTGGACTGGATGACCTTGCAGGTCTTTTGCAACGTTGGTGATTCTATGATTCTATGATTCTATGATTCTATGATTCTATGATTCTATGATCTGGGGACCACACTTGCCTAAATTCTGGGTCAGGCTGGATGGGGCTCGGAGTGACCTGATAGAGCTGTTGATGCCCCTGTTCATCGCAAGGGGATGGAGTAGATGACCTTTAGGGATCCTTTCCAACTCAAACGATCCACCGATTCTATGAAATCGATCACATCTATAGGGTGTGTTCATGCAGCAAAGCAGCATAGCGAGTGTTGGATGCATTCCGCATTTGGGCTGCTTGCATTCAGAGATCGCTGTCCCCGGAAAAGCACCCAGAGCCCGAGCTCTCGGCCCTGCAGGCTCCGCAGCACTGCCCGCTTCTCTCCCTCTGTCGCATCGTTCCACGCCGCTCCCGTGGCAGTGGGGCGATGACGCGGCCCCGCCTGCCGGATCCGGCACGCCTAGGGGCACTGCTGCCTTTTTTGTGTGTGTATGTGTGTGTGTGTGTGTGTGTGTGCGTGTGTGTGTGCGTCTCCCGTTTCTTCTTTCCTCGATTACCCAACGTCACTCGGCGGAGCTCGGGCAGGTGTGGAACACTACGGGGCGGGGATGCAAAAAGAAAAAAAAAAAAAAAAGAAAAAAATACAATTTAAAAAAAAAAATAATGAAAAAGGGAGAAAAAGGGCGTGCCGATCCGCAGCGCACCGCAGCGAAGCGCGACGCAGGCGGTGCCGCCCCGACGCCGAGCAGGGGGCGCCCCAGCTCCGCGCATCGCCATGCGGGCGGGGGTTGGAGTGGGGGGTGGGGGGAGCGGTGCGGCGCCGATGGGGCTGGGGAGGGTGGGGTTGCTGGGGGCAGCGCACCTCGAGCCCCGGAGAGCTCCGTGCCCCCGATACCCGGGCCGCTTCCCTCAGTGTCCTGCCTTTTGTTCTTCGGCACAGAACCTCTTGTACGGGCTCTCTCGTGGGGGGATCTGCGTGCAGCCCCTCCACTCGCCGCGACTCCCAGCTCCGTAGGTGGGGGGGGGGAGTGGAGGGGCAGCGGAGAGCTCCGCACCGCCGCGCTTTTCAGGAGCCGCTCCCTGCCCTTCCTCGACGGCACCGTCGTCCCCGAGATCGCTTTATTTTCGGGGGGAGGTGGGATATATAAGGCTGCAAGATGCGCGTGCGGCCCCCTCCCGGTATTTCACATCCCGGCCCCGTGCGCCCCCTACGCGCGAGCGCCGCGCAGCGCACCCCTCTCTCCCCTACCCCCGCCCGCCGGGAAATAAATAAATAAGTGCGTGTGGCTTTTGAACTGCCCACAGACTGTCACAGGGAAGGGGGGAGGGAGGAGAGAGAGGGAGGGGGGAGAGAGAGAGCGAGAGCGAGAAATGCAGAGGCAGCAGCCGCGGTAGCGGCGGCAGTGCTCCAGCAGCAGCGCGAGGCACTCCGCGCCCGGCGAGCGAGCGGCAGCCGCAGCGCACAGCGGCTCCGGGCTGCGCGGGGCGGGCGACAGCGCGGCACAGGCACAGAGAGCGGCAGCGGCAGCACGCGGGGTAAGGAGCGGCGCGACCCGCGCGTGGCGATGGGCAGCGGAGCGGGGGGCTTCGAGCCCGCTGTGCTGTATCCCTCCCGCCCGGTGCGGGGATGAGACGAGAGTGGGGAGAGCGGTTCCTCGAGAGATGGACGGCGCCCGGGAGCGATTTCGAGGCACAAAGCGGACCGAGGGCGATGCCGCGGGGTTTTAAATGCCCGATGGCGCTTTCTCGGGGTGGGGGGTGGGGGGGGCAGGAAGCGATGGGTGTGGTGGGAACGAGAGGGTTTTGCGCCCGATTTCTTAACAATGAGCGGAAAAACCCGCAGTCTCAGCGCACCCCCGAATCCTTCGGTGGGAGCTGGGCGCGGGGCGGGGGGGTTCCTTGTGGGGGCGGCAGCGCGATGGTTCCCTGCCGGGCGGGACCTCCCTGCACCGGGCGTGGGACGCGGTAGTGGGTGGGTGGGTGTATCGGGGTACGGGGGGCTGCGCTGCCCCAGCGCCCGGCTCCCATCCTCGCGTACCATGAATATTCATCGAGCGCCTTCTTCTCCTTCTCCCAGGAGATTCCTCTTCACCGTTTTTCATCCTTCTTCCCCCACTTTTCCTCCCCACCTCCCCCAGGAAGCCGCACATCCCCAGCACTCCGCTGCCTTCTCTCCTCCATTTCTCCCCACGCACACGCGTGTTCTCGCCCCGCCGCCGGGCACACGCGCCACATCGCCACATCGCCACAACCCCCTGCCCCGACCCACTGCCGCGCGGGGGGGGTCTCCAGCACCCGCTCCTTTGTCTCTGCCCGGCGCATGCGCGGGGCGGGGGCGCGGGGCCCGCCCCGTCGGGGATCGGGCCCGGGATGGAACAAAGCCGCCCCCCACCGCCCCCCGCCCCTCCTCGATGGACCTCGAGGGACCCCCCCCGGCTCCTCGCCCCGCTCCGGCCCCGCACGGGGTAGTGGAGAGATGGTGGAACTCCCCCGCGCCCCCCAACCCGCTCTCCACCCGCGGTGCGCATCCCGCGCGGCACTGCCCGCTATTTCCAAAGACCCCCTCTCCCCCCTCTACCCCGCTAAATAACTCTTCGGCACCGACGGAAAATAGGGAAGGTCCCCCTTGCTGGACCGAGGGAACTCCGTCGTCCGAGCTCGGGTCCTTTCGGCGGTGTTTTCTACGCTGCGGTTACACCCCGCGTAGCGATGCAGCCGCGCCAGGGGGAGCCACCCGTGTGCCCGCAGCCCCCAAGCATCCCCCGCTGCCTGGAAAGGGGGGTTGGTGGAGGGGGTGG
Source organism: Chrysolophus pictus (assembly GCA_037305975.1). NCBI lineage: Eukaryota > Metazoa > Chordata > Aves > Galliformes > Phasianidae > Chrysolophus > Chrysolophus pictus. The sequence continues at coordinate 22,846,372 of CM074577.1, read as the reverse complement.
GGGGAGAGCTCTCCGCAGGAAGATTTTTTCAGTGCGACATCTTGGAATCTCTTTTGTTCGAATGGTTGCGTCTCGCTATCGGCGCTGCTGCTCATCCTTCCTCCGCCCCATTGGGTGCCCCTGCCCCAAATTGGGATGCGTGTTTCTGTGCGTGGTGGGCATTCTGCAACCTGCTGTAATGGGGTGATTTTGTCAGTGAATGGCTTGTCTGTTTCTGATGAGAGAAGTGATGTTCTCATCAAGTGCAGAGACGACAAAAGAATGGTGCGAGTGGGCTCCCCATGAGGGTGGCCATGGGTTTGACTGCTTCCCCTATGAACACTAATCAGGTTCTATAGATGCCTGAAATGCAGAGCAATGAGCTGCCTGCTCCCAGCCCAGCCCTCAGCCTTCCAGGTGGCCATCTGGGTTACCTGCCCTGGGGAACCTGCTTTAGAAAACTGTTGGATTCTATGATTGCTGGAGGTCCCTTCCAACCCCCATGGTTCTGTGATTAGCTGGAAAGCACCCACCCCAAGGCCTCAGGTTACGATCCCTCTGTATTCCCAGCTGAGGTCACTCCTGGAGCCTTCACACACCCCATTGCCACCTCTCTGCCTGCTGGGTGCCACCCAAGCTCCAGACATGGGTTTGGGATTAGGAATACCATGTAGGAGTGATGCGGCACCGACTGCTGCTGTGCGACAGTCCCCAGGAGATGCTGCCCATGCAGCCCCTTTGTGTCCAGGGGTGTCAGGGGTGTCAGAGAACTGCCCCGAGCTTTCATTGGGGTGGGAGGGAAAGGAAAAGGCGGGGGGTGACCAAAGGGCTCGGCACTGCTGTTCCTGCTCATTGTCTCACGGAGCGCCACGCGAGTGAGCAGCGTTGCTTTGTAATCTCTGTGCAGGTGGGAGTGTATGCCGTGAATATTTTCTTTAGCGGGGCTGTTCGGGTTTCACTGGTGCAGAGCACTGATGTTCTCTGGATGGAATGAACCCAAAGAGATGGGAAATTCATGGTGGCTTTGCCTGTTCCTGTGTGCTTCATGTATGAGACAGCTGATTGTGTAATTTGGAGGATTTGTTACACGCTGCTGCCAAGAAGCAATCACACAGCCCTTTCTTCTGCTGATAGGAATCTCTGAGAGTATCACATCCAGTTAAATGGAATCAGCATTAGAACTGGTTCATCTACTGGTGCTGTTGGTACACGAAGCAATGATTTGGTGTTGGCTTTTTTTCCCCCTCCTCTCTTTCCATCCTTCCTTCCAATTGAAGTACAATAGCTGCTGCTGCTATAGGAACATAGTAGTAAGAGATAGGTTGTTTCTGAGCAGACATACCTTTGGAGCATAGCCCTCTGAGATTACAGAATCTCTCCATAATTTCAAAGCTGCCACCAGAACTGTTCTTAAGCATTCGTCTGTTTTGATCCTTCAACATGAAGTCTCTGCAATAAATTGAATTTTCCGAGCGAACCCTTTTGTATGTGTGCTGTGTTCCAGCGAGAGCTTTGCCCAATGCAGTGAACCACGAACCACAGAAGGGCAGCTTGAGGCTGAACGAGGCTCAGTCCTTGCCTTGTGCTGGCATCCGCACGTGGACAGGGCACACGGAGCTGGCACAGCGCAGGAGCTGCAGGGCAGAACCAGGCATTGCCATGGCATCGTCGGAGAACTCTGTGGCTGTGTTTGTTGGGGTCTGGCCACCATTTGGCTGCTAATGATTTGGAAACTTGATGAAAACAGGAACTGTGGAGTATTTCTTTCTGGGAATGCTCTATTTGTGCATACAGATTTGTATGACACCCTCGGTGCTGACATAGGTCTGTAGGTGTGAGTGTAGCGTCCTTAGGCACACTGCAGATTTGACGGTTAACGCCTCATTTCCCCAAGTAAGAAAAGTGGATGCTATTCAAATGTAACACAGATCTATTGAGCCATGGTTGAGGCCCCACCTTCCTTCCTACAAAAGCCATTTTGAACTTCTACATCCATCAAGACAGCTTCATAAGTAAAGAAATAAAGCTTAGGAGGGGCTGGGGGTTGTTTCTTCTTTGTCAATCAGGAATGACAGAAATGAGGTAACAACTAGAGAAATCAAAGAAATTCCTGAAATCATTAGAGACTTGAAAATAGAAACCATATGCGGCATAATAGAGGTTTCATGCATTAGTGGGAAATGCTTTCAAGATTAACAGAAGTGCAGGAGGAAGGAGGGGGAGAAACACCTTGTGCAGAATGGAGAGAGCTTTAAAGTCTTCTCTGCAGCATCTCGTATCCCACAGCTGTCCTTAAAGCACGATGCCAGCTAAGCCTCTTACTTCAAGATGGAGAGATGTGGTTATTATAAAAATGTAACCGTTGCTTATACTATATGAAAATTCATAAGTTCAAAATAGAAACCAGTTGATAGAGATGGTTCCTCAGACATGAAAGATTCCCAACTTGCCACAGTCTGAAAAAGAAATCCTTTGACTTTTTTTCAACACACCAATAAATGTAAAGAGATACTGATTTTTAACATGTGTGGAATGGTCATGTTTCGCCTGGGGGCAAGATGTGTAGTAACTCCCTCTTAAGTACGGTTAAAGGAATTTAAGTCTGAGGAAACACTTTTATTAATAAAACCCTTCTGTCTTAGGATATAAATCGGAGACAGATCTCTTTTGATGTGTTTGGCGTTGTGTTCTGCAGAGCAGAACTGAAGCAGCCTGCATCGCTGACCCGGCTTTGCAGGGTGTTGGCTGCCAAGCTCAATGCGGTAGTGCTGGGAAAGACACATGCTTTGGGGTCACGTGTTGCATAGCATAGGGTTTAGCCTGGTAATAGCGCCACAGGGACTTACTTTATTTTATTTCATTTTTTACCCTGCAGGAATTTGAACATATTTTCAGAAGATATAATTTTATGAGCAATTCCCTAACTGCTCTTCAGAGCGGCATCCATTTGGGACTTAATGTAAATTGTTGGGCTGGTGATACGAGTTTTGCTTTGATGAATGACTTGCTGAACGTTCAGTAAGATTGGGCCTTAACCTGCTACCTTTTACTGCTTGCAGAGGTATGTTGATGGAGACGTGCTCATGAGGTCATGGTGCTGGTTGTTGTACCTACACAATGCCATCAAGAGGTTATGAACACAACACTGAAGTGTGACTTTTTACTCTAGGCAAAAAACAAATGTCTGCAGTGGCAAAGCTTCCCGTAGGATTACTTTTAATGGCAGAAGTGTCTGCCCTCATGACTTTTTATGACAAATGGAAGCTGCTCCTGTTCAAATAGTAAAATCAGAGAGCTGCTGGCCATCTTCTGTTCCAACAGTCCTTAAAAGCTCAATGGGATGCAAAAGCTAAAGCCTGTTTTGTCAGATTATTTTCTGCTCTTACTGTTTTCCTTATGAGATTGGCTGCTAAAGGAGGGGCTTATACTCAAAATTACAGCTTGCCTTTATTAACTGTTTTAGGATAAAGCTGATGGTCACGTAGCAGAATGCTGTACAAATGCATCTGCCAGACATTTAAGATGGTTGCTGAACTGTGGAGAAGAAATGAAGCTGTGTTAGACAAAACAAAGAACACATCAACAATAATAGAAATGATACGTGTCTCACTATCTCACTACCTTAGGGAAGCACACACAAAACAAGAGTAAATCATCATGTGGAAACTAGAGAAAACCCACATTTACAGAAGAACATGCAGGAGAGTAAAGTCATGACAAACACTTTGGTACCACTGTTTATCCAAGATAGGCTGGAGTCTGAGAAATGCTACATCAGCTTCCTGTAATCACAATTACTCAAATCAGTTAAGCATGTCACAGAATCACAGAATCACAGAATCGTAGGGGTTGGAAGGGACCTCCAGAGATCATCGAGTCCAACCCCCCTGGGTCATCCTGGGAGAAAACCAAAACAAGTGAAAAAGCAGGCTGAAGGTGGTACGAAACTAGGAGTCTGCAAATGGGGAGGATGAAACCTGTCACTGCTAGACGTGGTGCTCAGGTGATGGTGGCATTCCCCACCAGTATGCAGTTTCCTGTAGCTTGTACTTCAGCCAGCACTGGTAAGTGCATGACTGACTGCTGACACCAGTTGCACTGAGCTGGTGGGAGGAAACAAATTCAGTGAGCTCTGGGATGGTGAAAGCAGCTTTTCTGGGTATCTTGCTTTCACAGCAAAGAGAAATAGGAAAGATGTGCTAGCTGCTCTAAACAACAGGTTTCTCCAGCAGATAGACCAAGAGAGTGGAGCTGGTTCTCCAGCAGCACCATCAGCCTGGTGTGAATGCTGTGCATCACTGAGTGTGTGGCTCACTGGGAGCAGCTGGTCCCACTGCGCGGTGTGCAAGCGAGCTGCTTGCTGACTTTTGCTTTCCTTTCCAGATCTAAGAACCCTATGAAGGCAGGGAGACAACAGGTTCCCAAAGACTAAAAATGAAAATCTGGCCAGACTTTCCAGCTTCTTCCATTCCATCCTTTGCTTGAGTGGGAGTAGAACACAGTGAAGTTCATAGCTTTGTTTCACTTGGAGCTTTCACTGGGACATATAGTCAGTGTGGCCTCCACAGTGTATCTGAGTGCTTGGGATAATCTGTGAGCCTCTACTTCACGTGCATAAATTAGTGGGCTGAAGCAAATGTGGTGACTTTTTCCTCATCTGATGCAGCTGGTATATACTCTGCATAACTTCAACATTTATAGCCAAGAGTATCCTGGTGTCTATAGGACGTAAGAGGTCAAGGAGCATGTGAAGGAGTTTCCTTGGCAGACAGTGTTTTCTGTTGGATCTGATGCCATTCATGGATACAGATTTTGGTAAGAAAGACTTACTTGTTTTCTGTTCCAGTACTGTGCCTTTCTCCTTTCCTGCCCTCAGGGATATTCATCTTGAGGAAAACCATTCTACAGTGCAGATATACCCTTTCTAAGCCGCTTGATATTCCATCAGTATTATAATTGCTAAAATAATCATTTTAGTGTTATCTTCTGTGCCCACCTCCCTAAGTAATATTTAGAAGAGCATTCAGCTTTCTGCATTGTGGCCCAAGCTTTACCTCCAGTTGCCTTGAACTGATGACATTGCCTTTGTAAATGATATTTTCAGAACCAATCTAAGTCAGTGCTGCCCTATGCATTTAAATACAGTAGCTCACCTGCAGATACTCTTTTCTGGTGTGTGTAGTATTAAAATCTACAACAGTGCTCAAGAAAATGAACATAATAGTATTTTTTCAGTGAGCACAAGAATAATTAATAGGTTGCTGGAAGTTCAACTCTCATCGTTTTCTCTGGACAAGGCAGCTAAGGGTGGATTCATGAATAAACTACTGACAGCAGTGGCAACAAAAGTGTGGCACTCCTCAAGATCTCTCATTCCCGATCAAACAGTGCAGTGTATTGGCAACCCATGAAGCCATAATGTCTTGAAAGTGTCTTCAGTTTTGAGGTAGCTCCTGTTACTAAGGGTTCAAACTACACTGCAAATCACCTACAGGTATTTGTTCTTGTAAACATCTCTTGAATCAGTGCTGTTACCAAGGCTTTATGGAGGAAAGCAAACATATCAAGTCAACAAATGACAAATATAATGGATCCCCCTTTCTCAAAACAGGCTAAACATTGTGACATTATATATTTGCCACCTCCATTCTGCTATGGAATTGGTACATGGAGGATGATATTGAGGGAAATGAAGTGGCTTTATGTTCCCTCTCACAGCAATTGTCTATGCGAACCCTTCACAATCTAAAGTACAGAGCTAAGAGGGGAAGAGGAAGGTATGAAACATCTTACCAGTCCTGTACTAACAGATTTGTAGTTAAGAAAAAAGTGTATGCAGGAGTTTGCTTTGAAACAATGGCAGCAAATTTACAGTCTGAGAACAGAAATATTTATCTCAGCACATTTCCTTTCTACTTCAAATGTGAAGCCCTTTTGCACACTTGCTTCTGGTTAAAGAAGCAACTCCACATATTTTCTTATAGAAATACTGCATTATCCCTTATGTACCTCCATACATACCACGTCTTTCTAAATGTGTTGCAGTAAAAAAAAAAAAAATCAAATGTCTTCAAGCCAGTACATCTCATTCATATTTTTTTTTAGCAAACCTCGGTATTCCTTGTATTCTTCGGGTAGGTAACATTTTTTTTTTTTTAATTTCAGTTAATCATCACACTGGTTATGTTGGTGTTTCCTTTGACTACCTTCTCTAGAAGTCTGTATTTTCAGCTGTGAGCTAACACAAAGTGTTTCACAGAACATCTTGTTAATCACACGCTAACATGAAACATGTGCATTAGCAGGTGTAGAGGATGCAGTAAGATCTATGCCATAAGATTAAGTGTAATCTCATTCCCTGTCATAAGCAGGAATATGTGAACAGAATGACTTATTGCCAAACTTTAATTTTAAACTCTTAAACTCATAACGTTACCAGACCCCAACATTTTTGCATGGATATGGCTTCTAAATCTAGATTTCCACTAAAATGAGATCATATCAACATGAGAACTTGATCTTAAACAGCATTTTATGCAAATCTTATGGAATATAGACATCTTGGTGCTCTTCCAATCCAAAGCATTCAATCCTTTTAACTTTTTATCACTTGAAAAACGTATTCATGTGGTTTCTTCTGCTGACTGAAAGGGAATCAGATTTTTTTTTTCCTTTTTACTTGATACTTTATTTTTAAGCAAAATGGGCTCAAGACTAAATAAAAAAAAAATTTGTTAGCTTGCTTTGCCTGTCTTGTTTTCCAGAGGAACTAGGCTTGTTTGATTTCTGTAGGACAAAAAAATTGCTGCAAGATCACAATTAAACTACATCAGTGAGTAGCAAAGTCTTCCAAAACACATATTCAGGGGAAATATTTGCTTTTATAATAGACATAGCTCATCTATCAAGCTGTGGCTTTGCTGGGCAACATATTGCACGAAGGCCAGTAGCTGGCCTGAGTTTCTTCCATAGGAATACGTTTCTTTGGATCCACTTCTTACTGCTGGAAATGTTCTTTGTGCCTAGATAATGTGTCACATTTATAAATAATAGAGACAACAGCACAATTGCCATGCAAATTCATTATGAATGACATCAAGATGAGTACCACATTCAGGCCAAATGAATTAATGATGGCAAATATATACACCTTTTTTTCTAAAGTATAGCTTCAATTTCAAGTACACTGTTTTTTGGGTTGATTTGGTTGTTATTTTTTTTTTGAGTCATAGCAAATTTCTGCAGGGCTTCCTGGTCCTGATGTGCCTCTCCAATGCCTCTAGGTCCTGGCTGCAGTCCCACATTAGGCCCCTCATGGCATTATGGTGGTTCTGCTCCTAAACTGCAGCACCTCTTGCCTGTCCTACCCTGCTTGTCCAGAAACATCTCTTGTGAGTAGTTTCAGGGATTCTCCCAGGAAAGAAAGACCTCTGGCCAACTGAGTTGCCTTCATAAGGCAAACACATGAAATGAGACTGTCCATTGAAGTTTTCTGTGCTTGGTGGCTTTGGTGGGTCTGTGTCTTTGGGGCACACGTGATCTGAAGTACCAGCCATAGGCTGCTGCACTTGCAATGATCATTGTCTCCCTACACTGGAAAGGAGACCAAATACCTAACTTAATTATTACAAATATCCTATCTCATCTTAATTAACCTAGTGATATGATTCTGCTTCCCCGATCTAGTTAGCTAGGGAGACAGTTAAATATAACTTTGTGTTTCTCTGAACATTTAGCTGTTTGTGGTTAAATCTGCCCACAGTTCCTAAGAGACTGTTTCCACAGCTGGGAATACCTCCCTGTCGCCCTTCATCTGAAATAAAAAATAGAGTGAGCTCATCTTAATTAATATGGGGGAATAAGTTTACCTTAGCAGTACACCTCATAACTTCCAGTCATCTTCAAATCTCTCATGAAGACAAGGAGGAATCTCTCTGTTCTACCACAGAGGACTAGGAGGTGATTGTGCTGTATGTAAGAAATGGGGCTATGAGTGTTCAAGCAGATAAACATGACTTCAGGCTGTGTGTGGAAAATATTTGTCCTTTGCTCTGTAACAGATGGAAGATAGTCAGTAACCTAGATTAAAATGATAAGAATAATGTGAAATTTATAAATCACTGTAAAAAAATAATTTTCTGTAGAAACATTTCTAAGAAAGACTGGTCTGTAGCCAAATGGTCAGAATAACCATGAAGAAGATTTTGTTGGCCAGTGATGGGCAAGAATACTTCATGTTGTGCTAAATGTTTGCTACCGAAGTAAGAATAAAATGATTTGTCACTATCCTAAAATGGACGGTTAAGAATTTCTTTTCATGTACTACATGTTGGACATTTAAACATATTACTTGCATGGGTCATTTGCAACATAAAAGAGAGACACCATTCAAATGGGTGCCCGCATAAACAATGTGAATGATCAATGGAATCTGTGAAAGGAAAAATGAACAAATTGGTTTTGAGAAATGTAAAGAAGAGGATAATTGTTTTAAGAACAGGTAAGTATCACCAGCGAGACGTCACTTCAGTGTAAATCATTGTGCCTTGGGGTAAGAAGGGGGGATTGTTCACACTGCTTTTGAGGTTCCTGCCAGCCCTACAGTTTGTAGGATGAGGCAAACCAGAGACCTTTGGAGTGAGCTTGTGCTGGAGTGCGGGGAAATAAGTTCCATTGAAAGAAAGTAATTCCCAAATGTACCAATTTATTAGCAGTGGGTCTGAGCTCTCTTAAAATCATAGAATCGTAGAGATCAAAAGATAAACTGCTAATATGAAATGCACAAATAAAGCTTTTCTAAAGCAGATATAAAGAGATTTAATTTATTGATTCTGGACAGCACAGGCTGTTAGACAGATCTCTGTTGAGTACTTCTGACAGAATGCCTGAAATGTGCTGTACATTTGAGGCCACCCTTCAGACTGGGGCTGATGTGAAAGAATGGGAGTAAAGCTTACAAAAATTACCAAGGCTTTTTAGTTCCTAAATTTTATTTCAAGAAGATGATATGTAGTCATGTGGGTACACTTGAAACTTCTGCTGTGTAAGCCCAGAATGAAATGTTGTAACTGCCACTGAGAACGACTGCAGTGCTGACTGGTATGACACTAGGACATCCTTTGTTACTTAATCTATAGGCTGCAGAAAGGTTTGTGGGGTTGTTCCACAGATGAGTGGAGGATCTAGCTGTGTAACAAAGGTTATACACACACTTTCACCACATGGTTGCTCAAACTTAAAGGCATAATAACAATAGCATTGAAGGTTAAGCCTGATATAAATTAGGCTCATTTCTAAAGAAATCCTTGATGTGTATTCATAAATGGTTTTGAATAGACGTAACATTTAGCTGAACAAACACCTCTGCATTCTATCTTGTGTGCAGGTGGGCAGCTGCAGTTGAAGTTCCTGGATCGATGCAGGGGCTGCCCGTCTGCGGTTATTTGGGGCTAAGTTTGAAATAAGTCTGCCTTTTGTACCTGAGGGCAACCTGAGATTTGTTTAGTTCCCCTACGTGCTTACTGAAAATAGTGGTGTGCTCTTTAGAAGCGATTGCAGGAGTTGTGTGTATGCTTCTGCCTGGTGAATCAGACTCTTGGCTTGTTGCCCATATCTTGGTGTTACTAGAGATGAGGAAATGCTCACCTTTGTTCGGCTGCTAATTGCCAGATTGCTCAGCTCGGTATGGATTTCGAGCCACTCACAACAGTGTGCTGGCATCTCCGAGATGAATGTCTCATGGAGAGAGGCAAGGCTGGGAGCAAAGCTGGAGCTGTGGACTTGATTCCACTTCTTGTACTTGCCTTCTTGATTATGGAGCCCATCCTTTGACTGTGATTGAGTTCTGCTAATAAAGTTGGAGCTGTGAGCTGCTGGAATTGCAGGTTAATTGGGATGGTTTGAGTGGCTAGCACTGGTTGGGTATGATGCTTTCGTGGGATGCTTGTGTTTGCAATCATAATACACAAGCATTTCCCAAAACATTGCATCAAAGCATTTTGTCATCTGTTTGCCTTTGTTCCTGAGTTCCTTTAAGAGTAGTATTGATGTTGAAGGCAAGTTTCATACTGCCTGAAGAGGAAGAATTATCTTTTTAATCTGCAGAAGTACAATTTTCATGTTGGGTAGATAGCTCAGAAAAGGAAAAAAAAAAAAAAAAAAAAAAAGCCTTAGGTTAAGATTCTTTTAGTCAGAGACAAAATCCCTGGCACTAGGTCTCACTAATATTAATAAGCTCATATAAATTGGCACAAAGGGCTGAGCAGACAGTTTTTTTTCTCTATGTGAGAAACCAGCCTAGTAAAGGCAATATGAGAAAAGGTAAAGTGGACTAGGTGTACCAGGCCATCCTGCTATGTCAGGGTTTGTTACAGGGTAGGTAGAGGAGCATATTCTGATGTGTAGTGGGAGGCACTCTCTTGCTTCTCTTCAGCAGAGCTCTGTGCAGGAGCTGCTGGATGAGAACAGTGGGCTAGGATGGCCATGGGGTTCTGCTGCTCAAGGTGGGCTGGAGGCAGCATCCTGCATTGGAGTTTACTGTAGTTCAGATGAGTCTGGTGTGAGTATGACTGCTCTTCAGTACAAGCAGTTAGTAAGCAAGATGAAGCACTAAAAATGACCATATTGGAACTACTTCAGGGAATATGCTCTAGAAAATAGTTTTTTTTAACCTTCAAGTATTGTGCATATGCCAGTGTTTAAACTCCAGAGCTGGACTGGTTTGTTATAAATATCTGACATGGATAAACCAGATATGGCTGGCTTAATAAGTGCACCTCTTCTACTTAAGAGACAGGCCAGTGAAAATAAACATGAATTTAAAATCAACACTCATGTTTGTATTCCAGGACCAGAGTTTCCTTTTGAAACTGCTATCTACCACAGTAGAATTTTCTACTGTAATGTAACTACCCTCAATTCACAGAGGTTTGAGGTATATGACCTAAAGTTTGCAGTAGCATAGAAAGCCTGTGGACAAATGAATGTTAATTAAAGAAAGGCATATATCTCATGCCTATTGGTAACACACCTTGAGGATGCGCTGCAGTAAGAAAACTTGTTGCAAAAATGTAGTGTGAACTACTTGAAATTTGGATATACTTTGGTAGATTTTGTAGATTCCTGTGAAGCGCCACATCCTATGCATTTTTTTTTCACCAAATGAGAAGTGGAATAGGAAGGTTTAAATTAAATCCTATCAGCCCTTCCTAGTCAAGTGAAGAATAGCTTTGATTTTTTTTTTTTTTTTTTTTAAGAGATTTGCATTTTGGGCTAGTTAATCATTTAACATATATGTAACTCATGGAGACAGTCAAGGTTCAAATTTTTGTTACTGATTCCAACTGGTTGTTTAGACTCGTCTTCATGCAGCCAGTGAGCAGCATACTCAGCATGTCCAGTCTTTGTTGGGTCAGTCTGAGCCTCTGCTGATGAAATTGACTGCTCCATGCTCTATAAAGTACTGATTGGCAGGAAAACATCTATGGTCTGAGGTGCTGAATGCTGAGGTTCATCCTGAACCGGATAAAGAGCTGAAATATCCACACTTAAGGATGAAGTGGTTCTCTATAAGCAGAGGGCTTAAATCCGTGGCTATTGTTTGCCTGTCCAATTGCAAAAGTTCTGAAAAAAATACTTCAAATGCTGATCTTCGGGGGACTGGAGTGCTTTTCGCTATGTAGCTATAATGCTAAACCACTGTCTTTGTTTGAATTCATAAATTAAATATGCAGCCCTTCTGTTATTTTGTAGTTGATTTGTAGGAGTTTCCAGAAAGTTGTTCAAGTCCCCAAGTGCCAATTGAGTGTCTGGCACTCATCTTAACCAAGGAGCTTGTCCCACTACTTTATACTGGGACAGAACTCTTAGGGTGGAAATTTGAAATTTACGTTTCAAGCTGTGAGATTTTTTACTCAAACGAGATCTAATTTCATCTGTGCTGTTGGATGCTTCCAGCAGCTCCTTTGGGTGTCGTGCTGCGTGCTCCTTCACTTGCTGTTTGCTGTTTCTGGCTGGGCTTCTTTGCTTCCAGCTGGTTGAGTGGGATCACCTCAGCCAGGGCTCAGCCAAGAGCCAGGCCAGCTGCGAGGGAAGGGAGTGGGCAGCCGTCCCGTCCCGCTGGAAACAGCAAGCTGTTTGATTTGGCTTGGTTGTATCTTAAAAAAATTGCAAAATAAAGTTTCTGCAAATTAAAAGCAATTGTGAAATTTTCCAGTAAAATGCCTTTTTGGTTTAAATTCTAATGAGTGAATTTCTGCATTGCCAGAGGTCTCAATCTGCGCAATGATCACTATATGTCCAAGCTGACAGCGCAGTTCACAAGTGAGTTAACTCTGGTCTGCAGTGACCATCTACATCTTACACATCAGTTTATGTTTTGTATAAAGTAGGACCAACTCAAGCCGTAAGCTTTATTTATTTATTTAAAGTTATTTTGATTCAGGCAAAGCAAGCACTAACCCTTGTGGTTTATATGGCAATTCTTCTGTTTACATTTGAGTTGAAACTAATGTGTAAAACTCAGGTGTGAGTAGTGTGGTAGTGGTGAGAAGAAAAATGCCTGAGAACATCTGACACTTCTGGACTTGGGCAGGAGCCAAACCTCTGAAGGAATACTGCGATCCTGGCGCTGCAGGAGAGCTACAGGAGGCTCACTAAATTCTTGCTTTAATGTTGTCTTTTGATTCATGTATTAAAAGTAGTGAGTAGGTTGTAATGATAAAACCATCACATCAGGCTGACAACTTGGGTTCATACTTTCAAGTGTTTCTTAATGCTCATTTAACGCTGACTGGGGGGAGTTGGGGGGATTTCCACCAGTTTTAATCAAGGGGACTAAAAAATTAATACTTTATACATATTTATAATCCCTTCAAAGGAGCCATTTATAGCTTGCTTCACAAGATAAAGGGTTATTTTCTGTTTCATCTGTAGTTTCTGATGCCCGCTACAAACCAAGTCATTGAAACTACAGATTACACTCGGTAGAATTAGAGCAGCAAGGCAGCAGTTGAACTGTGCTGCACATAGCAAATTGCTACACTGGTGCTGGGGCAGGAAATCCTTGACATTGTAAATGGGAACTTAGCACTTTTTATGAAATGTCGTATACCGAAGATAGCTTGCTCAGCATAATTTATGAACACATGTAGTTTTCTCGCTTAGCTCACTTCGATGATGGCCATAAAACTGAGCTTCAGTCTGTGCAGATTTTTGGAGTGATGTCTGCCGTGTCAGCCATTTGGCTGCAGGAGAGCTGCAACACTTGCTGGACGGAGGCGTGTCAGCTCTGTTGGCCAAACATGAGACTGTTTGTCAGGGCAGTGAGGGAAGCGTGCTGCTCTTGTGTAAAGCTGTGTTTTACGAGGAGAGCCTAGCTATTATATTAACTTTTCATACAGTAATCTGTCAGGTAATTCCTGCCCGCTAAAATTCCCCAATAATTGTTTTCCACCATGTTCTGAGGCAATATAGTAAGACAGGATTATTGATGGGATTTTTGAGAAACTAACTGCATTTCTTTCCCAGTTTTATCCTGAAATGGAGAACTGCTGGACCTGTCCTAATCTATCAGATCTATAGCTCTGGACCAACACATTTCTGTTGGCTTATGCAGCAGCCATAAAAGTGGGGATATGCATGTAGTATGTTTGGTAGTTTTACAAGTGCCAGAGTTCCAGGTGGAACTACAGCTGTGTTCACGTGGAAGCTCTGTGCTAGCTAATTTTATTCTTCTGAGAACGTTTAGCAGCCCCCTGTAGAATTTCACATGTATTTTACCCGGCTACTTCCTCTAATGTGGGCACCAATGCAATAGCTTGCTTTGTGCTTCGTAATTCTGCCTTGCAACTAGCTATCTCAGTACTAATTTCAATTTTGCATTGCCTGGAATATCAAGTGTCCTTGTTTCATTCTTTTAAATTGAATTAAATTTAATTAAGACAACATTTTCGAAAACAGTATTAAATATGTGAGTTTCATTATAAAGCTTATATTTTGTGCATATGACTCTCCAGAAATCCTTGTAAAATCTAACAGTTCCTCTTAACTTTGGCTGTAGGTAGTTGAATAGATACAATTGCAACACAGAAGCGCGAAAGATGGCAACAACCATGAACATCCCCCTACCTTACTTTCACATGCTTCTACAAATAAGTAACATTATAGGGACTGAAGGTATCATGCAAATGTGAACAGGCCTGGTGTCAGCCCCTCAGCACCAACAGGCAGTATAAACTCCATTTATAGCAAAACAGTGTTTCCTCTGTTACAGGGAACAGGGCACTAACCCCCGTTTTCTACCGGTTTTACATCCGTAAAGCAAACTTGCGTTCAACAAAGGAAGTTAAGCTTGTAGAAAATATGATGTCACTTAGATGTCAAGTACAAGGCTCAGCATATCATCCCTGGTATGAATGGCAAATGCCATCAGGAGGACAGGCTGACAGAAGCACTTGTTTGTAAGCAGCATTCTGGGGAAAAGCTGGGGGCTTGCAAAGCTTTGTGATCCATGGTATTGCCATGAGTCCCTTGGTGAGAGAGCTAAACCCAGTGAGGTGTAGGAACACCCCAGCTTCTCACTTAATGCAGGTTTGATTGGAAACCCTTCATTAAAAAGGCTCAGAGGACTCTAGTGTCTATGAAGGTTGCTGCCTCTGAGAAGAAGAAAGGTGCGTCTTTGAGAAGAACTTCTTGAGATGAGGAAGAAACTATATTCACTTTGAGCTGAAACTCAGATGCTAATGATATCTAATCGCTAAAGTAATCCGATCTGAATGTTAACAGGCAAAAAATGTGCTCTTTTGCAAGCACAAACATTTCTTTCTAAATCTCAACAAAGCCAGATTCTAATGTGGGTCAAATGGAAATCATGTTTATTAAAAAGCTGCTAAAGACAAACTAAATTTTTGATTTCAATGGAAGTGTCTTCTCTGAGACCCTTGAAGGCATGCCAGTGGACTCTTCCAGCACATGCCTCACTAAACAACAAATGGATCACTGAGGTGCTCTAACAAGGATTGATGTGTCCACCCAATTAGAGGGATGTAAAGAGTGGACCCTTGAAATTCTGGGTTCATTTGAGTTGCTCTGCAATTTTCACAATCTAGTACTAAAGCGTTGCTTCATGAGTATTGCTGGCCTCAACAACTGGCTTGTGTGCATTGTCCTAGATCACAAGTACAAATTTTGTACAAAAAAACCCACCTGCTTTCAGGGGCTTACACTTTCTCACTTATACTTGGGTTTAATTTCTTCATGTCAAAAATATGTACAGACTGGAGAGGTGAGAATGCACCTTGTTCAGTGAAATTAATGCAACTCGTCAGATGGAGGAATGCATGGAAAATTCATTAAGTATTTTGAGACTGTTTCCTTTCTGTCTTGGAACAATGTTTTTAGTTTCCATTTTAACTGTACATGGAACTTGTGCTGCATCAGAAATAATTTCCTCATGGCATTTTAGAAGAAAACTAAAAATTAGGCCACGTTCTCACTGTCTAGACTATTTATATTTCCAGGCATATAGTCCAGTTTCTTACATAGAACAGCATGAATTAGCCAAACGAGGGACAACATGCAGATCAACAATTAAGCTAAGATCAGCATATGTTTTGTTTTTCAACCAGATGTTGCTTCAAAAATGTGGAACTCTTCAAGACTTCAGAGAGTGTCTTGCAAGTAATATTAAAGGATCACTCTGATAACGTGATGGCACTCTGAAATTCCTTGACCATGCTTCCAGGAAAAATGTATCGTATTATTATGTTTTGAGATAGTTAGATATTGGCAAGTGAAATTTTATCTCTTGAAAAACAAATGAAACACTGACTGGTGAAAGAAATTGCCTAGGCCAAGCAAGAAGTACTTACAAACCAGCCAATTGTGATGTTCAGTCTATTCTTATAGAGGGTTCTCTAACTCCTCCCCTCTTGCTGCTTATCTCTTCAGTGTGATGTGAGTCTGAATAGGGAATTGTAACTTTACTGTGGCTCATAACTATTTGCATTCAACAACATTCAACAACCTGGGCTATATGGCATTTTGAAGCCTAACTCATTGTGAATGAAGGTCCTTATACCTTATAATAAAGGGTTAACATGCTCTAACACATGTAAAAGAAGATTTTGCTTAGTTCTGTACATTTTATAAAAATTAAGCATTTGGTGCTACCATTCTCACTGAAAAGCTTAGCAAACTATGTCAAAAGCCTAATTTAAAAACCTTGGCTTATTCTGGTGATGGAGAAAGCCACACTCCTCGGTGTTTGTAATTACCCGCTGAGGATAATTAGCTGACCATTCTTGGGCATGGTTATCATAGCTCAGATGCCATAGAGATTAAAACCAATCTGAGGATTTCTTTGAAGCAAAGTAAAATTAGAAGTGTGAGTTAGAAACAGACTTTGTAAGGTATTGCAATCCCTTCTTGTATAACAGGAATAAAAGTATATCATGTGTGCAGTGAATATCATCATTTTGATGATATTTCAAAAAGCATTAGATATTGAAGCCACATTTACTGGAGCCAGTAACTTCAAACTCAGCTTTGTCTTTTAGCCAGGGAATATTCTTAGCTCATCTTTAGCCTATTCTTGATTTTTCTTACCCAGCATGACTTTATTTTATTAATAGATCCCCTGTGTTGGGGATGATTTGATCTCTTACTCTCACTGTTTATATAATTGAGTCACTGACCCACTGTGAAAATTCAGTAGCATGCAGCTGTAATACAGAGTGTATGTGCCTTGTGTCACTGGCCTTCATGTCCATAAACTTAAAAGCTGCTGCCAGGCCATGATGCTGCTTGCCAAATCTGCCTGTTGCCAAAAACTTGAGAACATAAAATAATTGACATGTTTTCTTAAAATTTAGGCTTTTTTTGGTATGTGTGCGTGCGTGCGTGTGTATGTTTGCTAGGCTTTCCCATTAGAGTGGGAAAAAGAAAGGCACAGTAAAACATTCTGGAATGACTTCAAAAAATATCCTGCTGCAGCAGTGACTGAGATCTCCATCTTTAAAGTTACTGTAATAGAGTTAAATACAGGAGTGAATGGAAAAGCAGATGAACCCTGTTCCTGTATTCAATCCATTTCTCTCTTTCAGTATGTGTTATTTTTTGTAGCACTGGGGACTGTTTCACCTCTGCTCCTTTTGGGCAGCTGCTTTGGGGCTGAACCAACATAATGGGCAATTATTTGTTAGCTCTGATTACAGAATGCTCAAGTAATGAGAGAGGAAAAACACTGATGAGGTAGGTTTAGTAAAGAGAATATTGTACATTTTTGTGTGTAGTGCTTTTGTGATCAGTTGTTGTTGTTTAGTTTGGTTGTTTTTTAAACTGGAGAACTCCTTAACTGCTGAACAAAGCTCAGTGTCAGACCCAGTCTAGCTGCCCTGAGACCTCCTGAATCCTGATCCAGCCTTTGTCAGCCCCCCGGGAGGCAGCGTGCAGTGCAGACACTTAATCTACTTCATTATGGAGACTGAAACAAGGATTGAAATCTTGCTGTATGAATTCAGGAATGTTGTGCTGCCCTAAACAATCTGCTTTTATCTTTCTCCTCCCATTCCCTTACTCCCTAAACCCCAAACTAAAATCGAGTAGCAGAGATCATTTCTAGCCAACGGCTCTCAGCCCAGCAGATCTGTTCCAGTCCCCTCCAGGCTGATATCTCCCTGTCTGGCACTATACTGTTGTGTTCCTGCTTGGAGGACATTGTCCTTGTAGTTTGGCACTGACTGTCCTACCCCTTATCGCAATAATGGGCTCCAACTAAGACATACAGAATTCTCTCTAGTTAATTATTGGCACAGACACCTCTGCTATCAGGCACCTCCCTTGGGTAGTTTCCTCAGTCCTCCCCTAAATCCTTGTCTTCGTGATGGAAGAGTTTTCTTGCAGCTCTTTTCTGTCTCAGCTCTACTTCTTGAGCTACCCCATGCTTCAAGTAGTCCCTCTCCCTGCCTCAGCACATGCTTCCTATCACCCTCAGCTTCTCTTTTCTGTCTCTCCTTCTCCCTGAGTTTGCACTTGGCTGAGCACAGCTCAGGTGAGACGCTGCCAGTGCTGCCAGCCCTCATGGAACTATAGCTCCAACAGACATAGCAAAGCATGCCAAAGCCTTCTGCCAGGGCAGAGGATAGTTTGTTCTGGCACACTATCTGCCCCGCTGTCTGCCAGCTGGCTGCAGTACTTTTATGCGCTTGTAGTATTTCCAAATATACTGGTCTTTCCTTGCTTTGGGTTTATTTTAAATTGTTGCTTACATAGTCTAAATTTTATTACATCAGTTTTTCCATTGAGGGTTGCAGGAATGAATGGAACCCAGTAGGCATACACTGAGTGCTGAAACATCCTTAAGCATGCAGCTCCTTTTGTTCATTAACCTTTAGCCATTTCTTCAGTTGCACTTAAATGAAATTCTTTGATGGGTTAAAAAATTCTTTGAGACAGTTCACCCCCACCCCCAACCAGACTGTTAGGTCCCTGCAAGTGGACACCTCAAAGCAGAAATCTCAATTCTCTAGATTACCTCATTTGGTGGAGGCATCATTTAACATTAACATTTTAACTGGCAAATTCCTGCATTTAAATTCTTAGAAATTTCCTCTACACTTCATACTTTGGAAGAAGTAATTCAGGTATGTAAAACAGAAGGCACATCCGTAACTGAAATTTCACAGGCTTGCAGGGAGAGTTGAATTTACTTGATCCTGCTTTGCTGTGTGACGCTTCTAGACTTTATCTTCCAAATACAGATAAAACCACTGAAAGTTTCACCTCCTGGCCATGTGCAAATCTGTGGTTAACTTCTCCCAGTGTCATTTCTTAGGATATTTTTTGCTCCTAAATGGGCATTTTTAATTATCATATTGGCATCTTCCCGTTCAGAAGACATCTTTAGAAATGAATGACCTTACCTACATTGGGAACTGCTATTTTCCTTCCCATTCTTAATCACCTCACCTGTCACTGCTGAGTAATAATGAGTTTCCCCACAGTTACTTAAGACCTCTTGCTGTAAACAGCTTCAAGTTGGATCCATCTGACTCTTTAAGGACTTTTTATCCTATTCTATCAATGCACATAAACATAAGAATTAAAAAAACAGACCTAAATCAAGTTTTTTTGGTCACAATGGCGTGGCTGATTCCTCCAAAATAATATTAAATATTGTCACATCTCTGTTGTAATTTGTTACTTTATTTTTCTTTATTGAACATATAGGAAAGTTGAATTACTTAATATTGCAAATTTTTTTTTAAACGACTGAGCATCTACTGGGATAAATATTGCCAGCATTGTCTTCCATGCTGCACCTTTTGTTTACAGGTTCCTTACCAAAAGACCAGACTATTCTCTTGCTGAGTGCTAATTTTATGCATGGGTGCAGATCACCTGCTCTTTATACCTGAATCTTTGCTATCACCTATCATTTAGGAGGAAGTTTTTCACACAGAGGGTGGTGACACACAGGAACAGGTTGCCCAAGGAGGTTGTGGATGCCCCATCCCTGGAGGCATTCAAAGCCAGGCTGGATGTGGCTCTGGGCAGCCTGGTCTGGTGGTTGGCGACCCTGCACATAGCAGAGGGGTTGAAGGTAGATGATCATTGTGGTCCTTTTCAACCCAGGCCACTCTATGATTCTGTGATTCTATGATTTTTGACACAGTTATCAGAAGATGACTTGCTTGCTTGAAAAGGTCTAGAAATGTTCCTCCCATAATGCTGTGGCACTGATGCCACTGGAAGTAAAACACTCTCTTTCTTCTAGCTTTGGGAGGCTAAAGCAAGTTGATGTATCTCTTATAATAAATGCAGGATGGAAGTCATTAGGTTGGCTCTGTCTGAAGGCATTGCATGCTCTCTCTAAGATTGCTATGCCAAGTCGATGTTATTGAAACGAACATCTATAGCATCACTGGGAGGAAGAACTGCTTATGCTGAATGCAGCAGAAGACAAAACTCGGGTGGGCGGGAGGAGGCCTTTGTCAAGTTGTGGCAGGGATCACAGTGTAAAATTTAAGGGGGTTTAATGAAGAATGGAGGGAATGTAATCTTGGATATGGTATTTTTATTACGCACAAGACTGGTGCTCATACAATAGTGAGTGTTTGTTTTAAGTTCCTTGAATTTAGAGCATATCTTTTTTAAAATATAGTTTGTATTTCACAAAACTGGAAATTCTGAGTTTTGAGGATTCGGATTTCTTATGATCTATTCCCCATTGGTAGCCTTCAGCCTGCCTTTCTGGCACTGGAATCCAATTCAACAAGCTGATTTCCATCTCTCTTTCAGGAAGAAATAATAAAGACACTCCTTTCTCTTAACATGCCTGAAGCAATCCCACATCAAATCATTTTCCAGCTTTGTACTTCATTTTCACAGAGTTCCTCAATACAACTGAAATAGTTGGGCTCCTTTGGAGTTTGTGTGTTTATCTGGCTACAATGGCCAGCATGAAAGGAGGAAGCCTATGTTTCTCTGGAGCCATGGCTTGTTTTCTGCCATATGAGGACTAGTCATTTCAAAGTGTTTTTCAGTTCAATAGGGGAGACCCAATGCAGAAGAGGTAGAGGGGCAGTTTCTTGTAATGCTTTGTGACCAGTCTCACCTCATAGGCACAGCTTGAGAAAAGCCACTCCTGTTCTCCCAGTTCATTCATTCCTACCAGAGTTAATGCAAAAATCTATGTGAGAATCCATTTGTGCTTGGTGCTGGAAGCATTCCCTCTGAATTTGCATTTTTCCTTGCTTAGGCTTGTACCAAACTTGTTAAACGTGGTCCTGGTATGCAAGGTGGAATCTCACATGTTTAATGGTACAGTTTTGATGATCTTGTACTCTTCTTACTTCTGGTCTCAGAACTGTTACTGGTAGGGCTATGGCAAACATTTCTGGGCAGCCTTTATGAAGTCGTTTCTGGTTCTGTTTGAAATTACAGCAGTTCATGCTTTTGTCTGCAAAGCTTGTAGAGAGCAGCCTGTCTGCTGTTTTGCTCTTCAATCATTCAAAACCTGCAGTCACCTGAAATGTGTAGATGACAGAATCACAGCATAATTAAGGTTGGGAAATATCTCTGATTTCAAGTTCAACCATCAACCCACCACCACCATACCCATTAAACCATGTCCCTCAGTGCCACGTCCAGCTTTTCCTTGAACATCTCCAGGGACGGTGATTCCACCACCTCCCAGGGCAGTCTGTGCCAATACCTCATCAATCTTCATATGGATATGAAGGACCCTGGCAGTGCAACCTGAAAGATCACCTCAGATGTTTAAATATTGTCTGCAACAGCACTTCAGAGGCAGTGCAACACCAAGGTGAATGATGATTTGTGGGACTGTTATTTTGTTAGATTGCCCAGAGCTGAGGCTGATTTTTTTTAGTTAAAATGTAGGTGATTTTCAAATTTGCTTAGTTATTTTAATACATATGAAATATCAACCTGAGCTTTTCTCACTCTCCCTGCATTTCATGAACCACATCAACTCTACTTTGCTTCCACTTTTCAGCTAGCTTGTGTCTATATTCAGCTACGTGTGTGAAAACTTGTGAAATTACAGTAGTTTCATTTCCTGCACCATTTCTGCTCTCTCTGGCTGGTGTGTGGTGTGTGCACATGCTCTGCCTGGTGCCGTGTTGTGAAACTTTCCTCTTGCAAAAGCTATGTCCTGGGGAGCAGGAAAGACATGTTTCAGTTTCAGGGGACGGGAAAGAAACAAACTGCTCTCTAAAACAATCATTTTTCGTTATCTGAGTGGTTACATGCTCTTCTGTTAAAAAAAAAAAAATTGAAACCCGGACTGTGTTTGTGGTTTTTTTCCACGTGTTTTTAATAGAAAACTGTTGACTAATGACACTTGCTGCAGGAATACCTCTGCATACGTGCTACATGTGCGGTGCCTCTCCTGAACAGTAAGAAAAAAAATACCACTATTGACTGAACGTCTCTGCTAGCCTTACCAGAACAGACAGAGGAAGACAGGGTCTGGAAAAACAATCCTCTGCAGTATTTACTTGAGCCTTTCTTCTGTCCACACCAGCCAAAATTAGCAATGTCAGTATAAATGTTGGGCAGTTATGCCACACATGGATTTATGAGCTTGCATAAACATCTTGTTATTAAAACTTTAAATATTTATGCTGAGATTCAGCTGCCTTCTGGACTCCTGTGAGAATATTTCTGAGCACTAGGGTGTTTTTTTTTTAATTGACAATATTCTAGGGTTGGCTTTTTAACATAGAGCTACACTCCACTGGTTTTCTAATCAATGGTTCCTGATTAATTTACACTGTATCAGGGCTTAAGTGTTGCTTAATCCTTTTATAGTTCAAGTGAAGACTGACCATTTGAGTAATCCACATAGCTTTGAGAACGAGCAATTTTAAGCAGGACATTGAGGGAAAAAAAAAAAAGTAGAGCTCAGAGTGCTGACTTCTGTTGGTATCTCCATGTTTGGATTGTGCAAAGGCAGGGCAAAGTTTTGCACTGGGCCCTCAGGAAGCCAAGGGTTTTGTTGACTGTTGCTCCTAAGGGCCAGCATAAATCCCTCAGTGAGACTTCTTTTGTTTTTTGGTGAGACATGAACTGGGGCATTAAAACAGAAATCATTCTAGTGGGTTAAACTTTAAACTCTTTTCTGTTTAGCAGCATATACATGTAACAAAACATGCCCTTGGGTTGCCAAACGTTATCCATTTGGCAATTACATGGCAAACAACATGCTGAAGATTAAAATGCTCTGTGATCTAGACAGTGCTTTCTGTGCTTGATGCAATGTTTCCCTTTTAATTATGTAGGGAACTAGCACACTGCTAAGCAGCAGCAAATAATTGCCATGAAAATTTGCAGGTTTTCTAAGTAGAGGCATTACTTCAAAGCAGCAGTGAGGTAGACATGAAGGGAGGTGGGGGGTAAGAAACAGGCGTATATAACAGATGGGAGAATCGGCTTACACATCAACGGGCACTGCGCTTGAATCCAGCATGACCTGGAGGAGCTGCAGTCTGCCAAACATCACTCATCAAGCAGTGCAATGACAGTTTGCTTTTTAGCAAAACAGTAATGGCTCCCAGTCAGTGTGGACAGGGAGGACATGGGATGGTGCAATATGTCAATGCCAGGGGAGCAAACTCAACTCCAGTCATCTGTTCCGTTGATCTGTTCATTTTAATACTTTTAGCATAGTTTTATTTCATTCAAGAAAACAAGCCAGCCTGATTTTTTCCCTCTTTTAGAAGTTTGGAAGGACGTAACATAAGGAGTAAGTAATAACTTAGGAATTTTACAGTGAACACGAACATTGGCTCTGTTGCTGTAGCTACATCACCCGTCTCAACATACAGTAGCTATGGGAACAGAGCTATTTGACACTGCAGAAGGAATGCAAACCTTTCACCTCTGACTTGCCATTTGTCAGAGTCCTTTTCTCAGAAGTCTTAACATAATTTCCTTTCTGGTCTTAGCTTTTTCAAGACTCTAACCATGGCATCTCGGTATCAAGGCAAACAGGTCTCTTTTCTCCATATACTCAAAAACTTTCTATCAAATTCTACTTTGTTGTCATAACTCTGTGCATGGCTGTTTTCTTAGGTTTTCTTCCTTCTTGACCGAACAAGGACACTGCAGTAAAAAACTAATGTAGAAAACAAAGGAAATGAAATGGAACATGGTGCAGCCTCTGTAGCATCACAAACAGCTTCACTGCTCAGGACACATCAGTGCTTGGGCAGCTTAGTTGCAGAATCCCATAGACAATGAGAGCATGAGTGCTTTGTTTAACATGGATCTCAGGTGATATGATGATGGAAAGCAGTTTCAAAAAGCTTGATTAAATCACTTAGTAAAAGGAACAGAAACAATGAAACTCTTGTGTTGCTATGTTCAGAAAACATAGCACTTAGCTGCAAGAAGTAGAGGGCATTAAGTAATTGGTCCAAGAAGGTACTATGTGACAAGGGATGCTCACAGTCAGCAGAACATGTGTACATATATATACATATAAATGTGTATGTATGTGTGTATACAAATACTTAAAGATAATGTACACTTAATACAGATACAAGTGAAAATTGTAACAGTTTAGTTCTCCTTTCTGCATGACACCCTGACATATGCTTCAAAATTCCTGTCCTTTTCTGGTTGGAGGATAGGCAAAATTTTTTTATTATTCTACTCTGTGAGAGTAGAATATAGCTGAGTTTGAATCTCAAGAATTTGATCCAGGCTTACCATTTTTGGCTGGAAGTCAAGCGAGTAACATCCTCGTTCCTAGGAGATGAATTAAAATAAATCACCCATGAAGCCCAATTCTGTTTCTTGCTTCTATCTATTCTACTGCGAATAAGACTTCTTATTAAAAATCACCATGGATACATGATCCTTATAATCCTGTGAGTCTTATTCTGATTGTTTGCTTTGCTGCAGAAAGTTAACTAATACGGTGCCCAAACTTGGAGAAATTGTTATGGAGGTAAAAATGAGATTAATATCTTCAAAGCGTTGGGAGAGGAAGAGAAAAAATTTTGAGATCTCAGGTGCTCTGCCAGAGACTGGATAACAAGTTGGCATCAAGGTAGAATAAGATATTTGGACTGGTGCCATTCGTTTTCATACTTGCATGACTGGGGGGGTCTCTCCTGAGAGCTATGAAATTGCTGTACAGTTTTGCAGATTTCTTCCTATTCTTCCTCCCCCCAGAGTACTGAGCAGAGATGGCTGTTCTGCTTCAAATTAAGTTTAATTGCACTGTCTCTCTGTGGAAAAATATCTGTTTTTACAGAGTTTTCCATCTGGATCCACGTGTTGTCCAGGGGACCCTATGGCTGTGGGAAGAGAGAAAGCTGCCTTGCACGTGTTGTTCATGCTTGCTGAAGGACGAATTAGCCTGCTGGAGATCCAAAGTTCAAAGTGTTCATTCAGTGAAACCAAACCTCACATTTCACACTATGCTGCCTTCTCAGACCTCTCAGCAGTGACTGTAGCAAGAACTGCTGCTTCTTTCCCTAAGTTCCACAGCAAAGAATCAAAGAATCATAGAATATCCCAAGTTGGAAGGGGCTCCTAAGGATCACTGAGTCCAGCTCCTGGCTTGACACAGGACCACACAAAAGTCAAACCATAAGAAGCCCACCTTTAAATCAAGCACAGCTGTTTTGACCCAATCCCCCACTGGCAGACAGTGGGGCAGTGGGTACTTTCTCCTCAGTGAGATCTGCAGTGCTTGGGGGCATTTTGCAATAGTAGAGGGAAAAAAACTCCCAATCTGAAAACTGGCTGAGGTGTCTTTGGAAAGGGTGGAGAAACAGTTCAGAAGTAATTGCCATGGTGCAGAGCTTTTTCACAGAGGCCTGTGCGTACCTCAACAAAAGCCTTTATTCAACAACTAGCATGATTGCTGTGGGCAGCTTGTTTCTACTGGTAAAGTGGTCAAGTCCATGCTCTGATTTGTATCAACGTGTCCTTGCAGTGACAAGATGAATATAGTCTCTGCTTTTCAACTGTTTATAAGCATGGATTTGACCCTCTGAAACTTGGTGGCATTCAATACTTTGGGTGCCTCAAATGCTGGTTAGTGCATTTCCTGGGCTGCCTACTGCCTGGCTGTATATATTCAGTGATCAGAAAGGGAAGATGAAGAGAGTCTTCACTTAAGTAACCAGAGACGCCTTTTGTATAGGCATGTACCACTGCCACCACCTTTTACTGATAAGAGCTTTCAGTAGAAGGTAGTACAAATGATTGATGCTGCCTGCGTCCTTTCTGAGTCTCTCCTTAGCAGCACAGATGGGGTATCATTATGAGCTTCTCCATGAAAAAGACTGGATTAAAAATGACTTCTGGTACTGTTTAACATACTGCAGCAAATGCTGCATAGATCTGTAAATCAAGACATTTGTTCTTCATTTTCAGCAGTGCCCTTTCCCTGAACTCTTTTAATGAGGCTGAGTTGTAAGATGTTTGTATGTTATCCAGCTGGACTGGGCTTGCGATGCTCCAACTCTGGCTCTTACTACTTCCTTATTTTAAAACACTCTGTGTCAATGGATGGTGGCAGCTATACTCTTAAGGCAGCCTTGTTTCATACAATACCACTTTAATGTTGCAAGCAGTGTAGTAGACAGGAAAATGCCTAAGCCTGGGAGTATTTTGGAATTTCTTTGTTACTGGAGTCCTTGACAGCTGTGTTTCATAAAAATGAAGGGGCACTGAAAGTACAGCCCATACATAAAAGGTAATGTATGAGCCAAAATGGCACACACAGCAAAATGTGACAGTGAAGAACAGAAGACTGCATGCTTTATTATCTTGTTTGTCCAGTATCAGATCTCACAGGAAACATGCCCAGAAATCAGTTCCAGCATATAAATGCAATTTATGCAGTTCTAGCAATATAAACAGTTACAAAAGTAGTTACAGAGGCATAGATCATCACTCCAATTTCAGATATCTTTTAAAGCAAAAAAAAAAAAAAAAAAAATCACATTTTCATTTGCTGAGTAACTAACATTCATATTTTCTAACTGCTCTAGATAAAACTCAAGGTGTGAATTTTTTAGAGCTTTTTAATAATTTTATGCCAATGTGGGTTGTTCAGACTGTTAGGTCAGCTATACTTCTTGACCCAATGACTCTGAATGGCTATTTATGAAGGAAAGTTAAACATCTTACCTTTTTTTTGTACGCTTTCCTGTTAAATTTAATCTGAAGCTTTTTGTAGGCCTCATCTCACTCATTCAGACTGTGCCTGACTGCAGTGATGCTGGGCCCTTTGAGCAAGCCAGCACTGGCCTGAGAGGGGGATCACTTAGGTTGTTTGTGTGCTGCTTTGCGGCTTGGTCACAGTGTTTTGCTGATGCTGCACACTTTTTATCAGGGCCAGGAGAACATCTTACATCTGTGCACTACACCCAGCATCATGGGATGTTACCTAGCTTACATCAGTGGGTGGAGAGGACTTGCTGCCTGCAAAGGCCCCATGAAAAATGAGTTCGAGTCTGGTCTTGTGACCGCATATTCTTACTTGTTTTGAACAAAGAGAAGGACAGATTTCCTACATATATTTTGTTAAGTTTTCTGCCCTCTCTTCTCCTCCATCAAAGTGTAAAAGTGAACCTCCTCCTTATCTGGAGGAAAAAAAATGTAGCCTAGAATGAAAACAAACAAGCAAGCTTTTTTACGCCCCCTTTTCATCAAATGTCAGTGGAAATAGAAATTATTCACATTCCTAGGTTAGATATACATCTTGATCCAGTGATACAGAATAACTATTTACAGCTGAGATGCAAAATCCTGTAGCTTCTCAAGAGTACATATTTACCTTGCATGTAAAGTACTGTTTAAACTTTACAGTTTGCAGTGATGGAGAGTTTGCAGAGGTGGATAGGATTAATAATCACCAGGAACATACTGCACCAACTTATTCTAGTTTCTGATCAGAAAGTGGATCCTGCTAATATCACAGACATGTCTCAGCAATATCGTGCAAAAGTAAGGGTTATAGGAATCTGTACAATAATTTTCAAGATCAGCAATGCAGTGCTGATGTTTGTAAAGCATTTCAGAGCTCTAAGGTTGCTGATCTTACCAGGCAGGATGGAAAATAACAGCTCTGCCATGCACTCCCATTGTCTGTGGATAACCATCCATTGAGAATGGGCACACATACCTGAATAGGAATGTCAGGTAGTGTAAAGAAAGCAGAATGACATTTTCTCTTTCTTTTGTGTGTGTGTGTCTGTGTGTGCATATGTGTGCATTTGTGTGCGTGTGCCTGTCCAGTAGTAAATAAGAAATAGGAAGAACACCCTTTTCTGAGATCTCATTACCTCTTAACAGACTCCAGACTTTGTTTCCTGGTCTAACAACTGTCTCCTTAGCACAAGAAAGTTTATGTGCCCAAAGTCACTCTCCTCTTGCTCCCTTGTCCTGCCTATTTATTATCAGAAGTGTCAACTGCTTGATAACAGCATATGAGGAAAGACAGGGCTTGATATTTTCTTAGGTATTAGTCTGAAGTTGATTTACAAACTGCTGATTGAAAGTCAAGTTGTAATTTTATCCTGCTGTAATCAAATATCTAAATAATTGTTGCATGCTTTGTGGCTGAGTAGTAAGACTTTTTTTCCATGCACTTAATCACACGCACTGAATCTCTGTGAGCCCAGTGGTGCATTCTGCTCCATAGCATCGTGCTGAGATGCTCATTACAGGGAGGCTGTAAATCTCAGAGATTTAGAGAGGGGCAGCACTGTTGTGCCTCGTGAATATAAAGAATATGCTTTCAATAATCTTCTAAATAATATTTAAAGGTTGTTAAAGCAGTCTGAGGATGGTGATGTTCAGCTAAACAGAGTTAATTGCTCTCAGTCTGGTGGGTGGTCATTTACAACTGTACAACTTCTTTCCCCTGGCCATTAGACATTGATATGCATCCACGTCTACCACTGATGCTGCTGTATTCTATCTGCTGCTTGGTAAAATGGGTGTATTTCTGGTAAGTGAGGATCATAATGGAATAACAGTAGATGTCATACAGTTGGGCTGCATATGAAACACATGATTTTTGAAGAAAAAAATGTTAAATAGGAGGTTCAACAAACCCTGGTTCAGCATTCTTTGATCCAACTGCTAACCTCATTTGTAATGCCAGCAAACTCTCTATTTTTCTTGGTTTATTGGAAAGGAACTGCATTGGCAAATACTGGAGATGTGGTTGAAAGTCCCAGCTAAACTTCACTCCTCTAAGTAAAAAATCTAGTACTTAGTATTCATTTGAATATGTAGAATTAGAGATACTGAAGATTCACTTTTGCTGAGCATCTGTAAGCGCTACTGTGTAGTTCTTTGAGTGAAATTGCAAAATTATGCTTAGTGCTGGTGGCATTTTGTAAAAACTGAGTTCTGGCTTAGCACTGCTTTTTGTAATTATCTTTAAAGGAAAAATCACAAGGAAAAGCATTAGCTGAATTTTGAAAATATCACAAATGAAAATAAAATTTGGTACTTAAATAGAGGAGAGGAAACTCCTGTCTCTTTTGTAATACTGCAATTAAACATTAAGTTATATTTGTATTACCAAATTACCAATAATATCACCAAATTATTCTGAACAAATTTTAGAACTACTCTTTTTCTAATCAAGTATGATATCAAATAGTTGTTTGCTGATCACTAAAAATAGGAACAAGATTGAAACAAATATCCAGGAGAAACACTAAAAATGGTCTAACAGGCAGGCAATTTCAAATTCTGAGGTTTTCATTTGTGGATTTGCTCAATGCTATAAATAACATAAATAAAATCAAATGATTGCTATTGTGCTCCACCTGGAAAATCACTCAGAGCACCCAAAATATCAGCTAACTGCAAATGAGGAAAAGAATTTATGGGAAAACACTCCAGAAGCTCAGTAGATGAAGAGCTAATAGCACAGATCATCTTGCAATGATGTACTGTGGCAAGCTTGTGGGCAACCTTCTCAACATTAAAAAAAAATCCATAAAGATTTTTCAAAGATCTTTCTTATTTAAACAAAATTACTCTTGGCCTTTTTTTTTTTTTTTTTTTTTTTAAGAAAATTTTGGATTCTCCATGCTTTTGCTATGGAAAAAATGTTGAAATGTTGAGAGCAGCTCTCTTCTCTACCAGTACTGATTCCGACTCC
This sequence comes from Chrysolophus pictus, assembly GCA_037305975.1. Taxonomy (NCBI): domain Eukaryota; kingdom Metazoa; phylum Chordata; class Aves; order Galliformes; family Phasianidae; genus Chrysolophus; species Chrysolophus pictus. The sequence goes on along the minus strand of CM074577.1, from coordinate 22,816,722 downwards.
CAGTTCCCACTGCTGACATACTGATTACAAGAGACTCAATTCTTTTTTCTCCCATCCACTACTCTTCTGTTCTCTGTATGGCAACACTGTAGGGTACTTCGTCAGGTTAGTAACTAATGGCAGTTTCGTAACTACTGAGTGCGCAAGGTTAACTCATCAAAATAAAGCATGCTAATGAGAAACATTCAAACATATAAATTTAAAGAACTCATTCTGAATACTATGACAATGCATAAAATAAATTGGCATTCAGTTTTTAATGAATGTTTCAGATAGTTTTTGCTCCTTGCAAACGTTCTGTGCTTCTACCCTTAATCATCTGAAGTCAGTAATGTCTTAAGAAGCCAGGAGATAAAAACTTGTATATCGTTTTAGGACTCTTTCAGGGCTTTTCTCACTAAAATGAGAATTCAAAAATGGAAGGGTAGATTATTTTTTAAAAAATTCTAGCACCAGTGCTTTAAATAAATCCAAACACTTTGAGGTTATGATTAAATTGTGAGTTGACAACTTATGAAAATGAGTATTCATAGAAAATGAGTTCACTTGAAACTGAGCATCGTGTGGTAATGATCTCATATGATTTAATTTCTTTAACATCACTTCTCGCTCAACCACCAACCTCCAGGATTTTTTGCAAACCTGATATTTTTTTTCTAACTATCTGGCCTTTGACAGAAGTGATAATGAAAGCAGTTAACAAAATAAGACCTCTCAATCACAGGACCCCCAGTGGTCCTTTGTAGTCACTTGCTCCTTGGTGCAGATGTGAAGAACTGAGAACTCCATGAGCATTCTTCATTCCCACTGGTATTATTTATTTCCTTGGCCAAATCTGTGCTCTTGGTCTAATCTAACAAGGCTTCTGGAACTCCTGAATACAGGCTGGCTTAAGGAGACACTTACAGGTGTTGAACCCAATTTATACAAATTTGTCATTCTTCAGATTCCCAAATCCTGTTAATCCCTTAAGAAGAGCCTTCTGTTTCCTGCCCTATTGAGCATCACCTTCAGCAGCACTGTGTTGCAAAGTCCGTTTGATATTTAATCACAACTTAAAGGATAATATTTTTAATTTTCACAACTTTCCATTGTTGTAATGATATAGTTGCTAAACACAGATCTATAGATAGGAAATGCAGCTTCTGCAGTGTGTAACAAATATAACTCAGAATTTTCAAACTTTCATAGTCTTTAAAAAGGTCTTGGAAAGTTAGTGAACCAGTTTAGAGCTTCCTCTTACATCTGTTAATATTTGAGAGATTGTTCCAAAAAAGGAAGGTCCTTTTAACAGAGACGCATTTAATTAATAAATGTAGCATAAGAGCAGCACAAGCTATGATGTCTCAGCCCAGTGCATGAAAACTTAGTACAAGCAGGTTCAAAGGGATTTGCTGTAATTTTTCAGGCATTCAAAATGTTCTATTTAAGTAAAATTACTTTATTTTATTACATCTGTCTTTAATAAAGTTCTAAGATGGCTGCCAAGCAGAAGCTTCATCTTTATCCAGCTGGATACACCTAAGCTTTCTTAGCTTGAGTAAAAAATCCTTCTCATCACGTGAACCAAAACTGACTGAAATGTGTGCACTTGGAACTATAAATCAAAACGCCCATGTACAGATGTTCTCAGCCCGGAGGCATAATTGAAAAGGAGCTTGATTCCAGGAGGATCTTTCAGTTATACCTGAAAATGTTCAGAGATGCTTTACATCTCCATACTGTAAAATTGTAAAATCTGGTTGAGTGACTTGTTCATTACAATATTTTAATATGTTTCAGAGATAGTAATTTAGTACAATGCCAGATGTAGAACAACATTCTCTAATGAAGAGATTTGGGGTGATGAATTCGTATGAAAAGAGTTTATGTTTTAAAACACAGAAAATTCTCTTTAACTCTTTACAGCACCTGCTGGGAGCAGCCAGAGCTTTCTTGAGGAAGAAAAGTGATGTTATCAATATTCCAAAAGAGAAAGTTAGATTCAGATGAGCTGGACTTCCAGCAGCTGGAAGAGATGGAAGTAGGTTCTGAGCTTATGCCTCCTCCATTTGCAGGTTGCTACGAACCCCAGAAAACAGACGGAGGGAGATATTCTCATGATTTTGTACTACATTACAGTTTTATTTCAGTGATACTTGTCTACATTTAAGTTTTGGAAGGTAAGAGCTCATCTGCCATTTTTACCATGTTGAGCTTTGTACTTTGATGGCTGCCAGGAGCTTGCTCCAAGGGATTTTGTCTCACTGTTCAAGGATGGCACATTTCATCTTAAAATATGAGTTCTGTCCCACAGGAACATGGTGTGATTTTAGGGATGACTGGAAGGTGAGGCTGGTTCTTTAGACTTGAAGAAAAAGGCAGGGCTGAGATGGGTCTCACAAAATAAGTGTGAATGGCAGGCTATGACAAAATGTAATAGTGTGATGGTAGTTTTGCATAATTTCTCTAAGTTGTTATAAATAAAGAGAATAATTCTGTCATTATTTGATTTCTATATTTGAATAAAGTGCCTCATGACAGATTTTTCAAGAAGACTGTGTGACATGAGAGATATTGGCACTCACTAGCAACCAGAATAAAAGGACCCCTATTTTTACCCTCATATATTCACATAGAAATTTGAGGGGATATTAGTCAAGACTTTGAAAAGAAATAATTTTTTATCTATCCTTTCCTGAAGCCAATGAGTAATTAAATTGAAGCCTTGTCCCATGGTAATGAAGAATTGCTGAACTGAAAGTGGGCAGTGAAATTGGCCATTTATTAAAAAAAAATAAAAATAATTAATTCTGTTTAGGAATAAATAACAGAAGAAACTGTGTTGTGGTATAGTTTACAAGTTACTCATGATTCAGAAATAGAATAAATACCACAGTCAAAGGTTGTGACACCTAAGAGACTTAAGTGAAGATTTTTTAACACAAGTAGTGTTAAACCAGTCACATGTTTCTTGATACGCATTTCTTGATATTACCTCACTTAGCGTTTTCTAAAGTAGTATGGAGCTGTGGGATTAATATTTCTAAGTATGGATATGAGACTTTTATACACTTGAATCATCCTTCTGGCCTGGGATGGGTGAATTTATTGCTCGCTTTGTGCATGAGAGGGGATTACCCAGAAAACTGCAGTGTGCAAACTATGCGTAGTTTCTGCAGAGCTGCATGCCCCTTGGGTTGTAATAGCCAACATCTTAAACTTCATGAAGCACAGCTCTCTTTTGCCACCCTGCCCTTAGCAAACGAATTTCAAAAACCTTGGTAGCCAGATCTGAGGTAGCAGGGCAGAGGGACTCACTGGGTTCCAGATCCTCAATGAGATTTCATAGGGGAACACAGGGACTCTGTACCACCATCTAAGCTTCTAGTAGAAGAAATAAAAAAACAAATCGATGGGCTGCTCAGTCTGACTACTGCTACATTGCCAGCCAGGAGAACTGATGAGAAAAAACTTTAGAAAAGCCAGTTATTTTTGGGAGTCTTGGCAGCTGTGAGCTGCTCATGACATTAAAATGTCTTGATACCTTGTCATACCACTTAAAACCTGGAAATTCTAGGGCACAGGTCGATTTCATGTATGTGCTAGTATGGGGGGCAGCAAAATGGGACCTGGTGTTCATTTACATCATGGGCTACTAATGAAATGTTTTAGCAATGAAAGTGCTAATGGAAGTTCAAATGGTTCTTACAGCTCTGTCTTGAAAAATGAAACCCAATCTTTCATGCTTTTCACATTTCCATTGCATTGAAAAACTTTTCTCATTTTAACCATGAAATAGCTTAGTTATATTTTATACTGTTTGCTTGCCTTCTTTGGTTAGAATAGATAACTTTCAAATAGCCATGAACAGAAAGCTCCTCAAAGCGAAGGAATGACTCTCAGAACTCTCCACAATTTTCTGTACAGTATGTGGGCCTTCAAAGGTAAGCTCTTTTCTGTTACACGGTCTGAGTGGACCAAAGCTGTAAATTGGCACATATATACAACATTGATGGAGAGCTAGCCCACTTCAGGAGTAATATAATCTAAAGCAATTCTGAACTTCAAAAATTGAAATGCAGACACATTAATTACATCTGTAGTCACAAAATGCAAGTCAGTGCTCAGATGACACAGAGAAAAAGGAACTACATCCAACTCCACAATTATCCCTACAAAGCTATTTCTGTTTTGCTTTCATTTTGTAAGTTTAAATCTGATATCTCTAAGATGGTGAGATCTCCTACCGGCATTTAAATGCAAAATAAAAATGAGCTGTTTTATTTAGAGGAAATATACACCTGATCACTTGTCATGATTTCTGTTTTTCCTTTGATTCTTTCTGCATTGCGTCTTCTTCTCTTTTTTCTATAGCCACTAGCTTGGGAAGATTCTAGCTGAGTAATTATTACATTGGATTCCTGTCTTGTTTTGTTTGAACATAAATTCCTTAGTGCAATTCAGGGACTGAACTAGCTACTGACTTTAAATTTTGCCGAAGAAACTTGCCAGCCTTCAATCTTGTGCAGCCTTCCCTCCCAGAGGGCTGATCTGCTATCCCTGTATAAACTGAACCAAAACCAAGCCAAAAAAAAATGAAAAAAGATATAGTCAGTGAAGAGGTCAGAAAGAAATCTAGTCAATCAACCTACATCTGGAGTCTCAAATCCAAGCTGACATGTCTAACAGCCTAGCACATGACATGGTACAGCTTATATCCTGGCTTAGCTCTTAAGATGGGATTCTAAGAAACACTCTATGTTTTCAAAATGGATTTCTCAAAGCAAACTGTTGTAATGTTGAGACACAAGACAAAGCTCTCAAATAGACAATGTTTTGATTCTGCAATACCCTGTGTCAGCTTGTGCCACTGAAAGTCAAAAGCAAACTTCGCCTCTTTTCTCAGAGTCATCTATGGCACTCTCTAAACACATACAACTTACAGCAAAACGTGGTATCATGGGGATGTAATAGGCTCCACAGGACAGTTTGCCGATATACACCTATGGTTCTTCATCTGGTTCAAGAAATGTAACTCTGATTTCTGAATGTTTGGAGAGCATTGCTAGTCTTAATAAAAAGATTGCTTAAGGCATCCTGTTATTTTGAACAGCCATTACAGGAATGTAAATTAGTAGTAGCGAAAATGATGGAGAGAAACATTTGCAAGGAAAAAAACAGAAATCAGATGCTTGATACTCTTTGCTTGCCAGTGATTGTTGTATGCACATTCCATATTATTTTGATAATCTTCCCTCAATGACTGGAGTGAAACCAGTAAGTTAGGTAGTTTGAATGCAATGCTTTGATTAAAAAACAAAAACAAAGAAAAAAGAAAAAGATTTAAAAAAGTTAAAAACCAGCATGAACATGCATTCTAAATATCTAAATCAAAATAAAAAAAAGTTTGGAACAAAGTTTTCTTTTGTGTTATGTCATGCTGTTGAAAATATATATATATGTATTGTACAAGTGTGAGAACCGGGAAATGAACATGACTGAAGTGACAAACTTTGTGTAATAGGGAAAGCTACAGCAAGGTAGAAAATGTAAATGGCACAAAAGAGTATCAAAAGGTATATGAATGCAAAAGGTATTCCAGAATGCTAAGCATGCTAGCTTGCATTTCTCTACTTCCTTAGAGCACATCTTCATTATTATGACAGAGCTGTGAGAAGCTGAGAGCTGATATGGTGCTGACATTCTTACTGTGCTCATAAGGGGGAGGTTTTTCTTGTAATTCAACCCAAAGTCTTGTCTTGCAGAGTTTAATTACAGGCAGTTTTAACATTTTGTGAAACATGACTGGACTTGTGTACATTGACTTCAGTACAGAAATTTTCACTTAAAATGAAATTTCGTACACAGGATGAAAAGGCGAAAATTGTTACTGCAGGGAGGCATGCAGCAGCTCTTCAGGCAGCTCTAACACTGACTTCAGGAAGTCAGTGTAAAATCCCCTCTAAGTGCTGCTGAGGGTGAAAGCAGGTGTTGTGCTGACCACCTCCAGATGGTTAGTTTCTACCAGGGAGGCCTGCTGTGTAGCTCTGTTCCCCTGCCACAAGCGCCCTCAGCTTTCTAGTGCAATGTGAAACTTGCAGGTACATTCAGAACAATGTTTCCATGACTAATTTAACTGTCATTAGCAGTTGTGAAATAACTGGAGGATGAAATGGGATTAATTCTTCAATTCATCCCATAAACCTTTATTTCTGAGGAATGTCACTGTGGCGTTCAAGGCCAAAGGTAGCAGGAAGGTGGGAACATTGCCACCACTTGAAGCATCCGTGTGTCTGTGACTCACATTTGGGAGAAAAGAACTGTGGGTGCTTTTTTTAAATCAAGCAACTTCTTCCAGTGTCTGAACCTAAAGCTATAGTATGTGCTGGAGTACCATATGGATCTGTAATAGTTTCTTTTGGAAGAAAATGGAGAAAAGCTAGTGGTGCAGCTTACTATCAAGCTGATACTTACAAAAGAGGATAAGGAATGTGTTACCTAGGTTCTAGACATTACAATACTTCAATACTTAAGTAATGGAATAAAGGAGTCAACAATAAACGCTTCATTTAAATTCCAAACCTTCTGTTTTGCTGAGTAAACTCTACACTGTGTGTTTTGGAAGGAGAGGCTTGCAGTGCCCTCATGAACACTGAGACATTGCAGCAGAGTGCTGCACTGACTGGGCGGCGGCTGGACTTGGCTCCCTGCTCCTCTGTCTGCTCTGTGGTGTGATGTGGGGGTCATGTGCTGGGGGAATGGCAGCCTGAGTTTTGAAAGGTAAATAAACCTGGAACTCATAGAATCACAGAATCATAGAATATCCCGAGTTGAAATGGACCCACGAAGATCATGGAGTTGCAATCCTGGTTCCACACAACACCACCCAAAATCCAAACCCTGTATGTGAGAGCACTGTCCAAACTCTCCTTGAACTCCTTCCCCATCCTCACAGCCCTCCTTCAGACACTCTCTACAGCTTGATGTCCTTCCTGTACTGTGGCACCCAACCCGCACGCAGTGCTGGAGCTGAGGCCGCACAGCACACTGCAGAGGGGACAGCCGCTCCCTCCGCCCTGCTGGCAGTGCTGGGCCTGCTGCACCCCAGGGTATGGTTGGCCCTTGGGGCTGCTAGGGCATGCTGCTGCCTCAGAAACAATAAGATTTGGTTCATGATTATAAATGTGGTTTCACTCACTGCCTGTAATGCCTGTAATAAGGCTATTATGCAAACATAAGAAGGAAAATATATGGCCTGAGGTTTGTTGTGACCCATTCCTGGTTTGCTGTATCTGTTAAGAATTTCAATTCCAGCTGCAGGACATTTCTTTACAGTTGGGGCATATACCCAGTGTTGTTTTCAGTGACCAGCCTAGAGATGGGAAAGAAAAATTCCAAAGAATTTGGCAATCACATTGGAGAATCTATTTTCAAAGTAAAAATGGTAGTTCTGAAATTTGAAAATTAGTGCATCTATTTCTTCTAAATATACTGCAACTTATATTCTAAGGACTGTCTCAAGTTTAACTGAAACTAGTTTGACCAGTTAAATGGGCATTAAAGTAATAAAGTTTTTAAAAGTAGGGAATGTTAAAAAGACCTAATGTAAATGTAGAGCCTCATAAATGTTTCCAGTACATTTAGTATAAGTCTGCACGTTCCTTTTTGAGGATGAAGCTAGAGAAATATAGATGATAGATGTTATACTTGAAAAAACTCGTTTTCCCACCTTCCTGGATGGATGTCTTTGCACTTCTATTCTTCATCAAGATTGCAGAGCAGAGGAGAAGGATATTCTCATTGCTTACTAGCATCTGATTGTTGCAAGTTTGGAATAGCTCTTTCAGAAGCACCCAAAATGGCTCAGGGGTCTGCAAGCCTTACCAATATATTTGTGGTTGAATATTGGTGACAGAGACTGAGTTGGAGGGACAAATTCTAAGAAAAATGTAAATTGGAAGGAAATTGTTCTGTTACCTAGGATTTTGTCACCTTGCATGTTTTTGTAGTTAGGTGTGGTGGTGTTGTCTAAAGTATTTGAAGGAGACAAAAAGTGGCTCACCATAATTGGAATGATATGTAAGGAATCTCACCTCTCTCTCTCTCTGCCACGAGTACTCTTGGGAACTGAACAGTTAGAAAGATGTGCTTAATGAGCACCTCTGAAATTTGCATAATTTCCTATTTAGGAACTTAATTCTGGGATGCAGATTAGAAAGCTTTGGCTAATGTAAAATATTTTTTTAGAAATGCTTTTTGGGGAGTCACACATAAAGAAACCAAGGTGATGTTACAACTCAAAGTGAATAATAAGAAGGCACAGACTTATGGTTTTGGCTTACTATGTCAGGTTAGTTTTGAAGACCGCAAACTACTTCTACAGAAGGATTTTTGTAAAATTAATCCCAGTCTCTGCAAAACAGGTGTTTACCACAGAGTTCCCCTTTCCAACCATGTGCCTAACAATATTGTGATTAGGATCTCGATCTGGGGCAGGCTGACTTTTGGCTGCATGTTTGTATCTGCATGTACATGTTGGTATGCTGTTTTTATTGCTTGACAGAAAGAGTATATGCAGGTAATCTGAATAGAAGAGAAATGCCTTGAAGATGAGGTAGGACTCCAGCCTGTAGGAAGACTGGTACACTGAATGGGGGAGATGAGGGAAATTAAAATGGATGGAAGCATTTTTAATTTCAGTAGTCACAATATTGAACAAACTGAATGCAAGGCTGCGAAACATATGCATCACCCTTTACTTTACACTTCCTCTGTGCTGGTCAGTTTTTAGTATAACTTCTATTTTTGTACAAATGGTGTAAAATAGCCTTAGAAAAGCTGCCAGAGATGAAACCAGAGACACTGGCAATTCTACCTATGCTACTGGGCAAAGCAGTGTTGTGTTGGATCACTGAAAAAAGAGACGTGACAAAACCACTGTGGTTCTAATTTGAAATCTGCAATAGACAAGTATCAAATAATGCTAACTCTAAAATTGCTCAGGTGGGACAGTGGCTTAAAGTGAATTGGAGTAATGCTATTTCTATCCATATTAGCTGGTCTGATAGAAAATATGATCTCTGCCTGCAAAGTGCAGCCTCGCCTGTGGTGAGTAGGAATTTGCACAGAGCAGAGCATCATTTCCATGCTGCTTGTGGAACAGAGAAGGCACAGCACACTGGTCCAAGTTCTGCTCATGTCTTTTAGATGGCTTTACACCCAGAGAAGCTAAGGGTGTAACAGCCTAAAGAAATGAAGTGTACTTACTGTGTTCAGGAGGCTGCTCCTAAAGAACAGCTCTGCAGCACATCCTCATACAGTGCACAGTTTGACACTGCACAACAGTGTCTTTAGTAGAGGATAACATGCATAAAGATTACTTAGTACAGCTCCTTGATGTGTGTATTTCTGCAGAAGCTCCTAAAACTAAAGTAGTGCTGGTGTCTGACCAGCCAGACTGAGTGGTGGACCTTCCGTGGCTCTGTGCATCTGGTCTCAGCTGAACAGTCCTCCAAGTGAGGAGGACAAAGTCTGAAGCTTTTGATAGCTGCTATCAAAGCAACCCAAAAAATCTTCATTGCTTCTTGATCAAATAATGGACAGCTTTTATTTTTACTTAGGAATTTTGCCTAGCTAACTAGCAAAGATGAATTATGCATGTCAGGTACTTGTGGTTTCAGGTTGATGCTAATGTGAGTCGATTATTTCAGAAAAGACTTTGCCTCTGATGAACCTGCTGATAGGTTCCTTACCAATGAATTAATACATATCTCAGAGCTTAAGTGAGTATTTCACTTGGATCTTAGTCATTCTCAGGTATGAATTTTTAATTTCCTTTCAAAATAATTATCATGTGTTCATTAACTTTTATGATAACTCATTATACTTCTCAAATGAACCAGTTACTCGTGTATGAATTGTTAGATAGCCAGACACAATTTCATGTCTGCCTGCAGTGTGTTTAAGTTATTATAGCCCTCATAATGGCAATCTATTATAAATTGTCATCATTTACATGTGTTAATGACAAATGGCTTACATGAAAAAAGTACAGTGTCATATTCCTATTTTTGCATGGTATGTGTCCCCAGGTCTTTTAAAATAACCTGAAAATAAAAGTTCCTCTTTAAATAAAGAAAAAAAAAAAGAAATTAATCAAATTAAACCCTTAGACTGGCAATACTACTCTTAGATGTCTTCTACTGGCTTTTGTTTTATTGTGCAAAGATAATTGGACAATAATAAAACTAACGTTGGCCAACTATATGCACAATAAACACACTGAATTGTTAAGTTTTAAGGATTCAGCTTGAAACAACCAGAAATTCAGAGACAACTGGACATGTTTTATTGTGTGCATCTAATGAACCAACATCTTGTTACGTTCAGATACGTGCAGCTCCCATCATAAAGCTGTAGGTGAGGCATTGCATCAGCTGCGCAGCCCCTGCAGTTGCCAGCTATATAACCCCTGAGACAGGCGAGAGATAGTCAGGGTCCTGCTTCCCACTGCCTCCCTCCCACCAGCACCACAACCTGCCTGACCATGAGAGACTGTTCCTATCCCTTTTCTAGAACATAAGAGGTGAGAGGAGGGGAGAGGAGAGAAGAGAGGAGAGGAGAGGAGAGGAGAGGAGAGGAGAGGAGAGGAGAGGAGAGGAGAGGAGAGGAGAGGAGAGGAGAGGAGAGGAGAGGAGAGGAGAGGAGAGGAGAGGAGAGGAGAGAAAAAATTCACTGCTACTGAAGTATGACGAGGCTTGAACCTAGCATTTCTGCTCTGTTAATTCCATGTAATAACAGAGGAAAAGAAAGATGTGTGAGGATAACTGAGAGCCAACAGAGAAGCAGGTCTTTGTGGCTAAAAGACAGAGCTATTACCAAATTCTATAGAGGAGGTTGCTATAGACATCTTCTAAAATTAACTTGGTAAACTGTTGGGGTTGGTGAGATAGGAGCATTTGTGTACATGCAAGGGGAAGCATGAAATTCTACTTCATATCTTAAGAAGTAGTAAGTTCTTCTTTTTCTTTCACAAAAGTTTCAGAAAATCTTTTGAAAATTATGTTTGGAAATCCCTTTTTTTCCCCTAAGTTCCTATGTACATGCTTATATGAACATTTCCACTCATTTTTCAAAACAGAGATGTAAAGATAATTCATTGAAGTGTAGAGATGCAAAGCTTTCTTTGAGATATTTATTTATTTATTTACTTTGAGCAACTGGGGCTGAGGCAGCTTCTGGGATCTGCATTTCCTTTGATTTGGAGTGTTGTTAACCTGCTTTGGGAGGAATGTACATTTTACTGCTCCTGTATGCAGGTGATGTGAGATAACTCATGTCTGGGAATTGGCTTGCTCCAGGGCTATTTTGGACCAACTCATCACAAGGGCCTGCATTGCCCTTTGGGCAGCAGGATTTCGGAAGGTACCTATTTCCTTCCTGAAATCTGTGTTTTTGGAGGTGGACTGAGCTCCTCACACTCCACATGAAGTTTAACAGGAGCTTTAGGAATTTAGCTTTGACAATCAGATGATGGTAATTTAAAGGTGCTCATCTGTAATTTTCATCCTTTTGTGATGCACTGTTTTCTGTACTGAGGGTGGGGATAACAGAAAGTCCTTGCTTGTCCATTCTTGTGAGAGCCAGGCCCTTTCATAAGATGTGAAAGTGTTTGCTAAATGAAATTTCTAGAAAGTTATAGACACTTAAGAAAACTAATTGGCCAGACAAACCATTACCGACAGAAGAGAGAGAGGGAAAGGTGTTAATTGTAGGAACTTGATCATTACAGAAAAACAGTTGAAATATAGAACTTGGAAATAATATTTTCTTACCCAAACTGCAAGTACATGCTTCCTCTATTCCGGGGACCCACTGCTATCCTATCATCTCAATCTTCAAATGGTATTCTTTGAATTGTTCTTACTGCTATGTAATGGTCTTATGGACATTAAGTCTTTTTTTGACTTTTTTATCCCAGGAAATCCTGATTATCATGAACATTCCATTTTCAAAGTACTTAACATGCTCTAGGTGAGCTGTAGATGTGGTAGTTTGTAATGCAAATACTGCCAGATTATTTCTTCTCTACAATGAGAGAGATACCTGTGCCAGCTCTGTATTCTCTTCTTGCTTTCTAGAGGAGAATGGAAACTTCAGGATAAGCAAAATGACTGGTGGCTCTTAGGAACTTGAGAAATCTTGTTCCTCTTTAGACATCCTCTGTAGTGCTCACTGGGTCTGTTTCTTCCTCTTTAAGAAGAACACTGCAGATAAAGAATACTAAGCACACTGACAAGTAGATGAAGTCTTTTATGACTTTGGAGTGGTATTCAACTTTGATTTTCGGAAACACTGATCTGCCAACTTGTTCATCACAGCTCCCTGAAAATAACTGATATATTGCTGCTTCTTATATCAAAGCTTCTAGATTGTCTCTAGAGATTTTTCCGTCAAACAGTGAAGAGACACAGCTGCCAAACCCTGTTCCATTTTGCAGGAATGGTGCTCAGCACCAGCATTTTTGAGAACCCTCCTTTTGAATATACTTATTACAGAGTGCTTAGCTGGTAGCTTCTGGAGCTAAGAACCACTATGGGACAGTGGCAGTGCAAATAACTGAAGGCATACTTGGCTATAGCTTATAAAAGTAAGTAGTTGTAGACAAATTTTCTTCAAGGCTTGTCATTCACATTTATTTAACTATTGTCATTCTCCTTTTTGATAGATTTTATGTCTTTGGCCGGGGAAGCAATGAAGTCATCACTCTTGCAAGTGTTAGTGTATAGGTAATAATGCAGGGTAGACTTAACTCTGTATGCATAGAGGCCTTAGTGATTTAATGCAGTTTGCCATTTCACTTGTGAGACTTTGCACTGAGATATTTTCTCAAAGAGTTTTATTTGAATAAATGTCACTGTGGCAGTTTTCTTTCTCCCTTCCTCCTTTTCTCTTTCTCTCTGCTTCTTTTACTTTGAATGCCTGTTTTCATAAACCCACCACTGCTTAGACAACAAAGTGACCTGATTGGCAGCAAAGCTGAATGATTTGGATGAAGACACTAAAACCAGTGTTGTACACTTAAGACAGGACAATAATTCCTTGTGAATGTTTTCAAGAATGTTGGCATCCAGCCTTCATATGGCATCAGGCAGTATTATCCCTGCTGTGCATTGGTCTATGTGCTAGGCATCTTCCAGGTACAGCTACTTTTCTGAATGCTTTCTAAGGTCTGCTTTCTACATGATGCTCCAAGAGGCTGCTCTGGACAATGCGGAGCTGTCCTTCAGGCATGGAAAAAGTGGGACAGGGACCAGAGCAGCATCTGCCTGTGACTGTGGAATATATGGGACTCTGATTGGAGAACATAATGTAGAGCTTCTTTATGATGCTGGGGTTGCATGTTGGCCTAGTATAGTTGTGATGAAGACTTTTAAATAGGGAGAAGATTCAGGATTTGGTGTCACAAGGACTGAATCTGTTCTGCTGTAAAGTCCATTATGTTCTGTTATGGCAGTCCATTTGTAACTGTAAATATTTACTAATAGAGCGTAATGATAGTCTCCATCTTCTCCACTCTCTCGAGCCAGCTGGCTGTGATGCAAATTGAGACTCAGCAATTTCACATCTTACCTCCGAGCAAAGACAGTGCATGTTTCTGATCATAGGTTGGGAGCACTCTTCTCATATGAATGCTTCTCTGCTTATTAAATGTCCTTTGGCATATGCATTCTCTAGCTAGCTTTATCTGCAGTTGAAAGCTTTTTTTTTCCTTTTTTTTTTTTTTTTTTGGCAGGGAAAAAGTAAATCTTTGAGAGATCCTATACACAGAATCGCAAAATCTGGAAAAATACAGAAGATGTAGCAAATAAAATTAGGCTTCGCTGGGAAACAAGTACAGGCTTAATTAGAGATTGCAAATTCAGATACGCACATGAATTCAGTATAAATTTCTGATCCTGCTGACTTGAAAAAAGTCCTTTCAAATATTTTGGCTTTAACTATACATAAACTGTAAGCTGGAATAATATTTTTGGAGTATCAAGAAGTCTAGAAAACAACTAACACCCATATTCTTCCCCTAAATAGCTAAAGACCTGGTATCTCTGCCTTGAAGGTAGAGATTAGGTTGCTCAACTGCAGCTCTCTGGAAGTTAATCCTTTTAGTGGCATTACCCATAAAACCTCAGACAATAAAGTAGTGTTTTAGCAATATTAGATTACCACTTTACAGGGCTGTGTGCTAACCCTTCAACAATACTGGCAAATTCTTCTTCTTGAGAAAGGTCTCTGCTGGAAAACTATTGAGAAGCAACTGGTTCTCATTGATATTTATAATAATTTACTATATAGTGTACTATGAGCTCTTGTCTGTACTCACAATTTTGGAAAGTGTGAGAAAAAAATAAGGCCTACAGGACCATTTACTTTTTAAAAACAGAAATTGAGAATGATTCATCTCCACTTGGAGAAGCTCTTACATATTTGTTTAGCAGTACTGTGAAAAAATTTCCTTTTCAATTGTTTTCAAATAGCATGAAGCAAGGAAACTATGGTTTTGTTAACCTTTTGCTGAGGATGAACAACACCTTTGTTTTAGTACATAGATACTATCTTCTAGGCAATCCTAGGGATTTTCAAGTCCATGAGGGAAGCAATGTATCTGAAAGCATTTCCTGTTTTAATAGATTCAATTTGCTTCCAGGAACTGTGGAAGTTTTTAAATATTCTTAGTGAAGACTCCCACACATAGAGTATATAAATACTGATATAGTTACACGTGCTCAACAATTGTAACCATATCAGCTCTTCTAAGCAGCCGAACCGCGCACCTGATCACTTCTGATATTTGAAAACATGGGTGAAAGCATGCGCTCCTCTTTTTCCTCTCTACTTTTTTTTGCATGATATCATGCAGTACACATCATTCAGAAGCGCTTGTGTCACTTTAGCTGCCTTGCTGAGGGGCAGATATCTTGCTGTAGTTTGTTCTCAGCATTTCTGATCTGTATCGATTCCGCTGTGTGTGACCATGAGGTGTGATGCGGCTGAGGTCCTCGGTATGTGTGATGCCCTTTTCTTGATGGTTTTGGAGCAGGATTGTCCTGCTCCAAGGGGATGTGGCAGTAGTCCTGGGGCTGCAGTGCTGTGGGGCTGAGTGGGGTGGCAGCCTGGCAGCAGTGGTGCTCATCACACTGGGTGTGCTTGGCTGCTAGCAGCCAACCCAGTGGTTGCAGTCCCTGTTTCAGGAGACTGAATTGGTTTTCCTGTAACTCAGTTGATCTGCTTTTGATTCTCCTGGTGATAAACACTTTGAGTAACCACCTCTTTCTTTTTTCTGTTACAGAGCTCCAACATGGGAGGCAAACTGAGCAAGAAGAAGAAGGGGTACAGTGTCAATGATGAAAAAGCTAAAGACAAAGACAAGAAGGCTGAAGGAGCAGCAACTGAGGAAGAGGAGACTCCAAAGGAGGCTGAGGATGCCCAACAAACCACAGAGACCACAGAAGTGAAGGAGAACAACAAAGAGGAGAAGGTCGAGAAGGATGCTCAGGTCGCTGCCAATAAGACAGAAGAAAAAGAAGGGGAGAAAGAGAAAACAGTGACCCAAGAAGAAGCCCAGAAAGCAGAACCAGAGAAGTCAGAGGCTGTTGTTGATGCGAAAGTAGAGCCACAGAAGAACAACGAACAGGCACCCAAGCAAGAGGAGCCAGCTGCAGCCTCTGCTCCAGCTGCCAGTAGCGAAGCACCCAAAACTTCTGAGCCTAGCAGCGATGCAAAAGCTTCCCAGCCTTCAGAAGCCACAGCTCCCAGCAAAGCAGATGACAAGAGCAAAGAGGAAGGGGAAGCCAAAAAGACTGAGGCTCCCGCAACGCCTGCAGCCCAAGAAACTAAAAGCGAAGTGGCCCCAGCTTCAGACTCAAAACCTAGCAGCAGCGAGGCTGCACCTTCTTCCAAGGAGACCGTAGCAGCTACAGCAGCACCTAGTTCCACTGCCAAGGCCTCGGACCCATCAGCCCCACCAGAGGAAGCGAAACCTTCTGAAGCCCCAGCGACTAATTCGGATCAAACCATAGCAGTGCAAGATTAAATTGGACAGCCTGTTGAAACAACCACTTAAAACAACCTGTGTCTTTTTTTTATTTTTTCAGCTATACTAACTCGTTTCAGATCTGAAATAACAAAAAGTATTGCCCAGAAAGAGAAGGAAAAAAAGGAAAAAAATGAAAAGGATGTCCCATCAAGTTGGGAGGGAGGGAGGGGGGAGAATCCAAATAGTATTTTTGTGGGGAAATATCTAATATACTTTCTGCCAACTTGACACAAGTCCTGGATTAAAAAAAAAAAAAAAGTAAAATGGATGTCTGAAAGTACAGCACATCTTTTGTATCTGAACTGCTGTAAATGCACTCCACCAATGTATCAAAATCTTCTTTTTGTTCTGTAATGGGGTTTGGGAGTGATGCGTTTGATTCTGCCCACTGGGTTTGTGCCAAGGCAATCAGATCTTTATGAAAGCAGTATTTTCTGTGGTTTTTTTATTTACAGCCTTTCTTATTTTGATATTTTTTTTATGCAGTGGATGAATGCCAACTTTCAGACAAAACCCACTTAGCTGTCCACATATTTCTCAATGCCAATCCTCCAATTCTTCCTCTCCAAATATTTTTTGGGAGTAAAAAGCATTCTCATCCTACTTAGCCTTCCTAGATTTCTCATGACGAGTTAATGCATGTCCGTGGTTGGGTGCACCTGTAGTTCTGTTTATTGGTCAGTGGAAATGAAAAGTCTGCGTTCATTGCAGTTCCAGTTTCTCTTCCATTCTGTGTCACAGACACCAACACACACTCATTGGAAAACAAATGAAAAAAAACAAAATGTACAATGGATGCATTGAAATTATATGTAATTGTATAAATGGTGCAACAGTAATAAAAGTTAAATAATTTAAAAAATATAAAAGCGTAAAGACTGATTAAATCTCCGCTTTCACCTTAGGAATTTGGCAAAGGAAATCCTTACATTCAGAGCAGAAGCATTACATCTGAGGCTGCTCACTCTCCTATTTATAGCAAAGTAGAGGTAAACAAAGTAACGTCAGCCTCACAATCCTAGAATCATGCTGCCATAAACTCCTGCTTGAGCAGCCACAAGCATTCACAGGTGAGGCTGCAAGTGGCAAATGGACAGCACCTCTCATACATGTTTCATTCCAGGCACCAATGCTGTTTCAAAGAGCCAGAGGCATGCTGGCTGACTTTTAACTGCGAGTAAGACAGTGGATCAGTGGATTTGATAAGACCTATTAAGACAAGGCAATTGCATTTAATCCTAGTCCAATTAAAATATTCCTAGTGCTGATACACTTTGTTCCTTTTTCCATTGCCATTGTGGAAGAGATGAAATGCAGCTATCTAATAAGGCTGAATCTGTTGATTTCAAATACAGTTAACTTTGTGTAACTCAGCAGAGTCTAGCCTAGCAGAAACAACATTCTTCAATAGTTTTGCTTTTTGCCCCATTTTCACTCAGCAGATAACTGATAAGCAAAGTTTCTTCTGAGCAATGTCCTTGCAGGACACAGATGAGGTACAGAATTCACAGTACTAGTTAAAACAGCATTTTCAGTCTACCAGCAAGCTCTTGGACTGAGCACAGGTTCTGAGAGAAGTGGCCAATGGAAAACAGAAACACAGCTTGTACACAGTTCAAAGGGATACATGATCTTGTATTTAGTAAAGAAGGCAAATATTACTTTAAAATTACATATGTTATTTCACATATTCTACCTCCACACAGTGAGGATAATTATCTTTACTTTCATAATTTTCATCCTTTATTTTTTTCATAAACTTGGGGGTCTTATTTCATGCTGGGGATAGTAATGTGCCTTGGTTCACCCAGGGAAAGCTTACTGGAACGGACAGCAGCAGTCCTCCTGGTTTCATATCAGGCCAAATACTTGCATGAATCCGGCACCACCATCAAGTTTTTGCATCCTTAATGTAAAGGAGTTCATTTCCTGCATAACATATCAAAATTAATTGGATTCTTTTGCACAAAGATCAGTACTCCGGCTTAAAAAGATGGCAGAATTCTCAGACAAAAGAGGTGAAGAACTGCACGGGTTAGGCAGATTAGCACCTTCATGATAGTTCACCAAACTTTCTGCTTATACAGCTGTCATGACCTACAGCATTCTTGTGAGGTCAAGTCTGCGGCTTTCTAGCAAACCTGTGAGAGCCCTCTGCCATTGTTCCCCAGTGTAGATGTGTCTTGAAGAAGGAAAACTTCTGCCCAGGACTCCTCCATGTACTTCATGAGAGGTCCAGGATGAAGAGGAGGCATGCAGAGATCCTGTACTGTGCAGTACTTCGTGGTCACGCAATACAGAACCAAAGTGGTGCTGGTGGAACTAAGCTGATGTTCTGCCTTCAGGCTGGAAGTGCTTGCCAGTGGAGAACAGGTATGTAAATTGTTTACTGGGATGGCTACAAACATGCCTACTGACAATAACACACCTTGTCTGATACCACACCCATTCACTTTCAATAAAATTTTCAAAGTAGCACTTAATCTCTTATTAAAACAGATGACAATCTATTTGACAGTGCTTTGTTTTCTCTTAAAATGTCTTCAGGTGGCATGCTTAGACCTGGTCTTAAAAGTAGTCTTACATTAATTCTTTGAGACAGTTAAAAATACCCCTGTACCCCAGAGCTGCATCCAAACCAAGCAGTTTTTTGCAGCTGTTGACAGAATACTCTTTACATACACGCTGCAGTTCTCACAGCTTGTTTGTAGAAGGAAGTTTCTTCCTGATGCTGTCAGTAGTGCAAGGGAATGTCATTCCATGTGACTGGAAATCACTAACATAGAGGCATAGAAGTAGGCACATGTCATCAGGAAGCTGAGAGGCAGTGCTACCAAAAACTAATGCATTTCAGTGCTCGATCTTCTCAAAAACGTATAAGTTGCCATACAATATTTTTAATTCTTTTATTCATAGTCTCACCAAATATTTAAAAGAATGCAACTGGCAGTGCAGAAGCATTCTTGCTTAGACCATTACTCCACAGTGTTGCTGCACCTAGATACACAAGGAAAGATACCACCTCTGCTCAAAGAGCTCATTAATTAAGTATGTAGGATGGGGATAATAGAAACATGAAGCATGTTCCTTTCCTGAAATGGCATGTAAAGGGGCCAGAGCCCTGTTTTTCTTCACCTCAGTGCAGTAGCTCATCTCAGTGCAGTTCCTCCTTTTCTGAGCTATAATCACTTTTTAATAACAGAAAAAGTATGTAAAGAGTACTGAGCCAATAGGCATGCTAATGGTTTCAGTGTAAGCACATTACAGATAACCTCAAAGACTCAGCCCTTTCATGAAAGCATGCCAAAGGAATAGAGAAACTCAACCCTGGGAAAAAACCTTTACTATTGTTTAAAGCCCCTACAGAGAGATGTTTGCAAAGTCGCCCTTGTTTTTCCTTGGAGATCATCAAGAATTTGTTTCTATCCCTTCAATAACAAGAAGGTCAGTGCCATTGGCTTCACTCCCACTTTCACAGCACCAATGTTAAGAGGAGCAACTTAACCTTCACTTGTTTTTATTACTGTATATGAAATATACATTATTATACATTAATAAAACATGCTGTTTTAATCATGGAATTTTGAGATGGAAAAGCAAGTAAAATTATGTTAAAATACTCATAATGATATAGCCACCTCAGAACCACTCTTACCACTGCCCTGAAGCTGGGTTTCTGTAACATGTACTGATGTGTCTATATGGGATAGACACCCCTGTGAAGCAAGTTTAAAATAAAACATTGCAGGATACACTGATGCTGTATGTGACAGCACTTCTAGGTATGAGATTAGACAACTGTATGTATCTGAGGTTATTGGCTTCCCTCATTGTTCTCCCTTTGTTCCAGATTCTAACTCATGGGTGTCCAACCTTTTGGCTGTCCTGTGCTGTGTTGAGTGAACAGGAATTATCTTGAGCCTCATACACAAAGGTCACTCCAAAAGTAATGCCTCCTATTTATTTCCATGGAAACTACAATTGATACAAAGAGCATAGTCACACTATTTGATAGAGCAAATTCTGAGCTATAAAACAATATTTTTCAACTTCCATCAACTATGACTTTTTGCCAGTGATGAACAAGAGCATTCATGCTGCGCTCATAAAAATCTGCAGTAGCGAAGGTGACTTGCCTTCTCTGTAGCTGACACACACTTCTCTGCTGAAACACACCATCAACCCCTCACCATGCTCACATCCATGGTTTGGTCTCCATAAACATTCAAGTGTCAATGAATGTTAATGAGTACCATTTTTTTCACATGAGGAATTCAGTTCCACACCTTTGCTTCATCTGCACTTCCATGTCAGACACCATTTTGTCAAACTGCTCCTCTGCTACCAACTGTTGCACAGCAACAAAATGTAAGGGAATATTGGTAGGAAGATTCAGCCTCTACTGCCACACCACCAACCTCCACTGCTGATATCATGGGCCAAGACCATAAAATAGGAGGCATTACTTTTGGAGCAGCCCTCATAAAATATAAAATATAGTTCATGTATATAAGTAACAAAATTCATTTTAATCTTTAATATTCTTTAATTAAACTAAAAAGAGAGCAAGAAAAATACAGAACTAGTGGGATATGTGACCTTGTTTTCGTGAAAGGAATGCGTCACTATCTGGTTTGATGTCAGTGGCTACAGTTCTTAGTGAGGTCCCAAGGTGTTCATTGGAGATTTTTGATAAAATTTTTCTCTTACTGTGCTTTATCCTTGACAATATTTGTCCACAAATGTGCATACTGCCAAAAAGTGATGGCAAGAGTAAGATGTGATTGCGAAGTGAGGAATGTTTTTCACTGATAAGAGAGGCTTGTAAAAGCAAAGAGAAATTGTATGTTTTTTGACTGCAACTCTATGCACTCCATTCAATAATTCTCACTGTATTTATGTCAACTGAAAATGGAGTTTCAAATATACAAAAAATATGATTATTTTTTTTGCAATCTTGAAACCAGTTCTCAAATTCCTTTATCAAAACAGAAAGCACAACTGTGTACTTTTCACTGTTCACAGGACTGTGTGTAACCAATGAATCAAAATGTACACAATTATTTGCTATAACTTGAGCTAGTACTGCACTGCATCCTGCCTGTGCCCTAGTTGCAACTCAAATACATTAATAGCACACTGATGTTTGACTGTTGCTGAGAGGTGGGTGTGCTCCCAGGTCCGGGTTAGGATGCTTGGTGGGGAGCAGAGGCAGCAGCCAGGCCACAGTTCCAGCTGTGTTGGGCCACATGCAGACTGAGAGCCAGGGGTTGGCCATGCCTTTCCTAACTGGAAGATGTATCAACTCTCTGTCTCATATAGAAGTTGCTTTCTCTGGCACACATTGAGTTCCTCTTCATTCCAGTGCATTGAGCTTAAGAAGTGGAGGAATCAAGCCTTTAGTCTTTCTTCAGAAGCTGGGAGTGTGTCAAGAAATATATCGGATTTTTGTTGTTGTTGAGCAGAGGGAAGGTAGGGGATATTTTGAAATATGGGCACAGGAACTGGGACATTTGGCTTGTGACGCAATCTTTTTGTTTCCAGAGACAGCATCATTATATATTAACTGGTCACTATAAGATTACCCAGTCTTCCTCAACTTCTTGATACTGGCATACTTGTTCCACTTTTAGCATGCTTACTTGTGTTGGCAGTAAATATTAATTCCAGCACTTCCTCTCACAGCTATCTAAATGCATTCCCTCCATCTTCAGCTGCTCTTTCCTCCACACTGTGAGTCTTACATCTCCGAGTATCTCTTGTTGCACCTGGAAGCTGACTGAGCTTCTCGATGACTTAAAAACATCGCAGACTTGGCTTGATCAAGATGATTTTGAGATTGCTCAGTGAGTCAGGTGCAGATCTGAATGAGTTACAGCTTTGTTCTATTTACTAAGAAAAAAATCAAAGGCTTTACATGATATTTATGGTGAGGATAAGGTGAGATCTTCTCACAGGATCTCACATGCCTACTAGACCGTTGTTTGGGATACCATCAGGTCATTGCAAAATGAATGACTTGCTAAACATCAGTGGCAGTTCCACCGGCCAGTAATGTTAAATTAACTCTTGGGAAAAATTCAACATTCTGTCTCATGTGAAAAGGAAACATATCATTCTGGGCTTACAAGGGCAGAGTAGAGCTGTTCACATTAGGATAGGGAAAATAATAGAATTCAACTATTTTTTTTTCTCCACTCAGCTCCAGCCAGTTCAAAAACACAGTGTAGCACAGGATTCTCCCCCTAGATGATCTTTTCAGTTTGGGAATGGGACAGGTATGGCAAAGCTGATAGCTGCCAGGCTGTCATACTAACTACAAACTAGAGAAAGTCTTTATAACTTAGACATTAATACTTGAAAACTTCAACTGGTTGGTGTTTTAATCACAGGCTACACAGCTCCCCTGAGAAACTAGGCTACTGGTGATACCCTGGGTGGCAGGAAGCCAGCTGCTGGGCTTGTAGTCTGTCCATTCCAGTGGCTGTTATTTTTAGCACTCCTTTCCCCTATCCCTGCTTTATTGGCTTTCTATCAGGTTTTGGTTTATTTTGTGTTAATGAGAATAGTGTACTGTAGTGGCAGACCATACTGATGTTCCATTAATAACATTTTTTTGTCTTTTTTTCTTCTTCCTTTTTTTTTTTTTTTTTTTTTTTTTCCTGTGGAGTTCTGGCATTACTGTCAGAATTCTGGACTGAGTATGTAAAACTATATATTTCCCAAGTCGCATATGAATTGACTTGGTGGAAAGGAGAAGTTGAAAAAAATAATTACATTGCTAGAAATTGGTGCATGCCTCAAAGAGCAAACCTTTTATTCTGCAGCAGCCCAGGATTCTGAAATGATTCACTGTAAGCTAAAAGACCTTATGGAGATTTCAAAAGATATCATGTCTGTGTGCTAAATGAACTATTGGTTTAAACTTTGCTGCTCTGTCCAACTATCTGAACATTGTCAGCTGCACTTCATTTTGTTTATTCTTAAATAAAAGGAAAACAAACAACAGTGGCTGATAATGACAATACTGTAAAGGAAAATTTCAATCCTATTAAACATTGAATAACCTTTCTCAGTAGAATAGGTTCTGACACTACTTGGGAATCTTTTCCAACATTTTATTTGAAATAAAAGTTTTTGTAATTGGCAATTTTTCAAAGACATTCATGAAAGCAAATATTTATAGTTTAATTTTTGAAGATAAGCTATATGGTCAATCTAGTTTAGCCTGACCACGCACCTCAGCCTAAAAAGGAGAGAAAATCTGGAACATGAGTGGCTAATCCATCTGCTGGCATAATCAACAAATCTCCACCAAACTGAATGAAACTCCTTTCATGTGAGACAAGAGGGACGATGTAAGGATCAGCAAATTTCCATATATGCACTTTAAGAAGGAATGGAGAAATAATATAATGTGTCACACGTTGGGCCATTTTTGGGTGAGATTTGAAGAGAAGTTCTGTTTTCACTGCACTACCACTGCCCATGGAGTCATATCACAAAATCACAGAATCACAGAATGGCCTGGGTTGGGAGGGACCTCAAGGATCATGAATCTCCAACCCCCCTGCCACATGCAGGGCCACCAGCCTCCACATTTAATGCTAGACCAGGCTGCCCAGGGCTCCATCTAATCTGGCCTTGAACACCTCCAGGGATGGGGCATCCACAACCTCTCTGGGCAGCCTGTTCCAGCACCTCACCACTCTCTCTGTAAAGAACTTCCCCCTAACATCCAACCTAAATCTTCCCTCCCTCAACTTAAAATCATTTCCCCTTGTCCTGCTGTTATTTACCCTTTCAAAGAGTTGACTCCCCTTCTGTTTACAGGCTCCCTTTAGGTACTGAAAGACTGCAATTATGTCACCCCGCAGCCTTCTTTTCTCCAGGCTGAACAAGCCCAGCTCCCTCTGCCTGTCTTCATAGGGGAAGACCCTACAAGGAGAGATGAATTTTACAAATGGGATCACATATAGTATTGCAGAGGAGGAGGCAGAGTACAAGAAATGTAAATGAGGACAAATACTGCTTTTCTCTAAAAGCAACACTTACGATGACTGGAAGGTTTTTGAAGGTCCCTTCCAACGCATGTGATTTTGTGATTCTGTGATTCTCTGACATCCAGGTCTAGCAGAAAGTTATGCCCCCTGTTGCAGTTGCTTTTAGAGAAAGGATCCGTATTTGAAAGCTATTAGCTATTGACAGACTTTTTTTTTTTTTTTTTTTTTTTTCTGTAGTGCTTATGTTTCTGAGACTTAATACAAGCAAATTTGGATTACAAATATGTGAACATATATATTGATGTACTCAATGGCATTTTGTGACAGACTAGAAAAGTCTTACCCTAGTAGTATGTAAAAATGTAAAATAAAATGACCATAGCTACTGTCCTGTAATGTAAAAATTATATTTCCAATAAGAATGTGAGAAAGCTTTAGTCACAGTTAAAAGGGGACTGTCAGAAGATTGCAGTCAGTATGTAAGGCCAGGATAGTGACTTCTGGAGCACTATTTTGTGTGGGTATGGAGATGAGGTCCCATCTGAGTGTCTGGACAAGGCAGCACATGTTGCAGGCCAGTAAGGCTATGCAGAAAGAACAGGATTTTTGCATGCATCTGAAAACACGGAGAAAGTTGCAGTCTGCTATTCTTTTCCCTTTCACTCCATACCTCCCACCTTGATATTTGTTTCTTTCTACTGCTCTAGCCATACCCTTAAGAATTACCTACTTCTCTTCCTTGAGTTATGCTTTAGGTGGTGAAGTAATATTTTCCTGTAATGGCCAAAATATTCACTGAAGAGGAATATGTGACACATCCCAGACGCTTTACAGAGAATTCCTGTACTTCCGGACAAGCATCACATTCAGCCTTCTCCTTAAAAGCATCTTGTAGTAAACAAAGGCATGAAAGAGCAATGGCCCTGTTCACACAGCGAGATCACTTTATAAGCAACTTCTGACTGCCATGTTCTCTGCCAGGCCTGGGCTGGCTGTGTGGGCGAGGGCAGCCATGTGCCTTGGCCTTGTCAGTCCTACCTGTGGTGGGCTTCTGGGCTGCCTCTCACCTGAGGAGGCCATGGAACTGCTGCAGGGAGACTAAAGGTCTGAGAAGAAATATTGGTCAGGAGTTACAAGGATATAGGTGTAGATGCCTGAAGGTGAGGGAAGCTTTGTTAAAGACTTAGAAGTTTTCCATGGTTCCATGATTACTTCAGATTGCTCCAGTGAAAACTCTCTTCTTTCAGGTGAATTAATAAGAGTTAAATTATGTCTGTTTTCATGGAATAATAATTCACTCTAGAGTGCCTTCAGCAGGTTTAAGGGCAGTAGAAGAGTTCAGTCTCAAATAAATCCCCTGGTGCTGTATTTCAATAGCGGCATACTGTTCCTCTGGGAGTATTCCCTTTTAAAACATTTTTTGAAGTGTTGTCTGAGAGCTCAGAATAAAATATTTCTCCCCCTCTCCCTTGCATGAATTGATTTAGCCATTCTTTTGTCTTTCAGACCATCAATAAGTAAAGCTGTTTACTTTTTCCTGTATGCATCAATCAAACTACTAATGAGAAACAATAGCATGTGTTTTGGTCACAGTCTTCTCTTGGATGTATATTTGTAGTGCTTCAGTTCATGTCTCAGCCTGCAATAGGCAGGTAATATATTGCTGTTTCTACTGGGCAACATCATCAGCTGTTATAAATATTCTTGGGGATATGTAGGCATCCAGCAGTGGTGAGAATTTTCTAGTCTTTGTGGGCTTTAGTTAAAAGTGCAATTCACAATGGATCTCTGATGAAAAGTGCTAGTAACCCTGCAAACTCTCAGAGCGCTGCCTGTGCAAAACTGGATGAGGCTTTCTTTTAAGAAGTACATCTGCTGATGTGGCAGAATTGGACCAGCAAATTGTAGTGATCAACTGGATAAAAATGACCTGGAAAATCCCTGCTCCATGTACATGCTGACTGCTGAGCAATCATTGCTATTCTGTGCTTTTTCCTTTGTGTTGGCATGTGCATAACTATGCTAGTACTGGGTTAATTTATAGCTGAGGTAGGTGTAGGAGAAGCCACAAAATGTCAAGCTCCTTTTTCCCTCATAAGAGGGAATTATTTTCTAACACTTATTTTTGGCATAGGGAGGGAATGTTGAGGTTAGAGACTTGAAGTTCAATCAGACTTTCTTGAGTCCGTATGTATTTCCACACAACACCAGAAACTGCTTAGAAATGACTCAGCCATGTGCACAAGAGCAATTAGATCCATTTGAAACTCAGGAACTGACAATTCTAAGGATACTTACAAAGCCATTAAAGTCGAAAGCTCTATGTGTTCATCTCTTTCCTTACTTTTTCTTGGCTCCTGGCCTAAAACACAGCACAAACTATTTGCAAAACTGCTGGGCTTTCTTTCTATAGTCTTGGAAACCACCATCGTTTCTATCTCCCTACACCCCTCCAGTTTCAGTTTGGCCAAGTTAATCCAAAGCTCAATGAACTGAAAGACCAGACTGTGTGTATGACTTGCCATGATTTTAGCCAGAGTAATTATCCTGTTCAAATAATCATTAACACTATTAAAGTGGAGGAAGAAAGAAAATAAAAGATTTGTTCATCTAGAGCAACTGCATCTAGGCAAGATGCTTGAGCTTTTTTTCTGTTGTTAAAATTGGAACTGAGAAGTTTGCCGTGACCTTCCACAAACTCTGGGCAGTTTGTGCATGAGTGGTGCCTGAAGTATCTGGTATCTGAATCAAGAGGGCATCTTGCCCTGCTCATGTGTAGAATTTCTCCACTGTTTTATCATGATGCAGGTACAAGCAAGTATTTTAGTGCCTGCCTGTCACTACTTATAATACTCCCCCAGTCCCTAATCTTTCTTGAACAGTTTCATCTTTTTCAAATAAGAAACATTAATTTCTTGCAGAGTGTGCAATTGGACCAGTCAGCAGAAGTTACTGAATAACTAAGGAGTTCCTTGAGCCTTTGTACTAAAACCCAAACACAGTAATAAAACAAGAGAGCTCATTTTCTCTTCTTTGATTCAGTTAATAAAGATCTTAGAGAGTGGAAACAGCAGTATGGTTTCAATTTATTTTTCCATTTGAAAAATTACAATTTTTTCAGTTCTCATACTTTGCTTTTATGGAAATATTCTAAATTTCTCCTATATGTGAAGTACTTGGCATAGCTGTTTCAACAGTCCATAATACTCATCATCTTTTGTTTCAAAGAAATGATACCATTTTGAATCATTAAATGGAACTATTTAATATGTACCTTGGCATCTTCACCCGTGGAATGAAAATTACTATATTTGATTAGTTGATTTCACAATGGCAGATAAATAGCAGTATATATGCTCCCATTACATACAACTGCTACAATGGGCCATGTCATTCTGTAAAGTTTGTGGCAACTGGAACCCAGTGGTGCCACATGATAAGAGAAACCACTCCTGCAATAGCTGATAACTCAGACAATGACAGATATCACAACTCTGTTCATGGATATATTTAATGAGATATTTTCCCACCCTTTGCGAGAAAGACAAAATACCTTTTTAAAAATTTACTACCCTGGCAACGTGATCTAGTACCTGATTTAGTGGGTGGCAACCCTATCCATAGCAGGGAGTTGGAACTAGGTGAAATGACTTAGAAGTTTTAAAAATGCTGTCAATCTAAAATGAAGTTTCATGTTAATCTGTAGCACTTGCACTCAGTTCAGTCTTCAAGTGCACGAGCAGAAATATAACAGGTAAAGAAGCAGTGTCTACTACAGAGTGACAGACTAATCCAGTTTGACTTTGGAAAGCCAAAATGAAAACAACACAGCCTTGTCCTAGACATGATATCAGCTCTGTTCATTATTAACTGCTGTTCTGCAATCAGGCACATGCTCCTTACCCATGCAGCCCACTCTACCTCACCTTCCCCCTCTTTAAGAGTCTTGGTTTGCATCCAAGAATCACAGTCAGACCAAGTAGTGTCATCTGAGGAAGAAAAATGTGACAAAGTTGCTCTGGCATAACCATTAGAAATGCTCTGCTGATTAAACGGAGAGAAATAATGCTGGTGAGAGGCAAAGCTTAAAAGCTTATGCTTTCATGTATTTGTAATAGTACTAACTCTGTTATCTGAAAATACGGGGATTTATTGCACCTGCAAGTACAATGCTCTTCCAACTGGGTGTTTTGATAAGCTGCCCTTATGTAGATATCTGTACAACGTAAGCTAATGTTCCACAAAGGCAGAAAATGTTTGGGATTATCCTGGAATGATAAAGAGGGATCATACGAATTACAGTAGTATAAATTACTACCTATTTGTTTAATTAGTTTACTGGGGGGGTACAGGGGGGGAAGGCCTTGGCTGACAAAGAAGCACCAGGGAAACAGCAGTGGGAAGATTTAAAAGAACCAGCTAAACTCAAGAGATCAGGGAATCACAAAATGTGGAGGCTTTCTCAGCTTTCTCCTGTTCATTTTGTTTTCCCCTTTTAGATTCAAAAATTATAGGCACTGCTCCCCTTGTAATATTTGTATGGTCCTCTGCTAGTGAACACTGCTGACATACTGCAAGTCTAACATCTCTTCACTTTCCTCTGTAGCATATTCCTCTGATGAGTATCTATCAAATACACTCAGAATCAGGTCCAAAACAGGGATCAGTTTATGCATCAAACTGTAGAAATTAATTACATCACCACCGACCTTAGTGTGGGAGAGGATAAGTCCAAAGTAGTATCAACAGAGGATTTTTCAAATAACCATTTTCTTTTTGATTGAGAAAGAGCCATTGTCATGAACAAACAGGCAGCCTCTCCTCTCCTCTCCTCTCCTCTCCTCTCCTCTCCTCTCCTCTCCTCTCCTCTCCTCTCCTCTCCTCTCCTCTCCTCTCCTCTCCTCTCCTCTCCTCTCCTCTCCTCTCCTCTCCTCTCCTCTCCTCTCCTCTCCTCTTCTCTCCTCTGGCTTTATGTAATGTTTCAGGTGTGGAAAATATTTCATAGCTCAATGATGACTTGAAATAAACAGTCCTTCACGTCTGCACTTGTAAAGATGAGAAGGCGGCTTTTTGTACAAATAACCAATCAGAAATATTTGAGTCCCTTACTTGGTAGGGTAAGAATAAGGTGCAGTGGAGAGCCAAGCTATTTCAGGGTAAGTGGTATTTGTATGCCAAGCTCCATACCATGCCAGAACTGTCTTAGTAGCTAATGCTGGCTGCTATAGGCATAGATCCAGCAGAAGCAATGCCCTTGCCCTCAGCCATGTGACTTTCTGGTATAGCTTTGGGAACAGTAGAGCTATGGCAGCTACAGGCAGCTGCTTCAGTGCTGCCTTGCTTCATATTTTCCTCAGTGACTTCTGCAGATGAGGTCGATAGATCCATTAGACCCTTTGGTACATCTGTGCCTGGATGTGCAAGACATGACATTCCCTGAGTATTCTGATGGCCCGGTAACTGTGAAGTCTCTAAGTGATGAATTTAAACTGCTCTTAAATCTTGTCCTGATCAATCTAGAAGGTATACAATATGACTCAAGATACTGAACAAGCTCAGACTTCCTCCGACATCTTTTTGGGTGCTGGCTCCCCAGGCCCCACCATACAAATCTCACCCGTCCTTGTAAGAGCTTCAGTGAGAGGACAGGAGGAAAATAAAGAAGCTTTTTGAAAATTCAGGGACTGCACAGAGTGAACTGAATAATTCATCTTAATAGAACAGAGGCTACTTCTTCAGTTCCTATTATCCAATTTTTATTCAGCTAAATACATCTCCAGCTGCATTGAACCATTATAGCTCATTAGACTTCAGAGCTTTGCAAGTCTTAAACCTGAAGATTTGACTCTCAATTTCTGAACGTAATGAAGCTGCCACTAAATTAACACAATACCCAGAAACCAGAGCCTTCTTTTGCAGAATTTAGCTTAGCTTGTCACATTGTATACTAAGTTCTGTAAATATCAATTATTTTACTGCAAGATTATTTGAGGAGAAATTTATTAGTGTTTCTAAGTTGCTAAATAGGCAAGCTGAGGTGAAAGTGCCATGTGCTTTTGTATTTATAGAGTAAAAGGCTACATAATCTAAAATGTTCTAGAAGATGCGTGACAGAAAACTTTCATTTGTGAAAAATTGAACATTTAGAAGCTTGGTTTTACTCTGAATTGAAATTTTTTCCAATGTAAAATTTACTACTCTATTCATGCTTCAGGAAGTTCTAATTCTGAAAAAGAAAAAATGTTAGCTATTTAAACCTCTAGATTTAGTTTATAAATACATACAATAGTGAGCATTTGCAGTTGTGTTTCCACATGCATATGTGGGATTTGTAATGAGTGTTATGAATAGTTGTATAAAAGCAGAGACACGACCCCCCAAAAGATAAAGATGCAATGACATACATATAATCCTTACAGCTAGATATTAGACCTCAAACTATTTGCTTTGATTTTTCTCATAGGAGGAAATAAATGGTTTTGAAATATTTCAGTTTGACAAGAGTGTATTGAATACAGTGGTGAAAAACTCTTCTGGCCTTTTAGGGATGACTTAAAAGTTTTGTATTCCTCTACAGGGAGGAGACAGTGTAAAGAATTAAAGAACACATGTCAACATGTCAGAGCAAGAACTGAAATTTGGCAGGAGAAGCACTGAACTTCACACACCCAAAACCTCACAGGAATCGCCCAAGAGCCCACTGAATTCAAGGGAATTTTTGGCTGGCTTCAATGTGCATTGGAACAAACCCAGAGGGACTCTGTTCAGCAAAATACTTAGGTGGATTTTACTTCAGGCACAAGCTTAATGAGACTCCAACAGGTACTTAAAAGTCATGCACACATGCTTTTATTGAATGCACACTTGAATTTTTTGAACTTACTAAGATCTACATTGTGACTTGCTGCAATATAATAAGAAGAAAAATCTTGAGTGAGTGGTCTTTAGTTGTCTCAATACACAGCAAAATGATTCATTAGGAAATGCTGGACTATACTTCTCAAAGGAACCACAAAAAAGACAACTGTTTCAGAGAAAAAGTTGTTCTAGCAGAATGGGAAGTGAGAAAGAACAGATGTTATAACCAGGGGATTTTCCAAATTTTAAATATGAAGCAAAATTTGCACTGTGGTAGAACTGAAAGATCAAAGCCAGAGGCGGTATGAATTAACATACCAATTACTTAGATTAAAGGTTTGGTTCAGAGTGTCCCTGCCCTGAAAGGGAAAAGTGAAAAAGCACTTAATAAAAAGGTTGATTTCTGGATCCAGTCCCTTCCCCCAGCCCTCGTTTCACCTCCAGTAGATTTCTTTGTAAATGAGAAATAGCTTCTGTTTTTTAATTTTAAAAATAGGAGCAGAAGAACAGCTTAGGTACGTATGGAAATAGAAATGCAGTGTAAAATGCAGCCTTGATATTCCAGCAGCTAGGAGCTACTGAAATAACACTTCTTTCTTTTCAAAGAAAGCTTCTCTTTCTACATTACAGGAAAGATATTCTTGATGGAGAAAGTGGAGAAAATTAGAGGTAAAGCTGGAACATCAAGATAGGTGAAAATCCCAAACCTGGCTTCAGAATTCAAATCCCTGTCTGGCTTCAGAAATCAAACCTCGTTCTACAGTCTGAAATCTGAGGTCTGAGGACACAGCATTTGGGTAAGTCTGGAATTACACTTAACACCGACAGTGATATTCTAACAGGATGTTTTTCACTAGCTTGTAACAAGAGTGATCCTTCCATGTCCCTGAATAAATTTGGCCCCCACAGTTGGTATAATGCGCTTCTCTTCCGATGTCAGCCATCTCACAAAGATTCAGTCATGTGGACCTGACTAACTGTTCTGATGCAGACGTGCTCAACATGAGGTATAGTCACCACATAAGTATCCTGCCTATTTACTAACTGAGTAAGCTGCAGTTCTATCACAGCAATCAGTATGAGGCACTGGCCACCCCCAGGGGATGCTCCCATCAGAGAACAGTCATTTTCTGGAATGGCAGTCCTGCACTGTGAAACTCGAGAAACAATAAACCCTGACAGTGTAACCAAAAACCCGGACTCACTCCGAGGTCAGGTGACTCATGGAAAAGCAATCTGCATCAGGCACGAGACAACATTTTTGTAGCCACAGCAGCTTTCCAGCATTTGCTGCTGCTCTCAAGTATGGTTTGCGCTCTCTGTGTTAGTCATCAGATTTATGAATGCATTGTTCTGAGTTTTAAATTGCAGCCTCCAGTGATCATGTTCATACAGATCTCCCAGTGACAGGCAGCAGCAGAGAATTCTCAGGAATAGAAATGAGTGTATAGGCTCTCTGCTCTGCAGGATACTGCTCATTTAAAGCAACTCTTTTTTAAGGCTAAAACCTTCCATGAAAGTTGTTAGCTTCTCTTTCCAGATCACAAAGCCAACATGCAGCTCTTTAATTCTCAGGTGACAACGTGCCAGAGTGCTGTGGGGATGCAGATGTTCTGCTAGGCTTAGTTTCTGCCTTGCTTGCTCCTACCTCAAACCATTTCCTAAACTTGAATGTTCTTGTTGAAAGGTTAAGCTCTGAAGCATGAGTCGAGATATTCACATCAAGGATTCCAAAAAAGGAATGTTAATCAAATTGACTATCTCAATTTCCATTTGGGAAGGATGCTGGATTTTACTTCTAGCTTCTGAATTTAACTGTAATATGTTAGTCTCTGCTCTCTGTTTTGTTCTCTTCAACTTAGCAGAAGAGGGGTAGCATAACTGATGGTGTGTTAGATGGTGAGTTTACCACTCAACCACAGCATTTTTTTGAATTGCTGAGGAAGTTGTGTGTACAGTACTAGGCTGGGGGAGCTCAGGATCTACAATCCTCCTGCCGCTTCTTTTCTGGGAAACCACAGTGTTGCAGATGAATCAACACAGCTTGACTCTCAAAAGCCTTTTGTCATATTTATTTAGAGAGGCTGAATAAAGTTAAGGACATCAATAGTTCCCCTTGGGAAAAAACTTAGAGTAATAATAAATAACCAGGCCCTTTTCCCTTCCTTAGGTCACACACAGAAATGCATATCATACTATTAGTAGACAGAGCACCAGACCTAGGGCAAGTGGTATGTGGAATTTTGTACCAAAAAGAAATACATTTGCAGAAGTCTGCTGGTGACACAGAGTGGTTGTGGATTAATTAGAGCTGTAGCTTCTCTGTGCTTTGCATATGAGGGACCAGGGCAGCTGCCACCTCAAGACACAGGGGCTGAGAACTTCTCTCATCTGTGGCTGGGTATCCAAGAACAGCGATACCAGGAGGTTTCCTAACCTGTCTGAAAGCAGAAAGACAATTTTAATCTCTGGGACCATGTTGTGGCAAGTTTTGTAAGCACAGCAGTTACTGGTATTTTCGATAATGAATAACAGTCAAAGAAAAGCAGGAGAGGAAGCAGCATTCATAGCTCAACTGATGTGTTGTCTGTCCGATAGTCATTATGCTGGGCCTCCTCATCCCACAGAAATGTGACTTGGAAACTTTACCAAACCTCCTAATTGGCGCACTTTTTGGAAATCATGTTTCAACTGGGCACAGCATTGAAAGAAAGAATTGGGAGGCTCTCACTGACAATCTTCTGAAGAAGGATTTTACTGGGATTTACCAATTTCGTGGTCCTATAAGACATGACCCACAGGAAAGTTTCCTATCTATTAGAAGCAAACTTTTTATGATCAAGACATTCTCATTCATCATGCCAAGTTTAAGATGCAGAAGATGGCACCGTCACAAATGGTTGTGTTTTTACAAGGTGTACTTGAGATGCTTTTTTTTAATTTAGGGACTAAATCTATGTCTGTTCTTCTTTGGTCCATCCATAGATCAAAGCACATAATCTATACCTAGGGGAGGTATGTTTTAGGTCTCAGGCTTTGTATGTAAAAATATGTACATATATATTTGGACCTGGAATGGGGGACTGAAGTTTAGGTTTATCTCGGGAAACACTAAAGCAGTCATAAAACCACAGTCCCAAATCGATGGCATATCCAAGACATTCATTCTTTTTGCTGCTGTATGAGCTGTTGGGAGACTTTTACCCCTCATTTTCCCCATTCAGTCCTCCCAGTCTCTCTCCCAGTACCACCCATGACCCAGGACTACATTTCAGCCAAGCCCAAAGCCCTCCTCAAGATATGTTACAGGTGGCCATTTTCTGCTGTCCTTTAATTGTTTGGATTTCCCAGGGATGCCTGTCCAGATAGACTCATACTTCTGCATGGCTTACTGTTGTTTGCATTGTTTTAGGCCATCAAGAAACCAGAAACCAGAGCAGGGCACAATCTTGAGAGCTCAAAATAAGTTCAGAAGGTGCTATTTCATATTAAACAGAGAATCTGTTTCTATACAGTGACATTCAAAAGTGTTTTCCAAGCACAGAATTATCTTTTCTCTCTACTGTTACTCTCCATTACCCTTTCAAAATCTCAAGTTTCTTCCAGGATATCTCAGTCACAGAAGATTTAAAAATGTGGTGCATGGCTTTTAAAGTTAAAAGATACTTCTCTACTCCCAGATGAGGTCATTACACATACTAGGAAACACCAACATTCAAGAAAAGAGA
Organism: Chrysolophus pictus; assembly: GCA_037305975.1. Taxonomy (NCBI): domain Eukaryota; kingdom Metazoa; phylum Chordata; class Aves; order Galliformes; family Phasianidae; genus Chrysolophus; species Chrysolophus pictus. Next base: position 22,782,058 of record CM074577.1, on the reverse strand, counting down.
CTGAAGAATGCATGTACTTTCAAGAAAATTTAAAAAATAATTAACCTGTAAGCTTTATAGCAACACTTAACATGCAAAGTGAGAAAACCATTTTAGATTTTTCTTTCAGCATACTTAACAGCATTGTTAAATATGGGATTGCTGAAACTAAATTAAGAAGGCTTGATGGTACTTATCTCACGAGGAACAGCTTGAAATTCGTGACACCTGGAGGCTGTTGTTTTCATGCTGTCTTGTAAATGACACCATGGGAAAGTGCTAAGCTATCTTCTAGGAGTGGAGCTTTAGTAAAGGGGTATTTGGAATTAGCTTGAGAAAATGTTAACAGCAGTAGGTGATTGCTTAAGAAATGGCTTTTGCAAAGTGATGTAATTTAGAATATACTGGTGCTTTAGTCACAACTTCCTGTACAACAGTTAAATACACTAATGCTCAACAAGCTGGGAACAAGCTGTCTGTAACTCAACTGTGGGCTAGCTTTAGTTGATTTTGTTGTTTGGTTTTTTTTGTCAGGTAAGTTACCCAGACCAGTGTTGCTATGGCCTGCTTAATTCCTGCCCTAATCCTCTGAATTTATATGCTACTTCTCTGTTAAACTGCAGTCCTTACTGTCCTTGGCCCAAATGTGGCTCCCAAATGTACATGTGCAACTCTAGAATACATTAACAGAAATCAATTTAGTTACTCTCCATTTATATCAACCGAAAGCTGAATTTCACCAGTATACTCTTTGCTGCTCCTTTAAATGCCTGTATATTTTCTGGCTAAATGCAACGCTGCTGTGCTACTCTGAGCCTGAAGAGAGATTAGCTATGTATCAGAAAATCAATTAAGTGAAACCTTCTAATAACGCACGCTAACCTCCCAGCTTGGCAAGCACATGGAAACATGTACCAACTTCATTACAATAATAACCATGGAAAAAAAGAAATGGAAGTGGATTTGAAGCTACCATTTTTACCATACCATACGCTATTTGGGAATACAGAAGAAATTCTGTATAAGATCACATTCTCTTAAACAAATTTGTTTAACTGCAGGGACAGTCATGTGAAAAAGATCTGCCATATTATGAGGTGTCTATCTGCTATGAAAGCTTTGAGTGGATTAATCAGATACCTCTGACTCCTTTTTCCTGAAAGATTAATATATGTCAGAAGAATGTTTAGATATCTGAGAATAGACATCCGGGAATAGGAATATCTTAGCCTTCCTAAGAAGCAGGAATATGGATACTTCCATTACAATGATGATAAACATGTTGCTAGAAGTAGGTATCTTAGGATAACAGGAAAGTTAAGGAGTATGAGTCCATTCAGATTTAAATTAGAAATAGCTGTAGTGAAGTGTAAAAATATTATGTGGTAAAATAGGGTTCAGAATCTCCAGTTATCTCACATTATCACTCAAAGGGTGATGTCTTATTCAGTAAAGCCCCCTGTAATCACTGTACTGGTCTCAGCTAGCAGCTTCCTTCTTTGACTCACATGCTGCTTGTTAGTCTTCTGATAAATGAAGCTCCGATATATTTTTCTTACCAATAGAAAAAATAGGAGTGCTTTTACCTTACATGGAGATAATAATACTTTGATAGATTGAATGTCTCTTTTTTCAGAAAAGGGCTGAGAAAATCTTAGGAGTTTTTTGCTATAGTGCCTTCTGAGATTAGATTTACATTATCCTTCTGACTGCAGTGATGGAATTTGATCTTTATTATATACAATGGAAGAAAAGCAAAACCCAAATGCAGCTAACAAAAATCTCTTGCTAATCAGTGCCTGGTTCATCATTTGTTTTGTGGCCATTTTTGTGGCTACTTGCCTGCAGGTCTGCTTCTCCAAACTGGTGTTTGCAACCAAACAACTGGCTCCTAGGGCTCAGACACCAAGACTGATGTGGGACAAAGATGGCTCACGTTCATGGTTTAGCTTCTGGGCAAAGGTACAATGATGGAAGTAAGAGCTGCCTGTTTAATTTCTGTAGCCCATGGCTACCAACTGTTTATGGATATCCAGGAACTTATTTTTTCCTCTTCCCACCTCCAGGATTACAGTCTTAACTGATAAAGTGATAATTACATACATAACTAGATCTTCACATTTCCTTTCTTCTGTGGCCTATTTTGCTATCTGATGAAGTCAAAGGGAAAGTTTCCTATGAATTTGTTGATGCAGGATAAAGCCTTAGGTGATTTTTTTTTTTTTTTAATACACATAGCAGAGAGATCTGCAGAAGTGCCAAGTCAGAACAATGTTCCCCTCTTTTTTTCTTTCCTGAAGTACTATAACACAGCTGACAAGTTAAGACGGAATGTTTTCTTCCAGCGTATCCCATCAGTTCAAATTGCAAAGGATATGAAATAGAAAATTGTTATAGAAATGAGTAAAATGATAACATGATCATAGCATACATTTCTCAAAGAAAAATAGCTTCTGTATTTCGTAAAGAGATTCCCCCATGCTGTGAAATAGCAAAACAACACATTCCAACAGCAAGATAAAGCTAAGGACTTTCAGGGTGGCAGCCTATACAATGTGTACAAAGGATTCTGCAGTCAATTCAGAAAATCCCATGTGATCAAAATCTACCTCTCTCCGGTTGTTGTTTGACATTTTCTGAGACCTGGTTGCAAATTATATGGTAGCAAACTTGTAGAAAAGATGGATAAAGATAAAAGGGAGTCTTGGAGAACAGTCATGAGTAAAGTCTGGGCTATACCGGGATCGCTGCAGCTTATTGCTGCATGCCCAAAAGAATGCTAAGTAAACTATCTAGGTGAAGTGTGGCAAGTAATTAGGAGAATCAGACTTTAAGTTACATGTGTTAACTTGGTCTGTAAAATGATTCTTAGTCCAGCCCTTTTTCTTCAGGTTCATTCCTCAGTCAGAGCATAGGGTGGTTCAGTGCCCTGAAGGAGCAGTTTTAATTTTGGCCCCACTGTACAGTGTTATCCCCAGTTCTGGTGCTATTCCCCCCTGGTGGACTGCCTGTGGTAAAGGAATTGATAATTTGGAACTATTCTCTGGTTCTTTGGGTTGCTCATGACAACCTAATGAATTTATGAGAAGTTGTTATTTTCCAGATGGAAATGAAGCTTCTGATTTTTCAGAAAAAGGAAAACCACAAAGTAAGGATATTTAGACTCTCAGTTCCCAGCAAAATGAATGTTCTGTATGTTAGTCACCTAAATTCCTGTAAGCCTGTAGGTCATAAGGATTGTGCTCTTCATTTGTGATTGTGCAACCTTGGATGCCTGTGGCCTCTTTAAACAGTTACTCTCATGAGGGCAGCTGCTCTGCTCAGAGCACAGCTTTTGTGGATCTCAGTCAGCACCTGTGCAGATTACAGCCTGGGAGGGGGGAACCAAATCAATTTAGGAACTGATATTTAAAGGTATTTCCTTGTGCACTGATCATCTGTGGTGGGAAAAAAATGGTTCAGTGGTATATTCACAATCACACAAAATATTCAGGGCTGGGGTAGAATTTTAATTTTATCTCTCAGCTCCACAACTCCACTTTGTTGATTTTCTTATCACCAAATCAAACTTTGGGGTTGTGATCAAAACACAAAACCAGAATCTGAGCTGGTGTTGCCCCCCAGTTCCTGCTCTTGTTACTTGTTCCCAAACACTTTACTTCTTCCTCCTTCTCTCTGCTGCCACAGTCTAATTGGAGAAGCTGCCGAGCCGCTGTGCTGCAGTGGGTACCATCTCACAGCAGATGCAGTTCCAGGGAAAGTCCTATTCATTCTCAAAGCTATGGGGAGATTTGAGCAGGGCAGGTGGAATTTTCTAAGTGTTTTGCTATCAAATCATCAGACAGATACAGACTGAAAGAGTCAGAAGATTGTAATCTGGTTTGAGTTGAGTGGACATTTGTCAGGACAAAATCCAATGCTGGGATGATGTTTCAGGTTTCCACCAGTTCTGCTTGTCTCTTTTTTTGTTTTGTTTTCTTTTAGTATTTACTGCACACTGAGAAATCAGAAAGTGAGAACTACCTGCCTCCCCAGTCCACAGATACGTAATGCATGCAAACACATGCATTTGGTGTAAAAATAAGATGATTTGTGCAGACGTACATATACATATGTACATAGATACTTTATGTAGTTGCTGTAGCAAGGTATAATTGATATAGTGTTCTGCATTAAATAATCTTGTGAAAAGGGAACTCATTTGTATTAGCTGTGTCTACAAACAGTGGAATCTTTTTAAATGAAGTAAATTCATTTCTCAGAACAGATTAAAGCCAAATACAATACACAAGAGTGTCATTCTCTGCTAACAGTTAAGCATTCTAACATGATGCAATTTTCAAAGCACTGGCATCTGCTGTAAACTCTTTCTTTGAAGTTAGCTAATATTTTAGCTCTAATTGGACATTAGAGCATTAGGAATAGTCTGTGTTTTAAATGTTCTCATCAGTATGTTCGCTTTCTGACAGGAAAATAACGCTAAAAAAATTAAAATGCTTTCTCAGCCCATAAAAGGGCTTACACTATTGCTTTGGACAAAGAAAATAAACACTTGATGTATCCAGATTATTATTCTTTTTCTTCACCAGTTCTTATGGCTTTGTTTTTGCTGCTGCTTTCTATAGCATATTAACAAACAAGTTTAGTTGTCTTTATGTTTTTCGGTGATGTCCTTTGCAATTGCATTTTTTAGACTTTCTCTGATTAAGTATTTGCCGGTGAATTCAAAGTAGGCCTCAGTTTCATAGTTACCCAAGCACTGCGAGAACTGTCTTTGGGTCGATACTTCAAAAGCTTTTAAAGACATTCAAGGGGCTGATCCGATCTTAGCCTGAGCCAGAAAACTTTACTTATTGCTATGTACAATTCTCTGGCATGAAAAACATATTGTTCTGTGCCAAATTTTGCTTGAATTAAATGTGCCCTCTATCTCCTTCACTTCTGTATCAGTGATGGCCAAAGCACAGTTGTTCCAAGTGCATGTGGGTCAGCGGCTCCTTGTTTGTGTCATTTCAGCAGGAATCCCACCAGAACTTCTGGCAGCTGTTCCTGTTGCCTCTGATGAGCCCTCAGCAACCTCCACAGGGACACGCAGGACAGCAGCAGACTCGCTGCAGTTCCATCATAACACTTCAAAGAAAGTGCTTGCTGTCAAGCTCCTGCTATTGGAAAATCTTGGTGGCACAGCAAAGGTCTGAGTAGTCATTCCTGATAGTCCATAAGCACTTGTTTTGCTACTTGTGTTTATGGAGGGGAGAGCGAAAGAAAAGAAAACAGCACAAGCATTTTGAAGGGACATCAAACATCAAAATGAGAAGTGACAGAGCATCCTACTGAGTTATTCAAGGTATTTCAGTGGGGTTATGGAAATAAAGGCAAAAGCAATAATATTTTTAATTCAATATGATATGCAAATTATTGGTTCTCAGATGGTTTTTTCACTTTCCAAGTTATTCATTTTAATTGTAAAATTTTGTCAAGCAGTTGCATTATTATTTTTGTGTTGTTCTAGTATGCAAATTTTGTTTTACAATGATCTTGAATGTAATTGACTGTTATTCATTTTCTCTCCAGTAGAACATTGTTTTAAAGAAATAAATAGAAATATGTTTTTTTAGTCTTCAGTCATGCAAACTGACTGTCAAATTGCTCTACCAGTGATCTGTTAGTTGAGCTTTAATTTTTTTGATCTTTCTCTAAGTCAGTAGTCTTCTGATTTTAGAAAGAGTAAAGAACTACTTATGTTATTGTCATCGGTTTATTCTTACCCCCAATATCTTTGTGGGTGTACCAACGTGAGCCTGTAAGAACTGGCTTATTTTTTTTTTTCCTGGCTTTGTGCTAAATAATAGTTACTTTTGGGAAAATAAAAACGCATAATTCTGCCTTTTATATCCCTTTGTATTCCAAAACATTATAGCTTTATTTGTTCATCTCCCTTAAAAAACACATATTTGAGTTATTAATATTTTAGATTTGTTCACTGCCTTTGTTTCCAACTCACACAGAAGTCTGAAGAGATGGAAGAATTTATCCAAGTAGAAGATATTTTGCCCAGCTATCTAAGTCACGTTTGTTTGCTACAGGACAAGATCAGTTGAAACAAATTCCTTAGCCTACTGATAAAAAGCTCTGTTAAGAACAGAGTTTACACTGAAAACTTTGGGGTTGTGATCAAAACACAAAGGGCAACTGCTTGTCTAAGTGATGATCCATATTCTTCAAACTTTGTCTTCTACATTCCATCCATCTCTGTGCTTAGGAGAAGGAAATCAGAAAAATGTAAGGATTTGCTGCAGTATCTCAGAAAAGAAGGAAGCCAAAAGAAGAGAGGGCAGCTCTGTAGCAAATTAAGCTTTCATTATCCATGAATATGTGTTGGGTCTTCTATGAAAAGACTTAGGATTTTAATTCTTGACTTGCTTGTAAGTTAAAATATTTATTGGTGAAAGAATATTTCTCTGGACACAACGTCATCTATGCGCTGTATGCAGACACTCTTATTCAAACTATATTAATTTTAAGAATCTGCTACGAAGAGTAATTTAAATCACTGCAGTTATGATAGGAAGTAAAAACAATGTTGTTTGATACAAAGAACCCTCACCTCCCACTGCAATTATTTGAATTCCCTATGTGAGAAAGACTTTTTTTTTTTTTTTTTTTTTTTATCTTTTGGAGAGATTGAGTGGTGTATTTTACTAATTTTGATGAAATACGTTGGTTCTGACATCAAAGATTTTAAAATTCTTGTGTCACTGTAAACATGAGGTCTGAATTTGCAGTGCAGAGGCAATACTTTAATTTTTTATGGTGATAAAGAGTTCAGTCAAGTCAGGAAATCTGTTGACTATGATGTGCACACGAAATAAGTCTATTTCAAAACTACGCTGTTGTGTGGAATTAGTTTTTAGTTTTCTTTTTAGACAAGATGCACAAGTTGAAGACCACTATAGTCTCACACTATGCCACTTAGCAGAGAAGAAAATATCAGTCCAGATTTCAGCAGAGAATTGAAGTAACTTTCCTCATCTTTGGTGAAAACAGACATCTGAATGTTGGGATTGGAAATAGATGGTTAAATGCAGCTTCTAGTTTATCTCAGGTTTTGTTTTGTTTAGCAATTGATCTTGTGTTTTGTTAGCTTCAGTATGTGAGGCATGCAACTGATCATGAGAACATCTCCACAAACAATCAGCTGATCTGAGGTGGCATTTGGCTACAACTGGCTTTTCTGGTTAGATCTCCATCATTTTTTGTTGTACTGAAAAGAGTGGGATTCCTCATCTCATCATGGCTCTTGCAAGTAAGAATGGAAACTGTTGTGATCCTTGAGGTATGCAAGTGAATTCTGTAAAAGATAGAAATTGAATAGTCTCTCTTCCTATTTATATGTGACTATCTGCCATTCACTCTTCTCTGATCACTGCAGCATGCCTGGAAAACTGGGTTTATTATGCTGCTCATCTCCTCTCCAGCAGACATGAGTTGATCTAAACTGTTTCTTTTTTATTTAATTTTTTTCCTGAAAATAATGATCTTGACTGTTTTTGGTTTTTTTTTTTCCTCCATCACATCTAACGTTGATTTTCACAACAAAAGTAAATGAGGCTATTGCACAGTTAAAACAGAACTGCAGCAGGCTGCAACTAACCACACTTCAGCACCAAAGTCAGTCAGCGTCAGGGACTGTGAAGGGTGGCATGAAAGGAAGGCACACTGCAGAAGGGCAGGAAAATCTATTTATCCCATCTCTAATTAGATAATATTAATAGGAAAAAGTGAATGAAATGCATTAAAAACATTTTATAAGGTTTCAGCATTTCAATATCAGTTCCTTCAGTGCTTCCCTCAGATGATCCAGAGGGACCTAATTTTCTTTCACTGAGGTGATCATACAGTTGTTGCTATGGTATTATTTGAATTTGCTCACTTGTTCCTCTTTAAAGCTATGGAATTGTCTTATCTCTGCTGTTTGAACAAATGTTAGGCCATCATGCAGCAATGAAAAGAAAAATGCTGTCGCTGTAAACATTTTCATTGCTATTTGTCTCCAGTAAAGACTGTTTTCTCTTACACCAGTCTAAATACTCAGTATCTCCATGAGTTACTTCCACTTTAAAACTTGAACTGAGATCTAGGTTTACCCGCAGAAATCTTCAGACTGCATCTTTTATTTTATTTTAGTTTTGTTTCACTGCTTGGAATACTTTGAAAAAGATTTCAGGAAGTACTAGACTAACATGTACCAGTTTCTTTTATTAGTATTTCATTTCTTCCAAGTGAGTTGAAAGTTCATTCTTGTTTAAGGCTGTGCAACTCAACAGAATACACAGTGTTAGTTCTTCCGACTCTGTGAGCAATTAGCCTGTTTTTATCTCTTGGTCATCAGAAACATCTTAGTTCTCTGGGTTTTACTTCCAGTTAGGCTGAACAGGCAGGTCACTCTAGCAGTAGAACCTACCATTAGTTGAATAGTATTAGCTGTGTGCTGAAAGGCAGAGTATCTAATTTTCTCTCCCAGATCCCACTAAATCTTTCTACATTCACTGTTATGTACTTCAATACTGGGAATGGAGCCCCTAGGAAATGCCATCTTCTGCCACTTGGGCTAATGTAACACATGATGGTACCAGTAATAGGATGTCATTCTGTTATAGCCTCTGTTGCAAAAGGAAGAGGGTCTCTTCTAATGGGTATCTTAGTGGATCTATAATGGAAAATGTGAGACGAGTCACAATTCTCAGTCTCCTTCAACTTCAAGGGGTGCTCTCCTGCGTGCTTCTTTCTTATTTTCACTTGGCTGTGGATGCCCCATCCCTGGAGACATTCAAGGCCAGGCTGGATGTGGCTCTGGGCAGTCTGATCTAGCGGTTGGCAATCCTGCACACTGCAAGGGGGTTGAAACTAGATGATCATTATGATCCTTTTCAACCCAGGCCATTCTATTATTCTGTGATGACTTATTTTGCTCTTTCCTATATAACTTGTCCATGTTAAAAACACCCTCCTAGCTCCTTTCTCAGGCCTGCCTCCATTCCTTGCAGTTCACATTCAATTGATGTAAAACAGCAGCCAAAACAAAGCAGTACCCAAGCTTTATTCTGCTCCTTATATTATAACTAACAAGTACTTTCTGTAACTTTCTGTAAGTGTCTTTAAATTCCTAAGCATTAACTTGTAAACATACATCAGACAGAATAGTTGTAGAAGGTTCATAAAGTAGCTTCCATTCTGTCACTTTCATGGGAGGTAATGAAATGAAACATGATTAACATAATGTGTGTACATGCTGAACTCTGAGGAACATCCCCTGAAAAATGGTTTCAGACGAATTGGTACTAACTTAACTAGTTTATTACTCTGTTTTGGAAATAACATCCTCTGTGTCTATGAACAAATTCTTTTGCTTATTTAGCAAGATGCTGGAAAAAGTTCAAATGTTTCTTTCGATGCTTGGTTACTGTTTCGCACTTCACTGGGATATGTTGAATCTTACGGTATTATGGCATCTCCTGCTTTTGGCTTGTGTTGTGTTTATATTGCACTGGTGGATTCTCTGAAAGGTACCTAATGTATTAGGACTCTTTGGCATCCAACTTTCAGCTTTTTTTTTTTTTTTTTCCACATATGATACACCTATGAGTATCCTTTTTCTAAAGGGCTTTTTAAACAGGAAAACTGCTTACCAGTTTTATTCTACTGATCTGATATATGACATGAATACTGCAGAAATTGGTCATTGCAACTATATGGTAAGTGGATAGTCCTACTTCATACATCCTTAAAAGAGATTTGTAGTGGGAAGTATTTCAGGAGTATGTCTGTGCACCACTCCAAGCAGAGTTACTTCCTGAGAGAAAGAACATCTGGTGTTTGTGAGCCTATTATGAAAAATACCTCATTAGTAGACAAGATTAAATGACATCATTTTAGCAAAGAGTACAAGTCTGGATATGTATTTTCTGAGAAGTTAGCTAGGATCTCGAAAATAACTCTGTTGTGGGGCAATCGTGTCCTATTTTAATTAGTTTGTAGATCAGGATCCCTTTCTTAATCATAACCTCTGGAGATTTTCCTTCTTATTGGAGATGCTCTGAATGCAAGTGAATCAGAAAAAAACCCTTAACTCCCAATATTGTCCCTTCCTACTATTCAGCTCAGTGGTAATGCATTCCTATTTGTCACTAAAAATACAAATTTACTACTAGGCTGCCTTTTACAGGAGAACTTGTAAACACAAATCCAGTTTTTTCTGTAGTTGTGGCCTAGCTTCACTTATCATCAGATTTATTCTCAGAGGATGTGTAGTAAATGTGGCCTCTTTCCTCACCCAAGTCTGACTTCAGGTTTAAGTTATCTTTAACTAGGCCACTTTTCCTAGTTTACACAATGTCTTCTTGCTTGGTGGAAAATTTCTTTCATAATCAGTCTTAAAAATGATGATGGCATGAACTCCCGGTGAACTCCACAGCTTGCCTCCAGCATTTCTTACAGATCAGTTATGATACATTGTTGCAGTAGGCAGTGAAGAAAAAAAATAGATGCTTGATCAAGTACAGCACATAAGCCCCTTTCCTCAACCACATTATTATAGTTTTTTTTTCTTTTTTCCCTTCCCCCCCCCCCCCAAGCAGTTTTTTTTTTTTTTTCCAATGGCTATCTAATGGAATTGAAGAATGTTCCATATGACTTTTTCATCTGAAATAAGTGAATGTTGATTTACTATGAGGGTGATGGAGCACTGGAGCAGGTAGCCCTCTGGGTCTCCATCCTTGGAGAGCTTCAAAAGACATCTGGATGTTGCCCTGAGCAACTGGCTCTAAGTGGTCCTGATTAAGCAGAGGGCTGGACCAGATGGCCTGCAGAGGTACCTTACGGCCTCAAGCATTCTGTCATTATGTGACATTTCAGTTTTTCACCTTTCTTTTGGTAGTATGTAACCATTTCTAACAATCTGACTTGAGTACTTGACTGGAATTAGGAAAGTTTGATTTTGTTGTTTCTCTTTTGAAAGATGTGTAAGCAGGTGCCCACTAGCTAACATGATAGTATGGGGATATCCATGCTGTTAAAGTGTCTTTCTGCCTTGTCTGAGGGGACTGCCAGAGCAACTCATTTAACTTTTAGCATGTTGTAACAACAAAGTTTGTAGTGAGAGTTTCTTCCTTTCTCTCTTTTTCTTTTCATTCATTCTTTCCCCCACGCCAAAAACAGAAAATGATTTCTTCCCCACTTTTTTTTTTTTTTTTTTTTGACACTTTTCATAGAATCAGAATCACAGAATGGCCTGGGTTGAAAGGGACCTCAAGGATCATCAATGCCCTGGCTGCAGGCAGGGCCATCAACCTCCATACCTAATACTAGACCAGGCTGCCCAGGGCCCCATCCAGCCTGGCATTGAACATTTTCAGGGATGGGGCATCCACAACCTCTCTGGTCAGCCTGTTCCAGCACCTCACCACTCACAGTAAAGTGCTTCCCCCGATATCCAACCTAAATCTTCCCTCCTTCAACTTAAAACCATTTCCTCTTGTCCTGCCATTATCTTCTCTTGTAAAGAGTTGACTCCCCTCCTGTATTGTTTTACATATGACATTTCCTATGTGACTTGGGACTCAGTTTCCTAGCTTAAGCTAGCAAAAACCTGGGCCTCTGTTCTAAACTAGCTATGAGTTTGGGTTTCCTCTAAAACATTAGGGAGAAATAGGCATACCTCCAAGGCAGTTTAACACATCCAGAGATCTCAGTCCATTGACTTTAAGGGCAGAGTAAGAACATAATTCAGATGACATGCTTGTCTGTCTACAGCTAGGGGAGATGAATTAATCTTTAGGTTTTTGTAAGATGCATTTGTCTTAGTTGCTTCCTTCCAGAGTGATTCTTTTCTGGAGATTTTATGTTTTCATTAGTGTGGATATTAAGATGTGAGATCATAGGAGGCAACATGCCACACATTTGTCTTGTGTGAAGTCTTGCTGGTCTGAGTGGCAGATGATGTTTTTCTGTAAGTGTCCAACAGAATAACATATGTGACCATGAATTAATTTTTCTTAGCTCTGTTTTGTTCTTGTATTCTTTCCAAGCCCATACGCTGAAACAGGAGTCATCAATGGCACAGCTATGCCCAAATCTTACATTACCTTCCTAGAGAAAGTGTCCACAAACTTCCAGCCAGCTGAAGATTTCATGCTCTGACTTAACTGCTATTTATCTCTGCATAATCAATGAATATAGAGCTGTTATAATTAAGAAATATACAGGAAAGTTAGGCTAAATAAGATTATCGCAACAGGAAGATAATAAATGGATGTTGTAAGCTCACAATATTCTCTACAAGAAGCGATCTCCAGGAAGAGATCCTCCCTCAGTGGCAGTAAGCCCTTAAATGGGTCTAGGAGAGGTGGAGCCAGGCTCCACCCCTCCCGGCAGCACAGGTGAATTGCCTTCACCTGTGCTCCTGTGGCTGACTCATTGCTTGCCACAGGTGTTCAATCAGAGGTTCAGGCCATGATTCAGCAGTTCCCATACAATTCCATAGCACGAAATTCCTCTACCTAACTCTGTAAGGACATACCTGCCCTGTGCACCATACATCCAGTGAAATACTGTAGACTCACTATCTTTTACTGATGTGTGTTTAATTTCTCCTTGATCATACAGCTTGAAGCTTTCCCACACAAGTAGTACTGAAAGGTATTCTTTTTCCACATTTGTAGTGTTATATAAAATAGGCCTTGCTAGTATAATTTAATATGGCTAAACTGTCTTCCTGCTCTTCCCATTCCTCAGAAGTGTTGTTGCCTGTGCTGTTGGTGGGGAGCATCAACTCTCTGGCTTGTGCTGTTCCCAAAACTGTTGCTGGACATTGTCAGGGAGACTGCGTGCTGTCACGAAGGCGCCTTGGCAGCTTAACAGTTGAGCTATTGTGTGCCAGGGCTCAAGCCTATGTCCTCACTCTGTTTATAAATTTCCTAGTGTGCAAGGCCTCTGTAGGTACTCGGATGCAGGAAATGTACTTATTATCTTTTGCCTGAACAGTGCATTACCAAAGGTGCCAGGGTCTCCTCTGTGGAGCAGGCAGTGCAGGCATGCGGGGCCCATCCCAGTGCCTCACCAGGAGCAGGGCACTGGGGCAACAGGGCAGCCTCAGCCCTGCACACTGGGCGCCTCAGTGAGGCTAGGGATGGGCCAAGGCCAGGCTGAGCTGTGAGCATGTGAGTGCGCCCAGATGGGCAGAAGCCATGTCCAGGCAGGGCAGGGCTGTGGGGAGAAGGAGCCCAGCTCACTGAAGCCTCACTGGTGCAGGGGCTGATGGACTGGGGCTGGTGAGGAGGCCTGGGCATGGGCAAGGAATGGTGGGGTGGCAAAGACCTTAGGTCATGACAGCCACCCACCACACTAAGACACAGGATTTATAGGATAGAGTAACTGATCTCCCTAATATCTGAGAAGACTTGCTCTTTAGTGAAGATCGAAACAGCTGTACAGCTTCCTGCCAGTAGTCAATCACAGTTATATTTTTTTGTTTCAGGGGAATTGTTGTTATTTTAAATTCCATTATATTTCATTTCAGATTCATTTCTGGACTTTTTCTGAAGGAGAGGTGAGAGTAGCCATGTCCCCAAAAGCAGTGCTGCTGGTGAGCTTGCTAGAGCAGCCTTCAAAGCAGTACTGCTTCTAGAAGAGTTTGCTGGCATTTTCTAGCCACCACCTTTTTCGTGTCATTCCACTGCACTGCCCAAAGTGTTAGTATATAATCACATCTGATGATCACATAGGAAAGAATGGCAAAAAGCATAGAATCAAAGGCTTACAACCCAGGTTGTAAGGGACCCACAAGAATCATCGAGTCCAACTTCCAGCTCCACACAGGATCAGCATTGTCCAAATGCTCACTGAGCTTTGTCAGGACTGGTGCTGTGCCCATTGCCCTGGGCGGCCAAAATATTACCAATATTGTATTGTCTTAAGAGTGGGATACTGATCAATTTTTATCTCTGAGCATCTTACTGACTTGCCTGTGATGTGCAGTTGTTTGTTGCATGGATACAATAGTGCATGAGCCACACAGGATATGGTTTATATTTATGTGTATCTTATAAGAATTATCTGTAATTCATGTTTAAAGTGCTTTCTTCTTTTTGCTAAATGTTTTTATGTAATGCCTGTACTACCTGAACTTTTATTCTACCTAATTTCTGCTTAACAGTCTTGATACTCTTGATTTACTTGGCCTTGTTGTGCTGTGTTTATATAATCAGAAAATTTAAAATTCGGCTCTGCTGTTTTCCTTACTATTTGTTCTGAAGAGGTCTTTGAGGCCTCTCACACACATTGATGCCCACTGTTCATTTGCATTCCATTTCTTACGCATCTGGTGCTAGTCTGAACCTCGCAGACCATTTGTTTTTTGCTGTTCTGCATTGCACTGATGTCACATAGATGCAGAATCTGAGTCACTGCTTACTTCCTCAGTATGGGGGCTTTTTTTTTCTTCTCAGCAATCCTTTGCATAATGAGTTGTCTTGTCAGAATTTTTGCATGTGACCCCACAAAAAGAGCATTTCATTATATTTTTTTTTTCACAATAGCCACAGATCTTTGGGACTTGTTCACTTATTCTGCTTTGTGTCTGTATGCCTTCCTTTGTTTGTTTTCCCTTAAATTTTCATGTTTTACTTGTTCTGCCTTCTGAAATACTTCTGTGACTGTTTAGCTTATGCTCTCTATTTGGATGTGAGCTTGTTCAATAGCTATGCACATCTTTAGTTCTCTGTGTAGCTAATGGGCTCTCTAAGCATTTTCATTTGAGAGCTTGAATTTTTTGTCCTGTCATTATTTTATCGCAAATTAGTTCAGCATGTAGAGTTTGATAATTGCTTGAATCAGTCATCTTTGTATCGTTTGCCAAAGCTCTGACCATTGTTCTGCAGGTTCTTGACTGATGGAAAAAACAGCCTTTCATGTAACAGGAATTTTTAATGAATTAAAATGCTCAGGGGCATTAAGATTTCTCCCTGCCTGCTGCTGACATAGTGGGATGTCACTGAAGTGTAAGACACCCTTTGCCTGTAACAACAGTCTGCTCCAATTATTTCCCGTCTTCTAGAGCTGCACTGCGTTCTATTGTTTTCTTTCTGAGACTGTGTAATTCTACATGCTCTCCCTTTAAATGCTTACCTGCTCAGATACCTAGCTATATTTTTCCTTACCTTGTGACTTTTTTGGCTGTAAGATCACATTGAATTTTGATTCTGTTATTGTACATATGAACACAAGTCAAAACAGGGCCATATCCATGCTTAATTCCTTCCTTCACACGTAAGGATCCCACACACTTGAACATCTTGTGTTTGGGAAGAGCTCTGTGACATTGTTCTGACAGTGTTAGTCTCACCTTTCAGTCCCCTCCATCTCTCCATTCTGTGTCTGGCTTCTCATCACTTGTTCCTTATCCCCTGGCTCTGTTCTCGGTCTCTCACAGTTTTGTGTCCCGGTATTTTTGCCCAGCCAACTCCCTGCCTGCACGCTTCATCAACTCTGTCTCACCTATCCCTTAGGGCATCATTTCAGTGGTTTGCAGGTTCACTGCTTTTAGTCTCTTTGCTACAACTCTCCACACCTCTTTTTACCACATCTACTTGCTGATCCTATCTTTTATTCTTCCACAGTGTGGGAGTCAGGTAGACTCCTGTTCCTTCCTTGGGATCTAGCACACCTGGCAGGAAGCTGACGTGGCAAGGAAGGTGTTGCTTAATCCCTGGAAAACTAGGTGAGACAGCAGTTTTAATTGTTGAATCCTAGTTAATCTCTACTGTATAGATACATAACTGGATGATTCTTCCAACATTAGGAAGCCTGTAGGTCACTCTATTCTGAATGTGTATTTCCAAAGTGCAATTTCTTTTGCCTGATACAAAAGCCATTACCTTTCTCATCTGCAGTTTTTTTCTAAAACATGTAATTTGCAACCAGATCACCAGTATAATACTGAAGATAAAAAAATAAAAAACACACCCAAACACAAACCAAAAACTTGTACTCCACTTCCCCAAGACTTTCAAAAATATCTGACCTATGGTAAATAGAGAACTGTCAGAAAATCAGGTTGAGCCAGTAGTGAAAGACAAAATTTTCTTTCCAATGCTTAGTGGATCAAGGTTGCAAATAAAACAGAGCAAACTATTACAGGAAAATGAATAAGATTATTAAAATAACAATTGATTCTAATAAATATATCAAAAAATACATTGGTCTGAGTTTACTAAAAATTCATTACTTTAGCTGGGGTTGAAATAAGGAACAGGAAGTTGTGTGGGTGAATAGTTTCACTTAAATCCACTGAATCAGTATGCAAGAAAGCAAATAAAGTATCAGTAAGAAAGAAGTAATTACCTGAAAAGATGATCTTTTCTCGCAAATGAAGGTAACTAAGTGAGTTGACCATGCACCTAAATCATGTTAGCATCTGCCAGGGCTAACCTGGAGATGCTAAATCAAAGCAGTAAAAATGTTGTGTCTCAAGTGCATGTTGTTTTGAATCTCTTCACTTAAGATTGTTCAACATGAAATCAGTGTAATCAATAGATGCAAATTTATGAGCTCAAAATATATTTGGATGTAGACCTAGACTACAGCAATCCGAGTCCTATTTGCCAAAGGCCAAAAAGCTTCAAAAAGAACAGCCATTTTCTGATATCTGAAGGGAAATATTGGATAAAAACAAAAGCAAAACTTACTTCTAAATAAGACGTCACTCTGGTAATTTTTATTTCCAATCTCTGCAGTAAAGGGATAACCACTAGACTTGGACACCCTTCTCTGGGTCTGCTCCAACAGCTGGATGTGGTTGGCGTATATGGTTGGATAATGACAACAACACTTTCACAAGAGCAAATTATGGAAACTGCAATACTATGTTTCACAGCTCATCTCCCCTGAGTTTTTAAATTGAGAAGAATCAATTTCTACTGATTCTTGGTTTCTCCCCCATGAGTCATAGTTCAGCTGAGTTCCTGGTGCTCTTCAGTTGCAAGAATACAAAGCCACATCTATGCTAGTCATATAAACATGGCAGAGGCTCTAGCACTGGCCCTTGATAGCATGTAATGGTGATCATGTTCCTGCTTGACTTGTGGCATCTATCATGCTTCTACAAACAGATCAGAGTGGACCGTATACTGAGGGCCCTTGTTGGTAAGCAATATGGATGAGGCCATCCAGCTGTGCACATGGGAAGGAACAGCTTGGCCAAATGGTTGCAAGTCAAGTTGTGCTACTTGCCATCTTGGTGCTAGAGGTTGAGCTCTGGTCTGTTGTAGTTACTTATGTGGTGTGATCCAAATGATCAGCTGGCTGGGCTGGGTAGGATGTTATTCCTGGTGCCGCTGATTTGGCTTCCTTGGAGTCATTCTAGAAATGAAGCCAGTCCATTGTTGTGCTTAAGATCTAATATGAATGTGGGCTTTCTACTTTTCTGCTGTTTAACTGCATGCAGGTTGATGATTCTTATGGAAGTATCAACAGACTGTTTAAACAGACTGTCCTTCTTCAATCTCTCTTTGTTTCATAAAATCACAGAATGGCTTGGGTTAGAAGGGACCTCAAGGATCATCAAGCTCCAGCCCCTCTGCCACAGGCAGGGCCACCAGCCTCCATACCTAATAATAGATCAGGCTGCCCAGGGCCCCATCCAACCTGGTCTTGAACAGTTCCAGGGACGGGGCATCCACAACTTGTCTGGGCATCCTGTTCCAGCACCTCACCACTCTCATAGTAAAGTACTTCCCCCTGATATCCAACCTAAATCTTCCCTCCTTTGACTTAAAACAGTTTTCCTGATGCAACTCCCCAGTTTTCAATGGAGTATTCTGAGCTTGAATGCATTTGTGTCTTTTCTTAGCAATCTTTCAGACATCACAACACTGGGTCCAGCAACTTGTACTGGGGTAGCTTCTCTTCAGGACAGGATTGAGAGAATTTGAAAACACAAAAAAGCTGATGACTGTGTAAAGATAGCTAAAATGAAATAAACAAGAGCAAATGTATTACTTCCTTGCAAACCCTCTTCACCTGCAAGTTTATTGGGTTTAATTAAGATTATTGATAAAATACTACTGGTGACTAGCTGTTGTTGAACATTGGTAAGATATCATATGGTACATTGGACAAAGCTGAACAGAGATTTTCAGCTGGATTTTTGTGCTGAGAGGTCACAGACTGGGAGAAAACAATAGCCTCTAGTTCCTGATACACTGCCAGTGCTCACCAGCTGCTCAAGCTGGCAGATACAAGAGGGCACAGACGCTTCAGAAGTAATATCTTAGAGGTCAGCAGGAAAGCACGTTGATTTTGGTGGCAGCACTGGTCAGCCAGGTTTCCATGGTTAATATCTGCGTTGTCTCTTCTGGTGTGTATCTGTGCTGACAACCACTGAGCACAAGCCTATGAAATTAGCCAGAAAGCACCTTGTCTTCTCATCCAGGCTCACTGCCTGATCTCTCTATTAGCTGTGACACCAGTCTTCAATGTTATGTTCTCCCTTTGTGCTTCACAAAGTCAATCTGATAATTGCTTCTGGAGAACAAGAGCCTGCTTTGCTCTCTCAGCTTGCTACCTTCCTGTTTTGCCTTTGCTCATAGGCTGCCCCTCTTTCAGACTTTTGTCATCCAGTAACAAAACTGCTATCTGCAGGTTTCAGCACTCTGGCTCTCATCTAAGTGAAGTGCTGCCTTCATGCCTCTTCTTTTCCTGCTCACTGAACAGAGCGGGCAGGTTTTCAAAATGGAAAAACTGGGACGGCATTTGTTACCAGCACAAAGAGTGGATCGGGGATGTCTTTCCACTTCCACTCAGGCAGGAAGGAGAAAAGAAGGCACAGAGCAAACATTTCTTTCTCATCATATCCAGCTAAGCTGAATTTTCCACAGATATGTGATAATGAAAGACTAATGTAACTGTCAAAACCTGAGAGAATACGGGACTTACTGGAACTGGAAGGTGGGCAGGAAAAGGAGAACCACTCCTCATTCAGTTGAGGAATAATGCAAGCAAGAGAAAGAAGGGATTGATATAAAAGGGGCAAAAGCAAATACTCTGAACAATCTTTCAGAAACAGCTATGGAAGTAAAAATCCTAGGATTTGTTCTGACTATTCTGAAGATCACATATTTGAGGGGGGCAGGACTTCTGCAGTTTCAAGAGGTGTAAGATCTTACAGGCGATATTAAACTTGGAAAAAAGGATGAGCCCAAATGTTGAGTTAGGTACTGAACACAGACCGGATTTCCAGGCTTTCAAGTTTTTTTTAAAACTTTCAGTATTTTTAAAGGTTTTGTGTCAGGTCTTCAATCTGCTGTGGTAGAGCCCTTGTGAAATGTGGCTGTAAATCAATGTAGAAAAAGGACCACATCTACGTAAAGCTTCAGTGTCCGGTTGCAATTTCCATGGAAAATCTTGTAGTCTAGGAGGTTTTGACATGTTCATTGCCCCGGAATAACTCATGACTTGCACTTATAGAATAGTAAAGAAGTCACCTAGAAGGAAATTAGCAGCCTTGCATACACAGATGTATCTTCTGGTTAATGTCCTGCTAGTTTACTTGCTGTTAAGTAGGACAAATGTGGCCTTGTCTGGAAGGTAAATTTAAAACTGAAAGGAAAGTTGTTTACTTGCAGTAGTCTGCAGAAGCACAGGAAGGCCTTCTTGTAAAAACAATAGGCAACAGCAAATGAAAGCATCACCGGTATAAAAATAAACATGTAAGACTGCATGTAAAAAGTAAATAGCCAGAAAAAATTGTTTTTAGGGCATGTATAATCAAATTCCATCATGTACGTGAATTGCCTCTTCCTCACTTGAAATCAAAGCAAAACTTGAAGGTGCTGAAGTTGGAGAACTAGTTTCTCTGGGCCTGATTCAAATCTACCCTATGAGAATAGACCTGTACTTATGCTTTCACTCTAGATGCTTATGCTATTTTATTTTTACAAGCACTGCATTCCTCCTTGACACCTAGTATCAAGTAAAGAGGCTTGAGTAGGAAAATAACAGGAAAAATCCCCAAGTGTGTAGTGAGTCAGTCAGAGCAATTATAACCTATATAAACAACCATCTGTGCACATCATGTGTATTTTCAGTTCCTGATTCATTGTGGGAAATCCCAGCAAACTCACTGGAGATCAGTGAGAAGGTCCACACCACTGTTGCCAGGTCCTATCCAAAGATAGGATTTGCTGATAATAAAGGCTGATGAGACAATGCATAGAAATAGGGCTGTATGTCTGGATTTTTGTAACCTGTTCCATAGAGTATCACTCCACTGGATCCTCTGGTCATTTCCCTCACATAATAGTAATAAGCTCATTTGAAATAAAGTAGCATCTGAATTGATTGGTCTCAACTAAAAAAGGACACAAAGATGTATAGTTCAGTTAGCACTTGTACATCCTCTTTAAATTCTCTTCCATTACAGTATCTCACTGACAATTAGTGTATGAACAAAACTTCAAATTGGCTTCACAACAGGTTTGTGAGGGTGTCATGCCATTCATTTGAAACCTCAAGAATGTAAATGCAACAGGAGTAAAGCACAAGGAGGACTTGAAAAATGACTTTTTTTTTTTTTTTTCTGTGGATTTTTTCACCTTGATGAAAATATATAGATATTAAGAGAGAGACATGGTCTCAATTTGGTTAAGCATAGTTGCAGGGGAAACCTGATATATGAACATGGTTGCCAGTGCTTTGCATTGAGGAATTTACATCTGTCAGATCATCTGTGGGGGAAAAAAAATGCATAAAATTAATTAGGCTTTAAAGTAAACCACAGCACTGTAGTTGTCTGCTTAGTTTTCTCTGTGACTAAAAGCTGTCTTATTGGGCAGGGTGATTCCTTAACCACTGAGGCAGATTGCTAAGGACACCCCTTGTAAAGTAATGGATGGTTTCAATGTGAAGAGGTCTTTGTAGCGTATTTTGAGCTGTTGTGGCACCTCAGAGGTCATGATGTTTTCTGATGGTTCTTCTTAAACTGCATATGCTTTTTCTTCCCGCCATTCATAAGTCATTCCATAGCAAGTAGAGGAGATGTGAAGGTATGTATTTGCTGAAGAAGCTGTATTCCACTCATTCTGTTGTGTGTAGCATACTGGTCTCAGATATACAAAATTGTAAATTTGTCAATTTTCATGGAAATTCCCTTCGCTATTTCCCATGTTCTTCAAATAGCATAGCCAGAAAGACTCCAGAATTTTCTGCAGAAGTCCAGGGCCTGAAGGAGCACACAGAGATTTCATTCATTGTGCTGCCCATGGAAGAATAATTAGCTCAAATATAAAGGAAAAAATCAGTTTAAATGAGAGATTTTTCATCTACGCCACAGTTTCTAAGGTCACATGTGGTTTATGAGAAATGAAATGGCAATGTTAGGTCACAGAAATCTTATAGACTGCCACATTTTTTGCTGTATTTGTTCAGAGGACAGATTTGCAATAAAGTCAGAAGGTTTAGGGAATTTTGTGGTTGCGCTTGCAGTTCTGGCACTGCCACAGCTGCTGGTGGGCAGATGCAAAATAGAGCATGGGAGGGGAAAGACTTGTGATGGCTGATGCTGCATGAGGAGAAAGGAATGTGACAGCCTGGAAAAGTCAATGGCAAGTGAGACAGCAGTGACAGCAGCTGTAATGGGAGGGGGAAAGAAATGGAGGAGGACTGAGATAGGAGTGTAATAATTTGTGTGTGGTGATGGAAGTGAAGCAAGAACAGATGGAAGGATGCAAACGTGAAAGAGAAGGCAGCAGCAGTCAGCTCAGTTGCAGAGAGGTTGAAACCTCCACTCGTGTTTACTGTAATCCTCTGTTTGACTCCTGCTTTGAGAATGGGGATATCTGGGATATGGATTATGGAATGGTTTGGGGTGTATCTCTCTATGTGGCAAATGACATCAGTTCTGCAGCAGCTGGCTTCAGCCCTTCAGTCCAAACAGAATGAGCTATGCAGATTTGTGAAAAGTGCTGGAACTACTCCTCCTCCTGATCTGTCTCACACTGTCTCTCTGGATCAGCTAGCCAAAGAACTGACATCCTGAGGGGGCTTAAGCATCTTGCCAAGAATACCTAGGAAGCAGAAGGGCACTGGAACCATACGTCTAGAAGTCTTGCTAAAAAAAAATCTGTGGTGATACACATAAAATTCATACTCTCCACAAAGCTCTTTAAAACAGAATTCACCATTTTCTATCCTGCCAGAGAAAGTACATATTGTTTTAAAAAATTCTGGAAAATGGATGCCATGGTTTATTAGATTCTTTATAATATATGTCCTGTGAACCCTATTGCCTTTGCGCCCATTGTGTTCCATAGAATATTTTTCATAGGCAACTTACTTATATTAGGGACAGAATTGTGTATGATTTCCGTTCTTGTGAAGTTATGCTTGATTCTCTTCACAGAGAACTCACAGATCACTGAAGGTGATTTCAGTAGAGTCAAAATGGAGTTAATGTCAGAGAAGTACTCAGCATATTGTTTTCCTTTAGTGAAACTTTATAGACCTTCAATGCCAGTGACAAAAGCTACTTGAGATATAATGCCTTAAAATGAGTGTCATCCCTGTTACTAGGACTGGTGTAACAGAAATGCTGTGTTTGCTCTGAGCAATTAGGCAAAAAGGATGTTGCCCTATTTTGAACCTTGAGTCAAAGGACATAAATATTTTGGAAGGAGTTGTTGGCTTACAAATGTGACTCCAGCTGAGACTTTAAACATCAAAGAGACCTGTTGATAGTGATCAGTAAGAATTTATAAAGCCATATGACTTGAAAACAGAGATGAAAAAGAGATTGAAGTCCTGTGATCCTTCTTTTCCCATAGTAGGCTGCATTTTCCTGGGGATGCTCAATTGCTATTAAAGAAAATAATAGTCCCCTCAATGTTCCTTTTCATTTCTGTATAATATCAAATTATGCTCAGAGAGAGATGAGTCACTGACAATATAATTTTTATTACAATATAAATCTTAGGAAAGACAGTTTATAATGTTTCAGCCATCAACAAAATTCCCCAGATATTACAGGGCTCTGGAAAAGCCCTTATTAGGATAGCAGGGTCAGGTAAAAATTCAGCACAAGTCTTCTTCAGGTAAACTTCATCATTCAGCATGCTTCATCAGAGGTTCATCTTGCTGAGGATGAGTAGGAGGAGTTAAGTAGTGAGAAGGAGTCATAACTCAGCCTTTCACTGGATGGTAATGGCAGCAACATATGCTCTCTTGGAAAGGACCTTCCAGAGTGTTCATGTCTTATCTTTTATATGTGCCTGAAGAAGATTTGAGAGGGATTTTGTTTGTTCAGAGTGGAAGATCTTGATTTCTCTCCCTTCATTCTCCTTGCTTTTCCATCTCCACACAATGTTTTTTTTTGGTTTTTTTTTTTTTTTTGGTCTAATTTTATGTTACTTCTTACTGGAAAAAAAGCAGATATAGAAAGCCACCACATCATATTTTGGTATAATCCAATGTTGCCTGTATGAAGGGAAAAGCAAGAAAAAATTAAACTCCTCTTTACCATCACACGCACTTCTTTCTGCCTGTATTAAACTTGGCAACGAGTGATTCTATAACACACTTATAGCCTTTTAGATTGATCATTCTTTCACAGTAGAGCTTGTAGTCCCGTTTCTGGGAACGAATCATATCCTTTTATCTTTTTGCTCTAAAGATGCCTGGACCCGAACCTTTACTGGGGTATGGCTTGTATCTGCAGTACAGCTATTCCAGTGGTGCCGGAGCCAACCATTTCAAATCATAAAAATGCATTATGCTACAAAACTTATGGTGAAGCTCAATCTAATTTCTTCACTGAGGAAATCTGTGTAAGCAGCTAAGCCTGTGAACATGCCCACATACCATCTGAGCTTCACAGTTAGCTTTTCAAAGTAATTTTTTTTAGCTGCCTGTTATTCTTTCAAAAGTGAAGGAAACAGTCTATCCAGTTTCTTCACACTTCTCAAGCTCTCTATGAAATTTCAAAAATGAGCATACATGCTGAATGTCTTTTAAAAACTAAGGGTACTGCTAGGGTAAAATGCTCCCAAACTCTACCTCTAGTCACTCCAGGGGGAAAAATATGCTCCATTTTAAAATTATTCTCAAGATGACTCGGCATTGGTGAGGCCTCACCTTGAGTACTGTGTTCAGTTTTGGGCACCTCAGTACAAAAAGGACGTGGAGGTACTGGAGCAGGTCCAGAGAAGGGCAACGAGGCTAGTTAAGGGCTTGGAAAATCAGACCTATGAGGAGAGGCTGAGGGAGCTGGGGCTGTTTAGTCTGGGGAAGAGGCAGCTGAGGGGAGACCTTATTGCTCTCTTCCAGTACCTGAAAGGTGCTTACAGTGAGAGCGGGGTAGGTCTCTTCTCACTGGTGACAGGTGACAAGACGAGGGGAAATGGCCTCAAGTTGCACCAAGGTAAGTTTAGGTAGGAAACACTTCTTTACAGAAAGGGTGGTTAAACATTGGAATAGGCTCCCCAGGGAGGTGGTTGAGTCGCCGTCCCTGGATGTGTTTAAGAGCCGTTTGGATGTGGTGCTCCGAGATATGATTTAGCAGAGGGTTGTTAGAGTTAGGGTACTATGGTTAGGCTGCAGTTGGACTTGATGATCCTTGAGGTCCCTTCCAACCTGAGTAATTCTATGATTCTATGATCCTATGATCTTTTTTCCTTGTGGTCTAAGAATTTGATTTAATCTTCTTCCAGGTTCTTAATTCCAGGTTAATTTATATATAGTTGTAAAAAGAAAAAATATATGTATGTATATATATTTACAAGAAGGATGAAACCTTAGCCATACTGAGACAACAGTCTAACGTTGCTTATTAAGTTTGTTGACAAAAAATCTTTACCCCAAATGTTGGCCTTCTAAAAGAGTTGTATAGTCCGATTCTGATATCAGCCATGGTTACTGATGACCGATATAAATTGCCCTTGTATTCTTCATGAAGATATTTCATGATTCAGACAGGAGTGAGTCTGAGGAGGATTTTTGTGTGTCCTCTACTTTTCCACCAAGACCGAAAGCTGAGCATTAAAAGAAAGTCTAAATGGCAGTTCTGTAATGAGATCTTCTGCTTCCATTTTAAATTTTGTTTTATCTCTAGTATTTCCCCTTTAACTCTTCTTTTCCATGTTTAAAATTTGCAGCAGCTATATATTGAGCAAGGATACTGAATCAGAAAGATACAGTGAGCACAGCACACCCACACAAGCACTGGATGGTGTTTCTGTGCAACACATATAGGCTGATTTTGTCGAAATGGCTGCTTCTGTGTTCTTTGTTTAATACTGAGGACAGCATCATAACCACTATGATCAGGTGATGAACACTTTATAGTTACTGGATTGTCCTTCTCTCCGCTTGCAACTAGGCATCATTTTTATGACCATGGAAATAAAGGAAGATTCCTATGAGGGATGGTGTTATAATTTTTAAGACTAATCTCTTTTTCTGGTATATGGCAAATTCAGTATGCAAAAGGGTTGCAGCACAGAAACTGTTAGCCGGCAAAGCTTTAAAATAACCATTGATTTAAAAGAAGCCAAGAAATCCATGAAACTGCAGCACACTTTGACACCTATGAAGTCTGCTTCCTTCTGACATTAGGTTCTTAAAAATAATTCTCTCACTTGCATTAATTGCTGCATTTGGCAATCATTTAATTTCCTTTATTCTTCAATAATCTTTCTGCCATTTTCACAGAAGGTATTTGCTAGTGTCTCTTTCTCCTCCATTGTTCTAACTTTGGCCATCCACTTTCATCTGGGAACTGAATGATTAAGGAAAAGTTTTCATCTAGAAGTGTGTTCTCACCCTGTCCCTTTTTTTCCTCTAAATACTTTTTTTTCGCACTGGCTAGCATTTTCTTTATAATCACTGTCTTTCAGGTAATGTCTGCAGTTTGTTTGTTGTATGTACTGGCATTGTTAAGGTTTTATTTTTATAGGTGAGAAGCATACCTTTGGGGAATAAAATTCTCATTCAAAATACTTACCCCTTTTTTTTTCTTTTTCCTTCTTTCTGTTTTTTTTTTTTCTTTTTCTTTTTCTTTTTCTTTTTTTTTTTTTTTTTTGTCTGGAGAATTGATCTTTAACATTACATTTGAGCTCTCCCCAACCTTCTGTCCCCTATCTTGATATTTGCACAGTTCTGAAACTGCATTCTGGCTGTTACTCAAGCTATTCCCTGTGAGTTCCTTCCTGTCTCTCTTGCTTTTGTTTCGTACAAGGAAGCGTTCTGGTGCTGTGTGTACAAACACCTCTTTTCTTCTGTAGTCATTGCATTCTCATTTCTTTAGCTGAGATCTCCTGTAGTAGATGCCCACCACTGAGTTTCACCTCTCTTTCAACCAATGCTTTCATTATTTTCTCACATTGCTCTTCCCTTGAATATGGTTTTTAGAATAAAATCCCACTGTGCTTTTATTTTCAGGCTGCATTCTGCCCAGTTTTTGTCTAGTACCCCTCTTTAGCAATGCATAAGTGAGTAGAATACTTCTAAAGAAAATTGCTGTTAGCATTGTAACACTAGGATCAGGTCTCATAGTTCTCATAACTTCTGAAACTGGGATTATGCTGGGTTCCAAATTCTTTTGTTTAAAGGAAACAATTCTCCTTTTTCTTTTCTGTGAATAACAAACCATCTAGCCATGGTAATTTAGATGCTATCTATAGCATAGTCTTGTTGGTTCCCATATTTTCATCTTAGTTTTCTCTGTTTACATAGAAGTGCACCATAAATATCTAGTGGTTCTTTTTATTGCTGGGTTAAAAAATAGGAAAAAGAGAACATAACTATGTAACTCAGAGTTAAAATAAAATCCTCCCTAGTTATTGCTATCCCCAGTAGGGAATTATTTCCAAGTTCCACATTTTCAGCCCTTTGTTTACCTCTTCATTTGACTTTACATTATTCCATCTGGATATTACTTTTCCCTCCTATTTCCCAGTTCTTAACGTGGACAGATGGCTTTTCCTCCTTTGCTATTTGTCCCCTTCCACTTCAGTCACTTCTCTACATAAAACTGATATATTCAAGCTAGGATACTTTATCTTCCTGTCTCGTCCAGCTCTGTCCTTACCATGATGGGGCCTGTTTAATGCTCCTTTTCACAGGGCACCAGGTAACCTCAAGTCTAGCTAAGTAACCTATATCATGAGGGTCTGTGGGGAGAAGCTGCAACATTTTTTCCTGCATCAGTACAGTACCATGAAGAGAGGTTGCATTATACATTGACTGAATTTTAAATGTGTTCAAAAATTAAGCGTATCATCTTAAGATCTAATTGAGGACTCACATGGAAGGCAATGTTTGGTAGAACACCATTTGGCATGGGTTATACCATTGGCAGTTTGGGCTGGCTGTCCTGGCTCTGTCCCCATCTAGCTCCTTGTGGACTCCTAGCCCCTTCACAGGCAGGGCAGCATAGAAAGCAAGAAAGGTCTTGGCTCTGTGCAACCACTGCTCTGCAACAGCTAAAACATTAGTGTGCTATCACCTCCGCCACTAATTTCATCAACAATCCCAAACGCAATGTCATACAAGCCTCTATGAAGAAAATTAACACTATCCCAGTCAAAACTATGATGTAGGCTGAAAATGTATGTCTTCGGAGATACAGCAATTAAGTGAGTGCTAATGATTTCATTAGAATGAAGACAGTGCAAAGAATTCTAGTGTTATTCTTGAAGAAAACAATCCTTTCTTATCCAATTTCTGTTTGTTTCCTTCTCATTATGTAGTAAGTACAACTTATACCTTACAAAAATGCCCCAAAATACTTTAATGCATTTTGATTTCTCTTGGGAAGTTTGTCTGCGTGCTTCAGCGATTCTTGAAAGTTAAAGGACTTGCTTAATTTAAGACTTAGTTCAACCCGTTAAGTGATAATGAAAGGCGTCCATTTGTCCATTACAATGACACGTATCTTAGATAAGAACTTGACCTTTCAGAGTGCCATTGCAATTTCTTGGAGTTTCGATTTCTAAAATGTAAGATTAAATTGTGATCACATATCACTACTGATGGTGCTTGGATCACAGTTGGTAGGAAGGAAGGATGGAGGAGGAATCAAGTAGTCATTCTTAAATTTTCTTGCAGTTGGCTGTCTGTTTAATTGCTATCTTCCTCTGGTCAACATTTAAATGAAAAGAAAAAACATTACTTCTCTGTAAAGACTCTCAGAAAAAGTGAGGAAAATGTTCCATTAGCATGTGAAGGAACTTTTAATAATTCTATTTTATAATTTTTAGGATCTTTAAGTTTTTCAGCAAGAAGAGTTTTTAATCACAAAAACAAGCAAATGATCTACATGAAGCTGAAAGGAGAATATTTTCAGTATCTTTGCATCCAACCACTAACCTCTGTTCAGCTCATTTCTTGGATCTCTCCATCCCAAGCATATGACCTTTGTAGCTGAACATGAATGTGCAGCTACTTTCTCTTTGAACAGCTAATTTGACTTCAGGCTACAGTGCTCAAAAGCCAGGAGCTGCTGAGAACATTTGCAACTAAAATGGAAACAGCCTGTCCATCAACTCCTTGTTGCAGGGAACTCTCATTTCAAATTCAAAGGTCCTGTGTACACACAAACATTCCCCAGCTGAACAAGTGGAAAATTTATGAACAGATACAGCTTTGTGCAAGTTTGCTCACCATTCTTAGCTGTGTTTGGTCAAACTTGAGTAAGGGACCTTGACTTTGGGGCTAGCACTGATCATATTTGCACCACAATAAGTTGTCTGGATATTCAGTAGAAAAAGAAGTTAATGCTTGCTGGCCTTACCAAGCATACATCAGTATGTTTCGTACTCAATTGCTTTTACATTGCAATAGTTTGTTTAGATTTAAATAGCAATTTTTTTTTTTCTTCTGGATTTTAAGATGAATTACTTTTTCCGTGATATGACAGAGTTACGTTGGGGATCCATCCTCTCATAACAGTAATATTGATGTGACTTTTTAGTGTTTAGTATTAAACTGTACGGACGTAAACACAGTATTCCAGTTCAGTGTAAACAATCAGGGCCTTCACTTATGAAGAACTGTGAGAAAGTCTGGCTAGAGATTTTCAAAGGAAAATGCATAAAAACTGCTCTGGAATCTTCCAGCATATCTAAACTTGTAGGTAATTAAATTCAGAAACTGCTGGAATCCTTTAGAAGTTGGGTAGTTGGGGGAATATAAAATTTTTCTCTTGTAACGCATTGATTATTATGGTATTTCAGCTACATGTGAAGAAATCAGCCCCTATGTAAATCAGCCAAGATGCTCCAGGGCTTCTTTAGAAAGAAATCTTCAGTCTTGTTGATACATGGTATAGCTGAGAGACACTACTATAAGCCATGAACTTCTCATTTGGCAGTGCAGATGAGAAGTCAGGTATCTGCATTTATCTGTACTGGCAGATGACAAGGTAAGCTCAGTTGCTAAATAGTTATGCTCATGAGAGGTAGAGCCCATCCTTCTCATTTCAACTCAAGAGTCAAGCTGATGGGAAGAGCCAAATTTTACACAGTGCCATGAGAAACAAATCCTACCTTCCCCAGAATTGCCTCTGCAGATAAACCAGCATCTAAATATATCTGGAAAGAAAGATGTGTATCTGATCTGGGTTATCATCGTCAGGTTTTCTTGAGCTCATGCAATTTTAGTCTGCTATAATTCTTGAAGGAGAGTAAAGTCGACTGAATCAAACCTTTGTTTTTCTTTTTCTTTCTTTTTTTTTTTTTTTTGTGGAATCTACCATAATTAGATACATGTGTTTAATTCAGAAGGCTTTATGTGAGATCTCATTCTAGTTTTGACAGAACTCAGGTAAAGTTCATTCTAGTGTTAACTCATCCTATCCTGATTTTTGCCTTTTTCTCCAGTTCTCTTCTTAGTAGTGCATAATAATTATTCTGTTCCTTGAAAATAAATTTGAATGAAGTAGGAAATGTTCATACTCTATTTTTAACTTTCTAATTTTATAATGTGTAGACTTGACTTTAGAGAATTAATACTTTAAATTGTACAGAAAAAATCTTCTTGAACTCTAGACTCATTGACTCAATGTTGACAAAATATTTCACTAAGACAGAAAAGATTAACTTTTTTAGATGAAGCCAACAGGTCATCAGCAAAATCTTTATTAACTTCAGAAGAACACCAGTGAGCCTGCTACTCTAGAGCATGAAAAATTTACATTCTGCGAAAGTCGTAATCACTATGTACGGTAGCAGACAATGAGCAAAATGTGGGGAAAGAGAGGTAGATGAAAGGTGTGATCAGGAGTAAACACCATATGGAACTAATGTCCTGTACAAAACTTATTGCTCTTCTTTTTGCTTTGTCTTATTCTGTGGGAGTTCTGGTTTTAAGACAAGCTGTTATGCAAGGCAGTATTAGAAGACTCTCATTATTCTACTAGAACAGTTTGGGTTATTTCTCACAGTATTGCTTCCAGAGACAGGAATGAGGAACATTGTGCTAAAAGCACAGAGAAGGAGAGAACAACTTGTATTTAGCCTTCTTTTCCAATTTTCCTGTATACTAACTTTGGACAGGAGTTTCCTGTGATGTTTTAGCTGTCAATGATAAAGGGAAATGTATTATGCAATCAATAGTACTTTTCAGTGTAAATCATTATATATAAGTGAAGCTTTTCTGAAATATGAAAATGTGCTAGGATATTTTTTTCTTCTGAAGAGAGAAGACACTGCTGCAAGTATCCTGACTGTTCAGATTCCTCACGTTTTATTGATCTGTCCTTCAGAACCAGGGTGGACACTGGCAGAAAGTACTGGTTGAACTTAAGCATTGATTTCCTTTGTCAGGGGAGCATATGGACCATGGGGTGCTGGCAGGATTGGGATGGTGTTACCCAACAGGCTGAAACAGCTGTGCCCTCCCTGACTGGGTGCTGCCCCATCACCCTCCAACAACAGGAATAGAACAAAACCATAGCTGAGAACCCCAGAGAGCTGTTGGCTGGTGATGATCTAGTGAGTCTGTGGTGGCAAGGCTTTTCCTGGGTGCTCTGGGCAGCCAGGCTGTGGGTCAGGGGTCCCAATTAATGGCATACCTGGCCAGGCACAGGCATGATTATAACACAGCTGCATCATAGCTCAGATGGAGGTCAAGGGTGACAGCCACAGATAACAGCAGCTCCTAAGGGAGGGAGGAGCTGCCCCTGCTGAGGCTTCTTCTAAATTTCTTCACAACAGTTTTCAAATCCAGCAGCTGTATTTTCTCTAATCTGGCCCTGAGCCCAAGCAGTCAAATCCCCAGTAACAGGGGGATGAACTTGACTGCCTGTTTGCATGAAGCTGTAAAAACAGAGGTCAAATCAAATAAAATAGTGGTAGCAAGTCAGACCAAAGTTGCCAATAGCTCAGTTTTCTGTGGCCAGTAAAAGATGTCTACTGTTAAGAATACAAGGACAGTACATTCATGTAGCAGTAGTTCTCCAGGGATTTGTCCAATCTTCTCTTGATCTCCTAGACAACTCTAGAGCTCATTCATTTATTCAACTTTATCACAAATCTGGATTTTTTTTTTTTTTTATGTCTTTACCTTGGTCCTAAAGCCATGTATATCAGAAGCTCCCAACTCTCTTGCTACATGCCAAAGGCTCTCTTTTGGCTGATGCCACTCTCTGAAGAAACCTCTCACACAAGCCTATGCATTATCAAGCTCCAAGTTGGCTGACAAAGATAGGGGGATGTGAACTTTACTCCCTGAATATCTTGAAAAACTAGATGGGTTTTCTGGACAGAATGTAAGACTTGAAGTATTTCTCTTGAATGAACTTAACTACTGCTCTCTTCAAAATAGTAAAATTTGCATCTACAAATTTCTCTTGTAAAGAATTTCACCAGTGAACAACATGTAGGTAATATACTACCTCCTGTTTTGAAGCCTGCTCCTGCAAGGGTTTACAATGGTAATTTATTCTTACAATAAAGGGAGTCAATTGGTTGATCTCTGTGCCTTCTCCATTTTGCCTGTTGCTTTACGGACCTTTATCTTAATTTCCCAGGGTTTCTCCCCCAGGCCAGATGAAAGAGTGCTACTTCACATAATCTCTACTGAAGCTTGTCCACACTTGTAATTATCCCTTTCATGAGTTTATTCAGTTCTTCCATGGCCTTTTAAAAAGGGGAGCCAGAATGACACATCTTAATTTGTAAGGGAACCCTAATTCCTTATGGTGGCATAACAATATTCTCTATTTTGTTCTCATTTTCATTACTAATGATGATATGACTTCATATATTTCATTTCTGTGGTCTTTCTCCTGAGTGCTACTGGTCAGCTCAGAGCTCCTCATTTTGTATATAAAGTTAACTTCTTCCCTTTGTGCATTGCTTTACATAAATCTATACTGAATTCTATCATCTGCTTTTTCATTACCCAGTCTGCGAACCACCTCTACAGGTTTTCACTACCATTCTCTATGATCCTACTCAGTATCAGTTCATGCTGTCAGCAGAAGCTCTCAATTCACTGCTTATGTCCTTTCCATTGGTCATTACTGTATTGATTAGCACATGTTCCCAATACAGATTTTTCTAAATTTCAATAATCTTGATCTTTTCTATTTTCACACTACTTTCTCTTTCTTGGCTTTTAAACAAATAGTTGTCGTGAAATGTCATGACTAATTAGTTTCCTGAAAAGGTACTATAGAAGGACTTTCTTAAGAATAAAGGCAACAAAGAAACCACCACAAACAAACAAACAAATAAATCAACCAAACAACAACATAATCCTTTGGAAAGCCAGGTAGTTGATGTCAGCTGGATACACTTGCTGACTGTGAAGAACTTGCGCACATTTGCTAGACAGGCCATGTAAGAAGTCCTGTTGTTTATTCCCCAAGTATATTTTTATCCACATATCCACTAATTCTGTTCTTTAGTACAGTTTCTATTAGCTAGCCTGACACAGACATGGACCTTCTGAAACCTGTTTAAAAATCTAACATCCTGTTTGCTGCCTTTCAGTCCTCAGATGCAAGGTCTAATGAACAAGAGATTACAAACTACATATTTTTCTGCTCTTTGCTTCAGTTTCTTTATAATTTTGGAGTGAATATCATTTAATTCTGCCTATTTTGTTGTTTTTTTTTCCTACGGTATCTTCAGTGGTTTGTTATTTAAGATGTATTCTGAGTTGCTAACAATGAAGACTCCAGTGTGAGAATCTCCCAGTTTTGTTCCACAATTGGCCCCTCCCTTGATTCTGTTAAAGACTTCTACCAGAATGAATCTCTGTCTAGAAAAATACAAAACAAAACAAAACAAAAAAACCTTTCTAATTAGATCAAAGAAAAAGTCTTTGAAATGTCCCCCCAGGCTTGACACTGAACCGCATGGTGGTTCACTTGTTGCAGTGTAAGGTTCTGCACACTAGTTTAAATTCTGTTTAACCTTTTGTGCTTTCTGTTCAAAACATAAAGTTTGAGTTCATACTTTATCTAATTATATAAAATGAGAACTGAATGTTTTTTTTCTTGGTGCAGCTGTGCTGGAAAGTAATAAATTTTGGTTACAATAAGTTTGTTGTGCCTGATGCGTAATTACATCATCAGAAAAAAGTATGATACTTTGTAGTTTTGTCAATTATGATTGTTCATACAAATTTACAGGTTTGGATGCTGTAGAACTACTGTTCAGAAAGGTGGAATTCTGCCTCTAAAAATGATGCCTAAAACATGAACAACTGGTTGGGAAAAAATAATAGTAAAAATGACCTTTTCCTTACTGTATTTTGCACTTGGTCTTTGGAACTTTGTAGAAATTATTCTACTCCACACCCTTCCCAGAACTTCCTCAAATCCTTTTCATAAATCCTATAATAGTTCCACATCAGAACAGAAATGAACCTTGCTTGTACTGCAGTGTCCTGCTGATCTGCCAGGCTGCTCTTCTTGGGCTCTAGTGATGCACTAGTGACAGGCATCTTTAGTGGCAGACCCACAATTCCAGGCATTCAGTCCCTACCTTTTATTCTCCCTCAAATACTGAAATTTTCTTACTGTTTCTAACCTTCATTAAGCTCTTGAATCATCCTTGAGATTACCAAATGATTGGTTGCATTCAGTCTTAATTATGCAAGTATATGATTTCATGAAAATAGGGTATGACTATCTGGCACACGGAGGACTCTCCTGAAGAAGGCTGTCTTTGAGTTTTGAACAAGTAATTGATAATTGATAAAATCCGTCCTCTTCCATTAGTAATTCCTTGAATTCACAAAATTACATTTTTTAAGTATTATTTGTATTGTATATGAAGCTGTATTTGTAAAATAAAACTGGATAGGAAGTTAGAAAATTAAGTATTCACATCTTTATTCAATAAAAACTCAATGCATTATGAAGTAATCTTCAGTTAATAACAATGTAATGTTTTTTCCCCTCTGATTTCTGTTCAGTGTACAAGGTTGTGAGAAAATGACCACTTTTTTTTACCACCTTTATCACTAGCCTTCAGTGTTCCATATACTTTGTTTGCTGTGCATTCAGAGCCAAGCTTGTTCTGAGTAAATAATTATTTCTGTGTGGGCTCCACTGCTGATAATAACATTTCTATGTACCTGACAAATATTACTAAATTTACTGTCCCACGGCCTTTGGGAGATTGAGGTATGTTGCTGACGTTTCACAGGTAGAGGATTAAAGCCACAGAACGCTTCAGGTTATATGTGTGTGTACACATATATATCCAGGTAATGTGAATGACTGCTTTGAATGTAGATAGAATTTTCCAGAAGCTCCCTACTGGATGCAGAGGCATTTCTCTGATGGTCTGAGGAAACTGCCATGCTTCCTTAGTGCCATGCAGCCTGGGCTGTAAGGGCTATGATGTAGAGGAAGGCTGTGCAAGTGCTTGCTCAACATCTTCTACATCCCCATCAGCATCAAGGCATGGGTCCACAGAAATGGGTGAGCACAAATTTCACTATTAGTGCAAATACTTACATTGCCCTCTGGCATGGCACTGGTCTCCATATCGAAGGTTTGTTCAGGAGTTTGCTCCATGCGGGCCAAAGGATAGGGCTCATTACTGTCTCTGTTTGCGTGGTGAATGTGGAGTTGGAGAGAGAGAAAACAACAACAAAAGCAAGGGTGAGGAAAAAAAAAGCAGATGCATAGACGGCCAGGTACAGCAAGGTGCCTGAAGCAGTCTCATAACAGAAGAAAACCTCTATGGAAGTTTTACTGGCTGAAAGTCTTGGAGATGTGATCAGGGAGACAATCTCTAGCTGTTTGACTTTTCTGACATTGAAGGAAGCAGGATATTGCATGTTCCTGTGCCTCAGCTGGCCAGCATCAAAGACACCTGACCTCTACCCCCACATCTTCCTTTTGAAGGTGAATTCTTCATACTCTTGGTTTTGTTTTCTCTGGTTAGACACGGACTTTTGAATTTGGAAGACTAACATGTTTAGCCATGCTCCTGCTGAACTCTCATATTCACAGGGCACTCAGCACACCTGCAAGGAGGCTTTTATGTTGTCAAATGACATACTGAATAGTTTTTAGATATAGTTGCTTTAACAGTGCTTTTCTAGATCATTTTTATTTTTTTTTTTATTCATTTTTTCCAAATTTCTCTCATATGAAGTCATCCTTACCAGGTAAGACAGGATCCCCTATAGCACTGATTTTTCCCCACTTATGATGGGAAGCAGGATGTTTTGTTGTTTTGAACAGTCACCAGAGAGGTGAGAGCTGCACAGTTTGTAGCTACTGGGTTATACTTCTCAGTTCCAGCTTGGTAGATGACTCTGCTCTGGTGATGCCCAGCTCTGCCTCATTTCTCCCAGCTCCCAAGCCCTTTTGGCCCCTCCTGTTTGCTCTGATGATGTCATTCAGGAAGATGAGGAGTGCATTCATGCTGATGTTTTAGTTTGGATCAGGAAAGCACTTATCAAGTGATTGTCCCAAGAATCTCCTCTTACCATGGTTTGTTTGCAGTGCAGATCTGCTTGTTACATACAGGCTAGATTCCTTGTGGAGGAAATTTAACTCATGCTCAAACAGCCTACTGCACTCAGTGTGCATCCAGTCAACAGGAGTAGTCGAGAGACAATCTGAAATATTTCCTTCCCCTCCAGTAGTCCTTCCTTCTCTGTTGTGCCATGCTCCTTGTGAACTCCTAGTCCTGTCCTCCTTGTTTTTGCAGTTCCTGTCTTCTTATATTATTAGACCCATGCTGTCACTCAAAATGAGAAAGAAAACTTTTGATATCATGTTTATATTAATTAGGCAACACAATCCATTGATTCAGTGTTATTACATCACTGGAGTTTGTATCCTGTGAAATTAACACTATTGCACAGATTAGGACTATGGTCTAGGCTTTTGTTAGTTGCACATCTAGATTAAATAAGACAAAATAAGATCTGATGTGTTCTCAGTCAAAAAAGGCTTTTCTAGCAACAAAGCTTGGAAATAAATTAACATATGTAGTTGTTCTGAGTTTGGTAAGTAGGATGTGTAATTTCTCATACAAGAATTTTCTAAATTGTGCAGAAAGACTTCAGAGGTACAGCTGGTTGGTCAGTCTGTGGCACGAGATACCCAATGTTTATACTTACACATTTAATTAGAAAAAAAATAGAAACCCACGCTTCTTTGCATTCTAATGTACTTGGATACCTTACTTTTCCCTTCCACCGTCAGTTTGCCTTCTTTTTCCCATGAGGACTCACTATATAATTTCCCATTCCTTTCTTTCCTGATAGAATCAGTTTCTGCAATGCAGCCTTCCATTCTGCTGTCCTTGGGCACCTCTCATGTTCAGTTTGATTATGGGTTTCTTTTAGAGTTTAATTTGGAACATAACATGTGTGTTGTCCTTGAAGCTTTGTCAAGCAGGTAACCCTGCTTCTCATTCCCTGATGATTAGACCATTTTACCTTTCAAAAACACACCAACAGTGGCAGGCCTAGGAATCTCTTGCATAGCAGACAAATACTGCAGTACATATAGTACTAAACTCTGTAAGACAAACATATTTGGACCTCAGGACCCTGTATAAGGATCCTATTAAAGGTATAGTACCCTATAAAATTAGTACACAAAATAATTCACTTTTTAGTGAGAGTTATTTCTTAGCAGGAAACATCTGCAGTTTATTTACTGACATAGTTTCAAAATGATAGTTGTTATCTTCCTGAAAATATCACTGTGGTCACATCTAATTGAGAAAATCGTGTGTATTTTTCCATGTTTATTTCTAGAGATTTTTCTGTTTAAGAGAAGAGATATCATGTTAAAAATTTAAAAGGAACAAAAGTGAGAAAGTGAGATTCTTGTAATCTTGTTTTGGGGCTGTTGTGTTCTTTGAATTTTTAGGGTATGATCCATCCATAAAATAAGTCAGAATGTGTTTTATAGTCTCAGGAAACCACATGGAAACTTTTATCTCTATGGTTAAGGGGCCAAGTTCCTTAATCTGATGCAATCTATTAAGGGGAATTTAAAATATGTTTTAAAATATGGCATGTTAGTAAAAATCAGCAAAAATTTTATAAATTCTTAGAAATATTTATTTTAATCATCAACAATAATCTGTAATAGAATGTTTAAACAGGTATATTTTCTTGGCTTTTTCAGTCTAGAAATTCTATAATCAGTTATTTGATTTTTCTTAAAATACAGCTGCACCTTCCTTGTTCTTTACAATTTGAGTCTGAAGCAGTACAGTATATTGATCTTCTCTGTGGGCAGAATTAATTCCAGTCCAGCTTTAGGGAATTCAATATGGATTTGAAAAAGATGTCCAGCTGCCCATACCTTTTGGCAGAAGCTGTCTAAACTGTGAAAGTGGAGGCTAAATGCAGACATTTTGAGCTGTTTCAACCTCTCCTTGACTCGACATCTCCATCCATTATGAATCCCTTGGGCCAGATCCTCACTGAGGTAAATTGGCAAAGTTTCCCTAGATTCATTGCTCCTGTGCTGACTTACATCAGCTGGGCCTGACGCTATTTTCTTGTTAAGTGAACTAAAGTAACAGGAGCATGCCTGCAGGACTCAGAATTGAAATGCATTTTCTGTAAGTACTGCTTGGCTTTGGCAATGGAAGCCCCTGATACCCTGTGTAGGCACAGTCACAGGGAAG
This sequence comes from Chrysolophus pictus, assembly GCA_037305975.1. Classification (NCBI taxonomy): domain Eukaryota; kingdom Metazoa; phylum Chordata; class Aves; order Galliformes; family Phasianidae; genus Chrysolophus; species Chrysolophus pictus. The sequence continues at coordinate 22,743,908 of CM074577.1, read as the reverse complement.
AGGGAATTATAGTAATGTGTCTGCAGCTGTTAGCTATTCTCCATTTGAAGAAGAAGGAACTAACTGTGCTGATTGAAGCGGAGGAATGAGGAGCCATGCTGCTTGATCCTGGGCCTGCTGTGTAACAGCATCAGTGCCTATATGGTTCTGAAATTCTCTTCTTTCTACTGATGACCTGGCTCTCTCATGACCAGATCCAGATATTTCACAGGATAGTCCACTGCAGGAGGTGTGGAAAACATTATGCAAGAGAGAATCATATGATCATTAATACTGGAAAAGACCACTAAGACCATGTAGTCCAACCACTGAACCATCAACACCATGCTCCCTACCCCATGTTCTTCAGGACCATATCTACATATTTCTCTAACCTAACCAGGTATGGTGACTCCACCACTGCCCTGGGCAGCCTGTGACAATACCTCACCCTCTTTCTGACAAGTTTTTTCCTAATATCCAACTTGAACCTTCCCCAACACAACTTAAGGCCTTTCTCTCTCATCCTATCTCTGATACTTGGGAGAAAAGACCAAACGACCCCTCATCACAACCTTCTTTCAGGCAATTGTAGAGAGCAATAAGGTCTCCCCTGAGCCTTCTCTTCTCTAGACTAAACAATTTCAGCTCCTTCAGCCACTCCTCATAAGACGTGTGCTCCAGATCGTTCACCAGCTTTGTTGCTCTTCTCTGTACACGCTCCAAAATGGTGCTTTCCAAGGTATCATACCTTATTGTAGTTGCACTGTGCCTCTCTCTTGTCTTCTCTAAAGCCTGCAGAAACAGGAATCACTGACCAGAAATAGTAATATAGATGTAGATTAAAGAATTCAGTGTATACGACTCAGAGAAAAGTCCCTCTGGAAGGGACATTTTCGATATCTGGGATGTGCTCTCTCATATGAGGTGGGAAATATGCAAGCAAAGCACAAGGTATTTTCATAATGGATCTCAGATTTTTGGTTCTTCTAATCCAGTGTGAAATTAGTTTGTTGGTGCCTAATCCATATTAAACACTAATAAATTCCCAGGCATGGCTCTAATACAACCAAGAAAGGCTGTTGGCTGTATTCAGCTTATCTGGATAAGCTAGAAATGCTACTGCTTCTGAGAGCCTTAAAAAAGGTCCTCATCCTCGCAAGCCTTCCTTTTCTGTATCCTGAACATGCTACTTGTAGAGAGGAATATGCAGTCCATGTAATGCTAGAGCTCAGGCACACATTTCAACTAGGAAATCTTATTGTTTATGAGCCTGCAAAACCAACAGAAATGTGGAAACAAGTGGTATTAGTTTGAAAATATATTGTTGCATTTCGCTCGGGTAATGATTGTGTACTTGATGTATGCATAAGATCCTGCTTAGCACAGATAGTGAATAAAAGGTCTCTCAGAAGACAAAAAGGAATGTTTCACAAGTGGCACAAGGGCCTGTTAACTAGGAGTTTAAAAGATTTTAATTGCTGAGGAAAAAAGCAGCAGTGTTTAGAAACGCTGCCTGATTTTATTGGCTGATTGTTCCAAAAATGACCAGCATGATACTCTTTTTATGTGCTGACTGGCCATTTTGAACTTGCCTCTGCTGACTGCTTTGGGCTTGGTTTCAAATCTCCCTTAATCCTGCAATGAACCTTTAATAAAGCTGGATTGACTTTAAATCAGTACTTAGAAACATTAATTAAAATAAAACAGGAGGGACCAAAAGATCAAATGATCCATTGTGGTGGTGGTGGTGGTGTTTAAATCAAAGCTCTCCTCTCCACCCCTCTCCAGAAGAAAGCAAGCCTTTGAAGGATGCAGCTGTATGACTTTCAACATGGTTTTTAGGCTGGCCTTAGGTTTTAATTACTTTTGCTGTTTTTGGTTGGCATTTTCTCTATTTTGGAAGAGCTGTTTGAGACGCTGCTTTTTGCCCCTCCCGTCATGAATAAACCAGGCCAGATTGCCATGAATAGTGTGGGAGGGCATGACTAGCCTGCTCAGCCCTGCTGCTGTGCAACAGGGTGCAGTGTCTCCTGTAAAGGCTGGAAATGGCTCTAGAAAGTTCTCTGTTTCCCGAGCCAAATTATAATAGCTAGCATATTCACCGCTACAGCTCTGGCATTTTTATTTTTAATTTTTATTTTACTTTCCATGTGACCCTCCAGCAGTTTCTTTGTAGCCTTTCCCAGTACCAGCCAGCAGTGTGCTCCTGCAGACAATGCAGCCTGTATAGCACAGCGCTGCACTCCCTGTTGTTCTGCTCTGCTGTGCCTCAGGCCTGCAGGGATTCTCAGTGGTGGCAGAAGGAAGAGCGACTTGAAGAGAAATGTTAGCCTCTCTGAGGACTGATATTAATTACATGATATGGTTACACTTCAGGAGCTAGTTCAGGGACACCTGATCCTTGCTGCCAAGCCTGCTGTTTCCTAAGTGAGTGATCTCATCAGTTCTTAAAGCAGTTGATCTTTATTCTTTGTATTGTTTCTCAATTCCTGCACTTCCTTAATAAGTATACTAGTTTTTTCATGCAGTTAAGAATGTGAGAAGTCTATCAGCTGTGGGAAAGAGAAACCTAATAATCAGTAGCTAACGCAATACCTTATGTGACTTTCGTCTGCTGGATCTGCAGGCTTGAAAATGTTTGGTAATATTTCTGAAAGGAAAGTGGAAGAAGAGGGGCTGAAAATTTCTTCCAGACTCAGGCAGATAGGAAGGCACAGATCTATCTTCGAGGACTGTCTTCCAGTAAAGTTGACATAAAATGTGTGGTGTCAGGCACAGGTAAGGCAGTTCTCTGAGGTGGAGAATGAAAGATGTTTAACTTATGATTGCTGTATTTGGGTTGTTTCTGAGTCATGTAGCCTGAAGTCCTGCAGAACTTCACTTACCATCTGTATCCCTTCTCCCCAGGGACTGGTAGCCCAGCTTCCAGGAAACATACGAGGGCAAAATCTCATAGTCTGCACTGAGTTTTGAGGGTTACCACTATGTCAGATAACACTGAAGCCTAGAAGATATTATGTAGAAAGTAGTGCTGTAGTTACCTAGGCATAGACATGGCTTGTGTTGGACTAATTGTAAAGTAACATAGCTTTTAGCCTGTCTTACCATCCTAAGAAACAGCTAAGGACATACTGCCTAGTCTGGAAAAGAGGAGGCTCGGGGGAGACCTCACAGCTTTCTACAATTGCCTGAAAAAAGGTTGTAGCTAGTTGGGGGTCAGCCCCTTTTTCCAGATAACAGCAATAGGACTAGAGGGAATAGACTTAAGCTGTGGTGGCGGCCTTCAGGTCGGATATTAGGAAAAATTTTTTCTCAGAAAGAGGAAATGGACTGTCCAGGGAGGTGGTGGAGTCAGGGTCCCTGGAGGTGTTCGAGAAATGTATAGATGTGATACTGAGGGACATAGGATAGTGGGCCCAGTGGGGATGGGTTGGTGGTTGAACTAACTGTTCTGAGTGGTCTTTTTCAACCTTAATGATTCTATGATTCCATGATATGGATCAGTGTGGGATGGTTATGTTGCACAGGGAAGAAACTGTAGGGAGGGCTGTGAAGTGAGAAATACTTTAATATCAGGCCAGAGAGTGCTCTTACTGGAGTGGGTAGAAGTTTTGTTGCTTCTTTCTATAAGAGTGGATAGTCTGCTTTTGTTCTCTGTAATATCTCACATCTGGAGCTTCCTGGGGAGGAGGGAGGAAAATGTTTGGAATGACAAGTAAATACACAACTATTCATTTTCTTGGTTTAAGTGCAGTGTTTTTTCTATAGCATTGCATTGCATTGGGCTGAGTAGGAGGAACAGAGTTGTCAAAAATAATCATGAGAAAAAGAAAGCAGAAAACTCAAAAATGCTGACAGTAGCTTCAAGTTTAAAAATACGAATTCAAAAGGAATTACTTCTTATGTAGCAATGTGTTAGTTTCGCTATTGGGCTAACTGATCTCGATGCGGTCTCACAGCATTAGTCATAGCATCTTGCTAGGCACCAGTCAGTTAGGTCTCATGTTACTGTAGTTAATTGCTTTGTGAACTAACTCACCTACTTAGTTAATCTTTTTTTCTCTCTCTATCCCCTGTATCCCATTTGAATCCACATCCGTATCATCATTTATTTTGGGAGGTAAGTGTTAAGTGTAAAAAAGAGATGACGAGAGGATAGGAGAGTAGTCAATAGAAGGAAAGAAGGATGCAGAAGAGGATTAAGTGATACCACCACTTTTTCAGCAGAAGTAGATCAGTGCATATCTATTGCACTGGAAGAAATTTTGCCTATTTATACCTTTGGAAGATGTATTTGATTGCCTCGTATCAGTTTGCTGCATGGCATGATTTTAAATTATTTAGAAAATGCATTCCTTAAAAAGGCCATGACATTTCCAGAAGCTTTAACAACATGTAGTTACATGTGAATTGAGAAACAAAAGCAGAAATAAAACTACATTATTTTAATAAAAATAAGTAAAAATAACTTTCTGTCTTTAATTTAAATTTTTATGCTCTGTATTGGAAATAAATGAAGACAGTGATTTCAGAGAATTAGACATAAATGCCATTATTATTATTATTATAAGAAGGTAGGTGGTGAATGATGGGCAGAGAATGTGTGGGAAGGAAAAGTTACTTCAAGAGCAAAAGTAAAAAAAAAAGAAAGGGAAGAAGCAACAAAATAAGAACAGAAGTATATATACAGCTTATGTATGGGTTGCTCCAAAAGTAATGTCTCCTATTTATTTCCATGGAAACTACAACTGATACAAAGAGCACAAAAACACTATTTGACAGAGCAAATTCTCAGCAACAAAACACAATTTTTCAACATAGCCACCCCCATTAGCTGTTCATTTTTGCAGGCAGTGAACAAAAGCCTGCATGCCGCATTCATAAAATCGGCACTAATGGAAGTGACAAGCTTTCACAGCTGCTCTGATGGTATTTTGCTAGGAAAATGTTACCCATGCAGTCCATCTTTCATTGGCCCAAACAGATGGAAGTCAAAAGGTGATAAATCTGGACTATACAGTGGGTGTGGTAGAACAGTCAAGCCAAGGTTAGCAATGTGCTCCATGACTTTCAAATTGGTATGTTGGAGTTATTGCGTTGCAAGAGAAAGGTTGTCTTCTTCAAAAAAATTGTAGCTGTCAGGCAAAGTCCCCAGTGACTGGAAGAAGGGAAAATCACCCTCATGTTCCAGAAAGAGAGGAAAGAATACCCAGGGAACTACAGGTCATTGAGCCTCACATCAGTGCCTGGGAAGATCATGGATCCTCCTGGAAGAGGTGTTAAGGCACATTCAAAACAAGGAAGTGATCCGAGACAGCCAGCACAGCTTCACCAAGGGTGAAGAAGATTAATGGTGTGGCTACTATCCAACTTGCCACTTCTGATTTAAGTACTTTGAATCTCTATCTCTGAAATGTTTTTCTGGACAATAGGGTCTGGGTGTAAATGTTTTTGAACAAGAACTCACCAGTTAGTTGCTCATAACTTGTCTCCAGGCTCAATTGCAAATGCTTCAACTGCTGATGCTGAATCGGTCTATTCCTGAGTTTCTTTAAAATGTGCACAAATTACAAGGCCTTAATGACAAGGTTAATCTGGGAGGACTAACTTATCCTTTGCCACTTTGCCTATCCCCAGCAGATCTATTCATTTGGAACAAATTGTATTGCTGAGCTATGTTTGGGTGATCCTTAGCACACTGGGCACAACTATGAGGAGTGGGTATAAGTAAGAACTGTTACCACTGGAAAAAAGTGGCCAAGCAAGGAAAAGATAGGTTAGTTTGATCTGAACTTGAGCAGGCATGAGGCTATAACTTTGGAAATCCAGTGCTAACTTTTATTTTCACATCCACTTCACTCACAAGCAAGTTCTTAGAATGCAGAGTCTGCTCACAAAAAAAAAAGGCTTTCTAATTTGAATAACTTACAGTAGGAAATTAAGGACTTCAGAGCCTTCTTTTAGGATCTGACTTCTAAAATTTAAAAAGCACTTTCAAGAGCAAAATGCACCTTATAAATACTGAAAATTAAACTTATTTTAGGCTTAAACACTGACCATATGTGTAAACACATGTTTTTATGCAATCACAATTTTTTTAATGTCATTATTGCATTAATCCAGTCTCTTCCTTTGAATCGCTTTTTCATTTATTTTGTGCTGTTGTTAGTGTCATTTTTACCAGCAAAAGATCACTGGAGATTGTTTATGGAAGACTGTGATATTTGGTAGGTAAAGAAATCTTTATGGACATTCAACCTCCAGCTTTCCACTAATATATGAAAAAGTGCAAGAGAAAACCAAAATATGATTTATGCTCTTAGAATTGCTTAGTAACCTGATTATATCATTGCTTTGGTAGACAGTGAAATAACTGTTTTGCTTATTTTCTCTTTTGTTGCAAATGCTATGTGAAATATATACATATATATATTTTAGAAGCCAGGTTTGGCTGACGCATGCCATGATGCCTAGATGGCAACAACTTTGAGGTGATACAGACCGCTAAATACCATCACAATTTTCAGAATCTTCCAAAATCTGATATCAAGTTGATCATCTCAAGTCATTAGGAGACTAAGATAACACTTCTTCCATACCCACTCTCCACCTACCACCTGAGGCATGGTTAGTGCCTACATTCAGTGAGAAGATTTAGCCAGAGGAAGAACACAAAGAGATTAAATCTGGCCTGCTTATCAGAATTATGTGAATGGAGTATCTTCTGGGTTAGACTTGTGATAAAAAGAGTCTGATTTTCATTGTACAAATGAGGTTTGAAAGAAAAGAAAAATTACGGTAGTTTTTCTTTTCTTTGATACCCATGAGCTACAGTGTGTAATCCCAATTCATCATAAGCTGTGGGTAGCCTGAGAAGTAAGCACTTGAAGCAAGATTAAGAATGTCTCTTTATTTGGCTCTAAATCTGACTATAAACAGGCTTTCAAGGTGAAACTGTCAAATGTTGTCTGGTCACATTTGTGTGAAACTCAACTAATAGCTATTGCAGCTATGATGAACCCAAAGCATAAATCTTATCATTGTTCTCTTTTCCTTGTAACCTTGCACCAAACCTGATGTGTTTTCTGCATTTCCAGCTTACTTTGCCTTATGCTGGGCCTTTGTGTACATGTTTCTATTGTCTCCAGCTCTCATAATTCTCAAAAATAATGTTGAAGTGAAATTCCTTGGAAAAACGCTTCCTGACACCTTCAGCTATATCCTTCAAGAATTCTTGCATCATCCCATAAAACAAAAGGCAGAAATGAAAATAGTGAGTATTGTTTGTTTTGTTTTGTTCTTGTAAGTACTTTCCGAGTAGCATAGTAACTTTAAATTGTAAAAATGCAGCCTCAGAAATGCTCAGTGGCACAAAGAGTCAGCTATCTTAAACACATGCATATTTCTGTGCATCTTTAGAGCAAGTGAATGGGATATCTGAAACATACATTAGAAATAAACAGATTTAGAGCCTGCCTTCTAGTTCTCATCCCACTTATTTAGCCAGAATCTCTTTCTTCCCAGCTGCTGTGAGTGGTGTTTCTTACCAGTGATGCTTCGGGACATGAATAGCCATCAATTATGCAGCATTACTCAGACTTCAGCTGAGCACACTGCGTCTGATGAAAGCAAGCAGAAAAGAATTTGGGCCCGTATCTTGATTCATGTGCATTATTATTTATTTTCACGAAGCACATGAGATAGGACTATAATTCTGTGCTGAGTTATTGTCCGCAGAAGACAAAGGTCACGCCTCTTCCTGCGCTTCTTTTCCTTTCATGTGGGGAAATAAGAGCCCTCTCCTGCTGCCCACATTTATTTACAAACCTCCGAGTTTTGAAGGTCTTTTCAGAATCTGAAAACACCTCCCCACTGTAATCCATCCTCTAGCACATTAACAAGTAAGTCCAAAGAAAACATGGTTTTGATTAGCCAGGAATCCTGTGGCTTTAAAAAAAAATAATCACCAGGCCTGTGGTATTTTTAAGTTGTGTATATTTCTTTTACATTTTATTTTCTACAAAATGGACATCCTAGTAAACAGTTATGTGAGATCACGTGTAGATCACAGACATGTGAGCCGGTTTAACTCAAGGCAAATCAAGTTGCCCTGATTTTTGAAAAGCAGAAAAACTATCACATTACTTGAATACAGCTGAGAGCTGCCCCTAATGAATGATTCAGGGCTATGATTCTTGCACGATCAAATGTCTCTCTTTCAGCATACAGCTTGTTTTTTTTGTAGGCTTGTAATTGCTCCCTTCTCAAGAGCTGCCACGGTACCTTTCTGCTCCAAGCGTAAACATGCTGCATGGCCTTTTCGATCATGTGGCCTTTGACTGACATGCCAGGATTTCTATAGCTGGCATTTTCAATCAAAAAGATAGAAACCGGTACAGCAACATCCAGAATGAGCTCACTTACTGTGCTTTACAGTCCTTTTACTTGCAGGCTCTTGATCAGCATTCATTTGTGTGGCTGTTTTTTTGGTGTTTTTCCTTCTTTCTGAAAACACATGAAAGCTAAAGGGTCTGATTTTGACTCTTGACATATTTGCAGGGGGCTGTATGGTCCATGCCAGCAACAAGGTAAGAAGAAGAGGACTATTCCCTTAGACCTTTGAGTGGGGAAATTGCAGAAAAGACAGTGAAAGTCTACAAAGTCATGTAGAAGAACTTGAACGTTGAGATTGTTCTTTCTCCCAGTGTAATCTCTGCATTTTCCTGGGCTGAGCAGGAGCATGGGAATTTAGGGAATTTTCCAGGCTATTGGAGATAAATGCCTGGAGTAGGCGTGGAAGTGGTAGCAGATCGTATCAGGAACCATTTTGTAGCTGGAACTTGCTCCTCTGAACTCTGACAATGGTAATGTTTTTATGAGTTATGATTGCAAAGAAAACCCCAGAAACCTGAATCATGGGTACAGTGCAAAGAGCTTGCAGCAGTAATTCTGTGAGGTGCAAACAGTCCATTCATTTCAGCAAGATAACTCAGCTGGTGACTAATGGCAATTTAAATGTCAGACTTGTTAGCAGTTTCATTCCTAATAAAAGACCTGGCTTTACGAATAGCTTTGCTGGATGACTTTTCTGATAAAACCCTACTAATGGAATCACAGTTATACTAGCAAAAAAAGTGCTATGACTAGCATAGTTTACAGTGGTTCAATGTGTGAAATGAGCTGTGCTGACTAAAGCACCTTTGGACAATACAGCTGCTTCTATGGTATCCAGCAGATTTGTGGCAATGGATTAAAATGAGGCTGTTGAAGTGGCTATTGCCCAGAACTTCGATTTAGGTCTGTTTCTGTACATTGAGTTGAAAATTGAGGTAATGCAGGGTGCACAAACAGATCAAGTGTCACTGCCTAGCAGCATCTGCAAAGGGTCCCTGGGTCATTTAATTGCAGGCTGTAGTCACAGGCATGTCAGAGCACTACACTAGAATCTTAGGCAGCATAAAAACGTATTTTTACAAATCAGATGCACACTTCTGGGTTTAACCACTATGTAACTAAGCCAGGTAAAATTTCATAGTTTCACACAAGAAGGGCCTTCGCAATTGCATAACATACCACTGCACATGGTCATAGAAGTGGTGTGTTTGCTTGATGATTGAAGTGCTATTACTTTTTCCTGATAAGGAAGAGCCAAATGAAGAAACCTAGCAGAGTTACTGAGTTCATTCAGACTGCACTCAGGGGCTTCATCGTCACTGTTGTATTTTGAGCATTGATGTGGTACACTGCATGAAGCATCTCAAGCAGGCAAATTACTCTGCCTGTAGTAGCAAATCCCACTCTGATTTTCTAATTATTTAGAGAATAATTGTATTGGTTAAGTATGCCTTAAACTTGGAGTGTAAATGCAGAGAGGAAGCTTAAGAGCAAAGCTGTGCATCAAAGGTTGCTTTCATTTTCTGATTTGGTGAAAGCAATGTGGAAATGAAAGTTCCTGGATTTGGTTTTTCAGGGTAAATATTTGGATTTGCCTGTCAATCTTGCTGTGCACTGACTGCTCCAGTCCACAAACCCTGCAGTAATGCACAAATGCACTCTCCTTAGGCAGACGGTAAAGGATCTCAGTTCAGCCGTGCTTCTTCCCAAGCTTTTGCCAGCCTGGCTCCAGGGGGGACCATTTCAAAATAAGGGCCAACGCCCTCCAATAATGAACTGTAGTGTCACTCTGAGCAATTGCTTAAGATTGTATCACTAGGATGTCAGCTTGTTTCTCCCCAGAGGTGGAAGCATTGGATGTGTGCACAGAGGTCATCTCAGACAGAGCTTCCATTGTTAAGAGAAGCACTCACTTTGTTATTCACCTTCATGGGGCCGTCTGCAACCTTAATTCTCTTGTAGTAAAATAATGTGTTTTTTTTTCCCTAACTTGTCATCCTGTCTTATCTAATGTCGGAGCAGCATCAACAAAAGCAGTGTGGTTTATCTGATAATGTGTAGGGCTGGCATTTGAGACCTACAGTTTCCCACACTGGATTTGTCACAGGCTTGGTAGATGATGTGACAGCATATAATAAATTGAACATTTTTACCCGTTGTCTGAGGAAAGGGAAATGCTACAGACGGCCGTGTGTTTTCTAAAGCTTGTCTTTGGCCATCGATTATATGTGCTGCGGAGTGTTAAGCTGTTAGCTTTTGTCATAAATGATAATGGAAAACAACTTCCTTGCTCGTGCAGCCCTCGAGGTCGAATACAGCTTTGTTTACAAAATTGAATTATTTTGTGACCAACCACTTTATTTTGTATAGGTTTCAGTGAACACTAACACTCTGTTTAGTGATCCTTTGTAGCGCAGCCATCATGCCTGGGTTACAAAACACCCCTGTGAAACTGAAAATACATGGCTGCAGTGTGCAAGTATTTGAAGTGCATGACTTTTATCCGGGATATTGTTTAGTGGGGTGAAATCCTAACTGTGTTCAAATCAGCAGGGCTTTTGCCATTTGTTCTAGCAGACAACAAAATTTTCAGTCAAGAACAGTTTAGCAGATTGGGTGCAACCTTCTCAGCTTCTTTGTGGTTTTAGAACTGTGTCCAGACAGAGAAAGATTAGATGGGACACAGCTTTCAACTACAAGTTCGAAAATACTTTACAATTTTCCCTAGCAGTTCTCTACATGAATTAATGTTTATTCCTGTTTTAGGGAAAGAAAATGGATGTTTTTTCAAAACTTGCCTAAGATTGCGCAGCAAGAGTCACAAAACTGAGGGTTCAAACTGACCAGTTGTGTGCTTTAGCTGTCACAGTTCTTGACCTGAGAACTGAAAGGAGAGAATCATGCCTTTTAGTGTCAGAGAGGCTGGAATCTGCCTGTAACCCTCAGGAGACATGAATAGCACAATGAAGCATGGTTTATATTGCTTTGTGGTGCTGATTTCCTAGTTCATTTCATCCCTTTTCATTCTGCTGCTGCTCTATATCTTTGATGTCTGTGCTAAATTTTAGGATCCTTTTGTGGATCTAGAGGACACTCAGAAATCTATGACAACTTGTTCAGAAGTAGGCAGAAGTGATGAATTTGAAAAGTGGAAAGGTTAGATAGCTATAATGGTGCATATATATAAATAAATCCCATGAGCAATGGAAGGCTTTCTGCCCCCCTGCCCTTGGATGTGGGATGGAGGTGGCTGCAAATCAAAACAACAGAAATTAAAGGTTAAACTATACAGAAAATACATTGTTTCAAAACCACTTTTAGCAGAAAGTCCAAAATGCTTTTTTTTTTTTTTTTTTTTTTGTCAATTAAACATTTTTTTTTCCTTAAGCCTTTCTGAAGTATCCATTTACACTCCAGCCACCTAATGCATAATGCACAAGTCTCAGAAGGTCACAGCTGGGTGGGGACGGTGCTTTCCTTTGTTGCTTTAAGAGTCTGCAGCTCCTGCTATATCTGACTCTTGTAGGAAGAGCAGCTATTTAGAAAGCCTCCAGAGCCAAGGCTTTGAAGCTCAAAGCACCGCTGAGGGCTTCCAGTTTGCAGAATAGAATGACGCCTTGACAACTTCAATCTCTGTGTTTTTTGTCGGTATGTTGTATGAGACTGGCTGAAATAGCTGTGTGAAAAGCAGAATCCTAAATGAAGCTTCTTCAGTTAGGATCTATTGTCTGCAAGTCTCATTAGTATTAAAACACTTTTTGTGCATTGGTCTGTAACAAAATCTCTCTCTTATGGCACTGGCTGTGGCTTTAGGAAGCAGTGCCGGAACTAAAGAAAGATAGTTCGATCCCCGCGTGGAGCACTGGGAGGATTATGATGGAAATGTGCTCCTTATAGTAAGTTTACATTTTTTTCCTCTTAGCGTATCACAGGATTCTGAGCCAGAAAGGAAGGAGGGAGAACTGCAAACCTATAACTCAGGGTAAAATAAAGCAGATCCATATGGATAATCTGTCAGCTATAGCTTTCCCCTACCATCTGGTAATAATCAATACCAGGCATGACATAAATAACCCGCAGTGTACTTGGTGTGAATGCATGTGTGCACTTGCGCATGCGTGTCCTGCACTTCTGTTCCATCTTGAAACCACATCTGAGCTTTATTAGGGAGTTGCTTGGACAAGATTGTTACTATTACTCCAAACTCAAGCATTGCTCTGCTCCACAAAGATAAATGTTTTGTGTGTGTGACTGTCTGCATGCAGAACTACAGGCTGTGCCAGAAGTGCAGGTGAATCGCTTGGGCCTATGGAGGCCATGTCATGCAGTGGGACGCACGCCTGTGCGCGCACACACAAACAGGATCGCCCTCTGTCTCTCATTCAGTCACTGGATTTAATGTTTATTATCATGGGGAACGCTCTTATCCTATCTAATCCTGTCTAGATGGCTCTAGAATTTCAGCTGAATACCCTGGCTGAGAAAATGTAATCCAATAGTACTTTGTTTTGGGGAGCTGTTGAATGGGATGTAGCATACCAGTTCTGTTTTAGCTATTAACTTTTTCCTGCTCATCATGCTGTTTGTCTTTGCCTCCTTCAATAGCTATCCTCGTTTCCCAATACGCTCTCACCACAGTGGCAGCAACAATCACAAAGACTGTGTCAGACCTTAGAGCACTCTGGTTTAGATGGATAATTAAACTGAGAAATATTTTTCAAACATAGAGGTGCAGCCTCTATGGTGTGTTTAATTTTAATCACTCCATCAGCTAAAGAAAATACTGCTAGAATATGCAAAGATAGTGTAATATTCCCTTTTGAATCTCTGTCGTGAAATTGTTGCAGACGTTTGAGTTACTCTAGACTGCACCCATAAATAATAAATTTCTGAAAGCATACTAGGAATAGCTGAGCTGCATGGTGATGAATTTATGAGGAGCTGAGCAACCTGTCTGAGAGAGCTGAGAACTAAATTAAAATAACCTTTATTTCTCTCCTTCCCTCCCACCTGCATGCCATACTCCAGGGAAAGAACCATTCTTTTGTTTGACGATAGTGCACGCAGTATCAGGTATTTGCTTGACAGAGAATAAAGGAACGTGTGTTGCTGTAAGGCAATTGAATATAGGTTGCAAAACGTGATAGATTTGAAGGTCAATGGATCCAACATTCAATCTAGCAAACAATCTATCTAGCTTGAATTATCTGTCAATACGTAGAGCTTGTCAATATTTTCTTTTATGAAGGAACATTTGTATGAAAAATGTTGTTTCATTAAATTAGTTTTGCTTGAAGTTAAAAAATATTTGGAAAAAAATCCTCTGCTTTGATTTTATACTGAAATGTTAAGTCTCTTAATATCTCAGTATGAATACTTTAATATGGGCAAAGGTGCATCTAGCTTATACTACCTTAATAAAATGTCAGAAAAAAATAACCCTTATTTTTTTTTTTTTTTCCATAAAAAAAAAAGCTCAAGGCATTTGCTCAATTTTGTAATGGAAAAGAACATCAAAATACTCAAAATTTAGAAGCTAACATTCATGTTTCAAGAAAATGCTTTTAGCATCCATATCACAGAGATTCAGCAGCAGCTATCAATTACTAGTGAGGTTTTAAATTATCATCATGCACTGCGAAGTTGCTATTTCAAGTAAAACCCATTGCTCCATGTGGTTTGGTTATAGCTTGGTAAACAGGCAAGCCTTGGATACTCTCATCTTGCTAATCAGATGGGAAAAAGTCTTCTCATGGAGTTTACATTTATCAAGAAATCAGAATACTTAGCTTTTTTCCACATTTTTTTTTTATAAATCAAGAGCAGGATAACTATTGTTTTGACAAAGAATCCCACCCACCAACAATGCAAACCAAACCCAACCAAACCAAACCCATGCAATATCCAATTTATTTTTTTCCACCCCTCCTTCTGTGCACAGGAGCTTGAGCAGGGAGTTGGACCAGGTGACTTCCAGAGGTTCCTCAATCATTCTGTGACTGTGAAAAGTGATGAGCAAAAAGGCAGTGGGTTTGCCTAGTATTAAAAGTGCTGCCAGGAGTATGTGGCCTCGGTTTATGGTGAATGCTGTGGGATGACTCAGTACAGCAGGTCCTGATGTATACTTGGTAATGTATACTGATTGATAGAGTTTTCTTTTGTGTAAAAAAGACAATTAGGAATAAAACTGGAACAGGAGATGCACTCAGCATGGATACAGATGGAAAGAAAGTTATTGAGCTCTAAGCGTGTGTGTTAGTATACACAAATTAAATACAGTGTTGGAATTATTGATTTGTAATCTAAAATGGCAAAAGGATGTTTTTCCTATCGGCTCCTATTTTGATATGGTCTGTGACTGCGGTGCTAATGGATCTCGCTTTGTATAAAAAGCTCAGTCCTTAAAATAAACAGTAAAATGGTGCTCTTTCACCCACACTTCTTCTAGCACATAGAAAGAAAGTAATACTTCCAGACTTTTGCTGTGTTTGTTCTTTTTTCTGGAAGCATTTACCCTATTACTGGAAAAAAAAATCTCAGTCAATAATTCATAGAAAACACACCAGTAGTTCATGTTTTGACCTTCCATTTTGGTAACAGATCTCCCTCCAACTCTCACAGGGCCAGGACATAACATTTTATCTGCTGCTCAGGATAGAAGCCTTCTGTCACAGCCAAAAGGAATTTCAGTATGGCTTTTGGTCTCCTGTTAGAGTTGTATACCAGAATTACACAGAGCTTTTTTTTTCTTTTTTCCCCCCTTTCTCTAATAGGTAGTCTTTTAAGATACCAGTGGTTAATTTACTAAAATTAATGACCTGGTCAGGTATTTCCTGTGCATAATATTTTTGTACGCAAGGTAGACATAGATAGAAAGTCCTGCTTCTCTGAGCACAGTAAGAAGAATCCTATTAGTCTGCAGTACATACTGATACCGACAAAGCCAGCAAGCCCTTTGCATGTTGTTTTTCATGAGAGTTAGTGCATGTTTATATACCATATTGATTTGGCATGGTTTGATAAAGAAACCTTTCAGCTTTATTCAGTTATTCGTGTTCATTCTAGAACATGGTGCATCCTGGAATTTTAGATTTACTTCTGAGCTGCAGAAAACAAGAGAGATTCTTTATTTTTCAGCAGTGTAGTGACGGTTGGAGGGTCTCAGCCGGTGGTCTCCTGGCAAGTGGAGCAGTGATTCTCCCTGGTTCTTGCAACACACAAACTAAAGAGCTTCAGAAGGACTAAGCAGCTGCTGGGAGTTTGGTTATTTTCAAGTTTACAAATATTAAATAAGAATTCCATTGAATGTCGTCTATCAACACACCCTAAGATGCAGCTGGTGGTACATAAGATCAAGTAGTTTTGTTTTGTTTCATTTCAAAGCTGGGAAACCAACTATTGGCTGCTCACTACAGTAAGCCTTAATAAATCTATTATTTTTTCTTGTAGGTTTTGTGTAAAGTAAAAACTGCAAATAACCCAATTTGCAATAGAATTCTTTTCCATGCTGTTTTTATGCAACTCCATCACTACTTGTTACTCAGAATCTAAAACAATGGTGAAATATTCAGTCACAGTTATGAAGAAATAAAGTGCGTGTGAAGCCTAAACCTTGGCTTTAGGTGAAAAACTCACTTTGCTCTAAGTGGGACATTTTCATTCTGGCATAAAGTGGTACTGTTTTGTTCAGGTCAAAGGACTTCAGCAGTTTCTTCAGCTCTGCAGCTTTAAAATATATACTTCAATGATGCCATGTGATAAAAGATGGGAGGATGTTTGATCGGAAGTGACTGGGGGGATACACCACAAAACAACACCACATTGGGTTCCTGAAGTGGGTGTGGATTTCTGTACCACTCAACCTCCAATAACATGTACCTTTTTGGGGGGCATAATAACACTTTCATCTGATTCATTCATCTGTATTAGATATTTATGAACAGTCTTTTAGATGACAAAATTTGGAGAAGTCCATGGCAGATGAATTTACTTGTAAGCCCATGAGCTACACTGAAGTTCTTCCTTATGTAACCTCTCTGCTGAGGGGCTGAGATTACTTAACTACGATATTATCAGTGATATTATCGATACTTTTATTATGAAGAATTATATCATTGTCAGTGCCAGTTATAAGACAGTGAAGAGCAAAACACTCATTCTCTGAGATCAGCTTGCTTTGTCACAAAGGATTCGCAAGCCAAAGAAGGAGAAGAAAGATCTGAGTATGGGAAGTTGCACCCTGTGTAGCTTCCCACCTCACATTTGTTGTCCCCTTTTCTACCTAAAAGTATTTTAAGAACTCATTAATTTTTCTGAAATAAAATTGCAGAATAATAACCAGGAGATCTCTCAGGAGCAGTCTGAGAAGAACAGGCATTTAGATGACATTAATTTTGCTCCGAAGGCAAAGGGTTCTCCATCTGCTCATATCTTTCATTATTTAGACCATGAAAAGCTATAAATATCTTTTCAGTAAATTCTTAATCTCCATGAGAATATTTACTACCCTGACTCTGCAAGTCAGAGCTGCCATCTAAAATTCCAATTATCACTGAATTCCTTATGAAGCTGTTTGCGTATTCTGAGTTTCCAACACATCCCTACTGATGTTTTATCTTGAAATGTGCATTAATTAGGTTTAGTCAACTTGGAAATGAACTGTGAGCTTACTGAAGCACTGCCAGCAGGCAGCATGATTCTGTGCAGTTTGATCTATTTAGATGTCTTAGACGTGTTGATTCATAACGACTGGAAGAGCTAACCATGCTAGAGCCTACAGTAGCAGTAAGAAATCACATTTCATATGTCATAGATTAATATGAAGGCGTCAGGGGATCTAAAACTCTCTGAAGTTGTTGATTAATGTTTTCTACACATCCAAAAGGAAAGAGGATTGTTTGGTTCCCATCAGGCCACAGAGGCATCAGTATCAGTTTGAACCCCAGCTCACCGATTAAAATCATTTCTGTACAAATTCTCAAGGAACTCTTTTTTCTGTCTGAAGGAATGGTGATTTCTAAAACATTAGGATACCACTTGTTACTTTAGATTGCCTTACATTCATCCACTGATTTGGGAAATGTCTTCTCCTAAATATTTCGTGATGTTTGTTAATAAGCTCATTGCACTTTTTATCTGTTATTTGTTGTGAGTGACAAATTTATGTCCCCTAAATTCAAGGGAAGTATATGATCTCTTTTGTGAGTTGGAAGGCTGTAGAAATAGTAAGCTCTGTGGAAGATTCATATCTGACAAGCATAACGGAAAAGATCAAACTTAAATTGTTCAGTACTTGCTAGATGTGTCTAAAATACCTAAGATCATTTCCAGTTACAATGGTAAAAATGTGTGTTTGCTGAGAAGTTTTCACTAAATTTCAAATAATTCCATTTTAAATAAAGCAGTCAGGTATATATATCTTATATCAGATATATATCATATATATATACATCTTATAAGAAGTATTCAGATCACACTTCGTAGTCGTATACCAAGCCTTTTTGTGGGCAGAATGCAAGTGTATGGCTTCACTGAGAACTTCGATTTGTCCTGGGAATGGGAACATCTAATTTAGCGTTGTACTGCTTCTGAAATGATTGCCTATAATCAGTTAAATCTGTTGAACAGATCTGGTGTTGACAGACTGCCAGATGAACGGTCTTAAGAAATGATGATACTACTGTGTCATGTATGGTGAAAAGCAAATCGAAGAATAAGGAAAAAAAATCAGTCAGCAAAAATGTAAGAGATATAATTCTGGCAAGGGTAATATCATGGATTATTAAATAAAGGAATGAAGTGAGAGTATCAGGCTCGTTCTTCAGGAAAGGGAAAATAGAATCCTCATCTAGAAATTTTGCCTAGTGCTAGGTCTCTGCAGGTGGGAAATGTATCTACTTGTAGTTAAGTGGGTTGCCTGAAGCACAGTTTTTTTCAGACTTACCTCTTTAAAACATCCATTTTATACCTCTCTCCATCTTCATTACATTATACACTCTTCTATTGCAGAATGCACCCCAACTTAATTGCCAGGCTGGCTGATTACTAAGAAAAGAATGGGCTCCACACGAGGGTATCTGATTGGATTAGTGAGTAGTGATCAAGGTGTGCAGTGTAACATTCAGGTGTCCTTCACCAGCCTTCTCTTAAGCATTGGCTGTAAGGGAAGGTGAATCAGACAGTTAATGTATATATTAGTTATCTTCTTCATTGTATTCTAGGGTTTACAGTTCCATATCTATCTCATTAACCTCCAACATCTGACGCCGGTTTGTGACAATTTCCTACCACCTTCTTTCCAAAGAAGAATAAAGAGAAAGGCAGATAACAACAAGGCACACACGCTATTGCTTAAACTGTCTTTGCCTTCTCTTACAGGCATGAAGCCATAAAAACTTTGGGTCTTTAAAAGAGAACTTCTGAAGTGTTTGTATTAAATTTCAGATTTCTTCTTTCTGTCACTATAACTAGTCTAAAAGTTGCAGGCCATTTTGGTACAAGTATGCTACTACTGTGGATGTTACTGCAGAAAAGCATAGGAGTATCTCAGCCAACCTAAAATTCTCAATGACCAATATCTGCTTAGGCATGAGAGCACAAGTTAAGCAAGGAACTATTCACTTCCTTTTCCAATACACAAACCAAATAGCGTTAGATTAAGCTATTAGGTGGTAAGAACAAAACTAAGGGAGACAATGCTTCAGAAAACGTAATATGAAGCTGTGGCACTCTGTGCTGCAGGATGTTGCAGATGCTAAAACTGCATATGGGATTGAAAATTGGAAATCCATATTTTATGGAAGAGAAGTCCATTGTGGATTCTTAAACACAAAAATAACAGTTCTGACATAGAAAGTTTCTAGGTTGCAAACTGATAGTTACTTGGTTGTTATTTAATGTTTTACTGCAAGCCTTCCTTGGCTTTTAACTTTTTTTCAGGCATCCACATTTGGCCACTCTTGGGGTAAGTGGAATAAGACAGTAAGCTGAATGGCTGCTTTGCCTAAGTATGACCATAAGCTGAAAAAAACCCAAACATCTGTTCTTCACAGGAATGATGCATGCAAGGGGGCATGAATCAGAGGCACTCAAGCTGTGGACTGCACTGAGACAGAAACCATCAGTTGACAATATCTTGGCAAGCAGGAAGCTGCTAAAGATGACAGTGCAGGTCTAAAAAAGAATGAGGGGCCATGGAGCACAGTCATGGGTTGACAGTCTCCAAAAAAGCCCAGAACAAAACCTGGAAGCTTAAAATCTCAAGACTAGCTAATGGGTAAGAGGGACTAGAATATCACAGAAATAATCCAGGACCTACAGTGAAATTAAGTAAATTTCATATGAAATTTACACTAATTTACTCAGTTAGGATCTGAGTCCTATCACTTGACTGGTGGGATTTTGACTAGTGAAATTGCAAATGAGTACTGAGAATGATATTTGAAAAAGACTATTTTTAGAAAACCTTGCAGTTGAAGTTACATGAATATTATATGCAGCATTACTCTCAAGAATAGGCAGCAAGTAGAACAATCAATGATTTACAGTGAAAGAGTCTTACTGCACTAATATACTCAGTCCCTGATGAGGTAAACGCTGTTCCTAGTAAGATGGTCAGGTTACTCTACAGAAGCTGTAGTGTCTACAGCTAATTAACAAGTGTACTGAATTAAAAAGGGGTTGGGATGCATGCCCCAAGCACTTCTAAACAAATGTTCAAGTTAGGCTGTAGGTCTCCTACACTTAGTATAGGACTTTTCCTTATTGTCCTGAGGGCAGCACCAGTCTGACTGTCTCTATCCACTCCTTGGGGCTGCACCTACACCCTTCCCACAGCCCAGCACTCTATTTCTGCCCCCCAGGTCCATCAGACCCTGTACTTGCAAAGCTGTAACAGGGATAGTCTCCAGCTCTCCATAGTCCCAACCTGCCTTTTTGAGTCTTTCAGTCGAAGACCATAATTAGCCCATTTTTTCCCCTATGTTAATGCTATCCAGGAAAACAGGATTACTGAGGAATGTGCAATAATAACGTTCAGAGCACATCTCCTGAGGTTGTGACTAGGATCTAATCACAAGCACAGTATTTTCTTTGTGATGAAAGAAAGCTCAAATTCTTTTCCCCTGCAAGATTACAGGTTGCTGTAATGTTCTGAAGCCAGTTCTAGGAGCCCCCAGCAAAATAAATGAGGGAAAGAATGTGTTTCAGATAGCACTTGCAATTGTTTTGATGCAGCTGATACATTAGGAATTCATTGGATAGCACCAATTCCTCACCTCTTAAAGCAGTTTAAGAAAACAAAGGCCCTTCTTCTGAATGGAAATGCCCACAGTTTTTACGCACAGCAAAAGTGTGCTCACACTGCTAAAGGTATTCACCCACATACTCCAGGCCAGTGAAGTATCACACAGCTAGTAAGAGGAACGTAACTTAGGAGTTCTCCCATCCATCTGGACTCATTCAACCAAATGAGCCAACTAGCTTCTCATACGGCCTTTGTGACAGGACACATAAGCTGAGCATTGGACAATTCAAGAGTCCACGGAGGCCTAAATCCATCTTGACGCTGTTGGTGAATGTTTGAGTTAGTGTGAGGTATCCAAACATTCACTGAGCATGAATAACCTGGAGAAAGAGCACATTAGTGACAATCTTAGGAGTCTTGATCAGTTCAGAAGTTTAGAAAAAGTACTCTTCCTGGTAGACAATGTAAATATTGCAGATACTACCAGCAGCTTTTTCTGGGCTGTGGCTGTCTCTTTGGAATTGGCTTTGCTCTGCTGCAGTTCAGATGCCTTATAGAGCAGAGAAAGAAACAGGGACAGATGTGATCATCTAAAGCTTTAATTAACAGAGCTTTTGAGCCAATGTCTAGTTAGATTGTGAGCCAGTGTCTAGTTAGATTTTTATTCTCCTGCCATGGCTTCAAAATTTGGCTTTGACAAAGCCAAATATGATTTTGGCAAGGAGTTTGAAATTTGCTTGTCTGTATTTAAGGACTTTAAAGAGAAGCAACTGGTGTCATTGCAATAAAATAATTATTAAATTATTTTTAATTCCCATTTTAAATTATTCTGAAATTATTTTACTGTTATTATTTATTCTAATTTTGAAACAAGTCAGAGAGAACTGGGTACTACAGTTCAAAATGAGAAAATTATATTGCACAGAAGAGAAGTGGACTTTTCTATGTGTTCTTAGCTAGTGACACTGGGAAAAAAAAAAGTTATTAAGGAATGTGTGTACTGGACATGAGAATTTTGATAACAATTCTTTCTATGAAGACTGCAAACAGAGGAGGGGAACAT
This sequence comes from Chrysolophus pictus, assembly GCA_037305975.1. Classification (NCBI taxonomy): domain Eukaryota; kingdom Metazoa; phylum Chordata; class Aves; order Galliformes; family Phasianidae; genus Chrysolophus; species Chrysolophus pictus. The sequence continues at coordinate 22,722,225 of CM074577.1, read as the reverse complement.
AAATGTAATTGAGAATGAGTGTGCACATTTGGGTGTATTCACGTGCTCCTGGATGCATGCACATATTGTCAAATTGAGGCAGACGCTGTAACTACAAACACTCAATGGGTCTTTTCTATGAGCAGGCGCAACCTTGGCAAGAGAAGGATGACTATCTGATGTGATCCTTCAAACACATGTCAGCATGTCAAGTCATACCCCACGTTGGTGACAGAAAAGAAGCAATGGAAAGTGTGAAAACAACAGGACATAGAGCAGCATACAAGGACCTCTGTATGGCACAGCAGTTGCTCTCTGCCTTTGGGGAAGCTACAGAGAAGCAATGGCACTCTACAAAAGGATAAGAATAGGTCAGAAAAATAAACCACATATATACTTACTGAGTCAGTGGCCTGTACAGAAGGTGATAATTTTTCAGGAAGGAGTTTAAGAATTTACCTGGAAGGCTGTAGGAAGAAAATCGTGTTTAGAGAAATTGAAAAAGCATGAGCTAGAAGATCACCTGTTGCCTAAAGGCTAGATTACAACAAAAAGCTCTCAAAATGTCCTGATGACTTTGGTGCCTAAAGCTATGTGTGATTGACCTTCTGTTTATTTCAAATAAATGTCAAAGTGCAATTGTTCCTGCAGGTAGGGCTTTGGGTTGTTATATAACAACAAATTCAAGAGCTAAAATGTAAATGGTTCAGGATCCTAGAAGCTTCTGAAATAATATATAGGGATTCAAATTATTGATAGTGTTAGCATGGCTTTATGTAGCGTACTATTTTATCCAGGCAGAAGTTTGTTCATCATTCATGCAATGTTATAATAAGCAACTACAGAAAAAAAAGTCTTTAGCCTCCAATGCCCATGACAGTACAGATATTGATAAGAGAAAACATAAGATGACAGTGCAACTTGGTCATTTTCCTTCACTTCTCATGCAGTACAAATCTAGAGGGCCACTATTTTTGGTTGAAGTTCCAGTCAATTTCAGTAGATTTGTGGAAATCGATACCATCTGATGACCTGACGTGTACTTGGTGAGTTACTATTACTATTATTATTATTATTATTATTATTATTATTATTATTCCAGTGGAATAACGCCTGGAAATGAAGCTTTATCTCATGAATGCAAATTTGGTCTTCATGAAGCATGAAATTCTGTAGATGTGATGATGTTCCTTAACATTTCCATTACTTGTTCTAAAACTACTAAAAAGCTATTGAAATATTTGCAGTTGGTGGGCGTGGGAAGAAGACATTTTTTGCTAGGTCCTCAAAATAAAGTGCATTGAGATTATTTTTGTTGCAGGAGAACAAGGCTAATTAGAACAATACAGTTTGCTGTGGGCAGTAAATTCACTGTTGCTACAAAATGATTAACAGTTTCACCATCTGTTACAGGTGTGATGATAATTGACAGATGTATTCATATAATTTGCAGGATCTCTCTTTTCAGTCTTGGTTATTGTTTAAGTTAGTAATTTTCTTCAAACAGTACAGATTTATGTTTGCCGACTAAACATACTATTTCTTTTCATACAGTCCTTTTCTATTATTTCCAACTGTGACCTAGAAGACTTTAAAATAACTCAAACATAAAACAAAATAGAGAAATGCATGTTCTCATTTTTTTTCCTTCCTTTTTGAATTCAGACTTTTGTCTTCAACAATTTGCTGCATTAATGTCTTAGACAGTTAAATAGTGTGATATGAAAAAAAAAAAAAAATCAACACTCTCTGTTTTGTTGGTTTTAAATATAGCACCTGGAAATGTCATTGGATGCCATCCAGTTTCTGAGGTACGAGAAAAAATGCTGAGAATTCTCTTAGATTGTAAAACCCACACAGATTATCTTCTCCTTTTTCTGTGGTTCAGAGACTATCAAAATTACAGGAAGCAAGGATTTTATGGGAGTTTAAATGAGAAATATAATGTAACTAAATGAAAAAAGCATCCCATTCTATTTGTTAACTGAACATATTTGCAAAAAAACACTGATCCCTAGAAACATGATGGATACATTTTTTGTCCTCTGATGCAGTTCTACAGTCAGGATGGAGTCAAAAGATTAAGACCACTGCTGGGCAATGAATGATAATGGTGACTTTAATATGCTTCTTAACAGTTATATGTCTCTAAGATGTGTCTTATTTAGATAGACTACTTTAAATGCATGGAAAGAACAAAGGAACATTCAGTGTACAATGAAAGAAGTTTGTGAGAAATATATTAAGAATAGTTCTAGTGCAGTAGTCACAGAATATATTCAAATATATTCATAAAGAAAGGAGGCTGATTGGCTCTCATGCTGTTTCCTCTTTGCAAGATTTTGGAGGAGTCCACGTTATTCATAAAACATGGGATTTTCCTGATGATACAGTGGAGATGACAGTACAACTGAGGATGGCAGTTAGTGAGCCTCAATGACTTTAAATGTGCTAAGCATCTATGTTGCAAAATGTTAATGGATTTCTTAGATATTTCTTGATTTTTCCTGTATTTTTCAAATTTGGCTAAGCTATGTCTTCACATCCTCTGAAGGTGCTTTCTCTGGTTTAATGGCCTTATTAATAGCCTGCAAAATATGTTGAATTCCCTAACAGCTCCTAGCACGAGCTTTATAAGCACAACTTAAAGAAGCCAAGTCTCTTGCACTAGTTAGAGACTATGGATGTTAAGTTACTTGTTCCCTGTGATGTTTTTTTTCCCAAAAGTTTGAGCTTGAAGTTGTACTAGACAACTAGTACTACACAAAGCTTGTCTTTCTGTGCTCTTTTGCCCTTCCTGCTTTTTGCCTGACATTTAGGTAATGATTAGTTCTTAAACAAAGAAAACAAAAGCCGAAAGTGAAAATACTTAAAAGCAAACTGTTCGGTAGAAATACTGGCTAGATTGGGAAGAGAAGTCTATTTCATTCCAGCCAGCATCTGCAACAAAGCACAGCGTTTCTGAGTCCTGTTTGTTTTCTGTCAGGAGTAATATAGGCTGCTCCACGAGGGCAAGAATTGGAGTTGTGGGTGCCCAGCTGCCAGGAAGGGCTGTGCCCTCCCTGACGGGGTGCAGTCCCACAGTAAAGAAAGAAAAAGAGCAGATCAGGTAAATAAAGTAAATAAAGTTAGATGTGGTCCAGACAGATGAGAAAGCCTGAAGTGAAAATGTCTCAGGCTCAACTAGGTAGTCAGTCTGTGGGTCAGGATCAGGCATCTAAATCAGTGGGGTACCTGGCCAAACACAAGCATGGCTATAACATATCCGTGATGTAGCCCTGGTGGAGACCAAGGACAAGAGTTACAGCTGACATCCACCCACCCCTGAGGGAAGCAGAGAGCCATCACTGGGGCCTCCCTTCCCACAAAGTTTTTTCTTCACAGCAGTTCTGGTAAGCTGACAGTGTAGCCAGCAAAACTCCTAGGAGTGGGGGGGGGTGAGAATGCACTTAGGGCTGTGCACACACAGTCAGCAAGCATATGAGTAAGTAAGTCATTGCTAAAACTTGTTTCCCTGTTTTCCCCTTAGAATTACAACAATAAAGTTGGTTCAAATGTGAAGCAATTGCCAGCTCTGGCTGTCTGATTGCCCAAAGATTCAATCTCATTTTTGCCACATGATTAAATGCAGTTTATGGTTTTAAATTTCATGAAACATCACAAAATTGACTTGAGTTTGTTTATATGATCTCACATTTAATCATGTGATGCCATAATTTTTGTTTTTAGGCTCTTCCTCACTCAATATGCAGTATAGATGACTGTATGGTAGGAGACTTTCCGCCAAGTAAAGACGCTTTATCTTTTCATTTTTATAAATGAAACACATGAAGAAAGAAGATTTGGATTGATATTTATAATGATTTATAATTTTGATATAGAATTTATCATATTTATGTATGAACTAGCTTCATTTATTGCTGCAAAAATGCAGTGTTGCTTTCACTGTACATGGAGGACATCCAGAGAATGAGAGGAGGGCTCACGGGAAGAGAAAGGTTATTGCTAGGGTAAAGAAGATGGATCCTGCGTAGGAGAATTCTCTCTGTCATGACAAGTTTAACTTACTCCTGTTAACTATAAGCCAGAGTTTCAAAGAAAGTGCTAAACATACCCAGCTGCTACTGAATCCATCAGAAGCTAAGACGTAGGCATGGAAATAGCTATAAGAATGCAAAGTACTCTCAAAAAAAACAGACACTACTCATATCTGTGTAGTGCTGCTATATATGCTTAGCTTGCCAGTCTCTAAATTGGGTTAAGCCTCGCTGTCTTTCAGACTCCAGTGTTCCCCCTCTTTGCTGGCAACAGAAACATGAAGATAAGTTCAGATATTGCAGTGAACATGACCACACAAAATTCCACAATAAAGCCAACAGTTATCAGTTTAGAGCATGCTCATCTCTTTTCTGCCCATATTATGAGGAATGAGTAGTTTTTTTCCAATCCCTGTGCAGCCTGATAATTTGTTGCCAATGGAGATCATGCCACAAATCAGCCAAAGAGCCTTCAGGTCTGTGTTAAATTCATGGAGAGAGCACCTGCTTCTGTCTTTTGACAAAACCAATTAGCTATTTTGTTGTATTCTAGTAGTTGCAGCAGCATTAGGCTTCCTCCATTCCCCTGGCTGGTCTTTTGTGTAACATACTTGCCATTCAGAACATGTTTCCATCTGCCCCCTGCTAATGAGCAAAAATCAGAGCATCCGCTGGCGCCTTCAAAAGAAGGCTTTCGATAAGGTTTACAACCATTACTGCCTGAATTCAGATGAACAGCTTGTGTATGTCTTATACTTTCAGGATCGATTTACTTTGAACTCAAGGTTTGACAACAGCAGTTTAGTTTGACTTTTTATGACCTTGCATGTGTTAAGCTGTAATGTCCTTGAGAACTCTTTGTTATTAAACCTGCTCAAGCTTCACCTTCATTTTTAGATTTCATGATGACAACAAATATTGGTAGGAAATCAAATGCATGTTGAGCATAGCTAATTTAATTGTGTCCTTTAATTCTTGCCTATTGCATGAAAACTGAATTTTCATCTGTTTGACATTACACACAACCTTAAATTAGGTCTAACCTAACTACCTATATTTTTCTTACAGTGTACAGCTGCAAATGAACACATCCAATGTTCATAAAGGATTTTTTGTTTATTTTATAGTATAGTTTGTCTCTTTAAAGTTTTCAGAAAATAATTTCTTTCTTTTTATGGGATTTTTGGTTTATTAATTATCCCTTGATTAGGCTGAGTTGTAAATTGGAAAATATTAAGTCCCTGAGGAACACAGAAGAGTAAGAAAGAAGACCCTTGTAATTACAGACCTGTTTGTCTCACTTCAGTGCCTGGTAAAATTATGAAGATTATTCTGGGATGTTACTGAAAAATACCTGAAAGACAATGCAATTATTGGGCACAGCCAGCAGGTGTTTGTGAGGAGAAAGTCCTGTTTAATGAACTTAATCTCCTTTTATGACAAGATTAGAGACCTAGTTGACCAAAAGAAGCCAGGTGATATAATCTTCTTGGTTCAAAACTTTCAATACTATTTCTCATTCTTCTGGACAAAATGTCCAGCATACAGCTAGAGAAATAAATAGTGCAGGGGGTGAACGGTTGGCTGATGGGTCGTGATAAAGGGTTATAGTAACTGAGGTTACATTAAGCTGGGAGCCATTCGCCTGTGGGATTCCATAGGGACCAGTTTTCTTAACTATCTTCATCAATGACTTGAATACAGGACTTGAATGTATATGAAGTAAGTTCGCAGACAGTGCTAAATTGGGAAGTATTGTTGACATCTTTTAGGATAGAGAGGCCTCACAGAGAGACCTTGACAAATTGGAGGGTTTGGCGATCACCAAAAACATGAGGTTTAACATGTGCAAAGTCACAAATTCTGCACATGGGGTGGGGCAAACCTAGACAAGGTTGGGGAAAGAGGCAGCTGGAGGACAATAAGCTGAAGAGCTTCCCCGAGAAAGAGATCTGGGTGTTCTAATTGATGGCAAGCTGAATGTGAGGCAGCAGCGTGCCCTGGCAGCCCAAAGAGCCAACCATACCCTGCGGTGCAGCAGGCCCAGCACTGCCAGCAGGGTAGAGGGAGCGGCTGTCCCCTCTGCAATGGGCTGTGCGGCCTCAGCTCCAGCACTGCGTGAGGGTTGGGTGCCACAGTACAGGAAGGACATCAAGCTCTAGAGAGTCCAAAGGAGGTCTGTGAGGATGGAGAAGGGCCAGGATGGAAAGATATGTGAGGAGCAACTGCGGCTCTTGGGTGTGCTCAGCACAGAGCAAAGGAGCTGAGGGGAGGCTTGATGGCGGCTGCAGCTCCTCACAGGGAGCAGACGGGCAGCACTGAGCTCTGCTCTGTGTGACAGCGACAGGGTCCGAGGGAACGGCATGGAGCTGTGTCAGGGGAGGGGAGCCGGGGGTGAGGGACAGGACCTACACCAGCGGGCAGTGGGCATGGAACGGGCTGCACAGAGCAGTGGGCATGGCCTTGAGTGCTGTGGAGAGCTTAAACAGTGCTCTCAGATACAGGGTTTGGATTTTGGGTGGTGCTGAGTGAAGGACTCAAGATCTTTGTGGGTTCCTGCCCACACAGGATACTCTGTGATTTTATCATCTTTCTGTTCATGCGCCATCCAAAAACAGGATTTAGAGGTAAAGTTCAACTTAAGGTGTATTATTAAAATTGAAATGATTGAATAAATCAAATCATGTTGCTTGCCCTTATCAGATGAGAATGCAAATGTTGTTGCTAAGGACTCCAAATTTAAAATTCTGTCCTCAGACAAAAATCTTGATTTTTAATAAACATTTTAAGAAGAGCACAGTACTTAGGAACCCTGTACAAAATTGTACATCAAAAGAAACTCATGTATTTACTGTTGCTAATGAAATATCAGAAGAGCAAGTGAATACAATATCATAAACAATGTCTGTAAAGTACTGTATCACCCTATACCTGCAGAAATTCTGTTGTAGCTTCTGAAACTAAGCTTGCTTGGCTTTGGGCAATCAGTTCTGGACTTGCCAGAGGTTCAGAGATTGCTTTTTTTATCAGGATTTAAAAGCCGTTACCATAACTTCATTCTTTTCTAGGTAAAACTGTCTCTAGTATTTATGGACATTACTGAGGCTCTGCAGTATTTGGCTTCACATTTGTGCTTGAATGTTAATATTTCCAAAGTTTGACTTCTGGTTTTTTATTTATTTTCCTGGGGCTTGTCCCCAGAGGTCAAATCCCTTCATACATGTTATTGAGAAACTGGAATCCTTTGAAGGTTACTCTGTTGAAGGCACTGAAAAACAGAAGTCTGGAGGTCAAAGCATGCTTATGGCAGAAAAGAAATGACAGTGTATTATTCGCAAGTTATGTAGGCAGTTTGTACAGTGTTTAAGAAGTGTTCTAATTTATTGACATTAATCAGTGTTTCATTCCTAACAGGGAGATTTTGCTTACTTTTCTCAAGTCTACATTTTATGAGGAAGAACAAGTGCTATTAAATAAGGACTGTCACCATGACTTTGGATCATATTATGATGTCTCTTGCTGATTCCCAGGTAATATCTTGTCATTTCTTGTGCTGTACAATTCCAAAGGCTGTTTCAACCTCTCACTTTATGGTAGGGATGAAAACAGACTCACGGACTGCATGCAGTATTAGGCCTTAACTTCTGCTCAGACTTTGGTGTATTTCATGACTTTTCCATTTCTTCCTGGATTATCGGCCTTTATAATCTGATAAATGTTCACCTGATAAATGTTTTTTTAAGGTCATTATTAATGTTTACAATTCTGATCTAATTGATGAAAATTTATATTATTTTCCTTGGTTTGCAAAATAAATCATGACCAGGCAACTAAATTATTCCTGTTAGATATATTAGTGATGTTAATATGCTTACTGAATATGAATATTCAGTGAAATGAATGCAACATTAAAAAAAAAGTATCAATTATTTGTTTGCTTAACTTTTGAGCAGAGATCAAGTTTGTTAACTTGCTCACTCACATTTCCCCTTCTTCTACACTAATCAAATGACATATGTTACTACTAGCTGTCAAAACACAAAACTTCCTAGAAAGAATTAAAATTCATTTAAAAAAATTTACATAATTAAAACCAAATGACCATAAATTAAGTTTGTTTTGAATTTCTTCAATGTGTTTTTCAAAGCTGAGGCTACAAAGCTAAGGTAGACATAAAATCTTGGATCAAAATGGTCTGACTTTAAACAGCTGTAAACAGCTGTAAATAGCCCAAGTTTAGGACCAGACCTATCCATGTGGTTTGATATTATTTGTTCTTAAAGTTGTATAGAATATATAGAATAATTATAAAGTTTTCAGTGTGTTCTGTTGAGCTGTGGGCTAGATGTGAGGTGCATCAAATGGAGAATGGAGGAGGGTGCGATTTCAATGCTGCTTGAGGGACCTTCAGTGCATTGCTGAAGGTCACTGTGCTGGGTTTGTTCATCTTCTAAATAGGAGCCAGCATATCATCTGGAAAAGTACACTGAGATTCTATATTAAAAACATTAACAAGAATTTATTGTTTGTTTGTTTATTTTCCTAGCCTTTTTTTTTTTTTTGTCACTATTTTCTTTATTCTGTGCTAAATTAACTCCTGAATGTTTCTTCTCCTCCCACCTCCTATATGTTGTGATTCAAAGGCTGAGAATTGTGAAAATCTTTCAATCTTGTCTTTACTAAAAGAGTTAGCAGAATAGGAACTTGACAGGAATGCAGACCTAACAGCAGAGTAACAAGGCTAATAGGGACAAGCAGCAGGAAGTGAATCAAGGAAGAAAGTCCCTGCTGATGTAAAAGCAGTAATGTGTGTTGATCTGTAGTGAACTCAGGCTCCTGGAATTGATCATAATGGTGTGTTGAACAGGAAAAGAGTGTTGCTGCTTGTGGTGTTAGTCACAGATCAGAAATGTTTACATCCTTTAGTACCACATGCTTATTTTTCAGCCTTTATACTTTCCACAGAACTTTCCAGGATATAAACATCCGGTTTTGTATGCATTTTCTATCTCATGTGGCCATAAAAGACCCAGTTACAAATTTGAGGAGTGATGTTTTACTAATTGTTCAGTCAGCACAGTGCAACTGAAACAGTGATTAAAGCATGTCTTAAGCTCTTAGTATCTACCCAGAGGTTAAACAACCTTACTATTTGCCAATGTGAAAATAGCTATTTCTCTGATGGGCATTTGAGCAAAAAAACCCTTTTATTAGGTCTGATCCCATAGCTCAAAACTGCCCCATTTATTCCCTGAATGACTTAAAATATTCCCTGATATCTCCAGTATCTGGTAAAGACGGAGTTAGCAAAAACAGTTCTTTTACATTACGGACAGTAGCATACTGTCAAACTAGAGAGGAAGAGTAAAATGGAACTGCCTTATTTGTTAGTTTCTAAAGATGCAATTTCACTTCTTTCTGTGGAGCTGTATCAATAGATACCTGTGAGGGATGCATGGTTTGCAGTCAGTGGAACGTGACTTGCAATCAGTGGCAGAAGTTATAAGGAATTCCCACTGAATTGCTTTTGTAGAAAATAATTTACTAAACCAGATCTCAGATGAGAAGTCTGCAGTCTTGCTGGAGAATTTTGATTTTGTTCAAAACTAAGTACCAGACCTTTGCCTGAAGGCTCAACTGTAATGGTGAATCTGGTCATAACATCAAGTAAGAGAAGTTAGTAGTTTGGGAAAGGAATGACTCTGTAGAATATTATCAGAAGCCCAAAGGATTTCTCTGGATAGAAGGTTATGCTCTCATTTTTGAAAGGGTGTACTTATGAGAAGGGAGCTTCTGCAGTCTATGCCAAAGTCTTTGAGATTAATAGGAATGTATGTATGTCTTAACTTTAAAAAGTTTTAGAGTTAGTTTAAGAGTATGTAAATGTTTCTGTTTTGATTGTACTTAAAACCTTTTAATGTAGTTTCGTTCAAACAAGTGAAAGAAATGGTGAAGACAATGTTAAGCAAAATAACATCAGTAACTGATTGAGGAAAGCCTCATTTTAGAGACACCATTGTAACAAACTGTCTCCAACTATTATTTTGGTTTACAATATTTTTAGTTACAGGAAGATTAAAAAAAAAAAGTGGCTTCCATTATCTCTTGCAATGACACAAAGGGAAGCATGGAGAGAGACTATTTTTTTAATTGCTGCAGGGAGTAACCTATCTTTTGATTCAGTAGTCAGGGTCAAACTAATGTTAAACAATTGGCATTAGCTAAGCAAATGCCTTTTCTGAGCTAGACTGTGAACTTTCACCACATGCTGGAAACACACTCCAGAGATGTATTCTGTCTCTTATGGCTCTGTGCTGTAATGATAGTTCTTCAGTGCTGAAACAACAAGCATGGAATAAATAAAGCATATTAATACCTAAAATAAATAAAATATTTATTTCTTTTCTTCAAGGAGTAAATAAGTTCACACTCACTATGGATTGTCCTATGAACAACTCATAGAACATAAACATGGGGGGGTTTACATCTTGGCTTTGTTTTTGCAGTTTCCTTGGTCTATCTACTAAGTCCTATCTGTTTTCATTGAAGACATTTTTCAAGGTAAAAGAAAGAGAGATTCTCCTGTGTTATCAGTAGGGAGATGTTGCAAGTAAGCATTCATGTACAGAATTGAGAACTGATTTTGTTTGATGATGTTTTATGTGTCATTAATTGGTGAGAAATATGAGAATAGAGATCAGCCAGTCCAGGGTTAGAGAGGAATTCTGGTTCTGGGACAGAAATGTTAAGGATTTTATGTGACATTCCTTAGTGTCTAGATTCGAAAATATTTAGAGGCAGAAAGTATAAGTAGTCCTTTAATCCCTCATTGAAATAAACTGAAAGAGAGTCCTAGGAATATATGACAACTCCCATAGGTGTGATTCCCTTGCCTTGAATGACCTAGATGGTTAATTTCTTTTTCAAAGTACTTGGGCAGTTAACAGTCCTAGTACTTGGACCACATTTTTCTAGATGTTTAGCTAAATATCTTGAGCTGTAGTTGAGTCACTTTGAAAGATACAGTGCTTTTATGCAAAGTGGGCTATGTTTATTAAAGGAAAGGCTAGGCTATCTAGAGAAACATGGGCCTCAACATGTTTATGGAATTGCTCACCAGGATAGGCTTAAATTGGTTGTGTCCCTAAAAAAGAAAGAAAGAAACATGGAAAATAGGGAATGTTGTTTCAACAGCTTGAAACAATTTAGACTCTCAGGTATGCCATGTTCATAGGCCTATCGAGTTTTTGGATGGAAACTCCAAAAAACAAATGTAGCAAAAATCTGTGTACTATGCAGAGCAACAAATCTGCTAGATTGCCATCTGATAATACTCTATATGATAGTATATAAATGTCTTAAGGCATTTTTAAAAAAATTATTTTTATGACAAGGTTGATAATGGTCATTTTGAGGAGTCAGGTGAGGGTGATGGCTTTATTAGGGAGATTGGTTTAAGAAAAATCAAATTATAGATGATAGGAACTAGTTAATTTAGTCCGACAAACAAAGGCAAAATGTTGACACTGGCTCAGACCTTTCGGGTATTTTGTTTCTATTTACATAGTCTGACTACAGTAGATATTGTCTCCAAGCAGAAGCCAGACTATACTGCGTAAACAGTGAGTTGCCAAATAGTTGATAATAGATAACTGACTGCTGCACACTTGCCTGACACATTCACTAGACTGTACCTTTGGAATGAAATTCTTGGTCTAGTGCTTTGGAGGTGTCTTGTTTACATTGAAAGGGTGATTGCACAGGTACACAATGACTTGGCTGGTGGTTTTAAGGGAAGCTTGGAACAATTTGGACATGAAATAATCAAATCAGGGAATTATCAATAACCTTTCACTTGGAAGTGCTATACTAGCCCTGCCTATGCTGAGGACTTTTCTATAGAAGTGAAATATATTGGTAGTCTTAAAGGCAAGTATTTTGTGCTGGTTTTTTTTGAGAGAAATACATCCCTGTAGTCCATAAAAAGGAAAGAAGAAATTCAGGAAGTTGATCAGTTTTCTATTTCACCTAGAATGAGGTTGATTCTTTTGATCTTGGGAGAGATATAACACCATTAAAAGCTGGGACAGTCATTTAACTGCTGTTTTTTACTACATTAGATACATAGAGTCATGTAATCATAGAACATCTCAAGTTTAAAGGACATACAAGGATTGTTGAGTCCAAAAATTCAGCAGAGCACAACCAACACAAAAGTGAGGTCAACCATTTAAAAGACACCAACATGTTTCATAATGCAGGTACATTTCTTGAAAAATTATTGCTTGGTTAAATTATGCTTTTCTACAATAGTAATTTCCATTAATTTTCTTCACCTATTGATTTAACCATCAAATGGAGAATAGAAACTGTAACTGGAAAATCAAAATAAACATCTATCAAAATTTGCATTAAGGTTTTGTAAATGATAGGTCAATAATAGACCCAGCATATTTTTAATAATGTGCCATTAGAGACTTCTAGAAATCCATGCATAATTTATAACAATGTATTGCTTATAACCACATATAGCATATATTGTCAATGTCTGTGACATGCTTGGGTCTGTTATTAAGAGTCTCTTAGCTATTCATGAACTATTTGTAAATGGGATGATAAATAATACATGCCCAAGCCTCTTCTTTATTCTCAGTGACATCATCTTCATCACCCTCAGACAATTACTCACTATTGTAACTGCTACTCCTTTTCTGTAAATAGATTCTAGACCCTTCCAGTACTGCATAGCTTGGTTTTAGCAGGAAGTTTGTTTAGAAACAGCTTGTACATTTCCTGCTATACTAAGATGGTCCTAGTCCTCAGATGAAGTGTTTCTGTGAAATCAAATTCTATCATCACTTTTCTTCTGCATTGTGGGATGGTGTGTAACTATAAATACCGTTTTAGTCACTGCTAAGTTGCTGGTAGAGTTCTTTCCAACATTGATAGAGATTTTGTGCATATCCACAAGAAGATATTTATCATCATCATTCTCCAAAAATCATGAGCTATTATCTTTCACTTAGCATTGAAATCATTCAATATAGACAATTTATACTATTTTCCTGCATTTTACTTATTTTTGACAGTCTTTGTGTAGTAAGGTTTTCTTCCTGACCTTGCCTTTCTTCCCTCTGTTATCCTTAATATAAACAACACCGTCCCCTCCATGTTCCTCTGCTGATTACCTCTTCTAGTTCTTATCCCCAGCTTGTACTTTCAGATTCCAGAAGCTGAAGAAATGCTGCTCCACCTCTCAAAACAAAAATAAAATAAAAGAGACCCTGCCTTGAAGCAGCTTCAGTGGTGAGACTGCACTGTGAAAATGAGAATGAGGGCTCACATTCAGTTTATACTGAAGTCCTTGTTGGGCAGCAGAAGTGACATTTAATCCGTCAAACTGGATTATCTTCCATCTGCTGGTGTACTGGTAAAAGGGTCAACAGATCGTTAGGAACATCCTGAGGAAGGTAATTTCTCAAAGGATCAATGTTAAATCCCAGACTATGAGCAATTTTTGTTTTTATTTTTTAATTTATTTTTATATTTTACTTGGGGTAGTTACAGCAAAACATTATAGATAAAGTATGAATAACCAGTCTGCTCACACTCATTTAAACTTTGATTTTAGTACTGCTCAAATTAAATTAGTTTCATTCCTAAATCCCATACAAAGATCTGTGCCATTCCCCAGTCTTTCAGAAGAACACAGTGCTCTATGTCGACAGGTAAAAATCATGGTGCACAGCTCAGGTGTTACTGCTTTGATCTGTTGCTCCGCTTCTTTGCCGTGCATTGCTGTTCCTAACGTGGATACAATAGAAAGAGATTTCTGTTCACAATTCTGATGTTCTGGTATAAAATTGTCATTTTGGATGAACCTGCTTTCACAGGTGGTTCAAGCAAAATTCCAGGGGTGACTTAAGTACAGACACAATCATTTTCAGCTGCATTTTGCCTTGGGCAATAGCACAGACAGCTGGAAATAACAGTGCTTAGCTGCCATCATTAGGTGCATGGTCTGCCCTTGGTCTAGTGAATGTCCTTGCAGCTTCAATTCTGTCTTAAAACCTCCTTCTTTCTTAGATATATAGAGGCCATGCATCCCCCTTTTAATTCCAGAATATGACCTTCGAAATCAAGGTTGTACATTCTGTTTTGAAGAACAATTAGGAGATGCAGTTGCAGGAGAGATTTTGCCTATTTTACTCATACCTGTGGAGAATAAGTCTCAGATTTCAGAGTTTGGAAATGTGAGACTACTGTTACATCAAATAAAGGCCTGGATTCTGTGATGCGGTTGTGGTATCCAGCTCATGAAGTCCGATGTATGGTCGAGGTAACAGAGAGGCATAGTAGTTGTGTGGGATACAGGTTTAGTTTATTTGTAGAGATTTACTTTTTCTGGCTTAAAAACATACAAGCAAATGTGTGAGCTAGCTGTTCCATTGAAGAACAACCAACTTCTATTTCTTGATATGTTTTTAAAATGGCACATGTTGCAGTCTTCGTTAATTTTCTCTGGAAAATAAGGAAGTTTATGTTGTAAGGGGGCTTGTAATGAAAGTTCTGGAGAGCAGAGATTTTAGCAGCAGTCACAAGAAGCACTGTTGCCTTGACTGGCCTTGGCTTTGAGAGTCTATGCCTTTGGGTCCCTCTTCACATACGTCAGAGAGGCTCTGAGGCTATTTCATGTTTCAGTGCATTTTCCCTAAAAAATCTGCTAAACATTTGCTGTCCATATTTCTTCTTCTTTTCTGCTCCCTCTCTTTATACTTAGGCTTTTAAGATGGATGTGAAAATTGTCAGAACAGAAACAGAAATAACATTTGTGTTAACTGTAAGAATTAGCTAAGGTGACTGATCCAGTACTCCTGCTTTATGCATCAGCTGAAGTTTGTTTACTATGTATCTCAGCCAAATGTGAGTGTATGAAATATGTACCAAGTAATGATTAGGAAACGTGTTGCAAAATGGAAACGTGCCTTTAAACAATTGAAAAGCAGATTTAGTTATTAACTGTTCATTTAAAATTGTAATTTATTGTGAATTATTATATTATTACCAGTAACAGGTGTACAAAAAATGGTTTTACTTAAACTAGATGGAATGATCTTCATTATCACATTTTATGTACACAGATCTACACTTTTTTATTTCAAATTCATTGCCTTTTGTGTGTTTTCAGAAGATGATGTGCTGTTTAAATGGTGGAATTCCTCTTAAAATCAGTGTGAGTTTTATGACTGACACAATGAATACATCTAAACTTTGTGAAATGTGTTGTATGAACAAATCGTTCTTTAAAAAATTCTTTTTTTAGCAAAAAACTCATCATAGAAAATTTTGAAATATGAAATGCACAAAGCCCTAAATACTTAATACTACTAGCATGTCCAAATAGCTAAAGGCTTATAGCAGGAGGGATGTTAACAGACATGTTTTACTTAGCCTTGCATTATTACTTAGGGTACATAGGGAAAAATGAGTTTTAAAATAGTTTAAATACAATTGTCATCCTATCTCTCATGATATACTCTTCAGTATCCATGAGTTCCATCCGTATACTATTATTAGACTTTTGTTATTAGCAGTCTTGGTTTTGGACAGATGGCAAAAAAGAAGCAACAGTGGGACCAAATATTCCTTGCAACTGAGTAATAGTTATATTGCAACAAGTTTAATATAAAATAGTTCACAAATGTCAGAATAGACAGCACTGTGAGAGTAGCAAATCAGGAAAAAGATAAGAACACCCATTATTCCCAACTGTTTCTAGATTTATTAGAAAATTAATGTGAGATATTGCTCTTCTGCTTCCCTTTCAGGAAGGCTTGTGCTGAACAGACTGTACTCTATCCTTGCTCTGGTGGGCACAGAATACCTTATGGCTTCTAACGTATGGTTGGATGGCCATTGTGATTTCTTTAGTAAAGCTGAATGATAGCAAAAATAAGTCATGAACAGAGGATAAAGTTCATGATTTTATTGGTGGGTGTGCCTTTGCAATACTTATTTAAAAATGGCATAGAGCAGAGCAAAAGTAGGTGCACTGTGCCTTATTCTGAGATATAGCTGGCCTGAACCAGATTGTGGCTCAGATGCTTGATGGTTTAGTTACTCCATTAGTTAGCAGAATTACTTAAAGATCTATTAAACCATTTTGTAGTGCTCTGATGTATGACTTCAGGATTAATATCTACAGTGACATTTCTTTAGTATTAAGTCAAATTGCCCAGCAGCAGTTCCATATTGCAAACTTCTGCTCCAGGGAAATCTCAAGGCAGTACTGGAGGAAACTCTGAATTACTTTGTAAATAGGCTTAGAGCTGATTGTTAGAATTTATCT
This sequence comes from Chrysolophus pictus, assembly GCA_037305975.1. NCBI lineage: Eukaryota > Metazoa > Chordata > Aves > Galliformes > Phasianidae > Chrysolophus > Chrysolophus pictus. Next base: position 22,705,860 of record CM074577.1, on the reverse strand, counting down.
TTTTTTTTGTGTGTGTGTGTAAACCAAATGTATTTCTAATTCAGAGAAGTCTAAATAATAAATAGTAAGAACAGATCACAGCTGAACCTTTCTAGTGGCTTCAGCCTCAGGAGACACCCTTCTGTGAGAGAAACAAAAACAAGGTGTTATTTACCCTGAAAGCTGACACAGCACTCTTTTTACTTCTAGGCTTAATGTGAGCATAAGCATTTGTGGTTTACTGAAATAAAATAGGTCAAGGATTAAAACATAATTAATTACACACATTTTCTATAGTGCATCCCAAAACCCTGTGGCTGGATGAATTCCGTTAGGTATAGACACCATTTTTCTGGCTTCAGACTTCAGTTTTGTCAGCAGAGAGTACATGCAGTTCCTCAGATCTCTGGATTGATAATGCACATCTGCCCTATCTTCACCTGCTCTGTCTATTGAGATGCATTTTCTTTATCTTTTTTGTGACAGATACATAATTGGCTTTACCTTATTATTGCTCTGAACTGAAAGCAAGTTTTGTACGTGTTACTGCACTTCCATAAAAAACAGCTAAACCAGCCTATAACAACACATTTATTGCAGTTGAATGCAAGAGGCTTGTAAGCATTTGAAGTTGAGATTGTTTCTCACGGACATTGTCCCAAAAGACGGAAGAGTTGCACAGTAGCATAAATATGCTCCCTTGCAATATCCTGCTTCTCAGTGTGTTTGCTGCACTGCAAGATTTCAGGGCACGGGAGGTACCTAAAAGCTCCCCCTCCAACTAAGTACCACCAACTGCATGAGCTTGCAGCCCAGGCTGTGCTCCACTAAGTGACTGATCAGGCTCTCGCCACTTTCACAAGGGCAGCACTTTAACCTCCTGCAAACACAGCCAGCCCAGTGCCAGTCAGCTCATCTACTATCCACTAAGTAGATCTGCTGAGGACTCTGTGCCAAGGGCAGAAACTGGGGAGCTGGCAGACAGCACCCCTCTCAGCCTAGTCTCAAGTCAGGAGGGTGCCCTGGGGAAATGAGGCTCATTACTGCCCAGCTCTGCCCAAGCACAGCTACTTGTCTCTCACACAGAGCAAAGGCATTCAGTCGTTTATTAACTGTTGTATGCATTATGCCAACATGTATACGTCTGTGCCTATATACGGCCTTCTGTTTATGCTTTGCAGTTACCCAGTCCTTGGGCCTCTTTGGTGCATACACAAGAACACATCTTTACTTGTGCTGCCTCGAGCTGTTGCTCAGCCTGGCATGTACAAAAGACTCCTTTCAGTGAATGGCTTCCAGGCCTTGCTGGTTTTTGCATAGTTAAATGAGTGCCATAAAATTATCCCCAGTGTTCTGCCCTCTCTACTCAGCGGAGACGATCAAAAACTGTTTCCAAAATATAACTTCTTGTCATCAATGTGTTGAATTTTTGGAACATTTCAACTGGCTCCACTACTGAGTTCTCATCTGTTGTAATTTCTCCTCCTGGGCAGGAGAAAACCAAAAAGCCAGTCTTTGGACTGGGAGCCAATGGATTAATTTTGTTTTCCAAGTGTCAAATGTTACAAGACAAAGAGATTTTGTAATAGTGCTGGACTTCTTATAGCCTTTACGAACAGCCTCACTTATTAAAATTATTATTTCCACAACTCATCTAGAGAATTAAAAGCTCTAGTTTGCTCTGTCTAAACAGAAACCTCACTGCTAGAGAAATGATCTTGTGAAACAGCTCCAAGCTCTTAGTTCCTATTTTTACCACTAAATTTGCCTGCAGCTGCCAGTTTGAATTACTTCCATCCTTTCTGTGCTTAGAACAACGAAGGGAGTAGAGAAAAGAGAAAAAAGAGAATCTGTAGAGATTTTGATTCTTTAAGAAGTAACAAGAGTTTTCATCTCTGAAAATTGGTAAGCAAAAGGACAGAACAATGGATATTTTCCTAATTTGTCCTTGTTAGTTCTTCCCTTTACCTCATGTAACCAAATAGCTCATAACCATTACACTATAATTTCATAGACTATCTAAGACAAAAATGCAGCTTAGTTTCCAGCAGCGATCTTATTTGACTCTTATGCATCGTTGAGTTTTGCAAGGTCAAAGAGTTTGCAATTTGGAAAAAAAACCTTTCCACATCCATATTTAAGAATTCAAAAGCAAAGCTTGGGTTTATAAATCTAACAGTTATGCTTTTAATGATTTGTGTGATGAATAAAAGGTACAGCATGAAAAGGCATGGAGCAAACACTGTAGTTTTGATTTATAGAGTCTGATGTGTGTTGACCTCACTCTGTCTACAAAGCAAGGGAGTGTGGGCTTGTCTCGTCATATCACTTATATTACAGTGATCAGCCTACTGTAATTTTTATCTGTTTTCTGAGAAATAGGCAGTCTGGTGTTTCTCATTTCTTATCCTCTGTGACCTAAAAGATTGTGTTGAAATAATTGAGTACTGATTGATAACTTGACGGTTAAATTTGAAAGAAAATGCATTTTACTATATATTATTCGTAGTAAAAAAAAAAAAAAAGAAAGAGAGAGAGAGAGAGAGAGAAAGGAAAATGCAGTGGAATTTCAGGAGTTTTGCAGCAACACTCTCTCAAGCTTCATCATGGCATTTATTAAATTTGATTCCTGCATTTTCTCAACTGTGCAACAGAAAGAGAACGGATTTAAGGTTCTTTCCCATGAATGCATTCACATTTAAGGATGTTCAATAACTGCTACTTTTTTCTCCAAATTCCACTCATGTGACTATGCTAAAAATAACTCTGCCTGTGATTTCTGGCTTTGTAGATTTTCTATATTTAGGGTAAGAGGATGAGGTAGGGGCTTGGAGTAAAACTGATTACTCAGTGAAGAGTGTCTCTCTCAGTAAATCTCATATAAAGAAATAGATACTAACTGACAGAATTAACTCGAATTAATACTGTTTTTTCACAACCTAATAACATGTTCTATATTCAGACAGACTGGGAAAAGTACATCTCTTCAGAATCCTTTGAACTTCTCATTAATTCTATTTTAAATATGTAAATTTAGATGAAAGGTGGAAATCAGAAACTGTTTACCGCATACATTTATCTTCTATTCCTTGGAGAATTAAGTAATGTTTAAAGCAAAAAGCAGATTCTCAGTCACCAAGGGAACAGGTTGACTTATACCAATAGTATGAATATGTTGAAGTGGAAAGTAACATCTTTTTCATGATGTTTAGGGTTGGGGATGTTGTTTAGTTGCTGGTAGTTTTACAAAATGAGGCAATGGAAAAAAAATGATGTTAATGAGCCTTTTAAAATCTGTGAAAAGAAGGGCTGTGTGGATGAGTGCCTGGGAACATTAATGCAAAAGGAACAAGACACAGCAGGCAATAGGGAAGAAAATAAAATATCACCTGGTGAGAAACAGATTTACCAACAAATAGCCAAGTGATTTCAGATAGGGAGAATTTTGCTTTCTTAAGTTCCTCTGAACTGACTGTCAGCCTGAAGCTTTACATTTTTGACATGGTTGAGTTCTTGCCACTAATTTAATAATAGCTGAGACCAGGCAGAAGCATGTCTGAGGACTAATTGCGAAGACAGTCTGCTGGACAAAATATATCTGCTCTCAGTGGATAGTCAGTGGAAGACTATTGATCTGAGTTGGGAAGAATTGTCTCCTCTTTTAGACTAAAGATTTTTTTGACCCCAGCTATTAGCTTTTCATAGGATACTGGGAAAAATGTAAATACTAAATCTCTTGCGCATGGCCAGTGTAATATAAAGGAGTCTTACTATGAATGAAAGCATAGACATGCATGTTTGTTTTACTAGTAAATTTTGTATTTTTATACTGATATACCCTCCTGGTGGATAATATCAATTTTCAAATAAAACTCCAGTGTGGATTTCTCTAGACATACACAACCAATGAATTTTGAATATTGTGAAAACTAAGGGAAGATGTGTATTTATATATATATGTATGTATGTATTGTACATACACACATAAAACGTAAAATACATTGTGTTGTGATTTCTCTATTATCAATATCTGTCAAAGCTTGTCTGTCACCTCTTCTGTTGCTTCAGAAGACAATTATTAGAGAAAGTAGCACAGCCTTGGAGTCAAATGGTCTTTATGATCATTCATTTGTGATGAAGGTCAGCTGAATATTGAATCATTTTTTTCTTTTTTTTGCATTTTGCTATTATATATGCTTGAAAAAGTGGACAGTAAATCTAGATTGTCTGCAGAACTGGAGGTCTGGGAATGACAGTTGTGCTTGAAATCCATTGGCATACCCACACTAGCTTTCGGATCCTCGGATATGTAGGCTAGCAGATGCTATTTTCATAAAGGAGAAACTGAACAAGGGGTAGCAATATGAGAGTTAAGAAAATAGAATCCTTGCAGCCTTCCCATGGGACACAGAGAGAGAAAGCTGCATCAAGAACACCCTGCTTTTCTATTCTTTTTATTTTTATCCTGGGTCATATTACTTTTCAACATAATTGTTAACATATTAGCCAGACCTTTCTGATCTCTTTTCTTTTCTTGGACTAACATTCCTGTCTTGTACAAAATTTAAGAGTAGTTCAGAGTGTGCCATATTTGAAGCTCTGCAAATGATTATAAAATTTCAGATGCTATCATTACATAAAACACCATCACTGAAAGTCATATGCCCAGGAGAAAACTGGTTTTAGATGCTAGTTTATACTGCTCAAAACCACTATGATATCATAGAATCATAGAATGCTTTGGGTTGGAAGAGACCTTAAAGATTACCCGGTTCCAACCTCTTGCCCATGGGCAGGACTGCAATCCACCAGATCAGGCTGCTCAGGGCCCATCCAACCTGGCCTCTAGAGATAGGGCTTACAGAGGTTCTCTGGGAAATCTCTTCCAATGCCTCATCACTGTCTGAGAAAAAATTTCAGCCTAACGTCTAATCTAAGTCTCATCAGAAATTTTTCTCCTGACTGAATAAGCCTAATTCTGTCATCCTTTCTTCATTGGAGAAGTGCTCCAGCCCTCTGATCATCTTCATGGCCCTCCTCTGGACTCACTCCAGTATCATAGAACTATTGCTCTGAAGAGCCAAAAATGCAAGACTCAGTAATGAATCTTACCTTTTTATTTTAACAGCTTCCCAGAGGATAAGATAAGGAGGAGTTATATTAAACTTACAGAAGATATTAAAGTCAAAGCAAACATAAGTGTGTGCAGAAGAATTAGGGAACCACACTGAAAAACAATAATAAATGTAATGCCTCATCTTGAGTTATATAGAGAAATTTAATACACGAATGTGTGAGTAGAATATTCAGATCCGTGCTGATAAATTTTTGGAAGGATATTTTTACTTGTGAGTCTGTCCATAACTAACTAGCAAAGATTAGGAGGTCCCCATCAGAGCAGGCAGATATCTGATACAAGACTCTCTTTTTTTACTTTTTTTTTCTTTCTTTCTTTTTTTTTTTTTTAATGTGTGTATCAACATATTACACATACATTTGTAGGATTCCTTCTCTTTCTTCTGAAGGATCTGATTGCTGGCAAGTCCCTGGACTATGCTCACCCGCTGACCTTCTACGGCAGTTCCTATGTTTATATTGTGTTTGAAACCACACACATGGATATAGATGTCCATGGTTAGATACCCAATGGGTAGAGAGTCTTGGATGCTTGGCCAGAAAGTTGGTGAGAATTTAGGTTAAACAGTTATCTAGTCCTTACCTCAGCCAATTCCAGCCTTTCTTCCCCACTCCATAGAAATATTTCTGGTGTTTTGTTGTTGTTGTTGTTGTTGTTGTTTCAAAGATAGTTTCTGTATTACTCACTTCTTTCTGTCTCAAAATGGGATTTAGTACTTTTTTTGTTTTGGTTTGGTTTTGTTTGTTTGGCCCTCAAAAGCATCCACAGCTCTTCCTTGAAGTAAGTAAGAGAAGAGTAAAAATATGTTAGGAACATGTCTTCATTCTGCTTCAGATTATTGAGGACAGAAGTGCAAACAGTCCTGCATTAACTGGGAGAGATGTGCAGTGTTACTCTGTCCTCGAGATTTCTCCTCTCCTTCCTGCCTAGCACGTCCATTAGCACTGCTAGCAGCTGTGAGTACACTCTTAAGTGATGCTCAAGAAAATGGGTTATGTCACTAAGCACCGTCCTCTCTGTGTTGTTTTTGTCTGGCTCCATTGTTAACTTTTTCATGTACGTGTTCCTGGTGGTGCTATTCTGACAGTGATCTGTGACACAAAAGCTGGGCATACCTCAGGATGCACATAATATCTTTGCAGGTGGCTGAACACACCAGGAAATCTTTCTGATCTACAAACTACCTGCTTAGTTTCCCTCTTTCTCCTCTCTAGCCTGACCATGGTGCCAGTGATGGACTATGAAGTCTTGAAGAAAAACTATCGTATTATCTGTCTTTTGTCAAAAGTAGACAATTGCATGTGATTTGTATGAATCATATTGTATTTTACATTAGATTACTTTCAAGAATTCCTAATCTAGTTCTTGTTGGCATTATCAATTTCTAAGTGGACTCGGAGGTTATAGAAAAATCCATTCTCGGAGATCGGGTATCTTCCATCTCTCCACTCTCATGGGCATATATGATGATATCATTCCATAGAAAGAAAAAGAAAGCATTATGTAGAAGTTACATGGTAGATGAAGTCTCCATAGGTTGGAGAATTCAGAATTCTGGAAACAGTGTGACTGATGATGGAGGTGAAGGGCAGAGAAAATTAAGTGGAAATAAATCAAAGCAGAGGTGAAGTGTGGAAGATGAAAGAAAGAAGCTCAGAGAAACCCATGAGATTAGAAATATGTTCTTGCCTGTCCTGTACAGTCTTTAATACAAAGGACTGTCTAGAATTAGCTCAGTGTGAGGGAGCACTATGAATTTGTAAATGAAGCTGAAAAAAGGATAAAATTCCAGTGCAACTAGCTGTTTGAAAAAGCCATTGACAATCATCCAGAGGGACCTGCTTGAGAGGAGAGCCCAACCTCCTGAAGTTCAACTAGGCCAAGTGCAAGGTCTCACAATACAGGTTGAGCAGAGAATGGCTTGAGAGCAGCCCTGAGGAGAGGGATTTGGGAGTGTTGATTGATGAAAGATTCAACATGAGCCAGCAGTGTCTGCTTGCAGCCCAGTAGGCCAACCACATCCTGGGATGCATTAAGAGAAGTGGGACCAGCAAGTAGAGGGAAGTGATTCTACCCCTCTACTCTGCTCTTGTGAGACCCCACCTAGAGTACTGAATGTTCCCAGCACAAGAAGAACATGGACCTGTTGGAGCAAGTTCAGAGCAGGGCCACGAAGACGGTGAGAGGGCTGAAGCACCTCCCCTATGAGGACAGGCTGAGAGAGCTGGGCCTTTACAGCCTGGAGAAGGGAAGGCTCTGAGGAGACATAGCAGCCTTCCAATACCTGAAGCGGCATACAGGAAAGCTGGGGAGGGACTTTTTATAAGGGCAGGTAGCAACAGGATGAGGAGAAATGGATTTAAACTGGAAGAGTGTAGATTTAGACTAGATATTAGGAAGAAATTCTTTACTGTGAGGATGGTGAGACACTGGAACAGGTTGCCCAGAGAGATTGTGGATGCCCCATCCCTGGAAGCACTCAAGGCCAGGCTGGATGGAGCTTTGAGCAACCTGGTCTAGAGGAAGGTGTCCCTGCCTATAACAGAGGGGTTGGAACTTAGATGATGTCTAAGATCCCTTTCAATCCAAACCACTCTATGATTCTGTGATTAATTCTATGATCTTACCCTCCACTCCACTTATCTGCAGTGTAAGACTAACCAAAACAGCAATTTTTTTAAATCCCCTGAAACGAATCAAGTCATATCAAAATCTTTAGAGTGTTTTGTCTTTAGAATACCACAGGCAAAAAGCCCGTGGGAGCAGAAAGGAAGAAAAAGTCTAGAAAATCCAAGCCCAAAGGAAATATTTGGCACAACATTTCTATTGAAATTACAACAGTAAGGGTAAAACTCACACAAACAAAACCCCGAATTGTCTGTACTCGTGTTTAATTACAAACTTCCTAAAACTCATGCTCAATTCACATTTCCTCAACTGAATGTAAAATCTTCTCTAATAAGAACAATAAATAAGATTTTGGTGGGGCAAAACCATGCTGTATCTTACATATGCAACAATTGAAACTTATCCCAAAGACTGTGTGACATTGGAACTGAGACTCCAGCAAAAGCTCTATTTATCTATTGAATACATGTTTCACTATAGCAATAGCTGGACATTCCCAGCAAGTGTAGGGACAAAAAATAATGCAGGATTTTTCTCCACAGATATCAAGTGAAAAAACAAAACAAAACAAAACCAAAAAACAAGAACAACAAAACCCAAACAGACATGAGGTGCAAAAAGATGTAAGTCTCCTTTTGAATTGATAAATCCTTCTGTCTTAATAGTCCCACTCTTTTGGGAGAAACATTGGGTAAATTGAATGGTCTGAACAAGGAACTGTGAACCTGAGGCTGCAAAGGCTTATTTCAAATCTGAATATTCAGGGAAATTAGGAAATTGTGCCGGAGGCACAGAAGAGGATCTTTTGTGATATAGATTTTCTACCTGAAACCTAGGGCGGTAAGAGAACAATATTAGTAGTTATATTAGTTCCCTATGACTCTGGGAGCTTGTGTCCTTCTTCATAGCAACTCCAGACCCTACCATTTCTTTTTTTTCAAATCTCAAGGACTTTTTAGCTTTAGGTCTGATGTCAGTTTTGTAATGATATTAATTTTTCTGAAACTTACCTCTGGGGAAAACCCCGTCTAATTCTGGTCTGCCTCACTTCCTCTTTCTTTCAGTGTTTATTCAGGCCTACTTCCTTACAGATATTTGAATACATAGACTACTAGCTAAGGGCCTAACTCTCATTGAAGTCGAAACCAGATTCTATTATTTTTTGGACTTCTGATATTTTTGAGTTTCTGTGGTTGACAGTCTTGGTTTCCTCTCCTTCTACTTTGTCCATTTAAATATCTACTGAGCTGAATATCCTGATGTCTGTCCCTGTCTTCAAGGCTTTACAAATATTTCATGAGCTGTGCTTTGGCAGAGCAAAAGAGCTCTTTTTAACAGATAAATCCACAGACCTTGAATTTAAGTGATCTATCCCACTTCAGAGTGGAGAGAGTGCATAATGTTTTAGTTCATGGTGCATACAGTTCTGACAAAATTTCCAAGACATATAATGTTCTAAAATGAATAGCTTTGACCATATTCCACATAACTCACGTTTTAAGCTAAAAACACAGTCATGAATTAGGATGGGAAATTAAAAATAGAATATACTGTACAAATTATTCTAAGTACTGAACACCTGAGCATTTAATTCTAGTCTTGCAAATGATATAATTGTTTTGTAAAACCTAGTAGTGATGAAAGTGATGAAAGCTGGTCAAAAATATATTAAGAGACAACAGTGGAGTTTAATTTTCTCTTTGTATTGAGGCTTATCCATTATTTTATAAGATTGGCTCACTGGACTACTTGCCAAACAGGCAATCTCCGCTTGTCATCTTGATGCTTTCTGCAGTAGATACTAGTAAAAAATGAGAATAGTCTATGCACACTTCTTTCTTTACCTTTTCTCTACTACGGACACAAATTTAAGCAATTTTTCTATCCACTGATCTCAGTACAAAAAACAAAGTCCTCTAATGCCAACAATACAGCCACAGTATGTAACCAATACAAACGTGTCTATCAGCTCATTCCATACCTGCAATTAACAGATTAAGTATTGTAACAGAAATACTAAGTCAGAGCTTGACCCAGTGATTGAGCACCTGGTGCAAAGGCAGAGCCAACTAAGGGGAGCTCAGCTGCATGCAATGTACCTGAGTGACCAGAAGGGGTGGAGCCAGGATACACCCCTTCCCAGACCTCATTTAAGGGTTGGCAGTGGAAGTAAGAGTCTTTAGCTGGAGATTCCTGTGTATCTGAAGTCTTCCAAGGGTTAGCAGATTTTTGTCTGTCTTGCGGTAGGTCTACCTGAAACTCATAGTTAGCTACATGGAAAATTGCTAATTGAAAAATGATTATTGCCTAAAATGTCTTAGAGCTATGTAGAAATGCCAGTCTTGAAAGTATTCTATTACTTTCAGTATCTGATGAACTGGAATAGTCCCATCAGTGGTTTGTTACTTTCTGGTTAGAGTGAGGAAAGACTCTCAAGTTATATTTCCCTCCCAAATTCTCCCTAGTAAATTTCTGAAATTTGTTCTTTCCTTTAGAGGTTGAGAAAATGATTATGTAGGTATATCTTAATTATTTTGCCTACTGAGATAAATAGTGGGAACTCTCGACCATAGCAGTAATGTTTTTAAGGGTCCTGCTGTGTGGTTGAAAAGCTTTTACACCCAAAAGTATAGGGTGTAAAAACCAACAATAGAGGTGATAAATGACATCTTCCGCCGTTTGCGTGTCTGTAGAAGACTTCCTCTTATTCATTTCATCAATCTAGAAGTGTAGACAGCAGTAAGGCTAAAATGAGGTTAGTTCTGAGATGGATTGAATCTGTCAGTGTGCACTAAACTTTGGCAGAGTTCCATAACAGCCTGGAAGTTGGTGAACTACAATGAAGAAGCGTTTTCATTGCTATGAACTAGACATGTAAGCATGCTGATGCCTAGGATCCAGAAGAAAACAGAGCCTTCAGGAGGTATCATACCTGCTTCCAGTAACAAATGATCTGTTACTTCTTAACTCTTCTCTTACACCAACCTGTCTTTGTCTTCTACTGGACTCCATGATAACTTTGAAGCTTGCATTAAGAATCTTTCAAAAGATTAACTCTCATACACAGTACAGAACTCGGCAGACAATAACTACAACCCTGCCAACTAAATAAATTTGTCCAGTGAATTTCATCACTGGTTTGCAATACTCATACAAATGTAATATATATGTAATACCCAACTGTAAGTATATTGTGATTCTGGTTGTCTAATGACTGTGCATTTGGATGAAAGCACACAAAGCACTCACACTGGAATGATCTCTACTGTGAAGTGGGCAATTTGTTTTGTTGAAAAGAGAATAGAATTGGATTTATTGTTTGCTAATTTGAAGCAGCTGCCACTTTATCATGTCACCTTATAATTCAGCATTGAAAGTTATATCCTGGCAGAATGCATCCAAGGGAAAATATTTTCTTCCAAGCTAAATATCTGATTTAAACTCAACTGTAGAAGGTCGGGATCAATAATGACATGACAAATAAACATGTTTTTGGCTGATCAGCAGGTATTCTAATTCATCAGCACTTTTAAGGATATTTACTGAGCTTTGTTTAAATCTGCTTTCATAGGAGCACTATTTTGTATCAATAAAGAAGCTTGGCACATAAAGCACAACTACAAGAAACTGCTATTAAAAGCAAATCTAATAAGATGCAATTTGAAAAATTTGTACAATCTACTGCAGAGTCCTGAAAGCATGACTTTTCTTAGTTTGTTTTCCTTTCAAAGAAATTTAGGAGTTTTAAATATATGTATAAATCTTAAGGCCCAGTCACCTCTGGACATCCTGCTTGTGCAGTATCTAGAAGAGGTCACTCATAACTAGACTTTAAATGTGGCACTGAAACACATACTACCAATAATATGCATAGTTTGAATATATTATTTAAAATCACAATTTAATGATGGCTGAGCTCTCTCTTGCCTCTGTCCTAAAATGAATTTTACTCTGCTTTCTCAGGTCCTACTTCCTGCTAGCTTTGTAGTAACACAGTTTTTTAAAAAAGGGTTTCTCTCTTAGGTAATTATAGTCTTTTTCAAGAGCTATGCTTTCAGCAATGTATCTGAATTAACAGAGTGCAACAAAATTCAAACCAGGTGTGGGAGGCTGCATCACCAGTCACTTCCCTGCTGTTGCTGCTTTCCACATCTGATCTTAATTTGATCCTTTTAGTCTGTAAAACTGTGCCGTAAAGTCACAGTTGGATATTTCATGAGAATCTCAGCATTTGCCTTTCCTTTCCAACACTAGAAAAATTAAAAAAGAAGACAAAAACAAGAGAAGAAAATTAACTCCATGACAGAAATTTTATAGTTTAGTTCTACAGACAGGCAAAGGATTAAAAAGAGGTTTTTTTTTTTAAATATGGTAGTACAAATTCACATACGCTTTATCCTTACTGTCTCTTTTTTGTTTGAATGTGGAGTTGGGAATCTTCAAAATATCTTTAATCTTCTGTCCCACTAACAGCAGTGCCACGCTTCTTGCTGATCAGGTCAATTGGCTGTAATGCACTAAATGCTGATGTTGACCTCATGAGAGCTCAGTGAATGCTTCTGTTTCGGTTTATTACCTGCAGATCCTGTTAGGAGAGATTACTGGATTGCACACATCCTCACAGTGAGGTCTAACTAAAAATATCCATAACCATTTTAAACAGTTGTTGAATCTTCCTGTGTTTAGTGATATAACTTAAATCATTCCGCAGATGATGCAAAATCTTTTTTTTTTCTTTCTGATCCAGTTGTAGGTGTCCCTGTTCATTGCAGGACATTTGGACTAGGTGACCTTCAAGGGTCCCTTTCAACTCAAATGATTTTGTGATTCTATGATTAATGTCTATTTAGAATCTTCTTTCCTGTAATTATTTTAGAGACTTGTCTGTGTTCCAGATTAAATTATCATTAAATGACTCTGCCCTTGGTAGTACTTCACCTATGTCTAAGAGATACATATTTATGAACATGTCTGAGTCTATTTTTTTAGTTTATTTAATTGTGCAGTGATATGTACAAAAAGTTCTAGTGAGAATAGTACCCTGGAAATTCTAACTTTGTGAAACTCCATGGCTGATATGAAGCTCAGCTACTACTGTTTCTGATAAACCATCAAGCTTTGCCTCACTGCATTCTAAGGGTGATATTTCTCTTCATGATTGTGTATTTGGGGAAAGTTTAAGTTTCCCTTTCACTTGCCATAAAATTACTGCCGACAGTTTCAGTTCTTAACATAAGCTGTTTTAGGAAAATGAGAACCTTAAAATAGCTCTAAAATGTTGCATTGGCAAGTTTTTAAAAAAAGCGAACTGAGTTCTGTGGTTGCTTTCAATATTTGGGCACTCTTCTATATACCAACATAGGTTGGGAATGTTGAGAAAATTCACAGACTGTTCTTTCAGCCCAACTGGCAGTACTGTGTTCCGGCAAGGAGGAGGGGCAGCTTGGCTCTTTTGATGGTGTGAAGTCGGGAAGCACACAGATTTAAAGCTTGTGGAGTTCCTATGTCCTGTAGTGTACATGTATTCCATGAACCAGACTTTCCGGATGTTGAACCTGTCTCCATGTTGTGCTGTGGTCCCAGTTGTTGAACCTCAGATGCGTTGAATCCTTTTGATCCTGAGAAGTGACTAAGCATTTTTCACACATGTGGCTTGTTTCTCAGCAGTTCCTTCTTTAACTGGAAAACTACTTCCTGACACTTTTTTTTTTTTTTTTTTTTTTTTGTGGCAAAAGATCTGTATAATGTCATTATACAGACTTTGTAACTAATACCACTGCCCTCATCTTTGTTGCATTTTTTATCTTCTTACTGGAAAATCCTGATTCAATTTTACACTTGAAGCAAGATACCTCTTCTGGCTTTTTTTTTTTTAATTTTTTTTTTTTTAATTTGAGCTTTGATCTAAACCTAAAGCTTTTGGTTACGTATTGGTTTCTGTTATCTGTCCATATACTTCCAGACAGGAAATGCCAGCTTGGGGCAATCCTTTTTTCTTCTTTATTTTGTATTTTGTATTTTGGCAGACATTCAGAATGAATAGATTTACTAGTAGTAGGGTTTTAACTAGGATGGTATGGCTTAGTAGGTTCTCTTTGATTGTTCCACTGTAATTTCTTAGCTAGTGTCAAGGTGTCAAGCTTCAGCTTCAAAATGAACTTCTAAAGCTATCCTGATGATTTAAGTGTAAACATAACATGCCATCCACAAAACTGAGGTGGGTCTTTAAAGCAAATTACAAAGATATGGAACTCTGTTTCTTTAGATGTTGAGAGAAGTAGAAAATATACAAAAGAAATAATTTGGGCTGACACGGCTAGATGACCAAATAATATTTTCTATTTCTGACTAGTGAAAACGTAAATATCTCCATATATGAGAGAAACCTAACACCATTAACCTGAACATAAACTCATGAACTGCGCAACAGAGTTGAGATTTTGCATATGGTTGAAGTGGGGGTGGTGGGTCTGTATTAAAACAGTACTTTGAGCTTATAAATCATATTTCACCCTAATATTTATACATAGCTTGCTTTTCCAAAAAGGTTTTCTGAAAAAAGGAGAAAAAAAGGAGGAAAAAAAAGCTTTACAGAAAAGGAATCCAGCTGTACATTCAAAAGAGTTGGCCATCTCATCAACTGGTTTAAATCAGGGTAATTCCATGGATTTGTAGCAGCTGGGAATCTGGCCTAGAGATTTGTCTAATCTCAGACCCAAGTGCTGATAGATAAGGAATTCCCATCAAAGAATTTGAAGCTCATGTTCTTTTTGTTTTAATTATGAAAGTTCTGCAAAAATAGGCTGGAGAAAGATCTAAAACATTCAGCTTTTCCTAATTATGTTTTCCTTTGTTGCAGCTACTTTTAAAGGAACTTCTGTGTTTATTTCCTATTTGATATCTAACACATACAATTACTTACTAAGCAGAACAGTAAAATGTGTGTATTTTCCCTCTGGGGACTTTGTGTCCAGAATTGGACACAAAGACAACTGTGTTGCAAAGAGCTTTTAATGTCATAAGTTCAGCTGGAGGATTTGGTTCATGCTCTTCTCACTCTGCTAGCCATCACTTACAAATCCCTATTTGATTTCTTATTCTGTTCTCTTTTCCTTCTTCCTGTAGACATGGTCTCACTGAACCGTGGAAATAATATATCTTCTATTGAATCAATTTCTTCTGCAATTTTTATAATAAACTTTTTAAATAGCTGTGAAATGGCAGTATTGTTTGTCATATTTCGGTGTAGAATGCTGGATTTGTCAATCAAGTGAGAGTTTATACGTGTTGTTGTACACAAATATACTACGTGCCAAGCAGCATTGTCTGTGTGTAGCAAAAATGAAAATCAAAAAGTAAAGTAAAAAGATCCAAACTATATTTTTCCCCTGAGGTGCTGAATTCTCACAGTGACAGGGATGTTACAAGTGTTTTGAATGAAGAAAACTTAAGTGAAAAAGACGTGCTGAATTACAATGATTTTGAAATGACAGGGAAATAGGGATTTCTTAGAAGCTTAGAAAAATATTTAGAGACATTTTGAAATAATTTTCAACCAATTGTGTATGTCTTCCCTCCTGGACATAGCTATTTATTAATATTGCAACTTATGTTTTACATGTGTACTCATTTGTATGTAAAAATATAGAAATATTGTTCCATAAAGTTACTTTCCTCAGGAAAAAAAAGATACTCTTATGGTAAGCTTAAATATTGTATCCAATGAAGATGGTTGAATTCTCACAGTTCTTTTCTTTTGGCTTGGATTTATAGTATAGAGATACGAATGTTTTATGACACCGAGTTAAGAATTGGGACAGCTGAAGAATCAACTCGTATCTGTTCTGCCACCCCCATTACAGCTGGAGGTCATAGCATTCTGAGTCTGCCTAAACTCATCTTTAAACCCTGAACTTATTAGAATTTAAACATGTGCTCGTGTGTCAAATCAAGCACTAGACAAGCCAGTGGAGTGGCTTACACTATGCAAAGGTAAACAGGTGTGTAAATATTCTCAGTATTGGGTTCCTTGTGAAGGAATGTCCTTTTCTTTTTTTTCATGGGGAAGGTGATAGAATGAGCACTGGTATGTTAATTTTCTAGTCATTCTTCTAAACAAGTTTCAATATATCTCTGGTACATGATATATCACTGAGAAATGTTTGGGTAATATATCTGGAAAAGGGCAGTATTGCTTATAGGAAAAGGGAAAGAAGGAGTGAATTGCCATAGGCACATGTGGAGGAACTGTTGACTGCATTTTCAGTACTTGAGAAGTTCTGGGCAGCTGATGTTTGAATAATTTTGAGAGCTTTGCTTGAGTATGTGTCAGCCTCTATGACACATTTTATCTTGGAGCAATGTCAGAGAAGGATGTCTTGAAAGAAAATTTAGCTGCTGTGATTAAACGAATCATACAGCTAACATAAAAGCAGGTACCATGAGACTTAGCACAGCACTGAAACATACAGTGAAAAGGAATACATAAAAAGGCAAGGAATTCTACTTCTAATCTACCACTAAGATTATGTTTGAAGAATGCTTATTTGTGACCCTCGCTGGCCTACTAAGATGATTAAAGGTGTTAGGAATATAATTGCAGATTATAAGTTATGGCTGTTGGTTGACTGAAGAAGTCAGGGATGTTCCACTTGTATGGGTACAAATCCTCTATAGGAGTAATTCTGCAAGCTTTCATGTGGAAACATTAAAGAATTAAGGCTCTTTTAATTTATTTTGTTAACGAAGGAATATTTTCTTCAATGTTTCTATTGCTGCTTCCACAAAACTTTTGGTGAGAAATCTAGAAATTAAATATTTGGCTGAAGCGTATCTTTGTTTTAACAAATCTTTTTATTTTATGGTTAGTAGTTTGTAAAGTTCCTTCGCAGCTTCTTTTCTGATTCCTTGTTTCTAGTGAAATCTTGCCCTCTTGCCCTCCACCTTCTCTCGCTGGGTGGAGTAAAATGCTTGTTCCCTCATTCTTACTGTAAAGGAATAGGTAGAAGAAAGTGCTCTTTTATATTCTTCCTTTTCTGTGACAGAATTACATTAATTCCTACACTCCTAGCATTGCAGCTTTGTATGTTCTTCCTTGATAAATCAGGACAATAAAAAATATCTTTAATTATGAACTTTATTTTAAAATATTTTCCAGTCTTAGGAATGAAGAAGTATATTAATCAGCTCATAATTACTTTTGAAAGCTTGTTGTCAAGTGAAAGGTCTATTAAATAAGAGAACTGCTCAGTAATACATCAGAAGTAATGTCATATGTACTGTCATCAAGGCGTTGATCACCAGATCGGCTTTTGTCCATTATTTTTTTTAACAAACAGACTGTGAGTGGCACCTCAATTTCTAGGAACCTTAATTTCTCAGCTACAAATATCTGAAATACTATTTGGAGTTTGACTAATATTGAGAATTAAAATCAGGACGCAGCGGAGCTGGCTAAACACAATATTAGGAAAGAGATACCTACTCAGAGAAAAGCAGAGTTGCCTGTTTTTCGAGTAGTTTCTAGGACCTTTCTGGTGGTGTCCAAGTCAAGAAAGGGTGATTCCCATGTTCAGCAAGTGTTGATGAATGTCAGTGGGTGCCTTTTTTTCCACATGAAGGAATTCAATTATATATCTTTGCTTCATATGTACTTCCACATCAAATGCCATTCTGTCAGACTGTCCCTCAGCTGCTGTCCATCACACAGCAACAAAATGTAACTGAATATTGATGGGAGGTTTCAGCTTCTTCTGCTGTGCCACCAACATAGCTCTGACAACGAGCTATTATAATAAAATAGAAGGCATTACTTTTGGAGCAGCCTTCGTCTAATACTGCACATAACTTTCTTTTGTCTCATCATCTCTCATTTGGGGTGATATTTAAAAGATTTTATTAAATATTAATGTGTAGTTATTCTTCCTTCTGTTTTATCAATCTTTTTTAAACTTTTTTTTTGTCTTACAAGTTTATCAGAACCCTACAGCTCAGTCAGTTTTCCTTCCTTTCTTTCTTCAAAAGAATGCTGGCTTGCATAAATCACTATATGTCCCCCAGCTCTGGGATATATTTGAAAATGCCATTGTCTTTTTTTTCTGTAGAAAAGTGACAGACATTGCTTTCTTGAAGATTTCTGGCTTTTTTTCTATTAAGGATTTCAGTCTAGTCTCCTGGCATCCCCTATGGGTGGTAAGTTTGCTGGAGAAAAAAAAAACAAAAAAAAAACCTGAAGATACATTCAATTTCCTCAAGAAGAGAATTTCATAAGGAGAACTTGCTCTTTGAAAAACTCAGATACGTGCCCCTAGACAAAAGCTTACATCATAGAGGAAAAAAGAGTCACGTTAACACCAGTTGCTATAACGACTCCCACTGTTTCACCAGAGATAACATTACTTTAAATATATCATGAATGTTACAGAAGTGTCATTAATCTCCATTGGAGAGAAAGATTTTCTATCACCAGGATAAGTATCTGACTGTTGTCCCCATTTTAACACCATTTAATGCAGATATAAGTAATTCTACTAAAACATTATATTTTACACTAGGTCTGTCTTAAGATGTACTGCATGACTAAAATTCCGTATCTCTTCATATAATTCTTTCTTAGAATGACCATTAAATTCTGAGGTTCTTAGAAGACACAGGTGTTAATGGGCATTTCCCTGAATAACAGCTCACAGATTTGTCATGTTAGGAATGTCAATTTAGGTAATCAGTATTATATATATGTTTGTGGAAGAAAAGCCCTATTGCTCAGAAATAGTGAAAGGCCAATCTTTTTTTGATGGCAATACTACCATCCATTTTAGCAGTTGCGAATCCACTATGCAAAAATGTAAAGACTTATTTCTTGTCTTAGGGAGTGGATAGATATTGGCTTAGTTTTTGAACAAGAATTATTCCTTCATATTGTTTTCATTAAAGGAATTAAACCATAGAAGACTATCAAATCCTTAATGTGGCTTCAACAGAGTGTTCAGAGAGTGGAGTATTAGGTGTGAAGGTCGTCCGTCAGGCAAATAGCAGACAATCTCCACAAGAAAATGGTAAGACAAATAAAAAAGAAAAGTTTTTTTTAAAAAAAGAGAGACTACATGAGTGTGCAAGATTATTTGTATTTGATTGGAAAGGAAGGTGAGCACTCAATCTTATGTTACCATAGAAGCATATTTGACAGAGTAAGTTTTTTTCCTTAAGTGTAGAGTACCAGTTTGCATCATTTAATTCAATTTTAAGAGCTCTAAACAACTTGAAAAGATTTTCAGCTTAACTAGATGTCATGGTTTTGTGATTTTTGGTTTTCTAGAATACTTTTTTTCTTCTACTTTACCTCTTAACTTGCGTGTATTGGAAAAATTAAAGATTATTTTTAAGAATATTTATTCCAAAAATGAAGTGTAAGCATTTAGGATTAAAAAAAAAAAAACAAAACCAAACCTAAAGCTATTTTTTAAAAACTATTTTTTTTTTAAAACTGAAGAATTTAAAGCCACAACTATTTGTTTCAGTTTTCAGAGACTTCTCTGAAAGACACTGTAGGCTGCTCCATAGGAGAAGATTGTCAGATTGATTATTTTTGATTTTGTGCCATATAGACATCAGAAAATGGCTTGGAGAGAACAGCAATGTGGTCACTGGCTTCTCTGAACAAATAAGATCCCTCCTATGGAGTTGTGCAGCAGACTACATTTCAGGCAAGACCTCCTACTATTCCCAGAGTGATAAAAATACATGGAAACCTCACTAGCTACTGAAAAGTCTTGTAGTAACTCTTGCCTTACTGTGCCAGTGCACTTAGAAGAGACAGTCTTGGCCTTTCACTGATGTGCAGCAAGTCCCTTCCACAGCCAGTTCTCTGTCTAAGAAAGATATCCAAGGTGGTTCATCTTTATGTGACTAGATGATCAGATTATTAGAGGACCATCAGAATAATTTATAATGCCAGTAGCCCAATCCTGAGCAAAGAAACTGGCAGAAAGCCGTGGCTGGATCTATTCTCTTGCTGCTGCTCTGAAAATGATACAGAGGTGTTAATATGAATAGAAATCAGGTATGTATCTCTTTTTCTCTTACAGTCTCTATCAGAAAGAAGCAGGTCTCCTTTATTATCTTTTTCCTGCTCATATAATAAATAGGAAGAATCTCATAAGGTGCCAGGAGTTGTCAGCCAGAAAAATTATTTTCAGTCCATTTATAATCTTAAAACCACACAACCAGAAATGATAGGATGTATTAATCTAAATCATTATCTTAGCCGCTGGTAGGTGCTTCTAAGCCACCTCCTCTGTTCAATAAGAATAAAGAATATATAAATACATACATCTTGAGACACATTCTTTACATATTTATCTGTGATTAACTTCTTTAAAAGACAATGAATCTAAAGTTTATGAGGAGCAGCAGTATTCAAAAGTAATTCGCCTAGCGCAGTGTGTAATGCTTTTGCTGACAGAGAAGTTTGTCAGTGACGCTCTTAACACTTTTGACAAAACTGCTGTCTCAGAGAGATTCTGTTTTATAAATCACCAGTTGCCTAATGGAAGTTATTACCTTTTATTTTTCTGTCAACTTTATCACAGCAGAACCAGCAGATTAGCAGAACTGACAAGCTCAGGGTCGGGCTCTAGATTCTCCTTTGTGTCTCTCTGTAGGCATAAACAGCTGCTTTGGTACATATGTGCAAGCACCTGGGAATTTATGGTAAGCCCAGAACCTTTTGACAACTTAATCTGCTTGCTATCATATCTGTGAATATTTTTGTCACGGTTTTATGATTTTTGGTTATTGGTATTCCACATCATAACATCATGTAATGCACTGGGATTTTGACTGTTGATGCTCAAGTTCTGGATGCCTGTCCAGAGGAGAAGAAGGACTACATCCCCCAGAGGGCTTTGCGGTCAGCAAGGAAATGTAACTTCCAGCAAGGTCACTTGATGCTCTCTTCTTCGTCTGCTCTTCTTTGCCTGCACTCCTTCATCTGCTCTTCTCCGTCTGCTTTTCTTCATCAGCTCAACTGGACTGCATTTCTCACCTCAGCGTTGTGGTGAGACCTATCCACCTTTTGGACGCACTCTCTCTCTCATTATATTTTGATTTATTAGCTTCAATTACATTATATCGCATTATCTTACATTCTGATACTATATTTAGTAAATTAGTTGGTTTCACCTCTGTTTTCACTGCCACTGTTTTCAATTATTTTGGGGTCCCCTGTTTCCCTTTTCCAGAGGCAAGGATCCGCAGATCCCTCCGCCCTGCTACTCATGAAACCGGGCTGAACCAGCCCGTAAACCATTGACAATTTTACAGGTTGCAATGAGCTTATTAGGAAAATATGTAAGGGAGATAGGTTCTGTTTTGTACATAGCATCCAAAACCAGAAGCTCATAACAAGGATGTTCATTTCTTAGATATGTCCTGAGCAAGTTCTTCTGTTTTGGAGAGGAAATAGCTTGTTAAAACACAGATTGTAAAAGGCAATGATTTCACTAGATTTTCATATAGAAATGGTCATTAGTGGATCATGCCAGATGTATCAAGAATTTATCTTGTAAAATAGCAGATGATGAGCCTAGATTAATTTTTCTTTCCCAGGCACTTGGACATTTGTTGTGCCATGCGAGTTAAAGCAAACACCACTGCTGGGAGAAAAGATAGTTGAACCACCAGGGCACTAGCCTGCTTTTGATCTTACTGATATTTGTACTTGTGACCTTGATTAAACTATTTCTTTCCATTCTGACTTCAACTCATAAGCTATAATTTAGTTTATAGACAGTATTTTTTTATGCCAAATCTGAAGTTTTTACAATGATCTCTTGTAGCTTCATGATGTCACATAATTATATTGGCAGTAGCTGAGACGCACCAGTTATTAGACTGCTCAAGGAAGAAGGAAAAATGTTCCCCTGCAACATATATCATATTCTTGAGATTCTTTCAGAATTCCAGTTAATTTTTGCTATAATCAGATTAACAAGTGTAATAGCTCTCCTTTTAAGTATTATTTAATTTTAAACTATGATCAACCAAGTGGTTTTTCTTAGTTCTCTTCTGTCTGTAGACTTACAAGGCTGTGTCTAAAGCTTTTATGATGAAATTCCTTGCTTGGTAACACCACATTAAATCTAGTGCAATTGTACTACATTACAACCAAAATGAGAATATACATTCTAGTATGCAAGAATTATGAAGTTTAATGAATGTAGATTTTTTTTCCCATGAGAGATCACTTTCTAAAGCAATGATATTAGTTCAAAAAATCATTTGAGATGAAGCAATAGTCTAGTGGACAATAGCAGCTTCACTGTAATTCATACACTCTGAGACACTGCAATTCACGTACAGCTTCTGAAGGACAATATGCCATTCTCTTTTAGCAAAGAGTAGTAATTTCTTTGCTCAGAGTTTATTATGTGCAAATGAGAAGTCTGTTTGGAAGCATATATTGCATCTAAACTGAGATATCTGTGGACACCTGTTAAAATCAGAAATGTTATATGTATAATTGCATTGTGCCATATCACCCTTCCTACCACCCCTCAGTACAGTTATTTTTGTAATGTTCCAGCTTTAGACTGCTCTCTTCATTAGTGCTGTTGTTTGAAGAATTATGAGAAGTTAGCAGTGGCTTTAGCTAGTTAATAAATCAAAGTAATCTTGGATTAAAATTCTACCTTAATGTCCTGTGCTGTGCTGCTGTTAAGTGTTGCAGTGTTTCATTTAAAAGGAACTGACTGCTTAATGTGTGTTCTCCTATCAGAAGCCTTCATCTCCTTCTTGTTGACAACCCATGTTTGTATTTGTATGTGAAATATAATTTTAGTTTTTGGCAAAATCAAAGAAGCATCACTAGTTCATTCTCTTTAAGGTGTATACAGTGTTCTAGCAATTATTTATGTATTTTCCCCTCTGTGTGGCTGCCTCAAATAATTTGCAGCTGTTACCTGAACACTGTAAAAATGTTTCTCTTTTTCAGGCATCTTGTTCTCATGTCACTGTGACGAAAAGACAATATTTCTTATCTGGTTTTACCTAACATACCTCTGTTTGTACTTGTAGGCTTCTACCAGAGGTCTCTTGAACTTAAGTAAGACTGTATGGAGTATAATAACAAATATATGAAGAGCTTTAGAAATATTTCAGGTGGTATTTTCTTCAAACAGATTTCTTTATTTTGAAAGAATTTAAAGTAGCTTTAGAAGATTCCTGTGGTTCTCTGTGTTACTCTGCACGTTAAAGCTTTTTCCTCTCCATGGTCTCTGTGGCTTTATCTAGAAGGAGTTGAGTGAGTAAGTATTCAGCTTCAGGTTGAAGTATATTATTTGCATGTATTGTGTTCAGGTGGGCACAGCTCTCTCTTCCTGAGTTGTTTGCCCAGCCATACACCAAAACAATTCAGTAAAACAATAGGCAAATTATGTTTATGTGATCCTGTGTTAAGTACAAGCAAGAGTGTCTAGATTATCCAGAAGAATGTACTAAAAGTAACAAACTGTGAGTTGCGTTTTCCATGGAAACTAGTTGTCAATATTCTCTTTGAAATTTCTGGGTATTTTTTAGTCTCGGATGGTTGACTGTGATCCAGCTCTCTCTGAGGGAGGGAAGTCATTCTGAAAGAAAAGTCTGTCCCTCCAAAGACTGGATGAATTACCTTCCATTGTCAAGGGATGAAGTGAGACAGAGAGGTCTTAGGAGTGCTGATGAGGAGCTTAAGCCAGGCCTGTAATATTTATGCAGTTAGCAGTATAAGAAATGAGCTCTTACACCCATGTGCAAGAATATTATAATACTGGTTGAATAAGATTTTTCTATTCCTTGTTCCACTGTAACTTTCAATATACTGTGTGAGGACTTTCCATCTGCCAAAGGTCAGTGAACTCGTTTTGGTAAGGAATGTTAATCAGCCAGAGGTAGAAAATGATGAAAATCTTTTTTTTAGGATGCACAGTAATATTAGATGTGAATTGTGAAGAGATCTATGCTACTGGAGCAGAGGCAGTGACAATAAATGTGTCTGTCTGACATTTGCATGTTCCAGAAATTCATAATTACCACAAAATAAAGTAATCTGAGATTTTTTTCTTCCCAGAGAAAAAAAGAAAATCGAAGATCAGGCCTGGCTTCTGTTAAAGTAACCAAAAAAATGTAATTTTTTTGTTAGAGGAAAGGAAATTTTAGATTGAAATAATGTAAGCAATTGTTGTGCCTTCAAAAATCTAATCTGCATTGCTGTTCACCTAAAAGTGGAAATAAGCATGTGACTAAAGCTGTTCATGGGATAGATAAGCATCACATGATTTTACTTCTGCTTCTATATTAGACTTTTAGGCACTAAATTACTGTTTCCTGGTGTATTTTTAGGAAATTGCAGCTTTTGGATAGTTCCTCACAGAGCTAGATCCTTTTTTACAACGTGAAAAGTTCACTCTGTTTCTTCAGTAAAAGGAATTAGATTTTATTATCATGAACTTTGAAATCTATGAATTGTGAGTTTTAAAAATCTTTTTTGTTTTAGAGACTAACAACTGAGAGCTGATTACATTTTCTTTTTGTCACAGTTTCTGGCGAAGGGAATATTTCCTAAAATATATAAAAATATCATGAAAATGATACTACAAGGAAGTCTAATAGCAGTGTGCTGTTTCTTTCAGCAGGAAGATACTTTTCAACTGGAAACTTGAGAGAATACTAAGAACAGAAAACTTCTCTTCCTTTCTCTCTTACTGAAACTTTTGCATTCCTAAAACAAATCCTACAGGTAATATTCAGGGGGAGAAATACAAGAGACCCATTGACAGAAGAAAAGCTGTAAGAACAGTTATCGCATACTGCTCTGTCTAAACTGTAATTCAAACTAAATAGCTCAGGTATTTTCATCATCTCCTTGTAGGCACCTCTCCAGAGGATAAGGCAGGGCTGAATAAAGACAGTCTATGTGGTCCTGGGAATAGCATGGCTGTGCCAACATTGCTTCAAGCTTTGCAATTGGCTTGTATTTTGGCACTAGTCTTGCTGTGTAGTAAAGACTTGACACTGTATTCTGTCTATGCCTACTGTGGGCCGTGCACAGCCATTGGCATAATACTCTGGCTGATATTCTCATCACTGTTAGCCAGTCTTCTGCCTTTTGAGTGGAGTAAGAAGAGGAAGCACAATCACAGCTTCCTATCTTACATCTTGCATGTAGCAATCATCATGCTGTTCACTCCAAGTGAGACCAGGTATGATCAGTCTGCATCAAGATGAGGTAATGTGAAGAAGGCTTACTTCTTTCTTGACTATTACATTTTTCTCTTCACTGTCTTGCTACTTGAAATTTCAGAATATTTAGATGGTCTTTTTTTCCTGGAAAGTAATCTTGGTCTTTTAGACTTTGCTTCTCTTCCCTTGTTGCTTCTCTCCTTGAAGCGAGAGAGAATATTTCTAATAGCAGTCAGTGCTGGAGAAGGAAACAAAGCAGATATGAAAACCAAGTCTGAGAATGAAGACAAAAAGAAGTCTTTCGAGGTCTCACTCTGACCTCAGAAAATACTGGAGTCACACTATTCCTTTTTTAAATTTGTCTTGATATAATTTTCTCATCTTCTTCCCTTTTTCCAATCCGTATAAACTAAAAAAGTAGATGTGAAATCATGGAATTGCATATTATATTTAAAGCAATGCAGATCTAAGTCTGCCTAAAAGCTTTTGGCAGGTACAGGAGGCTCATAGAAGCTGAAGCTGTCAGTATAAAGCCTTCTTGTCAAGGCTAGAGGTATGTTGCCAAGAACTGTTGAGTGAATAATGTTGGTGTTGGATAGAAAGAAAAGATCCATTTAAAACTTTATTCTTCTGACTACTTTTGTTTTGTATTCAAGGGTGCTTTTAGTGTGCTGAGGCCTCTGGGTCCTTAAATCCAACTGGTACTCAAGGATGCTATAGTCATGATTTCGGTATACAGTAGAAAGAAGTGCCTATGCAGAGAGTGCCCCTGTTGGCAGGCGTGTATGGGAATGAACAAGCTCTGCCTTCCCTGCTCCTGCCAACTCTAGTTTGGAAAGCATGTCAGGCCTTGCTTTTATTACTTGGGCTTATAAGAATGCACGTCTTTGTACGTTCCTGCAGCTTTCTACCTTTAGAGACATATTTATTATCTATGCCTGTATATGTGTGTGAAGATCATTTTGTCTGAATTTTCTTATTCCCTGCATACTCTTTTCACCGTGGTGTTGTACTCTTGTGAAATGCCTGGCCTTATGAGAGTCATTATGATATAAGGGGAGATCTATTCAGTATTACAGATATTGAGATGCAGGAGAGACTATTGATTTCTCTCTTCTGCATCATAAATTCAGGATGCTGTTGGAACTCAGACCTCAGGTTCTTCCTAACTCTAGACTTCTTTGAGTTCTTGTTGTTTTATAATATGATTAATAAACTCTTCTATAAAGAAGTGTAACATTTTTTTATAAAAGTAACATGTTCTTCCAGCACCAACAGTCATGAGCAGAATCTAGTTTGAGGTTACAATCATTTATGATTGCTCCCACTTTTTACTCGTTGTTACTTCCAAGTAATTTAACTGTTCAATTTTGGCTCTAATTGTTATCACTAGTACTGTGGTGCAGTGTTTTACAGGTTGCTTACAGTCATCTATCACATCTTCTGAAACACTCAGGATGTGGTTTTAGGCTGTGGTAAAGTTTAGCAACTTTAGAGCAATTGCCAATTTTAGAAGATAGGAGATATTTTCCTTTAGATAAAGTATAAATTAATAAATACATACGCAGAGTTGTGATATTTTAAATTATTTTTACTAATACCAGGTATTTATAAATGTGGAACCTTCTGAAGGACATTATGCAATTTACAGAATGTCAGAGTTCCACCTAAAGTCAGGAGTGTAGTGTTTTCTCTCAGCACGCCCCAAGTATCTTTCTAGTTAAGAAGGAACAATAACCTAGCCTTCCTTAATTAAGCTCTTTGAATTATTAGGTGTGTTCTTTTCTGCCTTCTGACCAGAATCAGGAACGTAGATGAAATTAAAGCTAACTGGTTATTTTTTCAAGCCAGAAGTATAAATTTACAATAAACTCACAAATTTACAATTGTGTCTACAGTGTATCTAGGTGTAATATGTTTCAGGAAAGAAAAGCTAAACACTGGATAACCCATCTAGAATAAAAAGGCAATAGGCCTGATTTTTTTTCCCCTAGTTTCATTTTTAGTATCTTCATGTTCAGTGCATAGGAGAGTATGCATAACACTCAAGAAACACACTGAGGACCAAAATAAGAAATTGCTTTAGAAATAGCCTGAGTAATGCAGCTTGAATTGTGATGTGGATTCTGAATGTGAGGTTTGATCAAAACAAAGAAGTAACAGATCAAATGTGAAGACTCTTGCTATTCTTCTCTTCAGATTTGTATTTGCTTAAATTCTTACATTCCTTTTCCCTTAACATTTCTTCCTACCTTTACTTAAGTCTCAAATTCTTGTTTTTCCCAGGGAATTTTTAGCCCACTTGTGTCTGCTTGGATTAAACAAACTCTCTGCTACTTTGAAACTTCTGAGTACTGCTGGGCTTTCACCACTATGAGAAAAAAAATCCAGCCTGCTGACTGTAAAAATGACATTGAAAGGGAGTCAACACCTGTTCAGGATTCTAGAGAGAAAAGGGAGCTTCTATGGTGTTTAAGTTAGCAACTTTTGAAGTGTGGCTGTTTTTTTTTTTAAACTGAAACCTAAGATCTGTCTGGCTCATCCCCTGCTGACTCTCCTATTCTACTTCTCAAACTCATATTCTGTCTTGCAAGGATAGATAACATATCTGTGAAGCCAGGTGCTTCCTTAGGAGAATGGCTGCTACTTAATAAAATTATCTTCTCCTACATTTCTTATGTCATGTTGACCTACAAAATAAAAATGGCAAATGGCCATGTTACAGATTGTGCTGGATACTTGCAACTCTGCCAAGATCACTGCTGTAGAATATTCATTCATCAGTGCATGAGGTCCAATAATTTCGATTTATTTCTTTGAAGTGCCAACTTACTAAACTAGTCATAAATGTTTTCTGTAAATACTGGTGTATTTACACATCCACATAAAATGTGTTGTTTGAATGTGGTAGACCAAAAAAAACCCTAAACTTACAGATTCACAGTGAACCACTCCTTCAGGAAACTTTATAGATGGCCAGCTGTATTCACAGAATTTTTACTGCAAAAACCTTGATAATTCAAATTGCTGTAATTGCCACTGGAAATTTTATCACCAGAAACAGTTCTAAAACAGAATTTGGTGTGGAAGCATTTTTCTTAACTCCCTTACTTTTTAGTGGTCACTGCTTTAAAATGTTAAAATGATTGCTTTTGACTTAACTAAAGGAAGACTTTTTTTAAAGAAAAACAATTCTGTTTGAACAAAAGAAAATAAGCTGTTGTTCAGTATTGAGTTTAAAGGATATAGATATTTTCTTAGATCATTTTAATCTGAAAATATCTCAGAAGAGGTTTAAGATTCATACCACCTTAGGTAATATGCTGAATATATATGTGGTAGATATACTTTTCACCATCTTTTTCAGTTTCACAGCTGTTTTTTGTTTTGCATCATTTCAGGCCTTGGCTTACTCTAGCTGTAATCCACTTTGAACGCTTTCTCTGCCTGAGAAATAACCTTCTATTCCCTTGAAGTAAAGAATTTTTTTCCCTCTGGCCTTTAAACTTGAGGTCCTGGCACTTTGTCTATTTATTTCATCTATGCTTTCTATTCAGAACGAAATGATTTTTTTTTCCTTTCATAAAATGCTGGAGCCATTTCTGCCAAATTACATTAAAGATGGAGAATCCAGTGGGTAAGGAAGTTCAGGTTACACGTGTTTTTGTCTTGTGAAACTTAAGACCATCTCAACTCATGGTGGTTCCCCAGTCCCTTTTAAAAATGGAATGTTAAATATTTTTCTTTCAGGAGGGAAAAAAAAAAAAGCCTGACAGAAAATCACTTACCTCAGTTAGCCAAATAGCTGCTGTAAAAGTCAAGCAGATACTTGTGGACTGCAATGTACTGTCTTGTTAAGTGTTTCTCTGCTTTGGTACTTTCAGCCTGTAATCTGCAAAATTTGTATTTTGTTTCTTTTCTATTTCTCATGGGAAGAAAAAAAAAGTCTGTTTTTAAATTACTCTTCTCATAGCTGTAGAGAGAAATCAATCGTCTCAGTTTGTGTGAATATCCAAATATTGCTCTACTGAGCAATGAAGTTTTTCCATAGTGCATCTGATATCCCTCATCCCTCAATGAATGGGGACTTCCGACTTACAAAGATGTCCCCAAAGACTTACAAACAAACTGGGTGCTGCCATTGATTGCTATGAGATTCAAGGGAAAGGGCAATCCTTAGTCCAATATTTCCCAAATGGAAAAATCAATTTTAAGTGGAATTGTAGCCAAGTGGGCAAATGTCTGCTGAGAAGAGATTGTGATTATGGTAGTAATCTGAAAGGGAGGTTGCTATTAGAGAAGTTCTGTTTCTGCTAAATTCCTTTAACATCATTCTGTAGCCTGTATAATGCATAGTTTATGGAAGCACATTATTATGGTTATTGTGGACCTCAGAAAGGCCAGAGACTGGAACCAGATCTTTCATTATTCTTTTTCCTCAGAAATTATCCCACAAGGATAAGGTTGAAACATGCTTGAACAATGGAGTCAAGTTAGAACTGGCTGTACCATGGTAAAATAGATTTATAGTTTTTTATGTTGTCAGTCTTGTTTATTTCATCAGCAATGAAAGAAAAGCAAACATAAAAGGTAACTGCATTGCTAGTTTGCTTCATGAATGATCTTCAAAATCATTTTAATTCCTGTCTCTTTGCATTCTGCTTGCTGATTTCTGGCAAGAAATACATTTTAAAAAAAGAGATTACTTTGCTTACTTATAAAGAGAGCTGCTGCTCTATCTATTAACCAAATAGTTTTTATTCTCTTGTTTTAGGACAAAGTTAGAGGTTTAAATCATATAAGGTGACAATATGTAGAGCACTCTACTTAAGGACTTTTGTCAATGAATACATTCCTTGCATCATGTTACCCTTTAATAAATAGTAGTCTTATGAGTGCTTTCACATGACTATAGTTATTTTTCATTGGACTTAGCAACAGATTTTAAAGTTGTTTAATAAATAAAATAACAATAGTAGTAGCCAAAGTGGAGGTTTTTGAGTACAGAGCAAATAAGGACGATGCTTTCTTTGCGGTACGTATTTCAGTTGCTTTCAAAAGAAGCAGTGCTTCAGGACTTCTTTAGCAATTACAAGTGTTGGCATGGTCAACAAGGGTGAATTTTGTGCTTTTGAAGGACCATGTTTCATTGGAGATTGGAATTCAAATAATATTTGCAGTATGCAGTAGTGTATCCTGAAAACTCCTAAGTAGCATCTGAAAGGGAAATTAGATTTTTTAAAAATGAGATTTTAGATAGAAAAAAGGTCTTGATTCCTTTCTTTTTGCAGCTGAGAGAGCTTTCAGATATTGCACAAGTTAAAATGTTGTCAACTGCTTGACTGAAAACTTCAGAGTACTCCCCAAATCAAGATAAATATGTAATGATAGACTGAAATTGAAACTAGATGTGAATTTCTTCCTCTGACTCAAACTGTATTATGGGATAGAAGCTATATCAAAAGAGTAAAATCCAGCAAAGAACAAAAGCAAAATATGATCTAGAAGCATTTGCTTAAAATCACCCTGTAGAAACAGCAATATACTTACTGATTTGGGGTGTTCGTGTAATTTTGCAGAATACTCACCTAAATGTTCATGCATATGTTGAAGCCTAAAGAGGGTTTGATCCAGATTCAAGGCAGATATATACAGTTACTTGCACTGCACATATCAGGTGATTTTTTTTATCGGACTATGTTGTCAGAATGACCTTTTCCTGAGAATATTTTATAAAAATGAGCTAGTATTTGGTCAGTGTGCATCTCAGCACATTTTATTCAAATAGATTAAAGGCTGAATGTTAAGTATAGAGCAGATTTTCAGAAGCAATCAATCTGCAGTTCTGTATCGACTTTTCATGGAGGAACTTAGTAACTACATGAGTGGATAGATCTCTAAAAGGCTCCTATTGCGCTGTGAGATTTTCCATATAGTGTGATTGAAAATGTGACAGTGTGAATATTTGAAATTTCTTTAAAACTCTCTCCTTGTTTACAAGAATTGGACTAATTTGAAAATCTTGTTCTGCATTTTGTTGTCCTGATTACATGGATGGTGAACACATTTTACTTCATTGAAGCTCAGTTTGCTGGTTTTGGTAGATGAATAGGTTTGAATATGCACTTTAATATAGCATGAGATCCCTCTGAAATCAGGGATGGAACTGTCATACAGAAGTGTGCTCACAGCTGTAATTAATATTTACAGAACACTTGAAAATCAGTGGATCAAAGTAGTTCAAAGCATTACCATTTGTGCTTAAGATATGAACATGTTTGCTCATCTCTCTGACCTGCTCAAGGTTACACTGCAGTCTTGATGAGCTGAAGGTGTAGACAAGAGAAAACTCCCTTTAGTAGAACACAGAACATGGATTAATCTTACCTCTGTTCTGCACTTTCACTCATGCCTGAACACTTCTCCTATCAAAGGTGAAACTGCAGTCCCTTGTCTACTAAGTACACAATTTCTCTGAGGTTTATTCTTAATGATAACTGGGCAGTTTAGAAAAGTAGGAGGAAAAACCTCACTTTTGCCAGGGTAACTACTGAAAACACTCTCAAATTGCTGAGGAAAAGAGTGCAGAAGTTCGCTCTTTAAGGGAAAGTACAATTCGTACCATGACAAAGTAGAATACAGTAACTCTAAGCATGGAATACATGAAAACAAAAAGACCTTTGCTGATTGTGTTTTTAAACAGTGGAATTATATTCAGCTTGGCTGCTTTTCCAGCAAAATACTTCAGTGGTTTCTGGCTAGATATAAATCAGTCTTCTGCTGGATGGGCTAACACAGGTACTGTGATTTCGCTTAATGTAGCAACTTGTTATTGAAATTGGAGATCACGATCCATCTGCCAAAGCTCCGCAAAAATCTTGAGCAAAATCACTAATTTTTTTTTCTTCACGAGAGTCTGGTATGTTTTTCTTTTGATACAGAAGAAAAATAAGCTAAATTATGGAGGAAGTTGCATATGGTCATTAATTTTTTGGCCTTTCCTTAACTCATTTAAATGCCTTTTAAATATTCCAAATTATTTTCTTTTACTTTTGTGTAAAATAATGTTCATCCAGATAAACAAATGAATAAGTAGCAAACCAGGCACTTCACATGTGATCCTAAACAACAATTCTCAGAGAATTTCCAAATTCCCAGAATTTCCCTCTGGAGATCAGCAGTGCTTATGCATATGGATCACAGAAAACATAATACTTCATTGCCAGTTTGTCTTAGTATTTTGTCTCTAACTTCTTTTTTTTTCTTCTGGAAGTTGACACTTTCTTCTTTGGTATTGATTTATGGGCATCATTTTGATTAAAAGTCTTCTAAGGGCAACAAACTAGTTGTTGGGGCAGGCTTCTTCCAGGTATCCTCAGAGGACAGGGTGAAATTTCTCATCTTCAAATCCAACTACTGATAATGTTCTTCCTTGTTCCACCTTGTGCTCACCATGTCCACGACACTGTTAGAAGTCATGTTCTGGGGAGTTTCAGGAGCTTGAGGCTGCCTTTCAGATAACCTTGGTCTTGGTTCCACCAGCAGTTACAACTAAACAGTGACTAGATGTTAAACTGACTCCGGTAGATGGTGTGGAAGGGTTGCAGAGCCAATTTAGTGGCTTCTTTTTGGCTTCCTGTGTTCAGAAGAAGCAGGATCTGTTGATTTCTTGAGAATATTTTGTTAGGAAACAATTTAGTGTATCCCTCATCTTCTTGAAAGTTCATCTTGAAAAGTGAACTGGCAGAATCTTTCTATGCATAGAAGGTACTTTTTATGACATTCATCAGCATTCACCTTTTCTTGACTGAAGAGAAACCGAGCTGGGAAGGTCTCTCATTGCTGTCACACACAAAACCAGAATCATGGCAGACTTTACTTGATCTAATGGGTGAGTTTGTACTTTTCAAAACCATTTTCCCAGCTGTCCACTTAAGGAAATAGCATTTTCTGAAGTTAAATATTTTAAAAATCATCTTGCCTGCAATTTCATTACTTTCCTACCCCCAAAATCTGTAGCTTGCCTCAACTGGCTGACTGGAAAAGGTTGATCCTTATTTTATGGTCAGTCCATTCTAATTGTAAAACCAGGAAATTGCTGTGGTCCCCACATCAGGTCAGGCAAGTATGTAGAGTCTCACTGCATTCAGTCTTATATCTATAAGCATTTGTACAGGTCCACTCATAGTCGTGGTTTAATCTACACTATATTTTATAGACCCATTCTCCATGAGAAATATCACTGAAATCAAGCAGGAATTCTTAAAACACAGGAGACTATATAAAAGACCTTAAAAATGCACAAGACCTTATGCATCATTTTTCTGACTCTGTGCCAGTGCTGTGGTTCTTGGACATCATTAGCATACCTATGTGGTGAGGTTACTTTAATTGCCTTCCTTTTGCAGACTTCAAACTAATGAGATCACTACTCAAATAACACATCTCCTCTGAATTCTGGGAACCAACCAGTCAGCTTTTTAATTTAGGTAAACAGGGAGACATTGTCACATCTGGTGCATCTTTTGGTTCTTTTGTGGTTGTGTGAGGTGATGTTTTTGCTTTTATTTTAATTCTGTCTTAAGTTCAGGAGATTTTGTTTTGGGGGTTAATACAGTTCTCACCTTCTATGCAGCCCAGAACCTCATTTCATCCCAGCTTGGGGACATCAGTCAATACCTGCGCCAGAACTCTTTTAGGTCTTAATTCTCTCTCCTTCTGCCCTGGCTCAGAGTAGATTTGCTCAGTGGACCTGATCCGCCTTGTAGGCATATTTCTCTCTAGCAGTGTTTCCTGTCTTCTCTCCTGAATGGACCTTGAACCTCTTTTCCAGACTTGTCTCTATCCATGGCCTCTAAGAGAAGTGGAGACTGTTGCTGGAAGTATTCCTCAGCCATCTTTCTCCACAGTGTTTTCAGTTTGGGGTATATTTGTTGGGACCACTAATGTTTGCAGTGATATTTCATAAATGTACAATTAGAAAATGAAATATGGTCAGTTTGGAAATTTTGTTTTGATTTTTTGTCAGTTCAGCATGCACAAGAATATGTATTATCTAATGTAAATGTGCTGTGTCACCATCTGAGTCACTGTTGCTAGGATTGTTTGTATGAACAACACTCCACAAATTGGATCTGATTTATACTATTGCATTCTAACTGAAGAACACATGTAGACAAGAAATAAGATCATCTCTGATTCTAAAGAAATTACTGTTGCTGAGGATTTGAGACTTGCTATTGTATCAGCAAGGCTCTGGTGTAGAGCACCACAATTAAGTTAATAGCTTACATTAAGTACTCCTTTTTCATATCCTGTGTTGTATCAAAAATGAAAAAAAAAAAGGCAGTATAGCTAGACTCTGGTACTCGGAATTTAAGAGGTGTAAGATCAGTACCAAAACTGAATAATAAGGTTTAAAAAGCCTCAAACAACTGATGTGCTCTACTTCAGGTTATGATTATACAAGACAGAAGCATTAGGGATTTTCACTTGCGATGATGATCATACTTGTATGTAACAAAACTCATCTCACCAAGATGCTCCACAATCACTGTTCAATTATTCTTTCATGTTAGAAGGGACAAAACCAGATTAAGCCTTTCCAGAACAGAGAAAATCCATCTTCTCTCTACCAGGGAAATGGTGAAGTCACGTTCCTAGAGATGTTTAGGAAACATGTAGATGTTGCTGTGATGGACATGGTTAGTGGGCATGGTAATGATGAGTTGGACTAATTGATTTTAGTAGTCTTTATTAACCTCAATAATTCTATGATTCTACCAACTCTGATTTATAAATCCTGAAAATATACAATAAAGGAACTAATTCTTTTACACATTTTCTGATGCCTACTTCCATAATGCATTACATTTTTAAGTTTTTTAAAATAAAGTTGCTTACTGAAAGGGTATCAACAAAATTAGAAAAAATAGGCTATGTTTTTAAACTACCTGCCAAGATAAGTATGGTCTCTGAAGCTTAATTTAAGAGTACGTGAATTTTGACAAACTTTTTTATTCTTCTCCTGTACCCAACAATTTTACCAATTTATCTAAGGTTTTGAAATGAGAGGAGGAAAAAAAAAAAAAAGAAAAAAAAAACCAAAGCTTCTAGCTAGTAAGACATTGCGTTTTTGCAGTTCTATTTTTATTTTTAATTGAATTTCAATTGATTGGTGGAAGTGCAACAGAAATAGAACCCCACTCAATAAAAGCAAGTACAGAACCACATCAGAAATGAAAAAATAATAATAACACCACCACCACCAAAAAACCATCAAAGTATTTATTTTACTTTTTGCTAGTGTGTGCATGTGCTTTTACCAATGGCAGACTTGCCATGTAATTCATTCTCTGGTTTCTTTATCACGGGTGTCAACTGTGATAGTAATTAGGATAGATTGTAATAGTGAGTTTAATTACCTGGATGCTTGTATATTAGGAAGGGGGAAATGTGATTAATAATTTCTATTTGCTAGTGATCCAGTGTTTTGTATTACTTAGAGCTCTAACTTTTATCTATCATTTTTGAGCATGATGAGTCCATTTAAACCATTATGCCTTTCAGTGGGATAATCAACGCTAAAAGTTTCAGGAAATGATTTATCTCTCATGTACAATTTTTGTTTTCTGGAAACACGTTCCACCTTGGTCCCTTTTTGTCTACATAGATTTGCATGTGATTAATTCTCATTGCCTTTAAAAAAAAAAAATATATTTATTGTATTTTAAGGTAGCTTAGTACACATAATAGTCTGCAGACCTGTTTTGAGGAACTGAAGTACTAAGCAGACTAAAGTCTCTCTGGGCAAGAAAAACTGAATGGGTATTTTCCCCTGTTTGTTGTCACCATGCTATTCCATTTTTATCGTGTGCAATTACTGCAACTTTAATTAGCAGAAAAAGAAAACCAGAAATCAGCACATCTTAGATGCTCTAAACATCCGTAACAGAGGTGCTCATGCATAGTAAAATGGATGAAGTGTTTCACTGCTTGTGCTTACT
The DNA here is from genome assembly GCA_037305975.1 of Chrysolophus pictus. Taxonomy (NCBI): domain Eukaryota; kingdom Metazoa; phylum Chordata; class Aves; order Galliformes; family Phasianidae; genus Chrysolophus; species Chrysolophus pictus. The sequence continues at coordinate 22,669,896 of CM074577.1, read as the reverse complement.
AACTAAACCTATGTTTCAGAACAGAAAATCTTTATAAGACAGACTCAACATAAAACAGATGGTGCCTAATTCAGACAACTCCTATTCAAAGCAGTCATTGCGTGGTGTTATAAAGAGAATGAGTAGACACGTGGACAGAAGGGAAAAGAAGTGATGAGTAAGGACCTGTAATGTGATGCCACAAAGTAACAGCCTGCTAAGTGGGTTGGTATTAGTTCTGTCACAACAGTTCGAACGTGTAGTTATAGGATCTCTCTCTCCTTCTGGAAATAGCCATAAGCAGATCAGGTCTTTAGTTATATTCAGAGTTGTAATTTAACATTCAAAAAATCTTTTCTTAGTGTTCTGTACCTGGGAACTCTATTAGCTCTCTTTCACTTGTCAACAATGTGACACAAAGGAGTTTCTGCTCTTTGACTGAATGGATACACGATATTTCTTGTAAAAATCTTAGATACATTGCTGGTTGTGAACAATACATACACGCTTCTTTGTTAACTTTTTCTGGGTAGAAAACTTAGAAATATGCCATTCACAGAAAGTAGGCACAAGACCTATATGGCTACGGTAAACAGACATTTAAATGCCTGGCAGTTATTTTTTGTCATTCATCCAACTTTAATTATACATTTTAGCTTTGAAAAATAAGTATGCCTCTAGAATAAAGTGAATATGTGTATCTATAAGTGCACTACTGAGTGATATGTTCACATTTTCACATAAGTAATGAACCTAATATTCAAGGAGATGTAGAAATAGCAACTTTCAGTTTTGCCGTTTTAAGTTGTACATAGATGTGAAGTTAAGTTCAAATTTGTGACAATCATTGTGGAAGGAGAGAGTGTTCAGTCTTGTGTCATGCAAGCTGATGCTGAAGATGCAGAAGGTAAGGGCAGTTACCCCTAGAGCTTCCATAGAGACTTCATCTTTTCTTCAAGGGGCTTATAATCTCCATGAGAATCTATCTTAGGAATAGATAAAACTATAAAAGCTGGAAGAGTCCGTTTGGATCTAAGCTGGTGCATCTGTGAATTGAATTGAACTGCTTGGGAACTGTGGCTCAGGAACTTCTTCAAACAAGATGTTTGGAAGTGACTGGACCTACAAAACTGCTAGCATCCTGGAAAAAGCTCTTCTATTTGCTTTGGTACCTTGCTATGGACTTCATGTAGATTGAGGATCTCTCCAGATATACAAAATTGTTTAGAACTGGGACAGAGTTCTCAACTTTATAATGATTAATCTGAAGCTTAACTTTTAAGGTTTTTTATTCCATCTATCTTACTGAACTTATTGGTTATTTCAGAGCCTAAAATACTATTTGTTTAAAGAATAAATTTATCAGATGAAGATATGTTAAATACATGTTAAAGAAAAAATGCTTGTCTATTAAGGAACTGTTGGATGTGTTTAAATTCTAATCAACATGAGTACTGAGATATATGTTTATTTGCAAGCAAGCAATCTCTGTGTGCCTACGCTGCTCTGAAACCTTACTGAAATTTAAACAGAAACTGGGCCCTGATCCCAGCTAAACCACTGCTGCCAGAAAACAGTATACTGAAACATTATACATAACACCAAATAGTCTTGTTAGCTTTGTGCTTGTAAAATCATTTCTTATCAATAGTGTCTTTTAAGCCTCCTCTGACTGATTCTGCCTTTAGGAAAGCATCCTTAGATGCTCTCTGCTGTGAGTTGTCCCGTGCTTTTCCAGTGTTCAGGCCTGCAAAACTAACATTTTACACTTATATTTCGGTTATGAAATATGTCCAAAGTCATTGGAAAATTGTCATTGAAATGATTTAGTTTCAATGATCGCTCTTCAGTTTCTCAGAAGGGAAAAATGGCAGGCGCTCCACATAGTTCAGCCCCATCTCCCAAAGGGAAAAAATCCAAAATGTGTGTTATCTTTTCTTGAGGGGAAAAGAATTTCTTAGATCAATAGCGAGTGAGGCCAGCTGCAGGCACTGCTGAGGTTTTTCAGGGAAGATCATGCAATGAGTAGTGTTCAACAAATAATTATACACTTTTTGCATGGTTTCTTTGATGCCTTTGAATGCAAAAACAAAGCCTGTGGTTGCCTCTATTCATTTGTTGTTTTTTTCCCCTCCTGTTTACAAATGATTGACTCACCACTCTGTGATCCTAAGGGGTGTACAATCTAACAATGGAGTGAATCAGCCAAAACAGCCACGTCCTGCTTTAAAAGAGCAGACCATGCATATTCAGAAACACCTAGGCTTCAAAAAACAAAATGCCTGCGTTGCTGAATGTTAGATCACAGGGAAAGGGGTCTGCCTTGTGATAAAAGGCTGGTGATACAGTTTAGTAAGGATTTTAGTATTTCTACCCTGTGTTATTTGCAAGCTACTGAGATGTCTTGCAGGAAGCAGATATTTTCAGGTATATTTGAATATATGGAAAGTTGGCATAGTCTAGCACACAGTGTGAAATCAGATCAAATGCAAAAGCTGAGCTGCAGTGCAGGAGTAGAGGATAATGAAGACAGAACATTAATTAAGCAGTGTTGGTGGTAGGTGGTTAGGAAGGCCATGTGTGATGTGGTTTGGTTTTACAGAAGGAAAATATAATTTTATTTGTGATAATGCAGTTTTATTTTTGTTTCATCTCAACTGTATATCATGCATGATTTTGAAATTGCTGTGCAGTCAAAATACAACAGTGAATGTATAAATTTGAAATTTTGTATTCCAGTCTCAGCCTAGAATTTCCCATAGTTTAAAGTTCTTCTTCTTTCTTTTTGTCTGATAGTGACACCTGCACAAGTTTCACTTTCAGTGCATGGTGGTTTTTTTTTTTTTTCAGTGTGGATATAGAGTGGATAAATCAACTGTGGATCAGATGATCGTAGAATCATAAAATCATTAAGGTTAGAAAAGACTGCTAAGACCATCCAACTACCGATGCATCCCCTCCATGCCCATTAACCCATGTTGCTCAGTGCCACATCTACACATTTCTTGAACATCTCCAGGAACAGTGACTCCACCACCTCCCTGGGCAGTCCTTTCCAGTGCCTCACATGATCAGTGGTTTATTGGCATCTCAAGATAATACCAGCTAGAAATTGACAGCGATAACATTCAAACAGGATATCAAAACCAGATACGATAGAAGCACAACATCAATTAAATACAACAGATCATTGACTAATTTCCTATTTTCTTGCACCTTGTAAAATGCTGTTGTAAAATGCTTCCCATCAGAACATGAATGCTTTATAGAATCAACAAACAGAAAAATTATAAGTGATCTCATCTTGAGGAATTGGACAAACAAAACAGTTTTTAAAGATTGATTTCAGACTCTTTATATCTTCTAGGACTAACATTATACATAGGCCAATAAGCATGTATTCAACAGAGTGGCATACAGGCTGGACAACAAAAATTTCATCCTTAAAAAGATGATCTTATACTGCTTAGGAATTTGCAAAATAATCTAAATTGAAAATCTGTATTCACCCTTGTAAATTGAGGCTCTTACATAGAAGCCTTTATGAAAATACTGGAAAGATGATATCTGAAAATGAATTTCTGAGTATTTCTGGTAAAGCAGGACTATATGAAATTTGATGGCTTAAACTAACGTTACTGTAATTCTTCAGAGTATAAAGCAGCTAAGAACTGTTCACTTGAAGACTCTGTGCTAACTCCAGCTAAATTTACTGACCAATGCAAAAAATTATCATTCAACTTTTTAACTTGATAATTCAGAAACACTATCTGAGTAAAGCCATAGGACATTTAGTAATTTCTAGACTTTTGCCTTCACTTGCATGCTGATACTTGGACTATCATTCACAGTCACATGCCATTTTTTCATTACATACCAAGGTTTTATTTATTTAGGAATATAAAGAATTAATTCACTTGGAATAAAAATTTAAACTAAAAAAAAAAAAAAATTAACTTATAAACTAAATTTTACAAACTCTGTATGATGAATTAGTAGGGGGGTTATGCCATTAATTTGATTCATTGTTTTCATTAACAAAGAGGGGAGCCTCAATCAAGTGACATGACATGCACAAGAAAAACTAGACCCTGCTATGAAGAACATAGGCTGGTAGCCTACGTCAAATAATATAGACAAACAAATGAAGAAAGGGCTTGTGGAAGAAGTCATGAAATGATATTTACCAGTTGCACAGAAACCATGAAACAGTAGTATCGGGCCATTCCTATACCAAGCTGTGAGCAAAGCTTTTCTGGAGTGAGTTCAATCTGCTTGAACTTGCACATTGAAAACCTGTTTCTGGTTAGTCCTGTGTTGTTTATCTTCTTCTCCTAGGATCTCCTCACCTCTGAACTGAGATGCTGCCCTCAGCTGACCTAGAAGTCTCTCCTAATTCAGCCTGTATTGTGGTTCTTGATATGCTCACGTGCTCCTCCTTGGGAACAGGATGAGACTAAGACATGTCACTTACACACACATTCTGTTTGGCAAGTCATTGGTTTCAACCAATAATATTGTAAATAGGTAATATTGTGTTACCTATTTACAATCAGACAGTCAGTCATTCTTCTGGATTCTCAAATCTCTTTTAAGTTTGATTAAGCAGAGAAAACACTTTAGGATGAGCTGTGAGGATAATGGCTGTCTGACATGTCGTATACTATGACAGTAGATACTTCAATCAGAGCTTTTCACCATGACTGAGTTAGTTTGTAAGGTATATTTACTTATTTGGGGTACAGTGGGATTCTATTTCAGCTACTGGGTAGCATAATAGAGCTAAATGTTCTAAAAGAACAAACAACGATCTCAGACTCGACTCCAGAATTGCTGCACAAGAATCTCCTCCTCAAATTGTGTTTAACTGATTTTGTTGCTCTTATTGACCAACTCCTTACAAGTATCTCCTGCTTAGCACTTTCTGCTTTCTGTTAGTCACAATTTGTAATGAACTGGCTTAGAGAAGGATTTACCAGTGGGTTTGTTTCCTTATACAGGCTAAAGTCTCAAGCAGCCTTAAAAGCCTCAGCAGTTCCTTTTTTTTATCTTATAAATAGATATTCTCATCTGTCTTTGTGAAACTGACTTCTGCAAGAATTTTCTGGCAGCAGATATAGAATCCCTCCTGTGAATCCTACCTTGCAAATCTGTAGTTTTGACTATTCAATTATATATCATAGTCTAACATTTAAATTCTGAAACTCTGGTGGAAATGCAGGAATTATCTTGCATAGAATGTATCATCTTCTATCTGCCTTTATGTACTTGATTTTTTTCATCCTGTAGCATTTTATACAGTGAATGTGGAAAAGTACAGTATTTCATGGTCACCTCACTGCAAAAACAAACAAACAAACAAAAAAACCCAATCAGACAGGATGTCTCCTTACTGTTTTACATCAAAGACAAGAAACTTAAAGAGAAAAAGTAAGAGTAAATCCCAGTTCCAGAGTGGTCTGGCCCACTCTAGTTTGCTGTTCTACCCTTGCCTCCTCCATCTGCTCCTTACAGACATTCCTTCCTTTGAGAAAGCATAGTCTCGCTCTTTTTTTTTTTTTTTTTTAAATTTTAGCCCAGTCCAGTCACACAAACTCTGCATGAGTTGAAAAGATTCATATCCCTTCTTCTTTTGAACAGTGTAGCTGAGGCCACCACTCAGTCAAATCCCTCACGAACTTCTGGCAGCAAATTGAGTTGCGTATTCTTAGTGCCTCTGGCCAACGCGTTGCATTCAGCCAGTACATCTCTTCAGCTTTCTTGATATGGGTCTGTCTCTGAAGAGCCATAATTTAGCCACAATTCTGTCACTCTGCTTCATAACATTTGTCTAGATTGAATTAGCTTCTCCGCAGGTGGTCTGTCTCCAGCTACGCTGTAATGAAATGGAAAGGGGCTGAAAGCAACTGAGCGAACTAATAATTTTTCAGGGAATGAGCAAGGCCAAAGTACTCTCTAAATAGTAGAGCTGGCTCCAAAAATTGCAGCCACAAAGCCTTTTTTTTTTTTTTTTTTTTTTTTTTTTTTTTTGTACGTCAAACTCTTTAACCCTACTGTTTGATGAACTATTGCTAGGAATTTGTGTACATTCAGCCTAGTTCTACTCATTCTCACCTTAAAGTGCATAAGGAAATAACTGAATTTTCATCAAGATCATGAAAAAACAACACTTTGGGGACATTTCACTGCCTCAGTATAGACGTTTTCTTTTCCTTACTTTCCCCTATTTCATCTTCCTCTCCCTCTCCTCTCCTTCTCACTGATTCTTTTATCTAAGATACAGTCTTAGTCTTTTATTCTAAGAATGGCTCCCAACCACTTACGCAAAAGGTGAAAAAAGGTGTTTACAGTCCTTTGAACACGTTAATTTGCAGCAGTTTAAAATGAATTTGAACTTCATTCATAAGCCCACTTTGTGGATAATTTCCTAAAGTAGAGTCCAAATAAAGGTCTTGGTTATATATCCTGAGTATGGGTAAGAAATCCAAGGGTACTCAAGACATCCACATTAGGAGAGAAAAAAACAATGTATTTCTATTTGAACTTAGCTGTTTAGGCCTCAGATATTTTAGAAGGGATTAAATACTTATTGGAAATTTAACCCCATGTGTCCTTCAGTTAGCCCTGCCCTGCCTATTTGAGTCTTTTTCCATATACATGCCTTCTAGAAAAATAGGAAAAGTGAACATGCATAACAAACATCAAGAAAGCTCTTACTCTGTATGCTTCAGATGGACTCAGATGTGTACTGATAGCTGTGCCTTGCCGAAACCACCTGCCTTTGCAGGACAGGATTGGTACCAGAGTATCTAAATAGTGTGTATATAGCTCTGAGTTAAACATGATCTGAGGCATCCATTTCTAATTCTCTGCAAAGGATAGAGAATTTAAACTGGTAGCATATTTTCAGTATGTATTTTCTGACCACCAAGACAATGTATGAGAAGTTGGTGCACTGAGGGAATTGCCTTTTCTTCAGTGAAAGTCCCCATTGCTTTTCACTTTCCTTTTTAAAGGGAAAGCCTTAGACATCCATGTCAAAACAGGCCTTAAGGCTATGAATCCCACAGGAGATCCTCAAAGATACTTCTCTACAGTTTAGAATAAAATGTGTATTTTGTAAAAGATGAGGGACTAAAGAAATGTAGCTGTCCTTATTAGCTTCCATTGGCTGACTGCTCAGTCTGCTTCCTTTGAAGTTTCCTTCTTGTGTGGAGTAGCGTCTAAGTGTGCTGCGAAGTCTCGCATTGGAGGCAGAATGATATGAAATGATACTGTGATGTTTCAATTTCACTTGTAAATGTAGCTGACAGTGGTACATCTTTTCCTTTCTGAGGCCCAAACTGGTTCGTTGAACACCTCAGTGATCTTCAGAGTAGCACATGCTGTAATGCAGTCCAATTGTTCAGTAACATCATGCCTAAGAAGCTTCATTTAGGTTGCAGAAGTCATGTTCATGCTCAGACACCCTTACTTTGCTTAACTTGAAAAAAATGATAATACTTGAAAGAATATTTCACTGAAGAAATTTATATGAAAGTCAAATGCAGGAGGAGTACCAGAAACTAAACATCTCAAAAGAGCGGAGATGATTACCTCAAAGACTTCAAGCTTGTGCCTGATTTTTGGTTGGCATGCACATGGTGTAGAGATTAGGTTGTTGGCGACTCCACAGCAACCAAATGGGTTAGCACAAATGGCAGTAAAGATTGCTGTGTTATCCCTGTTAGCATTAACCATGTGAAAGTGAAGTCTTGGAGGTAAGGGCAAACATGGCTGAAGATGGCTGCTATGCTTTCATGGGATCACTGAGAGCAGAACATGTTCCGTGCTATATCCCATAGAGCACAGGCTGCTTCAGATGCTGCTCAGGGGGAGAGATGGGGGCAGGAGGGTTTACAGTTGACATATTCCCTCCGTGCACCTGGTGCTTGAGTTCTGTTTGACGCTTGTGTAAATTTCATTGCAAGACTGTACTTAATTACTGGCCTCATTACAAACATTTTCTTAATTCAAAATGTTTTGCAGAGAGAGATGTCAAATTTGACCTCCCAGCTTCTCTGTCAGAATAGTAACCTGTGTTTGATCAGTAATCATTTTGAGGCTGTCAGTTCTGTGCTCCCAGAATGTCATTTCTCTCTTCAATACTTTTATTTTTTTCCTGCTCAAACTCCCTATGGCACAGTGTTTCTATTTATTTATTTATTTGTTTGGCTTTTTCTCTGTAGCTTTTTTTTTTAATGTTTCTTGCCTGCATCTCTGAGGCTTCCAGAGCAGCGACAGCGAATCTCACAACTGAATGACAAATGACATCCAGGGCAGTGTGTGTGTTTAGAGTGAGAGTGAGGAGGTCTGATAACGCTTTATACAAAGGGATTTTTCATTTCACAGAGTGGTAGGACACAATGCACACATCTTCCTTTGGGAGAAGTGGGCTTCAAAGCGTTATTTTAATGCTGGCAAAAATGCTTGTATAGCTAAAACCTTACATTTTCTTTGCAATGGTAACAATTTGTTCCAAAACAAAAAATAAAAACAAAACAAAACAAAAAACTGCTTTTGAGTATGGCAGTTTCTTTGTACTGAAGCTCTTAAAGGATGCACTGCAACAGTGATTGCTTTCGTGCTAATGACTGCAACAAGGAAGGACTTAATTTTGTGATGCATAAATATCATTAAAGTCTAATTTATAAACACGATCTTTTCAAGATATAAAGTACCCAATCAGGCCAAAGCAATTAGAATTTCTGCGTTGTGGTGTTTTTAGTATAAATTCATTATGTATGATGTCTGCACATTTTCAATCGTATGGTTGCCATTAGGCTGTATTAATGAGAACACAACACTGAGCCTATCTTAGCAACAGCAGCTGTACCAACAAAATCCTCTCCTGAGGAATATTGATTTCCCTTCTTGAATGTACTTAAATAAAAGCTGCTGCTGCAGACATAACTTGAGTGTGCTTCAGTGTTCTGAATATCACTGCACTATTGCCTTTTATTTAAGGGACAGACTCATTTTGACAGAGATGCTGTCTGAGATGCATAGCCTTAATTGATATTTTTGATAATTATTTAATGATAGCTAAAGTGTAGATAAGCAAGGTTAAGCATTTTTTTAAAATATGCTTTTCCAAGGAGGCTATTTCTGCAATTGTATTTTTGACATTAAAAAGTACTAATACTCATCCAAAACAAACAAACAAACAAACAAACCCAACAGATAAACAAATAAAAAAATTAGTAATGATGTGAAGGAAAGGATGACACAGAATATTACTAAGCTCCTGGTAGTAGAAATTGGTCTTTTTCCCATTAAAAATCCTTGGATTTTCAGCAAACGTTTCAGACAGGAGACCAAAATGGCTACTTGTGATTCTCAGTGTTTGCTGCCTTTGCTGCAGGAGACTCTGTCAGCTGTGCTTACGTTTAAAGATTAGTGGAGAACTGAGCAAACACAGGATGGCAAAAATTGATAACTCTTCTTGAAAATGAAGTCTATGCATTTGTCCTGCTGGCATTTGTAACACCCCATGCTCTGCATACACCGTGAGCATGTACTGTTTTATCTGAATACAACTTCAAGAGTCTGAAAAGTGCCTTGCATTTCAATGTGAATTAAATACCTCCCTCTGAGAAGCATGCTATGTTTCCACACAGGTGTTAGGAGGTAAGATCAGGAAGATCTGTATTACTCAGCAAATGAAAAGCATTGTTTCAGATATGCTGAAGGGGACATCATCCAAATAGTGGCGTTTACGTGTGCCCATTCTGATACTTATGTATATGTGAAAAGTTAAAAAAAAATTGGTGCTTCTTGCTTTGGCCCAATCTGTAGGAATAATCGGACTGAGAAGTGGCTGCTAAAGCAAATAGCTATGATGTTACTCTCAGTCTAAGATTTTCAGCATGATTGGAGCAGTCTTGTGGCATTTCAAGTGCTGAAGTGCTGCTGTCCATAGAGGCCCACTCTAGCTCTCATCAGCAGGTTAAATAGATGGTCAGCAGGAACATCAGTGCCAGAGTGAGAGCATGAAGAGAGTCGTGGCCTCTGCCATGTGTGACGGTGGAAAGCAGGGGATAGAGTACAAAGTGCAGGACAAGAGTCTTTGCTACTGGTTGAATGCTCAGGATTTCAGCACAGTTAACAGGGATTCGAAGAGGCTATTCTGATGATGGAAAATCATGCTTAGGTTCCATGGTGGGTGCTCTTCGTTTTATATCTTTGAGCTTTATTTTGTTTCTAATCATAGGTGGTCGTTAATTGCTTGCAGAGTCTGAGGATTTCTTGTCCTGACAGTTGTGTGCTGGATTGTGTGGAGCCTTCTGAAGGAGAGGCTGACCCTCCACAGGGAGCAACCATGCATAGCTGGGGGGTACTCTTACTGAGAATGGAGTTGGGCCAGTAGAGTGCTGAGAGACAGCAAAGAGCCCAGAAGCCTACAGCAGAGCAGACAGTGGAAGACAGCTATGAAAAACATGGAGCAGAAAAAGCCAAGCCCCAGGGGTCTTCAGATTTTCTTCCTCCAAGAGACCCAGAGGGAACTGTACAAACCTCACTACATTGTAAATCTCTATTCAAAAAGCAACTGAGTTATTGAACTAAAACCTGGTGAGCAGGGGAGACTTTTTTATAAAACATTTTTGCTTCTAATTAATCTTATTCTGACCTTCCTCAGTTTTAAAATTTTTATTCTTGCTCATGTTGTGATGCAGCCTTTCTCTAGAGCTTGCAAAATACAGCATGGCTCTTGGGGCAGCTGCTCTGAGAAGCAGGTGCTGACAAACCCACATCCAGGTACTGGCCAACCAGTGCAACTCTTAATGACATCCAGGCAATCTGGTTCCAGCTTCAGAAGGAGCAGGATATCAGATGAGGAAACAAAATATTAAACTTATTAAGGCACTATGTGTGAGTTACTGGGCTAACCAGTCATTACTAATTCAGGCATATGATTATTTAGATTTGATTTAAAACATTATAGCTTTTACTTCTTCATTTGTCTCTTCCCCAGTCTCTTCTGCACAAATTTCTCAATTTCCAGTCGATACACAATATCTTTATCTGTTTAAAATAGAGGTTACATTTTGTTTGAATTTTAAATAATTGCCTTCTGGGGATGCTTTGAGTCTGGGTCTATTTTTACTTTCTATTAATAACTGGGCCAAGACCTATTGACTCCACTGTGCTTTCATTTAGGACACAGAAGTTTATTGTTCTGTAAATTCAACAATGGAAGTCAGTATATGACAGTTTTACAGAAGTTTTATTTTTTAAATTGAATAATAAAATATTGGCTCTGACATTTGATGCTGAGTTGTCAAGGGTTGGCTCATTTTGCAAGAACCTTCTGATTTTTTTCTGTTAAAGTACTTATAGTGTCAGTGATTTCTGAACTTCTTCTTTAAAACTAACTACAATAGAAACTTGTGTGTCACCTTATATTTTTCATGCCTGTTTGGTGCAATTGGGAGTTCTTTGTAATTTTAGTGCACAATTTTTCTGCAGTTTTCCTGAGTTTGGCCGTTTTGCTCCTTGAGCCACATCAGTGATTAAATATGATTAAATGAAACTTTCTATTTCAAGAATGAGATGAAGAGATAGGTCTGTTAAGAGGACTAATGAGGAGAATGAAGGTAGGAGTAAAAGTAGCAGGTGGATTTGTAGCATTTCATCAGATGGAAGTAAAGTACTATAAATTAGAGCACTGAATTTTCAGTAATTCCAAAGAGGAAAATACATTTTTGCTAGCCTATTTATCCAAATACCTTCAAAACAAACAAACAAGAAAACAGAACATAATGCAAGCAAATCTTATGAGATCATTCTCTCCACAGCAAACATAAAATGAGCAGTGGATGATTAGGTTGACACAGTAATTTGTTCTAGGAAAATTTGGGCTTCATGTCTTCTAGTGTGGTCAACCTAGAGGTAGAGGTGATGTATGGCAGCAACACTGGAAATATATAAATGCATTATGGATTATTAAAAAAATATGTATTTTCCTTGCTAGTTGATCTGCACTTCCAGATTCAAAACCAGGCTCAAGTGGGGGAGATCTAGTTTTTGTTGTGGTAAAACATTTAGGTCTTTTCGTTCTCCCTTCTTACTAGGGAAATGACTCTTCATGAGATCAGTAATCTTCATAAGATCAGCGATCAAAAAACAACAAATATATCTGTGTCATCTGGAGTAGTTGCTATACTTTTTCAAGGACATTCCATATAGAACAGAGTAGGGAAAATGGATGAAATATGTTCTACTATGCAGCCATAACAAAATTCCTGTTCATTTCTGTGCCTGTACCTTCAAGGAATCAATACTTTTCATTAAAGAGGAGTCATTAATTCATTTTATATAGAAACCTTAGGAGACAAGTTATAAGGCTTTCTTTGAAGAAAATTAAAATGTGTCATTGCATCCCCTTAGATCTATGTGAATTCAGTTTGCCAGTCCCATGATGGACTTTTTTTTAACAACTCTGAGAGCTGACACTGTTATTCATTTTATTAAATTAATTGTGCTGTTCCAGTTCTTATGTTTTCCAGCATTTAAACAATACAGTAAATATGAAGTGAAAATGAAGAAGTGTTGTTATGCTGTTATTTTCATTAGAATACCTTATGTCCTGGAGCATGTTTTGGATGTTTCTACGCATAACATAAAAAGGATGGACTCTGCAGTAACTCTCATTGTACTTCGGAAAAATGTGAATTCATTCTTATGAAACATTGAAAGGGTTGTCTGTTCTGGAGACTATTTATATTCATAAACAACTCTCTGTGTCGTTTTACAGTCAGTTCATTTTTTCTCTTCTTTCTTGTCCCAGTCCTTCCTTGTTCTTCATTCAAATATAGCCAGTATGCCCATGATTAATCTCAGCTCTGTGTAGGCCACTAAAATGTTTGCTTCTTTTCCCCTTAAAACTACATGTATCTATAAATACATTTTTTTCTATTTATTTTAGTGCTTAGAAGTTGCCATATTGAACCAGATATGTGTGAATGGCCTGTTTTAGATAACTACAAGTCTTAGATGCTTCAGAAGATAGAATCCGTCAGTGTACAGGCAGAACATAGCTCATCTGCTCCTTCCCTCCCCATTACAATTTGGCAGGCCTTTTCTAGCAGTTGTAAAAGGGAATAAGTCCAGAGGCAAAATCTAATAACTCTTTCTGGGTTTCACATATACTCACTGAACTAAGTTGTATGTATTAACACCTTAACAGTCTGAAATAATATGGGGTAATTGTCTCATTTTCCTTTTCCTCTTGAAAAAATCTACAAATCTGCAGTTGCAACTATAAACGGGAAGTCTTTTGGCACATGGAAATCTTACTTATTTTTAGACACGGAATGGAAAAAGTTAATTTGCTTTTCACAGTAGTATGGCATAGATCAGAGAGAATTTAAATGCTTTCACAGCATTATAAGGGCTGGAAGAGGTCTCCGGAGATCATCAAGTCCAATCCTCTGCTAAAGCAGGTTCCCTGCAGTAGGTTACACAGGAAAGTGTCCGAGCAGGTTTTGAGTATCTCCAGAAGAGACTTCACAACGTCTCTGGGTGGCCTGTTCCAGTGCTCTGTCACCCTCACAGTAATCTGTAGTTCTTTCTCATATTTTTATGGAACTTCCTGTGTTGCAGTTTGTGCCCATTATCCCTTGTCTTGTTTCTGGGCAAAGCTGAAAAAAGTCCAGCCTTATAAGTACTGATAAAGTCTTCTCTTTCCCAGGATGAACAGCCCCAGGTCTCTCAGCCTTTCCTCATAAGGGAGATGCTTCAGGCCCCTCATAATTTCTGTGACCCTCTATTCAAATCTTTCCAGCAGTTTCCTATCTGCCTTGAACTGAGAAGCTGAGAACACAGTACTCCAAGCTCAAAGCTTTCTTCCTAGGTCTGATAAATCAGTATATTGGGATGTTCTTCCTCTTCTCTGTCAGATTCTGATCTCTAGTCAGTCATAAGTCTTCTATCATAAACACCATCCCATGCCAATGAAAAGTAAAGACATCTATGTGTACATATGAATGAAAGAAATATTTATTTCTGGATGTTTGTAACACAGAATTTCCTGTATTTTCACTACTGATGTTTATATAACTAATTTGGCTTTGTATCTAATTCCTTGCAGTTTTAATATTAATAGTATTTCTTTTATAAAGGATTGGCTGCAGATAGAGGAGGGAGGGTAAGGTGATTACTGTTTCTGTAGGAGGGACTGGTTGTACTCTGCTTTTCAGAGAATGTGGTGTTAGGAGAGAAATTTGAGACAGGGATTTACTCTGCCACATAACAGTGAATGGCAGACTGATGAGAAAGATGAGGAGCAGATGTGTTTATTACACATGTGCTCAAGTCTCAGTGCAATGGAAAGAAGGACATTATGTGAAAATCCAAAAGTGCAAATTTGTTTACAAAAAAAAAAAAAAAAAAATCTGTCTTATTGTGCATTTTCTCCATTTCTTTATTTTCAGTTGTAATAGCTGATAAAGTCTTTGTCAGGTGTATTTGTTTTAAAGTAAAGACAATTACAGATAGCTCTGAGAAGTCAGTGACTTTCTAGCTCTTGTGATTTGTAGACTACTGGATATTTTCCAAGGATTTTTTTTTCTAAAAACATCAGAAATTTAAATTTATGTATAGCATCTGCAGCTTTTGTTTTGTTATTCATGTCTCGTGATCTTCTGGGAATTCATGGTTGGATCCCCAGACCATAGATTAGACTGTAATGCAGAAATAGCTCTAGAATTGATGTGACTTATTCCATGCAATTAGATGAGGGCTGCTCTGAAAGTAATGCTTCCTACTTTATTGTATCAGCACACGAAGTCAGATGTGGATGTTGGCAGTATGGCAGAAGAGGTTGAAACTTCCCATCAATATTCTTTACATGTTGCTGCAGTCTGACAGAATGGCATCTGACATGGAAGTGTGTATGAAGCAAAGGTGTGGCATTGAATTCCTCCATGCAGAAAAAATGGCCCCCACTGACATTCATCGATGCTTTCTGAATGCTTATGGATACCAAACAGTGAATGTGAGCACTGTGAGGCAGCAGGTAGTGTGTTTCAACAGTGGTGACAGTGACTTGAAAGATAAGCCACGTTCCAGACCAACATGCTCAGCTGTCACACCACAAAATGAAGAGTGTTTTGATCAGCTTATTTATGCAAATTGTCTAATGGTGGTGAATATGCTGAAAAATAGTATTTTGTAGCTGAGAATTTGCTCTATCACTTAGTGTTCTTGTGCTCTTTATGTCTGCTGTAATTTTCACAAAAATAAGTAGGGGGCATTACTTTTGGAGTGATTTATGTATTTCTTCTCTTCAGAATTTCATGTAGAGGTGATATAGGCATTGACAGAAATGTATCTGTCCAAAAGGAGACTAAGGCTGAACTCAAATTTGTAATCCTAAGCAATAATCTTGTGGCAATTTATCCCAAATGATAATCCTGTCAATTGCTGACATTTTTTTTAAGTGTTAAAATGTTTTTTTTTTTTTTTTTAATATATAAACTATATATTAGGTTTATATAAGATTTTAGATTTTACTGAAAATCAGGTTTTGATTTTATCATCAGAGATTATTTTTTGTTTCTGTTTGCTATTTTTTTTTTTTTTTCAGAAAGAGCAAACAGAAATGTTTCCTATCCAGCTGTGGACAAAGCTTTCAAAACATTTCCAGTATTTCCTAAAAGTGGATAATAGAATGTACCAAACCTTCCCATAGCACTATGAACTCTGGGAAAACGTTAAAGAAAATCACTGAAGGGAAAAACAAAAATTGTAGGTGCTGGAATTGGCTTTTTAGCAAGGAATTGGCTTGCAATTTCTATCTATTGACTTCCTTATCTCTGTTTTCTGAAAGCTAACTGATCTGAATCCTCAAAATAGAAGGATGCAAGGAAGAGGCAAGCCAAAAATTAGGTGTCACAGGCAAGCTTTCATCTTCCACTATAGAGCTGTTCTGATGTCTTTAAGAAATTAGCATTTTACTTATTTATTTACTTATTACTTCACAGTGTGAAAAAGGAAGAATCTTTAATGTAGGTGGTAGCAATAGAGAAGAAATATGAAAAAATCTGGAATCAAATATGCATGAACATTCTTTGTGCTGTATTTTCTTACATCTCCCCCAAAGTCAGAAATATTGCAGTTCATGTACTCTATTACTATTTTGTCCTGCTTAA
The DNA here is from genome assembly GCA_037305975.1 of Chrysolophus pictus. NCBI lineage: Eukaryota > Metazoa > Chordata > Aves > Galliformes > Phasianidae > Chrysolophus > Chrysolophus pictus. Next base: position 22,653,724 of record CM074577.1, on the reverse strand, counting down.
ACTTCCATGCTAGAAGACAAATTTATCATCCAAGATGACCTGATGCTTGATGATCCAAGATGCTTTTAATGGATATTAGAAGCAAAAGCTTGTGTCCTTTTTTTTCTTTCATATTAAATATTCCAGGATTACTTTGCTGTTTGTTTTAGTAACTCAATGGTTATATAGAGCCCTGAGTTTTACAGAGAGTTTACAAATAAATATGGTGTAATTACTCTTGCTCATGAATTGAGTCTATCTATTGTTTGTATCTATTGAGTCTGTATGAGTCTACTATTGTTTAACAGTATTGGAAGACTATTGATTCCTTTTGTTTGTTTGTTTGTAGTCCTGAAAGGTTGTTTCATTGTAGAAATATGAATATTATTTTACAATTATTGTTTTTTGTCACACTTATTCATTCAATAAGAGAGCATATGATTTATCACAGTATACAAGTAAGTAGTGGTTGAGGTAATATGATGTAAGATACCCATGTACAGAAGTCTTCATCACAGTATCTTGAGTTATTCCTAAGTATACCCACATACCTGTAGAAATATGCTCCAGTGATCATTTTTATGGTTGTAAAATTTGTTGTAGACAAACTGCACAGATATGTACATTTTTGTTGCATGTCATGTTGCTAACTGATTTCAGTTTTAAGTGCAGTATAATTACTTAAAGAATAACATTGATATAAGTAATGACTGCTTTCAGCTTCATTTATCCATAAAGACAACTGGGTTTTGGGTTGGTGCCCATTCCTCTAAAAGTGATTTCTTGTAAAGTTTTTTTTGAAGCTTCTTGCTTTTTTTTTGTCATGAGTACAGTTGGTGATTCTCTGGAAAGTGTGGTAAAAAGATGATGACAAATACTGAAAAGATGAGAATATTAAATTACTATTTGTGATATGCTTTAATGACTACTTCCCCTCTCAGTTCTATGCTTTATGAAACAAAATATTTTTCTTGCATTCTTATAAAGTCTTGAGACTCTTGGAATAGAGGAACTAAACATACAAAATTGACATTTTCCTTTTTTTTTTATATCAAAAGAAAGTATTGCAGAGTTTTTACAGGGATAAAATCTTATCAAAATTGGACCCATCATTATTGAAATGCAGTTAACATGCACTTATATATATTACTATTTCTTCTCTCACGCCATCCAAGAGAGAAAGACTCCTGAAAGAAATACAGATTAGATTCAAAATGGTGTGGGAATAAAGAAATTAGAGATATACAAATTTGTAAAGGAGAGACGGTTAAGGATACTTAAGACTGCTGTGAAATATTCATAAGAGTAAATTAATCTCTGCATGAAATCTTTATGTTAATTTTGCTGTAATTCAGCAGGGGAGATGAAAAACTGAGGTTTTGCATGGTGGTAGTTCAGGTGCTTGAGGGTTACTGAGCAGCCATTTCAAGGGAAAGACAAGTGAATTGTAGAGTCCTCAAAAGCAATAGAAGTAGAATTCTTAGCAGAATCATAGGATCCTAGAATGACCTGGGCTGGAAGGGACTCCAAGGATCATCAAGCTCCAACCCGCCTGCCACAGGCAGGGCCACCAACCTCCAGATCTGGTTGGTCTGGAGATAGACCGGATTGCCAACGTGGGAATGGGGTATCCACAGCCTCTTTGGGCAATTTGTAGTTTTGTGTTTCCTGGCTCTAGTCAGCTGAGTGTATGTTGTTCCAGTAAAGCACCATGTTTATACATGTTTTAGCATAATGTAACTCAAGGGGTGAGGCGAAATGGCAAATTGTGTTACAGCCTCAGGACTTTTCTGACCTCCTTCTTGTCAAAAAGATGTGGAAGTGAGTGATATTATTTGTTGATCATTTGAAGACTTTGGAGCCTCCAAAATTAACTCAAAGAATGAGAACTGCTCAAGATGAGCGCTAAAGTCGATGTCAGCACTAGTTGCAATCTTTTACAGAATGAGTGTTTATTAAAAAGCATGTAGCAAAAGCAGTTCTGATTGCCAGCCAGTAGCAATCAGCAGTTTTTCTTTTCTCTTTCATGGTTAATTTGGTATAGGTGTTTTTTTTTTGTTTGTTTGTTTTGTTTTTTTGTTTGTTTTGTTTTGTTTTTGTCTATTTCTTCTACTTATGGTCATCTAGGTTTTGCAAGAGATCTGCCTCTGGCCTGTATTTCAACTGTATTTGCATATAATACTACTGTTGTTAAATATAGAGCTCGCTGAAATGGAGGAAAATCATGCTGGGTTTTCTTCCAGTAGTTACTATAATATTAAGACCAAGTATGAAACGCTTAGTACTTTCTTCAGTTGATTTGGAATTTATGTTTAGTAAATAATCATAAGAAGATGGTTTATTAACCTAGACCATTCTATTTGCTATATAACTTACTGAATCTTGAAACTACCATTTGCTGTAAACCCAACAATTTTGGGAGTCCCACTGATTTCATATATAGGATAGAGAAAATAGCCACAGGCATCCATGCCTGTATGTGAGCCCAATGATCTATCTCTCTGCAAATGATCTCTAGTTAACAAAGGATTCATGATTACTGTTCCTTTTAAGCCTATTTGAAGTGTCTTAAACCTTTTACTAATGGACTTATTTTACTCGCAGTTTTGCTTTTTGTTACTGAGTTACATGGCGCTGCCTATGCGAACCTGCTCACAGCTGAAACAATAAGTTAAAGCAGTGTGTAAGAGCAATATACTCAACAATGTTGAGCGCCTTTGTTAATTTTGTAGTAATGGACAAAAACATCAAAGAGGTGTGCTGTTTAAAACATGAGGCTAATTATCTTTTACTTGGCCATTGTATGCCATTATTTTAAAGAATGTTATCTATCTCCACACGCGGGGGCACTTTACATGGGAGCAATTGGTGAAGTAATTTTGGCTGGGCTGCCATAGAACAGTTCCTTTGGATCTCAAAATCAGGACATCGCTCTACTGACCTTCTAACTGAGGTCAGTCTGATTTCTGACATTGACCTCAGCCAAAGAAAGAGATCTGGCCTTTGGTAAATCACTCCAGCTTCTACTGAAATAGTCACATTTGGGATGAAAAGTCATCATATTCTTAGATGCAATGAGCACTGATTTGGTGTAGAGGAGTTCAGATTAAAATAGGAGTACAGAGATCTTTACGCTGGAACAGACAAGCCTAGAGGCTAACAAAAAGGCGCAATTGCTAAAATTGCACTATTAGTTTAACTAAAAGGAATTTCAGCTTATATTAGTCTGAATGTCTGTACTGTAATATATGATATTGCACGGCCATTCATAAAAGGCTGCTACCAACATAAAAATTATCAGTTAAAATGATCAGGAAGCAACATTTCTGTGACAAAATGTATGCTAAAAGTATTGGCAAGGATGAATCCATGCCTCTTTTCTGTAGCACTCAGCCTTCATCTACTCAGAATTTAAAATCAGTTGAAGAAAGTAAGAGGCAAATGAAACTGTGAAAAACGTTTTCTGAATATCTATAATTTAAAATAAAATTCCACTTCTGTTGTACTAGTTCTTGTTTTCTTAACTTTGAAACAATTCTCGGCATAACTATCAGCAATGAAATAGGAAATATTTACAAACTCAGCACTTTAACAGTGATCTGCAGACATAAGCACATTTCAGAATCCTCAGATATTTTTTAAAAGGTTATACATGCTAAGAGATTTTTTTAATTCCCAGGTTTTGCAAAATGGACTGCTGATCTATGATAGTCATTTGTTTCATCAAACTGTAATATTTTCATATTTTTTTATTGGACTTTTTGATATCTCTTTTTCTCTTTTGCAGTCCCTTCCAAAGACAGAAAATGTGTATCTCCATCTATGAGGTGCACTTCAAAATCCATACCAATCAAGTGCCTTTTTTGAGCTACTTAGCTTTCTTCCCCTTTCTATTGATTTAAAAGCTGACAGTGTTAAATATCCTCAGAAAAATTAGGCTGCATGTTTTAGTAACATTTCTGTATATGTGCTCCCCTTTGCATTGCTTAGTCAATATTTTTTCACTTCCTGTAACAAGCCATTGCAGGCTGTTAACATTTGCCATGTTTACTTTAGAGAAAGCAATAATTCAGAGTAGGACATGATGTTTAATCTTTGTGCTATCCATAGGAGCTTGTAAAATTCTTTTAGCAACACGTTTTTGGGGAACCATTAGGCAAATGTGCTACCAAATGTGTGAGTATAGGTATTTTTAAGAAGGTAAACCCACATGAAGAATGTGATTTATGCACTTCTAGAAGCCAAAATGTAATATGAGGGAATAAAATAAGAGCACTTCTAGCTGAAGTTTCACTGTAGGTCAACAAGCAAACTGTGGGGTGACAAGGATGGAGGGGGTGTCATCAATGGAGAATCTAAGGGTGGTAGTCACATAAATTTATTTAATTTCTCTTTTCATAAGGAACAAACAGAGTTCTGGTTCTCTTCAAAAGCTCTCCTGATAGACAGTTATCTTTTTCCATTTGCCCAGTATTCCAGGATGTCTGCATATACTCCTTCCAGCTTCCACTGAATCTGTGTTTTTGTGTCAATGCTTGCACAAGGTGAAATTTACTTGGCTGCTGCTAACCTGGATTAATGTATTATTACCCTCTGCTTTTCATTAGCTCACTCTCTAGTTAGCTGGTTTGGTTCTTCCTCAACATAGTTCAGTGGAATGAATTTGAGCTAATGAATATTCAGAAAAATATTTACATGGTAGACCACAGTGCAATAACCACAGAGAGCACTGAGATGTCCCAGAGCTGTGAGTGGGGGAGATGAACATTTAATCCAGATCAGCTCATAGCTGAGAAGGACATAAACTTTCTGGTTCTGTCAGCCTCTATGATTCATCTCAATCAATCGGTGAACCAGAGAAACCTCTATTTTCTCTGGGTTAATCAGCATTTGTTCAGGCCTTCTTATGTGGTCCAGAGACTGAGCAATGAAGTCTTTTGTTCCAGTACTTCTCTCTTATAAAGAAGGCTTAATTACTTCTCCCAGTTACCCAACATGTCATTTATTTTTATAGAAGTCTGCAATTGCCAATGGATCGAGGATAGTACTACTGGCAGATACCAACATCCTTCAGCATAAGAATGCTTAATAGACTAGTCTATATCATAGCTGAAACTGTAGGATTTGTGAAATTTGATTATAGGGTATTCAGTCTCCTGTTCAGTGAAGTGTTTAATAGCTGGAAGATTGGCAGAATTCAGTTAATTTTTGTCTGTTTTAAGCTACAGTTTCAGAAAAACTGTGCCAGGACTTCTGGAATTTTATATTGTTAATGTGCAATAAAAGTGTTACTGTTGGGCTTCAAAAGCTAAATTTTTATTCAGCAGTAGTGAACCTGTAAGTGTTACACATTAATGGTTAATTTTTAGAAATCTGTTACAAAAATTTATGTCGAGGAGGAGTTTTGCTTTTGTTTTTCGATCTTAAAAATTAAAAAGAGGCAATAGTCCTGAGCCTGGGGTTTATGCTCAGACAGAATATGTCATCAATCCTTCTCAAAATGGCTGGAGAAAGCTTATGAACATTTCCTATTCCTGGGTTTCTAAAATTGCTTTTATAGTTTGCCAGCAGTGAAAGAAATGAATCAGACAACTGAGAATATTTTATACCTTCTTGCCTTTGAGAAAAGTCTTAATGTGACTAAGATAACTAGAATCACTTGGGTGTTATGAGTAATCTGAATACAAGAAGCATTTAAGGTGTTTATGTTTTCTTATTAAATTCATTCATTTTCTCAGATGTTAAAATAAGGAAGAATTAGACAACTGTATCTTTGTAAGTAATGTTTTTAATAAAAACTTCCTGGTCTGGTTCACCCCTCTGATTATTATCCCTTACTGATAGTTCAGGCTGGCTGCGATGATGTTGCTGAGAAAAGCATGAGGACTATCAAAAGGGATTCAGGGCAGTGGGGCAGTTAGTTGATGGAGCAGGTGTTCAGGTGGTAGTGAGGAATACTGAAAAAACCAGGAAAACCCATTTCATAAAAATAGGGCTGAGAGGCTGGTGCAATCACAGGAATTTTTATCTATCTATTTATTTATTTACCATGGGGTGGTTTACTCAGCATCTGGCCTTATGGTTGCTGATGGGTCTCACTTGTCTCAAAGGGGGAAAATGGACTCAAGCCCAGGAGTTTGCAGGGCTAATTGAGAGAGCTTTAAACTAGATATGAAGGGGGAAGGGAATAAAACCAGGCTTGTTGGAGATGAGCCTGGGGGAATTATGACAGGATTGGAGTTCACAAACAGTTTACTTTTCACAAACAGAGAAGGACTGGTGAGAGTTGTGGAGATCGGGAGCTGCCTTGGGCAGAGCAACCATTAAATGGTTGAGTTCTATAATCTTGGTGAAGTCAGGAGGGAAGTCATGAAAACTGCTACCTTGGACTTCCTGAGAGTGGACTTTGAACTGTTAGGAAACTGGTAGGAAGGGTCTGTTGGGAGTCAGCCCCGAAGGGTAAGGGGGTCCAGGAAGGCTGGTCACTCCTCAAGATGGAAGTCTTAGAGGCACAGGAACAGGCAATCCGCCTGTGCTGTAACATGAGACATCAGGGAAGAAGACTAGCATGGAGGAATCAGGAAACTTTTTCTGAGGCTCCGGAAGAAAAAGAGAGCATCTACTGTGGAAGAAGGGACTGGTAATTTGGGCACAGTACAGAGTAGTTATTAGGATATGCAGGAAAAAAATTAGAAAGGCAAAAGCCCAGCTCGAACTCAACCTGGCCACAGTGGTAAAAGGAAACAAAAAACTTTTTTATAAATATATTAACTGTAAGAGGAGGGCTAAGGAGAATCTTCACCCTTTACTGGATGCAGCAGGAAATGTGACCACCGAGAGTAAGGAAAAAAATGACATTCTCAATGCCTTCCTTGCATCTATGTTTAAAAGAAGTCAGAGCAATTAACCCGTGGGTACCTTCAGAGGGATCTGGACAGTCTGGATTGCTGGGCTGAGGCCAATAGGGTGAAGATCAACAAGACCAAATGCTAGGTGCTGCTCTTGGTCGTAGGCAGACGATTGGACTGGATGATCTTGGAGGTATTTTCCAGCCTTTCTGAATCTATGATTCCCTCTTTTAATAACATTGACGTTCTGCACAATTTGTATGCATTGCAGCTATCTGCAAGTATACACATCAGACCTGCAATGAAAAATAAAATCCTCATTCATAACTGCAGTTCTGCTTGTTTATCAGCAAAACTGAAAATAAGCAAAAGCCAGGATTTGATGGAACAAAAAGGAACAGATCTCAATTTAAAATATTATGGAACCATCATTATTTTGAAGTGCTTACCTCAGATTCATGTTATAATATTACCAAGAGGCAAGAAAAGCATGATAGCACTATTTCTATCATAAATTAGTAACAAGCCTGCAGCTGTGTAGCTCATTAAAAACTGTATCATTTAGGGATATTTTGAAAACACAGAGGTCCATTAAAAAGACTGGCAGTGTACAGTTGTCAAACAGACACGCAATTATTGCCATAATATTGCCATCAATTGGATGGGAGAAATTACATGATGAACTGAGAAGCTGCTTTATATCCTTTTGAGATTTCTGAGCATAATTTTCCCTTTGTTCAGACTAGCTATCACCCATCTTTGAATCTTCAAATGTGAGGACTAAGAGTGTTTGCTGTAAAAAACTCCATAAGTTCCAAATATAACTTTTTCACTCCTGTTTCTGAGGGCAAAAGTATTTTGTTTCCACTTTCTTACCAGAAATCTACAGCCGTTTATGCTACCCTGTCCAGTCTCAGAGATTTGGTTGTCAAATAAAAATCTGAAAACATACTTCCCTGACATCCATGCCATTCTCCAGAGGTATTCTTGTCTTTCCATGCCGAATCTGATGGGGATAATCAAAGATGGGAATATTGCACCTCTCCTCTATGAGAATGGGAAAATACCTGCAGTGTCTGACACCCCATAACACAGATCTCATATGGCTAGAGTGCAAGTTATCCACGTGTTTAGCCCTGAATTCACATGATTATTTCCAAAAGTCATTAACACCCAAGCTTGTTAACTCTGCCCAGGCATTTGACAACAGCTGCCTGAGCTGTTGCTCACCCTCCTGCTGAGGTTTGTGCATATGGCTTGAAGGCAAACCTTCCTCAGGTCTATCCAGGGCTGCCTTGTCTGCCTCACAGGAAGCTGAGGCATGCTTCATGCACTTTCCTCTTTCTTTGTTTCTTATTGGCATAAACTGTCTCAAGGCAAGCAAAACACACACTAGTGCCCAAATGACATCTACCTCCTGCACTGCAGTGTTAAGAAACTGCTTGTAAGAGATGAGACTGGGCTGGGCCAAGAGGGCAACAGGGCAGGGGGAAACCACCTGGTAGCTGTGGGAAGCATTAGGAAACTTAAAGAAAAGTGGCAACATCACTCTTATAACCTTAAGCCACCTGCCTTTTCTCTCCATTATGCCCTCCTATGCTTTCCTGCTCATTCTCAGTGTACAGGACTTCTACATGTGACTCCAATATCCTTCCCTCTCCAGGACTCAACCTTTCCCATTTCTCAGCCACAGCAAACACTAGAACCATTCTTCTCACCTGCCCAGAGGCCAGCTGTCACTCACTATTATTTTATCAACTGCTCTTAGTAGCCAATCAAAGTATGAAGAGTATATAGGATGAGGGCAAAGCCAGACCCTGCTATATTGGAAGAAAAAAGAGGGGTAGAGTTAAGATCTACAGGGATAATTTTTGTTCTTATTGCAACTGGAAGGAGTCATTTGCTCCTGGTAATAAATACAACTCCCATCCTATTATCCTCTCTCAATCAATTCACATTCACCAGCAGGAGGTGAAATGAGTTTATATTTTAGTTGATCTGATTTCTCTTTCCTTAGACAAAACAGATATTTACCTTGTTTGCCCATGTACCCCTGCCTGAATGTGGTAAAACATTTGTTCATATGAAGGTGGAAAAAAAATCAAGGTCTTGTGTCAGTGACTACTTCATGTAGCCAGTTTTTCTGGAAAGGAAAGAAAGGAAGTTTGCTACTTCATTCACTGAAAGAAATACTGTTTTTCATCAGGGAGGACTGACTACATAAGACTAGAAGACAGAATAAGGATATGCAATCTAATTTAATTTTATGGTAACTATTGATCTCATTTTCTCTGTATCACATGAATATATAGCTGGCTGGCAAACTGGAAAAAAACAGTATGATGTCTACAAATCAAGCTCTTCTTGTTTCATGACAATTTTTCTTTGATAGCTACAATATTTTTCCACATATTTTCAGATGTTTATGTGTGGAGTTGCTATGATACAGTTATTTCTCATATATTTTTGCTTAGAAGAAGTTATTTGCAGTACGTGATTTTATGAGAATTATAGACTTGATGTTCAAATACTGTTTGTAGACTTTGCGGCCCCCTTAATGACAGCAATTTGTAGTGTTGATATTGCAGAAGATTTTCACAGAATGGTCACAAAAAGCTCCTTTTCAGATAAAATCATTTGCCACATCTATGTATACAAATTGGATAGGCTCTCAATAGCAGCGTCACCAGCATTCAGCTCCTGTCCTCATTCTTGCTTTGTCTTTTTGTGAGGCGCTTTTGGGAACTGGGAACTAAGAGGAACAAGGAATCCTTTTTATTAAGCACTTTTCATTTCAGTAGTTCATCCATTCAAAACTATGCTACTAATAGGCTTTTTGTTTGTTTGTTTTTACTAGTATTTTTATTTTCTAAAGTAATCAACTTAATAACATGGTGCTATCTTGTCCTACTAGTTTTGCTTCTGCAATCTTGGAGTATCAGAGTTCACAAATTAAAGATATAACAAAAATACACCAAGTCACCAACTGTAACCCTATCTTCAAATAGAAATAGATTGTATGGACTGTTTGTGTTTTTGAATAATGAAAACAAAAGGTGAAGGAAAGTTTTCATGGCTTTGAAGGTCCTTTGAGTTTTGAGAGATTACCCTTCCCACTGGTAAAGCCAAGTGTCTAGGGATAACCCCAGAGAAGAAAAGAGCGCCAGCTGACACTAATGTGATGCCTTAAATGGGTGCACATTTTAACAAATGCAGCAAAAATAGGCAGGAGGAGAGCAGAAAATATATGGATGAGGGAAGAACTGAAATCTTTTCAGGAGGAATCAGGAATGCAGCCTCACATCATGCCTTATGGTCCTGGGTAGGCTTCAAAAGTTGTGTCTCTGTCCAGCAGCACTGATTGCTGTGTAAAACAGACATCCACAATATGTCTGCTCCTCTTAGTCTTGTTTTATGCTGTTATGGTAAAAATCTGGGAGTTTGGAAGATTTTTGGGATAAGACATCATCTGGACTTGTGTGTTAAATACTGTCCACATTGTCAGCTCCTGCATGATTCATGAGTCATGTGCTTGTTAAGAAACAGAATGGAGATGTAAAATAAGAACTTACTAAAGTTGCCTGCAGGGCTTGCTTTGATGATTTGTTTGTGCATTTTCTGCAACACCTTTTTTTTAACAGTTTTAAAATGTGACTGAAACTGGCACCGATCTATCTGACTGTTGTTCCAACTGCAAAGCTTTTGTTTTTCTTCCAGAAACATACTTGTGAGATAAATTAAAACTCTGTTGTGTTAGCTTCCTAAAAACTCAGCTGTTCTTGTCATGGGATTTTCAAGAAGCAGCAGAGCTTCAGTCTAGTCAACGTCATTGAAAAATTATTTTCCCAAAACTCCAACCAGATACCAAAGTTCCTCTGCAAACCCAGCCCCTAAATAACAGTTCATTTCTTTAGACTTTATCTATAACTTTACTATTCAGGACATTCTTTCATCATCCTCTAAATTTTGTGATAATGTAATGTCAGAAATACTGGGCCAAGAAAATCCAGGATTTTATTTCCAACATTTCTTCTAAATGAACAATGGAGACTGGCTATTCCCAATAAATACTTGAATGGTTCTGATGGCTCCATTAAAATCTTGTCTTAAAAAGAGTTTTTTTCTTCTTCTCTAACCACTACCAATATCCATTTTAAGTGCAATGTTGTTTGTTTTTTTTGTTTTAACACCCACTTTCAGTAAATTTCACCACTTTGAGGCATGGAGAAATGGGAAGATTTCTGCAGGCCCTGTGCTTCTCAGAAGCTTTTCTGTATCTTTAGCATCAGTGTACAAGCTATTTTTTTTATTCATATGTTGCTACACTTTAGTGAATATTTTAAAAGTAATGCAAGAGATCTAGCACGATCCTCTTGTAAAAATCAATTATGATGATAAAATAATGGAATGTTGTTAACTGACCATATACTTATTGGAAAATGTCAGTTTGTCTTTTTGCTGTGTCTGGTATGTTCGAATGGATCATATTTACTCGCGGATTATTTTTTCTAATTAAAGCATTTTCACAGTTTAAGTAAAATGACAGAGGTACTATATATGACGCATAGTATGCTATTACTCTGCCATCTCTTTTTCTTAAGTATAGATAATTTAATCAAATTTATTTTGGTACAGTCTATTTTTGCTCCCTTTTTCATTTTTATCACTTACCATAAATATGCTGATGATCTGGCAACAATTTTATCTCCTGGACAAAAACATCATTGATGTTAGATTTTGATGTTATTTTAGTCTTAAGTTCAAGTTCTGTGCAACCAAGCTCAGAGATGCAAAAAAGAAAGTCTTTCAAGATAAAACACATTGCTTTCTATATCTGGCATTTTAAACGATGTGACTTCTACTGTAAAATTACATCTACAGTGTCACTGCAGCATTAATACTGAGATGCAAGGCCATGCTTACGTATAGTGTCACTGCAAGTGGTAGTGATGATTTATATCACATACTAGTGCACAGAGATATTTTGGATACTGTAAATTGTCATGTCTTGACTTGTTTTTACTCTGCAGTGCAGTTTGAAATAGTACATCATTGTCACATTCTGCTAGAAATGCTTCAGGGTTGCCCATGAATCTCATAAACACTTAAAAAAGGCTTTTCATCTTTATACTGGACCTTATTTTGTCTCCTTTAATAAATAGGGTTTTTGGTTGATTCTTCTGGGAAAATGACCATACTAATGTTGTCATGATGCAATAATAGCCTTTCTTCATCAGAGTTCTTGTTAAAATCAAAGGAAATCTATAGGTTAGACATAATAACACGATTTTCTATAATGTGTGGATAAATGATTTTGGGGGAACATCACAGGCAAAGATACAGGTTTGTCTTCTCTTTATTGACAGAGCATAAGTTTCCAGCACAGCATTTTGGGAAGGAATAATAGTGCTCAGACCCAAGGCTTAAAGGCTTATAAGATTGAAGTTCAAACTTCAGAAAACCCCCCTGTTTATGCTTTGCTTGCACAAGTCATATGGTATGGGGGCTGTAGGGTCAGGTAGTTATCAGTGAACCTAACTGCTAACACATTTTTCTAAATTACTTACCCTCCAAAGTCTAATAGGATTCAGCGACAGGTAAATTTAAACAGTGGAGATCTGTGGTGTTGAGGAGAGACCAAATCTTGTTTTAGAACATTGAGGTTATACAAAAATAAATGCACTAACTTTCAAAATTATGGCTTGTGACATATTTGTCACTTATCAGGCTCATAGCATCAATCAAATCTTGCAGCCAGTGACTGACTAGAGTAATTATCTTGTCCACTGCTGTCCTGTCTAATTATTTTAAGAGACATTTTCAGGACACAAAAGATGTAAAATGTTTTAAATCAGAGTTATATGGAAGCAAATACATTCAACAAGACTACATCTTTAAGATTTTGTGCCTTTTATATATAATGTATTAAATTGCACTAAGTGTTTTACAGAGGTTCTGATTACTAATGTACACATATTTGTCTCTGTCATTACTACTTGTGCCAGAAGTCTCTCTCTTTTTCACTCTATTTGTTCTTCCATTTTGTACCAGTTGTATGTATTGTGTGAATGCATATTATAAGTACCCAGGAAGAAGTATGCTTCGTATACTGCCTGTTCCACTCAATCTGAGATCCTTCAGAAGTCTCCATACTCTGATATTTGTGTATTATTTTGTATCTGAGGAGGACCGTAGTAAGTATTTGAAGGCAAATAGAGTTATAATGTGTCTTTACAGTAAATCTTCTAACATCTATCAAAGGCATAAAGTCAATCTGCCTCATATAGCAAGAACAATAATGAGCGTCTAGTGTTCATTTCTGTTTAGTAAACATGTGAGCAGAAACAGTGTTTGACTAAGGTGTGAATGAGGAGGGGAGAGCGAAAAAAGAGGAAAGATAGCTGTAGCAGGGGCATATACCAGTGGAACAAGTGGAATTTTCTACCATGGAATGAGGAACCTGAAGCAGGAAGGGAATAGAAATCTGATTTCAGTATGGGGGAACAAAAGAACACAGTTCTGCCAAAAAGGATTTGGGGGTACTGGCAGCTGGCAAGCTGGACATGAGCCAGCAATGTGCCCTCACAGCCCAGAAAGCCAACCGTATCCTGGGTTGCATCAAAAGAAGCATGGCCAGCAAAGTGAGAGAGGTTGTCCTGCCCCTCACCTGAAGTACTGCATCCAGACATAGAGTCATCAACACAGGAAAGATGTGGACTTGTTAGTGTGTGTCAAGAGAAGGACCACAAAAATGATCCAAGTGATAAAACACCTCACCTATGAGGACCAACTGAGAAAGCTGAGGCTGTTCAGCCTGAGGAAGAGAAAGCTTCAGAAAGACCTGATAGCAGTGTTTCAGTATTTAAAGTAGGGGCTGTAAGAGGGAAGGGGACAGATACTTTAGCAGAGACTACTGTACAGAGCAATGGCAAATGGTTTCAAACTGAAAGAGGGGAGATTTAAATTGGATATAAGGGAGAAGTTTACTACAGTAAGGGTATTGAGGCACTGAAACATTGCCTAGACAGACACTGTAAGCTCCGTCCCTGAAAATGCTCAAGGTCAGGCTGAATGGGGCTCTGAGAATCTGACCCAGCTGTAGGCACCCCTGCTTAATGTAGGGGAATTGGACTAGACAACCTCTAAATATCTCCTCCAACTGAAACAATTCTGATTCTACACTGAGATTCAACTCAGTGCTCATTTGTCAGAAACAGAAATGTTTTCAGGTATATTTTCAGAGCACAGAATTTAACTGTATTGATTAGGAGTATCTTGGTCCTCCCAACTCTTCCTTATCAGGGAAAGAGAAGAAAAGGAAGGAATATTGGAAGACTTGCACTTCCTGGGGACAGGCTAGGCTCTGTAAATGGAAACAAAGCCAAGAACACCTTGTCTATAGGAGGGGCTGGGTCTGGGGGCTCTGGTTTATGAATAGTAAAGTTAGCGTAAAGATAAAATTGATTTTTTTTTTTTTAAGCAATCTTTTACTATATTAGTATGACCAAAGCAGATGAGAAGTTATCTAGTTTTTGCTTTTGAGGAAGAAAGGGAAAAAATATTGCTGAATTACACATTATGTTCTATGACTAGAATTCCTGCTGGGGTCTGTTAACATGTAATAATGCATTTTTCTATTAAGATTACTGGGCTGCTAGTAGAGTCAGTGTTGACAGTTTAGACTCAGCAGTTTATCTGAGTACTCAGTACAGATGTGCATTTAACACAAGATCCAACATAGTTGAGATTTAGTCAAAGACATAACTTTGATGATGAGAGACTTACAAATTAACTTTTGGAGAAATAAAATAAAAAGGAGGTTAGCTGCAGCAGACTTTTGACTCCGCTCAAGAGTGATCTTATTTAGACATGCCAGAAAAGAAATTAAAAACACAGAGTAGATCATATAGATGATTCAACAGCGATATGATAGGTTAGAGTGATTTTTCTTTTGAGTGAACTTTAGTATTATTAAAGCGAAATCTAATAATGGTTTAAACTGTAAGGATTTATGATCCGCCTCGTTCCTTTCTTTTTTGGTTTCCATACCAATTTTTCTCCTCCATTTTCTTCTCATCTACCCATCATTGGATTAATTATTGGGACCTTACTCTTCACGACTTTTACATATCTTGGTCAGTTTACCTGGCTAAAGGGAAAAATAATGCTTTAGATCTGTGTACAGTTAGAAGAGTAGCACGGTTAGGATGGTACATTGCAGGTGTTGCAGTTGGAAAGACTGTTGTGATGGAAATGAAACAATAAAGAAAGAAATGCTTACCCATATCCAAGGATCTAGGCTCACAGTGGAAAACTCCAACAGGAAGGATCTCCAGAGAGAGATCCTTCACCAGTGGCAGTCAGTCTTTAAATGGGGTCTAGGAGCCAGGCTCCACCTTTTCCAGTCACACAGCTGAATTGCCTTCACCTGTCCTCCCACGGCTGACCCAGTCCTTGTGACATGTCAGACAGTTGCATGGGCAGCCCTCATTCTTTAGCAGCTGCCCACATTGTTTTTTGTCCAGCATGCCATAGCTTCTGATGTAACCAACAGGTGATGTCCTCAGATGGTGAATTCTCAATCCATTGAACTTGGGCCAGTGTGTCCGCTTCATCATTTCCCAGCGATTGTAACAGTTGGTGACCAGAAACACAGTAGACACATACAGTCCTGTGTTTGACTGTATTCCATATATCTAACCACATATCTTTGTCCCAGATTGGTTGGGTGTGGATAGTCCATG
Source organism: Chrysolophus pictus (assembly GCA_037305975.1). Lineage (NCBI taxonomy): Eukaryota > Metazoa > Chordata > Aves > Galliformes > Phasianidae > Chrysolophus > Chrysolophus pictus. The sequence goes on along the minus strand of CM074577.1, from coordinate 22,638,153 downwards.
CTTGGGTGGCCAGCTGCACAATCCAAAGAGTGAGGCTCCGGTACACAGCCCAACTATCTGTACAGATATTCAGGACACCATCACCAGATTCCTTGGTTATAACCATCCACATAGCTCAGAGTTCTGCCAATTGACTGCTCTGACCATCCCCCTCATCAAACCAGATTGTCTTGGTGGAGGGATGGTATGCTATTGCTCTCCACTTGCTTAGGTTGCCCTTGCTGAACTCATCTGCATAGCAGGCATCTTCAGGAATAGATTATTTCCCTTCTTGAACAGGACTCTTCTCTGGTGGAGGAACTAATGTTTCTTTTGGTGCATCACTGTGATACATCACTGGGCCTAGACCCATCATGCCACCATTTGTACTCGGGCAACCCTCATCTTAGGAAGGTGGATCAGATCTATCAGCCATCCTTGAATCAGCAGGGTGGTCTTAACAATGATTTCAGCTGTTCGGGTTATCGGCTCTCTCACCTGTAATGCGAAGTAGGCAACCAATAACTGTTTTTCAATCATACTATATCTTTGTTCTGCTCCATGCCAGACCTGAGAACAGAATCCAATGGGGGTCCAAACAGAACTCAAGGGTTGCCACCAGCCCCAGCCAAAGCCATCCTGAGTGACATGAATGTCCAACTCAGCTGGGAGAAGAGGATCAAATATATACAATGCCTAGGCTTGTTTAACTGCTAGTTTTGCCTGTTGGAAAGGGTCCAGTTCTATTCTCCCCCAGTCCCATAGTCACCCCTTTTTCATGAGTCTGTACAATGGCCTCAGCAGCTGCACTAAATGAGATATAAAGGAACACCAGTATCCCAATTTACCTAAGAACTGCAGCTACTTAGTGTTGTAGGGACTGGGAATGCCTGAACCTTTTCTGTTACAGCACTAGGTAGTACTTTGATCTTTCCTGAACAAACCACTCCCAGAAATTTTATGGAAAGGTAGTGGTCCACAGCAGTTATAGTGACAACAATCCATTACAATTAACAAATGAGCAGATGAGTAGCATGGTTAGTATAGTATTTTACAGGTTTATGGTTAGAAACATTACTGTGGTGGAAAAAAACAATAAAAAAATAAATGAAGTGCTCAGCTATGTCCTAGGCTCACAAGAGAAAACTCCAAAGGAAGGAATCTCCAGAAAGAGATCCTTCCCTAGTGGCAGTCAGCCCTTAAATGGGGTCTAGGAGAGGTGCAGCCAGGCTCCATCTCTTCCGGTCACACAACTGAATTGCCTTCATCTGTGCTCCTATGGCTCAGTCCTTGCCTCAGGTGATCAATCAGTGGTTCAGACTGTGACACAACAGTTCCCATACAGCATATTTTCTACCTTAAGAGGGAAGACTAATTTCTTTTGTCCTTTTGTGTTTATTTTCCAAGCTTGATAAAGCACATATTCTCAAGGAGGGTTACTTACATATATAGACTACTATTCCAATACTCCGTATGTGTTTTTATCTATCTTGAAATCATGTGTGGTGCTAATTTCATTTGATACGTCACTTTGATTTCTAAATGTAAATTGAGTGTTTCTCAGAGTAATTAACTTCTTCACAGTACTAAGTAAAATGTGGCTTAAAAATCAACACTTATCATCGTATTTATCTTCTAATAATCTATATGTTATTAAAGAATTTCATGCTGGCATTTTAAATACATAACACATTTTACATAAGTGACCAAAGGGTACTGAAAATTATATTTTTGTAGTGGTTATGTTTGCAAATGACCTTTTGGAAACAGATTTAACATAGGAAATATTTTGAAACCTTAATGTAGAGACTAGTACCAGCAGTAAAACAACAAATTGTGTTTTTTGATTCTATTTCTCATCCTTGCCAGAGCAAGTCTTCAAAAACCACATCAGAATATTCAATGGCTATAATCTAGCTACTGTCTCATCCTGAGAATTAGATGCAAACATATGGAAAAAGGAGATCTTGGCTTTCACACATTTCAAGACCAAACCAGACTAGTCCTTTTGTGCACCTACCAAGGAAAGCGCTCATTGCTGGCATTGATAATGACAATGGAAAGAAAGCATTAATTTCTTTGAGTGGCATTAGAGTACAGGGCTCCCACAGTGCTCACCAGTTACTCACTTGGCACAGCTGCCTTCTCAGCTGGGGGCTCTGAATCAGTTCTGGGGACTGATAGTGATGACCATAATGTATTTGTTCTTCACAGCAATTTTCTTCATAATGGTCAAAAGGTACTGTACAGATTATACATCTGTCTTGTTTTTTCCACTTCAGTAATTCTTATTTTTCCCTATCAGAGCATGAAATCAGTCAACTGAAGGTGTAAGCGGTCTGATCTTTGGGTAGCATTACAAAAGACAAAAAAAAAAAAAAAAAAAAAAAAAAAAAAAAAAAAAAAATCAATTATCACAAACCAGGTGTGCTTTATTTTTATTCAAATGTGTTTCCTCCTTCCCTACCATCCTCAATATATTTGAAGTTACACTTGGTCAAATTCTGCTCAGATTCATGGCAAGAGAGAAAAGTATCCTTGAAACTCACAATTATCTAACACTGCTAGATATTTTTTGGGCACAGTGAATCTCTTGCCACTCTAGATATTTGCTATCCTGCAGCCTGAAAGATCAAATAGGGACATGAGAGATGGAATTTGTCTCCATAAATATTAGGCATTTACAGATCAGCTGAGTCCTTCTGAAGTAGTTAGCTATATTGTTGGCAGTAAGTGAAGAAAAAAGAGTCTTTCCAGGAGTTCTTATCTTTCATCTGATTTTCAGAAATATACTTTCAGACAAAATGAATTGTGCATAATAAGCTTCCCTTTTCTGACTTCACTGACTTCAATAAAAGGGGAGTCAGTGGCTAGCTCATAATAAATCCCTAGGTTAGGGGACACAAATACATCCTGAGACTCTGTTACCTGGAGATTCCTTTTAACCAGATTAATTTTTTTATAAACTAAATTTCTGCTCTTTGAATGAATAAGGTGTGATACAGGTGGTTGAAACCTTTGGAAATACAGCAGCAAGTGTTCCATAATGCCACCCATGGGCATTAGTTCTCTGCAAGTTAATGAGGGATATGGAACTTCTAAATAAATCCCCATCTTGGCCATGAAGTTTGTTAACAAAATGTTTCAGGTCAAGGCAAGATATTCCAGTACTTTGGAAAGACCTTCTAGCTTTGCTTCAGTCTTTTAGCATAGGATGACAGTGAGTTTGGTAGTGTGGATCTGTTGGATGTGGTCACAGGTTTTGAGAGGATACATATGTATGTTTTCAAATTACACATACTTTAAAAATAACTTATATTGAAGTTTTCATCTTAGATGCATCACCTGAAAATATGCATAAATATTATCTACCCATTTTTTTTTCTTTTCAACTTACATTAGTTATCTTACTTCACAGCCAGTGTTACATTGTGGTGTGCTGTCTAGATGGGATTTTTGATGGATATCAGCCAAATATTTTTAAAAGAACTTGTCAAATCACACAGATAGCTTAACATAACTGGCAACTACTTAATGTGCAACTGGTGGGATTAGATTTTGTGTAGTATAAACAGCAAAATACTTAATTGTATGGGAACTGCTGAATCACAGCCTGACCCTCTGATTGATCACCTGAGGCGAGCAATGAGTCACCCAGGGAGCACAGGTGAAGGCAATTCACCTGTGCTACTGAAAGGGTCCACCCCTGGCTAGACCCATTTAACAGCTGACTATGAGTGGGGAAGGATCTCTTGTGGAGATCTCTCCTCTGGTGTGTTGTAACGAGCCCAGGATGCGGGTAAGCTTTCTATCTATTCTCTTTTTGTTATTATAATCTGCTAACCTTTCTTGTTTATTTCATAATTGTAAAATTTTTATATTCATTGACTATACGTTAATTAACTGTTCTTTTAGATACCGTTAAAGCATCTCATTAACACTTATTTTTCCTGAAAAACAATGGTGGGAGCAGTTCTTACAATCTATACTTGGGAAGAACTCTTCCAATGTGTACTGTGATGTGTCCTTCTCTTAGTGGCAACTGTAGAAGCTATCTAACGCTCCTGCCAGGAAAGTTCTCCATGCCTTTCTATTCCTAATAGTGAAAAGGAATGAAAACTATAAACAATGTTTATCAGCAAGACAGGAGAAGTAGTAACAAGGACATTAATCTGAGTCTCAGGAGACCCTGTTTAATATCTTTGCTTCAGTATTTACTTCTTGTTTGTTTCTGGATTTATTTTTTTTTGGTGGGGGGCTCAGGTTCACTCAACATGTTTGTTTTGGTAAATCCTGGAGAAAAACAGAATAGAGTTTGGCTTAACTTTCACCTGGAATTTTGGTTTCATCACAAAATCATCAGAAAGCTCTGTTGTTCTGATTTCTAGCCAAACTTTGGCTAGTATTCCTCCCTTCAGTGGTAGAGCATAGTAGCACAACACAAGTGACTATTAACACTGCTGCAAATCGCCCAAACTCAAATATATCAACAATCCCGTAAGACCTGTCATCTTGACACTAAGCATACTCAGAAAAAAAAAAAAAAGAAAAAAACAAACACAAGTAACTTTCAATCCTTTTGTGGATGGAAGTATAAACTGTTATGGTTTGCATGTCAGTATTTTCACTGCGATTTGTTTTTCAGCATAGCTCAAGCAGACTGTTTGTTCTGTGCCTCAGTTTTCCTTAAGCTTTTTTGATCTCAGCATGCAGGGTCCTTCACTTACAGCCTGATGCAGGCAGATGAGATGTGAGGAAGTGCCTTGCTGTGTAAAGGAGCTGGGATTAAATGTGCTGTGATGAGCCTGCAGTGAGCATCATGAGAAGGCTGGGAAACAGGAGGAGAGAAATCATGTCTGCATCAAGGTTATAAAGTCATGATGGATACACATGCACCTGGTGTGATGGAGCAGTCCCACATCATTTCTTCATGAGGGCTATTGTAGAGAAACAATACAATAACTGAATCTCTATCAGCCTATGGCCAATAATTTTGTCAGATGTCATTAGTTATATGGGAATAGATTGTTTCATTATAAAGAAATTAAGCACAATTCTGCACTTCGATAACACAAAGATTCTGAAGCACAATCTATGGCAGGATTTTTGTGTGCAGCCATTTCATGTGCCCTGCTGACGCTCTGTGTGGTACCCTGACCCATGGTGGGTCCTGAGTGCCTGCTGTTCCCTTGCTTGGCTACAGCCAACCTGCAGGTCTTGAGAATCAAGGGATTTGGAGTTGTGGTTGTGAGAGCTAGGAGCTGCTATATGATCTGCATCCAAATGGCTCTGAATCCTCGTGTCAGGACTGAATCCTCCCAGCAGGGCCTGAGGAGAATATAAAACACATCCTGATTTGTCGCATTTATGAGGGAAGCATGAGGAAAAGGTGAAATTTCACTTTAAATCAGGAGCGAGGGCTTGGGGAGAAAGCCTTATGAAGTGGTACAGAAAGGGTCATGCAAGAGAGCTCCAGCACCTGCTGGGATCAGGAGAGTATCACAACAGCTCATGCTATCAGCAGGAGGCAGCTCCTCAGCCCCCACAGGGGTGGGCTAGCCCACCTCATGGCCGTGCCAGCTGGGAGCAGAGGCCTCCCTTCTCCTGCAGTGGCTGCAAGTCAGCAGGGCTGTGAGGAAGGAGCTCTGCTCCCTCCCAGCTTCTCTGCAGTGTCTTCACAGGTTTGCAGGGCTGAGCTGTGCAGATGCTGTTTATTGTGCAAAACGTAGAAGGGCATTTGTACATAAGTGCGGTGATTTTTGTGTATGCATTTGTATGTGCGTGTGTAATATTTTAAGCTGTCTGGCGCATTAATTTAGCCACCTGTTCTAGCCTCTTTCTGCTGCACAAATTAGATGGTCTCAAGGGAGCCTGTGCAGCTGATTGGGTCTGCCTTGTTACTAAGGCAACCTTCTTCCTTGCTGCTCTATGCTTTATAGCTCAGATTCAGCAGGCAAAAAAACGGAAGAAAAAAAATTGCTTCAGACCCTGGGGATACCAGTACTTAATAGATGCTCTTAGCAGACTTATTTATTCAGACAAGAATACAGTTTCTAAATGTGAAAGAGTGTTGAAGCAAGCAAAATCAAACATAACAGTACTATATGAAGGAGATGATAAAGACTGAATTAAAGGCTTGTGCAAACACCATATGAATCTGAAATTAGCAATGCTGTGTGTAGTTGATGTAAGGGTATCATGATGATGTATATCAGCTGTTATCGCTTTGAAGGTCATCTCTGATTATGAGAAACAACAAAAACTCTATATGCTAAAAAGAGCCACCAATGCAGGAAGGAGTTCTTATTTCAGATTGCCTAAAGCCCAAATAATGTTTTATGTTCATTCCTGGGATCAAAATTATTAGTTTGTTCCCGCTTCCTGCTTCTAGATGGTTTGTATTGATTGATACACCACAGATGTGGCACACATTTTATGCTGAAGAAGGGCATGATTTAGTCTTTACAAGAGGGTTTCTCTTTTCTCATTAAATTTTCAGCACTGAATCCTGCAAAATTCTAAACAAGATAAAAGTGATTATCCTCAAGGACAGATAGCTGATCAAGGTAATTGTATATGTAAATGAGAAGTATTGATGGACCTTTAAATTCTGTCTCAACCTCTCTCTCTGATGTGTTTTAACGTGCACATATGTAGGACTGGCCCAGGTAACGTGCATTTAGGTATATTGTACAATTTACATGTTCAGCTCTTCATCTTGCGGCCACTTCATTACTTGTAGATAATGGTCTTTGTAATTTAATGCTGAGAGGATTCAGTGGTGTTTTGTTCGGATATTTGAAAACCTATGTGTACGTTGGATTGAAGATTTTTTGAGTGAGTAGAATCATTTATAAATGGATTTAGATACTCATATCTGTGGGAAATATTCAGACTTGGTAACTATTCATCAAAATAGAAAAAGGGAGGTGGAGGGAAGGAGCAGTGAAGTGCTAAAGGAAACACACCAGAGTGAATTTTGAAGGCAAAGAGCTTGTTTTGTAGCATATCAAATAGCTAAATCCCTTCTCTGTTGCCATTTGTGCTAATATTACAGGCAACATTCATCTCAAAGCAGAAGCCCTGACAAACTCCACTGTATTTGCATTTGGTGAGGGGAACATAATCTGTCCTGCATGAGCCAATATCCTGACCCTCCTAAATTGAGGTTGGCACTAACGGTGCCCGCATGCACTGTGCTTCAGAGTGGTTACCCCCCTTCACACATGCTCAATAGAAACCAGTGCTGTCAGACAAATGATATGTATTTGTGATTCCATGAAACACAAGAGAATCTTTTTATTTCATTTGCAGTAATGCAAGTCGTACTGATCATAAGAAAATCAAGTCTTGTTAAAATTTAGACAGTATTTGATGCATTATCCTTTCCATGCTAGGCTGCACAACAAAATGTCTTTTTACTTGTTTAGAAGGCATTATGAGTTAGTTTTAATAGGACCTTTCACTTTTAATTCAAACCAAAGTAAATAAAATGTTATTGGATTCAAACTACTCTAATATTCCTCTCTCAATTTTCCATGCATGTAAATTTGTCTTCTGCTGCTCACTTTTGCTTTTACTTATTTTGATTTAAAGTGTTTATTAAAACAGTAAGAAGAAAATAAATTGCCCATAAGTGACATTTTGCAATGTCCTTTTTTTGTGCATTTAGCACAGCCTTAGCTTCACTGTAGTTCTGACAGTGTTAGACACTTGGACCTTGAACACTAATTGGAGGCTTGCTGTCTTTTGGTATTAGTGGACTTTTATCATCTTAAATTAGTTTGCTCATTTTGTTTTCAAATTTTCCTTTGTATACAGGATGAGTATTTTCATTCAGGCAATGAACTATTGTTAGGGCTTACAGGCATAATAAAATGGTAAAATCTAAAACTAAATTTAAAATGTTACTGTTTTACATAAAGGATTACGAACCTATACTGCTTGAGGTTCTACAAAAATACCTTGAATACCTTAATCAGTTTTAACTATCATTCGTGAGCACTTACATTTTGTTAATTAAAAGTTTGTCTCATAGATGGATGCAGTAATTGGCTGGATTAGATCAGAACAGAACCTTGTTGGTTAGATCAGAACAGAAAAGATGTTATGAAGTTGCTGTGTGAGGTATGCTTCATCTCTGCCTGAATAGAAGTCCTAGAAAATCTGGTTGTTTTCCACTCAAATTAGCAGCTTATCCGTAAGGGGTTATGACATTACATTTCTAAATGTTATTGGACAAGTACAAGTTTTATTACAGGCTTACACAAAAAAAATGATTACTATTAGGCCATTTCTTTGTGCATTAAATGGAAAATGACTTCTGCACTAGATTACTGCAGTTTGAAAAAGGGATGTTTGTTACACGAACAAACATGTTATACCACCTCTTTATCTGTCCATGCCAGAAGAGACCATAAATTTGATTCTCAGCCTGATTTCTTGGCAAGTACATTTATCTCTGGACGAAATATTATTCTAATTACTTCATAAAGTACAGATTGCTACTACATACCTAAAAGAGCTGGAACAGTTAATGATAGGTGTGAAGTGTTTATGAAGGTGATTCAGTAGAGCAGTATGGAAGATCTCAATGTGGTATCTGTGGCTCCACAGAAATGGGGAGAAGTAATATGAGGAATATGAATCTGGAGAAAAGTCTCCTGGGAGTGTCTTGTAGAATGGTACTGGGAAGCAGGTCCTGCTGTGAAGGCTGATCCATAGCAGTATTACGCAATCAAACAATTACTAGGAGAAGACTTATCTCTGAAGACAGCATTGATTGGGTAGATATCAAAAAGCAAAGTCCAGTTTTATTATCTATGTTTTATATGGGGTATTGAATGATTGACAGGTTGTAGAGAGAAATGCAGAAGCATCTTAAATTTTAAATGTAGAGTTCCAGAGAGCTCAGTCAGCTTAACTTAGTCACAAGAGGATGTGAAGATTTAAGTGTTAGATTAGAAAGCTTGAGCTAAGTTTGGAGATTCACTTCAGAAAGTGGAAAAAGAAATCTGTATTTGGAAACAGAAAACAGTTATAAAAAAAAGAACACATAGGTAAAAGCATTCCTAATTTGCAGTCAGAACAACTGTTCTGTCTCTTAATTTTATCAAGGCATGTTTTTTGAAGAGAACTCTGTGCTTTGGTCATTTATATATTATCAAGTCCAGTTTTGAACAAAGAGATATGTACAGACCCAAAGAGCAAGTTAGTTATATTGGTCCTTTTAGACTTTGCGTTCAATGAATATAAATTCCCTTCCATAATGGTAAACTGGAAATTTTCACTTTATGTGGTAATGAAGGTGCAAATTATGACTTCAACTTCCAGTGATCTTAAATGAAATCTAGCTTACCATTAGCGAGTCTGTGATTTTTATCAGAGAATTAATGAGTCACCTTGTAGAAATCACACTTATTCAGAGAGTAGTGTGCCCCAAGGAATTAAAAGATGTCTTGAGTATCAGGCCTTTTCCTCTTTCTCTGCAGTGTTTTCATGCAGCAAACCTTCAGCGTTATGTAAAAAGTCTTTTTTTTTTTTAATCAGAGGCACTTAGTATTTAGCAAGGTTGAAGTGTAATGGTATGCCCGGAGCCAGTGGTTTAGAGTCCAATTACCTTTTTTTTTATTGTTACCACAATGTGATCAAACAGTACTTAAAAAAAAAAAAAAAAAAATTGTCAGGTTTCTTGTTCCTCCAGCCCATGCTGATCCTGTGGGAAGACAGTGTCCAACTTTATTATTCTGCTGCCTAGAAAGCAAATTAATTCCCAGTTTGCAACATTTTTTTTGTGTGTGTGTGTGTCAACATAGTTGTTTAACTTCTCTCCTTCTTATTCTGAATCACTTAATGGATCTATGGAAGACAGTCAGAGCTCTCTTAACCTGATCCACTCTCCTAAACCTCTCCTGAGTAATTTGAATACATCTTTCCTGTACGTGGGTGATCAGAAACACAAAAAATCACATCTGAGTCTTAGTAATATCTAGTATACAAACATAAGTACCCCTGTAAATCTACTGAGAAATACTCCATTTAGTTTGTACTAAGGTGCTGATATCACATTTGCTCTCTGCTAGGCTCATTACAGTCGTCTTTGAATTTATGTTCTTTAGATCTTATTAGCTGATGAGCTCTAGCTGACAGGATCCCGTAACTTCTGTGTGATGTGGCATTTGGTATAATTAAGTGTATTCTGTTTCTTATTCCACTTTTGCTAAAGAAAATTCCCTTTATCCTTTTATTTTGTCACCTGCTAATTTCAGTAGCAAAATGTTACTTTAAAAATCTAGGTCAAGAGTAAAAATATTAATGAAGCTTAGATTTTGGTGCTGAAAATGTCATGATCTCTGTGAGCAGAGCTGAATTCTGTGGAAGTCATCAAGTGAGGCCTTCTGACAGCCTTCTGCAAGCGCTCTCCTCCCTGTAAAACTGAAAGTCTTTGGTAAATTTAGTTCTAGTAATTTTTCTTTCAAAGAAGCTGCTGTGGTTTTCTCTGTTTCCCTCAGATCCTTGAAGACCTTAAAATCTATACATCTGTTGAAGAACCCATGCTTACTAACCAATGCTTTCCCATAAATTGAAGTGTTAAAACTGTTAATGAACTTTAAATGAAATCTTATCTTTAATACGCCCTGTAAAAACCCATTTGCGTGCTCATCATTCTCTCTGTACTTACAGGACAAGTACATATTTCTAGTCATTCCCCTCCTTTGCTTAATTTTTGTGTACTGCCTTTGATACAGTCCAAATTTTTAAGTGGATTAAACACAGTATTTCATTGTCTGCATAACTGACTACAGACATAGTAAAATGCTTTTCAAAGAAACACAGATATATTCTGGAAAATGGTCTTGCTTTGCTGAAGTCACTACTTGAAGCCGCATCAAATTCATTATTCCTCTTGTTATCAAAAGAAGCTGCAGAAAAGTTCTCTGCACTGTGTGCACAGTTCCTAAAGACCAGTTTGTCTCAGATATTATCAAGAATACCTTTCCCATCAAGCTTGGAAACATCACTGTCCTTTTATGTTTAGTTTTCAGAAGTACAGGGCTACAGTCTGATGGTGACATGTTCATCGGGGGGGGATATAGCTTACTTCCTAATGATGCTTGGCTAGAGAGCTGTTGTTCATAGAATGAACATATTGTTGTTCATATGAACAAATTAAATCTTAGATAAAAAAAAAATTCAAAGATCATTTTTGTCTGGGCTTTCTCTAGGTTTATCACTTTTTTTTGCTTATCCTTTAAATGCATTTAAACATCTTTTTTTTTTAGTCTGTCTGGCATTTGAAAGCTGCTGTTCAATATAAACGTGGAGAGAGAAAGCAATGGACACAGGCTGTAATTTAATACTGATACTCTGTAATAGTTAGGCAAAGTGATTTAATTAAATTCTAGTGGAAAGGTACTTAACCTTTTTTATTAAACAGAAATTTATGCACAAAATGCAAAGACAAAGGCAGTTTGCTTTAAACATTAATTTCATCTAACTAAAGAGCCATGGAGAGATTGATTGCATTTGCTTAAGAGGAAGCAATGCTGTAAAATGTCTTAATTCAAGTGAATTCTGTTTAATTGTCAAGTGGCTCCAGAAAAGAAACCACTAGCTGAGTAGAAATGAGGTTCCTGCAATCCCTGTGCACTGCAAGAATTGTTCCTAGAAAATCTTTGTTTCTGCTGATTCCCAGGAACCCATGTTTGTAATTGCAGCTTGTGGAAGATTTGTGCAGTACAAGTAAATTGAGTTTATTGATTTGATGTCCAAATAGCCATATTCATATTGAGAGAAGTAGAGAGGGAGATTTATATATGTATCCCTATCCAAGATTCCCTTGACCACAGAGGGATAATATTTTTAGCTATGGGGAAATAGTTATCCTCTTCTTCAGTGCAGTGTAAGCTCACCTGTCAGGCAGACTTTCTTCCTTTGGCCACTGTTACTAAGGAAACCACCTCTTGTGCATGAATGCATTGCAGGTGCCTCTTTTTGGTACTGAACATGAGATTACATCCAGATATAATTTATGAATTCAAGATTGTATTGCAGTTTATTTAACCCCTGACATGACCAGAGATATATTACACGGTATAATTAGTTGCCTTTTCCTCTGCACCAGAGAAGCTACTAAAGAATAAGATCTTCAGCAAGGGCGTGCCAAGAAAAGCTCCCTTCTTTTCTGCTTTTAAAGAGTGGCTAACAATGCAAGTCACACCAGCGGCACGCTGGGAAGAGTCTGATTTAAGTATACTTGGAAAATCACTGATATTACAGCTAAGAAGTGCATTAAAATATCTTGCATTAATCACCTTAAGATATCAAGACAATAATTGTAAAAAGAACTTCATAATTGGTGAAGTTATTTATAAATTTGTCATGTGAGATGAGCTAGCATCTTCAGATAAGATTATATATGAACTTGGATTATCTCTGGTACGTTCATTCAAACTGCGTCTTGAATGTACAAATTCCATGATTCCAAACACTGTGCCTTAAAACATCACTGCAGCTGCTGTATATAACTACTGATTTAAAATTCCCTTGTTCACACAAAAACAGAAAAGCTATTCATAATTCCAGTGAAATAAGTCTTTAATGCAATACAGATGTATGTACAGATGTGAGGATTAGTTCAAGCTTAATAAAGGCATGTTAAATATTAAATATAGAAAATTTACACATGAGAATACCTGAAACACTGACATCACTGTCCAAAGCATTGAAATAATGATTAATTGGTCAATGGGTGGATCTGCGGGCTATATAGCAGAGCTCAGACTGTGCATTAAACTCCATGGAGGTTAACAATATGGTCTGCAGGGTGCGAATATTATTAGTACTTATCAAGTCAAGAGTCAGAATTAGGGCATACTAACCCAATACCTTCAAAGGAGTGCCAGAGTTAGCTCCCTTTGCCTTACTATGCAACTTCGGAGACAAAATGCACAAACAATTTTAGACTCCAACTCCCACGCAAGTATGGAGCTTCTTACAAATTTCAGCACAAGTTCAGTGCTCGGTAGTTTTGTGTACATGGTTTTTCTGCTTTTTTTTCTGTGTTATAGGGAGGCCAAGGAAAGACTGAACAACTCCAATTAACGTAAGTTGTTAATGCCTGATTTGGTAAATTTTTTTTTTGTTAGAATTTAATAAATTTCTATCTTTATAACATCTTGTTGGCTAAAATACAAAATAATCCAACTTATTTTCATTTTACATTTTTGAAAGACACAAAACAATGGCACACGATGCTGTCTATATTCTTACACAAATGTAAGTTGTTAAGTATTTTGTGATCAGTGATCAAAATAGATAGGTATAGATAGTACTTGAATTTATTGCAATTACTAGATAGGAGGGAATGATGGCTCTCAAGCAAGCCTTGTAAACATTCACACTGTTACTCAAGCTATAGTCAAAATATGATATTAGCCCTCAGCAAATCAAAGCTCTAATAGCATACACATACTCCCCTTGAGGAACCAGCACCATCTGCATACATCTACAAGGAAACATAAATATATATGGAATCCTTTCCTCCTATCTTACCTCTGATTAGATGGTAACTCTCAAGGGAAGGGTTTGTCTCTTTTGTATGCTCACACAATGACTAGTACAATAGGCCACTGATCTCAGCTGTGGCTTCTGTCTATGCCACAGTGTGATAGTCCTCATGAAAACCAGTAATTCAGACTGAGCTTCCTGCGCAACCTGAAAAGAATTTTAATGACTGTAAGTAGGTTATATGTTTATATTCTCCTCCTTGATGAGTTCTAAACCATCAGTACTTGATATGTCAGCTATTTCTAAAACATACGTGGTATACACTTAAGGAGCAGAGGACAGAGCATGCTAGTGGAATGTTGGACTGGAATTCCTCTTTGGGCTTTGACTTTCCTTACAAAATGTGAAATCCAACTGTAATAGCCTCACCTGATTGAAGAGAGAGCTGAATGAGCTATACAGCCAGATGGCCACTGTTTCTTACATCTTTCTTTCCTTCCCTTTGGCTAGGAGATTTACAAACAAAAATAATCACATCAATTTCATTTGAATTTTGTTATTCATAGGACTTGCATCCAGAACTAAATATACTCCCTTTATAGCAGATACGTGTGATTATAATCCCTTCCAGCTCTTCTCTTTTGTGCTTGCTGCCTTGCTTGTTGTGTGGAGACATTCTAGATGGATCACTTGAAGCTAAATATATGAGAGTGCAGATGCACTTACGGGCATGTGATGGAGGAGGGAAAGACTGGTGCACAATATCCTCAGCTTTTAGGAACAGATGAGTTGTTGCAAATACTTCTGATGCCTGCAATATGTGTTCAGTGTAAACAAGCAATTCTGCAAACAGCTAATGAAGCCAGATTTCCTACAGATTTATGTCTTTTGATTGACTTTTTAACTGAGGCACTGTTTCACGTTGTCCTTAAAATATTCTAACTGCAGAGCATGTCAAAAGGGGAAGACCTGGGTTTTTTTACTCTCTTTCAACATTGCCTTCCATCAGATCTAGCAATCATATGGCCTCAAGCTGAATTTGAAAACTGATTCAATGTGTGTGCAGTGTTATTCCAGCTGGATCAATGAGCTGATTATCTTTGAGATCAGCACCTCTCTGTCAAGTTTGAAATGTTGTCAATAAACTAAAGATTTTAGACATGAATGTGAATATGTGAGCCAGTGTATGCAGGTTGGAGTTATTTAAGTGGAATGACAATATGTGCCGCAGTCTAAGTTTTAAAGTAGAGCTGAATGTAGGGTTATATAGTAACTGAAGTATCTCACAGTTTACACCTTGTGATGATACATGCCAGAGAAGTACAACATGTAATGCTTCAGGAGAAAAAAAGACAATTGAAGATACTGATATGCAACATGCAACACATCAAGCCTGGTTGCTGGCACACCTGTCATCTTCCAGGAAGTAGGTGGTGTGCATCCACTGCACTCTGATGGAATGAGTGTGTAAATGTCACTTGTGTCAAGGTGTTTTTTCACTTGATGTACGCATAGAACAGAAACTGATAAAAAGAAATCACATTTATTTTTCTTTCCGCAGTAAGATCAGTACTAGCACCTGTGTTGACTAGCAACATGCAGTCAAATGGAATAGCCAAAATATCTTCAGGAAAATCATAGCACAGAAATAATCAGCTACTCTGAGGCTGATTAATGACCTCTGAAACTACTATGAAGATCACTAACAGAAAAGCAGACAAGTGTCTATATTTTGATGGATTTGCTTGAATTATCTGCATGTGGATCAATGAACTATCACACTAGTTCCAGCAGCTGCCCTGAGAGATGCTGCAGTGTCTGTGATTCATGATGTTGACCTAAGGTAGTTTGGGAGACATTGCTTTATGGGCATTTGGTTTGCATTTGGAGATGAAGCAGGAAGAGTGTCTGAACTATGTGTAAGTGTACACACTGATGTGTTAAAATATGACACTTTATTAGTTCTGGTCTTTATTCTTTGGTCCCTGCTTATGTTCTCACCATGTTTGTGTCATGGCTTATCACTGGTTCTGACAACCATTGGGCCAGTTCAGTGTTGTGCTGATCTTTTTAGGTGGGTGTTAATCTGGAGAGCTGTTGTCTTGCCTCTTCTTTAGCTCCTGTTTGAGATGCGTGCAGCTCATTCGTTTCACAGTGCAACGTGAGCCATATGCCTTTTCCACCCCCCCACCCCCCTTTTTCCCTTGTGGATTGCACATCTGTGTGCTGGATGTGTATCGCAGCCTGCTGCGCAGCATGAGGTTTGGAGAGCTGAATGCAAAGCCATCATCTGAAGTTGATGGTCGGACTTTATTACCAGTTTTCACCTTGGCAGTTTGAGCCCTTGTAACAGAAAGACTACAGTGCTGACCTGATGTGCCCAGCATCAGGGCTCTAATCTCTTCTTGTCTAGTGGGCTTCCTCATGGCCCTAGCAGAATCACATTGGCTGTACTTCAGCATCTGCAAGATGAATGCACTGTATCTCAGTTTTCTTCCCAAAGAACCTTGATCTACGCATGACAAGGTCTGGAAAACAATGGAACCAAACTACCATGATGCTTACATTAGTTCTGATCTACTTATTAATTAAGTTTTCTGGCACAGTTAGAAGCAGGAAGCCAGTCTTTCACTGGCTGTTTTGAGTAATAGTACGAAGATGTTTTGCCAATGTAGTTTTAATTTAATTTGTTTAATTGATTTAAGCAGTGGCAGTGCTTGTCTGCCTGTGGCCCTTCACCTTCCATAAACCTCCTTCTGAAAGGGATCACTGGTGCTTGTTGCAGGTTACTGTTCAAATATCATATTTGTTTCTGTAGTTTATGCTCATTTTCATTTTGATGAGTAGAGCTGCCCCCTTTCAGCCCTCCTTCTCTTCCCCTCTCTTCAGCAAGATCCAACAACAGACTTCCAAGCACTGGAAGGGGTTGGGGAGGGGAAACTGCCTGATGAAGTGCTTCACGTCCCTGTGAAGGTATGTTATGCAGCAAACAATAAAGAACATTTTAATATCAGCTGGCTCTTAATTGGCTTCTTATGACAGTCATCTCAAAGATAGTTCTTAGTTATTTTTTTTTATGGAATAAATTTGCTTTAGCATCTTCGTGAGAAATCTAGGGGTGGAATGCATTATGTAGTCTTGCTAGTTTGGGAAATAAAAACACAGTAGTTAATATAACTGAGCTGGTTTATTTGCCATGCTGAGAAAAGGGCTTTAAGGATACTGAATGCTGAATGATAGCCAAGTTTCCAACCCCTTACTTACATAAGGAATTATGTTTTAAAAAAAAATAAATTAAAAAAGCTATATTGCTTTGTGTGAATGTATTATACATAAAGGTCAATTATTCAATAGCTCTTGCTTTCTCTGTAGATCTACAGAATATCATGTGAGGATTTTCTCTTATTTATATTAGTTTCTAATTTTACTTCAAAATGTCATTTGTTTGTGGAGTAATAAATGGGACCAGAATATTTGATGTCCTGAGGTGGCTGCTTAAAAGAGATATGGGAAGGAAAGGCATTAAAACATGGCTGATGGAGATAAAGGCTTTTGATATCTCCCAGTCCACAAAATAAACCTAAAACATCTACGTGCATAGAGCATCTTGGTGACAAACTGCTATGATAGGTTACTGCCTAAATCCAAATCCAAGTGTCGGGGCACCACTTAAAACAGAAAATAAAAACGTACTTTCATGTAACCTAGAAGGAGCACTTGGTTCTCTCCCAGTGTTCATGAACAGAATGTCAGTTATAGTGTTAACATTTATATGGTTAAATAACCATTTTACTCTTTTAAAACTGAAAGCCCTCACTCAACTCCATCCAAGTACATGATCTAAACTACAGATTTCTAGAAAAAATACAATTTTACATGTTTCTACTGTCTGTAAATGGCATAACACAGGTAAGTAATGGGCATTTCTGTGGTAGCTGGGTTTTGATGGCAACTTTTCTCTGGGCAGCTCTGGTAGCACATCTAGAATATCACCTTCTGGTTTTGACAGTGAATTACAATCTTTTAATTCTAAAGAGATCCTTATTTTTGTTTCACTTTTAAGATGCATGTTTTTGTCTTTTATTGCTATAACAAGTTTTGCTTTGACAGGGAGGTGCCCTGCTTTAGTCCTGTGGGTCCAGATGAGTTGGTTTATGCAGGCTTTCTACAAATGAAGTTCTGCAAGGCGAAAAACAGCTGTCTAATATCACACAGCAGCTTTACACAGCACTTTGGGACAGGAAGTAACTGAACTGAAATGAATGGGAGTAAGACAAATTGATTCTTTGTGAATAAGCAACCCAAAAGTATAATGATAATAAAAAGGCAAAGCCCAGGTACTTTGCTGACCCATTCAGAGAAGGTTTTCAGCACTCAAATAGATTTCTTCTGTGGGAATAAAAGAATGGGAAAGCAGATGAGGTGACTTGGCCACTTGAAGTTCCTTGTCACTGTTTCCATGCTGCATCAATGATTACTTGGCTGGAAGGCATTGCTGCATTCCAGTTACTTTGCTACATGTTTTACCCTAAAACTGGCACAACCTCCCTTTTTATTTTAGAATTTCTATATTATTATGTTCTCTCATGCAGCGAAAAGGTTGTTTATTGAAGTTTGTATTTATCTGCTACTTACGAGGCTTTTGAAAATTCTCCTTTTCTCATTCCAGCTTGCTGCCTCTCATCTGATCACCCTATAAAGTGCGGAATTCTAAAACTTCAGTTAATATTGCTTTTATACATAAAATGCAGTACTGCTGGCTACATAGTACATAAATGAGCATATGCTGCTAACGTATATAAATCAGCAGATATGGGTTATGGTTAGTATGCTATTGAGAATTTAATTGCCAAGAAGATATGATGCCCAAGGGCATGAATTAGAAAATGGATTATATCAATCCCATTTCTGTACAAACACAGAAGATGCTTCAGAAGGTTACGTATATTTAGGGCTAGCAAGATAAATCTATTCAATGCCTTAAGGTTAATGTCTTAAGGTTAGTATGTTTTGAAGAAACCATGTGTCACATTTATTAGTAACTTGCTTAAATCTTTGAATGCCATAAAACTGCCTGGTGAATTTAGTAATTGCATGCATGATATGAGATTTTGTTAGTGTCAGATTTAAAATTATTTTTGTAAGTTGTTAACAATTCTCATACATAATAACTTAATGAAAATATCCTGGAAGCATCCCTCTGCAGAAGCCCAACAGTCCAAAATCTTTCAGATTTAGTGTCATGAGCTGGAAAACTGTCAGAGTGGTAGGAACGTTATCTTAGTTTGTGTTCTAAAGAAATGTGTTGTACCTCAACTCAGAGCACAAATAACACATCCAGGAATCTTAAAAATGAAATCATGTACAGCTTAGTGAGCAATTCATGTGATTCCCATTTTTTTTTTCCACTTCAGAGTAGCAACAGACAAAAATAAATGTTCACAGTCCTAGGCTTTTTTCATTTCCAGTTTTGCTGTTTGATCACATTTGTACAGCACTATGATGCTCGTGAATTTTGCTATCAACATTTTTAGGCTTTTAAGCACTGACAGCAGCACAGTGGCATATCAAACCCTTCTGTCAACAAACAAATAATCAGGAGCTATGAGAAGTTCTCTCACTTCCTTTGCTGAGGCCCAAAGAAAAGGGACTAGAAACTCTGTAGAAAATTAATTGTATGCCAAGGTATGCTATGCAAAATATCTGTGTCCCCACACTGTGCTGGTTTTACTGTCAAATTAGCATACTTTTCAAGTAGAATGATTTCAGCAGTACTGTAGTTCACAGATGAGCTCGGTTCTCCCTTATATACTCTGTTACAGATGGCATCCCTAAAAGTTTTGTTTTGGTGAAAATTCCTCTAATTCCTTCATTGCCCCAGGAGGACTATCTCAGAAAGCTTAAAATGAATGCATTCCACTATTTTGGAGCCAGCCAAGTGTTTGAGAAAAGCATTGTTCAGCAGTTGTCATTTTTCAAATGCCTCATTTCTTCTTTGTTGAGAAATCCAAGTGATTTTAAGTCAGAACTTCTGTCTTGAGACAAGGAATTGGTGGGGATGAAGCACATCTATTCTGCTACATCTGGGTAAATAATGAAATGATGTGCATAATCTGCTTGTTTGTTGTTTTTTTTTTTTTTTGCTGTCTTACCAAGTGGTCTTAAAATGAGATAAAAAAAAATCTCACATTACTTTTTATATGATTTAAGAATTCATTTAAATCTGCCAGATTTTAATTGAGTGTTGGCACTTGAATGTACAGACCCTTTGTTAGTTGTCCAGGGCTTAATACAACAGAGCAATGCTCCAAGGTAAATTCAAATTCATCACTGGGAAATAGGAATTATTATGGTCTATATGTACCAATAATAGGAGAATTGAGATGAATTACTAAATTGTCACTTGCAGATACATACCTTCATAACATTCTAATTTCCAAATTACACACCAGAGTTAATTTCTGTATCTGTATGAAATACACCAACCACTGTTGCCTGAGATGGTATATTTAATGGTTCTAGAGAACCAAACTGTTTCAAGTGCACAGAAAAAGGCTGCAGAACAAGTACGCAGAGTAGTTGTGTTCACAGACAATTGGCTCTGCTGACTGAGGATTAGACTGCTGTTGTAGATTTCAGAAAGGATATTGAAATGACATCAAAAAACTTGGGGCTTATACTGACTTTGGCTGGAATCAATATATTTCATGAGGACAGCAGACTATGTTGGCTGAAATATTTACCACTGTATCCCCAGCTGTGATTGTTTAGGTCTAATGCTTGTAGCAATGACAAACTGATATGGATCAGAACCTTGTGGTTGCTTCAGTATTCTGGAGTAGTCCCCCTGCTGAATGTTCTTGAACACCCCAGCCAAACAGTTTGTGCCGAAGGAACTGAAATGTGCCATTTGCTGAACACAGTGGAGGAAGCAGTGCAAGTGTCAAACACTGAATGCTTATGACAAACTGCCCTGAAGGGGCTACTAACTGGGATCTGTCTGTGTAAATCAGCCTCTGGGCTGTATAGGTGTGTTGGTTGGCATAGGCTCAGCCTGCATAGATAGTGCTTACTAGAGCCAGCTTGAGCCTGCAAACTTCACTACACTAATGTAACAGCAACTGAAATTAATGAGCTTTGTTTGTAATTATTTGTATAGGCACACTATGAAAAATTGTGTGATTATGTGGAAACATGTTTTTCTCAAATTACTGACTTATTTACTGCATAAATTTCAGGCAATACTGACACAGTAATTCAACATCAATTAATTTAACATGGGGAATTTCTATTCCCCTAACAATTTCAAAAGCTCTAGAGCCAGTTTACCTTTAGCTAACCCTCTTTGCATCATTCCCATCCAATTGACACCAAATCAAACATCTCAAATAGAAAGCAATTCAATGCCCAGATTTCTTAAGTATTGAAAGCTTAAGTATTGAAAGTAGCTCTTAGAAAAAAAAATCTCAAACTGAAAGGAAGTGAACTTACAATGCAAGCTGGTTAACCCAGAGAAACAGACAAGAAATGAAACAGACAAGAAATTATGAGACAAGAAATTATGAGCCTAACCTGAGACAACTGAAGTTAGTTTAAATCTTGTCAGTGAAATCAGTATTTCTTAGTATCTTGGTGCTCTGTGAAGGGCAGAGATATTTTTTCTTACACAAATGTGATTATGATTCCATGCTCTTCAGAAGATAATTAATATTTTGGACCGGTCCATTCCCCACACTGTGTCTTTAGGAGGCATCATGTATTGGTGCCCCCCAACAAATTTGAAGAAGGTATTATTAAAACAATAATTCATCTGATTTCTGAAAGAGCAAAAGATCAATATATGAATCACAAGCAGAAGCACCAATTTCTTTAATCTTAATTTAATACAAAGGAAATTTTTGCCGTAGTTGCATATAAATTTACTGCTATGAATGTTCAAAAAACCCTAATTCAAATTACAGAAGGTTTTTCCCTCCTCATAAATGTGTACTAATTAAGCATTCTCGTGTTAATCCTTAGGATCAGAAAATCCTAGTAACAGAATTGTGCTATCAATCTGCCTGCCAGTGAATTAAAATGGTATAGATTCTCATGGAATACCAGAGAAAATGAGCACTCCTTCAGACTCCATCCCTAAATGGGAGCAGTTGAAGATGAGTACAACCAGGAAGTGTTGTGGCATTTGTAAGCAGTGACTAGAGCAAAAGAGTTTAGTAAAAAAGAAAAATCAAAGATCTAAGTGGCCTATATGTTTAAAAAGAGTGAATGCATTTTAAGTGTGGTTAGAAATGTGTACAGAAGTGTAGTTTCAGTCCTCTCCCACTCTTTCCCACTTCCATATGAGGAAAGGCTGAGAGACTCGGAGGGTCTGGGACTCTTCAGCCTGGACAGAGAGGAGATCTCACCATTATTTATAAGTATTGAAGTGTGGGAGTCAAATGGGTGGGGCCAGGCTCATCTCAGCAATGTGTAGTGGCAGGACAAGAAGTAATGGCCTAAAACTTGAACACAGGTAGTTTTGTACTAATATTTGGAAAAAATTCTTTATGGTAAGAGTGACAGAGCACAGGAACAGGCTGCCCAGAGAGGTTGTGGAGTCTCCTTCTGTGGAGATAATCAAGATCTCTGGATACCTACCTGTGCAACATAGTGTAGGGTACCTGCTTTAGCAAGGAGCTGGACTTGATGACCCTCAGAGGTCCCTTCCAAACCCTACAATTCTGTGATTCAATGTGAAAAGCACTAGGAAAAAAAAAAAAGATGTGAAAACAACTGACAAAACCTCATTTGTATATCTGAAAAACACAAACTTTTAAATCTTAGACCTAAGTTTTTCAAATGTTTTCTGAACACTGTCTGAAACTGCATTATCTGACAATGAATTGGCAGTGTTATAGCATCCAGCTTATTGCAGTCTGAGAGCTACAGGGCAGTCGAGAGATTATCTGATTTACACAGTATCATCATTTTCATAGAGCCAGCCTAAACTGAGGAGGTGCATTTCAGAAATAGCAAAGAGCAGGGAAGATACTTAAGAGACTGGAGTCATATGAGGAATGGCTGAGGGAGTAGAGATTGTTTGTCCTGGAGGAAGCTCAGAAAGGATCTCATTAATATCTATAATACCAATACTGGAAGGGAGGATGAAGAGGGGACAGAAGCAGGCTTTCTTCAGTGGTGCTCAGTGACAAGAGAAGAGGCAATGGACACAAACTGAAACAAAGGACACTTCACTTAAACAAACAGACAAAATGTCCTGAGGGTTGTCAAAAACTGGAACAGGTTTCTCAGGGAAGCTATGATATCTCTATCCTTGGAGATATTAAAAAATGGGTTGGGCACAGTTATGGGCAACCCAACTGACCTTGCTTTGAGCAGGGCAAAGGTTGGGATAGTTGATCTCAGGAGGTCGCTTCTAAATGCGGATATTCTGTGCTTCTGTAAGAATAACCTTATGGAGCAGTGTTGAGCACAGGGATATAGGTCCAGACTTTCTAGACAGTATGTTGTGACTACATGACTAAGGTTGTCTTTTTCTGTCCCTCAGCTGCCCAGTTAGTCTTGTTACCTGAGCTTGTGTGCGTCCTTATGGTGAGCCCCTCTGAAATGGTTGATGCTCAGTGCTGTATCCCTTATTTCAGCTTCGCATTCGTGGCATAACTGTGATGTTCTGTGATGTCTGAGAGGGATACTGCTCTCAGACAGATGGGACATCTTTTCTTGGCCTAAAAATATACATTTGTAGATAAATAGATATTATGTGAGTAACATATTACTTTTATATCTGTATAGTTTAACACATTTAAGTGTGTCTAAAAAGAGATTACAGACACCAGGTTTCCCTCAAATATTCACAATGAAAGGCTTCAGTTAATGTAGAGCATGAGTTGGTATTACCTGCAGGTGCACAATGCAAACGTTAATAGTGGCAGAAGCTTGGGTGTTATTCATGCTTTCATATTTTCTGTATTAATTTTAATACATTATAATTTGGCATTAACCTGAAACAAAGACAGCTGATTACTTTTTACCCACAGAAGTTTTCTGAAAATAACATGTTGACAAAAGTTGTGTGAAACAATTAAATCAGTACCATTGATTACATTGGTAACACGTGCCTTTCTGATCCAAAGAAGTCAAAATGTTATTTTTAGGAAGCTTTGCTTTCTGAGAAAAAACACCAGGCATGTCACAAGTAAATGCACAAAATGAGGTGCAACACAAAATACTATGCAATCCAATCTGGATTTGTTGTTGTTCTTTAGGAAATTTATTTGTCTGCTGACTGCACTTACTGGACATTTTTATAGACGTTAGTAACTGAAAATTTGATAAGTCTTTATACCTGTTAAAGAAAGCATGTAGAAAAAAATTCCCTTGTTTACTAACTGAGTAGCAATGGGAACTTCTCTCTACTAGATGTAGGGATATTTTTATTTGCTGTGGTTTGACAGAACAATGGCATAAATGTTTTTGTGGAGGCTAGGAATGCTGGAAGGCAGTTTCTTTATGTGCAGAGCAAAACTTGTACAACAGTCAGAGAGCAGAAAGCAGCCTGACTTCTGCCTCTGTTTTTATTATGACAGTTGATATTTTTCATCAGGAATTACTCTGTTTACTGATTAAACATCAAAAACTGAGGATAGTGCACTAGAATACTGTTAGAACTGTTAAAACTGGAATGTTCTAATTCAAATAGATGATGTTATAGCAAGAAAACAGCATCACTAAAACTCTAGCAGTTAGAATCAACAGTTCCTTTAAAGTCATGTCTGCAGCACCAATTCCCAGACAGGTATGTCAGGATGATAACAAAATATAAGTCAGTCATCCACTGACTACGTTCCAATGAAGCTTACAATAGAAGATGGACAAGGCCAGTGCAGCCATGATGTGAATTATGGTCCAGTAGGGATGGTAGCAGTGGCAACATGACTTTTACATGACCACAAATGTGTGCTATGGAAGTAGAACTCCAAATATCTTAATTTTTACCCTTCTCTCTCCTCAACACATCAAACAAAAGAAAACCTGTTTTTATTACACTTATCTTCTGAAAGAAGTAAACTTTATACATTATACATCCTGTAATTCTTTTAGGGAAGACTGACCACTTGATAAGCAATCCCATTACTAACCTTTTCTGTTTCTTTTTTGTTTTCCTTTCTAAATCTGGAGAGTACTGATATTTTACTTCTTCCATATGATTTTTTCAAATATTTCTTTTTGCAACAAACTCAAGTGTTTTGATGTCTTCAAACCCAGAGACAGCTTGGCTATCCTTGTCACATCTGGAAGGACTTCACTGGGAAAAGAAAAACATTAGGAAAACTGAGGTGAAAATGATACACTGCAGTACACATTTAAATATATGAATCAAAATTGCCAGAATGTAGTGATTTATGAGTGTATGCCCCTGTACGTCTATGAAACTTAATATAAGATACAGTTCAGAGCACCAAAACTAATGAGACCTACTCTGTTTTGTTAATACCTAAATTTCTCTCAATTCTGTAAACAGTGTTTTTTTGTTGTCCTGAAATTAAAAGAGCAGGCACAGTGCATTCTTTTAGGAGGAATGAAAACAACAACAATAAAACAGTAACAAAGATTTTAATCTTCTTCCCCTTCAATGTATTGGTTTTTTCCACGCATTCCTCTTGTTGTTGGCTCTCAGATATTTTTCAAAGCATGTCCTGGCCTGCCTTTGTCTTCAGTATCTAAGTTAAATCCTTTTAGAGTGTGCAAGGTAAATTTCCAAGTCTACATTTATGTATTTCACATCAGGCTCCCATCTTTATGTAAGGCTTTGTCTTTGTTCCTTTGCCATTTATACAGCTTGCTGCATGTTCAGGAGTATGTTTTTTTGTACACCCTCTTAAAATCTAAACAGCAACTTACATTTGAAATTCAGGCCATATATTGTTGTGTATTATACAACCTACGAGTCTCACAGTAGACAGCCATGTTTTAACAATAATTCAGATTTTTTCCTTTTAATTTACATGTAATATTTTAAATATGATACCAAATTTGTATTTGATATTAGGCAAAAAAACTGACATTGATTAACATAACATTAGGATCAAAGTAGTTCATATATTTAAAAAGATGTCATTGTGTACAGTCTGGGATCTTCTCTTCAATTTCCTACATACTGAGCCAACTCTTATCTAGGCCTCTCAGATTTTCATTTAGTTACTGTTACACTTCCAGAAAAAAAAAAAGGAAAAAAGGAAACTTTTAAAGCTATAGGCTAGGCATTCATGTACAACTGTAGCAAGCTACAAGATATATATGTGCATACAATTGCAGAAAAAAATGTCTATCTTAAAGCTACGCAATCTATCATTAGACATTCAACCTGTGACAGAGCTGGAAAGTGAATCAAGATCTTTTGAACTGTGGATCAGTGATTCACACACAAAGTTAACTTCCCCTGCTGTGGCATTATCTGCTAGGTATGAGGCTTATCTTTCAATAAATGGCAAAGTTCATTTCTACTGACCAAAACAATATCATAACTGAACAGAAGCAGCAAACCAAATTCTTTGCTGAATGCTTAAACTAAGCAGTTCAGTTGGAAAATGTGGCCACAGAGTAGGTTTAAGCTCTGGCCATCTTGCAAAGCGAACATGAGAAAGGAGAGAAATGAAAGAATGCAGCTTCGTCATCATTTCCCAATTTCATTATCTAGATTACATTTATTTCCAAAGGAAAAAGCAAAATTTTAACTTTGAAGAACATGACCAGCTGGTGTTCCTGCAAGCACCTTTTATATCAGATATAGGTAACTGGAGTAAGGCAGCCTTACTTCAACAGAATGAGTGGCACACGTGGCCTGTGTGCCCTACACCCAGCATCACAGAGAGGGTGCAAATTGCTCTGGTTTCTGGCAAACCCAGATCTAATTAAATACATCCAATCACTTATGTGGTGTTTGGAGAAAGACATTTATTTAAGTGGGAGTCTGTGTGCTGATATTTCATAGATCAGTTTATGAAACATAAAAATAAAAATGGTGTGACATGCTGGAATAAGTGACTGTACTTCTCTCAAGATCAGGAAAAGCAGTACCTGGGCTGAGAAGCAGATTAGATAAGTACTGGAAATGAGTGAATCTATTATCAGGGAAAAATACATTGTTTAAAATCATTTGTGCCTGCATTAGTTATTGATTTAGGCAATAGAAAGAATACTAACTGGACCTGTTACTGCCCTAACACTGTTTAATTGAGTGAAGCAAAGGATATTCCTGATATCTAATTAAAGCAGGTGAGTTGAATAATCCAGAGCATGCACAGGCAAGTAGAAATCTGAAGGGAACCAGCTATGAAATAGCTAATAGATAAGGAAAGCAGTGATACTGGTTTTAGGGACCTAAGCTGCAGACTTCAGCTCAATGTCAGAGTATAGCTTGGAATCTGAGCTGGAAGCAGTAACTACTCAAAAAAAAAAAAAAGGTTCTGACAGGATGAACAGGGAGATATGTAAATAGAGAGGGAATTTTATGTTTCCTTTTGCAGGATTTATAACAGAGGTTTGGAAAAGATAGTGTTAAGCAAGATAAAATTAAGAGATCAAATACAAATAGGTTCAGCTGTGAGGGGCAAAATACTGGGGAAGAAAAAACTCTTCATCCAAATTGCGACTGGGGGGCTGGTGCATGCTACCAATCATCAGTAGCTTGGAGTCCCAAACCCAGAAAATTTGGCAACCAAATCCTGGCAGTCTGTGAGCTTTCACTGCAGGAGGTGTAAGGCAGCCAGCTGGTCTCCTGGTCTGCTGAAGCTTCTCACCAAGAAACCAGAGGGTAGCATTCAGGATGGTTATGTTTTATGAAAGGAGCAAATAAGCATTACATATTAACCTGTTTGTAGTTTTGTCCTCCTTTCTTGTTCTCTCTGTCCTGCTGAAGTAAAGCAGTCTTTGTTAAGCCATCTGATGCGTGGTTTGTGAAGAGGAAAATAAACTCATGGAATACTGGTCTGCTTTGTTAACTACTCCCAGGCATTATCCTTGAGCTAAGATGCTAAGGTACTTTCTTTAGTTTTAAAGATAGTTTTTAGGCTGAACTTTTTGTAGCTGGTGTTTAGGTATGAGTTGTTTGTTGTTCCTGAAGATTTTGAAACACGTACTGTAATGGTAAGATATAACTCTAACCAAGAGAATAATGGATGGCTTTCTGGAGAAGTTTTATAACTTAAAACTGGTTCAGCTACAGCTTACAAAGCAGAAATTAGGTTTTATCACAGATTAAGGGAATAATGTTTAATCACTACAAGAGTATCAGCAAGTTAAAGTCAGTATCCATGAAAATTCTGTTATAGATTTTCATATGTTTGTGTACACACTTTTAAAATATGAATGCCTGCACCAATATCTTATCTTTTTTTAGTGTCTAAAAAAAATTAATGTAAAACAGTGCAGTCCAAATGTGAAAGTGAGTGCAAGTCTTAAGCACACACAATTGCTGTGTGTTTAACACTATATTAGTAGTATGTATGCTATGTGTAAAATTAGTGCGAATGAAAATTGTCTGTCCTGCTCATACAGTTACCTATGAATCCTGCTGGTTGTCAAAAGTTACCATTGATAATTATTGTTTTTTTTTTTTAATAGTAATGTGTTTTGTTATTAGTATGTAGATACCCTCTGATAACAGATTTAGAAATTACTTTGCACGTGGTATAGATCCTTCTGTTCAATATTGACTACCAAGAGAAAAATTCCACCTGGCTTAAGAATAGACCCCAGTTTTGTACTCCAATTTCAGTTCCTTTATGGGGAAGAGAAATTGTGACATTTTTGATTAAAAATCTAAATGCACTGTTGAACATGAAACATCAAGATCTACAAGCAACCTTCTTTAAAAAGTATCTTGAGAACTCCTAGGGCAATGATCCAGAGCTTAGTTGTTGCCTTTCCTTAAATTTTCTTAGATCGTAAATCCTGGAGTTGTTAGATCATGTAAATTAAATGCCATATTTTGCACAGTTGCCCTGCACTAAGTCTAATAACTTGTACTTGATGTATCATTTTCTCCAAAGCTCTGATTCTTCTAAGCATCAGCTAACTGTTTCAGTAATCTGTTACTACTCAATCGTGTTAATAACAACACGAATAATAATAGTAGTAGTTTTTATTTCTATTTTGTTTGTCTTTTGGCTCCAAACTTTTGATTTTTATTATACTTGTATCCACTGGATTAAGATGTTTAGAAAATATTAACCAAGCCATTCTCTGCATTTTCCTATATGCTTTTTCAGTAAATTGAGCCATTAATTCTCTTATAGGTTTCCTCTGAATTTCCTAGAGTTATTGTGGATCCTTTCTTAATTTTTTTGTGCTTTATTTCCTAGTAATTTCTCTTTGTATTCCATCATAAATTATAAATACAAAACCAAAACTACACCCATGTTTCTGGATGCTACTCCTCTTTTAGCCTCTCATTCGGGAAAATATTGGAGAGAAATTCCGTGTTTGATAGCAATTAATGCATTTGGCTCTTGGTCAGACATTGGTTATCATTTTTTGAACTTATTAAGAGATCTAAACCTTTCAGTTCTACACAGGGATAAAAATTGGTGGCTAGAGTATAATTCAGTCAGTGACAAGTAGTTTACTAAAATAACTTGGTAGGTAATTTTACCACTTACTACCTCAGTATGACCTCAAATGAAGTATTTTCTTTAAACTGAACAAAAAACCCATGAATAAAAATTTTTCAGCTTTTAATGTGGTAGCCTTTAATCTTAATTCATTTTGACCTAAAGATAAATGATTCAGAATAGCATTATTAGAGAATGCCTCCATCAGAAAAATGAAATCAATTAGAATATCAAAGATGCTGACAGTAAGATGGCTATTCACTATCATGCTTCCATTTTATATAACTAAAGCAATCATGCATGACCTTCAAGCAAGCAAGATCCAATATCATTTACGTTGTACAAAGCAAATAGGTACTCTTTAATAAATATTGTAAATTCGAAGAGACAAAAATTCACGTTAACCTCTTCAAAATAGACTTTGTTCTGTGATCCTCAATCACATACAACATTCATTACACATAAATCACACACGACAATTCATATAATAAATGTAGAGTGTGCTAACAATTCAGTTTAGGTTTCTGATTATTTTTTTATTGTTGTTGAAGAGATATCACAGCATAATGTTTTAGGTGTTAGGAACTGGGCAGAAGGCTTTGTAGTTTTAAAATAGCATAACATCTCAATTTTTTTTAAGGTAATAATACACGCAATTCCAGGTTTTGTGGCTGCATGTAATTTGAGCCTATTGCTAAAATGATAATCACCATTTATTTATTTATTGAGTCTCTCAATACGTACTAGATCTAATACAGAAACATAGCATAAGAGTTTCTGAATCTTTAGGGAGATGTTACTCCTACTCTTTCAGGAAATAAATCATGGACTCAGAAAACTATTTGCAAGGATGAACGCACTTCATAGTCATAATTATGAAATATTACAATTGCTTCATTCACTCCAATTTCTACTCAATAATTCTGTTTCCTTTCCTGGCAGTCAAGGCAAAACACAAACAAGACAGGTTTTTGTCAGCCTCTGCTGCTTCAGTCTTTAGCCCATTCTTTCAACACGTTCATGAGCAATCAGTACGTGCTTGTGCCCTAGCTAGTATGCTGCTTTGAGTTCTTCCAGTACGTGCCACTATGGTCATCTCATTTTCCCTCTTACACGTAAACAAACCAAAGACCAACAATTGCCATGCTTGTAGGACTGTACCTTACTTGCGTCTTAGATAAGACACATTTTAGGGAACTCGAATATGTGAAAAGGATGAAGAATTGCACTGACTTAAGTAAAACAATTTCAAAGGTAACAGAAAATGAAAAATGTTGAAAAATTATTGTTACTAGAGTCAGAATCAGTACACTTTTGAAAGCTGACGAATACAATGGACGTAACTGAGAAAAGAGTGGTTGTAGACTTACATGATTTATCTTTAATGACGCTTGTCTTTAATGACAATTTGTGAGAAGAGTACCTAAATACTGTAATGAGAAATAGAATCAGAGGTTTTGGAATGTAATTTGACTAGCAATCTGCTGGAAGCTTTTTTCTGGGCTAGGTTATGCTTTCAATGCTATTTCTCATGAACTACCCAGGAACAGTTTTAGCAGCGGGGCTGAAGCACAGTACCTTCCATTGCAACTCTTTTACTGCTTTGTTACCACTACTGTATAATTATTCCTCTGCAAACCTTCCTAGCAAGCTGTCCCACTTGAATTCTTCTGTATTTCCGTTTCCCCTAGAAATCCTTAGTCCATCCTGAGATGCTACTATATGCTATACAAACACAGCACAAAAATGCAGACAGCTTCTCCCAAAGTTCATAAAATAAAAGATGACACTATAGTAGTGAGATAAGGTAGATACTGGTAGCCTAAACAATATTGAAATTTGCATCTTCAGAGTCTGGGCTGCCAGAAGGCATTTTCTGAAATAAAACGTAACCTATGATCTGACAACGAACCAGACAGATTTTAGCTGTCTACTTTCAGAACAGCTAAGATCAAGAGTCAAGGGATTTACTGAAAAGTTTCTAAACAATTTTTAAGCAATCACTTGTTCAGGTGTGATAAAGAAACAGAAGAATGAAGAAACAGAACAGACAAGGTGTGGGATGTAGGAATTGTCCTAGAAATTAATAAGTGAAACTTGAGTAATGTGGGTATCCCCGTAATAATGCTGATAGTAGTGGGGTTCTTCTATTTATTCCTTAACAAAAGTGATTACTGGAAACCAAAAGAGTAGCTTAGATGTGGAGATGCCATAAATGATCCAGTCCCGCTCACATTTCCTTGACCACAGAGACATGAAAAAGGGGGAGGAGGCAGAAATATCCATTTTTCTCAAGGAGAAAACCAGCATGGTGACCTTCTCCACATTCACCTCAAGCTCTGAAATAAGCTTGTCTTGAAAAAAAACTTTCACTGAGAACTTGAATCAGGTGCCCTCCTGCTGTGAAAATTCTCTTTAAAGTAGTGTTGGGATTTTCTGTTTTGTTGTTCCCTTTGATACACAAGTATTAAGCCTGGAGGCAGCTTTCTTTGAAACTTAGAGAGGAAAATCAAAATACTGAAGCTACAACGTTATCTTTTGGAGCATATTCAGTTTGGACATTTTTGTTGCTCAAATCTTTTAATCTTCGCTGCACTTCTTTTGGCTGCAGGTACGTCTACCAAAAGATGACTATGTGCTGAATGTGAATCTTGAAAAACAATTGTTTACTTTTTTATCACCTTGACCTAGGCTGTCATAGCCATGAGTCCAATGGGAAAGAGGAGAAGCGAGTGATCTCTTAATCTTTTTCTCTCTCTCTGGTCCAACAAATTATTTGTAAAGACTGAAACAGCTATGTTATCCAGTATATGCATCTAAGAAAACTTAGCATAAGGCTGTGCAATACCAAATATATCTAAGCTTGTTTAAAAGCAATTGTGCTGTCCCTCTGTCAATGTGTCTTCTCTAGAGATTAATGGATTAATGTTACTCATCTGTACCAGGTCTATCTGAAATGGAGTTAACTTTCCCAGCTTGCATGGTGCTGTGCTATGCAAATGTGTCTAGGACAGTGTTGATAACACAATAGCATTCTGGCCTAGCAGGAAACCCTATCTCCCTGCAAGCACCAGCAAACTGGAGGTGAGAGGGGACACAGCCAGAAAAGCTGCCCCTACCTGACAGAAGAGATACTCCATGTCTGCATAATCAATGAAAATTATATAAAGGAATATTAAATAATATTAAGAGGTTATAATAATGAAATAAGCAAGAGAGTTAGGCACAGCAAGACAAAGAGAATAAATAGGATGCTTACCCGTGTCGTAGGCTTGCTCAGGAAACTCCAGTGGAGTGGATCTTCCAGAGAGAGAGAGAGATCCTTCCCCACTGGTAGTCAGCTCTTAAATGGGTCTAGGAGAGGTGGAGCCAGGCTCCACCCCTTCCTGCAGCACAGGTGAATTGCTTTCACTTGTGCTCCCAGGGCTGACTCATTGCTCACCTCAGGTGATTAATCAGAGGTTCAGGCCATGACTCAGCAGTTCCCATAAACATGTCATATGATAGTGTGCTGAGCAGTAAAAGGTGAAGGAAAGGAGGGTTTGGAGGCTGTCATCACTATGGCATCTGTATCCACAAGAAGCTGATACATGTGATGAGTTCTTGTTTTCCTGGGAATGGCTGGATATCTGCCTGCTGATGGGAAGTAGTGCATAAATTCTTTTTTTTTTTTTTTTTTTTTTTTTTTACTTTGTTTCTACATGTAGCTTTTACTTTTCTTATTAAATTACTTTTATCTTAACCCATAGGTTTTGAATATTAGTTTCTCCTCCTGTCCTGCTAAGGAAGGGCAGTGAGAAAGTGCCTAGATGGGGACCTGGCAGCCAGACAAGGTCAGCCTACCGCACAGCCTATAAACTATACTTAGTGGATCAGATCAGTAAAGATTAATTTCTTCTGCTGCCCAGTGCAATACTCCATCTGATTTCTTATTTGTTGTTTGACTGCTGCAATCTTATAGCATTTTTCTTCTTGATAGCATATCAAGGATAGTATTAAGCCCTATCAACACACACGCAAAAAAAAAAAAATCCAAATTTTGATAATGTATGGGGCCATGTATGGGGCTTTTTTTGCACCTATGCATGACAACTATTTTTTTCAATCCCAACTGTTCAAATCAGCCTAGTCTGAACTTAACAAAGAAGCCAGGGTACGATGTCAAATTGTATTCTATTTTACTCTGCCCTGTGGTTGAGTATGTGTATAATTTCATAATGAATCCTTTTAATATTTATAAATTAGGAAATATAGTACATGTGAATCTAAAAATATACACAATTGAGACGTGTACCTCTACTAAGTTTATATCTGTTTACACCAGAAGTAGTTGTTTAAACACTGCTTTCTCCTTTATGATTATTTTTTAAGGTCTTGAAAGTATATTGATGTTCCTTGCTAACAAATCTTCTTTTCCATTGCACCTCTAGTCCAATATTTCTGCCTTTAGTGTTAGCATTGAAGGAGGAGCTGATGTTTTAACTCAAGATCTACAATAGGAAAAGGAGATGAGTGAAAGAGCTGAACATATTTCATCTAAAAACAGAACTGCGAAGTGAAAGAATGCTTAGAATTAAACAAATAGTATGATATGTTCTTGGAGTCACTGGTGGGTGGGCTGTTCATTTTGCTCTGCTGTGTTGCAATTGTATCCTGCTGAGTGCAGGAAGAGTTAGCCAGCTCACATCCTTCCTTGAACAAAAACCAGTATGTTGCCTTTTTCTTCTCTAGCAAGATGTCTTTGTTAATTGAACTTCTTGCATGGGTCTTGGACGTTTTCTGTTTCGTGTGATCCCTAGTATCATCCAGAGACAAATTTCATTTCCTTTTTTATCTTTTGCACAGAATGGAAAAGTATGGTCTTTATTCTGAACTTTACAATACCTCTCAGAATATGAGCAAAAAGTAAACAAGCTGCTCTCTGAATAACCTCCTCCAAAACACAGATATTTTGTGATAGCACAAAATTATAATAGAAGCAGATATAATTCACAGACCATGGAGAATTTTCTTCTGGTGTTTCTGCTGGCTGAGTAGGACAATTTTACACAGGCTGGAGACAAAAAATTATGAAATGTGGGAAAGCAATCATTACATATATACAGGAAGTGTTACACAACCTTTCTGAAGGTGAAAAGCATCAGAAAAATTGGTTAATTTGTTTTTTATTATTCTAATTCAGGAACACAGACAGTTAACATTAGTCAGAGCTTGATTTACACATACAGAAATACAAGTACAAATCAGAAAAGGGTTTGAAAATATCTTCCACTGATGACAACTACATAATTTGCAACTGTGATTATTATTAAGTGATATTTGATCTAGTGATAAAAAAAAATTTCCTCAATTGTAGTATTGGTAGTACTCAGAAATGTCCATACATGCTATAATAGTGCCCTAAAATGCATAGTGTCTCATATCTATGAGGTGTTGCTACAATCCATATAAGGAGACGTGAGTTTGACCTTGCAATCACTGAAGCATTAGTGCTTCTGCATTAACTCTATGCTAAATGCTTGTTATTGATCTCCAACTGAGTACTCACATCATTAAGTTCTGCAGGTGCTTAAGTATGTGAAGGGTTGGGGCTGATTTCCTTCCTTCTAATTCTTTTAAAAATAGAATTCTCCTTCCAAGTTTGTTCAGCTTTGGAAGAGTATTGCTATAAAGACTTGCACTTGGTGTCAGATGTCAGCATTAGATACATTTGCAATTTTTTAGAAGATATTAATAGCCTAAGAAGCATACACAGAATAATTGAGTGTGATGATGAAGAATCGGTTCTACTTTTTGATATTTTGTTAAAATGAAAATAAAGGATTGTGGCAAAGAATGAATGAAAAACTGAACCTTGAGACAGGAGTCATAAAGCTGTCTCACTTCAGTGTTTCAGAACTCACTGCAGTGCTGAAAGGCAGTAGTTTTTCCATGGGTATCTTGTGACTAATAGCACTACCATAGCCACATTTCCCAGTCATTAATCTTACTGTTGGTATGGTTTATAACAAAATGGTAGAAATAGCATATTTCCTTTGATACGGAGTACCTGTCCGACGGGCTGTG
Organism: Chrysolophus pictus; assembly: GCA_037305975.1. Taxonomy (NCBI): domain Eukaryota; kingdom Metazoa; phylum Chordata; class Aves; order Galliformes; family Phasianidae; genus Chrysolophus; species Chrysolophus pictus. Next base: position 22,602,988 of record CM074577.1, on the reverse strand, counting down.
CTCAGTACAGACAACTGGTTTAACCACAGGATGTGATGAGACATTCTTGAGACACTATGTGAGCCAAAGCAGAGAGCTCACTACCCATAACAATAGACATTTCCCATCAAAGAGGGAAGAGCTGTTAAAATTGCAAGCACTTTACTGTTCTTGCAGTGTTTTTCTGGAATTTTTTTCTGAACTTCAACAGCAGTACTAAATATCTTCTGTAGTTTATAAGTCACTGCAGAAACTGAAAGGCAGTTTGTGCTTTTGGTTAAACAAATAGACAATTTAGGCAAATGCCTCAGGCAAGGGTCATGCATAATCCATCTCTGCAGAAAGTTTAAAACAATAGAGATATTTTGATGTGAATCATAACATTTACCGTGCACATCTCTAGGATCGATATTGAAAACAATAAATGAAGATTCTAATTTATTCACAGCAAAGTCCAGTTAAGAGTATAAGAGTATTGTCACTCAAAATAAGAGCTGATTAAGCAACTATTGATTTCATTTGATTATTCTTGTGACATATTAGAAGAAAATAGATGCATAACAGACTTGAACCTTAAACAGATGAATTTGTTAGGATATTTGTCAATAAATGCTGATCTCAAAATCTTCAATAGCAAAAAATGATATTTGCATTGACCACTAGAAGAAAGGATTTACCAAATCCAAATGTTAGATTAAATTTCTCTCTTTCTGGTGGTCTGTTTGAACTGATGTATGCTCTTGTACTGTGTAGACTCAGTAAGAGGTTGTTATAATCATGAAGAAAACTATATGAAAACTTGCACAGAGAGTAAAAACCTGCAGATCTCATATTTTGAAGATCTAGTTTTGTTTTATCATATATTAGAAGCCTATCTTCTCTATTTGCTAGAAAAGTGAATAGGAAAAGTAACAGAGAAGAATAAAAGAAAAGAAAAGAACCCAAACAATTCCTTTGATAAAGGAATATCAGAAGATAGTAGCATCAACCAGAAAATAAAAGTTTATATTTCAGAAGTTTTTTCATTATTTTCTCATCTTGCTTTCTACAACCCCTCCCTTTAGAAACGCCGCCTGTTGCACGTCCCTCATCCTTTACAGTTCCATTGTTTTGGCTAAACTGCATAACTTTACTGAGGAAACTTCAGCATTCTGTATTCTATTGTAAGCCCTGATCTCTCTGCTAAGTAACTCAGTTACATATTTTCTTACTGAAGTTTAATTTGAAAGTTCTCTTCAAAACTCTAAAAAATGAGGCCGGCTTCAAAATTAGGACAGTGATTGTTAGGCTACTTGTTTACCATGCTGAAGAAGAAAATTCAGTAATTGAAACACAAAGAGAGTAATTTTTCCTTTTTTCTTTTTCCTAAATTGAGTTGTATTAGAAATAGACAACATGAAACTTTAGATGGTCAGCTACTATTACTCTATACTAACTGCTGAGATCTTCATCCTCTGCATTTACAAAATTCAGGACGTCTATAAACGCTTTCAGTAAACTGACACGAGAAGTCTGACCCTCTTGCCCATGGGTAGGCAGCTTATCCAGAGAACGCAGGATCAAATTTCTCTGCCTGAAGAAAGTCATTCTGTCACATCTTGTTTCCAGGAGAGCATCCCAGGCTCCACTATTCTGCTCTTTGTTGTTCTTAGTCTCTCTGACACTCTTTTATGAACATTCATTGTTTCAGAGCCTGGACTCCAGTAGAGTGGGCACCATTGTTATGGCTTTTATTATAAACTCAATTGAAGGTATGACATTGTTAATGTAAAACATATGTGAAAACCTGACACATAACACATACATTCAGATGCAACCTCAATAAAAGCCAACACTTTTAACTTTAAGAGTACTGAAGTAAAAGATGTTTTTACAGGACTGTAAATGGAAAAAGTTCTTTAAATATTGGCAAATAATTTGTCAGACTTATTGAACTAAATGAAATCCAACTGATGAGGATGGTTTAAAATAAACAAGCTAGATATCCATTTGTAAGGACTACCAAGATCTCCAGGTAAGCACTAAAGTGGATCTTTTGATGTCTCATTTGCAAATCAGCCTCTCGCACCACCCATGGGACCCTTTCAAGCTAATGTCTGTGAATGTCTGAGAAGCTTTGTACTCATGGTTGAGCTTAACCAAGGAGTTAAGATAGCCGTTCCTACAGTTGGAGCAACAAAGTGTGATTTTATATATATATTCTTTTTTCCCCTGACTGTGGTTGCTAACTCTTTATTTGGATGTAGCAGCCAAATTTCAGTTATTTTTTGTAGCCCAATTGCTATACATCTGTATGTGATGTACATGACTTCAGAGTTAGCTCTGCTTTATGAAGATGGATTACATCAGGTCACCTCTGAAAATCCTTTTCAACCTCTACCTATGAGTTTATGATTCATCATTCTCTTTCTGTCCCCACTAGTTTGAAGGGGCATCTTCCCCTGCATATGCAAGATATGGCATAGAGTTTCTTGACTGTGAAAAGGTTGTTATGGAGGAGTCTTCTTTCCCCTTAGTTCATCATTCTTCTTTTGGGAGTTGGCTAGAATGAGAGATGTCAAATGTTAAAAGGCAGAATCGTTTGAGAAAATTATGAAAACTCTCTGTATATTCTAGTCCTTAACAGAAAGAACCTTTGCATTGTAGTTATAGAGTTTTAGCTCAGTTATTATTGATTACTAATACATATGAGTGACTGAATTGTTAGTTATTTCATTTATAACATTTTGTAATTTTCTTCACTATTTTCCAGCACATCAGTCAAGTATAATAGAAATTCCATTCCTCATAGAAGATCGTTTGAGCTAATGTCTGTATGCGTTATGGAAAAGTTCAGACCATGAGTAATGTTTTCTAATTTTTTAAAATGTTTGGTGCTTGAGGTATTCCTACCTTTCCCAATGCCAAGTAGATTGCTAATTAACAAGCCAACTAACTCTTTGGAATTAGTCAAACAGCTTCTCATAGAGAGTAAGTTGAACAGTCAGAATTTCTTTTGCCAGTGTAGCTTTTTCAGATAGGGTATGGTTTCTTTTCACATCCTCAACATTGGTTATTTTTATAATTTTATATCATTTTATACTTTTGCAATATTCACAGTTTAGAAATAATTTTGCATCTGCTAAGGGCACCTTTTTAAGTTACTGGATTTATTTTTGTACTGCTTCTTTCACATATAGGTTACAGTTGGCTACTACCATCTCTAAATTTAAGTTACATATTTCAATTTATATCAACAGTAAACCAGGAATTAGTATTTTGTATCATATGTTATAAAAATAAAAGTTTAAACACACATTTATATGGAGTGCTGAGTCCATCTTTCAGCACTTGAGGACATGCATTTTTGCCCCTCCGGTCAGTTTTTCTTTTCCAACTGTGTTCCATGATTACTTTCAGAATTGATTAATTTCCAGTTTATAATGACAACTCTAGCAGTTGTGAAATAACCAAGGTCAGCACTTCTTCCAATACTGCATTTTTGTGAGCAGTCAATCCATTTTATAGTTATTGAGTTGGACATTTCCTCATTACTGAGCGGCTATGCCAAATAAGGACTTTCAAAGAAACATAACCTCCAAACAAGCTTTTCCTCCTGCTATTGTTGAGAGTGCTGATATGTATACAATATACATAATATTCATATATATATATATATTAATGTATATATATGTATTAATGTATACGTCTATATATACTTTTAATTTATTTATTTTTGTGAAAATGAAGTTACAGAAGTAGGCAGGAAGCTGAAGTTTGTCCATGCAGATCACAATGTAGGCCCTATGGAGACTGAATTCCTAAAGGTGGGAGAAAAATTCTGCTTTAAAAGGCTGAATAAGCCCCACACTTGTTTGGCCTACATGCTGTATAGTTTTGGTGTTTTTTGTTGTGTTGGGTTTTTTTCGTTTGTTTGTTTTTGCAAGCATTATGGCAAAGTGGGAAAGTTTATGTTTCTAATAATAAAGATTTTATGAGTAGAAGGTCATAGTACAAAATTAGAAATTTGCCAGAGCTGAAAGGTCATATCACAGAATCATTACATATTTGTTTTCAATTTTAATGAATAATGGAGAAACGTCCTGATAAAAGTTACTTAGACTGTAATTTCATTTCAAAAATGCAGATGGGTTTAATCCTTATAGTCATTCACTTTTCTGTAATGGGGATGTTAACCTATCCACCTACAGAGTTTTGAGTGTCTTGTTTAGAAGAACCAGAGTCAGAGAGAAGGATCAATCCCTTCCAAAGACAATAGAGTTTCAGATACTGTTACAGAAATATCTGTGCACAAAAACCCCGCTGAAAGCAATGGAAACCATTTGCTCATATTACATTACTTTGAATCTATGCAAATTTTATTAGGTTGAAGAATGGGCCTTGGTCTTACTTCCTTACGTTCTCCCCCTCAATTCTGTCCTGGTGAGGTCACATTTAGACTACTGTGTTCAGTTTTGGGATCCCCAGTTTGGAAAAGACAGGGATCTCCTAGAAGCAGTCCAATGGAGGGCCACAAAGATGATAAAGGGCCTGGAGCACCTCCCATATGAAGAAAGGCTGAGTAACCTGGGTCTGTTCAGCCTGGGGAAAAGAAGACCAAGAGGGGATCTGATTAATGTTTATAAATATCTAAAGGGAAGTGGGAGGCAAATGGATGAGGCCAGACTCTTGTCGATTGTGGATAGCAATAGGGCAAGGAGTAATAGCCTAAAAATTGAACACTGGAAGATCCACACTAACATGCAGAAGAATTTCTTTATGGTAAGAGTAATGGAACAGGTTGTCCAGAGAAGTTGTGGAGTCTTCTTCAAGAGAGATATTCAAGACCTGTCTGAATGCCTGTCGACTTATTGTAGGGTACCTCCCTTAGCAGAGGGGTTGGACTCAATGATCTTTTGAGGCCCCTTCCAACCTCTGTGATTCTGTAACATCATTTCTGTGCAAATATTATAGAAGTTAGTAAAGTTCAACATAGTGGTCATTTTAAAAAAATTACAATTTTCTTTAAAGTTTTCTTCAAATTTCAGTTTTCATTAGAGATAATCATACATATGTAAAATTGTTTAGTAATAGTTTTTATGTGATATCAAAGAGAGAGTTAGCACATTTGACAAATGATTGTTGTTTCTGGAAACCACTTTTCTAATTTTTACAGCTTAGAAATTCCTGAAAGGTCATTTTACTTTATTGAAACTGCTGTTGCTTCCATGCCCTGAATAAAGAGTAGAAGAGAAAACAAGCTGAGGAAAAAAAAAATATATTCATCTTTTCTATAAACTAACAAGAGAAAAAACTTTCCAAGTAGTTCTTGTTGACCTAGTTTTTATCAAAATTGACACTTTAGAATTCAGGGCTAAGAAATTCTGGTACTTCCCATTATGTAACTACCATTGCTTGGTAAGAAAATGAACAAATTTACAACAGATGGCATCAGAGCTGTAGCATTTTGGACATCTGTTAAAATGAGTTTTGTCAGTTCTGTTGAAATCTAACAAAAAAACCCATATAATCATAAAATTAAAGAATCATTTGAATAGTAAGGGACCTCTAAAGGTCTAATCCAATTCCCCTGCAATGAACAGGGATCTACAGCTAGATCAGGGTGTTCAGAGCCTGGATCAGCCTGCCCTTGGATGTCTCCAGTGAAGAGGCATCCACCACCATTCTGAGCAAACTGTTCCAGTGCCTCACCACCTTCACTGTAAAAAACATCTTCCTTATATCCAATCTAAATCACCCTTCTTTTGTTTTGAAACCACTTCCCCTTGTCCTGTCACAATCGACTCTGCTAAAGAGTCTGTCCCCTTCTTTCTTACAGTCCCCATTTAGATACTGAAAGGCCATCCTCAGGTCTCCCTGGAGGCCTTCCCTTCCTCAGGCTGAACAGCCCCAGCTCTCTCAGCTTGTCCTCATAGGAGAGGTGTTCCATCCCTTGGATCATGTTTGTAGCTCTTTTCTGGATATACTCCAACAGATCCATGTCTCTCCTGTACTGGGGACTCCACATCTGGATGCAGTACTCCAGATGAGGTCTCAGAAACACAGCAGAGGGGCAGGATCACCTCCCTCACCCTGCTGGCCATACTTCTTTTGATGCAGCCCAGGATACGGTTGGCTTTCTGGGCTGTGAGGGCACATTGCTGGCTCATGCCCAGCTTCCCATCCACCAGTACCCACGAGTCCTTTTTAGCAGAGCTGGGCTAATGGTGTAACTCCTGATAATTATTGTAAATACTAGTAAATTTCCTTGATAGGCTCTCCTCTGCAGTACCTGTCTATTGCTGCCCTTCTCACTTGTCCTTGGCATCTATGATAAGCTGGTCTTTGATTTTGGTTGCTCTTACTCTGTTCAATGCTACTATATATGTAATGATAGCTGAGGACGCTGAAATGGATCTTGTGAATTAAAACAGGAGTTATCCCATTGAATTATCTATTGACTTGCAGGTATGCTGCAAATCAGACACTAAGCTGATTGTGACAGGTTTTTTGCATATTTAATTTGTTTGAAGTTAATCAGACAATTATAGGGATGGAGGTGTTGTACAGCTGTGTCGTTTGTTTTTTTAAACAGAATGGCTGCTCGGAGCCTTCCAGTTCTTGGTTATCATCATTTAGAGCCCACACAGCAACCAGAGAACTAGTTGCAGCTGCAAACACATACAGACTCCGATGCTGTAGAGGCTCCAAGACTGCTCGGAATCAACACTTGCAAGCAAAATTAGTCTGAACTATGTTTTGAGTTATCTCTACAATTTTTGGATTATTCCAAACATGAAGCTGAAAGACAGTGTTTATAGACATAACATTTACCTAAAAATGTCAGAAACGTGAGTGAGAAATATGGCAGTTTTTCATCATTACAGGGCAGTCCCAAGAGATGAGGGATTATTTATTCAATTGGCATTCCCTTGCCTTAGGCTGCTTTACAGTCTGCTAGAACAATCTTCACGGGTGTCGAATCTGTCATTTTTTTTTTTAGATATGTAGGGAAATTCCTACCTCACCTTTATAATACACAGTCGATGTGAAACAAAACTGTGAGGGAAAAACCTGCTTTTGTACAGTAAATGTCACTAGTGATGAAATTACCTTGTTATTTTAGAATCCTTATAAATGCCATTTCCACCATTCTGCTTACTGATTATGACTTGAATTACTGTGCCGTATCATGTGATGTATGGCGGAGGGAAAAGGTCGTGAGATTAATATTTAATTAATATACCTAAAATTGAATTAATTTAGAAATATTCTCTCAGAACTAGCTCTCTGTAGAGCTGGCTAAGAGTTCACTACAGTTAAAGTCAGACTTCACTAAAATTTGCTAGACTCTTGATCAAGATGATTACTAAAATGTGTTCCATATAGCGTGGAAATAGTTATTTGATGCTCTAGATGCTATGCAGGACATCTTAAAATATCAACTGGCAGATTTAACAGACACACTATTATTGAGTTACAACTGAATTGAAAACTGCATTTCAAGATATAATGTCTTTAATCACACTGCAGAGTTTTAAAGGAATAAGATTAAACAACAATTTCTCCATTTGTATTTGCTTGCATGAAATACAATTTAAAGACTAGAAATTCTTTAAAGTGTTACTTTATCAATCTGGATTTTTAGTAGTATAGGATAGAGTTGTACAATAAATCAATCAACACCATCTTGCATTATCCTAATTAGGATTTAGATGAGAAAGGATAGTTTAATAGTTTGAATGAATGCCACTGCTGTCAAAGGCCTTGTTTTTTTATTTCCTCCCAATCTTCTAATGATTTAGGAATATATAGTACAGGTATGTCTTAATTTATCAGTGTCAGCAGTTGAGAATATGGAGTTTTAAATTAAACAGGACATTGATCTACAAAGGTTGGATTGTATCCAGTTCTCTATCTGGACTTTGTATCACCCTGTCTTGCTTTCTTTCCTTCAGTAGTTTTATGAGGCAATAAGAGCTATCTCAGATTAAGCAGTGCAAATCAAGTAAATGCATACGCTCTACAAGCTTGCGTGGAAAAAACAGACCTATCTTTTTCAAGCAGAATTGAATTGCAAACAGATACACAAGAAGAATTGATTTCATTTTTACATTTTCTACTGTTACTTCTATAGAAGCATGGAAAACAACGAAAATAATCCAAAATCTAGTTATCCTTTCCAAATGAGCTTATACTATTTTAGTTACGTATGTGCCTGTCCCAGGCTAGGCAGGATATGACTTCAGTTATTAGATGGTGCTCCTATCAAATAGTAGTTTACAGAACTAACCCAAATGTGGAAGTAGTAAAACTGATGATATTCACAAACTATGAAGTAGCAGTGGAGATACCAGGCAGCTGAAGCAGTGTCTTTTGATCGCTCAATCATCTAAACTTGCATGGGTTCTCATGCAAATCATATAATCACAGAATTGCTCAGGTTGGAAAAGACCTTAAAGATCATCAAGTCCAACTGCAACCTAACCATACTACCCTAGCTCTAACAACCCTCTGCTAAATCAAGTCCCTGAGCACCACATCCAAATGGTTTTTAAACACATTCAGGGATGGTGACTCAATCACTTCCTTGGGGAGCCTATTCCAGTGCTTAACAACCCTTTCTGTAAAGAAGTTTCTCCTGATATCCAACCTAAACTTACCCTGGTGCATCTTGAGGCCATTTCCCCTTGTCCTGTCACCAGTGAGAAGAGACCAACCCCACCCTTGCTGCAATCACCTTTGAGGTATTTAAAAGAACATCTGCAGATTTAACTGAAAAAAAGTACTATCTCTGAAATCCTGGAGGAGATAAGCACTTCATTTAGTAACACAATATTTTCATATTTTTCTTATCTAAACGTCCTTCACATGCAGACTTTAAAAAGACCTTAAATATTATCTTTTAAGAGTACCATGATCACTGCCTACTGCATCACATTAATTGTGTCCTGAGTGATACATGGCCTTTTTAACAAGAAGTTGTCCACAAAAGCAAATTGTTTACCTGGAGATGCTTTTCTTCAGTTATATTATTTTATTTTCTATTTTATTTTTATTTTTTTCCTTGATAATAGTTGGGAACAAATTCTTCCCTGTGAGATGAGTGGTTACTCATTACAGCTGAATTTGACCCTTTGTTCTTTTAGGCTTCTTTGGAAGAGCCGAACACCTGTTTTGAAAATCTGGGTCCCGCCATTTGTAAGAAACAAGGTAGAACATGCCCTTCATAAAAGAATGAGGAAAGAAAAGTGAAATTTTTCTTCAAGACTATGGTAGACAAATAGTCTATGATTAGCAAGTAACAAAAGACACACAGGGAAAAGAGAATATGAAAGTTTCTATAAAAGAAAAACGGGCAAGGGTGGGAGGAAAGGATCAGAAGCCAAAATTGGAGATTAAGTTGAGGTAAGTAATTATCAAGTGCAATAGAGATAGTATAGATGGGGAAAAAAAAGTTATATGCAAATCAGACATACATAATTCTGTTAATGTTACTCACTCAGGGTATAAGCATCCTTGAAAACAGACAACTAAAATGCAAAAGTGCATTTCTGATTTTCTTGGTTTGTGAATGGTTGCTGCTGGACATTAATAAAACTAAAAAGAAGAAATGTGAGGTGATATAATTTTTCAGATATGGACTACACAGAAAATGTATCATTGTTATAACAGCATAGTTAAGGTAAAGAACTTTGTAGAAATGACCAGAACTTGGGAGTATGGTTGGCTACAGTTCACAGGGTAAATTCCAGTAGAACATAAATCTGATATGAAGAGGTACCCCAAGGCTGATGTAAAAGAGATTATCTGAAAATATGGATGGGTTGAGAAGTAAAATAATATTTTCATAGGACATATTTACATAAGAGCAATCACCAAATGTGTTTTTGAGTTGCTCAGATTCCTAGACCATACAGTGTGGCCTAGATGCAGCCACAGAAGTCCATTAATGAAACAATTTCAGTATCTTTCTTGAACACCTCCTCACACTTCTAAATAGGTTTTATTCCTAGAATATGTCAATAAATTACAGGGTATCAATGATTCTGCAAGAAAGCCTTCAGTTTCCCTTATGCTTTATTTTTACATACATGGGGATATGAAATAGGACAGGTCTGAGGGAAAAAAAATGTTACCTTGTTTGTAGGTGTGAGTTAATGGGTATTGCTGAGATAGTCATTCTAGGAGATCAGTTCTAATGTTGTTGCTGCCAGCATGTGTCACAAACACGCTACCAGAAACTGCAGTAGTACAGTACAGCTGCCAAGGGAAGGCAATATGCTTCTGGAAAAAAATAATCAGCTTTCACCATGCAAAATAAAGACAAGGACAAGTGGCTCAGTGCTGTAGGCCAATGATTTGACTTTAGAAGAGAGGTAAAATTTGTAGGGAGAAATAATGCATATGTAAACACGTGTCTATGTTCATTTATTTGTAATAGACCAAGCTTTTGGATACATAACACTCAGAAATAATTGCAAAATAGATTCTTATTCATTTGGAACAACATGGAAGCAAAATAAATTCAGATTTCAGATATATTTGAAATAGACTGGATTATTCTACATGTTGTTTAGCACATTCAACAGAGTGACAAGCTATCTGTGTCTACATGTATTTGCAAGGTTTCCATAACAAGCAAAGCTGGTTTATCTTTGAATTCACCAAAACTTGTCTTCTTATGGTCTGAAAATGGGACTAGTTTTAATATTAATTATTGTCATAGGTCTGTGCTTCTACAAACAATTCCTTTCTGTGGCAGAGATGGAAGCATGTGATGGGTTGAGATGTTTAAAGCATTTAGGTGAATCGGCCATGGCCTCCTCGTATACAGAATACCCCACAAAACATTTTTAAAATAAACAACTCATTGCTAAGCTTAATATAATGAAAACCACAATAGATACGAAAAATTTGAAGCAGTGAGCTAAGACAGGATTTTTTTAAAATTCCCACTGTCTCCTTGCTGCAATGCTTGTTTGTAAGACTTCTCAATTGCTCTCAACTATGCAGTCCTCTCCAGGTCACGGGAAATCTTTTCTGCTACTTCTGAGGCCTGAATGCAAGGATGTACCTGGCTCTGTGCTGCAGACTCCTTTTGAGCTTTAGGTTCTTGACTACCAGTGGTATTTTCTTGTTTCCCCTGGCATGTTGTTTGTGAAGCTGTTTTTTCTTTGGGCAACATCAGCTGAAATTGCTTTCATTTAAAAAGTACCACCTCATCTGGTCTTGTTAGAGAAACAAAAGATAATTAAGAACATAAATAATAAAATAAAATATCCCAGTCACAGGACACCGAAGTCTTGGCTTATTGTTCTTATGAATCTGGTTACTCCTGGAGGAAACTTAATTTGAGCTATGAGAAACAAAGAAAAAAGCAAGCTGGTAGGCAGTGATGGAGGCAAAGACTTTTAAATGAATAGCATGAGTGAGCTTCCTTTAAATGCTTTCAAAACACAAAGAAACAAAAAGGTGTGTTTATGCTTTGGACACCATGATGTTGGCAAAGAAAAGACCCAGTTCATACGCTGAGGAAATACACTCTGCAGATGGCAAAGGCAAACCTTAGTCCCAGTTCATACTCCAGCAGCTGCTGTCCTGAGTTTTGTATCCCTCATCGGTCTCGCTTCCTTTCATATAGCAGCCAGTCTGTTATTTATTTTCCCCTTTAACAAACAAGGCTTTTGTACACTTTCTTACTTCAAGCAACCCCACAAGTAATCTTTGTTTATTCGTGAACTTAGGATGAAACTGCTGAATCATCTATGACATAAAGCACAGTGAGAGTAATGCATGCAAAGCAAAGACTACTGAATAGAGTATGATAGTGTTAATTCACTGGCATTTGTTCCTAAGAGGAAAATACAGCTTGCCACTGTCACAAGAGGCAGCAGAGAACATTAAGAGGAATTGTTTCGGGGGTGATAGCACAAATAGTTGGTTACCATAAAGGTTCTTACTGTGATCCTTTGCAGGCATGGTCAAAGTGGGAGGGTGAATATTCTCTTTTCTGCATCTCACGTTAACTCTTGGAAGAGGGAGCAGCTGCCTCTAATACAGCAGAGCAGCCTGGTGACCATGCATGGGAACAGATGGCAGAGCGTCACTTTCTTTGCATTTAGATAGTCCCCTTCTCTCCTCCTGCTTCTCATAAACAGTCACGGTGTATTTTCTTTGTGGTATAAAGATACTAAACCTTTTCTTTTTTCAGTCCCTTTCTCTTTGAGAAATAAAAGGGAAGGGAAAATCTGAAGTATCCTTTTTTTCTTTTTTCCTCCCTTCTTTCACAAAAGGAAACTGTGGGTTGAAACAGAGATGATCTTAACAGCATTTTGTAGTTAATTTGCTGTAGTGATAAGCAATATGATAGTAGAATTCAACGTAGGGGAAGAGTGGGTATCTCCATTCCTCAACTTTGATGTGTCAAATGCTTGTTCCTTGTACTGGTAATCTGAAAATATAAATGCTCAATTTATAGAGTTATGTAGATATAAGCAAAACTTCTGCACAGCAGATATTAGTTAGTAACTACTGTCTGTTAAATATTGCTAGTGAGAGGATAAGGAAAAAAAAACATATGAATGAGAATCAAATTTCAGCTATTTTACAGTTTCCCTATGTTTGATATGCACAACTCATGTTATTGGCAATCAGGCAATGACTTGAACCAGCCAAGAATGCAAATGAATTTGGAGGTCATATGGACGCTTTTGAACTCACTGTTACAGCAAACTCCCCCGGGACCAAATTAACAAGGCCAGGTGCTCTTTTGTAATAGAAGTCCACCAGCCAGTCAGAGTCTGCAGCTGACAGGAGGGCCTGGAGCAATGAGACACAATGAGACCCACTGATGGTGGGTCACCACTCTGAGATGGATTCACTCAGATGGTCTGTGGGTTCATTTAATGCCTCTGAGTTGGCCGTGCTCTCTTTACCTTTGCAGATGTGAAGTCTGAAAATGCGTTCATTTGTTAAAAACTTTCAGATTCTGGCTTAATTCCAAGACCTCTGGGGTTTTAGATGCTCTGTAATGCTCTAATCCGTGCTTGCTGTCATTCCTGTGATAATAGTTATACTCTTACTGTCCCAACCTAATGCAAAACCCAAATCCAAGCATACGCCAAAGCAAATCATAGGGTCATTTATTTATTTTTGTAACTGACAAATATTCAATTTTCCAAAAACAAAATATTAGTGACAACTCGTGCTATGTCATGTGTTAATTGAATGAAGATATTTTTGTTGCTGAAAATCACCAGAATATGAGATAGATATTTGAATGGAGAAGCACTCAAATATGTCAATTAAACTCTCCTGTGGCTGAAGTATTGTATCTTAATATCACAGTCTTTAGAAACTGCTTACTGATCATCTTCCTTTTTAAATGAGCACTCTTTACACAGTCTATTAATTGGTGTCATGGGTTTGGTTCTCACAGTTTTACCTTTCCAGTTCACTTCTCGATCCCACCTGGGGAGGGTGAGTGTCTGTGTGGTGCTGAACTGCTGCTGGGGTTAAACAACAGCAACAGGTATTGCTGCAGAGGAATCTGAGGAGACCAGACCCTGGGAGATGCTCTGTTGTGTGCTGGACTCTTCAGGGTTTTGTACAATGTCACTTTGAAAATGTAATATGATGGAAATTGTTGAGCTGTGCGCTTTCATGCAATAGTTTAGATAAACATTGAAATGCTTTTGGTTGACATAGCCTGTAACTTCTACAAGCATTGTCTCAAGCTACTGTTCTTTAGGGAAAACACAAAAATATTTTTTTCTATGTATTCTTTGTTGTGAAATCATGTGAAGTTGCTAACTCAGTTTTGTGTTACTTGACGTTGAAATGGCAAGAAAAATTAAGAAAAAAAGAAAGAAAAACAAACAATAACAACAAAACCAGAACAAACAAACCTCAGGCCATAGAGCCAAGACAGATAATACTGCAAGAACCAATAAAATCGTGCAGCTTTGTCACTGTTCATGGAGCTATAATGCATACATAAAGTAGGAATGTTTTTTGCATGTCAAATAAGGCAAATAAGAAAGCCATAGCCTTTCTTTTAATGAACTCGCAGTCCAGGGCCTGTAGATACAAATGTGCTGTTACTTGCATGATAAATCCCAATAGCTCTCACTAGAAGCATACAGAATTTGGATCGAGGCACATACAGCAAGAAACTACAGATTTTTTTTCTGAGAAACAACAAAAAAAAAGGATTAGATCTTTATTCTTCTATAACTTGTGCCTTTAGGGTGAGTGGTGCAATTGCTCTTGATGCAGGCTAATGCTCTGTGGGCTTTTGTGCAACTTCTCTGTCTCCTCGGACTCTGGATTATATTAAAGAACAGAAATAATTACACTGAGGGGCCTGTCCTGCATTCCTAACATAAGCAAAATGCTTATTGGATTTGCAGCGTAGGTCTGTCTTTTGTTTAGGAAAACCTTTGAAGCCTGTTGAACGAGGACCAAGTCAAGATCTTTGAATGAGACCCAAGCAGTGTTTTGCATAAATAAGAAATACATTCCACATATATGGAGAATAATTATTTACATTTGTTCTCTACATTCTTTGCAGTTTGTATGCTTTTGACGTGCATAGATTTCATTAACGTGAACTGACTTTTGAGATGGCAAGAAAACACAACACTTCATACAGTAAACTTATTTTATATCTATATATATACAGGAAGCGACAGGCTTGACGCTGTGTATATTCACCACTGTCCTCTACTGGTTGAATGCTGAACTGTTCACTCTATCTCAAGTAAGATGGGGCAAACAGGAAAAACCGCTGTGCCATTCACTCAAATTTGAAAACTAATCCTAAATCAGCCATACTCCTGTCTGCTTTGCTCATTCTCCCATAACCTTAAAATGATTTATTTATTTATTTTACTAAGATGCCGGGCTTATGAGTGAGTCAGTATCTTTTTCTTTGCTAGCTAATGCTTTTAAAAAAGCAACAGATAAGATTGCAAGCACTTTTGTGCGTGCCTGGTGTCTGACCATGAAGCAGAAAACTGCAAGCACTCATTAAATCGGGTGACTTGAGTTTAACCTAGTGCTCAAAAAATGGCCTCCAGGAATACAAGAGGCAGTTGGCATGTGGGAGTGGTAGATAGGTGGGGTTCTAGCTGCTAAAAAACTGAAGTGGGCTTTTTGTGGCTACCACATGTTCTCTAGAAATCTATCAAAACATTAAATGCTGCAGTTAAACCATTTAAACTTGGTCTTCTGTGGGTTAGTTGGCTAGATAGTGCTTTCGAGACATTGTGTTTTCATTTAGATTGGGCCATGTGATCCTTTAGCTCTGCGTTAGCCAGCCAAAATCACACACAACTGTTTTCTTTGTCATGCTTTCTTCAAATGAATGCTAGCTTACCTGTTCCTATATCATACTCATCTGAAATATAGACTATGATAAAAGCTTCTCTTTCACCGCAGCCTATTATGTAGTTCAGTGTCCCACAATATTTTTTTTCCTAGAGATTATACTTTAAAAGAAAAAATAGAGCCCTCTACTCATTTCACTGATGAGCTCTAACCATTTCTGTGTATGAGGAAACTGACTCTGTATCTCTAGCAAAGAAGTGAAACGGGAAACTGGCCTTTTATTTTAGCATGGCAGCACAAAGTTAGTTTATCACAGCAGTGTTAGCTCTAATTGTATTCAGAAAGACTGCATGTGTATGCAGCAGCACTCAGAAAAATGGCTGCTCAGAGACATAAATCTCCTCTGAGATCTGACTGTGGTGGTAAAGCTTTGATTTCTTTCCCAAAACAATAAAATGTTGTGTGCTCTTACACTACCTTGAGTCCAAGCAGTTTATCGCTTCGTTTCATTTTCCAAAGTGGAGGGGTGAGAAGGGGAAGAAACACAGCCATTAAGGACATTGCCTCAGAAATGTGATCCTGATGATGTGACATTTGCATGCCTGTTTCAGTGGCAGGGCTGCAGATAAGGGAGCCCCCTGGCAGGAGGCAGCAGTGCCAGGGTTGCTCCTCTTGGTGTGGGTCACCCTGAAGCCCAGCTGGCTTCAAGGGGGCAAAATGGAGGTGTGTCTTCATGGCACTGTGCGGAAACCTCAGCGAAGAAGCAGCCTGGTTCTCATGGCAACCAGGATTTCCATGTACTGCAGGGGTACACAGATAGTCTGACATCACTTTGCTGCAGGGAGGATTTCTGTGCATACTCAAGGACTAAATTAAACCCTTTGTAAATGGAGAATGAGTGTCCGTTTTTATCTCTCTAAATGTATGGCTTTCCCTGGGCGAAAGGGAGAGAAAAAGCAAGGGAAAAAAAGAAGATGCAAATCTTTGTTTCTCTAAATAGAAATAGAAGTAACCTTGAAACAACCGGATCCTTATTTCCAGTTTGTATCCTTCTTCAAAAAGCAACAGTGTCTGACACGGCTGAGAGGAAAGAGGGATGTTAGCAGCCTATCTAAGTCTAAGAAAAATTCCTTTGTTAGTTACAAACATGGGGATAAAGATTTACTGAGTGTTAGGTTGGTTTAGCTCGTGCTTTATGCTGCAACATCATATGCAGATATTACCAGGGAAAGGCTGTAATGAAGATGTGATATTCATCATGAATGATACAGTGACATCTGGTGTAAGACGTGCATTGCTGTGTGCTGCAGTTCCCAGTTGGGAAAATAGTCCATGTGCCTCGGTGTTATTGGACTGTGCTGTGGAGCCCAGTGAGTCTTTCTCCTCCTTTAAGATGAGTCATACTCATTGCAATATTTTCTAGTGACCTGTTTTATTCAAATCTGTATATATATTTTGTCTTGGGGAATTATAATACAAGTGAGCCTGGCAGGAAATCGCTATTGTCCTGTTAAGGAGATTGGAGTTCCCAAAGCGTGGAAGGTCTGCAGTTGCTTGCAGCTTGATTATAACTGGCCTGTACATGAACCTAAGAAGCTTAAAACTGGCTGAAGGTTGAGGGCACTTAAAATACTGAAATAATTCCTTTCCCTTTTCCTTCTCCCTTTCCCCGTCTCCTTTCCCCTTTCCTCTTTCCACAGAAACACCAACTCTGAACTGAGAATGCATCTTGTGCAGCCATTTTGGCTTGTATTGACCTAAATCATTTTCAACCCTTCTACTTGCAAAGCCTTAGTACAGGCTTGTGTGGGTTCTGATGGAAATGAAGTAAGGGAATAATACATTCTTGTAACCATCTCCAGTCTTTTTTACACAGAAACATATTTTTATGGACATACATAAAAATGCATTTGTAATTTGATAAATGGAGATATGCAGGACTAAGGCAAATACCAGTTACTGTAATGCAAAGCTGCATTCCTTCTCGTTACCAGCTCTTATCTTTCAGAGTGGAATCACTGGAGCTCTACACAGCTGTATCCAAACAACTATTCCAACTGCATAACAAAAAGGCCATTAGGTTGTTTGATTTTTCAAGCAAGGATTTACTTTGCAGTATGTTTGTGAAGCATCAGATGATCACAAGTTAAGTGAAGATGGTAACTAAAACAAGAACAGTGTATTTGTGGTGAATCTGGTGTGCTGAAAGAGATGAGGTAAAAAAAGGAGGTATAAAAGCCAGACCTTGGTATGTTAAACTGCTACGTCCTCCAGTCAATTGTTTTCTTTCTGTCATCTTCTGGTAAATGTGGAAAACAAAATTGGTGGTTATATAATGCCTTGAGAGGAAAGAGCCTGCTTTGAACTGACAACAGCCATGACAGCTGAATGCTGAAGCTAGAAATATCTTGTCAGAAATACCATCTTTATCATTGCACAACCCTACTGAAGTCCTTCACACTAGGAAGGAAAGGAAGAAGGCACCTTTACACAAGGCAGAAGTGCAACAGTACTGAGCTAGTGGTAGTGGTTAACAACAAATAATAGTGCAGCTTCTCAACTTTGATATCAGTAGATGTTGTTTGCTTACTGTGACTTCTGTACCCCGTAGGGAGTTGATTTTTCTTGTCTTCATGTTGAAATACAGTGTGAAAACAAAACTGAAACCTGCCTTTTTAAGGACGTCTGTCTATCTTAATAAGCCACAGAATACGTTTGCTTCTCTTTTTTTCTTTCTTTCAAGTGGGTTCAGGACTGCATTCATAATTAATTATTTTTTTTTCTTTTCATATAATAACTACATGGAAAATATTTATCACACACTTAAAGGAAACCTGCCTTGGCTGACACATGAACGAGCTAATACATCTTTCCGTCTTTCTTCATATAATTTGTAATTATTATTGGCCATTTATTAGTGTTTTTTAATGTACTCAGATATCATAGTGCAGTATAACAGTGGATAATTTTTATTTTGGAGTAATGATAAATGAACTGCTAGGTCATACTTGGAGACTTTCCAGTTGTGTAGAGTCATCAGACATCAGCAATAACCTGTAGATGGCATCATCCTGTGAACATGGTGGACAGATACGCTGTCTCAAGCTAATGAGTTAGAGAGAGAGCAAAAGAAAACCAGTGTGAAAAGAGTTTAAAAGAAGAAATTCTCATTATTTCAGTAAAAGGAAAATTGTGAGTTGTGACTCATCAAAGTGCTACTTCTGCTTCTTTAGATCTCTGTTCTGTGGTTAGACAGCCCAGACTGACCAAAGCCCTTGGGTGCACTGCATAGTCCCTGACACCCTCTCTGTGATGTTTCAGTACCCAGACAATGAATCCAAAATGGTTCTGCAGAGCAGTTCAACCAGACATTAATTTGTGTGGTGCTCCATCACTCTGTACAAGCTGGCATTGAGTTTGTGCATGCATGGAGAAACCCAGCCCATTTAGGCACCTTGTAGCAGCTTATGTGCTTGCCTCTCTACACACCATAAGTCTCTGCAAGTTCCCATTTCTACTACTAAGAACAACAGTAGAGGAGACATCTCTAGATGCAGAAGGTTGGGAGTAATGACATTATCCAACATGTGCAGCGCATTTTGGACTCTTGTCACCACAGGCACATCAGCCTGACAAGGACTTTGGCTAGCCTAGCCAAGGCCATGTCACTGGTCTGGCAGTGAATACTGTCAAACAGCAGCCCAAGGGGCAGACCATCAGCTCCTCTCTTGATGCTACCTGTTTTTCTGCTGCAAGCATAGCAGAGAGTGTTGGAGGCTTGGCACAATTCCACTAACATTTATGAAAGCAATAAAATAAAATCATATACTTCACATATCTTTCTTTATATAAAACATTTTTTTCTATTTAATGCACACTTCATTAAAATATTTAAAATATCATGCAAATTCAGTGAACGAGCTATATATATGGGTCTATTTATACATAAGTAGAAAAGAATGAAATCTACTTGCAAGAAAATATACTTGCATGTTATCAAAAAAGTTTTCACCCATCCTTTGACAGTATAGTTCCAACATCAGCTCAGCTTCTGGTGCTTTCTCACAACGCTCCAGGAACAGTGAGTTTTTATCCTTGATTAAAATTTTAAATTTTCTTAATTTTATTTTCTGCTCTGTTACAAAGCACAATGATAAATCTAAAATCTTCTGTATACAAAAAAAAATCTCAGTGTCTCTCTAACTAAATTCAGACCACTTTAACTCCTTAGTTCAGTTTTCACCTAGTTATTCTGGATTAAACTCTGAAAGTTATTTTTCACAATTCTGAATTGGTAATTTTCATTGCACTAATAATTTTGTCTCTAATAGATAATCTTACAGCTGAGTTCTGGGTAAAATAATCAGCCAGACTTGCTGTAGGAAGGTAAGGCAACCACACAAAAGCTTTGGGATCAACATCATTTCAGTAAAGAAAATTGCATTATAAGCATGTTGACAGCTTTTTGCTCTATATTCCGTCCACCCAGCACACGGCTGAGATTCCTCAGAAATTCTTCTGTAGGTAATACAGACTTTATGGATATAAAAATGGTCTCCTTAGTTTCTCTGCTCTTAGGGGATTACATGCTTAAGAGTTAGTTATCTGAATTCCCATGCCTTTAATGTACAGAATGGAAGATTATTTCATTCCTGAGAAAAAGCCCTTTCAATAGTGCTCATTCAGTGTATTTATTTGAGAGAGTGGGAAAAGCTATTAGATGGTCTCCCACCTTCTCTCTAAGAACAGCTGGAGCTATTTAATTTAAAATTGCAGCATTCATCTTGTGCTATTAAAGCTTAACCAAGGGTTTGTTCTGTCAGGTTGCTTGATATTTGCTCTAGGCTGGATTCTGTTCTGAGTTGTGTTCATTTCTCCTCTAACTCTGGAAATTCCATTTTATTTTCCAGCTTTAGTTCTTATTTGATTCTAGCCTTGTCTTTGGAATGCTAGTTCTATGTGGTGTAGTCTCTCCTGCAAAAATGGCCTCTTCTTCTTTTTCTTATTTTCTTACTGAGTATCTGAGTTTCTTGGTTCTATAGGATCATTTGGATAATGCTCAGATTGGTGCACTATAACAAGAAAAATACTTCAACTGCAACTAGCAAATACACTAATGAATAAAAGTAAAATAAATCAATTGGATAATCTTGCCTCATAAGGAAATAATCCGTCTGGAAATAAATACTCAGTAGCAATCGGAAACATCTCTTAAATGAGATTTCCTGTAATGCTCAATCAGGTGACTAGAGGATTGATTTAGTTATGGAGGTTTTACACATTTCTGACATCATTAATACTTTGTTTTTCACTGAAATTTGTTGTTTTATTGCATTTTTTTCAGACAATTTAAGGAAATCCAGTAAGATGGTTTTACCTGAAGGCTGAATTCTTATAAACGGCAACATGCAATTCACCCATAATGGTTTGGTGGCATTTTTGGGCCACTCAGATCTTCTCACTGTAATTTTCAGGTAATTTTTGTGGTGAAGGAGTTTCATGCCACGTCATAAGAGAGGTGAAAAAAGCAGAATAGTGATGCAGCTGATCAATTCAGTTCTACAAGGTCTGATCTGTCAAGCTGTTAACTCTTGGTTGCATTCAAGTGAATCCAATGCAGCTAAAATCCTAGAAAACCTAGATGAAATCAGCAATTAACATGAGAATAAGTATTACACTGATTATTACAGAAATTGATATTTGGTCTTTAAACTGTTATTTATTATAGTCTAGATCACATAAAATTAGCATGAATCTGTGAAACAGGGTGTGAATTAAACAAACTGTAGATTGTGAACTCTATTTCTTACTTTTAGAATTGTATATGTGTAGAGAGAGAATAACAAAATTACAGATGTATTAATCTTAGTATTCTTCAGTTAGAAATCTATCTGCAATGAATTTGGAGCTGCTTACAAATGCTGTGTACAATCTGTGTACAAAAGCAGATACCTTTTTGGTCCACATTCAAAGACAAGAATTAGTTGAACTAAGAGGATTGCTTTTATTATTTTAATTAATTTTCATATCAGGACAGAAACAGCGTCTTAATCTTCAGCATCAGTCAAGAGTAAAGAAAAACGTAGTTTTTATAATTACATTTTAAGATGATAGTTAGCTTAGTTTGATGTGAAGCCACAGCAGAAGTCTCCTCAATGCACTTTTCCTGTATGAAATTTTTTGGGGATTATTTATTTATGTTATTTTGCCTAACTATGCTCTTGGCATTCTGAATAAGAGGGCAATCAGTCTATTCTGTCAAGTGCAACTATTCCAATCGATGAAATCACACATCACGTTTTCATCACAGATTATATATTATACACATCAAATAGACACTCATGCATTTAATTGCCCATTTCAAATGTGTAAGTGCACTTTTCTATAATCTTCAAGTGGAGGTGGGCACAATTTAGAAGGCCAAATGAAAAAATTGTCTTTATGGTCCTTTATGGTTCCTTCCTAAGAATAAAATTGAGAATAAGATAGTTGATAGTTGATAACCTGATAGAAAAGATATTTTTTATGTATAGAAATATATGGAGTGTAGAGTACAGTAAATTAAATCCAGTATGAAAAGTTGCAATTGAGTAAAAGTTTCCATTATGTCACTTTTTTCTTGTTGCCAAATTCTTCTTTTTATTTCTAATACATACTGTTAATCGTAGGCTTCCATGAGAAGCTGAATTGCCTTAGGACATAATATTCCATGGTTAGAGAAAACAGTAGTAGAATTTACCTACTTGACAAGATCTGTAAGTCACATACATACCACAAGAAAGAAACTTTTAATCGCAGCCACGTTAGATGATAGATAATAGAATACAATCCTGAAAGCCATTTACAACATGTTGTGGACAAGACGGTGGAGTGGTCTACTGGGAGTCATCAGCATGAGTTTATTAAAGTGAAATAATGTCTGAACAATCTGATGTCTACAACAGCTAGTATGGTGAACAAGGGGAGAGCAGTGGATATATCGTTTATTTTGATTGCAAGAAGAATTCTAACATTGTTTCCCTCAATATCCTCATTGATGAACTATTCTGACAGCCTTCTATTTTCAGAATCTACTGAAAATTAGAAGAGATCATGGGCAATTTTTTGTTGTTGGGCTCAAAGACTGAAGATGCCTCTCAGATTTTTTTGCCATGAGATACTATGTGCAAAGATAGGCCCCCATTACTGAATTTGTATACATCTTGGTTAGACTTCAGAGGGATGACAAAAAAGATATTTCTGTTTGTGAAAAAAATAGAGAAAATGTTTGGAAAATGAATCAGTGGGTAAACTGATGTTCTCCTCTAAAAAAAAAGGTGGTCATGGTAGTGTAAGGGCTGGAAATATTGCTGACATTCCTGCAGCAGATGATCCTCAGGGCTAAAAGGAAACAGCAGGCATTGGAACTGCCATGGAGTTTGGGCTGAGTGATTTGGGCTTGCAGCCCAGACCTTTGGGATGTCAGACAGCACAGAGTCACAGAGCCACATGCTGGTGCCTCAGGACTTGCTGACTGGATGAATGCACGGTTCTCTCTGCCCTCCTCTTTCTTTTAACAAGAAAACACTTGTATTGATCTCAGAGGTTGATGCTTAAATGTGGTTGGTAAGTGAAGGGAAGCAGGGAGAACTGGCTGTGAGCCTCATCCTACTGGGTACATTTCTTGAGCAAAAGCAGCACCTGTAGACTTGTCGATAAGCCCCACAGCACGGTTCTGCAGGAAATACTGAATTCAGATACTGGCTGCCTGACAAACAGATGTTGCAGTGTGAGAAAGGGCTCATTTGGCACTGTCTCCAGTATAGTAAGGGCACCTGGAAACCGGCCCTAGGAAGAGAAAAGCAGAAAAGACTGTGAGCCAATACCTGGGACATGACTCTTGTCCTCCTTTTGATATGTTCTGTAGCAGTTGCTGATTATGGCCAGTAAATGTCAAAGCAAGGATGCAAAATAAGCTCCTATAATTTTGCTGTCCTACCTAAGAGCACTCAAAGCCCTTTGGATTAAACCCGTGGTTATTTCTGGAATTATGGTGAAGAGCAACAGCCCTACAGTATATAATTTTATAAACTGCAAGCTAATATCATGCATCCAGGCAATATTTCTCTTCTTTTTTTTTTCTTCTTTTTTGACTCTATTAGATGCTCCTCTCTTCTTCTTCTTGTTTAAATGCTTCAGAGTAATCCCATAGAATACTCATTCAAAGGAATTAATCATTATAAAGCAAACAGTCTCTTGATTAGCCTCTTTCTTCAGGGATATGGTACACTGTGCTGATGTCTCATGAAAAGCTGCAAGGGTAAAATCTTGCTGAGAAGTTCTGACCAAGCTTCCACTCCTAATGAACAGGTTGCATCTCTTCATTTTTGCAAATACAGAGTAAATTGCTGCAGAAGCTACACATCCAGTATGTCACGACACTCCTGAGAGCATCAACATGCAGGACATACCTCCTCAGTGCTATTCATAGCTATCTATGAGTTCAGCATCACGTTGTCTAAGCAACACAGTATGTGAACAGCTTATTTTGAACTGATAGACTAATACAAGCTCTGTTTATTTCAGCAAGGTTATGTGCCTTGTGCACAATGCTACATCACTGTTGAAATGCTATTTCTATTAGTACTTCTATTAGTCAGTTCACTTGGAAGCACAGGGATCTCTGCAGCATGGTTCACTGCATAAGACAGAAAAGAGATGTGGCTCCTACCTCCTGAGGCAGTAAAGGACCAAAAAAGAAGTGCAAAAATTGATTGTGTTTGGAACTTCTGTAGTCAGTTGGAACACAGTAATTGGATGGCTGGGGGAAAGGAGGGCTATACAGCAGCATGCTTTTGGGAAAGGAGCTGCAGAACAGCTTGGAAAGCACTGCATTTGGTTATCAGCTCACAACTGATCGTGACAGAGTGAGAGAGGTACTGAGATTTTGCCTCCCCAGGGCTAAACTAATGCTTTCTGTTTGCATGTGTGAACTTAGCCTTGTGTAGCTGAGAGGCAGAACCTATTACACTTCAGAGTGTGCATTCACGTGCCTTATTTTGCAAAAAGCTGACACGCTCACTGCTGCTGTGGCTACCTGACAGGCTAATTACTAGTTAGCCAGCTTTATTTGATTGCATCTGATCTGTGTGCCTTTATCCTTACTGTGTGGTTACTCTGCCCTTAGCAGGATTTGCCCTTAAAACGTTCCAAGCATCCATGAAGCCTCACTTAACTGTGAGCATAAAAAAGGGTTTGCAAGGAGCATTTCAGAAATGGAGGAAAGCCATAACGATTTTTTGAAATATATGCTTCATATAGCATCACCAGAAAAACCCACCGGAGCCTGAAAATATATGGAGCTTGTTTATTATGGAACAAGATAAATAATGACACACCTAATGTGTTACTCTCTTGTGATATTGTACAAGTATTTTACACTGAGCAAAAAAATCCATTTTAGCTCTGCTTTTTATCAAAATAATGATTCATAGTAACAAGCTAGCAGTGCTATTGATAGTGCCTTGGGCTTTGTGAAG
This sequence comes from Chrysolophus pictus, assembly GCA_037305975.1. Taxonomy (NCBI): domain Eukaryota; kingdom Metazoa; phylum Chordata; class Aves; order Galliformes; family Phasianidae; genus Chrysolophus; species Chrysolophus pictus. The sequence goes on along the minus strand of CM074577.1, from coordinate 22,578,179 downwards.
AAAGGGAATTATTTTTCATTAGTTTTATTTTCAGTTCAGCAGCCGTTCTGTTTGTTTCTCTTAGGACACGTATTAAAATTTGCAAATGTTCAGTGTAATTTTTACTAATTTAATCTGTTTATCTACCACTTGTATTAATGTGTTTCCTAGTCTTCCCTTATCCCTCACTCCCAAACACTGCTGCTTGAAATTTTGGGAGGGTTTTTCATCTATTCTTCATACCTGGGAGTTGACTGATCTGGCAGCACTTTATTTTATTTTATTTTTGCATTTCAGGCATTGAACCAGTGAAGAGGCTGAAAATGTAACTCTAGAAGAACATCTGAAAGCTGAGAAAAGTGTATATATTAAGTCAGAGATTGCTCCTTTCCTTATATATTTAGATAAATGAGGATAGATAGGGTGGTCTCAGCAGCTCGTTGACTCCTGCACAGCTGTCTTCCACAGCCAATGTCTGATCTGAAGTAAATAGTCTTGTACTGCTCTAAAAGAAGTTTTCTCTAATAGAAGAGTTGAGAGCTCACAATTTTGTATAGTTCATTGTGAGGGGCTGAAGGTGACTAGTCCATCAATTTTGATGTCAGAACCTGTTATTTATTTGGATATCTTCTCAATTTTTATATAGATGTCTTAAATATTTTATTTGCTATTTGTAGCAGATGCTCTATTAAAGGTCAGTAGAAATTCTGTATAGTTGCATAAGGTTTAAAACATTCAACATGAACTGGTATTAAATAAGAGAAGAAACAATCACTGTAAATCAGGCTTTACTGGGAAAGAGGAAAGTTGTTCCATGAGCAACATTAATAGCAGGCTTGCCTAGAAAAACAAGATTATAGTTTGCTGAGTTTGACCACCAGGAATAGATGTTCTTTCACTGCTGGTCCAAAGACCTAGGAAAGAAAAAGAAATGTGGAAGGGGCCAAATCAGCCTAAGCTACAAGGGTGGATAGTGATAGGACAAGGGGGAATGGCCTTAAACTGAGTCTTAAACTGAGACATGGAGGTTTAGGTTAGGTTTTAGGAGGAAGTTTTTCACTCAGAAGAATGGTGACACACTGGAACAGGTTGCCCAAGAAGGCTGTGGATGCCCCATCCCTAAATGCATTCAAGGCCAGGCTGGATGTGGCTTTGGGCAGCCTGGTCTGCTGGTTGGCGACCCTGCACATAGCAGGGTTGAAACTAGATGATCTTTGAGGTCCTTTTCAACCCAGGCCATTCTATGATTCTATGACCTAGGTGGATTTCCTTTCTAGGTATCACCAAGTATCCTGTGAAAGACTACAGAGCCTTTCAAAATTTCAGATTTTGTACATTTAAAGGAAAAGCTGGTGGGAAAGGAGGAAGGAGAGATTACTTAATGTATTGGCTACTGAATTTAAAGGCAGTGCAGTTCCTGTGGGCACTGGATTGTGATCATGTTACGATCTATTAGATCACAGGAAAGAAAGACGTAGCAAAAACTTCCTGCAGTGCCTAAGAATAGACTTTAGTAAGTAAGTAATTATAGCTTTAAGCTTGATAGTATTGTGGCACATGGAGGAAGTAACACTCTATTGTCGTAAGACTCCTACAGAGGTGATTTTACTGTAAAAACGTCCACATATTGAATCTGTTATATTTGTTAGGATAACTTGCATGTCTTCATAATACTTACAGGTACCTTAAAACAGAGCCATCTGACCTCTGAGACATGTAAGGGAGGATTCAGTACTAATAGCGACTGATTGTATAGCTATCAATTTTAATAGGAGTATCCAGTTCCAAGTGCTTAACAGAAATGGAAATGCCAGAATTCTGCTTTCACCTCTATGCAAGTGTGAAATACGTTGTTTGATGCACTCTTAAGATATAGTTCAAGCACCAAAAATATAGATTCCTCCACATTTTCTGTTGTTACAAATTGTTCAATTACAAATAACAGCATGGTGAAGAAATGGTGTACTTACATTTTGAGAAACAGTTCTGGAGCACTGACCAATTTCCTCCCTAAATCATTGTCTATTTGGTTTTGGTTATTTTCTTTTCCCCTCCACGCACACTGCATCCAACTCACTATCAGTGAGTTGCTGCATTACCTCCTATCCAAGTGGGTAATTCTGCCTTCAGCATGAAGAAACACAGAGGAAATGTGTGCAGTCTCATCTCTCCTACCATGAGTGCCTGCTGGACCGGGAGGAATTAGATCACTTTTGGGGGCTTTGTATTCCCTCCACTTCAGAGACCACCTCTTCTGCCTGGTATTCTTTTCTCACTTGGTGCGGCAATAAAATAGGAATTACACAAGCCTGGCTTAAGGCTATTCAGAAATCTACTTTCACATCAAAGCGGTTAGAAAACTTTTTTCTTATATCCTCCAGTACAAAATATTTCAACAGCAAGTCTTTCAAAATTCTCTTTTTTTAATGGAAAAATAAAAAACCTTAATAAACAAAAATCCACATTGCAAAAATTCCCACGATGTTTCAAATATAAAAAATATCAAAGAATGCTTGTCAATCAAAAGCACTGTAACATTTTACCTAGAAAAAAAACCATACTGAAGGATTTAAAAGAATCTAACCGTAAAATGAATAACAATTCCTTGTTTAATGCCACAGCCACCCAGAGTAAACACCATCTTGTCTGCAGAAAAGTTCTCATCCCTGATTTGTAATCATAAAAAGGCAAATACACCCATCAGCCTGACAACCCGTTGAAGCTTTAGAAACCTTTCCTTGATTTGATACTTTGTTTCTCTACACGCTCAAGAGGAAGCTAACTCTCAATGTATCACCTACTTCCTTCACGAGTTTCCAAGTTTTCCTATTTTCTGTTGCCATTATCTTGTGACGGCTCAATGGTAAAAAGAAAAAAAAAAAAAAAAAAAATCCTTGCCCGAAGAAGGAATTTCATGTACCATCTTGAGCAAAAGAATAGAGAAAATTCACTGTTTTTGTTGGATACATGCCTCTTTCACAAGCAGCCCAGTGATTTGGCAAGTTATAACAGAAATCTGAATCAGGGTTTAATGTTTGGGTCCTAGAAAGAACCTCTGACAGGCTGGGAAGAGCTGATGACAACTGTGCAAATGATAAGATTGTAAGAACAACGAACTGTAGGAAGATACAGAATTTAGCCATCTCCTACCTAAACATAGTCTGTGCTGTCAGATGCTAACATATCCTGAGTGAGGAATGCATGGAAAGCTGACAGGCTGGTTGTACTCCATGTCAAAATCAACAAACTCAGCACGCGCCCCTGGTCTGGGATGAGTAGGGATGAGAAAGCCAGCATTTGAGACTAGAATTCTAACAAATATTTCATACAAGAGCAAGATTAACAAACTTGATAGGAAAAAACTTGTGACAGATGGAATGGGAAGTCCCTCTGTATGTCCACCACTGCTCCTGACAAGAAGTGGATTTTGCCAGTCCAGGGAGACCTCACTGTGGCCTTTCCGTACTTGAAGGGAGCATATAGGAGGGGGAATGACTGTTTATGAGGGTGGATAGTGATAGGACAAGGGGGAATGGTTTTCAACTAAGACATAGGAGGTTTAGGTTGGATATTAGGAAGAAGTTCTTCACACAGAGGGTGGTGATGCACTAGAACAGGTTGCCCAAGGAGGTTGTGGATGCCCCATCCCTGGAGGCATTCAAGGCCAGGCTGGATGTGGCTCTGGGCAGCCTGGTCTAGTGGTTGGCAACCCTGCACATAGCAGGGGGGTTGAAACTAGATGATCATTGTGGTCCTTTTCAACCCAGGCCATTCTATGATTCTATGATTCTGTGATTCTTTCCAACTCTTCAGAATAGATTTGTTATTAAAAACGGAGTCTCTCACAGTAGAAGACACCATCCTTCAGTGTTTGATCTTGTAGGAGAAAAAAAAGTAGGCATTAAATTTTGGGCATTTATTTATTTATTTATTTATTTATTTCGTGAGAAACTCCCTGTATAAACTTTGCAGTAAACATTTTGAGGCCTTCTGGGGCCAAGCTGCAAAGAAACTACTTTATATGGTTTGTGGTTTCCATATAATATTCCTGTCAGAATTAACAGGCTAGAACAAGCACTTTTACATTATTTCAGTGCTTGAACTGGGATTTCAACACTTCTATTTTAAAGCAGGGAGGCGGGTGAGGTAATGTGGAACAGAGGCAGCTTCAGCAGTGTGCATGGTTTTGCTCCTGTGATGGTAGTCAGAAAATTATGAGTAAGGACATTGTCTTGTGAACTGGCTCTAAAACTCATGTTTAATGCAGCTTTAGCTGTAGGCAGTTAGCAAGTGCTTATGGCAGCTGTCTGTGATGAAAGTCCTTTGGCCACATTCACAAATCACCAGTCTAGTATGTATACATTCATCTTGCTGGTTCAAATTTCCACTGACAGATTGAATGACTGAGGTAATGGCTGTTTATGTCACTACATTTATGCTGGATCTGGTATTGGCTGTCCTAGAACCAATGTAACCTCTGCATGATGTGTTCTGTTTCCTCAGTAATACAACAGCTTCTTCCTTTCTGATACTCATCAAATTCATGCTCTTAAAATGAGCAATCTATACAGGAGTGGTGCTAAGGATAAAATGACCATGACCTGAGAACCAGAAATTTCTACTTCTCCCTGCCCAATACCATCCCCTAGAAACAGCTGGATTAAGGTGACCCACCTCCTTTCCCTTTTTATGATAGAAATAGCCAAGTCTGTGTCAAATACCTGAAGTTTGCCAACACAACAATAGTTTTTCCCATGCTACTGGAAAGCCAGTGCAAGTAAGTTGGTAACATAGGTAACATAAAGTCTGACTATCTTACTTATGTGGAATTTGCATATGGAAATTGATTCCAGCAGCATGAAATGCCAGATTTTCAGTTAGGAAGTATCTTACCCTGACTAAATAAAGTTCTGTCTTCAAGAAGATGAAATTGAGAACCTCATTTTTTTTTATTATTAATAAAAATTGAGATATTGCAGTATTTACTTTATGGCTTTAAGCAATGTGTTAGGAATTAAAGGTGTCTAATGCTGGAAATCTGGTTATGCGATGACGGAATCACAGAATCACAGGGATTGGAGATCATTGATTCCAACCCTGCTGCTAAAGAAGGTACCCTTCAATAGGTCACACAAATAGGTGTCCAGATGGGTCTTTAATATCTCCATAGAGGGAGACTCCACAGCTTCTCTGGGCAACCCGTTCCAGTAACTGTCAACTCTACTATAAGAAGTTCTTCCACATGTTTGTACGGAACTTTCTAGGTTCAAGTTTTAGGCCATTGCTCTTGTCCTACTGCTACACACTACCAAGAAGAGCTTGGCCTCATCCATCTGCCTCCCACCTCCCCTCAGATATTATATAAACATTAATCAGGTGGTGCTGTCGCTCTCCTTAAAGAGTCTGAGCGTCTTTAGTTTGAACCGTAGGTCCTCTGTTTTTGAAAACTTGGCTCAGAGATCTTAATTTTCCCATTTCTACCTATCTGTTCATTTACTTGAAATTCAAGCATATTTGTGTGAATCTTTCAAGCCAAGATGCTTATGCTTGAATCTAAATTGAGGCTTCTAAGGAATCTTGGATGTGCCCTTAAGGATACATTAGCTTCATTACTGGAAAGGTACCTATTAACAGACATTCGAAAGTAGATCCAAAGGCTCTATCCTCATTTTGGGTAATCAGCAGTCCCTCCTCATTTATTTAATGTCTTTAGGCAGGAGGAGGATGGTTGTTTTTCAAAAGGGTAATAAATAGCTGCAAGACTTACTGAGAGACTGTAAGCTAATAAACTTTAGCCCAGATCTATGCAACTGTGACATTCTCATAAAAGAACTGTGCGTGTACTTACACAACTTGCAATATTGAGGCCACTTCTAGAAAATCAGTGGTAAAGCCTGATCTCCAGTGATTAATCATCTCCACAGTTTTCTTTTAGAAGTAAATTGCTTAAATTCTAGATAGCTGTAAATGATCTGCAAAGCAAAAGATCACACTCAGTTCTTTCACAGGTTCTGGTATGCATAGTCATATAAGACTAATCTGCACTGATGAAGGAAAACAGGTTTGAGCAAATATTGGTAAGTGAAAGAAACTAGGTTTACCATCTCAGTTTGACGTGGCCCCTTTGATCTTTCATCAGTGATTTAGGGGACTTTCTGTGATACCTCCTGGCTTGATGCACTTTTCTTTTTATGGGCAATATATCCACAATGGCTCCTGGAATCAACAGTACTCTTGAAACTCAAATGACTCCACTCACAAAGCACAAGGAATGAGTTATTGAACAAAAAGTTAGTAAATTTGGCTACTTTGGGTCATGCTGTATCCTTTGTTTTGTTTTTAATTGAATTAAATATGGAGAATCTACTTTAGCTCAGTGAAAAGAAACAAGAACTACTTTAAGCATGTTCAGAAAGAAAAATGGTTGAGGACATTTGAGAATTTCAACTCATTCTTAAGCAGACTGTGGACTGTTTCCCCAACCTAACACAGGTCTGTGGGCCCAAGGTGTTGTTTTCTTGTGTTATGTATATGTATTTTTAATAGTATGGTAAGCAGATTGTGTTGAAGCTTGTGTTGAACCACCTCTGTACCACTTTTTGGAAGCATAAGCTGTCATTCTAACTCAGGGTTAAGGAGGAGAATGCACGGGAAGAACACTTGTTAAAAATCGGGCAATTACTTTATAACTCTGGGCTTTATTTTCTCCCTGTTGCTCTCTGCATTAAATTAATAACTGTGCTTGCCAGATCTATATTTCATGCTTTCCTCTTAATCTTCACTGTCTGAAACACTGAGAAATAACAGACTGCATTTTCCTCTCTGGATAGTTGAAATGCCCTCAGCGAGGAGTTCTGCTGTGTAAATGAGGCCAACTCAGAACTGCTGTGTGGGCAGGCAATACCTAATAGTTTAAGAAGTGGCTCAGAAGTCAGAAACTTTTTTATAAAGATATATTTTTTATAAAGTATATCTAGTCCATGGAAATCTTCTTGCCCTCGCTGCACACTTGAGTAAATTTGTTAATTCATCACTCCGTTGACCTTCTCTGCCAAAGCACTCCTACATCTCAATTTCTGTATGCTTTCTGTCAGTCTCAATGCTTACTACTTAGGAGATAAAGCTTTTATGTAGATGGTTGAGTACAGAGGCCCACAGAAAAAATGCGCTTTATATAATGTGTGGTAAAATATTGCCACTTTGAAATTTCCTTATATAACCTTTAATCAGGAACACTGATGGGCATGGGGATTCAATTTTGGCACTTGTGAACCACCTCTTTCCACCATGCTTTCTTCCTTCCATTGCTTTCCTCTCTTCACCTCCTCATTCCTTCCCCTCTTAAAAAAAAACCCATACATGGGTGGAGCTCCAATCTACACTGAAGAACAGAAAGCGGTGGAAGAAAGTAAAGCCTGGAACACGTGTGAGAGCAAAGCAATGCTGTTCTGCATTCCTTTTACTTTCTACCATGGTGCCAAAAAGAACAATGAAAGACTGAAGCCAGCTTTTTTTCAGATATCCTATAAAAAAGTCAATTGTTATTGCCAATGTAGACAAAATGTATTTAAACATCTTAATTTTTATAATCATTTCCTGTTTCAGCCAGAGCTGAGGGGTTAGCAGATCAACCAGAGTGTAATAATTCATTGGAGGAATGCGTTTGCTTTTCATGGCTGGGCCAAAAAATCCAATCCTCTAATTTATTCTCTGTACGCCTATAAAAACAAAGATAAATAACATGGTAAAACTGTGTTAATTAAGCTTCACATACCTGTACAACAGTAAGTACAGGGGCTTTTGAACTAAACTAAACTTCAGCGTTCCTGAGCGTAGAGATTTTTAACACTGGAAAGCTTTCAAGCATGTGGCATTTAAAATATTAACAGCGTACTGTATAATAAGGTATTTTTGCTTTGCTGAGCTTAACGTGTCCCAGTGCAAAGCCTATCTGCAAGGGCTTTCCCTGCTACACAGCATTAATTAACATTGTTTTTAATAAAAGAAGTATAACCATTTGCTGGGTAACAATGTACACCAGAGAGACTGAAAGGGCTGTTAGCATTTGCAGTTAGACTGAGCTGTGAGTCAGCAGGCACCTTTGCATGATAGCCTTCCAACTACAAGTTTGGCACTTTTTAAAAAAAATTATTATTTTCTTTCTTTCTTCATACTTATTTATTTTCCAGATGGTGGCTCATGTACAACCTCCCTTGGAGCTGGTTGTGCAGAGTGTTCCACTTAGCTGGAGTGATGTAACCAGTGCTGCCTTGCTCCTCCAAGCTCTGTTCCACCACAAAATGAGAATTAGATCTCACTTTTAAGTGAGGTAGGGAGTTAAGGTTTATTTCTAACTGGAGAAACTTAATTTCCCAGGTGCATGTTCAAATAAACACCATTTACGCTTGTGCACGTGTGCACCTCCAGCATTTATTTTTGCTTTAAAAGACGTATGATACATTGCAGTAAATTACAGGTTTTCTTGAGGAGAGTTCAGCAAGTCAACTGTATTGCCACAGCTTCTTAACAAACTGAGTGCAGGTCACATAGTTTGTCTGTTAACAAAATCACACAGCATTAAACAACAAAACACACTAGCAAAACATATCCTGTTCACAATTTTAGCAAATAAAAATTGTGAAATGTGTCTAGCTTTTTAAATCTGTAGTCACCTCTGTTCACCTTTACCTTCTTTTCTTCTACCAAACATATCGCCTTTGTTCTTTCCAAGATAAATTGCCTTTTATTTTTATTTCCTTATGAAGACTTCACTCCTAATTCTTTGGTACTTTTTCCTCCTTCAAGCACTGCATTAAAACAAGATGTTGTCTTTATATGCACATTAGTATTGCAGCAAAATCCTTACTACACATCTCACTAAGTAGTCATGGTCATTTTAATACACTTGAGCATATCTATGCACAGATTCTAGCTTGCTCAAGCTAAAGTAACCTTCTCTTCCTATTGAAAACTGCATTCAATTTTTCATCCAAAGTGGTACAATACCATAAACCGAAAACCTTAAGAACATTTTTAATCTCTGCTGAACCCTTAAACTCTGGGATGGGATTTCTGAAGTACCTTGCTTGGCCAGTGGGTTTTGGGGGACATTATGGAACGTATCATAGAAAATACCTGTCCCTCCACTCCCTGCGAGGAGCTACATCCACCATGAAGCCTCCCCTCAGCTCCTCTGCTCTGAGCAAATCATAGGACTCAGCCAGAGCAACTGACTGAAGTTCATTAACTCATAATAAGCTAATTGATTCATCTGATACAAAGGGATGACAATGCCGTTTTCTGACCGCCGCATGCGCTGCAGCAGTTTAAGATCGGATTCCACATCACCGCCTGCCTTCTGCTGGAAGCAGGCACATCGTGTCAAATAAGAAAGACGAAAGGAACGATCTCCGCCCGTTCTCCCACGCTGCGCTATTAGCAGGGCGCTCGGGGACGCCACCGCCCCGCCCGCCAGCAGCACCTCCAGCCCTCCCAGTCCCGCTGACGGCAACGCGGCGTGAGTTGGGGCGGGCAGCCACCGTCTCAGGTGATGGCGGCGCGCGGCCATTGGCTGCCCGCGGTGGGCTGCCCGCTATGGGCGGTGAGGAGCCGGCCCTCCTACTGGCTTTGCTCCTTTTTTTATCCTTCCTAGCTCCATTTTTTTTTTTTTTTTTTTTTTTTTAAGGTGTCATGCAGAAGGAGCACAAGCGCAGAAAAAAAACATGTATTCCTGCTCTTTTTTTTTTTTTTTTCCTCAGTCTCATGGTTTGAGAAGAAGGGGGAGGGAAGAGGGGGGTAAATGACGCAGTCCCGAAGCCTCATATTCTGAAGAAAAAAAGTAACGGTCTGAGAATGACTGTATAACATTGCTGTAACAGCCTGAATAAAATGAAGCAGAATTAATGTGACAAACAAATTAAGCTTACTACGCTTACTACTTATTTGGAGTTTCTGATAACGTTTTCTCTCTCTGAAGCTGAGATCTGTGGAGTTTCATTTTTTAATTTACACTTACTTTCACCATCCAAAATGTAGCACTTTTGTCCAGGTTTTTATGATTCTGTATTCAGTTCTGTTTGCTGATCAGCTTGCATAAATGAAACAACAGCTCCATACTGCTGCTGCTTGTGTGCTCACAAGGCAGCATTAGTAAACCCAGTTTGTACCCAAACCATGGTTATCCATGCCTGGAACACATGAAACATTAACTTGATATAAAACACATTAGCAAGACACTGTTTGGGCTCCATAAAAAAATCCAGCAATCGTTGATTAATGTCAATGTGTGCAATCCACATGAAGGAATTCAGTGACACACCTTTCCTCCATTTGCACTTCCATGTCAACACCATTCTGTCAGGCTGCCCCTGTGCTGCCATCTGTCACAGAGGAGCAAAATGAAATGGAATATTGGTGGGAAGGTTCAGTCTCTACTGTTGTACCATCAACATCCACCTCTGACATTGTGGGCCAACATCATAAAATAGGAGGCATTACTTTTGGAGGAGCCGTTACACATTCTACAGGTTTCAGGTATATTCTACCAGTTTACATTACGTGGGGATTTGGAGCATACTGTGCATAATTGTAGGTTTGAAAGGGACTTGAAGAAATAATCTAGCCAATTTTGCTGCCTCAAGGAAGCATCAAATATACCTATGTCACTCATGATGAGTTGGTTGTATGTATAATTCATTCTTAGAGACCAGCAGTTATGGCAATTTTATGGTCTTCTCAATGAAATTGCAGTTGTGATGCTTGGTGTTCTTACATCAGAGATTCTACATCCTTACATAGTCTAAGGAGCATTCAGAGATGTCATAATCACATTTTTTTTTCTGTACTTTCAAGAATAGCCAGTTCTACTGTGTGTAAAAGAGATTAATATTGTAAATAAAGACACAAGGCTGGCAAGATGAAAGTCCTCCAGAAGTCAGGATTATGCCATTGTAAAAATGTTCCTACAATCCTAGGAAAGCTGTTAAAACTTGGTAGCATCTTGAGAAATTTTTTTGGGATCCAGTGTTGGAAATAAATTGACAACTCTGTGGAAATTCAGTATTCAGAGGGTGAATTAAACAATCCAGACATAGAGCAATTGCTCTTGCCCTAAGTAGAAAAAATGTAAATATTCAAAACTAGTACAGAACGAATAGATGTATGCTCATAATGAGTTAATTATGGAGGGAAAGCACAAAGCTCTGCGACAAAAACACGTGATTGGACACCAACCCCTAGACAAATATGTTAATGTTTAATAGGGAAATAAAAATAATATTTGAGACTATAAAAGTTGTGAACTTCATTAAAAGTAAGTCTACCAAAATACACATCTTAGTGTGTACTAATGGCCATTCTATAACAACAGCTCCTTTTCCACACCACAACATCTTTCAAATGACAAACTCAGAAAATAATGTTTATTTTTGAATATGCCAAAAAGTTTTCCTTTGAGATGCTTGATTTGAAGTTGTTGAGCCATTCGTGATTAGCTTGTGTATTTTCCTGACGTGAGAATACTAAGATAGGCTGAACACAAAGATAACATTGAGTCCACTCAATGCTTTTGAATTATGGCATCATAGAATGGCTTAGATTGGAGGGGAACCTGTGCTGTGGGCAGGGTCGCCAAGCACTAGACCAGGCTGCTCAGGGCCCCATCCAACCTGGCACTGAGAGTCTCCAGGAATGGAGAATCCACAGCTTCTCTGGTCAATATGTTCCAGTGCCTCACCACTCAAATTTCATCCTAACATCTAACTTAAATCTCCCCTCTTTTCATTAAAAGCTATTTCCCCTTGACCTATTACTATCAAACTATGTAAAAGTTGATCTCCCCTCCTGCTTGTAAGCTTCCTTTAAGTACTGGAAGGCTACAGTGAGGTCTCTAGGAGCCTTCTCCAAGCTAAATAAACCCAACTCCCTCAACTTTTCTACGTGGGAGAGATGCTGAGCCTTTTAATCATCTTTGTGATTGCTAATGAGTTGCTTAAATATTACAAAAAAAGAATTTGATTGTTTTCTCTCTTGATTTCCAGCACTGTATTAAGAGCAAAACTTAGTTTTAAGTCTTAAATTAGAATTGGTGGCCTCATGACAGTGAAAAGTATTTCCAGCTTCACTGCTGGTACATTATTGATGTTCCATTTTAATTTCCTGTGAAAGTTGCTTTCTCATTCTTAATTTATTTTGCCTGTATGTCGCAGCAAGTAAGCAAGGGGATAAAAAGAGAAAGAAAGGAAGCAGAATTTTGAACAAACCTATTAAATGAAATATAATGTTTTATAGTTGGATTTCTCTGAACAGTAATTATGAACCATGTACCATTTTACAAGGTGCGGGAGATTTTTTTCCTGTTGTAAATGTGATTTTACATGTATTAATAAGAAAATTCTTTTTAAATTTGTTTTTAATTCTTTTAAGTTAGATAAAACATCATTTACCAGTTGGTGTGAACATTTCCAAATATTTCTTGGAGTAGATTGACATTAAGGAATGAAGCATTTTCTTAGATGATTCCATTATGTTTATTTTTTCTATTCAGTGAGTTAACATTTTTTTCTATGTTTTTTAAAATATTGTTGAACACAAAACCTGAAATAATTTCAGAGGTTTCCACTGTGTGAATGAGCATTAGTTGAGTGCAAAAAATATTAAGGGATGTAAATTTCTCTCCCAGTTCTGGTGCTCCTTGCTGAGTATAAGCTTTTTGTTGCAAGCATAGTCCAAGTTCTCCTATCTTTGTCCAAAAGGTGGTTTCAGAAACATCTGTTCTTAATTGGAGCATGCATTCAGTGGAAGCCATAGACTAAGAGCTCTGGACTTTGTGTCCTGATGCCCAAAGTGATCATTCCCTTTAACTGTTCATTTCAGACAATCACAATTGTATATTGCATTTTCTCTCATAATAGATTTTTTTTAAAAGCAAACATGACAGAGTTTTAGTAAGTCTCTTTCTTTAGAACATTTTCTCTCATGATGTTTATGATCTGACCCTGCACATTACTAGTCCTACCATATTTGTTCTCTGCACACAACAGCCAGAATCCTTACTTAAACTTGAAATAGCTTGCACCCTCAGCTGGGGTGCACTAAGTAATTCTCAAGATTACTACACAGCTGTGATACTCCAATAAGGCATATGTTTATGAGATCAGTGTAGCGGAAATGCTGAGTCACGGCCTGACCCAGTGATTGAGCACCTGGTGGGAAGGCAGGACCAACCCAGGGGAGCTCAGCTGCATGCAATTGCCTGAGTGACCGGAATCTGGCCAGGATCCACCCCTTCCCAGACATCATTTCAGGGTTGGCAGTGGAGGGTCTCTCTCTGGATGTCTGTGTACGTGAGGACTTCTGAAGGTAAGTAGCTTCTTTTCCTTATTTCTGTGCCTACTGTTTGAATGAGTCCTCACTTAATGTGGTTTGAAGTCTTGTTGCTTTATTGTTAGTGCTGTGCTTACTATCGTATTCTAAACAGGAAAGTCCAGCTGGTCTGATTTACTGAAATAAATTGAGGGGGATTGTAACAGTCCCCTAATTTATTGATTGGTTGATTGATGTGAGGAAATATGTTTTTTTAGTTAGTTCTCCAAGATCATTTCTTATACTGAAAATGTATGTATTTTCCATGTCTGTTACAAACATGCTTCTCTATCAGTTGTAGTTTACTATCTGAAATTCTTATTTCTCCTCAGTATCTGTTTTTAATAAGCAAGCTTTCAAGCTTATAATCGCTTCTTCACTGATACATGTTTCTGAAAACAGTCCTTCTAGTGCTAAATAACTTAATGAGAAATGAGGGTAAGATTTAGATTGCCAGATAGGATCTCCACCCAGTCCCTAATAGGATTTTGGAGAGAGGAGTTAGATTTTTGAGAATATTAGTAGTTCTTAATGGAAACAGTGCCTCGATTTTGTAATCTAACGCATTCTTAAATTAATTCATTAATTACACTCTTTTTATCTTCAGACTTCTTGCTACTGTTACCAAATAACCCTTTCTGTTTAGTAAGTGAGCTCTGCTCTGTGTGAACAGGATGGAAGCCTTCAAATCATGATTATTTTGCTCTGTATTTGTAATATCTAACGCTACTCTTTTTAAGCAAAATATATACATGCTTATACTCTTCATTTTGCAAGCTCTGTAGCATTTGTTTCAATGAACTAGAAGTAGTCAGGAGAAAGAAAGCTGATGGAAGTTACAGAAAATGGTGGAAATGAAACTGACAGAAAATGTGGCTAAAAATGAAGTGGAAACCAAGACAGGTTTCTGAGGCTGAGGTATACACAGTTTTGGCTTATAGAGTTGGTTGATTGGTTTTGAGATATGTATTTTCATAAAGTATATGGAGGTTTTGCAGTTCTCTTTAGCTTTTCCAGAGGTTGCATATCCTGAGTCTGTCAGAGCCTGGCTCTGCAGATGAGAAGTCCATTTTGGGGCTTTCTCTCCTTTTCTTCCCTGTTTCAAACACATTAAAATGTGTATACTATTACTAGTTTTCCTATGCTACTTAAATCAAGATGTAGCTGAAATTTTGTACTGTAGGTAGGCTTCAAAACAAACCTAAGACTAATGAGGGCCAAAAGCTAGGAAGGAGTAGACAGTTGTGGACAAGATGTTAATTTTTGAAGCTACTGTGATCATGAGGAGTGTGAGATGTATGCTGGCCATATATTCTTTGCTGTTGTTACAGAAAATGGGGACAATTTTTTCAGTGGGTAACATTATGTTCCCAACTTAGGCTTTCATGGTTACGTTGTCCCATATTACAGCACAAAAGGAATTTCTGTGGGACTGAATTTTGTGGACTATAGTTTGAGCTGTTAGCTTGCACCTTAGGTAAGGTTCCAACATGTTCTGTTGACCTGAATTCAGCTCTTAGATCGCTTTAATCTTAGTAAACTAATTCACACCAGTCTGGATTTCTGAACACTTTTCAACATGGCACTAAAAGAAATAAGAGATCTGGTTCTATTCTGATCTGTGTCCCTGTGCAGAAAGTGAACTAGAAAATCTTCTGTGTAAATCAAAATGTATTTTTGCTTTTGTTTCTGTTTCATGTGGGGTTTTTGTTAGCTGTTTTTTCCTCTATTTAAATGAAGATCTTTTTGTATAATATTTTTAATCTTATCAGAATAAAAGAACTGAAGTACTTGTCTCTGAAATTGCAAAATGTAATTTTTATAACAAATATTGCTGAAATGAGATCTCCTTTCCTTATGTGACATTCTAATGGCATTAACTAGGTTTTATGAAGCCTTTAGAGAATGAGTCATCCTGAGGCAGGAAGGCTTAAGTCTAAAGAGAAAATCTTGCTGCACATCTGGATGATAAGCTTTGAGTTCATGTGACTCTTAGTTGCCAATAGAAAAAACTGCATAGAAATCTTTTTAGAGGAAGACATCTGATGTTCTGTGCTGCTCTTTGCCAAACTTCATGTGTTTTACTGACATCCCTTAGATGTTTTAGAGAAGAAATTCAATGTAGCATCTTATTTCATGATTTTTTTTAATTTCCTACTGAAGGTTCCAGTACTTTGAAACAACGTTGTCTGGTTTGGAGAGGTTTATTTCCTTTAATTTATAAGGAGCCGTATGTAGGCCAGATTCTTTTCAATTCTTTTCACGGACAAGAAAAAAATCTTTCTAAAGACAGTGATTTACATTTCAAGCATTGCAAAAGCATAGATAATTTAGTGTCTGTAGCTATACTGCTTTTGGATGTCTATATTTTAGCTTCTATGTAATTGACCTACCACAATTGTGTTCCAACCTATGCTGATCCTTATGGAAGTCTCTTACTAATGTGTACATTTGCACCCAGTGATGTTTTCCTTGCTTTCAAGTATCCTCAGAATAAAACAAGCTGTGAGCAAGTAACTGAGTTTCTATACAGTATAGAACAGATAATACAGCACGGTTGTAGCTGACTCTGCCTTGGCAAAGTCTTCTACCATTGAGTAATCTGCCATATTTGCTAAGAATGTTCCTATTGTAGTAATTAATTTACTAATTAATGTACTAATTAAAATTGATTTATCAAATACGTGTGATTTTTGTATGTGTAAATGATATTTTTTTTGCGTATTATACTGGTCTGTAGTGTTTATGATAGAAAATTTTGAATCTCACCAGTACTTTCTACTGTTCTATAGAAAATCAGTTGGAGAGAAGGGATTAAAGATGATGGTCATCAAGAAGAAATAATTTGTTGATCTTTGATTTTTTTTTCCTTTCATTTCTTCTGATTATTAAATGCTATACAGTAATAAGTAAATAGTGGGAACATACTTTCCACTTGTTATTTTATTGATTTATTACAGAATATTGTGTGTGGTATCTGGTTTACAGTAAATAAAAGTTAATAGCAGTGTTATGTATCTGTGATAGCTGTGTTATAAGACTGATAACCTAATGTATTTTGAAAAGAGTAAAAGGCTGAGGCTTGCAAGCTCTTTTTCAGGTTTGGTGAAGCCAAAGCAAAGATTAAACTAAATGGGAGTAGTTACTCTGGGTATCATTTAATTTTATTAATAAGTTATGAGAGTTTGAAAATAGTGGAAGGAATCTGGGGGGAAAGAGGGAAGGGAATGATGCCTACGAGTGTATCAATTCTAAAAATGTATTAGTAGGTAGAAAGGTGATCATTCGTGAATATGTGAGCTAGAAATAGAGTTTAAAAGTTGTAAGGAATCTGCAGTATATAAGATATAAAGGAAACCACTATCTGAAAAAAAAAATTAAAAAAATCAATCTTAGGCCAGTCTTTTGCTTATTCTATCATAGTTTACATAGTAACAAAACTCATTGCAGATCATAGAATAGAATAAAATGGCCTGGGTTGTAAAGGACTGCAAAGATCATCTGGTTTGAACCCCCCTGCTATGTGCAGGGTCACCAGCCACTGGACCATGCTGCCCAGAGCCACATCCAGTCTGGCCTTGAATGCCTCCAGGGATGGGGCATCCACAACCTCCTTGGGCAACCTGTTCCAGTGCGTCACCACCCTCTATGTGAAACATTACCTGAATATCAGACTTGATTTTGGGATGTTTTTTCACTTACCTACATTGTAGTAGTTGTTTCCAATGCTTGCTTGGCTCATGTTAGGCTTGAGAAAGGACTTGTGTGCTCTGAAGCTTGGTCTGTTGTGCTCTTCTGGACTGAACCATTTGGCCTAATGACAGGTATCTCTCTCTAAATGCTGGAAATAGGTGGACTGATGAGATGATTATCTTTGCACTGTGAAAGTAAATTCTGAAATGGCCACTTCTATCTATAGGAGCCTGATCAAGTTAGAGAGGCTGGATATTTTTTAGCCTGATAATGCCATTATTAATGTTCATGGGCATTTCTCATTTTTTTCCAGACTATTTCACTGTTGTGTTGGTAAGTACTTTTATCCTGCATATAACTGAGGGGATCAGCTGATCTGTAAAGCCTTTCCTAAGCTTAATTGGCTAGTTTTGCATTTTGCAGATGCTAGATTTCCAAATCAATAATGCTGTAAATGCACACAAATGGATCTGATCTAACAGGATTTTATTTGTTGCTACCTTACTAAGACAAATATCATTTGGAGATGAGAAGAATGGAAAATGTTGAACCTACAGACCACGTGGTTTTGTAAATTCTCTTACCCAAGGGTAAACTGCACAATTGAAAGTCAAGGTCATCACGACAGACAACTTGTGCCTTGCAGAAAATGAAACTGCTGTGTTGTACGCTTTGTTTTTAATATTTTAGTGAGACCAATTCAAAGAGATCATTTTCCTTTTACTTTTTAACACTGACTTCCAGTCCATGCGGCAACAATAGCAGATACTGAGGTGTGCAGCCATGCTTTGTGCTGGCAGATACAGCCTGCACTGATGCTGCAGCTGCACCCTGTTCTGCCATTTCCTCAGAGCGGATCGAGGGTGGGATGGCAGTTGCTATGGCAACCTGCTCTACTTGAGAGCAGTCAAAGGCCTCTCAGCACACTTTGAAATTGCTTTCTTCTCATTATGCTTCGGCAGTAGAAAAAGGTGATGCCTCCAATTATATATCAATGAATATGTTTAGTTTAAAAATTAAATTACGTTTTCAGTCATTGCCTTGGCACGTGATTAAACTAGAATATGCCATAGCAGCAGTAATACAAGCAGTTCACTCTATTTTTCAAGTTTGGATTTTTACAGGAAAAGCAGATATCTGTTGGCACATTTTGCACGGTGTAATGTTATAAACATTCCACAAAACTGTATGTGGAACTTGAATGGAAGGGTGGCTCGCAGTTTAATATGGGAAACCTTTACTCAAGCAGTGCCAGAGAGTGAGCAAGGTGCAGGAAGTCTGTGAAAATTAAGTGATGACATTGAACTGATTAGCTGCCTAACAATTATCTAGTGATGCTGCTGCTTCTAAACTACTCGTGCTTTCAGTATATGTCCTAGAGTGTGCTGTTCTTCTCTCCCATGTAAATATTCTGCTGTGCTACACAAAATGGCTGCTAAATGTGCCTTTCACATCAGAGAGTGAAGCATGAAAGTACAATGGGCATTTGTATCTAAAGGATATGAAGGACTGTGTATGGAATCTGCTGCTGGTTTAGTGATGTCCAGTGGAGTTGCTGGGAATATATTCTATTCTGAAATGTAATCCTATTCAAGAACTAGACTGGTATGTAATTGGCAGTGATCAGCTGCTTCATGCCACCATGTAATTCCATAGTTATTCTATTCTTTGTACTCTTGCTTATGAATATCTAATTAGCATAACAATTTTACAGTGACTTCTTAATGTGTGCTATGCTAAATGTTCCTATTGGATTATAGGGTAATCTGATTTATTGAAATCCCTGAACAACCATTCTCAATAACCTTAATGTGGACATTCAGGATCTGCTGATGTGGCTGCCTTCTTGTCTGAGAACACTCAGGAAAATTGTCTGTGACAAACATACCTTGCTCAGCTTTTTTGCTCCCTTCCAGTAGAATGTGCATTGTCTAGAATATATGTGAATGAAGAAGATGACTTAAAATTTCTGTCTATTTCTTGTTACTTCTCTGTCCTGGTGTATGGGAACTGCTGAGTGATGGCTTGAACCTCTGATTGATCACCTGAGGCAAGCAATGAGTCAGCCATGGGAGCACAGGTGAAGGCAATTCACCTGTGCTGCTGGAAGGGGTGGAGCCTGGCTCCACCTCTCCTAGACCCACTTAAGAGCTGACTACCAGTGGGGAAGCATCTCTTCTGGAGATCCCTCTTCTGGAGTTTCATAGCGAGCCCAGGATATGGGTAAGCATTCTATCTATTCTCTTTTGGTATAATAACTGTGTAGCCAAACTCTCTGGTATATTTCATAACTGTAACATCTGTACATTCATTGATTATACACCTGGTGTTAGCAATACTGGAGACTAGATGGCTGACTCTAGAAGTAAAGTGTGTGTGTATGCATGTACTTAAGTATGTTGTATGAGGGTATGCGTGAATGTTAATTTTTCTTCCACAGCTATATAATTGGGTAAGAATGACAGTCTGGTCACACATTTATGTTTTATTAAAAGATAGTTTGAGGTACATTTTAAAAAGCTGAAGAGTTGACAGGAGTGTTTGTCTTCTGGGAAGAGGAAGCCATCTGCCTCCATCCTGTCTATCCGTAGGTGATCTTGCCTCCATTCATGCACCATGAACTTCTAGGTCAACTGAGTTTAAGTCATATGGTTGGGAGAGAATGTCTAGTTGCTCCAGATTATGCTCTCTAGGAAGAAAACTTGGGAGAGAGCTTGTGGGTTTTTAATACAATCACCAGGCTTTGATCCTGAATCAGCTCATGAAATGAGCATAACTTACATTAAATGCATCCAAATATAAATAAAGCTACATGCTTGGAGCAAATTGTGCACACAGCTCAAGTAACACCGTGAACTTTTGTTTTAATTGTTTCTGGGAATATCTCACTGAAACTGATGGTTGAATGTCTATATGGAACCAATACAGATCAAAGTCTGAGATGGTAAATGTCCATGTCAGTCCAAGTATATAGAATTGTGAATTGACAGTGTAATTACTGCCTTATGAAGAGATGTATTAGTAATTCACTTATGCTGAGTTTGTCCTTTTTATATCCATTTGTTCCAAAATTCCAATATCTTGTTAACATCTTTGGAAATGTGTATGTGTTCTTGGATAACACCTAATTGTAAGATCCCTTATTTACCCGCAGTGTAGCTGAAGCCAGATAAATGTACAGTGATATGGTAAAGGCATGTATTTAACAGTTTGTGTGTTTACAAGAGGAAGCCCAAGTAAAAAAAAAAAAAAAAAAAGGACTCTGTTGCAAAAGGATTCTTGTCAAATGGCAATTGATTAAGAATAAGACAGACTCTGGTGTAACATCCAAGTCTTTGTTCGTAGTGAACAGATGCTACGCCAGCAGTCATGGGACTTTCATAGAACTATTATGAATATGTTCACAGCATGAGAAGATGGGCAACATGCTGCTAAAATGCTGCCTTCCAAATCCCAGGATGTTCTGTTATAGTGCCTGCCTTAATACAAAGGCATGCTTAAAAAAGACCCATTATGATCTAATTCTGAAACTGTGTCAGTGATATTATAGTTCAACCTGTTTAGGGCTGAGAGGTAGGGAAGGAAAATATCAATCTTACTGTATCCTGATGTCAAACAATCTATATTTGGCTATGAGATTGTTGGTTCAAGTGCTTATCAAAAGTCTTTTCACAAATTGTAAAATGATTTTTAAAAAAATGACTTAATTAGCTGGGTACATCTTGCTTTACAGCGTAAATAAAAAGCCACTGTTCAATGTCAAAAGGAATTTTTATTTCTTTGCCTATTAACCGTTATTTGAAAGAGATGCGTACTGCTGGGCAAAGTCTCTTAGCCTTTAACTGCAGATTACAACATGAAGACTTTTCTTTTGTGTTCTTATAACTCTTTACAGTAACTTGACTAACTTGTGTGCTTGATATAGTAGAGAGAATTAAAAAAAAAGTGAGCCTAAGGAAAGGTACAGAGTGATTTAGGACTGGTTAATTAGCAGAATATTTAACGAACTGTCATATTTTTCTTGGGGAGGATGATAATATTTGAGGTACAACAAATAACCTGCAAAACTGTAAAGAGGTAAAGAAAAATTAGTGGTTGTTAAAATTCTAGCTGTTTTAGGTTGGGCTATGCATTAAGTGGTTTCTATTCATTAGTTCTCACAGAGGACAGAAAATTACAAGGAAAGAGGCTAAGAAGTTTACTGACTTATTTTGTGACTTAAGGAGTTAAATGCACATAGTTGAAATAGATTTTTAAGGGAATAATTATTAGGGTACTGCAGGGGCTGGGCAGGAGGAGTGTCAAGTGTCTCCAGTTGGGCCAAGCATGGCTGCTATTTCTCATTCAAAAAAAAGCAGCTGGTGCTAAAGGAAATTGTGGAAGAGGGGTGAGGGCAGTTAATGGCTCTAGTGTCTGCCATCATATGGGAATCCAGAACTGTGAATCCAATGCTCACAAATTAAGTCCATTGTTTCTGACTTTTTTGAGGCATGTATTTCATTTTAGCCATAAAATCTCCCCTGATCATCCTGCATCTATGAAGATTATACTTTTTCTGACCAAAAAAAGATCCTGAATTCTTTTAAAAACAACCTTTTTATGCAAGTAGTTGGCACAGCTTAATGGGGTCTTAGAGGCTAGAAAAACACTTGGCTCTGAGGGCCTGGAATCCTTACTGTGAGCACTGTGATAAGGAGTTCATTGGTAAAGTCTTACTAGTCCTGTGGATTTGAATGATCAGTAGTTGGGGCAGGATAGCCCAACAAAGCATCTTACACTTTAGCTTAATCCAATATGAATCCAGTTCAAATGCTTCTAGACCTCTCTGCAACATGAATCAAAAGTCGCTAAAGGAGGGTAATGAGATTTGTTTAAAAAATATACTGCTCATTTGAAGTAACATGCTGATGCAAGCATATCCTAATATGTCTTATATAATTAATTTGTTAGTTCCATCCTGCAACGATCGGATTCATAGCTAGCTATTCATAGCATTATAGCTAGCTATACGAATATGTAGGTAATGTAACCCATTGTCATTATTATATACATGAATACCTCATTATAAAACATTTTCTTTGCTTACGGACTTCTAAAATTATATTATGAAGCCAATTATTAATCCTGTAACAGAATTGGTAGATAGACATTATGTACTTTGTTTATGCATATACTTAATGCTCAAATGTTTTGTGGTAGAGAACTGAAGAAAACTTTTCCTTTGGCCTCCCAAATAAAATCACTTTGTATCTTTTTTTGTATGCACTTCTGTTGAGAAAAATGGAAATATTGCTACTAGAGGCAAGATTTGTATTTTAATGCTGGATCCTTTTCTCTTTCTTTTTTGTTTCTCAAAGGCTAGCTAGCATTCTCTTAGCAGAGCTATATTTCAGTTCTATTTTATGTATGCTTGTGTATACAACTTTGCTACTGGAAAATGGTTGTGGGTTATTCCCTGCAGTCTCCGAGAGGAAGGATGGAAACTGAAATTGGGCTGCAACAGCAGATCTGAGGGAGAATGGAACCCACTGCCTGAGGCCAACTTCGAGGAAATGAAGCACTGTTTTGCAAAGCAAGATGCAGTCTATGCAGAAGCTTATTGTGTGTTTCACAGGACTGTGAATTCCCATAACCTTAACTGAACTTTGAGTTTTTCTTGGTGTTGATTTTTCTAAAGCTTTGACTCTTAAGATCTTGTATTAAGTCTGCGTGGTTTTGCTTGAGAGTAACTTTTACATGCCTCATGGCTATACAACAAAAGCTTTACAAGTGATTTGAATAAAATCTATTTGTCAGAAGCAAAATTGGGAATAGAAAATAACATCTATTTGTTATTCAAAGTGATTCAGTGGGAGCTGACATGTGAATGTTCTTTTCTTTAAATTCTCAAGATTGGAAAAAATGTTCCTGAATGTCCCAGTGTCTAGTTCCACTGCAGAGAATCCTGGTTGCATGCATTCTGTCCCTTTTCCTGTAGTTGTTGCTGATTTCTTGTCTTTTGTGCTTGAAAAAGACTGAAAACTTTGTGTCACAACAAGATACAAAGGATTATAAGTACTCTAAAGGTTTTTATTTTCTGTTTCCAAATATCTCCCAAAGGATTCCCTCATTTTTATTGTTTTTATTTTTTTCTGAAAACATTTCCAATGTGCATTAAAGAAAGTATCATGATATTTTTATTCACATTCTATGGAATATTAATATAGTCAATTAAAATACCTAGTTTTACAATGTTGGCTTAATTCTTTGCTTACTAGGAATGTACAGAGACTTGCTATGAGACTTTTCTGTTCTTTTTTTTCTGGAACCTTGTTAGGTTCAGCACTCAAATTCCGCATTGTACTAACACTATTATGGGATAATGAGACATCCCAATGCTATTGATGCTGCCGATGTTCTGTTTCTTTGGATGTTTCTTTGGATTCTTATTTCTATCTATCTTTTCCCTTGGCTTCTCTTTCTAGTAAAGATGTTATCAGTAGGTAGAACAAGTGTGTCCTCAGACCTGCTGCCCTGTGCGCTTCTCTGTGGCTTCATGAGGAGATCTGCTCTATGGGTCTCTCCTGGGCTGCAGGGAGCTGTTGCTCTGTGCCAGGAGCTCCTTCTGTGCTGACTTGAGTGCTTGTAGGGCTGTTCTCTCACATCTGTCACTCCTCTCTCCTAGCTGCTGTTGCACAGCAGATTTCTCTTCTCTTAGATCTGCTTTCCTCAAGGCACGTGCCCAGTGTCACTCACAACTCAGCTGAGGCAGCACTGGGGGTCCCTTTGGAGCAGCAGGAGCTGCTCTGTTCTGGCATGGGGTACTGCTAAGCTCTGTTCACAGTGCCATACTTGCAGCCCCCCTACCAAAATCTTGATGTGTATATCCAAAAGACAGAGGTGAAAACATGAACTAGAAATAAGCATCTAATTTACAGACTATCTGCATCATCATTTTTCTCTTGGCTGTCTACAATAGCTTCTACTGTTAGTTTCCGGGTTTCTGGCTAATTATTATTATCTTGTCTGACAAATAAGGTTGTGCAGTCGTCATCCTCCTCTTTTGTTACTAGAGTAGTAGAAAGCCGGTATCTTATGACATCTGTTTTTCAACATCCATAAGCAAGCATCTTCTCATAAACCTACCTGTGCTTTGACTTTAAACTTTAGAAAAGAAAAGGAACAGCAGCTCATAATTTCTTTTAAGTCTTTCTATAGGTGAATGAAACCCCAACTCTGATAGCCATTCTATGTTAGGTATCCATTTTCTTTAGTTCCCTGCCCTATTTCTCCTTATTAGCAAAAAAGGATGCCTTTGTACCACTGTTTTTGCACTTGAGTTAAAAGCATCTAATACTAGTATCATGCTGTGTGGCCAAACGTACTCATAGCCACAGTTAGAATCACTGGATGAACTGTCCCAAAAAAATAGGGGAAAAGTTCTATTTCTACTTTTTTTGAAATAGTTTTTCTTTTTTAGATGCTTTTTTAGAAAGCTTAAGTAAAACCAAAATAGTTTGAAGGTGTAGGCTACTACTTGCTTCTGTATATTTCTTTGGAGAATGAATTTTGCATAGCTTGTGATTAGTTCATCAGGCTGATGATTAAAATGCACCAAATGAAAAATGTGTAGAGATTGGATGTTTCTTTCCCAGGATTTAAAAAAAAAAAAATACATCTTGCAAAAGGTCTGTGAGCCACTTGAGTAAATGATCCATGACATTGTTTTGTGTAGGAAGAGAGCTGGTCAAAGTAGAACCTGACCAGTTCCCTGTAATGCTCCTCATGAATGCGTATGACAGATAAGACAGTAATTGATTAAAGCAGGAGTACGAGACAGCTTTGCTAAGAACGGTTTTGTAAGTTTTCGAGTTATTAGATATGAAAGCTTGAACTTCAGGGAGCACTTGGAATGTCTCAGTGAATATTACAAGCTCCATTTGAGGTCTTGCAGAAGTTACAAGGCAAGTGTGTCTGGATTTTTCTTGTCTGAAGAACAATGAAAATTAAATTGGAAAAAAAAAAAGGAACAACTAAAAGCTTTTACAACATAAGTAAAAAAAAAAATTAACCCATTCAATTTCTTGAGCTGAAATATCTGGGTTATGATGGAAGATTTCCTGGTGTGGATTTCCTATGAGTAGTTGTGTTTGTAAGCACTGGATGGAGAAGTGCAGGCTCCCATAATACATGAGGCAATTGAGCTTGAGTTGTTACGCAAACCTAGACATCTCTATTAGGGACAAAAGCACACCCTGAACTGGAGAATGAGCTCTAGATTTATTTATTTATTCTTAATTTTTGGTTAATCAGAGATGTTGTTCTGAGTGTCAGCTTTAGTATTCATGGGGATTAATTTGCTTTTTGAGAAGCTTCTGTTGTTAGCTTTCTCATAGCTCAAATCAACCCGGGGGTTGGCTTAAAGCTTTGTGTAGTAAAAGCTTTAGAAAAACTTTGCTCTGATCTTTGTGAAAACAGCAGAATTATTTTCATTAGATGCTGATTTTTGGCTATTGAATTCAAAATATTGACCTTTAGTGAAAATTTGTGTTGGTAGTTTTCTAAACCTGAATTCAAAACTGTGTTATCAACATATTTTTATGCTGAATCAATTGTCTTCTAAAATATTCATATTCTGTGAAACTAATTTGTTTCTTTCTTTCTGTGCACCTGTGGTCTCTCATAAGGAGACCATATTTTTAGATAAGGAGTTTGCAGTCTGCTCTTAAATTCAAATACAGCTCTTCTGTGAGTGGTATAATGAGTGTATCCAAAGAAGCTTAGTTATTAACACATTTTGTCATGTGTTCTGTGAATATAACTTGCAACTTTGCAAGTTTGTAGCTTACAAATTTTGTCTCTTCCCTCCAGTCCTGTTGAGATTTTAGGTCCTGGCAGACATCTCATTAATTTATAAGGTAGATGTGTCAGTTTGGGTTTCTACTAATTGCTCATCCCTCTCCTCCATCTGAGAAACTGCTGCTGAAAATGTCATTTTCAGTGTACAGTTTCCCATTAAAGTTGCTCTCTATTTCAACTCATAAATCTATGATATTTAAATCAGTCATGATCCTAAGCGTTCCCTTTCACAATCTGTATAGGTCTTGCATAACAAGCTATAGGCCATTGATGTCAGAATCTCAACTATTATGCTTTTTCGCTGATTTTTTTTATCTTTGGCATAAATTGGTGTTTAGCTACTCAAATCCTTGCCTATCACTTTTCCTGGAGTTGGAAGAGTCTCCAAAATTATGTGATATGAATATTTATTCTAGCTTCTTCAGCCATGTTTGAAAATATTTACTTAGCTATCCTGAGGATAAAAATAAGATTAACACTATTTATCAGCTAAAACTTGGATCATGGGTATGGGAATACCCAAGTCTCTAGACTTGCTAACAATTAGTTATTTTCCTGTAAAGAAAAGGAATGTCATCATGAGTTGTATATAATTTTTCACTACTAAATAATGGTTCTCAAGATTATTTCTAGTTCTCCTTTAATCACTCTTATTTTTTTATAATTTCCATTGCAAGATGGGAGGGATGCTGTTCACTTCTTTTTGACACCCTGTCATTGTATTTTTCAAATCTCTCTTCAGAATTGCAACATATGTTCCTTTCTGTTAATGGCCACTACTCAACTTCAAACATTTTTCCTCAGTTCATCTGCTGTAGGAAACTGCTTTTCACTATACTCACTTAGCAAACTGTTTTGATTTCATCTGGTATTACCGCTTTGGGGCAGATGACAGAAATGGCTGATGTCTGTGCTACTCAGGCATGGTGGTGTCTTCAGAACCCTGCATCAGAACTGCATAATGTAGAGGGAAGCAAGTTTTGACCACTCGCTCAATGTTTCTCCCTTGAGTGATGAGGCATGTAAGCTTTCAGGCTCAAGTCACTAAACTGGTTTGTTTTCTTTGTCCCTGATCTCTCCCTCCTGCTGGATGCAAAATAATATCAGCTGAGTGATTGCATTCTACTTCAAGAATTGGAACAAAGCAGAATATTATGTAATATGAAAATCAATGTATTATAGATTGCAAGTGCTGGCAGAAAGCTTACTGGTGTGAAAACAAAATATATACAGGCTGTAGTCAATCTCCTTTAGCTCTCATGAAACCTTAATATTCGTATTTCTCACACAAAGCTGTAACTACAATTCTAATGGAAAAAGAAATCCTTAATGTATTTTCATTACCTCATGTTAAGATCATTCTCCTTAGTCTTTTTGGGTGTTTAGTGCTTGTTTTATAAAGTTCAAAATAATTTACACTCATCTTCTCTAATATCCATAACATTCTATGAATGTTACGGTCAGTGAAGGCCATAGCAATAAGCTATTTAAGTTGAGTATTTCCACTGTATAGTTCAAAGCTTTTATTGCATCTCGTCTCATAGAAATTTCCTTTACCTCATCTGCACTGAATTTTAATTCTGTATATTACTCCTTGAACTTTAATTCTAAAATATAGTGTAAGATTTTATACTGTATAAAGTATAAATCATGTTTTTTGATGGATAGTGGATTCTGAAGTTTAACTTCTGTCCCACCTTTACCTTTAGTACTGACTGATGATGCATGACAAGGACAACAAGAGAACTTTGGTTTTGAATTTTTGTAATTTTGAGGGGTTTTTTAATTACAAAGTAGAAACCAGGCAAAGGACTTAAGTACATATACCTTCTGAGGTGGAGAAAGACGTTAAACTCTTACATGGCTAAGTTATTTTAACCTTTGTCAGAACTACATCTACCTAGACTCCAAGCAAACAAAGTAGTTCAGTGTTTAGCTGAGCGTGAACTCTAGATCTATGTTCCAAAATGCCTGTCCAAAAGGTCTCCTAAACACATTAGCGTTTCCCACTCTGAATGTGTTGCTCTCATTCCTGGCACCCTATCAAAGAAATTACTGCTTTTAGCTTTAGATAGTTAAAATGGCAAGCGGATATTCATGTAAATGAATGGTTTGAATTCTTTCACTGTAGGAAAGAAAGAAAAGAAACTAAACTCTAACTTCACAATAATACTTCTCTGATCTTCATGGACTCTGGATTATCTTATAGCCATGTAGGAAACTGAAGAAAGTGAGGGAATAATGAAACTAGGGGAATCCTGCTTTGATAATGTATTATCTCCAGAAATAGATAGTTTTAGTCCCCTATTTGACTTCCTATTTTTCTTCATACTCCATGATCTTCATGGTACACAAAGCATACCTACCAGTTCAGCTGTTTCTCTCACGTAGCTCATAGAGAAAAAGAAATCCAACTTTTGGTTTTATATCTACCTCACACACCATCATGGAACAGGCCCTATGGTGCAAGAGTAAGGAAAACTTTTACCTGCTGAAGGAAGATACAGATGAAGGGAGAAGATTTGTAAAATATTCAGATTTGTTATGGCTGGTTTCAGTGCAACTTGCTTAGATAGTTGGATATTTTTAAAAGCCTAAATTCCCATTTGTGGAACAACCATCAACCAAGGTACCATGTAAATCTTGGTCATTTTCTGAAATTTTCTTTCGTACCTTCAGAATCCAGCAAAAATCCAAGGTCTCCATTGTAGTAGGGGCTATAATAGCTCAATTCATGTTCCATAGAGATTATCTTCCAGAAAGTGAAGTAAAAAAGGAAGTAAATATCTATTATCAGGATTAAAGGACCTAGATTTAGGAACTAGTTCTCAGATTTCCTTATTCCAATTTCTCATCACTTCATAACAAAAGCAATAATCTTGTATCAGAATGTCAGATATGTCTAGTGAACCCAGGGAAGAACTTGTTAGCTATAAAATCTACTGTACTGTTAAAGCTGAAGGTTTTTTGATAATACAAAGGTACGTTATCCAGTCTGTCTGTATTTTACATTTAAAAGCAGAATCTTATTGAATTCTATATTTTTTAATGAACAGTAAGGTACTTGATTAATATTCGCATGTGCCAGCCATACAGAACTAGGGCTTTACATTAATTACATCTGGTCTTGGTCTTCCATAGGGATTCCTATATGTTCTGAATTAAGTTCTAGATAGAATTTTTGTTATATTAACTCACATTTATCATTAGAAGCCCTAGAAAACTCTTTGTAGAGAAACTTAAAGTAAAATACATATGTGGCTCAAATGTATGAACATATTAGAGACTGCTTGCAAATGACATCACCTTTTGAACTAAGCATAGAAATGATATAAAAGCAAGCTACATGTTGTTTTTATGCATTTCTGGAAAAAAAAGGGGGAGAACAAGATTCAAAACTTCTATCTTTACATAGAAAAATCATATATTGCAAAGTTAATTTTAGATAGGTATATATTTAAACTATTAATATTCTCTAATTCTTTGGTAGCTGGCAGTTAATTTTTTCATTTTTGTGTGCAGTTATTGTGCAGATAGCTTTGCGTGCTCAAGCTTCAAACCACGTGTCTGGTGAGATTTGCAAATCCACATCAGAAGTTTTATAAGATGTACAGAAGTCAGAGGGTTGAAAAGAAAATAGGAAGCATAAAAAATACAAGCTTTTATCCTGGAGATGAGCTAATGAATTATCCTTTAAAGTTACTAGTTGATAACTTCCAGTTTGTAAGCTGAAAACAACAGTCACAGCAGGGGTTAATTCTGGAATAACATTCTATTGTATATACAGTATGTGTGACAATACATGTACAGTAACTACAATAAAAGCATATACTGCAAGATGATGAGGTGAGAAAAAAATTGATTGCTTTGACCTCCAAAACAGATATCTTTTGTACAAAAAAAGTTCATTTCCTTATACTAGCATGAGAACAGAAACTGAATTACAGTTATTTAAAGAATCAGATAGTAGTGATCTTCTGACAACAGCATTAAGTGTATCTAAAGTCACAAAATAAGTCTGTAACTTATAAATGGCGTGAAATTGAAAGAAAATTGTAGACTGCTGTTACTGTTTTGGCTTTAGGGTACTGGAAAAAGGCACACTGGACTGTGTGAACATATTTGTTTTTACCTTTTACAGTCTTTCTACCTATGAGGAGGATACATTGAAAAATTTTAGGAATCAGAATATGAACAAAAAATAAACACAATTTTGTTTTTATTTGCCAATAGATAAAAATAATTAGCAAGAAAACTAAGAATGTGTACAGACCAGTATATCATGCTGCCTGAAAATTTGTACTGTTTTCTTGTACACTATTTTATTCTACCTTCTATCTCAGTACTCTCAACTTAGTCATCAGGAAGCCCAAAGCAGTTTCAGAAGGACTCATCCATCAGAAAAAAAAAAAATTCAAAGCTTCCCTTGAGATGACTGTGTGCCAGAAAAAGGGGAAAAAAAAGCTCAAACCTTTAATAGGTTTTAGAGACAGGCACATTGTTTCCATGCTGTAAAAGGAAACATTTGGGCATTTGTTGGAGACATAATTCCAATGTGAAACAAGTCAAAAGCAGCTGAAATAAGTTTACAATGGAAGATACTGAGATGGAGCAGTCCAAGATGTGTACAGACTGGTAGAATAACGCATTGAGAGCAGCCATGATGGTTCTGGTGGATGAGCCAGCAGTGTGTTCTTGCAGCCCAGAAGGTCAAAAGTATCCTGAACTGCATCAGAAGAGGGGTGGCCAGTAGGGAGAGGGAGGGGATTGACCCCCCTGCTCTGTGCTCGAGAGGCTCCGTCTGGAGTACTGTGCCCAGGTCTGGGGCTGCCAGGACAAGAAAGAGACACAGAGCTGGTGGAGTGGATCAAGAGGAGGGCTACAAATATGATCAGAGGGCTGGAGCACCTATTCTATGAAGACAGGCTTTGAAAGCATGGTTTATTCAGCCTGGAGGGGATGTCTCTGGGGATACTTCATTGTGGCCTTCCAGTACTTAGAAACTTGAGAGTGTCTTTTTCAGTCTGATAGTGAAAGAACAAGGGAAAATGGCTTTAAACCAAGGGAGGAGAGATTTAGACT
Source organism: Chrysolophus pictus (assembly GCA_037305975.1). Taxonomy (NCBI): domain Eukaryota; kingdom Metazoa; phylum Chordata; class Aves; order Galliformes; family Phasianidae; genus Chrysolophus; species Chrysolophus pictus. The sequence continues at coordinate 22,547,225 of CM074577.1, read as the reverse complement.
GGATGTTAGGTGGAAATTGGATAGTTAGATGTTAAGAGGGTGTGGCCCTGGCAGAGCTGCTGAGAGAAGCTGTGGTACCCCATCTCTGGAAGTACTCAAGGCCAGGCTGGATGGGGCCCTGGGCAGCCTGAGCTGGTGGGTGGGCAGCCCTGCCCACAGAATGGGGTTTAGAACCAAACGGTCTTTAAGGACCCTTTCATGGATCCTATGATTCTGTGATATTCTACTTCTCCCTCTTCATGCTATGCTAGGACAGCTAAGGTTTTGCTATGATCCATCAGTAATTTCTGTGAAGAGTTCATCTCAGTTGCTTTCAAGAAATATGGAAAGTGTTGGAGGTCTTTATTCCTCAGAATAATAAATTAAAAATGGCCTCTACATTTCACTGTCCAGTGTACTAGTAGGATATAAGCTACAAGCTCGGAATGTTTGTTTTTATGTTTAGGCCTTGTTTTGGATTTTAATTGTAAATCTTAACATTTGTAGATAAAGAAATATATCTCTATCTAATAACAAGATTTGCCAACACAGTTAAGTTCTAAAGTTTCAAGAAGCGATTTGTAAGCATCCTTAGAAGAAAAGTGAATAGATAAGCAAGCCTCTTTTTATTACTGTGAAGCGTAACAAAATAGCGTTTATTTAATGTTGTCTTTAAAAAGAGGATTGAAGACTTTTGGATAATTGTGATGAAAAGAAAGTAAGGCTAAGAGAATAAAGCTCTATTGTAAAGGCAGTTGAGATTATATAGAAGATTGGAAATGAAAAATGTGGTTTACTTAAATACCTTCAATGTATGAATGTAGAGATGACATTAACTATTCTATTAGGATTTTTCAGACTTTACAAATTTAGCAGTAATAACTTAGAAAAGAATGACATTTTTTTCATGTTTTATGTTGTAGCTTTAAAAAAAAAGATAAATTTTATAAAGTAGATGAAATGTGGGACATCTTAACATTGAAGACTTGCACGTGTTTATAATGGCTACACTCTTAAACAATATTTTCTTTGCTTAATAAATTAACAGCAGCATATTTGTGATTTATTAAGCCTGAAAAATGTTCCTAGCTTTTATGCCCTCATCACCTGTACTTTTAAGGCTGATGTCATTATAAAATGCACGTATAGACTCATTCACACCTACACTTACGTGCATTTTAAACACAGTTCTGGTTGTAGCTGATGTTTCAATGCCTTAATTTTTTAGAATAATAAATACATTTTAATGGCAAATGCTCAGAATCAGATCATTCATTCAAAGAGAGATCTTTGTCCTAAAAATATTTTCTTTTTTTTTCCAATTTATTATTAAGAACCAAAAAAAAAACCAACCATGGTTTATCAAAATAGTGTGAGAGAAATGTCTTTTTTCTTTTTTTGCACCTTATTTCTGCCTTGAATGAAATTTCTTTTAGGTCTCAGTTCTTAGTAAATTTTGTGGAATTTTCCCACAAAAAAAAAAAAAACCTGAACAATAAATAATCCTACGGAGGTGCTTTTCTGTTTTCTAATTTTTAATTCCACACTGTAGCCGCATATTACAGAGTTGAAGTCTCTATGATGTTTGCTAGCACACCCGCTGTGAAAGTTAGACAAGGTTTTCTTATGTTTATCTCAGAATATACAGACATTGAGTTTGTATCACCTTAAAACTGTGTAAAAGTTTAAAAAAAAAAAAAATCCAACAATTATATTTGTTTGTAAAATAATTTCACTTACCAGGAAAAAGTTCTAAGGTCTACATGTCCGATGTGCTACATGAAACTTTTCTTGGTGGGGCTTGCAGTAGAACTTCTACCGTTGTTAACTGGGAGTATGAAAGAAATATGATCTTCAGGAATGTCAAAGCAAAACATAAACAGCAAACTTGCAAAGTTTAGACAAAGTTTATACATCACATATTATTAGAGTAACTTGATGTGAGTGCTTCTGGAGATGCTGATCTGAAGCAAATTTTAATATTTGATTTCTTTATCAACAGCCAGACTAAATCATTGCTTAATAATTTGTGGTACCTCAGTAAAATATAAGTTTTACGTAAATTTCATTATCCTTATTGCTAGAATACTTGAGACTTTTCCAGTAATACATTAAAAGTGACTGATATCTTTAATGCATATGTTTCCCAGGTGAGGAAAGGAGGCAGTATGTGTTTTAAATAGTAGATCCAACTGAGTTTTCTCCAAAAGCCAAATGAATTAACCCAGAGTGAAAATTGTGTTGAAAGCATTAACTTTTCATGAGAGCTCTTATAAAAATTGGATTCCTTTTGTAAATCCTTTTTCAGCTGGACAATTATAGATGAGATATTATGTAACTTTTTTGCTGTAAATAATGGCTATATTTCAGAATCTCACTGAAAACAGGAAAATAATACAGCTCCACAGATTTGAACTACTAATATTTATTACCTTATGAAATATAAATAAAGAGTCCTATTTTAGATGTTCTTATTTTAAAATAAAGTATCAATGAGTAAGTCTTCAAATGTGATTTTAACAAGAATTAGGGAATATTCCGTTACTTAGAATAGTGGTTAGATGCGAACTTCTACTAAGAGTGCTGCTCCAAAAATAATGCCTCCTACTTCAGTACATTGGAATATGACATCAGAGGTGGATGTTGGTGGTATGGCAGTAGAGGTTAAGCCTTCCCAGCAATATTCCCACAGCATTTTGTTGCCGTGTGACAGACAGCAGCCGAGGGGCAGTCTGACAAAATGGCATCTGACATAGAAGTTACATGGAAGTAAAGTTGTGTCATTGAATTCCTCCATGCAGAAAAAAGTAGAAGCCATTGAAACTCGTCAGTACTTGCTGAAGACAAGAATACTTGATGAAGACCAACTGCATAATCAGCAAGTATACAGATGTATAATTGACAAGTATACAGTGAAGTTAGGCTGGTCTTTAGAGAATATATTGCTGGAAAGATTATCACATTGGAAAGGGATAATCGGAAATGAATAGAGAAGCTTATCTGTGTCCTGAACTTGAGAAAAAGACTCTGAGAGAAGCAATCTCCAGAGAGTGAGCCTTCATCACTGACAGTCAGCCCTTAAATGGGGTCTAGGAGAAGTGAAACCAGGCTCCACCCCTTCTGGTCACATAGATGAATTGTCTTCACCTGTGTTTCCACGGCTGACTCATTGCTTGCCTCAGGTGATCAATCAGAGGTTCAGGCTGTGATTTGATGGTCCCATACATCAAGCAATGGATGTGAGCACTGTGAGGTGATGGGTGGTGCATTTCAGCAGTGATATGAAAGACAAACCAGTTCTGGATGGTCATCCATATATTATAGCATCCATGCTCTTCATTGCTGGCAAAAATTCCTAGCTAATGATGGTGACTTTAAAAGATAGTGTTTTGTACCTAGCTGTGCACTGATGTATGCAAAGTTTTGTTCTATCTTTACTTGTTTATTTTCGATAAGCATGTTTCAAACAAATGAAGTTGTTAAAATTATCCACTATGGTTTAAAAGTTTGTTTATGAAACAGCATAGAAAAATACTTTTAGAAGAATGCAATGAAATTGTTTACTGTTAGTCCAGAAAATGCAGTTTTATTTTGCTTTATATAAATCTTTTTGAAGGGTATTTTTGTAACTGCCTTTAGGAATGACCATTTAAATAGAGTTATTCAAGCAACAAGAAATGCACATTTTGCATAAAATATGCTGGCAGTCAAAATTCTGTTGAGAAAGTATTCTCACACCTGCATTTAACTGTACAAATATTTTTGCTCAGTAATATTTGTATTGTATGCTGCTATTCTCATTCTATGAATGAGGATGTGAATGCTGAAGCTAGATGATTTAAACTCTAGATGCATTCATACTTTAAGGAAGTAGTTTTTGAAACTGGGGTTTGAACATCTTTAAGAATTTCAAGATGAGCAGTATTTAGCTAACTAAAAAGTTATAATTAGCTAATAAGATTGTAGTTGTACGCATAAAACTGAAAAGATTAATAAAACTTGTTCTACTAAACAAAAGAATTATTCACATCTGGTTGTCAAAATGTTTTAAAGTGCTTCATTTCAAAGAAACAGTGACAAAATTTAATTATGCTCTCTCCTCCTACTCGTTTTTATTCTCTATTCCTTTTTAGTGATGCTTTTAGACACAAATTTCTTGACTTTTTGAGGTGCTGAACATCTCCAGTTATCTAAAAAGCAAGTGCAGTGGACTAAATTGTTTTATTTCAAACTGTCATTTATGATAGCAGAGATTAATGACACCTGATATAGCATGTAAAATATGAAACCGATGAGATGAACAGAAACAGGTAACTTCTCAGAGTGTTACAATTTGAGCAACAGAGAGCAGCAACAACTCATATGCCTAAAGTTATATAAAATTTATTTTACTTGATACGTTTCCTATGTATAGGAAAACAAGCAAACAACCAAAAAAAGCATTTATAACATGGAATTTTGAGAGAAGGAAAGTTAGCACAGTGAGGAGCAAGCTGATGTATTTATTGATTTCTGTACCTAATTGATTTTTAATTTTGTAATGCAAAGTTCCCTGCTTTTTTCCTGACTTTTTTGTCATTATGCTTCCTGAAGAAAATCTTAGTTTTCTAGTGATTGCAAATAAATGTTAATTAAAATATTAATGCCTTTTATGTAAGAATGACTTTATACGTTATAGTCTGATCTTCAACAAATTCATAAGGATAAGATGATAAGATAAATCCATATGATAGTTTACATTTTTTCCTTTTCCTCCCTCCTCTCCCCCCAACTTTTTTTTTTTTTTTTTTTAGACAATTCAGATTATGTGGATGTTTAGTCTACTGCTTCGTTATACTGCTTCAGATAATTGCAAAGTTTTAGAAGATTTTTGCCTGACTAAGGCTTTCAGGAACAAATTAAACTGTGCAGGAAAAGTTAACAACAGGAGAAAGCTGAATAAACAGCATCAAGTTCTAGCCATTGTCAAGAACTGAGCTTAGCACCAAGTGTAAAAAGTAAAATCTCGTAGCAGACTATTACATTAATTTCAGATGAAATGTATTGATGTGTATGCATTTATGGTCTTGCTTATTTACAAACACTGCATTGATTTTTTTTTTTTTTAGTATTTCGATTTTGATATATTTTGATGACTATCTACTTCCATCTGTGAAATGAAAAGGGAAATATCTCAGTTTATCCATGTTCATTTGTCTTAATTCAAGGAAGTTGTTTCCTTCCTATCTCTTTCTCTCCACATGTACCAGCCTCCCCCCAAGGCAATAATATTGTCATGGTTTTGTTATATGAAACACTAAGTATATAATAAAGAGCTCAGTGTTTGAAATATCTTTCTGGTTTTATTTATTTATTTTATTTATTTATTTTGCTATGTTGAATAGAAATAATGCCCACTGTAGAGTGGGCTTAAAGGAAAGGTCACTAGTTTTGCATCTGCAGTTCTATATTTGCACAGGTTGCTAGGCAATGTGAGAAAATCATAGGTCTTAACTGCAAGATTGTGTTTTCAGGCATCAATTATTAAAAGGAAATCAACAACTGTACTTGATAATACAATTCAACTCAATTACTTTTCTCTGATGGTTGCTAATCCTTGACAATTATTACTGGTAACTAATATTGTTTAGTTTGCATTCACTTCAAAATGGGAGGACTCCTCCCCTTTTAATGCAACAGCTTGTATTTGTTTTATAATAGCATGACAAAAATTTCTCTGTCCCTTCTTTGAACATAACAAACGTGTTCTTTTCTTAAGCTTCTGCTTTTATAATCATTGACTGTCATGATGTGTGGCATGCAAATTATTAAGTTTAAGAAACGTGCCCTTTTCTACCTTCACAGCAGCTATTGAAACAAAAAATATGATTCTAGCTGGCACTCCAGAGGTGTGAGCTACCTCACCTATTTTGATAGGTATTGAGGAAAGCCTATCAGAAGACTTACAAACAGTGATATTAAAGTATTGAGCTGCAGCCTCAGGATTGGGCCATAAAAAGAAAGTTCAAACGCAAAGGAGAGGAAAAAAGAAAAGACTGAATTGAAGGAGGTAGACGCTACCTCCCCTGGGGCACAGTCTGAGGCTCTGCCTACATAGGTTTAGAAGCTGAGTGACTCAGCAGGGTGCCTGGGGATATAACAGTGGTGGGGCAGAAGGTGAACGAAGATTCTTTTCTGGCTCACAGTGTCACTTCACATTATACATAATGGATGAACACGGAGAAGTGCAAGACCTAAATGCTTTAGAGTTTGCTTCGCTGCAGAATTTCTGTTTCTGCTGCCAGTAATAAAGATCAATTTCTCTGAAATTTCCAAAACTGTACATGTTGGGGAACAAGAGCTGGTTTCGTGAGTTGCATCCCAATTTGTTTTCTCAAGATTTCACACAACTATCTAGCTAGTTGTAAGAGGAAAAGTAGAAATTCAAGTCTTGATTTAAGTTTTTTAGTTTCTGTTTAGTTTCTTGTCTCTCATGATTCTGCCTCCTTGCAGCCCAGCACTATTCAGTTAATGCTCTGCATCTTTTATCTCACAATGGCTAAAGTTAAACCAGTTTTAAGCTGAAAATCCCTGTCTAAATATCTGAAATGCTTATATAACATAGGGCTAGAATTTTCAAAAGTTTGAGATTAAGTGAATGTAATCCATAAGGTGAATGTGTTTTTTTTTTCTAGATCACCTATTCACATCAAGGGGCCACAACTGAGGAATTTTGGAACAAGGAGGTTTGAAATGTAAGTCATGTAAATCTTTCAAGTGTTTGCATAACTTGCAACTGAAATCTAAGTTTAGTTGTTGAGGCAATAGTGAAGAAGGAAAGAAAAAAATGTACAGAATCACAGAATTGTACAATATCTTGAGTTGGAAGAGACCTACAAGGATCATGGAATTGTAATCCTGTCTCAACACAGGACCAGCCAAAATCCAAACCCTGTTTCTGAGAGTACTGTCCAAATGTTCCCCGAACACTTGGGACCTGAGCCTCAGGTGCTCCTCATGCATTTTGCTCTCAAGATCCTTCTCCATCTTCATAGCCCTCTTTTGATTGCTCTCCAACAGTTTTATGTTTGTTGTATATTGTGGCACCCAAACAATGCCCAGTGCTGGAGGTGAGGCCACACAGCACAGAGCAGAGCATGACAACCCCTTCCCCCGTCGGGCTGGCAGTGCTGGGCCTAGTGAACCCCAGGGTATGGCTGGCCCTTTGAGCTGCCAGGGCTGATGCCTCGTGTTCAGCTTGTTGTCTACCAGAATCCCCAGCTCCCATTCTACAGGATGAGTCTCTGGCCTGTCATCCCCCAGTCATTACGTATAGCCAGGGTTGCCCATTCCCAGGTGCAGAATCCAGAACTTACTCTTGTTAAATGTCATGTAATTGGTGATTGCCCTCCATTTTATCAAGATCTCTCTGCAAGTCCTCTCTAGCTTTTAGGGAGTCCATAGCTCCTCTTAATTTAATGCCATCTGAAATCTCTGTATGCTCTTCAGTGATGCATCCAGGTAGTTTATAATAACATTGAAGAGAAACTGTCCCTAAAAATATATTATGTCCCACTAAAGTTTGGAAGGCATCTATAGCATGTGAAAATTTTAACAACGTATTACAAATGAAGGGCCAGTAATACCTCAGATGTAAATAACATCGAGTTTTCTTAAACTAATGTCAAGTTAACAGAAACCTATGTTCTGTTTATCAGCTCACTGGGACACTGGTGCTTTGTATTTATTCAGATATTCTCAGTATAATCAGATGCAAAAACAAACAAAAAACCCACCAGTAAATTTTTAAGTCTTTTAAATAGAAATTATAATTACAATCATGATCAGCACAGTTCTTTTCAACCATTTATAAATTTTGTTTTCTGTCAATTCTACCCATTTTTAGCAAAAAAACATTGCATCCCTACACTGGTATAGAAATGTACCTTTGTTCTTGTCATTACCATTGAAAGACAAACCAGGCCTGTGCTTCACCTATGGGTCGGTGTACGGGTGCAGTTCTTTGCGGCAGTTCTGTGTGCTTACAATATCTTTCTGAAACAAGATGGAGGACTTTTTGTTATCACTGACCACAGAGAGCTTCAGACAAGCATTTGGATAAAGAGGTGCAATAGCTGCTACCATAGCATCTTGCATGGTTACGCAGACCATCACGTTAACTACTCAGAATTTGTAGTCACATTGTATAGCGGATCTCAGCGCTTGTGATTTAAGATCGTAAGCAAACTGCAGACAGAAAATGTGATTAGAAAGTGTTGCATGATTAACTTTGCTGGTTTTGTTCATTTTCTTCATGTCTCCTAGCAGATCATATCTAACTTTGGAGCTCAAGACAGACTGTGGGAATTGGTCAGACAGTGTTTAGGAAACCTCTCTGTGTGAGCACTAATACAAGTGTGACTAGATATTTCAAGCCTTATCTCAATATGGAAACATTACATTTCTGCATCATGCATTATAGTTAGTACTTGTTATTCCAGCTAAGAAGAATCATGTTCAGATTCTTTCCTCTCCCTCATTTTCCTCCCACAGAACAGATATTTCAGCTGTAGTAGGGCATTTTGTATAACTTCTAGGTAAACCAAGTCTAGTGAATTGCTCTTTTGCAACAGGGAGGCCAGTAAGGTATTCTTAGCATGCTGTTGTCAGATCCAATTTGCCTTTACAAGAAGAGAGGTATGCAGAAATTCCATCAGCTGGCAGAAGTTGGGTACAAGGTACGTGACAGCTGATTTCATGGTGAGGGCAGTGCAGGTGAGGACAGTAAAGAGCGTCAGTATGGATAATTGCATGACACTTCTCAAAAGGGAGTGAAGGTGCCCGCGGGAAATGAATGTGTGCAGAGAGATATGGTGACTGAGTCAGTTCTCACAGTCATGGTCCTTTGAGGCTTGTACAGGGTCATCTTTGTCTCTAACAGCACATTTCTTCTCTACAATTTCATTAATATAAAATAGGTTACCATTGAGGTAAGAAAAACTCAGAAATTTTAACTAGAATACAGAGAAGAATCTTACCTCGATGGTGGGGTATCTGTGCAGAATTCTATAGACATAATATAATTTTACAGTGGTTTATGAAAACAGCTGAAGAAACTATATCAAAAGATTAGTATATATCAAGTTTTGTAGGCACTTTCAATGGAGGATTTTCCTATTTAAAAGTAATTTGCCACTTAACTTAGTACAATTTTCTTGATGAAAGTTCCTCTTGGTATTGTCTAATTATAAATGATTGCGTTCCTGGACTATATGGCAGGAGAAAGAACTGAAAAACTGTATTTACTCCCTGCAGCAGATTTTTGGGATCTCAAGCTACTGCAGTACTAACCAAAATAGTGAAAGTACAACTTTGTTTCAAGTTTTGGCTTCTTTTGAAACATACCGTGTACAAAATTTGGGAAATATTTGACTTTCATTTAAATCACAGATGGTTCTGATCTGCAGCCAACCTTTAGCAACCATGCTGTATTTTAGTGATTAGTGCTGATTTGGGGTGAAACTTGAATTCCTCCTCCTTTATATGTACTAAAATCAGAACAACAGCAAATGGTTAATCATTATTTTTCTTCTCTCTTACTTCAGGGTTATTTTTTGTTTGTTTGGTTTGTTTTTTTTCCTTTTTTGCCATTTTACAACTTTACTTAGTAAGGCATGCTTACATTTCCTGATTTTCTGTTTTAGTTGTTGGAAAGCAAGGACTTTCTCGATGACACGTTTAGCAGCAAATGTTACTATGGCCTTCATAATGGCAAATATCAGTACTTAATTCTAGCTAGGTTCAGCTACCTATGTTTAGCCAGGAAATCCCTAACTGAGCTTTCTATCACTCTGAATCTATTATTATTTGCTGAGGTATTTCATTATTCTTTAGTAGGAAATATTTTAACAATGAAATGCAAGGCTTGAGCACTCTGCTTCACAAACCATGTCTGTCTGCACTTATTTGGAAAGATAATATTTACCTTGAACCAGTGGCAAGATGGAAGATGCTTCCAATTTAGTCTAACTAAATCCATAAGGGAAAGAATGTAGCTTTGTAGCCCTTCCCCCCCCCCCCCCCCCTCTTCTATTATTTTACTAACTTACTATTAAGTGTAAAATTGCAGTGGCAATTTTCACCAGATGAACTGTTTGCAATTCAGCCCACAATTTTCAGAAACTCTTGAATAGTACCAGGGATTTTCATCAAGGAAGAACTCAGTTCTTGTTTTAGATAGATTTTTTTTTTTTCTCTATATATGAACTGTATTAAAGAACAGCGATGATTTCTTCATCCTGATATAGGAATATCCATTCCCTCATTTACAAGGAACTATTAATGAAACCATCAATAAGGGCTCAAATAGAAATTGAACTGAAATTAGCAGATCTTAAGAAACTTTAAGGCCAAATTGATTAAAAATGGGAAATTCATCTGTTTTGACATAACTTTTGAGCAAATCAATGCTAAAACAAGGCATTTATACACTGGAAACAAATCGTTAACTTTGGTGAATTCTCGTCTGGTTTTCAGTGTAAATAACATTTCAATCCAGGCAGGAAATTAAATGTACATATGGATTCATCCAGCCATATTTTTCAATTTGTTATAAACTAAGGGTAGCAGCTCAACATTTGAATTCATTTATTTAATCATATTTTCAGTCTAGATTTATTTATTTATTTTACTGCAAGAGATATCCTGATCCTGCTGATGTTTTACTATTTGTATTTAGGAAGAGTCACACTTCAGATTCATAGAAATATGTCAGCCTAGCTTCCTCAAGAAATAGAAGGGAAAATGCTAATGTTTACTCCATATCTAATTAATTAATTTCTGGAGAGGGATATTACATAGATATTCAGGAAAATTTGTAGATTCAATTATTGGAATGAGATGATTCAGGTAGTGTGTCTGTGGTAACAGCCAAGCTGCTGACAGCAGGTGTAGCAGAGATGCTGAGTCACAGCCTCACCCAATAATTGAGCACCTGGTGGGAAGGCTGGCCAACCCAGGGGAGCTCAGCTGCATGTGATATACCTGAGTCACGAGAACAGGTGGAACCAGGATCCACCTTTTGCAGACCTCACTTAAGGGTTGGCGGTGGAGGTGTAAATTTCTTGCTGGAGATCCCTGCCTGCCTGAGGTCTTCTAAGGGTAAGCATCTTCTTTCCTTTGTTTCTGTGCCCATGGCTACTGCGTTGAGCAAATCCTTGCTTGCTGTACTCTGAGACTATGCTAGTATTGTTGTATTTTCCGTTGTGTTACAACAGTTTCTTATCTCTGTTGTAGATGCAGGTACTGTTTTTCTTCAATTAAGATACCAAGTTTATTATGCTTGTCATATTTTTACTGACTCACGAAGTTTGCCTGTTTGATTAAAATACCCTATCCTAAAAATTGCTCCTAGTGGTTTAGGAGTGAGGATTTTGACAGGTATCTTTCACTTTTTTGTGTTCTGAACAAAAGTGGTAATAGCTTCAATGCTGAGGAAATATATCTTGAGTAACTGTACCTGACTCTTAACAATCTACTAATGTTTGCAACAGCTTTTTTTGTGTATCAGTTTCACAGAACTGGAAATAAGATTTGGAGGACTTATTGTACTGGACATCAATATTTATATATACTAAAATACATGATGTATAAGAAAACCACAGACAGCTGACCTTCTGATCTCTCCTTGCACTCTGAGTGTCTTTAAACACTCCGAGCTTCAAATATGAAATGATGATTCAGTTTTAAAGGGAATCAGACATCCACTGAGTACGCTCTTGATTTTACTGATAGCTGGAATTATTCAATAGTTTGCAGTGCTCAGTTAACTGAGTGGTTATATTGGCATGCAATATTCCTTGGTCTAATCAATTATGGTATGAATATATGTGAAAAGCCAAGCTATTTTGGCAGTACTTTGTGAGAACATTTTAATATATTTTAGTGAATGCTGTCAGAACTCCTTCCTGTGGTTATTGTCAATATGGACCTTTGAATAATATCCTGGGGGAAATTTGTGGAGATTAAAACAGTAAGACATACAAAACAGTAAGTATGCAAAATAAGTAGTAGAGTGAAACCAGTTGGGTAGCTGAGAGTACAGAGAAGTAATAAATACTTTTCTACAGCTTGCTGTAGTGTAAATCACATTTCTGAAACTACTTTTTCTATTGTTCTTTAACTGGCAATACTATATTATATATGGTAATGCATACAAAATTTCAACATTTAGAAAACACTGTGAGGTTTTTATAGGTACAAAAATCTGTGATGTTAAGATTTGTATGCATTACTGTAAAACACATAAACCTTGTCCTGCTTACTTCCTCATACAGGATAAATTGCAGAGGCTACTGCACTGTTTCTATGCTGTAGATGCATAGGGTCTCTGATGACCTGATAGCTGCCTTTCTGTATCTAAAGGGGCAGCTACAGGAAAGAAGGGGACAGACTCTTTATTAGGGTCTGTGGTGACAGGACAAGGAGAAATGGCTCCAAGCTAAGTGAAGGTAGATATAGGTTAGAGATAAGGAAAAAACATTTTACAGGGAGAGAGGTGAGGCACTGGAACAGGAACCTGTTGTGGTTGATGCCCTATCCCTGGAGGCTATCAAAGTAAGGCTGGATCAGGCCCTGGGCAACATGAACAGGGACACCACAGCTAGATCATTACAAGGGAGCTGGGCTAGATGGCCTTCAGAAGTCCCCTCCAACTCTAAAGATTTTATGAAAAAAAAAAAAAGAAGATGAAAATCTGAGGGAAAAAAAATCTGAAAAGTACAGCAGTTTATTAAAGATCAAGAAGAATCAATTTCAAAATGAAGACAGTCAAGGACATAAAAACCTATTATTTTCTACTTGATTCTTTATTTGGAATAAGCAATATTTACGTTTACTACTTAATGTGTTATCCAATTAAAGTAGGGTAAAATAGAATGCTAACACAAGGACTGTTTTTACTTTAATAGTGGCTGGTATCTGTAACACGCCATTATTGAATTGCAGCTGCCGTTCATGTCATGTTTTATCCATAGCTGTGGTGATTTTCTTGCATAGTTATTTGATTAGAAATATTTTAATGAAATACTAGTGTAAAATGACAGGGTAGGGCAGAAGAGATGTTGTGTAATATTTTCTATGTTATTAACAATTCTAATTTCTTAGGTCATTGACAGGCCAAAATGTTTAGGCTTAAATTTTTCTACTTTTCATGCTTCAAGTAGAGTTAGTAATTCAATAAATGAGCAGGTATATTTTGTTCCTGCTTGCTGCAAAATATAGCTTGGGTCTCATTTCAGTCATAGTACTTACATGTGGAGATCTGCAGGGCTTAATTTTGCTTGTATTTTTCTATGCTGATTGATGTAGTACTAAGTGGGCACTGAACTGATTATGTAAGATTTAGCTTGTGTGACTTTTTTCTACATTTTAATTGACCAAATGTTCATTAGACAGATATTAAGCTAATTTACCCTAACTGGAAAATAAGCTGTTATGTATGTTGTCGAGAGCAACCAGGTTCATAGACACTTTAGGAGAAACTAGTGATGTGTTGTAAGCTGTTGCCTTACCAGTTGTTTTGACGTGCTTTCAGAGCATTATCCAGACTATGAATTCCTCCATGTCTGGAGCACTTTGTATTCTATCCCATTCTCTTGCTTTTATCCCACTGACCTCCAACATGAGAGTGAATATTTAGAATTTCAACAAAATGAAGACTGACATCCTAATGGCAGACAACTAGTAACATGCCCTTTGATGGTAGCCTATGGAGGGTTTAGCTTATAATCATACCATAAACTATTTGACCTTCTGAGGAAGCATTAAAAGCATTTTGCCATGAGTTCGAGTCTTCTGCATATGTTCTCTATTATCTTGTTCACATTTGCAGCACATGTAGCGAAGAAAATACTTTTTTTTTTTTTTTTTTTTAGAGAAGTCTGTATTCACTACTGTGGTAATTCCACATGGATTTGACTTGATCTATGCTCCAGTGTGTGATTTTAATGTAGTATATATAGAAGGGAATCACTGGGCAGGACTGTAACTGGCAGTACTGTTTCAGCTCTTCCTTTATTGCATTGTGTAAATACAGAGTGTAAATACAGATTGATAGCGTATGCTTGAAAGGTGTTATATTATTGAAAAGGCTTATGCAGAGACTTGGAACCTTGATGGCTTTTCAGTAGGTTTGTTTTCCCATGCAAGGCAAATTTTGTAGGAAAACACACTGACTTTTATTAGATGATCTTGTCCTTCAAGCTAGCTTTTGTCTTTGGTCTAAGAAGTAATTAGTGGTGATTTCTTGGCTGTAAGAGGAGCCAGGTGGAGAAGGAGAAGCCAAAGCAGGGGCTGTCTGGCTGTTATGTAGGTAGCAGCAGCTGCAGGGCCAGATGGTCTAAGGAGTGGGAAGTATGACAGCCAGTGTGAGTTGTTTACTAGTGCTGCCCCCATGGGAAAAGACAAACCATCTGAGTAGTGAAGTCATATATATGAAAGATTGCTATCCCAGAGAGCAACTCAGAAGCTTTGGCTTGGCCAAAATTTCTTGGAGAAATTTGAGTAATCTACAATACAGTCTGAAGTTGAGCTCCCTCTGTAGCAAAACGAAGAAATGCAGTGACAGCCAGTACCTCCTCTAGCTTCAGTTCTCTCTACTCCTAACAAAGACATTGTGATCACTAACTGGGTGAACTTGTGGAAGCTTCCAATGTGTAATTTTGTTTGTTTAAAAATGCACAAGCTTGGCTGATGAGTAAGGTTTGCAAGATGTGCTATTTCTGTGAGTTTACCTGCTAGCTTACATCTCTGCATTCAGATGTGCCCAGAAATGACTTCTTATAAAGCTAATTTCAATTCAGCTGTTTGCATCTTATTTTCACAGCTGTTTCTCATTGTTCTCTGCAAATCAAGATTATTTTCTCAGCTGCTTATCCATTGTCTGTCTTTTTTTGAAAATATATGACTGATCTGAATTTAGTGATAACTTATTTGTAGAATATGTGAGATCCTGTGGAGTATCTAGTCGGTTCTTTTTTGTGCAATTTGCCTTTTTTGTGTTTTTTGTGGCTACAAGTGAAGACAAAGAATTAATTGGGAGAGAAGAGGATGGGAGGGTATGGGGAACCCTTACCTGAACGCCATTCTAGACATTTAACCCCAAAAACTAATAAGGAATCTAATAAAACTATTGGCATTGTGATTAACGTAATGTTACAACTGAAGTAAATAACTTTATGATATGTTGCTCTCAATGAAATATATTCAAAAAACACAGAGGTTCAGTGCTGCAAAGAATTAGGGTGGATTGATGAATAGATCTGATAACATTCCAGATAGTTTGTTTTAATGTTCTGATCTTTCAATTTGGAGCAGGCAAACCTGAATACTGAAGTAGACTTTGAAGAATCATGGATCTTCCATGGATCTATCTTCTATCCTTCTAAATGTCAGCATATGTATATGCAGATTTTTCCTCCGCAAATATTTCATTGCATGAGTCAGTGTTTTTTTTTGTCAGTATTTTACAGGCTTTGTGTACATTTTATTCTTAATGTGAATTTTTCAACGTAAGGGTTATTCAGAGAACTTGGCTTGTACTCCATAGTTTATTTTTTCTGACCTTTTCCACCTTCATGTGGTAATACTGTTGAGTTTCAAATAACTGAAATCATCAAGTCTGATACATTGAAGGTATACTCTGTTTAAACAAAAAAATTTGCTTCTGTTACTTTTTCTGCCTTGTATCCATCTGTACTGATATACTAAACATGGTGTGAAGTTTCAGCTCTGTCCTGAAATGAAAGATGTAGATATCATCAAAGGAAGGATGATATGATGCTGCAGGAAGCCATGTTAGTAGACAAAAAAAAATTTGAGGCAGTAGTTTCTGTAGTAATAACTTCCAGCAATTTGCGGGTAGAGCTTTCTCTAATAGAAATACTTAAGCAGCAATTCATGCACCTACTTAGCAGGGGTAGTATGAGTTTATGGTGTTATGAGTTTTGGCCAAACTGACTGGCTCCGTGTGGTCATCCATAGTAGGTTATTCCTTCCCTTCTCCTGAGAAACTTCTGTTTTGTGGAAGAACAGACCCAGTGAGAGAAGGCTACCTCATTTGACAATCCACTTACGTGTAGCACAGCATGGAGCTGCAGTGACATGCTATGAGAACAGGTCTGAATATAGTACCTGGTCCAGAAAATCAAGGTCCGGCTGCTTTTTCTTTTTTTAACAGTGAATGTGTTTCTGCAATGGAGGCTGGTCCTTCTTTCCTGCCTTAAAGCATCTCCCAGCACAGTGTTCTGATTTCACAAGTGGGGAAGACTGACACTGTAAGGTTAAGACGTTTTAAAAGTCCAATCTTGTGTTTAATGCTGTAGATATGAATTCTTTTCAGAACATTTCTTTTGTGAGGATGATTTGTTAACATTATTCTAGAGGTTGTTGAATACTTCTCCAGGGTATCATGAGGTACAATTATCCTGTCTGGGATTTAAATGTCCTCACAGTAACAATATGGGCCATGTAGTTCTCCTCATTATCTGCTTCTGGAGGTAATAAGAATCAGTAAAATAGACTCTGTTTATCATGGAAGGAATTCAATGCTGTTTACTGTAGCATATGAATAATTTATGGAGGCATGAGCTGTACATTTGATTTATTACAATAAATCAGTGTGAATGGTCTAGAAAGGAAGCATGCTTGACAGAATTATACATTTCAGAACACCCACACTATATTTAAAATCAGGATGTTGTTAGGTTATTTCAGTAAATTTTTTTACTAGCACTTGTGACTTTTTAATGAGCCTTTTCTTAATTTTATTATAATTTTACTTATCATGATCAAGGGCTGTTGCCAGTACTAGTAGCTTTAGATTCATGTACTTGCATGCTCAGAGTGCAAAGATAATTGAGCAACATACACAGATCTTAGATTTTTACCCAAGCTTATAATGTCTTCATGTCTTTGTGTCATGTACAGATGCTTCTATGGTTTGTGAACATCCTAGAAGTAGTGATTTGTTGTTTTTTTTTTTTTTACTGAGTAAACAGTCTGGGGGAAAAAAAAACATTTGTCTACACTGGCTTGGTTTGTCTTTTTTCTAGAAATTCCTTTTTAAGAAATTCTTTCACCTTCACTCTGGGTCAATTACTGAGTTATTGCTAATGCAAACATTTATTGCTCATACAGTGCTAACTTGGCAGTTAGTAAATTGTCACTGTAAAAATGTTATAACAAAAGATAGGCTGACCTGCTGGTTTATTTGCATTGCAGTGTCTGGAATTCCAATTGCACGTGCATCCTGGATACCAAAAACACAATGAAAATCAAACTTTAACCTTGTTCTGGAGAGTTATAGTGGTGTTCTGTCCAAGGGGAAAAGTAAATATTTGAAAAAAGAGGAAGACAAGCAAAAGCAAAAACAAACCAACCAACCCCAAACTGTACCTTATTTCTTATAGGTCAGGAGATAGTTTATATTACTTATCAGTCATTGAGAATTTATAGCACTTTTTCAGTTGTGAAGAGCAGTAAATAAATGGCTGTATTTTCTGAGTATCTCTACGTACTATTGTATTCTAGCTGTGGAATTTAACATAGGTTTTCCTAATGTGAAAATTACGTAATCATTTTAATTTTGCAAGTTCGTGTTAAGGCCAAATAGCTGTTGTGTAAAGCAGTGACTTTTTAAAGTATTCTTAAGCATACTAAATATAGATTTCTAAGACAAGTAAATGCTTCTACCAACCAATTTGTTGACAGAATCTGCTAATTTTTCTTCTTATTTTGACCATGGAAAACAGTTGACAAACTTCAGCCATTGTAAAATAGATTCTTTTAGGTGTTGGCTGGGTAGATGTTACAAGGCTGGAGTAAAAACTATTTTTGTTTCCTGAGTAGATGCTCATCCACTCAAAGATGCATGAACCTGTGGATTTTGAACTAATCTTTCATCAATCATGTAACCTAGTGTCCTGTCAGGGAACCAGCAGAAACGATCTTTCACTATAGAGTGGTGACTGCTGAGGAGTGGACAGCATGTCCTGTGGAGGAAAGTGACTGTCTCAAGGTGCAATTCTAATATTCTTATTTGGGATGATTAATTTGGTCAAGTAAAGCAAGTTTCTGCTAGCAGCGCGTCTGATGCTGTTTATCTGAATGCTGTTGTCTCCTAGTGAAAATGAGAGAAGCTTCTAGGATTAAAAAATGCACAGTGAAAAGCTGATCTTTCTCCCCTATCGAAGGAAGACTACTATACGACTTTGCTAGTATCTCATTACGAGGGCTCAGTAGAACTGCTCCAGACATAATACTGAAGATGACAACTGGTACAGATTTCCCAGCTTTCTGGAGATATCTTTAAGGTGAGGAATTCAAACTTCCTCTGGAATGCTCTGACATGATGTTGCCATTTAAA
Organism: Chrysolophus pictus; assembly: GCA_037305975.1. Lineage (NCBI taxonomy): Eukaryota > Metazoa > Chordata > Aves > Galliformes > Phasianidae > Chrysolophus > Chrysolophus pictus. The sequence goes on along the minus strand of CM074577.1, from coordinate 22,528,843 downwards.
GGAAAACTTAAGTATTATGACCTTTGGTCATCTTTCTGCGAACTGAAAATGTCTGGCATTTTCACGTACTAGAGGATTCTTTCTTTCTGCAGTAACAATCCATGGAGCTGGTGCTCTGGATGTAGCTACTTCAGTGATGCATTAGGCAGTTCACAGTCCAGATCTTAAAGATTTTTCTTACAAATGTAATAATTTAAAAGCACTTCAGAGTAAGTGTTCAACAATGTAACTTGGCCAAATAAGGCCCTTGCAAGCATTTTTTTGTCCTTAGTTGTAGCCAAACAGTTCAGATGTACTTATTTTCTCCTACTTTGACTTGAAAAATTGTATCAAGGCAGACATTTTGTGGTGAACGTTTCTAATAGGTCCTTCTAATATGTCTAACCTAAATTTTCAATTTTCCAAAGGGAAGTCTATAAATCAGCTTTCTTTTGCACAATAAATTTGGCGTTCAGCTAGTTATGAAACTAATTATTAGGAGTCTAAAAAGCATTTTGTTAATTGATGAATTACAGTTCACTCAACATTTGAAGCAACTTTTGCTAGTAGCTTTTGGTCAGTCAAATATATTCCGTTTCAATTTTGAAATAGGAAGTTATGAAATTGATATTCAAGCCTATTATCATGGAATGCATTTAGTTAGAAGTAATTATGGCTTGAAATCCTCTCTCCAGGTAGTTAGTAACTAATCACACAAATTGATTCTCTTGGAAAATTCTCAGAAAAATTGCATTTCTCTAAATATTAAAATAATTACCCTTATATAGGCCTTGCTTACTAGGAGATGTTTGGTCATAAATTTTCTTGCAAGAATCAATTAATTTTAATCATATTTGAAGAGTATTTATTAAATATTGTTTCCTCAGAGTACCTTTCAGTCTTTTAGATCAATAGATTTGCAGCAGTTCTCTTGCACAGGAGGCTGACTGCAGCTGAAAAAAATGAAGTTTTGCAGTATGACATGAGAAGACATGATGGCAAAAGTATGTAAGAGCTAAATTTAAAACATAGTTTTTATTCCAACTTAACAGCGAAAAGTGTTGTGTTCTACAACAATAGTGGTGCATAGTTTAGAAGTTCTGTTGATAACTTCAAGCTCTTAGTTTTAGCTAATATCTAGAATAAAATAGTAAATATTATCCCTGCAAAGAACCTACTTTGTATTTTAGCGGATGTTTTTTCTTCTCTACCCCAGAGATCTCAGCGATAATCTTGGATATATCCATCTGCTTTTTTAAAAACAAAAGCTTCAGCTACATAAAGTAACTATACTTATCACAGAATAGCCAGGGTTGGAAGGGACCTCAAGGATCATGAATCGCAATCCCCCTGCCACATATAGGGCCACCAACCTCCCCATTTAATACTAGACCAGGCTGCCCAGGGCCCCATCCAATCTGACCTTGAACACTTCCAGGGATGGGGCATCCACAACCTCGCTGGGCAGCCTGTTCCAGTACCTCACCACTCTCTGTAAAGAATTTCCCCCTGACATCCAACTTAAATCTCCCCTCCCTCAACTTAAAACCATGTCCTCTTGTCCTTATGACTGAATGCATCTCTGGAAATAAGCAGTTATGTTATGTGAACTATCATATACTAGAAACAACTATCATATGAAAGTAGAATAGTCCAACATTTATTAAAACAAAACAAAAACACAAGGAATTTGAAGAACATAAATGTCTATTCCTTAAGATAAGTGTTTTTAGTAGGAATCCCTTACTGGTATGTGAAGTAGCTAAGCAGCCTAAATAGCAAGAAGGTACTTGCCAAATCAGGTAGTCATAGTCAGAAAAGCATATGCTACAGTTAATCAGGCAGATGATTACATCAACCTGCCCTACATACACCCTTCTTAAAATTCAGACTCTTCTGCTGAAACAAAATGTTTTTTGGAAGGCTACATTTAAGTGAGAAATTGTCCGGAATTAATATTTAGATGAAACTAGAGGAAGTTGGTTATGGCATGTGATTCACATGCAACTCCATTCCAAGTCTGTCAAAAATGTGAGAATCTAATTTTTTTGGAGTGCTTTCTCGTATCAGAGGTGCTTTTAATCTATAGTCGTATGTTTTTTTTCCTCCTATTCTTTGGAGTCTGGAGTCTGTTGTGGGATGAGAATGACAATAAATGACTTTAGGATCCATTATGTGTTTCTGTGGGAGGTAAGGAAGCCAGCAGAAGTTAACCATTTCTATATGTCCACCCTGCCTTAGATGTTACCGAGATTCTTTGCTGTGAGAGTGGTGAGACACTGGAGCAGGTTGCCCAGTGAGGTTGTGGATGCCCCCTCCTTGGAAGCACTCAAGGCCAGGCTGGATAGAATTTTGAGCAACCTGGTCTAGAAGGAGGTGTCCCTGCCTATAGCAGTGGGTTGGAACTCGATGATCTTGAAGATCCTTTCCAACCCAAACTGTTCTATGGTAAGGCTCCATGAACCAGCCTTCAGAAACAAATACTATTACTTTGTTACTGCTGTTGCTTTACAATGTTATACCAAGATCGTTTGACTTCAATTTCACATTCAGACAGTGTTTCTGAAACTTATGAAACTACCATTAAGCACCATTTGCTGTTCAAAACTCAAGTTCATGAAAAACATAGAGCTCCTACTGATTTAGAAATAGAGATCAACTTTCTAGCAGAAAGGTGATATGATCTTAAACTTCATCTTTTCCTCAGTGTGTAAGAACAAAGGAAACTTCACTCATGCAGATTTATGGGCAACATGAACAGTGGTTATGTATTTCTTTCTTAGAATTGCTCGTCCTCTGTGGAGACTAGTTTATCTGAATGAACAGAAGTTTGGAAACAACCCAATTTTTTTTCATTGGAACTTAGAAGTTTGACACAACTCATCCAGAAAAAGGTCTAGTAGGAAAGCCACTAACCAAATTTCCTGCTAATTTGGCTGTCTTTCCTTGCAACTAGTCTTACAGGCAGTTCTGGATTTTTAAGGCCTTCTCCAAGATGCTTGTGAGCTAGTATATAACATGATAAATATTTGGATTTTTATTCCTAACTAGGATTTCCAAAATATTAAAATTCCTGGTAAAACAAGATTTTTTTGTATCTGTCCTGTTCTACCCTTAATTCTTTCTGAAATAGTAAAATTTCAAATTACTAACAGTATGGATATGTTATATCTACTTACTGTTAACTAGGTTATTTATGTTGGTGATTGCAACAATTTTTTGAAGAAACACTTAAATTAATATAAATTTTTTTAGCTAAAATATAGAAGGAGGTAAAATTCTTCACATAGCAATGTATGTTGTGGTAAAGATCACACAGGATGGAAGTGCCTTGTTCTATAAATTGTTTAGGACAATTTATCATCTGCTTTCATTAGAACATGGGCCATTGCTAGCTAGTATGTGTAGACCAACATAAGTGTTTTCCCTTTGTTAAAAGAACGGAGAAGTTTCTACACACTTAGTCTAATGAATTGTAAAAGCTTATATCCAAATCATAACCCAAAACCAATGATTGTTTACTGAGGAAGCTGGACGGTGGCATGTGAAAGCCAAAAAATAGTTAAGCCCTGAAGAACTTTCAAGCTGAAACAGCCATGACCTTAGTGAGGTGAAAAAGAAATTAAAAGCTCATGAAAATGGGAAAGGTAGGTTGATAATATGTGGTCACTTGGTAAGGCTGTGCCCATAACCAAGTAAGTTTTGTTCTACTTCTCTATCTTGAGACTTTGGAGGGCTTAGTGAGCATGAACTTCACATGAACTCTGATTTCCTTAGGTGCCCAGTGGCTGAGCCACAAGGATCTCAAACTGCATTATAATTAAGACGACAACATATATTGGTATGTCAGGAAACATCATTTAAGTTTTTTTCCGTTGCATTTTCATCTGTAAGAAACTTATCAAGAGACATTCCCTCAGGTTCAGAATAGCCACTGTGAGTGGGTGCTTATAAAAACAAACAAATAAAAAAAGAAACCACACCACAAACTTGAACAAACACATACTTGAGATTTTTGTCTTTTGCTTGTATGGAAAACTCCAGAAAAGTAAAAAAATGAGGATCGTTTCATTTTCTTTGCTTATGCTTTAATTTCCAGGACTCTGTGAATGGGAAGAAGGGTTTCAGTATGATTACCTTCCCAGGTATGTGAACTTGAACTTTCTGAAAGACGTTTTCCCAGCAGAAATTGCTAGACAAGATTCAGCCTCGAAGGAAGAAAAAAAAAAAAAAAAAAACCTTCAAGGTCCTACGGGTAAGGACCGTATGTTTTGTTCCTATGTTTCCTTTCTCAAAAGAGCTGAAAGTCTATTTTATAATCTAATATTAAGCAAACTTGAAGCAGAACTCTTTAGTAGTTTACGTATCTTAACACAAGGTAGTCCTATGAGTGGTTACTTGTTACTTTCCCTTTTAATTTAATTAGTTCTCCCCTGTTGTTAATGTGAAGCTTAATTATACCAGATTCTGAATGCGCAATCCTCAGCCATGGAACAGCTAACAGACTGAATAAGAGATTCTAGAATCTTTTTCTCTAAATGTATTCAAAACTCACCTGGACACTTCCCTGGCCAGCCTTCTTTAAGGAGCCTGCTTTAGCAGAGTGTTTGGCTGAATGATCTTCAGAGGTTGGTATTTCAACTCCTGTGCTTCTGTGAATGCTGTTTTTGTGGAGGGAGCTACAGTTTAGTTCCTCTTGAGGATAATGTTGAATTTAAGTTACTCTAGTTTGTTAATAGTTTTGGACAGCATGTCTTTTCACGCTACCTGGAGTATAAGACAGTATTGACATGTGCTGCAGTCATTTCTTTATGCAGAAGGGAAAGGGAAGTCTATCTTAGTGTTTTCTCTCTCTTTTTATGTAGTATTTTCCAGCAAACAATACCATAATGTGGGTCTGTCCCTTTAAAAAAAAAAAAAAAAGCCAGTTCCAAAGGCTTCAGGAAAATAGTTTAAATACTAGATGGGTGGAAAACCTCTAGCACTACTTGAAAAGCTTAAGTTTGTGGCAGCACTGCCTCTTCTGGTGTCTTTATGGTACTCATGTAAGCCAAATGAAACTTACTTACACAAATTAGAAGCAGTGAGGAGAAAATATTAAAGAAATATAACGTTAAGCTGTGAGATACAGCCATACAACTCTTTGCAGTGTTAGCAATAGCTAGTTGCAAGCATCTTCATCTCTGTAAAGAACTACCTTAAGTAATTTGTAGTTATTTGATTTTTTTAAATATCAAATAAATGTTTGCTGCATGACTTCTTTTGTTATGCACTCTAGATTTATGAGACTTTTGAGAGACTAATCTTGGATTAAGGTTGTTTTCAAAAGAAGAGTGGAGAAAATGTCAGGGGACTGTATTTGAGTGCAAGATGGCAACATTTCCTAGTAAAATAAATTAGTTATTGTGATTCAAGATTTGAAATCCCAGATGCTTGTCTAAAGCTGTAGAACCTGGACCCACCTTGTGATTTTTTTTTTATATCTAGAACAATCTTGTTAGTGATTTGTTGTTTTTCTCTGCAATGAAACTTAGTTTTGGTGAGCATAACAACAACTCACTAATTATTTTTGTAGGGACTGCAGTGATCCCAATTCTATTGCTTAGTTAAATTTCAAGGGTAAGTAGGAAAACAGGTCCAAGTTTAATATAAATTGTTTAGCTGCCAGTCTGTGGAAGGAGATCAAAGAAAATAGTGATCAACTGATGTGAATAACTGAATAACAGTTCATGAACTTTCATATAGCGTAGAAAAAAGTCAGTACAAATACTCGTATGGAGTGAATTCATTCTGAGGACATCAGTGTTGTTTTTCCCCCTTACTCAAAAGAAATAGTAGGTATGAAGTTGCTGGCAGAATTCAAAGGGTCTTTTCTTTATTTTCTTTGCAGAGGAAAGCAGATGTATGCTAATAGTATTTTACTGTGTAAATCATTTCAGATGAACTACAGGACCGTTCAGTTGAGCATAACAGTATAAAAGGTAAGAATATGAACTTAAAAATTAATCCAAGCATTTCTGCTGTTCATTTGGTGGTAATTTCCTGAACTGAAAAATACTGGAGTGTGAGAGGTGATCCCAAACTAGATGAAGCCCTGAAAAGAGTGAAATAAACTTGAGTGAAGAGGAAATAGAGGCACAATTGTTGACGTTATATAATGCAACCATGAAACACTCTTCTCTTGGTCTACCATCCATATTGAAGACAGTCATCATAAGTATAGGGACGACTGCAAAAGATGACGTGGAAATGTAGTCTCATTTAAAAAAAAAAAAGAAATCTGTGCATCCACCTAAAATTAGTGCTGAAAGTGGATTAATTCTTCTCTAGAGAAAGAAATCTCAAAATTTGAGAAGAGGAAAAAGTGTTAATGATCAATACATCATTAATTCTTACTCATTTGTTTCCAGTTTTAAAGTCAAGTGACAGCTTGTTTTTAACCACTGGGGTATTTACAGGGTCTTCTACTGGAAGTAGATAATATGGGTGTGTACTGTGTAAGGAAGTCAAAATAATCTCTAAAATGGTAGCTGATAAAAGTTGTGAAGAGTACTGTTATTTGGTGGATGAATCAATCATAGATCATAAAAATTCTTCATCGCCTTGTTTCTGTCTTGGTTTGTGTCTTACAACAAATGCTTACTTCATATGAAGGCGGAATGTGCAATTCCAGTTTAGTCTGGTTAAAGACAATTTCGTTTCCAAACAGAAAGGGAACTGGTTCTGTTCTTCTTAAAATGCTTAGAGTTCTCTGAGATGCCATAGAAATGTGAAAAATGCTATTATGATATTGTAATGTGTATAACAATCCTGAAAGATTTCTTTAATTTCACAAATATGAGATTGAAATGGAATCTTAATTTCCACATGTGTGGGAATTGGTTGTATTTAATGTCTCAAGTTGAATGATTCTTCAGCATCTCTCTATTCTTCTGTGTATAATTCTTTACTGACACCTTGTCCAACATGTTTGAGCTTGTCTCCACGTGCTTCAGATAAACATCTGGGGTTTCTTTGACTTTTATCTAAAATACTCAGGAAATGTTTCATTAATGTGACGAAATCTGCAGAAGTGGAAACTAAGCATAAAGCTCTTCTGTGTGTGAAAAGTTATGTAAAATGACCTGGCTATATAGTTTCCTATAGTGTGTTTCGATATGACAGTGAATTACTTTCAAACATCGGTTCACTTGTGATCATTTTTTCCTCTCTGATTTCCTGTGTGAATTTCTGGTTTTGTACTTTCCCATCCAATCTGTTTTCCTTTTTGAATTGTCTAAATTATTTCCTCTAACTTTATTTCAGATTGCTTCAGAACCTCTCACATTTTGCCAGTTTAATGCCAAGTTTTTTTAATTCAAGAACGTATGAAAAAATCTCACTCCTGCGTTTTGTGGCAAGAAATCTTTGACTTCTGAATGTATCAGTCTGTAAGCTGTTCTTCTAAGGCATGAGGCTATTAACAAGCATACCACACTTATTAGGGAAATGTAAGGAGCTTATTGGCTAGAGACAGCCTTGAAATACTGCCTGATAGTACAGAAATCTGTTTGAGCACAAAATATTCTTTAAATAAATATGTAAAGAACTTTGCATTAGGAAGTGAAATAATTGACATTTTCCTCCATCTCTCAAGGTAAAAGGAGGCTGGAAGGTTTAGAAAGTTACAGAGGAAGAACAGCTTGGACATGAGGACCATCCAGAAATAAACTAACAGGTATTAAAAAATATTTATATATATATTCATTTTGTTATTTACTTAAGCCACAACAATGACAAGAGAAAGTTGTCTCCTGCTTATCTCCCAGAGAGTCCAGTAACTGGTCAGCTTCTTAGTAATGTTACATCTAGTTAACAAATGAAATGTTAGAGTAGGCTTGAGAGATTTTTGCTGGGTTTATGAGCTGTGGCATTTTTTGACACTTATAGCAGAGATGTACTGGAGAGGTGTCTGAAGTTGGAGAAAGGCATACTTATCATTTCTGAAGTTCATGCTCAAGTTCATATGATGATACAGTCAGTTTCAAAATCACTCGGGAAACAACATCGGAATTTGAAATACACACTGAATTATCTATGAAAGCAACTGTAGCTGTTTCTGGAATATGATTTAGCATGGCACATGTAATGGAAAGTAAGCATACTTTTGTGTAATTGAACTCACTAACTTTGAGGAGGGGGATGAGAAGGAATGAGAGAAAATAGCTGATGAGGAAGCATGTTTCTTTCCTATAATGTACCTCACATAAAACTGATTTAAAATACTGAATGTCACTCTTTGAATTGATTTGTTTTTTGATTGTGAGTCCTCCAAATTTTGACCAGCAGAATTGGATTAAAAGAAATTTACAAATTTAAAAGAATTTACAAATAAAAAAGTTCCTCTTAAAATGAGGAACTGATTAGCCAGCCAAACAGAAAATAACCATGACTGGTGGTGCTGCTACTCCTTGGGGAAAAGCTTGAAATGAAATCTATCTGCATCTATCTTAGCAGTATCATCAGGGTAAAGATGTCTTTCTTCACCTTCAAGAAATGATATAACATTCTTCTCTTCCCATGCTTTGCAAGAGCATGGTTCTGCTGACTGTTTCTCTATTCTAAATAAATAAACCTCAGCTATAAAAATTTATCTTCATTAAAATGTAGTTTCCATTTCATAAAATGAGTGTTAGCTGTAAAGTGAGATTCAGTTACTTGTCTAGTTTTATCCTGATACATTTTCAAGCAGCTGATTACTTCTCAACAAGCACTGGGATAACCTATCCCATTTGAAATGCAGTAAATAGTGACAATAGTGAAGAAACATGAATTTCTGAAGGCTAAGTAAGATTGATAAACCTTGTAATCAGGAGAACATGAAATATGTAATATTTGCTCTTTGACAACTGCTCCAAGTTTGCACAGTGAAGAATGTACTTGATTTTTTGAGATGTCAGTTATGCCCACTGAAGGAATGCTACACTAAGCTTAGTCCCTGTGGCTATATTAACTCAGTGAAAGACAATATGGTGGTGTTATTTTCAGTACCAGTGATACTTTGAGAAACTTTGAACTAGCTTCAAATCAACAGAAATCTCTTCTGAAAAATCCATTAATCTTAAAGTATTCAATCACTTCAGATTGATTTTTTTTCAGGAATCATGCTGGCTGTTGTGGTTTAAGCTGGCAGGTAGCTCAGCTTTCACTCACTCACCCCCTTCACAGTGAGACTGGGGAAAGAGAATCGGGGAAAAAAGCAAGAAAGTCAAATGCATGGGTTGAGATAAAAACTATTAAAATGGGGAAAAGGAAGAAGGGGGACAAATTATTACTGCAATCAGTATATAGCAAGTGATGCACAAACAATTGCTCATCACCTGCTGACTGATGTCATATGGTACATGATATCACTTTGGCCAGTTTGGGTCAGCTGTTCCTCTCAGGTCCTTGTGTACCCCCACTCTCTTTCTGGCAGGACAGTATAAGAAGCTGAAGAAATGAAAACATCCTTGTCTCTACATAACTTTTCAGCAACAGCTAGAAACTTTGTGTGTTCAACATTGTTTTTCTCCTAAAACCAGAACGTTGCATCCTTCCAGATGCTATGAAGAAGCAGCTCTCCTAGCTGAATTGAAGACTATATGTGTATTGATAGAATCATAGAATTGGTCAGGTTGGAAAAGACCTTAAAGATCATCAAGTCCAACTGCAACCTAACCATACTACCCTGACTCTAACTACACTGCACTAAATTGTGTCCCTGAGCACCACATCCAAATGGTTTTTAAACACATTCAGGGATGGTGACTCAATCACTTCCTTGGGGAGCCTATTCCAGTGCTTAACAACCTTTTCTGTAAAGAAGTTTTTCCTGATATCCAACCTGAACTTCCTTGGCACAACTTAAGGCCATTTCCCCTTGTCCTCTCACCAGTGAGAAGAGATCAACCCTGCTCTCACTGTAAGCATCTTTCAGATATTGGAAGAGAGCAATAAGGTCCCCCTCAGCCTCCTTTTTCACAGGCTAAATATTCCCAGTTCCTTCAGTCACTCCTCATAGGAGTGACATTCTCCAACCTCCTCACAAGCCTTGTTGCCCTTCCAGCACCCCAGTGTCCTTTCTGTATTGAGGTGCCCCAAACTGAACAAGGTACTTGGGTGAAGCCTCACCAGTGCCAAGTACAGGGGCAGGATTACTTCCCTAGTGCTCACTACACCATTCCTGATACAAGCCAGGATGCCATTGGCCTTCTTGGCACCTGGGCACGCTGCTGGCTCATTCAGCTGACTGTCCATCAGTACACCAAAGTCCCTTTCTGTCAGGCAGCTTTTTACAGAGGGACCTGGATAGACTGGATCAACGGGCCAAGGTTAACTGTATGAGTTTCAATAGGGCCAAGTGTCAGGTCCTGCATTTTCGTCACAACAACCCAAGCATGCAGGGTTGCCTGGGGTAATGCTATTAAAAGAAGTACAATCAATATAATGGTAATTTTTTATGAAGACAGATCTGTTGATGAGGGGGAGGATAAGATATTATAGAAGTAACACTTCCTGATTTGAAGATTTTTGTGGTCTTTAAAAGTACTGTATCTGAAATATATATTTTTTTTATTTTTATTTCTCTATTAGTAGAAGTTTTTACTAGACAGAAGCGTGATTGCATTCTTCTTGAGGGCTGTTTTCCCTTCACTTTATCAAAACTTAATTAATGTACTTGAATGTGCAAGACTGGCTATGATTCCAAGTCAAACTTCTGAAACTTTTTTTAGTACTGTTTATGGACACCACAAAAAATAATTTCTTTGTCTAGAAAATTGCAACTCTCAGTTGCAATTCTACCATGGACAGAGTTGGGGCTGGAATCCAGCTCTGCCTTGATTGGGTCATGGGAAGGAAGGTACAGTTAGGTGTTGGAGAGAAGATAACTCTGTGCTTTCAGCCCCTAATGCTGCCCACCTCAGGAAAGGCAGAGAAGAAGAAAACTAAGAAATGTGTATAGAAGCTCCAAATTTTGTTGCAATGGCCTCCATGAACTGGAGCATGTAGCATGTAGAACCAGCACATGACTGTTTCTCTGGTATCTGGGACCAGCTGTGAGGATTTTCAGCCCGACATTGTACTCAGGAAAGGCCTTGGCAGTCTTCTCTTGGACTGACTCCCACAGTGTGTCTGGGGCTGAATCTGGGACTCTGCAGCTCTACAGTCAACAGGGGAGCGGCTTTGTGTCTTGGCTCACCCTTGCTTCCTGGACCACATCTTTAAGCAGCTGCTGGGGAATGCCTTGGTGATTCTGGTGGTCCTTGGCTGATGTAGCTCTGGGTGCAGTTGCCAACACCTGTGTCGTGGCTGGTCCCACAGCATCTTCGGGGTCAGCTATGGGAATCTGGGGCCTGAGATTGTAATGGGGAGCGGCTTTGGTTTTGGACACACCCTCCCTGTCTGGACCTGTGGCTGCCAGCTTCTGGGGAATCTCTTGAAGATCCTGATGCCCTATGGCTGGCAGATATCAAGGTCCATCTCTCAGCAGCACTTCCTAGGGCTGCTGCATGGCTGCCCCCATGACATCCTTGGAGCTGGTTATAGATATCTTCATCCTGATGTAAATGAGAGTGGATTGTTCTCTGCTCCATCCTGGTCTGGCTCAACTGGCTGCTGCTCTCAGGCACCCTGGAACTGTGAGCTGGCCCCAGTGCTGCCTGGCTGGAGGTGCTGCTCCCATGTGCTATAGAGCCATACAATGGCCCCAGTCCCTGCTCACTGGCAGCGCTGTCGTCAGTAAGATCTGAGTTGGCACCAGAGGCTGCAAGGGGAGGCAGGGAGGTCAGAAGGACAGACCTTCAGCTCTGCTGTGGGAGAAGCTCACATCTCTCTTTGGTGAGAGAGGTTTTGACAAGGCTGCCAAGCCTTGCCTGGCCCCAGCCCAGTGGCGTGTGGCTGTCTATCTCTTACTAGTGCTCATGCTGGCACAAGTGTTGCACTCCCAGGTGTCTGTGCTGTTGCTCAAGTAGGAGCACTGCCGGTGGGTACCTTCTGCAGCACAGGAGCTGCACAGAAGCAGCTGCCAGGGCCTGGGAAGACAAACAAGTTGTGGATGTGAGGAAAAGTGAGCTAGACACGTGAGCCTGACACACCAGAGGTCAGTCCTTTCTTCCCCCAGCCTGTGATGAGGATGAGATCCCAGGCAGAGCCCCAGAGGGCTGCTGAGCCAACTCACCCCTCTTCTTCTGCCTGCTCCCTGCCTCGTTGGTAAAGGCAGTCATTGACATCGCAACGCCTGTGCCTGTTTCCCAGCAATGCATAGGCATCATTATCCTCCCACATTGGTCTTCTGTCAGTGAAAGAACGGAAATTGATGAGTCCCCACTGCTCTTGTACTAAGGATGACCCAAGGTATCCCTGCTTTTCCACCCTGACTCCATTTCCACCTCCTCCATGAAGATGAGACCAACACTCACAGGCAGCAAAAGGCCGGGCCTCTGGGGCAGTCTCTGGGAAGGCATAGGTCTTTTGGCCCCATGTCTTGAGAGCCAGTAGGACACTAACCTGTCTGGGATTTGGATTCCCATGATGCGCATTTCTGATTTAAACTTGTCCTTATCTCTGCAGTGGGGGCACTGGAAGCATTTAATACCTGCGCACATTGCCTGTCCCTGCAGCAGAAACACAAGCAGTGTGAGCGTGAGCAGGGCCTGGTGCTGCTGAGTGCTGCCACACCTGCAGGGTGAGAGGAGGGCTTCTACCTGAATGCAAGCCCGGTGGAACCATGCATGTTTGCAGGCTGGACACACCATGGTGCTGTAGGACTTTTTGTCTCCCACAGGATCCATGCAGATGATGCAACTGGTGTCTTGCTCTGGAGCTGCTTCCACTGCCTGCTGAGGGCTGTGCTCTTGGCAGAAGGAACTAGGGGAAGATGGAAGGGATGGGCAAGATGAGAAGAGCTGTGAGGAGGGCAGAGGAATGGGAAGGAGCTCCAGGCCTTGGCTGTGTCAGGCTGCTGGGAGGTATCATGGTAGATTCCTCACTTCCTCTGCTGGTGCTGACAGCAGGGACTTGGCAGCTAACAGGCCAAGCCTCATAGCCCTTACCTGTACTTTCTAAAGTGCTGACTGACACATTCGCCCTCCATGGTGCAGGGAAGATGGAAGCTGCGTTCACAGCCTGTTTCTGCACAGGTGATGGAAGCCCCGCTCTTGCCACAAATGAAACAGTGCTGGAAAGAGCAGAGCAGCCCCATCAGTAGCCAGCTGTGGGCTAGCCCCACATCTCTGAGCAGGGCACAGGATGTGGGCACAGCTAAGTCACACTGCATAGCCATCTTGTGTACAAGACTCTTCTGCCGGAGCAGGATTTTCTCCTGGAGCTGGTTGGAAAGGCTGATGTTCCTTTCTTGAGAGCAGGCTAAACTCATCAAGCCTCTCCTGGCACAAACCTCCTTGCTACAGTCAGGACCTCACCTTCTGTTCTGCCTGCTGGATTGTATGTCTGATGTCTTCAGGGCGCAGCACTACGATTCTGTTCAATACTCTTCCTTTTTGAAGCAGACTGGCGGAAAACATCTGTACAGGAGAAAAGAGTAAGATCTTGTTAAGAAAGAAAGGAAGGAACCATTGCTTAGAGGAAGGTGGAAAAAGCCCCAGAGGAACTCACCGCACAGAATGCATGGACACAGATCCCAAAGTCCACGTGTTTGGGCCCACAGATGCTTGGGTCAACATCTATCTGCCCACACAGCATGCATGCTGGAGAGGAGAGAGCAAATGCAGTGAGCAGCTGGCAGGACCAGGTATCCCCAAGGGCTGTCCCCAGGGGCCTGCTCTGTGCCTGCCCTGCTTGCTGAGGGGCAGCTCTGGAGGCTGTGGAGGGGAAGGGGGTATTGCAGGCACAGTGCTCCCAGCAGGCAGCCACAGCCCAATCCTGGCCAAGGAGCTGAGGAGCCCTGCTCGCAGCAGCTGGGGAGCCCCTGCATGCCTCTCAGTCACAAACACACCACTTGCACCCTTCTGCCTAGTGGCAGGGGCTACATATAGGGGCTGCACTTAGGGATACTTCGATCTCACCCAGCTCCCCTGATTCTAGGGCCTCCTGCATCCTTGCAGACATGGTACGCATTGACAGTGAGCACTTGCAGAGCTCCTGCCCTGAAAGCACTGGGCTTTCTCCTCTGCACACTCCTCTGCCAACCCTGAGGGAGAAATAGGATGATGGTGAGTTTGCAGCTTAGGGCACATCAGCAGCCCTCTCCTCTCTGCTCTCTCCGCACCTCACCAGGTCACACTGATGCTGCCTGAGCCCAGCAGCCTTTGCTCTGCTCCCAGCCCTGCATGTCATAGTGGGACCACTCCCTACCACCACTCTGACATAGTCACCACCTCACTATGGTGAGGGCCTTTGGTACCCAAGCAGGAGAATGACAGTTCTTGCAGCCAGTGCAGAGTGAGGTGCTTGAGGCTGACCATGCTGCAGAAGGATGTCCTCTCTCCACCTGCTGGCAGTAGAGCTGCCCTTGGCCAGGGCTACAGCCCTAGAGCCACACTCAGGCATCTCTGCTTTTTCACCCCGATCCTGTTTCTAGCTTCTTCATGAAGATAAGGCGAACGCTTATAGGTAGTGAAGGACCAGGCTTGCCAGAGCAGTCCCTGGGCAGGCACAGCTCTTGCAGGCTCACCGTCTCGAGAACCAGCAGTACAATACCAACCTGAGTGGGATTTTCATCCTCGCAGTGAGCATTTCTCAACAAAATCTCTTCTTGTTTCTGCAGAGGGGCCACTGGAAGCAGGGATGTCACTGTTCAGGAGCTGTCCCTGCAGCAGAAACACACGTAGCAGGAGTGTGAGTGGATCCTGGTGCTGCTATGTGCTGCCGTGCTGCAGGATGAGAGGAGGGCTCCACTTGGATTCAGCCCTACCAGAACCAGGTATGTGTGCTCTGAGGGAGCTGGGTGCTCTCTTTTTTTTTCTTATTCTCTTTTTAAAAATATTTTAATACAAATTATAAAGAAGAAGTTTGGTTGCTTATATAAATTAACTTTACATATATTTTATATGTGGTCCAAGACAATTCTTTTTCAAAGCAGCGCAGGCAAGCCAAAAGTTTGGAGGTTCATGGGCTATGACTAAAATACTTCCAGTTCAGCAAGTTTAGAATCTAAAACCACTATGGACTAATAGATGAGCAGTATTTTTAGCATGATAATCTACTCAAGGCTTGATTTCTCTGTTTTAGTTGTGTTTTTGTTGTGTTATTATCATTAAAGATACCATTTTGATTTTTCATTTAACAAGAAAAAAAGTCATAATCCTGGGTAGGTAGATGCTTGTTTAAAACAAAAAAACTTCACACTAGTGCTTATATGAGGAATTGGTCATTGAGGAAGGAAACAATGAGGCCTATTCATAAATGCAGAAATCTTTTTTTAGTTGCAGTGGGCTGAAGACTACCATGTTTCCACATCTGGAGAAAAACTGGTAGAAGTGAAGTTTTGGGTGTGATACAATTGCTTCAGTAGAAAATGTTAAGGAATACTGGAAGAATCTGAAAGGCCTATATTTGCGAAGAACTAAAGAGCTCCAAGGATGAGAATGTAGTTAAATTAGGTTAATGGCAGGGATGAAAGAAGTTAGTAGCTGGCTGTGGTTACAGTAAGTCCTCTAGGAAATGATAATATTGGACTTCATGTTATCTAAAACTGATAGAACAATGAAACTGATGCAGAGGAGCAATAGAAAAAAATGTAAAAAAATATTAATGAAGTAAGTGTGAAGCTCATAAACCGATAATGGAGAAAGTAAATTAATTATAGGGAATTAAAAATGCTGACAATTATGAAATCAGATATGCAGAGAACTAGCTATATCTCTCTTATTTTATAATATTAATTGAAAAATTCAGATATTAATTATTGACCAAATTAATTACAGAGGAAGCGAACAAAGATTTGAAGTAATGAGTAACTAGTGAAAAGCCTGACACTATCTGATTTTTGGTGCTGAGCAAGGAGTGGAGATTTAGAATAGAGAGCATGACAATCTGCAGCATTTATGACCCTGCCAGGTCTGGTAATTGTAGATCATCGTTTCAAAAAAAGGTAACAGAGAAGATGGTAGAGGATCTTATTTAAAGGAAATGTCCTCAGCGAACTGGGGGCTGAACTAAAACAGAAAAGTATTAATTTCATCACAGTATTATAAGAATGAAGTTTTCAGCAAGACATAGGTCTGCCACTCCAGAGTCTCATATTTTATGCAGTCCTAGCTGTCTTGCATACACGAGGTTAACACTGCTGAATTCAATACAGTTTATAGTAGTGCAATCTCTAAGGATGCAGCATCAGTAGGAACTGCATTCTATTTGCATGCTTTATAATGAGGTTAGAGAAGAAAATGTAATTTCCAGTTAAGTGTGTGATTGTTGTGGATGCTGGATGTAACTACAGATTAGGTTATCAGTCTCTAGAACAGGTACAGAGTAGTCCAGAGATGATGCCTAAGATCTTTGATGAAGTGTGGGAGTTAACCAGGAATGAACATTGTCAGGCTTTTCTTCCTTTCCTGCCCTTCAAATGGAGAGGATGAAGTCTATTTGGAATATTTAAATCCCATTTTTCAAATATGAACAAATAAATACAGACAAGAAAGGTGTGCACAATGCAGCTGTAAAGCTATTATCAAACTTAGTAATTTTTATTTTCTTCCTGAAATTCTGTCTGTGCAATCTATTAAATGGTTGGGTTTTTATTTTCCTTCATGTTGCAATTTACATTACGAGAATTCTGTTCTCTGGCTTTTGTTATTGCTTGTCAGAAATGAGATGAGAGGACATAAAAGTAACGTTTGCTTTTGAATTTTAGTACAACTGTTCTATCTTCAATCTGCTTTATTATACAATGAAGATGAAGAAAAAGATAAGATTAAAATTACACTCACTGACCAGCACAGTGTAACCTTTCAAAGATAGCATGAAGTTCTTTAAATTACACACTTCTTAGCAGAAAATCATAAGCTTGTGGACAGTTGCTGACAAGTATTCTGTATGATATTTCCAAATTCTGTCCAAATTCTTCACTTTGGAAATAGGCTGCAGTTGCTAAGTAAACTCCTAAGCCAGCAGGGATATTGGCACTATGCCTGAAAAATCAATTCCTGTCCTTAAACTTCATCCGATACATATTAGGAAAACCACAACAGGAACTAATTAACAGATTCCTGAGTTGAACGCGAGTACGGACCGAATTAAATTTTCTATATATTTCAAAGGATTATCATAGCGTAGTGGGAAGTTCACAGCTTCCTGGTTTCATTTTTAATGTTTCCATTAAAAGAATTGAATTGCTTAAAAAAAAATCCTTCCTCTTACCAAAACATCAGCTTATGGGTGGCATTATGGTGTATATGTTGTGGTCAGTAACCTATTCTGTACTTTTGTTTGCATCATTTTCATTCTTTGTACAAATGGCTTTGTCTTACTTTCTGATATTCCAGTCTAGAACATAGGAAGAACAGTTTAGGTGAGAAAACAAAAACTTGATTATTTCCTTCCCTACAAACCTTTCTCTACAGGCCTTACAAACAATAATACTAACCTAAATGTACTTTCCATATAGAAATCTGAATATAGAACCTGCAGGTCAGCTACAAAATATAAATTAATTTTCTAAATACAAGGCTATCTTCAGATCGTGCTCTCCAGAGAAGTTATTTCTAATATTTCTCCTACTAGTTCATCTAAACAGACAATTCAAAATGCTGTACACCATAAGCCAATGGTTTTCAAAGTAGGAATCTGTGACTAATTCTCGAAACTTATAGCAATTGATTTTTTTTTATATAAATTCATGCTGTTTTACTGCTGTTCATTGCATTAAATACCAGTTTTGTACTTTCTGAACATGTAGATACTTATTGCAGTTGCTAAGAACAGGTTGTAAATCTGTGAACTGAAATACATTGCTAAAGCACGCTGGAAATAATATAAATCTAACTACTAGAAAACATTGGAATTTCTTGAGGCAATTGTATAAAACTGACAGTTATTGAAACTCCTCCTGCTCAGTAGACCAATGGCAGGTGAATATTAGAAAAGCAACTGGTTTATCAGTTTGTAAACCACTACAGAGCGGAGTAGTGACTAACCAGCTAGCAAATCCTTCATGACATAGGCCAACATTCCAGGTGTGCAGCAGGAGGGAAAGATTGGGCATTCCTGCTCTGAGAATATGTGATATGTTCTCTATCAGAAAGAAGGGCTGCAATCATGGCTAGCAACTAAATTTGTATAGCACAATTGCAGTGGGGGCTCTCTGCCAGCTGTGAGTGGCGAGATGCTGAGGAACTTTTTCCTCCTGTAGGAGTGGAAAATGGAAGTCTGGAAAGGTAAATTTGGTGACGATGTAGCTATGGCCTTAGTGAGAATGCTGTGAATGCCAGTGTCCAGGGTACAGTAAGGAGCCCTCAGAGCCCAGTCTGTCTCACCAGCTGTTGGGATCAAAGTATTTCTGGAGATACTGGCTTTTGGATACAATAATATTGTGATTATTACCAGACACTATTATTAAAGACAGTGTGATACTTCTAGACAGCATGGACGAGAAGGCTCTTGCCCGGTTTTCATTATTACTTTATTTCTGCTTGCATGTATCACATTCTAAATGCAAGTTACTCTACACAGTTAGACATCATAACTTTATTGTAGTAGTATTCCATTTTAGAATTGTCTATGTTGAAATGAGTGGTAAATGATTGGTGCATAAGTGTTTCAGTTCATTTGGAGAATTAAAACAGGTTCAGGAATTGGGATAGGTCTTCCTCTCATCCTGATTTTATTAAACTTGTAATGTGACTCGGGGAGAATTAATTGAAGTGATTGAATTCCCATATTGGCACAGTATATGCAGCATCACCACCCTGCAGCATGGGTGGATTAATGGATTCTTCATGAAGCCGCTTGAAACAGAGTGGAAGTTGTTAAAGAGCAAAATACTATGGTTGCTGCTGTGCTTAGAATGTTCAGGACTCTAAGTTGTTATGATGAGTGGAGCTGCCAGCAGCTTTGGTTAGTAATGTTACCAAGTAATTTTTACTGTATCATCCTGTTCAGTTGCTTCTGTAATTTGCTTATTAATATTAGATTATAAATAATCTCTGTAGACGAGAAAGGACAATGGCAGTTGAGACTCTGGCATGGGGAATAAGGAGAAGATGCCAACTTGAAAACTCAGGCTCTTAGAGCAGTTCTTGAAACACTAATCTCTTCATTCTCAGTGGTGTTTTCTACTGTGAAGGAGTTTATAATGCATGTATAAACTTTTCCTGGAGATATTCAACAGAACCTACAAAAGTGCTAGAGATTCTCTTGTACGCTTTTTTTCCTCTCTCCCCACAGTAAGCATTAGGAATGATCTGGAAGCAGACTACAAGGTCTGTTTTTCTGCTGTGAAGATATTGCGCAGGGCAAACTTTTATGACAGATATAAAACAGCGTCAAATCTGGGAATGGTTACAAATACTGTTGGTCTGAGCATTTTAAGCTTTCAAGGTATCTGAAATTAAGTTCTTGCTTTTGGGGAATGAGGCTTTGAAAAAGGGAAGCTCTTTCATTTCAGGTTTCTCATTTTTCTTCATTATGTGCCTAGCTCTTAAAAAATTACAACTATGTGGTGAAGAATTGCTAGTAGAAGAGTACCTGCTACCTGCCAGTAATTTTGTTTCATAGTCCTTAATCTTGGATGAAGCTATGGTGTTTGGAATTATTTAGATGGGCTTTTTCTTCTAGACATGAAATGTAGGTGGACTGCTGCTGCTATTCAGTATTTACATAATGAAAACCTGGTGTTCAATCATTACTCTTACGTAATCAAATTCTTTCTTTTTGATCCTCCATTACCACACCTCTCAGCAAGCAGATGTGTCATCCTTTGTCTAATATCTAAACAGAAAATGAAAGATGTTTTTCATGAGCAGTGTGCTTACTTAAGACAAGTTTAGGCACAAAGAGCTGAAGGGTAAGCATGCTTTTTACTCTAGTGGTCCACAGAGAAGATCCTCTTTCTGTTATCTTTTCTACTGCAACAAGAGAGCTCAAAGTAAACTATTTTCAAAGGCTTATCATTGTTACCCCACAGGGAGAAACTAGGGATCTCTGGATTTTTTTTTTTTTTTTTTTTTTTTTTTTTTTTTTTTTTCTGTAGCCCTTTTTCTTTAGGAATAGGATGTTTTGGGTAGAGGGAAAAAATATATTCCTCTGCATTGCTGAGAGTTCAAATATACAATCTACTTTCTTTTAATTGTAAGAGAGTGAGCAAATTTGGTTTTCTTGAGGCTTTGCGTATTACTTATCCCATTTTCCAGACCTATTCTGTATGTTATCTAACCTCTAATCTCTGGTGACTTGTTTCCGTCTGCACAACCCTCTACCTCACAGTGCTCTTGTAGCTCTCAAGAGTTCCATCCCATGAAATACAGAAGTGTTTCTGTTGACAAAAAAAATACCATGTTTTTCTTGTCATGTTCAATATTTTTTTCCAAACTTATTTGCTATTTCTAGCTCTGGTTAGGATAAATAATTTAAATCTGCTAGATCTTTCACATTATACATGCAAATAAAAAATCACCCACTTCACAGCCACCTGCTATTCCCTCTACCATAGCACCTACTCTTTCAGTGTTTTTTTATTTGAGTCCAAGTTTTGACTGTCATTTTAAAATGAAATGAACAATTAAGCTTACTGTCTCCTGGTATTAAAATAATACTAAATAAAACAGACAGAATAACTCCAATCTGAGGAAATCACAGGCATGTACCTGTCTTAGCAAGCAAAGAATGTAAAAATAAACACTCGTAACTAACAGTTCAGGTTATCAGTCCATTTTTCTCTCCTCCACAATTTTGTAATTGTGACTATGATCTTTGCTGCTTTCCTTTTCAGATGTTTACAAAAGATCTTTAACAGGCCATATATTTTAATTTTATTTTTGTGCTAGTATAGATTCTGCCTTAATTATTTCTCACTTGCTAATGCTGCTACTACAGCAAGCCTACTTATAGAAAGCCTTCTGCCCTTCTTATTGCAATGGTAAATAACCAAAGTCTTTTTACGCACTTGCTGTGTACTCTCTAGTCTCTTGATGTGACTTTGGTGCTTGTTGAGTCCTGGTATACTTGGAAGATTTAGAATAATAAGCACTAAAAGATGCAGGGAATTGCTAGTTTGGCTCCAAAGCCATTCCTCACATCAGAACAAGGTGAATGTGAAAGGCTTACAAGTCTGAAGTTTTATGGGAAGAGAAAGAAGTTACAGTTCCCATTGGTACGCACATTAGTAGCAAAGGCACAGACTACCTATGAACTTCAGCTGGATAGAGACCTACAAGGGCAACAAAAGTTCTTCAGTACTTAGTGGAGGACCGAATCATCTGACGTGACACATCAGTTCTGCAATGATGTCAAAGCAATCTGGAATTTTTCTCACAAAATTCATGCCAAAGAGTAGAAAGCTTGCAAGTCATGCCTGTTCTTGCCTGAGCTACATGCTGGGGACTGGTGGCAGCCTAAGCAATATGGCAATGAGAACCAAAGGATGATAACAGCAGCACAGATTTTCAAGTTGAGGGCTTGGTTGTAAAGTGTCTTCCTCTACTGATAAGGCTATGCTCTATAATATTCTGTATTACCAACTCTTTTTAGATGAGTTGAAACACAGTAGTAGGTTTTAAATTCTGTCATGTCTTATTGTGTTAAGGAGGCAGCAGATTAAGGTGGAGTTAATATTGCCTATGTGCGCTGGCATTACTATTTGCTTATAAAAATCAGTGGAATTCATAGAATAATGAATATTTTACTAGGGAACTAGCTGCTGATTACACTGCAGTTTTGCTTTCAAGCTACTCTTGTCCAACTGATGTTATAGATGTTTACAATAAGTATAACATCAAAGCAAATTATGAAAAACGCTTGAGAAACTATGGAAAAACTAATTTTCATTCACCTTTTAAAAGTCTGTAAGTCCCCTTACAGATACAAATTGATTCAGGTATTTGTTAATGCAAGAAAGTTGCAGGAATGGCAAGATTCTCACATTTTCTTATTGAAAATAATTCCAGACTTGTTAACCACTTTTGAAGCTTTTACTTAATGTGGTTTTTTTTGTTTAATTAATTGAATGATGAATAGTTATTGCGTTTCTAGATAACCACTGAATGTCCCTACGTTGCTAAACTACTGAGAAACAAATTATTCTCTCAATACGTTTAGCATGAACTTTAATACTGCTATAATTTAATTGGAAAAAAAATCACATTTGCTTGAAGTATTTTATTTAAAAAAACTGACTAAAGATCTAATACTAAATAATGTTCCAGCAATTGAAATTTATTTATAGAAGTTTTATGGAGAGGATCATTACAGAAAGCAAGTTTACTTTCATGTTATAAGAGGCTTCAGAACTAATACTGTTACTTTAAAACTTCATTTATTCTTTTTAATGTACTTGAGTGTTGAAATAACAGTTACTGCTGTGGCATTAGAAATTCAGCAATACGTCAGAAAGAAGAGGTAGATGAACTGAATATTTAAAAAAATAAATAAATCAGGAGACTCTATTACTTTGATGTAGTAAAAGTAATAGGAAAAAAATGTATTATCTCTGCAAAAGTGCATTTAGTTCTTGAGCTACTCTTAGAAATTTTCTCCTTGGAAACATTTGCAGTTTGCTGAGATAATGTGATCATCTCTTTACAGATGGCCTGTGGTTTGTATTCAGGATTGGAAGCCAGTAATACCTTTTAATTTTTGTTTTACTTTTAAGTTAGTTTCAAGTTGCCTGGAGGAAGATTTTGGAAGAAAAAAGGGCTTTGTGAATCCTAAGCATTCACTAATGATATAACAAAAAGCTGAAGAATTCTATCAGCCTCTGAGATTTGATTTATAGAAAAATAGTTTTAACGTAAACACATTTTCAACAGCTTTCTGCCTGAGACACAGTTTTACAACAATTATTTAGTTTGGAAAATAGAGGTTACTTAGATCAGGATTCCATTCTAATTTATTTCCTTCCTTGGTTTGTTTATGAAAGCTTACTTTAGAGATGAGGGATTTTTTTAGAATTAAAAAGTAAAATCATTGCTCTGACAAACTGGAATGTCTAGGAGATATTAGCAGTTCTGTCTGTTCATCAGTTCATCGTTAATTACTTGGATCTTGTGAAATAACCAAACAGCTTGGGGAAAAACATTACATGTAGTTAGAAAGAACGAAGAATTGAAGAATGTGGTCTGTTTAGTGACTATCCTAAAATATTTTCTGTATATTCACTACAGTAGTCAGATATTTTAGTATAACATGATATTTTTAAAGGAAATCAGAATCCAATTTCAAACACTGTATCAAATCAGAATTAAAATGTTTGTTTTTAGGTCTAAGTATTAACTTCTCTTGGTTACTTCGTTAGAGCGGAGAAAATCTCCTTTTGAGGCTTTATCAGTAATTTTTGAAGGATTTTCTGTTTTAGAGATTGTATTGCACTTTGTACTTTGCCAGGTTGTAATGTGTATTTTTTCTGGGAATTTTTTTTATGTCTGTGGGCAACAACTCAAATACAAATGCAGAATTTCTACTATTGTTGAGATACATAGCAATACAGAACAATTAGAGTGTAAAAAAATGGTTCATAAAATTTCACATAGGTATGTAAATACTGCAATGTAGAGGTTCTTTATACTTGCAAAATAGAGCTTTCTCATTTTATTCTGCATGATAACTTTGAGACCTTTCAAAGAAAAGTCAAAGGTAACTCTGACCTGCAGGAAAGGGCATGCAGCAATTATTTTGCTGATGCTTAGTAGCATACAAAACATTTTGAAACAAATGTGAAATAATGGTTTGTTGAAGCAAGCAGAGTCTGGATAACTTTAACCAGTCATTTTCAAGAAACTAATCACAGAGGACAAAACCAAGTACATCTTCAGTGATGGGAGCAGTATGTGCATTGAAGACATTTTGTTTCACAAGAGAGCAGTAGTACAAGAAGAACGGATGGGTAGAGGCACATAAACTAGTTCAAATTGCCAGACAGAAGCTGTTATCCAGTTCCACACTATTAGCAGCTACAGAATACGTATCAAACAAAGCTATTCCATGTGTTGGTCTGAGACTTCAACTCAGAAGATTTAATTGCTCTAGTGTGAAATCAGTGATAGGACCAGCACCTTTCTACTGTAAAGCTATCCTTGTTCTGCATTCTGGCTTATTTGCATTCATTATTTTCCAGAGTATGTCTACAATGGTCACTGTTAGAGTGAATGAATGTTTTACAATGCCATATGTGACTTTAAATGACTTGTGAAGATGAAATGGTTATTATTTCTGGTCTAGTTTGCTTAGAGAATTATAATGAATAATATTCACACAAATGCACTAACATTTCAAAAACATCAGTAAGTGAGTGGACTTATTCTAAACACTAGTGTCTTACTGGAAAATCACTTCTAAAAGTTGAAAGTTTTTGGTGCCAAATTTAGCTTGGTCAGAGTAAGTCATTTGGTCTTTTCCAGTATTTTAAACCTCATGCCTTGATTCTAGCAGCATTTTATTTCTTCCTTTTAAATAATGGATTGTTGAGTAGAGATTCCAGAATAGAGCATTGAAATGGAGAGTGGTACCATGCTGTGCTGTTCCACTTGAGAAAACTAAGCTCTTTAGAAAAATGTTTGTATGGCCCAGTCTCTTACTGCTAATTACCAGATATGTGTCTGATAATTATTTTACAGCTAAAATCGCTGTCTTGACAAAAAGGGTTATAAACTTTGTATTATTATCTCATATAAAAGGACTACTGATAAAAGTAAAGAGCAACTCCAAAATGATCTTCAATCTTTTTTTTTTTTTTAATTTGAAAACCTTCAGTGTTCTCACTTAATTATAAATTCATGTCCTTTTGTTTCCATCTTCTGTGTAAGATGCACTTTAAATATAGCATTCAGTAGGTAATATTGAGCACTTAGGAAATTTTGTTATAAGAATAATTTACATGCCTTTCTACATACTGAATTACCAGTCTTGATTCAGTCACAACTGAAATATGAAAAATTATCTTTACAAGCTGTAACTAAATATCCTCTGCCCTAGCTTCAACTTTCCTTTCTCCCCTTCTTTTCTGTTCACAGAGGAGTTGTAGTAAGCAGTAAAGAAAAAGAATGCCACCTTCCCCCCTACCTGAGCAAGGAAGGTGTCTCCAAAAAGTGTTGAGTGTAGTTAGTGCATCTCAACACGCTGCAAAGTTGTGCTTTCTGTCCAGATATCTTTCAAAATGAAAGCACCTCTTCCTGCTCTTGCACTACACACCATATTTTATTTTAAGAAAGAAGTTTCTGAATCAGAAAGTCTGGAATCTTGAATAAAAGTAAAATTCTGGCTTTTGCTAAAGCTAACTGCTGAAAGCTTAGTATGTCTACATTACACACTACTATAGCTTCTGCCCTGTCTGCTGTAATAACCTCCTGGCTTTCAATACAATAGCACGGCATATGCTATACTAACCAAAATGAAGTACATTTTTCAATTGATTAAATCTTTTCTGAAGCTAAGATTTTTTTTCTTTTTGTATCTTTTTATAATATTTGGCTAAAGGGTTTTTTGTTTGTTTGTTTTAGTTTTTAAAACCAAACTTCAAGCATTTATGATGGGATACTCAAAAAATCCACAGCAAAATTTCTTTATAATAGAACAACAACTTATCAAGCTCAAATACTTTGCTAGTTCATTTCTCTTGTTTTGTATCTACTATTTTTTTAATGTATCTTTCAGAGCTAGAATGCTTATCCTAAATGTATATGTATCCTGTTCTTATTTGGAAAAGTCACTGTATGGAGAATGTCAGGTATAGTTGATAATGCTTTTATTCAGGGTAAAGTCCTAATTTAGAGGTTAATCAGACAAAAAAGTTAGTTGATAATGTGGCAGAAAGGGCAATCTTTCTTTCTTCCAATTTAATGTGAAGGATTAGAGGACAAACTCTGATCAGGGAAAATAATAGATCCTGGACTACTAAATTCCAAAGGTGTTTTGGTCCTCTGGTGAGCACTCTGAAAAGAAATAAATACAAACATTCAACAATTTATCAATTTAATCATAATTTATGTTCAATTTATGCTAGGCAAGCTGAGGAGTAGATATGAAACATTTTGAGAAGTCTGTGCTTCTAGCCTGGTTTTGAAAAAGTAATCAATCCAGCTAATGTTCAGAGGCATTCAAAGGGACACTTCAATTAAGTATCACAACACTGTTATATTTCATTGAGATTAAAAACAAAAGAAAACAAAAACCCACGTAATTTTCTTCACTAAAAAGTTACACTTCTGTTTAAAATTTTGCTTTGAAACCAAAGTTTGTTAGATGTTGAGTCCAGTTTTATGTTTGTTGGATTTTCTCTTGGGATAAAGATTGAGTTTAACGAGTTTCACCAATATATACAATCTCTGTATCAGCCTCCCTAATACGACATGACAGCACACCGGAAACATTCCTTGGAGAGAAATGCTACAGAGTATTAGAGGATTAAAAAAAGTAATGATTGACTCAAGTTGACAGACCAGTTATTTTTAAAACAGCTTCAGATAAGTTTTAAAATGCAAGAAATGCCCTTGCTGCCAAAATCTGTCCTATGCTAGTTATTTCAGGAACATGTGTGGCTTGATTTCTGTTCTTTATCAAGACATTTAATTCTGATGTTTTCTATTTTGTTTAATAAAACTAAGATAAAGGTATATTTCTGAACAGTATCAGAAACAGCTTAGAACAGTATCTTCAAGGCACAGCCTAGTCTGAAAAACTTATTTAACTTTTGTCTGGTTTCAAATTTCTGAATAATTTCCTTGCAGCCGAGTTAACCAAATGTATTGACTATTTATAATCCTAGCTATGTACCAAATAATTTTACTTCCCTTAGCTCAGTATCTTTTTTACAATGTAACATTACAAGCATACTATCAGAAACCTTTCTTAGCCAAGATAGTAGGTATATTTAACTAAATACTGCAATTTTAATTTTTTTTTTTTTTTTAGTTTTAATGAAAACTGGGAGATGCATTCAAAGAAAATTTTTGCATAGAAGAAAGCTTACTTTAAATATTAAAGCCACTATTCTCATTATTACAAATGATTCTAATGAAAAATTACAGCTAATTTGATTGGACAATCTGTGAAGAGATAAAAGGTTATTTGTCAGAGATATTATTTATAGCAAAAAAATTTCACACATTTCAATGATACCACTTAATCATGATTTATACACTGCCTTAAAGCAGGGAATTATGACCCTCTGGACATTTCTTTTACTTTTGTTGATTGAAGTTTTCCTGCAGTTGTAGATGGCTCAGTAAGCTCCAGAAACCATCATGCAAAACTGTTCTGTTAATTTTGCATAGCACATTGTGTGATGAAGTCCTTGCTCCAATTTCTTGTTGTCCTTTTTATTGTAAATTGCGGGGGAAAATAAAAACAGAACTGGTTCAGAGAGACATCTTTAAAAAAAAAAAAAAAAAAAAAGACTTACTAGTGACTGGTCACATTTTAAAAAGCTTGCATTTAAGGCTTTTGAACTGTTTGAACTACCACTGTAAAACATCTGGAAAAAGTGTGGAGAAGTGTGTCCAATAAGAAAATTTAGACAGTCTTTTTTGATAAGTCTTCTTTATGAAATGTGATGGGTACTCTTTTCCTACTGCATTTTTTTAAAACTTCTGATTTTTCACAAATCCTGAATTCAGACTGTTGCAGCTATGTTCCAGCTGTTCCAGCATAGACTAAATGAGTGGAAACAAGGGCTAGAAACTATTCATTTCAGCAAATTACATGTGGCATTTTAATTGCCTGCAGACATTAAATGAACAAGGAATGACACTGATGGCTTTATCAGGCAGCAAGGTACATCTGTCCTGGCTTTGCCTTTCTATTCAAGGACTCTTCCAGGTGGCTGCTGCTCCAGAGAGGATGCTTCTTCCACTGCTTGACTTGTTCCTCTCAAACTACCCTCACTGGTCACAGTGAGGTTCCCGCAGCTCCTTGTGATCTAAAGGCTTAGTTCCAATCCCCTTGCCACTAGATCAGGCTGCCCAGGATCGCATCAAACCTGGTCTTGAATGCAACCATGGTTGGGGAATCCACAACCTCTCTGGACAGCATGTGCCAATGCTTCACTGCCCTCTGAGTAAAAGATTTATTTGTAACTTCTAACTTAAATCTCCTCTCCTTTAGTTTAAAGCTAGTCCCCGAGGACCCATCACTGTAAGACCATGTAAAAAGTCAGCCCAACTCCTGCTTGTAAGCTTCCGTCAAGTACTGAAAGGCCACAACAAGGTCTCCGTGGAGCCTTCTCCAAACTAAACAAGTTCAAATCCCTCAGCCTTTCTTCATAGGAGAGGTGCTCCAACCATCTCTGTGGCCTTCCTCTGGACCCACTGGAACAGCTCTTGCATCCCTCTTGTACTGGGAGCTCCAGGTTTGGACACAGTATTTGACAGAAGTACTCCAGATGCACAGTACTCCAGTTGGGACCTCACAAGGGCATAGTAAAGGGAAACAATCCTTTCCCTCTTCCTGCTGGCCACTCTTCTACCTATTGCCCAGGTAGCAAGTTCTAATTATTTTATTCTGCATAAGTAACAGAGCTTTGGTGATGAATCATTTGGCCTCTGTATCAACCCCACCACCACTGTCCCTCTTCTCACTGCAGTGACCCTCAGCTTCCTCTTGTCTCTGAAATCTACTCCTTTATGTGTAACAGAACCATTACAATTGGTATTTTTTTATTATTTTTATTTTTTAAACCAATATTTAATGAATTACATGTGCTCAACAGTTAGGGAAGGAAATGTTAACCAAAATTTATTTTCAGACTATCACAGCAGTTATTACAACCTATGTGTACAGAATCACCAAGAAAATCTATAATTCTGCTGAAGAAAAAAAGTGGGAAAGTAAAAGCTTACAAAACTTTTGAAACAGCAATATTATTTGCAAAGCATAGATTTTATTATTGGATTGTCAGTACTGTCTTGCTTTTTTCTGCAGTTTTCTTCTTATTTACCAAAGAATATTCTTTTTTATAATTTACTAGTTCTTATTTTGCTCCCTAACTACCCTAATTTTAAATTGAATACAGTCATCTACTTTAATGACCCATTCCTCCTCTCTTATTTTGAAAATGCTATATATAACTTGTGACTCATTGAATATGTTAAATCTTGTGCTTTTAAAACTATATTTGTAGTTATTGCTTTGGACACATGTCTAGATACAAAGATTTCGGTGCAGACTGATAAGCAATCTAATGAGTATAATGATTTGAGATCACTTAACAGGCTTCTAAATATAAAAGTGATCAGTTTTAAATATAAGATAAACTACCAGAGAAAGTTAACTGTTCTGAAGATACTGTTCACAAAAAAACAATAGGGTTTTCTCTATTTATATTTTTTATATAGGCATTCTATCCATCAATCTAGAAATATCTATGCACTTTGAGCACTTTGAGCAAATGTTCTGTGGTTGACTTGGAAGTTAACTCTAGCGACTTAGGATGTAGTGTTTCACCAGACAGAAAACTCTAAGAATTTACACAACTTCTAATTTATAGTTAGAGAACCAGGTAATTTGCTATTCACTTGTGCACGTAGCAAGCAGTCTGTCTATCTGCAGGAAACTCAAATGAAAAGAATGAGAGCTATATTTTGAGTATGCTGAGCTGAGAGTAACATGGGATTATAAACATTAGAAGCCTAATTAAACACTAAAACTTCTGCGAGGTTCAGGCTGGTAAATGTATATGTTTGCTGTACTATGATAGGAAGAATGATTATGGTTGCCTAGCAACTAGATCGCACAAGCTACCTCTGTGAAAAATATTTGCATTTGATAACAAATTCAAAATGGGAACACATAGAGAATAAAATCTTTCCAGAACCTTTGGTCAAGTGACAAATTCACTGCACGTTATTACAAATTAAAATGGCATTGAGTTTAGAAATATTAGTGGGGATTGGGAGTATTTCAGGGGAAAACTGCAGCTAGACAATATGGCTTAAAATCTTGTGGAAAATCTTGGAGTAGCTCTTAAGTACAAAGTACTAAGTGCATCCGAAGTACTAAAATGCACCACCAGTCACCTCACTGTGTTCAGATCCACTGTTTGGTCTCTGTAAACATTCAGCAAGCATCAATGAATGGATGTCAATAGGCATAATTTATTTTTCCACATGAAAGAATTCAATTCTTACCTTTGATTCATCCATATTTCCATGTCAGATGCCATTTTGTCAGACTGCTCCTCTGCTGCCATCATGGCAACAGCATGTAATGGAATGTTGGTGGGAAAATTCAACCTCTGCTGCCACCTCTCTAACATTCACCTCTGACTTTGTGGGTCAACATAATAAAAGAGGAGACATTACTTTTGGAGCAGCCCTTATACATCAACAGAATTATGCTGGATCCCTTTATGGGTGTTAAGAGATCTGAAAGTAACAGTGTAGTATTAGGTTCAACACATTGAAGTCAGAACCATAGGAGACTAGTTGGGACACTCGCTGCACTACACAGGATGGATCTCCAGAGGATTGTATGAAGTGGCTGGCTATGTAATAGTGACTGTAGGTTGTAGCCAGTGAGCCTATGACTATGTGGGTTTTGATCTCTGCTTCCTCCAGAGCCCCAAATTCATACAACTTGTGGCCTTAAAATGAAATACTATCACAAGCTCCATCCAATTTGGCAAGTCTTTTAGCAGAGGTTCTGTCTTGTAAGGTTCAAATGCATAACACTATTACCTCTAACACTTTTACCTCTAATGAATCTACTGGTCTTTTTTGTTTCAGGAATGTTAAATGTGTGACTCATGAGCACGAAGGGTTGAAATACACATAATGTAGGGAGAAGTTCACTGGTCTGGTACAGTTCAGATTACGGAACCAACTTCATTCATACAACTGTCAGCCAATTAAAAAAAAAAAAAAAGTGTATTTCTTTGCATTATAATGCAGTCTGTGTATTAAATGGAAGACTCCATGACCTACAGCCAATCATGAATTCATAGTTAAATAACAAAGGATTTGTTCTTCTGGTTTAACTTCTAGTTATGGTGTCTGTAAGGATGTGAAAAATATATATATACGTAGAGCTATAATGACAATTTGTCACTATGGAAATATAATTATGATAGGATAAGACATGAAAATTTGGTTTGCTTCAGAAAGTTTACTGTTGTGTTCTCTTTGTGTGTTTGGATTGTAGCTCTATCTGTTAAAATTTCAAGCATTTTTAGGTTGGACTTCAGAGATTATCTGATATTTCAGTCCACTCTGAATTGCTCAGATAGCTTTCTTTCTGCTCAATGTAAGAAGCTATAATTCTGAACTTAAATGCCTAGAGCAGCCATAGTGTGCTAATGAAGACCCCTGTTTCAGCTGTTGGGTATCAACAACGTTGGCAGCACAATAACTCTTGGAAGTAAGATGGTTTCTACAGTGCTTCGAGATTCTTTGATAGAAGTTATTTAAATGCTGCAGTTATTGTTCTTCCAGATTCCTATTCAGAAAGAAAACATTTTTAGTTCACAACATTCATTTGTTTTTAAAGCATGAAAGACTGCTATTGCTTATCATAATTAATGTGAAATTTAAAGTAGCAACCCTTGTAGCAAGTATTTTAAATAGATGCACAGTTAACAAGTGAATAAAAAGCAGACTGTAGCCACATTAAGATAATCATGTTACAGATAATCAAACTGAGTTATCTTTTAATTATTAGATTTGCCTGATCTTATGTCTTATCACCTGATTTAAGGAATAGTAATGTTTATTTGTTTATTACAAAATTGCAGAATAACTTGGGTTGGAAGTAAACTCTGGATGCCACCTGGTTCTGTCCATTTGTTAGGGTTTCCTCCAGTGTGAGGCCCCAGCCCCAACACAGCCCATTCCTTCTCCATGACACCAGTGAAGCAGTCCTCTGCTACTTCAGGTAGGAAGGAGCAGTGGATGCTCCATGCTGTTAGCTTGCTGGCAGTATTAGCATTTCCCATCTGGCACAGGGTTACACAACCTGTTCACCTTGTGTTGCACCTTGTTTATGCTCTGAGTAGATGGACAGATCTTCAGCCTCTGCCATCCTAACTTAGCACAAAATCTGGCAGACTCCATGAGAGGCAATCCAAACACCATTTGCTGGTACACCTGACACTGAGGTGCAGGTGATGAAAACAGATCATAAATGTGAGAAGGGTTGTGGATTTTGTTCTGTTTTTCTTTTTATTTCTTAAACTTGAGTTTTTCCAAGGCCTAAAAAATGTGTGGTACATTTGTTCTATTAATTAAATATCAACAGGATGTGCCTACTATTTTTTATAAGAAGGTCTATAGATTGTAAAAGCTCTGTAATTTATAAATAAACGCAGCCTAACATCCAGTAACATTTAGAATTTAGAATGGTATTATGAGATGCTCTTTTAGGCTTACTGGGAAATGCAGAGTTCATTCAGTCTGAAATGACCGATCTGTTTGCTTGTAAGGAAAGGTGTGATATGAGGAAAAGTTTACAGGAAACAATGGTAATGGATATTAATTGAAAGAAGAAAATTTTGTTATGGTTATAGGGACAATCTTTTTCACTGAAAAAGGTAGAACAGTGGAATGGGTTTCCCACTCAGCCTGAGGAGTCTTCATGCTGTTAAAGTTCTGACTGCCTGAGGCACTGAGAAACCAAGTCTCATTTCAATAGCTGATTAAGCAGGAGTTTGGAGTCCTGTTGATGTACCTTCAACTTACATTAATTTTCATGACAATGTATCCATTTTATCCAAAGGTTAACCTACATAAGGTTGGGAATGACCTACTACCATATCAGAGGTCAGTTATGGAATCATAGACTCACCGAGGAAAAGACCTCTAAGATCACCCAGTCCAACTGTCCACGTCACCAGTATTTCCTACTAAACCGTGTCCCTTAGTTCAACATCTAAATGTTTCTTGAACACCTCCAGGGTCAGTGATTCCACCACCTCCCTGAGCAGCCCATTCCAGTGCCTGACCACTCTTTCAGAGAAGTATTTCCTAATGTCCAACCTGAATCTCCCCTGGAGCAAATTGAGGCCATTTCCTCTAGTCCTATTGCTAGTTACATGGGAGAAAAGGCTGACCTCCACCTCACCATAATCTCCCTTCAGGTAGTTGTGTTAACTGCCATGCTATAACATGGACTGGCCTCAGGTGGTTTTGCAATTGCTGATGCTGCCATTTTATTAAAGAGATGATTTGGAGAATGGGTATCGCCGGTTTGCTGAGCAAGCATGCTGGGAGTTGAAACAAAGATTATGCTGTGAAGTCAGCCTCTTTGGCTTTACTGGCTTTATTATAAAGAATAGGGAAAATGACTATGTTATGTTGGCTACTTAATAGCAGTGTGTTTAGGATATGTGATATATGCATTGTTTCATACTAGGGATTTTAACTCCTCCTTACAAGTCAGAATGATTTTATTAACAGCAAATATTATCTATGTCCACTTCCTTCCTCTCCCAGTTTTAGAGAGGGCCATAACTGATAAGAAATTACAGATGTTTCTTGAGAGTCCTTACCACATTTTTGTACCATGTATATGAAGAACATATCTGTTCTGCTCAGGATGTTTTATTTCTAATACCAATAAATGTGAGGAATACAAGGAGAAAAAAAATATTGTGAAAGGTTGGTAACAGTAAAATGTTATAGAAATGCTTATGACAAAATAAAACTGTGAAATTTTCATTACATGAGAGCCATGGAATTGCACAGCTGTAAATCCAGGACAAATTAACCATGAGAGATTTTGTTAGCAATTGTGTGCGAGAAAGAAACATTCTATGGCTGGGATACATTTAAATAGGTAATGATGGGAATGGGACCTTGTGGTATAAGTTATGTTATCAGTTCAGAAAGCATGACTCCAAGGAATTTTGTTTCTTTAGACAAATATAATACAGCTTGATAAAATAATCAACAATAAAAATTATTTGATCGTTATGCCTATTTGGTAGTGACATAGTTGGAAAATAATAAAATTGCAAGGTACTTAGCCTGCCTTGAATGAGTGCTACATTTCAAATGATTCACAATTCAGGCAGCGATAGTGCTTTCATCCAACTCAGTACAAATAATGCAAATACTGTAATTTTGTGCTTAACTATGAAAAAAAAGAACCTGATAACTAGGAAAACTGTAAGTTAGATAAGAGTAGGTACTCCTATACTCAGTCCAAAATAAATAGTATAATATGCTTTAGTCTTTCATCATTCCCTATGTTGTTAGCTGGTTTGGTGAAATTATACTAAGTAGCAGAAATTGTATTTGTTACTTAACAAACACTGAAGGACTCAGATAAAGCAGAAATCTGTTCTATTGTGTGACATGCACTCTTGTAATGGGAGACTGAAGAATTTAGATTGTGAGTTCAAAGCTTAATCACATAGACCTTTTTAAAGCAAAGCATTGCCTGTGTGGCTCTGAGCATGATATTGAAAACTGACCCCAAGCACTTATCATTAGACTTTCAGATGAGAACATGGTAATTTTTTGCACATTAGTAATTAGTTGCTAGTAAGTGGGTAAGCATTCCTGAGCTAAATTCTGTCTGAAACACTTCAGACAATATCAGTATATCTGATGAAATAGCCTAGAAAGACATTTTTGTTGACATTGAAACCAGACAATCATACTGAAGATTCAGTGGACACCAGCTGTCTGGTTATTTTGCCTTTAGCTGCATACTCATATATATGCAATTAATTTGTCATGTAACTTCAGCCTTTATTCCATTTTTGTCGTTGTTTTCCATGTTGAAATTTGGTTTTGGGTAGTTTCACAAACTTGTTAAAAGTAGAAATTTTGAACACAGCAGAATGCAATTTTTGTCTTGTTCTATCTCTTAACAGCTGTGAGTCCAAACACATAGTTAACATGAATTGGAGTGAAGCAGCAGCAGCTAATTGCTGCACTGATTCACAATTAAAATTTCTGGTAAAACAGAATCATGAGAAAGCAGGGATTAGACAGACAGGTTGGTTATGACTCAGTGCTGGTAGATGGAGATGTGAGTGGAGTGTAGAGAATTTGCTGTAATCCAAAAAGCCAGAGTTGACCTATTCCACGACTAGAAGTAAGACATAGTATACAGTGGGAAGAGGAGAGTTTCTGTAAAAAATATTTTCTATCTCTATCCTACCTTCTCTAGCTACCAAGCTTTCTATTTAAGGTTTTAACTACTCTAATTTGTTTCAGTAAAACAAGACTTTTGAGATTGAAATCCTTTTGTCCTCTTTCTGCCTAAAAGAGGAGCCTCTAAGAGAGAGCTAACTATGATGAGGTCTAAAGAGACCTAGTTTAAAGACTTCTTTGCTTAAATGTCTGGGCTTCTGAAATATAGGTCAGTATAATTAAATCTTGTTTTTAAAAGCTTTCTTTTAGTGCAGAATATTTTTTTAATATAGTAAGGATTATTATCCTTTTCTACACTTCCTCTCTGGCATGAAACTGGTATTACATTCCCTTTCTGTAGATAAATTATATATAATTGTATTTTTATTTCAATCTCATGTCTTTAGGAGAAAATTGGAAAATGGAAAATATAAAATTTTATTTTATCATGTTACAGGTGAAAGTAAGCATACAAGCAACTTTAGTCTCTACTATTTTATTCACTTTCCATATGCTTAACTTTAATATAGTTGAAAAATCTCAATGACTTCAGTGTAACTATACTTAATAGTGCATTTACTAATTTACAGTTAATAATAAAAGGCTCTGCATTGGCTAATGGTCATTTAACAGAATCACAGAATCATTGGGATTGGAAGGGACCTCTGCAGATCATCTAGCCCAGCCTTCCTACTATTAAAGCAGGTTCCTTACGGTAGATTGCACACGAAAGCATCCATGTGGGTTTTCATTATCCCTGGAGGAAGACACTCCACAAGCTCTCTGGGCAGCTTGTTCCAGTCTTCAATCACCCTCAAAGTAAAGAAGTTCTTTCACGTTCAGATGGAACTTCTTGTGTTCCAGGTTGAGCCCATTATCTGTTTTCCTGTTGCAGGGCACAAGTGAAAAGAGCCTGGCCTCATTCTCTTAGCTCCTGCCCTTTAGATATTTGCAAGTGTTGATAAAGAATCCTTCTCAGTCTTCTCCAGGCTAAACTATAAGAGGGGAGATTTAGAACAAATGTTAGAAAGTAATTCTTTATTCAGAGGATGATCAGGCACTGGTACAGGCTATCTGGAGGAGTTCTTGGGGGAGTTCAAGGCCAAATTGGATGGGCAGCTTGATCTGGTGTGTGGCAACCACCCATGGTGGGAAGGTTGGAACTGGATGGGTCTTTACAGTCCCTTTCAATCAAAGCCATTCTATGATTCTAAACAGTCCCAGGTCTCTCAGTCTTTCCTCATAAGAGTGGTGCTCCAGGTCCCTAATCGCCTTTGTTACTCTGGAAAGAGAAGTCTTACAAAAGACACTTTTCTATTGCACTTCTCTTATTTCCTAATTTTTCTTATTGTTCCAATTCAGAGTTTATACAATAGAGGGAGAATATGAATGGGAGTATGTGGGTGGATATGTATACATATAGTAACAGTTAAATATGTAAATGAGTGCTATTTAACCACCACTCATATAACATTATTCTAAATGCATACTTTGAGAAATTTCAGCATTTATTTGCTTTATTTTGTCCTGGAAATACTTATTTTGTCTTGCGTCTCAAGTGTTTTGTTTTTCATTCTCAATTTAGAAGATTTGTGTTTATTTTAATAATTAAAAACAAATCAAAATGGATTGAGCTTAATTCATTAAAAAGAACAATGTTCATTACAGCCTTACTGTATACTTTTTTTCTTTCCTTCTCAATTTCTCCCACTTTTTTTTTTTTTTTTTGTACATATTTTTAGTATATTCAGTTTTATATTTGGAAATAGTTTTATTAATTATCTGCCCTCAGAGAATTTTATTTGGAATGCTAAAAGGTGTTTGTGAAAACAACCTGGGTGTTATTAAAATTTCATTTATTCTAGTTGACACCTGGTTTTGGGAAACTCTGGATCTTCATAAAACAAAAGGGAGTACATGGTACAGGGAGATGACAGTTCTGTGTATGCAGTTCCAAATGCTTGCCATGCTGCAAACTCCGGTTAGAGATGTATGGAGATATGTGTTCTAAAGCACTACAGATTTTCTTGAATTATCTTATTGTAAGTAAGTCTTGTTCTGCTTATCTTCATTCTCTTCTTCGGTACTTTTCCTCAAAATACCAGAAGAATGCTACCTTCTCACACAACAGATCCAGTGGCAAATAGTCATCAGTACATGACATGCTGCCAGTCCTTGCTACGTTCACAAACATCTATAACTTTTTTATACACTTACATATGTTTTTACTTGGTTTTCTACATATACCAAAAGAATGATATTTTTTCTGACACTTCCTAGCCCAAGTTGGTGTTAGCACTTTAGGCAGGGCAAGGGTGCACTCAACTGAGCATGAGGCAGGGCCACCTGGTGCCTCAATGGTGCAACCCCTTGATAAGTTTTGCTGATGAGTACCTCGTTGTGTCAGCTGAGCAAAAATAATCCCACCCCTTTTCCAACAGTAGAAAAATGAATAAAAATACTTCTGTGGGAAGTATTCAGGGAGGCTCTTAAAAGCCCCGAAGGGGCATGACTAGGATGTGGTACAAGGTCCTGTGCTTGCATGCAAGAAATTAAGACAGAAACATTCATTTACAAGGTAATGCTTCACTCAGTTAGGAAACTGGTTACCAAGTTGATCATTTTGTGGTTTGCTCTTAATGTGCTTAATCCTGTTCTTTGATCAATTCTTGGCTTCCAGGGTAATGTACTGAAATTTGACTTGAATTACATTTAGTCTGTTATAGATAGTTGTTAGAAATATTCTTCCTTTTTTTTTCTGCTAGAGTCATTTCATTCAGGAAAATATTAAGGTAAGTATTACGGAAGTATTAACCTAGTGTCTGATGAAAGTGAACACTGGAATGCAAAAATCTAGTCTGATTTTGAAGGTGGTATCCCAGGTTGGTGTAAGACAAATCTACCTCTGCTATTTTTCTGTTGATTTTGTCATACTGTAGCTCAGCTCCTGTCTAGAGACTAATGAATACTAATCTGTAAAAATCGCATATGCATAGGGAGTGAGCTCCACAAGATGAGTCAATTTTTCCTGCAATGAAGTTGCAGATCAGCCATGTGAAGAACAGCAGTAGAATTATGCGTTTACTGTACAATGGGTTCAGCAGGATTTGGACTTCTAACACACACTCAAGATTTTAGCCTTAATGCTTTGTCAGTATTACTTATTGAAACAGTGACAAAAGTTTGTCTACTGTTTTTCTTCTTTGTTTCCATGATATTCCATAAAAGACATAGATTTCTAAATATAGCTTCTTTTCTTGCTATTTCTTGGGAACTTAGTTCTGTATTGAATTGAATCTATATCAAACAGTTGATTCCACTACTATAATGAAGCTGGTGTTTCACTCTGATATGTAAGTCAAAGACACAGCTATTTGTTTACAAATGCTGAATTTGTGAACAGCTGTCAACATCACTTTATGAGATATCACGAAAATCTAAGGAATCAGGTTTGATTTCTGAAAAGCTGTACTGAATGCAAAGGCTATACAACAAAATTAAAAATATTTTTTTCCAACTTCACGTACATACTTGGGAGAATGAGCCTCTTGTATTTGATATTCTAACCTTTTAGTTTCCATTTAATCCTTGCTCTATATGGCTTAATTTCAAGATAGATCTGTCTCGAGAGCAGTGCAAAAGAACTTTCTAAGCATGAGATTCCTACATAACCAAGCAGTACTGCAGTTTTAATTATTATGAGCAAGCTATCATGCATCACAAAGAGCAAGTGTTACTTATTTGACAAAAACTGGAAATAATTTCACATCCATTGTGTTAAATAAGTAGAAGGACATCTCTTTGCTGCTAAGGAATTCTAGATGCAGATCCTCTCTTTTTTTGCTGTCTCTCTGAGTAGGTGTGGAAGTAAAAAAAAAAAAAAAAAAAAAAAAAAAAAGTTCTCCACTCTTCCAGATGTATGACATTTTAGTTTCTAAGGAGTTTTTCTTGCTTTTTTGTGACAATTGACAATGTATGTGGTTACAATATTCAATATTGATGTATTTAAGTATTGAGAGAGTGTTGCAACCTACAGGAAAAACGTAGGAAAATGGTAGCCATAAAACAGGCTCTTTTAAAGTTACTGGTTTTTCTTATATACTGAATTAATTTGTAAGATACACTATTTACTCTGAATATTAGAAATAGCATGTTAAATTTGAGTGTGTCAATTTTAATATTGACACAAAAACTTGTGTTAAAAATATTAAACCAAAATTATTAGTTGCCTACATTTAATCTTCTGACTCATTGCAATAGTAATTTCTTGTACAGTTTGCTGATATACTTCAGTGCTCGTAGTTCTAGTCGTTCAAATTTCTTTGCTGTCACTAATAGTTTGTGCTGCATGGCTCTTCTTGCATACCAGCCTTGTTTCTGAGTAAGATGAGGTATTCCTTGAGGAAGGTGCGATCTTCTGCCCATGTGCAAGCATTAGTATATTTTTACTCAAGAGATGCATTTAAGTTAAACTGCATAAAGAGCAGAACAGTTTTTCATCTCTTTGTGCAGCTCCAAGGGCATTTTAATAACACAGTAGTTTCTCTGTGTTGTTTCTTTCCATTTGTTTACTCAGAAGATATGCTAATAAGCAATGAAACTTTTTTTTTCTTATTGTGATGGTATGAGAAACTTGGTGATAAAGAAAAAATGTGTTTTATCTCATAATCACGATGTAGCTGATGTGTTAAGGTCATCTTCAAGAAATAATGATTAAACATAAATACTTAGAAATATTTTTTCTTTAGAAGGGGAAATTGATTTTCTTTTCTAGAAGAAAGAGATACACAATAGCTTAAATATACTGGTGTGGTTGAACAATCATTAATCATTCAAGGTGTGTTAATTGGTACAAGTGGCTTGCATGTTATATGAATTTCTGAATGTATACTTTCCTCAGCATAGGACAGAAGATGTAGAACATTCTAGCATACTGAATATCAAAAAATCATTCTAAATATGTGACAGTTCCTAGGTACTTAAAAAATAAAGACTACGGGTATTAGTACACAGCTATTACTAATACAGTTTAAACAATAATCAAAGTAAAATATTAATCTGTAAACATTCCAAAAAAGAATGAAAACTCAGTCACTGCTTTCTTTTCTTTTCCTCATGAGCCCTGACCTCAGGTTAATACATTCTTGGTACAAAAATGAAGTATGAAAAACTGCATTCATTTAAAATATTCTATATATATTAAATAAGTTTAGTTTGAAATAAAATCTAGTTGAGATGACTTTGGCCATACCAATTGTCATAAAGGAGCTAATGTTTTCTCTCACTGATAGATCTTGTTTTGAGGCACTTGATTTCAACCATTGGTTTCTAAACTCGAGGCAGCTTCATGCAGTCTCTGGACTGCATTTTTGGATTATTTTTTTCAATTAGAATCATCTAAGATGAAAGGAAAAGGAGAATAAATTCCAGTGTAATATTAAAGTATGAAGATTGGGTGAAAACTGGACAATGTATTGGCCTTTACTGAGAGTTTTTATTTTGTTGAAGGGAAAAGTAGCTTAAGTTTGAGGGAAGGTTTAGTGAGGAGTCACTGTGGAAACCTGATGAGGAATAGGAGTAGGTGCAACTAGAGCTTGGGGCGAGAAGGTGCAGCTTCAACGGGCTCAAGCTAGAACAGGGAGGGAAACTTTGAACATTGTCCTCACAGGAGAAAAACACAGTAATTTGTTCCAGTATGCAAATGCATGAATGCTGCCTCAAATAAATGTTGAGGTTTCTGCATTTCACTATTGACTCCTATCAGCAAATGAAGAACACATTGGCAAGGTCTCTTATTTCTCTGATGTGCTTATGCAAGCTGAAGATAAGGAAATACTGCTCCTAACTCTCCTGCACATTCAAGTGATGTTGGCTATGGAGTTTTCAGCCCTGGTTGTGTCTGTGTGGATCATAATAGATCACTACCTGTTTAAATTCTGTTTAAATTCCCCTTTAAAAAAAGTAGGGACAATGGGCAAAAACTTATTGCTGAAGCTGTAGGCCAAGCATTCCGAAGTTGCTAAAAATGAAAGTGCTAGTTGTGTATATGGTCTTCTTTAGTTATAGTGCTTGGACTTCTCTGCTATTTTATGATTTTTATACTGAGTATCCTGTAAGACCCCTATTAGTTCTGTATACACTCTAGGGAATGCTTGATTATAAAGCCACTGACTTAACTTTTACATCAATTGGAAAACATGCAAGAAAAACATAGTGCAGTGGTCAAGCCAGTCAGATGTTTCCCTGGGAATTTACAGTTGCATTCTTGTCTTTGCCAGTGATTCAAGTTTTAAAGAGGAAGAGTTTGTCAGTAGTCATTTGGTGAGGTGCTTGGTTCTGTCTGCTCAAGGGAGATATGAGGTCACAGTTGCTGCAGTTGAGATTAGTGAAGACTATGCTTTGAACATGAAGAACTGTGGTTATCTAAATATTCTGAGGAGAAAAAAATCTGTTTTGCATAGTCATGCTGGGTAAGCCGATTTTTTAAGTACTTTTTAATCTTTATCCAGTATTGGAAACAGGGCATGGAGATTTCCATGATCCTTTATTTTGCATATATGTTGTAAAACTAGTTTAATAACACTAAATACCTG
The DNA here is from genome assembly GCA_037305975.1 of Chrysolophus pictus. NCBI lineage: Eukaryota > Metazoa > Chordata > Aves > Galliformes > Phasianidae > Chrysolophus > Chrysolophus pictus. The sequence goes on along the minus strand of CM074577.1, from coordinate 22,487,073 downwards.
AATGTTCTACAAATGAGATCCATTAAAGAGTGCGTGAGGTATATGATTCTCTTGTGTATACCCTCAACCAAAGCACTAAAGCAAAATAAAAATTAAAAAAAAAAAAAAAGGAGAGAACGATTTGCCTGATATGTAATTAAGGAGAAGGGAAAAATGAAGGAATCTCTTTAAGCTGACAGCCCCCAGAGTAACAAATTTTAAAACCTAATGATTTCTATTAAGACATCTCTGTCTTCTATTTATATCAACAGTGAAAAGTGTTTCATTTATATGCTGAAGATAAAGTAACAGTTTTCATTTCAGCAAGCCACTATGGGAGATCAGTTATACAAGGCTTTCTGTAAATCACATCCTGATTTTACAGAATGGATGGCTTTAATGCACAAAGGATACCGCAGCTTTGAAAGGACTTAAACTATTCTTTTTCAGTATTATAATTTAGTGTTCTGATATGAGACTCTCCAATTTATGCTTATTTGATAATTACTCTAAAACAACTGGTGAAACAATTTGTACTGCAACATAGGCAGCCCTTAAAAGGTCTTGTACACTACATCCAATGAACTTCCAACATTGCTCCTATTTTGTTTCTTCATAACCTGTCTAAGTTTTAACTCATATAACTGATTTTTATTAATTTAAAGCATTTCAAAAGGAGACAGTAGGAAATTAGAGTGTTTTTGTTCTGTTCCAAAATTAATAATTGTTTTATTCTTCAGATGACTGCCTCAAAACAAATAAAACAGATCTGTTTAAGCAGAATAGTATATAAAAGTCTTTATAGTGTAAAACTACGAGATTTACAGTAATTAAATAGTGGACATGAGGTTGAATCAAGTATTAATTCAAACTATACTAATAAAAAATAATTTTTTTATAAAAAGGTTTTGTGATTTATGAGCACAGAGTTGGAAGCCTCAGTTTCTACATTCGAAAGAGAAGAGTAATGACATTAGATAATTATTTTTGTTACATTTCAAACTAAAAGTTTTTGTACTAAGTCCTATAATCTTCATATTTTTCTGCTGTGAAAACGCTTATATATTTGTAATCTTATCTGGGCCTTCTAAGAAAAAGACTTTAATTTGGAGTCTTCCTTCCTTCAGTTTGACCTCAGGGCTAAAGCTCAGATTAAAACCTCAGCTGCTAATCTTATCAAGTAGATTGTTCTTTCTGGAATTTATGCCTGCCTATCTTGTCTGCATCCCAGCAGCTAGCCTTTCTGCCAGGGACTTAGTGTTTGGTTAGAGGTTTGAATTGGAGGCAATGTGAAAATATGATTTCTCTCATGGTCCTGTGAATACTGCATGCAGCTGTTACCATTATCTTGTTGCATGGCAAACAAGTAGTTGTTTCCATGGACTATCAATCCAACTTTTATCCTAAGTTTTAAATATGCTTTGGAAAGATCTTGAATCCATTTGTGTTGCTGCTTTAAAGCTCACCAGCTACTCTAGCTAACTTAAATATAGATGCTGAGACATCTACTTTATAGGAAACAGTTGTTTCCAGATTCCACTGAAGGCTATAGTTAACAATAGTTCACTTTTACTGTATGTGTGATCTGAGGCTTATTTGCAATAGTCATCTCTATGAAAGAGAGGGCATGTGTAGAGGTGCAGACAGCCAAAGCTGGCTCACTTTTCAAAAATCAAATGTAGCCCTTTCAAAGGAATTCTTCTAAGTAACACATTCTAAAATAAATGTGTTCAAGAGAACTGCTGAACTGTTTTCTTAATACTTAAAAGGAATTGTGCGTGTGAGGGCTGTGACACTTGGAAAACAGAAATATTGAAAGCTAAGGTAGATTTCAATAAAGAAACTTCAGGCTTTCTACAATGCTAAGCAACACATTGTCAGAGAACACGCAAGTAAGATGCAGTAAAAGGGCATGAGGATGACAAGCATGCATTGGTTTCTTCTAGAAACTGGGACTGATATTTTGAAAGATTGAGGGACTTTGTTTTTAGTAGTACATATACTTACATATAGTAGTGGATATTCCATAGAATAGATATATTCTAAAAAACCTTTCTTATATTATTTAAACAAAAGTTCTGGAGCAACGAAAAGTCTTGCTGGGGAAGGTCAGAGCTCCTTAGAATTTCTGAGTTTTGGAGAAGGGCTTGAGGGGAAACACGGGAACATGAGAATGTTTAGGGACTTGTATTTTATTTTCCTATAGTTCTTATTTTAAGAGTTTAATATCTGAAGAGGAATTTTCATTCTCTCCTTCTAAAATCCCTGCAAAGATATGTCTCTTTTTACATCTAGACCTGAAGCACAGCTATTCCAAATTACTAACCAGTTAAAAAGCTTTTTGGATTATGTTATGTCAAGTATATGTGCTTGCAGAGTAGGGCTCTCAAAGGACTGCTCTCAAGTACAAGCAGTCCCTTGACAGTAGTCACATTGTCATTAGCACCTTTCTTATGGTTTTAAACTCATTTTTAGGATAGATCGGTGAACAAAGGCTGGTTAATGTACAGAAGTGATTTTATTGTTTACTGGAAGACAGCTGTCAAGATGTGGTGTAACAGTATTATCATTCATAAATGAAACATAACAGAAGAGTACCCAGTGAGGAGAATTCACACAAAATGAAATGTTTTTAAATGAAAGGTTTTTAAATGTTTTGAAATGAAAGGTTTTTAAACTCTTTCATTATTTCCCCCTCCTGCTCAGCTGCACATTTATTTCTTTGTTTGTACTTCAAGTACTTGGAGTGGGAAAATATTTCAGTCAGCTTGGTCATAGGCACACTTTTATGGAACATCCCTCCACGCTTGGCCACTTGTGTGTTCTTTGCCATTGATGGTGTGTGTCTGTGTGATACATGAAGCTCTGTGCTGCAATAAGGTTGAGGGCAGGGCCCAGGGGATGGATGCTGTGGCTTTGTGGGTGTCAGAATGAGGTGTGCATGAGGCCAGTGAATTACCTTGGGGAGAAAATTTCTCTTAGGCCAGAACTGGCAGCTGTATGCAGCCCCTTAGATGATGAAGACATGGCTATGTTCCTGCAGTTTTCAGAGGGCATTTGTTACTTTTCTGAACTGAAGGGATTTTTTTATGTTGTAAGAATACTTCCAGGGAAAAAAAAAATAATGGGACAGTACTTCACCTTTGCATCTAAACATAGGTAGTCTCATAAAAATATCTAGCTACAAACATGAATTTATTTTATCATGTTGTTTTACAGTGGCTTACTATCAGGTTGAACATTTTATCTGAATGTGAACAGTTGGCATTTTTCATTTCAGAAAACATTGTCTTTTTCTCACCTTCTATATCTTTCAGGCCCCCCATGGGGAAAATGCCAAAGACTTTGTTTTATTTGCTTAAAGGTTTTTCTTCTTTTTTAGTTTTTGTTTCTCTCATTTTGGAGACAGCTTAATAGTATTCTCACCATGCCTGGATTTGAGCATGTCATTTGTCACATTTGCCTTTATCGAGGCTTTATGTAAGTGTGGAAGATTATGTATAAATAAATACTTGTTGATAGAGAGTTGTCTAAGTAGAAATGAAGTTTAAAGTAATTGCTCTTAAATGTTCATGGAAGAAGTGCATAAAGGCACCTGGAAAGGCCTTTAGATATATCTGGAGGAAATTAAATGGAACATCTGCTATGTAGAGGTTGAAAAATAGTATTTCTTAAAGATGTCAACTGTGGCATAGAAGTCATTTTCATGAGTGAAAACAGTGAATCAAGGAGTTAGTCTGAAAACCAATCAGTATATCACTATAGATAGGGAACTTAATGTACATTTCATCAGGATGTTGTAGAATTTTTGGATATACTATGATGCAGGTTTTGAGACTCAAAAGGCCAGATTTCGTATTTTGTGGACATTTGTGTATTATAGATTACTCAAATACCTCCAAGTAGCAGTTTCTTCTTACATTTTGTAGTGTTTCTCCTCTTCATTTGTATGGATGTGGCTGGATGTGGCTATGGGCAGCCTGGTCTAGTGGGTGGTGACCCTGCCCACAGCAGGGGGTTGAAACTATATGATCTTTAAGGTTCTTCTCCAACCCAGGCCATTCTATGATTCTATGATTCATTTTAGAATATTTTCTTTGCATTGGAAAACATTAGCTATTCATTCTTGCTTGCTATATTTAGTATTAGTTTGGCGTGTCCGCTTTGGCTGAAGAAGCAGGTTTTTGTGTCTGAATTATTTCTGATAAAAGAAATCAGTGCACTTCAGTGTTTCTTCAACAGTTCAGTGAGTCTTCTGCAGTCTTAAATTAAAATTCTCTCTGCATATTGGAGAATTGAATAAACGTATAAGCAGAGTAGCTGGTGCAAAACCCATCTCCTTTTTAGTGTCTCACTCAACATTAAAGGCGCTTGCAAAGGACACACAACAGGCATTTTAAAATCTAGTTAAACATGTTTTTCTGGTTGTTTGTTTCAGGCTCAAAGCTAACACTTTGAATTTGATCAAAGTCAGAGAAAAAACAGAAGCACATTAATTTTGCCCACCTTAGCCTGGAGTCATAAGGTCACATCTTTCATTCCCATTCACCAGGTTTCTCAGAGTTAAGGTAGTTACACTGTGCAGACTCCTCCAGAAGGAATCCCTGGCCATCTTCAGCCATTGTTGAGCAATCTTATTTCCTTCTTAATGTGCAGTCTGACTTCTTACAACTTCCTCAAAGCAGCTTTCTGAGTTCAGGCCGCATCGCGTATCACAGCCTGATTATCCAGCCACTTATCTGAAGTGCTCTTCTAAATAGTTTCCCAAGGCTAGAGCCTTGGGGAAAAAGGCTCTTAGCTAATATGCAGCATCTCACTTCATGCTATTGTATATTTACCTGTATGTATGGTTTTGCAGTGCCCCAGTTTTTGTTTTGTCTGTATAGTCATATTCTCTCAAGATACCATCCTAAAGTTTCTAAGCTGTTGCTCTGGTTAGCAACTGTTCTGTTTTGCAAAAAAATTTGAATACACTACAGAATAATTTTTTAAATCATTTTTATGGTTCTAAATGAACACATCATTGAATTCAAAGCTGGCATTCAATATATAGCTGAATTTAGCCTCCTAAGTTTGAAATAGACAAAATAAAAAAGATTTTAAAGAAATCCACAAGTGAGATTAAGCTTCATGTTGAATTACAGTAAAAATTTGACTATGAGCACAGATATCTCTGAAGAGAAACTAATGAGCATTACATTTCTTAACTATTTTGACAGAATTAGAACAGGTTATTTAAAGTTCTTTACTTTTTTCCTTTTTTCCCATCTCTGTCATTTCTACCCTCTGTATCAAGTGAGGAAGTTCTAAGCTACATGGTTGAAAAATGAATAATGAATGTTCATTTAGGGTTACTCATCTTGCTTAATATTGCTCTTAAAAGTGAAAAGATTGATAGTGGTTCATTCTGTTTACTAATGTTCCTGAAACTGTGTTCTCTGGGGTGCTGGGTGTCTTATCCCAAATTTCAGCTCCCCATTTTGTGCACTGTATTAGTTTGATTTCAGGTTGTGGAGTCTCGTTCTCTGGAGATATTCAAGACCTGCCTGGACACCTACTGGTGCAACCTGATGTAGGGAACTTGCTTTGGCAGGGGGGTTGGACTCGATGATCTCTGGACGTCCCTTCCAACCCCTATGATTCTGTGATTCTGTGATTCTTGCTAAGTAACAAAAACTGTATTTTAGCACACTAAGTGAAATGCTGATGTTGTTAACACAGCCACTGCTTTTGTCAAGCGTGGTCTGATATTTAAAGTTTGCCTTGGAAAAATATAAGCATTCAAATTTTTACTTTTTTTTCCATAGAAGAGTCAAGTTACTCACTATACAAGGTATGGTCTTTGAGAGCAAAAAGAACCAATCTGTATATTCTGAGCTCTTACTTTAGATTCTCCTTAGGTCTATTAGCAAACAGTAACTATCATTCAGTTGGAACCCTCTGAATCTCATGAAATAGGGCAAGTATTGTACTTTTACAGTTCCATAGAAATTTAAGACTTGGAAAAAATAGAATTTTTCATCCTATCTTTAATATTTGAAGCTGTCCATATTTCTGTAATAAATTAAAAGAAAAATGATGGAAGTAGAAAATATAAAAAACAGAAGCAATATAGAGTTGGCTTTTTACTGGGATCAGGGTGACTGCTCTGGCTTTACACATAAACTTGCATGTGACAGATTTCCTTATCCTAAAATTACACTTATAGAAGTATTATATTTAGAGATATTTTTAGATATTTATATTTATATTATATTTATAACCCAGATTAACTAACACTTTTAGATTCCTGATTCCTCTTTATTTCTTCCTGCAATTTGTATGTCTACAATACAGGCAGATGTGATCCTACTGGGCCCTTATTGTAAACTACTTAGTGTAGAGAATAGCTGAAAGCCCAAGTTCATATATGCTGCCTACACAGCTTTTGGTTCAGTTCAGAGCTGATTTTCACATTTGGCTAGGTACTGGCAAAGGGAGGCTGCACCTCTCTGCAGAAGTTGATGTATCCTGTGACAAGCATTTTACAGCCTCTGTGAGGTGGTTCTCAAATTAGTATGTGAACCATTAGCTCAAAAAGGTAACTTCCAAGCAGCAAGTGCATATTTCTTGAGCCATAGAAGCCCTCCTGCATAATGTCTAGCCCTGACAGAGGAGTCACAGCTATTGCTGCTAGTATAGGAATCCTTACCTCTGAGAATGCAGCAGGCAGTCTTCTCAGCACTCATTTTGAGGTACCTCTGTTTTGCAGAGGCACACTGTCTTCATACCCACTGATATTCATTACTGTAACAGACTTAAGGTACTGAAAGAAACTTCTAAGCCTTTACGCTGGTTCAGTTAGTAGCGGGGTTCATTTAATTTAAATATTCTGTTTCTCTTTCCCAAAATATCAGAGCATTTCAAGTGTTGCCATGAACTGAATGTGGAGAAAAAATGCATATGCAAGCTGTGTCTGTAAAAAAGTTACTGGGAAATAGGATTACAGAAGATGTTGGTGGTGTTGGCTTAGCACGCTCCTTAACTTTCTACTGTTAATTTGTGCCCCATTAGTCTGTTGACATAGAACTAACTACCTTTTTTTCAACCTTATATGGAATTGATTCCCATCCTGATGCTGGCTCAACATTTCAGCAGCTATGTGCTTTGCTTCTGTTACACAAATGGGTCACAAACCCCTGAATGCTTCATCTACTCTTACCATCTTTGTATCAACAGTATCCTAACAAATCTTTGCTCTGTTATTTCCATAAGGGGTCACCTCAAAAGAGGCAGAATAGGAAAAATCTGCTTTGCATAAAGTGAAGTTGATTCAGATGTTAGTTTTTTATATGTAGAAAAAGCTACATGCATACATTTAGTCTCAGTATGTGCCATAATACCTTACAGTTGCTATGGTAACTAGAGAGCAGCTGAGGTTTGTTTTCTCTATATTTAGAAAAAAAAATCTAATATATCTAAACCAATTTATTCTCAATGCTGCTGAGAATATTTTACCCAGAAAGGAGCTATCAATTATATGGTAAAAGCCTCTAATTTACCATTCTGAGGTATGTCTTCGTGGGGACAAAAGTAAACCTGCAGACCTGACTGACAACCTGTAGAAGCTGTATAGCCCATGGCTGACAAGATGCATGAATTCAGATGTAGCTCCAGGCTAATTCAGGCTTCTGGATTAGATCCAGCTTGGCAGGTTTGTGCAGGGCACAGGTTAATTATGCTTATTATGGCACCTGTCCATACAAAATGTCTCAGATTTTCAGCTGGACTTCTGAACTGTAAAGTGGTTGGTCCTCTAGATTATCCAGGCTGTGCAGATGAGCATCATGCAGCCTTTATTCAGCACTGTCGCTGCAGATGCAAATTTTACAAATTTTACAGATGCTGCTGCAGAGCACAGAGAAAGGGTTGCAGGTATGTCAGAAAAACCTCAAAATGGTGAAAAACATGGATGGCAAGATGCCATCAAATAGAAGTTTGAGATTTGATTAATCCTAGCTGGCCTATAGCTTTGTAGGGCAAGGCTGCATGCTAGGCATATTTTACACCACACAGATAAAATGCAAAAATATCTTACTGAGAGTTCTGTTTTTAAGTCATGTAAGATAGTAATCAGTTCATGTGAGATTGAAAGGCCGCACCAATCGAAAAGCCATCCTGTACTCTAGAAATCTGGTTAGTTATTTTTTTCAAAGGTGATGTCATTGAATAGATTTTTGGGGTTTGGTTTGTGGGATTTTTTTGTGTGTGTGGCTTTTTTGTTGTTGTTGTTTTGGGTTTTTTTGCATAATTCATAGCTTTCTTTGCTCAGTCACAGTATATATTTCACTGATTGTGCAGCACCTGTACACAACCAGCCAAAATTACATATCTTCTACAAACTGTCTTCAGAAATCTTATCACTGAGTAGTCAAGTCAGGTGCTTAATCAGTGCGTTTGATTAAATATGTAAGTGCACAAATTTCAAGTCATACAAAATCAAGCTGCTCCCTAAATTATACTGCAGGTATCCAGCTGAATGCCTGTGCAGCGGATGGCCCAGCTATAGCTGCGTATTGGTACCTGTGACTCTCCCTAAGGAATTTCTAGGGGAAAAAAAATGAAATTATATATTTATATTCTTTAGTTAAAAGTTCTTTAAAGAATTATTTTTATTAATCTCCTCCTATCTCTATAAAAATATCATTGTCTCATCCAAATTTCATTTACTGAACTTTGTAATAAACTTAAAGCGTGTTAATACTGAATCATTTTTTTTCTTTTTACATCTTTTCACATATGGGTCAGGTCTGGATAGAAACAAAATTTGACAGAATGGCTGCTTAAATTGTAAATACAGTTAACACTAAGGACCTTAAGGGTGATCTAGTGATCTACAGCACAGTTCCAAACTGTCAAACTATCAGTCCACTTTGGCCACTTCCAGTTTTGGGTGCAGTGCTATGTTGAAATACCCAGAACTCATTCACTAAAAGATATGAGTAGTTTCTTCCTACGTTTCAATTCCATGCATTCTCTGTTGAAGATAGGAAAATAGAACGAAAGCATGCGGAATGTTTATGAATTTACAAGTAAATATAGCACAAAGTTCTCTTGCAAGATTACTCGATGCTGTTGTTATTTTAACACTTCTTACTTTCAGTAGCTGCAAGACATTTCCTTATATTGGTTCATTATTGAAAGAAACTGAAGGATTTTCCAACATCAGGACATTTTCATTTTGGATCCAGAGCATATACGTCCTCACAATGCCTTCATATTGATTGTTACAGTTCACTGTTAATAATCACTCCAGATGATGACAGTGTGTCTGAGGGCTTTTCCCTCTTGCAACTTGACTACAGAATACTAATTATGTGAACAATGAATTCAGAGTAGTTTAGGAGAGTGGTTTTAATTCATCCTTCACGTCTTGATAATGTTACTGCAGTTAAATCATATAATCAACTTTGAAGTTTCAGTTTTCAAATGCTGTTAGTGATGACCACGTGATACTAAAATGTTTGTAAATGTAGAAATTTTTAGTTTGAAATAAATGAAATAACGTAGATTGGTTTCTAGGAGAAGAGAGGCAATTCTATGCTAATGCATCTT